>JAGUCH010000001.1:7500000-10000000 GCA_019096065.1 Paracyclopina nana | reverse complement strand
GAGTGGTTGGCGGCTGAGCAGATCCGCAACGAGCCTGCTCGAGGGGATCCCAATCCGATGTGGCCTCGGGACAAAAGTGATCCATCTCGTTGTCACAATTGGCCGCCAATGGAATGACTCGAAAGGCAGGCATTCCGGGGGGGATGGATTCGGGGCTGGTTTCTCTGGAATAGCTCCAAGAATCGGGGTCCGTCTCTTCCTCGTTCACCGCATCTGGCTTAGGCAGTGATCTGGAAGATGTTCACGCTGCAAGCTGCGCAAGTCCCGTGGGTGCTACAAAGTGAAATTTACGTACCTCAAGGTATTGCTATGCGGATGCTGCTCCAACGATGCAAATCCGTTGTTTATGTTTCGTCGCAGAGGCCTCTGAAGGGCTCCGTAAGGATTTCCTCCAACAGCGGTGTCAACGTTGCTCGGAGCAGTGCACTTGGACCTGCGCGAACAGATCGATATGCGTACTTATCGGGCTGGACGCAGCATAAGCGTCGTTTACCTTTTTTTGGAGGCTCGACGGAGCCTGATGGCTAATATCACAGCAGTGAGGACGAGAATGGCCAAAAACAAGGCTCCGATGGCAACGAGGAGCTCAGCACCGTCCCTCCCCTCATCATCATAAGTGGCCACATCTTCGGTGACCGGGTTGGAGCGGGTCTTCGAGCCTTCTTGGTTGACAAGGACGACGAAGTCAAATTTGCCATAGGCGGGCTGGACACCAGGGGCCTCAAGGCGGTATACGAAACTATCATTGGCCGGGCCTACACGTATAAAATGCAATAATGGAGATCAAGACGAGATGATAGGTCCTGCAATTACCATGAACGAGCTCAACCGCATCCTCGTCTGCCATCACGAAGAAGATGACCTCATTCTTGACCTCCTCGTGGGTAAACTGCCAGACCTCCTTGTCCCTAACCGAACGCTTGGCCTTCGATGCGCGTACAATCCTCATGATCCTGCCATACTTGGGCTTTTGAGCGAGAAAGAATACAGGATTGGAATTGGTTAAGCCTGCCAGCTGCGACGCGTCTAGATGTGCCTGGCCGAGTGGCGTGGGCACTTTCGCCTCCGTCACTCTGAAGGCCTCACGGCACCTCACCAAAGGCTCGACTTTGATCTGGAACGCCACGTCTTCGAGCAGGGCGGTCTGGCTGGAAAGAGTGGCCACGAACGAGTCGTTGGCCAGACTCATGTCAGTTTGCATGTACACAACCTCCTCGTTGTCCACGTTGACCTGGCCGAAAATGGAGGCGGGGGCATCGTTCATGTAGATGAGACCTCCTACCGGAGGCCGCGTGATGTTGTAAAAGGTGAGCGCTCGCTGTCCATTGGTTACGGCCCCCAAGTGCGAGGAGGAGATGTAGGCCATGCGGGTGCCCTGCTGTATGGGGATGGCCGACACGTTCACGAGCTTCACCTCGAGCGGAAGGACGTGGATACGGAAGTGCCGGTAGACTGGCTGAAACTGGCCGTCGCTGACGCGGAAATAAAAATCGGTGGTGGGGCCACCCTCATCGTGGACGTAGACCACCTTATGGTCGTTCACCTCCCTTTGGCTGAACCTCAAAAGAGGAGCGGAGAGGTTGTCGGCCGACACGAGTCGGCCAAAGGCCGGCGGCGTCACAACGTCATAGATGAGCTGTGAATCCGGGGTGTCGGCATCTTGGGTGAAGAGGAGGCTTTGGCTCAAGCTCCGAGACTGGTACTGTACCACAGTCATGCCCGGCGTATCGGTCACCAGCCGGAACGGACGATCGTTTACCGGATCCACAGTCACATTCCACACTCCGTCAAAGAGCAAAATGTCGCCGGATCGGCCTTTGCCATCGCCGAACGTCTCGCTTTTTTCGCCTTCAAGGAAGACGGCGACGCCCAACGTGTCGGAAGTCGTATCGGAGTGATCGTGTAAGTAGCTGACGATGCCACGGTCCACATCAGACTGCGTGAAGGCCTGTCCCAAGGCCGCCACCTCCTGGCCAATGTACACCGCCCCATGCCTGGGCAATGCGCTCACTTGCAGCCTTAGCTGAGGCTGCTGAAGGCGAGCATCTCCTGGATGCTCTCCCTGCTGGCGGTGGCTCCTGATGAACTCCAGAATCCCAGACGTGTTCAGATTTCGCGGTGCCAGCGCCACCATTCCCCCCTCGTCCACGCGAAGCCCTTCGGCACCAATAAACCGATCAATGCCGCCACCTGGGATCATAGCCGTCACGCTAATCCTTACGTTGAGCACCAGATCTAAGCTTCGTTGGGCATGTTCTGTGCGTGCCTCCAACACGACTTCGTCAAAGGCTGTCAAATTGGAGAAAGGTTGAGTGTGCTTATACGCCACTCGACCAGCATTCACATCGGCTTGGGTGAAGTTATGCACGCTCAGGAAGTACTCCTGCGAAAAGAAAACTTTGCTCTGATACAGTGTAATAATACAAATTAAATTGCAGTAGCCTAGCGTGTCAGGCTATAAGGTTTGAGTACAGATAACTAAGGGGACTCACCTTCTCACGTAAGCGATCACGAAGAAGCAACCGACCCATTCTTGGAGGTTTTTTTACCCAAAACGATATTTGTCTCTCTGAACCTTTGTCCGAGGTGGCAACCAGCAAGTTTTCTACTCTTAAAGCTACTTCCGTCATCGGAAAAACATCCAAGCTGTCATGTCGTTCCAAATGGATGGATACATCTTTCACTCGTATATTGAAGAAGTAAGTCATTCCGTTGCCACCTTTGTTCAAACCGTCGGTAAGTTGAAATGGAATGCTCCCGGAGCGCCTTTGACCTGCAAAAATAGTAAATTCAATTTCTGGCCCGGTTCCATAAGAAATATAATTCAATGCGCTATGGGCGCATATATTACATTATACATACAACACTCTCTCTGCATTTGTGAAAGTTAATTGCATTCGCTTGCTAGTAAAAATGTGTTGTTTTCATTGGGAATTGATAAGTACATCGTAGCTGAACATGAATGCTTTCAAGCGTGATCCTAAAAATGCACGTTCAAAGCTATAACGTTGTCTAGCTATGTCACTACATAAAAAGCAATGTGGATGAGAGGTTATAGAATTACATTTGTGATGAAGGCATCACGGTTATCTCAGTAATAATTATAATTTTTTATGGTGCTGGAGGAGACATTACCTTTGTGGGAGAAAAGAACTTTTTCTTGTGCTAAATCTTTTTGTGAAAAAGATGTAGCTTTCTGTTCCAGCAAGGTGAAAGCTCCAATTGGGCTCGAAGGCCCTGGGTCATCAAGTAAGAAAAACGTGATATTGGCTGAATCGGTATCAGCATCAATAGCTCCTGAAATCAAAAAACATAGTAGTTAGTAACAGCAAATTGTGACTTTGGCATAATTTTCCAAAGGTAAAACATGAAAGCCACTCAAAAAGGGCTACTGGTGTCACTTTAAAATTAATTCTACCTAAGTGCCTGTTAGTAATTGTTGCAGTGGCTCCGGCCCAGACCTCTAGACCCGTATTGTTGACCAAGATGGGTGGTTCGTCATCCACGGGTAGCACTCGGATTGTCAGGGTAGCAGGCATGCTAGTTTTCTCCCCTGTACTAGCCACCAAAGTCAATTGATCAATTGGCTGGTCTCCGCCATCGTGAAAGTACTGAAAACGGGCAATAAGTACGTTTACGCTATTTTTTTTGGCATACTTGCTCTAGTGACTAGCATTTATGGTACTAATGCTCAAGAGACGGTCTCCTAACTTTGGATTGACAAATATAGCGTCCATTGCACAGTGGGCCACGGAGACCCTTCTTTCTCCATTTCAGCCAAATTATGAAATCCAGTTTCAAACACTTTTTTGTCTTAAAATAGCTCCAATGGGTTCTTGGTGATCAGAAATGACCATTTAAAAGGCTCTTTGCATTTAAAAGCAAAAGAAAATGTCAAAAAGTGGCTACAAGCTTCTATTGTTCCATTAAAAATATAATTTTATTTGTTGAAGCCTTAAATTAGAGTTTGTTTAGGTATTTCAAGCCTCTAGAGAACAGGATTTCATTAAAAATAAGGGTCAAAATTGACCCAAAAAGATGACTATTCTATTTGCACGTAAAACTAGACCAAATATTAGCAGAACTTTTTAAGTCCAAGGTTGTCCAACCCATAACACTGTCAAATTAGAGAAAAAGTAATATGAACAGGGTTGGATTGCAAAAAAAGTTTCGAGTTTTGATCGAACGGCCAGCTTTGATCGAGGTTTCACGGCAGCATGCAGACATTGACTTGACAAAGGACCTAACCAAAACTACTTACAAAACCCAAGAATTATATATTTTCTGGAAGCGTATGTTGTAAGAGTTCATTTGGTGATAAAAAAAATCCTGGCCTATTGCTCCCAATAACATAAATTTAAAAACATTTGGGGATAGTTAGCTTGAATGACCCCCACTAAAATTCAAAAATAAAACTTATGTTAATTTATAGTAAAATCGCTAGGATGAACAGAAACGGAGATATGCTAAAAGTAGATTATTGCCAACTTGATAAATTTTGCATAATAAGTTTTGAGGCAAATATCTCAATTTGAGTGCGTTTTACAGACTTGCTTATGAAATAAAAAAGTTAGATCTTTTTTCAGAGGGTATCATTGCCATAAATAATCTCCCAAAAAAAATACACGTGTGGGTGCTAACCTTATGAAAATTTTATGTTGCAAAATTACTACCAAATGAACTCTGTAAACATAAGCTTTCATAAAATGTATATTTTTTGGGTGCTGTATAGAGTTTGGGTTAGGACCTTCTTCAAGTCAAAACGGGTGCAAAAGATATGGCTGCCTGAAAATAGCCAAAAATGGCTCTTCTACCATTTTTCTAAAAATATACTTTATCAGCTGAAAAATGACCTTAAAATGAGAATTTGGCTGGTGAATTGACAGAATTTCTTGTGAGTCAAATTACAAGAATTGACTAAAAATTTCAGTTCTGTTAGGCTCAAATGATGATTTTGAATTTAGAACAGTTGTTTTGCTCAAATCTTAGCAATGTCCTTGGCCTTCTCATTGATGCTTAAAAATTAAAATGAGCGTATTCTTACGCGTATTCGATGTCGATGTAGGTCTTCCACGGAAAATATTGTAACTGAAGGACTCACTGCACTGTTTGGTGAAGCTTCTGATACGTCAACCAGCCTCCCAGCAGAAGGAGGGTCAACGATGAGGTAGTCTTTGATTTTATCGGCAAAGTAGTCGGTGAGCACATAGATATTCGTAGAACTAAGCGTGGATTCTTGACCTTCCGTTACCCAAAGGTCTCTAGGTTCTATATACAAATGCTTTGGCAGTATGCTCAGATGAAAGATAAGATTTTCAAGGCTGCTGATACCGTTAGTTACGTCAAAGACAAAGGCATCTGAACTCTGGTTTGACACAGATTGAATGTAGTGCAATCTTCCTTCATTGATTGTTGCTTGGTCAAACAGTGTCACCTCAGATTGGGGTGAGGTAAGCGGAGGATCAATTTCAAGGTAGCCGTAGAGTGGTGGCCTTTTCACCATAAAAATGACATCTGTTGCTGCCATTTCCGCTTTCCTCTCTACTTGGAGGTTGTGCTTAGTTATGGCAATGGAAGTTGACTCCTCCACAAGAATTGAGTTGTTTGAGGCAATGGCCAGTGGCTCCCAATAGACTTCAGGGTAAATATGTATTTTGAAATCAATTTCTATTGTAGCTTGGTAACCAGCATTGTCTTCCGCGATAACTTTTAAGCGTAAAAGCTCGTTGGGATCCAGAGAATTGTTATTGCGATATTCTATCATCTCATCTTCGATGTCTTGAGCCGTAAAGTAAGTGACAGGAATATCATTTTTGAGAATTTTTCCATTCTTTGGTGGAGATTTAACTATGAATTTGATATCATTGCTGCAGGCATTAAGGTTGGTAGTTAAAGTAAGATTGGCAGTTGACAAAAATGCCGAGTCGGCACGCTGAACGATTAAACCAGTGTTTTTAGCCACCCGCAGGAAGGGCGGCCCTGCGCGCACTTTGAGTTCCGTGCTCGCGTAGTACTGCCCGTCGGTTACCCAAAGCATAATGCGTCCAAAAGCTGAGCCAAAATGCTTGAAAATGATGCGTCTTTCATCAAGATCTGCTTGTGTGAACTCAAATACTGGCTTTTTTGGGGAATCAACGAACACTAGTTCGCCATTAGGCAAAGCATGGTGACTATATTTGATATCTCTAGGTAGAGTGTCGATATCATTGTCGACAAAGCGTAAAATATCGCCAGTAAGTAGCTTATGTCCATTTTCAACAACATCAAACACCTTAATAACAGCTTGAGTTGGTGCATGATCATTTTTGAGCGTTACATGAACATGAAACACGCCCTCATATCGAAAGTCTTGACCCTTTCTGGAGGCCGTTGCTACAAAGTGAAATGAGTCTCTTCTTGACTCTGAATCATCGTGTTCGTATACAACCCGATCAGTTTCAATTTCATCAGAGGAGAAAAATGTGGCGTTAGCTCTTACATCTTCCACCTTATTCGGAGCCAGCACAATTATGCGACCATAAGAGGGACACCGTGTAACATTGAATACGTAATGTTCAATATCTGGCGATTCGATGCTTAGATGTTTTCGCGTCAATGTCCTGCGAGATCCTTCCTCGACTTCTAATCTCTCAAGTTTTATGTCCACTGTAGTGTCACCAGGTGAATAATATATAAAAAATTGATCATCTAATGCCTGTAATTTTAAAAGAAAAAGATTTTTGTATCTTGCGTGAGACATTACCTTTAGCAATTACAAAGCAGCAAAAAAATAATAGCAACTTTTTTTTTATTCAGTTATCACAGAGATTATAGTTTGTAAATTTTGGCTGAAAAAGGCTCAAAAAAAAATTTTTTTTCTTTCGATTTGATCTTTTTACAAAGATGAAGTGATCATCTGTTAAATTCATTTTTTTGCAAAAATTTATAAATTTTAAGGGAATTTGATACTAGAATTTAAAATATTAAACATATATTTTTTCGAAGATTTAAAAAAAAAATCTTACCTGAACGCTGTATGATTGACTTTTTAGAGATTCAATGGAATTCAAGGATACTTCGAAGGTAAAGTTATCTTTTAATGAAGTTTTAGTGTTATAGGACGTCAATTTGTATCTTAAATGCCCAGCAAGAAGATCAGTTTGGCAAAATGAAGACCCAGTTCTCATTTTTATTTCAGAACCAAAAGAGCCTATTCCTAAAAAAAAGATAATTTTATTTTATTATTTTAACATTAGAGCTCTTAAGAGCTTACCTGACGATGAAAGCATCAAAATCCCATTTTTTGGAGCATGTTTAATTTTGTAAATTATTTGAGAATCATCAGAATACTTTGGGAACGTTTGATACATCAAGTATAAATCAGTGATAACCATTTCCTTAACATTTAACAAATTCAAGGAATTTTTTCTTACTTGCTGAAAAAAGGTAGATATTGCATTTTTTTAGGCTCTTTGATATATTGTTTAAAAATAAATGGCAAATTCAATTTTCAGGGAAAAATAACTTGATATTTCGAAATATCATTTATTTGATAAATTGCGAAGTTAAATTTTTAAAAAGTGAAAATAACATTTATGCATGGCATATCTATTCTTTGGTAGCAATTTTTCAATAGCAGAAATTTTAAGTATTTTTTCACAAATAAAGTTACCTTGAGGTTGTTTGATAATATTTCAATTTTGAATGTATCTTGAATCGAAGATAATATAGGCCCAGAATTGGAATAATTATTGTAAAGTGCTGATACAGTAAATTTGAATGTATCAAATGAAACATTGCTTCTTTTGTCCAAGTGTACGTAGCGAACCTTTCCATTTTCTAGCTGCTTGCCATTAAACCTTCTTGTTGAAGTCCATTTACTGTAATCTCGAAGTTTTTCTAAGCGACCAAATCTTGGAGGATCTTCAATGTCAAATCTAAAAATGAAGCAAATTATTCGATTTTTTTTACAGTTTGCCAAGACAAATCATAGCTGTTCTACTCAATGAAATTTTTTTTAAGCTAATGCAAGAATGACTTAACAATATTATTTCAAATAGATGTGGCATAAGTCTTGACGACAAAAAATATAGCATTGTTGTTGCATGAAAAATCAAGTTTACATGAAAGCTTGAAAATTGACTACTAGTAAGTCTTATATTAAAAAATGTAATTTGATACCTTAAAATAATTCCATCATTGTAAGAATTTGTTGTAACGGTTAAATTTTCTGAGCTTATAACAGTCGCAGTTCCTTTAGGTAATAGAATTCCTGTGTTATTGACAATAAAAATTTCCAGCTTATAAGTATCTAAAGTTAGAAAAACAGTATTTCCATCGTCTTGTCTGTCAGAAACACGTAAAGATAATGTCTTTACATTTGAATCCTACAAAAAATTGAGTTAATTTTTTAACTATAGCAATTTTAGGAAATTTTACCTGATAAACAAACTTTACTTTTCCTAATGTAAGATCATTGTAAGAAAAAGAATTTCTTGCTTGATTTGGAAATCTTTCATTTTCAATATAGCCTGGAATGCTTTGATTTAATGTTGGTAAAAGGGTTATGATTATTTCTTCTTTTGTATTGTCAGGATCAATGACATGAATCATTTTTTCATTTAGATGCATTTTGGTCCCTTCAAATATTCTTAGTGGTTTCTTGTTGAGTTCAGGATCTAACACAATTTTAGGCACAATATTTAAGGGTTCCACTATAACTTCAAGTGTATATTTTTGGGGGTTTTTCAATTGCAAAGGAATTTTTTCCATGTTTTTTGCCGGAAAATTGAGACTAACATCAAAAATTATGGTATCGTTTGATTTTTCTCCTTCAATGTGTAAATAACTGATCTGTAAATTACATATAATTAGGTTTTCTTTTAATTTGATGATTCGATGTCATACTTACTTTTCCTGAGATGACATCTGCAAGCGTAAAACTTTCAACCTTTCTATTTGGATCCGATAATTGCAATAATCTACCATAAAACGGTGGTTGAAATAATGAAAAGACTAAATCTCTTTCATTAACGCCAAAAATTGATATATTTTGTGCAAGTTTCAGATGATTTGACGTAATTAAAGCTTGTTTTCCTTCTACTACATAAAGTTTTGAAGTCTCAAACCACACCTAGAGATATTTTTTTAAAAGACTACAAAAAAATAAAGTTGTTAAAATCACCTGTTCTCTAAAAGTAGATTCAGAAGTGCAATTTGTAATGTTTTGACATTCACATTTAAATCCAAATATGCTCTCTTGAGTACAAGATTCTCCGAAATTGCAAGGCATTTTTAAGCATGGATATTGCCAATTACATCCTACTTTAATGGATTCTGAACTTATAACTTCAGGTAAGCCAATTTTTTTGCCATCAAGTTCAATTTGAGATAAACAGCCCATCAGACTCCCTGTTGCATTGCTAATTTCTTGATTTAATTCTTTTTGAAGCCTAAATGACTCAATTCCACCAACATAAAGGCTTCCAAACGAATCAAAATGCTTTTTTGAATTCATTTTGTATCTTTTAGACATTTCGCTCTGATCGACAGTAATTTCCAACAAAGACAAGCTGAAAAAAGCTTTCAGTTCATGCCAAAGTCCATCATTAATGCTAACTTCGTTAATTATCGTAATAAAAACATCTCCCTAAGATAAAAAAATTAAATTGATGTTTGAACTTTACATTACATACTTGTTTTATTATTAGTCGAATCCGACCATTTTCTAAATCCATTCTAATAAATGAACTTGTTGAATAAAGACCAGCTGTGTAAAACAAAATAGCATATTTTGAGGATGTTTTAACCTACAAAAGATATTTTTTATTCATAATAAAGTTTTACTTGTTTTAAAATTACCTTTAATTTTAGAAAAAATCCTGAAGAAGATATCCAATTAGGAAAGGAAATGAATGCTTTTTCTGATAAAAAAGAAATTGATTGAACTGAATTTGCTTCAAATTCATCGCTACAGTCCCAAGTTACTCCAATTGTAGATCCATTGTGCTAAAAAAAAATTTTATTTTATTTTTTTGAAAAAGTTATGTATTTACCTTTGCTTGCTGTAAAATATTACGGTCATTAAAAATAATGTCATCCATACATCCTCGAAAATTTTCTTGATTTCCCAAAAATAACTCACTAAAATTTCCCATGCCGCCAACAAAAACTCCATAATGAATGTTAAGTTCATAATACTGACCCGGTAGACTGGCACTGAAAAATATTTCTTAGTGAACAGAACTCAATATACAAGGAGATATCTCAAAAATATCCTATAAATTACATGTACCTTGATGTGTGCTGACGATCTATAATCAGTTCAATCTTATCTTGATCTCTTGTTATTTTTATTTCGTGCCAGTTTAAGTCATCAAGTCTAATTTTAGAGCTTTCCAGTTCAGTTTCACCAACCCCTAAATTGATGTGAACCTAAAAAGTAAAATGAGATTTTTCTTAAAAAATACCTTTCGAATTGCTTACCTTGATGAAGCCTGCTTGCATCATCACCAGTAAATAGTCTGTTCTTCCAGCGGCGAGGAGTATCAGAGCTTCTGATCTTGTTGTTTTAATTCGAAAAGAAAGCTCTGTATTGCTTTGTGCCTCATTGAACGGAACTGATGCAAAATTTGAACCATAGAATGATGCTAAAAAATAAGTATAGAATATTTTTTTTCAAAATCAAATTTTTTAAAAGTATGTTTACTTATATCAGTTTTTTAAAGATAAGTTCACACACATTGTATCAAAAGTTATTATGTTTTTCTTACCAGCGTGCAATGAAGATAACCAAGCTGTAGCAATCCAGAGTTGAAGATACAGGTTTGAAGTTTTCATAGTTTTTTAACAAATTGGAAGAAGTAAAAAATTTTCTGGAAAAAAGGTACCTATATTGACCAAAATTTTTGTCTTTATGCTTTTGGCTTAGAGCCAAGAATAATTGTCCACATTTAAAAAATATTCAAATTCTAAACTTTAAAGATTAAAGTTTTGAAAGTGATAGTAATTGTAACCAATATGCAAAAATAATGCAAAAAAAAATGATTGAAAATTTACCCTTTAAATTGATCAATTTTTCCCTTGCAAGCTCTAAGTCGACTGATCAGGAGCCAGAAAGTTATACTCGTACGCGAAAAACGAGCGCTCTCGCTTATGCTTTCTAAATTTCTTCCCGAAAAAGGAAAGCATGGCTCAATTTAAAAGAAATTCAGATAAATAAAAACAATGAAATGAAAAAAAAATTTTTTGACAATTATTTTTTACAAGGGGATGTCTCACAATCGGCATTTGGCGCGTGGGATTTCTCTACATATGCATAAGAGGACAGAAGCGTTTGGTCGACTGGAAAAATAAAAAATGCAAAACATGGCTGAAAAAGGCCTAAAAACTGAAATTTGGTCGACTGGAAAAATCATAAATGCAAAAAGTAGCTGAAAAAGGCCCAGAAACTGAAATTTGGTCGACTAGAAATATCCTAAATTATTGGGTCAAAAATGCAAAAAATGGCTGAAAATGGCCTAAAAACAGAAATTTGGTCGACCAGAAATATCATGAATGCAAAAATAGCTTTAAAAAGGCCTAAAAACTGAAATTTGGTCGACCTGAAAAATAATGAATGCAAAAAATAGCTTAAAAATGCCTAAAAACAGAAATTTGGTCGACCAGAAATATCATGAATGCAAAAATTACCTTAAAAAAGGCATAAAAACTGAAATTTGGTCGACCAGAAATATTATGAATGCAAAAAATTTCTCCACATATGCATAAGAGGACAGAAGCGAAGTTTAGCGAGCTGCTGAAGCAGCCTCACTACTGACCTAATGTACATGCGGAGAAATCCCGCGCGCCAAATCCCGATTTTGAGACATCCCCTTTTAGCAAGTTTTGATGAAAAAATTTTTTTGAATGCCTAATGTTTTTCTATATTTAACTTTTCATGAGATAATAGAGAGGATAAAGCTTAGTTTGACTATTGAGATATCCTATATTATTATATAATGATAAAAAAATTTTTAATCTCAAAAAGATATCCTGAAGAAATGAAAAAGTTTCTTCCGATTTAGTATATTTTACTTTAGAATGCACTATTATAAAAAATGTATGCTTTAAAATTATAATTTCTATTTGAAGCGTTTGTTGAAAAACTTCATTAATAAAATGCAAATTTTTAAAATTTAATCATTTTTTCACAAAATGCAATAAAAAACTAAATGTAGACAACCAAAATCAAAATTTGTATTTCTTTACCCATGCCTATTTAGGTCTATACCAAAAAAATTTGCTCAAAAAAACTTCAAAAAATCAAATTTAGAAGCATTTTATAACAAAATTGTGGCCTCGTTTCAGGTAAAATGGCGATGAATAAATCTACGTAATTTAAAATATTAAAAGAAAAACTTATGCGGTTTTTGTAACTGAACCGGGCTCATCGTCAAAAATATTATTTTTGTTCAGTCCAGTTTTTTGTCATAGTTCGAATCTAGGTCCGCGCAAAAAATTAGAAAAATTTAATTAAATTCGACCTAAATCCGAAAAAAAGGGAATTAAATAAGAGAATTAGTTGGCGTTTGCCAAATTGATCTTATTCAAGGAGCCAGGTAAGAACATTTCTTACCTGGATAACAGAGTTGTCAGGTGCCGTTTTATGTAGGTGGGTCAAATTTGGCATTTTTAAATAAACTTTAGCCGAAATTGGGAACAATGTAACCTACATAATGAGTCACAAAATAATATAAAATGAGTGCTTGGTTACTGCAAGAGAAATTAAAATTTTGGCAAAATGCGTCAAGCGCAAACATATCTGATTTAAATACAACCTGCAAGGTTATCTATCTTGGAAATGTTTTGACGAGTTGGGCGAAAGGTAAGTCAATTTTTTGTGCTTATGCTAAGAATTTTTTTTGATATTTTAAGGCGATGGTTGCGTGGATAAACCTCTTGTAACACTTTGGAAGAATTTTCTGACGACTGAAAAACCAAAAATTTCTATGAAATTAACAGTGTCTACCTCTGGATTAAAAGCTGTTACAAAAGAACATGGATTGACCGAGTATTGGGCCAACAGAATTACTTTTAGTGGATCTAACACCACGTATCCAAATGTTTTCTGCTGGATTTACAGGTACAGGTCCAAAATTATTTGTTTGTCACTAGAACAGTAAGTTCATAATTCTAAATGTATATTTTTAAGGCATGAAGGAAGAAAAATGAAGCAGGAATTAAGATGCCATGCAGTCTTATGTTCCAAAAAAAAACAAGCCCAAACAATTGACAGAAAACTCTCTGATTATCTACATCAAGCTTTGATAGATTTCAGATTGGAAAAGGTATTTTACTACATATTGTTGCTTTTTGAAAGTAAAAAACTTTTTTTTTTAAGGTTTCTAGACAAAATGCGAGGCTATGCCTAGTTAATTCAGTAAAAGATCAAAAAATTATGCCATTAAGAAAAATATTGCTTCAGAATGGAAGCCAAAACTTTAAATTGCCCATTGAAAAGGGTAAAAGCGCTCCAAAATTAAAAAACATAGATGAAGAAGATGAAGAAGAACCAAAAATTCAAGATTCACAAAAAAACGAAGACTTTACACTACAGACAAATGTTGATATAGCCGAATGTCCTCATTTTCTAAATGAAAATCAATTTTGCGACTTGTCCATAAAAAGTGCTCCAATTAGTACTTTTTCTGTAGAAGAGCAAAGTAAGTACCTACAAAAAATTAAATATCACAAAAATATTTATGACAATGATGATGTAGATGAATTTTGTACTCAAATTTAGTACAAATAAAGACAAAAATATTTTATTTATGGTTTTTTTCTATAGTAAAAAGTTTTTAAAAAAGAACTCAAGTTTTTATGCTTATGATAGTTTTAACATATTGCAAAATATCAGTAACATTATTTCAAAAGTGTTATTCTAATGACTCTGGATAAAGTATTAAAAGGGTTTTAAAGGTCATTAATTTTTTCTCCTTTTTTGAACTTCTATTTACTATATGGTTATAGTAACTAACTCGAAAAACTAAAGAATGGCGGACACCAAAAAACTGAGAAATGTTTTGAAATCACTCTTACTACGTCTGGTACTTTTTTAAAACAGTTCTATGAATTTAAGGCGTATGGATTAGGGAAAATTAAGATTGCTTGCATGCATAATCATTTTGATGTCTTAAAACGTACACAGATAATCTATTTTGAATAATAAAACCAAAATAAAGAGAAGCTTCAGGGAAACTGACACAAAAATCCAGCCGAAGTGTGCACATGAGAGTTCTGGCAGAAAAAGTCAAATGAACCATGATTTGAATTTTACCGCTTTTAAAGGTTAGGTTGCGTGAATCAAAGTACCAAGCAGGTTTTGTGATTGTTGTCCGCCACTCTTTAGTTTTTCGAGTTAATTAGGTTATAGTAAGAATTTCGTAGTTGTAAAAATAAAATGGAGAACTATTGACTGACTAAAAAATATATCAATGTTTTTTAAAGAAAATGCTAGTATTTTTTTCAAATTCTTGTTTGCTATTAATTTTTTTTTAATAGAACTTTAAATGGCCTTAACAACTGTGAAGAAGCAGTGCATTTTTTAAAAAGCAGTTTTTTGAGCTATCAAAAGTAAAGAAATTTTGTAAAAAAAAATAATTGTAGATATTAAAATAATGATAGTCGATGTTATTTGACGGACCCTTTTATGAAAAAATTTCACTTTTGATTTCTACTTGTAAGTAGTAGTTTTTCTACCCTTACGATATGAGGAGCTGTCAATACTCAAATATGATAAAGGTATAAATAAAAAGATTTCTTTCACTTTTGATTACATCAAATGTTTTCTTTCAGAAAAACTTCCGAATATTTTTGTTTTTTGGATTTTTAGTAACTGAAATCTGCTCAGTAAACCAATATCCGAAAGGATATTATCCATTTGAAGAATCTCCAGCAAAAAATCCTCCTAAAGTTAGAAAACCTCCCTATTTGCAAACACAAGTAGCATGCCCAGGTAAAAAAAAAGCACTAACCATTGTCGGCTCAAAATATTTTTATGTCTAGGGCTTAATGACTTAAATGGATCTGAACAAACATTGGACAATCTTTGTGGTGATTTAAATAAAGGATACTTGCCTCTTAATCCGATAGGACAAAATGTAGACGGATCCTCTTACCCATTGTAAGAAAATTTCACTACAAATTTTTAAAATTTAAACAATGTTTCATTTTAGCGAGCTTTTTAAGGCAAAAACTTTAGATTTCTTTAGTAAAACTCTACCAATACTCAAAGCTGATGATACTTTGCCCAAAGTTGCAAGATATGATGAAGAAAGAAACGAAGTTGGCCAAAAAAATAAAGATAGGTAAATATTTTAACACCCTATGGTTATTTTAAAATGCAAAATATTTTTTCTTTCAGAATACTATTTTATCATCATAGAGTGAGTCGATCACTGACCGATCAACTCAATGAAGAAGTTACGGACCTTTTTAAAAAAGACGTAGAGGCAAGGCAATCAAAAAGCGGAGGTTTTTGCAAGGAATCATATGGTGTTTTTTGTATGCTTTATAATGTTCTTAGTGGGAACAAAGAAAAAGCTTCTGACAGAATAGGAGGGGAAATCGATGCAGGACTTGTTCCAATTAACTCTCTTGACTCACCAATGACACCCTGCCCATCTGCAGTTGAATACGTGACTCCAGTTTTTGCAAAAAATTATCAAGGTGTTTGGAGATATGTTGTTCAAATACCCTATGAAGGATACTTTACGCAGACTGTAGAAGTTGTAAAATGCTTGTAAGTATAAAAAAAACAACGTCTTCAAAAATTCTTTTGGTGCATGACCAGTTTTGTAAATTCTTTTTTTACATATTCTTCTTTTGACTTTTGGTGAATTTAAGTAGTATTTTTAAATTTCACATTTTTTCAGGAGTAGTAAGTGTGAATACTTGGATGGTTCTTGTCTTGCTTCTCCAAGATGGGTAAGTTTGCTTGTGGCGGAAATATTTTACCCTGACGCATCTTTCCCAAGTCTTAAAACATCATTTTCAAGAAATCCGGTTACAAATGTTAAAGTACCTCCTGAAGAAGTAAGCATAAGACTTTTTTCGAATTTTTTAAAATCAAATTCCGAATTGCGTATTTTTAAAAATTGTTAATATTGTAGAAATCCGGTCAAAAGCACTATCAAAAAAGAAACACTGCTGAAATTACAGAAAAATGTGATGGCATGGACGACTTTGGCTGCTATCAGGTAAAATTTACATTTTGAATTACACAATTGGCCTTTTTTTGTTAGGTTTTTTTTTGTTATATTTTCAGGTTCGCCTTTATTATGACTGGTTTCTTATACCTGGGAGCTGCAAATGTTGGAAAAATGACTTTTTTGACCAAATTCAGAAGAAATAAAAAATATCTATCAATAAACTTGTTTTGAGCTGATAAATAAAATACGAAACTTTAAAAAAAAATTATTTATTTCATTTTTGTCAATATTGTTAACAGAATATAAAAAATATTACTGTGAGACATTGAGTTTAAAAACAAATTCCTAAAAAGACATGTTTATAGTCAACCTTTCTTTATTGCTTGTATTATATCAAGACAAATGCTTTCATGTTATAAGTTTCAGAACAACTTTATTAAAATAAACTTAATTAGTAGTCACTCTGGCATGTTGGTAAATTAGCATGGCCAAAAAAATTAAGTTCATACATAGATGCAAAAATCATAAAAATAAAATACCATATAAGTAAAAGGATGCCAAATTTTTTGTCTAATTTCCATCCATTGAAATGAGATGCAACAATTAAGAATACAATTGTAGACAGCAAGCTAAAAGTTGAGTAGAATAAACCTAAAAAAAAGAGAAAAAAATTCAAATTACTTTTTTTGTGTTTTTGGCGTTAATCTTACTCCCTTCTAGTGTCATTTATTTTGACTTTTTTTAACAAAATTATTTTGTATACTTGTTTTTTAATGGAAAAAAAAATATTTTAAAGATGTTTTATAGTTAAAATTTCTTATAGTGATTATTTAAAACTGGACAATAAATCAAGCCAACAAACCTTTGCTCTTTACGGATACATATGTTCCGGGATTTACAATCGCTGTATTCAAGAACCAAGGCAACCCAAGACAAACCAGAATGTCGAAAACATTGCTTCCAATTGCGTTAGAAACTGCCATATTTCCATGACCATCTTTAACAACTGCAATTCCAGACAAAGCATCAGGAACGCTTACACCAGCCGCGATAAAAGTAAGTCCCATAACAGAATCAGGAACACCAAATGTAAAACCTATGACTGTTATCATCCATACCATAATGTAAGATAAAAATGATATCCATAAAATTGAAATAAGAAATGTTCCAATGTAAGAGTACTTCCATTTTACTGACTCACAGTCTGGAATAGTGTATCTAGCAATAGCATAAATTGGCAAAAGAATCACTTTTTTAGAAAAAAATAATCTAAAATGAGAAATTTTTTGGTTCGGTTACTTTGCAAAAAATGTTAAAAATTACCTAAAATAATTTTGTTTTCCATTTTTTGGAGCTTGTTCGTTGCAATTATCAACTTTTGGGTCTGGTAATTTAGCATTAAATGGTGTTTGTAGTTCTTCTAGACTTATTCCTCCACCATCCATATCCTGAAAATGTGTTGTCAAAATTTCAGTGAATGCATATGTAAAAATAAAAATCACCATTTCAATGTCTCCGTATTTTGTTTTTTCCTGTAACGGGAGTTGTAAAGAATATTCTTGAGCTTCAATCCAACTTTTTGGTACGCTTATTTTTTCAACGATAAATTTTTCAATTTTCTGGTTAAACGCCATTCCAATGCAATATAGCAAATATAATATTAATAGTATTAGAGACTCAATCCAAGATATTTCACCATTTGTTATAGTTAAAAGAAGCACAAAAATTGAAATCATGTAGCAAAGACAGTCTCTAACAACTGAATACCAATTAAGATAAACAGGTAATTTTGCAGACAATGCGCAAACAGCTATAACAAGAGTTATGTTAAAAACTGCAGACCCAATAACTCCACTAATTCCAATGTCATCCTAAAAAAAAGTATTTGCAACAGTTAAAAGCTCAAAAAACTATATTAAAAATTGGATAAAATACTTCAATAAAAATATTTACTGATGACAATCAAAAAGTATTTTTACGCAAATAAATTTTGTACTTTTGCCACAAAAACTCCAATGAATGACGTTGCTAATTCTGGTCCTGATGAACCAGCTGCCATTAACGTTGCTCCGGCAACGTCAGGTGGAAGATGTAAACCTAAGAAGCAGTAATTAGCATTTTTGTTTTGATATTGTGTGAGCATACTTTCGGAGAGCTTTTCTAATGCTGGAACAAAATAATCATCACAAATAATTGCTAAACCAATAAACATATAAACAGCTATCAAAAAATGAAAAATGATTCCACCGTTTTGTCTTTTTTCATTATCCATCAATGGCTCGGGAAATTGCTCAATAGCAGGAGTCGAACAGTTTCCTGCCTTTCTTTCCATTTTTTCTTCTTCAGTCAAAAATGTGTCTGCTTTAATTTTACTTCCATCATCACTAGAGAGGTCTTGTAATTTACGAAAACCTTAAAAATCTACATTTAATGATATGTTTTAAACAATAATATTGCTTACTTACTGTTTTTATGTTCATGATAATTGTCATTATTTTGAATAGAAAATATTTTTGACGTGGTAAAAACAATAATTAAAATACATAATAATCCTTTCCTCTTTGTCATATTTGGCAAAAGAGCTAAAATACTATTTAGAGTAGATTGAAGTTTTATTATCAACAAAATTAAAAAAATATACCTAGAATCGTCCACGAAAGCCGTAAGGAATAATGAAAGCCTCCAAGAATTGTCGGTTTAAAGATCTTTCTGGTTGTTTTTATGAGAAAGCTTCAGAAAGATGCATCAAAGAAGGCGGAATAGGCAGAACTGGCATTGTAAGGCTCCCTCAAAGCCAAACTTTCTTAGAATTCTCTAATGTTGAGCACAAAATATAAAAGTACTAGAAAGGTTCTATGTTTTTGAGATCTCTCAACAAAGATCAAACAAATTTTCCCAAAGGAATACAACAAATTATCGGCAGATGGTTAGCCTTATTTGAGAACTTAAGCGTAGGTATTTACATAAAAACTAAAACTTTTGATTTAAAAATTAGGAGTTTTAGATCGAATATGAGAAATCGAAATAGATGCTTTGCGCATTCACAATTTACATTTATTGGCAAAATGATGATTTTTTTGAAGAATTTGTGTTATCGACTGATTTGTTGTCTTTTTTAACAGATTTAGTAACAGAAAGAGCTGCCATAGCAGCTATAGATTGATGTTGGTGAATAAGAAAGGATGCTAGGGAATTTTCGCTGCTACTGCCATTGTGACTAGCATGGGATAAAGATTGTACTGCAGCTGACGCTGTAAAGAAAGGAAATGATCCCGAATGCTTTGAAGCATAAAAACTTAATTCTGATGAATTTGATGGCGTAAAAAGTGACGGAAATGAAGTACAAATATTTGAAGGAGGCGTTGGTATTGCTCCACAATTGACATCCAAGCCGGGATTTTGCTTTTTCCATTTTGTCCTTCTATTTTGAAACCAAATTTTAACCTAAAATATATTTTTTTTAAACAACTAACAAAATGTTTTTCGTAAATTACCTGAGTTTCAGTCAGATTGAGGGATAGGGCAAGATTTAATCTTTCGCAGACAGACAAATATCTTGTTGTCTTGAATTTATTTTCTAATGCGACCAGCTGCTCATAAGAAAATGCTGTTCTTGCTCTCCTGGGTTTTGATAACTTCTGTTCAATTTTTCTTTTTCTATTACGAATTTGATCCGAATTATCAACTTCTTCTTCAGTTTCATCGTCTAACGGTTCGTCAATATCTGATTTCGTGTTATCTAAAGAAAAAGGAGAAAATAAAATAAAAACATAATTGCGATGAATTTGTATGAAAATATTATTTTTAGTAATGCTTTAATCAATAATTCTAATAGAAAACTGATGATTATCCTCTTTTTTTTCCCTAAACTTGCTTCCACAAAAGGATTGGTCTATTTCACGCCAAGATTATCTCAATTTCACGGCTCACATAATCAAGCTGTACGAGAGTGATCTGAAAGTTTATAGATATCTTTGTTGTTTAATTTATGTGCAGAAACATGTATTTTTTACAAAAATTTAAGCAAATTTTTTGAAAACAAACTATCAAAAATAGTTAAAATTTGATTTGGTTTATCCATGTAATTTTTACCCGTATGAAGACATTAAATTTTTATACAGCAGTGAATTAAAAGTCATTACAAATATTTTTTGAAGTCAAACAAAATTTTTAATCGTTTGGATTCAGAAAATCAAACGATCTTTGTTTTCAAAAAAATGTTATAAGTCGGGTTTTTTTGCAGTGAAATAATTAAGAGTTACAACTGTATACAGCCTGAGTCGTCAAATACTTTATACAAAAACTAATGGATTGAAAGTGTAAAGTATTTGACGACTCAGGCTGTATACAGTTGTAACTTTTAATTACAATAATAATTGTATATATGTGAATTATGATTTTTTTGTTTTAATAAGTGAAAGAGAAAAAAAGTTAGATACCCTAATATTCCTGAAGCACTATGAAATTTTATGCCCAAAATAGCAAATTTGTAAAAACCCATCATTGTGACATTTATCGTTTTTTCATAAAACTAATCTGGTAGAACTTCACTGGATCATCAGAAAGGTGGATGATAAGAAATAGCTTAAAAAACCTAATTTTTATGTATTTTTTTTTTCAATTTTAATTTCAAGATTTTTTGTGTATAAGCGACTCTTCATAAAACTAATGCAGGAAAAAATGATCGTCAATTTTGAGTAATTATCAATTTTTTCAAATTATTTTTTTTTTAATTTTTCAAAATACTTTTGAAAAAGGTCAAAGGCAAAAGGTTCACATTTTGAGCTATATTATTTTTGTGGAAAAAACTACAAGTTCACATAATGTCTTGTGTTGTACAAAGTTTTTGCAAAAACTTTTGATATCGAAGTGCGCAAAAATCTCTGGGACAGATTGTACAAAATTCCAAAGATGCAATATAAAACAAAAATTGATCGAAAAACTGAATCAAATATTTTTTTGTCTTTCTTTATTACTATTTTACCACAATTTCAAAAGTTTTGATACAATTTGAAAAAAATGTTTTATAATTGTATGTTAAATGTAATGATACAAATTTTGAAGAATTTCAAAAAAGTCATAGAACTAAGGGATTGCTATGTAGCTAATATAAAAAAAGTGGATAAGCTTTCTTTAAAAAAAGGAATTCATGAAAAAGTTTTTGTCGTGAAAAACGAGGGTTTTTTTTACAAATTTATGCATAATTTGAAATAATGCATCACCAAAATTGTCAATAATCTAAAATTACTTCTTTTAACGAATTACCTTCTTCGTGAAAGAACCGACTGCATTCACTTGAGCTTTTTATTCCAAACTTTCCCGGAGCAAGGATGTTGTCAACTGAAAATGACAGAGTTGGGTTCGTAATTTTTATTCCAAATGTTGAAAAGTCTTGATTTTCTTCTTTTGGAGAGCTCAAATTGTTTTGAATACTTTTTTCACATCCGTAAACAGACAAATTTTGACAGCTGTCCATTGTCATTCAAAGTCTCATGAAAATAGTAAGGTTTGGTTTTTTTATTATTGAAAACTTTAGGAACAGTGCTTTCAAATAAATTTATTCAAGATCTTTGAACTTCTAAGCAGAGCGGCAATTTTAGGACTGATATTTATCTTCAGAATACGGCTTCTTTCTGATTGGACGAGAAAAGCGTTTGTTTGGGCGCCTATTGGGCGATGCGAGTAGGTGGAGCTTAATAGTATGCTTGCAATAGGCAAAGTATAATGCAACATATTTCTTGAAAGATTACTCTTTAATAAAAAAATTTGTATCAAAAAGTCTCTCAGAATAATATAACAGTGATATTTTTTTACAAAAGCTTTATTTATATTGGGAAATTAAAAAAATTCATTCTAATCTGGTCATTTATCCTAAAATTGTTTAAAATATTTTAGGCTTAATAGATTTCCTTAATAAGTTACAAAAATCTATTGCTTTTTTAAATCATTTTAACTTCGGTTAATAATTAGAGATTGAAAGTTAATTTGTTTCCTCAATATATTTTTAATTTTTTGTTACAACTTATTTTGAGCACAAATCAACAGATTAGCTTGGAGCTTTTACCGTTTTTCGATCGTTTTCCATTTCACTGCTTTCTAATCCGCCTTCGTTTTCGCGCTTCCTTTCCCCAACAACTCACAGCAGCCATAATGCTTCCAGTCCAATTTACCGCCAAAACTGTTATTTGACGAGATGGCAGTATACATTACAATATCCCCCTAGGGATTCACTTTAGACCTAATTGGCTGAACAATCGGCAGTAATTTTAACAAATCTGCAGCAAAATTAAGGAGCCTATGTTAAAACATGATCTTGCATAGAAAAATATTGAAAACCTCTTTTTTTAAGTTAAATGTTAAATTTTCCACTCAATTTCCACATCTGTTGCACATAACTGGTCACGGATGAGTCAATCTTTTTGACGAATGAACAATGAAGTTTTGTTCATAAAATAAGTGACAATTCTGACACCAAAATAAAATAAAAAGTTTCAAGAGCAGCCAAAATTAAAGAATAATAGGTAATTTTTTATGATTCTAAGCATACAGTAAACTGTGAGTTGCCTATACTTTGCCAAAAAAAAGGCAATTTCTCACTGAATTTTCCATTTTATGGGAGTTCCGGGGAGTCATGTTTCAAATTAGTTACAAGAATTCTTGTCTTGTTTTCACCGCGACATTTGCCCTACCCAGATAAGTGAAGCTGTGAACGACGACTGACTTCACACACACTATGTCAAGAAAAATGTATTTTGAGAGTCCTAATTTTAAAATTTTTATTATGCAATTTCTTAATGTATCTAAAAATTGCACTGACAATAACACAATTATGCCAAATTTTACTCAATCCTCAAGATCTACATTACCTTAAAAGCCTAACCCAAAATCCTAACCTTAAGAACCTATTGCTAAACTCTAAAAGCCTAACTTCAAAAGCCTAACCCTAAAACTATAACTACAAAAGCCAAACCGTAAACTTTAAATAAAAAGTAAATCCTAGAAACCTTACTTTAAAAGTTAAAACCAAACAACCTTTACGAATATGAATGAATTCAATGATATTGGCACGATTTGCCGTTAGCAAAATACAACTAAGAAAAACTGAATCGAAGTTGTTGTCCATGTTGTTAGGTTGGAGCATAAACTAAAAAGAAACATTTCAAGAAGAACAATATCATCACCAATTTTTTAAAAATATTTCCTTTGAGAACAAACATAACTGATCCCAGGGGATATCTCTGTAATTCGAGCTTTTGATTCAAATAAATGATGAGGAAACATTTGTGAATCATCATGTTCATTGCTACCCTAGGGAATTCTACCGAGTATTCGGTAAAAGAGAATAGGATATTTTATCTCATATATTTCGCGCAAGCTTATTATAGCTGGTTCATAATATTAAGCGTCAAATGCTTTTGATAAAAACTGCATATATATTCATATTTCTTTTAATTCATCTATCTCACTAATTTTATTTTAAGCTGTAAAACTGTTGGTAAAGGACAATTCATTATTAAAAAGACACATGCATCAATAATATCTATATTGCTCACATAGTTATGTTTTAATTGGGGGTGGTGGCCAGGTGTCAAGAGACACATAATACGAGCCAAGATGATCGATAGTATAAGGTGAGCTCGTGTCATCGGTTTACTATAGCGCTCGGTCAGACTATGCTTAATTGTCATAGAGAACTGTAGATTATACATCTTCACATTTAAGAATTTACCCAGATTTTGATTCAAAATGCCAAATAGGCTTCAGTTGGATTTTTTCTGAACATTTTTAGTATTTTAACAGAAAAAGTGTGAGATTGGCCGACTTGCCAAGAATTTCAAGCGCAAATCACACCTTCGCGCTATGAAGTGATTGACATTAGCGATCACTTAGACGAAATAACTAAGATAGGTTGAGTGATTTCAAATTACTTTCTACCGTCAACATTAGCCATACTATATGGGGCTGATACGAGCAATCTATGCCTAGCAGGACAACCCAGAGTAGATATAAAGAGAGTGACTTGTGAATTCAGGTCGCGCTTACAGCGTATTTGCATTTTTCTGCTTGAGCGATGCGATGCCTGCTGAGTAATTTGGCATACTTTCAGCCATTTCCTGGTGTTGCTCGGGCCTTGGTCTGAACTTGCTGGCCTTACTTGACCAGCTGGAAAACTATGATGTCGGGAGTTGTCCACAGGACCGAGCCAATTTGAAGTAGGTTTGTAGACCCCCTAAGAGTCAACACGCGACGCGCGCAGTTTTCTGCAGCACAATTTTATATTTATTTGCAGCTACACTGCACATATGCATCGTATATCGTATGAGCGCACGGGTGCCCGGTCGGTAGAGCGTACTTGTGCTCCTGCTACAACTTCCCCCAGGTTGTCATGTCCTCACGACGGGCAGCTGGTTAACATTGTCTGGCAGGTGGTATTGGGAAGATTGGAGGACCGGTCACAGGCTCGCCGTCTTGCGCCATTCCCACGGGAACCGAAGGGGAAACTACCGTAGCGGAAGGTAGAACCGACAATCTTGGCATGCATAGTTTAGTTCTGCCTAGCCAGCTCCTCAACCTGAGCTTGAAGGTTCCTTACACATTGTCTTGCCCCTTGAAGACGGGCTCCCGCATCCACTGTCGTAATCCAGGTTTGGGAGCTCCAGATTCTTGGCCACTAGAGGCAGTAGTGGTTGCAGCAGCAGCAGCGGTAGAGGTGTACTTGTGAGGGGCGTAGTCGTCCTCGTCCGAGCAACCCAAATCGGACATGGGGAACTACTTTGCATTTCCTGAACACAGAGGTCGTCCCTCCTGGGCCTGGTCTCGGCGGTCGTCATTGCTGGGGAACATGATCTGGTCTTGCCCCAGGTTGGTGATCATCCTCCAAGGCATTTCGACTATCAAGAACGCAGTATGCTACAGAGCAAGGAACATCCAACATCCTAGACCTTGCCTCCGATAGAGTATGACCATGCCAATCAGGGCAACCAAGGTGAATTTGATCAGGCCGATGCGATTTGTGCTGAAGAACAGAATTTCCAACGCACTCAACAACCTGATCCACGTTTTCCTGAGACCAAATCAAGACCCACAATCAAGATGGCAAAGTCATGCAGCTGGGTGGCAAACAGTCTTCATTGACAAATCCGGCGAATTGGGACTCCTCAACGTGCGCTAGGAGCAACAGGTCACCCGAATGCCGCCCATGATGCTGGTGGAGCTCTGGTGAGGGTTTCTTATCATTATTCCCAGCCAACAAATGCTTCCAAAACCATCTAACACAATGGCTAGAACAATTTGAACATGCTGAGCAATCTGAACATCCTGAACAACCTGAACATTCTGTACAACCTGAACATCCTTAACAACCTGGTGGAGCTCTGGTGAGGGTTTTTTATCATTATTCCCAGCCAACAAATGCTCCCAAAACCATTTAACACAATGGCTAGAACAATTTGAACATGATAAGCAATCTGAACATCCTGAACAACCTGAACATCCTGAACAACCTGAACAACCTAAACATCTTGAACAATCTGACCAACATGAACATTCTGAGCAATCTAACAACCTGAACATTTTGACCACCCTGAACAACCTGAACAACCTGGACATCCTGAACATCCTAAACAACCTCAACATCCTGAACAGCCTGAACATTCTGGCCACCCTGAACAACCTGGACATCCTGAACATACTGAACAACTTGAACAACAAAAGTGTGCTTTTGGACTAATAAGAAAAGCTATAGAAATTAAGGAGGAGCCATGAATAACCAATCATTTAGTAAGCTCAAGAAATCTCCTAAAAAATGGGTCAAAAGATTGACTTTGCCTTACATTTAGGGCCCAAACGCCTCAAATTATCCATTTCAACTGACATTTTGCTCCCAAAACCATTTAACACTATGGTTAGAACAACCTGAACAACCTGTACAAACAACCTGAACAACCTGAACAACCTGAACAACCTGAACAACCTGAACAACCTGAACAACCTGAACAACCTGAACAACCTGAACAACCTGAACAACCTGAACAACCTGAACAACCTGAACAACCTGAACAACCTGAACAACCTGAACAACCTGAACAACCTGAACAACCTGAACAACCTGAACAACCTGAACAACCTGAACAACCTGAACAACCTGAACAACCTGAACAACCTGAACAACCTGAACAACCTGAACAACCTGAACAACCTGAACAACCTGAACAACCTGAACAACCTGAACAACCTGAACAACCTGAACAACCTGAACAACCTGAACAACCTGAACAACCTGAACAACCTGAACAACCTGAACAACCTGAACAACCTGAACAACCTGAACAACCTGAACAACCTGAACAACCTGAACAACCTGAACAACCTGAACAACCTGAACAACCTGAACAACCTGAACAACCTGAACAACCTGAACAACCTGAACAACCTGAACAACCTGAACAACCTGAACAACCTGAACAACCTGAACAACCTGAACAACCTGAACAACCTGAACAACCTGAACAACCTGAACAACCTGAACAACCTGAACAACCTGAACAACCTGAACAACCTGAACAACCTGAACAACCTGAACAACCTGAACAACCTGAACAACCTGAACAACCTGAACAACCTGAACAACCTGAACAACCTGAACAACCTGAACAACCTGAACAACCTGAACAACCTGAACAACCTGAACAACCTGAACAACCTGAACAACCTGAACAACCTGAACAACCTGAACATCCTGAACAACCTGAACAACCTGAACAACCTGAACAACCTGAACAGCCTCAACAAATAGTGTGCATTTGTTTAGAATGTCCCAACAAAAAGTGTGCAACTTTCTACTTATCCAAGCTACTGACTCAAACTTCAGATTCTGGGACTTGAGCCAATTTTGTATAAATGGCTAATATTGAAGACTATGACCTTCTATGACTCATTTTATGACTCAGGGACTAATCTAGATCATCTTAGATAGAATGTTGGTCCTCTTGAGTGAGAAAGGCTTTTTGAAAGAATGTCCCAACAAAGAGTGTGCATCTTTCTTTAACCAAGAAAATGACTAAAACTTCAGAAATGATTCTAGGACTTGAGTCAAGTTTGCCTAAATGACTCAAATTTAAAGAAAGCAACCTTCTATGACTCATTTTATGACTCAGGCCACCTTTTAGATCATCTTTGAACATAATGTTTAGTTAATTCGAACAAGAAAGGCTCTTTGAAAGAATGTGTGCATTTTCCTACTTGGCCAAGTTACTGACTCAAACTTCAAAAATGATTCTGGGACATGAGTCAAGTTTGCTCTAATGGCTCTAAAGCAATCTTCTGAGACAAATTTTATGACACATGACAATTTGAGGCAACTGGGCTCTAAAGCTCTGAGGCAAAGTCAAACTTTGACTCATTTTTATGTCACAGGAGCAAAAACTTGCACATCACATTATGATTCTGCATAAGTTCTAAGATAACTCGAAATTTCCGATTATGTCAATTTTGAGCTTAAATGTCAGTTGTGCCTGATATTTTGAGGCAACTGGACTATGAATGTGAGGCAAATTAAAGCTTTTTACTCATTTTGAGATTCCCAGAGCCAAAACTTACGCATTGCATTATGCTACTACTAAACTGCAAAGAAGATTCAAAATTTTAGTCAAAATGTCAGTTGAAATGGATAATTTGAGGCGTTTGGGCCCTAAATGTAAGGCAAAGTCAATCTTTTGACCCATTTTTAGGAGATTTCTTGAGCTTACTAAATGATTGGTTATTCATGGCTCCTCCTTAATTTCTATAGCTTTTCTTATTAGTCCAAAAGCACACTTTTGTTGTTCAAGTTGTTCAGTATGTTCAGGATGTCCAGGTTGTTCAGGGTGGCCAGAATGTTCAGGCTGTTCAGGATGTTGAGGTTGTTTAGGATGTTCAGGATGTCCAGGTTGTTCAGGGTGGTCAAAATGTTCAGGTTGTTAGATTGCTCAGAATGTTCATGTTGGTCAGATTGTTCAAGATGTTTAGGTTGTTCAGGATGTTCAGGTTGTTTAGGATGTTCAGATTGCTTATCATGTTCAAATTGTTCTAGCCATTGTGTTAAATGGTTTTGGGAGCATTTGTTGGCTGGGAATAATGATAAAAAACCCTCACCAGAGCTCCACCAGCATCATGGGCAGCATTCGGGTGACCTGTTGCTCCTAGTGCATATTGAGGAGTCCCAAATTTGCCGGATTTTGTGCTGAAGGGTGTGCAGTCTATTTGTCAATGAAGACTGTTTACCACCCAGCTGCATGACTTTGCCATCTTGATTGTGGGACATGGAGACGGACCACTCCAGGCTAAGTAGTATCTCCACCCAGAGGACTTGGATGGTGTCAATATCCAGACTCAGCTAACCTTTGTGCACTTGCAGCACACGCAGCAAAGTCCAAGCTGCTTTCAAAAGGGGTGTGAGTAAAGACATCACAACAAGGGCTGAGGATTATTTCTTTTAGAGGTTTGAGCCAGGCGTCATGGAAGCTTCTTCCCTCTACGATGCCATGAAGGCCATTGTGGCTGAAACGCAGATTGAAGACAATGATGTTTGCCTTTGCCTGACCTTCGACAAGATCAAGGCCCTTCCTGAAGTAAGGGTTCAATATTAGTTTAGCCCTCCGTCAAAATGTTTTGAAAGTCGTTTCGATGTCTATGCATGACATGTCTCACTTTTCCATTGTCTTGCAGTAGCTCAGTG
Organism: Paracyclopina nana; assembly: GCA_019096065.1. NCBI lineage: Eukaryota > Metazoa > Arthropoda > Copepoda > Cyclopoida > Cyclopettidae > Paracyclopina > Paracyclopina nana. The sequence continues at coordinate 9,971,116 of JAGUCH010000001.1, read as the reverse complement.
TCTACAAGGCCATCCTCAAAGACCACCTTGGAAAGTTGGACAAACTTGTTAAGGAGTTCCCTGTGAATGTTTGAGTTCCAAATGAGTCCGAAAGCTCTTCAGATGATGATGATGCAGATGATTTCAAAAATTTGCCTTACAAGAAACTGGCTGGAACTGACATCAGCATGAACGAGGTGTCCGAGGCAAAGGAGGAGGAGGACAATGAAGAGGATGATGGCAGCAACGAAAGCAAGTCTGATGACTACAACGAGTATGGAGCCGGCCCAAGTGGCACCAATGGAGGAGTTGAGTCTCAAGCCAAGGTCAGCAGTGAGAATGATGTCCTGCCTGTAAGCCCATGATCATGTTTATTGAAAGCCAATCAAATTTGCATTTCATTAGAGCTCAAAGAAAATATGCAATTGTTTTTCTTTAGCTAGTTAAATTTTACACAGACACAAACATTGGCATATTTTATGTTTTTATAACCTTCATGGCGCTAGCACATCATCCTTCAGTAAATATAGTAGCATAGTACAAGCTGCGCTACCTAACCACACTTTCACCTTGCAGGATGTGCAATGCTATTTCACCTTGACAGTACAACTGCTCACAGCGGGCTGCTCTGAAGTAGTAAATAAACCGGCTGAATCGGCTGTAGCACGGTTGCATTTTTGGCGCTGCACCCTGTATACATAGTGCTCGGTTGAGAAATAAATTCAGTTGTGGCAGAGAGAAGTCATGTCCCATCATGTAGACACAAAAAAATACAACAACTAGTGGCAGCTCACTTACCTGCAGCCCTGGAGGGAATGAGAAGTGAGTGATGCTGTATCATATTTAAATGGCTGATAGTGAGGATGAATATTACGAGGAGGAATTTTATGAAGAGGCCTGATCAGAAGGAACAATTCGGCCTACTGCTCCACCACAAGAATATAACACAGAAACCTCCTCATGTCCCCAGCGACATCTGCCTCAACGCTGGACGGATGAAATGGGCCATGTATGCTGCCATGGCACTTAAGGCAAAAGCAGCCCAATGGTATAACACCCTAAAGGAAGAGGGATTTGCACCTAAGAAATATTCCAGATCCCCATGTCACATCTTGATGAAATCAATATGAGCATTGAGGAAAGGCTGAAGATGGGCATTTTGGAACCCTACAATTCTCCCTGGAACTCAAGTATTTTCTGAGTGCCAAAGAAACTGCTAGATGGAGCCACTGGTTGGAGACCAATGGTTGACTAAAAAGGTCAGAATGCTAAAACAGAGCCTTCTCGCTACCAGCTTCCCCTTATCTCAGAATGTTTGGATGCCATATCACATGTAATTGTCCAAGGGCAGATAACCCTATTGATTATTGTTTGAGAAATGTTCCTGAACTTTTGCCAGGTGGTGAAACCCACAGCATCACTGTTAAGGCAATGGAGGACATGGCAGCTATGAAGAAGCTACAAGAGCTTTTGCAATGTGGTGAAACCCACAATATCACTGTTGAGGCCATGGGGTACATAGCAGCTATGAAGAAGCTACAAGAGCTTCTGCAAGGTGGTGAAATCCACAATATCACTGTTGAGGCCATGGAGGACATAGCAGCTATGAAGAAGCTACAAGAGCTTCTGCAATGTGGTGAAACCCACTATATCACTGTTGAGGCCATGGAGGACATGGCAATTATGAAGAAGCTACAAGAGCTTCTGCAAGGTGGTGAAACCCACAATATCACTATTGAGGCCATGGAGGCCATGGCAGTTATTAAGAAGCTACGAGACCTCTTGCGAGGTGGTGAAACCCACAGTAGCCCTGTTGAGGCCATCGAGGACATGGCAGTAATGAAGAAACTACAAGAAAGTGGTGAAACCCACAGTAGCGCTGTTGAGGCCATGAAGAGCCTGGCAGTAATGAAGAAACTACAAGAAAGTGGCAAAACCCATAGTAGCACTGTTGAGGCTATGGAGAGCCTGGCAGTTATGAAGCAACTACAGTAAGGTTGTGAAACCCACAATATTGCTGTTAGGGCCATGGAGGACATGTTAGAAATGAAGAAACTACAAAAAGGTGGTAAAACCCACAGTAATTCTGCCGAGGCCATGGAGACCCTGGCAGTTATGAAGAAACTTTGTGAATGTATTGAAACCCTCAGTATAATTGTTGATGCCATAGAAGACAGGACAGCCATGAGGAAGCTAAATCTACAGACCTAGTTGTTGGGGTTTACTTTCCTTTGTTTGACAAGGAATTGTACCCAGACAACCCGAGTTGAAAAGGATTATTAGAAGATAAGGCCCTATTTGTGCAGTCAAGAATGACTTGTTGTTTGTGAAGAGTGGGCCTTTGGACAAGTCAGTGTTGGCAGCCCGGCTGTTTGTCATGCTGATATTATTAGTGCTGCGCATGCCGCCGTTGGGCACATGAGCATCTACAAGACCAGTGAAAGAATTCATGAGCAGTATTTTTGGCCTAGTTTACTGGCTATGTTGAGGAATACATCATTTCATGTTGGAAATGTGACAGAACCAAGCCAAAGCAATCACATCCGAATGTGGAATTGCTACCCCACCAGCAACCAAAGGGTCCCTTAGAGCAGGTCCATGCTGACCTCTTTGGACCTTTGAGGGATTCAGATGGAAAGAAGTTTATTTTGGTTATCACTGATTCTTTTAGTAAGTATGCAGAGTTTGTCGCTCTAGAGAACAAACACCCTGATACTGTTGCTGGGGCTATTTTTAATCAATGGATTGCAAGATTTGACTCCCCAGCCGTGCTCATTACTGATGGAAGGACAGAATTTGCACCAAAATAGAGTCAATTGCTTTATGATCTGCTCCAGATAGACAAGCACAAAATCAGCCCTAGCCACCCTCAATTTGGAATGGGAACCACTTCTTCCAGCACTTCAACTCTCCTACAACTGTGGTGTGAGTAAGGCAACAAAAATGAATCCATTCTTACTCCTTTTTGGAGTGCATCCCAGAACACCATTACTGGATTCAAATCTGGTTGACAAAACCTATTATGAGGAATACTACATCAGTGAGATTGCAAGACTGATGAAGATTGCCCGTCAAGTCGCTATTGAAGGCAACATATCGTAACGTGACTCATACAAGCAGCTCTACATTGCCAAGATCAAGCCAGAAGATTTCAGTGAAGGGTTATTGCATTGGTTGGATCGCCAAGAACTTCTGAAAATCAACTCGAAAATTCAATCAAGATGGGAAGGGCCTTATGTGATTGTGAGTCTCCAGGACACAAATGCCTTGATCCAACATCTCTCCACTAGCAAATCCAGATATGTTCACTTAAACAGATTATGTGTTTGTAAATCTACTCCTTCTAAGCCACCAGCTCAAGCAACAAGCGACTTATCAGAGGCTCTGGCTGAAACTTCATCTTCCAAAGATCATGCCCATCCAGACGAAGATTAAAAAGGAGGCTACATAACAATTGAAGATGATGATGTTATCATGTTATCAGAAGAGGTACTCATTTATGGCAATGTGCATGAACTGACTGAAGATGATGAACCACCAGAATTACCGCTAAGAAGTAACCCCGTTTGAGGGGAACATGACCCTACAAGCTTATTGATGCACATCAGGCTAGAGCTCAACATGTTTTGATAGAGGACAAGCCTTTACCTGCCTGGGCACGAGAATACAGGCCTGGCTGTGACCGACAAAAGAAAAAATGATGTCTGGCCTAACATGACTTGGTCACAATTTACTAATTGACCTGACCTGACAAGTGCTAGGGGTTGGCAAGGCCTTAATTTTGGAAATCATCAATCATCCCAGAAAGGGAAGGGCCAATAAGTACAGTGCTCGCACAGTAGACCTGATGCACCAATTTGATGAAATCTGGACAAGATTGAGGATCCCTTTGGAATTCAATAGAAGACCACACCCAATGAAGAGTGCATCGCAACACTACAAGTCTGGAGAGTACTTGTCAATCATAGTCTGTGGCTTCTTATAGTTTGGCAGGTCTTTATCAGGTGAAGAGAACAGAAACCTGAGGAAAATTTGGTACTTCTTCACATATCTTGTATGAGCAGCTCTCTACAACGACAAAATGTATAGGGAGATCTGTAGAAAGGTGGACCTTGACAGCATGTCACAGACGCTCTACTACATGTTTGCCATGGTCTTTGGAGTAGGCAAGTGTAAATTTCTCCATGCTTTTTCTAAAGAATGGTCAGCCAAATTGATAGGGAAAAAGTTGAGCTAAAAGGGGCGTTGCAAAAACGCATTAATTTTTTTCAAAATGAAAAACCTTAATCAAAATGAAATTTTTTCAAAGGCAGATGAGAACTCAAATTTTTTGAAGTTTTTCCCTTTTTCTTACCGCCCCTTTGCCCTGATAGACATGAAAGAACAATGCTACCTCAAGTTGTCTTTACCAGTCCTAAGCTTTTGACGTTTATGCCTAATTTGATATACACCAAGAAAAAAACTATTTGACTTTGTACCTTCAAAAATTGGAAGCTTTGTAATCTTTTGCTATATCAGCTTTGCATTTACTTTAGAACTGTCACTAGACAGATACCTCCTATTGGGCCTTAAAAGTATTGACCCATTTCATAATATCTTTCATATAACACTCATTTCCCTGTACTACAGACGGATTGTCGCGTGCCCGCAAGACTCAGACAGTGTTGACCAGTCTTTAAGAAAAAGGAATGGAGAGGTTTAGGCAAGTGTTCACTTATTTTCCCACTTGAGAGAAATACGTCAACAGCACTGTCTAGCTGAGATTTCTGCTGAGCCGTTTGAAAGCTTTTATGGCACATTGCCGAAGTATGTCATTCCAAACACAAAGAGCTTCAGCAAGCATGTCATGAATAAGACGTTGATTGCAGGTTTATTGAGACATAACCCCCACTAGAAAAATGAGGTTATAAATTACTCGATTTATAAGGCTTTTATACTTATAAATCTAGTATAAATATCTTAAATATAAGAGTTTCATGTCACATTTTCGTAAAAATTTATAAGGGAGGGCCAAAATCACTGAATTTTCCAAAGTGAATATTTCCTTCAGTGATGAAGTTATCGGTAAAATGCCTTGATATTATTCATCACTGAGTACATGCACTTCATTTAAAGTATTAGCTACTTGGATTGGACTAACTTCTCCGCTGTCATGTTTGGCTCATGAATCTGGAGATCCTCACTACTTTTTATCAGTCAAGATTTTTTAGATCATGTGTTTTTACACACTTGCAAGCATTCATGTGGTAGCATTTGTAGCCATTATCACTAATTAATGCTAAACTGCTTTGTTATTCATCACTTCATGTTGCAGTGTCAGTTATAATATTTTTTAAAAATTGCTCCTAGCCGTACCTTCCTTATGAATCGCTTATAAATAGGTATTGGCATAAGGCATTCATTCTTATTTTTTGTTTGCAAATTTTTAAAAAATTTCCTTGATTTTCTGCTCTCCTATGAAACCCATATAAATCCATTAATATATAAGCTTGACATTAGTGTTCCATAGGAGTACTTTTTTTCCAGCATTTTAAAAAAAATCGTCCATACATAATTGCCCTTATACTATGAGATTTTTGTGTGGGTTTATAAGGGTGCAGCCTTATCAAACCCTCCTATAAACTGTGATTATTATAAGAGATTACCCTTCCTCAGAATTTAAGAAAGTTTATCCTGGATAAGTTCAATCCTAAACTTGTCCATGATACTTTTATTCTGGAAGAGTATCAAGGAAGACTCTTTGAAAAATCAATATCTAAGATATCATGAAAAAATTTGAAAAAAAAATGAATTTCAGATATTTCATCAAAATTAATGCATTTGAAAATTAAGTGAAAAATCAATTATGCAAAGGCACTACAAGGTGATGTTGTGTAATTATTGATCCAAAATAAGTTTAGATCAAATAATATTAATGATTCTTGAAATTTTCTGCATGTATTTCAGCTACTTCTTGTAAACAGTAAACTAAAATTAAAAAAACTAGTCACAGCGCCATCTACAAACAGTTTATGAAACTATATTAATTATAATTAGCATAATGTAATGAAAGCCTCATGACACAAGCCTTTTATTAGTGATTTATGAGAGATCGGGTTTTTTCAAAGTTAAGTCTATGATGAAGAATTTCTATTTAGGAATATAACAATACTACCAGTTGTAAAAAAATATGCTGAAAGGATTACAATATCCTAAGCTAATTTGCATAATTTTATGAAATTGTATAACTATAAACTATAAATCCCTTATAATGGTATAAGGGATTCATATGTAATGGAAATTGATGTAGGTCCTGGACAAAAGTTGAATTTCACTCTAGTAGCAGGCTACCCAAACTAAATGAAGGCATTAAAAGTAGTGAAATGCATTGATTTAAGGTAAATGCAAAAAGTCACCCCAACACTCATTTTTATATGACACAATCAGGGATTTATAAGGGACAATAAATTTCATTAAATCTGATTTTTCTCAAAAGGAGCTGTCCACATTGGAACTAGTACGATTATTTGGGAGCCCTGTGCATATACTTTGAGCAGGCAACCTGAAATTTGACACGTGCATTCCTCTCCCCATAGCGCATGATCTTTCCCCACTAAACAAAAGATCCGTAGTTTTTCCCTGCTAACTCCAGTTGGAAATTCAATTGTGTCCAAATCGATTTATTTTGACATACATCAATTCGTCTTTAACCATAGAGTACTCACATGTTATTTTTTTTGCTTTATCATAATTAGTCTTCAAGATATTAAATTTTAAAATATTCAAATTGGCGACAAATTGACGTACTCAAAGTCTTAAAATTTTTTTTCGTAATCTTTAATTTTTGAATTGAAATGAATTTTTTAGCTAATAATTCTGTCATTCATCGTTAATTTTTTTTAAAAAACCTAAAAATCAATATTACTATTTTTTGTAAGTTTAATTACAATTTTTTAGATTAAATTGACATAAAATTGGGATAATTTTTTGTCCCTATCGATATGTTTCATTTTTACTAAAAATTGTTTAAAAGGAATGTATATTAATGCCAATTAGTTTACATGCTTAATTGTGAATTTTTTTAGGATTTACCAATAAGTCTGACTAAAAAAATATTCCGGTTTATATCACCACTCTCCCGATTTCGTAGGTAGCTATTTTATCTGGACTCTGCCACTTTCGCCAATAGCAAATCTGTCCCCTCTCAATCACAACGAAATACACTAAGCTCTAACGCCCAATAAGGAACGATGGCGTCTGTTACGTAGTACAGTCAGCGCACCCTAGCGTGAAAAGCCGTGTAGTATGTTCACTACAGAGGCAGCTAAATAGCAATTCGAAATTTGCCAAAAAGTTGGCCTTCCCATATGATTTCTCAAAAATTCGATAAATAATATTTGATCCCTATTACATTTCATGCTACTAAGTTTTAAAAAATCAGGCCAATCAGCAGAAAAAAGCGGGAAAATGCTTAAGTTCTTCAATTGCAATGTAATTTGAAATTTTCCGCCATTTTTTAGACCAATCAGAGCAGAGTTAAATGATGTTGGCTTTTATGGCGCTACCAGATAAAAAACTTTTTTCATCACATAATTAGTGATTTGGGCTGTTTTATGAAAATACTGGCAACTTTTAGCAGCTTTTGAGTGCGTAACCTTAAAATATTTTTTTCACACATTTCCGTCAAAGCGTCATGCGTAAACAGCTGTACTACCTTACAGTGGCGCCATCTAGCATGATAAATTTCAAAATCAGCTCTTATAGTCAATTGGCCCGAGTTTGACCTAAACAAAAATAGTATATTTTTTCCCCACTAATTCCCCATTTTCCCGATTTTGTAGGTAGCTATTTTATCTGGACTTTGCCACTTCTGCCAATAGCAAATCTGTCCCATCTCAATCGCCACAAAATACAATTAGCACCAATGTCCAACAGTCAATTGGCCCGAGTTTGACCTAAACAAAAAGATTGTACTGTTCAAGTTCGAATCCGCAAAATATCGAAAGGTAAAAGTTCGAAAAGTGAAATTTCGATCCGCAAAACTTCGATAGGTAAAACTTTGAAGAGCAAAAAAATCTTGAAACGAATTTGTAAAATATTTTCAACACAATAAAAGTAAATTAAGTTCATATATACAGAGCGTCCTACCAACAGTGGATTAAATAGTTTTAAATGATTAAAACTATTTTATAAACTAATAATAATCAAATAATTTGTCATATTCAGTTTTATGAGGTGTTCACCTATACTTTGTTTCCTTAAAATCTTACTGCATCCTTAAATGAAATGCCTAAGTTTTTGTACTTTCAAAACACTTCAAACTCATGTGAGCAAAAGAGGTGGAAAAAGTGGATTACTTAAAGCTATCAAGAGTGAGTAAAAATGATCAGTACTAAAATAAGAGGCTTAAGTAAAACGCAATTATATGGAAGAAATTTCCTTTATAGATGAAAACAGCAAAAGCAGAAGTTGCAACAATGATCGAATTTTTGCGGATTGGAACTTTGCCTTTCGAACTTTAAACCTATCGAACTTTTGCGGATTCGAACTTTAACCAGTCGAACTTTTGCGAATTCGAAGCTGAACAGATATACTAACAAAAATGGTATACTTTTTCCCCACTAATTCCCCGTACTCCCGATTTCGTAGGCAGCTATTTTATCTGGACTTCGCCACTTTTGCCAACAGCAAATCTGTCCCATCTCAATTGCCACAAAATACTAGTAGCACTAATGTCCAACAGTCAATTGGCTCGAGTTTGAAGTAAACAAATTATCACAATGTGAAATATAGAATTTGCAAATATGACTAAAGTACATTGAGCATTTGTTGTCTTAACTGTGGAATAGTATATGAATTTTATCTTGCATCATATTAAAATAATTTAAAAAATAAGAAAATGTCTCAATTTTCTCTCAATTAAGTCTCAATTTTTGATATTTATTTTTGACTTAACTGTAGATATAAAATGTGTCAATTTTCTCTCAATTAAGTCTCAATTTTCGATATTTATTTTTGACTTAATTGAGTTCGTTCTTAAGAATTTTTAAATCTAACTTTGTAAACTGTTCAGAGATGGCTCTGCTTGCAATTCAATAATTTGTGAAATTATTCTTATCAACAACCTTTAGTGGTTTTGAGATTTCAAAAATCCTCATTAATAGATGTTGTTTAGAACAACATGAAAGGTGAGTTAGTAAGTATCATGAACCTCAGTTTTTATACAAAAACTGAGATTTTTAGAATATTTCAATATTTTTTTACATGTACCACAATCAATTTAGTCCACTCTATTTTTTCCGAATCAGAACTTTCTATATCTATAGACTTACATATGAAATGGGTCATAAGAGTGGAGAGAGCCTTCAAATTTCAGGCTCACATAAAAATTCAAAACATTATGTAACATAGTTGTTTTTCAGGATTTGATTGCATTGTATCTTGTTAATTTGTTGTGAATTAAAATATACATAAAAATTGTAAATTATAATCCCAATAGATTAGGAGAAAGTACAATTAGAAGGGATAAAATGGTTGCTTGGAGTAGATGAAATTACAGTTTTATAACAAAAATTGACAGATAATTGGGAGAAAATTGACTTACTATTTGACAAGGAGAAATAAAAAAAAATACTGTACTTTAAGGCGGAAACCCAGAAAAAATCTGCTATTAATCTACTTTGCAAATAACTTAAGTCATTAATAACTTTTACAATAAGTGAAATTTAAAAAAAATATATTGTAGCGCATGCATATAACAGCCCATAGATAACAATTAAAACGATAAAAAAGTCATACAACAAAATTGAAAAAGTCGGTATCCTCCGATCGATTTATTTAATCAAAGCGTCACGGTAATCTCGGACTTTTCCCTAATAGAATAGTGAATTTTCTTCGGTAGTAAATCCCAATTTTATCTGGACCGATTTTCATTTTGTTTAGTGGGGTTATTAGCAGCAATTTTTGATTTTCCGCCAAATGACAGACTTCCATTTTTCTCCGCTCCCAATTAACGAAATGAGCTGAATTTTTGTGTGTGGCCCCCATTTTGCCAGGGCTACAACTTTTATTTATGACTTTTTTCTCGATTTGGACTCTCAAGGGTACATGTTTATGAGCGTTTTTGGTTAATTTGCAATATCTTCAGCAGGCCTTAGCCAAATGAAGTGAATTTTTGTGTGGAGCCCTAATTTTGCATTCTCCATATCTTTTATAAGTGTCATTTTTGCCCTTAATCACTTTTTTGGATGGCTGCTTCTGAGAGTTATCTGAATGATCAAAGTGTTCAGTATAATCTGAGTGTTCATTATGATCAGAGTGGTCATGGGGATCAATGAATTCAATGTGATCAGCATGATAAGTTATTCCCTGTTATCAGAATGATCAGTGAACACATGAAGACTTGATGCAATGTCTCGATTGTTCTAGATGGCCATGGAAGGCCATCTGGCCCAACCAACTGTGCGCCAGTGAAGGCTTTATATGAGCTAAAATAGATAATTCATTCAAGCCTACTTATCATTTCTAAATATTTTTTTAGTGATCACTCTTGCTGATCATTGAGACAAAATAGACTCTGTTAGTCTTTCTGATCATACTGTACACATTAAACATACTGAGCAGCTGATCTGGATGAACACTTTGAAACTGATTGGCACTAATCATGCTTATCACACTGATGACCCTAATGGGTGGCCATACTTGGATCGACTAGAGCATACAAAACTGTCACTGGATGTCACAGATACTACAAATATTGACCATAAAAACTTACAGTTCTTGCATCAACAAAACAGAACTATACTTGGATCAACCGCTCTGATGATGAAGGAGTCCTTGCAATCTTGTTGTAGTCCATCCAAAGCTGATTTGTTGTGTCGATCCAAGGACTAAAGAGAACAGTATCATAAAAAAAACATGCCATCTACCTACAATTTTGAATAATTACTTGGGAGTCAAGCTCAAAATCTAGTTTCATTTTGATGAGTCTAGTCTCTTTTTTAGGGCAATTAATTTTTATAAGCAGCTACTTTTATTTTACTCATGCTGAGCATCAGGATTCTAACCCCCACAAAACAAAAAGTATGTAGTAAGTGTGTAGTAAAGCCAGTTTGAAAATCAACCATGTCCAAACTGATTAATTTTGACACACATCAATTCATCTATGTCCATAGAGTACTCACAAGTTTTTTTTTTCACTCTATCATAATTAGTCTTTGAGATATTCAATTTTAAAATATTCGAAATGGCGACAAATCGACGAACTAGAAGTCTTAAACATATTTTCATTAATCTTTAATTTTCTAATTGATATGACTTTTATAGCATATAATGAAGTCATTTATCAAAAAAAAATTTTGATAAATCTAAAAATCAATGTTCCTATTTTTAGTATATTTATTGCATATTTTAGTTATTTAATCGTAACAAAATTTATACTTATTTTTATCCCAACTCATATGCTTCCATACTAATGATAATTGTTTAAATGAAATGTATACTAATGACAAATAGTTTACTTTTATAAGTATGAATTCAAAGACAACTTCAAAATTATTTCATTAATTATTTTTTGTATATTTTATCCCTGTTAAATGCCCACTCTCCTAATTTAATAGGTTAGTACTAAATGTAGATTGACTTCATTTCGTTACTCCAAAAAATCCATCTTCTTAATCGACACTATCTACAGTTATGACTACCCTCCAAGAACCATGCGCTGCTATTTGGCACTGCTATCTGCACATATACTAAGTCTGGTGTTAAGGTATATTTCTCGGACTGAAAAGGTTAGCACTAAAAGTAGATTGACTTCATTTCGTTACTCCAAAAAATCCATCTTCTTAATCGACACTATCTACAGTTATGACTACCCTCCAAGAACCATGCGCTGCTATTTGGCACTGCTATCTGCACATATACTAAGTCCGGTGTTAAGGTATATTTCTCAGACTTAATAAGTCTGTATTTTATCTGTTTTCTTAAATTGAACTTAGTAAACTGTTCAGAGATGGCTCTGCTTGCAATTCAATAATTTGTGAAATTGTTCTAATCAATAACTTTGAATGGTTTTAAGATTTCAAAAATCCTCATTAATAGATGTTGTTTGGAACAACATGAAAAGTGAGTTAGTAAGTATCATGAACCTCAGTTTTTATACAAAAACTGAGATTTTTAGAATATTTCAATATTTTTTTACATGTACCACAATCACTTTAGTCCACTCTATATTTTCCAATTCAGAACTTTCTATGTCTAAAGACTTACATATAAAATGGGTCTTTAGTGTGGAGAGAGCCTACAAATTTCAGGCTCACATTAAAATTCAATACATTTTGTAACATAGTTGTTTTTCAGGATTTGTATGAATGGTATCTTGTTATTTAGTTGTGAATTAAAATCGGTCTTATATCCCCCTTAAATGTATGTAACACCTTAAAAAAGTACATGGAAATGTCAACTATGTCTAGATTTATTTTGTTTCAATTTGATTTAATTTACTTGTTAATTTTTTAAAAAGTATAGTACATACCTATAAAACAAGAAAAATTGACAATAAATACCTATAAAATAGGCATAGCAGATTTGAAATTTGTCAAAAAAATATTATTTTTAAATAAGTCTTTTATTAGATGAAAACACTTTTAAAACAGATTCAATACTATTAATTTATAAATTAAATTATAAATACTATCTATAATAACTTATGAAACAAAAAAATTCATGTATTATTTTCACACACGCATACCATAGGATAAAATAAAAATGAAATCAAGTTGAAAGCGATAAGTTTTAGAGATCAGGATTTCACAAAAATTTTATGAAACGGTTGCGTTACGCTTTTAGGTATATTCTTGTAGCAAGAATACCGATCAAAAATACGTACTAAATTAGGATCAAATCGGTATGGTTTGCGGATTTGTTTTGTGGGGACATTGATGTCAAGTATGGTATGATTCATTTTGTCAATCCAAGTCTGATTCATCATGGTCTATCCAAAGACCTTCTGTTGTTGATCCAAGGGTAAGAGTCCACCCTGATCACTAGTTATTAGGCATATCTTTGACTTGATCACTACAAGTTGTCTATGTCAAGGCTTTTTAATTAAATTATTTTGGTTGTATTTGTTGGCTGGCTATGCAGACTTTGCTGTCCTGTCAAAAGGGAAGTAAATAGTGCTCTAAATGTTGGGCAGAGCTCCAAGTCAAGCTGAGTCAGCTAATTATAAAAATATTTTACATTATAAATGTAAACTAAAGGACACTTAAGTTAGAACTCGCCCCTAGCTGTCCAAACAGTGCACACTGACACAAGTTTGGTTCTTCAATTGGTTGTTTACAGTTTAATTTTTCACTTTTTTGTACTTTGCTTAGCTCTTGCTCTTTTCAAAACTATTTTGGCCACACGCATGAGTCCAGCTCACGGAAATTGGAGAGTGAAAAATTAGCAAGGTGTTTCGGACTCTTACCCTTGGATCGAAAACAGATCGTCCATGAATAGACTATGACAAATTAGCCTAGTGTTGACAAAACATTTCATCCCTGGATTGACTACTACTACGGACAGTCCCCAAATGGATGAGACAGATCATCCTTGGATCAACTGTCAGAGCACACAATCCTTGTATAGACCAGGACTGACATTTATTTGGTTATTCAAGAAAAATGAGCTGTATTTGGATTGACAAGACAAATCGTCCTTGGATCGCCTATGAGAACATACAGTCCTTGGATAGAACAACAGTTTTTGTTGAATTCTAACATTGTACAGTACGTTCTAGCTTTCAATCCAAGTACGATCTGTTTTTCGATGCAGGGACAGTCAGTTATGTCAGTATATCCAAGCACAGTTCATTCTAGTCGACCCAAATCCTGTTAAGTCATAGTAGTCAATCCAAGGACTATCCATTTCTTTGATCCACAAACTGTTTGTCTTCATAGTACATCCAAGGAAAATCTGTCTTGTCGATCCAGGGCAATCTGTTGCAGACTATCCAAGGACAGTATGTCCTAGTTGATCCAAGTATGGCCGCCTGGTGTTTCACACTAGGCAAGGCAAGGGCTCACTAGCATTACATGAGATGATTCCCATGTGTCGAGACAGCTGATCCAATTTTCATAACACCACACATATACTAGACAATGTCACAGTGTCACACTGGTCACAGAGTCCAACTTGCCATGGGGTCCCACTTGTCAGTGTTTCACAAAATGTGCTATCATCTCATGCTATGTCCCACAGGTCCTGGGTTCCAGCATCCCACTGCTCCTAGTGTTCCACTAGTCCCTGGGTCCCACAGGTCCCAGCATCTCGCTGGTCTAAGCGTCCCACTGGACCCATCATCCCACTGGTCCCAGCATCCCATTGGTCCCAGATCCCGGCCGTCCCACTGGTACTGGAATTTTTTACTATGAGCTATGAAGTGACTTTTTTGAAACTGTGTTAACAGAAAGTTAGCTAACATTGTTAAGTTAAAGAAAATAACAGAAAGTTAGGTAAGAGCATTAAGTTAAAGAAAACATTAGTCATTTTGGTCTTAGTAAGAACTCTTAACTCAGTATTTTCAGTGGTTTTGCCTGTGACCATTGGGATCCCGTGGGACGCTGGGACCAGTGGGACGCTGGGACCAGTGGGACGCCGGGACCAGTGGGACCCAGGGACCAGTGGGACCCTGGACCCCTGAACCAAATGGACCCCTGGACTAGTGAGACTCCTGGACCGGTAGGACGCCCTGGACTAGTGAGACCCCTGGACCAGTGTGACTCCAGGACTAGTAGGACCCCAGACCCCTGAACCAAAGGGAACCCGGGACTAGTGAGACCCCTGGACCAGTGGGTCGCTCGGGACCAGTGAGACCCTGGGACCAGTGGGAGGCTGGGATTAGTGAGACCCTGGGACCAGTGAGATCCTGAGACCAGTAGGATGCTGTGAAGCATAAGACTCATCTTGCTGTAGCCCTCAGTGAGCTGCGGCCTTGTGCTAGAGTAACACACCTTGCCAATTTTTCACATTTTCCGTGAGCTCACATGCGTGTGGCCACTGTTTTTTCCCAAGAATTAAGGACTTGTAGTGATAAATTCATACATCTAAAGGCCTTGATTTTCCATGGATATTTTCACTTTTTTGGAAAGTTACGAAGAAAAAATGTTGCCAACAAGATGATAAGCTGTATGCTTCCCAAAATTGAAGTGGCAGAAATGATGAAGTAATCAGGATCTCCTTTTATCTTGGGTCTCTTATAGGGCTCTTAAAATTAAGATTACTTTGCTGACCTCTGCTTGAGATACATAAAAAATACAAAAAGTTCTCATATACAGCCACCCAAAGAAGTGATTAAGGGCAAAAATGACACTTATAAAAGATGTGGAGAATGCAAAATTAGGGCTCCACACAAAAATTCACTTCATTTGGCTAGGGCCTGCTGAAGATATTGCAAATTAACCAAAAACGCTCATAAACATGTACCCTTGAGAGTCCAAATCGAGAAAAAAGTCATAAATAAAAGTTGTAGCCCTGGCAAAATGGGAGGCACACACAAAAATTCAGTTCATTTCGTTAATTGGGAGCGGAGAAAAATGGAAGTCTGTCATTTGGCGGAAAATCAAAAATTGCTGCTAATAAAGATCATGCGCTATGGGGAGAGGAATGCATGTGTCAAATTTCAGGTTGCCTGCTCAAAGTATATGCACAGGGCTCCCAAATAATCGTACTAGTTCCAATGTGGACAGCTCCTTTTTGCTTATCATATGATATTTATTTTTTCCTGTCTTGAATAACCAGATAAAGGAGAATCATGTTAAGTTATTTTTTCCTTGATTTGAGCATATTTAGTTTTTATGACTGTTTTTTGATGGTCATGTCAGCTATAAAACTCTAATTTGGCATAGGGGTTTTATGATGCAGATGTCATTTTGGAAATTAATTAAGGAAAACATAATTTCTCTCTACTAGCAGTGAACACAAACTGTTTGAAGGTATAATCACTAATGAAATGAGTAATATCCTTGAAATCTAAAAATTTGAGATTTCAGATTTCCAACTTAAGGCACAAAGAGGGATTTATAAGAGTCCATAAGGGACAGAAAAAAAGAGAAAAAGGTAAATTTCAAATTTTTTTTCTAATCTTAAGATAATTTTTTCATCACATCTCCACTTACCACATATCAGAGAAGCCATAAAACCAAAAAAAAGTGCAATTACAGTAAAAGTGATTTTTATGAGGGTTTTATACCATAGTTATGACGGACTTTTCTAGTGGGGACTGTAAGAAAACCTTGCACATCAGCACAAAGCTGACTAGAGCAAATCTAGACTCATGATAGATGCTTCAATGAAGTAGTTGACATCAATGACCGCCACTCATACAAGTGCAAAAAAATTGAGACCACAACATACAGAAATGCTGATGTCTACTGGTTCAATTTTAAGATTGTAGGTGTGGAGCATTTCAGAAGGTGTGGAAGTGAGACAGTGATGGTCAATAAGGCTGAAATTGTGGGCAAGGCTGTAAAGGATGGCAGAGTAATGATTGCAGTCCCAATTGATGCACTCCAATCATAAATCTATTTAAATTTTGATTTGTCAATTTGTCATATGTTTAAATGGCCTAAACCTTATGAAAACCTGAAGAAAATGGTAATGATCAAACTGCTACAATTGATCACCAAATAATGAATATGTAATTGAACATTTTGAAGAGTACAGAGTGAAAAAGGTGAATCAATTCTTCTTTTGTCAAAAAAATTTCAAAAATGACATTTCTCCAATGGCTTTGCTTTAAAGACATAACTTGAGTAACATTATCTCTAGGTTCTGCCTTAAATCTATTTAATAAATGCGTCTAGGATGTGGGCAGGTAAATTTATGGATAATGTTATGACAACCTGGTATCATTAAATTGCAGGAATAAGCAAATATCAATAACTTTAAATGATTTATTTACATCACCATACATAAATTAGTGTTTAGGCACAAAATAAGATAGGTTAAGTCAATTTAAAAAATGAATTTCACCTGGTGGATCGTACGTGGTGATGAGAATGGGCAGAAATTTTAATTATGTTAGAAACACCTGGTAGCTCCAAACGGCATGATGCCATCAGGTAAATCCAAGTGGAAACTTGACAAATATACGGGCAGGTGTTTATCATGTGAAAATACTTACAGGTAGTAGGTAATGCAACCTGATGAAAATGTCTAGAATTTCTTGTGGGGCACTGACAATTCTACAGCGAGTGAGTAAAGGTATTTCGCTACTAAAATCTGATGGCTCAGAACTTGGAAGCTTTTTGGAGCCATCACCTTCACTGACAGACCCCAAACCCTTACCTTAGGCCCCTGCAAGACTTAACGAAACAGCCCCTGCTGCCCCTAGTGCTATGACCAGACGACGAGCAGCCTTGTCAAATGTTCATATCAAATATCATCCTTTACCTTCTAGAGCTGCTGAGTAGAAGGCATACACTAAGAAGAAATGAATGTGCATACCTTTCTATGTCATCCTTCAGTTGGTCGTCGACTTTCTGAGAGCAGGGAAGGGATTGGCTGATGACAACACACCCCACCACAATTAATTGACCCATACTTCAACTAGCAATTGGTCCCATTAGGATTTTCAACAATCTGGTTGGGCATTAGTGTCCATTCAATATGGGCACATTTTCATTCATATCTCATTAACCTTGCTCAAAGACTATTTTGAGGTAGCTCAGACAGTCAAGCTACTTATTGCAAATGCATCTTGGAGAAACCCCACCAACACAGAGTTAAATAGTCTGGATGCATTGGTCAATGAGCGCTTTCACCAAATGCAAACCAATTACCAGGTTGTCTACCATTTCTACACAACAAACACATCAACAACCATCAAAACTGGACTTGGAAATGGCTCTGCGCAATTTGGACTCCTGGACCAAGGAAAAATGGATATCCTGGCAACATCAACAAGCTAGGTTTTCACAAGGACAAGATCATCTGTTTAATTGGCGAAACCAATGAAAAGATCAGGTTAAACCGAGCAGACTTTGTTAAGCTTTATGATGCAACAGCTACCACAGCCAAATTAGCAACAATGATCAGCACCAGGGATTGCTGTCTTATGAAGGGGTCCCATAATATTACAGACGCACAGAAACACGGAAATGACCTCATTTGACCCCTCGGATTAAAATCACACCTTCTTGCGATTTCGTGAAATTAGAATCTAAATAATACGGACTCGAAACGAAGTAGAGATAAGCTTATGATTGGGATTATTTTTTATTTCTATTTAGTAAGGAAAACAGTGCTCCTTGACTATTCATTGTATGTTTTTGATACTTTTTTAGGCTGCTAGATGTACTTATAAAAACTTAGGAGTTTCTGGAGCTGTGCAGAGCATGGATGCTGTATGCATTTTGCCTCAAAACTCATTTTTGGAGAAATTTTACTTATTTATGAGTTTGTGGCTCACTGTGTTAACAGTATTGGCAATATTCAAAATAATCACAATAATTTTTCTGAGCTCTTCTGTCTGGATGCAACAATATTCTTTAAAAATGGTATGATACTTTTTATCTGCTCCTTCAAGTATTTTTTTTATTAATTTTGGCTTCAATTGTAGAAAGATGATGATTATGACACAAGGGGAACATGGAGAAGACTATGTACAGAGAACTAATCGCAAAACTTAAGAACTTAACTTAATATTTACTCAAATGACATAGTTTATAAAATATACTCAACCTTCATTGTTTTAACTATTTGAAGTACTTTTTTCTGTCCGTGTTTTTTCGTCTGAAGTTTACTCCATATCCATGTTATTTGAATTCAGATTTGACGGAATCACGCTGAGGTGTGATTTTAATTATAGGTGTGAAGTGGGATGAAATGATGCAATTTCCGTACTTTCCGCCAGGACGTATTTCTGTATTTTTTTGCCACCGCTTATGAAGACACCACACCACAACTTCCCCATAGAGCAGTCGGACAACTAGCAAAAACAAAAGGTCCTACCCCAATTGTTAGTGACCCCCAATACATCCACCAATTAGAAACCTCAATCGTTTTTGACAATGAAGGTTTTAATCTGATTGTTCATGTTCCTCTATTGAAACCCAACCAAGTCGTCACCTTATTCAGTTATTTGCACTTTCGTATTGAGATCACTCCCAGACTGACAGTCCCAAGAATGACATTCTGGCCCTTCATGAAGAATCTGGCTCCCACTTTGAGATTTCACTGACCAACATGAACCTCTGTGAGAAAATTCATGATTACTACCTCTGTCCCAACATCTGATACTTAGACAAGAAACCCAATCCATCCAGCCAACCATCAACAAGCCATGAAGAATTGTCGCCTCTCAATCCAGCAATCCACTGATTGCATCATGCCCACAAAAATGAACCAGTTCTCAGTTTACACTGAGAAATTTACCAACTACCAGATTGATTGCAGCAATGGCACCACCAGACTCGACAAATTTTTCACTTCCAGGTTGACAAAGGATGCACAGTTGACCTGCCAAACTTCAGGGGTACCCAACTTCAAGTCCAAAAGACTTTTACAGGGTGCAGCGCTGAAATTGCTACCATGCTACAGCTAATTTGGCCCACCCCACAAAACAAATCATCCTTATTTTATCGGTAGTAATTCCCATTCAAATTTCAACTACTCTGAAATTAAAATTTAATATCATTTTTGTATTCATTTTGTTGTGCCGTTTGCCCACATACTTTTTTTTGGCTCTACTGGTTAAAGGCTAATCGGTAAAAGGCAATTTGGTGTATGGCTAATTGGTAAAAGGCAAAATGGTGAAAGGCCAATTGGCCAAAGGCTAGATTGGTGAAAGGCTACCAAAAAAAGGCTAAATTGACAACGTTACAATAGCACAAATCATTTAATGACATCTATTTTGATCATTGAAGTTCCAGCAATGAAATTCAGCTTTATCTTATAAATGTTGAGCGAAATAACTGGTTTTCATTGCCTAATTTTCCTCAACATTTGAAAAAAGCAGCTGCTTTGCTTTAAATGTTACGGGATTGCTTAGCTGTTATACCTTAGCTTAGCTTCTTCTGGCAACATGAGAAAGGCCTGGTGTCTTGAAAATAAATTAAAGTTATTTTCCTAGGTGACAAGAGAATCAAGTCTTGCTTATTCTCAACAAGCTAAATCAGCTTGGTCAGTCAAGTCAAGACAAGTAAGTCTTGTTTGTAAAATCTTCCTTTGTACAGATCCAAGTCTTTTTAGGAATTCCTAAGCTAAGCTCAAAAAAACAATTTTTGTCACAAAAAATAATGAAACTAAGAATTAACAAGGAAAACTAAAAGATAATGATATGTCACTTGTGAACCAATCCAACACTATAACCCGGTTCCAACAACAAAATAAGTACCGATTGAGTCATCAAAACCGGGTAAGCGCTATGGCCAATTCGGCCGGTTTATTTAGTGCAGCAGTGCAGCCAGCGCATTGCGTTTCTCATGACTCAATCGGTATAGTATAAGTACTATTAACCAGTATAGTATGGTATAGCTGAGCGCGCGAGCTAGCAGGCACCATACTATACTTATAAGTATAAGTAAGGTGTCCATACTATACTGATTTTCATTGTTGGAACCGGGCTTATAACTCAAAAACATCTGCTATTGGCCTTTTAAATATAGCCTTCTACCAATGTAGCCTTTGCCCAATTGGCCTTTTACCAATTAGCCTTTAACCAATTAGCCTTTAACCAAATAGACTTTTGCCGATTAGCCTTTAACCAGTATACCCTTTTTTTTATTGTCCGACTTTTAATTACTGAGATATTTAAATTTTTTGTTTGTCATTTTGGATTTTATGTATACCTACTATTAATTCCCTATTCATGCTTAAACACTGCCACTAAATCTAGACTTTTTGGATTTTATGTATACCTATTCATTCCCTATTCATGCTTAAACACTTTCGATCAAGTTGCATAACTCAATTCACATCTAATTGCCGTTATTACTGCCTAGCTAATCTGAACTCGAGTATATCCTCACGGCTTGAAAAATGTATACTTTATTGCCACTAAATCTGGACTTTTTGGATTTTATGTATACCTATTCATTCCCTATTCATGCTTAAGCACCTTCGATCAAGTTGCATAACTCAATTCACATTTAATTGCTGTTAGGACTGCCTAGTTAATCTGAACTCGAGAGTATATCCTCGCGGCTTGAAAAATGTATACTTTATTGCCACTTAATCTAGACTGTTTATGAATTAAGCATGAATAGGGATGCTATGAGTTATGTCTGTCTATCCAAGGGCAATCCGTTGCAGTCTATTCAAGGACAGAATGTCCAAGTTGATCTAAGTATGGCTGCCCAACATGCAACAGTTGGTCCTGGTCTGAGTTTGTCTCAGTTGATCCATGCGTAGGACACAGGTCTTCTTAATATTAGCATATTTGCACCTGAGTGCAACTACACATATTGTGACTCAGTTTTATTAAGTGAAGGTTGCTGAATGAAAAAGCTTTGTGATGTGAATCATGCTTCCCATTTTAAATTAAAATAAAGGGCTACTTTCAAATATTTCCGTAGGCCCGCCCTCTGCTGTCCATTTATGGACACCTTTGCCTAGTTATAAATGATTTTTAAAAATAAAGCTCTCTAAACAACTACTGTTAAGAATAAGAATTTTTATTTTATTTATTGAAAATTTAAAAAAAAATTCCGTATCGATAAAATACTGAAAAACACTGACCGTTTGTCTGGTTGGGTAGTTGGTTCCCCCTTGAGCTCAGTGCGCACATCTGCATCCTTCTTGCTCTTATCACTTTAGAAAAAGATAAACTTAGTGGGCGCAGCCGAAAAAATGTCTGCTATCGGCGATAGATGGAAGTTTGCGTATTGGTGTACGTTTTTCATCGGCTTTACCATTCTTCTGCCTTGGAACATCTTGATAACTGTTAGTGGATTTTGGGATTTCAAGTTTCGAAATGTGTCATCTAGCGAACTGGGAGCCAACGATTCAAGTGGAGCAATGGCCAAGACAGAGGCAAGCTGTTCTGCAAGAGAGCTTTATTTTTTCGGTTATAGCTCAGTGTCCATGCAATTCTTTCGCAATTCT
Source organism: Paracyclopina nana (assembly GCA_019096065.1). NCBI lineage: Eukaryota > Metazoa > Arthropoda > Copepoda > Cyclopoida > Cyclopettidae > Paracyclopina > Paracyclopina nana. The sequence continues at coordinate 9,949,072 of JAGUCH010000001.1, read as the reverse complement.
TGGACGCCATTTCGGGTTTGATAGCTATGGGGGGGTTGAGGGGATGTGAAAACCATATGCAAGCTACCCATAAGTCAAACCTAAAACGGTGTGTCACGATTGCTCAATTGGAAAATGAGAAAGGCTACTTATAGAACAGCGCACTCTCCTTAAGCTTCAAACAGTTTTTGGATCTTATGTTGCCATCGCATCGAACATCCCGAACGCCACCTTCGTCATACTTCACGCCATTTGCGGCCATCGCTTCTCCCTTAGATTTCGAGTTTTTGGCTCACAAGTCGGCATGATCGCAACTTTGGCAGCGATTACAATTTTGGCCTCGTTCAATAGCGATGAATGGCAGGAGCTGTTCTTACAGCTCGTCCTCGCAGCAATTATCCTAATCAACTCATTCAGTGCCATCCTACAAGGTAAATAGCGTGCGAGACAAGGCTTCTAACAAAACATGGCATCATTCAGGTAGCTTTGGCTCCCTCATCAGCATTTTCCCCCACGAATACATGGGCCATTGGGTGAACGGCGCTGGCATGGGAGGCCTACTGCCCTCCCTCATCAACGTCCTCATATTGGTGGCCAATCCTGATCAAGAGGTGTGGCATACGATAAATGTTAATCAAGCTACATGACAAACTCACTAGGCTTCCGGATTTGCATGCTTCCTTTTCGCGCTGATCGCAACTGTCATTTGCCTGGGGCTTTCCGCGCTGATGGTCAGCTCGAACTATTATCGCCACCTACTAGAGCAGATGACCCACGAGACGAAAGAGGATCAGGAGGAGCAAACGAATGAGAGCATCTGCGAGCGGATTAGGGCTGAAATCTCTGCCACTGTTGGCATCTACAAGAGCCTCGGACGACCAGCGTGGATCTACATGCTCATTACCTTCACCAACTTTAGTGTCACTCTGGCCGTCTTTCCAGGCGTGGCAGCTCTGGCACAGTCTAGCACCTCGGACCGTGAAGGTATGCGAGGAAGCCCTCCGGAGCTTTCACATCAGTCTGCTTTACATTCGCAGGAAGCTGGAGCAAAATCTTCTTCGTTCCCATCTGCTGCTTCGTCGTTTTCAACTTGGCTGACTACATCGGAAAGCAATCAGCCGTGTGGGTGCAGAAGCCGGGACCTAGCAACGCGGGACAAAGGCTTTTGCTAGCCCTCGCCATCATGAGAGTGGCTCTAATCCCACTTATCGCCTTTTGCAACGTCTCGGTGTCACAGCGAAACACCCAAGTTGCCTTCCCTTCAGATATTGCTTACACCGCGCTGACGGCCGTGCTCGGAGCGTCCAATGGTTACATCGGAAACATAGCGCTCATGTTTGGGCCCAAAGTGAGCCAGGACAAAAGCCACCAGGAAACTGTTGCCGCCGCTCTCGTGGCAACACTCGTAATAGGCTGTGGCACAGGATCGGTGATAAGCAACATTCTGGTCAAGCACCTCTAATAAAGATGTTTATTATCATATTTATCGCTTTCCGCCAACTCTGGGGGCAGCCTTCTGCATAGGCTTCTGAGCCTTGGTAGCAGCCTTGGGAGCCTTAACCTTGGCGGCAGTGGAGGCGGGACCGGCCTTCTTTGTTGTGGCCTTTTGGGTCTTCTTCAGCTCCTTGGCGGCCCTGCAACATTACAATACGTCATGTTGAGTTGGTACACTGAGAAGAACCTAACAGATATCGCGAGTCCTACTCAAATTACAGCTCTGCTCAATGTAGGCATTGGCCTTTGCCGAGTGGGGCCTCATACCCCCACGCAGCGCTAGAGAAGCCGTAGCCAGAATGAAACGATGACAACTATCGCTTACCTGATGGCTTGCTCTCGCTGGGCCTTTCGCACCTCCGGCTTCTGGTTCCGCTTGGCCATTATGTCCTGAAGCGTAGCACCGACCACGGCTCGCTGAAACTTTTGGGTCCGCTTGGTTCGCTTCTTCGTGTTCTCCTCCTCAATTCCCTTCTTGTGCTTCCTCCTGTACAAAACCGTCCAGGTCACCTTACGCGGATTGCGCCTAAGAAGATGGGCCCGGTGGCAACGGCCGTCAAGAAACTTGAAGACCTGTAAAACACAAAAAAATGACCCAATGCAAAAGCGAGCACTCAGGCACCAACCTTGCCATCCTGTTTCACCAAGGTTCTGCCCCTGGCGGGATAGATTTTGTAGCCGCTGTACGAACACAGTTCGATCCTGGAAGAGAAGGATTCAAGTGATTTGCGAAGATTACTTGAAGGTTTTTCGACTTACTTCATCGTACTATAGATAGCGGGAAAAGGAAGCTGAAAATCAAAACAAAACAATCAACAGAGCTACTTTTTCTAGCCTCGAACGATGCATCTTTTGGAAGCTTATAGACAAAGATCAACTAGATTAAAATAATTGCAATATCACCGAGCCACTAAAATAGCATTGGCTTGATTATAATTTTATTTTTTTCATGATGATAAGGTTTGCAAGTGGCTTAACGTTTCGACTTTACAATTTTGACACACTTTGTTGTCTACCGAGCGATGAAAAATTAGGCCGACAGAAATCTCCTGATTGAATTCTGCAATTGTGAAAGCATCCAATGTATCAAAGTTAGGGTAGCCATCAAAATGAAAAGATTTTTGTCAAATTTTAACTGCGTATCTGCTATGCATTTGAGACTGGCCCTCGGTTTCCGAATAGATAGCAGTATCATAACAAAGACACTCCATCTACCGAGTTTTTTGAAGAAACACTTGTGAGCCGAGTTCAAAATCACATTTTGTATTGATGAGTTGAGCCACTTTATTTAGGGCAAATAGTTATTGTAAATGGTTACTTTGTTTTTACTAATGCATAGCTTCAGGACTTTAACGTCTTGATGTTCTATGTTTTTTTGGGTATAATAGATTTAAAATCATTTTATTTTACCGTCATAAAGTAATCCTTTACCAAAATTGATAACTCTTATGTGCTTGGGTCTTTATTTCGAACTACTTTAGGAGTCGCAAAAACGCGCCAACTCAGTTTTTTTGCTCGAGCAGTGTCAGCTGAAAATCACAAATGTTGCCCATAAAGGCCGCTGGGATCGCCCTACATCAATGTTATTGTTATGATACTTATGTGAATTGACTGTCTATTATTGAGGTTCTAGCGACTCTAAATTCGACCCTTCTCACTTTCCAACTTTTCAAAAGAAATCGCGGCAAAGTGAGGTAAGAGGTTGGTTCAAGAGCTCGTCTTATTTCGACTTTTCCAGCTTTCCTGGAAGCCGCGATTCAGTTTGAACCGCTGGGTTTAGATCGTGAGACGCCCTGAGGAGGGGAACGGGAGGCAAAATGAGCATTAAAAGTGGGCAGTTCAAATATGTTGATACTACCACTGGATTGCTTTCTCTCTGTCTGGCTAGCTGGCCTGCTTTCTTTTTGAAGGCTTTTCCTGGCTTGGTGCAATGATCCAGCTGATGCTATGCAAGGGCCCCATTGTGGTGGTAGGCACCCACGAACTCAATACTTTGAGCAGACATGTCTGAGGAGGAGAATTTGGCTGCCGATGAGCTTTTGGAGCTGGACGATCCCGGGACGTTGGATCTGAGTGCTCGTGGCTTGACAAAGCTTAATCGAGCGGCTTTTGGACACGAGCTGTCTACCATGACACTCCTCCTTGACAACAACTCCCTCCAAAGGCTCGACAACATCCACACCTATCAGTGTCTTGAAAAGGTAAGTAGTCTTTGCAGCTGTTAGTGTTCCATGATTATTGCACCGTCTCCCGTTTCAGCTCTCGGTGTGTAACAATGAATTGATCAGAATGTCACAAGTGGCCAAGCTCAACCATCTGAAAATTCTCAATTTGTCCAATAACAACATCGAGATTATGGACGGGCTTAAGGAGCTCAAGCTTTTAACGTGGCTAGGCTTGGCCAACAACAAGATCAAATCTATTCAAGTCCTTAACCAGTGCGTTCACCTTGAGCATTTGGATTTGTCTGGCAACTTTGTGCAGCACCTCTGCGACCTTTCCTACTTGAAGAACCTCAAAGTGCTGCTTTTGCACAGAAACAATATAGAGACTCTAAGAGGCTGCGAACGTTTTTTCCCGAAATCTCTTACCACTTTGACATTGAATGGCAATGACCTGACTGATCTCACGGAAGTCAGCTTCCTCACCGGTCTTCGGGTGATGGATCAACTCACGGTTGCCGATAATCCATGCATTTTGCAGCCCGAAGACGAGACTAAGCAGTTTGACTACCGTCCATATGTGATTAATTGGTGCCTGGCACTCAGGGTGCTCGATGGAATCATTATTGGAGCTAAAGAAAGGTGACCGTAGGAATTTCATTTTATTTCTTCAAATCTCTAGCCTTGTTTCATCTCCTTCGTATGCCTTATAAAAACGATTTCGCATTTCAGTCTAAAGGCCGAGTGGCTGTATAGCCAGAGTAAAGGCAGACACTTCAACGTTGGACAGCATGAGGATCTGGTTGCATTCTTGCTCAGCGTTTGTCCTCTTCGTCCTGGTGAAGAATGGGAGGAGGATAAAAAGCTAAACCTTATCTTATCAAAAGTCCAAGAGCATCAACTAAGCCTTAGGGAACCTGGATCTGGCAGTAAGAGTTTTATTTTTTAGTAGGAGTTATTATTGCTTGGCGTTTGACATGGTTAATTCTTAGTCATTGCCCTTTCCACTTATTAGACTGCTATCGAAGGGCAACATATCTAACAGGATTTATTTAATAAGGGAATTGTTCCCTATGAGTGGCGCCTGACTAAGATAGCTTTGCAACCTGGACCGAGCGTCATCATGGTTGAGACAAGGGTCTAGACAAAACCTTTGCGTCCTTCTTTCTGGTTACTTTTTTAGATCCCAGGCTTGGTAGACAATGGGCTGAGGGAGGAGACAGGAAACGCCTCATTTGAATTTAACCCATGTAAGATCTGAACGGATGATATGGCGAGTTCACCGATAGCCAATAAAATAGTTGTTAAGTGCGTTGAAGGAAATTTTAGACTCTGAATAGACACTATAAGTTGGTCCATTCCTGTGTTCCCCACTTTTTGATTGACGCAGAATATCTATTTAGTACGTCAATGTCCGGAAATGTCATGGCTGGTCCATGTTCGGGTTTATCTTGGTTGGCCATAGTCTTGATCCGTCATGATTGCTGTTGGTCAAGGTCCGGGTACATCATGAGAGTTGGTCATGTTTCTGATACAATTTGTTGGTCATGGTCCGGGTCCGTTTCGAGTTGGTCATGTTACTGGTGCGGTTTAGTTGATCAAGGTCCCCATACTTCTGAAATGGTTCGTTTCCGTGTTCCCTGTAGATGCAGTTGGTCTACCTAAACAAAACTAAATAGGCTATTAACAAAACGAATTACGCCTTCGGTAATTTGCTTTCAAGAATCACTTTTGCACTTTTGCATTTCACTAAAAGTAGCAGTAGAATGCTAAAAGTAGCCAAGGTATGATCTATCATGGAGCAAAAAACTAGTGCTCAATCATTAAATTCTTTGACATCTACAACCTTTGATATGTAATATTAAAACCCTATTTGTGTTTAAGAATACAAAAACGATAGGTTTGCAATTTAAGTTGTTGTGCTTTATTTCATAAGTTGCAGTTGTAGCGGCTGTTCGATAACTTCAGTTGGATAGTTGATTGTATTGAACCTGAGATATGATGAATCCCATGAGGTGGCATTTGATCCGAAGCATTCGTCAAACTTGATTGAAAGCTTTGTGGTTAAGAGAGGCTTGCTCCTGTACGTATAAGAGCTGATAATTAGTTCCTCAAAATTAAAGCCCTATTTCGTGTTTAGGAACGAAATTAAAAAAGGGAAGTAGGAACAGGATCTACCAGGACATACTCTGCTAGGAACTACTATGACGGCACCGGAATAGAATCTACTAAATGCCGGAGCAGGAAACTGTGGCGGTACCGGAATAGAATCTACTCCATGATGTAGCTAGAATAGGGAACTACTGTACGTGACAGTACAGAAAAAGGAGCTACTCCGGCGGAATGGGAACAGCATCTTCAACAGACCTGGAAAAGAATCTACCAAAAATAGACTTTAGGCTGACTTTAAAATACTTATAATTTGTTTATACTTTCGGACTTGCTTTTACTTCAGGACTTGGCTGAAACTTCAAGACTTAACTGAAACTTCCAAGACTTGACTGAAACATCAAGACTTGACTGAAACTTAAGGACTTGACTGAAACTTAAGGACTTGACTGAAACTTAAGGACTTGACTGAAATCTTGACAGAAGGACTTAAATCAAAGTGAAGGACCTTACTCAATCTAAAGGACTTGAATCAAGCTTCAAGACTTGTCTATGACTTATAGACTTTTTTATTTGTACGGGTCTCAGGATTAGTCTCTTCTGAATATTTTATCGTGTGATTCAGACAGCAGTAGTTGAGTGGAAAAGGCACCTCCTTCTATTCAAAATAACTGCCCAGTTTTCTGGTTCCCTGGCATTCACTATGGCATCGTTTCTTAGCTCAAAGACTCTCCGACAAACAATAAAAGAGAAAAAATACTTATTGCTCTAGATTCAACGCAACATTGTAAAATAACTTTTTAGTGCAAATTAGGACCCTTTTGGTGAGAAAGGATACACAATGTGATGAATGGTTTGGTTACATAGATTATCATTTAAAAGGAATTGATTTAGCATAAAATGTGCAAGTCAAGTAAGGCTGATTCTGATTAACAGGCTCCTCTTACTAAAGCACAAAAATGGGCGCTGAACTCTGAATTTGAATTTTCATTGATTGAAGTGAGCATCATCATCGCCATAGTAAAAATTACGAAAGAGCTAAAATAAGTTTGGTGAATCAATTTGCATAGTTTCGTCTAGAATTGTCGTAGTGGATGGCCATGGTTGACCCGTTCTAATTAAATGTGAGTATAAAAAAAGTATAAAAAGTATAAATGACAGCTAAAAATTAGCTAAAACTATCCAAATCTGAACTATTTTTACCTCAAAAGCTCTTAAAATCTTATTGAAACCCGTGAGTAGGAGCAAGCCAACTAGCACTTAACCTCACTTTGCCATTCTTCAATTTGCTCTTCTTCGTTTGCCGCGATTGCGACCGAATCTGAAATGGGCGAATCCAATGCATTCCTTTTTGGTAACTGCCCTACTCCATAATGACTTCGTTGTGTCATGGAGTTTCTCCTATTTCTGGAATGGAATGCAGTAGATGGAAAGTGCAAGGCTTTCTAAAAAAAAGCAAATGCATACAATGGCTTCCATAGTGGTGTATTATTTTTTTGAGGAGGCTTTGCATGAGCTTTGGAGACAAATATCTTGGTTTTTTTCATCGATTCAAGCTCTTGAGGAAGATTTGCTCCGAAAGTTGACAATGGTTTCCATTGAGGCTACAAATAAGGATGCAATAGTAGTTTGCTAAAAGTTAGAATGTGGATCCCACTGCCATTCGGTAGCTATGCAAAGCAAAGGAAATTAAGTTCGTTGCCCCATTTCTCAGTAACTTTTGCCTACACAAGAGCCTTCATTGGTCGGTTGGATTGAGTTTAGCGTGTCAGTTGTGTAGTTCTAAGTGTAACGATTGTTCATAACGTGTGGCTGTTAGGGACTCCTACCCTTGGATCGACAACGGATCGTCCGTGGATAGACTACGACGAACCGGCCTTGCATCGACAAAACGGATCATCCGTGGACCGACTGTCAGAACACACAGTCCTTGGATAGACCAGGACTGACATGTATTAGGTTAGACAAGAAAAACGAAATGTACTTGGATCGACAAGACGAATCGTCCTTGGATCGACTACGAGAACATACAGTCCTTGGATAGAACAAAAGTGTTTGTTGAATTCTAACATTGTACAGTACGTTCTAGCTGTCGATCCAAGGACGATCCGTTTTTCGATGCAGGGACAGTCAGTTATGTCAGTCTATCCTAGCACAGTTCGTTCTAGTCGACCTATCCGTCTCGTCGATCCAGGGACTATGAGTTCTGTCTGTCTATCCAAGGACGATCTGTTGCAGTCTATTCAGGGACAGTATGTCCTAGTCGATCCAAGTACAGCCGCCCGCTGTTAGCATGCCCAAACAGTAGTGATACAAATTTGGGATTGGTGCGTCAGTTCAATAGTGATAAGTCGGATATAGCATAATGAAGGATTTGATATTACCAGAAATGGATTGGAATGGCTCTTTTTGACCTCAATTAGCACACCCCTTGCTGTCAGAAATGCGATCAGTTGTTGGCCTTCGTCTTCCCCATAGAAGGCAATCAAGTGGGGATTGACTTCTCCTCCGCCGCGAAACGTTACATGAAAATCCTGAGCAAATTGGTCACAAAAGGCAATTTCCATAGTCTTGCCGATGCGGAATTCTATCTTGGCTTCCTCTGGTTCGAGTGGATCTAAGTGGTTACTATTTGTTGCATTGGGGCTGAAATCAATTTAATTTTTTTTTAGAAAATCCATTTAATTTGACGATTGTTCTGGAATTTTACGACGAATGAGTGAAAAACCCTATAAAGGCGAGTCATCAGGGCAGTATTGACATTTTTGTCATCTTCGTGACAGTTATTTATAACTTAAAATTCAAAACAGTACTTAAAATGCTAAAAATTGATGAATTTAATAACGAAATTGGACTTAAAAAAGAAAACTCGTTTACAGGATACATTAACCTGAGGAGTAGCCTAACCCAGACATAAAAAATATGCATATTTTCTGAAAGCTATTGTCCCAACGTTTCATTTGGTAGAGATTTTAATGCTCTGTTCATCTACAAACTCCTTAAGGAATCGGAACGCGAAATTCCTTTGCGCAAAGGAGTTCTCAGTACATAAACTAGCTGCGTAGAGTTGTCATTCTGCATTCCTTTAGGTACCGTTCCTTAAGGAATGCATAATGACGAAACCATGCAGAATGACAACTCTTCGCAGCTAGTTTATGTACTGAGAACTCCTTTGCGCAAACGAATTTCGCGTTCCGATTCCTGAAGGAGTTTATAAATGAACAGAGCATAAATGCTGTACACATTGACTTGACTAAGGACCTAACCCAAACTACTTACAACACCCAAGAATTATATATTTTCTGAAAGCTTATGTCCCAAGGGTTCAAGCGCTTCCAATAACATAAAATTTAAAAAAACGTTTAGCGCAAAAACGGCTCATTTTTTGGGGATAGTTAGCTTCGATGACCCCAACTAAAATTCAAAAATAAAACTTAAGTTACTTCATAGTGAAATCGCTAGGATGAACAGAAACGGAGATATAGGATTCCGCCTGCACCCAAATCCCAATAGATGGCATCAGTAAAAGACATCCAAAGCGTGTGCGTAAAAAAGTAGCCCATTTTTCTTGCTCTCTGATGACGTCACAGTCTTCATTTCAAATGTAAACAAAAACATTTTTTGTTTTCCAGGAAAATCTAAGCCATGTAAGCAACTAAAACAAAGCTTGTAACATTTCTGATAGTTCAAGGAATCAATTGGTGTGCTCATTGTTGAATTTCATGCAAGTCAAAGAATTCTTTTCCAAAAGCCACATCATAACCAGGAACTTGTCTTCACCATGACAGATCAAATTGTAGCTCAAAATAGCCTTAAATTTACTAACTCCAGTTTTTTGAGAGATCAAAACAAAGTTGCTGCTTCAGAATAAACCATTAAAAAATAGCCACTTCTAATTCAGAAAAGTCAGTCTATAAAAAAAATTGATGGAAAACATGCTTTCTGGAAACTATGTTGCCCATGCTACAGTTCTTGTACTGGCAAGAAAAGCAAGCCCACTTTTCATCTTTTTTTCAAGATAGTTCCAACAAAATTTAGAATTTTACATGTTGCAAGCATTTGCAATATGGGTACTACTAAATAAAATTGACTTAAAATGTGTTAAGTTTGGGGCTCACTAAGGTTCCTGATGCACCAACAAGTCAACAATTTAGAAACTAGCAGAAAACCGTTTTGGATGTCCCCAGCCAGGCCAAAAAAAAAGACATCCAAAACTTAGAAAAAAATCCGTTTGGACAGATATGGCCATGGGAAGTGTTCCCTATAGCTTTGCTAAAAGTGGACTACTGCCTACTGTATTAATTTTACATAATAAGTTTGGTAGCAAATATATCAATTTGAGTGCATTTCACAGACTTGCTTATGAAATACAAAAAGTTAGATCTTCTTTTTTCAGAGGGGGTCATTGCTATACATAATCTCAAAAAATAATAAACTGAAGGTTCTAGACGTTTTTGAAAATTTTATGCTATGGGAAGCCATAGGCCAGGATTTTAAAATTACTACCAAATAAACCCTGAGAACATAAGCTTTCAGAAAATGTATATTTTTTGGGTGTTGTAAAGAGTTTGGGTTAGCACCTCCTTCAAGTCAATGTGTGTAGTGATAGCCAAGTCTTATCATGGATTCTCTAAGATATTTTGCAACAGAAAAAATCTTACAATTCAGTAGCATTAGGTACGATCTGTTTAATGAATCACTAGCACCAAGTACGATCCGCCTTGACAGTAGTTCCAGGGACGAGCCGTCGCTGTAGTTCCCCATTGGCTCATTATCTTCCGCGTCTTTGATCGTGGCCTGCTTACGGTTGTTATCGCTTCTTATTTACTGACATCGCAACCTCGTCAGTAAATAAGAACCATTAACAACCGCAACCATGCTACGATCAAACACGCGGAAGATAATGAGCCATTGTTTCGTTCTCCAAACTGAAGGTGCGCTAACAGGGCTCAACTGTCATGAACTCATGTGTAATTCATTTAAATATTTTTAGCCATTTTGGATTTGATTTATCAACATCCTTTTGCGGCCTTAAAAACTTATGCTGTTGGCAAATTTTGGAGCCCTCTTTGTTCCAGCTTTTTGATCAAAATGACGACTCCAGAAGTATGAATAGCTTGTACCTTGCTATTAGCAATATTTCAATACTTTATCAAACACAATTCAAAAGTTGTAATGGTGTCCGAATGCATAATTGCAATTTGAAGTTTTTTCCGTGATTTTTCCAAGTTTGGATTGAACCCAAGTTTTTGGGCAAAAAGTGAGTGATTTGGACCTGCTTGAGCATGATCTTAACATTTAGCCACTCAAAAAGTTAAAAAGCAAATTTTTGATGTTGGCCTTAACGGACAAAATTACCATCCGCCGACTCAGTGTTCATTGCTAAGAAAGTGCTTGATAAATATGAGCTTTTCATACCTTATGGGCTTGGTGGGGCGTAAATTGAAGCGAAGATACAATTTGTCTTTAGACTTATTCACCATAATACGGGCCTCATCTGTCCATCTTTGATTCTCGGCGCTCCAGTATTCGACTTTATTCCAGTAGCTCCATTTGCTTACAGCCGTTGGCACATTCAAAGCATTTGAATTCGACATTGCTCATCTAACTCAACTCTTCTGAGCAGGTTCTGCATGAGAAAAAAATATTGATGCGCGGTTAATATTCGGGACCATTTTGATATCATCAATGCTAAGAAATCGATTTGCTCATGAAAAGTAACTGAAATTCAATGTTGATTACTTCCTGATTATTTCATATGCTTGGCCACTTTCAGCAGAATATTCAGGAACTTTTCAGTTAATATTCAAGGACTTGATTTCAGTTATATTCAAGGACCTGTCAAAAATTAATTTTTTGGGGAGCTTTCTAGCTTTTTGATTAAGCTTTCTCTTTCTTTAGACTATGATGGATTTTAAGTGAAAAAAAGAAAGTTAGAAAAGCTATAGAAAGAAAATTTACCCATGCACAGTGGTTAAAAAGGGTATACTGGTAAAAGGCACTTTTTGGGAAAGGCACCTACATAAATTGGCACTACTGTAAAAGGCACCATACAATATTAGCACTTTAATAAAAGGCACTGTATAATATTGGCACCCTTAGTATAAGCCACCCATCTCATTTATTTGATCGTTTTTGATTAAAAAAATCTGTGTTTTCTGATACGCTTGGCTGAAATGACATTAGATTGGTCAACATATGAAAGATGTCGATTAAATTGGCTAGAAACAATACTTGATTTGCTGAGAGGCCTTATGCTTTGAAAGTGTAGATTCAAAAACCTTGGTTGGGTAGTTACTATTACAAAGTTACTATCAGGAATGTTAACATCGGACATTTTGCCAAATGAAACTATTATAGCAAACTGACGCTCAAGAAACGGAAAATGCCCCTTTTTGTGCTAAAAATCATGTGATGTTGGTCACTTACCTTGCCATTGAGCGCATGCATGCAAATCTTGCAAACTTTGCGAACACCTCAGCAAGCTATTTGCACCCCAAAAATACCGTGTCACCACCTTGCGGAATTTTGAGTACCTGATAAAGCTCATTTGTATTGCTTGCTATTAGGTGTGGCAGTGCCATTTATTGCAATGCCATTGTACAAAAGTGCCAATTTATGTAGGTGCCTTTCACAAAAAGTGCCAATTGTTGCAGTGCCAATTTATGTAGGTGCCTTTCACAAAAAGTGCCTTTTACCAGCAGAGCCGTTAAAAATTCCGCTTTCGTGCTCATCCGGAAAAAGTCGCGAAATCGACATAGCACCTATTTCTTACAGCCGTAAGCTAAAAACAGGCTATCACATCTCCTCATTCCGTGACTTTCCGCGCCCAATTTTAATTGTTTATCCTAAAATGGTGTCTCAGCTATTTTTTAGTCACAATATCTTGATTACATTCGGTTGCAAACAAAAGCTTTGGCTGCCTGAAAATAGCCAAAAATGGCTCATCTAGCATTTTTCCAAAAATAGGCCAAATCCAAGTTAAATTGATTTCTATGGCAAATTTTCATCTTTATCTGGCAGTGCACACTAATTTGGACACTTTTGATAGCCTAGAAGTCATTCAAATAAGAAGCTGAAAATTGGTCTTGAAATGAGAATTTGGCAATTTGGCAGAATTTCTTGTGAGCGCAAAAATGGCTTTTTTGTCCACTGTGCCATGGTGGATTCGAACCCATGAACCTCAGATTTAGAATCCAGCGCCTTGCCACTAGACCACAGATGTCCCACTCTGATTTAGGCTTTTTTTAGCTATAATATTGTGCAGAACATACTCTAGATGGAGCTAGCTTTAATTTTTAGAGTGCCAATCACTCGTTCGCTCCGCTCACTCGTGATCTGTCACTTGATACTAAAAAATAATTCGTGTTATCCTCCAGCCAAGAGGTGTATAATCCTATATTAAGTCCAGTTGTCACTGAATAGTTCTTGAACTATTAAAAGATTATCATTCTTGAAAACTTATTGACTTGGAACATTCCTGAATTATAATTGAATATTCAAGTTTCATTCATTTTGAAAAGCTACTGAACATAAGCTCTTGCATAGTTCTTAAATTGTCAAGAAGCTTTTGTTGTTGAAAAGTTGCTGAAATGAACATTACTGAATAGTTCTTGAAAAATTAAGCATAATTTATTGTTGAACAGTTGATGATTGAAAGTTATTGAATAGTTCTTGAATTATCAAAAAGTATTCATAATTGAAAAGTTGTTGAATTGAACATTACTGAATAGTTCTTGAATAGTCAAGAAGTATTCATTGTTGAAAAGTTGCTGAAATCAAAGTTTCTGAATAGTTCTTGATTAGTCAAATCATATTCATTATTGAAAAGTTACATAGCTAAACCTATTGAATAGTTCCCGAGCAGTCAGTAGCTTTTCACACTGAGAAGTTGTTGAAAAGTTATTGACCTTAAAGTTCCTGATTTGTTCCCGAGCACTCGAGAAGTTTTCATCAATGAAAAGCTCCCTAAAAGCTCATTTTGCCAATTCGGGAACTATTCAGACCCGAATCGGTAACTAAAATTCTGGTTGGTGGTGAATCTCCTTTTTTTGGACATCATCATCATCGTTGGAACCTCTGTCACTTCAGTTCCAGATTGGATAGCTGTACCTAATCCGAGCAGGAATCACTGTTAAGCCACCTTAATCTGCCATTAAGGAGCATTGAAATTCTTTACTACTTGCTCATAATGTGTGTATAAGTTGATGATGATACATTCATAATTTTTGTTTTGGTCCCTGCACAGGTAATTTATTTTATTCAGGTGTAAGAATAGCATAAATTATTGCCAGACAAATGATACCTTGTCTGCGACTAGCAAAGTGGACTATATTTGGTCTGTCTCACATACAATTTTCTTCATTTCTTCTACTAGGTTCTATGTTCCTTCTTCATCAGCGTGTCTAGGCAAGATCTTTTTGAGAGTCGTCTTTTTGACAGGGCTCCGCTTTGCCGGACTCTTCCGCTTCTCAGGACTAGTCTTCCTCTGGCTGCTGTAAGGGTAAACCTTACGCTGACCGCGTCCCCTGCTCGTTTGTGGCTCGTCACCAAGCCGCTGAGAAGACTCATTGGCATCATCCTTGGACTTCCCTCTCTTCTTCTTGTTTGGGTCATCGGTAACAATAGTGGGCAAGGTGTTTCTTGCTGATGCACAAATCTCATTGACTAGTGCCAGGATGTCAGGGTTTTCTTCCTTGATGCGCTTATAGTCCTTGTCAGTCTAAAATAGACATGTAAGCATTAGTAAATTTGTAGATCGACTTGTGCACAACTTGCTCACCATTGGGTATACTGTTGGAATGTCGTAGGCTAAATCATAGGCATCCTCTCCCAGCAAGTAAGCGGCAACCATCACATGCTTGATGATCTCGTCGACGGTGCAGTCAGGCATTTTCTCTTCTTGCATCTTAATGAGTTGATACTCCTTGTCTGGGTAGTTCTTGCCCGTCTCCAAACCCTTCAGGACAGCCTTGCTACTGATTTTCATGTTCAAAGAGACAATGTAGGAGTTCAAATGCTCCATAATTACTCCTGAAAGAAGAAATGTATAAGTCATCAGAGCAAATTGAGTGTTAAAGTGAAAGCTACTTGTTAACTCGATGATAAGTTGCTGACAATGTTAAATTAAGTGGTATGATCACTTACCTTTCTCAACTCTGGCAAAAACATAGAAATTGCGGTTCACGCCTGTAAATTCTAGTAAACCGCTCCGTAGGCCGCCCTTCTTGGCCTTTTTGGCCTTGCCATTCATAAAGGGTGATAAAAAAGTTACTTTGTGCAGAAAATTGCACCTTTACTTTGAATTTAGCTTATTATCTCACAATTTATAAACACAAATAAATAACTTGACAGCTGTGATCGCCCGTTTTTGTTCTGCTTGCCCGTTTTTGGTCAGTTCGCCCGTTCTTGGCCTATTGGCCCGTTTTTTGGTCCATTTGCCTGATTTTGGCCTATTCCCATGTTCTTGGTCTGGTTCCTTCTGTTTGCTTTTTCTCAGCCTGTTTGCCTTTTCTCGGCCCGTTTGCCTTTTCTCGGCCCGTTTGCCTTTTCTCGGCTTGTTTGCCTTTTCTCGGCCCGTTTGCCTTTTCTCGGCCCGCTTGCCTTTTCTGGGCCTGTTTGCCTGTTCTCGAACAGTTTGCCCATGTGTGATCAGCCACGTTAGCAAAGGTGGATGACTGAATTAACTTCAATCAAGTGAATTTGAATTTTGAATAGATGAATGCTTAGCTGTTAGTCCGTTACCGCTACGGCGGTTTGATTCCGCCAAAATTGGGCTGGGCCGGCAGTCAAGGCCAACTGCAATCTGGGCAGAGCAGTAGTTTTTCTGCTGAGAAATCACGCAACCTCTAACAACTTTCAACAACTTTTGATTGACTTTCTTAAAGTTGTCTCTAAAGGCTACAGAAAATCACAGAATTGATGCATTTCCTGGGCCAAACTGGCCTGTTTTTTGTTAGAAATTAAGAAATGTTAATTTTTTAAGCTTACAATTAGCCATTATTTTAGGCAATTTGTTGAGACTTTGGGTTGAACTGCATTTTTCATTTGGCTTTAGGCAGCAACTTTTAAAAAAGTCACTTGGATTTTGTCAACATTCAGCTGTTTTTGTGAACAACTTTTATGAAAGCTATTCAGAAGTTGCATCAAAAGTACTACGGTGGCAATTTCAGCAAGTCACTTCAATGAAAGGCAATTCAACTAACTTCGGAAGTCACTTTTAACAACTTTCTTAGAGCAACTTTTATAGAAGCCCTACAGATGATTATAAAGTCACTTTTCCCGAGATCATTTTGGAAAAGGGTTCGCTGGGGAGCATTCTAAGCATGGCAAAATTTGACTTTTTGTCATCTTCAAACTGATAAAGTTGCAATCAATTCCACTTAAATCATTTGCCCTCGGCCATTTGCCCTCGGCCATTTGCCCTCGGCCATTTGCCCTCGGCCATTTGCCCTCGGCCATTTGCCCTCGGCCATTTGCCCTTGGCCATTTGCCCTTGGCCATTTGCCCTTGGCCATTTGCCCTCGGCCATTTGCCCTCGGCCATTTGCCCTCGGCCATTTGCCCTCGGCCATTTGCCCTCGGCCATTTGCCCTCGGCCATTTGCCCTCGGCCATTTGCCCTCGGCCATTTGCCCTCGGCCATTTGCCCTCGGCCATTTGCCCTCGGCCATTTGCCCTCGGCCATTTGCCCTCGGCCATTTGCCCTCGGCCATTTGCCCTCGGCCATTTGCCCTCGGCCATTTGCCCTCGGCCATTTGCCCTCGGCCATTTGCCCTCGGCCATTTGCCCTCGGCCATTTGCCCTCGGCCATTTGCCCTCGGCCATTTGCCCTCGGCCATTTGCCCTCGGCCATTTGCCCTCGGCCATTTGCCCTCGGCCATTTGCCCTCGGCCATTTGCCCTCGGCCATTTGCCCTCGGCCATTTGCCCTCGGCCATTTGCCCTCGGCCATTTGCCCTCGGCCATTTGCCCTCGGCCATTTGCCCTCGGCCATTTGCCCTCGGCCATTTGCCCTCGGCCATTTGCCCTCGGCCATTTGCCCTCGGCCATTTGCCCTCGGCCATTTGCCCTCGGCCATTTGCTTCTTATTTGAATGACTTCGAGGCTATCAAAAGTGCCCAAATTAGTGTGCACTGACAGATACTGATAAAAATGCCATAGAAATCAATTTGTCTTGGATTTAGTCTATTTTGGGAAAAATGGTAGAAGAGCCATTTTTGGCTATTTTCAGGCAGCCATAGCTTTTGTTTGGAACCAAATGTAAACTAGATATTGGCTCATTATCTTCCGCGTCTTTGATCGTAGCATGGTTGCGGTTGTTATTGGTTCATATTTACTGACGAGGTTGCGATGTTGAGAAGCTGCAAAAGCCTGTTTTTAGCTTTCAGCTATAAGGAATTGGTGCTACGTTGATTTCGCGACTTTTTATGGATGAATGTGAAAGCAGCATTTTTAACCACTGTGCTTGGGGACATTTGCCCTTGGGGACTATTGTCCTTGGGGACACTTGCCTTTGGGGACATTTGCCCTTGGGCCACTTGCCCTTGGGGACCTCTGCCCTTTTTGGACTTTTTTGAAGTTCTGATAGTTTGCTTTTAGCCTTTGATTAAAAGACTCCTTGGGGAAGCGGCCAAGGGCAAACGGCCAAGGGCAAAAAGACCAAGGACAAACGGCCAAGGGCAAAAGTCCTGAGACTGTACTGGGAACTCCATTGCGCAAAGGAATTTCGCGTTCTGATTCCTTAAGGAGTTTGTAAATGAACAGAACAATAGGCTGCTTATTGTTATTGGCCGTCCATTTGGATCTTTATCTGTCATTCGGAGCAAAAAAATCCAAAATCCATCCGTGGCCTTTGGAGATAATCGGCCTCAAAGTCGGGTCCGAAAACGCAAATTTTGGCCTTTTTTGGCCTTGCTGAGGACTTTTTCCAACTTTTTCCCCTGACATCTGGACCCCCCAGGGGCCTCAAGAATTGGGGCATAGTTGATTTTGGCTGCCCTCCACTCCTCCAGCCACGCCCCCGCAAAGATTTGCCTTGTTTCGATCAGCTGATAAGACCAGGCCCCATTTGACCCCATCAAACCACATGGTGACAAGGGGTTTGGCCCCAAAATTGAAAAATCGATGTATCAGACGAAGCTCCGCCATAAAAAATCATGCTGTTAAGGAATGGTAGATGAACAGAGTATAAAAGCATTTGCAGATGTGACGTCATCAAACATAGAGCTAAAAGCTTGAGAATTAACTTATTTCAAAGATTTTCATGTTGATATCTCACATCAACGGTTGATGTGATCTAAGATCCTTGTTTTACAGTGATAATTTTGGTGTCATTTTCTTTAAAATTTGTCATAGCCCCACTAAAATTTTTTACTAGTCACTTAACCTGATCACTCGTGGAACCTTACCTAGTGACAACATATCAAATTTGTTTAGAAAATATTCGAAATAATGTTGTCACTATACATTGACCAGTTACTTGCGACCTACCTGTAAATGTGGTCTTGCACCTGCCCAGCGAACCCTTTTTGAAGTGGGAAAGCCGGATCGAAGTTAGTTGGATTTCGTTCATTTTGGCGACTTCGGAAGTCAATCCTTATTATTGTTAGCGTTACGCAAAAGGCAGCCAAAAGTTGATGATTGAAAGTGGCTTTTAGAACAACTTTCAAAGTCACTAAAAGTCGTTCATTTTCTATGCTTAAATGAAAGTCACCTGAGCAACTTTGGAAGTGACTTTCTATGAAAAAAAAGTCATTCAAAGGCATTTGAAAAAATTCGTTGAAAGCCATTTCATAATCCGCTCCGCCTTGATCCCTAGTTGGCCTTTTTGGCTTTGCCGTTCATGGACACTGGTTAAGTTACTTTATTCACAAAATTGCATCTTTACCTTGAAATAAGCTGTATATATCATAATTATTTTTCACAAATAAGTGGCTTTACGCCGGTGCTAGCCGTGTTTGTAGTGTTTGCAGTATTAGGCCATGATCGCCCGTGTTAGCTGTGCTTGCCCGCGTTTGCTATGTTCGCCATGTTTGCTGTGTTTGGTGTATTCAGGCCTGTTCTCCAGGTTCCCCGTGTTCCCTGTGTTCCCCATATTCCCAGTGTTCAGTCTGTTTGCCTGGTTTCCTTTCTTCAACGTGGCCATGTTCCGGTCATAGCCGAGATTGCGATCACCCATGTTCAATGTATGCTGTGTTTGCCGTTTGGCTGTGTTAGCTGTGATTGCCCGTATTCCATGAGTTTGCCGGAATTCTCTGGGATTTGCAGCGTTCTGGTGGCTTCTTTTAACTTATTTTAGATTTTCCTTTTTACAAAAAGTTGTGAACTGATGAAACACCTTTTTGCCAGGAAAGATGGTAGATGACTGAATTTGAATTTGATGAATGTTCACTGTTCAGCTGTAAGTCCGTTAGTACCGTTACTGCTACGGCGGTTAGATTCCGCCAAAACTGGGCTGGTCCGGCAGTCAAGGCTAACTGCAATCTGGGCAGAGCTGTAGTTTTTCTGTTGAGAAATCACGCAACCTCTAACGACTTTCAGCAACTTCTGAGTGACTTTCTAAAAGTTGGCTCTAATGACTATAGAAAACAACAGAATTGATGCATTTCCTGGGCCAAATTGGCCTGTTTTTTGTTAGGAATTAAGAAATGTTCATTTTTTTAGGTTACAAACCCATTTAGCCCATAATTTTAGCAGTTTGTTAAGACTTTGGCTTGTTACTCCATTTTTCAATGCACAGTCAACTTTTAAAAAAGTCACTTTGATTTTGTCAACAATCAGCTGTTTTGAGAACAACTTTTATGAAAGCTATTCAGAAGTTGCATCAAAAGTACTGCTGTGGCGATTTCAGAAAGTCACTTCAATGAAAGGCAATTCAACTAACTTCGGAAGTCACTTTTAACAACTTTCTTTTATCAACTTTTATAGAAGCCATACAGATGTTTATGAAAGTCACTTTTCCCCCTGGTCATTTTTGGAAAAGGGTTCGCTGGGTGATAATTTTTTTAGATTTTAGGAGAAATCAGACTGTCACCAGATTGATGCTAGGTAGATGGTCTTGTACCTTTTGCCAGGTTGTTTTGCACCTTACACCAGGTAGTAGCACCTCACATGATTTATGTATTTACTAAGAACAATAAGAGATGGCGCTAGAAGCCATATCCTTACTTTTCAATTTTGAGTATTTGCAGAATTCTCAATAATGGCATAACAATGTTAATGAATAAAATGGATGATTAATTGTTTGTCAACATTTTCCAACTCTTTGAGCTTTCCTACTTAGTATTTTACTTAATAGTGCTTAATTTTACTTAAAAAATCAACTACCTTGTTATACCCAAAATATTTTGTAGGCTAAAATAATTACAAGTCAAATATGTATATTACTGCATAATTGCTTGATCACACATTGAATGTGCTTAAGTGACTTAAGTCACCCATTGGGAAAATGTGAACAAGTATTTTTATAGTTTAAGAATTATTATCCTTAAGACTTACAATTACCTATTGGCTGCCAGTTTATGACTGAATAGCAGTAAAGCAAAGCTGCTTACATGTAATTCTACATGGTCTTGTACCTGTACAAAACCTAGTGACATGATGTCAGGAACCTTATCTTGAGCTATTGAATACTTCTTTTAGGTAGCTTACATGTGCAAAGCGACCTAAATTAGCAACCTTATCTTAACCTATTCGTACCTCTTAGCAAGAGCCCGGCCGTCACTAGGTAGCATTTTCAAGTACCTTGTGGCAACACAAAATCGGCCTGATAGACCTAAAAATGCTTAGTGGGGAGTTGACGCCAATTGGCGGATACATGCTTCATATCAGATATGATCTTGAGCATTGCGCTCATTTTTAAACAGCAGTTGCTTCCCAGCAGCTTGCACTAAGAAAAATAGTCGGATCGAAAATGACTTCGCCTTACATCACCTAGCGGCTTTAGAGTTAGGCTGCCCCACAGGTTAATGTGAGAGCTCTCACAGTGCGTCCTTATACTCTAGGTCGTCTTCACCTTTTTTATGCTTAGGTAGCTACTTACCAAAAAGCAGGTTTTCTCTAGAGGCTCGATTGCGCAAGAATATTTTCAGAGGGCAGAAAAATGTTTCATCTATTGCACTTGCCAAGATAAAGCAACTGATACGCCTTATCAATGAAAAGGCTGGCTGTTAAATTTGTGTAGAGCAAATAGTTCATATAGCCCCAAATCGAATAGCCAATATTCAGGGTACAGTTTGACTTGAAATCGCGCGACTTATTTTAGTTAGTTTGTCTGAGTGAAGGGGGTGCAAAAATAATCTTTGGCTGCGTAAGCCCAAGGATGCCATTTGCGCATGAAATTCTCAGTAAGCCGACTAATCTCACCCTTTTTTGGCTGTTTAATTTACAAAATTTTGGCATTTATTGGTTCAAAATGCCAAATAGAGTTGAATTTGATTTTTTGAGAACATGCATGGCAGCTCAACCCAGGCCCTTCCGCCAAGGCATGCCTTGACGCAACTTTTTTAAGTCTCACGCAACCAAGATTCTGTCATTAGTTGGAGGGCATCAAGCATAGAATCGTCCAAGTACATAAAAAGCACTAAATTCCGAAAAGCTTGTCTTGAGCTTAGATTAATGCTACAAAGTCGGGTCAGATGGCGCTAGTTGCATTCTGAAATAACTCTTTTTGTGGGCTTTTTTCGGAATCAAATGGCCCATTGCGGTATCTGTCATCAATTAATACATCCAATGTGCTAGGTTGAAACGCCGGCCCGCGTTGATAAAACCATGCACCAGCATTTGTTCGCGCCCAAATTATGACGTCATTTTGATCTGAAGTGCCCTCTGTGTACGAGTGCGGCACCATCTAGATATGATTTGGCATTGATCAAAGCTTGAGGCAAGCATTTCGCAATTCAAAATATTCTACTCGCTCTTGGCTCGCGTAAATTTGAGCGCTCGCTTGTTAATGATGTGAATGAGGTATTTATCTGAGCTACCAGATTTAGCTTTTTTCCGACAAATTTGCCCTCATTTGACTCTTTCTATAAGTGACAGATTTTTTTCTTATCATAAAGAGTAGCTCAGCCTGTTTATTTCCACAGAATTCTATTTATTCTGTCAGAAGCCCTTCCATAGCAGTTAGACCGCGTGTTTAGCTAGTTTCATCAATTGTACTGTTTAAGTTCGAATCCTCAAAATATCGAAAGATTTATTCTTGATCTTGATTCTTGATCATCCCTTTGGCTAGCAATATAAAATTGTCCAGTGGGGATTCCCACTGAGACCAAAGGAAAGGTAGCAGCAAAATCCAATGAATCCAGTGGGGAAACAGCAGAAGCAGAGGATCTTGCAACGGATCTAATAAGTAAATGCTTAAGCTCTTGAAACATTTGAAAAAGAACACATATAATGATTAGAGTTGACACAAGTAAATAAAATTGACTCTGGTAAAAGTTGTTATGCCGAAATGCAGGTAGTAGTATATTCTTTAGGTTTTGAGATGCAACTGGCAATTATATATGGGTCTGTATAAATATAGATGCGTTAGATGATTTAGATGACTTAGATGATCCTCTTTGTCATCTATATTTGTACCGTTTTTGGTTCAAATATAGATGATTTTTGCCGATTGTCATCTATATTTTGGTGGATCCCGACCTCGTGGGTGCCACTACTGGCACTTCTACTCGAGCTACGTCGGAGAATAGATCCCTGGTCTCTACCAGGAAGCTGTGAGTACCAAGGGTAGTCTCTGCGCTGAGATTTACCAGATCAAGGCGAATGTATCCGCTTCAATACAAGATGTGTACTGAGTATATTTTCGTGTAAGCTTAAGCGATACGGAGAAAGAATGAATGAATACGTGCGCGCTGGGATCACAAGAGGGCGTATCTAGCTAGGTTACACGAGAGAGTCAAGTATAGGGAAGTACGTTTCAACGTGATACAACATATTTGTACCATGAATCTCCTGCACTTACAAGATGTATAAATATAGATGATTTTTTGCTGTCATTTATATTTGGACTAATTGAGATGATTGCAACTAGCTATGGTGAGCTACTTTAAAGTTAATATAAAGCTGGGCCCAAAAAATTTTTAAAATATATTCTACCTGCCAATTGGCCAAACTACATAAAAACCTAAATAAAAAAGATTAAAATTAAGAGTTTCATAAGAATTGTTTTCCAAAATATTACTAAGCTTGAATAATGAAGCATGAGCAAGTAAGCCAAAAAAACAACTTTTTAAATGCTTTTTTGGAATAAAAACAAGTGAAATGTTTAACTCAAAATGTTTCATGCTTTTTGGTCCTAAAAAATTAGAGCTATTATTTTAGTTCTTAAATAAGTTATTCATGGATTTTCCTTACCATGAAATGAAAAGTAATTATAATTGTTATGATTATTATTACTAAATCAGGTTTTAAAAGAGCCATGGCATTTGCTTGAGCTTGGTTTAAGTTAAGTTTAAGTTTAAAAGTGGCTACCAGATCAGCTTAAGCAGAAAAAGTGTCTGCTTTCATTTATTCAGATGGCTCTTTAGGGCTTTTATTGAGGTCGAATTCTGGTAACGACTCACATCCAAAATGGCCGATGAGGCATCTGCAATCACGCGAATATGACATCAAGCCATCTGAATTTCACGCCATCTAATGTACAGTGCTTTGCTCAGAGTCCCTATATATGTAAACAATTAATAATGCAAACTAATAAAATAGTTGAGCAAATTTTGTAAAGTAAAAATCGAGTGGCAACTTTGAAGGCTCGAGCTTGCGAGAGCCAAGTGATGTTGAGAGATTTTTACTTTTTTTTTAAATGAGCTCAGACATTTTGTAAGCCTGTTTTATAATTTGTTTACATATATATACGATTTTATATGATGGAAAGTAATTTTCAAATGTTAATGAAGTTACCAGACCAGGCAATCTTGACTTAGCATTTGATCCATTACTTTGAGGGCTTGGGTTGAGAGGCCCTCATTAGTGCAAGAGTAGCCGAAAGTGTTAATGAATCACTTAAAAAGTGTGCATTTTTAATTTGGCACTTTTTGAAGCTAAAAGATGTGAAAGATCAAGTTTTTTCTGGTATCTCTGATAGAGACGCTACTCCTCGGCTAAGCGTATCTCAGCCTAGAAGAAGAATAAAAAGAAATTCTAACAACAATTATTTCTGTTTGTGTTAGTAGCTCAGTCAGTAGAGCGCCGGACTCCTTATCTAGGTGATCAGGGTTCGATCCCCATGCAAGGCATTTTTTCTCCTTTTTCCTGCAATGGGATTTACTTCTTGGACAATATCTGGTCAAACAGAGGAGCAACACACCTTATAAAATACTTTATAATGTGTGTCACTTGATAAAGTAAAACATCTGAGCCTTTATATATGTGTAGTTATATGAACTGAGACTAATTGGTAAACTGAATTATACATGCGAAAATTACTTTCCATCATATAAGATAAGTAATTCTTGGATTTTCCTTACTATAAAATGAAAAGTAATTATGTTAGTTCGGATTATTTTCCCTAAATACAGATTTTATCAGAGCCATGTATTATAAGGAGCAGTATTTCAAAAGCCATCATACATGCTTGAGCTTGGTTGAAGTCTAAAATCATCTATATTTGGTCAAATTTTAGATGGCTAATCCAACAATCATCTATATTTATACAGCTCTTTAGCACAGGCAAGTAACAGTCCAAATATTGATGAGGATTGTCAAAAATCATCTGAAAACAGTACAAATATAGATGACAAAGATGATCATCTAAATCATCTAACGCATCTATACTTATACAGAGCGATTTGCTTTTGCGTATCAGTACTAAAACTCATGAGTCTTAGAACAAGGTTAATGAAAAATGACGAAAATGAAGACCATATGAAGGTATGGTTGGCTCTAAGAGCAGCTCCAGGTAATTGGTACATTTTATGGTACTACAATGAACCGTTGCAGAAGCAGGTATTCCTTAATAGCTACTTGAGCGTTATGCAAGAAATATGACTGGCTCTCTTTTCAACTATTGACAGGGCAATGACTGGAAATTCAACTCGAAAAGCATTTCATATCTCTCAGATATCGTACTAAGAGCTGCATTAACTGCCTATGATCTGCAGTGTAGCTTTTCTGTCGTTCTAGTGAATTCCCCTCGATCGAGTACGTTGCCACGAGCCAGTCCAAGTTCCAAGAACAGCACTCCTGTAGCTTCTGTGCGTGGATCTGCATCGACAACACCCGTGGCAGCAAGACGAAGCTCTTGTACTCCAGTAAAAAGCATTCCTCGAAGGAGCTCGTTGTCTCGAGCCTCACCTTCCCCAGTGAGGAGAGGCGTGGCTCTGTCCAAGATGTCTGCTCCATTAAGTTACGCACTCTCACTTCCGAGGACACTTTACGGGGATGACATCAATGGCAATGGCACCCTCATGACCCAGAGCATGGACCCGGCCCATCTTGCCACCAAGCTGGATAACAGCTCTTTGCCGAGCGTGCTGAGCGAGAGCGTTGGTCGCGATCATATGACCACCAGTCTTGATTCCACTTTACTCATGGTAGCTAGCGACATGCTGTCTCTTTTTCAGCTCAATACCCTGCTCTCTTTTCCAGAAGAAAGAGGCATGGACAATCAACTCGTCACAGCAGCAGCCACTGGCGGCTGCCCGCCCAAGTACCCTGTTCGGGAACCACGACCCCAAAGAGCTCCACTTGCAAGAGATATCGGATGGTAAAACCTATTTGAAGGCAGCTCCTCGAGTGAGCCCCATCTCTCGATTATTTTAGGCGAACAAAGCCACTCTTTGGGCTTTTCCAAGCTTCACTCGAGGCTCAACCCCGTACCAGAGTCCCTCAACAGCCCGGATGATTTTAAGATGGATAAGCTGAAAGTACCCTCACCGCCCCCTCACGCTTCTTCCCTGGTCAAGAAGGCCGACAACATAAACTGCATTGACAACGTCGATGTCTACAGGTAATAGTATTTTACTTGCTGCTTTTTGGGACTGAGAAGGTAAGTAAAAATTGCCCTAGGTGAGTAAATGAAACCAAGCCGAATCTTGAACCGAGCGAAGCGAGGGGAATAGTGAGGCGAGGTTTTATTTTACTCACCGAGGGCATTATTTACGTTACCTTCGAAGTCCCGAGAAGCAGCAAGTCAAATTTTATTAACTGTGACCGATTTTCCGAGCGAAATGAACTTGCCGGAATGCCATGTTGTGACGTCACGGGGTTTGCAAAAAGCTGACACGATCGGCAAAGTGAATTTACTCGCGAGTAAAACCGGTTACAGTTAGTAATAGTATTTTACTTGCTGCTTTTCGGGACTGAGAAGGTAAGTAAAAATTGCCCTAGGTGAGTAAATGAAACCAAGCCGAATCTTGAACCGAGCGAAGCGAGGGGAATAGTGAGGCAAGGTTTTATTTTACTCACCGAGGGCATTATTTACGTTACCTTCGAAGTCCTGAGAAGCAGCAAGTCAAATTTTATTAACTGTGACCGATTTTCCGAGCGAAATGAACTTGCCGGAATGCCATGTTGTGACGTCACGGGGTTTGCAAAAAGCTGACACGATCGGCAAAGTGAATTTACTCGCGAGTAAAACCGGTTACAGTTAGTAAATATTATTTTGTAGTATCCAGTGCAGATAGGATGAGAGATACAAGATCTGTGCACGGTATGAGAGCTAGAGAAGGGGTGTACGCGCATTTGAAGTTATGCTTAGTAAGTATGAGTCATAGGGCACTGGAAATCGGCCCATATTTCGCCCAGCGGTCAGTGTGTAAATTCTCAGATGGCTGAAAGCTGCCCGCATGTGCCATCTCAGTTGGCAAAATGCTTAGTTCTGCCTTTATTTATTTAGAAAAACGGCATTTTTTCAAGCCCAATTTACTTATGGCTCCAAAAAAATACGATTTTGTTGTCATCTTACCATTTTGCAAGGTCTTGTTTGCTTAATAATAAACTTTTTTGTCAATTTTAAGGCTGGCGGATTCTGCCTGCACCCAAATCCCTATAGATGGCGTCAGTAAAAGACATCCAAAGCGAGCGCGTAAAAAATAGCCCCATTTTTCTTGCTCTATCATGAAGTCATTTTCTTCATTTGAAATGTAAACAAAAACAATTTTTGTTTTCTAGGGAAATCTAAACCATGTGAGCAACAAAACAAAGCTTGTAACATTTCTGATAGTTCAAGGAATCAATTGGTGTGATCATTGTTGAATTTCATGCAAGTCAAAGAATTCTTTTCCATTAGCCACATCATTACCTGGAACTTGTCCTCCCCATGACAGATCAAATTGTAGCTCAAAATAGCCTTAAATTTAGTTATTCCAGCTTTTTGAGAGATCAAAACAAAAATGCTACTTCAGAATAAACCATTAAAAAATAGCCACTTCACAGGGGTTAAAAATGCCGCTTTCACGCTCATCCGGAAAAAGTCGCGAAATTGACGTAGCATCTTTTTCTTATAGCCGTAAGCTAAAAACAGGCTATTATAGCTCCTTATTCCGCGAATTTCCGCACCCAATTTCAATTGATTATCCTAAAATGGTGTCTTGGTTATTTATTTGTCACAGTATCTTGATTACATTCGATTCCAAACAAAAGTTATAGCTGCCTGAAAATAGCCAAAAATGGCTCCTCTGCTATTTTTCCAAAAATGGACTTAATCCAAGAAAAAATGATTTTAAATGCAAACTTTCATCTTAATTTGTCAATATCCTTGCTAATTTTGACACTTTTGATAACCTAGAAGTCATTCAAGTAAGAAGCTGAAAATTGGTCTTGAAATGAGAATTTGGCGATTTGACAGAATTTCTAGTGAGCGCGAAAACGGCTTTTTTGTCCACTGTGCACTTCTAATTCAGAAAAGCCAGTCTATCAAAAAATTGATGGAAAACATGCTTTCTGGAAATTATGTTGCCCATGCTACAGTTCTCGTACTGGCAAGAAAAGCAAGCGCACTTATCATCT
The DNA here is from genome assembly GCA_019096065.1 of Paracyclopina nana. Classification (NCBI taxonomy): domain Eukaryota; kingdom Metazoa; phylum Arthropoda; class Copepoda; order Cyclopoida; family Cyclopettidae; genus Paracyclopina; species Paracyclopina nana. The sequence continues at coordinate 9,921,383 of JAGUCH010000001.1, read as the reverse complement.
TTTTTTCAAGATAGTTCCAACAAAATTAGGAAACTTGGTATGATGCAAGCATTTGCAATATGGGTACTACTAAATAAAATTGACTTAAAATGTGTTAAGTTTGGGGCTCACTATGGTTCCTGATGCACCAGCAAGTCAACAATTTAGATACTAGCAGAAAACCGTTTTGGATGTCCCCAGCCAGCAAAAAAAGACATCCAAAACTTAGAAAAAAATCCGTTTGGACAGATATGGTCAAGGGAAGTGTTATAGCAGTAGGATAGAGAATGACAATAAGGGAAAATCAATCGCTGCGCCCTCTATGCAATTATGGCAAGTATTTTCCTTCCTGCGCAACCTGAGAAAAGTACTAGCTCTATTAGTTTATGTTAAAATTAAGAATATTCTCCCAAAACGCTAACAATAAGTCAGCTTTCTTAGTACTTTCTACATACTTTGGATTTTCTCTGCCGGTAACCGAAAATCCCTAGTTAGGCTTCAATTTCCAAATAGCTCTCAGTTTATTTCTCTACCAAGACTAGCATATAATAGGGAAAAACGAAATATAAACAAAAACATTGGGGAAAAAATTAACCAGTGGAATTTTTTTCACGGGAAATAATATCCCCTGGTATTTCCCACAGCTTTTTTGATAGCTCGATGCTGAGATCGGGGATTTGCCAGCGCGAGGTCTATGTTGTGGTTTTTGGTAACATTTTTACCTGAATACTTTGATCAACATGTGTATTACTTGTATTAACTTGGTTTTAATCTAGCTTCAGCTGATTTTGAGCACGCATGTAGATATGCATTAAAAAGGCCTCTTGTCAAAGTCTCAGGTATTTCCAAAGATTGAATGATTTTTTGGAATAATAACGTCTACTAATTGAGTGGCTTACAAACAAAAAGTGAGGAAATATATGTAAGGTTGCTAAGACCCAATTCAATTTCTTACGTAAGGACAGACTAAACCAAAGCAAAGAAAGGTTTGAAGGTTTGTTAGCCCTCTTTAAGACTCTTAAGACTGAAATAGTCATTGTAGATAAACAGGGCTTTAAAACCGATCATAATAGATCCTAAAACCAATAGACTTTAAAACGCATGTACAAAATTGTCTCCAGGTACTCCGCCTTAGATCTTAAAAATATGGTTGTAGATTGTAAAACATTAACACCCTGTAGATGCTAAAACGTAGGTCTAAGTACGGTTTCGGGAGAGCAGGTGACCGCAGCCAATTCAAGTTTTGTTCAATTTATGCTTTTAAAAATTACTGTTCTACTGAATTCGCCAAAATAAACTTTTGCCCAAAATATATATCGATATATCTGTCAATTTTCATTAATTTGTGCTCTTTAGACAGCCTAGAAGTCATCCGAATTAGAAACCAAAAATTGGTGCCAAAATCAGAAATCTGATTTGACGCAATTTCTCGTGCGCGTCATATTGGCTTTTTGATTCACTGTGCCGTTGTTGCATTTCCCTGCATTACATACGGATTAACGGGTGCCCGCAAGACAGTCTTTAAGGCAAAGGCAAAGCTTAGCGTATACACCAATTTTCCTCCTTGTCAACTCAGATACAATTTCAATTGCTAGCACTTCTAGCGACGAACAGTCCCGTCTCGGAGGAGGTAATGGCACGCAAAACAAGGTGGACAAAGCACAGAGCTCAGAGTTGAGGTGGCCTTTCAAGCCTAAGCCAGCCCCTACCAAAATCTTGGGGCAAAGACCGGCCGTGACAAAGGGCGTGAAGCAGCAAAGCCGGCTTGGCAAAAGGTGGTTAGCTTGATGAAATGCTTTGAGGTGCTGATATAACTTATCTGCTACTAGGGCATCCCCTGAGGTCGACCGTAAATTGATGAAGGCTTCAGACACTACGCGTCTGTCCAGGAACCGAACGGACGAGGATGAAAGCTCTCACAGCGAGGCTTCTGGGGTCGATCAAAAATACAGGATTCGCAAAACGCGTAGAGCAAGAGCCAACTCGATGTCTCGCGATGGTCGCAAATATGCTCCCGACAAGTATTCCGACGAGGCTCGAAACCAGCGACCGGCCTCCGCCTCAACAACGCCAAGACAAAGAGCTAGGACGGTGGATTCGTCGTCTTGTACTACGCCTAGAAAGGCGGCTCCCCCTAAGGCCGCAGCCTCGACGACCATCCAAAAAAACTGGCGTGGTCACGCTGCCAAGGAAAAGGATGCTGAGCGCGTGAATCATTTGAAGGTGAGTAGCCGGAAGTGATGTCCATGATAGTATGATGCTCACCTCTTGCTCCAGGAGGAAATACGAAGCCTGAGGACTGAGGAGCACATCAAACGCTTGAGCAAGGAGCTTGCCTGTGCGAAGCAGGCTCTCGAGCGAGAAAGAAAGCTGCGCGTGCTGCAAATGGATGCCATCAAAGTGCTTTGGAAGGAGGTGCAGCTCATGGATGAGGCTAACGTGGATCCGGACTGCATTCGGCCCTCCGGCCGGGGCGGCAGCAAGATATCGTCCCGATCCAGCGAGCATTCCATTGCAAAACTCATGGAGACGCTCCAATCAGTCACTCCAGCGCCCATGGCTCAGTCCATGCCCCCCACCATACTGGAGGGTCAGTTGAACGATGGCAGCCACGTTGCAGTGGAAACGCTAAGTCAGACTTGCTCCAACCTACAAGGACAAGTGGAGCAATTGCAGTCCAGCATTGGGGCCATGATGCAGCTTATGACCTCTCTTCATGGAGCCAGCCAAGACTCAGAGAACTCCTCAGCTGATACCTTCTCTTTCAATTACTTCCAACCGCTCACTCAGTCGGTTGGGCCAATGTCTTTGCCTGTCGTCTGTTACCCGCCTCCGCATGGCTGCCTCGAGGGATTAGCCATGTCCAAGTCCTGTGACTGCCTCGCACAAACGGAAGTCGCCGCTGCCACGCCACGAAACGAGCAGATGCCACCCAACCCAGGAGCACAACTCGTCCATTTTGCTAAGCCTCCTGACTCCAGTCCGGAGGAGTCGGAAGGCCTCAGGCCTCAACATTCGGGGCGGATGGCGGAAAAACGGCAGCAGCCTCAGAGGTCGAGGTCGCCGCGGCCTCAGACTTTGCCTGGATTGGTGAACGCTGGCAAAACCAAGTGCGACACCAAAAACTCGACACAGGTGATCAATTCTCTCTAATGTCCAAGCTTAAGCGTAAGGGCAACACGTGATAAGTGGCAGGTCGATCAGCCGAGTTGACCCAGTTGTCTTACACGCTTTTGAATGCTTATTAGTCGTTCATCTATTGCGGAAAAGCAAATTGAAAATTGTGCACGTTCGACGGCGGTTTTTGATCAGCTAGCAATCTACTCATTACAGGCTTCTCGCAACGTGAAGGCATTCGCGAGCAACCTCATTGACGAATTAATACTGGAAACTATCTCTATGGCCAATTCCAAAGGCGACTCTAAAAGTGAAGCAGTAGCGATTGAGGACGCTGATAAGGCAAACGATGGGCCGCGACTGCATAGCCAGGTGACATATGCAAGCAAAACTTAGAAATAAACTTTGTGAACATCATGTACATTGCAAACATCATGTACATTGTGAACATTGTGAAAATCATTTACATTGTGTACAGAGTGTACATCGTGTACAGTGTGTACATCATGTACAGTGTGTGCAGTGTGTACAGCGTGTACATTGTGATCATTATGTACAGCGTGTACATTGTGATCATTGTGATCATCGTGTACATTGTGTACAGCGTGTACATTGTGATCATTATGTACAGCGTGTACATTGTGATCAATGTGATCATCGTGTACAGCGTGTGCAGCGTGTACATTGTGATCATCGTGTACAGCGTGTACATTGTGATCATTATGTACAGCGTGTACATTGTGATTATAGTGTACAGCGTGTACAGCGTGTACAGCGTGTACAGCGTGTACAGCGTGTACAGCGTGTACAGCGTGTACAGCGTGTACAGCGTGTACAGCGTGTACAGCGTGTATACCGTGTACAGCGTGTACAGGCACTCAGTAATGCAAGAGTTGCTGAAAGTGTTAATGAATAACTTAAAAAGTGTGCGTTTTGAATTTGGCACTTTTTGAAGCTAAAAGATGTGTTAGATCAAATTTTGGGCTACGCGCTTGTGTCCAGCTTTACAAAAAATTGCAAATTTTTAGTTTTATATTCTTGGAACATAACAAAATGTTCCATTGCCAATAAGGCTACAAGGTTATATCATATTTACTGATTTGAAAAAAGGACCTTTTCTCATAGCATATTGTCACATACCATAATGTCCCATAGCATATTGGCACATACCATAATGTCACATAGCATTATATCCTACGAGACAATTTGCTATGTGACATATGCCTATGAGACAATTTGATATGAGACGATCTGTTATAAGCCAATATGCTATGTGACATTTTGCTATGTGACAATGTGCTATGAGACAATATGCTTTGAGCTCAAAGACCTTTGGACTTGCCTTTGGTGCATATGCTGGTAGCAGCCTGAGGCTGCCTAACCTCAGAGGCTGAGGCTGTTATCTCAAAATTAGCAAGAACTGGTTCTTGTAGCCTAGCAGAGGCTAGAAACATGTAGAAAACAAGATTGTCTCATGTTCCATGACTTTGAGCCAAGTTAGTTAGGCTTATTTTAATGCAGTGCAGAGCGTTTTCAACCTTACACTGTCTTGAGGTGGTGGTCCCATCAGTGAGGGGCCGACCCTTTTTGTCCCATTAGTAAGGGGAGCGCAAGAATTTTGTCCCACTAGCAGGAGGTAGAACTGTCAAGCTAACTCGACCATTTGCCCAAGTTGAAGCCAGCCAAAACATGTGGAGGCCAAAATGACCCAAGCAGCCTCAGATTCATCATATATGACCTCCATACAATGCTTATGGCAATTTTTAGACAACTTCAGTCACTTTGAGCTCATAGACTTGGCACAAATGATCTACTAGATGCCATGACTCAGCACACCAAAGGATTTGGTGCTCAACAGCTCATCAGCGGAGTTATTTAGCCAGATATGCTCAGCATAAAACCTTGAGAACCAGCTGAGCTGTGATAAAAACTGATAACACTTTCTTATAGCCCATAAGACAGTGATCATTTATCAGTAAAGACATTTCATATATCTCAGCACTCTGCTGAGTTATTAAGCAGAAACCTGAAAATGGGGTCAAATGGGAGGCTGAATAACTCAGCTGCTGAGCGTTTTTGGGCATATGTTTGTTTGAAGTTTCTTTCTCGTTATGTATATTTAAATATTCCCGCTCCTTTTCATGTTTCCCTCCCCTCGTAGTCAACAGCTGAAATAGAACCTCAGTTACGTTCCAGCATTCATCATCATCACATCTATTTATTGAAAACTTCCAAGTTTCATTAAAGCGTTGAAAACTATTTCACAGTCATCCGCAGTTCTCTCAAGGACTTTAGTATTCTTGCAGCGACACTGCGCACAATGTTTACTTGAGATTATCTGCTCAGAATCTGATGGAGAACAATCGTACCAAGTTTCAGCTCAATCCGAGCACTTTGGAAAATCGGCAACTTTTTCTAAGGCCCCCCTTGGGAAAACTCGACTTTTTCCCAAGTCATTTTATGCCCTTGACTATGAAGTACCAACTTGAAGAGGAGTTCAGACGATCCTTTGCTGTGATATTGGGGGTCAAAGTATGGAAAACGGGCCCCAGAAGGAGCGGTCTCACAGAAAATTTTATGAAATAAGAAATTATGGGGACATCAAGGGCTACTTACATATTAAAGGGGCTGGCAAATGGGTCACTATGATTTGACACAAATGAGGCATTGCTTTTTTTGACTATAGGCCTACCCAATTTTTTTTGCTCAGCTCTTCAGGGGCCCCATGGGGACTCCAAAACACCAAGGATTTTTTCTCTGCGTAACCGGGAAGTGTCTCAAATTGAGGATTTTTTTCAGCCTTGCCATCCGCCATTACGCGAATTTTTTTAATCACGGAGTTTTAATTTTTCCGTCAAATTGCCGTTCGTTAATTGCGTAGCGCTCCCACTGTACTGTGTGACGTCACTCAGCAGTCAGCACTTAGCTGGAAAAAAACAAAAACAGCTACAATGTGCGCGGCGCGAAACAGAATTCGAGCTCTGTGGTTTTCAGCCAAAGAGTGAAAAAAGAGCCTAGAATTCCCGTGAAAAACAAGCCGAAATAAAGGAAGAAAAAGCATACGAGCTGAATATTCGGTCACTGGACCCACCTTGGGTGATAGCTCTGTTGAGCAAAGCGAAAATGCCTGACCTTCCATTACGGAATTTGGCGTCAAATAGCCTTGGATTCGGCCATCAAAGAAGCCCAAACATTCAAAAATGGATTCGGCCGTCGAAGCAGCCTCAATATTCATCACTAAAAAAGCCTTGGATTCGGCCGTCAAAGCAGCCTCAATATTCATCGTCAAAAAGCCTTGGATTCGGCCGTCAAAGCAGCCTCAATATTCATTGTAAAAAAGCCTTGGATTTGGCTGTCAAAGCAGCCTCAATATTCATTGCCAAAAAGCCTTGGATTCGGCCGTCAAAGCAGCCTCAATATTCATCGTAAAAAAGCCTTGGATTTGGCTGTCAAAGCAGCCTCAATATTCATTGCCAAAAAGCCTTGGATTCGGCCGTCAAAGCAGCCTCAATATTCATCGTAAAAAAGCCTTGGATTTGGCTGTCAAAGCAGCCTCAATATTCATTGCCAAAAAGCCTTGGATTCGGCCGTCGAAGCAGCCTCAATATTCATCGTCAAAAGCCTTGGATTTGGCCGTCAAAGCAGCCTCAATATTCATTGCCAAAAAGCCTTAGATTCGGCCGTCAAAGCAGCCTCAATATTCATTGTCAAAATGCCTTGGAAACGCATTGGAAGCCTTGAAAAAAGAGACCTTCAATTAGCATTAGAAGGCAAGGCAGGTCATGGCTGAAAACTCATGGACAAGTTCTCCAGACATCAGCCGCCAGCCCTGCCAAATGCTTCAGACCACGCATTTGGATTGCTTCCATTATTGGGCTCAAGACCGCCACTTTGCTGCCGGTGTTGCTTTCCACTTCGACTTGGTCCTTCAGCTGCTAGAAGAGACCCATTCACCACTCCTTTGAATTGTGATGTAAATGTCCTGGATCAACTCCAGAGGCTGCCTTCCATTTTGACACTGAAAAAAAAAAGAAATATTATAGCAGTTCTCTCAATAAGTCCAGTCAGTGAATAAACACTCCACAAATAAGAACTTTTTGTTTTTCAAGATGTGAATTTGATTTTTTTTCTGAATAGCCAAAAATAGGGATAAAATATCAGAAATAATTTTGATGTCCAATTGATTGCAGTTGAAAAGTGAATTTTGATTTTCTACTAATTGTTGTTGAAATCTGAATTTTGATGTCTTGTTAAGAGATGATGATTTTTAGGGTCCAAAAGAAGAAGTTGAGGTTGGCAGGAAAGTCAGCTCTGTAGCGTTCAAAGTTGGGCCATCCACATTTTTAGAGCACCTAAGAAATACAAATTGTGAGGCTAATTATAGGCAGTGAACCAGACCTAAATCACCTTCTTTTGTAGAAGGCTATGGCCCAACAGCCAGCTGCTGCAGCAAAGCAGCTAACAGCCCCAAATGCCCAACCATAAATGTGGGCATTATTGGAGCCTTCAGGATGGCAAGGGTCCAAGTTGCACCTAGAGATGAGTTGAGTTAGAGCTTATTCCAACATTCAAAGAGTCCCAAGTTGTAGACAAATCACTCACCGATCAACTTTGCAGGTGTCATATTTAAAAATATTGGCATGCAAAGAGCTCATGGTCACGCCTGCCTTAGTCAGCTTTCCATTTTCACACTGGAACAAAAATACACCTTTTAAAAAGATAATATAATTTAACTACACTAAACCAGCCATTAGCTTAGAGAATTGTTGAGTGCTGTTTTTAGGTGATGCAAAATCTTTTGTCAATACTTACTTTAAAGTAGCACAACCCGTCTGTAGTAGTGGTTTCCACAAATGCTGGACCCTTTTTCTCAATACAGACCAAAGGATTGGCCATTGGTATGGCCAAAAAAAGGACAAAAAATTGTCGCATTATTGGCATTTTATGAAAAGAATATGGGGATCGCTTCCTTTAGGTTTTAACACACAACAGTTTGACGAGATTTATTTAGAATATAAAATAATGCATTCTAATATTTTTTCAAAAAAGCTAGTACATAGTGGTTCAAAATCCCTGTCCGGTAATTGTAAAATCTTTTATAAGATGGAAAGCATTTTTCGCATGTATAATTTAGTTTACCAATTCGTTTCTGTTTATTCAACTACACATTTATAAAAACTCTGGTGTCTTACTTCATCAAGTGACTTACGTTATAAAGTATTTTATAAGGTGTGTGGCTCCTCTGTTTGACCAGAGACCATGATATTTTGTTAACTTGTTTTACAAATTGTTTACATATATAAATAGATATAATGGGAATCTAGAGCTCTACCTACACCAATTTAATAATTCTTTGTTCCTCAGCATTTCTCTCCAATATTTTGCCAAAATATCAGCCATAAAGAGCAGGTGACAGGCCCTTAATATTTTTTCATTGGTCAAAATCTCACCAAGCAATGCTGTGTGAAAATAAGCTTATTTTTAGAAAGCTACATCAGTTCAATGGGACAAAGCTCACCACCAGGAGGCCTAAAATGCCCAACTGTTCTTTAAAAATGCAAAGAGCTTTTATTAGCACTTTTTTAAATGCTGAAAGAATGGAAAAAGCCTACCTTGATTGCAACAAGCTAAAAAATGGATTAAGAGTTTTAGTGGTGCTGAATTCGACAAAGCTAGGACTTGTAGGCTTTTTTGGCTAGGCGCTTGGCTTATTATAATGCTAAAATACCTAATATGTTGTTAATGCTTACAGGCTTTAAGCGCATAGCTGAGAGTTGAAAGTCGCGTATTTTAGGTGTCATGTGTCTCGTGTAGGTTGTCGTGTGTATTGCCTGTATCACGTATGTCTCGCATTTTAGTACATTTGCTCAAAAATGAGTGTTGCAAATGCATCAAGGAATCTGCCAAAATCTAAGTTACGCGATTCGCAAAATCTCTGTTTTGAGGCTGGTAAAATGTACGTCGCAAAATCTACTGGTAAAGGCTGATAAAATCTACAATTTGTGGCTGGCTACAAGATTTGGCCTACATCAAGGAATCACAGCATTGATTTGGCAAAAATGCTGCCAACAAAGCCCTGTTGTTCAAATCACCTAATACTGCCTGCAGTAAGTGGCGGTTGAAGCTATAGCATGAATTTTCTTTGTGCAACACAATCCTCCCATGGGAAGACTGCTTCATTCACAAGCTGAATTTGATTGAAGATAGTTGCAAGGAAATCCCTAGATTGTAATACTTTTAAAAGTGCTTTTCAACAATGCTTTTTTCTACCACACTGATCCTTATATTTGTCTTGTGTAAAGGACAAGAGGAGGTAAGCTTTATTTACTCCATTTTATTGTTGTGATGATTCTAAACACTATATTTTGTAAAAGGTTGATACTTTTGCACCAATCAATCTCAGATTAGACTTGACCAAAATAGAGAATGAGTTCTCTTTCCACCAAGAGGAAATTCATTTTCGAATTGAAACCCTTATAAATGGCAGTTTCTTCATCCCAAGGGAGCCAAAAGTAAGAAAGTACAAATTGTGAATGCAAATCTTATAGCTAATTTCTAATTTCAGATGGATGGATTGCATCCAAGAGCCGAATGGCGTGCAGCTATTGCATCAGCAGATGTGATTATAAGGGGAAAAGCTCTCAGGAGACTTAGAAGTCTGGAGAAACGGGCTGCAAGGTGCTTTTCAAAGTATGAGGCCCTTAAAGGTACAGCCATCGATGTGAAGACCAAAAGCATGGAAGATGGTGATTTTGTGGAGGTCAATGACAGCTGGTCTGTCAATAAAGAGGACCATCATAATTTGGAAGCCTTTGTTGAAGGCTTTTTTGACAGTGTAGCCAGGTACATACACTTTTTAATTATATTGCTCAATAGCATACATTGGATTATTTATGTATAGATATGGAGAGTTAGTCCTTGAGGGAAACATTTTGGACTTGACCAAGGCCATAATTGAGGATTTCTCAAGGCCTCAGTTTGACAAAGGAGCCCTGAAAATGTCGGAGCAGGATGACAAGATAACTCTGCTGGCATCATTCATGTTCATAGATGATCAGCTTAGCCAACTTTCTGATCAGACTAATTGGCTGTGTGATGTGTCATTAGATCTAACATTAGGTAAATATTATGTTCTTTTATAAATAGAGCAAGGATGTGACAATGGTATGTTTTCAGATCTAATGAATCCCAACCAGCAAAGTTTGTCCCAAGATATGATAAGACTTGATGAATTAGAGAGAATTGTGGGTCAAAAAAATCAAGAGCTCTACCCAAGAAAGGAATACATTGATCTCAAAGCTGCAGATGCCTTTAAGCCAGGGTAACAACAGTTGTGATAATATTGATTTGCATTTATTAATTGGATATTCTTTCAGAGTCATTCCTGTAATAAGGTCCTACTCCAGGAAGAAAAACCTGCTTAATATTCATGTCCTGTTGCCAAAAAGTGCCCACACAGATGAGGAAAGACTGGAGTTCAAGTGGGGAAATGCCAGAAAGACTGTACCTAATATTCCTTGGATTAATGATGTCCTCAATTCAGTGCCAGTGGAGATCCTGGAACTGATCCTCCCAATTGTGTCTGGATTGGTTGCTTGGTTTCTAGCCAGGAGATCTGGCCAAATTGATCTCAAGAATCATGACTTGCCTAATGTCATCAATAGAGAGGAAATCATTCAAGAGCTAGCAGTATTGAACAATTAGTCAATTGAATTGAATCCCAGATTTATTGAGATTTTGAGCTGAAATGTCTCTAAATAGCTCCATTAATTCATTAATTAAGGGCAATCACACACTTGAAACCCTTTTAATACTCTTGCATTGTTTCCTGAGACTTGATATCTTCCAGTGCATGAGTGAAGAGTTCATTATTTGCACCCTGTTGAGCATGTTGATATTTGAGGCTTTTAAATGCATGCTCCTTTCACTGATGAATAAATGCAATCTAATTCAGTCTGGATACAACTGCACAACAATGAAGTCAAATCTTCATGTTAAGGTTCTCTTCAATTTGCAAGAAGATTTGCTAGACAGGCTCAGAACAGATGATAATCAGCATTTCTTAAGTGATATCTTTGAGTTGACAATATTGGCTGGAGATAAACTTTTGACCGTTGGGAAAAAAAGTGCTGAAAACCTTAGCTCTATTGATGTCCAAAAGTTGCTCCAAAAGTTGGTCAAGTGTGACACATCAATAACATTTTTCCGCTGCTCAGGACCTGATAGGGACATTCCATCCAAGGTAAGAAAAAATGGCTAGTTGTTAGGACTACTCTGTTCAGCTCCTTTTCTGGTCTTGAAGTGCCCAAGGTGCAATAGAGGCTGTGGAGTGGAGGCCGCCGTTGCGGTAGAGGCCGCCGTTGCGGTAGAGGCCGCCGTTGCGGTAGAGGCCGCCGTTGCGGTAGAGGCCGCCGTTGCGGTAGAGGCCGCCGTTGCGGTAGAGGCCGCCGTTGCGGTAGAGGCCGCCGTTGCGGTAGAGGCCGCCGTTGCGGTAGTGATCTTAGAGGTTTGCACTAGTAATAAAAGTTGTAGAGGTGCTCAACGTGAATTCATGGGTGCAAAAAGGAGTCAGCTCTGACGCTCCGTTGCCGAGATATTGCGCATCAAAGTATAGTACAATAATTGTCATGATTTTTTATGTTTCATCCCCATTTGAGCTTACTTAATTGATTCAATTTTTCAATTTCAGCTGCCTGCTCCAATTCACTATGGCTTTTGCCATAAGTGCAATGATGATAGGTCATTTCATCTGCTTGAGACAGACTGTTCAAGGAAGAACTTTTTCCGACACACACGTGGAATCCATGAGCCCAAAAAGAGTGTCCAATGTCAGACCTGTGGAAAAACTTTCTCTCGAAGCTACAATTTGGACAGCCACTACTGCTTCAGAGCTTCCAAGTCCTCAGCAGAGTTCCAAACCTACAGTCAGAAAAGTCCAAATTCAAAGCTTGTGGAATTGTTGCATCAGTTCACTCCATTGCAACTGTTTGAGCTCCTATCAGAGGAGAAAGTGTCAATCCCAGGCATTTTTCCTGCCATCAGTCCCTCCCTCCAGGATAGAGCACTTAACTTTGAGGCATATGGTACCACAAAGTCTAGGAGCTTCTACAAGAAAGTGCTGGCTGAAAAGTGCAAGTCAGGCAGAGAAAATGCTATCAAGGTGCCCAAAAACATCAAAGTTGTTGATGACGGTAGAAAGGAGGTTTTTAGGCTTTCTGAAGAAGTGCTGAGTCCACGCAGCAAGTGCTTCAAAATCATTGACATTGATGACAACTTTTGGAAGGTATCTTTGCTGAATCCTCCTCAAATTGATAGCCATCTGAAGGGAAGAAGTGAGCTTGATAGCCTTGTTCATGAGCTTGGGCTTTCTGAATACAAGAAGCATCTCCAGGATGGGAGGCATAAACCACATGCTTATCCCAATGCTGAGACAGCTTGGAGGAACAAGTTTATGAATCCTTCATATCTGACTGAGATGGAACTCCAAAAATGTGTTGGCATGAATGCCAAGGAGTTTTGGACTCTGGTTGAGACCTTGGCTTCAAATGGGCTTTCCAAAAAGCACACCTCTCTGTCAATCCCTGCTACAGTGGTTCTGTTCAGGCTCAAGCTACGACACAACCTTTCCAATGATCTGTTGTCAATCCTCTTCCAACTGACCAAGCAAGGTGTCTCTAACACATTTTGGAACTGTGCTTTGGTGCACTATTCCACCCTTGTCGATGAGTTTGGATTCTGGTCAAGGCTTGACTTGACAGACTCAGAAAAAGACATTGCCTTTGAGCAGATGATCAAACGGCAGAGTGTTCAAATGAAGTCCATTACCTCTAAGTTTGCTGATCCTCTTGGCAAAGACAGGACTCCTTACCTGGTCATCATTGACTCCACCAAGATACCTTTTCAAAAGAGTTCTGATATGGAGTTTCAGAAGAGTACCTACAGTGCCAAAAATGCATGTAAGACCATATGTTGCTCAAATGTGATTTTAGAAGTAAACTTGATGCTTTTATTTCAGGCCACTGTGGTACTATCACCAATGTCACAACAGCTGAAGGTCATGTAGTTGCTTTCAGTATGACCAGTGCTAGCATCTCACCTGCACATGGTGACACTGTTATAATGGGCAAAATAATCAGTGATGAGATCAAGGCTCAACAGGCTGGCTGCAAATTGGACTTGGGCATGATCAACATCCTCAAGGGTACTGAAAAGCATTTTGCACTTGTCATTGTGGACAAGGGCTATGATTTTGTGCCCCACAACCTTGATATGAGCAATCTAGTAACTTTGAAGGATTACTGCCTCAAGTCTGGTGCTGTCTTTATTGCTCCTCTTGGCCCTGACCCTGAAGAAATAATGCAGTTTAACAGTGAGTTACTTTTTGCATCTTCTTATGGCATGTATGTCATTTTTTTTATTTTTCTCAGGTGCAACCAAAAAGATTGAACCAGTCAGCACCAAAGGGCTGGATGGCCTTGAGAGCAAGATCTTAAACCACAAGTGTTTGGTTGGCACTTTGAGAAAAGGTGAATCAACTAGATTTTCAACATCTGTAACTTAATGTTTCTTTTCTTTCTTAATAAGGAGTTGAAATGGCTCATGCTGCCATAAAACAGGACAAAATATGGACAACTCCTCTCCAATACCACTTTCTTGAACCAATTGGTTATCCAATGGCCAAAAAGCTTGGGTAAGAGCATAAGCTCCAAAAGAACCAGTCAGACTTCAACAATTATTTTCCTAGGCTGAACCAGGAGTATGCTACCATATCTAAGCTCCAGATCCTCTATGGATGCAGTATAGGAGCATACAACCAGAGCCATGCCAAGTTTCATGTGAAATTTGCCAATGAGGAGGAGCAAGAAGAGTTGGCTAATTTGATTGACAAGAGGCTCAATCTCATCAATCCTTTTGAGTCCAAAGTGAAGTTTCCATTTAAGATTGGTGAGTTAAACAATACATGTACTGATCTCACATAAAATGCTTGTTTTAGATGGCTTCCCAAGGAAAAATGACAAGAACTGGACCACTTTTCCCTTGAGTGACCTTGATGCCATGAGAGATCACTTTCCTATCAAAATTCCAGTGCTAGAAGAGAAAGATAAGTCTGCAATAATGGACTTAGGTAGGATCAAATGTGCTACAAATTGTCTTTTGAAAAAAATAATATTTTTTCTTAAGCCATGGGCAATTATCGCTGGAAAAGAGCTGGCTTTTATACTACTTTGGCAAGAAGGGCTGAGCTGGAGGACTGCCTTGGTGACTTTAAAAGCCATGAAGAATTTATTGCAGCTTGTAGGAAGAGACCTCAAAAATTAGAGATCAAGGCCAGGCTCTTGGAGGAATGCCCAGATGATTGGGACATAGAGGAGTTTGGAGAGTTTCCAAAAGATGGACTGTTGATATTGTACACAAGGTTTCCATCTGCCAATAGGAGTTCCAAGGCAAAGCAGTACAGAAAAGAGGTCATGATTGCCTTTGCCAACCAGCCCAACACAAAACTGGACCTCAAGTCTGGGCTACAGTCCCTCTTTGGCTGGAGATGCTCCAACAAGGTACTTGATTGCACTCATTGTTTCTTTGAATCTTACTTAACTGCTTTCCAGGCAAGAGTCCCTGATGTATGCAGCAGAATGATGGGCTTAGGAGCTCATCCTTTGGCATTTCTGTTACTGCTTTTGTGTCCTTGGTGGGAGAGTCCAATTGTGTGCCCAATGCCCTTGACTGACACTAGGAAGCCAGACCACCTGCAACCAAAGCATCCTTTCAATAAGGTGCAAATAACTTTTTAAAAATAATATCATAATGCATTAAGGCCTGCTCTTTGAATGAAGGTTTTCCCTGATGGCCATGGAGATGCTGAAGACTCTGATGAGGATGATGATCCAATGGTTGGAGGATTCGAAGATTACGATGATCAAGAATCTGTTATTGAAGGCCTTGACACTACTCAACTAGATGATCTTGACCTTGTCAATGACCCTCCAGAGTCATCCCACTTGGTCCTAGATGATGAGCCATCCATAGCAGATATATCTGAAGAAGAGCAACCAGATGAAGCTATGGAGGTTGATGAGGAGCCCCTGGACAGCTTCAATTATCAGGCTCAAAGTGAGTAGCCTTTTACAAGTGTCACTCTAAGGATTGATTTTGACAGTATATTTATATTACAGTTCATGCTGTTGGCAACTTGAGGCTTGTGCAGATCAAGAACAGCTCCAGCACCTCTTGTTGGCTGGCCTCTGGTGTGGTTAGTTTGCTCTGGGCAATTAGACAGTCAGGCTTGGCAGCAGAGACAACTAGGTGGAGTGATCTGCCTCAGCCAAGAGATGGCTTTAATGCTGCCATGACAAAATGGATACAAGTTGCCACTAGTGTGACAGTTGAAGACAAGCCTCTTTTGAAACTCTTTGTTGAAGAGCTCAAAAGAGACCACTCCTACTTGGCTGAGTACAAAGCAGCTGAGGACTTCTTCTTTGCCTTGCTGCCAGATGATGTAAGCCCAGGATGTCTTTTGGCTGAAGTTGCTCAGCCTGAAATTGTAGAGGTCACCACAAAGTCAGGTTGTGGATGCAAATCATTCACACAGTGTTCTCAACCTACTGTGGTTGGTGTTTACTCAATGGAATTCCCAATGAGTACTCTACAGGAGGCAATACAAGACTCATTCTCCCACCAAAGACAGGGAAAATGCAGCAGTTGTGGTCAAGCCTACACTGAGAAGCTGAAGAAGGTCTTCAACAATCCCACACCAATCCTTGTAGTTTCCATCAATAGGATCTTGTGGAGTAATGGCCAAAGTCAAAAAGTGGAGGCCCCTGTTGACATTGGAGGAATTCTAGCCATACCAACAATGGGGGAGTCTGCTAGCTACCAGCTGGTGTCAGCTATTGAGCACAAAGGCTCTCTGGATTCAGGGCACTACACTGCTCATGTTCTTGATGACAGCTCATTTTTTGAGGTGGATGGAGGCCATCCCATAAAGATGTCTGCTGGAGTTTCAAAATGCCAAGTGTTTTTGTATAAAAAACAGTGATAAACATAATATATTTATTAGCATCATTTAAGATTTCTTAAAAGTTTTAAGATTCTAGTAAAGCAGCTTTTTTAAAATTCAGTTTAATAGAGGACCAAGGTATCACAGAGCAGCCAGCTGAGGTGAGGGGTGCTTGTGAGGCCGTAGGCGTGGCTCATCAAAAATCCTTGGCCATCAGAATTTTGGCTGAGGTCTGGTGAACTAGTCCATGGGTTTGCAGTCACTCCCCCAACACACCCTCTTTTCTTTTGAGGGTCTTTCGTTTCCACTGTACTCCATAGTACAGGCAGCCGAGGTGAGGGGTGCTTGTGGGGCCGTAGGCGTGGCCCATCAAAAATCCTTGGCCATCAGAATTTTGGCTGAGGTCTGGTGAACTAGTCCATGGGTTTGCAGCCACGCCTCGGCCCCTCCCTCGTGTCATATTGAAGGTCTTGCGTTTCCACTGTACTCCATAGTACAGGCAGCCGAGGTGAGGGGTGCTTGTGGGGCCGTAGGCGTGGCCCATCAAAAATCCTTGGCCATCAGAATTTTGGCTGAGGTCTGGTGAACTAGTCCATGGGTTTGCAGTCACTCCCCCAACACACCCTCTTTTCTTTTGAGGGTCTTTCGTTTCCACTGTACTCCATAGTACAGGCAGCCGAGGTGAGGGGTGCTTGTGGGGCCGTAGGCGTGGCCCATCAAAAATCCTTGGCCATCAGAATTTTGGCTGAGGTCTGGTGAACTAGTCCATGGGTTTGCAGCCACGCCTTGGCCCCTCCCTCGTGTCATATTGAAGGTCTTGCGTTTCCACTGTACTCCATAGTACAGGCAGCCGAGGTGAGGGGTGCTTGTGGGGCCGTAGGCGTGGCCCATCAAAAATCCTTGGCCATCAGAATTTTGGCTGAGGTCTGGTGAACTAGTCCATGGGTTTGCAGCCACGCCTCGGCCCCTCCCTCGTGTCATATTGAAGGTCTTGCGTTTCCACTGTACTCCATAGTACAGCCAGCCGAGGTGAGGGGTGCTTGTGAGGCCATAGGCGTGGCCCATCAAATATCCTTCGCCTCCACAATGTTGGCTGAGGTCTGGTGAACTAGTCCATGGGTTTGCAGCCACGCCTCGGCCCCTCCCTCGTGTCATATTGAAGGTCTTTCGTTTCCACTGTACTCCATAGTACAGGCAGCCGAGGTGAGGGGTGCTTGTGGGGCCGTAGGCGTGGCCCATCAAAAATCCTTGGCCATCAGAATTTTGGCTGAGGTCTGGTGAACTAGTCCATGGGTTTGCAGTCACTCCCCCAACACACCCTCTTTTCTTTTGAGGGTCTTTCGTTTCCACTGTACTCCATAGTACAGGCAGCCGAGGTGAGGGGTGCTTGTGGGGCCGTAGGCGTGGCCCATCAAAAATCCTTGGCCATCAGAATTTTGGCTGAGGTCTGGTGAACTAGTCCATGGGTTTGCAGCCACGCCTCGGCCCCTCCCTCGTGTCATATTGAAGGTCTTGCGTTTCCACTGTACTCCATAGTACAGGCAGCCGAGGTGAGGGGTGCTTGTGGGGCCGTAGGCGTGGCCCATCAAAAATCCTTGGCCATCAGAATTTTGGCTGAGGTCTGGTGAACTAGTCCATGGGTTTGCAGTCACTCCCCCAACACACCCTCTTTTCTTTTGAGGGTCTTTCGTTTCCACTGTACTCCATAGTACAGGCAGCCGAGGTGAGGGGTGCTTGTGAGGCCGTAGGCGTGGCCCATCAAATATCCTTCGCCTCCACAATGTTGGCTGAGGTCTGGTGAACTGGTACATGGATTAGCAGCCACAACTCGGCCCCTCACTCGTATCATATTGACGGCTGAATCCTAGGCTTTTTAACTGTGAATGTTGAGGCTGCTTTATGGCCGAATTCTAGGCTTTTTTACGGCCGAATCCGAGGCTTTTTACGGCCGAATCCGAGGCTTATTGACTGTGAATGTTGAGGCTGATTGATGGCCGAATCCGTGGCCTTTTTGCGGCCGAATCCGTGGCTTTTTTATAGCCGAATCCGAGGTTTTTTGACGGCCGAATCCGAGGCTTTTTGACGGCCGAATCCGAGGCTTTTTTACGGCCGAATCCGAGGCTTTTTGACGGCCGAATTCGAGGCTTTTTGACGGCCGAATTCGAGGCTTTTTGGCTGTGAATGCCTTGTTTCATCCACCTTTTTTGCTTCCTCTTTTTTCTGAGAAAATCAGCTGTTGGCCTGTTGCTGTTCTTGTTTTTCACCAACTGTGAATGATGATGACGTCACTACAGGGAGCGCTACGTAACTAATGCGCGGCAATTTGACGGAAAATATTTGAAAATGTAAATAAAAAAAATTCGTGAAATGGCGGATGGCAAGGCTGAAAAAAATCCTCAATTTGAGACACTTCCCGGTTACGCAGAGAAAAAATCCTTGGTGTTTTGGAGTCCCAATGGGGCCCCTGAAGAGCTGAGCAAAAAAAATTGGGTAGGCCTATAGTCAAAAAAAGCAATGCCTCATTTGTGTCAAATCATAGTGACCCATTTGCCAGCCCCTTTCAGCTCTCTAGCTCAACATTAAGAGTAGCTGAGTCAGTAGTTGACAATGCTGAGACTCAGTCAAAATGATATCTGATTTATTTGCAGCAACTTTTGATTCAACAACTTTGCTGTATCTTGTCATTTGTGTTGTTGTGTCAGTTGATTACTTTGATGAGACTTGGTCAAAATGATGTTTGATTTATTTGCAACAACTTTTGCTTCAATGACTTTGATGTATCTGCTCATTTTGGATTGCTGAGTCACTTAGCTGAGATGCTGAGATTTGGTTTACAAGGGTATTTAGGGGTGCTGAGCAACTTTTACAAAATAAGTTTTTGGATATCTCTCACCGTTTCTGAGATACAGCGTGCTGAGGAAGTGACTCAGTAGTTTTGAAATCAGCTGACTGTGCTGATATCGGTAGGTTGCAGTTGGTGCGGTAGGGTAATGGGCTAATCGCTGAGCAATTCCCGATGGGTGAAAATGAAAAGTCCACTCTCTCTAGTCCTTTGCTCTGCTTTTGGGACACTTGCCCTTTTTGGAGCTCTCTAGCTCAACATTTAGAGTTGCTGAGTCAGTTAATTACTTAACTGAGACTCAGTCTAAATAATGGCTGATTTATTTGCAACTGCTTCTACTTCAATGAATTTGCTGTATCCTGTCATTTTGTATATACCCTATGTAAGTACCCTCTGAGCATACGCGGTATCGTCACAGGAATCATCATTTATTGTACTGTTTAACTTAAGTAGCTTATGTCAGCCGCGACATTTAAAAAAAAGTAATTTTATAGATCATTATCAAAATACGTTTTGCTACTTTGCTAAATAGTACTATTTCCACGATTTCTGGAAATTTTTAACTAGGTAAAGGCGTCCATAAATGGACAGCGGGGGGCGGGCCTACGGTTTTGAGCAAAAGTTTGTACTAATTTTGTACCATCATAACTGTTAATTATTTTTCTCTATCGGCAACTGAAAATCCCTGATAAGGTTTCGATTTCAAAATAGTTCTCAGTTTATTTCTCTTCCAAGGCTACCACATAATAAGCCATTAGAGGGACAAACTTTTTCGCTAGATGGCGCTTTTGGGCTAGTATATTTGGAAAAACTGCCGCACGCAAAACTTGTCACGAGATCAGGAGCGGCAATTTGATTGGCTCATCAGCGGAGCCAGGCAAGAAAAAATCGGTTTCAGCAATGAAAAGCTTGGAAATTTGTATGAGTTGCATATGGTTTTATGGCTTGAAAGGGTGCCATTTTATCTGTAGATTATGTCATATTAATAAAGTTTTAAGAATTAGGGCACCAAAAGCCAAAAAGTAGCCCATTTGTGATTGCCAATGCACACTGGGCCAAAAAAACTTTATTTTGTACGTTTCAGCCAAATCAAACTTCGTCATTTTAACTTTTTTGGCTCAATACTAGCAGTTTTATGCTCCAACAGACCCAAATTAATACTTTATTTGCGGTAGCGGTATCATACCGTAGAAACAAGCGGGTCGAGAAGTGACCCGGTCAAGTTTGTTAAAAACCTCAATAAAAAATCAAAAGCAAAAAAATTGGCTCAAAAGTCCACTTTTAGGCAAAAAAGATCAATGTTTTTTTTAAATAACTCTTTTTTGAAGTTAATTCTTCCCATTTATGCTTTTGAGCTTATGTTTTAGTTCTTTAGAAGGACCACAATTACACCCAAAATGAACATCCCAATTTCCGAAAAAATAGAATAACAAAAATAAGCCTTAGTTGTGGGATCATGAGTGGTTTTCAATAAAATCAAGTTCAAAGTGGAGCAAAAGTCTCATGACCAAGGATTAAAGTGGAACTGATTGCATTTTTTGGCGACTTTATCTGTTTGAAGAAGTCAAAAAGTCGAAATTTGCCATGTTTAGAAAGCTCCGCCATAGAAGCTACAATTTGACGGAAAAATTCATAACGTACAAAAAAAAGTCTTATTGGCCCTGTGTGCAATGTAGTGCAGCCATGTCAAATTTACTTGCTCAAGTTTCCTGGCTAGATGGCGCTGCGAATCTAGCAACTTTTTCTTTTTTCTATCCAAGGTTGGTCGATCTAAGGACTATATGTTCTCATAGTTGATCCAAGAATGGTTTGTCTTGTCGATCCAAGTACAGTTCATTTTTCTTATCTAACAAAATTCATGTCAGTCCTGGTCTATCCAAGGACTATGTGTTATAACAGTCGATCCAAGGATGATCTGTCTCGTCAATCTGGGGGCTGACCATAGCAGTAGTTGATCCATGGATGACATGTTTTGTCAATACAAGGCCAGTTTGTCGTAGTCTATCCACAGATGATCCATTGTTGATCCAAGGGTAGGAGTCCATAGAAGCCACAGACCCGCCAAGTGAGCATGTGTTGACTTGGATCACTTTATGATGGATCAAAATAGTAGGTCAAGTCCATCTTTGAATTTCAACCTGGGATTTTTGGTGATTGTTAGAGAAAAATGAATCCCTATCACCCTCAACAAAAGTTAGACCCCGTGACAAATCCCTGATAGGTCAGTAATAATTAGAGAACCTCGCAAATAGCTTATTCCAAAAAATTTCTGCAGTTTGATGAATAATCAATAAATGAATTGTTTCTGATTAACCCTCTCAGTCATAATTGAAAAGTAGCTGTCCACATTGGAACTAGTAAATTATTTGGGAGCCCTATGTGTATACTTTCAGCAGGCAACCTGAAATTTGGCAAGTGCATTCCTCACCTCATCGTGCATGATCATTATTGGCGCCAGTTCTTGATTTTCCGCCAAATGACAGACTTTCATTTTTCTCTGCTCCCAATTAACAAAATGAGCTGAATTTTTTGATTGTGGCTCTTATTTTGCCAGGGCTACAATTTGTATTTGCATTTTTTTTTCCCGATTCTGATCCCCAAGGGTACTTCTTTATAAGCATTCTTAGTATATTTGCAATATCTCCAGCAGGCCTTAGCCAAACAAGCTGATCACTGTGACAACACTGACTATGCTAGTCTTTCTGATTACACTTAAGACGCTGGATGATGTAAGAGCTGCATGACATTATTGGACCAATCAAAATCAGGTGCAAATTTGCAATGACCAATCAGAAGTAAGTATTTTGTTGTCGTTTTCTGTTCTTGCGAAACGAGACAATTTTTTTAAGGGTCATGTTAAGCATAAAGTTTATGATATTTTGCAAAACAAAATCACTGCTTCATCTTGTGAGACATTTTCCGCGAAGAAGATTATGAAGCAACATTTTAAGCCTACAAAACGATTGGTTTATTGATGAACATATTGAAAAGCTCAGTGTTATGGCGGCTTGTACTTTTGCACCAAGAAAATGTCATGCCGCTCTTACTTCATCTAGCCTCTTAAGATTACACTGTACACATTAAATATACTGAGTAGCTGATCTGGATGAACACTGATAATGGGTGGCCATACTTGTATTGCCTAGAACATACAATAGTGTCTCTGGATAGACTACAACAGATAGTCCAAAGATTGACCATAAAAACTTAGTCCTTGGATTGACAAAACAGAACTGTCCTTGGATCGACTGCTCTGATGTAGAAGAGTCCTTGGATTGACAGTTAAAACATACACTCTATGGATGGGCTAGAAGGATGAACATGATTTGCCACCCCCAAAGATACTATGTTATTCTAGTCTATCCAAGGGTGATAGAGAACAGTATCATAACAAAAACATGCCATGGGCCTACAATTTTGAAGAATCACTTAAGGGTAAAAATGATACTTATAAAGTTATGGGGAATGCAAAATTAGGGCTCCATGCAAAAATTCACTTCATCTGGAGATATTGCAAATATACTAAAAACGCTTATAAACAAGTACCCTTGGGGGTCCGAATAAAAAAAAGTCATTAATACAAAATGTAGCCCTGGCAAAATGGGAGCCACACACAAAAATTCAACTCTTTTTGTTTCTTGAGAGCAGAGAAAAATAGAAGTCTTTCATTTGGTGGGGAAAAAAATGGCCCAAATAAAGATCATGCACGATTGGGAGAGGAATGCACTTGCCAAATTTCAGGTTGCCTGCTCAGTATATGCACAGGGCTTACAAATAATCATACTAGTTCCAATGTGGACATCTCCTTTTCATTTGATTCTGCTAAATGTGGAGGGTGGGCCTTCCGCCCACTCCCTAATTACTATGTAATGGCAAGCCTATGCCCTGCCCTAAAGTGTTCAATTAAGTAGAAGATAATTAGATTCCGCTAAATGCGAAGGGTGGGCCTTCGGCCCACTCCCTAATTACTATGTAATGGCAAGCCTACGACCTGCCCTAAAGTGTTAAATTAAGTAGCAAATAATTTGATTCCGCTAAATGTGGAGGGTGGGCCTTCGGCTCACTCCACAATTACTATGTAATGGCAAACCTACAGCATACTATTGAAGCTTCATGTTAATTGGCAGGCCGTAGCAGGCCTACGGCCTGCTCTAAAGTGTTCAATTAAGTAAGTAGCAGATAAAATTGAGGATAAAGTATGTGTCTCAGGTGGCTCACTGGTAGAGTGTCTGGCTGCAAAACAGACTGTACCAGGTTCGAATCCCGCAGGGGTCAGAGAAATTTTTCCATTTTTCTGGACCACAATTTACTTCCTGGCCGATATCCTGGTACAGTTTCCTGGTACAGTTTCCTGGTACAGTTTCCTGTCTGGAAATTGGATTCTGACATAGGTCACAGCGAAATGTGGGGGGCGGGCCTTCGGCCCACCCCCCAACTAAGAATTCTTTCATAGATCCAAATGGCTAGTATTTTCTAAAACTTAGTAGTCTTAGGTAATTTTATGCTACCAAACGCTGTACACGCTGTACACGCTGTACACGCTGTACACGCTGTACACGCTGTACACGCTGTACACGCTGTACACGCTGTACACGCTGTACACGCTGTACACGCTGTACACGCTGTACACGCTGTACACGCTGTACACGCTGTACACGCTGTACACGCTGTACATGCTGTACACGCTGTACACGCTGTACACGCTGTACACGCTGTACACGCTGTACATGATGTACACGATGTACACAATGTACACGCTGTACAAACTGTACACGATGTACACGATGTACACGATGTACACGATGTACACAATGTACACAATGTACATGATGTACACAATGTACACACTGTACGTAATGATCACAATGTACACAATGTACACGCTGCACACGCTGTACACGATTATCACAATGTACAAAATGCACACGATGTACACGCTGCACACGCTGTACACGATTTTCACAATGTACACGATGCACATGATGTACACTATGTACACAATGTACACTCTGTACACAATGTACATGATGTACACGCTGTACACGCTGAACACAATGCACACGCTGTACTCAATGTACATGCTTAACTCTTTCATTTGTGAGAAATTGTCATTGTTTATTTCTAAGTTTTGCTTGCATTTGTCACCTGGCTATGCAGTCGCGGCCAAACGATGAGACTGACGTCTCCTTATCTTTAGCCACAGAGGATCAAGATCGCTTCTTGGATGAGAGTTTAAAGATCGGAAACTCTGTCAAGTCTCCCTCAACTAGTCAAGTGGAGACAGACTCCCTAGACGAATCTGATTGCGTAGGCCAACCATCGCAACTATAATCTTTGGTTGTTTTAACAATTTCTGCTGAGTTTTGGTGATTAAAATGATGCTTATCATGACCAAACATTGTTTGTCACAATATGACCTAGAATGTAAGGTGGACTATCAGCTGAAATTAGCTTAACATGCTCAAGATGATCTAGAATGTTAGGTGACGCCTTTATAACAGCTGTACTTCTACGCTTCATCTGACTATGCTATGGGAGGGCTCCTTACGAAAAAAGTACTATGAATTGTGAGCTTCATGAAAAAGCTGTTAGATGATAGAAAATGTCTTATTTATGCAATTTTTGAAGTAAAATTTCCTAGTCTGGTAAAGCTGATTAACAGGCTCCTCATACTCAGGCACTAAAAAATTGGCGCTAAAATCTAAATTTGCCGCTTTTTCATTGAAGTGAGTAACATAAGCGCTAACGCATAAATGACGCAAGAACTAAAATAAGTGTGGTGAATCAATTTGCATACTTCCACCTGGAATTGTCATAGTGGATGGCCCTGATCATGCTATGGAGGGGCATCGGTCATAACTGTCTGAAATATCTCGCTACTCTTCTTGAATATTCCCGCCGCCCATCTCCCGACCTCGACATATCTTTCAGCTTTCTCTACCGGTAAACGAAAATCCCTGGTTAGGTGTCAATTTCCAAATAGTTCTCAGTTTATTTCTCTACCAAGACAAGCATATAATAAGGAAAAACCAAATGTAAACAAAAACATTGGGAAAAAAATAACCAGGGGAATTTTTTTCCCAGAGCTTTTTTGGTAGCTTATTGTCAAGATTGGGGATCAGCTGTAGAGTCTGCCTGTGCTGTAGAGACTTCAACTTGTAGTGTTGAGCAGCCTCAATTTATAGTCTAGAGCTGCCACAATTTGCAGTCTTAAGCAGCCTCAATCTTAAGTCTTGAGCAGCCTCAATTTGCATCTTGAACAGCTTCAAATTGCAGCCTTGAGCGGCCTCAATTTGTAGTCTTGGGCAGCCTCAATTTGTGGGCTTGGACAGCCTCAAATTGTAGTCTTGAGTGGCCTCAATTTGTAGTCTTGAGCAGGCTCAATTTGTAGTCTTGAGCAGGCTCAATTTGTTGTCTTGAGCAGCCTCATTTTCCATCTTGAACAGCCACAAATTGCAGTCTTGGTCTTGTTCAGCATCAATTGGGAAAAGCTTGCTCAAGCTTTGATTAATGCCAAATCATATCTAGATGGCGTTGCACTCGTACACAGAGGCCAGAGGGCACTTCAGATCAAAATGACGTCATAATTTGGGCGCGAATAAAATCGCAATGGGCCGTTTGATTCCGAAAAAAGCCCACAAACAGAGTTATTTCAGTATGCAACTAGCGCCATCTGAACCGACTTTGTAGCATTAATCTAAGCTCAAGACAAGCTTTTCGCAATTTGCAGTTTTAGTTTTATAACACTACGATAAGACACTACTTATATACTGTTCATCTACCGTTCCTTAAGGAATGCATTATGACAAATCCATGCATAATGACAACTCTACGCAGCTAGTTTATGTACTGAGAACTCCTTTGCGCAAATGAATTTCGCGTGCCGATTCCTTAAGGAGTTTGTAGATGAACAGAGCATTAAGCTTGTAAAAATTATACCTTACGAAAAATAATCAAGAAAATAAGGCATTTTGCTCATTCAGACGGCGCTACGAAGTCAGCAATCAGCCGTCTGAAATCTTATGAGCTTGCCGGTTGGATAAATATGGTACGATTTACGGTTCCCTATAACTCCATTCCTGGCCATTCTAGCGATTTGCTTATGAAATGAAAAAAGTTAGCCCTTTTGAGCAGTCTCAATTTGTAGTCTCGAACAGCCTCAATTGTATAGTCTTTACCGGGCTAAAGGGGATGACTCGTGAGTGCGAGCACGGAGCGAAAAAAGTACCACATATACATACGGACTAAAATGGCGGTAACTTTGCCGTTACGTAACTTTTCCGCGATGTAAGCGCATATTTGGGATCGGGGCAGCGCGCCCTTTAATTTGAGCCCAAAAAAGTCGTCAAAATGCGGCGCATAAGAAAGTTGCAATTTTCTCCGTCGTCCTTGGGCCTAGAGCAAAACCAAAGACAGTTTTGGAAATCCCAGCCCGAGCTCTACAAATGTTATTTTATGAACATTTTCAAAAAAATCCATTCTAGTGCCTCAAAATCGCCATTTTCGTGTTTATTAGGGAGCAGCCCCAGTAATTGAGGTCCAATTGTTGAATTAGCCATAGCTCATTGTAGGAACCTTAATAAAATGTAATATTGGCACCATTGCAACTGCCTCAACATGCCATTTAATTTGAGCCCAAAAAAGTCGTCAAAATGCAGCGTACAAGAAAGTTGCCTTTATCTCAGTTGTCCTTTGGTTTTAAGCAAAACCAAAGACAGTTTTGGAAATCCCAGCCCGAGCTCTACAAATGTTATTTTATCAACTTTTTCAAAAAATTCCAGTATTATGCCTCAAAATTGCCATTTTCGTGTTTATTTTGGTTTCCCCTGTCTCAGCAGTCTATAAAGTAAACATGCCAGCTCCGGTGCTGAGCCCTGAGCAGCCTGAGGTAAAAAATCAGGTCATATCCTGAAACTACATGAAAAACTGAGCCACTTTGTGCTTCAGAGCCAACTCAGTATTCTGGCACTAGGCAGGTGAAAAAACCAGCGCAAACTCTGACCAGGCTCAAATTGTAACTGAGATTTCTCAGCGCTGAGTTGTCTGATTTGAAAACAGTTTACTGTTTTGGAAATGGCATGAGACTAGCTAACTTTCATTACTTCATAGCCATTTTGCTAGCTCAGTGATTAGCTTACCCTGTCTCAGCAGCCTATTAAGTAAACATGCCAGCTGCGGTGCTGAGCTCTGAGCAGCCTGAGGTAAAAAATCAGGTCATATCCTGAAACTACATGAAAAACTGAGCCACTTTGTGCTTCAGAGCCAACTCAGTATTCTGGCACTAGGCAGGTGAAAAAACCATGGCAAACTCTGACCAGGCTCAAATTGTAACGCCAATATCTCAGCGCTGAGTTGACCGATTTGAAAACAATTTACTGTTTTGGAAATGGCATGAGACTAGCTAACTTTCATTACTTCATAGTCATTTTGCTAGCTCAGTGATTAGCTTACCCTGTCTCAGCAGCCTATTAAGTAAACATGCCAGCTCCGGTGCTGAGCTCTGAGCAGCCTGGGGTGAAAAATCAGGTCATATCCTGAAACTACACATAAAACTGAGCCACTTTGTGCTTTAGAGCCAACTCAGTATTCTGGCACTAGGCAGGTGAAAAAACCATGGCAAACTCTGACCAGGCTCAAATTGTAACGCCAATATCTCAGCGCTGAGTTGACCGATTTGAAAACAATTTACTGTTTTGGAAATGGCATGAGACTAGCTAACTTTCATTACTTCATAGTCATTTTGCTAGCTCAGTGATTAGCTTACCCTGTCTCAGCAGCCTATTAAGTAAACATGCCAGCTCCGGTGCTGAGCCCTGAGCAGCCTGAGGTAAAAAATCAGGTCATACCCTGAAACTACATGAAAAACTGAGCCACTTTGTGCTTCAGAGCCAACTCAGCATTCTGACTCTAGGCAGGAGAAAAACCAGTGCAAACTTGGACTGAGCTCAAATTGTAACGCCAATATCTCAGCGCTGAATTGTCCGATTTGAAAACAATTTACTGTTTTGGAAATGGCATAAGATTAGCTAACTTTTATTACTTCATAGCCATTTTGCTAGCTCAGTGATAAGTTTCCCCTGTCTCAGCAGTCTATTAAGTAATCATGCTAGCTCCATTGCTGAGCCCTGAGCAGCCTGAGGTGAAAATTCTTGTCTTATCCTGAAACTACATGAAAAACTGAGCTACTTTGTGCTTCAGAGCCAACTCAGCATTCTGACTCTAGGCAGGAGAAAAACCAGTGCAAACTTGGACTGAGCTCAAATTGTAACGCCAGCGCTGAGTTGTCAGATTTGAAAACAATTTACTGTTTTGGAAATGGCGTAAGATTAGCTAACTTTCATTGCTTCATAGCAATTTTGCTAGCTCAGTGATAAGTTTCCCCTGTCTCAGCAGTCTATAAAGTAAACATTCTAGCTCCGACGCTGAGCCCTGAGCAGCCTGAGGTGAAAAATCCGGTCATATCCTGAAACTACACATAAAACTGAGCCACTTTGTGCTTGATAGCCAACTCAGCATTCTGACTCTAGACAGGAGAAAAAACCAGTACAAACTTGGACTGAGCTCAAATTGTAACGCCAATATCTCAGCGCTGAGTTGACCGATTTGAAAACATTTTACTGTTTTGGAATAAGGATGAGATTAGCTAACTTTCATTACTTAATAGCCATTTTGATAGCTCAGTGATAAGTTTCCCCTGTCTCAGCAGTCTATTAAGTAAACATGCTACCTCCAGTGCTAAGCCCTGAGCAGCCTGAGGTAAAAAATCTGGTCATATCCTGAAACCACACATAAAACTGAGCCACTTTGTGCTTCAGAGCCAACTCAGCATTCTGACTCTAGGCAGGAGAAAAACCAGTGCAAACTTGGACTGAGCTCAAATTGTAACGCCAATATCTCAGCGCTGAGTTGTCAGATTTGAAAACAATTTACTGTTTTGGAAATGGCGTAAGATTAGCTAACTTTCATTGTTTCATAGCCATTTTGCTAGCTCATTGATTAGTTTCCCCTGTCTCAGCGTCTTTTAAGTAAACATGCTACCTCCAGTGCAGTGCTGAGCCCTGAGCAGCCTGAGGTAAAAAATCTGGTCATATCCTGAAACTGCATATTAAACTGAGCCACTATGTACTTCATATCCAACTCAGCTAATTTTCATTGCTTTAAAGCAATTTTGCTGGCTCAGCAATTTGTTTCCTATGTTTCAGCAGCCAATTAAGTAAACAAGAAAGCCCAGTGCTGAGCTTTGAGCAGTCTGAGGTAAAAAATAGTGATTAAGATATTTGCTTTCCTTCTCACAGCAGTCTATTGCCACTTTGCCTGACTCAGCAGATCTAAGCAGATCATGTTGGCATGTATAGACAATTTGTAGACAATTAATAGTCGTACAATAATGATCTCAGGACTTTTGCCCTTTGCTGTTAGCCCTTGGTCTTTTTGCCCTTGATCGTTTGCCCATGGAGTCATTTGCCATGAGACTTTAGCCCATGGGAACTTATGCATGCGGGATATTTGCTCTAGAGACCTTTGCCCATGGGGACTTTTACCCTAGAGACTCTTGCCCATGGGGACTTTTGCCCTTAGGGACTTTTGCCTTTGGGGACTTTTTTGCCCTTGGTGCCCTTTGCCCCTGGGGACTTTTTCCCTTCAGGCTTTTGCCCTTGGGGACTTTTTCCCTTCAGACTTTTGCCCTTGGGGACTTTTGCCCTTGGGGACATTTCCCCTTGGGGACTTTAGCCCTTTAGACTTCTGCCCTAGGAAACTTTTGCCCCCGCAAACTTTGAGAGATTTGCCCTTTAGGACTTTTGGCTTTGGGGACTTATGGCTGTGGGGACTACTGCCCAAGGGGACTGATGCCCATAGGAACTCTTCTTATGGTTGCTTTTACTATGTCCTGTTGATCAAAGGGCCTTGTACACGTACACCAGACAAAATTCAGATTTATCTTTCATTTAACTAATCAAAGGTTAAAAGCAAACTATCAGAACTTCAAAAAAGTCATAAAAGAGCAAAGGTCCCCAAGGGCAATTGTCCCCAAATGAAAATGTCCACAAGGACACAAGTCCCCAAAGCCAAAAGCCTTCAAGGGCATAAGTCCTAAGGGACAAAAGTCCCCAAGGGCAAATGTCCCCAAGGGCAAATGTCACCAAGGGCAAATGTCCCTAAGGGTAAATGTCCCGAAGGGAGAAAGACCCCAAGGGCAAAAGACACCAAGGGCAAAATTGGGCGCCATCAATAACGACGACACTTGTGCGAGAGTTGCAGTTGTGTCGACACTTTTGCGAGAGGTATTTTATTGTCAAATTTTTTTTGGCTCCATGATATCTTTACGTCGACACTTTTGCAAGAGTTGCTTTTGTGTCGACACATCAATATAACATTAGCGTAGACACATCATGCTTTAATGTCGACACCTCATGTTTTTATGTCGACGCTTGATGTTTTTATGTCAACAAATAATGCTTTTGCGTAGACAGAATTTGCTGCCATTTTTAGTGTTCACCTTGGCTTGATCAAGGGCTAGCTTAGGTATTTTAAAATGTAATAAACTAAAATCATGTTTTTTGGTTTTTTTCTTATGTGTAGTACATGACTCTAACATCTTGATAATAAGGCCCTGTTCACCTGGTCAGTTAATTATTGGCAATATTACGGCCAAATATTACTAAAAATTGGCCAATTTACGCATTTTTACACTGGCTTAGTCTTTTGCAAGTTTTGCATAGTCACGCTATTTAAATAGCTCATAACATAAAACGTATTTAAATAGCAGCTATTTTAATACATCCCGAGGCTATTTAAATACATTTTATGCTATGAGCTATTTAAATAGCGTGACTATGCAAAACTTGCGAAAGACTAAGCCACTATTGTTCCATTTTTGTATAGCCACAATCGGCCTTATTAGGCAATTCATGATAAAACCATTTAATTTTTAACTTTTTTAAGCTGTCGTTTTGTGTTATAATTTTAGGTTAGGCCCTAAGTGTCTTATGTTTATTCTAGATTTAAAACCACTCAATTTAACCCTCATCAAGTAATCCTTTAAAAAAATGAGAACATTTATTTGATTTGGTCCTTACTTCGAACTACTTCTCGAGAGGCAAATACGCGGTAGCTGGTGTGTGTCGACATAAAAACATCTTGTGTCTACATTGAAATATCTTTTGTCGACGCTAAAACGCCTGGTGTCGACATTAAAAGAACATAAGCAAATCTGTCGACTTAATTGTAAACCCGGGTGTCGATATTAAAACAACTATGACAAAAGTGTCGTCATAAGTGAATGCCCGATGTTGACGCTAATACTACTAATTCATTCGACGTAAAAACAACTCTAAAGTCGACGTTATTGTGCTCACCCGCAAAATTCTCCAAGGGCAAAATTCCTCAAGGGCAAAAGTCTGAAGGGAAAAAGTCTGAGGGTCAAAAGTCCTCAAGGACAAACTTCCTAAGGGCAAATGTATCTTAGAGCAAAAGTGTCCATGGGCAAAAGTCTCAAGGGCAAAAGTCTCAATGGGCAAAAGTGACCAGAATTTTCACCTCAGGCTGCTCAGGGCTCAGCACTGGAGCTAGCATGTTTACTTAATGGACTGTGAATTAAATAACTGAGCTAGCAAAATTGCAAAGTGGCTCAGTTTTATATGCAGTTTCAGGATATGACAAGATTTTTCACCTCAGGCTGCTCAGGGCTCAGCACCGGAGCTAGCATGTTTACTTAATAGACTGCTGAGACAGGGGAAACAAAATGCTGAGCTAGCAAAATTACTATGAAGTAATGAAAGTTAGCTAATCTCATCCTTATTCCAAAACAGTAAATTGTTTTCAAATCTGACAGTTCAGCGCTGAGATATTGGCATTACAATTTGAGCTCAGTCCAAGTTTGCGCTGGTTTTTTCTCCTGTCTAGAGTCAGAATGCTGAGTTGGCTCTAAAGCACAAAGTGGCTCAGTTTTATATGCAGTTTCAGGATATGACAAGATTTTTCACCTCAGGCTACTTAGGGCTCAGCGCTGGAGCTAGCATGTTTTCTTAATAGACTGCTGAGACTTGTATGCCCCTAATCAACACGAAAATGGTGATTTTGAGGCACTAGAATGGACTTTTTTGAAAAAGTTCATAAAATAACATTTGTAGAGCTCGGGCTGGGATTTCCAAAACTGTCTTTGGTTTTGCTTAAAGCCAAAGGACAACTGAGATACAAGCAA
Organism: Paracyclopina nana; assembly: GCA_019096065.1. Taxonomy (NCBI): domain Eukaryota; kingdom Metazoa; phylum Arthropoda; class Copepoda; order Cyclopoida; family Cyclopettidae; genus Paracyclopina; species Paracyclopina nana. The sequence goes on along the minus strand of JAGUCH010000001.1, from coordinate 9,889,247 downwards.
CTTTCTTGTACACTGCATTTTGACGACTTTTTTGGGCTCAAATTAAATGGCATGTTGAGGTGGTTGCAATGGTGCAAAAATTACATTTTATTGATGTTCCTACATTGAGCTATGAATAATTTACTAATTTGACCTCAATTAATGGAGCTGTTCTCTAATAAACACGAAAATGGCGATTTTGAGGCACTAGAATGGATTTTTTTGAAAATGTTCATAAAATAACATTTGTAGAGCTCGGGCTGGGATTTCCAAAACTGTCTTTGGTTTTGCTCTAGGCCCAAGGACGACGGAGAAAATTGCAACTTTCTTATACGCCGCATTTTGACGACTTTTTTGGGCTCAAATAAAAGGGCGCGCTGACCCGATTCCAAATATGTGCTTGAATCGCGGATATGTTATGTAACGGCAAAGTTACGGCCGTTTTAGTCCGTATGTATATGTGGTACTTTTTTCGCTCCGTGCTCGCACTCGCGAGTCATCCCCTTTCCAGCCTTAAATCTCCTTAATTTGCAGCTACCTCAATTCATAATCTCATCTCGGTAAGACGTTTACTTAGCTGAGAGTAGCAGTCAGCAAAAGTTAGGCCCCAAGACGAATCCCTGAGAGCTTGGGAAGATTTGAGAACCGAGCTACTATTTTTCATCCGAGCGTAGCGAGGGAATGAAAAATGTGCGAGGTAGGGAACTATTATTTTTCTGTGAAATAATTTATTTCCTTGTCGACATCTTAGTCCCATTTCCAGGTGTCAAACAGGGGAGCATCGTAGGTCACAGTGAAATGTGGAGGGCAGGCCGTACTCGTTAATAGTAGATAGCATTCTTTATTAATGCTTTGGCATGACAATCATAGTTTGTTCTTACAGACGTGCTACTCCATAATAAGGAAATAAATTTCAAATGCTCCCTACAACTCTTCACACCTGCAAACGTTAGAGTTGATCAGTGTTCAAACGGATTGACTCCTAAATCTGGGTTAATTTTCTACGACAGTTCACGTCAAGATTTTATTCCGAGCCAAACCGTTGAGGTGGCGAAAGTCTGATCTGCGGTGAAAAATGACGGTTTCCTACACATCAAATGTTGGCACTGCAACCACCTTTGGAGCATTTGGGAAAGTCTTACTCATGTAAGAAAATAAGAAGGAAAACTTTGAACACATCAAGTGCCAGCAAAACAATTCACTATCAGTATATGTCATTAGCTAATGGTTTTTGGGTTTCAGATGGCAAGGAAGTGTTTACAAGTTAGCCATGCCTGGGTTGCTGATATATTTGCTCATTTACTTCGCTATCAGCGCCATCTATCGAAATCTCCTCAATCCCGAACAGCGAACGTAGGTCCATGATGGCTGGGAAGCCTAATCCGACCGACCAGTCTTTGCTATTTCAGGCAGTTTGAGCAAGCCAGCATGTTTTGTGAAAAACACAGCAACCTCATTCCACTCAGCTTCGTTCTGGCTTTTTATGTTGGTTCAGTGGTTTCTCGATGGTGGGATCAGTGGAATAAGTTGGCTTGGCCAGACAATGTGGCTTTCAAAGTCAACTCCTACTGCAGAGGAGTTGTACGTGAATATGGCATGTTCGTGCAAGGTTTTCTTTTTCTTTTTTCAAGGATGAACAAGCTCGATTGATCCGGCGAAACGTTGTAAGATACACTGTTTTGGCCATCACCATGACCTTTCGGTATGTGAGCAGCAAAGTGTATAAGAGGTTTCCGACGCTGGATCATTTGGTGGACGCTGGTCTGCTGACAGAAAAAGAGATGTTGAATTTAAAAAAGGTGAATGCTCGGTCAGAATACCTCCAGTTTGTGCATTGGATACCGCTCTCGTGGGCCAGTTCGTTGGTGATCAATGCCTATGAGCAGGTTTGTTTTCAGTCGCTGTTATGAATTGAAGAATCACTGAATTCATCAACTCAAGGGCTACATCAAAGACGAGGGCTTCGTGCGCGAAATCGAAAATGAGATCCTGCAAATCAAGAGCAACCTGGGCGCTACCCTGGGCTACGACTGGATCAACCTGCCCATTGTTTACACCCAAGTGCGTGACTGCTTGTATATAGTGCAAACGTGGCCGCGGATCTGTTCTGATTGCAGGTCGTCTCTCTGGCAGTGTATTCCTACTTCGGGTTTGCGCTCATGGGACGCCAGTGGCTGGATCCCAATAAAACGATCGACGGCTATGATCTCAAAGTGGACTACTACTTCCCGGTCTTCACCGCGCTCCAGTTCTTCTTTTACGTTGGGTGGCTGAAGGTTGCTGAAGCTTTGATGAACCCGTACGGCGAAGACGACGACGATTTCGACATGAACTGGATGATCGACCGGCATGTTCAGGTAGCCTCGTCGTCCACTTTGCGGCGCGGTGCGCGCTCAATTTTGTCATCGTCAGGTGAGCTACATGATGATTGACGAGGTGGGCCAATTTCCCCCCCAGCCAACTCGGGATATGTATTGGGACATGGGCATTCCTTCCGAGCTCCCTTACACCGTCGCCTCGTTGCCCTTCCGGGGGAGCGTGCCATCATCTGCGGCGTTGGCCATCAACGTGCCCCTGGAGGAGCAGCAAGCCGTCTACGCCTCTGAATGGAACGACAAACCCCAGGTACTGCCCCAGCTTCATCTACTTGTCATGCTTGGCCATCTCCTGCTTCCAGAGTCCCCTCCGCGACGGCGTCCACAATTTGTACGAGCAAGTCAGCAACTTCTTCGTCTCCCCGTCCTCGAACAGCTTGTTCAACTCGGACTTGCCCGCAGTCTCTCAAGCTGCCCGAAGAAGCTTCAGCGTGAGTGGCAACAAAGTGAGGCACAGGCAGTACTCGATTGCCGTCATGAATGAGTCTCATCGACCTTGTCGGACGTCATCCGAGAGCTCTGACACCAAGATCGAGAAAAAAGATAGAATCAGATCGAAGCTGGATTTCTTTGTAGGAGGCGGCACCAGCAGGTCGAGGAAAGATTCGGACCAATTCTCTGTGGGTAGTGAAGAGAGTGCCGTAAAGGTACGTTGCACACACGCTTCGTCTCCCGAAAAATGATAGCTAGGACACGCAAGGGCCATCTAATCATCGACGGAATTCATATAGTAACTTTGCGCGTTGCCTGAGCACTCTCATAGCTGACGGCAAAATGGGGGGCGTTTTCACTATTAATCGCAGTTTCGTTATTTTGCATTTTCGTTCGTAGGCACATTATTATAAAGTAATGATATTAGAAACATAGACGTATTATAAAGGGCTGCGTCCCTTTTGCCCTTGGCTGTTTGCCCTTGGCCGTTTGCCCTTGGTACTTTTGCCCATTGAACTTTTGCCCATGGAGACTTTTGCCCTTGAAACTTTTGCCCATGGACACTTTTGCCCTTAGATACTTTTGCCCTTAGGACTTTTGCCCTTGAGGACTATTGCCCTTGAGACTTTTGCCCTTGGGGACTTTTGCCCTTGGGGACTTTTGCCCTTGGGGACTTTTGCCCTTGGGGACTTTTGCCCTTGGGGACTTTTGCCCTTGGGGACTTTTGCCCTTGGGGACTTTTGCCCTTGGGGACTTTTGCCCTTGGGGACTTTTGCCCCCAAGGACTTTTGCCCTTAGGGACTTTTGCCCCTAGGGACTTTTGCCCTTGGGGACTTTTGCCCTCGGGGACTGTTGCCCTTGGGGACTTTTGCCCTTGGGGACATTTGCCCTTGGGGACCTTTGCCCTTTTCGGACTTTTTTGAAGTTCTTGGGGACTTTTGCCCTTGGGGACTTTTGCCCTCGGGGACATTTGCCCTTGGGGACCTTTGCCCTTTTCGGACTTTTTTGAAGTTCTGATAGTTTGCTTTTAACCTACAATTAGAGAATAATGAAAATTAAATCTGAATTTTGTCCGTGTGCGTGTACAAGGCCAATTGATCTACTGGACATAGTAAAAGCAACCAATAGAAAGTCCTCATAGGCAAAAGTCCCCACAACCAAAAGACCCACAGCCAAAAGTCTCAAAAGGCCAATGTCACAAAGGGCAAAAGTTTAGGAGGGCAAAAGTTCTCAAGGGCAGAAGTCTCAAGGGCTAAAGTCCCCAAGGGCAAATGTCCCCTAGGGCAAAAGTCTCCAAGGCCAGGGCAAAAGTCTCCAAGGCAAGGGCAAAAGTCCCCAAGGGCAAAAGTCCCCAGGGGCAAAAGTCCCCAGGGGCAAAAGTCCCCAAGGGCAAAAGTCCCCAAGGGCAAAAGTCCCTAAGGGCAAAAGTCCCCAAGGGCAAAAGTCTCCAAGGGCAAAAGTCCCCAAGGGCAAAGGTCCCCAAGGGCAAAGGTCCCCAAAGGCAAACGTCCCCAAGGGCAAATGTCTCAAGGGCAAATATCCTACAGGCAAAAGTTCCCAGGGGCAAAAGTCTCATGGGCAAAAGTCTCTACGGGCAAACGGCCAAGGGCAAATAGACCAAGGGCAAACGGCCAAGGGCAAAAGTCCTGAGACCATTATAAAGTAATGATATTAGAAACATAGACGTCCAACCTAAAGTAACTTGACTTTCTAACATAAAAAGTTCACCCACTTCATTTCACTCTATCAGGAATTAAAAAATCAGCTTTTAAGTATCATCGCCTAATCTAAGTTTTTATCTCAGTCTCCCAGTACTTTTAAAAAGATAAGGATTTGCCTTACCGTTATTGATGAATTCATATCAAGAAAAAAATTCTTCTGACTTTGTACTAGGAACGTGGCTTTATTTAGTCTTGGGTATACATAAATGCAGGTGAATCAGGTCTCCTCATGGCTGCTATATCATAGTTAGGCAAGTACCCCCAAAGACACCATGTTTCTCCAGGTAATGTTCATTTTTTTGTCTAACCAAATACAGTCGGTATTGGTCCATCTAGGGACTGCGTGTTCTCATAGTCGATCCAAGTCCGGTTCGTCGTAGATTGACGATCCAAGGGTAGGAGCCCACAATTTTCAAGACACCTTTCTCACGCTGCAGAGATTGGGCGTTTGAAAGCATGTCGTGATTTCAGGAAGCCCCCAATGAAAGCGCGCCTACGATTGGAAGTGACTTCTTCGCCAGCGCTGCGGCCGGAAGGCAGAACAAGGCGTCGAATTTGGACACGGTTGACGAAGACAATGAGATCGATTTGGCGTCGGGAGCCCAAAGCAACGCGCATTGAGGAATTGAAATACCACTTGATGGCCCACCAAAACGAATAAATACATGTATAAGCATTTTGCATGTGCACGCCAAAGCCCAAGTGTAGGCAAAGGACGAGGCGCGGCCCGCGCTCGCGCAACCGCCTGAAGAACGAGCTAGCGCATCTTCATTCAGTGCGTATAGGTGACGAGCAACCATCGGACTCGGATAAACCTTCCTCCCGTGGCAAAAACGAAAATTGTGCTCTATCAGATATGCTTCGCGCGTTGCTGCTTCTGGGTAAGAACGTTTCATCGATGCCTTTTGAAAACCTCAGATAAATAACGGCTGTCTAAGGGAAGGGTCGATTTCACGAGCTTTCGTAAGCTAGAATCTTGGCAGAAAATCATGCTGTTCGATGTCGGCAGAGCTGAAATGAACGCGATTCTTTCTCGTGCGGCCTTGACGCTTTGCGTGGAATTTTAACCGTATGCCACTGCGAAAGGGCTTGGTCCGATGATGGCCTAGCTCTTGATTTCCCAGTCTTCTTGATAACTCGAAGTTGTTGTCGATGGGCAAGGCTGAATTATGAGCAATGCATGAATTTACGAGGCCAACGTTGCCCCGGGCGCCAGTCGGACACCGTTGATGGAATGCTGGCTGAGCTCAATTATTCTCAACGAGCATGATGAGTTGATAATATCGAGGAATGTTTCCTAGGGCTGAGCTCCGTGGCGAGGGCAGTGGAAAAGGATGGGGACGACCCGTTGCAGTGGCTGAGAGATAGCATCCCCGGCGAACCCGGACTCGATTACCCCATTTTCAGCGCCGTCGAGGAAACCGCCTTCTCCTGCGCAGGAAAAGTGTTCGGGGGTAAGTGCATGACCGTGAACCAACAACAGCGCTCATCTTCGTCGTTCAAACCTCGCTCGTCGTCGTGGCTTTGCATCAATTAACCCCAAAGTTCAAGGACTCGCGAGCATCGCAACGCTTCAAGAGGATATTGTCCTTTTAAAGCATCAAAACTGATGCCGGGTTTCCGAGACGATTCAATTAGCCATGATGAGCGGCGTGGCCTTGGCGCACGATGCCAAAATGATGTCTTTGCAAAAACATTTCCGCGATGACCGTTGCCTCCAATGATTTATTGCAGGCTATTACGCGGACCCTGAGCTGGGCTGCCAAGCCTACCACGTTTGCCTGCTGGACCCCCTGGGTGGCTCCATGTACCCAGCCTCGTTCCTCTGTCCCAACGGAACCCTGTTTCAGCAGCAAATCTTCAACTGCGATTGGTGGTGAGAACGGAAATTGTCAAGCCTTGGTGGCACTTCCTCGACGGACATCCACTGTTTCTCGTTGCAGGTACAACGTGGACTGCGCCGCGGCCGAAGGCCTCTACGGCCTCGCCGAGGGGGCATTCGGAAGCAGCAGCGAGGGTGGGCAGTGCCCGAGCGTGAGCCCCCAGAGCGACTGCGGGCCCGCGGCGTCCAACTGCTGGTCGCCGGGCCAACCGGACACGGACTGCCCCAACTTTGGCCTCTGCTGCTTCGACGGCTGCGCCAACACTTGCCTCGACGGCCCAGCCCAAAGTAGGTGCACGTACGGATGTGGCTAGTTCGCGAGTTTCATCATTTGTTTGCAGGTTCGCAGGCCTCAGCCGCCGTCGTCACGACACCGAGGCCACCGACGTCCACCACCGGGTACGACTACCCAGTGCCAGAGGTGACCCTGCCCGTGCGTCCGGCGTCCACGACGGAGCCGTCCACGCTCTACGGCGCCCCGCCGCCGGCCTCGAGGAGGGAGCAACGGGGCGGGCGACGGAGGGCCGGCCGCAAGGTGGTGAAGAGGCGAAGGCTGTAGCCTTGCTGTCGTTGTTGTGTCCTTTCATGCGTAGCAATAAATATGATCACTCCTCGTCGAAATGGCTGTTGACGTGGCCGACGAAGGCCTCGCCACTCATCTCCGCGCAGCTCGCCTCGCACATGGGGCACACCCGGGCGAGGCTGCCGCCCGAAGGCCTGGCCAGAAGCTGCTTGACGAGGCGCTGCTGGGCGAGGAGGCCGGCCCTGACGCGCTCCACCTCGCGGGCCAGCTGCCCGAGGAGGCCGTGGTCGTCCTCGAGCTGGCGCGCCAGTGCCGCGTTCTCGCGCTCCAGTCGCTCGTTTTGGCCGCGCACCACCATCCTCTCCCTCTCGACGAGGTCGAGTCGCCTTTGCAGTGTGGCGCAGCGCTCTTTCAGATCGGCGGAGGCCACTGTCGATGGCAGCGATGACATCACGAAAAGAGAAACAGCTACGTCGTCGCAGGCTAAACAGCTTCATCCATCAAGAGCGGACTGCATCAATGCAAATCCAGCCTCGTATTTGTCCTAGCCGGGCCTACCTCCTCTTATCGATCATTGCTTGCGGCCGCTGCTTTGAGCGCCATCCAAAGTCCAGTCTTTTGCCGCAGTTGCAGAGCTCTACGGGAAACGAGCAAGCTAGCGCAACCTTCGCCGCCTCTCGCTCACCCAACCGACGGGCGTTGAGAAAGTTCATTCAGCGCTGGATCACGATCCAACTCGCACGCATCCTTTCGCCATCGATCCTCGGGTGAGCATCCATACTTATAAGCACACTCCAACTTGAGATTAATTAATCAAATTTCACAATAACTAAAATAGACTATTAATAAATTTATTACGGTCATTCGTTGTGTGGGCAGCAAAAGTATAGTAAAAGTTTTATGTTTTTTGAGAAATTGGCGAATCTTGCAAGAACTAAAAGTTACATCTTCGTTTTTTTCACCTCTGAAAAGGAAATCATATTGTAATTATGGGATGTGGCTAGCAACTTTTACTTTCACTTAAACGAGGTTTGATTGCTTTCTAGAATATGGGCTCAAATTGCCTTAAGAAAGGTCGTCATTCACACACTCATAAATGCATATAGACAATTGTTCAGCCACTTAATATATCCTTAGGGAGTAGACGAATGACGAATTTCTTGGCATGATGTAATATTTTCCGGAATTCCCTTCACAAAAAGTTCAAAATTGCCCTTAAGATTTAGGCTCATTATCTTCTGCGTCTTTTATCGTAGCATGGTAACGGTTGTTATCGCGCAGCATCTAAGTCCAGAAGCATCCAAACAAGTCTAGATGTCTCGCACAAGTTTTGAAGTCAGCCAAGCACTGAGGTATCATAAAAGTCTTTAAGTCATAGGCAATTCATGAAGCTTGAGTCAAGTCCTTCAGTTTGATTCAAGTACTTTTTAAGGCTAGTCCTGAAGTTTTAAGCCAAAACTTGAAGTTTCAGTCGAGAAGTTTCAGCCATGACCTAATATGTATATCAGCCAAGTCCGGAAGTATCAGCATAGTCCTGATGTAAAAGCCAAGTCCAAAATTTTTTGAACAAACACCGTGTCGCCACGCCATTTCTTGCTATTTGACAGGTGATGGGCATGCACCAATGTTTTGCGCCGAGGATCGTCTGTCGATTGGGAGCAAAGAGTCTGATGCCGCTCCAACTCCGATCGCCAATGTATCCTGCTTCAACGAAGACGTGTGGGAGCTTAAGCGAAGCCAAATATCGCTTCAAGACTTGGTCAAATCATCCCTTCTGCTCGCTTTCTCCGCATCCACAATCGTTGCCAACTTGATATTTTTATTGGTTCTCCGGAGCACCAAGTGCCATCGGTCGCTCCATGTTCAGGTTGGATTTGAGCACGCCGCTTTTCTTGTCTGCAACGAGATCTGTTTCAGCCGCGCTATTTCCTCACTGCCATGTCTCTCAACTGCATTTTAAATGGGTGTTGCCTCTTGGTGTTCTCCGTGTATCCCAGCGTGGTCGACTGCTGGCCTTTTGGGGAGATTGTTTGCCAGTTGCAGGTAATATGCGCCACTTGAAGATTTGCGCATCGATACGCTAGCTTTTCCTAGGCCGTTCTTTTTGGAGCCCTCAACCAACATTTTTGCGTTCTAATCATGGCCATGAGCATTGACAGATATTACTGCCTTACTGCGCCCCTTACCTACTCCAAAATCTTCACCGGCAAGGTATGCCGTCATTAACATTCGTAAGCAAACGTATGAGTCTATCGATCCTTTATAGTTCATAGGAGCTTTCATCGGTTTGTCGTGGTTGGCGGTGTCGTCTACGTATTTGCTAGCCATGTTGCCTCCAAACAGCTTCGCCTTCAGCTCATCCGGCGGAGTTCGCGTAAGGTTTGCCGACTTCTCCAATTGCTTGTTTCACGAAAGCCCATTATGCTGCAGATGTGCGAGCCGTTCTATGGATCGAATAACGTGAAAACTTTGAGCTATTGCCTTTTCTTTTTCGTGCCAACTCTGGTCCTGATGCATTACTACGGATCCATGTTCCACTCGCAGCTAATGCATGAGATGAGAGGCAGCCAAATTGCTCATTCATGCATTGACCGTAAGTCGCTCGCGAGAGGAATACCTTAATTTCAACTAATGCAGAGGTGATGCTTTTAGCCGGCCTCAAGCGTGACAGCGGTGACCGTGGCACTGACAGCTCGGCCTCCAACTCAGCTGTCCTCGAGGAGACGCACACGACAGCTCAGCTCTTGCTCGAGAGCGCATTGGCCAACCCACACAAGCACATGAGCATCCTGCACTTGAAGGTGGGTAATGCGTACATTTTTTAAAGATAATCTAAATAGTGATCGAGGCATTGTAGCGTCAAGCTGCCTTCGCAACTCGACCCATTTTGGCTGCTGATAGACGCCATCAATACAATATGGCCAGGTCCATGGCAGCGATTTCGCTGACATTCATCATTGTCGTCACACCGTGGACTCTGAAAGAGATCGTGGTATCGTGCACCGGCGCTTCCGTAAGCATGGAGTAATTCGAAAAAAGTGAGCGTCATGCATCATCCTCTTACAGCTGCCATCTGCCTTGGATTTCTGCATCACTTTCACAGGCATGACCTATGTGCTATGGACACCTTTCGTATTCTGCTATTTCAGCCCACGATTTGCGAGCACCGCCAAGGCATATGTTTTGCAAGAAGTGAGTGTGTTCAACATTATTGTTCATATTGCCGGAAAAAGCTAAGCAAAGGTAAAAATAGCTAAGCAAATCCCAACGAGAACTTTGATTCTCGATTCGATGACGAATACTTCTCGACTCTCTCAAAAATTTTATTCGATTAATATTCAATAATTGATTTTTTATCGAATGCTCGATAAATCATGAATCATGATTTTTAATTGACTTGGTCATTAGAATTTTCAATGTTAACGATAGCCCGGTTCCAACATGGTAAATCAGCATAGTCAGGAGACGTAACTTGACTTTTTAGCATAGTCAGGTCACAGCTAGCTCGCGCGCTCAGCTCGACCTGACTTAACTGGTTTACCGCACTGCACTATGCTGATATCCCGTGTTGGAACCGGGCTAATATTTTTTTTTTCTCTACGCTTCATTATGGTGCGTGTGATGAAAAGCAAATCGATTAATAATCCATTGAGTATCGATAACGTATTTCATTCAATATTCTTGATTATATTTTTCAACTAACTTTCATTATAGATTATTTTTCGATTAATTGGGAGTTGATTTCAGCAACTTTTCAACAATGAATACTTCTTGACTATTCAAGAACTATTCAGTGATGTTCAATTCAACAACTTATCAATAATGAATACTTTTTGATAATTCAATAACTGTTCAATAACTTTCAATCATCAACTTTTCAACAATAAATTAGGCTTAAGTTTTCAAGAACTATTCAGTAATGTTGATTTCAGCAACTTTTCAACAACAAAACCTTCTTGACAATTCAATAACTATGCAAGAGCTCATGTTCAGTAGCTTTTCAATAATGAATAAAATTTGAATATTCAATTACTATTCAGGAATGTTCATGTCAGGGCGTTCTCATATTGGACTTTAGCTTAACAAAACCTGATTTTGGTTAACCAAAAACTGGTTTTAGTCAAGCGCTATGTAGTGCCTACCTACCGAAAACAGGTTTTTGGTTAACCAAAATCAGGTTTTGGTAAGCTAAAGTCCAATATGAGAACGCCCTATCAATAACTTTTCAAGAATGATTATTTTTTCATACTTCATGAACTATTCAGTGACAACTGCACTTAAAAGACATTTCCAAATACTCTAAGTGATCGAGGATCAAATGATTTCTTATTGAGGTTTGCTCCGTAATTCTCGTTGGGATGCTCAACATTCCAAGCAAAGCAGCTGCTTTTTGTGAATGTTGAGCGAAATTATGCAATGAAAACCAGTTATGTTGCTCAACATTCACAAAAAGCAGCTGATTTGCTTGAAATGTTGAGCGTTTGCTTAGCTATCTTTTCCTTAGCTTAACTTTTTCCGGCAATATGAGAACAGCGTATTGACTTGAGAACCTAACCTAGACTTCGTCAACCACCTCTAAACCTATATATTTTCTGAAAGCTTATTTCCCAAGGGTTTGCTTAACGGTACTTATAAAATCCTGGCCTGAAGCTTCTCATAGCATCAAATTTTAAAAAATCTCTAGCTCCCTTCGGTGTGCTTTTTTCGGCAAGTAGAGCTAGCTAGCTTCAAATACCCCTCATGAAATCAAAAGGGATAACTTTTTTCTTTTTTCATGAGCAAATCACTAGAATGCAAATGGTCAGGAAAGGATATATAGAGTGACATACTATACTTTATATTAAATTGTTACAAATGTTTTGCTACTTGAAAAATTGTACCTCTGTATCTCTTTTCCTGTTCATCCTATCAACTTGCTTATGAAATTTAAAAAGTTAGATCTCTCAATTTTGGCGGGGGTTATTGAAATACATGATACCATTAAAACGAAGTGGTACTGAGCTAAAAGTTTTTCATTTTATGTTATGGGAAGTCATAGGCCAGGATTTTAAAATTAACACCATGCGAGTCTCCATGAAGTAAGCTTTCAGAATATGTATAACTTTTGGGTGGTTGAGAGAGTTTGGGTAAAGAACTCTACCAGGTCAATCTGCTTTCAGATTTTTTGCAGAAGGCCACCCGAGGGCTGTTGCTCTTCACACGAAGTTCAAAGCCACAAGTCTGGTGGCCTAGGGGCCTTATTTGAGCAAATTCATCCGATGTTTGTGCTACCAGACCTGCACGACCAGGTTGATTCCAAATCGCATACGAGGGTTCCTGAGTTCCATGAGCTCTGTCGCACAGGATCGGAGGGCAAATTCATCTACCCTTTGACCGGAAAGGCATCCTCAACGACGAGACTGCCGCACTACGCCAATGAGGAGTTTAGAGAACAGCTCTGGGGTAATAATGAAACGCAACGTGCGTTCAATAAATTACTCAGCCCAAGTATATATGTATGTGTAAGCTTATTGGTATTCAACTGAAATTAGCTAGTGGCCGCCAGAGCCACGCATAAAATCTTCTAAATAATTATTCAATCAGGCAATTCCTTTCGGTAGTATCGTTGACTTCATTCCTCTATCCTTTGCAGGCGAAATTCTAGAGCGTTCCCTATCTCTAGCTTCCCTTGCGGACTTGGGCAAAGCATCCAATTTTCGCGAAGACTCGACTTGACCACAAACTCTGGATGATGATGCGCCAACCGCTTTCTTTGTCTTGCATGACCTCTCGAGAAATAAACCATGTGCTTTTCTTTTGCGTATTTAAGTTTTTCTTAAATAGTCTGAATATTGGAAAAAAACTTGGAATTTTTTGGACACTTGTATTTTCCGTTTTTTCATCCAATTCAGGGGGGTGTCGTAAGTGAGTTTTTGTATTGAGCGTAGGCTCAAGTTACATTTTAAACAAGTCAGCTAACGCTTTCTTGAAATTGACCGCAAAAATTAAACGCAAAATCTCACACCTAAGCGCGAATGGTACTTGTTTTCTCGATTTAACGCTTTATCTCTTTATATCCACCATGCCGCAATGTGCCCTTTTTGCTGATAAATAGCTTGTTCTCATAGAACTCAGTAAGGGAGGCGGTAAGCAAAGCAAGGCACTTTGGAAGCTCATAACTTCGTAAGTATTGAGCCGATTGGAATAAAATTTTGAAGCATTCATATTAGAGCATAACGAAAAATGTACATGCAAAATTTCGTCCGGATCGGAGGTCTCTATGGAGATGGCTGATTTTTCTCCTTTGCTTAACTGATTTGCCTCACTTTCAGTAAGGGGGTTGTGATTTTTCCATTTTATCCCAATGTGCACTATGGGCTACTTTTGAGACACATTTTGGCATGGATCATATGCCCGTATTTCATGCAATATATCAGCGTTACATCAGCTTCAATTTGTTATTAAGGGGTGCATTATAATTGATCATCTGCTTACGGTAAAACAAGTCGAATTATCAGCACAGCAACTTTTAAATTGCAATTCACTAAACCTCTACAACTGATTTTAGCTATTTTGATGACTTTTAACGAAAGAAAAGTTTTTTTCCATAATTATGATGGCGCATACAATGCTGGCTAAATTGCAAGATCGAAAGAATTATGGCAAAAAAGCACAATATTAAACAAGTAATAATTAAGCGCAGTAAAATTACCAGGTGACACATGTCATGCTAGTTATTGCGATCGATGTTACGGCGCTCATAATTGAAGCTGAATTACGAACGGCTTCATTTTCCGCTAAAAGTTACCCAAAATGCTAAATAGAGGGCGTATCAACCCTCGGGCAAACTCACGGCAACATTTTTGCGCAAACATTAGGAGGGCGGAGCTTAACATAGGATCCAGATGTGGTATTTTGAATTAGCTCTCAAACTGGCACTTTTATGAATTAATCAACAGAATCATTTAGTAGCACTGATCAAATCGAGAACTTCCATACAAAAGTTTGGGCGATTTTAAGAGCAAGTTCGAGCTCAAAAGTTGTTCTTTAGTGCCAAATGGCGTTTTTTCAATGTTTTCTGACCCAGAAGCTTGAATCTTATGTGTTTTGTTTCATTTATTTTTCAAATAGAGCAATGACTTCGACGGAATTTACCAAAATGTCTTTTAAGTGGGCTCCAAAAATCCCAGTTCGAGGTCATTTTCGATCCAACTATTCTACTTAGTGCAAGCTGCTGGGAAGAAACTGCCGCTTCAAAATGAGCGCGATGCTCAAGATCATCTCTGATATGAAGCATGTATGAGGGGCCTCTACCACCCTAGTCTACGCGCGGTCTCCTCATGGACTGGCAAGTACGACAGTCCTGGTTGGCCCTGGGGGCTCTGTAGTGTCTATGCACTCCCAAATCCAGAGACAAAACTCTTGAGCAGCGAGCTTTCCCACACCGTAGGATCACTACCGAAATGAGAGGCCTCTGGGTGTTAGTGAACGAACTTAATCTAGAAACGTAGCCTTTCAACCCGAGTTGTTCACCTTGCGCTGATTTGAAGCCTCAGTTCACCCAGAGGCCTCTCATTTCGGTAGTGATCCTACGGTGTGGGAAAGCTCGCTGCTCAAGAGTTTCGTCTCTGGATTTGGGAGTGCATAGACACTACAGAGCCCCCGGGGCCAACCAGGACTGTCGTACATGCCAGTCCATGATGGAGCAGGATGGTGCGGGGAAGTTGCGTGATATGATTGTATTGTTGCGCCTGCGTGCGCATCACCTTTTTTTGCGCAGTATTACGTTTCATGTCTAAGAATAAAGATCTCAAAAGCATCTTTTATTCTCTGTTACTTTGGCATTCAAGAGATTCTTGTCATTGACGTCGAGGATCTCCCTTGCCTCTCCAGGATCGAGTCCACGCTTCGAGGATCATCTTGTCACCACTCTCGTCGAGGTGATCTCCTTGGTCAACATCCTGGACCAAAAACTGGCGCCCAACGTGGGGCACGAACTTCAACCTGAAGGGAGGAAGCCGCCCCATCACTGGTGGATCTACGGAGTTGACTAGTCGCCGACGCTGTACATCACCACACACCTGAAGGAAGAGACGAAGTCACTTAGTAAATGAGTAATTTTGTAGTCTTCTGTCATTTTGCGCATTGCTCATGACAAATAAACCTTTCTAAACTAAATGAAATGCGTATTGCATGCGGTAAGCACATAGCTACCGAGTCATTGTCGATTGCAACTTATGAGCGATCATTCCACGCCAAAGTTGCCTCATCCTCCATCGGCGAGAAAAACCCTCTTTGGAAGATCGCCTTCACCAATTCGGTCGTCGCCCTTCTTTTCTGAACGGTCGCTCCAGGGGCACAGGGTAGAGTCTCTCGAAGAGGTCAGAGGATTCCTCAACCTGTCACCAGCCATGCCAGATACCAGGTCTGGAACAAGGTCCAAGGCGGGACCATCGAGCCACCAAGGAAGCGATGACACGTCCATATCGCCCACGGATCCTACCTTAGTGGAGGAAAGCCCTAAGGCGGGTACCTCTGGGATTGGCCAAAATCCAAGCAACAAGGGTGGCCAGCCTAAAAACTCCAAAACCAAAGCCAAAAGCAGCACTCCATCCGAAAAGGACAAGGATAAAGAAGAAAGGCTGAAAAGAAACGCTCGGCGCATGGAGCTTCAAAATAGGGCTACCACATTGAGGAATGCTCTCAATAAGAAGGTCAAGGACATCAATGCCATGACCAAAGATTACCGTCATGCGGTCAGGTCCGAGGACACCGCTGCGTCCAGCATCAGAATGATGATGGAAAACATGGATATGGAAAGAATTGATTTAATCAACATCGAGCAGGAATACAAGGACGTGCACAAGGCCCTCAGCTTGGATGTATCTGAAAACCTGCTAAGCACAGTCGCAGGCTCCTACTCGGCCATTAAGATTGCCACCTCAATCCTCAGCGAGTCGGCTGAAGCCGCGGAACTTAGAGAGGCCCAACTAGCAGCTCAGGAAGAAGAATTAATCAAGGATATCGACGAAACAAACCATGAACTTGGGGCCTTCAAGGAAGCCTTCTCCGCAAGGGTTTACCATCAGATGCAAGCCAACTTGGATGCGGGGAGAACTCCTCCGCCGAAGCCAGCTAACAGGCCCATGGGCCCAGCCAAGAGGCCGGTGGAAGGAGCAAAGCACGCTCTGGCAAAGAATCCAACACAGTTCTCGTCTAAACGAAGCTCACCCACTGAAGAAATCCCTCAAGGTTTACCAACCAAAGAAAAGCCTTCGGCATCACCTTTATATGTGACGGATTCAGGAGACGTGGACCCAAAAAGTCTGGCAGCGGAATTGGCAGCCGAAGAAAGAAGGCTCAAACCTCCAAATGCCAATTTGCTGGGCAAATTGCACAAGGCTGCAAAATCGAACCTCCAATACGGACAGGAAGAGAAGCGTGAAAAGCAGGTTGCCAATAAGGAACACGCAGTGGAGCAGGCCAGACTCTATGTAGAGCAGGCAGCGCGCAACATGGTCGACACCATCAAATACTCTGACTACTCCAGGGAAGACGTCAAAAAAGCCACGTATAGGATCAAGGAGTTGGAAGTTTGCCTGGAGCTCTGGATCAAATACTGGAATGACTTGCTGTCCATGGATGAGGAAAAGGCCAAAAAGGCCGACGGCGTAGACACCAAATATGACATCCTTCTTGAGACTGCCTACAAATGGGTAGACCAACACAAGCATGCAAAAAAGGCAAAAGCCATCAAGGAATCCAAAGAGCCTAGAACTCCCAAGGGCTCCAAGCTTTTCTACAACCCATTCACGGACTCATATGAAAGAGATGTCAGAGTCAAAGAAGAACCCAATTCGGACAACGAGAGCAAGTCTTCTAGAACCTCAAAAAGCTCAAGGAGTTCCAAGAAAGACGATGAGGGGAAGAAAAAGTCGAAAAAGTCGAAGAAAAGGGCAAGCTCCGAGGAGGATGAAAATGACTTCTGGGCCACGGATGCCACGGTGGACACAGACGAAGAGAGAGAGAAGAAAGCAAAAAGAGAAAAGAAAAAGCTGTTCTCTAAAAGACATGGCTCCTCCAGCTCTTCGTCCTCAGCATCTTCTAGCTCCAGCTACGCAGTGGTGAGACACAAGAAGCAGCACAGACCAATCAAGTTTGACAACCTCAAAGCTCCAACCTTTGATGGAACCGATCGGTATGCCTACCACGAATTCAGGCTGGATTTCAGGGAATTCATCCACCGAGAGGCTGGTCTGTCATACCAAGAGAAATACATCAGGCTGAAGAATGCTACGCGAGGAGGACCAGCCCATCACTTTGTGAAGAACCAACCAAGGACCAAAACGGGGTACAAGCAAGCCCTACGAGACTTGGATGAGGAGTACTACAACCTGGAGAGGCTGCTCGCCTATGCCACCCATCAGTTGCAGCTTCTGCCAGTAGTAGACATGCAAAAACGTGACACGGTAAGGATTGCCCGACAGCACATCCTAGATTTCCTGGCCCAGCTAAAAGCGTGCACAAAAGGAGTCATGGACAAGACGAGCCAGTCAGCCTTCGCCACACTGGCTATACAAAATATCAAACTGGCCCCAGGGACTCGTGACCACATTAACACCTTCCTCACCACCAAAGGAGCAGTCTCGATGACACTAGACTTATTCCACGAATGGGCCTCCACACAAGTCAGACTCACCTATGGAGAGCTGCCAGACAAGCCACTAGTGGAAAAGCCCAATACGGAGCAAAAACCTGTCTTCCCCACCAGAAAGTTTGAAGACAGAAAACCTTTCTTTTCAAAGCCATACGTTCCTGGAAAGGTCACCTTTTCAATCAAAGAATTAGAGGATGAAGACTGGGAGCAATACGCAGACAGCACATCGCTGGTCTTGAGTATCAAGCAAGATGCTCACTTCACGTTTGCGCATTGCCCCTTCTGCAAAGAAGAACACAAGATTTCCATGTGTCCGGAGTTCTTGGCCATGGAGCATCCTAAGCGGTTCTTCCAAGCCAGAAATTCAAAAGCCTGTTTCAAATGCCTCAACGGGGCCCACCACTGGAAATCATGCACCTCCACTGCAACCTGTGGGAACTGCGGCAGTAGCCAGCATCATGCTCTGCTGCATGAATCTTTTGAAGCATTGGCAGCTAAAGCTGGAAAGCGAAAACAGGATCACTCAGAGAAGGACGAAAAGAAGACTGAAGCATCACCGGTCACAGCCACATTGGCAAAACAACAAGAGAGTATCGACAAGCTCACTGCCATGGTTGCATCTTTGGTGGAAACCATGGTCAAAAAGGAAAGCCAATGACAAAATACAGGCTGCCCTGACTCAACAGGGAACATTGTCATGGCAGCACTCACCACTCGACCCATTCTACATAAATCACAAAGAGTAGTGTTCCCAGTAGTCCCTGTATTAGCTTCTAATCCGGAGTTTCCAGAAGTGGAGGTTCTGGTCAATGCATTTCTGGATAATGGCAGCGAACTAACTCTAGCCACAGCGCAACTGCTGGACAAACTCTCCATCCAGGGTAATCCTTCGTCAAAAACCCTAGCATTTGTAGGAACTCAAGCTGAATTCCTAAGTGTTAATGCAAAAATAACTATAAGATCAATGTCCTCTAAAGAAACGTACATGTTGACTGTAGACTCCCTGCCACACCTACAACCAACAATGAAACTGCCACCAATTAAAGCATTGCAAGAAGCTTTTCCACATTTGGCTCAGGCCACCTTTCCACCCTTTGCTCCACACGCACCGCAGTTGTTGATTGGCCAGTGCGACTTTGAGCTCATAAGCCCACTGTCCATCCTTCGAGGCACTCAGGAATCAGACCCAGTGCTCATCACGACAAGATTGGGTCCAACTGTAGCTTACGCAGAACAACAATTAACTGTCCCAGATGCCAATGCGGCAGTGGTCTCCTCACTAAAGCTGCAAGAGCCGAGCCACTGTTGCTCGCTGGAACCTCCCTATGCATCACTGAGGCTGCTGTACGATCTGGACAATTTCATCAGAGAGACTCCGCCGCTGATGTCATTTAATGAAAAGCGTGCTAGAGATATTCTTGCCAAAACGATGGTGCTAGCAAATGGTCAAATGGCGGTGCCAGCTTTATGGAAGAAAAACGAGCCGAAATTAGCCTGCAATTATGAGGAGGTCCTTGAAGATACAAACAGGTTAGAACGACGCCTCAAACAATATAGCTTGGAGGCATATGACAAGTCCTGCACAGAAGTGAACGAGTGGCTCAAGTTAGACTTTGTCAGGAAGCTGGGTCCTGGAGACATCGTCAGGGAGGGGAGGTTTTTGAACTGGCTTCTGGTCAAACGCTATGACAAACCGAGCATGCCTGTCAGGGTGGTATTTGATGGAGCAAGAAGATCAAGAGATGGAAAGTCATTGAATGATGCGCTCCTACCTGGGCCAAAGCTACAAAATGAATGCCTAGAAGTAGTGCTCAGGGCCAGACAAAAACCTGTGTGCATAACGGCAGACATTAGCAAAATGTATCTAAGATTCAAGTTATTCCCTGAAGACCGCAAATTTCACAGGTTCATTTGGCAAGGAGAAGCATACGAATTCTCATCAGTACCTTTCGGCACCACGTCTGCTCCATGTATGGCGCTATACTGTGTCAACAAGCACATCGCTCAATTCAAAGATAGCAATCCGCTAGCTCACAACCTCTTAGCAAGATCACTATATGTAGATGACTTAATTTGCTCAGTAGAGGACGAAAAAGAGGCCGCATTGGCAGTTGATCACATTATAATGATCATGGAAAAAGCGGGCCTTCCTATGAGAAAATGGACGTGCTCCAATCCGGATGTGCTTGCCCACTTGCCGGACGACTGGAAAGCCACAAAATGCCATGTAAAAGACTCGGACCACCTACAAACAAAGGCTCTTGGCATGTTCATTGACTTGACAAAAGACGCAATTTACTTTGAACCACCATCATACACCCCATTTGAAGGAAAACCACTCACACTCCGCATCATGACGCAATACACTCCTAGGTTGTTTGATCTGCTTGGGCTGCTATCACCCCTCCTACTGAAGCCCAAAGCCCTCATCCAAGCAACGTGCGTCATGAGAGCTGTTACACCTGTCGCGTGGGACACAAACTTGGAGTTGATTGACTCACCTCTAGCACAGGAAATCTGTAAGCAGTGGAAACTTTATGTGCAGGATGTAAAAAACGTAGGAATCATTCAGTTCCCAAGAGCACTGCGCAAAAGCAACCCAATCCGGAGAATACTTCACATATTCACTGACGCAAGCAATATGGCTTATGCTGCGTGTGCTTATGAAGTAGTGCATTATGCGTCCAATGAAGTGACTTCAACACTCATCATGTCAAAAATGAGACTCTGCTCGTTATCGTCAGAACGAAACATCCCTGAAAAGGAGCTGCTGGGCACGCTCATGGGCGCATATATGCTGAGACTGCTAGAAAACACCATGGATCCATATGATCAAGTACACTTGTGGACGGATTCCAAGTGTGTACTCATTTGGCTGTGCAAACCAGGTAGAACATGGAAGCAGTTTGTCGGTAGCAGAGTTGCCGAAATCTTCGAAATCACGAACAAATATAGGTGGAGACATGTCAAAGGAAAGGACAATTCTGCTGACCTCGCGACAAGAGGCTTGACCACGGCCAAATTGGTGGAAAATCAGCTTTGGATGCATGGCCCACATTGGATCACTGGACCTCCAGAAGAATATCCAGATGAGAAAATAGAGATCAATGACGACGAAAAAGCAGTGCTTCAAACGTCAATCAAGGGCAAAGCCACTGACCACATTGCAAAGATTTCCACTGCACTTCTGGAACTTAACGCACTGCGAGCTGGCACAAGAGAAATTCCTAAACATCTCATAAAAAATGAAAAGCAAGATGACGCATGGCAACTCTGGAAAACGGCCTCGATCACTAACATAGTCAACAAGCCAGAGACGTTAAATTATCGGCAATTAGTGAGAAGAGTGGCATTTATGCTACAATGGTCCAACAAACCAAGAGAAGAACTTGATCCACCGCAACTGCCACTTATTGAACCTGATATAACAACTAAGTTAAGAGCAGAAGCAAAAATCATAGGGATTGCACAAGCGCATCAATACGACGAAGAGCTCTCCTATTTTTACAAGCACAAAACTTGGCCACAAAAAACACAACTTGCATCGCTCAATATTTTCATTGGCCAATACGGAGAAATACGCATGAAAGGCAGAACATATACTGGAGAGCCAACATGGATAGGAAAATCAAGATTGGTCATCCCAAAGCAATACGCTGAAAAAGTATGTTGGTTCATACATGATGCAATGGGCCATGGTTATGGCAATATCACACTCCAGGCTGAGCTCCAGAAACTGTACTATGTCAAGGCGGCCTCGAAGATCTTCTCGGCGATATCCTCAACATGTGCGATGTGCATAGTGGCAAGAGGAAAAACAATGCAACAATTAATGGCACCGCTGCCTAAACAACTGCTGCCAGCATCAGAAGTGTTCCCATTCCGGAAAATATCAATAGACTTTGCAGGCCCGTTCTACATCAAGTATGGCAAGGCTGGAAAAAAGGTGTATGTGCTTCTAGCAATATGCAATGACACGAGGGCCATCCATGTCGAAATCACTCTCGACTTGACAGCGTACTCGCTAAGAAATGCCTTGGATCGCATGATATCGAGGACAGGAGTGCCAATGTCAATCAGGAGTGATCAAGGTGCAAATCTGAAAAGGGCAAGAATAGAGATTATGTACAATCCACGTCACCAAGAGCTCATCGCTAAACTAAACCAATTGGACTGGCTCACCATCCGCCAATCAGCAAATGAAATTGGAGTCCAAACTTGGACATTTTCGCCCCCATATGCGCCAAACTGCAATGGAGCAGCTGAATCAGCTATAAAAAATTGGAAGCGAGCCTTGTACAAAGTGGTTGGCGAAACACTCCTCACTTACGACCAATTCATAACGGTAGCCAAAAGGGCGGAGAGCATGGTAAACAGTAGGCCGATTGCAATTCTCTCGGGCCACATTATCACGCCACACCACTTTTTAACACGCTCACCGGGGGGAGAGATACTGCCCACAATAGATCCAGAAGAGATAGACACCCTTCCAAAGAAGTACGCCACATTGGAAAGATGCATGCAAGAGGTGTGGACGTACTGGGTTCAAGGTTATTTGGCAAGACTCCACAAATTAAAAAAGTGGACCACCTTCGTAAAAAACATCAAAGAAAGAGACCCAGTAGTCGTGGTAGATCCCAGAGCGCACTCGAAGAGAAGCTCCTGGAAGCTTGGCATAGTTGACAAAGTATACGTCAATGCGGATGGAAGAGTCAGGAGAGTGGTAGTAAAGTACGCTGTCACTGAAGAGGACAAAAATGGAGTGAGCAGAGTGGTGTACAAATATATGGAAAGACCCATCCACTTCCTCATACCACTCCCAGGCCCGGAAGATCTCGACCAGGAAGAACAGGGAAGAAATGTGGAGGACGCGAATGCGGAGGAGGGTGAAGGATCAGACGAATGGGAGGACGTGGAACCAATCCCGATCACAAACATGCTGGATGAAGAGGAGTTTCAGGGACCAATATCGTCGAGGACAAGAAAAAGGAAAAATCAACCCACTCCAGATCTTTGTTGAGCGAGTTTTGATTGTATGTAATCTTGTTGTTATTCACTAGGTTGCGCGAGAACCCGCTATATCGTTCCGCGCACACGCGATAGGAGAGTTACCAGATTGGCAGCTGAGATTTCAGCAATGCGCCTCGCCACTGAGTTGCTCATCGCGCGGAATTTTTAGCAGTTACAATTTTGCATTCGGATGAGATACAATAAAAGTAAAACATTTCGAAGCTTTTAAAACAAATATTGCCTTAAGAAACCTTTTGTTGCCAATACGGCGACGAGATTGGTAAAAGTCAGTAAATACAAAAATAGCCAACAACACCTGGCAACTCTGCACGACGAAGCGACCACCCGGCGTTTTGTTGTCATTTCGTCATTCAAGTACGAATACTCAACGTGTCAACACGTCAAAATGGCTAATTCTAACCCAAGAGAAAATTACTCGACCCAAGGCGGGTTTTCATCATCGGATGATTTCGAGCCACAAGCAGGACCATCGACGAACCATTCTTCAGGTAATAAGCGTATTGCTAATTCAATTGTTAAGGGGAGGCGCATTGCTAAACCTAAACACGAGCCCTTGCTGAACGCAAAAGAAGCCGAAGAAGGAACGGGGGGAGGTCAGAGCAAGGAAGATGAAGGAATGCTCTCTGCGTCTTCGCTTAGCTCCACAGTCTCAGAAAAGGATAACCACAAGAGGAGCAAGTCAAAGCTGAGTAGACGAGTTCAAAGACGAACATCCAGCCCTGACGAATTGATAGATCCCCCACCGAGAGCCCAACCAAGACGAGCGCCAAAAGACATACCTGCGCGTCGAAAATCATCAACAAGAAGAATAGTCACGGTTGAATTTGAGCCTGAGCGAGAAGTTGTCGAACTCAGCGAGTCATCGGATGGAGGCCTGGAGGAGGATGGGGACAACAATGATGTTACTATCGTCCACGAAGGCAGACGGGTGGTGACAGTAGAGGATGACGATGTACTGCTAGAACCGACAGGCCAAGACCAACCTATGCCATACGAAGCAGAAGACAGGGTGGCTGCTGCTGCGGCAAGAGGAGAATCCGTGGCCGTCATGGAACCATATGTTGCCTCGCAAGGAAATAGCAATGCGCCAACCCAAAACGATAAAAAATCTATTATTCCTTGGTCAAAACAAAAAATTGCGTTGCTTTCAGAGTTTAAAATCGCTGTCGGATCTCCTGCGGGCGCATCTGACTCCAGGGTGGCAGACTGGGAATTGGAAAGGTTCGCCATGGAAGACAAATTTAAGGCCACAGTCTACTATGTCAACGAATTGCTGGCCATGGATCCGGACAAGATGGCTGAGAAGCTGAGAAGCCCAACCACGCACATCATGGGACCTATGGAAGATTACGGCGAAAAGCTGATCTCAGACACGAGATCTGAAGGAGAACGACTCGTCAGACCACTGCAGGCACTCAATAAGGAGATGTTTAGGCTCGTCAGCCTCCAGAATGGAATGGCCCCACTTCAAGTCATCAGCCTCACCTACCCTGAATTGTATCCACTCATCTCGGCCAGAACAACTTACTGGATGCAGCTAAACCGCACTCCAGTCTACCTGCCAGCTCTTCCCCAAGCTGAGAGGGCCAGGGCCAAAGAGCACTGGAAAATGATAGCCAGATGTTTGAGAAAAGTCAGGCTGGAAGGCATGGAAGCAGCCCAGGCAATGGATGAAGAACAGGATGACATCATGGAAGGCCTTATTGGAGCTTTAGCCAAGGCCGAACTCCCTGAAAACCCGACTCCAGAAGTCCTCACCAGATTCAGGGACCTCGTAAAGCTCAGCCCAGAGCAAGCAGTCATGGCGGAACAAAAAGCGGCATTCCCTCAACCTGAAGCTTCCCAATTCCGGATCAGGGCCGCATTGGCAGCAGATGAAGCTCCACAAGCTTATCCACCATTCCCCAAAGATGCCTACATCAGGGAATTCTGCTGCCCAAAGCTTCACCCAATGCGGGACAACCAAGAAGCCTTTGACATCGCCCTCAAAGGTACCGTCAAGTGCACTGACGTTAGGTGCAAATTGTCCAGCTCTTATGTAAAGAAAAAGGACAAAAGAATCCTGGACAAGATTGAAAAGGTGTTGGGACAATACTCATTGAGGGAGGCTGCCATTGATGTGGCAGGGAAAGAAGGCCGATTTGATTGTAGGAAGAATGGTCCGGTCAACATGCTTGTCTTGGATGATGCCACGCCTCCAGTCGTCGTTGAAGAAGATTTCGCCGCGTTCATGGAAGATGTGTATAAATACAACTTCTGCTCGGTCTACAACACCCCTTGGAACCGAGTCCAAACGGCCATCCTCAAACAAGCAGGAAAAACTCCAACGAATGGCGTCACCACAGTCACGCTGGCCTCACTGACGGGTAAAATCGCGGTCATTTGTGTCAACCTCCCGGGAGTTAACCAACAGCCAGAAAAGTTGCAATTGCCAGAGGAAATTGTAGACATGCTGACCTCTAAAGAAGTAGTGAAGTGCCAATTCGGCTTAGCGGCTGACCGTCGCCTGGAAAGTCTTGGAGTAGTCATGCAAAATGTAGTCGATCTCACCAATGTGGCAGTCCTTGCGTTTCCGCAGCCAGGAGTGCAGCCTGGATCCATTTTGAATAATGTGTCCTATGTCGCTCACCGCCTCAGACTGCCACATGTTCCTTGTGCACTGAAAAACATTGAATCTACCGGCAAGCCCAAAAAACCAGACTACGCTGACGTAGAAATGAATCATCTTGTGGATGACTTCGCAGCACCAGTGGAAGATTGGCCCAGGCACATGATTGAATACATCAAGTTAGTCCACTATTCGGGGATCATTCTCGTGGTGGCCATGGCTGTGGCAGCGGCCCAGTCCTGCAACTTGGGACCTCAAGCTGATGTGCTACCACTGATCCACCATTTGTTGGCATTGGTTGAAGATCAACCAAGATTTGGTGAGCAATTGCGAAGTGTGGGCTTCAACGCCTTGCCTTTTGGATCAGCGTCACCTCTTCTTCCCGATGTGGGCTCTCCTCCAGAATGGACCAAGTTCCATTTGGCACAACCTTCCTGCTTCACCAATTCGGGCGCATTGCTCTTGACCAAGTTTGGCCAGCTTGGAAAGTTCCATGCTCTTGATCCTGACGCAATATGCCCTCAGTTCAAGTCCGCATTGGAAGAGGTTTTTGCCAAACCATTGGAATATGTCAACCTCCAAGATGCTGTCAACAGGATCTTCGCATCTGGCAAGTATGGAGTGCATCAGTGCCCCAGATGTGGAAGCGTGGAGCACATCGCCAAAGAGCACTGCGCTCAAAAGAAAGTGAAGTGCATTTACCCTAGATGTCAGAAGAAAGAAGAGCACACCATCGCCGTATGCCCTCACGTCATTGCCAGGTGCACCACTTGTCAAGCAGTCGGCCATGTCTCCGCAGATCATGAGGTGCCCTACTTCATTTTAAAGAATGAACACCTGTTTGCCTGCTTATTGCACTGCCAAGGCATCCAAATTTTGGCTGACTTAGTAGTCTCGGTCACCTCAAACGACCTGGGCAGTAAACTCCACGTCTCCGGGAAAAACCTAAGCTTGGAAGCTATGCCTCTAAGCCTGCGCGAATAGGCTGAATCTTCCAAGGGGGGGAGAGAAACTGGAGCAGGATGGTGCGGGGAAGTTGCGTGATATGATTGTATTGTTGCGCCTGCGTGCGCATCACCTTTTTTTGCGCAGTATTACGTTTCATGTCTAAGAATAAAGATCTCAAAAGCATCTTTTATTCTCTGTTACTTTGGCATTCAAGAGATTCTTGTCATTGACGTCGAGGATCTCCCTTGCCTCTCCAGGATCGAGTCCACGCTTCGAGGATCATCTTGTCACCACTCTCGTCGAGGTGATCTCCTTGGTCAACATCCTGGACCACATGAGGAGACCGCGCGTAGACTAGAGTGGTAGAGGCCCCTCGTCTAAAAGGAAGCGTTGAGTCCACCCTGAGTGCAGAGAACGTATCTAGGCCTCAGGCCCGGACACATCCAACCCCTTTCACTTTATCTGCTATTTGGGTAACTAAAGTATCAAAAACAGTTTTGTTTCTGTTTTTCCAAATGTGCTATTTTTTGGCAATTGCGACGCATGAATGCATGCACGCCAAAAAAAATTCAGCACCATCTATTGCATTATGCTTGTCTTTTGTTCCCTACTGCTCAAAATTTCTAATCACCTTGCTTTTCTTGTTTGGTAAGCTAGAAGCAGCATTCAGTTGAGTGATTCAGCGAAAAGCAATGCTAGTCCAGGGGGGTCTCGTAAGTGAGTTCTTGACGCAAGTTTTGCATGCTAAAATCACCAAATCTGTTTGTCTTAGCCTAGGTGGCGCTAGTAGTTCTTACTACATAGCGTGTGAGCTCAAGCGACGTGTCAGTCATGGAAGCAAGCGGGCTAATCTCACGCGTCTTCAACAGAGCTCCTAGATAAGTTCTGTCTTTTTTTAAAAAAAGTATGCAATTTGGGCACTTTCTGATAATTTAAGGCAGGTTATGGAAATTTTTGGAAGTGAAATCTGCTGGTCCTGACTCTTGATACGTAGGGTTCTAGATATTCCTCCGCGACTTCGTTTTACTACGTAATAGGGTGAACCGTAGAGAAAATCAGCTGTACTCATTTTGTTCAATTCACTACATAGAAATCCCCATGAACTGAACAAAATGGGGTCAGCTGATGCCTCTACGCGTTACCCTATAACGTAGTAAAACGAAGTCGCGGAGGAATATCAAGAACACTATTGATACGTAAAGGTATTTGTATTTCACAAAAATAATAAGGTAAAGAATACAAGTCAAATTTGATGAGCAATTCTGCGTTTAGCATTGATTCTGGGACTAGCTAATTGGTTTCTTCCTCGTAGGCGTCCAAATCGTCGCATGAGGACGTCCTGTACTTCCTGCGAAGAGAGAAACATTTGGCCATTATGCGCAGTGAGCGCAAAGACAAATGAGCATGGGTATAGGCTACCTTCTGATAGTAGCATCCCGGCGAGCGACATGCAGAACGACCTTTCCCGAGCGGATATTTTTGAAGGCTGAAATGGCCTCGGCGTGGGACATGCCTTGAAGAGCGAGCCCATTGACTGCAAGGATTTCGTCTCCTGCGAATAGAAAATGAGATGATGCGACTTGGCCAGACCACTGCATACCTTCTTTAATGGTCCCTTGCTCCACGGCCTGACCGACAGAAAAGACGGTTTTCACGAAGATCCCGATGGAGCCTTTAGGGCTGTCGATTCCGCCAACCACAGAAAATCCGAGTCCCTTCTTCCCGTGGCCTTTTTCGAATTCCACCGTGTGAACGGACACGGACAGAGACCTTGGCCTTATGCGTGGGATCATCGATGCCTTGAGCTGGTGGCCACTTTGCCGTGGTTCCCGCTTCTTGTTGTCCATGCATGGGGTAGGCGTGGTCGGCATGCTGTAGAGGCCGCGGTATTTCTGGAAGCACGCAAGCTGTAGCGTTGCACGATTATGATGGTGATCAATGAGTCTTACCTGATGGCTGATAGTGTAGGACCTGGCAACGCTCGTCGTCTCGCTGTATTCGGTACCAGCGACGGAGACCTCGTCTCCCACGTCCTCCTCCTCGAGGGCGTAGAAGTTTTCTACAGAGTGCGCGGGGGTCATGAAAGGCGTGTTATCCACGCATGCACCGCGGCCCAAGTGGTGGTGAATGTGGTGATGATGGTGCTCGATGCTTTGGCTGTTGCTGCCAATCTTGATGACCGTCCTCAAGCCGCCGGTAGAGTCAGGATGCTGCACATGGAGCGGAGCGGAACGAGGACGCTCAATCAGCGGCAGCTTCCGACGCCTTCGCCTCTCCACAGGACCGACGACGACGGGCTCCTGTATGCAGTCGCCGCCATCATCTCTGGCGAGGATGATGTCCACTTCGGGGCCGCACGTTCGGAGCAGGGCTTTCGCCTCCTCCATCGTGAGTCCACGCAAGGACTTGCCATTCACGTTGATGATCTCATCACCCAAACGGAACCTGCCGTCACTACGTATCCAAAGAAATTAAAAACTCAGTGCCGAAAAGATCCGGATTGATTTGAATATTTCTTATTAGCATTTAAAAGTCAACCCTCCAGAACATTCAAAAATACTATAGCAGTAGATTGGAAAGTACGCAACAAATAAGTTTCATTGCCAAACAATTTCACTTTGTATGAACTCTTAATAGCCTTGAAACAAAGGATAAGGAAAGATGACGAAAGCCATGTAGCTAAAGCAGCAAGGAAAGTGTCAGAAATAACTCCCCATGCAGTACAAACATGATGATACTTCAGCTAATCAATTGTTATAAATGAAAAACAATCCGGATTTTTTCTAGTGAATTCACTGTCGAACAAGGAT
Organism: Paracyclopina nana; assembly: GCA_019096065.1. NCBI lineage: Eukaryota > Metazoa > Arthropoda > Copepoda > Cyclopoida > Cyclopettidae > Paracyclopina > Paracyclopina nana. The sequence goes on along the minus strand of JAGUCH010000001.1, from coordinate 9,860,302 downwards.
GAACTTAAAATCCATATAAAGCCTTTTATAAACTGCAATACGATTTCACGATGTTATAATTCAGTTTACCGATCCGACTCAGCTCTTTTATAACACAGTTCTTTCTAAGCATTTTGGGGGATGTTATATACTTCATGGCCCAGGAAACAAATTTGAGGCATATTGAGTAATTCCCTCATATTCCATGTAATACCAATTCCGAAGAAGTTAGAAAAAAGGGAAGGGACAACCTAGATCGAATCTCAGATAGTAGGAGTAATAGTCCAATTCTCTATCCACTGAGATTTGGAAACTTCATGTAATTTATTATATTACATTACATTATTAAAGCCAGATGATGAAATCAGAAAAAAGTTAAGGCATACTGCATGGGATTCGAACTGTTATACAAGTTTTGAAAGCGGAATATAATTGGAAACTGTGATTTTGAGCTTTCCTATATACAACTTTGCAACTATCCATGAAACTAAAAAGTTGATAAAGGCATAGCGGGTTTTTTTTCATCACTTCAATAGGCCTGGCCAAAAGCGACTTCATGGCTTGCAGGAGTTATCTGTATTTAAACGAGCCATACCTTTCTACAAGTCCGCCCGGCTCGATGTGAGCGATAACGTAGCCAGTGGTGCCTTTGCGGGGGTGCCTCTTCTTGCTGATGATGATGCCGAGCTCCCCGCTCAGGTCTTTGGTCAACCTGAACATTTTGAAGCGTTTGCTCGACAAGCTAGGCAATAAGTGGTTGGGCTCGGCCTCAGACGCATCGCCGTTTTTGATGAACCTCCGGTTGGCAGGGTGCGGGGCGGCGAGCAAATTTGCCACGGGCTCGGGCAACTTGCTCTTTCGCGGAGGCTTCTTGATGGTCGTTGCTGGCTGAGGTTGCGCGCATGCTTGTTGTTTGAGTTGGGCTCCCGAGTCCTCGGAGCCCGAGGATAACGAGTCTTCCGTGTCTTTGCTCGAGGAGTCTTTGCTGCTGTCACAGTTCTTCACTGATCCCCTGGGCGAACTCTTGGCGTCCGAGTCGTAACCCGATTCCTCGGCCTTCAGCGAATTAGTCGGCTTCGACTGGCCCCGGACGGGCAAATCGGCCACTGACAAGGAGCGCTTGCGCCGCAGGGCATTTTTTCGCGCGCGGAGGCTGGTGTAGACGCTGCCCGATTGCGGCACGGCCTCGGCCTCAAAATAACCGCATTCCGACTTGGCCGTCGACGGAGGCTGCTGGTGCATCGCGTAGCCATCGTGGGCGTTCATGCTCTCGCGACGCGATACCTGGCCTTCCTCCGGCAACACGGCCAGCCTCGATCGGATGTACGCGTATGGGAATTGGCCTCTCGGTGGCGGATGCGGCCTCGTCTCGGCCACCGACCGATGAATGTTGGAATCCGAGCTAAAGATGGGCCGAGGCCGTGTCTGCGTGGCCGACTCGGCGATGACGGAGGAGCCGATCTGGGAGGCCGAGTCCATCGCGCTGATTTGGCTGACGGAGTCGAGGTCGTAGATGTCGTCGAGACGGGAGGCGCTGATGGCAAGGAAGTCGGCGAAGTCGGCGTGAAAATCGCCCATATCGGTCCCCGTGGCTTTGTCCACCTTCTGCTTCTCCTCCGAACGCGTTCGCTGCTTCAGCAGAAACCGTCTGGCCTCCCCGTGGCCTCTGTTGAAGAACAAATTCCTGAGGGATTCCACCCGGCTCACGCGTCGCTTCAAGTTGGTCGGGGGATCGCGGGAGGACGAGGACCACGCATCATCGCATCGGGTCACTGCTGCATCAACGCTTGAGCAAATCGGGGATCGGAGCGAGTCAGCAGGACTGTGCGGGGTGACGACGTACTCAAGCCGCTCAGGATCGCTTACTTTGACCTGCATGTCAAACTTTCGACCCACCCTGCGACCCCACGTGGACAGGCCTACAATTAAGGGAACACAATGTCACCCATTTTAATTAGCATTGAGCCGGCGCATTCACCGTATCCGCGCTAATTTAGGTCCATTCGAGAATAAGTACGCTCCAAATTAAAGTCTCCAATTTTTTGCTTTTAATATTAAGTCCGATCAATATTAGTGTGAATGGTCAGAACTGCTGGTAAGGCCAGCGTTCACCTGTGTAAAGGGTGGAATAGAAGGAAAATCAGCATAGTTAGGTCACGGCTAGCTTGCGCGTTCAGCTCGACCTGATTTAACTGGTTTACCAAACTATGCTGATATTCCATGTTGGAACCGGGCTTCCCCAGCTCGACATATACAGTCTGACCCGTAGATTTCTGTACACTTTGAAATCAAAAGTTTGTGTTAAAACTTCTGGAAATACTCGACACAATGAATACTGTTGGAAAGCTTGAAACTTAAGCCATCATTTTTAGTTTTGATATTTTTAAAAAGTATTAATTCAAATTTTGATTTAGACCACAAAATTGATAGTTACTCCAAATTCACGCCCATTTTCACTGATTTATTTGATGAAAAGTCACTTTCACAAAAAATATATTTATTCAATTTCACATAAAATTGGTTAAACATTTGATCTTCATAAACAAAAAATCCCAAAGATGTGATGTTTAAAACACTAATTTTGAAACTTTTTTAGTAGGCAGTGGCCTTATTGTCTTTTTTCTTTTTACTGAAAAATATCCTTTCCAATCATCCACCTTTCTGATGAGCCAGTACAGTGCTGCAAGATTTTTTTTCATGAAAAAATGTCAAAAAAATAGTCAGGATTAGCTTAGCTGATAATTTGGTCAATAATAGCCGGTTTTGGCAAATTTGCTTTTTTGGGAGAAAAATTAAGGGTACCTCAGGAAAATAAAGTTTCCTCATTTTTTTACTTTTAAGGTGGATCCCACAACATTAGGCAGCTAAGCTTAAGCAAAAGCAAAGTAACTTTGATTGCAAATATCTCAGCAACTTCTCAACTGATTCGAACCAAAATTGGTAGGATTCATCAGTTTCCTTATAATTGTTCATGCCTAATTCAGTCCAAATCCGAGGTCACATTCCACACAGGGCCAATCAGACTTTTTTTTGTACGTTATGAATTTTTCCGTCAAATCGTAGCTTCTATGGCGGAGCTTTCTAAGCATGGCAAATTTCGACTTTTTGACTTCTTCAAACAGATAAAGTCGCCAAAAAATGCAATCAGTTCCACTTCAATCCTTGGTCATGAGACTTTTGCTCCACTTTGGACTTGATTTTATTGATAACCACCCATGACCCTACAACTCAGGCTTATTTTTGTTATTCTATTTTTTAGGAAAATGAGATGTTCATTTTGGGCCCAATTGTGGTCCCCCTAAAGAACTAAAATGTAAGCTCAAAAGCATAAACGGGAAGAATTAACTTCAAAAATGAGTTATTTAAAAAAAACATTTATCTTTTATGCCTAAAAGTGGACTTTTGAGGCATTTTTTTGCTTTTGATTTTTTTTGAGGTTTTTTAGCAAACTTGACCGGGTCACTTCTCGACCCGCTTGTTTCTACGGCATGATGCCGCTACCGCAAATGAAGTATTAATTTGGGTCTGTTGGAGCATAAACTGCTGGTATTCAGCCAAAAAAGCGAAAAATGACGAATTTTGACTTGGCCGAAACGTACAAAATGAAGTTTTTTTGGCCCAGTGTGCATTCATAAGATTGGTTTTAAGCAAAGCAAAGCTGGGTTAAGCAAAGGGAAATTGGGTACCACTTAGCAGCCTCGGATTTGCACTAAATTTGACTACAACAATTATAAGGCAACTCTGATGAATCCTACCAATTTTGGTTCGAATCAGCTGAGAAGTTGCTGAGAAATATGCAATCAAAGTTACCTTGCTTTAGCTTAAGCTTAGCTGGCTATGTTGTGGGATCCACCTTTAATTTCATTTATCCATTGAAGCAAAAAAAGATGGCAAAAGATTCAAGCTTTCCAACGATATCCATTGTATCTAATTATTTCCCGAATTTGTAACACAAGCTTTTGAAATTGTTCTCATAAAACTCAGTTAGGCAGGCGGTAAGCAAAGCAAGGCACTTTGGAAGCTCATAACTCAGTAAGTATTGAGCCGATTGGAACCAAATTTGAAGAGATTCGTAAGAGCGTATAGAAGAATCTTCATGCCAATTTTCATCGGGATCGGAGGTCTCTAAGGAGGTGGCTGATTTTTCTCCTTTGCTTAACTGATTTGCCTCACTTTCAGTAAGGCAACCTTAGCGTCCTCCAATCCGGATGAAAATTGGCATGAAGATTCTTCAATACGTCCTCATGAATTCCTCCAAATTTGGTTCCAGTCGGACGAGTAGATGCTGAGATATAAGCGCGCAAAGTGCCTTGCTTACCTTATAGAAATGTTTATGACAACAAGCTAAAGTGTACAGAAATCTACGGGACAGACTGTATACGTATATGTATTTAAGTCCGACTTTAATTCGAGCGGGTATAGTACACTATTGAGAGACTAGCTACCGGCAATTTACTGCACTTTTTTCCTACCCTTGAATAACGAGAACATTGTCAATTGGTCCTCTTCTCGCATGACGTATGGTATTGGACGTAACGACGCGTCGAAGAAGTCACCATGATGGTTGAACGACGGTGATCGCGACCTGACTGAGCTTGATTCTGCACTTTTTGCTCCACAAAAATTGACGCGTTATTAGTTAGGGACGCGCAAGAGATGCGTCGATCGCTCTAGCGCACAGCCGCGCCGCGCGATACGAATACCTTACATGTAAGCATTGAATGAAGCCATGTCAAAATCATTTGATTGACGCGAGCGCTATACTCAGCATGCAGATTTTGCCCGCTAACTTTGTCCAGCGAAATCGACTTTGGAAATTGGCTTGGCTTACAAGTCCATGCCAGTGGCATGATTCCAGCTAGCTGTGTGCGACAATTGTGGAAGAGTGCAAAACTCTGGCCTTTGCACCCCTTCCCAACAAATAGGTCTTGACGAAATTGGAGAAGCATCCATCAATAGGTATAGCTAACGAGCGAGGGGAGCACAAGGACACTGCGGTTGGAGGATCCTCAGCCCGTTATAATTGAGCGCTCGGGTGACATCGTTCAGCGCAATCCCAAGCCTGGATTAATTTCCTATGAAGCGGTTGGCTCCATGAAACTAGAACTTATGACGGGTTTTCAAAATAGCCGTACGCGAACATCCTTTCTGAGAACATCTTTAAATGGGTTGGGGATATGGTGGTATTTTCTCCTCCAGCTTGAAAAATCGCATAAGAAACCTTGTCTTGAGCAAACAAATCTAGAGCTTCTTGCCAAGAAGATAAACGGAATATTCAGTTTTACTCGAGGCACAGCCTTCTTGCGATTGGCACGAGAAAATAACTGATGCCTAAAAGCAGCTTTTAATGCTACGACGGTGGTCTTGCCACTGCCACGCGTGAACGTAAAATACTCGACCGCCGCGATTCCAAACAGTTTTCGCTCAGCATTATTTACTACTTTATCTCTTTTCAAGATGCTGAGGAAGAGGTGAATGCACAATAAACAATGCACGCTCATTATCAAGCAGTCATGTCAAAGTAGTAGACCTTGAAAATTTTGCCTGCAAAATCAGATCAAGGCAAAAGGGTAGGAAACTTCCTGCGGGGAATATGCCACACCAGACAGACAGCATCAAGCGTTGCTCGTCTCCAGGTAAAAAAATATTTACCAACGAGATGGAAAGAGATTTCAACGCCTTGTGTGTAACAATTAGGTTGTGCAACGCACTAGCAGAGCAATACAAATTTCTGAAGAGCAAACTCTCATTACGGTAATTGGCTTCCATACCTTGACTTTGAACTTGGCGTGTCAATTGAATGAAATTCCCTCGGTTATTTTGTTCGTTATCGGATATAGAAAAGTGCGCTACTACGTACCTGAAGGTACTCTGTTGGGCTCGTTCGGCGAGGGTGCCAGATTGGCATGTACGTCATCGAACCCTGTTAGCCGGGGATCGTCAGCAAAAACAGCTCTGCGCCGGAACAGTCTCATCGTGGAGTTTTCGCCATGTCAATCTGCAAAGATCAGTTCATTTTCTCATCAAAGTTGTAAATTACGCCCATCTCTTGCAGGAGAAACAGGATGACTTTAAAGTTCAAGGTTGTAATTACTGCATATTGTTTTTCACGAATTGCCCAAATTCTGCAATTCCAGTCGAACTGTCGTTTCTCTGAAACGAACCCCGTTGTCGTCAGTGGATAAAAACCTAATTTGCCAATCACTATCATCAAAAGGTGCAAGGCTGCGAGGACAAATTAGCGGATGTCCTAAAACTTCACCTTACCTTCACCTTCGAAGATGGCGGTTGGGAAATGATCAAAATGTGATAAATAGAAACTTTACTGAAGTGATTTGAGCAGTAAAGTTTCTTTTTGCATTGCAGCGCGCCTAATGAGGTGTTCTCGCCTGAAAAGGATTATTGTTACGGACGGTCCAGGTTCGAATGCAAATTTCAAGCTACTTTCACCATGGCACACAGCTATGGGTCTCGCAGCACGAGAGATCACGTATGCTCATTGCATTCCACGGATAGCGCAGGCGTGTGGTTTTTTCCCCTTCGAGAAACGAGGTACCTTTGGATGTCCAGGAAAGTCGTCGGATCGCGCTTATCTCACTTTCTAAACATATTTTTTTGCCTCGTGTGTTGACCCGGCATTTTCGGTTGAGAAATCCGCCAGCTCAAGAGGGAAATGAGGGAACATGGTCATGATGACATCCAGCCATGTAGCGAGGAAGTGAAACTTGTCCAAACTTTCACGACCCAACTTGAAGGTCAACCTGGGTCTCAAAAAGTGTAAACCGGTTCGTTTATCATGCATATTGGCCAGTCGTCGATTGGAAACTTTCACCCCGATAGCTGCGCGTACGCAAGTAGTGACATGACGAACGGCCAAGTTCGTACGCAAGAAGTGCAAATGATGAACTACCCTCATTTACATGAGCCAGCAAAATGTTTTCGCTGCGACCGCTCAAGACGGGCAAGGGGCGATAAAAACTTTCCTCCCAACAACGATGCAAAAAAGGCAAACTTTCTCCCTTGACGACATTGGTGAGCCACCCAAAATTTGTGTTGAGCAAGGAGAAATTATGGTGGCCACCCGTTGCGACAGCCAACGCGCATCATGACGACAACGCAACTGGCAAATAAAAATTCGCTACTTTCACCACGCAGTCGCAGGCGCGCTACAGTACGCTAAAACGCGGCAGTTTGTGACCCATGAATGACGGCAGGTCCATTTTGGGGCATCATTAATTCAGCCAACTTTCCCGTCGGGCGTTTTTATGCAACCCTCAATCTGTGCATGAACTGATCGATTTGACTTTTGGCAATAAACACAACCAAACAGCAGGAGGGGCTCGCAGTATGTGGACTTTCTCGAGTTATGGAAACCGATCGATCGCTCATTCATTAATAATATGAGTCGTCATTTTTGCCTCCAGAGAAAGTAAGCTAGCTCAAATTGAAAATTGGAAGATGCTTATCAAGCAATCATGAGAGTTTCACTCAAAATTGAACACGTCTCGACTGATATGGCCTTGAAAACGACACCCGCGACAAGATAGACTGAACCAGGATGATGCCTGCATCAATTAAAATCGTTTCCTAATGACCACACGCGCGTCCGCGATCACTGCGATTTGGCATGGGCGGGGAAGGACATTTTTGCCTGATTATTATTGAAAACTTGGCTTGTCAAGAAAAAGATGCCCCCTCGCTGCACTCGCGGCGTGCTTGCGTATGTATCTACTACGTTGACGCGCTCGCTGGGTGGGCCACACAAAGTTTCACCTTTTGACTCCGTGAAATTTGCTTTTGAGCCCCAAAGACATGCTGGCTCAAAACAATTTGTGAGGGAACACGAAATCTCCAGAATTGCATCATTTGTTTAGCTAATTCCGCATGGCCAAACGAACCTAGCTTTAGGGAGCTTTGGGAGGGAAACCCAAGTGACATCGAATTTTTGAACCCTTATACTCAGCCACTATCGATCTGCATCATTTTTGCTTACAACAAAAACTGAGAATTTAGGTATTGGTGCAGGATGGTCAAAAACTGAAAAGTTAGCTTACAAACACTTGATATTTGCAAATATCAGAGTGATTTCGAGCGATATTTTGTCAATCACATCACGGGTGAACATGGCCATGAAGAAATCTGATTTGATTTCAAACATGTTGATGAAGATTATGACAAAATAGCTAGTTTCGCCCAAAAAAACGCGACTCGGACCTATGGTGAACTTGTTAGCATGGTCATTGTTTCCTTATGACAATTTCTTTTCTAATCCTTTAAAGGCTTTCTTTATACATGAGCAAGGCATCTTATGCCCTGTTCATGTATTAAGAATGCCTTAAGGTATGGAAAATATTGTCTTAAGGAAAAGTGAATCTGTTGCTGACTGCTACTCAACGAGTTCAGCTTGGGGCCGAGCAGCGTTTTGAATGGCCATTTTTGCTATTTTGTCTCAAGGTTTTCAGCTTTTTTCAAAACAAACTAGCTTTCTTAACGTTTCTTTGATAAGAGTTGAAAGCCCGGTTCCAACATGGTAAATCAGCATAGTCAGGAGACGTAACTTGACTTTTTAGCATAGTCAGGTCACAGCTAGCTCGCGCGCTCAGCTCGACCTGACTTAACTGGTTTACCGCACTGCACTATGCTGATATCCCGTGTTGGAACCGGGCTGAAATTTAACTATTGATTTCTCTCAAAATGGCTAAAATGGGGAGTGCTTAATAGCCAAAATTAGATTTGTTTACTGTCAAGTTGCTTAAAGTCGTTCTGATTTTTTTAGCATCAGCTGGCGCTTGTCATAAGACAATTTTTCTCCTTTCCTTGAGGTGTTTTCGAGCACTTTCATAAGGAGTTTGGGGCGTACATGAACAGGACATTATTCCGTTCATGTGCCCCCCCCTAACGCCTTTTTCCTTTCCGAATAGCAGCTATGCACTTATTCTTGTTTTCATAAAACTTAGTGAGGCAGGCGTAAAACAAAGCTCCTCGGAAGCCTGAAACTCAGCGAATACTGCTTGGCCTGTGGCTGAAGTCTTGAGCTTATTCAAAAACACTTGTTGCACTGTGGGGGCTGCTTAACCCAAAGTTAATTTGCCACCCCGAATATAAATATTTTCGGAAAGCCCTTGACCCAAGGAGGATACGATCAAATGTCGTTACCACCCACTTCATAAGAGTTTAAAAAACCTATTGCGCTCTTATTCATGAACATTTTCATTGTATTATGCTGACTGGCCCCCTCTAAAACTGCCATAGCTAGCTTTCTCAATTTCATAGCAAAATCGCCAGGATCACCAAGAAAAGAGCTATAACATCTTGATATGTGATGCTTATGATTTTCAAGTCTTACAAGCTTCCTTAAATCTCATCGGTTCCTGGTCGTTTTTGCGACTTGCTCATGAAATTATAAAATTTGAATCTTGCAATATTAAAGGGGGCTATCGAATATCACGGCTGCTATCGGTTCTTATTTTCTGACGAGGTTGCGATGTCAGTAAAAGCGAAATCAATCGTAAGCATTGCCACGATCAAAGAGGCAGAAGATAATGAGCCTATTATGACGTTAAAAAATCCAAAGGGAAGAGGGCCGGAAGTTTTTAAAGCTTGTACGTAGTGCATAGTTGGAATCCAGGGATTAAGGGCTTTCACAAAAAATATATTTTTTGGGGGTGGATAATCGACTTTAAAAGTAGCCCACGGGAACACTGATTGAATTTGAACAAAATTGCCTCAGCTAGGCGGAATTATTATTAACTTTTTAAAAAGACAATGTGCGGGATGCGCCGTAGTCCGTGTGATCATGAAATTGGGCTTTGCTTACGGAGGCTCTGGTAGTAATGATTTTTGCCGCCAGGAGGAGCTGATGATACCCCAACTGATAGCAGCGTAAGCTAAGCAGGCTGAAAATTGAATTTCGATCTGTTTCTGCTTGCACCCGCCCCACTACTAGCCCCGATCTAAAAATATGGAACCTCCGATCAATTTTTAAACAAACCAGATATGATTTATTTCAACTACTTCTCTAATATTTTAGTCTTCTAATTTTTGAAAAGCAAGTTTTAATCTACTTTTGTAGTCATTTTATGGGCATATTGAGTAATAATTGCATGCTTTGTAGGACAATTTGCCCAAGAAGATCATGCTTGATACACTGTGTAGCTTGCTGGAAAAGGCAGAATATCTCTCAGGTCTTGACAAGAACGCCAAATATTGAATTTTTAAAAGTCAAAAAGCCAAATGATAACGATTATGTGACAAACTAGTTGAAGCGACTTTGAAAAAGAATCGGAGGTTACTCCTAATGCCATCTTTTTTACTATATTCGGAAAAATGTAACTACACCGTGAGCAAAGCCCAATTGGCTTGAGTTTGTAGTATTAGCCCGGTTCCAACACGGGATATCAGCATAAGCCCGGTTCCAACAAGGAAAATCAGCATAGTCAGGAGACGTAACTTGACTTTTTAGCATAGTCAGGTCACAGCTAGCTCGCGCGCTCAGCTCAACCTGACTTAACTGGTTTACCGTACTATACAATGCTGATATCCCGTGTTGGAACCGGGCTATTGTTCAAGTCATGAAAGCAGCAGGGCTGAATAAAGTCTAGGCGAAATCGTGAAAAATGCACGGGCCCAATATGACAGAAAATTCCCATCGTTCTCATCAGAGTGAGGGAGACACGGTTGGGTGGTTAGCGAGCAGCATGAAGCAATGCAACAACGGTAGTGTGGAATTTTGCGGTCTTACCTTGGTGCGATGGAGTGGACATCGGAGCGACAACTAAAGCGGCGCGAGCGTCTTGGCCGCCGCCATGCAGCTGGCGCGGAAATTGATGGACGACGGAGCGCACCCCATCGACTCTCCGGAACTGGACGCTAGCTCTTCCATTTTCTTCATCGTACGCGGTTAAAATCTACTCCCAAAATACATGGCCCTCTTGTCAGCGCCCAAGCTTTGAAAGCTCGAGTTGGTTTTCCGGCTTGAAGCAAAAACAAATGATTTGCGAGAGTTTCACTTGTGTCGACACTTTTGCGAGAGATGTTTTAATGTCGACTTTTTTTTTATTCGATGATGTTTTTACACCGACACTTTTGTGAGAGTTGCTTTTTTTGTCGACATACCAATGTAATATTAGGGGAAACCGTACTTTGATCTACGTTTTAAGGACTACATGTTGTTTACGTTTTACGATCTACGGCGTCCTTTTTAAGATCTAGCGCGGAGTGGCTAGAGACCATTTTATACCTGAGTTTTAAGATCTATTGGCGTCTGTTTTAATATCTATTGGCGTCTGTTTTAAGGTCTAAATGACTTTTAGAGCAAAATACTAGTTTTAGGATTCGTTTCGTTTTAGTATCTACAGCTCGGAAATTATTGGTTTTTGTCTTTGCAACCTTGATATTTCCTGACTCAGTGCTGAATCTCATTCTCAATAAGATACTTTTTGTTCACCTCAAGATGATCTATAATATAAGGTGACATACCAGCTGAGCTTCACTTCTATGAGCTGTTGGACTATACTGTGGTACCCCGTCTGACAAAAAAAAATTGAACACTGTGAATTTTATCAATATTATCAATTTCATTTTTTGCCAGAATTTCACAGAAAACGCCAAAATAGAGAGCTTATTAGAAGTAAAAAAATCTGATTTTATGTCTCTTTGTTCCGTCAAGAATAGCCGTACGAGATGGGGCTGAGGTAGACCAAAAAACATAGTTTCGTAGATCGTAATACACAGGTATGTAGATCAAAGTACACAGGTAAAAATGTTACCAAAAAAACAACTTAGACCTTAAAACAATGCCAGTAGATCGTAAAACAGACGCCAGTAGACATTAACATGTAGATATTAAAACGGACCCCTTTTTAATCAAAGTACAAAACAAAAAGTCTATAGTAAATCTGTATTAAAGCCAGTTGGAAAATCAATAGTGTCCAAATTGATTAATTTTGATATACATCAATTCATCTATGTCCATAGATTACTCGCATGTTATTTTTTTCACTCTATCATAATTAGTCTTTAAATTATTCAATTTTAAAATATTCGAAATGGCGACAAAATGACAAACTAGAAGCGGGGCTACCAGGTAGGGTCCGTTGACATCCGTCATTTGGCAACTGTTGCTGATGCTATCATAACCGCGTCGGATGACCTGCTTCAAGATGTGGACCCTGCGGACAGTGTTGAGGCAGTCTGTAGCACCTGGATGGTGATATTGACTGGGGCCTGGTAGGAGCTGCGGATGTCCTAGCAGAGTTCTTGTTGGCTTAGGGCGATGGGCTCTTGCATTGCATAGGGGTGGGCGCTGTCATATGTCATGAACCAGGTGATCTTAGCCTCAGGGGTGTAGAGATCAAGGTTTTGGATCATTGGTGGCTGGCCTTGAGAGGCTGGCTGCTCTGAGGAGGCTGAGGCTGAAGGTGGTCCAGCAGAATTACATCGTCTTTGCTGGCAGGCTGATCGCCTCTGTCCCCACTGCAGGTGCAGGACTGTGATCTCTTGGTCAGTTGATGCATTCCTCCCAAGATTTGTTGTGGATACTCCTGCAGCATCTCAGCTTGGGATCGATGCTTCCTTCTAAGAGAAGTGCTGGCTCTGGAGAGGTCGCATGGCTTGCTGGCCTGGTCCTGAGGCTGGGGCAACATGCTTGGGACTGGGAGGTTCAGCAAGGATTCGTGTGTGATCCAGCTCCTGAGGCTCGTCACTTTGCGGTTCAAATCTTGTGCAATCATACTCAGGGATGGTCGGGTCATCGTTGAAATGCGGAATTGGGTTATTCTGAGCGTGTAGAAACCCATGCTCCCAATTGCTGGGTGCTACGGCGTATTCAAATGAATGTACGGGCGGTTCAAGGTTTGCCCGGATCATCAGCGGGTTGGAGGTTCTTGGCGGACTAGTCTCCGACCATGGAAAAGTCAAGATCCTTGGGTGGAGGAGCAGATTTGCCATCCGAGTCAGTATCGCATGGTGCGATGTACAGCTTCAGTGGGTTGACTGAAACAACTTGCTTTTTTATGGCGGGCCACGAGGGGTCAGGATAGATTTCATATGTGAGGTCATTTACCCTATTTGAGATGGTCCACTGTCCCCTCCAGAAGGTTTACAGCTTCTTTGAGACCAGCCTTACCACTTTCAGTGTGAACAGCCATACTCGCTGGCCGACAGTTAATGCCTGCCATGTGGTATGCCTGCGGTTTGCCGCTCAATGGAAGCCGTGATGTTTTTGCACGCCCACTCATGCGCAAGTTGGATCCTTTCTCTCAGCTGCCATACAAAACGTCCTTGAACATGGCCAGTTGAGGGTCACCAAAGATCAGATCGAAGTTGGTTGACAGCTGTCAGCCAAAGACCATTTCATTTGCGGCGAGGCCTGTGGAGCGGTTCTTGGTAGTGCACAGGATGAAGAGAACGAAGGGAACCACCTCTGCCCACTTGGAGTAGTGACCCTTAATCATCTTTTGGAGGAGCTCGTTCAGATTCCGGTGGGCTCGTTCAGATCCCGGTGGGCTCTCTCCACCGCATTGCTGCGTGGATTGTAAGATGGCGTGGTGGTGGCCTGAATGCCCAAGGCCGCTCACACCTTGCACATCAGATGGGCTGTGAAGTGAGTCCCCTGGTCTGAGTGCAGCCACTCTGGAAGGTCGAACTGAGGGATGATCTCGGTAGTCAGGAACTTAACCACGGTGTCAGCATTATTGGATACGCAGGGGAAGGCCTCAATCCATTTGGTGAAGATGCACTTGGCCATGAAGAGGTAGCATAGTTGGTTCAAAGTGGGCTTGAAGGGCTCCATGTAGTCCAAGCTCAGAATTGGGAATGGAAATCCTGCATGGTAGGACACTAGGGTGTGCTTCTGGGCCTTCAGGGCTGGCTTAGCCTTTTGGCACGGCAAACATGAATTGACAACCTTGTCGGCAATCTTGCCCATTCCTGGTAAGTAGAAATGCTGGGCTGCCTGATGTGCCAAGGAGTCGCGCTCTTAATGTTCCATGGCACATGGCGTAGGCTGGCCTCCTGCCACTTGCAAGGGACAATGAGCAGGGAGGATTTACCATCGGGCCCTTAAAGCAAGTTGGGCCCTGCTGATCCATGCCAATGCTGTCGAATTGATCCAGGAGGGTTAGGCCTCGAGCTGAGGCCGCATCCAATATTTCTTGTGGTGGAGGCTGTAGAAGTTGGACGAGCCCTGTGTCTGTAGTGGCCGGGTTTCCAGTGGACACATAGGGTACCTTGCGAGTGGAACTGATCAATGAGGTGGTGGCTCAAGAAGGGTCTCGAGAGGTTGAAGTCCATGGAGGGGCTGCCGACCACGGCAGGCCATATCAAGAGCACCCCACAAAACAAAAAGTATGTAGTAAGTATGTAACCAAAATAGAGAGCTTATTAGAAGTAAAAAAATCTGATTTTATGTCTCTTTGTTCCGTCAAGAATAGCCGTACGAGATGGGGCTGAGGTAGACCAAAAAACATAGTTTCGTAGATCGTAATACACAGGTATGTAGATCAAAGTACACAGGTAAAAATGTTACCAAAAAAACAACTTAGACCTTAAAACAACGCCAGTAGATCGTAAAACAGACGCCAGTAGACATTAACATGTAGATATTAAAACGGACCCCTTTTTAGATCAAAGTACTGGTACCCAATATTAGCGTAGACACATCATGCATTAATGTCGACACCTCCTGATTTTATGTCGACAAACCATGCTTTAGCGTCGACAGAATTTGGAGCTATTTTGCTAAACTTAAAAAAGTCGAATACTTTAAATGTTACAAAAACTTCTGGATTGAAAGTGCAAAGTATTTGACGACTCAGGCTGCCTACAAGTAAACCTACAGCCTTAGTTTTTGATTCCCCTTTGAACAAAAATGCTATAACAGTCAATTATACAGTAACCTACTATAGTTCTGATGTGTGTTGACATAAAAACATCTTGTGTCGACATTAATATATCTTTTGTCGACGCTAAAACGTCCGGTGTCGACATTAAAAAAATATGATCAAACCTGTCGACTTTATTGCATGCCTGGATGTCGACATTAAAACAACTATGACAAAAGTGTCGTCTTAAGTGAATGCCCGATGTCGACGTTAATGCAACTCACTCATTCGACGTAAAAACAACTCTAAATTCGACGTTATTGTGCTCACCCGATTACGCAGCCAGTTGTTTCACTTGGTGCATGGCTTCTTATGGCACTTATCAGCTTGCTGACTTTTGCACTGTCTTGAACCATGCTTATGCTAAAGCAGCGTTGCAGAAAAGTAGCCGGCAAACTGGGAGTGCGAGCTGCTCGCTCTCCTTGTCCACGGCCACGGGTAGCTTTTTCAAAGGCTATGCAGTGAATGCTTTCTTCCTAGTCATCCTCCATGGGGCCAATCCTTCAAATGTTATTGGATCGAGGTGAATCTCGCTCTCAACGACAGCTGACCTTTTTTTGGAAAAAAATTTACTAAGGTACAGCTCAAACTACAGCTCCGATCGGAACGAAATTTTGAGGTGTTCATGGTTTCTTCTCGGTACGCGGTACAATTGCCAAATACCGAATTAAAAATTGTGTTGTGGGCGTGCTCTTCCCCGCGCTCGCTCTCCCCTCAGCGACGCGCCTGAGCGGCAGCCATTATCCCTTTTTTGTGAGAATTGTCAATTGTCAGCAGAGTTATCAACGGTGGTCGGAAACGACCAAAGTGGTCGTTTTTGACTTACTTTGGTCGGAAAGAAAATTGGTGGTCGGTGGTCGGAAAAGTGGTCGTTTTTGAAAATGACCAAAACAAGCTAAAAATAGGCACTTTTAGTCAAAAAAGGAGCAAAATTCCAATTCAAACTTGCCCATTTATCCTTTGGGAAACAATCTTATACTTAGAAACGTAGCAAATAAGATTAATCTCAATATAAATATGAAATGAAAGCTCATTTTGATTAGAAACAGCTTCTTACTTTTTAGGCTACTTTTTGCTCAAAGAAGCGACATCAAGATAAAAGTTATCTTATAGAAATTTTCCTAAGTAACATATTTTTACAACAGACATTGCTAAAAAGGCTTTGTAGTTGAAAAAGGACATTTTAAGCGTAAATTGTGTGAGTTTCGGCCGTTTTTGGGGTAAAGTGGTCGTTTTTGAAATGGTCTGAAAAATTGTGGTCGCAAAAGTGGTCGTTTTTGGCCAAAAAGGTGGTCGGAAGCCTAAAAATCCGTTGATAACACTGATTGTCAGTTGAAGAAAAAGAATTGAATAAGAAACATGATTTGAATTTATTGAGTGATTATTGACTGCCATCCAGTCTTATTATTTAGTTTAAGATGCAATTGTACAACTACTTGTCCTAAGCATTGCTTGGACTCTTTTATTTCATTTTGTGTAGTCTTATGTGTATTATTTTAGTTAGTTGAGCAATGCTCCTATATGATATGTTTTAGCTTGTCTTAGTTATTGTCATACAATACTATTAGGGTTGTCTTTTTGGAGTTTATTGCTCTGATCAGACATTTTAGAGGTCATATTTATTGATCTTGATGTCCTCTGGAGGTTGATTGGCAGCCAGGCTGTTGATCTTCTTGTAGACCCTCCTTGTACGAGGGATTCCAGTCGGTGGCACGGCCTTCTGGACCAGTTGAGCTTGGTTTTCATAGCCAGGCTATTCTGAGGTCTGGCCTTTCCGGATCTTCATCCTGAGGATCACCGGGCATCCGGCGAGGTCTAAGACAATTGTATAACATAATATAATAAATGGTGGAACAAAAATGGGCAGATGTCATGCTACTGTAGGCCGGAGGACCACCTTATTAAGGCTGTTTTTTGAAACTGAGTTTTGAGAACGATCTACTCATCAAAATCTAGAGCTATATTAAAATCATGATCGCTCTCGAGTCGCTTCCCTGTTTCCCTCGCTACGTTGACAACGACATGCTATGAGATGAGTCTCATGGCCTCGGTCATTTGAAGCGAAATATCCGAGCCAGGTCAAGCTGATCAACAGGCTCCTTCCAGTCGAGCGCTAAGAAAACTTTGAATTACCCGCTTTTTATCTAGGAGCTAGGTGAGTCCGCGGCTTGGCGAGGAGGTTGCGCGCGTGGTCGCGGCTGGTTGCGCTGAAGAGGACGTTTGGTCAATGCCATGGGCCAGGCGCAGCGGAAGTTTTCGAAGGTACCCCCCATAGCAGCCCGATTGAAGGCGTTTTAGCGGCTTTCGTTGCAGGACTCGCGGCGTCGGGCCTCGAGGGACAGCGGCGGATCCGACGCAGTACATCATGAGCGGCTGCAGGAGAGCGTGCTCGAGTACTCGCTGGAGGAACGACGCGAGGACGCCAACGAGGTCGCCAGCGACATCCCGCCACCATCCTCAGCCGCCATCACGCGAAGGCGGCCAAGCACGGCCTGGATGGAGTAGCAAAGTTGGCGAATAAATCAGTTCCATTGCAGCTCGAGCAAGTATTGCGCCATCACCTCCGTGATGGACGTCGACGTGGCCAACTCCATGCGGAGCCTCACCACGAGAACGATCATCATCGCTCCTTTGCGATGCTTTGACTGCTGCCAAAGCCTTTTCAAGGCCGAAAGGACGAAAGCGGGCCCTCGAGGCCAAGAGAGAGAGGCGCGCGATCCATTATGCGTAGAAAGGCCTCGTGATGGCGCTAAATATGCAGTCAGAGGAGTCGGCAGGCGCATGAGCTGAGGGAAATGGCGGATAAAAAATGAATTTGAATCTAGTTGATCCAGATGAGCACACCCCACTCTGTGACTCGTCACTGAGGCGTTTCGTTTTCTTCGTGGATTAACTTCTTGTTTTTTCATCTCCTTTTGCGCAAAAAAGGCTTTTCAAACGATCAAGAAGTTTTGGCGAAAATGTGGAGTGCTACCGCTAGGGAGCGCTCTCGGTGCATCAGCTGAGTTTTGTTTTGAGCTAACGGCGCCATCTATTTTCGATTCTCGGTGGCTCACCAACCGCTACGTAACGCCATCCAGATTGTTGTTGTTCGTTCCGGAGCAGCCTAACTCGTTCGGCTGGACATCATGGAGAGAGCGGAAGGTTTCCAGCGCTCGCTACCGAGCAAACGCAAATTTAACAAATACTCTTCGTCGCAAAGTACATAAGTTTGATCTTGGCAATTTTCTCAGGTCTCAGCTTGCCAAACCTTCTTCCGCTCTCCATTAAATCCAGTCGACCTAAGGCCTAGTTGCGATCCGTTCCTCGTGATATACTATAATGCGAGAAAGGTTTAACTTTTCATTGATCATGGCCGATCATGCCAGTTGGAACTCAATAAGCGCGGTGAAGCGCTATATACATTGTAAGTACCCGCAATTCCTGATGAAGATGACGGAACAGGGCACTGCAAGAAGACCAGTTTTGACGTGATTTTTACTCATTTGGGGCGCAATGTACGCAGTGTTTGGACAGGGCACAAGCCGCGAGTCGATTCGCTCTTGCGGTGCCATCGAGCGAGGGCATAGTGGAATAATATGTTTACTTTGCTATGGAAGGAAGTTGGACTGTTGAAAATCTCCCGTTTGGTCACAGTTGACCATGCGCAACCCCTTTGATTTATAGTCGCTGCCAAAACGAAAGCCCTCTTGCCTTTCTTTTCCCCTAAAAAATCTTCATAAAATTGGTAATAGTTGAGAGCCAGCAGCAGCCATCCAGCGTATCAAATTCGGGCAAGTAGTTTTTATGGGTAGAAAGCCGCTCGAGTTTGGGTCAGTGGAAACGCCAAAGTTGGTTGTCTCAGCAGATGGCGCAGGAATCGAGGTTTTTTCGCATTGCCAATGCCGTCATGCATCCCTCGCGGGCTCCTAATTAAGATGGGATGTCCCGGAGTCTCAGCGTGCCATGCACTCGTTCATCTGTAGCTTTATGGGTGGAAAGCGTTCGCCACAAATCCTCATGTCCATATAACTCTAAAACCATGGTCACATTCCACCGCCAAGACTTAGACGACTGGGAGGGGGAATTTCAAATAGCCTTTTAACTGCCACTGTGCTCCCAAGTATATGTTCAACATCATTGCAGCGTAGTTTGTTATCGAGACTTTTTGTGGTAGGATAGATGCGCGGCCCGATGCAACTTGGTAAATGCCCAGGGATTTGCGCGCAGATTTTAGATTCAACTCGAGGGATCCAGACGTAATTGTGCATGTTCCTCGTGGTTTAGGGGATCAAAAGTGGAAGTGAAGAACTTTTATGCAAAGGAGATCTCACCAGCCACCCCTGAGTGCTATAAACCACAATTTGAACTCATGACGACGACTACCAGAGAACTATTGTCAATTTCACCCAAACTGTTGGGAGCCACCATTCTCGATGCATGCGCCCAAGCGTAACCACGGCATAAAGGCATGTGCAAGGCAAAAAGGCAAGTAGCTAGATGACTCATCAGGTTTGCAACCACGGAACGTGCAATAGGGGAAAATCTTGCTTTGAAGGTGAAAATTCCTTTAGCAGCATCTCTCGTGAGCACTTTTGTCGAGTTCTGACAGATGCAAAGCAGAATAAGATCCTCATGGGAAATGTTTCTTCTTTTTGAAGATTGCCATGGTTGCGCAGGACTAATGAATATTCTCGTTTTTTAGCCGTCTCCATCTTCTGCCATATATATATGAGGTCTTTGTCAAAGCTGAGACCCCCCCAGATCAAGGATTGACGAGCAAATCAGCTTCAAAACTATTTTAGATCTCACTGGATGACTTTTGGACGAGCGGGAAAAAACCGTCAAACTGAGTGTGCCTATCTGGGCACGCACATCAGCAGCAGACTCTTCATTAATCTTGTCATTTTTCAAGAGACACACTCATCTTGAATTATCAATAACTCTTTTCTTGCACAGCCCAACTGTGCAAGACTTGCGATACCTCATATCACATCAATAGAAAAGAAAGAAATCGTACTTAGCGACCCGCTAGCAACTACTGGGATTACTTGAAAACATAACTATATTGAATATTTTAGAATTTTCTTGGAAAGTTTGAAAATGGTGTACGTGACTTTGAGGCTGGTTTCTCAAGCTCTTTTCATTGCAATGCAGAGAAAAGCAATCGTTACAGAGCCAAGGATCTGCTCATGTACAAAAGCAATGCTGATTTTCCTTGTTGGAACCCGGCAATTTCAATCATTCATCGTTTCCGTTTCATCCGTTCATGAAAAGAAGAGGTCAAGGCTCATTGAAAATGGCCACCAAAGTTGAGACTCTGCACGGACTGCTGAAGCCGCTCAGGTTCGAAAGTCACATGTTTTGCTTGCATATCATTTTTCACCATGCAAGATGTGCTGTATTGCTGCGCCGAGATTCATCATTACTGCTCGGCAGGGGAAACCATTTGGACCAAATGCTCGCCACGCCTAAGTACTTATCGGCAGATGATTAACCCTGCTTTCAAAAAAGTGCTTTCTCCGCCGTTTAGATTTATCGGAGGCCAGATAAGACCTGCTGTTGGCCTGGATATCACCTCGCATAAAATCTGAGCTGCTCCGTAATTTTTCGCACTCTTGACATTCCTGCGGACAGACACCTCGTTTTCGCATAGCGGAGAGGCAGCGACGGCCAAAATCATGTGCCAACCTTCGCCCAAAGGCTGACCGCCGACTGCAATTGGCTTGACTGGTCAGTGGATCGATGGTCGTAAGGCGGCAAAATTCGATCGTTGTTGAGCTAGATGAGTGGCGCCCCCACAAACTATTTACAGTATATGCAGTTAGTTTTGATGATGTCACAATAAAAATGCCGCGCATGACACGTCCGAATAAATAAGGGGTCACATGTCAGTCCCCCGCTGCTGCTGCACTAAGAATTTTCGCATGCCCATCTTGTTAGCTTTTGAATCTGGAGCAATTTCGACACACCTCATAAATTGCGGCCAATTATAACGATGCTCCTTTCTATTTTCTCGAATTTCCGTGCTGTTGTCAGGTCCCATGTCACGTGGTTTACTCTAGTGGTGGGGGACACGACGAAAAAAGTATTTAAGATTGTTTCTGTCGAAAGGGGATGAATGTTGCGGGAAATGCGACAACTTTTTCCTCTCCCCTTCTCGCCGGAAGCATCGTGACAATAGAAGACACAAAATGAAGATGTTGCTCACCGCAATCCTACATATTTATGCCCCTCTGCTCCCCTTGCGAGAGAAAATTAACAAGACTCAAACGGAATTATTGAATACAAAACGAAGTGGGAGCTGCCAGGTAGGTGTTCGGGGTGAAATTCCATTTTTCAGTCTCAGTGGTCTGCAAAAAAAGTTAGCTGGCTTGCTAGCTGGGGGTCAGGTGAAATAAATGACAATCATGCCACGAGGGACCTGAATGCAAGATTTATCATGGTGAGCAGCACGTGACACCAAATACGGGTAATCAGATACATTTAGCAATCAATTACAACCTGCGCGTCTGAAAAATGACGAAGGCATGAGTGCATTGGTTGAAATTGAGCAAACAATTGCGAGTGTTCATCATTTGGCATCGTCAGCTGATTAATGCTCGCAGCAATCCGGAAAAGTCCATCTGATCATTGATTCGGAATTCATTTGCCACTTTTATGGGGCAATAAGATGGATGGACGGGATGAAGATCGATACTCGCGGTTGCGGGACAGATGTTCCCTCCATTTTATTAGGATCGCGCGGCTAAAATTCAACGTGGGAATTTTGGGCTTTTCCAATGCATGCATATTTGCATGGAAAACTCTCTCGTGTAACAAAGCAATTTCCAAGCCAGATGTTTGAGCTTTTGTTGGTCACGAACTTTTTCTTGAACCTTATTTTCTGGAGCTTCTCCCAAAACTGCGAGCAATTATCCTTCCACAGGAAACCATTATTATTCTTATTTTGAGCAATAAAGAATATTAGGGCTAATGACAAGTGCGCGCGCAGCCAGAGCCGGCTCGCGCGTTTATGGCTTTCGTGGTGCGGTTTCCTTTCACTGTATGCCACGAAAATGTAGCACATGTTTTATCCGAGAATCAATCACGGCCATTGGCTGAAGCCGGGGGAAAATTGGCACAGACCTCTAATGCGGACCTCGCCAAATGAGGCTCGACCTCTGCCCTCGAACGACATCCACCACCTTGATGACTTCGGACCGAAAGCTTTTGGCCAGCCAACGGCCGCCCCAGTCGGGTGGGTAGGCGAATGGAAAAAGGAGAGATGCCAAGAAAAGACAGAAGAAAGATCATTTGGTGCGCCAATAGTCCTGATGAGGCGAGGTGAGAGCGAGAAAAAAGGGCTCGAGAAGGGGAGGAAAATCACATTATACCGTCTTCATCATGAAAGAAGAGCGGGACCAGCCAATTGTAAAGATATCAAAGCCATTTTTTGTGAATTCAATCGCCGCTTTGCATTGAAAGCAACCGATTTTAAAACAAACCATAAGGTGGATCCCACATCATTAGGCAGCTAATTTTAGGTAGGTAACTTTGAGCGCACAATTCTCAGCAACTGATTGGAACCAAAATTGGTGAGTTACATTATCCTTCTGTGTTTTTGATCGTAGCATAGTTGCGGTTGCTATCGGTTCTTATTTACTAACGAGGTTGCGATGTCAGTAAATAAGAAGCGATAACAACCGTATGCATGTTCATTGGCTCATTATCTTCCGCGTCTTTGATCGTGGCCTGCTTACGGTTGTTATCGCTTCTTATTTACTGACATCGCAACCTCGTCAGTAAATAAGAAGCGATAACAACCGTAAGCATGTTCATTGGCTCTTATTTACTGACATCACAACCTCGTCAGTAAATAAGAACCGATAACAACCGCGACCAAGCCACGATCAAAGACACCGAAGATAATAAGCCATTAATTATTTCATAGATAATCTGAGGCTGCTAAGTGGTACCCAATTTCCTTATGCTTAACCAATCTTTTGACTGTGACCTCGGATTTGGTCTGTTTTATGCATGGCAACTGTGAGGAATCCCACCAATTTTGGTTCTAATCAGTTGAGAAGTTCCCTGAATGCGCAAAAGCTCAACTGCCTAATGTTGTGGGATCCACCTGTAATGCAGCCGCGGACTTTACTTGCCAAAATTAAGCTACCGCGATTGACCTCTTTTGCACTTGACCCGACCTTGTCGGCGGGTGTGGCCCGCCAACTTTGCCCCCGTCGAAGTAAAGGCCAGCAACCCTTGATCTGACACGAGCCCGCGCGCATCGCTTTAGTAGAGGCCGGCGGTGGGAACGTACGTTGATGAGGCTGCCCTCGGGCAACTTTCTCACGTTGCTGCTCGGCTTGGCAACCGCAAATCATCATCAGCTTCTGAGGTCGCCATGACCGGCACAGTTCAATTTGCGAGTTCCAATTGCCTGAGATGGGGTAATGAGGCAAAAGTGGGCTCTAGTTGGTGTCGGCCAATCTCAGCCTGCGGGGCATGTCGTGATTTTGCTCCCATAACTTTGTCTTTTGAAAAAGTTTGAGCGGAAGTGGTGAATTGCTCGGAGCATTAACAAAAGCCAGAAGCACTGCAGCGTCTTTACCTGTTCGCCAAAGACAATTGGGTGTCCCGTGGAAGTTGGCCATGGTTGGTGGGACCCGCTGCATGCCATCCAGGTCGTTGCTCATGTTTTCCATGCGCTGCTCTTGCCTGGGCTGAAAACAGACAAGACCAATTTAAACAGCGCAATAATGCACTCTCCTCCGCCGAGAACAAAGTAGCTTCGATCCTGGCATGAAGACGTCGAGAACCGGCCATTTTTGGCATCTACCTAGTTATACGTACCTGCACAAGCGTATACGAAGCAATAAAACTTCGAGCAGAAGAATCCGCATGCAGTTCGTGATTCAGCTCGGTCTCATGAAAATCACGAGCTCGCTCCATAGCGTTGCCTTACCACCTGCAAAACTTGAGATTGAGCCGCCTCGAATAATTGAAGCGGCAAAAAAGTTCTCAGGCTTTTGCATCTTCCAAGATTATTTTTGCTTTACTGCTTTTGTGGCCACGGCGGTTTTCGCAGTAAGTGCCAAAAAGAAATCGCGCGGCGGTGGGAACGTGATCCAATTCGAAGGAAGATGCGTTCCGTTTGTAAAAAGAAATGAAGAGCATCATCTTATGTATTTCGATGGGCGTGTCCTGTGACCTGTCCGCCATGATCTACGACTCGGCGCCTAATCATGGGCCCCGAGAAGATTTTCACCTTTATCTAACGAAGTGGCGTTGTTATTTATTCCTCACGTGCGTTGTTCGCGGCGAAATGAAGTCATGAAGATAAGGCACGACGATGCTTCAATTTTCTTTGGCAATGCATGCCTAATTTTGTTTGGAGGCGAGTACTGTGTGAGAAACTCGCGTTGGAAGAGGCCAAGTTCTCATGGCCTGTTTTGCGGTCCGATCGTGCGACTTTCGCTCCAATCGCATTGAATGGTGCAAATCAGAGCGTGGCCGTCAAAAAGTGAGCGTTTGATGGGATTTTGATTGTCTCTCTTGATGCACCTTGCTTCCAGTACGGCACAAAATGACGATCGATAATGACCAAAAACCTCACCATTGTTCGCCTCAATGCGATATGCGCCTGCATGCGCGCAAATGGGGCGACATTTCAATTCAAAACGAATTTCAGACCAATTAGGTTGAATGAACTCATTTTTATGGTTGGAAGCCACAAAATAAATGGACTGGCAATTCAGCGGCTGAATTTCCAAAGCGGAACTCCATATGATGGGATGTTGAAAAATCGCATCAAATGGAAAAAAAAGCGAGCAACCAATATAACAGAACATGAAATTGAAATCGTTAATTGACGACAGATGGCGAGAAAAAATCTCGTTGAGGCTTAGCACGTGGTAATGGAGCACTTGTTTCGTGATGATAGCGTCACACGATGACATGAAGTTACATAGATGACCACACGGATAAGAGATACTCATCTGGTTGCCATTGTCTCTATGCATGCCGTTCATCGGCTCAATGTAAACCCTCCAACGCCAGTGTCATTTCGAGCGCATTGTGGAAAAAACAAAGGATTTTGAGAAATGCTGCGATTGCATGCTACCTTCAGAAGCTGCGAGAGAGGTCACGTCACCTCTTGGGTTACATATGAATAATAATCGCGTGTACACCAACGAAATATCCCAGCCAAGATTCGAGCATGCACTAGGTGGTCAAATAAAAAAATGGTTGCATGCAAAGTCATTTTTTATGGCGCTGCAGCAGAAACATCCACAAACAATCTTCGCTGTATACTGTGTCGGTCGTATGGTATCACAGAATCATTACACCTGCATCTTTGGCGGCCTACATGGGGTAGCTTGGGGGCGGGGGCAGGCCGGCGTGGCCTATCGCTTGGCCGGCCTCTGAGGAGGGCCACTGGAAGGAGCTGCCAGAGAGGAGCATGTCTCGGATCAGCGTCTCAATCGGCGTTTTCCCCACGAGGCGAACAAAGAAGAGCTGCTCGATAACGTGAGACGAGACGGTCCTCAGCGATGGAAGCCTCAGCAAAAGTTTGCCGAAGCGAGTGGGCTGATTTGGATAATGAGTGCGACAATACTCCTCCAGGGCGCATTGGGACTTTTCCTGCAACTGCTCGATGCTCGCTCCGTCGGTGAGGCCACACGCGTCTGAAAACAGAGTTAAAGGCCATTTGTCAATTCGTTTCCACTCAATATCGCCTTGAGCTGGCTATAGCCCGGTTCCAACACGGGATATCAGCATAGTGCAGTGCGGTAAACCAGTTAAGTCAGGTCGAGCTGAGCGCGCGAGCTAGCTGTGACCTGACTATGCTTAAAAGTCAAGTTACGTCTCTTGACTATGCTGATTTACCATGTTGGAACCGGGCTTGTTTCTCGTCAACGCACTGGGTCACAGCACGACTTTTTGCCGCATTTGTTTTTCGTCGCCATCGCCACGAAATGTTTCAGAAATGGCTACGAAAATCAATTGGATTTGTGGCAAATCGTCGCCCGAGGCGAGATGGAAATGCAAATCGGCGGCGGGCTGTAATCTGGGCTGATCATCGGACAACTGTTATGACAAGATTCATCCAAGAATTTCACCCTCCAGGCACACAAATCTATATCCCTAATAATATTCCGCTCCAATTGTTATGTGATTACATTTCAAATGATAATGCCAACCAAAGTGGTAGAGAGCCTGTGCGGCTCCAAAGATCGTCTCGCACCTACATTAGCGGCTGTGCAACAACATTACATTCGCGCGCATCTCTGCCAATGTCGCCCGAACGGGGGTTTTCTCTCTTTTTTTTGGCGCACAAAGGGGTTCTATATTTTGTCAGCGTGCGTGTCAATCACTCTCAATGAAGGGAATTGGATTTAGGATCCTGCGAAGAAAAATCAATGAAACGAAGAGGATTTTTTTGGCTACCAGAAGACGACATCTTTGACCCGGCCGCGGGCAGTAAAAAGCAGACCTGAAATATATACGACCGCAATTTGCTGAACATGACAAGTTATGGGTTTCCTATCAGCATACGCGCTGCCCCATTATAGTAGTTGAGACGTCAGTCGCATTTTCGCCCGCTTTTTCCATTGATTTACAGGGTGACATATTTTCCATTAGAGACCGTCTGATGCAAATGTGCAAAATGTGCAAATGTGGCACCCCCAATATAGAGTCAATGGCAAAGATGATCCGACCTAACGATCATCTGAAAGTTGCCCAAAATCTGTTGACTTTTGGGGAGCAATTGTTCTATATTGAGCCATGTGGTTGTCGCGCAGAACGGCCCAAGTTCCGATAATCTGAGCACATTGAAATGAGGATCAGCAAACACATAAAGGACGCCCATAACTTGTACGCCAAGCTGATTGACCACGCTCAATTCAGTCAGCTGCTCAATAATTAATGCACCCGAATCTCCGAGTGGCATGAATGGCAAGCCAGATAACGCCGATCCCGGGTGGCGCAGACTGCAGCAGCCGTGATGTCAAGCAGCGCCATAAAATCAGCACCATTATATGCAAATGTAGAACAAATCTCCAGACACCTGAGGAATGCCTAAGATGCTCAGATTCATACAAACGCTCACAGCGCAAGCAAACGTGGGAATTGTTTTGGTATGTAGATGATTGCGTGTTTCTAAGTTGGGTTATGATTCAACTCTTTGTGGAGAATTTTGTTGCACGTGGAATGTGTTTCAGCCAGCTTGCTTGGTGTGTGATCCCTCCTTGAGGCCACAATTAAAGCCACAAGACTTGCTCACGACTCGCTGCGCTAGCTAGCATATGTACCGGGTGAGCCATAAAACTTGAACTATTTCGACAGTCCAAAAGGTTATCTTGCCAGCCATCCGCTCATTTTGATAATGGAAATTAGTAGGTGGAGAAAAGCGTTTCGAAGGCCCGCTCGCATAATAGCGAAAAGCTGTTGCTCGACGAGGAGAAAGAGCCCCAAAGATCTAGGAATGCCAGTCAATAAAAACTCGGTTTATTTGGCTGCCGCGATTCCCACTGCACTGATAAGGAAAATTCCTCCGTTTTTAAGCAACCAACTACACCGCAAGTACTGGACAAAAGAGACACGTAAATGCATCTCTCGGCAATTTTGTGCAAAAGGTCAAAGTACGCAAGCTCCGCTATAATTTGCAGCAGCGCTTGACCAGCAACAGCGATACATTATTGCCTGGCCGGGTTTCTTGATCAAATGATCTTTCAGCAAAGGGGTCAACGCCTCAGTAGTCAAAGGCCAGCCGGAGATCAAGGTCAATTTCCCAAGTTCACGCGCTGAGGAAAAGGGCTCACCTTTGGGGTGTGGGTAGGCACCTTTTGGGTCACAGATCAAAAAGCAGCATCATAATTACATTGAACTTGACACGACCTACAAATGGCGCTGCTACTTTGGCCACGCGCGCGAAGACTCGACCTTCTTTGGCCTTTCAACTCTCCCGGGGTGACACATGCATCTAGATGGATCGCAATGGATTGCTCTAAAATCACCCAGTCACATTTCTGCTTGACGCGAGAGTGCTCAGAAATGACTCTGCACCTGTGGCGGACGTTGAAAAATGCCTAGATCGAACAATGAAACAGATGACAAAACGCGATCCACCCAAGACCCGCTTGTAATGCTTGGGTCATTCTACCAACAACTTTCAGCAATCAGCATGATCGCTATGCCGAGTTGTCGTTTTAGTCATTTCACACCGCGAGGGCAATAAAAAAGCCACGCGGTCAAAAAAGCTGAGGTAGTAAAATGCAGCTCTTCCAAAGGGTTGATGGGGGGACATTTAAAGCGCGTTGTTTTGTGGCCTTTTAAAATTCCTCGACAGACGACCGAAATAGCAGTATATATGCTCCACCTGACTCGCGGTTTATTGCCAAGGCTCGCGACGCCCTAAAAGGCTGCGCTTTGAATCGTTCCCATGCACGCAATTACGGGGGTAGCTTTTCGCATTTGCTGCTGAGCCATCGTCATCGATCTGAGTGTTTTTTTGGTAGCAAACATGTGGGCTGGCTGCGCTGCAATTTCGACCTGACAAATGAGGCTGATGGGAGATCTGTTTTGTCGTTGCTTTCATTGTGTTTCATGGGTGGAATTACGTTCATTGTGAGCACTTGTTCCATCACCCCTGGTCTCTAGACCACTCCATCATGATCCATCACTCGGTGTTTCCAACCACAATGATGACAAGAAGAAGCCACATCAGCTCCGAGTCAATCGGGATACGTACGTACGTTTGCGCGCCGCCGACCTCGGCCGCTAATTGGGCCTAGTCAGCACAATTTGAAAGCTTGGAGCTCATTGAAAATTCGCGCACCACCCCCCGAGATCGATGACTCCCCCGCCCCCTCGCGACAAGCGATCCACCCACATATTGACTCGCAAGCTCGATCAGGTGAGGATCTGCCAAAGGGCTCCAACTACTAATTCGCCACGCCGGTCGATGGGGAGCCACTGGGGATGAAAGCTTGATTGACTGACGGACACACTTTAGTAGCTGGGAGCTCGAAAGGATGAAGTGAGGCATGAGAAACTGCAGCGGTGGCCATCAGGTCACACTAAACCTGTCACTTGGCCATTGAGAGCTTGACGGATAGGACAACGCGAGAGCACGGATTAGTACCTGTACTG
This sequence comes from Paracyclopina nana, assembly GCA_019096065.1. NCBI lineage: Eukaryota > Metazoa > Arthropoda > Copepoda > Cyclopoida > Cyclopettidae > Paracyclopina > Paracyclopina nana. The sequence goes on along the minus strand of JAGUCH010000001.1, from coordinate 9,831,320 downwards.
AAGAGGACGATGGCTTTCATGCAGGCGTACTCGGCCGAGTCCACGTGAAGGGCCTTGAGCTTCTCCACTTGCTCCTGGAAGATCCGGATGTGGTCCATGTAGGAGACGACCCGGTCAGCTGCCATGGGATGCATGGAGGAGTTGAGGCTGGCCCCGGCGGCCGCGAGGAGCGGGGCCACGTGGAGGGGCATATTGCACTGGGACGCGTTGAGCACGAACAACTCCGACCAAGTGAGCCGCAGCAGCGCCACTTGGTCCGTGATCTGCAGCTCGGGAAAGCTGGGGATGTGGCGTGACCACTCGACGGCACTGAAGAGCAGTCGGGCGGCAAATTCGCAAATGTTGTCGATGCCCGTCATGTTGGTGGAGGAGGCCATTTGCATCTGGCCGTAGCGGGAGGTGGTGTAGGGCTCGGCCCGCAGAAGCAGCGAGATGTAGGAGGACAAGTAGGTGCATGTGCCGTTCAACGGATCCACGGAGGAGGGCGTGGGGAAGCCGAAGGGCACCATGCCCTGCGGGGCTGGTGGCGGGACGCGGCCCCTCTGGACGGCTGCAAAGAAGAAGGAGAGCGTGAAACGTTCCCACGTCCCCTTGATTGCATGATGTCAAATAACAGCCATCGAGATTTCTCACGGGCCGCGCTGGCCAAAAGGGAAGCCGGCTAAATAATGGGGAAAATTGCAGGAAACGCGCTCACTTGATGGGCAACATTACCTTCTTTTCGCATGCCCATTTTGAAGCATTTTTTGAGCCTGCAGTGCTGGCACTGGTTCCTGTGGTGCTGATCGATGGGGCAGTTTCTGCTACCGCGGCACTGGTACGTCAGGCTCCTCCGCACGGACCGCTTGAAGAAGCTCTTGCATCCTGCAAAGGTTAAACGAGTTCAACCATCATCATATCGCGAGATGACCCAAACCAGTTTACGAATATAGAGTGTACGCGCGCAAAGGTTGAGAGGCGGTGCGCGCTCCGCTTTTTTGCAGGTACATCTACATGCCATGCATGACTTTGATCGTCGCCACCTTCCACCCCTTGCTTGCTTGGTGAGTGGCCCGTCGTCCACCGCGACCCTTTATCTGGCAATCTGGGCCGCGCAAGTGCGCGCGCTTGCGCGCGAGGGCCAGTGCGCTACGGACCGCCGCCCCGAGGCAGCAAGCATCGCAGGGCATGGCTGGGGCGCGGTCAGCGAAGGGGTCACGCGCGCGTCAGCTGACTCACCCTCGCAAGTGAACTGTCCGTAGTGCTTGCCGCTCGACTTGTCACCGCACACCACGCAGCTGATCTCCTGTCCGTTCTCGTCCTTGAGGCCGGCCTCCGCCTCGGCCATGGACGGCGGGCTGGGGTTCTCTCGCTTGGTGAAGGGCATGAAGGGGTAGGCGGCCGCCGGGTCTGGCTGGTCGAGGTTGGCGATGGAGGCCGTCATGACGCTTGGATCTCGCCACACCGCCGTTGCAGAGTGCGAGGCCACCAATGCCATGGAGACTCTGCGGAGAGGCTGCTGCTGTTGTTGTGGCTGGCAAGGGTCAACCAGGTGAACTGGCGAGCAACGTCTTGGCTTCGCCCCTCCGCGCGCATGCATGCACGTCCGTAGGCGCTCGCATGAGCTGGTGCGAGCACCTGAATAAAGCCATGCATGCCCATGCGTTGCTCGCGATATGACGGGGACCCCTGGGTCGACCCGCTCCTAATGGCATAAAAAATAGGCTGATGGATGCGCGTGTTTACGGAAAGGGAAATGTTTGCCGGCGCAGAACCACAACGGGCCCCCGTCTTTTAGCCAAATTGAGCATTAGCGTCCCGCTGAGTGTGGGAAAACAATTTGCTCGTTCTCCGATGACAATTTGACCGCAAGACGCTCGATGAGACATCGGAGATCGCCAGCGTCTGCGTCCAGTCTGCCACCGTCTTTTTTCGGGGTCAGTCTCAGGGGTCAGTTCACACGTACACGCACACATGTGTTGGGCTCAATCCGTCACTACGGTGTCCGATGAAAAACGACCCAAGCTCTGGCGAAGCTCAAAGGAAAACGTTGCTCAATAAAGGCGAAGAAATCACGCTTGGACGATCGACGCTCAAAAAGCTGAAAAGTTCATTAGACGACGTCCGTCATTTTTCACCGTCAAGCGATCGACGAGAAACGGCTAATTTGAATGCAGAAATTCCACGTTCCCACCCAAGTGGATAAACTCGCGCGTTCGCAGCCTTGAGAATCTCGGTGGGATGTCCGACCGTTTGACCGTCTCGCTGCCCAAAAAACCGCATCATTTCGTATTCACGGGCGCCGTTGCCTTTAAAAAAGCTTGAGAAAGAAAAGCGTCGAATAACCAACAGCCATTATGCGGAGGTTGAGAGAGAGGAACCGTTGAGACCACCAGACCCTGGTTGGTGAGCGTCTCAATGCTGAGACGTGGGCTCCGCGCCTAGTCAGTTATACAGTCTGTCCCGGAGATTTCTGTACACTTTCAAATCAAAAGTTTGCGTTAAAACTTTTGGAAATACTCGACACAATGGATACCGTTGGAAAGCTTGAAACTAGTCATCTTTTTTATTTTTTAGATTTTTAAAAAGAATTCATTGAAATTTTGATTTAGACCACAAAAATTCATACCCATTTTTCTTGACTTTATTCGATGAAAATTCACTTTCACAAAAAATTATTTATTAAATTTCGCTTAAAATTGGTTAAACGTTTGATCTTTAAAAACTAATTTTGAAACTTTTTTAGGAGGCAGTTGCCTTATTGTCTATTTTCTTTTTACTGAAAAATATCCTTTCTAATCATCCACCTTTCTGATGAGCCAGCAGCACAGTGCTGCTAGATTTTTTTGATAAAAAATATTCAAAAAATAGCCGGGATTGGTGTAGCTGAAAATTATATCAAAAATAGCCGGTTTTTCCAAATTTCCTTTTTTTTTGGGAAAAAATTAAGGGTGCCTCAGGAAAACTAAGTTATCTCATTTTTTTACTTTTAATTTCTTTTATCGATTGAAGCAAAAAAAGATGGCCAATCATTCAAGCTTTCCAATCATATCCATTATGTCTAATGTTTCCCGGATTTGTAACTCAAACTTTTGGTTTCAAAGTGTGCAGAAATCTCCGGGACAGACTGTATGCTCATACTTCCCTCTTCGGCAGTGCTAGTCACCCAATTTTCCGATGAGCATTAATTTTTGCTATTTGCGGACTCGTTTTTCGCATTTTACCGTTGGTTCGAACTCGAAATCGTTCGTTGGCGAGAATCTTGGCGAAACGCAGGTTTGGTTGACATATCGTGCCCAAGATCGTGCCTTCCTTCATTACGCTCGCTAATGACGACCGTCTGTCTGTTTTTACGGCCTAAAATTGGCTCATCAAACCAGTCGAGATTTACTAACGCTGGCGCTGTTGTTGTTGCGCACACTCCATTTACTCTTTTATGCTAATGATCATGCTCTCTTCCTTTTTGTCATGCTAATGGTGCGCGGTGGCTCATTTCCAACAACGATCGAGTGGGACCGAGTCAAAAACCGAAGAAACAGCCAAATAATGCCCTGCTGACAGAGAGCCTCCCAATTTCCCCACGATCTATCATTTGAAAATTAGCTCTACGTTTGGGGGCTCTGCGACGCGCTCGGGAGCTGGGGGCCATGAGAAAATTCCCACCAAGCCTTTGGCGGGTTTCTCCTCCCGCTATTTTTGGGGGTGGCATGGCTTCTTGGCTCACTTACTGCACGTACCAAATTGGTTCGGCGACCGGCTCCATGCGTTCTAGTTGCCCATTGGGCCTCGGCATAACAGCAACCTCGCATTGTCGGTTCAGATCGCCGTGGGCTACTTCATAGTTTGAACCGCGTGAGAGCCTTCTTGCTGATGAAATTGCGTTGTTGCGAACGAACTGCTGTTACCATCCATAAGGCCCGTCGAGACGCTTTTAAAATACTTTATTTACGTCGAAATGGCCGACGAGCAAGCGCTTATTAGCCCAGAGTAATGATGCCCGGATGCATGCGAAAAAATGACGGCAAATCAGGCATATGGCAAATAACCGATTGCGTTGGACCAAAAACCATGTCGCTTGAGCAGTACGTAAGGTCTCGTGAAAGCTTGCTTGAACGCAGTGATTTTTTTCCGGCCAAGTTTGGGTGGTCCGCAGTCTGAGTCAGTCAATGCATGCATATCACGCACGCGGTGACATCTGTTTACGCTTTTGACACGTTTTTTCTACGCGGCTGGCACTGTTAGCTGGATACTTTGACCCTATCATAAGCGGCTGTCAGTCAGTGATCCGATGATCAAAAGAGCTGCTGCAAACATATCATAATGGAAATGCGATTGAACAAATAAACAGCCTTTCTTCTCCCCATCAATGCTCAACGATGTTGAGCCTTATCTGTGACAAGGAAAACAATGCGCGCAAGAGGCTCATTTTGCACGCACCAATCGTCAAGGTTTGTCAGGCATTCAAGAGCGCTTCGGTAGACTCCTGTGGAAATGGCCATGGATATATCTCGTTAAATTCGGCTCAGATTTCGAAGGAAGTGGAAATCGTTAGTCATAATGAGTGATTGACCTCCTTGATGGTATAGCTTTGGTCGTCGACGGCGTTTCAGCGAGCCGTTGCCCGTTCATACGCCCCGCGCAGTTGGCGCTCTCGACGTTGGCGGGTACTCGCAGGCGTACGTTGTCGTGCACTTGGTTGGCCCTCTTGGCCTTTCGCCGGGAGTCTACGGTTCAGCGAGGACCTAGGTTCGCGCCCTCGGCTGCCAAATGTTGGCCTAGCCTGCGTGGCCTTGGCTCAACGGGGGCTTTCTCGTAAAAAGGAAAGCACGTGATGCCTGCTTGCATCACTACGGCTGGTTTATGCCATTTTCGCACTTTTCCTTCTAAAATGGAAAAACATGCATGAAAACGAGAACGGAAAGTTGCGTTCACGTTTGTTTCTAGAGCGCACGATGCGATGGTGAAAAAGGTACGATGTGTCCTTGTTGGAAAGCTTCTTGGAAGGGAGCGCACATTGATGCAGTTTCCTCTATTGAGGTCGGTGGCTCATTGTTGTATAATGGGCTGGTCTTTGCTCCGCACCGCAGCAGCTTCAGCTAGGACCAGAAATGAGGCCATGCCAGACGATGCTCGCTTTCCAAAGAGATCCCATCCGCTCAGAAGCCGCCGCGGAGGCTGCCAAGCATAAAAGAAGCTTCCAGTCAATCCTTGCTCTCCCCACCAACATTTTACCACACCACATCTCTGGCTTACTTAATAAACTCATATCATTAAAAGCGGTTCTCATGATCCTATTACTGCCAATGAAAGCATTCAATTTTACATTGTCCTCTCGCTCTAATCTGGTCGCCCTCGGTCCCGACAATTTTCCGTGAAGGCCACAGAGCTTTCTCCAGCGCTGCCGATGCAAGAAGAACGTCCGGAGATTGACTATCAACTACAGAAAAAGTGGCAAGAAAGCTCGCGATGTTGCATTGGCAACTGTGAAAAATGCACAGGGAATAGACGTTAGAACCGGAAGCGCCGAGTTCAATGGTCAACATGGAAGGGTCATGAGAAAATATTAAAATTGCTTCCTTTCTAGGTCCAAGAGAATTCTTTGCATTCCTTGCAGTAGGCGAAAAGTAAAGAAGTGCTGCAATTTGTGCAGCATTTGATGCGCGCAACGCAACATAAACGGGCAATTTGGAGCTTGAAAAGGTCATGTCTACCTGAGTAGCCTTTGACTTCACCTTGGCGCATGGATGTCCCGATCTTATGATCCCGGGTTCAAGTGCTTGCTACTCTCGTTTCCCAAATCAGCCATCAATGAAAGGGTCGCTGATCTTCCCCACCCTGGCCCTGTCCGCTCTGTTGCCCTGTGGTGGGCGATGTTTAATTTCTCACGCAGCTAGTGGTACATTTTACATTCAAGCTAGCCCCGATTTTAGCATCACCCCCCATTGTTAAGCGCACTGCATCATCGCACATGCAGATAAGTTTGTCGCAAGCCTCGAGTTGCAACGTGCCATGTCACAGCTTTTGTTTTGTTTGATCCGGATATGGTTTGCCATCGGGGCTTTCTAGGACGTGATTTGTTTTGAAACTGGCTCATTTCTGCTCATTAGAAATTCAGACTCGACTAAATCTGTGGGAGGACGAAAGCAATTCCAGCTACCCATTGCACCACCAGTAATTACCCTCCACGATGAACCCAAATGAATTTACATTTAGCTACTTGCGCACAATGGTTCAGCTCAGCAATCTCATACGGTTCACCAATGCTAAAAGCGACAAATTCAAGTGGGGAGAAAGCATTTCAGAAATCGGTCTTTACGAGGCACTAAACATTTGCTGTGCCTCGCATTGTTGTCGTCCAATACATTTTATCGCTCCCTGATTGGGTACGTGTCAAATAATTTTTGGGCCAAGGGGCATAAAACACGACTCGTTGTCCCATTAATTTCAAAGAGTCAAGAGATCAGACGCTACTGATAAGGTCACCTTTGTTAGCACGTGTGCGCTAGCTGCTTGCCTGAAAATGGCCGTATGCTTTTTGTCATCGCGGAATAAGCTGAGAGGGTCGCATTCAACGACGCAGAGTTGATTTTCATTTTCTCCAGAGAAGCCAGGGACAGAGAGTGATGAGATTCATTTGGGCTGAGCTTGTTCTCGACTCCCTCTCTGGAGAATGATTAACCAAAATAATTAGCGCGCGCAGCTACAGTCCTCAATGACACTGGCTGCTAGACCCTGCTCAATTGATCGCGTACGTGGCGGATTCGGCTGCACCCGACCGACCGGCGCAGGCATCAAGACAAGGTGGAATTCCCATTAATCGGCCCGCACGGTCTGATTCTCATAATTTGTCATGTGAAATAGATGACTTGCGCCTTCGATGAAAACCAGACCACCCTCGTATTTTAGTTGGTAGACGACGAGCTCTTAATTGCCACAATATACTACGAAGTAGTATACTGTTTTCAGTTTGCGGCCGGGGGAGGGAAGATTTCAATTCGTTGAGTGATTCTCCGAGTTAGCTATAACCCACATGTGCAAATGACCCCTAAAGATCTCGCTCTAATCATTATACGCGCAAGGCCAGATGTTTTCGCTCGCTTGACCACCGAAGCAGCAGCAGCAGCAGCTCCTTTATTGGCAGTAATTGATCGCGAGAAGGCCTCAGCCAAAATCTAAAATAGCGTGCGCGTTTGTTTTTTGACAGCCCAACTAATTGGCAATCTGAGCCGATGGATCTGGCAATTTTGTAGTCGCTCCAATTTTATGGAGCATCTTGGCGAGCGAGCAATTTTTCTCGAGCAGCTTGAGCGAAAATAGTGAAGGGGAAGAGATTGATGAACTGCTCTCAGTGGATTTGGCCAAAAACTCTCAACTGTGGGAACCAATACAATGCTTGAAGCTTTCAAAAACCCACATGTGGCGAAGAGCTCAAGCATGACATCTTAATTCTCAGCTTGGCCAATTTTCAAGAAGAAGGATTGGAACCCCTTTTGTGCCCCAAAGCCGATTATTTCAGCGCCATTCCCAATGCAACCTGTCAAAATAGTTTATGAAGGGGGTAGAATTTCAAGTTCCCCAATGATTTTTTCCCGCGTCAAGCAAGCGGGGGGATTTAGCTTGATTTATGCTCGGAATTAGCTACTGTGAAAATTGCTCTCTGTTTCTAGGGTCAAGATTAGCAGTTAGCTTCTTCAGCTGACTTGGGAATCATCATCCAACGTGGTGGTCAAATTGATGGGTTCGGGTTACCTCGAGCAGCATTTGCTAGCTTGTTGTGTACATAGTTAAAAGGGTGGACAAATGTGCGAAGTAATTTCGAGTAATGAGCGTTGGCTGGGGGGGGAATAGTAAGCTTGTTCAAATCAAATAACGTGAGAGAATATGCAGAGCAAATTTCAAAGTATCCCGCGAGGAATTCCAGCACTGTGTAGTACTGCCATGGTGCGTACTGCGGCTGCCATAAAAATGTCCACAAAGTTTGGCTTTCCATTAGGACTCTCCGTGGGAAGCTTGACCAAGATTCTGTCAAGCTCTTGACGGCAGCAGTTGGTCAGTTTTGCGGCTTGCTTCCTGCTGAGAAAGACGGACTTTTTTCGCCTTCTTCAAATCACCGGATGATGGATGCGCAGAGCAAAGGATAAACAGATCCGTTTGAATAGAGGTAATTTGCGAACACACAAACTTGATTTACGCTATTCATGAGGCTTGATCGATCGTGTCAAAACGTGATTCCTCGAACAAAAAAAGAGAAGCTACCAGCAGCAGTCGTCGTCGTATCTTGCGTGAAAAAATGAGCAAACAAGATGATCTTGTGCAAAGAAATGTGCGTGATGTTGATGGGGGATGAAGATAGCTAACGGCATCAGCTTTTTTCTGATAAAACGGGTAAAAAAGTTCTCTGCTGGCGGAATACATTAAGATTATCCCTGTGGCTTTCTCTCTTAGCGGTTCCCCCTCGAGCCACTTCGACTTTGTAGCCAGTTCTTTCTCAGGGGACTGGAAATGATAGAATTATGCTGCACTGCACACACAGACTTTTCGGCCAAAAAATAAAGGGAGCTACACGACGGCAATTCGAGCTCACAGGTGATGTCTCAGTCTGCTATTTCAGATTCATTTGCCATGTCAGGAATTGCTGAGGCATGGAGTTTTCCCATTCTTGAGTCAGTCTCAGCATGATTTGTCTAATGTTTCCGCACCACAGCTAATGGTTGTGTTTGTGGCCTCACTGACAAACATGAGGGTGTCACATAAGCTAGAACTCACGATAAATGACCCCGTGGAGTCAAAAGACTCTCTTTTGTTGCATAATTAGTCAGCTTTCCACTAATGCTCGACTCGCTAAAGCGAATAAAACAGCCTCAGCCTCCTTTCTCTCAAAGCTATACCTTGTTTGGATAACAATTCGAGCTGCGCGATGCACCACCAAATGTCATCTATTGACTTCTGTCAAAGTTAGAAAGCAATTTGGAAAGCTCAACACGCAAATATCACAAATGGACCTTCAAATGTCAAAAAATGGCCTTATGATCACCACTGCACTGGCTAAATATTGATGAGGCTTAGCCAAAAAAAGGTCAGGCGCCGCGCATGCAGCAACAGAAACCGCTTTTGTTAAGTGAATTGCTCGCGCGCTCCACTTTCGTTCGTGTCACATGGTATTCCGAGATTGAAGCTGGGGAAAATCCAATTTTCCAAAGCTTTTCCGTGATACCACACAAAGTATGCTTCTAACCACACAAAGTGACTCAAAGCGAGCCGATCTGCGCCCACAGCAGAGAGTCACTTTCCTCAGACTCGCGCATAATTCCATTCAGAGGACAACAGTTCAAAGAGTTATCCTGCGATTTCAATGCAGCCCCTGAGATCCGCATGCCGATACCGGAATCGGACTTTTACAATTTGATCGTAGACTGAATTGGCACAATCTTTTCGCGTCCAATTTGCTATGAGGCACTGCATGTTGCTCACCTGTCAACCAATCCATCACTCTCCGCATCAGCGCTTCAAATGGTACCAAACAAGACGGGAAATTGATCTTTGGCCAGCCAAATGAAATTGAGAGGCCCCACAGAGTCTTAACAGATGATCCCATAATGTTAATTGCACTCTCTCGAGACTGATCATCCGATCGATCGTACATTCTATCGTCATTTTCTTTCTTCATATTTTATTCGCAGCTAAATCGTAACCTAGATCATATTGCCGCAAAAAAGCATAGCAAACGCTCAACATACCCTATTCATCTACTCTAATTTTTCGTAACTTTCTTGTCTTACCTTACGAAAAAAGTTGTCGTTGCTCCACGAATTCCTATTAGTTGCCGTAACTTGTTAAAACTAGCGTTATGTTAGCGATGCGTCTAGGATTGACTAAGCTAATGCTACTTAATAGGAAAGAATCGCATTAAATGATAGGCTTAGCAGAATGTTTATATTGGCCCTAGCAGGCTTGCTTTACTTGCTGCAAGACTCATCTTTACGTTAGGACTGACTAAACCAACTCAAGTTAATCGTGTTAACCTTTGAACGTAGGCAAATCAAAATTGATTTAGTCAACCCTAGCTAGAAAGCGCTTAACTTGACCAACTCGCTTACTTCAGTAATTTGATTCGTACGCTAACGGCTGATCTTACGCTGACTTTAAATAAAGACAATTATTGTCCGGACATCCCTTGAGAATAACGACAATTTTTTGTAAGAGTGCATAACTTATGAAAGCCTGACTGAGAAAACTGTCCAGAGATGGCGGCACCGTGAGGGCGTACTGCACTATGGCCGAACGGCCCAAGTGGGAAAATTACGCCCTCAATTTTGGCGCAAGACGGCGCTGGCTACCCTACTTTGACTTGAGGCCGTTTAGGGGAGGGCAGGTAAAGTCAGCCCATGGATGGAATCCTCAAATTCAGTTGAAATTTGGCATGGAAGCTTATTAGACTCTTCTTATGTTTTATATTATCGACTCAGTAGTTGCTGAGCTATAAGCCTCCAAAGTACCTTGCTTTTTTGTACTTGTATATATATGAAATCGGCCTACTCAGTTTGAGGAGATGCTCAATTTGATTCAATGATGAGATGGTTGTAATGTTAAGTTGAATAGACCTATCTTTTTTTGTGTTCTTTTCCAGATACAATTAGTTTCCAATATGCTAGCGCCTAAAATTGGCTCGTCACTTTTGTAGCTCTATACAAATAGCCTATCTTTGTTGCTCTGCTACATTTCTCCAAACAATTAGCACAAACTGGCCCACTTGATCAATTGAGTGCCACTCAATTGTATTTTTGATTGGGCCGAGAAAAAATTGGCGGAATGAAGCCTCCCAAACTTGTTCAAAATTGCCTCCGCATTCGACCTCCCGCTATTTTCATGCTAGCTAGCTTGTGTGAGGAAAGCTTTAACGGCTTCAAAGTGCTGCTTTCTCTCCTCATAGGCTTTCAGGACCCATGCAAGATAGGAAAGGAAGTTTTTTTAGTGTAACCTCCGCCCTCGCCTAGCGGAGGCTATTGGCCGAGGCCGGTCACGTGAGCCCAAGGAAGCGAGGGATTGGGCAGAAAGTTGCCCTTTGTGAACTCGGGGTTAGCCAATCTCTTAGCCTCTTGAACTTTCACTGCCACCCACGCACATAGTTGTAGGAGGACCTTTCCAATTACTTTCCTCCACTCAGCTGACAAGCCTATTGATGAATGTAAATTGTCGCAAGACAGAGCGGAAGCAATTTAGCTCTAGTAAAATGATGAAGTGCATGCAAAGTTTTAAAATGTTCTTGTGTGGCTTTGGCAGCCGAGCACCACCATATGCCACTTTTATTGATTGACTCCAGCCCCGCCGGGGGCATGAAGGGAGAAAAATTGGTGCCGTTTGGGAATGATAATGATGCCCACGTACTCTTATTTCCAGAATGCAAACGGGTGCCATCTTTAAGCTAGACACATTTTGTACAGTCGGAATAAGTTAGACACCTTTTGGCATAGTCATTTTTGGTTAGACACATTTTTCATGACTGTCATGTTTTAGCATAGACACCTTTTGGCATAGTTGGATTTTGTTAGAAAGTCAAGATGTTTTAATTAAGACACACTAGCATAGTACTTTTAGGTTAGACAAATCTGAATAACTGGTATGCTTTAAGTTAGACACCTTTTGGCATAGCACTTTTAAAGTAGACACCATTTTTGTGACAGGAACATTTTAGGTTAGACAACTTTTGGTACAGTACTTTTAGTTTAGACACATCAAGACCTTTTAGGTTAGACACCTTTTGGTACAGTACTTTTAGCTTAGACACACCAAGACGTTTTAGGTTAGACACACCAAGACGTTTTAGGTTAGACACCTTTTGATACAGTACTCACATTGACTTGGCAAAGGACCTAACCCAAACTACTTGCAACACCCAAAAATTATATATTTTCTGAAAGCTTATGTCCCAAGGGTTCATTTGGTGATAAAATAAAAATCCTGGCCTTTAGCTTCCAATAATATAACACGTTTATATACATAAAAACGTTTTGCGCAAAAACGGCTCATTTTTTGGGGATAGTTAACTTCAATGACCCCCACTAAAATTCAAAAATAAAACTTAAGTTACTTCATAGTAAAATGGCTAGGATGAACAGAAACGGAGATATAGCTATGCTAAAAGTTGATTACTGCCACCTTGATTAATTTTGCTTAATAAGTTTGGCAACAAATATCTCATTTTGGGTGCATTTTACAGACTTGCTTATGAAATAAGAAAAGTTAGATCTCCTTTTTTATGAGGGGGTCACTGCTATTAATAATCTCATAAAATAATAAACTGTAGGTGCTAGACGTTTTTGAAAATTTTATGTTATGGGAAGCCATAGGCCAGGATTTTTAAATTGCTACCAAATGAACCCTAAGAACATATGCTTTCAGAAAATGTATATTTTTTGGGTGTTGTTAAGAGTTTGGGTTAGGACCTTCTTCAAGTCAATGTGCACTTTTAGCTTAGACACACCAAGACGTTTTAGGTTAGACACCTTTTGGCATAGCACTATTAGATAAGACATGTCAAGACACACCCCACTTGAAAAGTCCCTGATAATTCTTTTATGAAAATCATAATGATGCATTAATTAATCATAATTCGAAGTAATGTAAAAGAGCAATACTAGTTTTATGCAAAACGCCAACAATTTGTCTACTTTCTTGAATAAGCTCTTGTCACTCTGACGAATTACTGACGAACCAAATTTTGAAAATTTGAAAACAATGAAACCCTAAAACTGCAAAGCCTGAAGCTAAAACCCAGCTTGAACCAAATTATGAAAAACTTGAAAAAGCTTGAAACCCAAAAAATGCAAAGCTTGATAAACCAGTGTCTAACCTAAAACGTCTTGGTGTGTCTAAGCTAAAAGTACTATACCAAAAGGTGTCTAACCTAAAACATCTTGGTGTGTCTAGGCTAACAGTACTGTACCAAAAGGTGTCTAACCTAAAACGTCTTGGTGTGTCTAAGCTAAAAGTACTGTACCAAAAGGTGTCTAACCTAAAACGTCTTGGTGTGTCTAAGCTAAAAGTACTGTACCAAAAGGTGTCTAACCTAAAACATACTAGTCACTAATTTGTGTCTACTCAAAAAGTACTGTGCCAAAAGGTGTCTATCATAAAGTATACTAGTCCATGAAATCTGTCTACGCTAAAAGTGCTATGCCAAAAGGTGTCTAAATAAAAATATCTTGACTTTCTAACAAAATCCAACTATGCCAAAAGGTGTCTACACTAAAGCATAGACGTTGTCTAACCTAAAGTAACTTGGCGTGTCTAACTTAAAACGACTTGACTTTCTAACATAAAAAGTTCACCCATGCAAACCTTTCAATGTGGAGTTTCTAGCTGCATGTGAGGTCGCTATCGATTTATCAAATTGTTCTGACATGGTGTCTGAGTAATTTTCCTGGCATTTTGAATTATTTCACGCATTGAGTGAGCTAGTGGAGGAGATTGAAAAACTGAAGAAGAAGCAGGACCAATTGGAAATAGGTGTCATAATCGATTACTCATACGACCGACGAGGTCACACATACTATACATTGAGAGTCTAATCAATGCTGATCGATTAGATGTGAAGCAATTTTCAAAGGCCACACCAAATGATAAATACTCACTTCCGAGCGTGGCCCGCGATGGTCTTCCATAAAAGGGCTTCTTCTCTGCATACTGCTGCATGCCATTGAGCTCCTCCATCTTGATCTAATCTCTTGTGGTTTTGTGTCGCCTAATGATCAGTTAAGTGTGCATTTACAATTCTTAGCCAGCCAGGCAGGCTTAAGTTTAGTGCTGGCTTGGCAATAAACGTCATGTCTTAAAAGAGAAAAGAGAATCCTAGCTAAAGTAATGATGGCCTCAAAGGTCACGCCCAAAGGTCACCGTAGACCCATTGAGACCATTTGGGATCAGTAGATGAGATGCTGCTCTTCTCGCATCATAATGGCTTCGTAGCTTTTATCAGCTCGGCAAGAAAATCTCCATAGAGCTCTTGAGGAGGAACAAAAGTTTTCTAGGCCAAGGCGCGACGACGATACCCACTCCTTTGTGCGCTGCAGCTTCAACATTTTGAATGCTATGCATGCATGGAAGGAAGGATTAGTAAAATAGCAGTACGCAGCAGCCAAAAAGTCGGCAATCGAAGGAGAACTCGCTCGAGTGACCCCTGGGAAATTCTACGCAGTCATTCTCATCACCATAATCATGGATTTAGGTGCAGCTAATCCCTGTCATCTTGGTATGAGCATCCCAAAGCGGTGTCGTGACTGCTCATGTGAAATATGGAGATCAGGGCATTACTATTCATGGCTGGATAATTAATATCATCATTAAAGAGTCCAAAGTGGCCGCCTCAGACCAATCTCATTACTTTGCGCTCCATTTCTATTCCCCCAGCTTTTTTCGGCAGCTAGCGCCCAGGCAGAGGAGGGAGACCCCAAAATGTGGCTATTAAGATGCAAATACAAATTTTTCACCTGGTGTCATCAAGTTTAATGGACTCATTTGTTCTGATGTGACATTAAAGGAGCGCGCCAGGCTCGGTTTCTCGTTTATTTTGCTCATAAAAAATGTACATCGATGCGAGAGAGTCGTTGTCTTTGGCTAGTAGACTGCCGCAGCTCTCTCCTCGTTGCCACAATATCGGAAGACATGAGTTGTAAATTATTAGCGAAGACCTATACATGTAACTTGCGATCGTCTGGATGAATCTGGATAGATTTTGAATACTGGTGCTACGAGTTTACATGGGCGCGTAGACGGGGGGTGGGTGCGGGGGCGGGGGGCACGAGGCGGACGACGTCACTGAAGTCGACCCCGTTGTGGGGGACGAAGTGGAGGGCCACTGAAACGAGGGCCCGGACATGATCATGTCTCGAATCAGGGTCTCAATCGGGGTCTTGCCAACTAGTCGAACGAAAAACAGCTGCTCAATCACTTGCGATGAAACTGTCCTCAATGATGGCAGCCGTAAAAGAAGCCTGCCAAACCGTGTGGGCTGATTTGGGTATTGCGTGCGGCAATATTCCTCGAGAGCACACTGGGATTTTTCCTGCATTTGCTCAATCACCTGGACGTCGGTCAAGCCAGGAGCGTCTGCAATTGAAGAAAAGGTTGAAGGGACCACCGGTCATATATGCTATTCACACGCTTACCCGAGGTGAAGAGCACGATGGCTTTCATGCAGGAATATTCAGCATTGTCCACATGAAGAGCCTTCAACTTCTCAACTTGCTCCTGGAAGATCCGGATGTGATCCATGAAAGAAACCACTCTGTCCGCTGCCATCGGGGCTCCATGGAGGCCGGCAGCGACCAGGAGTGGGGCCACATTCAAAGGCATATTGCACTGGGCCGCATTGAGCACAAACAGTTCTGACCAGACAAGGCGCAGCAGGGCCACTTGATCTGTGACTTGGAGCTCTGGAAACCCAGGGATGTTCTTAGTCCACTCCACAGCGCTGAAGAGGAGTCGGGCGGCAAACTCGCAAATGTTGTCAATGCCGACCATGTTGTTGGTGGCCATTTGCATTTGGCCGTAGCGTGAGGTGGTATAGGGCTCCGCTCTGAGTAGCATGGATATGTAGGAGGACAAGTAGGTGGTGCCGCTGAGTGGATCCCCGCCGAACCCGATGAACATGCCCTGTGGTGTGGGGGGCACGCGGCCTTTTTGCACAGCTGTAAATATACGGAGGATGAGTCCAGCCCCAGATCAAACCCTCGGCGCGTTGAGAATTTGATCTGAGGCCGAACTGGGGGGGTTGCCACCTACCTTCTCGCCGCATGCCCATTTTCAGGCACTTTTTCAGCCTGCAATGTTGGCACTGGTTACGGTGGTGTTGGTCCACGGGGCAGTTCCGGCTGCCCCTGCATTGGTAGGTCAGGTTGCGTCTGACGGAGCGCTTGAAGAAGCTCTTGCAGCCTGAAATGAGAGTGAATTGTGCAAGTTGCTGGGGATCCGAGCTTGGGCCGAGCCTACCTTCGCACGTGAACTGTCCGTAGTGCTTTCCGCTCGACTTGTCGCCGCAGACCACGCAGTTGATCTCCTGCCCGTCCTCCGTCTTGATGTCGCCGTCGGAGCTGGACTGGGTGGGCACTGGCGTGGAGGAGTTGAGCTCGGTGGGGTCAACCCCTGGCGAGGTGGGGCCGCTGGATCCGTAGAAGTGGTGAGGGTGGTGGGAGGAGGCCATGGCCATGCCGTGCATGGTGTGCGAGTGATGCTGAGCGGGCGTGAGCGAGGTCACTGCCGAGGCTGACATCACGTTCGGGTCCCTCCACACCGACGAGGGGTTCGCCACCAAAGCCATGGCAGCCGCTGCAGGCGGGTAATGTAGAATTTTGACGGGTGGGGGTGAGTTGGTTCAGAGTGTCAAACAATCTGTTGGCATCTTCACGGTGGCGCGGTCTCGGCCCGAATGCATAGGTTCTCCGAACGGTGATCGGCGCAGACGGCGGAATCTTCAGGAGCCGAAGCTGCACGTCTTCGCCACTGGCACCGACCTAAGGTCGCACACACGCGCGCGCGATCCCGCGCGCCCACTCACTCGCTCACTAGCTTACTGGCGGCCTCAAACATCGAGGTCCAATTTCACAATTCAGCTGACATGACGGGTCGAATACAGCTCAATCCGCTCCTAAAACTATCATTTTTGTCGGCGTTTGATTTTCGCAGCCAAGCTGGAGGCCCCAAATTTAGTTGCCCCGTTCCAATGGTAAACAAAACAAAGCGAGCTTGGCTTAGTTGGCTAGCTCGTCCGGAACGTGAAAAAATTCAAGACGACTCCTTGATCGTAGTAAGTAGGGCGAGTTTGGAGGCCTTATTTTCTCTGACCTTTGGCCCCGCTCGACTCTCTTGGCACATTGAAACACGAAGAGTTGGCTCGATGATCAGAGCACGAATCTCAGCTCGGAGCATAAAAGTGCTCGTTATGCACGATATCATCGAAATGCCGAGTTTTCTTCGGAGGCTTGCCAAAATTGTTGCGGCGGCCTCAAAACGTAGACGTCGCGGCGTGACAAAAAGCTTTTTGCCCCCGAAAGTGTTTGAGGTCGCCTGAACTTTGGCTGAGGCCAGAACCTCGTGTCATTGTTGCATTAGCAAGTGTCGCAACGAGCGAAGCTTACTTTTTCAGCCGCGGCGAAAAGCTTTGGCCGAAGGTGGAATATATGCTCGCTCCCCGGGGAAGTAGGGTTGACGATTGATATTGGCGGTCGTGAATCATCATCACGCGACGGGGTGATCCACCAAATGTGAACTTTGCCTGTGCCGTCCAATATTCAATCGCCTTTTTACTGCAGTGCGTCTCGCCACTCCACTGCGATCGCTCATCTAAATAAACATGATTGCGCTGTAGGTCGGCAAACCAAGCACAACTTTTCTTCCCTTCCTCACGAAATAGGGCACTAATTGACCACGACTTCCGAAAGTTGCAAGCTTTTTCTTGTTTCTCGCTGTTATTAGGAGGTATACGAAGGTACAACAGAGGCCAAAGTAGCAAAGGGGTCTTTTACCTTGCATGACAATTTCCACACGAAAATGGCCTTTTTCGGGAGAGACAAAATATGGCGAGGAGTTGCTTTCTTATTTTAGGACCATAATGGTCAAAGTTTACCCGCGCCGAATCATTATGACGAGCGCAACGCGGCGGAGCTAGGGGGGGAATTTTAATCCCCATGAAAGGTGATAAAGGACAGCCGCGTTATCGCAGTCCATCCAGCAATAACGGATTAGGACATGCAAATTGCGCCCATTAAATGGTGTCTTCTTCATCCTTCAGATGAAACGGGGTGACTTTCTCTCCCGGCAGCCGTACCTGCGCCCGTGTTCCCATATTGTTATTGACAGACTGCATTGTTTCCGCTTCCTGACTGTTGACATAATTTCTCTGGAAAGCTGTCGCTTGAGGGGAAGGATCGAGAGCTAGGTGGCTTTTACGATCAAAAAAGTTTGAAAGCTCCTAACTGGCCATTAATGTGACCCCCGTATGATGTCGGTGGCACATGGCTGTGGCAAAAGCATGACAGGGCATTGGATATGCTTCCAACCTCAGAATGGATAATCTCATCAGTTTCACAAGAGATTTCGGCTGCCACCGTGAAATTCCCTCCAACCCATTTGTTTTTCGGACAGATGAATTCGGGTCCATTTTCAATTTGGCCAACATGGATTATTTAATGGCATCTTCATCGGGGCCAGAGTGGTCCGCGCCAAAAGTTTGGTCGAACATGAGCTAAAAGCTAGTCCACGCAGGAATGCCATGCAATATCTGTGAATCTCGGCGATGGCTTCAATCATCGCATCTGCCGTGAAATTGGCCCAAATTTCCAGAGCCCATCGTTACCACCTGTCATGCGCCGGCCATTAACGAGGGAAAAAAGTCGCCCTAATTATGCAAATGGGGTGGCGTCTTGTTTCAGCGCGCGTCAGCTGGCGCGCTACATGGCACCTTTTTATGCGGAAAAGCCCGCGCGGTTCGAGAACTACAAGGGTTATTGATGTTTCAATTTAGCATATGGCCGATGCATATGGTCAGAGAGTGGGAAATCAAAGCCGACTCGGGAGAGCATCTGGTGGTGCCACAATTCAATCTCGACTGGGCCCATTGATTCCAGATGGCCACGGGCGCGGAAATGAGTGTTATTACGACAAAACGACTCTCTTAATGCATAGGGAAATTTCCCTCGCTTTTATTGCGATCGCAGCAGTCGGCAGCCAATTAATTCGGCGCTGATTAGCCGGAGGCGCGAGCATTGTTTCCTGCGCGAAGCAAATTCTAATCAAGCCCGAATTTCTTCTTCTTGCCAGCAAAATCCGTTCATGTCAGCATCCATTAACTTGGTTGTCGCGCATACGCCATTCCGAAAATTGTTGTGCGGTTTTTTGCCCGAGCTCATCATCATCAGCCATATGTCTCTCTTTCAAGTGAACCAGTTCGAAAAATTTCACCTTGTGGAATCGATTTGTTACATTTCTTACGAGATTGAATGTCAAGCCGGGAGAGAGGCAGGGGAGGAAAATCAATGCTCGGCACGCTATGCTGCAACATTGTCGAAAAAAGGTGGCATTTTAAAAGTCCACATGCCCTTTTGTTGGTGGGTGTGAGGCAGGAAATGGATGGCAGCAGTCACAGTCCACCGAGCGCTATGGCTATGAATAATATCTGGGCTAGCTGGACGCTATATTGCTATATTGAGCTGGTAAAATTCGGCATCATCGTCCATGCATTTGCCTAGATCGACGTGGGTTCCGCGCTAGGAGAGATTCATCAAAAGGGCGGCAGTGGCCGAATGTCAAATTGGTGCTGGATAAAAATCTGACATTTCGTACAATCCGAAGGCTGTTGTTTACCGTTTCCCATCCGCTGCTGATCTGTCCAATTTGAGGGCAATTGCCCAGGAAGTCTGCTTTTGCCCTTAGGCCGAGTTCACTTCGTTGAAGAAGAACCTGCCATTGTCTCCCTTCCCAGGCTCGGATTTTTCTTGATGAACTATATCAGAAATCCGGCGTGTGTCCCGCGCTTTCGGGGCTCCCGAGTGGCGCCGCAGACCGCCCATCCCGGCATTCGCGGGACACGTTCGGACACTCAGAAGCCACGGTGTCTGATCCATCAAAAATGTGTGTGTGTACGGACGAGTCAAAAGCTAGTAGTGCTCCGGAGGAAAAATTTGCCCCGAGGACGGTGCATCCGTTCTTCATGCTTTCGTGAACATCGCGAGTCGATCGCCGAGATTCGCTTTCCAGCCTCGCTCATCACGTACGCTCATGCTATGCTATAAAAGGTATACGAACGTACGCGCATGCAATGATGTCGTGACTCCAATTCTTTTTTTCTGTAGTCAATAACCAAATTGCTTCCGACAGGACCACTTTAACGGCAAAACAACCCTCTCCCTCAACGCACGCACTTTGGATTGAGGGAGAGCTTTCACGCGGATGTCCAACCGTTTAGGTATGTTCGGGTCCTCGATAGTATGCGTGGAAAAATTGCCTCTGTGGACTTGGCTGACCGATGATTACGGCATAAATTGACTGCATGCTGCTGGCGCACCGTGATTCCCGAAAAGGGTTGCGCCACGCCCTTCGAAGTGTCACGCCCCGATGAATATGAACAAAAACTGTCACGCTCCAGTCGAGGAGGAGGCCTCGCGGTTATTAAAAAAATCCCCCAGACTCTCATTTGAATTTCATCTGGTTGTTGCGGGATTCCGAGCAATTATGGAGAAGCGGTTCGAGCCCTAATCAAGTCATGTTTCTTCGTTATGTTCCCCCCTTCTAGACGAGCAAAATTTACTTCGCCAGATGGCTGCTCCAGCCAAAACTTAATGACTCCACAAATCATTGAAACTTGGCTTAATTCAATAGAAAAGCCCGACTCAAAGTTAACGAGATTATCGCGCGAGGTGCATCAGCTGCGGGAGTTGATCATTTATTTTAAACATGATGCATATTCAGTTTACAGTCCGGCTCCAACGAGGAACACCAAAGTCAGGTGGAGAAGACCTGACTATGCGAAAAAGTCAAGTGACGTCAACCGGACTGATTTTCCTTGTTGGAGCCGGGCTTTTGTTATGAAGCGTTTTTTTGTTCGAGCTAGCTGCTTATAGCTGCGTCGAGATTAACGAAGCATTTTAGACGATGCGCAATGCGAGAAATGATGAGAAAGAAAGAGTCAATTGGGAGCTCGAACTCGGCCCATTTATCATCGAGCATCATAAAAGTTTTCGTTTGTGAACTCGAAAATGGGGCACGTCCTCGCGTAGCATAATGACGGGAAATGAGGTGGTTTCTTGAGCTATTTTCGTGAAGGGTTATTAAGTCATCATCAAGTCCTCTTCGGGCGGAGGCAATTAATGTCTGACCGCGCTGGAGATAAATTAACGATCACGCACGCTCAAACTTTTCTAGTACGATATCAAGTTTGCATCGCGTTGGCCGACTTGGCATGTGCGAGTTTGCCTCACCTTGACGGCGCACCTTGGGCGCGCGGCCACGCCAACGGCGGCAGCTGATGCCAACTCACTGTTTTTTTGTTCACTGTTGCAAACGAATTCAAGAATAGAACTTGTGTCTCCAATTTTTCATACTTTGTATTTATTGAAACTCTAATTATTTTATGTCCATTTGTCTTCATCTTGAGCATAGCTCATCTGTAGCCTGATTCCAAAGGAATTAGAGGCTGCATCCTTCAGATCATAAGCATTGCTTTTGGTCTTCCACTTGTCTTTCCATCCAGGCATTGCATCCAGGGCCCCTTGTTCATCATCTGGAAGGACAGGAGTTAGGTTAGGTTAGCATTGCTATATCCATTCGAATCCATTCGCCGATACGTTTCGAACCGTGACCAAGGATCCAAGTCTGAGGTAGATCGCAGGATCGTTCAGTTGGCGCCCAACGTGGGGCTCCCGACCCGTCCTAGATCCCCAAGAGTCTCAACACCACCTACATGCCAAGAAATAAGTGGGGCAAAATCAAGGCCAAAATCGATCAACCCGAAGACGCGGGCACGAGAAGAAGCAGACGAGTCCAAGGGCAAAGCCCATATGGTGGCACGGGAAGGGTAAACCTGGAAATCTCTCCTTACCACCAAGCTCTTCGTGACTTAAACCAAGCGAGCAAATTCGCGCGCAAATCCATAAAAAAACAAGCGGCGAGGCGCTTCGCTCTTCTTCATGAAGTCACTGACGCCATTCCGGAACCTGAACTAGCTAGAAACATCGTCGAGGCTCATTCACTCACCTATAGAGCCCTCGACTCAACCTCAGAGGCCGTCGTGGTCTCCTCGTCAACAGGTACCCTTATTCGACCTGATAAAAATAATATGACAACTAGGACTCCAGTGGGGAATTCTGGCCCATTTGACCCGAACGTGTCATCCTTCCCACCTACTCCAATGCCAGATCCCCACCGACGACATACCATCCCAGGTGTCTTGGCACCTCGCCACGACGTCGGCAGGGACATCGGGCAATGCCCAAATCGTGCTCCTCCTCCTTTCAACCTGGACACGTCTACTCCCATCGGCCCACAGGCTGGAGGAGCTGCCGCACTCGGCAATGCCGCGGCGGAATTTCGATGGATGCCACCTCCACCACTGTGGTCGACAGGAGCAACAACCGAGGGACAATTCTGGAAGGTTCGTCCCGGCTATGCAACCTCCTCGGACAGGCCCACCTCCGTCCTCACAAGATGATGCGACCTCTCAAAGCTTCATACGGCTCGAGGTCCTTCCACGGCATCAAGCCAAGAGGTGAAGGAATTCCATCAGGTTCAAAGAAAGAAAACGCATGAGCAAGAGAGGTTCTGGTAACCGCACTGAAGGGAATACGTGCCAGGAGGCACCAAGCGCCGTCCCAACGCTGGAAAGAAGTCGGCCAAGCAGTTGCAGGAGATGAAAAAAGCAGAAACGGAAGCCTTTGCACACACGAGTCTCTGCAAAACTTGTTCCAGATCACTCAACCTTTCACCAACCGTCATAAGGCTGAATTCGACAAGGGTGGAGTTACCAAGTCCACAGCCCATGAAGTGCTGCAGCATCTCAGGTATTACATAAAGGAGTATGAAAGAATTTACAGCCTTCTGAGCAGTCCGTCGCTCAAGCCAACATACAGCCGTCCAAAACCTTGAGAGATAGCTATGTGAAGAATTATCAGGCATGTCAGATGCTACTGGCATCGGCTAATCAAATTATGAAGACTTTCCCCAACTCGCACGCTGGAACCTCGAGCAATGCTCCTCAGTCCAGCCTGCTTCAATGTAATCCAAGTCCAACAGCTCAGCCCAGGCAGGAAGAAAGGACTCCCAGTTGGCCAGGTCGAAATGGACGAGGCGAGCGGAGGTTGCCATGTCGTGATGCAAGACGGAGATTATTATTACCTCACCGCTCAACAAGTCTCGGGAAGAGAAACAGCTGATTGGCTCAACCAGCAGCTTCAGGTGAGGCCCGGCACGCTTACCGGGACAAACCGTCCCATCACGACGCCTCCACGCAGCAAGACTTAGCCGGTAATGTGCCGGCGAGGGAGCTCCGCCGCACGCGGGGAATCCTCCTCCAGATGTTGACGGGAGGTCGCAGCGCGATCTGCGCATCGGAACTTCGAGCGCGAGAAACTCGGCTGTCAGCGGACCTGCAGTGGACACCGCAGCCTTAGCGAGGACGGCAATGGCCTACGGCGCTGCGGCTTGCATTTTTCGCGGTGTGCACGGAGCCATGGCTCAAGAAATTTCCACCGGCACGCCTCCCAGCGAGATAGCAGGAAATTACAGAAGTTACGCCCGCGCTCTTGGTACATTACGGGAAGCCGCTCAGAATTTTGAAGCGCAAGGAGGGAAACCAGAGGATCGAGACCTCAAACTCATCCAACAAGGGGAGGACATGGTTCAAACCTTGAGGAACATGCTGCGAGACGTCCCACCTGAGGTAATGAGCAATGCTCCGGCGCGCGACCTCAGCGATCCTTTTTCAGTATATGAGGCCAACTTTCCTCACGCGAGGACATCCCGACCGGATGAACGAGGACATGTTTTGAACAACGTGTATGTCCCTCGCGTCCCAGCACTCAACCCACCAGACCTGTCCGTGCCGCCGCCCCCTCTAAGAAGCAATCCCAATTTTGGACCTCAGCCGCCGATGGCCACCCGAGCACCCTCAGGTCTACCCGGGGGAGCTCCCATGGATTCCTTCGTTCCTCGTGTGCGGCCACCTATCCTTCAGTCCGCTTACTCGGGGCCTCAACAACAATGGCCCACCCACCCACAGGGTCAGGCATCCTACCCTGAAAATCAGGGACTCGCAGCAGGTGCATCCTTTCCCCCACCGGTCTACAGTCAAGCCACAGGCAACGTCACAGTCACGACCCAAGCTCATCATGTCCCTCACCACAATGTGGTCTCCTTCGCTGGCAATGCCATGGGCTACGGTGGAGCCCCTCCTCAAATTGCCGGCCACCCCGGCCTGCCAGACTGGCCATGCCAGCAGTCAGGCCAATGGCCTGCAGCGCCCACGGGTCACTCGACAAATCCAGGCCTTATTCAGGGACCACCAATTCAAAACCCGGCTAGTTATGGGCTCGCACACGTGCAGCCCCCTCCCGTGAGGCCGCCTATTCTCAATCGATATGGTTACCCACAAACCACGGCATACGCTGGATCCTTTCCTTACAATCCGCTCCCACAACCAGGATATGGAGCCTCAACCCGACCTCCAATCAGGTATCCAAGACCTCAAAGCCACCCTGAGCAACCGCTGTACAATCAGGCCGGCAACTGGCAAAACAATGGTGGTTTCGGCAACTATCAAGCTCCTCACCTTCTACCACCCTCGCAAGGAAGTTTTGGAAGCCGCTATAAAGCCAAGCTGGCACCAGTGAACATGACGAAGTTCTCCGGTAACGATATATCCGAGTTTTATGCTTTTCGCGATCAATTCAGGTCCTTTGTACATGAGGACACCACCATGCCGTGGCCGGAAAAGTACTCGCGTCTTTTGGAGCTCACACAGGGAGGGCCGGCAGGAGATTTTGTGAGCCGCCAACCTCAGACGGAGGCTGGCTACCTCCACTGCTTGGAGGCCCTTGAGGCAGATTATGGTTGTCCCAAACTTCAGATGGACTGCCTCATCAGCAAGCTCATGAACATGGCTCCTCTCGATGCTGACAATGCCAGCAGCGTGATGACCGCCAAATTGGCTGTGGGTGACATCTATCGCCACGTCACTACTCACTGGGGGTTTCCAGGCATTGCCGCCTCCATGGATATGCACGACTCGTATATTTTTCGCTCACTTCCCATGACCCCGTCAACTAGGCAAGATATAGATCAGTTTTTGAATGGAAGAACTGACGATGCCAACTCCTACCTGAATGGACCCCTCTTTGAGAAATGGTGCAATCGCAAACTGCAACGCCTTAGGTCTCTGTCCGTCAACCATGGTTCTGGAGCGGCGATTGGCATTGCCAAACCCGCTAGACAAATAAAGGCCGCAGTGGCGGTAAATCACGTCGCCAATCCGGAGTTTGAAGAGCCTTGCTCAAACACATCTTCACACAACGAACCACCCTGTCAAAATCTCTTTCATTATGGCGTCGCTTCTGAGAGACCGGCTCAAATGGACACTGAGCAACTCATCGTGGAAAGTGAAGAGGACCAATCACTCATCATCATGACAGTCACCAAAAACAACCAAAGGTATTATGCCAAATGCCCTGAATGTAATTCGTCTGATCACAGGTTCTACAACTGCCCGAATGTGCTGGCATTGCCACCCAGGGGACAGGCACTGAAATGCTTCAAGTACAAGGCTTGCCTAAGATGTTTGGCAGGCGCACATACGACTAGAGACTGCATTAGGGACTGGAAGTGCGAAAAATGCCAATCCAACAGTCATCACACTCGCCTCCACGGAGCGTGGGACCACGTCGACAAGAACAAGACAACCCTGGCACAAGAAACTGAAGCAAAAAGTCCCACAGATCAGGAGATGACAAAGGCTGTCGCCCACCTGGCCGAAGTGCTGAAGAATATCACGAACAACACCTCAAGACGATGTGGATCCGCTGAAGGCCGAGCTAAAGAACACCAGTTCACTGTGGCACTTCACTTCGGTGTCAGCCAGCGAGCTAGGTGATGACCACTTGGAGCTGGATGACTTTGTTCCGGCGAGCGAAAAGGATGAAGTATTTATTAATAAAATTGATTTGATTGATGAAACTTCTGCGAGTCGCATTGCGATCATGACCGAGTTAAAAGGCCCTCTATCATCCACCTCCATGCCCCCAGCGGAAGTTGTTGCGGCAATGCCGAAGCCAACCAGAGGTCGAGAACTTCTAAGTTTTTGCGTCGTGCCGGTGATGGTGGCAAATCCCAAGGATCCGGATCATTTCATCAAGGTCAATGCGTTCCTCGACACGGGAGCTCAACTATCACTGGTCTCCAAGAACTTGTCAGAAAAACTCAAATTGGAAGGGGTCTCTGACGATCAAATCCTCAAGATGATCGCCACCACGGTGACAGTGGCCAGCGAAGCAGTGACCTTACAAATAAAGGCCGTATCAGGAGGCCCAATCCACGACATCGCAGCTCACACCATAGCTGATCTTCCATCGTCAGTCAACGTACCACCAATAAGTAAGCTTAAAAAGAAGTTCGCTTTCCTGAAGGACTTGGAATTGCCCACCTATGCGGCCCCGCCCTGTCCAGACCTGCTCATTGGAATCGATTACTTCAATCTAATTATGCCCGATCGCGTAGTACACAAGAAAGAGGGCGAGACCTTATGTATATGACTGCCCATTGGGCCGGGTTATTCGTATTATACCCCGAGCAGGTCAAGGGAGCATCCCACTATGGGGTGATGCTCGGCACCATCACTCTACCTGTGGAGGAAGCGGGACCACCGGCATTGCCGTGTCAGTTATGCGAAGGCAAAGACATTTCCTCCCCGTCTGAACTTCTTAACGCCCTGTGGGAATACGATGACCCCCTAGGCCCGCCACCGTTAGCAATGCTAAGCGTGAACGACAAAAAGGCCCTTGACATTTTGACCTCCACCATCACCCAATTGGACAATCGAAGGTATCAAATGCGACCAATGTGGAGAGACAATGAGCCAAGCTTCATCTGCAATCGGCTGGCAGTCATGAAGGCCACTTCCGCTGTGGAGAAGACTAAAGCTGTTCGATCTGCCAACCTATGAAAAAGCCTGTCAAGAGCTTAAGGAATGGCTAGAGGCCGGCTTTATCCGCATCCTCGATCCCAGGTTCGACAACCTCGATGATGGTTACTATTTGGATTGGCTCCTAGTCGAAAGAAGAGACAAGCCCTCAATGCCGGTATAAGAGTGGTTTTCGGGTCCAGACAACACAACGGTAAAAGCTTAAATGATGCCTTACTCCCGGCCCCCAAATTGCAGCGTGATGTTTTTGAAATTCTAATCGCAGCCAGAAAAACCAGTAATACTGTTTACAGACATTTCAAAAATGTTTTTGAGATTCTCTCTCGTGAGTCCTCTAGAAAATATCCTTCGTTTCCTTATGAGCAGGCGTGCACTCTGAAGCTAACTCTGTGGTATTTGGCACCGTGGTGCGCCATGCATGGCGAGCTTCGCAGTTAAACATCACATCTCCCAATATCAAGAAAGCCATCCCTTAGCATACAAGGTGCTGGATTCCAGCCTCTATGTAGACGATGTTTTTGCCTCAGTGGAGGACAACATTGTTGGTCGGGAAACGGTAAAGCAAATTCTGGAGATAGGAGATTTGGGCGGGATGCCATTCAGAAAGTGGGGGAGCAATGCTCCTCAGTCCTACAAGATATTCCCGATGCGCACAAACTCCCTGGGTTCTCCGTCACCTCCGAGGCTGCCGAGGTCACCAGCTCTGGGCATGTGCGTGGACTGCGAAGGGTGATCAAATTCTTTTCAGCCACCCTCAACTGATTCTGTCAAAGATGCACCACTCACCCACGTCTTATGGTTCAGTTTGTGCAGCGCTTGTTCGACCCTCTGGGGTTAATAAATCCGCTCATCCTCAAAGGAAGACTTTTGATACAAAGAGTCATGGCCCTGAAACACGTCTACAACGTCGATTGGGACACAGTCTTTGACATGATTGACTTCGGAAGAAATAGAGCTTATCACCAAGGAATGGGGGGACTACCTCGCTGAGTAGCCCGAGTTGAAGCTTTAGACTGCCGCGCAATGCGCTCCCGACCAGCCAAAACCATATCCATGCACATATTTACTGATGCAAGCGAGTCTGCCAAGGGAGCTGCAGTCTACCTCAGGATGGAGTACGAGGAAGGCACTTATGACTGCACACTATTGGCAACAAGAATGAAAATCGCTTCTCTGTCGAAACTAGATCTATGCCAGAAATGGAACTCGAAGGTTGCGTCATCGGTGCGAAATTTGCGACGATGTGCTCCGTGCACTGGAGAAAGTCATTCCGGTGCACCTGTGGACTGATTCGCAATGCGC
This sequence comes from Paracyclopina nana, assembly GCA_019096065.1. Lineage (NCBI taxonomy): Eukaryota > Metazoa > Arthropoda > Copepoda > Cyclopoida > Cyclopettidae > Paracyclopina > Paracyclopina nana. Next base: position 9,803,362 of record JAGUCH010000001.1, on the reverse strand, counting down.
CTTCTTGGATTTGAAGCCAGCTCGAAGGTACAAAAATTTATTGCCAGGCGGGTAACGCAGATCTTGAAGAACGATGAACTTCCAATGGCATCATGTACCTGGTAGGATGAATCCAGCAGATTTAGTCAGTAGAGGCTGCAGCATTGCTGAGCTGCTGACTCAGACCTCTGGATACATGGCCCTAGATTCCTCAGAGGCCCGATGACAAGTTCCCAAAATGGACTCGAACATCAGTGACGATGAAGAGCGGCACTACAACTGTATGAAAGGAACAATCTCAATACCAGAAAGGTCAAAAAGCTAATAAAAAAGGTCAATCTCATCTCGTACTTCGAAAGACTAGGCGGCTATTTTGTACCCAAGCATTTAAGGCCCAGACGTTGATACACGCATTGCGTGGAATTATATGAGAAATTCTCCTTGCCACATCGAATTTGACCGATTCAACCGCTGGGGCAGAATGGTGCGAACACTCGCTTACTGTGCAAGATTCTTCCTGTACATAAAACACGGCTCTGACGCAATGCCTTATGGAGACATCACGCCTCAAGAGTACAGCAGAGCTGAAAACAGCATTGCTGTATGGCTTCAACAAAACGAGTACGGCCACGAATTGGACTTTTCTATGATAAAGGCCATTGGCCCAAAGGCAGCCGATTAGCCACTTTGGACCCTGTCATCCACCAACAGGGAGAGTTAAGATCCAAGGGACGACTTGAGCACTCCCCAGTGCAATGGATAGGACGCCGCCAATTGTAGTGCCAGGTCAAGGAAGAAGATTGATCCTTGAAGACATCCACCAAAAACTGAGCCATGACCTCGGAAAACTCAGGTACCTGAGCGAAGCGCAGTTAAAATACATTTTACCAGGAGGCAAGCGAATCATCACAGAAATTCTGTCACACTGCGCAAAGTGCGCTAGACATCGCCTGAACGCACTGCCACCGCACATGGGTCAGCTCCCACCACATGCGGTCCCTCTCACCGAATTCATGCCATTTAAATACACGAGCTTTGACATGTGCGGCCCTTTCACAACCCAATTCAACCGATCCGAATACAACATGTATGTCGTAGTTTTTATATGCCTCCACTCCAAAGCCATCCACTGCGAAGAACTCTATGACATGACGGCAGACTCGTTGATGAGAGCAATTGAAATGTTTGTCGCTCGAAGAGGCTGCCCCCACACAATGAGAAGTGATAACGGCTCAAACTTCATCGCATGCAGGGAATCCATACGTGTCAGCCCAAGATGCGACGAAATGTTGAGAAAGTTGCAGGTTTTGGACTGGGACAAATTGAGACAACATGGAGGACAAATTGGCATTGCCAACTGGACTCTTTCCCCTCCATTATCACCAAACTTCAATGGTCTTGGAGAAGCAGCAATAAAACTCTTCAAAAAGGCACTCTACCGTGAATTCTCACAGAAAACCACCAATATTGAAGATTTTCGGTACATAATAATTAAATCCGAAGGTTTCGTCAATGACGACCAATTGGACTTCTGGAAAATAATTTTCTCACCCTAACCATTGCTTGTCGAGAGGCCCCCCAGGAGAAATTCTCCCTGTGATAGATCCCGACCAACTCAAAACTTTAGAAGCAAGATTTCAACTTCTGAGACTGCATTGCAGAACCTTTGGGACTATTGGTCATTAGAACTTCGTTGAGCAGCTCCGAAATATGCCAATTTGGAGGCATCATGAGACCTGCTCAAAGTGGGGACGTGGTAGCTGTACTGGAAAAACCACAATTTCATAAGCGCTACTGCTGGCCACTCGGCATAATTCACACTGCTTTCCGAGATCAAGATGGACAATGCCGCAGAGCAATTGTCAAAATGGTGCCACCTGGCAACGTTGAGCCCGTGTTCTCACGAAAAATCAACCCAGTTTCTGATACACGCTCGATGTTTTTCGCGACTCAGATGAACTGCTCATTCACCCTCAACCCGGCGAGCAAATCGACATGGAGAATGACGGCTGACGGCGAGCGGCATGGCAAGGTATGTCAACTCAATCAACGCGCGTGCAGGAGCGCACCCTGGACCAAGGCCGACGCAGCTGAAGGAAAATATCCTATCCTGTCTAACAGGGCCAGTCACGCTGGGATCCATTTAAAATCAATCGTCAGCAAATCAACCCCTGTCTAGTCAATTAAGCGCATTGCGCACCAAAATCAATTTCTTTTCACAAAATATGCATTAACTTAATTATCATGGCAATTCACGTCGATTATCACAATATGTCTAGGTTGAGACAACGCCTTCAGCAATGCGTAGGTTGTGACAGGTCGAACTCTTCAAACCAGTTTGTTTATTTACTCTATGTTATCATTTCCGTATCCACTGTTTACACCATAGAAGCGAGAATTTTCAACTGTGCATCATGGAAAGCGGCCGCGACGAACCTGGAGGTGAGGAAAATTTTGGCGGAGAAATGCTCACGCCCTCCACCTCCCGACCCCAAATCTACAAGGAGATGCCCCCAACCTTGAAGGTCCGCCTCCCGCAATGCGGGAGGTCCTTCAAGAATTTGACGCCATCACCGCGCCAATCAGTGGTAGCATTGCTACCAACCCTTCAGGTAATTCGGAAAATAGCATTGCTATGAAGCCTCTGAATGAAGAACCCATGGACACGGATCTGCTGGCCAGCTCACCGAAATACGCGCCGGGATTGTCGATCTCGTCGCCCGCCAGAAAAATGGATGTTGAAAGTGTGTCGTCAGCATCTTGGATTCGAGTCAGCTGAGGACCAAATCGAGATTCACGTGGATTCGGGAATCCTGGATGTGAAGTCAAGTCAACGACTTCAACCACTGGGCGAGGCGAAGAGGAAGACAAACCGGGAGAAATGCCAGTCTCATCGACTCGAAAGCCCAGAGATCAGGAGCGAGCCATCGTCGAGGGCTCCTCGTCCGCCAGGTCAAAGTCCGACAGGAAGAGGTCGTCAACCGAGTCCAGGTCGAGGTCGGAGGACACACGGTCCTCCAGGGAGCCCTTGAAAAGGGCGAATCTCTCAAATTTCAAGATACCTCGGTGCCTCCAGGAAGGACGATCGTCGGTCTTCAAGAACCTCCGTGTTCGAACGCCTCGGTGACAAGAAGAAAGAAGGCCCGAAAGAACGCCCAGAAGAGACCTTGTTTGGAGATGTCTATTCATTCAGAGACCGTAGCGCGGAGATTATAAAAGATGAATTTGGTATTATCAGACCCAATAACTTAAGCTTGTTGTTTACAGGACTCGGCCTGCCCTCCGCTTTCGAGGACAGACGAGCAATGCTCACTGACCACGCTCGAGTCCTCAAGGCCTGGCTTTTCGCGGAGCAAGTCTATTTTCATGACGAGATGGAGGCTATGGAGGGAGACGCCATTTTGAAGCACTATAGCGACCCAAAAGTAGCCATTTTGGGTCACTCCTTGTCCTCTGGGACCGAGGGATCCAACCGACACCCGGTCTGAGATGGCCAAGCGGCGACCCGCCTCAGCCTCGAAGGCCGACCACACCCGCATTGCGGGGGCTTCTGGAGAGCATTGCCCGATTGACGTCATGGCTGTTTGTCACCCAAGGCTCGTGCACATCTGAAATCTGAGTTCAACGGCCTATTCGTCAGCCCCCCAGTACAGCCTCTGCGCCGAGGATCTCTGGGAGGAGCGGTACTCGAAGTTTGCCGCCAAGTGTGGTTGAAGAGGAAGAGCTTCGCCACCATGATCTCGAGAGGCATGTTCGGGTCGATTCCACCCAACGAGGACGAGTGCCTGCGACAGGTGCTTTCCATTGGAAAGCAGTCGGACATGGAGGCTGTCCCTGAGTGGCTTGAGAGGTTTTGGCATCATTTCAGTCTAAATCCAACCATCACCACTCTGGCTGACCCCTTTGAAGATCCAGATCTTCTCATCGCCGCCCTGAGGTCCTCTGGCATGAGCCCTCCCGCATTGCGGCCACCTCCACCGACTCGGGACGGAGAGGCCCCGCCCTCCAATTGCCCACGGGTAGAAGCAATGCTTCAAGATCCCCCTGCAATGCAGATTGCCCATGAAAATTGTGCCATCCATCGAGTGCAAGAAGGCCCCACGATGCCCAGGTTCGAGGAGAGATGGGCGAACAATGCCACACCACCTTCAGCCTGGAAGAGCGCATCATCGAGGCCATCAAGATGAGGTCTGGGCCTCTGGACTGGCCCGGCCTGCGGGGGCAACGCAATGTCGTCGTCCTCGAGAATGATGATCAGTGGCCTCAGTTGGAGCAGGACTTGGAGGACAAGTATGCCTTCTTCTCTGGCGTGTGGCAGCCTGGGCGCGATGACCAGCCACATGTACAGCTGGACCGTCAAGGCTTTGGACAAGGCTGGAATGGCCAACGCCGGCGGCAAGCGAACGAGCTGCTTCACCCTGCTGGGAGTTGGCACGCTCACCGGCACTCTTCCTGTCATCCAGTGCAACTATGGTGAAATCAGCACTCGTTCAAGGGAGCCAAGGTGCCACAGAAGATCGTGGAGCTGTTGGAGTCTCCCAGCGGTGCGGAGTCGGAGGAGCTTCAACATCAGTGAGGAAAGAGGTACAAGGACATTGGTATCGACATTCGCACCAAGTCGACCACGAACCTCGTGGGCATTGCCCTGTTCCCGCAGCCTGAAGAGAAGCCAGCCAACATGAGGAGCAATTTGACCTACCTCGCAGATCGCCTGGGAGGCGACCTCGTGCCCGTTATGGTGACCACCAGAAGAGGAGCAAGCCGACCTTGCAGCCTCCACGCATTGCGTTCGAGTACGATCGAGACAATGGCGACTTCAGCGTGACGTACAAGAAGTGGACAGCGAAGATGCAAATGTATGTCTGGATGAATCATGCAGTCACCATGGCCTCCATCCTGGCTCTGGTTGTGCGCGGCCTCCAACGACATGGTTTCGGGCTCAAAACTGGCGTGTGCGTCACGTCCATTTTCTTGGACCGCATCCGTGACAACCACAACACTGGCAAGTTGGGCAAGACCGACACCGAGATGAGGCCTTTCAACAAAACCGAGCCTCCAACCACGTCCTCGCATTGCGAGACAGCCTCGCTGAATGGATGTTCCTCCGTGACAATCAGGCCACCTCAGTCCACAGCGTCCTCGCCACCCGCACTCACTTGCGTAAAGGCCCCAGGCGTTACGCGCTCGACCTCCACTTGGTGGACAAGAGCCTGGCCAGGGACTTTTTGGCCGTGGTACGCAAGGCGCCAGGACGTCTAACCTGGAATGACGTCGTAGAGGTGGTGTTTGCCGGGGGGCGCAATGCGCCCCACTTTTGCACGCGATGCGGCTCCTTCGATCACGAGAAGAGGTCCTGCAATGCAGGACCAGTGAAGTGCATTTACCCGCAATGCGGCTCCACCGACCACACAGTGATGGTGTGCGAGATGCTGCTGAAGAGGTGCGAGCTCTGTCAGGAGCTGGGCCATGAGCCCTGGCACCACGAGCTGAAGTTCGGCAAGCCGTGGATGCAGTTGGTCGAGGAGGCGTCCTTATGCAGTCTGCTGAGCATCAAGGGCTTCAGGCTTCACGAAGGCTTTCGCTTGAAACTGGCAAGAGAAGAAGACCGCGTCAGCCTTATCCCCTACAACCGGATCATCAAGGTCGACGGTGTTGCCAGGCATGTGTTGGAGACCCGTTTTGTGGCCTTCACGGCCAAATGGCCTTAGAGAGGCCAACGGGCTCCAAGGGGGGACTCTGTGCGAGTTTGCCTCACCTTGACGGCGCACCTTGGGCGCGCGGCCACGCCAACGGCGGCAGCTGATGCCAACTCACTGTTTTTTTGTTCACTGTTGCAAACGAATTCAAGAATAGAACTTGTGTCTCCAATTTTTCATACTTTGTATTTATTGAAACTCTAATTATTTTATGTCCATTTGTCTTCATCTTGAGCATAGCTCATCTGTAGCCTGATTCCAAAGGAATTAGAGGCTGCATCCTTCAGATCATAAGCATTGCTTTTGGTCTTCCACTTGTCTTTCCATCCAGGCATTGCATCCAGGGCCCCTTGTTCATCATCTGGAAGGACAGGAGTTAGGTTAGGTTAGCATTGCTATATCCATTCGAATCCATTCGCCGATACGTTTCGAACCGTGACCAAGGATCCAAGTCTGAGGTAGATCGCAGGATCGTTCAGGCACGCTTCGCTACGAAGAGCAGAGACAAAAGTAATTGCGATTCGGTCTTTGTTAAAACGTTTCCAATCGTGGCATGACACAAGTCATTAAAGGGGCAAAAAAGTGGCCATAAATAAATGGGATTGGTGTCATTTGTCTGGAACGCTCGTAATGATCACTCCTGACCATAAGACCGATGTTGGAAATTTGAATGCTCATTAACCTTCCCAATTGATCTTCTTCTCGACGAGTCCTTCGCGGCAGCTTCTTCTCGTGAAAATTGGAGTTTTAAAAATTCACCACAGCTCAAACTTGAGTTGAGAAAAGCTCATTTGTTCGCAGTGAGTCTCTGGAGAGTGCTCCCATATTTTAATTTCGTCATGAAAAAAACCTTGTCAAAAGCTGGGATGAAAAGCGACGCGAAAAAGCTTCAAAGTTGACAAACTCTTGCTATGCACTGACTTTTCTTTTGTCACGAGCACATCTTTTGTCGCTCGAGCTGTCACCGATTTGCTCGCAGAGCGTGCAGATTCAAACTGTCTCTCCGATCTCGATTTTGGGATAATGTGAGCCTTCGCTGAAATGGAAGCTAGGCTGTGCATCACTGATACGCATCTTAGTAGACAATTCTCCTCTCAATTCTCCTCGAAAGCCGAGTGTGTGGGAACAACGAAAATTACACCAAATTCCAAGCTGACAAACTGGCATGGCTATTAACCATACCTTTTTTTTGGTGAGAAAAAACCCCGAAGAAAGTTTCGCAGCAAAAAATTGGATTCACCGCCCTGAGAAGAAGGAGCAGCAGCACTACCTAGATCACGGTTTTCGGGTGTTTGACCTCTTGGCATGCAGGTGTCTTGCATGCTATGCTCATGTTATTCTCGAGGCACCTGGAAACGAGTCTTCCTCTGAATCGTCATCGCACATTTGTTGTCCTTTGCAAGCTACTGCTAAGCAGCTAGTATGACACCATTATCAAGCCTTTTTTCAGACTTTGCAGCCAGCTAGTGAGCAGCACTGGCTCTCAAACGGCCGACAAATGGTCGAACGACCAAACAAGTGACTTCATGGCTGAAAGCGTGCATCTCACAACCAACAAATGCCCCTCGACGAAGGTCAAAGTCTTCTCTACCTGTTTGCCGGATCGAAGTCGACCACACTGATGTTGCGAATTGCAGAACCGACTGGAAAGTTCACATGTCCAGCCTGGAAGATAGCTGCACATCACCATGGGGAAAAAGAGTTGCACGGCGGCTGCTTCTACGGTGAGCTGGAAAGAAACGAAACCATGACAGGTGAATTGCTCTCTTCAGCATGCTTGCATAGGCCACGACATTGCTTTCATTTATCCCGACTTGGAAACGGTCCACGTCGATGAAAATTGCCAAGCTTCGACCCGGCTCTCCAACTTTTCGGTTTGATCCTCCACAAGGCCAGTGGAGAATAAGCAGGGAGGCTGGTATGATTGCTAATTCCGACGTAGACTGGCTCTCACCCGTTTTCGCTGCTGCAGCCAACTCCTCGGAGACACTTTGGTGGCAAGAAGAGACTTCAAGGCCCACGACCTGATTGCTTACTACAATGGATTGTGGTTTGCGCGAAACGGTCCATGAACTGTGAAATGTTGGAGGCAGAATTGTAAGGTTGCTCAAAGTGACTTAGGTGTGACTTCCGCCAAGATGATCTATAATATAAGGTGACATACTAGCTGAGCTTCACTTCTATGAGCTGTCGGACTATACTGTGGTACCCCGTCTGACGAAAAAAAAATTCAATAATCACATTTTCATTTTTGCCAGAGTTTCACCGAAAACGCCAAAATAAAGGCCTTTTGAGAAGTAAAAAAAATCTGGCAACACTCACTTCAAAACAAAACGGTTTCAGCAAAAGTTAGCCACATTGGATTTAAAGGAGTAGATGAGAAAAAAGTTGCTGATAGTAGCCCTTCATTTTTTTAAAGCCTGCGCTAGAAAATTCAATGTCATTGAAGTTAAAGTTGATTATATTATAAATTGATAATCATATCCAGGCAAAAATTGCATTTCAAAATGAAAGATTCTTAGGGAATAATAGTAGAAATCATTAGCTCCGGCATCTGCATTACTTTCTACATTAGTTCCCTCTTTTTGTGATAGCAGCGCCGCCGCAGTTATGACGAACAGATTTCGTGATTTTATGTCTCTTTGTTCCGTGAAGAATAGCCGTATGAGATGGGGCTGACTTCCGCAAGAACTTGATCGAATTCGAGGCCGGGCCTGAACGTGCCCATAGGGAGCTGTGACGTCGTCCACTAGCTACTGAGCGACGCTCGGCCACAAAGTCAGTCGCAGCTTCAAGCATTGGAATGTCTACTTTGGCTTACCGTCCTAGGTTTGGCCACGTTCGAACAATTGTGGCGGCGAAAGCCATCAAAAAACATGAGGAATTACTCATTCACTACGGCTACGACATTAACGGCGTGGTGCCCGAATGGCACATAGATGCCTCACGCCCTAGCTCTCATTTCGCCTTGCCGTGGCACAAATAAAAACGACGAGGGAATGCAGACGGTTAATTCATTATTCCGCTTTTGAGAGATGACGATGCAGGAACTTTGAGGGCTTATCAGTCACTATGGCTCTCTCGATGTTTGGATGGATGACAGGACACAAACTTTGCCTTTTCATATCGCTACCAGCATAGTACAAAGCAGCCGAAGTGAAGTGATCTCCTCTCGATAATATTTATCACCACTGCACTGGTGGCAAGCCAATTGTTTGAATTGGGCAATCCATTTTGGTAGCCGGTGGCTTTAAGTTGACATTCCACTCTGAATGAATTGGGGGAGCCGCCATTGATCTGATATCATCACACATCAAGTGTTTGAGGGGAGGAGAAGGAAGCTTTTCAAACTTACAACATTGCACTGGGGGGAGAAGTAGGCTTTCACGTGGTGACAAAAAATTCCGACAATCTGATTTATTGCGCCCAACCCATTCTTGAATTACATATACTGCGGCGGAACCGAACATCTCCTGTAGTTGGTCGTAGGTTGGAAAGACTTTTACCTTCAAACCTCATCGATTTTCCTCTAGCTGTGAGGGTTAGAGGAATTGTCTGCTTCAATCTCTTCATCTTGGCTTTCTCCTCGGCAAATTTTCATTTATTTTATCTGACCTTAAGATCGCAGTTTATGTATCAGAAAAGTGAGTCATTCGGTTTTTTCCCCCAGCCTTTTTTGCCATTCATACAGACTGGATGGCATATTGGGAAGCTGCAGCAAGCGGGCCGGGCCCATCATATCATCTATTGCCTAATTAGGACCCGATTCAGCGATTTGCTCCACACAATAATTTCTATGCGGTTTTTTGTCAGTCGTCGGCTTATTGTATTTGACGACACGAGCCATTGCGTGGGTGTTTTGCGCATTCTGCACCGTATGTATACTAGATGGTGGCACTTTTCTAGGGACACGACTCATGTACGTACTAAGTGCGAAACATCCGGTGGTGGTGGTGCTCTTTTGTGTCAGCCAATATTCTTCGACTCTGCTGCAATATGGCGACGGGTCACGCTCCATTATCGAAAGTCACCAGAAAAAAAACCCCAGCATCTGTGGATGATGCTGCTCAGCAAATTATGATCAACCCCTAATTGAATTAGATCAGAAGTGATGATGGATCACCGTTCTTCAGTTTAAAACCAAATTTGGAGCCCGTCACCAAACTCAAACAAAGGCTCGATCCTCTTCAATCATATTTTGGCAATTTGCATTTCCATGGTGGCGTCAAGATCCCAAGTTTACAAGTGTGTCGAGAAACTGCCCGGGTAGATCCGTTTTCGCCGTCCCCAGAATAATCTATTTTCTGTTGTTTTTGCTCTCGCAGATCATTTATTGCTCGGTGTGTGTATTATTTTTGGGGCGCCTTCTGGCCATCTCGGCCACAAATTAACTTTGACGTTTTTGTCTCTCGTGGACACATTTTTCTTCCCTTGCACCAGCCAACTGAGGCCTCAAATGGCACGAATCGACTTCAAGTAGGCGCAAAAATAGTAGTGGACATCAGCTGCTATTAATATTCTACATGTTAAAAGTCAAACATAAAAGTGTCCCTAAAAACCGTTATGGATAGGGCCTCTATGACGAGTGGATGTGTTTTTATTGATGAAAAAGCTACATCAGCTATTCACATTGACTTGAGAGAAAACCTAACCTAGACTTCGTCAACCACCCCTAAACCTATATATTTTCTAAAAGCTTATGTCCCAAGGGTTCGTTTGAGGGTAGTTAAAAAATCCTGGCCTGGCGCTTCCTAGAACATAAAATTTTAAAAAAACCTCTAGCTCTCTTCGGTGCGCTTTTATCGCTGAATAGAGCTTCAAACACCCCTCTTAAAATCTAAAGGGCTAACTTTTTATATTTCATAAGCAAATCGCTAGAATGGTCAGGAAAGGAGATATGGAGTGCCTAACTTTATATTAAGCTGTTGCAAATGTTTTGCTACTTGAAAAAGTGTCCCTCTGTATCTCTTTTCCCGGTCGTCCGAGCAACTTGCTTATGAAATTATAAAAGTTAGATCTTACAATTTTGTTGGGGGTTATTGAAATGCGTGACAGCAATAAAACAAAGTGGTACTGAGCTAGAAGTTTTTCAAAAGGCCGTTCTCATATTGCCGGAAAAAGCTAAGCTAAGGTAAAAATTATGCAACGAAAACCGGTTATTTCGCTCAACATTCACAAAAAGCAGCTACTTTTCTTGAAATGTTGAGCGTTTGCTTAGCTATTTTTACCTTAGCTTAGCTATTTTCACCTTAGCTTAGCTTTTTCCGGCAATATGAGAACGGCCTAAAGTTTTATGTTATGGGAAGCGCTAGGCCAGGATTTTATAACTACCCCCAAACAAAGCCTTGGGACATGAGCTTTCAGGAAATATATAGGTTTAGGGGTGGTTGACGAAGTCTAGGTTAGGTTTTCTCTCAAATCAATGTGTATTGATCCTTTCCCTCAAATAAAAAGGATCTGAGATTGCACAGTGGCTTTAATTTTTGCCACGTGCTCGAGCATCATGGGAGAGAAGCTCTTGAGCTTGTCAAAATAGCACCAAAACATCATTAGACTTCTCTTTTTCTAAGGATTAGAGGAGAGATTTCTTGAGTAAACAAGTAGCATGCCACGGAGGCAGATGCAGCATGTACATGATCTGCTGGTAACACGAGCATCTGATCCCAATTGAGGCGAGATTTTCTGTAAAATTGTGTGGGCTGAGATTTATTGAGGCCAAAAATTGGGCACGACGACGACGCAAAGTGCCGTTAATCTTTGTCAAGCCTTGGGAATCTCTTACTATCTAATGGCAAGTGTATCTAATGAGTCAATAATTTTCCGAAGAATTTTATTTCTCCCCATCTGTCTGGCGCGCTGGAGCAATGAGGGTAACTTATTAGCCAGACCCTTTTAAGCGAAGCTATCCTTAATCAGTGTCCAAATGGCAGCTACCAACAAGCTTTTGTTCCCCCCGGCAGACAGAAGAGCATTCCGATCGGTTTCTTGAGGCTAGCTGTCCTTTTTTGCCGCAGTGTTTGCACTAAAAACAGGGTGTCACCCTGAACCAGAGCAAATAATAATAATAATGATGATGTCACGCTTGCTGAGCATCCCTCTCCCCCACCAAGAGCAGTAGCTTTATTTCACACAACGCCACCTAATTACGCTTGATTAGGGCTCACCAATATCCGGGTGAAGTTGAACTTTTTTGCCGCTGCTCAATCCGCTCAAGAGAGTAGTAGTACGTGGCTCGATGTGACAAACAGCATACATTGCATTCCGTAACGCAAACATCCGCATTCGCAAAAGCTTTCAATTTGTTATTTTTCCGGCATTTTCGCTTCCCTAATTCCTAATTCTGACCCCCTGTACACGCACACCCTAAGCTGATGTCGGTGGCCATGCTTGCAGGTGTGAAACACTAATCTCAGTTGACTTGGAAACCATGGGAATCCATTTTTTCTGCAATTGCCACAGTTTCACTTCCTTTTCGCATGGTACTTTTTTTTTACCAAAATGACTTTAGTTGTTCGCACCGCTATCAGCCTTTGACTTTGAAGCTCACAAAAGTACTTGCGGTTTCGCCAAACTCTTCTCCAGGTTCAAAAAACTAATGCATTAATTAGTGTAGACGAGCAGTTTTCGAAAAGCTCGGCCACATTATGGTTTCCCGGGCTGGGTGTGGCTGAGATATTAGTGACGGCAAACAAAACTCTTTTGGAAAATCGCCGATGACAAAAGACAATGAAAATGATCTACCACGTGCCGCCATGAACCAACAAAAGAATCCAGCAGAGGGTGACAAAAATTACGGTAGCCACACCTAATTATTGTCCTTTCGTTTTTCAGTGTTTGAGCGTCTTATTCATACAATGATCCAAACAGATGGTTGGCTCGTACGTACGTTTTAGCGGCAAAAGCCATTACGTAGTAGTAGGAAAAAATATGGATGGCAAATGTTATCGCGCGTCCAAATGTAACAAAATAGCTGTCAAGTAAAAAGATCCCCGATCAAATCGAGCGCGAGAGATGGATTACCCAAAGAGACTTTTTGGTATACACGTACGTGATATGTCGGAATACTACTAAACCCACAAAGCTGACAAGAGATAGCCATCGAGTCCCTCCACCGCGCTCTACTCCTATGCATTAGATACCACGTATCAGAAAGAAGCTAGCTTTTTAATGAGCCGCATGCGGCAGCAGCTTTCGGGCAAAAATTAGTTAGGGGATCCGTCAACCCCAGTTTGATGATGGCATATAAAAATGTGGACGCTCAAGTGCTTCTCACTGCGGCTCTGGTAGATCCTCCGCCACAACCAGATGGAAGAGCTGCTTTCACTCCACTGACAAGGGTGCTAATCAGATTTCGTAACAAATACCGCTAGTGAGTGCAACTTTTGGGGAATAACGTTTGGCGAAACCCTTGGAGCAAAATGCTCATGCATAATTGTGTAAATAATGAATTCCCATGGTCAGTCTACTATTTATGAATGTTCATTGATATGCATATGTGCTTGGGAAAAATTTTGCTTTGTCCACATTTTGGACATAAAATGACAATGATGTTGTAGGCTTTCAAAACTGGGGGAGATTCGCTATCACCTGTCGGCTTTGAAAAGGATAGAAGCGCTGGGTCGAAATCTCAGAGCAGTGTCCAAATCCGAAGCTTGAGGAGAGGGGAAGGTAAGGCGGGGTAGGGCAACAGCCCCCCTCGCCTCGCGAGCCAAATGTTTTATGACTTGATGCTCTTTGGTCCAGAAAAGCTTGCGCTCAAATTGCAGTATCCCATGAAAATTTTGTATGCAGATGACCAACGTGTATAATAAATGCATTGTTCAAAAATCTGGACATTGTGGAGGGAAAAATGTTCAGAATTTTTCCCCCCCACATCACATCGTCGTTTTGGGGGGAAGCAAATACCACATTTATATATTTCAAGGATTTAGGGTCGAAGCATTGTCTGATGGTCAGGAAAAACGTGGGAAATAAGGAGAAGATTTACATATTTGAAAAACGCGAAACTTTGGAGTCGTACGGGAGATTGATGCTTAGATGGTGGCGGAAAGAGAGCTCCTTTTCGGATAGCAATCGTTAAAAGAGCTCGTCATTCCTTTCCTCGGATGAGTGCAAGTATTTGCTGGCATCTCGTTTCAAATATTTCACTGAATAGTTAAGCGCGAGCGAGAAGAAGGTGAAGGTTAGAGGTACAAGAAATTCCTGCTGCTACGGCAACAATGTCATCATTTAGCACCTCATTCGAAAAGAAAAGCAGTTTCTTTTGTCGTCTGCTGGCAGCAGAATAATGCGAGCAAAAGCGCATTCGTGTTTCCGGTCAGGCAGGCTGGCGAAATTCACACAATTGAGTTGTCACTAGTCAATAGCAATTAGTCGTACACGTTTTCGGGGGCTGGACCCTAGTTAACCTTTTGTTCACTTTGAATTGTGTTTTTCCACCCAAGACCACCGAGTCAGCGACGACGATGAATTTTTGAATATTTGACTCGCAAAATGCATTTTGTCGTGATGCTCTTGAATGCGCCCAGCCGAGAGCCATCAATCAACCATGGACGCGGCACTTTTGCTACAGCCTTCGTAAATTGCATCGGATCCTGATTAAATTGCCTTTTCGTACAACAACTCGAGCTCTGCAAATTTCGAACATCTCTCCCCCCTCCCTCGCAGTGCAGAGGAGAATCCGTCAATTTGATTACGGTCTGGATCATATCATTCTTGTGTTGTCGAAGAATATGCAAATAAGAAACTACTCATGAGATCGTTCGTGGCTTTGCCACTCGACTAAATTGGATTGACCGAGTGAATGCGCAGTGGATCGATCCCAACCAAAGTTGATGATGACAACGATGACAAGTCAGCCACATATTCGCTTCCGATCGCCACATTCATTCGAGAAATTGAATGTTCATACGAGACGCGCACAATGGGGAAAGGAAATTGCTAGATTTTTGCTGCTGTATGCTGCCACAAAGACGTTCTCCCTTAACTTTTATGACACACAGGCAACATTTTCGCCCTCATTTACAACTCTTTCTAATCGTAAAACGCACAACGCACCAGGCAGGGGGGTCGTCGAAAAAGCAAACAATTTTTTCCCTCAAAAAGAAGCTGGTTTGGCACGGAGGAGCTCTCGTTGTAAAGGGTCCATAAATCTAAACATGAATATGTTTTACGCTGCGCAGTCTGCAAAGTTTGTCCGCCGCGATCCAATTTTTCACGACTCAATGGCTCTATTCTCCATGGCTTTATTAAGGAATTTTCATCCTTGCCGCTAAGCTTTTTATCAAGAATGCCCATGCAGAAAGTGAACGCGAGAGGCGCGCACTAAATTGCGCCGAGATCTTCTTTCTTCGGCTCTCGAAAGACGACGGCGGGAACGGCGGTTTGCTCTCTTTGTCGGAGGTCCGTGATCCACCTTTGACTTCGACGGCATCATTGGTGAAAGCCCCGCGCGCGCATGCGTGACATTTTGGGTTCAGAGGGCGCGCCACGCGTCGTCGACCCGTTGATGACAAAGCATGGCGACCCGGGGGTGACGGAGGTGAAGTCGCCGGCCACCGCGAGCCTAATCCCCGTTGAACAAATTTAAAGAGCGCTACACAGCTTCCGTCGAAGTCAAGCATCGGGATCACAGCACAGTTCCAGTAAAGTGTCAGAGGAGGTCAATACTACATACGTGTACGACGGAAAAGGCAGCCAAAATTCTGCTCGACACCATGGCACTCGTGGCGACGGCCCCCAGCACCGTCTGGAGGGACCCCAACGTGATGTCGGCCACCGCAAACTCCATCTCATCCATCAGCCAGCCCCTGCCGACGTTGGCCGGAGGGCAGCACAGGGAGGACCTAGTCGGGTCGCCGGGCCTCAGGCCCTTGCCACATCCGCATTTGAGCTACCCCCACACGCTCAACGGGCCGATGACGGACTCGAGCAACAAGAGCGAGGACGACCACACGGACATCGAGTGCGTGGTCTGCGGGGACAAGTCCAGCGGGAAGCACTACGGACAGTTCACTTGCGAAGGTAACTTCTTGCGCGGCGCAAAATTGTTCAATTGATGATGACACAGATTGCAGGCTGCAAGAGCTTCTTCAAGCGGTC
This sequence comes from Paracyclopina nana, assembly GCA_019096065.1. Classification (NCBI taxonomy): domain Eukaryota; kingdom Metazoa; phylum Arthropoda; class Copepoda; order Cyclopoida; family Cyclopettidae; genus Paracyclopina; species Paracyclopina nana. The sequence goes on along the minus strand of JAGUCH010000001.1, from coordinate 9,787,586 downwards.
GGTCCGAAGGAACCTCACGTATCAGTGTCGAGGGAACAAGAACTGCTCGGTCGACCAGCATCACCGGAATCAGTGCCAGCACTGTCGCTTGAAAAAGTGCCTCAAGATGGGCATGAGGAGGGAAGGTAGGCACAGTCGTCTCGCGTTTCCAACATGGCATCAAAAATGAATTATTGTAGCTGTTCAACCAGGAAGGATCCAGAATGCACCTCCGGGCATGATGGCGGCCTACGGGTTCGGAGGCCACGGCATGGGGTCGGACCTGTTGGGAGCGGCCCAGGCCTCCTCCTACCTCTCCTCCCACGTCTCCATGCTCCTCAGAGCGGAGCCCTACGGAGCAAGGTACGGAGCACACCTACCACCTGCCTCAGCTCCCCCTCCGGTGATGGCCATGCCCACAAGCAACATGATCGGCATCGACGGCATCTGCGAGTTCGCTGCCAGGCTCCTCTTCAGCGCGGTTGAATGGACTCGGAACATTCCAGGCTTCCCGGAGCTTCCAGTCAGCGATCAAGTGGCCTTGCTGCGTCTCTCTTGGTCAGAGCTGTTTGTCCTCAACGCATCGCAATGCAACATGCCACTGCATCTCGCTCCGCTCCTGGCCGCTGCCGGTCTCCATGCAGCTCCAATGGCAGCCGACAAAATGCTGGCCTTTATGGATCACATACGGATCTTTCAGGAGCAGGTTGAAAAACTCAAGGCGCTCCAGGTTGACAATGCCGAGTACACTTGCATGAAGGCTATTGTGCTCTTCTCCACAGGTCAGTCACTTTCAGCATCTTCCCCAATTCCCGCGTGCAAGCTGATTAAAAAAAAACTTTAAGCCAACTTGAGAGGAAACTGACATTTTTCGAGAATATTTACCGCTCCCACCATCAGATGAAGCTTTAACATTTAGCAAGAAGGCGATCGATTTTGGCACGAAAAATGCAAAATTTGCCCGCAAGAACGCAGCTCGGTCCCAAGCTGAGCGCTGACATCGATTCACAATTTTCGCAATGCCCTGAGGCACATGCACGATCAAGGGAGAAAAAGGGATGATAATGTATTTTCCGCAGATGCTCCGGGACTTTCAAACGGACAGGCCATCGAGCAATTGCAAGAGAAGTCTCAGTGTGCCCTGGAAGAGTACTGCCGCTCCCAGTACCCCAACCAGCCCACCCGATTTGGCAGATTGCTGCTGAGGCTGCCATCGCTCAGAACTGTCTCGTCGCAAGTCATCGAGCAGGTCTTTTTCCTCCGCCTCGTCGGCAAAACTCCGATCGAGACCCTCATCAGGGACATGGTCCTGAACGGAAACAGTGGCAGCAACTCGGGCAGCCTCCTCTCCTCCTCCTCTCCTCCCGTCGTCTCCTCCTCCACGCTGGCCTGGGCGCCGGCCTCCGCGGTCGCGACCTCGAGCCCCGGCCCGATGAGCGCGGCCGCAGCCACCTACGCGAGCATGTGACAAAACGTTTTCAGGCACATCAAAGTGCCTCGAGAGAACGGTTCATCGAGTGAAGTGTCTCCCAGCTCGATTTCGCTGCAAATCGAGAGCCTGATTTCCAAGCCGTCAGCCGAGTCTGATGCTAAGTGAAGCAATATTTAGTCAGCAACGCTCGAGCTATTCAATATCGGCCAAACTTTATTTCTCTCCTCTTTCTCCTCTGTCAACCACGCACGCAGTGGCGATCCCCCTATAAATGCTACTCCGTACGTCATCTTCCGCCAAAGATTGCACCAAAAACAAACGCAAGAAAAGAAGAAAAAAAGCGCCCCGTTTCGCAGACCTTAGTGAGTCGAAGTATTGTTCTTGCTGTGATATAAAAAGTAGAGCCCCCCCTCTCAATTTTGATGATTTCTTACGATCGTTCCCTATATGCTTATAATACTCAACTTTTCATATTAGATTAAAAGTGCTGCCGATTATTATGTAATTAACCGAATGTCACTGTTAAACTATCTAGCATTCTGCATGTGTAAAACAATAAAGCAACGCCAACTAGTCGCAAATGGGCTAAGAAGGGTCAAAAGGGTCACTGTTTATACACGCGGCATTTTATGCAGCGCGGCCAACCGGGATCATGATGGAAAGCCTGCAATTTCCATGTTTTCGGCCACCTGTGCCCAATTGCCACGAGAATTTGACCATAATTGAGCAAATGCAATCGCGCAAGTTGACACTCTTAATGACGGATCGGTCTCAGTAGGAGCTGGAAATGAGTTTACAAACTACTAATCAAGTTAAAATTGCCCCAAGAGACGCACGAAATTCCACAAAAGACAACGAGAGTTCCCATGCGCGCTCCCCCTTTCTTCCTATATATATTATTGAAGAAGAAAGAAAGCATACTTAGAGAAAGAAGAAGAACGCACGCAAATTGAAAGTTATGGCCGTCACCACGAAAGCACGGAAAATCAATTTGCGAGCATTGAATTTATGACTATTTCATTTTCTCGAGTACGGAAAATTTGGTCTACTCTACGTCAGCGTTTGCAAAGCAAGCAGATCTTTTGGCGATAGACGACGACGAGTGCAAGAAGCACTTTTTAACATTCGAGCGGCACTAAATTGCATGCGCAGGGAGCAAAAATGCGAGCTAATTTCCTTGTCTTGCTTTTAAATAGCAGAAGCCAGCCTCATTAATCTTTTGCGAACAACGTCATAGATAAGCTCATTTTATGCCACAGACTCGTCAAGGCGAGCTCGAATGCTCTCTCAAAAATTATCATACCTCTTTTTTGCTTTCTTTGGATCGCAGCGCAAACTTTAAATCCTTATCTTAATAGCCGTCCCAGGGCTATTGCGGTGTTAACCCCAGACACTAAACTGAAAACGGAAGCCTTAACGACCTGACGGTGACCCTTAACTTCGTTTAAAGAGCCCATTCGATGAATCCCACTTTTTGGCACTTTCACTAATCCCGTTGAAGACATCAGTGACAGTCTAGCAACGCCAAGGAGGTGATTAAGCCAAATAATTGAATAAATGCCGACTGATGACTTGCCTTGATTACTAGGCCTAGGTCTACCGTCTAGGCGTCTACTCTTTCACCTTCAGACAGACAGACACCTTAGAAGCGAACAGAGAAAGAGTGGAGACGATAAAATGATTGCACGAAGCTCGCCTTGAGGTGCTGAGTCATAAAAAAGGTCGTTTAAAGGCTTTTCGCTCAACCCCTTTTGATCTCGTGCCACGAAAGCTGATTTTATGAGGTCCTCCATCATTGCCTTAAGGCAAACAAAACAATATTCAGACACAAAAGTGGAAACGCCGACACGAACAGAAGAAATCGCAAGAGAGTTCGTACAGGTGGCGCTAGCTACAGTCACAGAGATAAATGAAACGTGTGGAGCGCCATCTGCGGAGGAAAAGGGGAAACTAGGTATGCGACTAGACGGAACAAAAGACGACGGGCAAAATGCAATAGATGGTGCTGAATTTTTGGTTACTTGGCGTGCGTGTAATTGAAAAATTGTCCCTCTGTATATCTTTTCCTGGTCATCCTAGCAACTTGCTTATCAAGTAAAACTTTAACGAAATAAGCACGCCGAAGAGAGATAGAGGTTTTTTAAGATTTTATGTTATGAGGAGGGATAGGCCAGGATTTTAAAACTACCGCCAAACGAACCCTTGGGAAATAAGCTTTCAGAAAATAAATAGGTTTGTTGGTGGTTGAAGAAATCTAGGTTAGGTTTCCTCTCAAGTCAATGTGACCACCATGCATCCAAAAAATCTCCATCTTGTGGATGTTACTAGTGGACAAGCTATTTTGCTATCTCAGCGCGTAGACTGAAATTTTATTAGCGTGGGTCGGAATTATGATTGTGAAGAAACGAGCCAACACTTATTTGGGCAAAACATTTTTGCTTGTTTTCGATGAAACAATGGCTTAATTTCTTTAATGAAATAGGAGCAATAATAAAAAATCATCATAGTTGGGCGGAACCAAGAGTGGAACAATCACTCAACTACACTTTAAACAGCCATCTAGTCCGCTCTTTAAGTGATGCAAAATCTTTTATTTTGCTCTTCTTTTAAGCTCTCTTGAACAACGATGCATTGTCACGATTCTTATTTGATTGATTGCATCTTGAGAGAACAGAAGACATGAATAATTAGTAAAACTAATTTTGCAGCTACGAAACTTTACCTTGCCGCATGCTTAAACATGATTCGTTTTGAATAGCCTTTCTAGCGGTGCGTTCCCAAAATCGGATCACCCAACCCACCTAGTACGCTAAGCAAGCAAGCTTTCTTTATTGTAACATTAAAAAAATAGCTCTACACAATCAACAGGAATCATGTTAGTCATCATAGGTAATGCCATGATACAACAGTCAGTGCTTTTACATTTCCGACACCAATGCTAGGAGGAAGACAACAACTCTAATGCCATGAGACCAATCGAATGTTTTCCGCACTAGCTTCTAATTGCATACGGGTTGAACATGTTCTTGACAACGTCTTCGCGCTCATGGGCCAGCTTCTTCTTTCGCTGCCAAAATCTGGTCCAGATGATGGCGATGATGATTTGCAAGATGAGGAACAGGCCGATGGCTACTATTATGCCAGTACTGTTGAGGCACATCTCATTGCTGCTCCCATGCTCCGGACTGGCCTTGGCCGGGACGCTCTGGTCGTGGAAGTTGACGTAGTCAAAGGTTTTGTAAGTGATGGCCTCATCAGACGGTGCCTTCCGGATGCTGTCCATAGGCTTGAACACGTTGTCCGTGGGCTTGAAGACGTTGGCGGAGGGCTTCTTTTTACCCTGCAGAAACTTGTCCATGACGACGAAGGAATTGGTGACGAGCACCTTGTCCCCGGTGTCTCTCCTCAGCCTCGACGACCTCTTCCTCCTACCGTAGGACTTGACGGCGGACTTGTCACCGCTGCCGTAGTAGTCGTCATAGATGCATTCCACGGGCTCGCAGGTGGGCATGCATGGAGTGACGAGAGCTCTGAACTGCACCACCTCGCTCGTGGGGAACTTGAACGCGTCGAAATTGGAGAGAAGAATCTTGCTCGTGTTGGCCGAGTGGATGAGTGGGCCCATGATTTGAGCCTCTGTCGGGCAGCCGTCAGAGTCGATGAGCACGATTTCTGACTGGTCATTTCCATCTTTGGCCACGAGGTCACGCACGAAGATCTCATAGGGGGACTGCTGATCGAAGATCACAAAGTGCAGCTCAAGAGGATCGCCCACTTGGGCCGAGTTGACGTCGCCGCCTCCACGCTCAGTGACCTTCATCACCACGTTCGGCGAGTCCACCACCGACTCCTCAAACATGGACGGAGCTATCTCGCCCTCGATGGCCAAGTCGAAATCGTTGAGGATGGTCCGGTTGGACAAGTCGTACTGGCAGTTGAGAGCGAGGCCCAAGTCGAGGGCGGTGACGATGGAATCGTGGTGTTGGATGATGACTTCGTTGGCGTAGACGCCCTGCGACTTCCGCTTCACGTTGCATTCGATATCGTTGTAGCCCATTTTGATGCTAAACTCGATGGCGTTGTCCACGTCCACCACGCAACTGTTGGGGTTGTCTTTGGCGTAGATTTTGCCGTTGAAGATCTTGTTTGTCCTCACGGTGGCAATCATGTCGGCCGCGCGACAGTCGATCGTCACGTTGTAGCACGAGCTCAGCTCATACGTGCCAACGACGTCGTCAATGACGAGAAAGGGCTCCTGAAAATTGCACTCGTGGGTGGAACGTCGATGAAGAAGAAGAAGAGGAATGTACCTGAATCTGAGTCAACGTCGTGGAGGTGTGATGCGACAGGCGGCACACACGCTCACCAGTGTCTCCGTAATCAAACGAGTGGCACCTGTAAGGAGCAGTCAGGCAGAGATCGCGGCAAGCCTCCATCGTGGGGACATCCTAAAAATAGCATGCAAATTGAATCTCGAGGGAACAGACGAAAGATGAATGATCCCGACCTGGTAGACCGAGTCGACCGTCTTCATGATTCGGTTCTCCAGTAGCTGGAAGTCGCAAAGCCTGACAGGATCATCGACGCAGTTATTCTCCATAAATTCATCATCAGGCGACACCAAAAACTGGCCGGTTCCGGCAATTGTGTGTCGGTCCATATCAGAAATTCGACAATCCCCCGTCACGGTGTTGTAGGTAGAAGACCTGGAAAAATGACAACACTTAACTACGTTCAGGAGAAACTGTGAGACAAAGACGATGTGTTTTCTCTCAAAATCAGGACATCGCTTAAAAATCTCCAGTGCGGTGATGTAGAAATGAAGACATTAATCACTCAGCTGCTCCCAGCTCTTCTTTGCGTAGCGTTCGAAGAAACCAGCGTTGCGAGACGATTTTTACCATGCAAAAACTATCTGACCAATCTTGTTTGAGATGCGCTTAGAGACCACTACGAGGCACTAAGCAAGGGGTTTGTGTGGTAAAAGGAAATTGCCGCAACAAACAAATGCTAACTGGACTAGCCCGCCACCGAGAACAGGAAAGCCGAAGCAAACATGCTACGAGCAACCATGATGACCCGTGCAGTAGATCCGCAGCAAAAAATCAATCAGTCATCCTAAAATGCCACAAACTAATCAGCGCAACTGAAACATCATATGATAGACCTCGTTGATACGAAGGGAAAGAGGAAATGGCAGTAGGGAAGAACGGTAGTTGACCATCTGGCAGGAGCGAGAGTAGTAAAAATGCGATTCATTACCAGTAAAGCTCACCTATGCGAGCTATTGCTAGAAAATATTTTTTTTAGAAGTTCTTTCTGGAGAAGAGCTTTGCCGTCAACATTGCTGTGACACGCAAACCAAGGCGAAATAAATGGAGCACGGTGGGATTTGGAAGCCCCATCCGACCACACATGCCCCAATACCAACGCAATAATGGGTAGGTGTTGGCAAAGGCTCGACAAGCAAGGCCACTTGTCAAGACTTTGGTAACCCACGCAGTGGCAATTTGGCAGGCCAGGGTGACGGTGTTGGCTTTCGCAGGACGTAGCCGTCTCCAAGCACGGTTAGAAAGAGTTTCGATAAAAGTATCATGCAAGAAACGGCTTCATGGATCTTTTTACCCGCGTGCAGGCCAACAGTGAAACTTGCTATCTAGGTGCAGAAATAGTAGAGAGCCTACGTAGAAGGTAGCATGCACTTCCCGAAGCATTAATAGCCACGAAAAGGCTGCGGTGGTCTGGTCTCAGCACAGTTCAGAAAGCGTGCTAGAATTGAAGCAGTTTTACTCGGGCTCAGACCATGTCAGTGGCGGCGAGTCGAAAAAAGGGAGCAAATGTGATGTCTGAACCAGCCGAGCTGAGCCCGAAAAAGAAAGGGTCGCCAGTCAAGAAGAAGCCCTTGTTCTATGCTGGATCAAGACCCGAGACCAAAGACTCCATACGGATGCCACCGACGAGAGGAGAGAAGAGCTCCCGATCAGGAACGGCAGCGAGCAAAAGGTAGCAGTGATGCTAATCGTAGTCCGTCGTTACACCGACAACTTTTCCGCCACAGGAGCACTCAGAGTGACGAAACCTCCGCCGAGGACTTGAGGCAGGCTCCTCCGCCTCAAGACGAGTCGGCCAAGAGCGTCACCAAGCCCAGCCGAAAACTCACCGGGAGAGAGGTGGAAATGGAGGCCAAAATTTGCCTGGGTCTCGAGGACAAGATCGAGGGGCTGAAGCGATCGCTGAGGGGAAAACAAATCATCTTCGACAAGCTGGCAGCCGAGCTGCTCAGAATGCTCGGCGTTTTTGAGCGGCTGAAAAAGATGGGCGAGACCAGAGGGACGGAAATAGTGGAAGCTGAACAGTCGGTAGGGCCAAAATAACAGTTTTCGGTAGCGCTTAACTCGTCTCGTTTCTGGAAAGATCGCCGTCCAGGGCTTGACTCACTTGCAACGAAAAGAGTTGCTGGAAAAGGGCCCATTCAATCTGGTCTTCCATGGCATCAAACCCGACTGGATCGAGGACGAGATGGACGACGACCCCGAGTTCAAGAGGGATGTTTTGGAGCAGAAAATTCGGACCTTGATCAGGGAGGAGGTGAGAGGCCGAGGGCTGCAAGCATCCATGGCTGCTAACATTTTGGCGCTTTCTTTCAGTGCGGCTTGCTGCGGGACGTCGGCATCATCGACGTGTACAGGCACAAGGAGGGGGCCCCGCTGCACGGTGCCTACCCGGTCGTCGTCCAATTCAAAGCAAGGAGGGAAAAGGAGCAGATCATGTGGAGAGCCAAAGAGAAGCTGAGGAATTCCGATATAGTCGTGACGGAGGACTCGCAACAGAGGCTCCTCGACCTCATGAAGCTAGAGGCCGAAAAGATGAAGAAGGAGGGGGGAAGGGCGGTGCCAGCGAGTCCAGTCAAAGCGAGGACCCGCTCGCAGTCCCCAGTCAAGGCCATGGGATCGCCAATCAAGAAATCCTCGTCGCTCATGAGCTTTTCCTACTCCGCCGCCCCACCCTCTCACTTGCAACGAAGCCCATCGAAAAACGCTCTGACAACCAAGCAGAGGACCAGCACGAAAGCGAGGCACGAGTCGTTCAACACCTTCATGCCACCGACAATGATCGGCAAGTCTGGCCTCACTTCCGATGATGACGAAGACGAATTCGACCTGATGTTCCAAGAGGAGGAGGAAGAATATCATGACGATTTGCTGGACGACTTTCCCGAGGTGCCTAAAGCTTCAACCTCGAAGAAGTCTGAGGTCCGACTGCCTCCCGAATCTCCGCAAAAGTCGCTATTCGAAGATTTCATGTTCTGAAAATTGGCATCAATTAAAAGCGCGGCCCCGGTGCGATGCACATTAGTAAGTGGGCTGCCATCTGCCACCGCTCCATCTTCATTTTCTAGCCCCTGGGCACTAAGCTGTTGCCCACGTCTAACAAGTGCCCATGTCCTCACAGCAAGAATTTCACTTCGCCATGCGACAGCGTGAGTGATCCTATTCTGGCTCGAGATCTATGATGGCAATAACAGCATCTTCGCAGTCTAGCGATTTGGCTGGAAACTGCATTTTGCAAATAACCGCAATTTTTTCTCCAATAAACCATTTAAAAAGCGTCATCTGCTTTTGCCATAATCCGCTAAAAATACGTGAGGCATGCAAGACAAGCATAGTGTTAGTGGGTCAAGCCTGCTTCACCTGATGGTGACCATTGTTTTAAGTAGGGATGGCAGGAAGTGGCGATTTTCTGGGAAAAAGAACGGGATCGGATTCCCCTTAGAGAATGTGTGGCATGGTGTCATCATTTCAGAGCCGGGGTGAGAAAAAAATAGCCAGATTGCAAAAACAAACGGAAGAAAATTACTGACCGATTGGATTTCCACTTGTTGCCTAAATAAACGACTTTGGTGCACTGCTTGGCAGCCATGAGAGGGGGAGAAAATGTAACTGTAGCTCGTGTGGTGCTCAAATGGCTCGGAGCTTTTTTAGCAACAAACATTCAGTGCGAAAAACGGTGGGAAAAAGGCTTGCGACGTCGTGAGATGAGCTATTGAAAAGCCTAGTCATGGAAATCAACTTTGCTAATTCACGTTTCTCCAATTTGTTGTTGGCCATGATGCGAGCAGGCAAGCTAACGAGTGTACACAATTCCACAATTCTGATGATCTAACCTAGATCTTAATTCAAGCGTCTGTCTGCTTGCATGTTTAAAAACAGATAGTCACCTACCTGCACGGGAATTCCTGTTCCGTCAAGCATAGGATCTCGCATTGCTCTCTCGAGTTGACCCTGCCCCGTTTTTTGGCGTATTTGTCCATGGCGTAGCCGCCCACCTTCTCGAAGGTCCAAGCGCGGTCGCAGGCCTTGGCTCCGCTCAGGCAGACTTTTTGCACGTAGATCGTGAACACCGGGAACTGCGACGCCGTCAGCCCACCTGTGGAAGACAAAAAAAAACGCTACTCCTCCGACTCTTAATTAGCCCGCCGCCGCGTCCGACACAAATGTGGGAAATCAGATACGGCAAGACCCCGTTGTTGCCTCGGTTCGTTTCCCAGACGTTTATATACTGGTGTCATCATCTTTTACTGTTACGTCATTAGAACGTGTCAACAGATGTTGCCTTTTCATACCGGGAAACTCCTGGGCGGAAGATCCGAAGAGGACGCAGAGGCCGGTCTCGAAGTTGGCGGACTTGCAGGTGGCGTTCCTCTTGCAGAGCTCAATGCAGTCGGTGAGCATGAGGGTGCCTGGTCTGGAGTCGAGCATGTCGTCCGGGGCCGTGTAGACGAAGCCGGTGACCAGCTCAAAGTGGGTGTCCTTCTCCGCGCAAGCGAACCCCGACAGGCCTTGGGAGACGGCGGCCTGCCGTAACGCGTTCAGGTCGAACCTCTGGCCCAACACTGGGGCGGCAAGCAGGATGAAGGAAGCGAGCAGCTTGGACATGTTCGCGCCTGGCTTCTCCGGCTTCGACTGATGCCACACGACAACGGAAAAGTAGCAGCATGAAACGCGCGGCGCAGCCACACACACACTTCATAGGCCCGTTCATTCTTCACATAGCTGGAAATTGACATCATCTTCCCAGGCTCTGTTTATCAGATCCATTCCTCTTCTTTCTCATCTGTAGCCCAAAAGAGTTCAATTAACCGTTGTTGCATTTCACTACACTCCCACGCCGTGTTCAACTTCTTAAAAAGCAAATCCTAAGAAACGTCAGCGAGAGAGAATAAATGGCGGACACTTGCCTCGGAAAAAGGCATAACTGATACCACAGAGAGGCTTTCAAAGAATGGTTTCAACTTTCCACTTCCAAACTTCCATGGCGAAATCGACTATTATTTGACGAATCGGAAATAATCGGAATGAGCGAGTTAAAAAGTAACCAGATAGCCTCAACTTGTTGATTGCCATCAGCTCTCAAAAAAGCCAAAATCGCCATGATAGGTTTATGTTTGTATCTGGGAGCTCAGTTTACATGTGAACAGAGTATCAAGAAAAGACGAGTCCTTCACTGCTACCTTTGAAGTTGGCGGTTTTTTAAATTAATTGGGGCCAAACAGGGTGACCAGATGTGGCTATTTATAGCCAAAGTGGCTATTTTTGACCCATGTGTGGCTACGCAAATTTAGGCCGAATAGCCATAGCCATTTGTGGCTATTTTTGAAAAGCCCAATTATTTGATATTTTTACTTAATAAACGCTTGAAAATCTGCAAAAAAAGTTAGGGAAAAAAATTAAATTTGCAAAAACGGCAGACTTTTTTATATCTTTTGCCAACCAAAAAAAGGTGAAAATCATCATTTCACTTTTGATTTCAGCAACAAAAATCCCAAAAATTGGATCAAATTTTCATAATAATTATTATCATCATGAAAATTCCTAAAAATGTGGCTATTTTTTGGCAATTTGTGGCTATTTTGAGTCTTTTTTCTGAGATAGCCAAATGTGGCTATTTTAGAGAAAAATCTGGCTACAGCCCGCTCAAATTTTCTGGTCACCCTGGGGCCAAACAAGGAATACTTGAGCAAAACTCCAAAGTTTAGCGGATTCAGCATTTCAGCTTTACAGTTTTCGGCTGTTCGCTGATGAGTGATTTCTGTGATTTGGCTGGCTTCATCTAGTGAAAAATGGGAAAAGGAGGATCTCGGAATCGGAGAAGTGAGCAGCGGTCTCGAGCGACGCCATATGGATTTTTTCGGAGCCAAGTAAGTCTGTTAAAGCGTTCGCAGCTAGCTTTTCGATGTTAGCTTACTGATCCGCGAATCGGATCTGTTTAGGATGTGGAGCATGTTATAATGGGCTTGAGAAGTGGGTCGGTGTCGTCATTGTTTGTCGCCAGATTCGCATCAGAGCAACTCTACTGTGCTTTATTAACTATGCTGTACTTAGTACATACTTCGCTTGTTATTCCACTGATCCAACCTCGGTTCCGAGGTGCTATGTCGTCTCACCAAACAGCTTCCCGGCTGGAAGTTGTTGGCCAACTGCGAGATCCCGGCCCGGTGCTCGGGCCGCAAGGCCCAGCAGGATTGGATCACCCTCTTCAGCTTTTCCGTGCAGGCCAACTCCGTATGGAGTTGGCGCTGGATGTGGCCAGCCTTGATCTCTCGCCTGGCCACCGCATCGGAGCCGTGGAACGGGAGATGTCCCATGAAAATCTCGAAGATCAACGTTCCGAAGGCAAACACGTCGTCCGCCGCGTTGATCGGACTCTCTGGATGCTCCAGGAGCTGGGGACTGGAGTAGACAAAGTTGGGCAGTCCGACGGCGTAGTCGAGCAAGCTGAGTTGCACTTTGGGCTCGAGGAACACGTTGCGCGAGCACAGCCGGCCGTGAACAATGCCCTTGGCATGGAGGTAGCCCAGCGCGTTGGCCACCTGGCAGGCGATGGACATCTTCTTGGCCACGAACATCCCACCCAGCTCCGCCGACTTGGCGTGCAACGACTCCGCCCTGATTGGGTTCGTCACGATGGCGTAGGTCTTGAGGTCGTCCCCCTGGTCGAAGGCGCTCGCTCCCATGAAGGAGACGATGTTCTCGTGGCGAATCTGCATGAGAGCCTTCACTTTGTCGTAGTACGCCTCCGCCGACTTCTTGTCGCACTTCGCAAACGTGAAGGCGTGAATGACCACGTCGCCGTGCCACTTGCCAGCGTACACCCGATGGCTGCGCCCGTCCACCAGCTTCTGGCCGAAGTGCAGCTCCTCGTGATTGACGCCCCATTCGCCGTCGAGGAACCCGTTGTTCTCGCACTCCACTTCGCTATCCTCAATCACCTCGTGGAACACGTTCTTGTGGCTGTAAAAGTGAGCATCGTTTGTCACACACCCAATGCCAATTATGCCTTGTTAATTAGACTAACAAGGCCTAGCTTCTATTTGTGGAAAAACAGAGACGTCAATCCTCCTTTTGATCAAGAAGCAATGGTAAGGATTACGCTAATAGCCTGCTTGACGTCAGCTAGAAATCGGACACTACTTGTGATGATGCTGCGTAGAAACCAAATCCTTCTTGACGTTCCTCCTAAATGCTTTTGAGGATCTTCGAAATGATATACTGCTAGGTAGGTCCATGCATGAATACAGTTTGGCGCTCGTCATTGTTGACAGCAAATCAAATGATGCTAACAGCGCATATTTATAGGCAGGCTTCGAAGCCTGATCCTTAGTAATTGCTTTCATGCCGCGATTCTTTGACGTCACTCCTCTCGATTCTGCAGAAGTGAATGAAGGGGGAGAGCACTTACGCATGAAATTGAGATCGTTTTTCCCTTGCGCTGCTACTGCAGCGAGCCAGCAACGGAGGCGAACCGGTGCCGTCGTCCTCGCTCTGACTCTGGCTCGTGATCGGCCTTCTTCGGTGGCCGTTCAGGAAGCTCCGCGGGGAGTTGGGGTTGGACTCGTGGCTCAGGTAACCCGACTCCATCGAGGACTCTCTTTGCGGCCCGATGGGCGGCTGGAGCATCGAGGGCTGCATGTTGGGCGCCACCAGGGAGCCCGTGCGGAAGCGCTCCTTGTTCACCGCCGCCGAGCTGGTCGGGGGCATCAAGGAGCGCCGCCGGGAGGGATCCTTGGGGAGGGCCGAGCCCACGCACACCTCGGCCCAACTCTTGGTCAAGGTGTCTGCGGAATGGGCTCGCTGCCATTGGTTCTAGAGCATAGTCATTTAGCCTCGTCCGCCTGCTACTTCGTAAAATGTGCTTACCATGATGACAAAGTCTCGTTGTGAACCGCTCTCGCTCGCCCTCGCGCTGAGCAGCCTTTTGGCGTGATACTCCACGGACTGGCGACGGCTCTTCCCCCCCCTGTGGCGGCTCATCTTGTACTTTGACTGGACCCAAGACCATAGCCGCATGATGAAGCGCGACTTTCTGGCAAACTTTTTTGTAGCCTCGTCCTCTTCGAGCACGTCATCGTCACCCAGCGTGATTGTATCCAAGCCGTCGTCATCCGTAATTGCTGGCATGGCACTCGTGATCGTTGGTCGGAACTTAAATGGAATGCTGGGGGAGCTGGACACCGAGGCCGATCTTGCGGGGGGGTTATTTGCGTTGACGAAGTTGAAGTGAAACCTCTTCTCCTCTCTCTGGGTGCTACTCATGGCGAAGCCTGAAAAATAGCTGCCGGTTAATGAGTTACCAAATTAGATTCTTCTTGAAATGTACTTGAGGTGCTGTAGTACCCAGCTGGTGGTTTGGAAGCAACTGAGCAACAAGTGCAAAAGGTTGGAAAGCAAGGTAGCGACGAGAAAGCAAAAGATGCTGGCTCTCTCTCTCTCTCGCGAATAAAAGCATGTTAAGAGCAATGCACCTCAATGCGCCTGGCCTATGAGAGAAGCAAAGGTCAAACTTCCTGCTATATCCTCCTACCTTCCTTTCTTCCACTACGAGAGACTCGTTCTGTCGCCCATGCGACCACCCCAACTCCTCTTTTAGCTATTCGCAAACAACTTTTCATGCTGACCTGCCTCAACTCTTGCTAACTAGCTTGCTAGGTTCCTCTCCTTCATTTAGGAAACTCATAACCTTCATGGCTCCATACTTTTGGCTAAAAAGGCATTGTGGTGTAAATACTAGAGTGCGCTACTTTATATTGCAGCTACGGAAAGTCCTCTAATATTAGCTGAAATTCTCGCGAAAATCGCATTCATGGTACCTTGAAGTGAATCTGGCGTCAAAGGAGGACTGTCACCCAATCCACTGTCGACGTCATCTTCAGGCTCGTCATGTTCGCCGCAAATGAAGTCGGACAATTTAGTCCATACTATGAAATCATGGCACTTGCAAGCCAATTGAGGGTGCACTGCCACCAAACGTTGGAGCCCAAAGCATCGACGACACACGTCCATCGCGTTGAGACCGTGTTCATTAACTGAAAATCCTACTGCAAGCTGCACCTAGTCGATATCTATTTTCGAGTTGATGGGCAACTTGGAACATCTGCTCTCTAATTCACCGAGTTGACCAGATGACACGACACGCGCCAATAATGTTCCAGCTACCTTTTAAAAACACCCTCTGCCACATAGCATTGTTATAACGTCTACGTCCGTCGTGCAAACCCAACTGCAATTGACAATATTGGAAATCAAAACTTAGTTTCGATACCACTCCATGCAGCGGCATCGTGAGCTGTTATTCTAAACATGGGGTTTAACAGCTATCTTTTGTGATAGTCTTTACATACCTTTTTTGTTGTTTTTCGGGGAGCCTCACAGATTGGTAACAATGTCATAGTGGAAATCAGGGAATAGGAGACTTCACATTTACTTTGATTAAGACCTGATATCAACGCCCTCGACTCTTTTTTTTCGGTGACCATGGACATGATATTACTTGTTAATATTGACTTGGGGAACCTCTAGGGCCCAAATTGAAAATAATGCTTGCTTTATGGGCCATCTGTTAGATGTCTTAACAAGTAGAGGTTGCCTAGAAAAAGTGCGAATCTATTAAATTAAGCTAACATTTTTGCTTCATCGTCAATTTTTTATTGATGTACGTTCAGCAAGTCCTTAAACATAGCCAAGAGATGTTGAGTTCCAAAGAGAAAATCATTTGAAAATCATATTGACTCGATTCATGAGTACATTAAACAACCCCGAAGGGAACAGCTTAAAATGGTGGGCTTTTAAGTAGAAAAGAGCAATATTGGATAATAAGATTTATGAAAATTTAATCTTAGGCCATTCGTGGACTTTGGCAGTCTCGTGGGTCCGTCAACTTGGATGAAATAAAGGCACATTTTTCTTTAAGTTTTTCGGCACAACATCCCACTGAGTTGGAGGCTATGCAAGTGCAATAATTAAGGTTTTCCCGTTTCGATGTCTCTCTACAGTGCTAGCTAAATATCGGGTCTAAACACAGTAGATACTCATTCATAAAACCCTGCCATCCGGATTGATGTATGCCAAGCTTGTTTGCCATTTATGTGCTCATCAATGCATAATTTCTAGTCTCATATATACTAGTTTGCCTTTGATTACAAAAAAAGTCGGTTAACTAGCCGCTCTTTGAAAGCCGTATTGGCCATGCAGCTTCCTAATGCTTTAGAAATAATTAAGATTGGGATTTGTGAAAGTCACGCAACCTCACTCTTCCTTTCCGGATTCATACTGCATTTTGTTGAAAGCTATAACAACGCGAAGCAGATTGCTTATTTATTTGTTGGTATGTCTGCAGTTTTGCGTTTACCTTCCCATATCCTGAAATTGAGTTAGTTACCTAAGTGTCGTTCCGGATCCACCGTTATGCGTCCGCCTAGCTTTTTCATAAACTTAGAGAGTGGACAACGCCAACAGTAAACACAGCGGTATCATCTGTGAATTCCAATAATTGTTCCTTTTGAAAGTCATTAAAAAATCTAAGGCTATTGCGTACTTTTATCTAGAGTTTCAAATGAGAATGTAGAAGGAAGAACGTGAATCCTAATACAGTATTTAATTTTTCGGAAACAATAGTAAATAATTAAATAATCAAATATACAGTCTGACCGTTCAAAATTAGACGGTACGGGAATCTAAACTTTTTGTCGCCTATTCAATAAATACAGGACTTTTAAATGATATTGTTGGAAAGATTGAGCCTTTTTCCATATTTTTTGTAAAAGTAGAAAATATCAATTGAAAGAGGAATAAACCCGGAAAATTCAATTTTCCCAAGGCAAACCAGAAAATTGTCACGAAAAAACTGATGCATCATTTATTTTTGCTGTCACGCGGAATTCTCAATAATATTTTTCATTTTGTCAGAAAACAAAAAAGATGTCCAAAGGTTCAAGCTTTCCAACGATACCCATTAAGCCTCAAAATTCATGAATTCATAACACATACTTTTGATTCCCGCACCGTCCAATTTTGAACGGTCAGACGGTATAATTTCTTAGCTAGGTGTCCATGGCAGGTGAGCAGTGCTTTCGCTGCCATGATTTATTTTAGCGGAGCATTGTTCAAACCTGATGCGAGTTCAGTCCTAATACTGTGTCTCGGTCATTTTTTTGGAAATGGCAAAAATAAAATTTCGTCAAACACCTAATTCAATTATTAAGTAAAAAATGATCAACTTTTCCATGGCCTTCTCAGGAGAAGTGTTGCTTGGCCTCTGGCTTTTAAGCAGAATTGTCGATGTGCATAAATATATCTAAAACAAGAAGTCAACCAATCATACTCAAAGGTACACTGTCAAAAGAGCGCGAAAAAGTTCATCCACATAAGTAGCCCATACTGACTTTGGGGTAAATTTACGAAAAAAGTATACACCTTCTAAGAAGTTTTTAATGCACAGTGGCATAAAGTGTTCACAAATGTTCACCATCTAAAGGTGCCCATATACTGCGCAATGTGTTTAAATGGACAAAAGAAATTCACATTGAAAATGAGCCCAAAGTGCACTGTGGGCTACAGTTGACAAAGAAGATTCACCTTCAAAAGTTATAATAAAAAATGTTCAGTTTGTTCCCTAGCTTCCAAAACTTAATATATAGGCTCATTATCTTCCGCGTCTTTGATCGTAGCATGGTTGCGGTTGTTATCGGTTCTTATTTACTGACGAGGTTGCGATGCAGTAAATAAGAAGCGATAACAACCGTAACCAAGCCACGATCAAAGACGCGGAAGATAATGAGCCATTTACAATATACAGTCTGTCCCGAAGATTTCTGCGCACTTTTAAATCAAAAGTTTGCGTTAAAACTTTGGGAAATACTAGACACAATGGATATCATTGGAAAGCATGAACCTTTAGTCATTATTACAGTCATTGATAAGAACAATTTGACAAATTATTGAATTGCTAGCAGAGCCATCTCTGAACAGTTTACTAAGTTACATTTTCTTTGGAAAAATAATAGTTCCCTACTGCCTCAGCAAAATTTAGGCCCTAAGAAAAATCCCTGAGAGGTCGGGAAAAATTTGAGAACCGAGCTACTAGGATTTGCTGTTACCGGTAGAGAAAATAAATTTTAATTGCAACTTAAATTATATGTTGAGCGTCAATGATTTCGGGCGTTCACGTCAAGATAAGGTATCATCTGTTGAAACTTTCCATAAACGTTAAGTAGACTTTCATGTTTTGTGGGGCATGTCTTAGACTTGTGTTGTGTTCACCTACCAACGAAATTTTTTCCTTCCCACAGTGGCTCAAAATGCCTTCTGGACGCGCACGGGAAAAAAACTCGCGAAATCGTAGGAGTCAATTTTCATAGGACCATAAGCTAAAAACTATCATTCTGGGCTCTCCCAAGTCCGCAAATTTCCGCAGCCAATTTTGATGAATAATCATTAAATGGGGTCTGATTGACCTCTCAGCCATAAAAGAACAATTCAATTCGATGTCCAATCAAAAGTTATGGATGCCCAAAATGGCTCAAAAATGGCTATTCTACCATTTTCTTGCTGAACACTTTTTCAAGCAAAGTTTGATTTCAAAGTCAAATTTGAATATGTATCTGTCAATTCAAACCATTTTTGGCTCTTTTCATTGCCTAGAAGTCAACCCAATTAGAATTTGAAAATTGGTGGTTAAATGAGAATTCGGGCGATTTGGCGGATTTTCTCGTGCGCGTGAAAATGGCTTTTTGACCCACTGTGGCTTCCGTTAAATTGCGTTTTACTTAAGCCTCCTATTTCAGAACTGATCATTTTTACTCACTTTTCATAGCTTCTTTTAGACCACTTTTCCGACCTCTTTTGAGCCCGGTTTCAACACGGGATATCAGCATAGTGTAGTACGGTAAACCAGTTAAGTTAGGTCGAGCTGAGCGCACGAGCTAGCTGTGACCTGACTGTGCTAAAATGCTGATTTTCCTTGTTGGAACCGGGCTATAGTCATATGAGCTAGAAGTGTTTTGATTAATCAGAAGTACGACAACTTAAGCATTTCGTTTAAGGCTGTCGTAAGATTTTAAGGCAACGAGGCGTAGATGAACACCCTATTGATGTTCATGTTTTTTCTCTCTAGTAATTTTAGCGGCTCTACTACAGTTTTTACTTCAAAGGATTTCCCAAAGGCCAAAGATAAACAAGGGCCATAGCTAATTTTGGTCGATATATTTGCGTAAGGTGGGGCACTAGAAATATTTGTGTACAGCTCCGCTTGAAAACAGATTCGAAATGGTTAGTATCCTTCCCTCCGGATGCGAGCTCTGGATCGCTTAGCTAGAAGGAAGTCTAAAAAGTAGAGAATGGACAGGATGATGCATAAAGCTGCCATGGTCAGAGCTGCATCATAGTTTTTGGCTTTCTCTCCTGTACTGAGGTCGGCATTTTTCGCCTGTGTCCAAGTGATGGCAGCTATAACTCCAGCTCCTGCATAGAGGAAAGCTCCAAGGAAGTTCCAAATCTAGAAGCCGGCAATTCTTCATGAATGCAAAAGTACAAAAATTAGCTAGTTACCCATTCCAAGAAAAACTCCTGAATGGCAAATCTTCCGTCAATAATGTACGAAGCCAACAGAACTGACGAAATGACCATATAAGATACCAAAACGCCATTGCCTAGATTCTCAGCATCGAGGCCTGGCGAATTCTGAAAGGTTGCGAAATCATTAGTAAGGGCCGTTCCCACACCTTTTTCAAGCAATTGGTATGGAGGCGTTTTGCTTGCCCATCACAGTTGAAATAAGAGGCCTCTATTTTCGTCTGACCTGCATCTTAAGCTTTTTTGGCAACAGTGTTTCAGCTAAATATCCTCCTTACAGGATCCAGGCCTGGGATAGCTTTAGGCATGAAGGTTTGCAATTTAGAGCCAGCAAAGTTATTCCTTTATGCTTCCAAAGTATTGTTCAGCCTTACTTATGGAATATGTGAGCAGGCTTAAACACTCACCGAGCTTAGCTGGATGGCAGGGTTGCCGAAGAAAATCATTTTTCCATAATCTCCATATCTGTGGATGATGACAGTGATGATGCCCAAAACAATTTCGAGCACCTTGAGAATTCCCGAAGCAGAAAAAACTTCACTTGCAGGGCTCATTTCTAATGAGCTAATTCGCAAAATAGGGATTTGTTATCTCTGCTGACTCACCATGCATATGTGAAGCGATAAGGCTAGTCCGTAGCAGCCTTATCTAGGAGCTTTTTCAATGATTTCATATTGAGTGTATAATGGCTTTTAGCCTTTCAAGCTCTTCAAATCTGCTTACTCGAAAAAAGCTTATGTCCTCACATCCAATTAAAAATGCCTCGAACAATCCGCTTGCTGACCTCCATTGCTCCTTGCTGCGCTCGATCAGTGGAGATGCTTGGCTGCAAGGGCATTACGAAATTCTCGGATTGGTCGCAGAAATGAGCAATTCTATTGGTGAATCATCAAGCTTAGATGTGCCAGCTAGAATTCATCGCAATATCCTTTGTGACACTAATTCATATGTATGCATAGTTTTTGTTAAAAACTAGCAATTGTGCGTATTTGAATGGGTATTCTGTTAGGATTGTCTGAGGGGAAGGCCTTCTTCTCCCAATCATGCCCTAGACATGGATTGGAAATATAAGTTCTTTCTCTTATGCAGATTTGGAGCTGGTTGCAATGAAATTACATGCAACTCGATATTGACCATGATTGTGTCACTGTGAAATCTACAGAACACACTAGGACAGCGAGGCATTGTTTCGTGTGCAGCTAATTTGTCTGCCAAACTGAAGCTGCACATAAAGAGCTTAAAAAATACAAAAACTCTCATTTTGACTTAATTTTTATTAAGACATTTTAAAAAGTACTTTACAGCAGCGCTTATCCTAGAGCTTTGAGCACATACATGTTAGTATTTCCTCTAGTTTCAATCAACACATTGACCTCATCTAAATCAAAATTAGAATTGAACGGCATAGTTTCTTCAATGTTTTGCCCTTTGTCGAAGTTTGGCTTCGGCAGAAATTTTTTAACCCAAAAAATGGCAGCAGCTGATATACATAAATGATGTGCTGAGTATAAACGCTGAGCATGACGGCTCTGATTGTTTGGGCAAAGACTTTGCGTGCACGCAGCTATTAACTGGAAGTTTTTCGCTCATGAGTAGTCAAATGAATGATCACCGAGTGGCAAAGCCACGAGTGATCTAGAATTGTACTTCTAAATATATACGTGGTCTGATTACCAATAAAGTCAAACTAAAGTTATGGTAGGCAAAATTGGCTGTTCCGCTGTTTTCACTCATGCATCATGGAAATGTTTTCAGACAAATTTTGATTTTGAAGCTAAATTTCAACCTTTTTCTATCAATTAACGCTAATTTGAAAATTTTTTATGTCCAAGAAGTTATCGAAGTAAGAACCTGACACTTATAGGAGGTAAAATGAGATTTAACGGAATTTCTCATGCGCGTGAAAACGGCTTTTTGAACCATCGTTCACCGCGATTTAATTTTATCTTCTATGGCTCAAGGGCGTTCCCATATTGACCTGTTAGTGAAGTTAGTTAAAAAGTTAAGTTTAGTTCAGTTCAGTTCCCAGATATTTATGTAGGTGGAACTTATTTTAGCTTAATTTTATGTAGTACTAGCTTGCTTGCCTAGCTAAGTTCAGTTGCCGAACTGAACTTAGCTACAAAAAGTGTTCTCTTATGCGTAGTAGCTGAAGCTTGCTTAATTGAGAAAAGCTAACTTTGCTCATCAGCTGCTGATGTACAACGCGTTGGCGTGCCAGCTCAGCGTTCATTGGCAAAATGAACTTTTCGGGAGCTTTTCATTGATGAAAACTACTTGAGTGCTTGGGAACAAATCAAGAACTTTAAGCTCAATAACTTTTCAACAACTTCTCAGTGTGAAAAGCTATTGACTGCTCGGCAACTATTCAATAGGTTTAGCTCTGTAACTTTTCAATAATGAATATGTCTTGACTATTCAAGAACTATTCAGAAACTTTGATTTCACAACTTTTCAACAATGAATACTTCTTGACTATTCAAGAACTATTCAGAAATGTTCAATTCAACAACTTTTCAATAATGAATACTTTTTGATAATTCAAGAACTATTCAAGAACTTTCAATCATCAACTTTTCAACAATAAATTAAGCTTAATTTTTCAAGAACTATTCAGTAATGTTCATTTCAGCAACTTTTCAGCAACAAAGGCTTCTTGACAATTCAAGAACTATGCAAGAGCTTATGTTCAGTAGCTTTTCAATAATGGGTGAAACTTAATTATTCAATTACAATTCAGGAGTGTTCAAGTCAATAAGTTTTCAAGAATGATTAGTTTTTCATAGTTCAAGAACTATTCAGTGACAACTGGACTTAAAAGACATTTCCAAGTACTCTAAAAATTAAAGCTAGCTCCATCTAGAGTATATTCTGCACAATATTATAGCTAAAAAAAGCCTAAATCAGAGTGGGACATCTGTGGTCTAGAGGCAAGGCACTGGATTCCAAATCTGAGGTTCATGGGTTCAAATCCACCATGGGTAATTTTTACCTTAGCTTAGCTAATTTTACCTTAACTTAGCTTTTTCCGGCAATTTGAGAACGGCCTATAATGCATTCCTTTTAAAAGGATCGGTAAATAAACAGTATGTAATGCTTACGCATAAAATTATTTTGAATATAAGCAGGAACGCATGCAAAACTGGTTGGAGGGTGAAGCCGTGACTTTGAAGAGCCATTTTCAATTAACATCGTTATTGGTGGAGGCAAATTAGACCTTTCTAGATGACGGCCGATCATAGCCAATATACGATAAAGATCCATATCACATTATAGGCCGTTCTCATATTGCCGGAAAAAGCTAAGCTAAGGTAAAAATTATGCAACGTAAACCGGTTTTTTCGCTCAACCTTAACAAGAGGCAGCTACTTTGCTTGAAATGTTGAGCGTTTGCTTATCTATTTTTACCTTAGCTTAGCTTTTTCCGGCAATACGAGAACGTCCTCAACGGAAGGGGCTCCCTCGCTCTTTGTCGCTAAGAGGTTACTCGCTAATTCCTTTTCTGATTAAGCCTAATTTGACAAGCGGTGAAGAAAAAATGCCTTTTTCGTGTGCAAAAAGTAACTGGGTTCGAACCAAAAAGAGCATTCCTTTTTTGTTGGAATGCACCTTTTCAAATATGTGCCTCAGCGAAATTCTCCCAAGAGAAAGCCATTCCCTATTGATTAAAGCAAAAGAAGGCCGCGGCACTGGATAAGTAATTCAATTCGCAGGAAATGTCAAGCCATGGAAAGCGAAAAGGAGTAGCATACCAAGACCGCGTTTAGCTCGGAATGTGTTTACGAAAGGCTGGCATGATTGGAATTGCTTTTCGGGATGGAGCTACGTCAAAATTGGCCGGAATGTATTCATGCTGTTATCAGGTCTGACACAATTTTGATGGCTTTCTTCTTCTTGGTGAAAAAGAGACCTGGAATGGCAAGGGAAGGAATTATGAAAAGGAGCATGTAATTGGTGGCAACTCCGAAGGAGAAGAGTGGTATGAGCTTGAGGTTCATCAGCGTCACCATTGAGACTGGAATGGATATCAAGAGCGTAACTATGACCAGTCCCAAAGACCCGATCAGATTTTCATTCTTCGCCGTCGTGTTGTACCTGGGCACGAGTGGCGCAACTTCAAGCTTGCGGTTCTTTTGCTGCTGGTATTTGATCAGCATCGCGGAGATGCAGATGTTAGATAAGCTAACCACAAGCAGCAAAACCGTTGTCCTGAGGGGAAAATGCCATGATCTCTTCATAAAATGTATCCGCAAGGTATAGCTTACATTTTGTAACACGCTCTTCCGTACGTGGGTTGTTCCACCACGACGACACCGCTGAGAAACAGAAAGTGCTGGCTGGTTGCAAACTCTTGGAACAGCACTTTAACCCCCGCCAGGCAGCCCCCGGCAAGGTAATTGAAGCGGGTGAAGAATCTGGCTGCAAAATCATCCGACAGGCATGCCATATGTTTGAATTGGTACATGTACAAGACCTTCAGGAGCATGGCTTCGTTGATGGCCAAAAACAGCCAATTGCCACCGAATATCATTGCATGCATTGCCAATGACGCTGCTGCCGTACCTGTTCAATGACTTTGGAATAAAAGTTGGATGGAAAGCGCTGCCCGTGTGCTTACCGAGAGGCCCACGCAATAGCCTATAGCTGACGAGGGGCATTGAGAGGAGGTTGTGGCCTACCACCAACCAACAACTCTCATACACGAGTCTATTCAAAATGGTTCGCTTAATCGGATCCATGCCATGCTTCTCGTACACCATGACGGCCCCTATCAGCCCGTTTCCCATGATCTCCACGAGGATGATCGAGATGGCAACCCCGGCAATAAAGCCGGAATCGCCGTAAAAACCTTGGATAGGGTCTACATACGCTTCAAAGCTGTTGTTAGCCATGTCGGAGCTGGAAAGTCACTGAATTTAATGGAGGGATCTCTGAAACAGCATCGCGTCCGGCTGATCCACATTGTTAAGGAGTTTTTACTCAATTAGGAGTTTCACAAGCTTCGATATAATTGGCAGCTCAGTTTCGAAACAAGAAAACAGCTTCCTTTCCAATCTTGTTACAGGGAGAGCCAACTTTCGTAAACAGTATGGTTGAGTCTTCTCTTGCCTTGTTTAAAGGGCAAATCGCCTCGTTCAAAAAGGAGCTGAAAATGAACACTTCAGTCCGTTTGTTTTTGGTCGGCTATTATCTAGCAAGCTAGCAAATTGTGTGAGCAGTTGATGAGCAAGCTTTTTCTGCCAAGCTGCGTGTATCACCCATGCTAAGGTGCGATGGGAAAAACAATCTGTCATCGCAACCTCGTCAGTCGTCAGTAAACAAGAACCGATAACAACCGCAACCATGCTACAATGGGCTCCATCATTTTGTTCGACACATTTCGTCAAGTTGTAAAATGTCCGACACATTTGGTATAGTTGTAAAATGACCGACACATTTTTGGCGACGGGTACATTTTTTGCCCGACACATTTGGTATAGATGCAAAATGACCGACACATTTTGGCGACTGGTGCGTTTTTTGCCCGACACATTTGGTATAGATGCAAATTGACCGAAAAAAGTTGGAAATGGCCATGTGAAAATTCCAATAAGTTTAGACTAGCTGTAATTTGCCCGAGAATATTTTTTGGCTTTCCTAAGAAGTCCCAATATCAATTCTCAATTAATGAAAAGTCCTGTTTCCCATTTGCTATCTCTCATCAGTGTTGTTGATTATTTCAAGAAAGTTTAAGAAATGCAATTCTAATACCAAAGTAAGTCACATTTTCACCCTTGTATTAAATGATTTTACTATAGAAGCTCCTAGGTGTAAGATGCATAGACCATTTTATAACTGTGTCATGTCGGACATTTTACATCTGGGTAGTGTCGGACATTTTGCAACTTGACAAATCCTGTCGGACATTTAACATTCTATTTGTCGAACATTCTACAACTATGACAAATCTGTCGGGCAAAAAACGCAGTAGATGTCGGACATTTTGCAACTAGACGTGTCAGTCATTTTACAAGTTGATTTTCGGACAAAAAAAGTTCCCCCGCTACAATCAAAGATGCAAAACGAGGTACAACTTTTCAAATATATGTAGCATTATAAAATAAATTTTGGCACTCCTAATCTCTTTTCCTGGCCATTCTAGCCATTTGCTTATGATACATAAAAAGTTAGCTCTTTTGATTTTGTGAGGGGTCTTTGAAGCTCTTATTGGTGAAAAAAGCACGTCGAAGGGAGCTAGAGATTTTTAAAAAAATTTATGATATGGGAAGCGCCAGGCCAGGATTTTAAAACAACCATTGAACAAACCCTTGGGACATCAGCTAGTCTAGAGCCCGGTTCCAACAAGGAAAATCAGCATAGTCAGGAGACGTAACTTGACTTTTTAGCATAATCAGGTCACAGCTAGCTCGCGCGCTCAGCTCAACCTGACTTAACTGGTTTACTGTACTATACTATGCTGATATCCCGTGTTGGAACCGGGCTTAGGTTAGGTTTTCTCTCAAGACAATGTGAGCTAAATTTCTCCATGCTTTTTCTAAAGACTGGTCAGCCAAATCGACAGGGGAAAAGTTGAGCTAGAAGGAGCGTTGCAAAAACGCATTAATTTTTTTCAAAATGAAAAGCCTTCATCAAAATGAAATCTTTTCAAAGGCAGATGAGAACTCGAATTTTTTGAAGTTTTTCCCTTTTTCTTATCGCCCCTTTGCACAGAAGGGTCACTCCTAACAAAAAAGTCGCATCGTTTTCATTGAAACTTAAGCGAAAAAGGCCATCACTAATTCGTCTCTAGATTGATGCTAACACTTCAAAATTGACTTCCATGATGTTTTGGGGCTACTAAAATGTTATCTTTGGAGATTTTATTTTATCAAACTCAGATTTTGTCTATGAAAATCTGTCCCAAAAGGCTGCACGAAAATCAGAAAAAATTCATATGTGCCTAGATCCCTTGGACCTCAGCATTCCTCAAAGATGCTTTCCAAAAAACTTCAGTAAGACACCTTGGAATAATTTAGTACCCATGTTGTGTTCATATAGGCTCATTATCTTCCGCGTCTTTGATCGTGACTTGGTTACGGTTGTTATCGCTTCTTATTTACTGACATCGCAACCTCATCAGTAAATAAGAACCGATAACAACCGCAACCATGCTACGATCAAAGACGCGGAAGATAATGAGCCATATCCACATTCTTATGAGATTTGGCGGAGTTTTTGCAAACCAAACTTGTGGCTATTTTATTAAAATTGGAATGTTTTTGATCAATTTAGGCAATTGTCTGCCTAAAAACCTTATTTATTTACATTTTTCTGGCTTTAGAATGACTTACATATGATTTAGAAGGGGATTTATCAAGAAAATGCCAATTTTTGGCATTCTTAAATTTATGGTGCATTTTCACGTACTTTTCAATGATGCGACTTTTTTATTAGGAGTGACCCTACTGTGCTTTGCCCTGACAGACATAAAAGAACAATGATATCCCAAGTTGTCTCTACCAGTCCTAAACTTTTGACCTTATTGCCTAATTTGTTACAAACCAAGAAAGAAACTAGGTGACTTTGTGCCTTCAAAAATTGGAAGCTTTGTAATCTTTTGCTATATCAGCTTTGCATTTACTTTAGAATTGTCACAGGACAGATACCTCCTATTGGGCCTTAAAAGTATTGACCCGTTTCATTACATCTTCCACTCATTTCCCTGTACAACAGACGGATTAACGCGTGCCCGCAAGACTCAGACGGTGTTGACCAGTCTTAAAGAAATGAAATGGAGAGGTTTAATGTGAGCCGCAACCATGCCACGCTCAAAGACGCAGAAGGTAGTGAGCCGAAAAATTACAAAGGCTTTATGTAGTGCTTTTTCGCTAGAAGTTTTCCCCCACCAATTAGCAAAACGTTTGGCAGCAGCGGCAGAGGCTCATCACTTCCCTGATAAATCAGAATTAAGGTCGCCATCATTTGTTAAAGGCGCGGTTCACCTGAACTATAGGGCGATCCCATATTCGAATTTTTAGTCAAGTTACGTTGCTAAAACAGCAACCTTACTTGATCAGTTAAGTTCAGCTTGTTCTAGCCAAGTTCGGTTCGTTTTAGCAATGTTCAGTTGACCGCTGAGCTGACACGCCAACGCGTTGTTCATCATCAGCTGATGAGCAAAGTCAGCTTTTCTCAATTAAGCGAGCTTCAGTTACTACGCATATGAGAACACTTTTTGTAGCTAAGTTCAGTTTGGCAACTGAACTTAGCTGGGCAAGTAAGCTAGTGCTACATAAAATCAAGCTAAGTTAAGTTCTACCTACATTAATATCTGGGAACGGAACTGAACTAAACTTAACTTTCTACCTAACTTAACTTGACTAACTGGCCAATACGGGAACGCCCTTATGACGCGTCATATGGCCTGGTTCACCTGCAATATTATGATCAAAATATCGAGCGATATTATGCTGATATTTGCAAATATCAGGTACTTCCAATATCATTTTTTAGATTTTTTCTTCGGATTCGGTCTTTTGGTATCGAAAGCCATCCTGCTACAGTATCTAAATTCTCAGTTTCTCAATAGTTCCCTCCGATATTTTGACAAAATATCATATATTATAAGCAGGTGAACCATGCCGATTTAGCAGGTGAACCATGCCATAATCCGCGATATTACAAAATATCGGAGGTAAATGAAAGGAAATATCGAGACTTTATGATTTTTAAGGCAAAGGCTTTTAATGCCAAACGAACAATTTTGAAGAAAAAATTCGTAAAATGATTTTGCAAATACCCGATATTTCCAAATAACATGAAAATATCGCGCCATAATGACGCGTCATTATACCAGGTGAACCAGGCCTAAGTCAATTGTCACCAAGTTGTACTAGCAAAACTAAATGCAAACAAACTTCTCAAAGCTATCACGTGGCTGAAAAGCAATGCGTTGTTCATTTAGGTACTCCTTAAGGAATCGGAACGCGAAATTCCTCTGCGCAAAGTAGTTCTCAGTACATAAAATAGCTGCGTAAAGCTGTCATAATGCATGGATTTGTCATAATGCAGTTCTTAAGGAACGGTAGATGAACAGTATATTTTATATGATGGAAAGCAATTTTCGCATGTATAATTCGGTTTACCAATTTGTCTCAGTTCATATAACTACACATATATAAAAGCTCTGACGTTTAACTTTATCAAGTGACACACATTATAAAGTATTTTATAAGGTGTGTTGCTCTTCTGTTACCATGATATTGTCAAAGAAGTAAATCCGATTGCAGAAAAAAGGATCGAACCCTTAACGCCAGGATTAGGAGTCCGGCGCTCTACTGATACTGACTGCGCTACCAATACAGTTAAAAAAGTTGTTGTTATAATTCCTTTTTATTCTTCTTCTAAGCTGAGCTAAGAGTAGAGTCTCAATCAGAGATACCAGACAAAACTTGAGCTAACAGATCTTTTAGCTCCAAAAAGTGCGGAATTGAAAATCTACTAGTTTTAATTGATTGATTAACGCTTTCAACTACTCTTGCAGTACTGAGGGCCTCTCAACCCAAGCCTTCAAAGTAATGGATCAGATGCTAAGTCAAGATTACATGGTCTGGTAACTTCATTATGATGGAAAGTAATTTTCAAATGTTAATGAAGTTACCAGACCATGTAATCTTGACTTAGCATCTGATCCATTACTTTGAAGGCTTGGGTTGAGAGGCCCTCAGTAGGGCAAGAGTAGTTGAAAGCGTTAATCAATCAATTAAAACATGTAGATTTTCGATTCCGCACTTTTTGGAGCTAAAAGATCTGTTAGATCAAGATATTTTATTAGCTTGTTTTATAAATTGTTTACATATATATATAAGTTGAATAATATCTATTTATATATGTAAACAATTTATAAAACAAGCTAATAAAATATCTGAGCTCATTTTGCAAAGTAAAAATCTCGTAGCATCACTTGGCTCTCGCAAGCTCGAGCCCGCAAAGTTGCCACTCGATTTTTACTTTACAAAATTTGCTCAGCTATTTTATTAGCTTGTTTTATAAATTGTTTACATATATAAATAGATATTATTCAATCCGACCATCGACTAGAATTTATCAGTGTGCCCGATCAATTAGGAAAGAAGGAAATCGCACAATAAGTCGGGGATGGGCTTGTTCTTGAGCATCAGATCCGTCCATGGCGTGGAAGATTTTCAAGTATGTCACGCCCGACTCTCCATGCTTGTTGACGGGATGGCTATAGCCACGAACACTTCGGACACTGCAAACGCGATTCGTGGGAAATGCAGCTTATCAGCCAGTTTCCGCGAACGACTAACAAACAGACTTGCAGTTGCGTCGAGAAGAAGCTGGATTTGGGCTCAACTCAAGTTGGATTTGAACCAGGCGGTATTTCTTTCCACTTGGAGTTTTAAAACGCGTAATATGATGATGCCTTGAGAATAAAAAGAGGATTACGAAACCAAAATAGAGTGAGTCGGGCGTCGTTTGAGAGCAACAAACATGTGAGTCGGTAGAGAGCTGTTTTGTTTTTAGAAACCACGAATTTGGCTTTCTTGGCTGACCTTTAAAGAAAAGTTCCCCTGCAACTATTAGGACTGCTTGTCGCCAAGAAGTGCCTTGCTATGCTTTGTCTACTTCTCTGGCAATCTAGGAATTGGCCTCCATTTCGATCGAGTCCAGATATCCTGCCGCTGATTGGTCGCCCTGTCACCAAGAAAGTGTCACCATGCAGCTCTGAAGCTGCGTCAGCCTACGGCTCTACCAGGGAGCAGCCTTTTAGAATTAGAAACCAGTAAAAAATCAAAGCTGTAGGTGACTGACATGCTTTTAAAAAGTTTCTGTTTCACTGCAGAGCAAAAAGCAGTAATTTACTAGAGCTAAACTTAATGTGGCTCACCTGTTCTTTAAGATCTAAATTGAAATAGTCTCATGATATCTTTGCAAAAAATTGATGAGCCGCACTTAGCTGTAGCTGCCTGAAATGCGACTTTTTTTTATCTCTCACCCCATCATTAGCCCCGTTCCAGCAAGGAAAATCAGCATAGTCAGGAGACGTAACTTGACTTACTAGCATAGTCAGGTCACAGCTAGCTCGCGCGCTCAGCTCAACCTGACTTAACTGGTTTACCGTTCTATACTATGCTGATATCCCGTGTTGGAACCGGGCCATTAGTTCCTTCGTCATTTGTGAGAGGGCGCTAGTGCAGCCTACTTCATATGAAAAGCGGGAAATTCAAATTCAAATTATTGCACCATTTTTTGCTAACCAGCTTTCCCAGATTTAGGCTTAGTCTTTCGCAAGTTTTGCATAGTCACGCTATTTAAATAGCTCATAACATAAAACGTATTTAAATAGCACCTATTTAAATACATTCAGAGGCTATTTAAATACATTTTATGCTATGAGCTATTTAAACAGCGTGACTATACAAAACTTGCGAAAGACGAAGACGTTACATCAGAATTATCGGTTAAAATCGGCTTTTTGAACAAATCATGGCTATATTATAACACTGAAAAAATTTAAATAAACACAGCTCTCTGCTTTTTTCGTCAGAAGCCCCTCCATAGCATAGTCAGCCGAAGTGCAGAAGTACAGCTCTGATAGTGGGTCACAAACCCCACTGCTGCCCTTTGCCCTTTTTCTTTCTCCTTTGTAGGTAAATTGAATCAGGAAGCTGCTCGAACTCAGATTTGCAGCATTTCGCGGTGATACATCAGGAAAGTGTTCCATGCCATTAACCGAAGATATGGCCAATTTTGCGAGACATACAGATATGGCATAGATTATTTGTTAAAATGGGTTATGCTATATTGGATATTTGTGCTATGCCAGCGGCATTCATGCAAAACTTGACTGCTAGGTCGCGCGCTCGCTTTATGCTTCATGCCAAGTGAGTGACAGTAAATTGGAAAATTGAGCTCAAGATGCCTGTACTCTTTTCATCTCGACTCGCGAATTTTCCCCATTTCGGCATGTGTATCTCGTGAATAAGATTCCGTTTGAACAGTCGCGATGCAGCCATTAAATGCAGGTAACTTTTGTCGGCAACACATGGGTGAAACCTATATCTGCATGGCACCGCGCCCAAATAATTGACGTAAAAAAAGAGCTAGGCGGGGCCCGCCACAATTATTTTTAGTTTGAATTTGACGGAGACAGTTTGTGGCAGGCATCTGCGAAAGCGCTGTCGTCATAGCAAAGGTGATTGGTTTTTGGCATCAATCATCCGTGTGGCTGTCAAAGACAGCTCACGCTTAAAAAAGACGGCTTACTAGCTCGTGTGTTGGGCGAGCTGGTGGAAAAGACCTCGAGCAGACTGCATAATTGGCTAAATTGTCCCCAGTTGGAAACGATCAACGCTTGTTAAGGCTACTGATCTGTACGTCAGTAGAGGGACGGCTGCAGCAGCAGAGCTGCCGCGAAAAAAAAATCTAAGCTTGACATGCGTGATGGAGGTGGAAGATGAGCGGTACACTTTGGGCAGCTCCAGGTTCAACGAGGAGTGGTTTTGGGTTCTGGGCTATGGCGCCGCCTCCGTGGTCGTCATAGTCATCAACACGCTCATGCTCTGCTCGATTGTCAAGAACGCCTTCCTCCACACCAATACACACCGGTACGTATGTGGTGCGGCCATGATCCTTTGAGACGACGCCACTGTTTCAGGTCGTTTGCCCTGCTGGCCTTCAGGCACATCCTGAGAGCAATGTACGGCCTCTCGGTCGTCTACACGTCGCGGTGGACTCAGGGCAAATCCACCAAGGATGTCGTTCAAGTCCATTCCACGAAGGTACCTTCAATCATGCATGCATTGCTATTTAGAGCCATTGTTGTTGCAGGTGAAACTGCCACTCGTTTGTGATATCATGTGCACGCTCGACACATTTTTGCTCTGTCTGCCCATGTTCATTATGGTGGCCCTGTCCATCCATTTGTTCACGCGGGCGCCCAGCCCCAACTTTAGCCCGTTTCCGGCGGGGGACGAGGAGGCTGACGAGGGTTTCCGAGGGACGACCAGGCGAGCAATCACGTGCCCCTCCCTCGAGATCGGCCTCATGCCACGGGAGCCGCTGTGGCTGGCCTTCTTGCTGCCAATCCTCCCGTTGTTGAGCGCCGGCCTCATGGCCACTCCGATTCCGCTGCTTCACCTCAGCCACAAGCTGCAGGCTCTCCCAGATAAGTTTGTTTGCCTCGACACCAAGACTCATCTCACCTTCGACTTGAGCGTCTTCATCTTGACCTTTTGCCTGCCGCTGCTGCTCATCGTCTTCCTCTCGCTCGGGCTCGTCATCAGGTGAGCTATTTATATCGTTTTTCGCAGCCTTCACTCATGTGCACCAACAGGAGGTGCCTGCATTGCTCCTTTCGCCACTGCTGCAACTCCTGGTGCAAAGAGGAGTTCGTCGTGGTCACGCAGTTTCTTTTCCTCATCGCCGCACACCTCCCCATGTATTTGCCGATGCTTCAACAGCTCCTCGAGAAGCTTGGCCATCCATTTTGGCTATTGGACGTGGCCCTGGCATGGCTGCCCTCGCACGTTGCCAGAGCCATCGAAGATGCAAGCGGAATCTCTCTCCCCGTTCTCTGCTACACCTTTCTGCCGGCCTACAGGAAGTTTTGCAACGAGCCCGATCCCCACGACTTGAAGATGAGCAAGCCGAAATGTGAGCGTAGCCTCCATAATGTACCTGTCCAATGCAAAATGACTCTCTTTTCAGCTACGCACACCTCCGACCTGGTCGATAAGGGAGATGCTGTTTTGACGAGCGTGAAAACCAAGTCAGTGGACAGTCATTTGGACTACGCCGAGGAGGCAGAGCATGATTCCAAGAGAGACTATGATGACCATTTCTAGCTGGAGAGCGACTTGCATGCTAACCAAATAAACCCACAGGCAATCATCGTTCAGCATTAATTTCAATCTCCCTAGCTCGACGGAACTTGTTATTTTTTGGCTGGCAGCATCCTTCATTCGCTCTTTTCGCGCCTTCTCTAATTAATTCCAATTTGTCGAGAGCTCTCCAGCCTTCTACTCCCACGCGGCGGATAACACCGACCTCGAAGCATTGATCGCCGTACGTATGGTTGTGATACGAGCTCACCCGAAAAAGATGGCGATCGTGGAATGAATGCTAGTTGCTATGAATTGACTCTCGACCTTTTCATTGTGCGAAACTTTCTGTTATAGGGAAACTTTATCTGAGTTGCATAAATCAGCGAGTTGAATAGCAGAAGTTGCTGCATTCATCGCTTCCTTTCGGCTCAAACACCATTCTGCTGTGGCATAATTCTAGGCATATTACATTGCAACATGCGGGTGAAATACGCGCCGCGCCTGCCTGCTTAGCGAGTTTTGTCAAGTACTTCTCCTCTCCGTTGGCGAACGCGTCACTATAGCTGTCTTGGCCTCATCCTCAAGAAGAGAGAGGGCGGCGGCGGCGGAGGAGGAGCAGCAGCAGCAGCCTCTTCTCACAGCTCCGAGGTTGGTCGCAGGAAACACTCTAGCTGCACGAGTGCCATGGACCTGAACTCGACGGCCTTGCCGTCCGATCACGACAGCTCCTCGGCCACCAACCCCTTCTACTCAATCCAGAGCGACAACCCCGAGTTGGCCGACTGCCAGCCCACCATTCTCAAGTCGGAAGTCCGCGTGAGTAGCAATTGATACTAATGATCTTGTCCGAGATGGGCTTCATGCCTCGTTTCAGGACTTCATCGAGTGGAAATGGTGGATCGGTGGCATCCTGATGACGTCGGTAGCCGTCCTGGGCTTTTGCGCCAACACCATGTCCATCGCGGTCCTGCTGAGGCCGAAGATTCGCGACATCGCGTTCAACCAGCTCCTCATCATCCTGTGCTTGGTGGACACCCTCTTCATATGCTGCAACTCGCTCTCTTGCGCGCACGCATTAGGCTACACCAATGGTAAGCCGATGATGATCACTGACACGTACGTGACAAAACCACGAAATTAAGCTTGATTGGATCACGTCATTAGGCCCATTTGGCCTCATTACCTCGCTAATCCGGACGAAGACTCATTTTTCTCTTGCGTGACTCGTTGCAGGAGTGCTGTCCATCATCCGGGAATTCCTCGATGTCTTTGCTCATGTTTCAATGTGCGCGTCCGTGCTGATGATCGTGGCGCTCACCTGCGAAAGGCACTTCGCCATCAAGTCCCCCCACAAGGTAAGCAGCCAGTCATGTTGAGCAACGCGCGTTCAATCTATTACTGTTGTTGCAGTATCGGGTGCATCTGAGGATCACCAAGTGGTGGAAGCACCTCGCCTGCTACGTCGTCCCTGTCACGCTCCTGTCCATTTTCTTCAACATTCCTCTCTTCATCAGCCTCAAGGTAAATTGTTGCGCAAGTAACGTGCTCTCATTCTACATGACGACCATTCCAGCGCTCCTGGATGCAAGACGTCACCTACTTGAAGATCAACCTGTTCCTGCGCATGTTGCACCCCCTCACCACCACCGGGGTCGCCCCCATCATTCTGCTGCTCATCTTGAACATCCGGATCACGCGAGGCATCAAGCAATTGCAGGTGCGTAAACATCATAACGGCTGTCGCGAAATCGGCTTAACTGCTTTCCCAATTCATTAGGAGAGATCCTCGAAGCTTAAGTCTGGTGGTGCTCCCACTCCGCCGCTTGGCAATCATTTCCAGCATGCCGAGGCTGAGGATAACCGGCGTTCCAACAGCCTCAGACTGAGGGCTCTTACGGCAAAGCGGCAAAACAGGTAAATGCCTCACTGATGCTCATTGTACAGGTTCAAAAGGGAAGTTTTTTGTTGCCTAGGATCAACTGCTTTTAATGATATAACTGATAAATATATTGCTGCTTAAATATGCACCTAGATACAATTGTACGAATTGCAGGTCCGTGGCGCAGAATCGGCGCGAGATTCGCATGACCTACGTGACGTTTGCCATCGTGGGCCTGTTCTTCTTCCTGAATCTGCCCCGCATTCTGGTGGGAGGATACGAGGTGTCGCAGTCGTGGCTGATCCTGCGCTGCGTCGAGTCCGGCTCCGAGTACTCGCCCAACCTGGTCTTCTACAGATGGGACACCATCTCGCGGCTGCTCATGGTGCTCAACTCCTCCATCAACTTCCTGGTCTACTGCGCGGGCAGCGACCAATTCAAGGTACAGCCATCTATACATGGTGTGATGCATTAGATGAGAA
Source organism: Paracyclopina nana (assembly GCA_019096065.1). Classification (NCBI taxonomy): domain Eukaryota; kingdom Metazoa; phylum Arthropoda; class Copepoda; order Cyclopoida; family Cyclopettidae; genus Paracyclopina; species Paracyclopina nana. The sequence goes on along the minus strand of JAGUCH010000001.1, from coordinate 9,752,079 downwards.
GCCGATTTTCTCCTCCTCAGACCGAGTTCTGCAACATGTTTCTTCCCAAGTCCTGGAAAAGCGCTGACACGGCAACTCAACCGCGATGTGATCAACAAGATGATCTTCCCGAGGAAGAGGAGGACGTGGAGCTCGTGCAAAACGAGCGTAAGCCATTATTCATGCAACATCCAAGACGCGTCGGTGTCATGTTCTCTTTGCAGCTTTCAGGCCAGCGGGCAGGCGGACGACCAACAACTCCATCAGAATGAGCAAATTGACCAAAATCCAGGCACTGGCGGCCATCGAAACGGCCTTGTGACTCAGGGACGAGCACTTTTGAGCTCTTCCGCAGAATTAAATGCTATATACGTACCAATCTGCTGTCCATTAGCTTCATTTCGTTACCTGCGCCAAATCTGTTTGGGGAAGCATTAACGACATTCGAGCTTGATGGCCTCTCAGTGCAATCTTGGATCGACGACGTAATTGAGTTGGATCCACGTGCATGCACTGGCAGGAAGTATTATGGGAAGGTGACTCAAAAATAGGCTCAAAGGCTTACGTGTCTATGTTTCCCATTTTTTGTCAGCAACAGGCAAGCTCGTGAGCACTTTTCGCTCGTTGTTCAGCTTCTGTGCCGTATCTGCTTTTGATCCGGAATGAAACGAGGTAAAAGGCGGAACAAAGGAGCGAGGCTCACGCAACTCCTCTCGTCAAGGCCTCGTATCATGCCATGCCATTTTACCTTAATCACATTAGGCTGTGAAGCTTGTCATTCTCAGCAGTGCTTTCGTAACCAACGTTGAGGTCCTTGTCAAACGCACCAGATGCACCTGAAGGATCGGAATTCCTTTCTGCGATAGAGAACCTGGCGAAAAAAGAGAAAGCATGATGGCTACAGCAGCTGAAAGGCCCAGCTGAGTCGAACACTTTCATGATGGCTTCCTCGACTCTTGCGAAAAAACTGCTTTGGGCCGGGCCCAAGTGGGCGAGCAAGCTCCACTGCGGCTCGCCCGCCGCGAGCGGGTCTGCGCTGGTGCGCAACCAGAAGGACAACAAGTTCCACGTGACCCTGATCCCCGGCGACGGAGTGGGGCCCGAGCTCATGGACTCGGCCCAGACGGTGCTCAAGAGCGTGGGCGCGCCCATCCACTTCGAAGTGATGCATCTCAGCGAGGTATTTGTGCTGCTTCCCTTAATTTATTGCAGGATTATATATATGCCGTCTGCAGGTTCAACACATGCACAGCCAGCCCTTGGATCAGGTGATTGCCAACGTGAAGAAGAACTCGGTGTGCCTCAAGGGCGTCCTCAATGTGCCCGACACCAGCTTCGACGGGGAGCTGCAGAACGTGAACCAGAACTTCCGCAAGTCCCTCGACCTCTACGCCAACGTGGTGAAGGCCAAAAGCCTACCCGGCATCAAGGCGCTGCACAAGAATGTCGACCTGGTCGTCATTCGAGAGCAGACGGAGGGCGAGTACTCCGCCCTCGAGCACGAGTCCATCAAGGGTGTCGTGGAGTCGCTCAAGGTGGTCACCGCAGACAAGTCGAGGCGCATCGCCAAGTTCGCCTTCGACTACGCCACCCGCATGGGCCGCAAGAAGGTGACGTGCGTGCACAAGGCCAACATCATGAAGCTCGGCGACGGCCTCTTCATGAGGTCATGCGAGGAGATCGCCGCGCTCTACCCAAACATCAAGTTCGAAAAGATGATCGTCGACAACACCACCATGCAGCTCGTCCAGAACCCCGCGCAGTTCGACGTCATGGTCATGCCCAACCTCTACGGCAACATCATCGACAACCTCACCGCGGGCCTCGTGGGCGGAGCGGGCCTCGTGGCCGGCGCCAGCTACTCGCACGACATCGCGGTCTTCGAGCCCGGCGCCCGGCACACCTTCGACGGCGGAGTCGGTAAGTAATGTGCCCTTAATTACTGTGCAAGTATTATGCAATGAATGATGCAGGGAGGAACGTGGCCAACCCGACGGCGATGATTCTGTGCTCGGTGAAGATGCTCGACCATCTCGGCCTCGAGGAGGAGGCGAGCAAGATCAGGAAGGCGGTGAACAGCGTGCTGAACGAGGGCAAGGTGCGCACTCGGGACATCGGCGGGTTCGCCACGACCACGCAGTTCACCCAGGCCGTCATCGACCACCTGTAATCGCGCACCCACTACTATGAATAGCAAAGCTTGGATTGTATATTGGGATCGATACACTTTGAGCTAGCAAATACGTTATTGTCCTTCATCACCCTTGGCGAAAGCAGTCTTGCGCTGGAAATGCCCGTTTAGTTGCAGGATGATGACACGATCAGGGAGGCGATGAGAGACACGGAGGCGACGAAGGCCACGGGGGAGCCCGACGAGAAGTCGTCGCACAGCCCCACCACGCAGTTCGGCTCGTACGTTTCGGTGACGATGAACTCACGCTCGGCGCTGCCCAACTTGTTCTGGGCGCGGCAAAAGTAGGAGCCCAGCTGTCGTCGGCCGAGCTTCTTGATTCGGACGCTGGTCTCCGTGAAGTCATCGGCCGTCATGAATCCGTTGTCGACCGCATAAATCTGCAATGAGTTGATTAGCCTCGGCAGAATGTTTGCCAATCTAATTGGGAACCTGATTTGTGGACAGCTGGATGCCCTCGTGCACCCACGTGATCGTTGGCTTGGGGTAAGCCTCAATGTGGCACACCAACTCCACCGAGTAACCAATGGCTTGTCCGATTCTGCCACCGCCCTCGACGCTCGGCGGAAATTCCACCTCCACTGCCACATTTCTCCTCGCTGGCTTTCCCACTCCGTTATCCGCCACGCAATAGTAAGTGCCTCTGTCCTCCTTTTTCACCGAGTGGATCTTCAAAATGTTGCCGCGGTACTGAAGGGAAGGAGGCAATAAAATCACGCCTTTCTCCGCCCTCCAACACGTTTTTCACGGCTGATAAAAGTGGCCACTTTATGACCTCAGCCAAGTTTAGGGTGAAAATGGATTTGCGGGAGGAAACTTAGGGCAACAAAGTTTCACGAACTGTACCGAAATGATCTTTTACGTACGTAAGTAAGCAAGGCCTCCCCCAACCAGAATTTTAGCTACCGATTCGGGCCTGAATAGTTCCCGAATTGGCAAAATGAGCTTTTCGGGAGCTTTTCATTGATGAAAACTTCTCGAGTGCTTGGGAACAAATCAGGAACTTTAAGCTCAATAACTTTTCAACAATTTCTCAGTGTGAAAAGCTATTGACTGCTCAGTAACTATTCAATAGGTTTAGCTCAGTAACTTTTCAATAATGAATATGACTTGACTATTCAAGAACTATTCAGAAACTTTGATTTCAGCAACTTTTCAACAATGAATACTTCTTGACTATTCAAGAACTATTCAGTAATGTTCAATTCAACAACTTTTCAATAATGAATACTTTTTGATAATTCAAGAACTATTCAAGAACTTTCAATCATCAACTTTTCAACAATAAATTATGCTTAATTTTTCAAGAACTATTCAGTAATGTTCATTTCAGCAACTTTTCAGCAACAAAATCTTCTTGACAATTCAAGAACTATGCAAGAGATTATGTTCAGTAGCTTTTCAATAATGAATGAAACTTGAATATTCAATTACAATTCAGGAGTGTTCATGTCAATAACTTTTCAAGAATGATTTCAGTTCAAGTTCAAAAACTATTCAGTGACAACTGGACTTAAAAGACATTTCCAAGTACTCTAAAAATTAAAGCTAGCTCCATCTAGAGTATGTTCTGCACAATATTATAGCTAAAAAAAGCCCAAATCAGAGTGGGACATCTGTGGTCTAGAGGCAAGGCGCTGGATTCCAAATCTGAGGGTCCTGGGTTCGAATCCACCATGGGTAAACTTTCTTTCTAGCTTTTCTAACTTTCTTTCTTTCACTTAAAATCCATCATAGTCTAAAGAAAGAGAAAGCCTAATCAAAAAGCTAGAAAGCTCCCCAAAAAATTAATTTTTGACAGGTCCTTGAATATAACTGAAATCAAGTCCTTGAATATTAACTGAAATCAATTCTTGAAAAGTTCCTGAAAAGTTCCTGAATATTCTGCTGAAAGTGGCCAAGCATATGAAATAATCAGGAAGTAATCAACATTGAATTTCAGTTACTTTTCATGAGATAATCAATTTCTCAGCAATGAATTCCGTCACGGATTAAACCCCTATTCGCGAAGTATTCAAGATCAAATTTGATATCAAAATGGTCCCGAATATTAACCGATAATTTCGGCAAAATTCTGGTTGGGCCTATATATCACAACAGCCGTCTTTCAAGCAAACATCACACTTGAATGACCTCGATGCGAGTTTCCTCTCGAAGAAACATCTCGAGAGCTTTCCCTCCCGAGATTTTCACTTACTTGAATGCCACCAGTGGGCAAAATGGCATTGTTTTGCCGTCTCCAGGAAATGGAGGGGACAGGGGAGCCCAAGGCAGCACATATGAGCTCAGCTGGCGCATTCTCCTGAACTACCACAGATCTTGTGGAGTTATCGGCAATCACTGGCGGCTGGCTCACCTTCAGCTTCACATGCTTCGTCACCTTGTTATTGATAGCCACAATGATCTGACACTGGTAAGTGCCCTCGTCTGGCCTTTGCACATCCTTGATTTGCAGCGTGTACGTGGAGCTGGCAGTGTCATACCTCATGCTGAAATGCATATACGAATCGTCATCACTCACAAGTCGGACAAATCCCCAAAAAGTAAGGCAAGTCAGCGTGGAAAAGGGCCATCATCTATCAGTGGCGCCATCTGCCATCAAAAGGCTCATTAGCATCATTTGTCTGAGCTGTCGTCTTTCCAAAAGATGCTGCTTTCAAACGTGCGCATGGCATGCTGCTTTTGAGCACGCTGTTTTCTTGCTTGCATATCGATTTTGAATGTACCTGAACCTATTGTCCCTGACAATCAAGGCCGAGCCCGAGGACAAAGGGACCGGCGTGCATGAATCGGCCACCTGAGCCCTGATGTCATAGTTGACACGCTCCTCTGAGCAATGACCGGGTAATTTCACCCATAAAATGGGATATTCTGTGCCATACAACACCGAGCAATCCATCTCGATGGTCCCGCCCATTTTGGTCGTTATTGAGGGCGTGATGTATGAAATGGTCGGTGTGCGCTGGCCTTGGCAAAAAGTGGCAATGGCCAAGAGGCCGAGGACTGCTGAGCTCCACATTCTGAAACAAAAATGCATCAATTTCAGCATTATTCTCGCTTGACTTGTCAAATGCCGCGCGCATCTTTCATGTCAACCGAGGGGAAATGAGATTATAAGTTAAAGCAAAATGCTACTTTGAGTGCAGCTCTCGAAAAATGCGAGCAGTTCAAATCATTCATTTTTTGATCATGCGTCCGCTTGTTCTATTATTCCATGTATCTACTGGTACGTGAGTGAAACTCGAAATTGCGGCCTCGGCGCAACACGCCCCAAAACACACAAAAAAAATTGCATCGTCGGAATGGGTCCGAACTGAAATGGGCCATCTTTCTCTCACAATTGATTAACCCCACTAATTTCCTGAGGTAAACACAAGCAGGTGGTGGCCAAATAATGCACCTTCTTTTGTAGCCTAAGATGCTATGTTTGTTGATTGCTGCAGCCACTCAGCAAAGCTGCCAATTAAAATCCCGATTTGCCTTATCTTGTTGCAAGGCGCACACCATCGAAATTCGGTGTTCGAGAAGCAAAAAATCAATCGCTTTTGTAGCCTCACGTGTTTCCTACAATATAATGGTATAGGGGGAAAATAGATCATTTGGTGCAGTTTATTTTACATGATGATGGCCAGCACAAAACTTGATACTCTAGAATAAATATGGGGCCAGGTGGCAACGCCAAATGCATTAGCAGCAATGCAAGTGGAATATTGATCAAATTCCTCCATTTTTGGGGGGTGGGATGGCAAAAAAGCAAAACATTTTGACGATCCTATTGACCATGATTATACCGATTTGTGGAACATGTCAAATACCAAGAATAATGCCATGATATCAAAATCATGAATTTCAATGAAAATCTTGGGCGCTCACATTGACAAGATGATTAGAAAATCACAAACATGCGCTGGCGTAGTGAATTAATTTTCCATGTACTGATTCCTGCCATAAGTCCGTCCAACAGAAAAAAATCCTATTCGTCATGTCACGAATTGAAAACAGCGATCACCTGTGACTTGTGCGATGATTGGGATTCGTATGTGTGCTCTTTTGGCGTCAAAAGCCATATTGTAAAGCATATTCTTGACAGCTAGATCGCACAGAAAACATCAATGCTGTAGGGCCCACCCTGCGCGATTGCCAAAAATGGATGCAGTATCCTAATACTAAATTAGCTACTTGGTTTCTGCATTACCTACATTATGCCATTAGAGCTGTCAACCTAGCCTTACCACTCTGAGCAATATGCATCCCTTTTCCTTTTTGGCCTCGAGGCCAACCTTTCAGCGAAGCACGTTCAGCCACAGTCGGATAAGAGCAACAAAAAATCCAACTGCTCTAATTTTGACTGCCTTCTAAGTTGAGGCTACTTTATGTTTATCAAGCTAAAATCTAGCAACGTCCTGGCTAATTGCTCAGGTTCGCACAGTGCAATCGAGACGAGTGTGCACAAGCGTTAGTTGGTGATGACATTTGCTACTTTTGCTTTGCTCCCTCGCCCGCTCTCTTCTATCGGTTATTGTTTTAGCATCAAGCAAACATGAGATCTACAAACATCTTTACAACCAATTCTCCTTAAATTCACGCAAAAAATACTGGTCTCAATCACCAGCATTTCTTTTAAGAAAGAGTAATCAAGGCAATTTACACAAAATTGTTTAATAGCCTTTTTGTCCAATCTTTTGTTGCAACTGTTCTGGCTCTTTTACACTCCAGTTTGATTTAAGCTGCTTCCCGCCCATTTTTTGCCGATAAAAACTTGAGAGCTATTCCAGTTGAAAGTTGGCAATCGCAAAGCTGCCAATGATGAAAGCAAAAAATGATATGCTAAATGGATCCACTATTTTCACATCTCCCGCTACTAGCAATATTATCTCAGACATGAAGCAGATGGTGGCAACAAAAATGAGCAATATTGGCATCAATCTGACGAACTTTCTATTTGCTATAGATGCCAGTCACTTTTGTAACCAGAGAATGTATGGAGGGTAAACAACCAGTGCCATAATGTTATATGATACCAAAATATTTTGACATCTCTTGTTGGTCCAAAAATCATGCTAATTACATGGTGTATGCACATCATAAAAGGGGTTGGGCCATGAATGCTTTGATTTTGCTCATTGTGCATTATCTCTGTGCAGCCATAGAAAGGCTATAATTAGCCTCACGTACAAAGGAAATGATGGCGTATTGAAACTGCCAGGGAAACTTGGCTTCGAACACACATTAATGAACGTTCAAGACAAATGAAATCCATTAAAACCAGTTTTTTGCTTTGCCTGCTTCTGAAAGTCAGATGCTCGATCAATTTTACAGTCAAATGAAAATGTCATAAACACTCTCCGTCTCTAACATTTTTCGTCCTCCCTCGAAGCAAGGTAAAAGCACGTAAGTGAAGTTACAAAAAGCATTTTTGAAATTCAAGCAGCCATGAAAAGTGTGCATAATGGAAGAAAGGCAAACTGTCTATTATTTTTACCTGCAAGATATAGGGAGAAAACGGCTGTTTCACTTTTATATCAAGCTTCAATGTCCTTAATGCTTGTTTATGTTTTTCTCCTTTGGAAGCCTGTTGCCCACTTTTTGGGAAGCTCAGCTTTGGACAGGTAGAATTTTTACTCTGTACCTGATCGCCGGACGAACGCGCCTTAACTGACAACCTCAACCTACTACGTCAGATGCACGCGCGCACTATAGAAAATGAGAGCGCAGCTATCGTGGGTACACGCGCGATGTTGCTAAAACGGTCCGAAAGGCTACAAACATATTGGTTAGCAGGAATTTTGTAATCGAAAAATGGTCACCCTACATTTAGATTTTGGGTCAGTTGCAAAATCACTTGTTTGGATTACAGCCAAAATCTCACCACAAAAAAATGAAGCATTAAATCATCCATGAGCTGGCAAACTTGGAAGCAATGACTGCCTCAAATCTTATTTCACTTGGCTTTTTTCAACAATTGGCCTTAATTTTCATCTCAAAGCTTACTTCCAAATACATCAAAGCAGCTAGACTTTGCCAAACTTCCGCAGCCCGGCTCATAAAGTTAGCTCAAATCATCCATTCTTCTCCCATGCAATATTGAGTAGTCGTCAACTTGTATCCAGTTTCGAATACCATAAACAAAGTGAACCTGTCCCTTAGGACATACATACGCATGATGCGACTACCTACCGCCACGGCAATAGCACCGATGAAAAGAAAGTTTTATTTTCCTTATAGGCAATGAACTTTACGAATAGCGTCTAACTCAAGATGATCTATAATATAAGGTGACATACTAGCTGAGCTTCACTTCTATGAGCTGTCGGACTACATGTGGTACCCCGTCTGACGAAAAAAAATTGAACCCTGTGAATTTTTTCAATAATAACATTTTCATTTTTGCCAGATTTTCACAGAAAACGCCAAAATAAAGGCCTTTTGAGAAGTAAAAAAAAATCTGGCAACACTCACTTCAAAACAAAACAGTTTCAGCAAAAATTAGCCACATTGGATTTAAAGGAGTAGATGAGAAAAGTAGCAAAGTTGCTGATAGTAGCCCTTCATTTTTTTAAAGCTTGCGCTAGAAAATTCAATGTCATTGAAGTTAAAGTTGATTTTATTATAAATTGATAATCATATCCAGGCAAAAATTGCATTTCAAAACGAAAGATTCTAAGGGAATAATATTAGAAATCGTTAGCTCCAGCATCTGCATTACTTTCTACTTTTGTTCCCTCTTTTAGTGATAGCAGCGCCGCCGCAGTTATGACGAACAGATTTCGTGATTTTATGTCTCTTTGTTCCGTCAAGAATAGCCGTACGAGATGGGGCTGGTCTAACTATTTTCATCTCAGCCTCCTCAAGATGATTGATTGCTTCGGTTGTTATGATAAAAAATGGCCTGTGAACAACAGGATTTTCAGAAATTAATTAAATCGAAAAACAAATCATAACATTGACATAGGGTCTTCCAAGCGTTGTTTCTGGGACTATTTTGTCTGGCAAGCGGAAGTAGTCATCGCTACCTGAAAAGTTTCTTTGGTTCCTGCCAATCCACAAATTGGCTTTTTCTACAAACGATTGCTCGAATCGACTGCAATGCAGCGTAAATATTTATGCTGTGTTCGCCTACCAAGGAATTTTTTTCCTTCCGTTAAATTGCGTTTTACTTAAGCTTCCTAATTCAGAACTGATCATTTTTACTCACTTTTCATAGCTTCAATTAGACCACTTTTCCGACCTCTTTTGGTCATATGAGCCAGAAATGTTTTGATTCATCGGAAAACTTAAGCATTTCGTTTAAGGCTGTCGTAAGATTTTAAGGAAACGAGGCATAGATGAACACCCTATTAATGACACATGCTTACAGTTCGATTTTTGGACCCAATCAATGATTATTGTCTAAAATTTCCACCACACACTTTGATTTTTGATTTAAAAATTGACAATTACTGAAGCCTGGAATAAATCCTCTAAATATTCTAGTTAAGTTTTTTTTTCATTAACAAGGCAAATGAGAATTGGAGGAGCAATTCAGAAAGAATGTGCATAAAAATTGAATCGCTTCCTCCGCAAGACTTATGCCTGGATCCGTTGGAACGTTTTTTTGCTAGATGGCGCCAAATGTTATAGTTTAGATGTCTGTAGAACCGTAGTGAGCATATGCTCAGCAAACTAAGTTAACGCAATCTGCAGTGCAGTCTGACGCTGAAAAAGAGAGTATTTCGTATTTATATCACGATACCCAAGAACAAAACGTCTTGAGCCATCCTGCTTTTTATTAATCTTTTGCTGATTAATACCGTTTGCAGCAGAATGGTTTAACAACCCTCATGTGACCTATCCAACTTGCAGCCTGCTTGCTATGTTTCACAATGGTTTCCGAGACTATAGCCCGGTTCCAACAAGGAAAATCAGCAGGTCAAGAGACGTAACTTGACATTTTAGCACAATCAGGTCACAGCTAGCTCGTGCGCTCAGCTCGACCTGACTTAACTGGTTTACCGTACTACACTATAGCCCGGTTCCAACAACAAAATAAGTATAGTATAAGTACGATTAACCAGTATAGTATGGTACAGCTGAGCGCGCGAGCTAGCAGGCACCATACTATACTTATAAGTATAAGTAAGGTGTCCATACTATACTGATTTTCATAGTTGGAACCGGGCTTATGCTGATATCCCGTGTTGGAACCGGGCTATAGTAGCATTTGGCTCATGTTTGCATTCGTGCATTGGACTGAATTGCTGCTATTTACCAAGCTGGTCTGCTTTTTTACTTTGAATCGGGAAAGCCAATTACTGAATGTCATTAGAAACGAGGAGCTTACGTAATTACGTAATGGCTAGATGAAAAGATTGCCAAATTAATCAATAATTCACACGTCGAGTCAGAAGGAAAAGCTGCTAACTTGAGTAAAGATCTTGGAAAAAAACTAAGGATCTTTAATTGTTTTTTTTTTGTGAGCTCATCTTCGATTGGCCTGGAGATTTTGAACGAAAGAGATCATTTTATTTACCATTGATCGGACATTGTTGAATCGTCCCCCTTTTTTGCGCCCCCTTAGCCAAGCCCTAAAGGGGTCAAACACCTTTCGATGTGCTGACGAATGAAGATGCATGCATTATGGGGAATTCGACGGTCTTCATGTTTTACTGTTATGTTCAATATTGTGTGTCGATCTCGAAGTATTGCTCCCAAGGGATTCTTGAGCTCGTTTTTGCACTTTTTCGAGAGTTGGCTCACCATAGCATAGCTTGCTAGAAGCCCAAAAAAGAAGAACTTCTAGGCAAAACCCATGGACCTCACAGCAACAGTGAAGATGATTAGATTGTGCTTAGCAAGTTCCAGACACGCAGTACTTTGTTGAGATGACAAAGCAAGACACGGATGGGAAGTGGCAAAAACTGCTTTCTTAATGCAGTTTTTCAACACGTACCGCTGCGCAAAAAAGAGGGGCAAAAAAGGAAAAGTAACGATGTGGATGCAACATCGGTATTGACGAAGAACCGACGCACGACGCCCTTAAGCGTCATTCAAAACGAAGTGAAACCACCCAAAATGTGGGAGAATTATTCGTGATGATTGCAGTTAAATAACAGTTATTGTGACTCTAGCCCGACTAGGTTTTTAAACAGACCTGACATGAATCATCAAGGAAAGCTTGCTCAATCTTGCTGGTTTATATTGATAAACATACTATGTGCAGCAACCGAGCTTAATTAGTTGATTAACCACATAGGAAGAAATATAGCCCAAACTTAATGAAAAGCAACGTAGTGATTTCGTCTTAAAGAGTGGGTAGTTTCATGATTATCAGAGCAGACATTTTTTATGAAAATTGGGCGCAATTTGCGGGCACTGATATCATAACTAAAAGCTCGATTAGTCACTCTAACTCCACTTTCGAATTTTTGTTTCGTCGGAGCGTTTGAGTCAGTTTGCCACCAGCTGATCTAAGCTGGCATTGCGTGCCGTCTATGGCTAGTGGTGCCATTCCTTTTTGTACCATGCCACAATACAGTTCATCATTGTAGCCATCACTTTTAGCTTAGGGTGAACATCCATAATCCGCACAGTATTGGCAGAAACAGAGAAAATGATAGATCATTGATCTACTTGCTCTCTGAGCTGGCTGCAACGTTCACAACAAGGAGGAAAGCCAACTAAAACTAATATGGCAGCATCTCGATACACTTTTGATGCCAGGAGCACCGCACACACAAAAAGAATCACGTTAATCCGCGTGGATTTCTATTGCGCGCGGTCGGGGATCGCAAGCCCGGTTCCAACACGGGATATCAGCATAGTATAGTACAGTAAACCAGTTAAGTCAGGTTGAGCTGAGCGCGCGAGCTAGCTGTGACCTGACTGTGCTAAAAAGTCAAGTTACGTCTCCTGACTATGCTGATTTTCCTTGTTGGAACCGGGCTTCAGTATGCAAATAGCACTGCCCTTAATTAATGCTGATGCCCACGAAGGAGTGCCAACTGTTTAGTCAAACGGCTGGGCTCTCCAATTGCAACCAGGGTTGAAATTACCGGTTTCTCGACGCAATAAGTTCATGCTCGAAATAAAAATAGCACAATAGTATTTGTCCACGGCACGGCGACAAATCTGGGGGGAACTTGAAGCGATCTCCTTGTCAAATACCGTGGACTATTTGACCATAGCGAAGAAGGAACGCCACTGTGGGAATTCACATGGGGACAAATATTTATCTAGCATTGCCACTACCATTGCTCTGAAACCTCTGACTCACCCAAATAATCCAACGAAACGTCGCAGCAGCTCAAGCCTCTAAGAAAAAAAGAAAAACCGACCCGTTTGTTGCTTTGCCTTAAGAAAAAAAAACTAGCGCGCTAAGAAGTCTTTTTACCCTAGATTTTGAGTCCCCTTGGAGCTGCTGCCGTCATAGCAGCTCAGCTTGGAAATAAGGTCGAAAATTGCCTCGTTAATTATTTACGATGCGCACACACACACACCAGTCCCCCCTGAAAAACAACCTGATTATTGGAACATATGCATGCAACTTAACCACCTTTTACACATCGCAGTAAGGCTACAGTGACAGCAAAGTTGAACGTTTCTGATGATTGCAAATAACCTTTAGTCGTCAAGAGAATTTTTCATCGATGTAAGCTAGCTGAGCTGAGCAGTAGTTTTAATTGACAGGCTCAAATAGCATGCCACTGTAGAATCCTTCCTTGCCATATATTAATCATAAGTACCGTCCATCAGAAGTGTCACAAAAATCATTTGTTTACACGTGCTGGCTAAATGCTGCCCCCCGACATGCAAAAGTCACCAACTCTGCGCTATTCACCAAAAATGCACTCAAATTGTTGGAAATGCGTTGCAAGGATTCAGTCTCGATAGCAACCTCATCTTGCCGTAAACCATGGATTAATTGGGCATTCTTGCAGTAAACGATCACCCTAACTTGGCATTTTCTCTCGAAAACGAGAGCAAATTTTTGCCGTTTAGTGGGAAATCAGGTTTAATAAAAAGCCACCCCCTCTCGGCTCATTTTTCATGTTCACCCAATTTTTCCAGGGGCTTTTTTCCGTGAACGTTACCCCCCTCTAAGAACGATGATAAACTAGCTGAGCCTATAGGGCGTTCTCATATTGGACTTTAGCTTACCAAAACCTGATTTTGGTTAACCAAAAACCAGTTTTCGGTAGGTAGCCACTACATAGAGCTTTACTAAAACTAGTTTTTGGTTAACCAAAATCAGGTTTTGGTAAGCTAAAGTCCAATATGAGAACGCCCTTATATTTCCAATAAATTTGGAACCTTTGAAAAGTGGGTCGGTCGTATGTCAGGAGCAAAATAAAGTAAAATAACCGAATTCCAAATAAAATATAGCGTAACAAACGTTGGAATAATTGTGGGCAGATGTCCTGCCCCCGTAGGCCAGCCGGCCCCTAAAGGCTGTTTTTTGAATATGAGTTTTGAGAACGTTTCACTCGATCTCATCAAAATCTGCTGCTCTCGCTCACATGGTCTCTCACCTTTAAGAAAGCGAGAAGGCGTCAAACAACAACTTCAACCCCTAAATCACTGTAATCATGAAACTGGTCATTGCGATGAGTAAACGCATCAATGCAAAATTCGTGAACAAACTGTTCGCGCTTAAAATTATGCTCTCTTAAAAAAACCAACCACCGATTGAATTTTATGAAACCGAGAATTTTCCTTTTGTGTCGGAAATATTACTTATCCATTCCTACTAAAAATGAAGCCCCTTTTAACTGAGATCTTTCCTAACTCAAGGAAAACTTTGTTAATTTGCTACTACTAAAAATTAAGGCTCGGTTCACCAACAAAATAACATTGACTGATTTGCAACGCACTTTCTACCATTTGAGTAAATTCTTTTCATAAAACGAGGCGAAACATCCTTTAATTATCTTTCCATGGACCAACAATGTTGGCAGCCTCAATCCTAATCCTCGGCTAAAAATGATTGCGCAGAACTGAATTTGAGGCTGTTACAATCTTGAGCGCGTACGGTAGTTTGTAAAAATATATTGCTTGTCTTACATCGGCAAGGCAACGATCCAGTTTGCCCCAAAATCATGCCAGTGCAGCAGAGGTCTATTTCAAACAGCCACGCCCACTTTTACAGCTCTCGGATTTCGGTGTCAATGGCCTGTTCTCAATTGCATATAAAGCAAAAAAAAAACTATTTCGGCATACGTGAACGTTTCCTGCTGAATCAAAGCTGCTTGGTATACCAAGTTGATGCCTAGTCCAAGCTTTTTATCCACCTAAATTAGAAGGAGGGGCGTTCAACCAGATACGAATAAACGAAACGCGCCTTTAGCGTTATCCAATGCGTTAAGTAAGCAGAAGTTAAGCAGAAGTTGCGTGAAATGAATCGTTTCTTTGCGCCATTATGGTATTTTTTATTGCTTTTCGGGACCGAGATGGTAACGCACAAATTTCTCTAGGCGAGTAAATGAAACCTAAGTGAGGCAACTTACATCTCTTCTACTTTAATTGAAATGAGACTTAAAACTGGGCAATAAGGAACGATGGCGTCTGTTACGTAGCACAGTCAGCGCACCCTAGCGTGAAAAGCCGTGTAGTATGTTCACTACAGAGGCAGCTAAATAGCAATTCGAAATTCGCCAAAAAATTGGCCTTCCCATATGATTTCTCAAAAATTCGATAAATAATATTTGATCCCTATTACATTTCATGCTACTTAGTTTAAAAAAATCAGGCCAATCAGCAGAAAATAGCGGGAAAATGCTGAAGTTCTTCAATTGCAATGTAATTTGAAATTTTCCGCCTTTTTTTAGACCAATCAGAGCAGAGTTTAATAATGTTGGCTTTTATGGCGCTACCAGATAAAAACTTTTTTCATCACGTAATTAGTGATTTGGGCTGTTTTATGAAAATACTGGCAACTTTTAGCAGCATTGGAGTGCGTAACCTTAAAATATTTTTTTTCACACTTTTCCGTCAAAGCGTCATGCGTAAACAGCTGTACTACCTTACAGTGGCGCCATCTAGCATGATAAATTTCAAAATCAGCTCTTATCTCTATCGAGCAACCTGTCGGAACAATTCTTCTTTGTAATCACGAAACTATAGCAGTTATTTCGTCCTCCGCTTGGGCGCGAGCAGAGCTCTAGATTTTGATGAGTAGATCGTTCTCAAAACTCATTTCCAAAAAACAGCCTAAAGGTGGCCGGCCGGCCTATTAGCACCCCCTTCACGTCGACGAAATAGCTAAAAATAGGTTGAGTTATTTCTTGCGACTTTTTACGTCAATGTTTCGCGCTCTTCTTATCCAGTCGCGCCTGGAGCACTGAATTTTGATGAGAGTATCTCGTTCTGAACAACAGCTGAACTTTTACTAAGGTAGTAAAGGTACAGCTCAAACTACAGCTCTGATCGGAACGAAAATTTGAGATGTTCTTGGTTTCTCGGTAAAATTACCAAGTACCAATTAAAAGATAGCGTAACGTAATATAATAAATGGTGGAACAAAAATGGGCAGATGTCGTGCTACTGTAGGCCGGCCGGCAAGCCACCTTTAGGCTGTTTTTGTGAACTGAATTTTGAGAACGTTCAACTCATCAAAATCTAGTGCTCAAGTGGGAGGGTGCAATTTTCGCTTGAAATTATTGGCAAGCCGGCTGATCTCACGCATTTTTGTTGAGCTACCAGATATGTTTAGAAAAATCCAACTCTTTCATTTGGCATTTTGAGCCAATATATGGCTAAATTCTTAAATATGAAGATGCATATTCCACAGAGCACTATTAAAATTTCGTCAAGAAGCTTGCCACAGCACATTGCAGTGGGTCAAAAAGCCATTTTCACGCGCACGAGAAAATCGCCCGAATTCTCGTTTAACCACCAATTTACAATTTCTAATTAGGTTGACTTCTAGGCAATGAAAAGAGCCAAAAATGGCTTGAATTGACAGATACATATTCAAATTTGACTTCGAAATCAAACTTTGCTTGAAAAAGTGTTCAGCAAGAAAAATGGTAGAATAGCCATTTTTGGCCATCCATAACTTTTGATTGGTATCAAATTGAATTTTTCTTTTATGCCTGAGAGGTCAATAAGATCCCATTTAATGATTATTCATCAAAATTGGATGCGGAAATTTGCGGACTTGGGAGCCCAGAATGTTAGTTTTTAGCTTACGGCCCTATGAAAATTGACTCCTACGATTTCACGAGTTTTTTCCCGTGCGCGTCTAGAAGGCATTTTGAGCCACTGTGCACAGTGAAGTCTGGCCCAGAGCATTAGACTTTGATCAAAATCTTCTGCTCTGGTTGGGACGAGTGCTACGGTATAGCTACGACACGAGCTCACCATATTCTATAGTCCATCTTGAATAAACCAGTGTTGAGTAGCGATTGGCCGTGGGGTCACTAAAATCTAACATAATATTGACACTTTTTGGTTTTCGAGTTGGTGTACCTTTTTGAAGAAGGTTACCAAAGACAAAGTGAGCAACCAAAAGGTATAAGCAATTGGAGGGACAAACTTTTTCGCAAGATGGCACTTTTTGGCATGTATATTTGGAAAAACTGTCGCGCGCGAAACTTGTCACATGATCATTAGCGGCAATTTGATTGGCTGACCAGCGGAGCCAGGCTAGAAAAATTTGGTTTCAACAATGAAAAGCTTGCATGAGCTGAGTATGGTTTTATGGCTTGAAAGGCGGCCATTTTATCCGTAGATTATGTCATATCAATTAAGTTTTTAGAATTAGTGCACCAAAAGCCAAAAAATAGTCCATTTGTGATCGCCAATGTAGTGTAGCCATGTCAGATGTACTGGGCAAAGTTGCCGGGCTAGATGGCGCATAGAATCTAGCGACTTTACGCCTTTGGCTTATTCTAGTTCAATACCTGGTGAGATGCAAATAGATGCGCTAGTCAGTGATACTCATGAAGCTGATTGAAGTCAAAGGAACTCTTAAAGCTTCCTACAACAATGTATCCTATTCTGAGCAGCAACAGAGTCTGGCAATAAGAGGGGGCTTCTGAAAAAGGTAGTGGCCGTGACAATTGAAAATACAACGGACCCCAATAAAATCGTCAGTACCGCCTGGTTAAGCGTAATTTTTGCGCAAGAAAAAAAGCACAGACGAGGTTTCTTAAATATTGTACAGATTCGTTAAATACTTGGGGGTCACCCAATAAAAGCTTGGACGTCTCTTTGAATCCGTCTTGCGGCCCCTGGAGGAGAAGAAGTTACTCTTGGAGCAATCTGTGAGCAAAGAGAAAGCCACTTTGCTACTAAAGTGGGTTGTGTTTCGTCAATTTCCCCGCGAGTTTCGGCACACTGTGCTAACTAGCCTTCGGTGTAGCCCTTGTTGAGCTTCAGTCCTTCGCAATGCTTCGGAATTGCCTCATCTTTGTCATGGCCTTCAGGCTGGTCAAGGCCCAAGCTGGCGGTAAGGCTGATCTCTGAGGGTCAGCCTTCATTTGATGAATTCAGAAAGATAAATATGGAGAGCCAACAATTGAAAAGTAATTTTAAGCTAGGCATCCCTTGACGCTGCAAGCATCTCATTGAGAGCGATTTCAAGTCGGTATATTGATGCTGCACACTTTTAGAACAACGCGATGAGCAGCTAAAAGGAAAGATTGGTCTCCCCAATATTAATGTATTTATCTCTGAGGAAGGCGAAAATCCGTATGAGCCGAGCCTGGAATACGTATCAGTATCCAATATTACATCAGTGCACGGGCGGCATGCGGTGTTCCACTGCCCGTACGAGAAAAGCTCGAATTACGCAGTAAGCTCCTTCCCTACCTTTTGGTCCGCCTGTGGTCTAAACTCGCCATTATTATTGCAGTCTTCGTGGATGAAAAAACGTCCCCATCGGACGCCCCTGCTGATCGGGCGGCAATCCGAGAAGTTCGCTCAGTCGGATCGATACGTGATCCTGCACAAGGAGGGCGTCAACGACCTCACCATCTTCAATGTCACCGAGGCCGACGAGGGCGACTACTTGTGCCAAATCAACACCCAGCCCATGCGAAATTATGTAACTCTTTTCAAGACCGTTAACTGCAAAAGCGCGTGGATGATTAGAAAGTAGCCGTGGACTCTCTGAAACGGTCACTTTGCAACGCATTCTAGAGAAACCAATCTGGCAACTCGGGCTTTAGAAGCCAACAAACATGCAGAGCGCTCATTGCTTCTTCGTCCCTCGTAGCTGTTCGTGTTGAACGTGATGAGGTCGCCGGAGATCGTGAAGAACAGCCCGTTCGACGGTCGGGCCTACGTGGAGGAGGAGCACAGCGTCCAGCTCAGCTGCTCGGCCTCGGGCAACCCGGCCCCGAGCCTCAAATGGCGGCGAAGCGACGGGAAAAAGATGCGATTCCTCACCGGCTCGGGCGACGTGAAGGAGCGTAAGTGAATCCCGCGCTAACTTGATCTTCAGACGACGCTGTTCAGATTTAGCTCCGGCTCGTGCCCCAAACTTGGCGGCTCGGCGCCGATTGTCTGGGCGTTTGGCTGGTCATGGCGCAATAACCGGTGCCTTGGCGTTCGGACGCGCGCGAGTTGGCGCGCATTGCCCAGCGAATGAGGCGCAGCGACGCTTTCCGCGCGGGGCGAATCGCCACGGAGAGAGCTCCCCTTTGCGGCCGCCACGGAGGCGGCGAAAATTGTGACTCGCTCCGCGTTTCGGGTGGCGCGAGGTTGCGCGCAACGCAACTCTCATGCGTAAGGCGCGTTACGACGCGTTTCAAAGCGTAGAGCGATGAATGAGCTTTCTTGCAGGCAAGGAGTTCACGGGGCCCGTCCTCACCCTCGTCAACGTGCGCAAAAAGGATTCCGGGGACGTGTTTTGCATTGCCGAGAACGGATACCCGCCCTCCGTCAGCCAGAAATTCGAGGTCACCGTGCACTGTAAGCATTTAAGCTTTTTCGCTTCTCGCGCGACGAATATCGGAGAACCGGTTCCAACTAGTTCGTTCATGGAAAAAAAGTCCAGCTTCGCGTATTGCCAAAAGCATTGCTTCGCTCATTCCACTTTGTGGCCAATGTCGTCTCGTTCTGCATTTTCGTGAACTCTTCATGGCTCAGCTCCACCATCGAAAGGCTTTTTCGGCCTTCATCATCCCCGCCTGGTGGCCCGCCCAAAAGCCTTTGAGCAATGTAACGCAAATCGACATGGCGGAATTTTTCAACAAAAACTCGTTTGTTAACGTTGAGGGCAACGACTTGCGGAGATGCAGCCAGCTGAGACGTAAATGAAAGCGCAACTAGAGAGGCAAAAAAAGCTCGTCTCCATGTTTTTTTCTGCTCAAGCCTTGTGCCCTATCCCAATTCCCTGCAGCGCGATCTTTCCATAACGATGCGATTTGGAATCTCTCGGGCTTTGCTTATTTGTATCATATCGTTTGCCTCAGTGTGGTAAATTGATGTGAGAAGAACGTTCTCAAAACGAAGGGCCATTCAACAGCCCAAAGATGGCCGGCCGGCCTACAGCTACAGTAGCGCGACTAATTTTCCGACAAACCATGAACAACTCAAGTTTTCGTTCCGATCAGAGCTGTAGTTTGAGCCAGAGACTTATATAGAAAGAGAAGTGCTACTTCTTGCATTGTCACTGCACGCGAGCGCGCGCCAAGTGCTACAAGTGATTTTAAAAACGTTTGGGTCAGCTGTTCTAATAAAATAGTCAGCGGGCTGCATTGATCCAGAAAGGAAAACGACAACTGGCACCTCTGTTTTAAAACTTTTAATTCCTAATAGTTGGGGAAGTACTTATAAAAGACAAATGATAGCCTTAGCAAAATTGAACAGCTCGTAAAATAGGACTATTTTGGCTAAGTGGACTCATTTAGGAGTTATTAGCAACCAAAAGTTTGCCCCGGCCCAAATTCAGGCAGCCGCGACCAATATTCCATAGTAGTCTCTTTTGGAGCGTGCAGCAGATCTGCAAACGCACCCCAATAAGCCTCGCCCAGTAGCACTTCTCTTGTTATATAAGTCTCTGGTTCGAGCTGTACCTTAGTAAACTTTTCCCCAAGAAAGGTCAGCTGCGGTTGAGAGCGAGGTACTCTCATCAAAATCTACTGCTCCGGTTTGCCCCACAGTGACATCACGCTTGTCCGAGCGAACGAATGTTGGGTCAACTTTTGAGCCCAATGTACTGCTCGAACATTTCAAGGCCTCTCAAGCTCCCCCACCTAGCGTGGACATTGTCCACCCCGAGATGCCCGATTTTGCCTCTAATTAGGCCTCTAGGTCGATCCAAAACGACCGCATCAAAAGTCGCTAGAAACCCCCCAGTTAAAGTTGCCGAGGCCTCTAGGCCAGACAGCCTAGACTGAACGGGGCCCGAAACTGGGGCCTCGGCAGCCCGCGGGCACTAGTCGAGCTAACATGCGGAATAATTTGGCCGGAACGGTGGCCTTTGTCGCAAAGGCGAGTCGATCACGTCGGGGTAAAGCGAGTGGATGGCGTCGTTCCCGCAGTGTGCTTTATGGCTTGTCGAGGAGCACTTCCAGCTTTCCTCCCGTCTCTCTCGCTCTCTTTTGAATTTCCCGCCACGCGTTCGTATCGACCGACTGGATCCAGATATAGTTGGATTTGTCAGAAAGTAGCCGCTTCCAGAGCGCGGCAGCAGTTGCCGCGGCAGCAGCGGCCCGAGTAGCTAAGGCCTTCTTCTTCGAGGAGCGCATTTCTCAGTTTGACTTGGCTCAGAACGCACGTCACCATACAACAACGCTTCGTCTGGACACAACCTACGCAAGGTAAGCATTTTAACGTTTGCCACATTCCTCGGTCAATCAACGTAATGCCTTCTTTAATGCGCCGGCGCCGTTGACAAAAGTTAAAAAAAAGAGCAAGATGATGCTAAACGATTCGCTTGATTTTCGTTCGAAACGCAATCCGTCATTTGCCTTAAATTGCCGTTCTCGTTCCATCGGTGCGTGACGTCATTCGACCCGTACGCGCGCTGAGTTGCGTCATGGCTCCCGAACGAGTGGCCTGACCCAGACTTTCCTCCTCGCATGCTGGAATGCGTGCTCGAGGCCACGGGCGTGGCCGTGGCCATAGGGAGAGGTCGCTTTTGCGAGCCAACATTGCGACGCGATCACCACCGACGATAAAAAAAATATTAGTGCGCGTGAGAAATGCGCGTGGCGCCCTCTCTCGTCTTTTGTCCGCATTTTTCATGACCTTGTGCGCATTATGACGAACAATGATGACCTGATCGAGCTGCAGCTTCCAGCCTCATCGAGCACCATGACTGTGAACCGGGTCTGCAAAGTCCCCGAAAGGGTGGAGGACGTGACGCCCGCTTGGCTGAAGGAGGTGCTGCAGGAGTCGGCCGCCACCGAGGACGTGGAGGTGGTCTCCCTCAAGGCCATCACCAATCCCGGCGGCCACCTGTCCATGGCCTTCAAGGCGAGCGTGACGTTCAACGGGGGCCCCCTCCAGCACCTGTTCATCAAGAAGAATCTCCCCTCCGACGACCCTTACAAGACGTACACCGAGGCCAACGGGCTGGACACCAACGAGATCAAGGCCTACAAGGCGAACATCCCGATGCTGGTGCAGTTCGAGTCGAGCAAGCTGGGCTACTCGGAGCTGGCGGCGTGCGTGCCCAAGTTCTACGCGGGCGAGTGCACGTACGACGAGACCGACGCCAAGGGCTTCTTCCTCATCCTCGAGGATCTGACCTTCGACTACCGAATGGCTAACATCACCGACGGCCTCACCTTTGCCCAGTTCACCGTGGCCTTCGAGCAGATGGCCCGTTTCCACGCGGTGAGCTACGCCTTCCGCCTCCAGACCAAGGTGGACTTCAGTGGGCCCGACTTCAAGCCCGCCCTCCAGAAGATGGTGGAAGGCCACTACATGGATCTGGCCGAGCACAAGCACTTCCCGATGGCCATTGAGGATCTCAAGTCCTCCGAGGACACCAAAGAGTTCGTCAAGCCCATGGAGGATCTGCTCAAGGTATGCCGGAGGTCGTTCGCCGACAACATCTTCCACCACGCTGGCGACCACCAGTTCCTCTCGCACGGCGACTACTGGAGCAACAACGTCATGTTCAGCCTCGACGGTCGAGGCTGCAAGATTGTCGACTGGCAGTTCTTGTGCACGGCCCAGCCCTACGTGGACTTTATCCTCATGCTCTTGTGCTCAGTTAAGCCCTCGTCCAGCGCCAAGTGGCTCGAGCCCCTCGCCAAGGTCTACCACGAGGCCTTCTCGCGAGGCTGCGCTGACTTCGGCCTCGACGTCCCATTCACCCTCGACAGCTTCATCCACGATTGCAAGACCAAAGGCTACTTTAACTTCCTCATACGAATCATGTTCATTTACGACCCCGTCGGCCGCAAACCTTCCATGCGCGAGAGGTTCCTCGCAATGATTGAAAATTCCTACATGTACAGTCCGGAATATTTTCAATAATCATCATACATTCATTGACAGTTATTAAGATACCTTAATATTGCTATCTATAATACTACTACTACCTATGCATTCTGACGTATGTGCTTTTATGTATCTGCACTTGCTGCTATGATATGACAGTGAAATAAACAGAGAATACGCTGCCACAGTACGCTACACTGTTCAGAGAGAGGGAGCCACCCATCCTGGATGATTTTCGTGATGACCAGCAAAGAGGTCACATTGTGTTCGCCAAATGCTGCTGCGGCAACTAAAACTATTTTGCGATAAGGCTTTCGCTTCTTGATTGTTGTGCTAGGTGACTTTCCCAAAAAAGCGACAGACTGTACTATGAATTAGCCACCACCATTATGTAAGAAGAATTCGCTGACTTTTTTGTCAACATTAATCCATGCAGTCCATCTTTTACGCCTCTCTTAGTTGCTAGCAATAAGTGTGGAGTGACGGCTTTTGAGTGTACTGCTCTTACATGCCTTATCCTTGATCTACTTGCGCGCACTTTGGCCTGCGTGACGTGGGCCAATCTCTCAAGTTGCTGCCGTCCAACAATGTGACCCTGCTAGAAGATTGAGCCATTTGGACGCACACCTTAAAAGCAACGAGACTTAAGACAGCGGGCATATAACCTAAGCAAGGCATTCAGACGCATCTGAGTGATCTTCTAGCAAAGCATAAGGTGCTAGCGCTCCACATTTTCTAGAAGAGTACATTTTTGTGCGACTATTCATTATTTCTATTTAATCTTAAAGCTATGGCAGGGCTTGTTGGCTTTGGTGCCAAAGAGCAAAACGCAATTGCTACTCAGCTCTTCTACGTCATATGGCAACTTGCTTTCTTTTAAAGGAGAAGCCTACGGTAGAGAAGGAAAATATAACATTAAGGTTGCGCGACTGCCCCACCAATATTTACCGGAAAAAAAAATTATCTGTCCTTTCACATTTTCGTAGTTTTGGAAAAAAAAACCCAACGGTTTTGGGACAATCCATCAAAGATAAAAAAGGGTAGATCCGCAAGCTGAAAAAATAGGTGGGCTCGTCCGGGATTTGAACCCGGGACCTCTCGCACCCTAAGCGAGAATCATACCCCTAGACCAACGAGCCAACTATGCAAGATATGCACTTTCTTTGGTATTAGTAGACAATAGTGTAACATGTCGTGGTGTGGTTTTCGTTCAAGGATTTCTTCTCTGTTTCAGACAAGCCCCGAATCTCCATGCACTTGGACGAGTTCAAGCAATCCTATGGCGGATTTGTGAAACTGATGTGCCGCATCGATGCAGTTCCTTTGCCCACCAAGTTGGAGATGCGCGTTGATGGTAAGGAATGTCTGGATGCGGTTTCTTTTTTTTTGATGATCATGTCAATTTTGTCCCAAGGCAATCTGATGAATGCAAGGCAAGAAGTCATTAGTGATCGCATTGTGGAATTGCACTACGAGAGAAGCCTCGACTTTGGCAAGGTTGTGCGCTGCATGGCGGAAAATTCCGCTGGATCTGAAGTAAAGCAAGACACTGTTCCAAGTGAGAAGGCTTTTTTTCCTACGCGTAACATTAAAGATGCAGCTAACTATTTCAGCCATCAAGCTCGTGTCAACGCCGCCGCCGTCAGAGCAAATGACAGCGTTGGAGACGAACGGCGGCCAAACCAGGGTGGCCGACGTCGTCGATGCAGGCTTCGACGGTGATGAGGCCAGGAATTACTACAATCACCAAAGCAGCGTTGCAACGACCGGTGATCAGCATCGGAAAGCACCCCAGTTGTCGTGGCCAGCCTCTTCTGCCGGCGCTATTGCCTACCAAAATATCTTCGTTATCAACCATATCATCGTCATGTTGAATTTGTGAATGCTTCAATAAATTTTGCAACCTAGAGCACCAATAATCACATCCAAATACTTTTAAAAACTCCATCATTGTAAGTTTGGGCAAAAAATCACCTTTTTTCCTATGCAGCGCTTGGGAAATCACCTTTTTGCCTTTTTCTTGCAACCTATGCATTTCTTTCGAAAGAGCAGGTGCGGGAGACAACCGGCAGGTGTGGCAGGTTTTAGACAAAGGCCCAAAAAACGGCCTGATATTGAGGTCTATCATTTTTTGAGCAAAAGAGAAGTCCAACAAAAGGGCTCATCAAGGGCTTGATGGGTCGCCACTCGCCAGTTGTTATGGTCAGCATAGCCAACATGGTGAAATGACGTTAAAATGACATGTTTAGATATAAAAATGGGCCCACTACTCGTGGGTAAAGTGTTAAGTTCATATCTCAGGTAGTCATGGAACGAGTTTCAGCTTGGCTTCAAAGCTTGAAACTAAAACCCAGCTTGAGTTACATAAGCAAAAAGCTTGGGATCACTCGAACCAAATTTTGAAAAGATTGAATCCCCAAAAAAGCAAAACTTGAAGAAGCTTGACGCCACAAAATTGCCAAGCTTCATCCATATTTTATCAAAAGAAAAAATGGCTGATTTCAAAATCAACAAATTCCTAAGAGGATGCAGCAATTAAGTAAAAGTTAAATCTATTTGTCATTTTTTTGCGTTTTTCGGGTTTTGTCCAATCTGGTGACTAATCGCCATTTTTTATGTTAAAATACTAAAAATGTGAAAAGCTTGAAAAAAGCTTGAAATGTGAAATTTTGAGCTTGAAAAAGCTCGATAATAATATTCAAAAGCTTGCGATTGCTCGAACACCTTTCACCTTTCAAAAAAGCTTGATCAAGCTGAAAATTTCCGGCTCGTTCCATTACTCTTCGTCATTTGTGCGGTGGCGCTTATGCTGCTTGCTTCAATGAAAAAGCGGGAAATTCAAATTTAGATTTTAGCTCCAATTTTTTAGTGCTCGAGTGGGAGGAGCCTGTTAATCAGCTTTACCAGACATGGAATTTTTACTTCAAGAATTGCTTAAATATGGCGTTTTCTATCATCTGACAGCTTTTTCGTGAAACTGAGCTGAGATAAGGGGTCACCTTACATTATAGATCATCTTGCCATTACTAATCTCAGGGTACACTGACTAGAAAAAAGGGTGATGTGGCAGAGGAATTTTAAAAAAGTTATATAACAGAGGTGCCAGTTTCGTTTTCCTTTCTTGATCAATAGGCTAGCTCAGAGACTTATATTTTAAGAGAAGTGCTGATGAAATGTAAACATTGCAGGTAGTGGTCACGCACTAAATCGTTCTACTGTCTAGCGCTATCTATAGCGCAATTAATACCCAAAAATGCCAAAAAGACTTTAACCTTTGTTTTCAATTTCTGGTAACTATGAATCAGCCGTGAATTTTTATTAAGCTTTTTACTAATATTGAAATTTTCAATAAGAACTTCAAAAATACTTGTAATAGAAACAATATATTTTGATCTAATTAGAATTGAGAATAAAAGCACCATTTGGGCTCAAATGAATACTTTTGGAGATATGACGAATCAAAAGTCTGCCCTAGCCCAGATGTAGTCAGCCAGCGCCGAGGGTTTATTATTGTCTCTTTTGGAGCGTGACCACTACGTACATAACGCACCCTATGACGTCATCACTAATGCACTTCTCTTAAAATATAAGTCTCTGGGCTAGCTCAAAACTCGTGCGGAACTATTCCGCTAGAAGGTGCTAAGATTTGTTGATTTGCAGAAACAACATGCGCTCTAAATATAGGATTATACACCTCTAGGCTGGAGGATAACACGAATTATTTTTTAGTGTCAAGTGACAGATCACGAGTGAGCGGAGCGAACGAGTGATTGGCACGAGACACTAAAAAATAATGAGTGTTATCCGACAGCCTAGAGGTGTATAATCCTATTACTATTAGCTACCCCCAGCATTTCAAGCATTGGGTAAAATTTAATTTAGGTAAGTTTTTTGGCTTGATTTTAGCAAGATATGCCTTAAATTTTGCGACTCGCTTACTGATGCATGAGCTCATCAAAGTTGACCCAGCGGTCTAGCCTGCAACATGCGCTTATTGCCGTGCGTCTTGCAACTGCGCCTGGCCGGCCGGTACGGCCATGTATATGCAGCGCTCGCCAGTTGCTATTTGTATTTGACCCGGCTCTTAACTAGCTTTTCATGAAGCAATTCGTTGGCTCAGAGGTAGAGCGTCGGCGCGCCAACCAGGTGTCCCGAGTTCAAATCTTGCTAGATCCTTCCTTTTTTCTATCATATTCAAATGAAATAGATGGCGCAAGGATCAAGTAGGGTATAATGATCATTATCCACTTGCAGATGCATAATGTTCATTATCCTCCTCTAAATAAAACAAGAGTGAAAAAATCATGGAAAATATATGGTCGCAACTTATGTACTGCTCAGCCGTCTCAGCTAATAGTAATATATTTTAGCCATTCGGTCATTTAAAGCGCCAAAATATCCAGGCTTGGATACACCTTCCCCCCACCCCCCACCCCTACGCTGGCGCCATCAAATTGTGTAGTGGCAAAACGCCTGAACTAAATCTTGAACAGCTGACCCAAATGTTTTCAGAATCACTTGCAAGAAGTAGCACTTCTCTTTCTATATAAGTCTCTGGGGTAGACCTAACTTATAGACAGCAGTATCATTACAAAGACATACAATCTACCGACTTTATTGAAGAAACACTTGGGAGTTGAGTTCAAAATCATGTTTCGTTGTGATAAGTCGAGCCACTTTTTTTAGGGCGGATATTTTTTTTAAAACGGTTACTTTTTTTACTTATGAATAGCGTCAGGACTATAACATCTCGACATTAAGTGTCTCATGTTTATTATAGCCCTAAAACCCTTCTATTTTACCGTCATGAAGTAATTCTTTTAAAAAAATTGATTGCACTTATTTGCTTGCGTCTTTATTTCAAATTACTTCTCGAGTGGCAAAAACGCGGTAACTCAGTTTTTTAACTCGAGTAGTGTCAGCTGAAAATCCCAAAAGTTGCCCATGAAGGCCGCTGGGATCGCCCTACATCAATGTTATTGTTATGATACTACTGTGAATAGGAAACGTTGTTGCATTTCGGGGCCTAAGATCAGCGCAGTGATTTTCTGAAACGCTGCAAAATGAGCTCCCTCTTTATTTTCTTACGCTCTAATGCAATGCTTATAACTTTTAAAAAGAGAGAAAATAAATATTGGCACCCATCAGTGTTGGCGCCACTCAAATCACGCGAAATAGTGCTGAAAATGACGCTCATCTTCCTAATATTACTCTCTATATGTATTTTAGGAGCTTCCTCAGCTTCCACTATACTCTCCTTACATAAGCCCGGTTCCAACACGGGATATCAGCATAGTATAGTACGGTAAACATCTAAGCATCTTGCCAGCGAGCAACCTCAGATTCTTCAATTTTGAATAAAAAGTTTCTTTTTTCAACAGAACTATTTGAGTTTACATAAAATTATTAGACTTTAGTCATTTTGGATAAAATCATGCGATTTTGTGTAATTCTATGAAAGTTGAACTGAATAGAAATGTCCACAATGATCTTAATTTTGAGTTTTTGTTCAAGGAATATTATAATAGTTTTAGAATCTATTCAATGAAAGCGTGCCAATTTACAAAATTACTTTATATCCCTACAAATTTGATTCCTGGGCCATAAAGTATTTTATATACTGTAATACGATTTCCTCGTGTTATAATTCAGTTTACCGATCCGACTCAGCTCTTTTATATCACAGTTCTTTCTAAGCAATTTGGGGGATATTAAATACTTAACGGCCCTAGAATCAAATTTGAGGGATTTTAAGTAGTTTAATGCCCCTCAAATTCCATGGAACTAATCAACATTCCAAAGAAGTTAGCAAAAAGAGAGAATCATCCAAGAATTGAGCCTCAGACAGTTGTATTAGCATTCCAATGCTCTAACCACTGAACTATGGAAACACCATGAAAATTGCATGCTATGTATAGGACTTAAACATAATTTAAGCCAGATAAAGAAACCAAAAAAAATCAAGGAATGACTGGGGTTTGAACCCTAGACTGAGGAATCAAGAGCCGAGCGCTCTAACCACTATGCCATAGGTGCTACTCATAAGAAATTTACTTTTAAACTCTAGTTGATGGTCTCAAACCACTGGATGCCAGCTGATGAGAGCCAGTGATACGTAGCATAAAAACCGAGCAGTATTTTCTAAGGCACGGGGCAGCCCGGTAACTTCATTAAAACACTCGAAAATCGTATTACAGTATATAAAATTGTATATTTCGAGCTGGGGCACGTAAAGTAGGGTCATTAAATAGCTTACCTCGGATTTTAAAATGGAAAAACACTCGTACAATTACAGCCCTCGCAAGCTTGGGCTAGTAAAGCTGTACTCGAGTTTTCCCATTTTAAAATCCTCGCTCAGCTATTTAATGACCCTACTTTACGTGCCCCAGCTCGAAATAAATAACTATAATATTCCACAACATGCTTAGAAAGAACTTTTACATTAAAGAGCTGAGTCGGATTGGTAAACTGAATTATAACAAGAGAAATAGTATAACAATATATCAAAAATGCAATTGGTAATAATCAGCGGCCTTTAAGATATTATTCGGACAGGGAATGAAGTGCGCAGGGCGTACTTCATTCAAGTGCCAACTACGTTGGTTGAGCTTGAAACACCCAATATTTGTTAACGCAAAATTAGGTAAATTTGACTTAAAATCGATCTAACTTCAGCTTAACAGCTACAGCTAGTGATAGTGTTAAACTTAAATGGGATCATCATCCCTTTTTTAAATGAGCATTTGTTGCATTTCACCGTGAGTTGAGGTTAACATGGAATTGCTTTAAAAAAGATCTTTAAGCGCTCATGGTTTTGGGGAAAAAAGCCCCAAGAAATGAGCCGGACTTTACCGATTGGGTGCTTTTTCTCCGAGCTCCTCCTCAACGCAACATGAAAGCCAATCTCATCGAGGAAAGTCTCAAGCGCTCGATCCACGCCCTTCACGGCCTCCGAGGTTCGATCTCATCTAATTCCTGACCTCTGAGGCTGCGGACATGCATAGCGTTAAAGGTAAGAGCCAAAATTATGAATTATTGCTGCCTATATAGTGCGAAACCTAGAAAAAGCCGTATTCCAACCAGCGGATTTTAGTCGAAGCCATGGAATGGTGAGAACTGCCTTGTCTAGGAGGGCTCACATTTAAAATTGGCTGGTTCTCTGATTAGAGGTGCAATATCTAATGGCTCTCCCTAGTTCTCTATTATATTCCATGCTAGGACAACAGCCCGGTTCCAACAAGGAAAATCAGCATAGTCAGGAGACGTAACTTGACTTTTTAGCATAGTCAGGTCACAGCTAGCTCGCGCGCTCAGCTCAACCTGACTTAACTGGTTTACCGTACTATACTATGCTGATATCCCGTGTTGGAACCGGGCTAACAACTCTAGTATGGCAATCATGATTACCAGAAAATACTGTTTCCTCAACTTAGTAGGAGTTATGGCTAATTTGTCCGAAAATTGGCTATTTTTATTGTATCCTCCCCAGATTAACTTGTTTGTTTTGAACTCACCCAGAGCGCATGCAGAGCTGAGCTACAAAAAAATAGACTATTTTTTCTAATTCCATCCATCACGCTCAGGTCTGTATATGATAATCCGAAATTCCTTGACTTTCATTTTACTTGTTACAAACTCAAGAAGATCATTTTCTTAGACATTTTGTTCCCAAAAATTCCAAAAAACGTTTAGTTTACATTTTGTCTGAAGCGTTATTTTCCGTAATAACTATGCACGCTTACATACACGCCAAAGAACCAAAAATTCAGCACCATCTATTGCATTTTGTTTGTCTTCCCCATAATCTTGCCTTTATGTAGCAACTACTTCAATAATCTATTTCAAATTATTGTTGTTGTGTTGCTAAGTTTTGTATAGCGTTACTATGCAAATAGCTCATAACATAAAACATATTTAAATAGCAGTTATTTAAATACATTCAGAGGCTATTTAAATACATTTTATGCTATGAGCTATTTATACAGTCTGTCCTGGAGATTTCTGTACACTTTGAAATTTTGTAAGTTTTTGAAAGTTTGTGTTAAAACTTCTGGAAATCAATTTCACATAAAATTGGTTAAGCATTTGATCTTCATAAACTTCATAAACAAAAAATCACAAAGATGTGTTGCTTAAAACTCTAATTTTGAAACTTTTTTTAGTTGGCAGTGGCCTTATTGTCTTTTTACTGAAAAATATCCTTTCCAATCATCCACCTTTCTGATGAGCCAGCACAGTCCTGCAAGATTGTTTTCATGATAAATGTCAAAAAGTAGCCGGGATTGGCTTAGCTGAAAATTTGGTCAAATATAGCCGGTTTGGGCAAATTTGCTTTTTTGGGAAAAAAATTAAGGGTACCTCAGGAAAATTAAGTTTTCTCATTTTTTTACTTTTAATTTCTTTTATCCATTGAAGCAAAAAAAGATGGCCAAAGATTCAAGCTTTCCAATGATATCCATTGTGTCTAATATTTCCCGAATTTGTAACGCAAACTTTTGATTTCTAAGTGAGCAAAAATCTCCGGGACAGTCTGTATAGCGTGACCATGAAAACCATGCGAAAGACTAAGCCAACTCAACTAGAAAAAAAAACTTTGTTATGATTCGTCTAGCCCTCGTTTCTTGGTCTGCATGCAAATAGGGAATAGGCGAGTTATCATATCCTTGATGGTTTAGATTTACTGAAAATCCAATATGGTGTTCATCCTTATCCTTGATTCCAAGGCCCGATCCTTAGCAGGTTTTCTCATCATAACCAGGTGACGGGTGTAAAATACATTTTATGCTATGAGCTATTTAAATAGCGTTACTACACAAAAAGTGCGAAAGACAAAGCCCCAGCTAAGGGTCGGGCCCAAGACTCGATAGCTTCCGTTCTTACATTTATGTCCTGTTCATGTACGCCCCAAACTCCTTAGGAAAATGCACGAAAAACACCTCAAGGAAAGGAGAAAAATTGTCTTATGGCAAGCGCCAGCTGATACTAAAAAAATCAGATCGACTTTAAGCCAACTTGAAAGTAAACAAATCTAATTTTGGCTTTTAAGTGCTCCACATTATAGTTCTTTTGTGCAAAATCAATAGTTAATTTTCATCGTTTATCAAAGAAACGTGATGAAAGATAGTTTGTTTTGAAATAAGCTGAAAATCATGAGACAAAATAGCAAACATGCGCTCGGATGAAAAATAGTTGCTCGGTTCTCAAATTTTTCCCGACCTCTCAGGGATTTTTCTTGGGGTCTAACTTTTGCTGAGGCGGTAGGGAACTATTACACTTTTCCTTATGACATTTTTTCCCATACCTTAAGGTATTCTTAATACATGAACAGGGCATTAGTGAGTGGTAATGAAAGTACGAATAGATAATAAATCATTTCTCAGGCTAAGCTATGGCTGTGGCTCTCATTCCTAAAGATGCTCTGGCAAGCTTACTTTTCCCTAAAGAAAACATGAACTCCAACTAAAGGACGTTCCCATATTGGCCAGTTAGTCAAGTTAAGTCAGGTAGAAAGTTAAGTTTAGTTCAGTTCCGTTCCCAGATATTTATGTAGGTAGAACTGAACTTAGCTTGATTTTATGTAGTACAAGCTTGCTTGCCCAGCTAAGTTCAGTTGCCAAACTGAACTTAGCTAGAAAAAGTGGTCTCATATGCGCAGTAACTGAAGCTCGCATAATTGAAAAAGCTGACTTTGCGCATCAGCTGCTGATGTACATCGCGTTGGCGTGTCGTGTCAGCTCAGCGGTCAACTGAACATTGCTAAAACGAACCGAACTTGGCTAGAACAAGCTGAACTTAACTGATCAAGTAAGGTTGCTGTTTTAGCAGCGTAACTTGACTAAAAATTCGAATTTGGGATCGCCCTTAAGTAACAAGATGGCAATTTTTTATATTTTTAGCTTGTTATACTCTGTAGGTTTTTCGAAAACATCGCGCGATATTATGCTGATATTTGCAAATATCAGGTATTTGCAAAAACATTTTTCAGATTTTCGCTGGAATTACATTCTTGCGTATGTAAAAAATCCAAATAAGTCACATAAACGAACCAAATATTTTGCTTCTGAAATCACGATGAAGCCGTTCTTTAAGGTTTCAGCCATTTTCCTTGTAGTAAAATGCGACCACATTTTCATGCTGCTTTGCAAATACCAAATATGGCGCGCACATTTCCTCGATAAAGTGCATCCAACTTTTGGTCATAATCCAAGCTAGCAAAAAATGTTTGCAGTCAGCGAATTGCATTTGGCTGTTAATCTCCATCGTGACACCAAGCACAGGCTAATCCTTTTTCCGCGAAAATAGATGCCCTATTGGTGGACCGACATTGAGCCCAGCCAGAAGTGGGGTCAGTTAATCCCCTATCACTTCTCAATGGAAGTGGAAATAAGTCGTCTACTATATCTTGTACACATAACCTAATCTTCCAATCTAGGGGAAGTGATTGTTGCTAAACCATCAATTTCCGTCTCGTGTCCCATCGAAATCGCCTCTAGCAGAAGGACAAAGATATTTACCTGTTTGCTCGTCTCCTCTCAATAATTGAATGTGTCAAATGCATGCTGCATGCTGCTCGGCCATCTACTTGATTCAGATGCAGCGTAATCCTGTTGATCCCTCCACTTTTTCAGCCATAAATGAACCATGACTCACGCGGCAATAAAATTTGAATTTAATCTACGTAATGGAAAGGCTCAAAGGACTTGCCATTAATGCTGCTGCATGCGAGGCTAAAGTGGGTGATTGCACCCATTATTGGGAAGCGGCATGCTCTACGTGTTCAAGGCATTTCGGCAAATGCTATTTCCTTGAATTATTGTCATCGAGTTGGTCATTTATGAATCCTGCTCGGGATGAGACTTGTCCCATGCAAATTGTGTTTGAGAAAGATTCCTTTGTTATCTCCCCGCTCGCTCGTGGAATAATCCATCATTAAAGGCGCGCAATTTATCCGAGTGGCGGAACGTAAATCCCCGCCACAACAATTGCACATCTGCCATTCCTTTTTAGAGAGTCAATCCTCCAATAATAATATTAAGCTTTCAAAGAAACCTGTTGAGATTTGGGAGGGGGGGACCACGTCAATTGATATTGAAATTAGGGATAATTGATAAATGGATCCTAGACAAATCAGCAAATGATGGATTGATCTAATTATTGCTCAGCATCCGCCCATACACTAAAATGTGCTGACTTTCACACATTAGCAATGCTGAACATCTGAAGTGCTGCTGCTTTCTTTTGCGCACGTTCGCAGTGATTGTCAATTAGCGAATTGCAGTTCGGAGATTTTCTCGCGCATTTCACCCATTTGAAACCTGTGCGTATAAGCCTTGATGGGGAAATGGCAAAAACGCAGACTGAGCACCTCGCTGGCTAGCTCGAAGCAAGGCTCGAAGTAGATGACGGTCAGAGTGAAATTGTTGCGATCCCCAAGGGACGCTATTCAAAACACGCGAAAGTCAGCTCAATTTGAGTGTGCGGGGCGAAGGGGGGCGAAGGTGCACGTGAGGCGGGGGATTAAGTGGATTTCTAGCACTGGAATAGCCTCTTTTGATTGATTAAATGCATAGAAAGTGTCTGGGATGGATGATGCATCTTCGCCAGTCACGTTTTTTTTTTTCTTTTTGCCTCTCATATGTCCTCGAGAGGCGATTTCACGCTCTCGAGATCAAAAGAAGTGGTTTTAATTGATCATCAGCCTCCGTCATCCAAAGTTTGTTTGATCGTTAGATGCTTGCCTCGACCACGAGGTCTCTGCAGCCTCGCACTCTCTGTCGGAGGCCAGCTCTCCGCCGTCCCCGCCAATCTCGGTGTCCGGCAGTCAGGGCGGAGGCCAGAACAGCAACTTGCTGTGCGTGGTGTGCGGAGATACGAGCTCGGGCAAACATTACGGGATCCTGGCCTGCAACGGCTGCTCAGGATTCTTCAAGCGGAGCGTCCGACGAAGGCTGATCTACCGGTGCCAAGCTGGCACCGGGATGTGCATGATCGACAAGGCGCACAGGAACCAATGCCAAGCGTGCAGGCTCAAGAAATGCCTTCAAATGGGCATGAACAAGGACGCGGTGCAAAACGAGAGGCAGCCTCGGAACACGGCCACGCTCAGGCCGGAGAACCTGGCCTCGCTCGACTCGGAGCGGATCCTCCGCGAGGCCGTCGGAGCCTTCGGGTAAGGTCCACGTTCGCTGCTCTCGTGCCCCTAAAATTTCCGTATTTTCCGCAAGGTTGCTTAAACATTCCAGGATTCCCTTCGACACCTTGGGCATTTCTTCGAGCAACAGCATTCAGTCTCACCTCCTCAACAAGGGTTTCCATTACTCGCCGTTCCAGCTGAACGACATCGTAGCAAAAGGTACGGTGGCCGTTCCTTTCAAACTCAATCGTCATGCCAATCTTCTGCTGCCAGGAGGTTGTCCGTACCCGGCGCAGGACATGAAGTACCCTCACGGAGGCCACCCGTCCTCCGCCATGGCGCACGATGCCCTGGGAGGCCCCTCGACCGCTTCCCAGAGCAATCAACTTCCGAAGGACGAAAGCAGCCGCTGCTCGAACAACGACGACGAGCCGTCGTGTCTGAGTTCTTTCCCCAATGGTCAGCCTCAAAACGCGGCCTCGGCGGCAACGGCGGCCGCCGCCGCCGCGGCGGCCTCGCAACTCGCCCACGAGAACAATCATGAGATTTGCGCGAGGCTGCTTTTCATGGCGGTGAAGTGGACCAAAAACCTGACCTCGTTCGCGAGCCTTCCCTTCAGGGATCAGGTACGGACGAATATGCGTATTTATGATCGCTTGAAAGTCAACTGGTGTTCAGGTGACGTTGCTGGAGGAATCCTGGTCCGAGCTGTTCGTCCTCTGCGCCATCCAGTGGTGTTTGCCCTTCGAGAAGCCCTCGCTGTTCACCGTCACGGAGTACGACGTCATGTCCTCCGAGTCGGTGTCCCTCATCAACCATCTGTCGCTCATGTACGCCAGATTCAAAAGGTTCAACGTTAATCCCGCCGAGTTCGCCTGCATGAAGGCGATCCTGCTCTTTAAGCCCGGTAATTGCTGGAAACCTTAACCATTATATGACCCGTTCGGGCTTTCCGCCGACGTCAGCTCTTACTTTTCCACCGATTTCGACGATGTGTTTTTTTTTCGAGTGGAACAAGGAAGTTTCAGCCAGATAAGCTAGAAGTGGTCGCTGGCGACAAATTGAGTGTGAAGTCGTTAAATGGAACGTCCGGCATTTGGACGAGTCATCGACTTTGCCGCGTTGGCTCAATTCGTTGCCGAAGCGCGTGCTTGGACGCAAATGCGCACGTTTTGCGGTAAAGGCAGATTTGCCCCTTTTTTCCCATATGGTGCCCGCATCAAAGCTGACGTACGCTGCTTCCTCGAACGAGAGACAACAATTAATCAATTTGGCGATTACGTCCTCCTCGATGTGTGTTGCAGAAACCTCCGGGTTGAAGGACACGACGCAAGTGGAGAACCTGCAGGACCAGGCCCTGGCCATGCTGAGGAACCACATCGAGTCCGGCTCGCCGAGCAACGTCACCCGCTTCGGAAGGCTCCTGATGCTCCTGGCCAACCTTCGCGTCGGCAACGCGCACAGGATCGAAAAGACCTTCTTCGAGAAGATCATCGGCAACGCCAAGATGGAGAAGCTCCTCTGCGACATGTTCCAGTCTTGATCGCTTTTCGTTGCGCGCGGCAGTAGTCAATAAAAAGAACCCTCGCTCGGTGTTTTCCATACAAGCTCGATTTATCGCCGATCGAGGCGGAAATGCCTTTTTTGCAGTTTCGTTTTGGGCATTACGTCGGAGACGCAAAACGATCGCTGCATCTCTTTTCCGGATTGCTGGCAACACCAGAAGGAGTTCAGCCGGTGGCGCCATATGCGCGACATCAAGGTTGAGGCTCAAGCGCCAAAGGCGCCAATTGCCATGAAAATCAGAGTAACTGACCATGAAATCGGTCTAATTTGTTCGATGCCCCGCCAAACGAGCGTGGCATCAGCCGCCGTCAATTGCAATGGCAGCTTAATTATGGAAAAAAAATCAGAGCCGGGTACATCCGCAATCATTTTATCGGACGTGCATTCGAGTGCACTTGATTTGCGGAGGGGAAAAAAAACCCCGCGCTAATTGCTTCCAATGAGCCGTCGATCATGTCCCGCTTTTTTCAAGCAACTGCCAACTGCTCGCTCGCTTTTCACTGCAAACGCGCGGTGCGCTTCGTGGGAACCTTGCGGCTCATCGCGATGCTTTTTTGGTGAGCCTCGGTCGGGCTGCGGTCAAGCAAAAATGACCTTGCGCAATTAGCTGAAAGATCCTTTTTCATGAGCATCCATTTCGATGCTCGCGCAAGTAGCGTAATTGCGTAAGCGCACGATGCGTCCGCTCTTTGAACGCCGAAGGTCGTTCCCGTCGTGCCTTTGGAAGCAAAGCACGATGCGTCGAACGCTAAATATACGCCAACCGCGCGCGTGCGTCAGTTTTGAGGCTGAAATCGAGCGACGCGTTTTAAAGACTTGTTGCCGGAACAGGGATTCCAATCGTGGATGGAGCCAGTGGTGCCGTTACCACCTCTTAGATAGGACGCACATTCGGTTCCAACAAGCGAAAGAAACATGTGGAAGCTGGGTGAGTATAGAAAACCAAATCATTATCACACGGTTCCAGCAACAAAATAAGCATAGCATAGGGAACCGTAAAACGGTACCATATTTATCCTACCGGCGAGATCATAAGATTTCAGACGGCTGATCGCTGCCTACGCTGCGCCGTCTGAATTAGCAAAATGCCTCATTTTCTTGATTATTTTTCGCAAGGTGTAATTTTCACAAGCTTAAGTAGAGCCTAAGTTTCAAATAGACCAATTATATTTACATCTCACTATATTAAGAGTGGTATATTTCCTGAAATTCCATCTTTTCCTAAAATTCCAGGCTGGCCTTTGGGCTGGCTTACGGGCAAGCTAGAGCACTAATTAAAAGTGTTTCCAGATTGACACACTAAATTAAAGTGGCTTTTTTATAGTAGGAAGCTGGCTCTTTTTGACTATTTTGTACAGTTCACGTCTAGTAGCTCATTTGATGAACGTGTCAACTACGCTCGCGCGCTGATGACGTCAAGCCGTCTGAACTCAGTGCCATCTAGTGCAGTCAGCTTGACTTCGGGTTCCTATAAGTGCGATGAACCAGTATAGTATTCACATTAGTAGCATAACAAATAACATGGATGTAGGGCGATCCCAGCGGCATTTATGGGCAACATTTGGGATTTTCAGCTGACACTGCTCGAGAAAAAAAGCTGAGTGAGCGCGTTTTTGCGACTCGTAAAGTAGTTCGAAATAAAGACCGGAGCGTTATCAATTTTTTAGTGTTTATTCAAAAAAGTCGGTAGATAGAATGTCTTTGTTATGATACTGCTGTCCATAATGCAGCTGAGCGCGCGAGCTAGCAATGACCATACTACACTTATAAGTAAGGTGTCCATCAGAGACGATATTATAAAGAAAGAGAAGTGCTACTTCTTGCATTCTCACTGCACGCGAGCGCGCGCTAAGTGCCACAAGTGATTCTGAAAACATTTGGGTCAGCTTTTCTTATGAAATAGTCAACGGGCTGTATTGATCCAGAAAGGAAAATGCCAACTGGTACCTCTGTTTTATAACTTTTAATTCCTAATAGTTGGGAAAATATTTATAAAAGACAAAAGATAGCCCTAGCAAAATTGAGCAGCTCGTAATATAGGACTATTTTGGCTAAGTTGACTCGTTTAGGAATTATTAGCAACCAAAAGTCTGCCCCAGCCCAAATTTAGGCAGCAGCGAGCAAAATTCCATTGTAGTCTCTTTTGGGGCGTGCAGCAGATCTGCAAACGCACCCCCTTAAGCCTCGCCCAACAGCACTTCTCTTGTTATATAAGTCTCTGGTGTCCATCCTATGCTGATTTTGATTGTCAAAACCGGGCCATTGAGTCTTCCAAGCGTTTTTCATATTGTAGGTTAGCGCAAGAGTAGTCTTCGCTACCAGAAAATTTTCTTTGGTTCGGTAATTACCCTTGTTTTTTTCTCAAAACGATTGCTTCAATACATAGCAATGGCGTAAAGATTGCCTGCTGAAGCTTACGGTTCAAAGTTTGGACTAGAGATGTATCGGGTCAAGAAAAGTCGGGCTTTCCAAAAATGACTCGGGTCGGGCCGGAACTTTTATTTGAGGCTTCGGGCTTTTTCGGGCCAGTCAAAAATTGATAAGAAGGGCTTTTCGAACCGAGATGAAATCTACTATTTTTCATATCACTTCTTTATTTAGAAGTTCACCTCCATTTTTGCAGGTTATAAGCAATGCAGCAAAACTTAACAATCAATCTAAGCTCAAAATCAAGAGCAATTGTTTTTCTGATTTTTTAAATTGAAAAAGGTACATACTAAATACCGCACACAAACGCAACGCAACACTCTACTAAATACCGCACACTACTTTTAGTATTATATTGTATCAATGAACTAATCAAACCCTCCAATCGGCTTATACTTACTGAGTTGTGAGCTTCCAAAGTGCCTTGCTTTGCTTACCGCCTGCCTTACTGAGTTTTATGAGAACAAGCTATAGCCATGAATAAATCAAAGGAAAACAAATGTGTTTCTGTAATGGAGGAAGCAGATAATTTGAAAAGAAACTATGCAAAAAATGATGTGAATTGACAATTAAAGGATGAAATTTGTCCGAATGATGTTACATTTTTTACCCAAAATTGGCTAACTTGCGAAGTATCAGAAAGGCATGGTAGCATCACAAGCCACTTGGAGTTATTTTTCTAAATTAATAATTTGGCAAAAAATGTCACTTTTGAGCCAAATTTACATCTTTTTAAAAAATCAAAAACATCAAACAAAACTGTGTGCATAAATATTGTTTGGGTGTGTGCGGTATTTAGTATGTGAATACTAAATACTGCAC
Source organism: Paracyclopina nana (assembly GCA_019096065.1). Classification (NCBI taxonomy): domain Eukaryota; kingdom Metazoa; phylum Arthropoda; class Copepoda; order Cyclopoida; family Cyclopettidae; genus Paracyclopina; species Paracyclopina nana. The sequence goes on along the minus strand of JAGUCH010000001.1, from coordinate 9,712,582 downwards.
ACTAAGTGAATACTTGTTCTAGAAAAAGCAGTAAAATAACTCTTAAAACAATCTCAAAAAACAAAAACAAAAAAAAACCACCCAGCTATAGCCTGGTTCCAATAATGAAAATGAGTTTTTACGCCAAAACTGAAGAATTTACTGTGGTTTGCATTTTTTTGCTGTGTGCGGTATTTAGTAGTGTGCGTTGCGTTGTGTTTGTGTGCGGTATTTAGTATATCCGATTGAAAAACAAACAATTACTGGTGCCTCCATAAATTCTTGAAATATTCTAGTCTACCATGGGAAATGGCAATTGCATATTCGCTGGATAGCGCTCAAATGTTGTAATTTGGATGTCTGTACCTTGAAATATTCTCGACAGGGCGAACGTCATTCAACTTGAAATTTGCAGGCTTGTGTTTGGCCTCCGTGGCTGTAGTCGCGTCGGCGATGGACTTGTCGGAAAGGCCACGGCTGCAGCAGCCCAACGCGAGGCCGGAGGAGCCTCCTCAGCAGCAACCAACGACTCAGTCGCCTCCGGAAGTGACCACGGAGGATACGGCCAACAGAATCCTCGCGCTTCCCAACGAAGATAAGTGCGCCAAACGTAAGCGTTCGACAATTTTCGGATTTTGCATTTTCACTTACGAGAAAACGTACGTCTCTTGAATGTTCAATAGTTTTTTTTGCGGTAGGCTCGCAACCTTGAAGCTCGTTCAATGAAACATGATTTTGTTTTCCAGGTCCAATCACGTTCACGTTCGACGGTCACGGCTACTTCTACTCGGGTGATGTGGAGGCTCACGCCGAGGACAAGGTGGACTGGCTCGAGGCTAGGAACATTTGCCGCGAGTACTGCATGGACCTCGTCTCCGTGGAGACCCCCTCCGAGAACGACCTTCTCAACGACCTCATCAAAGGAGGTAATCTTGTTAGTTAAGAGGTTGGGCGGCTACAATTGCGACGCATTTCAGATGACTTGGCCTACATTTGGACTTCCGGACGCCTGTGCAACTTCAAAGGCTGCGATCGCGACGACCTCCAGCCGGTGAACGTGAACGGGTGGTTCTGGTCCGGATCCGGCGTGAAGATGGCGCCCACCAACAGCACTCCCCCGGGCTGGACATATCAGCCTTGGTCGGAGACCGGCCACAAGACCCAGTTCAACAACGGCGTCCCCGTGCCCCAGCCGGACAATGCCGAGTTCGACATCAACGGGAGCGTCGAGGCCTGCATGGGCATCCTCAACGACATCTACCAGGACGGCATCAAATGGCACGATATTGCTTGCTACCACACCAAACCCTACGTCTGCGAAGACTCGGACCAACTCTTGGACTTTGTCCGCGCATCCCTGAAGGCCAAGGGATCGGACCTGGTCATTCCGGAGCCTCCAGAGGAGTTGGTGGTCGATCCTTAGGCGGAGAAACATTTCAAGCGCAAAGACGAACGCGAAAATGCAGTATTAATTTATTTATGACTGTAAGAAGGAGAGTAGCCAAATTCATTCATGAAATACATCAAAATTCAAAAGATAAAGTGAAAAAGATTTTGTCAGAAGTGGGATTCGAACCCACGCCCTCATACGAGGACCAGAATTCTCTACCGGAGAACAAGGTAATATCCTTGAGTCTGGCGCCTTAGACCGCTCGGCCATCCTGACTTGTATGAATAACAAGGATAAATATTTTTTGATTTTGCTTTCTGTACCTAAAAGACTGCACAAAGCCCTTTGTTGTTCCAGCTTTCCATCTACATTCAGGCTAAAGTAGTAGAAATGTAAGTAGCGCACATGCTGAGGGGGCTGAGAAGCGCTCGCGTTCAAACACCGCCATAGGGTAAGATATCCTGGCTCTAAAATAGGTTTCCTTACAATACACTTTCTTCAACATGGTGAATTTACTTATTATATGCTATAAAACAATTGTAAAAGTGAATGGTCAATTAGATTATTGAATCCAAATCTTATGCAGGGATGTTGATCAAATATGCATTTTTTTTCAATAAAAATATACTGACTCAATTTCAAGTGCTTCATTGAGCCTTTTATAGATATATTCATTTATTACATCAATTTGATGCAAAAAAACAATAATATATAATTTGGAATGAAATTTACCCAGATTTCATAATTGGGGATGAACCCCGCATTCAGATGACATCACTAATATCAGGACATGAGTTCAGAAAAAATATTGAATTCATAATATTTTGCCAGATCCCAAACATCATGATGATACATAAAAAGTACCTAATTGGCCTTACTTTTTGTTGTTTGGACCAATCTTAACATGCTCAAATAAAACAGCGGGAGTTTTGAAATTAAGATGCACACTTTGCCAGGCCCGACCACCAAGGCATATGCCTTGACGCAACTTTTTTAAGCCTCACGCAACCAAGATTCTGTCATTAGTTGGAGGGCGCCACAGTCGGCCAAGTACATAAAAAAGGCGCTAAATTCGAAATCAGATTCTGCTCCTCCTTGGCTAGCGTGAAGTTGAGCGCTCGCTAGAGAATGATGCAATCTGAGCTACCAGATTTGGCTTTTTTCCCAACAAATTTGCCCTCATTTGACTCTTTCTATAAGTGACAGATTTTTTTCTTATCTAAAAGAGTAGCTCTGCCCGGTTATTTCCACAGAATTATATTTATTCTGTCAGAAGCCCTTCCATAGCATAGTTAGACTCCGTGTTTAGCTAATTTCAGCTGGTAGTTCACCTTAGAGCTCTTGATTTTGATGAGTTGATCGTTCTCAAAACTCAGTTCCAAAAAACAGCCTAAAGGTGGCCGGCCGGAAACGGTAGCTTGACATCTGCCCAATTTTGTTCCACAGTTTATTATATTATGTAAAGATATTTTTTATTTGGTATTTGGTAATTGTATCGAGAAACCATGAAGGCATGAACCCCTCAAGATTGAGCTGTACATTATTAAATGTTTCCCAAAAAAGTTCAGCTGCTGTTGAGAACGAGATACTCTCATCAAAATTCAGTGCTCTAGTTCACCTTAGATTCTAGATCATCTTGCACTTTGCATTAAAATATTTTCAAAAATGCTCATGGCTTCATTGGATAAAATGAGGAACCTGTTCAAGATCTTAAGTCTATATTTTCTGTGAGGTGATGTTAAAGCAAGGATATAAAAGATTTATTACTAAAAATAGCCCATATTTTCCCTATGGCAGTATTTGAGCGCGAGCTCTTCTCAGCATGTACTTTACTTGATAAGTCTCTACTACTTTAATTCAGGCCACTAGTGTCGCTCGAGCCGAGGTTTTGAGATGACATCAAGAGAATTTCCGAAGGTTCAATGTATAATAGTAGAATTATTATTATTATTCATCTATATTACAGTCCAAATATTTTTTGTGTAGCAGCTGATTTAACTGTATCTACAAAGAAAGAGGGAATCATATTCATCATGATGTTGTATTCTTCTTCTTGCTGTTTCTGATGATGGCTACGTTTTCACTCTAAGACTTCACTTATTGTAGTTTTTTTTTCTTCAAAGAATTCTGGGAGGAGAGAATGAGGAGAAATAGTGTGAAATAATGAACTTGCTGCCTTCCAACAAAGAAGACACTTTAGAATTGGAGGTTTACAGGGAACGGAAAAAGGCCACAGAATGTTGTTCTTCTTTTTACGATGAATCTCTCAAGAATGCTAGATGATGGCAACGATGAGAAATAATGTATAATAATAACTTTGCGTCACACGACGCCAGCAGCAGAGGCGGCGGCAGCATCGCCCGAATTAATATAGGCACTCACTTCGTCTTCTTCATGTAATTGTAGTAGTAGTAGTAGTAATCGTAAAGTTCATGCTCGAGATTTTACATGGTTTTTGTACTTTCAAACTCCTCGTCTGGGAGGCTAAAGTGTTCGTTTGCTTGCATTTTCAATATCTTGAGAGCGTCACCAGATAATCGTAGAATATATATCCGAGGTCAGACACGAGGCCAACGTGTGGAGGAGGCTCAGCCTCAGCCCGTGGTAGTGGAAGAAATTACTGCAAGAGACTGCTGTAGTCGTTCCCGCCCGTGATGTAGGTGGTGGTGGCCGCCGCCGACGGCGAGGTCGTTGAGGTGGTGGTGGTGGACTCTGAGGCCGCCGTCGTGTTGGCCGCGGACCCCGACCCGCTGTTGGGGGAGGTGGGGTTGTCGTGCGAGAAGTTGCCCTGCCTGTAGGCCGCCATGTCCTGGTCATACTTTTGGCGGCCCTCCTCGGCCATTTGCTGGTAGCGCTGCTTCACCTCGGGCGCCATGTCGGCCCACCGTCGGCCCAGCTCTTTGGCGACCTCGCAGATCGAGTAGTTGGCGTGCTCGGCCTTCACCTTGAGCCGCTCCTCCTGCGAGAACAGGAAGTAGGCGGACAGGGGCTGTTTGGGCGCGTTGGGATCCTTCTTTTTCTTCTGTGGCTTGTAGGCCTGGAGGGCCACGTCGTACTGGCGCCTCGAGTCCTGGTAGCGCTGCTCGTAGCTCGTCTTGATGGCCGGGTCGATGGTGGCCCACCGCCGACCCAGCTCCTTGGCCACCTCGGTGATGGAGTAGTCGGGGAACTCGGCCTTCACCTTGAGGCGCTCGTCCTGCGAGAACAGGAAGTAGGCGGAGAGCGGCTTCTTGGGCGCGTTCGGGTCCTTCATGGGCTTCTTGCCCGCCTGGTTCTGACCCCCACCGCCCACGATTTGTCCACCGACGACCCGCTGCTGTTGCTGCTGCTGCTGCCCGCCCATCACGCGCTGCTGCTGCATCATGTGGGCGGCCGCGGGCTGCGTGTTGGTGCTGTAGTTGAGCACGGTGCCGGACTGGTCGACGACGGCATTGACCACTTGTCCGCCGGCGCCCTGAATGCTGTAGTCGGAGTAGGTGAAGCTGGATCCGAAGCTGGGGATGCCTCCGCCGCCCGAGGCCGACGTGGAGCTGACGGCGTTCTGCACGGACAGGCTGCTGCTCGAGTTGACCGTGTTGTTCACGTGGGTCGTGTAGGAGGTCTGGAGGGCCTGTTGGGCGTTGGACCTGTCGGCCATCTCCTGGAAGCGCTCCCGCTCCTGCTCGGACAGGTTGTACCACCACACGGAGCACTGCTTGTTGAACTCCTCGATCTCCTTGTGGATGAGCTCGTCGGGGTATTGGCGCTTGTGCTGGGCCCAGCAGGCCTGCACGAACACGCCATAGGCCGTGTTCTGCTGCTTCCCGCCCTCTCCGGACATGATCAAGTGCTGCAATCGAAACGAAACTGGGGTGAGGAACGAAAGGCCGGTTAGTCAACGCTCAATGTCATCCTCGCTCGACTCCTCTTCAACGTTGGACCGCACTGTTCGAGTCGCCACTGCTGCTGCTGTAGTAGTAGTCGTTAGTGAGCTCACTGCACTAAATAACAACGAACGAAGCAGCTCAACACGGACTGTGAACAGACACAGACGCTACCCAGAACTTCGCCTCGATCAACGACTCGCGAACGCAACGTTCTCGCCATCAACCTCGCACTTTTCCGCCAAGGCGACGCTCAAAACGGCCAAAAGGGAAAACTTGACAAGCCACAGGCCCGGCCAAAATCCAGCCCAGGCTCCTCCTCGAGACTTACCCCGACGATCCCGAGGCTTGGCGAGGGTCGGCGGCCGAGCTCAGGCTGCCAGTCCGCAACTGACAATGGAGCAATTCAAACGATGAAATTTGCGCCAAACCTGGAAAAGGCCGCGCTCGCGAGGTCCACGGTCGGGAAAGGGTGGGGGGAGGCCGTGCGACCTGCGCCCTCAAGCTTTTTCAATCATGCTTACCTCGTAATGCTCGCTGAAGGCTAGTCGTTGACACTTGATCGGAGCTTGTATTTTTGTGACGCTTTTTCGCCAATTCTGGACTCTCGGCGCAGCAACACAAACCAATTACGAGCGAAGTCAAAGTGGAACGACGCATCGGATTGGGTGCCGGTCTTTTTGTCGGCCAATCGCAGGCCGCCTTGCATTGACCGTTACCACCCCAACGCGGGGGCTCACTCTGCAGACATTCAGGGCGTCGTCGCACGCCTCCTCGCTTGTCATGGCGAAATGGTGAGCGTGACTCTCTCGCGCCCGTCGCGCCACATTCCCGCCTCGCCCATGGCGAAATGCTCGACGCGTTGGAAATAGCCTTAAAACGGCTTTTTCGCGGCTGAGCAATTCCCACATTGGACAAACCGAGCCAGATTCTCTTTTGACTGCGATTGAATTCCGTAGAATTGGAAAGCGAAGCTCTCTTGGCGTTGACCGCATAAAATCATGGCGGCATGCGAGGCGTTATGAGACGGTGCGTGGATCAATGGTGCGAAGTTGCGGCCGTTGCGCAGGGTTGGGAAAGAAGCCGAGCCGCGATGATCAGCTGATGTTGTTGACGCCATGAACTGGTTGACGTGGTTGACGTTGCTGTGGGTGCTACTGCATTCGGCGGGGACGCAGCTGCCGCACGTGCACGACTTCACGTGGTTCGATGACAGCGAGAAGGAGCGGCCACCAGCCTGGCAACAACCGCGGAGGTATGACGCAAATTGACGCCGAATTGCTTATTCTTCTTCTTCTCCATCAGCCAGGGGAGCTCGGGGGAGGCCGTGCTGGACAAGCACACGTTGACCGTGATGCAGTCGATGACCGCGGCCTGCCACCAGAACCCCACCTGCCTCAAGCTCGGCCCCTTCGAGCGGGTGGCCTGCGTGAGGAGGTGCGTCAGCCCCGGCTGCTACGCCAAGGTCTACAGCCAACAGCCTCTCGAGCCGGGCGAAATCGACGTGCTTTATCCGGACTACAAGAGGTGCTTCCATCGCGTGTGGAAGCACAAGTACCGGTCCTCCTTGAACGTCCAACGCGACCCTGCCAGCGGCAACGCCTCGTCATAACGCCATCTCGATGAATGGCACGATCTCAGTTCGCATTTATTGGATTCAAGCAAATTTGCCAGAGGCCTGCGCAATTGCTCTGCCTTTTTGCGTCATCAATAATTAGCATGCTTGGCCAACGCAGTTTTTTCGGGGGGTGTCTTTCCTTCGCTCAAGGTCTTGTTGCCGCCTCAGTCCAAATGCATAGGTCAGCGGCTAATCTACACACTGGGCATGATGCTGTGCCGCTCAAGGCTGGGATCGCATGCAGTTTCGCATCCAAATTTTTATCTCGCGGATTCCTGCCTCACTTTTTCTTGTCGAAAACTAAGCCCCAGGTTGAATCACTTGAATTGTTGTGGGAACGCAGAGTCAATAATCGAGCGTCAAACGCCTGCTGTCAGGATGTCAGCAAATCGTTCATTTCCTTGGTGGAAAGAAACAGCGATCGCATTCTCACGGAAGACCACGCGAAACAATGCTAGCGCGTTGCGCGCCATAAGGCCTAATGACGCGCATGCAAAGAACAGGGGGCAACTTCCAAGATAGCGTTCCAAGTTGCATCATCAAGGCAATCCGGCCAAATTTCAGCCAATTATCCGAGGTCCCCATCTTTTGGAGCCAGTCTATATATGATTTCAATTTCCCGAGATGCGTAGGCCAACCAAGGAAAAGTTGAAGAACTTCACGTACGGACCTTGAAATGAAATTGACTGGTTGAGCATTGGAACCAGCTGCAGATGAACAGACTGACATGCAACTAACTAATTGGGCTGAATGGCGTTGAAACGTCGTTGATAAAGCTATCCAGTTGCCCGATGTCCCGAGGCAATAGGCGGTTGACGCAACTCGATTTTCTTGGGGCGACGCGTTGGCTGACGCAGGCTGGAGGTAGGCCGCGCGTCAGATACGCCGGCCGAGATGTCAGCGGTGCGCGCCTTGGCGTATATATAGGCAAGAGCCGGCATCTTTGCGTTTCCATAGTGGTGCCACCCTTTGCCAGGGAAATAACGAAGAAACGACGTACGGATACAGGTGTGCCGCTCCCTTCAAGTTCGCCATGTGGCTGCACAAACTGGTAAGACCATCGCGAAAATTCGCCCAGCCGTCTGTAATCGCGCTTCCAAATAGGTTCTGCTGGGCCTACTGGGCCTTGCTCACGCTCAGGACGACGGCCGCCCAACCCTGAGGCTGCGGAGGCCTCGACCCCAGCTCCAAATCTCGAACCCCGATGGCATTGCCGAGGGCAGACCCATTCCGCTGCAGAGAGGTAAGCGGAAAAGTCACGCTTGCGTTGCCGCGATAATTAGGCGAACGTACGGGAGTCGTTCGATTCCGGTTCCGCAAGAACTGACCGCAAGTTCCCAACCTGTGAAGCATCAGGATGAACTTCTTCTGTCACGTTCGGGTCATCCAGCGCGCCCGCGGTCCCACTTTCTAGCATTAAAACTATCCACCAAGACGTGACAAAAGAGATTAGAAATTCAGGAGCGAATGATCATCTATGCGTCATTGAAAGCTCGCAAGGTTAGCGGGCGGCAAGACGTTTCAATTATTGGGGCGTCCTTGAATTTTCCAATCCAGTTCGGCTTTACCGCACCAACCTTGAAGGGCAACAACGTACAATATACAGACTGTCCCGGAGATTTCTGCACACTTAGAAATCAAAAGTTTGTGTTACAAATTCGGTAAATATTAGACACAATGGATATCATTGGAAAGCTTGAATTTTTTTGCTTCAATGGATGAAAGAAATTAAAAGTAAAAAAATGAGAAAACTTAATTTTCCTGAGGTACCCTTGATTTTTCTCCCAAAAAAGCAAATTTGCCCAAACCGGCTATTATTGACCAAATTTTCAGCTAAGCTAATCCTGGCTATTTTTTGACATTTTTCCATGAAAAAAAATCTTGCAGCACTGTGCTGACTCATCAGAAAGGATATTTTTGAGTATAAAGAAAAAAGACTATAAGGCCACTGCCCTCTAAAAATGTTTCAAAATTAGTGTTTTAAACATCACATCTTTGGGATTTTTTGTTTATGAAGATCTAATGTTTAACCAACTTTATGTGAAATTGAATAAATAATTTATTAATTTTAAAAAAATCAGTGAAAATGGGCGTGAATTTGGAGTAACTATCAATTTTGTGGTCTAAATCAAAATTTGAATTAATACTTCTTAAAAATCTCAAAACTAAAAAAGATGGCTTAAGTTTCAAGCTTTCCAACGGTATCCATTGTGTTTGGTATTTCCAGATGTTTTAACACAAACTTTTGATTTCAAAGTGTACAGAAATCTACGGGACAGACTGTATAGTATGCGCTACTGTACGCGCAACCACCTCGAAACTCGAAAGTTGAAAGGCGTAGCCTGCGAATGCCACTGCGGGCACCTAGCTAATTTGATTCATGATCGGCATCGGTCATTCTCGGCTAAAGGCCAAGGCCGACGGACCTGCTGGCTCGCGTTTGACCTTTTGCAACGTTGTAGGCATCCCCGTGGACGCTCTAGTGAGCGACCGACAGAACACGGCCGACCTTCTGGCCGCCGCGCTCACAAACGACGAGGCTGACGGCAGAGGCGAGAGCCTCCAAAGCACCGATGCCCTCCAAAGCCTCCTGGCCACTGCCAACGACGAAGACGACTACCCCATCATCGAGGAGGAGCCGCTGCTGGACATCGTCCCCGAGAGGCCCACCAGGCCCGGGCGCACCCGCAGGCCCCCGGGCGTCCCCACCCGCGGAGCACCCCGCGCGAGGGACAACGAGGAGAAAGGTCAGCGTCTGCCCGGCGGGGATCAGCGTCAACCCGAAAGGGAGAACGTGGGCACCTCCGAGAGGTACTCGCACACCAACGAAGACGGCAGCTTCACCTTCGGCTACGTGTCCGAGGACGGCAGCTTCAGGGAGGAGACGCGCGGCGTGGACTGCATCACCCGCGGCAAGTACGGCTACATCGATCCCGACGGCAAGAAGCGAGAGTTCACCTACGTGTCCGGTTTGCCTTGCGACGTGAACGGCGAGGAGAACAGCGACTCTCTCCAGGACGAGGACGACGTGCAGCGCGAGGATCCCATCAACCCCGGCGACAGGTTCAGAACCGGACCCGTTGTTCAGCTCGACCAAGACGAGATCCCCGACTCCGCCCGCCCCCGACAAAGGATCCCGGAGAGAAACAACCTGCCCGACCTTGACATTCGCGGCGGCGATCAGTTCACCGCATTCCAACAGCAGCAGCGCCCCGAGCCCAGGCCGCAAGCGCCCGTGCGCACCAGGGATCCCGCTCTGGCCAACAGAAGACCCGCCGCACCAACAGGAAGCGCACTCGATAACCTGCTCAGCATCGCCGACGGTGCCCAACCCACCAGACAGCCCGTCGCTGCCCCAAGGCCACGTCCAACGACGCCCCGACCTCCCCAGACTGCCTTCGAGTCCGACCTCGACGCCTTCACCCTGAATAAGCCCGCCATCACATTTGACGAGGAGAACAAGTCCGCCCAGCCCACCCCCGGACCCAATTTCTCCACCGAGCTCGTCTTCGATCCCACGTCTGGCACCTTCAAGACCGAGCTGAGGCAAGCTCTGCCCGCGTCCGAGGAGGCGTCCACTGCCGCCCCAGCAGAGCCCGCTACCGACGCGCCCACGGCCCGCCCATTCACGGTGTTTGCCCCCACCACGGTGGACTCCTCCGCCCAATCGTTCGAGCCCCTCACCTTCCCCAGTCCTCGGCCCACTAGCCCCAGCCCAGCCCCATCGACGCCAAGCCCGGTGACCCAATCCTCTCAGCCAGCCTCGCCCACTCCCAGCCCCGCGGGCAGCTTTTTCTTCCAGCCCTTCCCTACCCTTGGCTCGCCACGCCCCATCACTGCCACGACTCCTCAGCCCCAACGTGTCCCCACTCCCACACCTTCATTCATCAACCTCTCTAGCCCTCAACCTCAGCCCACGAGCGGACAGGCCTTCCCCCTGCAGCCACAGCCCACGGGTCAAGCCTTCCCACAGCCCACTCAATTCGGCACGCCACTTGCTCAGCCCTTTTCGATCTTCAACTCTCCCCGCCCCTTGAGCTCCGCTGCCACCTCCGAGCCCCCGGTGCCCGCTCCCACCCAGCCCGCAGCTAGCCCCACCCAAGCCCCTCAAGTCTCTCCTGCTGGACCCACCCCTCAAGTGCAGTTTGGCTTCCAGCCCATTCCTCAGCAGCAGCAGCAGCAGGCTGCTGCCCAGCCTCCTCGACCTTCGTTCGGCCAACCTCAGTTCCAACAGGCTGGACGGCCCTTCACAGCCTTCGCCCAAGGCCCCCCGCCTCAGCTGAGTGGAGCCCCGCGACCTGCCCAGTTTTTCGGACAGCCTCAATTTCAAGCCAGGCCCCAGGGCTTCCAGCTGGGTGTGCCGCCTCAGCTTCAGCAGCAGCAACAGCCTGGAGGCCGGTTCGAGCCCTCGAATCGACCCGCCCCACCGCCCTCGGGCGCCTCTCCGTTCACCGTTTTCAACCCAGCTGCTCTGCGAGGAGCAAGGTTCTTCTGAGGTTCCGGCCCCTCATGCTCAACTTACACATCCCCCAACAAGACATATCCTCTAGTCCTTATTGTTATCCTTGTATCATCAACTATTATTCCTGCGTGCTTAATAATAAAATCTCCTCAATAAACAGTGGCCTTGTTTCGCGCACCAATTTCAAATGCTGGAATGGATTGCCTGACCTCAAATTCGATGCGGCGGTCAAGACTGCGCCGCTCTATCTCTCCTTCATGCTGGCCTTGAGCTATTAAAACTGTGCTCCAACCCACCTACATATATATACCAGTAGATGCACATTGACAGTTTCGAAACTCGTTTTGCAGTTTCCTTCTTCAAGGCCGGTCGTGGCACAACTTTGACCAGATTTCTAGCTTTGCTCCACTTTTTCCTTCCTCATGCTGTTGCAATTCATATTTAAGGTCAACTTTCGGCCTTGGACGGCTGAATTGCTGCTACCTAATGTAAAACACACGCTCCCAGCTCGTCTGGGAAAAATACCACAAAGAAAAATCCCCCCATTGAATGAAGCAATTTTCAATTTCATGTGACCTCCATGCACGTTTCTTTTATTAGGCTTAGCCAGCTGAATATCACAATTGCAGTCGGGTTCTTAATCAAAGCTGCCAACAAATGGTTGATTATTGAAAAAGTCAACTTTAGCGCTTTTAAAATGCTCCCAGGAATGATACTGTGGCCATTTGCACCAGAGGTAGGTTGTTCAATTTATTTCCATGAACAATTGGAGAGCGAACTTTTCTACAACTGGAACCGCTAATTGAATGTCTTAAAAATGTCTTAAAAGTAAATGTCACTCTCACTGAATGTTTCACGAAATTTGCGCTCAAGCTTATAATGTGTATTATTAGCAAAGGAAGCGAGCGCGGCTTACAAGGCACATTTAGCATCGTGATAATTGATAGTTGCTGCAAGCTCAAAATAGGTAGGATCCCTACATTCGGATCGAAGGTCAGTTGACTCCTCTCAGAAAAATTGATCGCAGCGTCGAGCTATCATTGGCATTTAGAAACAGCAAACGAAGTTCAGCTAAAGTCATCCATTGACATGGATGAAACCATCGGCAACCATTAGCTAGCCAACAGGAGGAAGTATGGCAGCGAAGAAAAAATATGATGCTTGCTGATGGCCTTCCAAACAAACCTACTTATATTGCCGAAGGGAGAAAAGCCATTGGCGGTCGACTTCCCTGCCAAAATGTTGATGGCCTTGGATGACACCTAAGGGCCAACTCCGCCACTGATCTACTTCATAGCAAAAATGACCGACCGTTGCCTTGACTATTTCTAAAGAGTTGACGCAGGCTATATAGACTTCAAAACCCGCTCTCGATCCTACCTAAGTCAGCGTGGATATTGTTTTCATAAATGATTTATTCTAATTGCAGCAGTCCAAAAAGGTTTTATATTAATTTAGTCTATCCTTTTTTCTGGCATGTTTAGTGTGACTTGAAAGTTTCTTTAGGAAAGCATTCAACAAATTGTGCTTTATTCATGAATGAATTTGGCCAGTCTCCGAGCACCTGCATTGCTCGCCAATGCAACGATCTTTTTTAACTACTGCTAGGCAGCAGTCTCCGCTGTCAAAGCTGCATTGGGGCCTGTTGTTCGAGCCGTCGCAAAATCCATCACCCATGCTGGAGTATTTGCACCCTGGTTCAAGACAGTGTTATGCGTGTCGATCGTAAAAATAAGCCTTAACTCACCTTCAGTCAGAGCCACGTGAATTCCCCCAGTTGCAAAGCACCAGCACTCGAGGCAATTGGATTTGTCGATGGTTGGGAGGCAGCAATCTCCGTTGTCGTACTCGCAGGATGCTAAATTCATGGAGTCGTCGCAAAAGCCGTCGCCCACAAACTCTTTGATGCATTCAGCCACTGAAAGAGAGACTAATTTAAAAAGCACATTACTGGCGCTTGAAAATCCTGCGGACCCTCCTCAACTTTGGCCTTTTGATCCGTCAAATAGAAGAGAGTGACAACGAAGCCGGTGGCCAAAATGCAGAAAAGGGAAAATTTCAGCAAGCTCGGCGTTCGTTCGTCGGGTGGTTGGGCTGCTACAAAGGGCTCTTGTCTTGGCCCTCCGATGCGGCTGGACAACATTTCCGCTGCGACTAAGGTCCCTGCCCAAAACCCCAATCGATGCAATTATTCAACGATTTTCGTTGCATTGGAGAGAGCGGAATTAACTTTGAGTGGAAGGTTGCGTGAGTTGCGCCGAAATTAGCGAATGCTGCGCGGAAAGTAAACAAACAGAAATGTCAGATGATGTGGGCAACTACCAGCTGGCATCGAATCGTGCGGAGCGGACAACGACTGCCTAGCGTGATTCCGTTCCGGAGTGTGCGATCCAAAGGCCTCAATCAGCCGCTCGTCAGACTCGAGGGCGGATCGCGGGAGCCCAAGTGGAGCCAGCTGACCAAGCCGCTCTTGTTCACCCTCGGCTTCGGCCTCGTCACCCTCAACGGAGCCTTCATCTACAAATACGAGTTGCTGAGGAGCCAAGCTCTCAAGAAGCGCAATGCCATCGTGGACTTTTTCGAGTCGCTGCAGAGTCCGTCCATGGCCAAAGTGAGCGAGCTACCATTTATGCTGGTTCAAATGCCTCATTCAATCTTCTAGGCCGGCGATTGGAGGCGGGAGCTGAACCAGCTGTGGAACAGCCTCGATGACGGCCACCGGCTCTTCGTGCCCATTTTCGCCGCCAACCTGGCCGTCTTCCTTCTCTGGAGACTCCCATCCCTGACACCGGTGATGACTCGCGTGTTCTGCTCCAACCCCTCCGCCAAGACAGGCACCTGCTGGCCCATGCTGTTCAGCGCCTTCAGCCACTACGGGCCCATGCACCTCGGATTCAACATGTTTTGCCTCCAGTCCATCATGCCGCCGTTGGTGAGCATCATGGGCAAGGAGCATTTCCTTGGCGTGTACCTGACTGCAGCGGTCGTCTCCTCCATGGCCAGCTACGTTTTCAAGGTAACCAGGCTCACTCGTCACCGAATTCGTGCTCAGAGTCTCTTTCCAGATTGCATCCGGCCTCGCAGGCCTCAGCTTGGGAGCCTCTGGGGCCATTTTCTGCCTCCTTGGCATCTACGGCACTCTGATGCCGGATGCCATGATGCAATTCATTTTCCTTCCTTGGTACCCCTTCACAGCAGCCTCGGCCATCAAAGGCCTCGCACTCTTCGACACTGTCGGCCTCATCGCGGGCTGGAAGTTTCTGGATCATGCGGCTCATCTCGGCGGACTTTTGTTCGGAGTCTTTTGGATCAAGTATGGCCTCTACGGCGTTCAGCAAGTGGTGCAGAAATGGCACCAACACAGAAATAAACCCACTTGAATCATGTATTCAGTCCAAGTTGAGAATTCTGATACGATTTAAACTACAGACAGTATTTTTTTAACAAACAAAGAATCTAAAACATAGAGTATGTATTTATTACATGATAAAAGGTAAGTTGTAATGTTTCTAGAGAGAAAAAGATAATCGAGAGAGACAAAGGTAATACACCACGCGAAAACTTGAAAAAATATAGTAGCAGTAAAGGTTGAGGGGAAAATGCTAGAAAACATGAAATAAAAAAACACAACTTAGTAATGGGAATGCAGTATCAAAAAAATAAAGTATTTAATTGTGTGTAATATATCTGTACTCAATGGTGTTTTGAAACAAGGAACCTCTGTGTGCTTTTCAGACGAAAAGTAATAGTAGTAGTATCGA
This sequence comes from Paracyclopina nana, assembly GCA_019096065.1. NCBI lineage: Eukaryota > Metazoa > Arthropoda > Copepoda > Cyclopoida > Cyclopettidae > Paracyclopina > Paracyclopina nana. The sequence goes on along the minus strand of JAGUCH010000001.1, from coordinate 9,697,509 downwards.
AACCCTCAAAAATACTGTACAATTTCACTACTACATCAACAATAAGATGACAAAAGTTGCTGGTTTTCCTACGATATTGCAACAATTACACATCAAAGCTGCTTCATTGATTCTTCAGTTTGTGCTGACAAAAGCTTCTTGCTGTTCTTCCAACATTGATATAATAATTACTGCTAACATGTGTAGTTTTAAAAATCTCATCAAGCACCTCTCACTTCAATCCTGATTTAGTTTTCAACATAGCTATTGCACAGGAAGGGGATTTTGTAATGATGGGGCCAATAGAGTCGTTGTAGAAATTCACAACTAAGTTGCTTGCATTGCAATAATTTGACTTCATATTCAGGGCTGGTAGCTACGATGCTGAAGCAAAGGGGAGGGCTGTGCATTTTTAATATAAAAAACAAGATATCACAGCATTTCACATTTTTTTTTCTTCTTTCATTCCTCTTCTTCTGCAATCAATAACTACTCGTATATATATTTATCATATGTAGAATATAACATATCAAATAATATGGTAGGTATATAGTACGTGTTTTGCTTACTAAATGCACACATTTCCTTTTTTGTTCATGATGCTTCTTCGTCAAGCTTTCACAACGCTTTCGTTATTTTCTTCAGTTAGATCCATGAATTTCAATGATTTGTTGCATGACAATGCCAACAAAGAGAGCAAACACTGTGAAGCCGACGACAATCACAAACGCCCTCTGTGTGTCACTCAGCGCAGCGTCCCTCTAGAATCACGAAAAAACCACGTTATTTCAAAGACCATATGACGATCGACAGGGATCATTTACCTGTGGCAAAAGTCCAGAACCGGAAAAGGTCGCTGTTCTTCTGGATGAGCCCAAGTTCGCTCCGTTGCTTCCATGGCCGTCGTTTGATAAAGTGGTGAAAACTGCGGGAGGAGACAAAGGTCCGGCCAATTCCGCACTACCAGTAGCCGGAACTCGGACCCCGCAAACGCGGATAGTGTACTCGGTTTTGGGCTCCAGGCTGCTCGCTCGAAATTGAGTGTCGGATCCGGAATAAATCTGTTGGAAAAACGATGGTCAATGGCTATTCCTAAGCTATGATGAGTCAGTGTGCAAACCGTTTTGGCCTCGTTGTCCCTCACTTTAGTAAGTGAGACTTTGTAGCGTAGGTCTCCCTGCCCGGGTACGTGCTTGAGGGCTGACCATTCAACCAAGCATCCATCTTCAGTTATGTTGCTCACTCTTGGGGCAGCTGAAAAAGCCGGAAATTAAAAAAATCCCTCTATCTCCACCGAGAAAAACTCTTACCTTTGACAGGTTGCGGATGTGCATAGGCTGTCTTAAACTCGTAAACTTGGGAATAGGGTCCGTGTCCGGCTGCATTTGAGGCGCACATGCGGAACTTGTAGGTTTTGTTCTCGACCAACTTGGAGACTTTGTGGGACAAGCTGGGCCCACTGTAGACCACCTGGAACCTGAAAAGAGCGCCTTTGAGACACCATTTGGAGACGACAATGACGGAAATTTACTGATTTCTGGAGTTCTCCATCTCCAACGTGTACTGGCATGGATCTGACAGGCTAGTCGACGCATTTGACTTGGAGTCACCCCACTTTAGCTTGAGCAAATTGTGGTTTGCATTCACGCATTCGCATCGGGGCGGGGCGGGGGGTAGGGGCCTCGTAGAGAGCCTGGAGACCGAACTGAACGGCCCCGATCCCACACAGTTGACAGCCTGCACTCGGATAGAATAGATTGTATCCGGCCTGAAATCAATAAGCATGAGGCCGCGGGCCTAAACTAATACTCATATGATGATATTACTTGAGAGGCTCGAGAAGAAAGCTGGTTTCGGGTCCCTGGGTGGAAATGACCGAGGAGCCAGTGTCAACGTTGTAGTGGGTGATGTGCTCTCCGTTGGACTGTGGCCGCAACCACGCCAAAACCATGGACACTGCACTGGCCTCCTTGACATGGAGGCCGGTCACAGCTGCGGGCGCTGAGGGAGGCGTAGCCACTTCGGCCAATTCCGACCAGTCAGAAGCTCCAGCACTGTTGACCGCACTCACCCTAAACTGATAGGTCGTGGCCGGGTCCAAGTTCCTGAGGACAGAATTGAGACGTGTCTCAACAATAACGTATTGTTTAAGTTATACCTTGCTTCAAAAGTTCGGTTGGGGCCAGAGTACACGTTGCTGAACAAAAGCTCTTTGGGCAGATCATCAGACTCTACGAAAGGCTCCTGGGTCAACCTAGGCAGATCATCGTCCCGGAGCTTCACCGGAGACTGCTTCACCTTGGACGGCCTTTGCGGCCTGTCCTCGTCGTAGGAGTCGGAATTGTCGTCAACCTCGTTGTCGTTGCTGCGGAAGGACTTCCGCTTGCGCTTCACGACCTTCCTTTTGTTCACCGTGGTGGTCTCGTTCTCGGAGTCGGGGGATTCCTGTGGCTCCTCATCCTCCAATTCCTCCTCGTCCTCGTCAGAGTCGTCGTCTTCTTCGACGATCGAGGAAGAGGTGGAAGATGACCTCGACGATGACGAGGCAGCGATGGCCTCGAGCAAGGGCACGGTGGGCGGTGAAAGACATTTGCGCGAGGCGACCACGGCCAGTTGAAGGCGGTACTCGTTCACTACGGCCCCATTGAACGAAGGCTCGTTCCACTCGACGAGGATGACGGTCGGGGAACGAGCGGTGACTCTGGGCGGCAGCGGTACGTCGGGAGCCCCGGCGCCCGAGACGATTTCCAGCGAGTCGGACCACGGGCCCGGCCCGACGCGGTTGAAGGCTCGAACCTGGAACAGGTACGGCCGTCCGGGCAGCAGCGAGGCCACGACGCATTCCGTGTCGCGGCCCTTGTAGACGGCCCTAGTCTCGTTGTCTGGACTCGTCATGTCGATTTCGAACTCGGTCACGGCTGAGCCACCGTCAGCCTCCGGCCAGCCCCATTTGAGATGCAGGGAATTGGCTTTGGGTTTGCCATGGGGCCTCGGCGGCGCACACTGTCCCGGGGTGACGGGCTCGGTGCAGATGTGGCACACCTCCGAGTAGTCGGACACGCCGCCCTTCGATGTGCAGGCTACCCTCACTTTGTACTGGGTGCCGGGGTACAAAAACTCGCAGAGGTACTCGAGGCCGCCGCCTTGGTAAACGGTCTGCCAGCCTCCGCCCCCGTCAATTTCCAGGATGTAGTTTTCCACGGGTGAGCCACCGTCATCCGAGGGCGGGTCCCATCTCACCTTGAAGCTGTGCGGGTGGAGGCGGCCTTTGGAGGCGGGCCGTAGGGGTGGCCCAGGGACATCCGGCAGGGTAAAATAGGACACCTCGTCGCACCACGGACTTTGGCCTTCCTCATTTTGAGCCCGAAGGCGAAACTTGTAGGCCGCGTTGCGCCGTAGCCCCGTGCTGATGTGGTTCGTGTCCGAGCCCGTGTACACGGGCAAAAAGCCATGTCCGCTGATCTGGTCGTCCATGTGCAAGATGAACTCGGAATCTGTCAACCTTTTCGACCATACCAAATGCAACGAGGACTTGGTGGCCTCTTTCAGGCCGGGAGGCTGGGGCTTGGGAGGCGCAGTACCCTGGGTCTGGAAGGCCACGATCTCCGATGGCCTCGAACGCCCCAACTCGTTCTCGGCCACCAGCCGGAACCGATAGGCCGACGATGAGGCCAGCTTGGTCATGTTGAAGTTTTTGGCACGGCCGCGAAAGACCTCCACAAAGTTGTCAATGGCAAAGTTGGCCTTGCAGGAGCAGTAGGTGGTGTCGGTGTTGCAGGCGCCACACCACGATCCGAATGTCGGAGGCTGGCCTCGGCCTTCATCAGACTCCAGAATGTAGTGTTGGATATGGCGACCATTGTCATTGGGAGCATTCCACCTGAGGTTGACAAGAGCATATAAATATCGGACATGCAAATTGGGAAGCGTGCTGTAAAATACCTGAGGCTGAGGCTGGTCTTGGTTCTGCTAACAAGTTTTGGAGGAGCCGGCTTGTCCGGCTCACAAGGTTGGGTCTCGAAGGACACAGTGTCACTAGCGCCTCCTCTGAGGTTGTCCGTCATGGCGTGGATCCGGATGTGGTACTCGGTGCACGGCCTCAAATCCGTCAACCTGCACTCAATGGAGGATGTGGTGAAGATGGACCTGTACTTGCCGTCCTTGCCCTTGTCGGACAAGCAGACTTCGTAGCGAAACTCCGCATCGCTGATATGCTCGAGGGACTCGAATTTGGCCCCTCCATCGCCCTGATCCCGGATGGGAGGCCCCCACTTGAGGAGAGCGCTGCGACCTTCAATCTCGGTGACTTTGGGGGTTCGAATAAGTGAAAGCAGCTCGACTAGAAGTTGCTGCATTTCCTCATCCTCCTCATGGCCGACTCCGGACTCCTCCGAGTCATCTTGGTGACTTCTCGCCGTTTTGCCTCCCCGATTGGCCACTGCGGAATTGGCGTTGGTGTTTCCGGGTGAGGTACTCGAGGTTATGTTGGGTCCACCGCTCGTGCTGCTGTTGCTGCTGCCAATTCCACTCGAGCCACTTCCTGAACTGGGGCTCCGGAAACTGGTGCTCTCTGTGGAAATAGCAAAGCCCAACTTAATTTCCATATGTGCTCGAAAACCGATGCTGCTCAACAACATAGAATATGGGCGTACGGAGGGGGATGTGAACCGACTGAATATAACCGGATATTAATTCACACAACTTAAATGTGATGGAGCGAAGGAAACATGCGCTTTTTTTCTGAAAGGCAAAATCTTCCCTAAAGTGAGGTGCACTACTACTGCACGTGCGATCGCGGGGGAAATGCCTTCTGTCGTACGCCAAGGAAATAACCTCATTATGAAAGCTCTGTTGATCGAGCCACACTGACGTGAGGGTTTTCCTTCTCATAATATCACGGCTGAATAATTTATGACAAATTGGTGTTGGACGTAATTAATCATGCTTTGCGAGCTTTTCTCTCGCTTAATGAAAAAGACAGCAAGGAGGAAAGTTGTACCTTGAGGCCCACGAAATTTAGCATGCGGAGAGCGCGTTCTCGTGGTGATTGCATTGTGGGCGTGGTGAGGGGTGGTGGTCAAAAGACCAGTAGGCAAGACCACGCCCAAGTGGGGCGACAAGTACGCTTTCCCGTTGCTAACAGTGGCTGTTCGATAGCCAAAGTTAGGCGTGGTAGGTCCGACTGGTTAATGCAATAATAATGCAGAGTGAAAGAATTTTAGCAGTTGAGGAAATCGTAAGTAGTGTTAGCTAAGAAGGAAGCGCGACATTCGCCGGAATCTTGGGCTTTACCTTTCCCTCTGCTGTTCTTGGCGGGAGAGGCCGGCGGCGTGGCCATGGGCTGCCTTCCACTCCCCCGCATTCGGCCAAACTTGGATCTTGGGTATCCCGGCGGTTGGCTTCCAAAGCTGCCTCCGCCACTCCCACTTGAGGGCGTGGGGGAGGGTCCATGCGAAGAGGGCGTGGTGGCTCCAGGAATGATGGGCTGTCCATATTGGCTACTAGGGAATGGCTGCCTCGGAGGTGCTCCGCTGCAATTAGTTGAGGGCGTGGTAAAAGGCGTGGCACCTGTGGCCGTTACCACGACTCCTGGACTGCTGGCTAATGTTGAAGTCTGTAACCAAAGCAAAAAAGAACCGAAGGTAATGAGACCGTAATTGCTATCGTCATAATGAGCTAGGTGGTAAAAATCGATCCATCGCCGCCATGTCAGGCATGTCTAATTAAGAAACTTTTTTTCGCCGGCCGAAAAAGGCGATTTGTTTTGATCCAGAAGGTGAAAAGGGGGGACGAAGATGTGGTGGACTAGTTAGTGCTTAATGGTGGCAGCAATGCCGAAAGAAGGAGGGAAAGGTGAGAAGCTTTCCAAAGGAGAGAAATGTTTGCCAAGTTCCTCAAATATTGTATATAGGGTCTATGTACATTGTCGAGTGGTTATATGGCACACATTGTACTGAGCATACAAACATGTGGCTGATGGCCTGCACCGGCCACACAGTGGCGATTGGCCCTTAAAGCCCCCAAAACCTGGACATGCGCAATGCCATCATGGGATGAGGCAAGATAGGTTGGGTTTCTAATGCGGTGAACTGCACTTGTCTAAACATAGTCAGACCTCACCCCTGAAGCTAAATAGAAAGCAGCAGCAAATGGCTTATCTTCTTTGCGGAGCAAATTTTGAGAGACCACGATGATCTGAGTCAATATTGGCCGATCATTAGAAAGCCTTTAGACTTTTTGCCGTGGCCTTTTAGGGGGCTGCTGTGTGCGTCATTAGCCAAGGTAATTTCACCCTGCGATGGCTTGCCAAAGTCCCGGGCCCTCAAATCAAAGTAAATGTCAGCATGAGAGCTGAAGGGCGGCAAATCAAGCTAAAAGTTGCTAGGACAGCCAAAGATCTTGTGATGATGAAGGTTGGCTGCATTAATCTTTCATTTATTGCTCTCTGTTGTTTGAGAGTGAAAGTCGGGGATAGGTCCTCTGGCTTAATTTACGACGCCATCATTTCTCAAACTGTCACAATATATAATGGGCGCGAGCAGAGAGCTCTGTTGTCTGCAAACAAGCCAATCCAATCGGAAATAAGCATGATAACTTAATAGTCCTGGTAATCATCTCGAAATTTCCCTTCGTGCTAGTAGCAGCAAAACTCGAGAGCTAGGCAAGAAACTTTCCTCTGCCAACTACTAAGGAAGCTTGAGTAGAAAAGTTTTCTGTTTACACTTCAGTCAGTCGAAATATGCATAATTTACAAAGAGAGCCAGAGTAGACATATATATATACACAACGCGACGAAGGGAAGGAAGTCTAGGGGAAAAGAAGCCGCCAGCTTTATAAGCAAAGAGCAGCAACTTCAATTTTGCCAATTGATGATTTGGAAAGGCAATTTCTGCGCGAAAAAACAAACGTTGTCTCGAGCGTTTCACTATGCGATCTTGCGTCAGAAAGCTACTTAATTGACCGGTATTACTGTGAGCGGTCAAAGCTTTCATTGAGAGAGCTTACAAATTCGATCTAGCAAACTGCAAATGCACAGCAGTACCTTGAATTGAGCATAGAGGGAGAGAAGGGGGAAGAGGAAAATCAGCGAAATCAGCATGTGCTCAGCTGACGATGCAGCCCATTATTATTATCAGCTCTGGACCACTCATACATAATGGCCACCAGATATGCAGACTGGGCAACTTTTTGGGGTCACCTCGCTGACTTTTCTCAATCGTGGACAAGAAGGCCATTGTTCACATTCAGAAAAGGTGGAAGCTCGGAGTGCAATTTACAGCGGAAGCCTCAATGTGGCTTTTTCCTGCTGAACTCCAGGGTAGAATGCATGCACGTGTTCAATGAGAGCAACAGCTTTCGCAAATGTTTGCAGGCAACAACTATACCAAGCAAAACAAAGAAGTGGAAAAAAGTTTGCTCGGAGCTCAACAAGCCAGGCTAGCCTAAGTTCGTACAGGAGGGTCTTGCTTAACTTGTCGGTCGTAGACGCTACAGCAAGGTTGCGTGTCGAGGTAGCCCTAAGAGAGCGTGCACGCTTGCGTGGCCACGCCTAGGTTGCGTGACCAAGAATTAGAGCGAATTAAATTGCTCTTAATCTGGCATTCAGCTGAAAAGCAGTGAATCACTCTAATGAAAAGAGCAATTAAGAGGGTAAAATTGAATTTCCTACGTAGACGAAAAGACCCCTCAGGGCATAATTATAAGGAAAGGTTACTTTTCGCTTCTCCTTTTCAAGAAAGCCATTGGACTTGGCTAGGGTCTAAAAAAGAGAGGAGCCAGCTGAGTTCCTATAACGAGGTATCTTGTCAACTGCCAGGTCTTTACCACAAAAGCCAGCCGACTAGCAAGTCCACACAATTCAACGAGGAAGAGGAAAGTCAAGAAGCAGCAGTGCGAAAGAAATGGCTTTTAATGCTCCACATCTAGTGCCAGGAGTGCATGCACCTTTCTCCACCAACATAGCGAGCGCGCACATTTTATTTTGCAGAAAATAATAAGCAGGTAATCGCTACATTTAGCCCCAGATGTTTCAAAGGTAGCTTGCAGGAGAGGAATCTTTAGAGTTCCTTTCCATGTACACGTCTATCATCATTTCAGAAGCTTAGCCATTTTGAAGCCGAGCAGTACATAAAATTGGATCGAATTTAGGAAGAGGAAGAAATGTAGACAGAGAAGGAGATGGGAGAACGTGATCAATGCATTATTCATGAGGAAGGGATTTTGCACACAACATTCCAAGAACAGAACTGGAATTGATCTTGTTTTGCTCGCTGAGCCAAGAGGTTGCGGGAGACATTGCCGCGCTTTTTTGGCATTTCTACCGAGCCGCCACCGCGTGACACCAGGCTGACTCGGATGCAAAAAGCGAGAGGAGCTTTTAGTGCATTCGTAACTGATGATGATGATGGAGCTTTCTAAAATTGGGATAGGATGTGGCAAGATTCTCATTCATCAAAGCTCAGCTCTGAAACCAATATCTTATCTTCCATGCTCTAATGTAGACTCCTGCTTCAATCTCTTCCTCTACAGAACTTGACATGATCATCAGTTACATGGGAGAAATAGCAGTAACTTCATTTCCAAAAGCCAATTATCTCCCGACGAGGACAGCAATTCAAGTCAAGTGTGCGATAATGGCTACAATGTGCAATTTTCATTTTACTGAGGATTCAGGTTTTTTTTTGAATGGCCAACAAACAAATTCATTCATGAAAAGCCCATGCTAGGATTAGAGACTTTTCCAAAATGTTTTGAAAAGGTGCAGCTGATCAAGGATGAAAAGTAAACAAAGTCACGAGCTGGCATTAGAAAAGCGGGCGCACTAAACATAATTTTTATGCGTAGCGATATTTAATGCCTTGTTCATGTATGAAGAATGCCTTTAGGTATGGAAAAAATTGTCTTAAGGAAAAGTGAATCTGTTGCTAGCTGCCACTCTACGAGTTCAGCTTGGGGCCGAGCAGCGTTTTTATTGGCAATTTTTGCTATTTTGTCTCATGGTTTTCAGCTTATTTGAAAACAAATTACCTTTCATCACGTTTCTCTAATGAAAGATTAAATTTAACAATTGATTTTGCTCAAAAGGACTAAAATGTGCAGCACTTATGTCCTGTTCATGTACGCCCCAAACTCCTTATGAAAATGCACCTCAAGGAAAGGAGAAAAATTGTCTTATGCCAAGCGCCAGCTGATGCTAAAAAAATCAGATCGACTTTAAGCCAACTTGACAGTAAACAAATCTAATTTTGGCTATTAAGCACTCTACATTTTAGCCATTTTGAGCAAAATCAATAGTTAAATTTCAACTCTTATCAAAGAAACGTTAAGAAAGCTAGTTTGTTTTGAAAAAAGCTGAAAACCGTGAGACAAAATAGCAAAAATGGCCATTCAAAACGCTGCTCGGCCCCAAGCTGAACTCGTAGAGTAGCAGTCAGCAACAGATTCACTTTTCCTTAAGACAATTTTTTCCATACCTTAAGGCATTCTTAATACATGAACAGGGCATTAATAGCCAAAATTAGTTTTGTTTACTTTCAAGCTGGCGCTTGTCATAAGACAATTTTTCTCCTTTCCTAGAGGTGTTTTTCATGCAATTTTCCTAAGGAGTTTGGGGCGTACATGAACAGGACATTATTCCCGATATAAATACGCCTGCGCATACAGTTCGAAGGCTTTTTTTGTCGGTAGAAAGAAGGAAATAAATATATGAGAGAAACGGCAAAAGCGACAGCAGCAAGCTATTATCGATTTTGAAGAGTCAATATGCTGGGCCGAAGAGCTTTCTGTCCTTCAACTCCAATTTTAGACGAGGACACTTACATATGGCGTGATTGGAACTCCGTGATGAGACTGAGGAGGTGGCTGATGTTGACTAAGCATATCAGGAGCCAAAATGACATGTTGCAATGTACCGTTGGGGTCAAGGATTTGTTGAACCATATGGCCTTGAGGCACCTGAAACGAGTGTTCCAACATGAAACTTAATTTGGGGCCCTTCGGCAGCCAAGCCATCGCTTGAAAAGCACCGTTAAGCGGAATTTCATCAGCCAAGCCAAATGTTCACTGATGTGCTAGGAAAAAATAGGCTCCGACATTCACCGTACGGCTTAATCGATTATTGCAGTCAATTCTAAAACAACTCCCTTTGATCTGTCATGGCTTTGAACATATGCCGTATGACTCCCAAGGGACATTATTAAGGGTGAAAGAAACCTACCTGCATTGGTAGTGCCACAGGTGGAGAAGAATTGGGCGATAACATCCGAATGTGGGCAGGACCTGAAAAGTAGGAAACAATTGAGCATATTTTGAACACACAAAAGCGATGGTTAACTGAGAAAGCTCTAGAGCCCTTGATCAGTGTGGTCAAATTGATTTTTTGGTAGACTGAGAAATAACATAATTTCAAAGGTACTCTTTTATGGATTTCTTGCCATGCGACTAACGGGCTTCATAACTTATTCCATCGAGCTCGAAGAAGTCTACATTGAGTACCCCCCGTTTCTAAACAAGTTAAAATGAAAGCGCAATCATCTGCATGTACCCAGCCCAGAAGGAGGCGTGGCCTGGCCATTAAATTCTCCAGGAGGTTGAGGAGAGACTGGTATGACAGCGGGCACTTCCTGACTATGTTCCACCAACAGTGAGGGAAAATACTCAGCCGGGCTGTAAATTTCCCCACAAGGCCCCACCATGGATCCATCGGAGAGAAAACTCATGTGAGCAAAAGCAGGGTTCACAAACAAGTCATTATGGGGCAGCTGCGTTGGGTAGGGCTGCAGGGGCAGATCAGAGGAGGTGAAAATCGGCCGTCCGCTCGACACGTGGCGTTTCACGGCAGCTGACGCCATGATGACGTCACCAGCCTCGGGCACGCCACCTATCGTCAGCGTTTCCTCCTCGGCTTCTTCGTAGGGGATGTAGTAAGCCTAATTGCAATCGAATATAGCAGTACGTCAATGTGGAAGCATTGGCTCGGAGAGAATACCGGTGCAATGTTGTAGCAGTAGTCATGCCAGGCCGTGGAATTTACGTCTTCGTGGCTGATGGCGGGCTCCTCATCGTTGCCAATGGCAGCCTCTGCCACGCATGTAATTCCAGGATCAATGTCCTGTCCTCCAACAGTAGTTTCTTCATCAGAAGCCCGCTTTTCTGGTGCCAATGATGACGATGAAGAAGAGGATGTAGCAGAGGTGGAATTTTGACAAGTAGACTCGTTTTCGATCAGCATCAAAACTTTTGTTGACTAGGGTCGACTGAAACGTGGCCGCTGTTAGTTTAAGTGGATGTATTCAGCAGGCAATAAACGACCTTTGAAAATTACATTTTCGTTCCCCTTAGGGACCTTGTTATGCCTGAAATCCCATATTTCAGTTTATTTTCTGCCAGCTATACCTAACTACAATAGTGTGTGTGTGTGTGGTTGACATGTGACAAATTACGAGAACAAAATCCTCTGCCATTTTCTCTCGGGAGGTAAAAGCTAGAAGAAGTGCTTTCAATTTTTGACATGCTCACGGCGGAAAATTTTCCGGCTGTATCTCTCTTACTCCACGCCACTAATATGATTTATTAAGGACAGCTGGTCTACTACATTTCTCATCTTCCATTCATGAGGTCTTGGACAATTAGAGAATGGCTTGACAGTTCAACTTTTTGCCTTGGATGACGAGAACTGCGTAACTGCGCTAATGTCAGTGGTTTTCCCGTAATAGTTATGCGTTTTGAAAAGGAGTAGAGTTCATGGATGAACAGAACCTTCCACTGAAGAAGTCCTTTCCCGAGTATTTATGGAGCTAGAGCCAAAAAACCTAGGACCGAAATTTCGTCCTGCTGTGGCAGTCTTTAGAGATGGATTAGAAAGCAAGTTAGGACGGAAAGGGAAAACTTTGGTTTTCGTATCAGAAGGCCGTTCTCGTGTTCTAGAAAGAGCTAAGCATAGGCAATGCTTGGAGTTAAGCAAATCAAGACTGTTCTGCTGACTTATTGTTTGGCGTAATTAAACGAAATGTTCATTCCGTAGTAACTAGAATCTCGGCCAGCATGCCCTGCTTGCTATCAGTTTTCTCCGAAATGAGAACGGGCTAGAGCATAAAAAGGCTAACATTCTTCTTTCAAGGGAATCATCAATAACGTCTTCTTCTCCTCCTCTATCTGGAGCACATTACACATCTAATATGATGAAGAATTTATGTCATGTTCAGAGGCATTTGATGAGCAAAAGTATTCGCGGGGACAGACGCTTCCCCCTCGCGGCCGGGCTAGGGGGCGACAATAACAGATGAATGGGCATTTTCAGGATGGAAAAAATGATAATTCCGAACGGATCCATGAAAAGTCCTCTCGGCGTTACTTATTTCGCAGACGAGCGTGATGGGAAACGAGCGAGATAAATGCTCGTCTCGAGCTGCCTTGGCACCTTTTTACACCGGAGTTAGGGGTGAACATAATTGAAGACGACCAAGCAAAGAGGAAGAAAAATGGAGATAATTGTGCTGGGAGGAGAAAAGTTGCTGTCTCGTGAGATGATCTTTGAGCCGTTTCCGCTTCCAAAACTGATGCAAGTCATGGATAAGACCAAGTCGTAGGCTTCGAGTAAATTTGCCGCGCTCGACTCCTATTAATTTGGCTTCTAATCAAACGTACTCTCTGCCAAGTGGTAGGAACAATTTCACTTATTCATAGAATAATGTTTCAAATACTGCATTCGTATCTCAGTCATTTCCCTTCGAAGAAGTGTCGCAGCTGAGTCGAATAACGAATTGAGTACTTTATCTGCACACAATTTTTAACTCGAGGATGTGGTCGGTGGAAGAATCGAATTCGCGCGGCAGTTATTTCCAGCGTTGGCCATTTGCTGGCAGGAGAATTACGACCCTGATAAGATAAAGCTCTGCTTGCGCACTAAATTCATTGAATTAAGCTTGAGTAAACTAGCAGCACATCAAGAAGCTCAATCAGGCGGAAGCTGCCCGACCAACCGTGCTAATTCCAGCCATTACGGAGTAGCAGAAACGAAGAAGGGATAAAGTTTTTGAATGCGAAAAAGCAGGCCGCAGCAAAAGTGCTTTCCCCGTTTCAATTAAGTAAATCGAGTCTAAATCGTTGCCGGCAATGTCCATTCAATGGCCATGGCAGGGAGAAATAGGCATTGTGCTCGATTTACCCCTAAAAGAAGAACTAGATTGTTGCGCTTCATTCAATCACACTGATTGGATTGAGCAGAAGCCGCATCGAAGAGATAAGGTTAACTATCCAAATATCCGCTTCCCTTCTTATCGCGCGTCGAGAGCACAATAGCGCGATCGAGTGATAAAAAAGGGAATCTAATTTTCAAGAGTAGTAGTACTGAATCAACAAGTCGACTTTTTCTCTGCGGTGCTCACCCAAAACAAATTGCGTCTCCCTTCTCTGCTTTCGAGGCATCGACAGTCCGAGGGCTATAATAATTTATAGAGCTACGACGAGGACTTCCTTCACTATTTTGTCCGCCCCCCATTTCTATTAAGAAGACTTTTCTATCTCACCGAGGCAGCTGTTTCAATTAAGTTCGCTCGCTGGATTGACGTGGAACAAAACTAAAGAGCCATATATAGGTATTTTCTTATAATCAGAGTACCGCATGCTTCTAGCTAGTCTAGACTGGCCTCCGTCAAGTCATCAGATGCAATCTCGCCATTTAGCCGAGACTGCTTTCGAAAACAACAATTTTGCTGAATCTTTTAATCCTTTTCAATGAGCATTTCCTACAGTGTCTGAAAAGGGGCATTCTACTATGTTGAGGGAAAATGGGTCCTCATTGGAGTCGTGCAAAGCGAGCGAGAGAGTCACTCTAATGGCCTCAAAGTGGTTGCTACTAATGGAAAATGGTCGAGCCATTTCTCACGGGCTTTTTCCAACATTTGATCAGATTGCCCAAAAATTGGGATGCAAAGAAGCCCCCCAGAAAATGGAGGTCCCTCGAGAGACAAATTGCTTTTCCTTCAGAAGCAATTTCTCAGCAAAAAACATGCAACAACTGTTTAGCAAGCTCGGCGGCTACGCCAAGTTTTCAAATGTGAGACATTTGCCCACAACGTGCAATTCAATGAAACCCAATTATTCTTGAGATATAACCTGCGGAAGAAAAAGTAGCAATTGCCACATGACAACCCAAAAGTCAACAAGCCAGTTGATGGCAAATTGTACTAAATTACTACCAATGCAAAATACCAATACTTTGGCCACCATCCATCTAGAGCATGGCATTTTGTGAAAACATAAAACATTATTCGGTCATCTAATATACTTGAGCTAACAAGGAACCCTTTCAGCAAGCAACATCATCCATTCCCCAGAACAAACATAAAGTTTGGACAAACAACATTATATTGCCAGCATGACTTACTGGATGAAAATCCCATAATTTTTAGACCCAACATGACACAGCTGGGAAAAGGAATGTAGCGCTCCTATTCCTTAAGGAGTTTGCAAGTGAACAGAGCATCAGCCCGGATCCAACATCAAAAATCAGTACAGTGAATACACCCAACTCCAACTTTTAGCCCGGTTCCAACATGGTAAATCAGCATAGTCAGGAGACGTAACTTGACTTTTTAGCATAGTCAGGTCACAGCTAGCTCGCGCGCTCAGCTCGACCTGACTTAACTGGTTTACCGCACTGCACTATGCTGATATCCCGTGTTGAAACCGGGCTTTTAGCATGGTCCCTGCTGGCTCAACAGCACTGGTAAGCTACTGGTCTAGCTTACACTTATTTTTGTCGTCGGAACCGGGCTGTGGACAAGTTCGATTGCTTGTGCTGGAATTTGCAGAATATTGTCACTTCATCTTCAGAGCACAAAAGGCAAGCCTGAGCATGCACACGAGGGCACTGTTGAAAAGGTACATCTAGGTTGAATGATTTATTTAAAGCACACAGTGAAGCGTTTTTCGGCGGCTCTACCCCGGAATCTCTGTGCCGGTTCGAATTGCAATCGCACAGGAAAAGCTTTAAAATGGAGCGAAAAGTACGCATCATCGTGATGTGATCAACGAGTGGAACACTATGTCAAGCGAACTGTGCACTGCGCCGAGTCATGTGCCAGTGCACCAACACGGCAATTTTCCCAGGGCAGCAGATGAGCTGGGCCTGAACTACTGTTTTGTGAGTGTGTGTCTAGGATGTGAGGAGGAGAACATTTGCAATGATGCCGGATGTTAGCGCAACATGCATGAAGTGCCACAGTTCACACAGCACAGTGGGGAAAATGCGCTTAAGCTAAGTCTCATTTGGCGATTTCATAATGGACAGGCCACGGTCGTAATCGATTCTCGTGGATGGAGCAACATGCGAATCGATAATGAAGGGAGTGGGCCTCGATTTTTAAAGTGGCAAAAGTTCAAGTTGCGAAAAAGATGCTTGACTTTTTGTCAACTCCCAACCATGCTGAGCATTATGTAAGGTATTTTTTTCTGGGTTGGAAACAAAGCAAACAAAAAGCCGCTACTTGCTATGAATAACATTTGCGATGGAAATGAATAATGATCTTTTAAACTCGGAATGCTTTTCCCAAAAGCCAAATGAGTCACGTCACAATGGCTGAGTCCCATCAATGAAGCACCATGCTACAAGTCGACTGGTATCACTGCTGAAAAGAATCCGAGTTCGTAGCATTTCCAGACAACATTGAAAAAGTCAAAAGAAGCGACACCGAGGAACCGAGGCGATGGGACACGACGGCTAAAATATTTTGGCATGTGGGTGTAAACCCTAGCTTCCAAATGGTACATTTGCAATTGAGGTCTTGTCATCAAGCTCCCTCTATGGGGTAGAGACTACGACAGTCATTAAGCTGCAACAGCACGAGTTTTATGCGGCCGAAAAAGGCTTTTAGGGTCGAACTCGTCGAGATCTGCGCCAGAGTGAAATGGCCACAAGGAGCTCCATAATTTTTGTTTGCTGAAAAAAGTAAGGCAGGCCTAGTCGCATGCATGGGCAATCGTGACTGCGAGCATTGAATTGCATTCATGAAAACTGAGGCCATATTACCAGTGTGCATCATCTCCCAGTGGGATGTTAGTCAATTTACACCGTAGAGCCCACTGTGCGATAGAGAACACGCAGCATGTGAAAATGGTCATTAATCTCGAGGAATTTTATGTGGAAAAAGGTTAGAGCAATCTAGATTCGTGATCTTTGCATGGGCAAGAATCATTCTCGGCGCTAATGGTCGAAGTAAAACAATGCCCAAAAATAAGTAGAGTATAATAGTATGATGTAGCTGAGAGCGTGAGCCAGCAGGAACCGCATGCTAAAGTCTTTGCTGATTTTCCTTGTTGGAATCGGGCTACGGATGAAGAAAAAGCATGCACATGACTAGATATGGCAGGCAGCCTTTCGAAGGCTGGCCCTCCTCGACGAGAAAATCAATTGCACACTCGCCATGTTCTTGATGATCAATACGCAGAATATGATCAATATGGAAAGCTGGATAATAAGAATTTCATGGGCTGCCACCACAAGAGTCCATTTGTTGCTATTAACAATGGCACAAAGAAGCCTATCTCCCCCGAAGGCACATGGTGTAATTGCTGTAAGTACAATTACTCTACTCTCTCTCTCTCTCAGCTCGAAAGGAAAGCAGGTCACATGGTAGACGACGACGACGACGACGACGAACGCAGCAGCAACAGAGTGCAATTAATTTATGCGCTATTTATTACTTATTCCTATTATGTAGCATGCCAGACTCTACTTAGTGATCATGAAAATGTCACAGGGCCGATTGATTTTCTCTTTGGCAGAGAGGGCGATTAAAGATTGGAGGTAGCCTTCAAAAGGCTTTGCTGGGGATCAGTCATGTCAAAATAATCTTCCTCGCTGTCGTCATCGTCAGCAGCAGCAATGATGATGGAGAAAATGAAGAGAGATGACAAAATGAAAATTCGCCGTAGCTTGCCAGCGATGTCTCGAGAGACAACAGGTGGCTGGCTCATGCATTTCAAATCAGCAGCAATGAACTACAAAATAATTTCAATCCATGACAAACTTTCTCGCCTTCTCTAGGGCCCATCATTGAAGACTGCAATAATAAGCAAGATTTCAGGGAGGAGAAAGCAAGGTAAAATCAATATACAGAGCTGATTTGATCCAGAAGTCGACGTTGTTTAAACCTCACTTGGCCAGAAGACACGATCAGCAGCCCCAAGCTGCTGCCTTGCGGAGAGCATAAACATATCCAGACAGAAATCCTGTAGTTTGAAAACTCATCTCAGAGTATGTCCGCCGCGATGATGATGTATGGCGCCCTCATGAGCAAGAGCCAAAAATTGTGCAGAGCCTCCCATCTACTAAGAGAGTATTGATTTATTGCCAACCAAGGCAAGCAAGGCAAGGCTTTCTCCTTTCTCTGTTCTTCTGGTCCTTGCCACGGCTGTTCAACAAATTTGAAAAATCATGCCAAATTCAATTTGCTGCAAGCCCTCCATCACTTTTTCACCCGCACTCCGCTCCGAATTTCCGAGGGAAAATGTATCAGGGCCGTGGAGTGAGCCAGCATGCATCACACAACGATGCCTACGAGGCAAAAATAACATGTTCTAAGCGAGCCACTCCAGCTACACAGTTGTGCAGCATGTACTATGCATCTGAATCACATCATCTCTCTTACAGCATGAGTTGAAGCAATCCACGAAAAATGAGCTTGTTTTAACGAGTTTTCTTCCTGTGAAATACTATGCACTTTCCCAGGAGTAGCGAGTTGTGCAAAAATTTTGTTGGCTTAAGCTTTGCTATGCACACGCTTTGATCTCGATTCCCCTCGATCAGATATAGAGAAGTAAACGTTACAGATAGCTCATAAATGGATCGACATTCATGAGTTCCATTTAGGGTTGCAATATCTTACTTGAACCAACATCATAAAAGACAAGAGGCCGCCTTTTTATGACAGCCACCCATGCCAACAGAAATCGGTTTTATCTCATCCGTGCGAGCTGCTCGGGCGCGCGTCAGCTGATTTCTTAAATGGCCCAGTTTTCACTTAAGCAGCTCTTAAAATTTTCTCCTCTATTTATCTGATGTAACGAATGAAACTAGTTACTCGTTTTTGCCAGTGCCTCAGCCGCCAAGCATTAATGATTTTTATGAATGCTCGTACCTACTGTGTGTCAGGTAAGTTCGTGCATATGATCATAAATCTAGTGCCAGCACTTATAATACGCGAGCAAGTCGTAAAGTGCGATATATTCGAGGCTAAAGCTTCATCATGCAAAGATTTTTATGCTGGTCTTCTTGCGAGGTTAAAAATACATACACACAGTGTGTGCCTGGGGATTGAAAAAGCGCCTTAATTGAGATTCTCACAAGTGTAACGCAAATTGGACTGTGTCATGTTTCCATGAAACATCATTGCTCTGCCCGCGTAATTGCTGACATGGCCAAAAGGCACATGGAACGTTAATGAATACTTTCTTGTTTGCATAAGCTGATTAGCTCATTTTAGCAGGCTCCTTCATAGCCTTTATTCCTGTCCGCAACTGAGGCACTTTATGCATGGAGTCGG
This sequence comes from Paracyclopina nana, assembly GCA_019096065.1. NCBI lineage: Eukaryota > Metazoa > Arthropoda > Copepoda > Cyclopoida > Cyclopettidae > Paracyclopina > Paracyclopina nana. The sequence continues at coordinate 9,678,985 of JAGUCH010000001.1, read as the reverse complement.
AAGTTGCGTCTATATTGAAATAATTGGCTGGTTCTAATTGGCCCAATTAGAAAATTTCCGACACTTCCCCCCACACACACGATCTCATTTTCCCTGTCAAACTTTTCTAAGGTTTTTCCTCTCTGCCAACATTGGGAACTCATCCATTAATATCATTCTCACTACTCTGCAGCTTTTTTTTAAGCCCTCGCTCATATTATGTCGGCTGACTGGATATCCGTATAGGCCAATATCGATCCAACTTATTCATCACGCCATCTAACCTCAAATCCGTGACAGATCATGCTAATTTTGGCACTGTGGGCAAAGAAAGCTAAAAAGTGAGGCAAGTTCTGCATCCAAGAACTGCCTCACATCGCAGCAAGGAGCGTTCTCGCGATGTGATTTTCGAGCTTGGTGACTGCGACCCAAGTTGGAGTTCTGCACAATATCATCATTTTCCAAAGCCATAAGTGAAATCCTGATGTGCAACGGGGAGGAATAAGCAGCTAGCGCAAATGCATTTCAAACTCTTTCTAGCCTCTTCTCCTCTTTGTTTTATGCACCGCACATAAGTTGACTGTTGCTCGTAGAAAATGCACAACTGCTGCTGCTGCTGCTGAAAAATCTGGAATTGTATTGCACAATGCTAACAGCTCAATTACAAAGTTTGCTGCTGCCACACCGAAGCTGCATGGCCAAGACAATTAGAAGTTAGGACAAGTTGGTACCAAGGTAGTGCTTGCCAAACAAACTGGATCAATTGCCACACTTAGCGCTCAAAATTTACCCAAATCTGCCATCGGTTCGTACGATTCGTTTGCGTCACTGGAAAGAGGTTTTTTGCAATCTCATCATATTTGATCTCGGAGGAAGAAAGGTAGGAAAAAACGTGCGAGCACGCAAATGTCTGATCGACATCAGAGCACCATTAAAAGAAAACCCCGGGTCACGAATCTGCTGCGCGATCATCATCCTCATTCAATCATCAGATCATAAAATACGACTTCGATGTCGAACAAAGAGGTGAGATTATTTTTTTTATTATTGTGGCCCCAATATCAAATCGTGAAACGGGCGTAAAAACATGCGAGCAGGGGCTAGGTGCAAAAATGCGAATAGTTCTCGAAACTGTGGATGACGACACAGTTGATTTTTCAATGAGACATCATTTTTTCAGCATGAATCACGGAGCTGAATGAGCGCCAGCCAAGCAGACTGTCCACGATTCTCTGCTGCAGCACCGACATCATTGATCTGTGAGGTTCAATTTTTGGAGCCATTAGGTGTGAAAGGGGCCAGCAGTAGTGGCAAAAGTTTTGCCATTTGGCTCAAGATCCCCACTTTTCCTCCTTAAGGTCCTTTCGTCAGGTCCTAAACTTGAGTTTGCTTACTCAGTCGCGTAAGATTGGGCTCGAGGGTATTTTTTAGGGCCAATGCCGCTTTCAACTCTAAATCCCACTTGGATTGACGAAAAGAGGCCAAAAAGCAGCAGCTAACGTCTTCAATAATCCTCTTCATGCGCATTCTCCTGCTGCCAGCAGAGTAACGAAGGCAAACCAATGAAACTTGAAAAGCAGCACGCTCTGCGCATGAATTTTCCTAAGCTCGGATAAAGTGATTAATTCTAGATGATAAATTCGCCATTTCCCCCCGCTAGAGATGATCAAAGAGCAGATTTCATCCTCAAAATTTATTTTTGACGAGAATTTAATGAAAAACTCAACGTGCTCCTGTCAAAAGAAGTTTGGGAATTTTTCCCCTACTGCTGCTACAGAATTTTGTATATTTTCGGACCTGGAAGTTCATGTCTGGGCATAAGAGGATTTTCAGCTGCAATTTGCTTGAGAGATTGTGTAAACTGATCTACTTTGGGGTTATAACATTTGCTGCGGCGCTGCTCCTTCCATGATTTTGTTTAAAACTTCTTCTTGATGACTCATAAGCTATGTGCGTGTGTGCTGTGAGTGTACATAGGAGTGTGTCAAATTTCAGGTACTTCATAATAAGGTGTTGATTTCAGGTCAGGTTTTTAATGCTACAAGAGCCCGGCACTAACTTTATGGCCTCCTGTAACTCAACACTCTTCAGCAAATGTACCATCAAAATATTTATTGCTTCCAGCGCCAGAGATCATTCCAATCCTCGTCTCAATTGAAAGTAGGCAACAACTCGACGGTTGCACATATGCGTGAGGAGGTTTTCCCTTTTAGCCAGAATTGAGGTGACACGATCTTTCCTGGTACAAGAATTGCATGCAGGAATTCTTCATATTAATTTCGGTGCGCCAGTTTTTCGGCACCGCTCTTAAACACCAGAATGCAGTAATAATAGTGCGAACTTGTTTTTCGCCGAAAAGTGCGCTTTATTTGGCGCTGCGATATACTATGATGCTGGTGCTCTGGTGAGCGTGTCCAAAATCGAGATCATTCCCGGAAAGATTACAAAGCAGAAAATTACACAAGAAATTGATGGTGATTTCTTCTTCTTTTTTGCCAAGATTAAAAAAAGCACAGCGTGACGGTCAACACCCTTTGTGCCCAATTTTCAGCAACAGGATGAAGAAGAAAAAAATCCATCAAGGTTTCTAAGCTTCTCATCTTACACGCCTTTAAATAAGCTGATGCAGGTGTTGTTGCGCTGCGCTACTACAACAAGTTGGTCAAATTCACTCTTGTTTTCCAAGAACTATCCTATGATGGAGCAGCTGTTAAAGAGTTCCTCTTACCATTTTAAAAAGCCCATCAACTTTTCAAATTGGTCTTTGTTTTGTGAACTCAACCTCGATCAGGTTTTTAATCCATGCCAGTTGCTGCTTGGCGTTGTTTTTCAAGCCGAAATCGGGAGCGTTTGGTGTCCGCATTAGCATAAAATGCAAATTAAGACCAGGTTAGGGGTCAAAGGAGCTCGAGATGAAGATGTTCAGTCATGAAGGGATATGCTCGGCAATGATCCGAGTGATTTTGCTGAGTGCACGAAGAAGCTTTTCCACTCCCGCGTCGTGACTCACACATCGTGAATCGGGCTAAAAGGCCACATGCAAAAAAGAAGGGTAACACGGAGTCTAATTGTAAAAGTGGCTTTACTTTCTCCTCCTCTCAAAAGTAGACAGAGAGAATTGGATTTCAGGGCTAAAACCAAACAGACAGAGTTGTGAGTCTAACATTTTGTGCCCTGCAGCTTCCCACACAATGTCACATCAAGTCTATGGCATCTGCGACATCATCATCGTCGTCGTCTTTGTGCCGGAGCTGGTGGTAGGCAGCTAGCTGTCGAGAAAGTATCGCACACTGCCACCATGCAGCCTCGTGCATAGACCGCAAAATATTGCAATGACGAAAAAGTGAACGGGCATTGTTGCTCGTGGTGACCTATAGCAACACTCCAAGCAAATGGATTTTGGACGCGTTTTAGCACGGATGGGTCGATGCGTTTGCCAACGTGACATTTCGGCTTTTTTGGCATGTTGATTTATGCCAGCCCATGCAAACATGTTGAAAAGTGAAAATTTGAATGTGGATGTCACGTTTGGTTAATTAATGAGGTGACTGGCAGGAAAAACAGAAGAGAATTGTCATCACTCTATGGTGGTAACAACAAAACCAAAAAGAGCGGTTCTCATCCCAAGCGAAACGAGGGTGGAGTTCACCACCTATTATTATCAGGCCTGTGAAAAGATACGCGCGCAATTCCAGCCGGTTAATCTCGGGTAGCGTCAAGGTAAAAGCGGAACAAAAACAGAATCAGCTGAGGCGAGCTCAGTTAACGAGTTCAGCAGAAGTTTTTCTCCACTGTTGGCACTATTAAAGGCTGGGGTTCTAAAAATTCCTCCGCGACCTCATTTGAACAGTTGTTGGGGGATTTTCACCGACTAAAGTGTTCCAAATGAGCACAGCTGATTTTCCGTATGGGTTACTCTATAACAAAGTGCTACGAAGTCGCGGAGGAATTTCTAGAACCCCATTGAAGGCCGTGTTGCATTGGGCGCATTTTTCGAGGCACTAAGTCATGCTGTTTGCCTGCCTTACGCACAGCTTCCTGCGATTGTGGAACAGGCAAATTCGGAGTTTTTCCACTCATAAGCTGTCAGCATGCAAACGGAATTGATTTTTTGGTTTAAGCCGCGATTGCAAATAGTGAGAGTGAGTAGGAGTGCACTTTAGAAATTGCACAAAACGAGCTCGATATTGTAGGTTATGGCGTTGCAGGTCTAGCAGACATATCTAATGAATTTGCTGGACTCGAATTGCGAACGTGCTGATGGCAGTTTTCGAGTGCTTAATGACCTGAGGAAGTAATGGCATAAACTAGCGCCGCATTAACACACAATGCTAAACCCTTTCGCAATAATGGAAGTCTCTCCTGGCGCAACTAGTGACCGATCAAAATTAAGCCTCCCATCACCTGCTGCCTCCTAGATGGCAAAAAGAGTGACAACTTCCATTGAGGGAGCCAAAAATGTCTAGTTATTTCAAGTTGCGGCTAAATGGCCCATTGTACTTTGTACAACAATGCTGATAAAAATTCTCGTTTTGTCACAATGAAAAATCAGCCACTTTGCCTTGTCAGCAAACCTAATGCAGGCGTGGAGAGAAAACGTTCTAATTACTGCGCTCGGGCCAACTTTCCAAAAACTCGTCATCTCCGCATTTTTTTTTAATAGAGTGGGACATTTTTACGACCTTTTTGCGCGCCGTGCAACGCACTCGGAGGATGAGCGTCATAAAAGGAACAAGTCCGAATTATGGCACCTACACGCTACATTTCCGCGAGACTGCGTTCGTTCGAAACGCAGCAACACCCTTGACAGCTCACCGATAATTGGGTCTACCGCGCGCACTGTAAGCGGTGACAGCCGCTCAAACAAAATTATTTCAAAGCCGACAACGCTTTGAATAATCAATTGCGACCTTTTCCTCCGGAGAACCAAGGGGGAGTTTTCGCGCTCCGAACGCACTAACGGGAACGGTCCTCGCCGAGGATCTTGCGGCCAACGCCGCCGTTCGCTCGAAAAAGGGGCGAAACGACGAGGCTTTCCTTTTGCCATATTGCCGTCATCGTCCGCCATATGGAGGATGCGGGTCAAGGTGGAAGAAGAAGAAGAAGAAGGCCTATCTAGCCGCATGGAAGAGAATGAAACGCGTGGTGGCAAAGACACTTATGATCCGCGGGGCCTTTTTATTACGGTCTCGTGGGTTCAACACACTTGGCACTGAAAATCACTGGGGTACAAAAATGCGGGATCCCGGGTCCGTCGACGGCGGTTGATGGCCTCGCTCGCTTACGCACCTGAACCTTTGCTCACCTTCGGTCTCGTCATTTTGTCTCAGGTATCAGCGAAAGTGCAGGCGCAAAGCGAAACGAGATTAGTTGGTCGGACAAAGGCAGGACTCTCGGATGAAGCACTGAACAGCTGGAAATTCGACATTTACCGATGGGTGACATTTGCGAAAGCCAACATCTGCTTCTCCTCGGAGCAACTGTGCGACTCGGCAAACGCCCACCAGTGGACTGACTCGCAGACTTTTCCGTTCCTGGAGCGAAGCTTGGCCGAGCTGCTCTCGCTCGCCAGCCACCGACGCAAGCGCCGCTCGCATCAGCCTCGCCACCCGCTCCCCAGCCGCGCTCCAGCATTTAAACCACCAAATGCCCAACGCGCGCCCGCCCGCCACCTCCCACTCCAAACGAGTTAAAATCGGGGCTGAATAAAACCCGCTTCCGCCCCTGGCGAACCTTCGAGGCTGGGAAACACGCTTGTTCGCATCTCCGTCGCTTCAAAGAACGCCCGAGTCAACCCCTGGTAAACGCGTTCCAAGTGAGGTTCCTTTCCTTCCTTCCTTTCTTTCTTCCTTCCCGGCCCTGGCTGAGCAAGCTTGGCTAGGAGCGCGTGGCCAAAGCGGAGCGGGGAGAAGGCGAGGGAAAGGAGAAGAGCCTGGCTGCAACACGTTCTTTCTGTCGGCATCAATCCATACCGCGAGAGAAGGGAGGGAGGGAGGGAAGGCGGCCTCGTCGCTGGCCTCCACGGCGATGCACGGCTTTGGCCTTTTCCGCTGAATAAACAACGCAGATGATGAGTTCGACGAAGCCCCGACTTGGTGTCATCGTCGCATTTCGACAAATGCTCGCGCAAGAGCCGCTTCGACAGTTGATGGTCAGCCACGCGACCTCGACCCGGAAGGCAGCTAGCCACGTGATCCGGCTCTGCCTTCAAGGGAGGACGAGGAGGAGCGGAAAAATGAAACCTGGCCCGGAAAAAAAGAAGGCTTTCCCGAGTGGCATATTGCATTACGCTACTTGTTGCCGCACGCAACGCCAAAACTTCCTCGATCGTTTCCCGAGGCTGAATCGCGAACGAACAGCCGGGAAACGCCCCGGCGCAACAGAATCCATGCAAAAATGCAAGCGCTCACGCAACCTCAGGGGAGGGCAATTGATGCTAATTGGAGCAAGTCAGATTAATGCCAACGCGTCTAGGCAAAAGCAATAACGAGTGACAATTCAGACATAACTAGCTTCATCGATCACATGGCATTTCAGTGCCATATACTTCCAAACTCGGGCAACGACCGGTTCAAACGAAGCTCAGGCTGGCTGGCTCTTGAGGATTAGATAGGCAAAGGAAAGAAAAGTGGAAAAGCGCAACTTGTTGCCACGAACCTTTTCCCAAGAAAACTAAGCGTTGATGCACAGCGAGTCTTCTTCCATGCATTTTGCATATGCTGAATGATGCTGTTGCGTGGAAGGAGTCTTTGAAAAATCTCCCTCTTTTGACTGGAACCATCAAAGTGTCTCTCTAGACATCTACAACCTTTTGACCTTGTTCACAAAATTTCCTCCGTCTTCATCATCTGGGAGCGCAATTTCACATTATAGTCTTCAATATCTTACGTGAGCAAAAGTCGGCTAGTTGCGGAGCTCCTTTCCACTTCTCTCGTATAAGTTGGCGAAGGGATTGGGGACAAAACTACAGCGTGACCCCCCCACGATAAAAAAATGCTAGCCAGCTTGAAAGCACACTTTTGGCTTATCTGGATGTCCCTTTTGGCTAGCATCTGAATGCGCAGTTTGCATAATTGATGAGTTAGTTGCAAAGCAATGCTCTGACTAATGAGAGCAGTACACATTCTATGTGTGCCAGAAATGCCACATGATTAGGCAAATTAATGAAGATTGATTCGTCCCTTTTGGCAGCTAGCAAGTGTAACTACAAAACTTATTCATAACAACTTTTCTTCGTGCGTCAAAACTTGGCTTATCCAATTAGATTTCGCCATAAACTACAACAGCAGCAGTTGGAACAACAACAAGTGAACTAATTGGAAAACGGAGGATGCTGTAGCATTAAAAGCACTCTGGGGAAGAGCAGCCTAGAAATACCTAGCTGTGACATCATTTTTACGTCACGTTATCCAGCGCTGGGCAAGGTTCTGTCAACGCCCTCTATTGTTTGACATTTTCATACCAAAAATGTCTCCCCCGCCAACATTCATCCAATGAGCCTAAAATTCCACTTCTCGTCAAATTCATTCATTTTTAGCAATGCCAAGTGCGCAACAATGATTCCTTTCTTTTGGCGCTAATCAGTCGACAAGAGTTTGCTCATCGTTACGTGGATGCTCGCTGTTGAGAGGAGGGGATCTACTATTGATTCGCCCAAATGAGTTGATGAAGGCACTATAAAAGATGTGCATCAGAATGCATTATTCATATTTCGCGAGGTACGTTCGCCTAGTACACTATCATACGATGAAGCTCTAAAACTTGGCATCATCCATGCATGCAGAAAAAAGGTCTGCAATTGCGAAACTGCACATTTTCTTCTTTGCAGCTGCTGCCTCGTTGCAGCTATAATTTCGCACAATCTTAAATTGGGAAGCTAATTTTCTAATCCCAACTTTTCCTGCTTCAAAAAATAACATAAATCGAGGAGAAATTACAATTGCTGTTAATAAAAGGCGCGACCTTCAGGCATTTACCACGCAACCCCCCAAAGTGCAACAGTTCATTTAGCTGCAGCCGATTCCTCCATCGTTATCGATTTCTTAGGACAACGATGCATTTGGGGGGTATGATGACGAATTGTGCATCAGAAAAGAAAATTGGAATCTCTTTGTCCCTGCATTGCCATCATGGTCCCTACAACTCCCTCAATAATACTTAAACCAATGCAGGAGAATTTGCGGGGCTATCCAATCATCTAGCTAGGTCATGACAGGGAAAACGCACTTTTTTCATGCAACCCTTCTTTATCATTTCTTGACATTTCTGCAGAATTTAAGGCTGCTCCTCAATAGCTCGTAGTACTTTCATAGATTTCCAATATTGCTAGCTAGAGTGGCTGCTCTCTATGCTTAGTCATCAGAATCAGCATTTTCCCTACGAGGAGCAGCAAAAATATGAGATGATGGCCTCATTAAAAAAGTAGGAGGCTGGCTTCAATTAACAAGAGGCACAATACATGGCCGGCTTTTCGTCACTTTGCGCAACACAATACTCAGCTAGAAGCATCAATGCATTTGAATAACCATCCTAGTCAGAAATGAGAGGTGCTTTCTTCAAATCTTGAGAATATCAAGGGGAGGCCACCAACGAACATCTGGGCCATAAAGTGGCAGCAACCTTGCGTGAAAAAGGTGCAGAGTAAATGAGAAGTGCCCTATATACAATGTTGTTATGAGGGCTATATGCGTGGTGAAGCCCAGCAGTAGGGCCTTCCCAAAGTGAAAATAATCAACTGGAAAAATTAAAAAATACTCATGTAATTGCAGCAATTGCAATTTTTCAATTAAGAGCATCAGCAGTCCTAACTGATCGGATCCAGTTTCGGCGCTCCATGTGCTTGAGATGCTTATTTTTTGCACACTCACTCATATTTTCGAGACACACCATCACCAGCACCAGCAGTTGCTTATGTAGATAAGTGGTGCCACAGCGACTGCACTACTACTGCCACAGGAGAAGAAGCATTCTTTTGATATTGTGTATTGGATAATGGACCCCTCGCTCCCAAGCATTATTTGGGTGCAAAAAAATAGGGGCTTCCAAATTAGAAATTCTCTGATGCTGCTACTCCTGCCGAAAAACAACAACAAACAGCTGGGTACTGAGAACTGAGAAGATGGCTTTGTAAACAAGATCTTGCAAGGGTACAAAAGCAAAAAAAGAAGAAAAAAAAGTGGAAGTTGTTTGTTTCCCTTCAGTGAAAACCGAGTCCGAGTCTCAGTTTTCTGTAAAGCTGGAGCGCTGAAGTTGTATGTCTTCAAAGAGAGCTCAATTATTTGTTTTCTCCACAAAATTATACTCTTCCACAATAAAGTTCCTCCACCTGACACATTTACGTTTTTGCAATTTGGTCACAGGGCAGGTTTACAGGGCTACGCCAAATTGAACTAGTTCTCCATTTCCAGGCTCTGCAGCGTGTTCATGTAAGCAATGAGTCATGCTATAAAGCATCCATCAATTAACGACGTTAGATTCAGTTATCGAAGAAAAAAAATTAGTGTTGGAAGTGGAACTGAATTTCTCATGCACGTCCTCTTTAAGAACAAGTCCAATTCAGGTCACGGTAAAAGTTGACTGCAACTAAACTCAACCTCTAGAACACAAACAGCGAATCACTTGCGCTCTCAAATTGAAAGACAAAAATTCATTCAGCGCTCACACTTTTCATTCATGGTAGTGCATCTGATAATGATGATAATGGCCGAAAAACCACATAAAGACATGCTTTGACGTCCTCAATATATCTTATTTTTTGTGCAACCTGATCCTTCGCCAAAAGACAGCAGGAGCAAGCCCCAAAAAACCAATATATCTTCCAGGTCAATTTGTCCCACTACCAGCTGCAGTTAATTATGGGCACAAGACCAAAAAACAGGAGGAGAATCAATCTAGTCAATAAGGGAATTTAGATAACGTCCGACTTTGTTAAGACAAAGGAGCTGCATTGCACGAAACTACTGCTAAACATTTATAGAACGGCCGCCTCATTATTCTTAAGACGCTGAACGCTCAAATGGATCTTTAATATACATTCGCGAGGATCAAGAGTAGTGAGACACCCAGACAAATTTGCCAGAGCAGAGTGGGAATACGGTACGTTATACATAAGAAGGCAGGTGGCATATCAAACAAGAGCTGCAAAGTTAGCGATTGTATGGCGGCGATAAGCCTTTCTTTTCCTCTTTCGCAGCAAATAGAGCGTTGTAGGCAAGTACAGTTACAGGAGTTCCTTCGATGCAAGGGACACACTCTGTGAGACACATCCGCTAGATGGCATGCTCAAGCGATTCAAAATGGCTGTCAAAAGAGGAAAAAGAAGCATGGGCTTGAGTTTGCACATGGTCTGTCACTATGAGCAAATAGCATAGACTCACAAAGGACCCAGACCCCTTTTCTTCATGAAGTGTACACACAAAACAGCTAGTTCCATTCTTGGCAAATGAAAAATAAAACTCTTGCAACGTTTGAAACTAGTGACCTGAAGGCTAGCTCAATGTTGGGTGCTCAGGGGAAGAAATGAGGCCACCAATTTCAGATTCAAATCCACAGACTTGTTTCGATAATTGTTTGATAAATTCAAGTTTCTACTATCATCACGAGCCATTTCACCTCAAAGAATGGCAATTGGCATCGCCGCAAGAGCACTTGCTTGGAAATTGGCAAAAAATAGCCTTGAGGTCAAAACGGCATTTTACGGAACCTAATCGTCCGTCGTTTGTGAAACCACTATGTGAAAGAGCTGGATTCATAGTAAGAGAAGTGTTCTATAGCCGACTGTGCGACCTGTTAGTTCCGCAGAAGTTTTCCAAAGTTGAGTGGCGCCACCGTACGGAGTGAAACGAGAGAGCTCGAGAACTAGCGCCACCGTGCGGCAGAACCGTCAACTACTCATGGAACCTTTGCCATATGGCAAAAAAATAAATTCGATGAAGAAATGTTATCACGATCCTCATAAAGTAGAACGTAGCAGTAAATGAAAAGGGTGAAAATAATTTCTTATGGCTCAGTTCGAGTGGCTGCAATTGAATCAGCCAATAATAACTATTTCATAATTCACAGGAAACCAGTTGATTTGCATGGATTCTTCTAATTCTTATGGCGTTCGAATCGTAAAAAATACATTTCAGCCACAGTTTATACCAGTATTTCAGCATGGGAAAAAGGGCAACAAGTTCAACTAGTGGTAATCGTGTTGCAAGAACCAAAATAGGAAAGCTTTCTGCTACATGCGGAGAAAGCCTCCATGTGCATGTACGTCATTCATTCATTCAAAAACCATTCATTCATTGAGAAGCGACCTACCGCATCAATAATTGCAAACGGTTATCTAACTGAAATCTAATTGAGTAAAACTTAGGCATTAGGTTTAAGCCGACTTGCAAAAAGTGGCCACGCAGATCGTTTTTAGGCATGGTTCACCTGCTTATAATATCTGATATTTTGTCAAAATATCGGGGCGAAATACTGAGAAACTGAGAATTTAGGTGCTGTTGTAGGATGGCTTTTGGTACCCAAAGACCGAATCCGAAGAAAAAATGATTTTGGAAGTACCTGATATTTGCAAATATCAGCATAATATCGCTCAATATTTTGATCATAATATCGCAGGTGAACCAGGCCTTAGTCAACAATATGGGAACGATTTTGGGACTTTCACTCCAGGAGTCAGCTAACAAGCACAAAAATAGCCTTTTTGTGCAGTTTGTTGGTGAAATCCTATTAGTCCACCATGATGCAGCAAACAAGCAAAAAAATGCTTCTAACTGCATGCATTGCATAAATGCAAAGCAGCAGCTATAATCATCATCGAAACCCCTTTCAGGTAACTCAAAACTTCGAATTGTTCGCAGGAATTGCATTGAGAGTTGAACTAGCTGCGATTCTTTAAATCACTAGGGGACAACATGCTTCTTAAAAGTTCAAGGAATTCGATTTACGATTAAGCCATACTTAATCAATAGGGCGATAGCCAATGTTTGAAGCTTCATCCACTAGGCAATTACCCTCCTTGGCAATAATTTGTTCTAATTTTGCAGCCAAAGGAGCTGAGCCGGATATAGATTTTTCAGTGCAGCCAGCAAAAGCACAAAAAGTAGCTGATACAGCGCGAATTTCATATGGCTAGAAAAATGATAAATTGCTGTTTTTAGAGCCACGCTGTATTTAGCGTGACGCAAAGCAGGGATTTCGAATGCTTCTAAAAACTTTTGATGCGGAGCTGGTTCCCAGCCGCAAGGTGGCGCGACTTGCACTTTTTCCATAGCACGCATGAAGGAACGTTCCTAGACTTGAAATATGCCTTTATGCTTGAGAAAATTTGACCTTTGTTATGACAACTACCAAAAATCGAAGAGTTTCGGCAAACGTCATCCAATTCAACCGTATAAAACAAACTTTTTTCGGAATGAAAATAATTTTGCAAGCCCTTTCCAGTCTCATAGATTTAGTTGCCGCTCTCACATCCGCACTCTGAAGGGCGTTTACATAACGCCACATCAAGTTTTAGGCGCGTGCCTCTAAAACCCAGACATTTCTAGGGATACGCGTGCAATTGAGGCTTATGCCTCCGATCCTGACATTGATCAAAAAGCATGATATAACTCTGGCTGCATTGAATACAAGGCATACGTAGCTGCCAAGCATAAACGTGATCTGTGAAATCGCTAACAATGTTAAAGGATCTTCAGGGTGACAACAACAAGTGTCAAGTTTCCTCGCTACTAGAACTAAAGGAGCGATGATTTACCGAACATGTCATGAATTTTTTGTCAAAGGAGTTGTAGCAGATTTTCAGCTGCCTTATGCCACGTCTAGTGCACTGTCAAGAAGAAGAAAATTTCCTCAGCTACTGGACGTACCTGGACAGGCCAGCCAGCCACATGTGACAACCCATGCTGGCCTGCCTGATTTCTCGGGGGTTATGGCTTTCAATTGAAAACCTTATCTACAGAGAATGCGTAAACTGCCAAACTGGTTGGACAATGTTTTGCTCAAGGCAACACATGTTACACACGCACACTATCGTCCCAACAATGAGCCATACATGAGGAATAAATTAAAGGTCGTTTATCCTGCATTTTGCGAGAAAAGGCCTACCTGTTGAGCTCAAGGGGTCAGGGCCGCGGGGAGGTACGTCTGGCACTGGAGGTTACTGCAAGTGAGCGTCGCAAGGCTGCCCTAGGATTTGCTCTTCTTATTTTCCTCTAAAAACTGATCATTCGGAGGCCTATTTGTACGACTTGCCCCGAGAGAAGAATCAACTACTAGACACTCTTGCAGTGACTGTTGATCATCATAGGCCGAAGAGCTACAGGCTGAACAGGCAGATTAGGCCGCCTGGCCGGCCGGCCGGCTGGACCGGTCCGGCTGAGCACCGCGGGGAATAACCGGCAGCAAAAGCACGGAAAAGCATCATCCACTTTCAGCAGTAGAATTGCGCTAAAAGAGCAAGCTCATGACCCAAGAGGGCAACTTGGCTAGCAGTGGTTGGCGTGAAAAGAAACGTCTACAGGCTATCACTTCGCATCTGAAGTCCTTTTGGGAAATTGAGGATCCCCATTTCTGGGAATTCCCCGACTACAGAAATTTTGTCATTCCAGGAATGCCCAGTGTGGCCGTCTGTTGACAGCTGACTCGCGAGTCCCGGCAAATCGGACTCTGGCGCGCGCACTAGGCTGGCAGGCCTTGCGTGCGCGTGCATGTGGGCCACGTGGGCATAGCAGAAAGAGGGATTTTCACTAGACAACAAAGACCAGCTGCTTCACTAGTACACGCGTGCTAGCGCACAGCAGGCAGCAGTACTGTGCAACAACCTTTTAAAGGGACACCAGACATCCCCCATTTTTAAATGTACCAACAGAGGGCCATTTTTCATGGGACCCAAGAGTAGTAGCAATGCTCTTTTCTTGTTCTAACATAAACAAATAGTCTTCTTCGAGCCTGATGGAAAATTCTCAAATTCGCCAATGCGAATGAGTTTTCGGTGTTCGAGCAATGACACGCAACTTATCTGAGAGCTCACTTACCTAGAAAAAAGAAAGCAAGGACATGGTTAGAGCAACATTTAATACTTCACGACCATCGCAAAAACGACAATTTTACTCCAATAATGTACGGCTTTACTTGAGTTGCTGAGAGATAGCAGCTCAATGAGGCCATTTTTTGCCAATTCTATTTTGAGTTGGGTCTTAAAAATACATCAACACTAAGAATTGATGATCAAAGCAGGAGGACGAAAAAAATGGTAAATGCTTTCAACCTAGATGACTTAAAAACAATTTATTCTCTGCTGAAAGTTGAGATGCATTTACCAAACGCTTGGCATATTTCATGTGGCTGACTTCATTTGCTAACTGACAACTATTTTAATTCCTCAGCTCCCAAGAACTGAGCTTAAATCATGGCGGAAAATCTTAGTTAGGCTGAACCGAGATGAGACTTCATTTTAACAACTACTTTTAATGGTATTCATGTGTTTGACAAGACGTTTTCCTCACAGTGCGCGCCCACATTAGTGCTACTGCTAATATGGGAAGATTTGTAAGCGTAGGGGAGAGGTTGTTGACATCTACGCCACTTGCCGAACCAGTTTCTAAGCTGTTGTCATCATTCCATGCACGAATGATCTTCTTGGGCAATGAGTAATTTGAATGGAATAAATCTACGAGATGTTTTGAGCAATTATGCAGCTCATACCAGCAGTAATCAATATAAATCAATTTGACCAAGTCGTCATATCACAAAGTCAAGAGACAAAAAATGGCTTTGGCAACGTCCGCATGGCAAAACGCATCAATAGAAAAGATTAGGGGATAACTTGCCGTCCCCAGCAAGATTTGAGGTCACCAATTTTGCCCCAAAATTAGATTCCAGTTTGAGGATGCAAAAAAGCATGACCTCGATGCTATCTATCTACGTCAATGCCTTATCAAATATGATGAAGACATTTTCCTTAAAAGAAATAATGCCTATAATGACGTCTCCTTCAATATTCTGAGGATAAATAAAAGATGATAACTCTGGCGAAAACAGGCTAATTATATGGCTCATCCAATTACTGTAGGCAGCTTGAAAGCTCATGAGAAATACAATACGATGACGTCACAGTCTCCAGCTAAGCTTACGCGCAATCACATTTATAGGCTTACCTGGTATAATTTCGACTCTGCCATCTCCGAGTTGGAGGCTGACAACCTCACCCTGTCTCACAAGGTGGTACTCAACCTCGTACTGCTGATGTTGCACTTCACTACTGTTGCCCACAACAGAATTGCCGGTACTCGCAGGGGGCGACGCCACGTTTGAGGGCGAGGGCGTGGCTCTTCCGCCCCCATTTTTCATGCCGCCCGACGTGGGCACCAAATGGGGCGGGGGCATGGTGCACATGTGGTGCACAAAAGGTGGCGCGCCTCCCGGTGGAACTGCAGCCCCCCCACTTTGATCGAAAAAGTAGGGCGTGGCTGATATCCAGGGGGGCGGGGGATGTCCCATAGGAGGAGGCGGGGACTCATAGTAGGCAATGTGATGTTGGTGCTGATGAACCATAAAATGTTCTGCGTTTTGCTGATACGCGGGCGGGATGTAGGGCGCGGCAGACACTGCTGAAGGGGGGAGAGAGGAGCTCGAGGGGGTGGGGCCACCCTTCCCCGAGGAGGGTCGATTCGGCCGAGCCCTGCTGAATCCGCAATTGTTGGTGGTTCCTTGTCCTGAAAAGCCGCACCGAATGAGGGATTACTTCAAATGCCAACACGTACGATTAAGGCTCCCTTTCAAAAGTTCAGACAAGGGGCAAGAAAGTATTTTAGAAAGATATTTGAAGATATTTTTTTTCCAAGTCAATGTAATCACATGTTAGGATCAGTGGCATTGCAATTGGGTTATAAGAGAGGATGAGGATTGTGCAACAGCTTGAGCCAGCCAATGCAAAAGAAAAAAAAAGAGTTACCCGAGGGAGCCTGAGCCGTCGGTGAGGTGACCACCACCACAGAAGCCGAGGAAGCAATTGCAGCCGAAGATGACGAGGTCGGCAACTGCATTTTCGTGTTTTTCACTTCATTGTTCTCCTTGTTGGCAGGCTCAGCAGCGTTCGCGGCTGACTTTTCTTCGCACTTGCTCTTCTCCTGGCTGCTGCTGCTTTCAGTTGTCACCATTGAAACGAGCTGTGAGACTGGTTAGATTCAAGCAGATGGGATGATGTCAACAGACTTGTAGCAGCACCCGGACCTGCTTTGTCGTCGTCTACTAGCTCAAACTCAAATTAGGCTGCTGCTGCTGCAAACACTCTCTCTCCGACCAGTCAGCGCTACCAGACAGTCACCCGCGAAAACGGCCAAGCTCGAAATCGATAATCAAGCTTTTTGGGCTCTCATCATGTCAAAACTCGCGTAAAAATCCTTGAGCAGGCATTTCTAAAGGTTCCATCTGATTTCGTTTGCATGTTCACCATTTGGAACAAAGGGAACGGCGAAACGAATGGGCTGGAGTGCTTCCAGATATTCCGCTGGCGGGCCCGGTCAGCCGGTACGCGCCGGCCAAGGTCGCTCAGCAGAAGTCTCAGTGGTATGCGCCCGGCCGCTGTCGGCGTAGTCCACTTGTTCCACGAAGTAAGAGACCTACTACGTATATGAGTTACGTAAAATGCTACGAGTTTGACAGGCCCTTGCATGCACATCAAGCATCGAAATCGATGAGAAATAGAAATTCATGATTAAAATCGTCCCATTCACTCTCTGTAGTTGTGTAGCTGGTTTTAAAAAATCTTGCGAAGGGGAGCATATGTGCACACATTTTACTCAGCACAATCACCATCCAAAGCTTGGCCCGTTCATCATAATATACGTAAGCAACTCAAGCCTGATCATGCATGCTGAATTCAGTCAATTGCGCCACCGTGCCGACATCTAACGGCCAAAAGGAGAAGCTAGAAATGTCAACAACTTTTATCTGTCTGCTATCGTCTTGTTGCGATGGCCCTCAGGGGAGTAAAAGTGGTGGAATTGGCAGGCCTTGCCCCTTCGCCCTTTTGCGGCATGGTCCTGGCAGATTTTGGCGCTTCTGTCATCAGGGTGGACAGGGTTGGAGCGGGGCTCAACTACGACGTCACTGCCAGGGGCAAAAGATCGCTGGCCTTGAACATCAAGGACCCGGAAGGCGCCCAGGTGCTCAAGAGGCTGTGCCTCAATTCAGACGTCCTAATCGAGCCCTTCAGGCCAGGTAAAAAAGGCTTCTTGAAAGGCGGCAGTATGATCATCATTGACTAGGCGTCATGGAGAAACTGGGCCTGGGCCCTGACCTGTTGACCTCGGAGAATCCCAGGTTGATCTACGCAAGGCTGACTGGGTTCGGCCAGACGGGACCCTACCACAAAATGGCTGGCCACGACATCAACTATCTAGCCATGTCGGGTATTCTATCGAGGCTTGGCCGAAAGCATGAGCCCCCCGTGAGTCCAGTCAACTTGCTAGCTGATTTTGCCGGAGGTGGACTCACTTGCGCCATGGGCATAATGGCGGCCCTGGTTGAAAGGTCCAACTCAGGCAAAGGCCAAGTTATTGATGCCAACATGGTGGAAGGTGCTGCCTATGTTGGTTCCTGGATTTACCTATCCCAGAAGATGCCCCTGGTCTGGGGCCAGTCCAGAGGTAGGAACACTCTAGATACCGGGGCTCACTTTTATGAGTGCTACGAGACCAAGGACGGCAAGTTCATGGCAGTGGGAGCTATTGAGCCGCAATTCTATGCCGAATTCATGGCCAAATTGGGAATGGACTTGCCTCAAGTTCTGGATTCAGATGAAGAAAAAGCCAAGCTCAAGGAGATCTTCATGACCAAAACCAGGAGGGATTGGACCGACATTTTCGACCTCTCTGATGCTTGTGTCACGCCCGTCCTGGAGCTAGATGAAGCTCCGGATCATCCGCACAATAAGGAGTCTTTTATTTCCACCTTTGCGGGGGATTGCAAAGCACCCGTAAGCCATGAAACTATCTCTACTACACTCTGATTGAGACCTGTTTTCTAAACACTCCAGGTTCCAGCTCCAAGACTAAGCCGAACTCCTGCCATTGCCAACGTGTCCAATCCCGAGCCCGACATGGGGGCCAACTCAACGGAAATCTTGTTGGAACTTGGCTATTCTGGCCAAGATATTGAAAACTTTATTGCTCATGGCATTGTTGAACAGTTGAAAAAATCCAAATTGTGATTACTTAGGGTAAGCAAATTTCCTTGATGGTCCGGATGTTTGCGATGGCGAAGAGCTTCTTGAAGAAGAGCTCAGCGTTGGACCTCTTTTGGCGAATCTATTATTTTTGATTGCCTGTTGAATGGCCAAATCCACATCTCTGCCACAATCTGTAAGCCTAACATCAATTCTCATTAACCTGCCAGAGTTTCTCACGCCATGCAAAAGACAATGGCCGCCATCTGCTTTCAAAGGGTTGCAGGCCACATTTAGCTGCTTCAATCCAGGAGACTTGATGATCATGTTTTTCAGAGCTTCTCCGCATTCGTGCGTGAGAAAGTTCGACGAAATATCCAAGGTGTGCAGCGTGCCATTATTTCCAATCGCCTTAAACATAGCAGTTAATGTAATAGAATAGCTTTTTAGTTACCGAGGTTACATCTGCTAGTGCGATTGCACCTTTGTCTTTTAGAGAGTTTAGGGACAAGTTCAGGACTTCAAGTTTTCCCTTGGATTGCGGAGAATTCAGGAATGTTGCCAATAGTTTTGCTCCATTGTCTGACATCCTATTTTTTAAAAGTCAGTTTAAGTATGGTCGCAAATTTTTTAGCTTCGAAACCTGTTATTAGTAAGGTCAAGGTGTTTAATGCAACTCGGTCCTGAAATAAGCTTCACCAAGCTTTCCGAGCTTTCGTCAGTCAAGAGATTATTTTGGAGCTGAAGGTTCTCTAAAAGTGATTTTTAAAACGCTTGAGATTTCAAAATTAGCCCATGTTCTTCATGTTTCCTACCCAAGTTGGTGAGGTTCTTGATCCCGTCATAGAGAGCATAGAATTTGTCATCGTCCATCTTGGAATTGTGAATCCGAAGGATTCTCAGCCTTTTGCAAATCTTCAGTCCAGCTCCCAAATTGTCTGCATCCTTTGCAGTCATGCCAAACATGTTCCATCTGAATTCAGTTCCACAATTTTTCACCTGTTGTGCGAAAACATGAATTTGGGCGAGTGGTTTTCGAAAACAGAATTACCCTATAGCTAACGTAGAATTCCTCCAGGTTGCTAAGCTGAGGGAAAATGGTGCCAAAGTCGAAGTGATTGGAAGGGGTTTTCATGTTGATCTCCGCTGGCAGTGATGGTCCCAAGATGCCGATGGAAGATCCTTCTGCAGTTCCGGTCATGAGCGTGTTCTCCTGCAGGGAATTCGTAGCCTGAGACAAGTCGAGATCCGCATCATCTTCCAAATTGTCATCCTCTCTGCCTGGATACTATAAGAGTTGGGGCATAGATAGAAAAGTCATCACGTTTTGTGCGTTGCTCCATATTACCAGAAGCAGGGTCGGAGGCAACAATTCACTTATTTCCAGCCTCTTGATAAAGGGCTCCATCACATTCAAAAGGTCCTTGATGTCAAACAAATCCGTTTGTTGGGGCACAAACCTCTCTATGCTCTTTTGCAAATGCCTCTCCAGAAAGAGCCTTTTATGCGAGCCTCCGTGTCTGGATGCATCAGCGTTGCTCAGCAAATCCTTGCAGCACCTCTGCCAGTAGAGCTCGTCGGGAATTTTTTCAGCTGTCAGCAAAATGGGCTCCTTGGTGGACAGCAAGTCTAAAAGAGTGACGTGCATCTATTTATTAGTCCACATTACTGAAGTTCTACTTATGAATTTCGCTCTGTCTCCTCCAGTAAGTGCGCAACCAAGCTTTGGCTTCAAGCTGAAAAATCTTGCCAAGGTTTGGATGCATCTGGCTGCCAACCTCGGTGGCGCATTTCCATCTCTGTCCCAGTCTGGATCCTCGGCGCAAATATGCGGGTGGGGTGGGAAAAACTCCGAGTTGTACGGTGGAGGCCACTTCTTGTAATTGTGGTCGCAGCCGGCATCAATGGCAGAGAGGCTGACTGAATCGTTGTCGGATACGCTGCGTGGGAAATATGCTCTGTACACCTCGGGAGCCACATTTTCAAGCAGATGCATCTTCGCTGAGGTTTTTGACTTAGGGTTTTTATATTGATCAAGCGCGAAAACTTCCATGGAAAAAGAAAGCTCAGCTTGCCATCACCAGCGCCATGGAAAAATTGTGACATTGGAGATGTGCTTTTGCCACCATTTTGCGTCAAATGTTTCGGGAGATGCTATAAGAGAACATTGGCATTCGGCAGGAGGTTGCAGCGCAGCATTTGGTCGGCTAGTAACGTCGAGGAATGCGGGTGTGTGTGCTCGGTTGCAATGCGTCGGCTTGAATGCCTCTCCAAGTATGCCCGACTATCAGGAGATGAGAAGACGAGCGGAGTGCGCGAATGCCATGCTGCCTCATACAAAGTATGCCAAGAGAAAACCGGGCCCACCATGCGCACATTCCTCTCCTCTCTGCGCCTCCCACAACGCATGCATGCGCTAGCTCATACATTTGAGCCGATGCACGCACATCAACTTCAAACGCGCCAAATTCGAATCTTTTCTTCCGATCAAACAAATTAGCAATGATTCGGACGGCAAGCTACAACTTCCAGCATTCACGGCTGCTTCCGCGCAATTGCTCTCGGCTGTTTTGCCCCTAGTACAGCCGAAAAAGGTAATTTGAGGCTATTATTTTGCCCAGCAACAGCCGCTCGCTTAGGCAAACAAGCTCGAAAAATATGTAATTCTTCGCGCTAAGACCAGCTTTTGGAGACAAAGGCAAGGCCGTTTAAACAACCTTGAGCCATAGGCCAATAATCCTTTGAAAGTGTTGATGGAAATGGCTAAGTGTTTGTACGGAGCCCCAACATTCATCAAATTGGGGATCTACCGATAATTGGAATGAATGATCGTCTCCTACTTAGTTCGCACTTGGCTATCGTGTTGACGGTCTTTCAGGTAATTTAGAAATAATGAGCTGGCCACTTGATATTGGAAATGAGAAAAATTATTGTTAGGAGCATCTTGCCTTGGCAAAATCAGCAGCTTCAAGTTCATCAAGTTGTGTACTCACCCCAAATAGAAATGCGGCTTCTCCCAAAACAAATGAATCGCGCATAGCAACGGAGATTTTCTTTGGAATCACGTGAAAATTCTGGTAAAACACTCTGCATTCCATCGTCATTGCAAAGGGCAATAGCAATGTATGAGCAACCAGTTATGAAGATGTTGCTGATGATCCCAGGACTCCTAAAAAACAACGAAGCTCAATTGTGGGGCGCGCAATGTAATCGAGCTAATCCTACTTTTTTGGGTCACTGTGTGTTTGATTTCTCCTCGCATTGTATATGTTTAAATGTTCCCGCTCTTATTTGTATTTCCCTCCCCTCGTAGTCAGCTGAAACTGAAATAGAACTCGTCAGTTACGTTCCAGCATTCATCATCATCACGTCTATTTATTGAAAACTCGTAAGTTTCATTAAACACGTAGAAAACTATTTCACAGTCATCCGCAGTTCTCTCAAGGACTTAGTATTCTTGCAGCGACACTGCGCACATGGCGCCCAACGTTTCCAGGCACTTGCCTAAGCCCTGTTAACCGCCGGTTCGAAATATTGAATGCCGTAGCTCTTGGGGCTGAAAACTAGACGGCATCAGAAAACCCCTGCTTCAAAAGCGGCGTTGGAAATCCCGTTTACTTCAGCTAACAGCGATCTCAACCACGGCATCAGAAAACACGCTGAAAAGCGGCGTTGAAATCCCGTGTTTGGCGAAAGCTATTGAACCGATCCTCGCAAACGGCATCAGAAAACACGCTCTAAACAAGCGGCGTCGAAATCCCGTGAGCCAAGGATCAAAAACCACGTGGAAAACCAGCTTTAGGTGATCCTCAGACAAGTGAAATCCCCCGGCATTCGCATAATCCCGAGGCATCAGAACTTCGAAAGCATCATCAAACCTGAGCTTCCATTTGGCATATGACCATCAGACGAGCGAAATCCCCCGGCATTCGTACAATCCCGAGGCATCAGAGCTCCGAAATCGTCATCTTTTCTTCGAAAACTTCCTTTTCTAACCTGTAAAACTTTTCTATCAACCTCTTCGAAAACTTTCTTTACTGTGAACCCAACCCAGACAATCCTCTAAACTCAAAGGATTGTCAACTTCTATCTATATATCTGTAAAACTATTGACTACTTGTCACTCAAAACTTCCTCTCTACAGTTAATTCGTGTCCATACGAAAATAAAAACCTTGCTTGTGATAAAACCTTGCTTATCTCACGAGTAAAATGGCGGAAAAAGTCTTGAACAGCACTTCGCACTCATCGGATGAAAACGAATCCGGATCCAATTGGACTTCGGCTATCAGTGACATTGAAAATGAGCTTCAGGCTCTGTTCAAAGTCTTCGAGGACTGGTACCAAATCCCAATTGAGACTATGAAGGCGAATGTGAAGTCAAAAATAAAGGAATTGAAAACTCTCAGACCCAAACTCACAGTCTTACAAGATAGCATCAATGCTGTCTTCCAAATGCCATATGGAGACTATGAGGATGGCGAAATGAGAGACTCAAAAGCTATTGAATTGGACAAGGAGCTGCAAAAACTGATGATTCGAAGGAGAGCTTGGATTGCAAAGTTCAAGGTCTACCAAGCCGAGTATGAAAAACTTCATCCGGACGAGTCACAAGTCTCATTAGCAGAGTCCTCTTACGTCTGTAACTGGAAAGACATTAGCCTGTCAAAATTGCAAGACATGGGGAACAAAACTATTGAGGAAATGCTTGAAAAACGTGAAGCTCTCCGTGATGACAATGAAAAAGAGGAATCGCTGCAAGCCAGCAAAGACTCACCTGAAACTGAAGACGAAAACAGGCCTTTTGATCTATCTGTTCCAGAAAACGCAAAAGCAAATGAGCTGTACAAGCAGCTAAAGTGCTTCATCGTTGACTTGAAAAACAAGATCGAAACCTATGGCAATGACCCGAATCCGGACTTGTACCAGGAACGAAAACAAGTACTGGATGAATTGGAATCGAAAATTGCATTAAAAGCTCAAGAAGCAAAGGATGCTTTCAAGCTAGCAAAACTGGACAAACGTCAAATCGGTTCATTCCAAGGGCATATCACCCGCCACCGCAGCAGCTCAGGAGCTTTGTTGAGGACCTTGAAATTACCTCAACCCAAACCTCAAGTTCCTGCTACTACACCCGCTCAAAAATCACAAGTTCCAACATCTACACCTGCTCCTCCGAAACAAGTTCAAAACGAACAAGTAGTATCCATTCCAGACGAAAAGGACATGAAAAGTTTCGAAAAAAGAGCTTTTGAGGACCTGGAACTCACAATACATCGACAAAACTTGAAAGCTCCAAAGCTAGAGCTAACCCCAAACCAGCCGAAAAATGAAAACTGGCCAGTGTCCAATATAAAAGGACCAAATCAGAATGCCAACGCTAATGCTCAAGGCAATGGCAATGGCAATGACAACTGCAGTGGCAATAACAATGCCAGGCCCGAAAACTCGTATCGAGGAAGAAGTTCCAGACATCGATCACCTTCACCTCTAGATGAAGAGGATGAGGAGTTCATAACTGTCAAAACGGAACGTAATGCCTTCCTTAGAAAAACTGAAAAAGACCCAATCACAGAATGGTCTGACATTTACAAAAGAGCTTTCAAAATGAGCCAAATTTTCGTTCCAAAGAGAGAAAAACTGCCCAAGGACACGGACAGCTTCAAACTTAAGTTCTCCGGAAACATGGGTGACTATCAGGACTTCAAAGACAGGTTCTTCTTGAAAGTCATCAAAAATACCACGATCTCCCCAGCAAACAAACTCATGATACTGGGGGACAGCGTTGAAGGTGAAGCTTTGACTGAGGTCAAAGACTGCAGACCTCTCAATCTGGAAAACTTGGCCAATGCTTTGGAACGTCTCGATATTTTATTCGCTGACCAAAAAGGCAGAAAAGGCTATCTGTTAAATAAACTGTCCGGACTTCGCCCACTCGATCACACGAATAAAGACTTGCTGATTGAGTACAAGGATGTCATCTATGATCTACGAAAACACTATAGAGATGAGGGCATCAGGCGCAAATGCAATCCGGAACTTGGCATCGAGTCCATCTTTTTCGGAATCCAATGGAAAGAATCATCGAAAATGGCATATGAGACTTACATTGAGTCCAAGGACCTGGAAAAAAGCATAACGTCAGTCTTACAATTCATGGAATGGCACATGTCACTAAACAGACTAAATGCTTATGAGAAAACTTTGAAAACTGACGCTCCCACGGGAGCTAAACCAAAAAAGAAAGCAGAACCAACTTTGCTAGTCAACTCTGACTCAGACACTGAAGTCGAATCTGACTATTCGTCTGACTTTTCAGAGACTTGCTTAGCTACTGCTACACGAGATGAAACCTTGTCAAACTGCCCCGTTTGTAATAAAGACAACCACACGCTGCCAAAGTGCAGAGTCTTCTACAAATTGGCAGCCAAAGACAAGTACGAAAAGTGCATTGAAAAAGGCGTCTGCATGCGCTGCCTCACATCAAAACACAGGCGAAATACTTGCAAGGCCCCAAAATGCAAAATTTGCAATGGCCCACATCATAACATCATGCACAAGCACTTTGACAATCGGCAAAAAGAGTCAATGAATAAAAACCTCGAAAAGAAGCTTGACAAAATTGAGACCACGCTAGCCACGCTGCTTGAACGAAACAGTTTTTTAGACAGCAGCGAACCCAGCGCAGCAATAACATAGCAACTAAAATGCCTGAAGCAGTCGCCTTACAAATGATTGAAATAAAAAGACAGTTAGATCTACCTAAATTGACCACAAACAAGTGCTTTAGAGTAGTTCCTGTCATTGTTACTAATGGCGACAAGCAAGTGAAAACTAACATGGTACTGGATGAAGCCTCGAGCAATACCTTCATCAGCACCAGTTTACATAAAGCTTTGAACCTTCAAGGGCAAAAAGTTAACTATTCAGTCTCGACAATAAATGACAAAGTCCAAGACATGAAAAGCTACCGATGCAATGTCAACATCAGACCAGTCTTTAAGACGAAGCAAAACTTTGACATTCAAGCTTACACGTCTGATGGCATCAACAAACTGATCAAATTGCCAAACTATGAAAAACTTAAAAGACAATTTGACTTTTTGAAACCGATCGAATTCCCGAAACTGCATAATGGACCAGTTGAAATCCTCCTTGGCATCAACTATCCAACTTTGCATACAAGCTTCAAAGACATTTCATCCGGAATGGAAAACTCGCCCTTAGTACGAGAAACTGTCTTCGGCAACACGATAACGTATTCAAATCCGGACTCAAAACGAAATTCAAGTGCCACATTGCTAACACACGAAATAGTGCAAAATGAATGCCCAGAATTGAAAGAGATCATGTACGCACTTTTCGATGATGACAGCCAAGGCCTAAAACTAATTGAAAGTAACGAATACTTGACTGCAGATGAGATCAAAGCCAGAGACATCATCAAAGGCAGCATCCACACTAATGCCAAAGGCAACAAAGAAATGGATGTACCTTGGTACTCATGGCCAGATCCACCTCCTCTGCCAAATAATTATTACCAAGTTTACACTTTTGAGAAAAAACAAGAGGACAAATTAGGTCCTGAAAACATGAAACAAGTGGACAAAGCGATAGAAGACATGGTAAAACACGGAGCTCTTAGACTTCTTCGCGATGACGAAGACAAGCTCATCGGCTTCTATATTCCACGTGTCATGGTGGTCAAACTTGACAGACTTACTATGAAAGTTAGGGTTTGCATGGATGCAGCTCGTCCTTTCGGCAAAAACAAAGTCTCTTTAAACTCACAAGTTATGACTGGCCAAAAACTTCAAGGCGATATATGGTCAATCTGGATGCGCTTCCGGATGGGACTAAAAGGCTATATAGCTGACGCTGAAAAGATGTTTTTAAACGTCCACCTTAGTGAAAAAGACAAAAAGTTCCATAGACTAATCCACAGAGGCCAAGCTTATCAGTTTGAGTCCTGGGTCTTTGGAAATGCAGCCTTGCCTTACGCTGCTCTCTACACTATGAAAGAGATATCAAAGGAGGGCAACTTGCATCCATTGACAGAGTACGTGTTCAATGAATGCCTCTACATGGACGATATTTTGTTCAGCTGCGATAAAACAAGCGATGCACTCGCAGTTTACAATGATGTCAAAAACGTCCATGCAAAATCGAGAATGGTCTTCAAAAAGTGGGTCAGTAATGACAAGAACTTCATGTCACAAATTGAAAGTTCAGACTGGCATCCCACGTTTGACTTAAAATCGAAAACTCCAGACGTCAAAGCTCTTGGCATCAAGTGGATCTCGAGCGATGACACTATTAGCTTTCAACCTTTGAAAACAAAGCTTACTGACGATGATCTCAAAATAGTGACCAGAAGATACATCACGTCAGTAGTAGCTCAAATATTTGACCCCCAGGACTTATTGGCCCCATTCACATTAAAAGGACGCCTTATAACCCAAGAAGTCTGGGGCTTGAATGACACTTTAAAACTTGGCTGGGACGATAAACTCGTAGACTATAAAGAAAAAGACGAAAGAATCGAGCCCATCCTCAAAGCTTTTCAAAACTATGTCAATGACGGATGCAGAATAAACGAAATCACTCTACCTCGATATATATCTGTCAATCCGGAATCGATTACGAAACGCGAAATACATGCTTTCTGTAATGCATCTAGAAAAGCTTATTGCGTCGCAGTCTACATTAGAACCTTTTATAAAACTGACGATGAAAACGAGCTCATAAAAGCTCATCTTATTGTAGCTAAAAAGAAGCTGATCTCATTTTCAGGGAGGTCTATTCCAAAAGCTGAACTAATGGGAGCAGTTTGTGCTGCCCAAATAGTTCCAAACGTAGTCAAAAACTTGAAACTCGTCAATTACGAAGTATCGAAAGAAAACATTCATTACTATCTCGATTCACAGTGCACTTTGCAATGGATTAAGTTCACAAGCAGACGGCTTGAACAATTCATCGCTACGAGACTTGCACTAATAAGAGAAACAACTGAAAAAAGCCAATGGCATTACGTAAGGACTAATAAAAATCCTGCTGACCTTGGCACTCGCTCATTGACACTTGACGAATTCACCAGTCAACAAAACTTCTGGTTCAAAGGTAATAACCTTGAAAATCCGGATTATGACTTCGATGAGGAAAATTTTGATGACATGCCTGAAGAAGATCAAAACGAAATGAGAAACTCATTCGCCAGAATCTGTCTTTTCAGTCATCTAAAACTAAAAAATTACACTCCGTTCATGTCTTTTGACTATATACGAGCTCTATTCAAACTAGACGCCTCATGGCCTGAAAAGCAGCCAAAGGATCTAATAAAAACTGTATCAAAACGTCCGATCATGTTCACGGAAACGTATTTGAAAACCCACTTCGAAGACCTTAGCAAACTGTTAAAACGAGTCTCGACTCTAGAAAACGGAAAATTCAGACTTTGCGCAAGGCGCCTAAGAAGTCCGGATTTCCACACTAATGCCAAAGGCAACAAAGAAATGGATGTACCTTGGTACTCATGGCCAGATCCACCTCCTCTGCCAAATAATTATTACCAAGTTTACACTTTTGAGAAAAAACAAGAGGACAAATTAGGTCCTGAAAACATGAAACAAGTGGACAAAGCGATAGAAGACATGGTAAAACACGGAGCTCTTAGACTTCTTCGCGATGACGAAGACAAGCTCATCGGCTTCTATATTCCACGTGTCATGGTGGTCAAACTTGACAGACTTACTATGAAAGTTAGGGTTTGCATGGATGCAGCTCGTCCTTTCGGCAAAAACAAAGTCTCTTTAAACTCACAAGTTATGACTGGCCAAAAACTTCAAGGCGATATATGGTCAATCTGGATGCGCTTCCGGATGGGACTAAAAGGCTATATAGCTGACGCTGAAAAGATGTTTTTAAACGTCCACCTTAGTGAAAAAGACAAAAAGTTCCATAGACTAATCCACAGAGGCCAAGCTTATCAGTTTGAGTCCTGGGTCTTTGGAAATGCAGCCTCGCCTTACGCTGCTCTCTACACTATGAAAGAGATATCAAAGGAGGGCAACTTGCATCCATTGACAGAGTACGTGTTCAATGAATGCCTCTACATGGACGATATTTTGTTCAGCTGCGATAAAACAAGCGATGCACTCGCAGTTTACAATGATGTCAAAAACGTCCATGCAAAATCGAGAATGGTCTTCAAAAAGTGGGTCAGTAATGACAAGAACTTCATGTCACAAATTGAAAGTTCAGACTGGCATCCCACGTTTGACTTAAAATCGAAAACTCCAGACGTCAAAGCTCTTGGCATCAAGTGGATCTCGAGCGATGACACTATTAGCTTTCAACCTTTGAAAACAAAGCTTACTGACGATGATCTCAAAATAGTGACCAGAAGATACATCACGTCAGTAGTAGCTCAAATATTTGACCCCCAGGACTTATTGGCCCCATTCACATTAAAAGGACGCCTTATAACCCAAGAAGTCTGGGGCTTGAATGACACTTTAAAACTTGGCTGGGACGATAAACTCGTAGACTATAAAGAAAAAGACGAAAGAATCGAGCCCATCCTCAAAGCTTTTCAAAACTATGTCAATGACGGATGCAGAATAAACGAAATCACTCTACCTCGATATATATCTGTCAATCCGGAATCGATTACGAAACGCGAAATACATGCTTTCTGTGATGCATCTAGAAAAGCTTATTGCGTCGCAGTCTACATTAGAACCTTTTATAAAACTGACGATGAAAACGAGCTCATAAAAGCTCATCTTATTGTAGCTAAAAAGAAGCTGATCTCATTTTCAGGGAGGTCTATTCCAAAAGCTGAACTAATGGGAGCAGTTTGTGCTGCCCAAATAGTTCCAAACGTAGTCAAAAACTTGAAACTTGTCAATTACGAAGTATCGAAAGAAAACATTCATTACTATCTCGATTCACAGTGCACTTTGCAATGGATTAAGTTCACAAGCAGACGGCTTGAACAATTCATCGCTACGAGACTTGCACTAATAAGAGAAACAACTGAAAAAAGCCAATGGCATTACGTAAGGACTAATAAAAATCCTGCTGACCTTGGCACTCGCTCATTGACACTTGACGAATTCACCAGTCAACAAAACTTCTGGTTCAAAGGTAATAACCTTGAAAATCCGGATTATGACTTCGATGAGGAAAACTTTGATGACATGCCTGAAGAAGATCAAAACGAAATGAGAAACTCATTCGCCAGAATCTGTCTTTTCAGTCATCTAAAACTAAAAAATTACACTCCGTTCATGTCTTTTGACTATATACGAGCTCTATTCAAACTAGACGCCTCATGGCCTGAAAAGCAGCCAAAGGATCTAATAAAAACTGTATCAAAACGTCCGATCATGTTCACGGAAACGTATTTGAAAACCCACTTCGAAGACCTTAGCAAACTGTTAAAACGAGTCTCGACTCTAGAAAACGGAAAATTCAGACTTTGCGCAAGGCGCCTAAGAAGTCCGGATTTCACTGGAGAAACTCGCAAAAAGCTGGAAAGCTTTAACCTAAAGGCTAAGCGTCCATTACCTCAAAAACTTCGCTCTGCCCTGGTTTTTCTAATAAAAGAAGCCCAAACAGCAGCTTTTTCTCGTGAAAGTTCTAACCTAAAGGCAGAACTCGCCAACTTCAATGCCAAGCTAGATGCGAACGGCATCGTACGCGGGGAATCACGAGTAGAAGACTTCGCAGCATTGTCTGTATTCCAAAAGAGACCTATCATACTTGACAAAGACTGTCATCTCACGAAACTATTAGTGCAAAACGTTCATGAAGTCAATCATGCACCTTTAAAGGAGACAATAATGGAAGTCAATCGATTCTTCCAAATAAAGGGACTAAGAGTACTTACAAAAAACGTGATCAGGCTGAACACTATAAATAGCTCACGTGGGACAAGGTTCGATCCCCATTGTGTTCACAAATCTCATCGAGACCACATCCACGTCCTCAACCTCTAATTTTCGAAAACTCTGTCTGGAAAACTCGAAGATGGCTCATCAATCGTCGACTTCATTGAACCGAAAGCGGAACTACAGGTTCAGCTTCAACAAGCCCACGATGTATGGTGACCTGAAGACTCGAGGCAGTGGAATCGCCGAGGTCCTTTTGAACCCCCGAGACCGAATCCTGGGATCGAAAGCCCAAGAAGGCCACGTATCAAAACTCCAGCTCGAAAACCTGAAAAAGCGATTGGATTGGGTAAAATTAGACAGTTTGCGCTTATTATACCTCAGTCGAGGCAACGTTAAGGACGCGATTCATGTCTATGGAGAACTGGGTCATATTTACGAGGAATCCATTAAACTTTTTGGATCCTCGGACCCATACCCGATTCACAGGTCAATGCAAACTGACGAGACCCGCAGAGTTGCTTTGAAAAACCACAATGAACTTCAGAGGGAAAAACTTGGCCTCGAAGATCTCATTCGTGATCAATTAGGGGCACCGCCTTCTGTAAGACCCCAAACTGAGAAACGAAGGTCGAAAACGAGCTCTAAACAGAGGGGGGATGAGATGATTGCAAACTATCCCCAATCAATAACCTTTAGAGACCCGAGAACCGATCCCAAAGGCCTGGCTAGCACTTTGTCCAGCGATAAAGTCGTCGTAGTTCCGATAGCTGCTTTAAACAGCGTTTTAAACAAAAATCCGCATATAGCAGTGAGGGAATTTTTCGAGACCAATAATGACTTTATACGCAGAGACAGGCGGTGGGAAATAAGAACTGGTGAAGCTGATTTTGTCGCTCACCTTCGTCAAGTCTCGGGGATGACCTCGACCTCGTCATCGTCCTCCGTGGTGGATCTGGTCTCGCCCTCGGGCTCATCGGCGGCCTCCAATGACTCATGGAGACCCCCGCCCCCTCGTCACTCGGCCTCGTCAGCCACGATCACCTCGTCCTCGTCCACGTCCTTGGAGCCCGGATCCGAGCCGTCCTTAACCTCGGGACCGACTACAACTCCCTCCGGATCTGGTTTCGATTCAGCCCCCTCCACTGACATCGAGTCTGCGAATCGAAAAATTCTGCCGTTCGAGGAAATGCTCCTAAAAGTGGATGACGAAGCAACGCTGCCGATGGCCCCCAGCGCCCCACTGGCTCAATCGTCTGCCCTCGCTGCCCTCAAGGTGGAAATTCCGCCGCCTGATGCGCAACTAATGCCGCCGCCGCCCCCGCAACCTCTACTGTTGCAAACCGTGCCTCTGGCGCAGCCTCTTCAACCTGAGGTAGCTCAACCTCCACTGAGGCTGGCCACGCCCATCCCTCAGCCCCCGGGCGCCAAGGCAGGCCCACGGCTCTCCGCCCCCGTTATCGCGGACCTCCTCAAACGGGAAGAAGGTGAAGACGACGACGATTATGACATGGCCGAGGCCGAAGCTGACGATCTGCTCGCAGAAGGACAAGATGGCGGCGTTCCGCCCCCAGCGGGGAATGTTTGATTTCTCCTCGCATTGTATATGTTTAAATGTTCCCGCTCTTATTTGTATTTCCCTCCCCTCGTAGTCAGCTGAAACTGAAATAGAACTCGTCAGTTACGTTCCAGCATTCATCATCATCACGTCTATTTATTGAAAACTCGTAAGTTTCATTAAACACGTAGAAAACTATTTCACAGTCATCCGCAGTTCTCTCAAGGACTTAGTATTCTTGCAGCGACACTGCGCACACTGTGTAATAAAATGTCTCTGAAAGGCTGGTAAACAATGGCGGTGGTTAAGCAAACTCTCATCCCCTGGTTATTTTGGCGGTGACCTTGCGGTGGCACCTAAAGATCACTCTGTACTAGCAAGTTATCTTTCATTTCCTGAAGATACTATTCTGAGAGATGCTTTCTAAAACTGCTAACTTGGGCGAATTTCTCAAAAGCCTGTCATCCCAAACCGGTTAGAACGGGAATTCCGTTGGCTTGCATTGCTTCGCTTTGTGCGCGTATTGGGCAACTCTTTTTGCGCTCACGTGGGTCACGTGGGCAACTTATCAATAACTTTGAGAGCTCGGTGAAATATTCCAACATGAGTAGAGAGTGAAAATCAGCTACCATTAAAACAACATCTCGCTCCATCTTCCTCGAACAGCTGTTGAGTTTAGCGCTGCATTATGCATTTGCAATATGAGCTACCCTTATAAAATGATACGAAACGTGAAAATAGTGGCCGCTATTCTGCGCCGTGAGCCCGTTACGTCATGGAGGAAATGGAGGCAAAAAAACTTGTTGTTCATTTGGTGTCGAACGCAACTCGATCCCTCTTGCAATTCAACCATTCTCAAGTCTCAATTAATTTATATTTGCCCATCACAATGCAATGGCACGTTAAAAACTATTACTTCAACGAAGACCAAGTGGTGAAGTACTTGTGGTCGACAGGAGCGCCACCTGGCGCCTCGTTTGAAATGGGCTTGCTTACACCGCAATGCTATACGCTAGCTCGAGCACAGCTCTCGTTGTCTCGCTTTTCTCTGTAGCTGCTCACGCATTTAAAGTGTGAGCGAGATCAAATTAGATGTTGTTTCAGAACTATAAAAGAACTGGAGTTGGACACACCCCTACCAGAAGTGTTTTGGGGCTTCTTGGATCAACTCCTAGCAAAATTCAACCTTTTTGTGATTCACTCAGACGCAAGCACACTCACCAAAAAAGTATAAAGGTATTGCGGCTGTTATTCTTACATTAATTGTAAAGTGTTCAAATCACCTATCAAAGCTGGCATTTTAGGAACATTTACCCAAATGCAAGTTCGCAAATCACGCTCGTTTAGCTTATCAAATCATTTCTTCGCGATGGCTTCATAATAACTGTATCTGTCAGCATTGAAAAGGAAATGCTTTTTATTACACTTTTAATCGACTGAATTGAACTTTTTAAACTGATTCATTCCAGTTCCAACTAGAGCCTAGCTCAAAGTTTTTGCAAGCTGCGGCCTTCTCAAGTGTGTTCGTAAAAGGGCCATTCAGCAATTTCCGTCAAAAGAAATAAATGTGTTGTAAGCAATGTCATTGTTGCTAAGAGAGCAACCCAAAAAAGGACCTAATTTGGGAGACAAAAACAATATTGATTTTCGCATGTCGGCGATTGTGTTGTTTATTTGCTCATTGCGGCCTTGTTGTTTGCTCAATTTTTGAACAGGGTGACCTTTTGATATTCTCACACAGGCGAGGCCGAACAATTGCAAATTTATTTTATATATATATTTTATAAATTTCCTTTAAGACTTAAAAATCCCATTAAAAATGGCCATCCAATCAAATGACTAGTGCTTGTAAAAGTTGCATTATATTTGTGCAATACGTACAGATAGGAGGAAACTACGAAGAAACGCATCCTTAAATAGCAGCTCTCAGATGATTTTGATTTCAAAAGCATTCAAAAATAATATTCGCGCGAAAGGGTTTCCCCCTAAACGCGACAACGTGTTTCCTAAGTTGACCTTTGCCAAAATCTTATTGTGAACTCGACAAAGTATCAAAGGTCACAAAAACAACTGGGGCCAAAAGTGTGCCACGTGCACTATATCGATGGGGAAAACATTTTCAATCAAGTTTGCCGTGGCTTCAATTATGTAATCGCGATGTTCAACCATATTGCAGATGCTCTCCAAAAGCCTGGTCATGCCATTGTGCGTCCTCTTAGCGGCCTCCGCTTTAGCCTCCAATTTTGATAATAATCAAGAAGACGACTACGAAGAAAACAGCAACGCTTTGGGATTCTCTAGGGTAATTACCTCCAATTTTGTTGTAGCTACATTATCATCGCTTTTAAGCTGAGCTAGCCCAATTTCCGCTGAGACCGAAAGCAAATCGTAAATAACTTTTTTCTCTTTTGTTGCTGGCTGCAGGAAAGGCGTTTCAACGCACTGAGCTCAGACAAGAAAAAGTATTGCGGCGAGCGCCTGTACGCCATGGTCCGCATGATTTGCCAGGCCCGAGGCAAACGACAGGCCATTCCCGAACCAGCATATCCGGGCAATTTGTCGCCATTTCTGATGTCCATCTACCGACCAATCATGGATGAAGATAATCTCATTACCGAAAACTGGGAGCAATGGAAGCTGGAGTCTCCTTCCTCCAGGGACAGATTCCAGAAAATCAGCATGCTCAGAGTAAGATACTTTACTTTTCCCAAACCAACGAATTATTGAAGGCAACCTCCTTTCATTCTAGAATTTGCAGAAACGAGCCATTAACATGGGTATCTCCGATGTTTGCTGCCGCCACCAGTGCTCTC
The DNA here is from genome assembly GCA_019096065.1 of Paracyclopina nana. NCBI lineage: Eukaryota > Metazoa > Arthropoda > Copepoda > Cyclopoida > Cyclopettidae > Paracyclopina > Paracyclopina nana. The sequence continues at coordinate 9,644,582 of JAGUCH010000001.1, read as the reverse complement.
TCCAAGACATTGCCAGATTCTGCTAGAAGCGAATGATGACACTCTTGAGCACATTTTGAAGAAGAAAAAAGACAAAAATAGTATGGAGACATCGACACATCAGCATAACAATCTCGCGACAATTTCAAGATCTCTCGAGCTTTCATTATCATGTACTGTAGCACACACCACAGCTTTTTCTTTATTCGTATGATTTCCTCCTCAGTTGAAGGGCCCACGTCAACGACATATTATCATGTAGTCATGTTGAAACGAAATGTGATGTCAATCGGAATGAGTATCTTGATCAAGGTAATTGTTCAACCATTTGGCTGATTTCCCCCCCTATCGAACCGTGATATGATTTACTCAAAATGCAGCCATTGAAGTTAAGAGAAAATACATTCATCAAGCTAAGAGAAGCTGATCAATCCACTGGACGTATTCTCATTTGCATGTAGGTTTAAACTACCTGGGTCGACTGGATACATCAAAAACGGCCATGCAGCGTAAAAATAGTATTGCGCATCTTGTTCAATGAACCAATAAAGCAAATCTTGCGCAAAATTATCGTATTGGCCCTTATGAAAGAAACGAGTTATTCTAGAATCTTTTAGACGCAGCTAGGCACCAATTTATGAAAAACTGGATGGACGTGCAGTCAGCCAAAAGTAATGCGATCGTTCATGAGCTATTAATTCCTAGGTATATATAAAGACTGGCAGCGGCACCCCGCCATTCCCAGTCCCTATTTAGCAATAATGGAGCTCAGAGGCTCAGCTTTAATTTTTGGCCTACTGGTTGCCTGTGCGGGCGCCCAAAAGATCCAGATCAAGGACCGAGGTGAAGAGTTCGACAAGAAACTGAAGAACTTGACCGAGTCCAACAACTTGGATGAAACGTAACCAAGCCTAAATCATTTTTCGTCAAATGTTCACGCCACTCTTTGCAGAGCTTCGTACCGATGCGGCATCTTCTTTGCTGGAGACAACCCCCAGGATCCCCCCAGGCATCCCATATTTGTCATCCCCAAGAGGTTCGAAATGGATTGCGGGCAGGAGGAAGAAACGAGGTTGGCGCAAGGCCAAAAGGAATGCTACGATTTGGTAAGGCTCCACAGGCAGAAAACTGAGCCACGCGCTATATCAATTTCTCAATTCAGTTCTCCTTCATCCTGACCAAAATCACGCTGGAGAGCGCGAGCAGAAAGAGAGACGGATTCACCATCGGTGACGATTTGTGCGAAATTCTCTCGACCACCGGACTGAAGAAGCTGCCGGGTCCGGGACACCCCAAGTTCCCCGCAGGGATCACAGTCGGATTTTACTACAACGTCTGCACCGACACCAAGTGGTACGACACCGAACTGCGAGTGGGCGAAAACGTATGCTGCGTCACCGAAACGAAGAAGAACATCAAATGCTAAATAAATCCTATAAGCCATTGGAGGGACAAACTTTTTCGCTAGATGGCGCTTTTGGGGCAAGCATATTTGGAAAAACTGTCGCGCGCGAAACTTGTCACGTGATCACGAGCGGCAATTTGATTGGCTGATCCGTGGAGCCAGGTTAGCAAAAATTGGTTGAAAGCTTGAAATGAAAAGCTTGGAATTTTGTGTGAGTTGCATATGGTCTTATGGCTTGAAAGGGTGCCATTTTATCAGTACATTATGTCATATTAATTAGGTTTTTGGAATTAGTGCACCCAAAACCAAAAAATAGCCCATTTGTGATCACCTATGTAGTGCAGCCATGTCAAATGTACTTGCTCAAGTTTCCTGGCTAGATGGCGCTGCGAATCTAGCAACTTTACGCCTTTGGCTTGTAGCTCCTAATCATCTACCTTTTCCGTCCGTCCGCGCGAGCGAGGTTGCGTTTGAAGAGTAGACAATGTACCGAAAATCCCGCAGCTCTCTCGCGTCTGCTGTCGATTTCGCGTATCTTTTGCTCGATGACGCACCCACAGTGGTCCTTTAAAGTTTAAAGGGAAAGATAGTCAGAACGACATGGAGGCCTGTCCCAAACTCGAGATGTACTGCTTTGACTTCAAAAAGGCGCAAGAGAGCATCAATTTCGGGATCGTCATCAAGAAACTCATCAGGGTGAGTTGCGCGCATTTCCACTCCTGTCAATAGCGACGAGTGCTCCTTCTTCCAGCTTCAGCACCACGAAAACCCCGAGGAGTTCAGCCGGGAAATCGAGGCCTTCACGTCCCTCCGGAACGCCGCGCTGCTGGGCGCGTCCAAGAGTGCCAAGGGACTGGAAGTCCTCAAGAAATACTACTGTCAGCTGCATTTCTTCCAGAATCGCTTCAAGCTCCTCAACTCGGCGAAAAAGGGACCCTTCGACTTTCCATGGATGGACCTGTACGACCAGAGCGTCTCCCTCTTTTCCGACCTCAACACCGAAATGGCCTTCGTCCTCTACGACATAGGCGTCATGCAGGCTGAGCTCGGCAACTTGGAGGACAGGGGCGGCTCCGAGAGCCTGAAGAACGCGTGCTCCTACTACCAGAGCGCCGCTTGGGCATTCCACTCCATGCCCGATTTGCACAGATTCGACGAGATCACGGATCTGAACCCAGACTACCTCGCATTCCTCTCCCAAGTTTGTCTGGCTCAGGCGCAGGAGTGCATTCTGGAGAAAAGCATCTTGGACCACAGGAAGCCGCTGATCATTGCCAAGGTGGGGGCTCAAGTTGTGGACTTCTACAAGCAGGCTCATCGAAAGATCACAGCTTCAAAAGACGTCATCCGCCAAGTCCTGTCCTCCGACTACTTGAAGGCCGTCACCAAGTTCGCCCAGTTCAAAATGCTCTACTACAACGCCGTCTCGCACTTTTTCATGGGACTGGCGCAGGAGGAGGATCAAAAGTGGGGCATGGCCGTTGCGTTCTTTCAGAAAGCTCATAAACTGCTCGCCGAGTCATCAGAGGTTGCCAAAGTCGTCTATGTTCTCGATCAAGGGGGCGTGGGCTTGTCTTTGATTTTCGCCAACGACGTCATCAAAGGCAAGTTTGACATTGCCAAGCGAGAAAACGAGTTCATCTACCACGAAAAGGTACCAGAGGTGGATCAGCTCGAGGACTTGAAGGGACAATGTTTGGTGAAAGGAATCGGATTTCAGATCGATGAGGAGACCGGAGGAAAAGACATCTTTGCAAACATTGTGCCCCTCGAGGCTCACGCCGCTGCCTCACTGTACAGCGAGGAAAAGGCCAAGATTCTTAGGGAGCTCGGGGCGAAGATTGATGCCAAGGATGAGGAGCTGAACAGCTTCTTGGTCTCCCTCAACCTGGAGCAGGTAGGAAATTCGCATAATTAACGACCTCTCTATGAAGCACATCCCGACGACAGGTTCCGAACGCTGGAGACTTCATAGCACTGCCGCAAGAGTTGATTGAATGCGCCGCTGGATTTTCTCTGTCGAATAATGACAATCCGGTTAAAAGGCTGTCGGAGGCCATGTCAAAGTTGGCTGGCGTCAGTGCAGATGTGCAGGCAGGCTTGGATGACATCCAAGAAGCCTTGGTGAGCGAGCAGGCGTCCGTCAAGGAGTTTAAAGGGATAGTAGGAAAGCCTCCAAAATCAGGACTGGATCCTGCATGGTCAGATGAACTAAAGCGGTATAAGGAAGCCCACAAAGTAGCATCGGAATCGAACCAGACCCTACACAAGGCAATGCAAGCTCACATTGGCAATTTGAAAACGCTGTCCAGGCCTCTGCCAGATTTGCAAAAAGGAATTCCATCAATGGCAGATCTTGATTCCAAATCTGAAGCTGACATAGCGGAATTTCAAAGAGTCATCAAAAAGGTCGATGAAATGAGAACTCAAAGGGCATCTCTTCTGGATCAAATCAGGGATGACATTCTCAATGACGACATCACAAAAAAGCTTGTGCTGCATAAGAACAGAGAAATGCCAGATATATTCACTTCTGAGTTGACTAAGCACGACGTTAAGAAAAAATACCTAGAGCAAAATTTGGCGGCCCAAGAAAACATCATCAAGGCCATGACTGAAATCAACGCCAAGTAATATTTTCTTGGAACAAATCTTTTTATTTCCCTGCTATTTTAATCCGTTAAAGGTATGCGCCTACCAGAAAGAAAGTGGCCAATCTGCTGGATAGCAGGAAAGACAAGATTTCCAGCCTCGTGGACTCGTTCAATGCTCACGAGAGTTTGTTAGAGAAGGCCAAGAAAGCTCTTGAATTTTACCAAAAGCTCATGTCCAATGTAACCGATTTGCTGAGAAAAGTGAAAAAGTCAATCGAGGAAAATGGAAGGGAGATGGACGCAGTGATGGCTTCTTTAGCTACTCCAAACAGTAATCCAGGTGAGAGTTGCATACTTACGATTCAAAAAAGTGATTTGAACTTCGATTTAGGCCAAGCTATATCTTCAAAGCCGACCTTAAAGGACTACATGGCTGCTGGAGCAGGGAGCCAACGGTTTGGACCAAGTGCTGCTCAACCGTCGCATTGCTCTATGCCGAACCAGCCATACATGATGTCGTATCAACCGGGATTTACACCTTCGTCTAACGCTTTTCCTCCAATTCAAGCTGGGATGCAGTTTCCATCAACAATCCAAGGACAGTCCAACCATTGTGCTACTTCTGGTGGCGGCCAATTTTGGCCTTCAGTTGGCCAACCGTATCCATCCGGAGGTCAAATGACTAACCCAGTTACAACTCAATTCAATCCCCATATGGACCAGTTAAATCAGTTCAATCCACTCGTGAGCCAGGCCCATTACAACCCTTCTGCGAATCCACTCAATCCAGTAATTAGAAGCCAAAATCATCCATCATTTCCTCCGCATAGTCAATCCCAAGGATACCAACACCCTAACAATCAATTTGGTACGCACCCTCAGCAACAACAGCAACCACAAAATCCTAATGACCTGTCACTTATATGAAAACTTCAGTGTGATACTTGTGAAGACTAAATGTGATGGATTAATTTAAGATTACCAAGAGTTGAGTTTTGATCATCATTTATTTCGTATAGTATCAACTGCAAAAGTAGCAGAAAAATGTGAACAAATGTTACTCCGCAGAGATCTTCACAATGTTGTCTGGGGACCTACTTGACAATGTTCAAGAAAGTAAAGTGAATTTGTTGGGGGAAAAGGTAGCTACTTCAGCAATAAGAGTTTTTGTCATATAGAAATAGTAGTTAGCCAGCGATATTGGCTGATGATATCTTAATAGCGTCCTTCATTTATATAATGATATAACTTCAGCCTTTATACATCGCTCCTCCAAAGTTTGATGGTCTTGTCGTTTTCAAGGCTAGCTGAAGCAATAATATTTTCGGTAGGATGGCAAGCAGTGCAAAGCACGACGTCTGTGTGACCCTGCAGCTTTTGCACGACCTCTTTGGTTTGCAAATTCCAAATATATACCATGTTGTCTTCAGAGCCCGATACAATCCACTTCCCACCAGTGACGGAAAAGTTGGCAAAAATGCAATACTTTTCGTTTTTGTGGCCGGTATAAGTCTTTAAACATTTGCCTATAAATCAGAATCAACATTTCATTAGCAATTAAGAATAAAGCACTTATTTTCAGTTATGGTGCATTTTAGTGATTCTATCAATCATCCAGACAGGCCTAAAATTTGGGCTATCCACTGAGCCATAATTGGAGGGTGAAGAATTACCATTGCTTTAGCTGATCACAGCATTATTTCTCAAAAGAATTCGCTTCAGTCTGGAAGAGAACCAGAGACCGTAGCGTACTTAGCAATAACCTATACATATACAATCTCTCGTGTGAGAAAGCCAGATTCATCTGGTTAACGAAATCTTGCTCTACTTCTTGGCTCTACTCAAGGGAATGAAAGAGAAAAGCCTGTTTATTTCGATGGCAAGAAGACAAAAAACGAGAGCCTATAAAATACTCCATGACTGTCAGATTGACGCAAGTTTGTACCCCAAAATCAGTTTTAGGTGCATTTTAAATAGATGAGCCGTGCAATCAAAATATACTTGAAAAATAAATTACCTTTGGAGTAGTCCCACAGTTTAAGGGTGTTATCGAGAGTGGCTGCAAGGATGTATTTGCCATTAGGACTAAATTTCACGAATGACACAGGCGGGTTGTCATCGTCAATTAATGTTTTGAGACATTGTCCAGAGGCGGTGTCCCAGATGCGACAGAGGCCATCGTAGGAGGAGGAGACGATGAGGCTGCCATCGCGGTTAAAGTGCACCGCACTCACAGGATCACTATGAGCAGGGAGCGTTTTCAGGCATTTGCCCGTCCGCACGTCCCAAATGCGGACACTTTCGTCAAACGAACCGCTGACAACCAGGTTAGACTGCAATAAATTTCCATTATAGCATATTCAGATCGATGACATTTTGGTAACGTGAAACCTAGACTCTACCAAATGCTTAGTTTTGAGCAATGCTCAAGTATCACGGGAAGAAGCAGCGACAAAACCAGATTTGTTAAGCTACTTATTATGGCTAATTAGGATAACTGGATAAATCTGGAAAAGAAGAGAGCTAGAGAGGTCGAGCACGCACCATCACGAGGACGGCTGTGGGTACGCTATGGATGTGACCTTCAAATCCGGTTTCGCTTATAAAATGTTACGATTGATGATGATCAATTTGATTGAGTTTTTGAAACTTTCAGACAGAAGCACTCCCGCCTATTTTGTCCTTAAAGCTACTCAAAAATGATCTGGAAAGCACGTCAGAGCTTAACGACGAACCTGAGGGTTGAAGTTGCAACAAAAAACGTAATTGCTGTGTCCCTTGAGCGTTTTCAGGCACTTTCCCGAGCTGAGCTCCCAGATTTTGAGTGTTTTGTCGTCTGAGGCCGAGACGAGGAGCCTCGAGTCAGAGGACCAGGCTACGTCACTGATGCCCAATTTGTGTCCGGAAATGGTCTTCTCGAACTTGCCATCGTACGCACCCCAGATCTTGATGAGCTTGTCGGCCGAGCTCGAGGCCAGCCACTCGCCGTTAGGGCTGAACTTGACGGCTGACACGGCCTTCGTGTGGCCGGCCAGCGTGAACTTGAGGCTGTAGTTGGACCGTTCCACTTTCAAGCCCGACGGCTTGTTGCTGTTCTCGTTCTCCATGCGCCTTGGCTTTGATCTGCAACCAAAAAAGGACGTCGGTATTTTAAACGCTCTCACTTGGCACTCGCCACATCAAATCTCCCCACTTTGTCCAAACCCATCACTTTTGCCTGACAAAATTCGATGACGCAGCCGCTAAATGAGCACGTTACGGGCTACGCGACTGAAATAGACCCAAGTGCAACGTGCGCCAACTCGTTTTGCGGAAAACAAAGAGCAGAAGCACACGCATCCTGGAGGCCGTGAGCGCTTCAGTTGTGAACACATTTTGAGGCTTACCGAATTCACTTATCGTTGCTTTAAACTCCGCCTCGATTCCCGCATGAGCTTCTATTTCACTGGAAAAACACAGAAAATCCACAAACAAGTATCAAGTTTGGATCCCCACACGCGCTTCAGCAAAGTCTACACACGTACCCACCGTTTGTTGATTAAAAACGCCAAAAGTCTGGATCAACGTCTACGGAACAGTACTCATGATAACGCTGCAGAAACCACGCGTCTTTTGGCTGACGCCGGCGACATTGGCGCGGCAGCGTTATCCACGAGGCTTTTTCGCTCCACTTTGCGCGCATTTCGGCACTTTTTCTTGATTGTCTCCGTCAATGAGCGCATTGAGGCTGAAACTGAACTCTGAAGCGCTGCTTAAAAAAGCATCGACTGCCATCGAGTGGCGGGAATGCGTATTCCTTTCTTCAATATCGTGCATCTGCCTAATACGAAAGCCAGTTCACTCTGGATTCTGGACAATATTTTCACGGTCGAGGAAAGTCACGTTTGAAGCATTGCATTGACATTGAGAACATAGAACTTTACGTGGCACACAACTTTCCGCTAATATGTTTTGTTAATTTAAAAAAAATGAACCTAAAAAGAGGCCTCCAACTCGTGAGAGAAGCAATAATGCCATCAATTCACAGCTGGAAAGCTCGTTATGCTACGTAGTAGCCTCCTCCGACTCGAAGGCTGGCCTTTCTTCCCAATCAGCTGTCGTTGCTATGCCCGCGTAGCGTCGACGACCTCGTCAAGCCACTGAATCTTCGTCAGTGCAGTGCGAGGAGAGCTAGGCGTTGAACAACCTTCGATTTAGTTAGTTTTATGAAAAATCACGCTTCCGTTCATTCTCATGCATCACGAAGGTTGCTCGGGGAGGCGGCGGTAACGACGGCGGCGGTGCGGCTGCAGCTGCGCGGCGCACGGGTCAGCATAAACAACAGCGGCAGCTGACACACGCGTGTCTCTTCGGCTGTCAACCTGCGAAGACGACCCCTCAATGGAATTTTGACCTTTTTTTAAGATCCGACGACGCCCGCGCGCAATTCAAGGTAAGGCCTGGAATTAATGAGGTCCACTATATTTAGCATCCCTGCATCTGAGGAAACAAGTTTAGTCGAGGCTGATAAGATAACTTTTCTCGCTTTTCTTCTCGATGAGCCGAAGAAGATAAGGTTGTGTTTGAGCAGCCATGTACCTGTTCCTTCGTTGATCTATCCTTCTTCTGAGTTCGCGTTAGTATACTAGATATGGGAACCTGTCAAACAACTTTGGCCAATGGCGTCTGAGCTCTTTACTTTTGCAGAGAAATCATGGATCTCAGTGACGACGCAACGAGCGAGCTGCCAGTCCTCGAGGCCGCCAACGAGGAGGAGAAGCGCAACTACCTGGTGGACTCGAGCCTCTTCAAGTCCTACAACAGCACCTCCTCGGACGGCAAGGTGAGCCTGGTGATCCTGAAGCAGCCGGAAAAGCAGCACCGCGCCCGCTACCACACCGAGGGCTCCCGGGGGGCGGTCAAGGACCGGGGCCAGAACGGCTTCCCCACGGTGCAGCTGCGAGGCCTGCACCCCGCCAAGGCGGCCGTCCTGCAGGTGTTCGTGGGCAGTGACACGGGCACGCCCATCCCACACCTTTACTACCAGGCCTGCAAGGTGTCCGGCAAGAACTCCACGCCCTGCAAGGAGATGAAGAAGGAGAACACCGACGTCATCCTCATCGACATGGAGCCTGACAAGGACAGGATTGTCGTGTGTGATTGTGTGGGCATCCTCAAGGAGAGGCACTCGGACATCGAGGGCAAAGTGCCGGCCAACAAGAGGGTGAACTGGAAGAAGAAGACGACCAAGTGCAGGATCGTCTTCCGCACGCAGATCGAGATGGACAACGGGGCCGTGGAGGTGCTGCAGGTGGTCACCGACACCATCTCATGCACGCAGCTGCCGGGCACGCCGGAGATACTCAAAATGTCCATGACCACGTGCTCCATCGAGGGCGGCGAGGAGCTGTGGATCATCGGCAAGAACTTCCTCAAGGACACCGAGGTGGTGTTCAAGGAGGACGGCGGCTCCAGCAGGCACGTCTGGACAGAGCGCGTCAAGCCCATCAAAGAGTTCTTCAGCAACAACCACTTGATAGTCAACATCCCACCCTTCAGGGACCCCAACCTGACCGAGCTGGTCGTCGTCAACATCGTCGTCAAGTGCGGCTCCAAGATGTCCGAGCCCAGGCCCCTGACGTTCAAGCCAGCCCAGCAGATCGTCAAGATCAACAACCTGGCAGCCATGATGAACATGAAGAACATTGTCCACCAGCCAGCGGCAATGAAGGAGGAGCCGCTGTTCACCAACAACCTGTCGGCCTCCAGACCGACCATCCTGGAGCAGATCGAAGAGCGATCGCCTTTTGCGGCCAACGTTGTCCCGCACGTGTCGAGGATGTCGAAGAAGAGGCGAGAGAGGAAGACTCCCTTCAGCAGGACCAGGGAACAGCCCGACATTGACGCTGACGAGGCCATGTTTGACACCGTCATTGACAACGCGAGCTCCACCTCCCTGGACCGCAGCGGCCTGAGCTGGTCGACGTTGCTGCAAAAGCATTCAAGGCAGACATCTGCAGATCGCATCCTTGACCCTCATTCATACAGGCACCAAGTCATCATCCCGGACGACACTACAGCCAACACAATGACCACGGCCTCGGCCATGTTGGACGTCACTCGCTCATCCACGTTTGTGGAGGACGCGAGCAACACGTTGAGTGAGGCCACCAACAAATCTCCAGCCACCTGCTTTGAAAATCTCACCTTCCAGACTCAGCAGCAGCTCACAACCAACCAGCCAGTCACCTTTGCTGGCATCTCAAAAACTGGATTCAAACTCGGCATCCAAAGAATGGCCAGCTTAGTTGATAACAACACGTACCCCTTCTCATCCAATGCGGATAACCCTTCTGTGTCCCCTCCCGACCAGCAGCAGGCTCAGCATCATAAAACTCAGCAACAGTCTCAGCAGCCTACTCAGCAACTTCAGCAGACTCAGCAACAGCAACCTGCGGATAATTGCAGTGTTGGCTTCGAGAACTCCGAGAGTGCGACTATTTCCATCAAATTGCCACCCAGTGTGCTACAAAATCAACAGCAGCTTACAAATATTGTCAACACCATCTCCAAGGCACTCCAGCCCCAGCCAGAGAGTCCCAAGGGAAGCCCACACTCCAACGTGGACACCTCTTTTAGTCCAGACTTGAAAAATGAAGCTTCTACTCCCATGTCAAGCTACTCCAACCCAGCCTCTACTGGAGGAGGAAATCAAGATTGGCAGTCAGCTTCAGAGAGCAACTGGAATGGGGGTGATCAGTCCGTTGGAGGGAAGATGCCAGACACGAACTGGTTGGATGCTCCAGAAGAAGAGGCGCAGCCCTTTGAACAGCAAAAGCGGCAACGAGTGACAGCTCCCAATGTAGTGCAGCAGCAACAGACGCAAGCCCCAGCCTGGACTGCTCAAACAGTCATAGCAGCCGACCAATCTCAGGTCACGTGGGTGGCCAGTGGTGCCCCAGCATCATCCGTCAAGAATGAACATAGTAACTGGAGTGCCCAGCCAACTCCCATTATCCAAGCAGTCTCCAACAAGTCGACCTACTGGAACAGCAAACCAGCTGAGGATCTCAGCAGGACCAATGAGAGCAGCAATGATTCCTTGAAGTGTACCAAGTGGGAGAACATTAATGCCAAGCCTCTGGAAACGTGGAATCCGGCGCCCAACTCATCGTGGAGTGCTGCCACTGAGGTAAGCAACGCTGCGTGGTCTGGTAGTGAGCAGGCAGTGGTGCCAACTTGGTCAGCGCCCGCGGCACCCATGGACTCCTCTGCCACTGTGCTGACTACTCAGCAACCCGTCACTGTAGTCTCCGCAGAAATGACGCCCGTCAATCCCAAAGAAGTGAGCCCAATGGATGTTGACGAGATGCTTAGAGGGTTGCCCACTTCCAGCTTCGCCACCAGTTCCATGGAGCCTCCTGCTGGAGTCATGTCTAAGATGACAACAACCATAGCCTCGAATTTGTCCGGTGGGGAGTCCGTGGTCCTAATGTCAACTTATTCCAGCTGCTGATGAGTGTTCTTCATGTGATTAGTGCTGCTCAAAGTTAATAACAACCCTCCTAAACAACTATATGCTACAATATGTTGGTGAAAGTACCTGGGCATGTTCAAAACCTTCCTTTTCACTGTGTAAATCAACTGACTCGACTGCCCTAAACAACAGACAAAAAATATTACTCTTTGCTACAGGCTCTGCAACAAAGTACCGCTTAGCTTGCATATTTCTGACTCATTGCTCTCTTGCCGACAAATGGCGACAGGAGGCATGAAATTAGAAGTTGCAAAAAGGGCTGCTAATCCGCAGTCATATCCTGTCATAGCATCATCATGTGTACATGTATTTATAAAAAACAACAGATTATATATACCTTTAATATTTGCAAGAAGGTGCGTGAGCAAACCATTATTACCATCATCATCATCATTGTCATCAGAAGGTACAATTCTCATTACCTATAAGTGTGAAATCCAGCCGATTGTTGAATCACCAATAAATGATAAGAGTGTTTCTTCTATACGACTCTCTTCACCATGAGCAAGTCATGTACTTTTTTTATGATGAACAGAGCATGAGGAAAGGACCTGCCAATCATGCTTGGACCAATAGTCTTTTCATATTGAGCTATCTGTTCGGGTGAAAACCTTTTCCAGAGGCCAGTGAAAATTACTCTTGCATAATCTAGCCAAACAAGGTCAAATTGGCTTTTCAATGAAGACATATCAACTGAAGGCAGGTTAAGGGCTTTTAAAGCCTCTAGATAACAGTCCACAAAACTGTCCATATCACTGAGTAAATCAGGGTCAAGAGAGGTGGTAAGGCTATACGCGACATCTTGGAGGGGATGCCCCAGACCAGTCCATTGCAAGTCGATGAACAAAGCCTTGTCATTGCCAAAGAACAAGTTCCATCCCTTGCAATCACCATGAATTTGAGTCTTCAGGTTGGCAGCTATGAAGTCATCCAAGATCTGAGCTTTAGATGCCAGAGCTGCACCTAGACCTTCTAAGTTTGGAATGTTCAAGCCTTCCCAAGCTGCCTTGGGGAACCTTCCCAGCATTGACTTCCAAGTTTGGTCAGCAGCCTCAATTTCTCCAAGATGCTTTCTTCTACTCAGCACCCAAAAGGATCCCCGTCTTTCTCCAGGAGCTGCTTTGCTCCAAAAAGTGGCATGAAATTGAGCCAAAGCCTTCATGAGAGTTTCAGCCTGGACTCTATCCATACTGGTCTTCTGGTAAAACTTATCTGACACATCCTCCATAACAATCAGGTGAAAGGAGCTCATGTAATCCTGTGGCTGCGAGTATCCGCCAGAATAGTACACCTTGGGGAACAGTTCTGGGACCATTTGGGCTTTACCATTGTAAAAGTCAACTTCAGTTTGGACAGAAGCCAAAAAGTCCCTCCAAACCTGTTGATTGGCTTTGTCAGGCAATTCTTTGGGTTTCACTCTCTTCGCTACCAGCTTTACAGTATCACCATGGGCATTTCTCAGGTGAATTTTAAAGATGTTGGCTTGCATCCCACAAATGACATCCGAGTCTGGAGCTTCAAAGGATTGAGCTTCAGGCCAGACATTTTGCTGAAACCAAGCCACATTCATGGTCTGGCCTTCATCAGGAAGGTCAAACAAGGAATCTTTGGTGACTTGAGACAATTTGGTAGACTCACAAGGATACCCTGCAGATTCTTGCATTTTGTGCATGCACACATCCACTGAGCAAATTGTTGTTGGAGAGAGCTGAAAAATGAGAATAGCGCGCGGCAATTCAAACTTTTATCCTGGCAAATGAGTGCTACTAACTGGAATGAACAGTTTAATTATGGTTAGTAAACTATGGAATTGGCGAACTTCAATACTATTTATCAATTTTTTCGTTTCTGGAGTGAAAGAGGCCCAAAATAGAGGTAATTTTACTTAATTTTGCTTAGAAATTGGTCTCCTAAGTGATTATCTTGATTAGTCATGTAAATTGATCATCATTAACAGTGCTGAAAAGCTTGATTCGGCCAGCCTTATAAAGTATTGAAAAGGGTGTGGTGCAAGTTTATGGAAAGTCTATAAAGCTTCCCAAATTGCTAGTTTTGCTCACCAGGGGGACGGTTTTCTCAAACGTTCTGCCGAGTTGCAGCAAATGGAGGAAGTTTGCCCAACTCGACTGAAAGTTTGGCACTTGTGGACTGTTTTTGGCTGAAATGTCTTGTGACATACTAATGTTTGGCACTGTAAGCTCCTCAGCTGTCAAGAAAGTGAACTCACGAAACACAACTTTTTTCTTAATTCAGTCTCTGCAATTTTTTTTGCCAATGAGAGGATTGAGACGAGCTAAATTACCGGTGAGTAAGCCAGCAATATGCAACGCGCATTAATTTTGAAGAACGAGCAAATTAGGCACTACGCCTCTTTTAGGAAAAATTGCACTAAGGAAGATAGCTTATTTTAAAGATTTTCTTAAGTTTAACTTTGATGATTTTTATGTATTTTGAGAGATCTTTCTCGAGCTACATATACAGACTAGTATTGTGTACGTACTCCAAGCTGTTTTAATTGCAGGTAAGCAAGATTGATTAGGGCACATTCTTATACAATGCACCTTATTTTTGTTTGGTTAGCCTTGATAGACAAATTATGCTTTCCTGTGCTCTTGCATTGAGATCACATTTCGAGTACGTGTGAAAATCCTTTCGCCCAATGTACAAGCCCAGTTTTTTATTTGCCTTAGAGCCCAAAATGAACTCTGGAGAGTTGAAAGTTGACGTGCCTTTGGCATCTATGGAATCAGATTGTGAGGACCATCCTGGCGATGCGACCACCAGTGTGACCAACACCCCATCCAAAAGTGACAACAAATCAGCTCTTAAAAACAAACCAAAGCTTTCTCCGAGGTTTAACATTGATGGAGGTGATTCAGTAACAGGATCCCTGGAAGACCTGGTCAATTCATTTGACGAAAAGTTGACCATGGTCTTCCAAGATTATCAGGAACAAGTGGACAAAATTGCACCAGTTCAGGTAATGAGGCAGACTATGTTTGTATTCACTTCAGGAGAGAAAAAAACACTTTAACGTTTGAATTGTTTGGCTATTACCTACGCAGCAAAGCGCTGGGTGCATGCATGTGTATAAATACCAGCTGCGTGACTCTGCTTAATCAAACATGAAGAGAGCAAAACTTTGTTGTCTAGGTTCGATCCCAGGAGGAAATCATGAACGAATGCCAGGTTTGGTGGACAATAACTGGCAACTTTGGCAACATGATGCCAATAGACTGGTCCAAAAGTACAGCAAGAGCTAAACAGCTGCCAACTCTGAACTTGTCCAAGCCGAAGTCGAGTAACAAGAAAGTCTTGACCACTTTTCACTCCTCGGAGGACTTGGTGGATGGCCTTGAAGATGAGGACGACTTGGTGGCAGCTGACCTCGACATGCACAGCCTTATTTTAAGCTCCAACCCGCAAGAACATGCAGTAAGTAACTTGTGCATGGAAATGATCCATGCAGTAGTTCTCGAAAAACTCAAAATTACCTTCATCATCTTTGATATGGCTTATGCAGAGAGGATAATGATCTTATTAGCTGGGATTTTCTCTGGCACTTTGATACATCATGAAAACTTAAGCCATCAATCTATGCATATTTTGAGAATCACTGATCCTTTGGGGCAGCTGAATAGGAGGTCACGTATGTTTGGTGCTATAAGCCGGTCTGAGCCAACTTCCCCTTTTGGTATCTCCTCGTTCGTATCGTTGCGATATGGTATCAAGATTCTCTTGATGCCAACCATTTCGATGAATGGGAGCAACCTGTTGTCATGGAAATAATCATTCACGCTCACTCAGTTTAACCGAGAGCATGGTTTGAGTCGGACTAAAGATAGCATTTGGCATCTATTCTTCAGTGTTATATGCTTCTTCTGAGTGCTATGGAATTACCTAAGCCAAAACCCATTGGCATGCAAACTTTGCTTGATTTGCCCAAAGTAAGAGTTGTTGAAAATAAGCGGGGCCGAAATTATTGGTTAATATTCGGGACAATTTTGATATCAAATTTGATCTTGAATACTTCGCAAATAGGGGTTTCATCCGTGACGGAATTCAATGCTGAGAAATCGATTTGCTCATGAAAAGTAACTGAAATTCAATGTTGATTATTTCATATGCTTGGCCACTTTCAGCAGAATATTCAGGAACTTTTCAGGAATTGATTTCAGTTAATATTCAAGGACTTGATTTCAGTTAATTTTCAAGGACTTTATTTCAGTTATATTCAAGGACCTGAAAAAAATTACTTTTTTTTTTTAGCTTTCTAGCTTTTTGATTAAGCTTTCTCTTTCTTTAGACTTTGATGGATCTTAAGTGAAAGAAAGCTAGTAAAGCTAGAAAGAAAGTTAACCCATGGTGGATTCAAACCCATGAACCTCAGATTTGGAATCCAGTGCCTTGCCTCTAGACCACAGATGTCCCACTCTGATATGGGCTTTTTTTAGCCATTATATTGTGCAGAACATACTCTAGATGGAGCTAGCTTTAATTTTTAGAGTACTTGGAAATGTCTTTGAAGTCCAGTTATTACTGAATAGTTCTTGAACTATGAAAAAATAATCATTCTTGAAAAGTTATTGACATGAACATTCCTGAATTGTAATTGAATATTCAAGTTTCATTCATTATTGAAAAGCTACTGAACATAAGCTCTTGCATAGTTCTTGAATTGTCAAGAAGCTTTTGTTGTTGAAAATTTGCTAAAATGAACATTACTGAATAGTTCTTGAAAAATTAAGCATAATTTATTGTTGAAAAGTTGATGATTGAAAGTTATTGAATAGGGTGATAATAGAAGAGGCGTATTCAGGCTGGTGGTGAGAAGCATAAATTTTGGTTGGTCGCATTCTGCTGTGTGTTGGGAGGCAATAACTAAAAGTGTTCATAATCTCTGTTCTGATTTATGCTGTGTTCACCTATCAACAAAACTTTTTCCTTCCATTAAATTGCGTTTTACTTTTACCTATTTCAGAACTGATCATTTTCACTCACTTTTCATAGCTTCAATTAGACCACTTTTCCGACCTCTTTTGGTCATATGAGCTAGAAGAGTTTTGATTAATCAGAAGTACGAAAACTTAAGCACTTTGTTTAAGGCTGTCGTAAGATTTTAAGGAAACAAGGCATAGATGAACACCCTATTAATGCTGAATTGATTTTACAGAAGAAACAAACACTACTCACCATTTTAAGCTTTTCAATTATATTGAACACCTATTTTTCGTCATTAAGAATCAAAGATTTTGCCAATTTTTGCAAGAACTATTTGCAAAATTGCTACTTTAAGGCTTGCGTTTTCCCAGTTTTTCCGTGCCAGTACAACAACTATAGCATGGCAATCATGATTACCTCAAAATTTTGTTTCCTCAACTTATTACAAGTAATGGCTAATTTGCTGATAAATTGGCCATTTTTATTGAATCCACACCAGATGAACTTTTTTGGTTTGAATTCACACAGAGCAGAGCTACAAAAATTAAGGCTATTTCTTCTGATTTGATCCATCATGCTCAGGTCTGGATATGATGTGACTCATGATCCAAAATTCCTTGACTTTCATGAATCTTACTCAAAATGGTACCAATCTGTTCCTTGAATCAATTGTACTGTTATAAGCTCAAAATGAGCACTTTCTTTGCCATTTTGTTCCCAACAATTCCAAAAAACGTTTTGTTTTCTTTTAGTAATAAGCGCTATTTTTTCGCAATTGCTACGCGCGCTTACACGCACGCCAAAGGAACCAAAAATTCCGCACCATCTATTGCATTTTGTTTGTCTTTTGTTCCCTATAGTTCTTGAATTATCAAAAAGTATTCATTATTGAAAAGTTGTTGAATTGAACAGTACTGAATAGTTCTTGAATAGTCAAGAGGTATTGCTGAAAAGTTGGTGAAATAAAAGTTTCTGAATAGTTCTTGGATAGTCAAGTAATATTAACTATTGAAAAGTTACAGAGCGAAAACTATTGAATAGTTCATGAGTAGTCAATAGCTTTTCACACTGAGAAGTTGTTGAAAAGTTATTGACCTTAAAGTTCCTGATTTGTTCCCGAGCACTCGAGAAGTTTTCATCAATGAAAAGCTCCCGAAAAGCTCATTTTGCCAATTCGGGAACTATTCAGACCCGAGTCGGTAACTAAAATCCTGGTTGGGGGTGAATCTCCTTTTTTTGGACATAATCATCATCGTTGGAACCTCTGTCGCTTCAGTTCCAGATTGGATAGCTGTAACGGCTGCAATAAGCATTCACTGGTTTGGCCTGCTCATTTTGCTCACCTTCCTCAGTTATGTCCTATTCAGGCTTGTCATAGTGCACCGAGGCATGTTTGAAATCGAAGATAAGGTATATTCTGGTGGTAATACCCAGTTGTATGCATAGTTAAAGAGTTCATTCTTTCAAGGTTATCTTGGCAAGAGTGAGGGTATTATGCTTGGCTTTTGCTTCTGTATTCTGCTCTCTGGACTTGTTCAGAGAGGGCCAAATATTGGGGTCCACTTTTTACCAAATTCGCGTTGGTAAAGAAGGTTTGCTTAGCGACAAGCTGGTATATTCTGCCTTCTGCTCTCTTCTAGTCATTGACATTTGCATCTTGGTGTACTGCCAACTAAGCATAACCAAAGGCAATTCAGCCATTTTCCTTAATGAAGGTAGCTTCTGCAAGAGCGGTTATTGCTTGTTGAGAGTCGAGTGGTTCTCTTCAACGGAATTGTCACTGGCATTGGAACTTTGGCCTGGACGCTTTTAGCCCCCAAAAGTGACGAGGCCACTGTGATGATTACCTTTAATCACTGGGATCTCCCTGTTCATAGGGATGCCAATAGTAACCATTTGTAAAAATGCCAATATTCAAAAGTTCATTCGCCAAAAGTACTGGCCATGGCCAAAAAATGAGCTCTCTTTTCCCATGTCAATTATAGAGCCAACAATAAAGTAGCCTTTGCTGAAATGCGGATTGCTCAGATTTTTCTTTCGTGGACTTTGGATAGTTGTAGTTTAGTTAATGTGGGTTTTTTGTTGCAGGAGCCCCTTAAAAGTGCAGATGAAGTTATCAAGGAAATTGACGACATCATTGATGCCGCTGACGACGAAGATGAAGAGGAAGGAGAGGGCATTGATGATATGGAAGAAACTTCGGGCGGAAATGGCATGCTCGATCCCAACATGGAGGCCTTCTCCAAGCCCCGATCGTTCTTGCCACGATCCAGGATCGTCAACCAAGCTCTCAAAGGGCGTAAATTGGACGAGCTCTCCAGCACTGAGCTTTCTCAAATATTAAACGACATCGAGCTTTTGGTCAAGGATTTGAGTGAAGAGCTAGTGAATGATTTGGGTGTCAGAGATGAGCTGGAATATGAGAAGGAGCTGAAAAACACATTCATATCTCTCTTGCTGTCAATCCAAAGCAAACGGAGGGCAGCTGCAGCGACAGCTGACTTGACCGGCGGCTCAGCGGCCAGGCCGAAGCCTGGCCTGGGTCCCTACAAGTATTTGACTACCGTCATTCCCTATCAGCCCGAAAAGGGTGCACCTTCTCTGCAAAATTTGCAGGTTTTGGTGAAAATTCTCAAAGCCATTAATGAAGACAGCCCTGCTGTGCCCGCATTACTAACAGATTACATCTTGAAGGTTTTGTGCCCTTCGTAGAAGTGGACACGCGACATCTCGCACGCTTTTCTTTTAATGCTGTGAATAACAAACCGCTGCTATAACTATTTACATTCAATTGCATCATTATTTATCTGTGATTTGGTTGATTTCGTTCCTCCTTTGGAAATAAAAAGATTTTGCCTCATTCTGTGCCAGCGATATTGAGGATTGAAGGAAAAGCGCCATAGGGTAATGAAAAGTTTTGAGTCGATTTCTACGAGCACGTGTGTGTTTCTGGGAAAGAAGCATTGTTGACAACTTAGCAAAGCGTTCACACTGGTCAGAATTCGAACTAATCTGAGCACTCTGTTGCATTTCGCGAGCCAAAGGCGTAAAGTCACTAGATTCCATCTAGCCCGGCAACTTTGCGCAGTTCATTTGACATGGCTACACTACATTGGAGATCACAAATGGGCTATTTTTTGGCTTTTGGTGCACTAATTCTCATAACTTTATTAATATGACATAGTCTACGGATAAAATGGCACCAATTCAAGCCATAAAACCATAAGCAACTCAAAACAAATTTTCAAGCATCGTTGAAACCCATTTTTTCTTGCCTGGCTCCGCCGATCAGCCAACCAAATTCCCGCGCGTGATCACGTGACAATTTTCGCGTGCGACAGTTTTTCCAAAAACTTGTCCATAAAACGCCATCTAGCGACAAACTTTGTCCCTCCAATGGCATATACTGACAATTACTCCTTGAAAAGCCTCGAAGGCACATCGAGCTGTTGTGAAAATGAGGCTTTTTTATCGCTATTTTGAAATATCTGCCATGCCGAACTGCTATAAAGTAGTTGGGTATCAAGGAATTTTCGACGACCGAATATTTGCATAGGATGAACGGCAGACAAGAACGTCTATATCTGTAATTTTGCGCATTTCAGGAGTTTTCCTAAGTTGCGTCGTTCATCATAGTCAGACCACCGTGCATTATAACAACAACTTTCTTCGCAGCTTTGGTTTCCAATTGATGAGTCGAGTCCAGATTTCGGCTGCAGGGTAAGAAACAGATTTGTAGAAAGTGCTTCACATCTAGAGAACATCCTCCTTCAAAATGATCAATCTTGGTCGAGATGGTGTGGCGTCGATAAGGAAATTGAGGTTCGCTGTGGAAGTTGACGATTTAAAACATAACTTTTCAATCATTCATGTACTCTTCACCATGCATCGTGAGGTGTCCATTTTGCGTTCAGTGCCCTGTAATGCTCTGTTCAGCTACCGTTCCTTAGGAATGCATTTCAAGAAAACCATGCACAATGACAACTCTACGCGGCTAGTTTATGCAATCCTTTGCGCTAAGGAATTTGCGTTCCGATTCCATAAGGAGTTTGTAAATGAACAGAGCATTTGAAACTAGCGAGAAATGCAGAAACGAACCAGATAATTATGACGGTAATTGATGGCGAAAGTAAAAGTAATGGGTTCATCCAACCCATTACCTAAACTTAACTTTCTAGAAGGCTGAATGAGGACAGATCCATTAATTGATGATAAAAATGCCTTCTCTTGTTTCCCTCCTGAGAAAATTTGGACTTGCATTAAAAATCGAGCCTTTGCTTGAGCCGTGAGAAAAAGTGTTCATCTCGACGACGAGATTGCGTTTTCCAAAGCAATATATAGGGACATTTTCTCATATACAAATGCGAGCAACACTTGGCGCGTTGAAGTCTCTCGGCGTCCGCGCTCGCGCGTCGAGGCAATCTTGAAATTTCTCTTGAATTCAGTCCACTGACGATTTGAAGCCATGATACAACTGTGATATTACTCAGAATGGGGACGCGACATGCGATACTTGTCTTGACTTTGGCGCTCGTCGTCACCCCCAACTCCGCGCAATTGGCCAACTTTTTGAGTGCTTTTTATGGGTCAACAACGACGACCACGCCGAAACCACCGCCGCAACCACTGCCTCAACTGAGGCGTAGAATTGAGCGAAAAAATCTCGATGATGCCTTTGGTGCTCCTGCGCCATTAGGCGGGCAAATTATCACGGCAGCTCCGGTTCGCCTAGCGAACAATTTTGCCAGCAACAATAACATTCCTCTATCTGGCGCGCTGCAAACCAACTACATATCTACGAGCACGGGAAATCCGATCGGCAATCCCCTCTTGTCATCTTTTCCTCAACCAGTGGTCAATAGTGGCGGCAACGGCATTGGCTCGGGCTTTGCATCTTCCGCGAGCTCCTTCTCATCAAGTCCCAATGTGAGTATACTTTAAAAAACGTCTCCGGTTCATTAGCATTAACTTGCGCAAACAATGATCAAAGAATTAAAAATGGGATAGCGTTGCCATCAACTCTCCCTCATGATTTTGGCTTTTTCTGCAGCTAGCAAGTTCATGGCGTTTTAGGCTCATCCTCGTGACTTTTGAGCTGCCGTGATTGTAGCCACTCAATCTTCGCGACCTCCATTCTCTCTCTCGGCGCAACGAATTCATTGCACGCTTTTAAAGGCTCATACGTAGGCATAAGATACGCGATCAATTTTTGTGCGGTGAAAAGGGAGAGTCTTTTGTGTTGGTTTTAAGGCTGTGTTCACGAGCATCTGTTGCCCGAGTCCTGATCGTGGATTTTTTCCCAACAACTGACGCCTTTTAAGACCAGACTTTCCACAAAGTGGTACACTTGCCAGTAGATAGTAGCTTCATCAATTGAGTCTCACTGAAGGAGAAAATATGAATTTGAACGTAATGGCAATAGACTCTAATTTTTTGGCTAGGTCGGTCGTCATTGAAATTTTGACAAGCGCTCTTGCACCACTTCAGATAATGTGTATTGCAGGATTTGGGCGATAGCGCATGGCCCCTCAATCAACCCGATTTACCAAAAATCACGGACATTCAAGTGCAATGCGAGAAAACAGCCATCCGAGTGAGCATCGAGTTTGACCGGCCTTTCTTCGGCATGGTCTTCTCCAAGGGCCATTTCTCGGACCAAAATTGCATTCACTTGCAAGCTGGCAGCGGGGCCACCTCCACTGTCTTTGAGATCCAAAATAATCAGTGCGGGATGACCAGCTCCAGTGGATTTGCCAATGACAATGGACAGCCCAACCCCGCGGGTAGCTTCATCGAGTCCACCATCATAGTTCAATACGACCCTCTTGTTCAAGAAGTTTTTGATCAAGCAAGAAAGTTGAGGTGCACGTGGTATGATTACTACGAGAAGTCCGTCACCTTCAGGCCGTTTCAGGTAATGAAGAGTACGCGACAACAGGTATTTTAACCGAATTTCCAAATTTTTTCCGTTGCAGGTGAACATGCTCAACGCAGTAACGGCTAATTTCTTGGGAGACAATTTGCAATGTTGGATGCAAATTCAGTCTGGCAAGGGACCTTGGTCCTCCGAGGTGTCAGGGATTGTGAAAATCGGCCAAACGATGACAATGGTCTTGGGCATCAAGGACGAAGACAACAAGTTTGACATGGTGGTACGTAAAAGCTGCATAAATCTGTTACTTAAGCATGATTCGACACGAGTACCGTTACAGGTGAGAAACTGCGTGGCTCATGACGGCAAAAGAACGCCGATTCAATTAGTGAACGAGCTGGGCTGTGTCATCCGCCCCAAGATCATGTCGAAGTTCAACAAAATCAAGAATTTCGGATCATCAGCCACTGTGGTGTCTTATGCCTACTTTCAAGCTTTCAAATTCCCCGACTCGATGAATGTCCACTTCCAGTGCGTGATTCAAGTCTGCCGCTACAACTGCCCTGAGCCGGTGTGTCCTGATGATTCCAGTTTGGTGCAGTCTTCCGTCACGCCGGCGCCACTATTTGGCGGAAGCAGCGACATCATCGGCACGCCGGCATTTGGTGACAGCGTGGCCGCGCCCAACAGTTACGGCGCCGCCGGCATTGGCACACCGCTTAGCGGCACACTTGATTCTTATGCCGTTGATCCGCGCACGCCCTCGCAGCTAGCCGCTACACGGCGCAAATTCCGGGCGCACCCTGCTACCTTCAACGCCCGCCAGGGCCGTGACAATGACGCTAACATGTTCAGCTTTAGCGACGCTTCGTCCGGCACCTCTTCTCAGCACCAATACAACAACAAGCATAACCCGTACTACCAGAGCTACCAGAATCACAGGGTTAAAAGGCACCAGGAGCAGATGGAAAAGTCAAATGATGGAGCGGTGGACACCAACAGCACTCTGATGGTACGGCGTTACGACCCGAATTTACAATGCAAGCTACATGTACGTTAACTTTTTAGGTATTGAGCCCCAACGATGTGGCTTTCAGGCTATCCACATCTCAGAATTTCAACGGCTCCGATCCCGAGTTGGTTGAAGATCATAATGAATGGGTACCGGATCACTCCATCTGCGTGACTTTGACCAACCCGTCGGGGATCCTGTTCTTGTCATTCATGGCCATCATCATATTGAGCTTGATCACTTCAGCCTCCATCACGTGGCGGCGTTGCATGCTCAAGCGCCAGAAATACGCCAAAAAGGGCTCAAATAAGGCCCAACTGATAAAAACTGCGCCAGTGCCGCCCAAGAAGCTGCTTGAAAAGGGCACTAGTGGACAAAAGTGAAATTGACAGCAAAATTCAGAAGCAGCAACAACATCTGTTGTTGCCTAGACCAAAAGTGAAATTATGTGCAATAGTAAAGTCAGCCGCAAGCATGATTTTCTTTTTTAACTCTTGATGAATGGCGGAAAAAGTGTGATAAATGTGACTTTGAATCGGGGTGACTGCAATAATACGACTACTTTACAATAATTTGTGATGAATTTAAATAAAATGCAACAACAAGGCGCAACACTTCAAACATGCGCGTAAAGCCTTATTTCTAGACCTCCAATTGAACTACTAAGTACTGTGCGCGATTGAAATTCCAGTGTAAACTATTAAAGCTTGGTTACACTTTTTGAAAGAATATTCAACCCAAAAAAACTTTCTACATAAGTTCCATCTATAATCTAATTCAATTTTTGATATAGTATGAGGGTCGGCCAAAATCATCTTCATAAATATGGTTCGGAAACGGTACAAATGCTGAAGAGAAAGATCATCTAAGTTTATGTTGATCCCATGTAGTAATTTCTATGTGCCGTTATGACATGCTCACATGTCGTCGTAAGGTTTCGAGAGTTGGGTACACGGTTTTCCGTTAAGGAAAAGTGGAAAGTGGCGATCCTTTGAAAACATGTATTTCGGTATCACATTCAACAACATCCAAGATCATTCATGGCAACAGCATTGCTCTTGTTAATCGGTGGCAAGTATTCGGTGTAATCTAAGCTAATGACATTTTGCATGATATTATGGCAACAGCCATATTTGATGAGGGTTTTTTGCAACTTGCACACAGGCACTTGTTCTAGCAAAGCCGACGCCTTGCTCCTCTTGGGCTTTGCGGGGGGCAATTTGCGTGCATTGGGGTTCAATTGAGGCCTGATTTTCGCGCTACGAATTTTGGGGCTCGAAGGAGCCAAGGGATCTTTTTTTACATTTTTGGTGGGTGGCTTCGAGAGTGAGAATTTTGGCGGCAAAGTGCCGTACTTTTTTACGCGTTCCAAGTTGAAATGGGAAGCTAGCGACTTGAGGGCGAAGCTTGCGAATTCCTTTTCCTTACCATCTAGTTTGGCATCGCAATCTGAAACGTACAAGGATCGGTGTTAGAAATTCGATGCGACATATTGAGCCATGCATTTTGGATAGAGCTCGAGACAAACTTTGCGTTTGGCAACTATATGATAGCCCGAATGCAGGCTCCAAAATATCAGCTCACAGGATAGAAATGTAGCAGGTGCATGGATGCGTTTTTTGAAGAGGTCATCCAGACCTAATTTAAGCAAGTGCTGATGTCACACCAAGTATATAAGTGCACAACAATGGCAAAATATGTACATACTGAAGATCACTGGACAACGAACACGCACTTAGATTGAAGTGGTTAGAAGCGGAAAATGTCCCCATTTTTTAAGGGGCTTCTTTAGAGCAATTTTGTGAACGGTCTCTTTTGATATATACTTGTTGTAACAACGTCGCTCAAAAATTCTCTAAGAAGAGAATTGTCACCATTATCGCTGCTGTTGTCGTCGGCCTTGGAATTTTTTCGAGTCGAGCATGACGTAGCCGTGGCAGCCGACGACCGGCGTGAGGACGCTGCAGCTGACTTAGACGGCTGCTGCGGCGTTGACCTGTTGGCGTTGTTCTGCCTCGCATTGGCCTGCTTGCTTCTGCGCGGCTTATTGTTGTTGTGTTGATTGGTGCGCTTGTTGGCGGAGCTCACCCCTCGTCGGTTTCCGAGCCCATTCGGGTGTCTTGGCAGTTTTGCTATCCTTATCATGAATTAGACCGAGATCAAAGTGAGACTTGAGATCAGCGTTGCCCGCTCGCGTATGTCTGCTTACCGTTTGGGCGTGACCGGTTGGCTCATGACAACTCCCGAAATGTCTGGGAATTCAGTCACTGACCCACTTCTGCTACCGTGAAGCTCCTCAACCTGCCCCTCCGATGCCCTTTTGGGAAGCGCATCCTTGGGAGTGTCGTTCCAGGTGAGCTTCTCAGCATCATCGCTTTTCACCGGCTCAGGCAGCTCAATCTTCTCAGGCTTGGGGTTCTGCTTGATCCACTCTCTCACCAGGGTGACTTTGGAGTTGGAGTCTTGCAGGCAGGAGGGAATCGACATGATATTATCGATCAAGTCCGTGATAACTGGAATGCTTTCGCGCCTGTACACACTTCGGTGGGCTTGGGCAATCAGGGCTTTCAAATCCTCATGAGGAGGGCTGAAAATCGAGAGTCGATCCAGTTCTTTTGATGCAAATCTTTGCCGTGGAGCTCTAAATGTTAGTTACTGTAGGCATATCTACTGATATCTACTTGAACATCATTAGGGCATGGAATCTAGTTTTGTACAGTGGCTGCTTTATACAGGGCAAAAGGCTTGGATTACTCTTACCTAACCCTGACTGGTTTTATGTCAAGGGACCTTTCGACCTCGCTCATTTCTTTGCAATACAGTTTGATACTTTTAGCAGCGGACGAGAACTTTTTCCTGTACCTTTATATCGATTAAAGTATTAGCCTGATAATAATGCAGCGTCGCGAGTTGCGGTTCTCTCACCCTCTGGGATGCGAATTTATGGGGACTTTGGTGCCCTGCACACACAGGCTGGTGCCCACGAAAAGGGGAGGTTGGACGGTGTTTTGCTTGTATATCAGCTCGAAGCCCCCGGTGTCCACATTTCGCCCCTTTCTTCGGTCCACGGTGACTCGGACAATGTCCTCCAGCATCATGGCGCACATCCGAGATGTCACACTTGTCGTGGATCCCAATGCTGGACTGGAGTTGATTTCAATCAGCCACGGCTTCAAGTCGTAGCTGAGCAGAAAATCAGCGCCATACAACTCAAATGCGTTGCACTTGTAGTTGAACTCCATATTGTCCTGATTGGCCAGGAGTGCACCTGGAAACCATAATGATGCTAAAAATGAATTCGCTGGGAGTGAAGTGATGGAGTACTTATGAGACACTTTTTCATGGTCGGGTAGATCAGGCTGCTCCACTTGTCCCCTTGGCCTTGCTCTTTCAAGAACTGTATGAAAGTCTTGTTGTCCCACATGTTGTCGAATGGCAATTTGGACGACCTCTCGGCATTCGTGTACCTCGCTTGAACTGCATTGTTGCACAAGTGTATCGATTCATGCCCACACGTCAGCGTAAAAGGCCTCGAACAGAACCTACGTAGCAAGAAAGCGGCTCAGTGGTCTAGGGGTATGATTCTCGCTTTGGGTGCGAGAGGTCCCGGGTTCAAATCCCGGCTGAGCCCTAATTGTTTTTTTTTACCTCAAATAAGAGTCCTTGTACATCCAGACGTTCAAAGGGTTCCACGAAGTGACGAGAAACCACTGGCGGATGTCAAACTTTGTCTCGTAGATGAGGAAGGGCCGTTCGATGTACTTTTGCACGATGTACCTGCCCTGGTGGCCGCTACTCTTACTGACCACTGCCAAAATGTTCTCCAGTTTCATATCCAGGCTGATGCCTCTGCCACGTGAGGAGGATCCTGGCTTGATGATCCAAATGTTCATGAAACCATCCACGATGGACTCTGGCCTCAATTTCAGTATGTTGTCCAACGTTTTGCTGCATTGGGCGTACAAATTGGCTGAAGTGGCGCAATTATCAGAGTGCGGGTTCTAATGAACGAACCAGAAAATAAAACGAGGAAGAGAACGTGAAAAGGCGCATATAGTTGCCTGAATTTTTGAGTTTTCGTGGCACACGAGGTAGAAATCTGTGAGAAACTGATCCCATTGATGCTCCCACACGTGGTCGAGGTCCGTGTCCACATCCTGGTGGCTCAAGCTGCCAACAAGCTCCTTGCAACGGAGCAACGAAAACTCCACGACGCTGCGTCGCGCTTTGGCATCAAAACTTTCCACCCCGGCAGCGCCGAATTTCTTGAACTCCATGCAAAACCATTGGAGAATGCTGATGCAAGCAGTCATTCGGTAATCATCCACAAAGGCGGACTTCTCTTCGTCGTTGGACAACTGTTAGAAAACGGAGCGATCTCTTAAAACGCCATTTCCGCCCCATAAGTATTAGCTTACTTGGTAACACCTAGGAAAGAACGTCGAGACGGGAAATGGGCTGTACCAATGCAGCTGCAAGAGGGATTGATGCAGCCCAGTTTTCGTTGTGAAGAAAGCACTGGGGAATTTGTTGACCATCTGGTCCTTCTTGAGCAGCTTCCACGGGATTCGTCTGCGGTGGCTGTTCCACTCGTAGTGCGGCACGAACCCTTTGGTCAACTTGGCAAAGATGATCTCCACTTTGAGGGGGCGCTTGAAATTGGACTCTTTTTTGAAGAAGAGCTCAATGTTCTCCCTCAACAGCTTCATGTTGATGTCGCTCGCCTCATCGCTCTGTTGGCCCCCGGATTGGCCGTTGGCATACGGGAAATTGGAGGATGGCCGCCCAATGGCCGAGCGCGTCCTCGAGGCCACCTCCACCCAGCCCCTCTTTATCAGAGCCTTCCTCGTGGACGAGAAACATCCTCCCAGGCAAAAGATCTTTTTGTGCCTGATGGCTCGCTCTATCTGGAATATAATCTTCTTGACATCCTCGAAAATGGTCTTTGCCTTCGCTGAAAATCTGAGCAAATCAAGAATGAGAATGTCGGGTCAAGCCGCTCAATCGAATGCTGCTCACGCGTTCAGATGCTTGGGTTTTTCGTAGTAGAACTCTGCCGCGTCCCCCTCGCTCTCGTCAAATCCCGAGCTGACACCGGAATCGGTCGACACCGAATCAGGCATGACCTGGCGCACTTTCTCGTCACCACCATTGGCAGGTTCTTCGGCAAGGGGCTCATCTGGGTCGTTGGGCAACTCTGAGCACGGCGAAGCAAGACCCTCATCCGTCGCCAAGAGGGAGTCCTTGTCAAAGTCAGACATGCTTAAGAGGGTCTGATCAAGACTGAGGTCCAAACGGCACTGGCGGTTCCACTCATGAAGGTCATCTTCATCCTCGGAGGACTGCCAGCTGGTATGTGTATCCTGGCCAATTTGAGTACCTGCCTTCTACTGCTCTACCTCGCCAAGGTACTTTTGCACCATGTACCAGCTTTTTGCCAGGAATAATCATACCAAAGAACCACCATTTTTCTTTCACCACAAAAACTGCGCTACTTCTACGTGGCGTAATTAAAGCGTTAAAACCACGATCGTCAAAAAATAAAAAGACATGAGACTAATTAAGGCAAAATTTTGCGCTTGTGAGCGAATTTATAGCTGTTCCTGGCAGGCAAAATGTGTTTTGGCCTGAGAAGCATTGACCTACTTTTGCGCTTTTGGTAAGCAATAGAAAAGCAGTGCGGAAAGCCTAAAGGTAAAAACATTCAACAAAATCCACTAATGTGCATGTGTGGCAGGGCCAAACCGTAATAATTTTAAAGGAAAATGGCATTAAAAGGATGATTTAAGATCCAGTAGGCGCGCTAGTCTGCATTCATGGGAAAGACCACTTGGACATAATGCGCTGAATTAGGGCCGCACTGTAAACTACTTGCACTTGGCTGTAGTTTGATCAAAGTCCCCGCGTGTTTGCATTCTGCACTATAGCCCGGTTCCAACACGGGATATCAGCATAGTGTAGCACGATAAACCAGTTAGTCAGGTCGAGCTTAGCGCGCGATCTAGCTGTGACCTGACTGTGCTAAAAAGTCAAGTTACGTCTCTTGACTATGCTGATTTTCCTTGTTGGAACCGGGTTTATGTAACAGAAAGAAGGGAAAAGGCTACGCGTTGCTCTCTATTCCCTTCTGGTCGTTTTCGAGTCAAAAATTATGCAATCCACACCATCATTTTTTGCTAAGGATAGATGGTCATAACTAAGGTTGGTTTCATGATTAGCGTGAGCTTTTCTTTTATTAAAGCTAACCGCAAACCAAAATTACAGCACAAAATGCCCTGCTCGTGACTCGCTTTTATGCACTGCATCGACAGACATTTAAGCTTCAATTATGTTCTTTCCTCTGATGACTTATTTTCGTATTGCATTGTAAAAAAGAGTTACAGAATAGTATAATGCCAAGAATTAGTAGCAATTTCAACTCTTCACGGGATCAACGAAAGAAAAAGAAGCTTTGTCGATTTGCTATTAGCTAAGGCAATCGTAATGGAAACGGCTCCAAGGTTTCTGTTTATTTTTTGGTGAATCTATGTTTAGATCACAGCCCAGTCCCCGTGTTAGTTGTTTTCGACGGGCTCTATTTGATAAATTATCGTTTTTTCTTCTTCTGGTCTCCATCACGACACGTGGGAAAAAGAACGATTTCTGAACATCTGGCGCAGGAATGCCGTAATTTCGTAACTCTCCAAGGTCCTCTTTCACCCGCTCAAAACTAAATAAATGCATGCTGACTGGCGCCACCTAGCGGCAAAAACAACAAGGCATCAAATTTTTTGTGAACTACATTTATTGCCATTTTTGTGGTGCGAGTGAGTTGCTGGAGCGTTTCCCCATTTCCTTCATTTCCCGCTTCCAGAGGGTGCGATACGTGATAATAAAAACGCGCTTTTTTCATCATGGAACGGAACTTATTGAGGCTTTTATTGCACCCATCAACACCCTGGAAAAGCCAGACATGAAACGAAAGGGGCCGGCTGACGTGCTAACGGTGCGTATTTCACGGTGATTCAAATGCCCTAAAGTTTGTGGTGGTGCGGCGGCTCCGCATAGGCCCCCGCGAGGCACGCGCATGCGGAGGGCAGCTTGAAGCTCTCGATGGCGAACGGGAAATAGTAATCGTAGGGGTCGTAGACCAAAAATCTGTGATAGATGAACTTCTGGATGCATTTCGTGTTGTAGCACTCCGGCACGAGCGGGCACGGTTGACCGGCGTGCGCGCACTCCTCCACGCGCGCGGTCTGACTCAGCGTTTCGTAGTGGGCCTGCACGTTGTTGACGACGATGCGCCATTGGCCGTGGCTGTTGATGGCCCTTCGGGGCATCACGTAGGCCGTGCCCGTGCCGCACAAGTACGTCTGCTCGTCCTTCAGGTCAACCAGCAGATCGACGGAGTTCTCCGTGTTGGCCAGGACATCTGGTGACAAGCGGGTGAATCGTTCAAGCTCGCATCCAACTTGAAGCAAAGAAGCGCGTACCTTTATAGAGGGCGGCCACCGCCGCGTAGTGGTATTCGATGGCGTGCTGAATCTCGTACGCGGGGTACTCGTAATCTTCCAAGCAGAATTGCTGAGTTTGGTTGTGGGCGCACGCCGGGGGACCGTAATCCGGCGCGCTCGGCTTCGGGGGGTACGCCGGCACGTGGGCGTGAGGTGCTCCGTAAGGTGCAGGTGGAGCCGGCGTGTAGCCATGCGCCGGCCTGTGAGGCGGGTGGTAGACGGGCGTGGGGCTCGAGTGATACGCCGGCGTAGGTGTGGGCGAATAATAGCTCCTCTTCGCGCCGTGAGAGGGCGCCTGCGGAGCGGCGCTCAGGGCTGAGCCGAAGCTGACGATCTGCAACGAAAGAAAGTGATTTGGGGCCTGCAGCTAAGTAGGCCTCCGGATAATACGCTGCAAACGCTGGTCTAACTAGCCAAACTTCGTGAGCTACCCCATTCGGAGCCGCATGCATGGTTTAATTATTTATGGTTTTTCGGCTGCGATGAAAAGAAACGACCTTGTTGTCCCGAGCTCTATTGTAAATATTTTTGCTTTTTTTTTGGTGAGAAAACAATGCGAATGGAGGCGGGAAATATTTTTGCATTGACTCGCTGATTTTTTCCTATGAAGGACAGCTGACGTCAAGCGCAGCATCGAGATTCCGCTCGGAATTTCGAGAAAGTAGTGATGAAATTTCCTCGAATCTTATCATCCAACGCAATGCGTCGTCAAAGATCGATTTATCCCATTCTTTACTCCGTTTGCCATTTTATCGCTTGGCTCTTGCAGCAAGGAGAAGCCATGCGCGCTAACTACTGTTTAATCTAAGTTCCAAACTTGAGCTAAATAGGTTGTCCACTTACGTGCAAAATTAGCAGCTTGATCATTTTAACGCCTATAACTAGCGCTCGTTTGGCGTCAACAAGCTCAACTGAAGTCTTCAGCAAAAATTAAGCCGTGACCATCGTGAGATTGGAAGTCGGACAAATACGTGCGTGGGGCTGCCATTAAGTTATACTTGAAGGCGACAAAACCGCCTCGATCGCATTGGTTTCTCGCCATCAATGGTCTACGTTAAACCGGCGTCCCACGAAGAAACGCGCATTGCCGATGCGTCACATTGCGTCCTCGATGCGTCGCCGTCTTCGGTCACAAAGAACCGCGATTTTCCTTTGGCTCCCGTGAAATCATCATCAGTGTCAGCAACAAATATGCTCGTCATGAGAACGACACGTGGCATTGAAATGAATTGCATGGATTCAGTATATCCATTTTGATCGCGATTAATTGAAGGGCGTGTTTGGAATAGACATCCTGATCATAACATCAACATTGACCGTGGGGATTCCTTCAGGCCTTTAGGGGCGAAATTGGGTAAACCGGAAAGTGAATCATATAGCTATCAGGAAAATTGCCATCACTTCAAATAAATCCCTAATTTGGCTTTTGTCTTAATTATCTAAATTCATCAAAATCTTTAGTAACTCTGTTTCTGTTCATTTTTTTTCTGGCAAAAAGTTGGGATCGAAAAAAACCCCCAATATTTTCCTTTTCAGTTCAACTTTACTAGAGCAGAGCGAGCTGCGAACCAAACATCATTTTGATAAAGTCTCAGCATTGCATTGTAAACAAACTCAGCAACTGAACAATGACGTAGAGAGGTTTGAAAGTTGGTACAGATCTAGCCCTCTCAGTCTTCTTCTTTATTTCTTATTTCAAACTTTGACCCTCAAAATATCAGCAACTGAGTGTCTCAGCACATATCTACCAATATGTTGTCACATTGAGCTCCTCAACAACTTTGCATACAATATTCAAATAGATAAAATGACATAATCGGATGCAAGTTTCCCCAGCTTTAAAAAAATGAGCCAGTTTTTTAAAATGCTCTGATTGTTCTGAAGTTGGGCTGAGCCCCTCTTCAAGTTTAGATTTGATAGAAAAGTCGTCAAGTCCACTTTCAAGTCTTGTGTTTTTGTTCTGCTGAGCTCTCAGAGCTTTCTCATCTTCTAGTCGTCTTATCTGATATCTGTTATGGCATGAAGTGCATGGACAATAACCCTGTATTTAAAACTCGTTAAGGTCGCCAAAGTCAAAAACACGGTTCAATCCAAGATCTACAGGGTGAACGCAGTATCTGAGCCACATCAAACTCAACATTTTTTACTTTAGCTTTTGAAGGTGAACTTTTTTTGTCAACTTTACCCCCACGGAGCAGTTTGGGCTAATTTTTGATGTGAATTTCTATTATCCATTTTTTATGTTATCATGAGGATGTCTAAAGCTCGTTCGACGCTTACGCGCGTATGTGTCCCAGTTTATAATTGGGTCTGCGCTTTTTTGCTAGGAAATCCTTTTGTGACTCGACTAAATCCGATTGCGTTATCAACGAGAACAAAGGCAAAAGTGAATTTCCTCTTTGCCCGCTTGTCAACATGCCCGACTGCTTTCGGGGTCACGCGTTTCGCATAAAAGTCGGGGATGCCCCTTCCGATTCCAATCAGTCGCAAACGGACAGCTATGAAAGCGGCAGCTTTGGTAGGCTGTTTTCCGGCCTTTTTGGCCATTTGCTCCCCATTGGCATGGTGCCAAGGGGACTTCACCGGCTTCAAGCTCTTCCAATCGAAGCCAATGACGGAAAAGCATCGCGAGTTGCTGAAGCAAATGGACGAATTTTTGCCGGAAGACGTTGTTGACTTTTGGTCCAATCCCAGCCAAGAAACCGTGGAATTTCTCGTCAAATCCGAAACGGTGGAGGACGTCAAAAGGCTCCTGGAAAAGGAGGATCTGCCCTACAGGATCAAGGTTGACGACTTTCAAATGATCGTGGACGAGCAAATGCGGCACATCCGAGACGCGGAGGGCGAGTTCCAGTTCAGGGCTCCTGGGAAGAGGCCTGACCCGAGGGAGGACTTTAACCTGTTCAACTATCACAGGCTGGACGACATAGAAAGCTACATGCTCCAGGTAAACGACGAATCCGCGTTAGCAAACTAAAAAGACTCTCCATCGCGTTGGCGCGCGCAGGTTCAGTCCGCTTTTCCCGACTTGGTAGAGGTCAAAGAGATTGGCGAAACTTACGAGGGGCGCAAAATCCGCATGGTTTCGCTGTCCGCCAACCCATCGGGCAAGTCTGGAAAGCCTGCGATTTTCATGGACTGCGGCATCCACGCCAGAGAATGGATAAGTCCCGCTTTCTGCCTCTACGCCCTGGATCGCTTGGTCGAGAACGAATCTGCCGGGCTGTTGGACATTTTCGACTTTTATGTAGTGCCGGTGGCGAACCCCGACGGCTACGAGTACACCTGGAACGGCAACAGAATGTGGAGAAAGAACAGGAAGCCCTCGGCCCAGCTGTTTCTCAAGAGCGCTCAGTTTTGGCCCCAACAAGGCTCCCCAGGTCCGAGTAAGCGTCCCACCGAAGGTCGATAAAGTCGACAATAAAGTTTTTTGATACAGGCCTCATCAGCGGCCTGCCCGGGTTCCAAGGCACCAGTTCCTCCTCCAAGTGCTGGGGAGCCGATCCCAACAGGAACTTTGACGTTGCCCACGGCACGGTGGGATCCTCGGACAATCCATGCCAAGACACCTACCACGGAGACAGGCCCTTCAGCGAGGCCGAGTCGCAAGCCCTGAAAAGCACTCTCGAAGGGATTGTCGCCAGCCACGGAGGACCTGACAAGGTTACCTACGTCTCGGTGCATGCTTTCTCCCAGCTCTGGATGTTTCCCAACGGTCACGTCAAGTCCACTTCGAGGCATCACTCTGACTTGAAAAGAGTGTCGGAAAAGGCGATCACTGCATTGCGGTAACCATCTTTTCTCGTTTCTGAAATTTGATTTGGCGAGCTTTTCGTTTAGGGATGCTCATGGCACCCAGTTCAAAGCTGGTCCGATCGCCACAATTATATACGAAGCCGCGGGATCGAGCGTTGATTGGGCTCACACCAAGCTCGGAATCAAGTACTCCTTCGCATTGGAGCTTAGGGATCAAGGGCAGTACGGATTCATGCTACCCGTGGACCAAATCAAGCCAGCTGTGGAGGAAACCTGGGCTGGTATTCAAGGCATGGCCTTTGAAATTGCGAAAGAGCTTTGATTTTGTTTATCTATTATTTGTTTCAATAAACAGTAACCACCTTTGGCATTTAATATGGGGCAATATTTAGTCAATATCAATTGACCTTCGCTTTTTGGGGCAAGGAGATTCTCAAATTCCCATTTCTCAGCTAGTTGATTCATTAAGTGGATTCTTTAATGAACCAGAGAAAATGTGAGTTTTTTTGAGTGAAATAACCTGCAGTGCTACTACATTGCTGAGCGTTGTTTCTTCCTTTCTCGTCATCAGGATATGGCCATGGCCTAGTTCTGGAAATGTTGAAGGATTTTGGCATTCCCTGTTTTGTCACCATTAGGCAACTCCTGTGCGCTCCAGCTCGGGTAGTATTTTGCTATTTGCTGATACACATTGCTCTCTGTTGTAATGGCTCTTTTGTAATGCCCTTTTCATGTATTAAGAATAAAAAAATTGTCATTAGGAAAAGTGAATCTGTAGCTGACTGCCACTCTACGAGTTGAGTTTGGGGCAGAGCAGCATTTTTAATGGCAAGTTTTGCTATTTTGTCTCATGGTTTTCAGCATCTTTCAAAACAAACCATCTTTCATCACATTTCTTTGATAAAAGATGACATTTAACTTTTGATTTTGATCAAAAGGACCAAAATGTGGAGCACTTTTAACAGCCAAAATTAGATTTGTTTGCTTTAAAGTTGGCTTAAAGTCGATCTGATTTTTTTTGTATCATCTGGCGC
Organism: Paracyclopina nana; assembly: GCA_019096065.1. Lineage (NCBI taxonomy): Eukaryota > Metazoa > Arthropoda > Copepoda > Cyclopoida > Cyclopettidae > Paracyclopina > Paracyclopina nana. Next base: position 9,608,980 of record JAGUCH010000001.1, on the reverse strand, counting down.
TTGTCATAAGACAATTTTTCTCCTTTCCTTGAGGAGTTTTTCGTGCATTTTCCTAATGAGTTTGGGTTGTACATGAACAGGACAAGAAGGACTGAAAAGAATTTCAGAAAAGTCAGTGAAATCGAAATCTTTTATAAATATGCTGATGTAATTCCAACGAAAACTCTTTTGTGTAGTTATATGAGAAAATAGCACCCATGCAGCTGCCTTCTAGCTTACGACCCTTTACCGCGATGTAAGGCCCTGCACAGGCAACATTCTGGCCTCCAACAGAAATGAACTCGTGCATTATTCTTTCCTTAGGTTGCGCTATCGAGCTCAAAATTGTTCCGCTTTAAAAAGTTTTCCTCTTACGAACTGAGTTTGAGAGGTACAATTTTAAAAGCACATCACGAGTATAACAGTGTAATAATAAATAAAGTAGCCTACAAACTGAGAGTGTGAGACTCTTACACTTTAGGTATTTTATGAAAGGTTACTTTCTGAATCAGGGCTTTACTTTTCTGCTTTTTCTTTTTCTGCTGGTCATTCTACATTTACTTATTTTGCTATGCAGCTTCCTTTCGGCCGTCACGGGCAAAACTTACAATGAAACGGACATTGAGACATAGTTACCAGATAAAGATGGATTGGTAGTAACTTTTTAAATATATCTAGAAAAAGGCTGTTTTTACTAATTTCTGGCGTATAGCAAGTCTCGTTGCACAGGGGCCATTGGTTTGACGCTTGCTGTTTTTGTTTTGTTTGTGTTTACATCAGCCTACGAGGAATAGAACGAAACAACCCCAGCCTTACACTTTTTTCCGGGAAACCACAATAAGACCTAAGTTTTAATACCTGCACACTGTTTACGTTTTATGACCTAACAACAAATTTTTAATACCTAAGGCGGAGTGGGAAACCGTACTTTGATCTACGTTTTAATATCTACAGGGTGTTTATGTTTTACGATCTACAGCCATATTTTTAAGATCTAAGGCTGAGTAGCTGGAGACAATTTTGTACCTGTGTTTTTAAGTCTATTGGCGTCTGTTTAAAGATCTACTATGATGTGTTTTAATGCCCTGTTTATCTACAACGACTATTTCAGTCATAACTTTTTAAAAGCAGTCTTACATAAAAGGGCTAACCTCCAAACTTTACTTTGGTTTAGTTTGTCCCTAGAGATTATTGAATTGGGTCTCAGCAACCTTAACCCAATTTTCTCACATTTTGTTTGTGCAGTTTGGTCTAACCAAAACTGATTTTAGTTAAACCACGCTGATTCTGGTTTAACTAAACACTACAAGAATGCTGGTGTAACCAGTATCAGTTTTGGTTAAACTCAGGTCAAAGTACTCAGGTAAAGATGTTACCAAAAAATCCAACATAGACCTTAAAACAACGCCAGTAGATCATAAAACAGACGCCATTAGACCTTAACATGTAGATTTTAAAACGGACCCCTTTTTAGATCAAAGTACTGGCGGAGTAGCTGGAGACAACTTTGTACCTGTGTTTTAAGATCTAATGGCGTCCGTTTTATGGTCTAATGGTGGCTATTTGAATGCATAAGGGATTTTTTATTTTACAATTTGGATCTTTGTCTTTTAATTTAAAAGTTGAGAAATCTAAAACCCATCGTGGGCCTTTTTTGGCCTCGCTTTGGACTTTTTCCCATAAACCCCCCTGGGGCCTTGGAAAATTTGGGTGAAGTTGGTTTGGGCTCGAAAAAGAGAAATCAATCTATCTAAACTAGGCACGTACTGTCTCTGTTAAAACATAGAGGTACTTAGATCATAGTACTCAGGTACAAAGTCTCTACAAATCTTTCATTAAGGTATAAAAACGACGCCTTTAGGTCTCAAAACAGACGCCATTAGATCTTAGTACTTAGGTATTAAAACGGACCCCTTTTTAGGTCTAAGTACTGGCACCCCTTTTTTCCAAGATGATCTTTAATGTAAGGTGACCCATTATCACAGCTGTACTTCTACACTTCATCAACTAAGCTATGGAAGGGCTTCTGACGGAAAAAGTAGAGCTCTATGAATCATGAATTTTATGAAAAAGCTGTCAGATGATAGAAAACGCCTTATTTAAGCGATTTTTGAAGTAAAAATTCCAAGTCTGGTAAAGCTGATTAGAAGGCTCCTCCCACTTGAGCACTAAAAAATTGGAGCTAAAATCTAAATTTGAATATCTCGCTTTTTCATTGAAGCAAGGAGCATGAGCGCCACCGCACAAATGACGAAAGAACTAAAATAAGTTTGGCGAATCAATTTGCATACTTCCGTTTAGAATTATCATAGTGGATGGCCCTGTAATGGGTTTTTCTATCATGGCAATTCTTGTATTGCAACAATAATGATGACTTAAATTATTTTTAAGATGAGAATTGAAGAATTTTTGGCATTCTGTTACTCAGTAAGCTCATACAGGATGCTCAGAAGTTTTGTTTGCCCCAAATTAAGTAAAATGATTTTACGCACTGTAAACCGAATTTCCTCGTGAGTAATTCACTTTGCCGGTTGACTCAGCCTTTTTGCACTTCCGATGCGCTATGAAGTAAATGACAACCCTAGGGTTACTTTTTACTTAGTAAATGGTAAATGCGAACCCTAGGGTTACTTTTTACTTAGTAAATGGTAAATGCGAACCCTAGGGTTACTTTTTACTTAGTAAATGGTAAATGAGAACCCTGTAGTTTTCTTGGCCTCTTCAATCCATTTTTTCAACGATTTTTCACTTTTTCACTACAGCTGCCGCTGCTTACTGTTAGGCAGTCGCTCAGCTACTTTGTTATGGTTTGTAGTTCTTGTTCAGGCTATAGAGGGCAGCAATGTTTCTAGATAGCAGAGCCATCTCTGGATTATTTCAGAAAACACGCTAAATTGATAATTAATTTATTTCCTAATATATTGCGTTATTGGAAAAAAGTTACTTTTAAGTCATGCTTGGATTCCACATTTCTATAGCTATGCAAAGTTTCAGATCTCTGAGCAATTCCCACCTAGGAATCAGCATGCCTTAAGTTCACGGCCCCTTATGAAATTGCGCTTGATTTCGGCAAGTTCATTACTCACTTGGAAATTCGGTTTAAGTGCATAAAATTTGTACCTGCTGCTTTTCGGGACTTCGAAGGTGCGGTAAAAATTGCGCGAGTATGGTAAACATAAAACCGAGCGTAGCGAGGTCAAAAGTGAGTCGCTTTACTTAAAAGTAACTTTTTTTCAATAATGCAATATATTATTAGGAAATAAATTAATTATCAATTTAGTGTGTTTTTGAAATAATCCAGAGATGGCTCTGCTATCTAGAAACATTGCTGCCCTCTATAGCCTGAACAAGAACTACAAACCATAACAAAGTAGCTGAGCAACTGCTGTAGTGAAAAAGTGAAAAATCATTGAAAAAATGGATTGAAGCGGCCAAGAAAACTACAGCGGCCTCGGAAACGTCAGGGATCCTTGCTTATGACAAGATCTTGACCAAGTTGGTAAAAAGTAACCCTAGGGTTCTCATTTACCATTTACTAAGTAAAAAGTTACCCTAGGGTTCTCATTTACCATTTACTTAGTAAAAAGTAACCCTAGGGTTGTCATTTACCATTTGCTAAGTAAAAAATATCCCTAGGGTTATCATTTACTTCATAGCGCATCGGGAGTGCCAAAAAGCTGAGTCAACCGGCAAAGTGAATTACTCACGAGGAAATTCGGTTTTCAGTGCGTAAAATACTATTAAAACAAATTGGTTATAAGATTCCGTTTACCAGTAAATGTTTCCCGCATTTGATCGCGAGTAAGCGTTTTATTGGTATGATTCGCCTTTCTATACTAACCACAATATTTCATGGCTATTTGGATCTTAATTTGCAGATGTAGATTTTTTTTGCTCAAATTGAAAAAATATTGGGATCAATGATTAATTTACGCCTCATATTGTCGCCTATATTTAAATTTTGAGATGATGTGGTCAAATGAAGGGGTGCCGTCACTAAGGCCTAAAATGAGGTGGGTTTTAGGATCTAAAATCAAAGTGGGTTTTGCGATCTAACAAATTGGGTTTTAAAGCCTACAGATTTGGCATCAGGGTACTAAGACCTAAGTGGAAAAATCAAATAAAGTTCATCATGGGTTTTAATATCTAAAGGCTAGGGTTTTAATATCTAAAGGCCTAGGTTTTATGATCTAACAGTGTGGGTTTTAAGATCTATTGCATCAGAACAAAAAAAAGTATTCTCAAAACCATGTTGCCAACTAAAACCTGAGCAAGCATTACATGAAAATTAAATGCTAAATGCTATTAGTGAAGTTTTGATAATTGACATTTAATGATCCAACATTTTAGACTTTAAAACCCACGCCTCTAGATCAAAACACCCAGGTACAACAAAATGATGCTTTTCCAATGTAGATCTTAAAACCCAGGTGACTAGATCTTAACATCCAGTTGTTAGGCTTTAGCATCCAAATCTTTAGATCTTAAAACCTAGGGAAAAAAAGCTTAGGCTTTAAAATCTATCTTTATTATAGATCCTAAAACCCACCCCTATTTTAGGCTTTAGTGACTTCTCCCAAATGAAGAGAAGATTTGTCGCGCATGAATGGTTGATTTTGCCTCAAAATCATAAGCGCGCTCTCGTGTCGCTACTCAGTTTCAGTTGCCCATAGTTGGTAGGCTAATTAACAAGTTCACTACTTTATTTGCAAGCATCTCTGGCTAATAGGCCAATTTTGCTTAACATGCCCCAAAAAAGAAATCACCCACTTTTACTTAGAGTCACTGATTGCATCAACAGTTATATGAATCAAAGAGTAAAATCTCAATTGGCTCTAACTCACAACTCTTTTAAGCTTGTCAGCGTTGCCGGTTTCTTCTGGAAATCCTAGATCTCCTAAACAAGAACTGCGACAAAAATGATATATCTCGGAACTACTTGGATTTGCTATAGAATTTTGCCTCAACAACCTTTTCTATTCCACTCTCAACAGTTTCTTTATGACATGGTGTAACATACTGTAGCTGATCTTCCTATTGACACCATTAGCAGTGATAGAAATGGTTTGTCCAATAAGAGCTGATTTTGAAAATCATGCTAGATGGCGCCATTGTAAGGTAGTACAGCTGTTTGCGCATGACGCTTTGACGGAAAAGTGGAAAATACTTATTATTGGGCTATATACTAAAAACTGTCAAAAGTTGCCGGTTTTTGCTTAAAACAGCCCAAGTCACACATTACGTGATGACAACAGATTTTATCTGTTAGCGCTAAATAGCCAACATTTTTTAACTCTGCTGTGATTGGTTTAAAAAAGGCGGAAAATTACAAATTAAGTTGCAATTGAAGAACTTTAACAATTTCCTGCTTTTTTCACCTGATTGGCCTGATTTTTTTCCACAAAGTAGCATGAGACGTAATAGGGATCCAGTAATATTTATGGAATTTTTTTATAAATAATAAGGGAAGGGCAATAAGAAAAAATTGCTGCTCTATTACCTCAAAATAAACAAGTTCAACTGGAGTTCAGCAATTACTCATTTTAAGTTGAAGAATAATAGTTCCCTACCCCCTCAGCAAAAGTTAGGCCCCGCGAAAAATCCCTGATCGGCCGGGAAAGACTTGAGAACCGAGCTACTATTTTTCTCGGTTCTCAAGTCTTTCCCGGCCGATCAGGGATTTTTCGCGGGGCCTAACTTTTGCTGAGGGTGGTAGGGATTCATTTTTCTCTACCAATAAACGCAAATCCTTGGTAGCTTGAAATTCCAAGATTATCGCGACCTAAAAATTCGACGCGCTACTATGCAAGTCAGTGTGACGTCAGAAAGATGTTTAGTAGTGATGGAACGAATTTTCAAAATCCGAGTTACTTCGAGTTTCAAGCATTGCTGCATATTCTGCATTGTTAACTGGATTTTTATTACATTTTAGCGAGAATTAATGCATTAGAAAACTATCATACAAGATGATAACAGTCAAGAGCCATTCACAAGTTGGTTTGCAAAAATATTAGCAAATTTAGCCATATTTGATTATTAAGCAGTTTGGCCAAATTTTCCTTTTCTCGTTCCATCACTAATATTCAGGCATTCAGCAATTAATGCAGCTCGCAGACGCTAAGAAAACTAATGATCTTTAGCCTCTTTGCAAATATTGGAGGAAATATTTGACAATTTGGCTTGATTTTGCACCTTTTCTTATTGGTTGACGGCCGTAAGCAAACAATTTTACAAACTTTTTTTAGTTTAGTAGCGAATTGGCCGGGTGACACTTTTTTTTCCCGGGAAAAAATAATCCCTGGTGCGAGAAAAAGCTGAGAAGTATTTGGAAATTGAAAGCCTACCTGGGATTTGCGGTTACTGGTAGAGAAAAAGTTTTTTCGGGTTATCAAGATTGCCAAACATGCTGTACTGGTAAAGAAAAAGCTATGAAAATTGGAAAAAGCAAGCTCAAAATTAGTTAATTGTCCCTGATGTTTCAAAATAGTCCTCCTAAACTTGGAAATATCTTTGGACCAAGGGCTTGAAAAATAGGTAATTTCTACATATTGGCTCATTATCTTCCGCGTCTTTGATCGTGGCATGCTTACTTACTGACATCGCAACCTCGTCAGTAAATAAGAACCGATAACAACCGCAACCATGCTACGATCAAAGACGCGAAAGATAATGAGCCAATATGTCTGATTTAAATTAGAAGAAGTCTAGAGAACCAAGGAGAACCGAAAGATATTGCATTTCTAATCAGAAAACCAGCCATTTTTCATTGTGAGCCCACCTAGACGGGTTGATTTGCCTAGCTTCTTTGAGGAGGCCGAGCATTTCAAATCGTCCCAAAAGGAAAGATCACTTAATACTTACTTTTTTATGCTTTTCCCAAAAGATATTTTATTCACATTAGTATCATAACATCCTACCAGAGACATATTTTAAGAGAAGCGCCAATGAAGTGAAAACATTCCATGTTCTGATCACACACAAAATCGCTCTACTATCTACTATTTCAAAAAATACCAAATAAGACAGGTTAGCTTTTTTATATATCTGGTAACCATGAATTGGGTGGGAATTTTTATTATGCTTTCTACAAATTTTCAAAAAGAACTTCAAAAATACTTATAATAGAAACAATTTATTTTGATCTAATTAGAATTTAGAATAAAAGCACCATTTTGGCTCAGATGAATGCTTTTGGAGATTTGATGACTGCCCTAGCCCAGATATAGTCAGCCAGCGCCGAACGTTTCTTATATTCTCTTAAGGAGCGTGAACAAAACGTCATCACTTAAGCACTTCTCTTAAAAAATAAGTCTCTGCACCCTACATTACCCAGCAAAAAGTGAGTCGACTCATTGAAATGAAAGTAGATAATAAGAAGAAAATAGTTCTTTACTTGCTGCTTCTCGGGTCTAAAAAGGTATCTCAAAAATTGCCCTAGTTGATTAAAGAATCTTGAGCCGAGCGAAGTGAGGTTTCAAACTTTTTAAACGTTCTGCTGCAATTTGACAATTTCTTCAATGCATTCATCCCTCAAGCTTTAAGGTAACGCTAGGAAGATGGTCACTAAAATCAGATATATCTGGATGAATCCAGTCTTTCAGCTGTCATTTTCAGTGAGTAAAAAGTCAGGTGGAGGCGCCTGCAAGTCGGATCGGGCCGAGTTTTGACGAAAATAAATTTTGTTGGACTAAACAAGCAATTCTGGACCGGCCCTGGCTTTGCTACACGGTGTTTGCTCAACAACTAACGCACCACCTCGCCCCCGCTCGCCGGGCATCGCTCTCCAAGCACCAATCATACAGGGAGTCACGAAAAAGTTACATATCGACACCCTGTAGCTCAACTGCCAGCCTCGGGCCACCAGTAGCCTCCTAAAAGTTTGCAGCCTGATGATCTCGAGCTTTTGAGGCTACAACATCTCCTATGCTTTCTTGTTTCTTGTCCTTGAACACAGTTCGCATACCCAAGAGCCAAGAGTCACTTTTAGGTAGTGAAATCTTAAGCTCAATCATAGGCATCTTGATCATAACATCATCATTGACCATGGGGATTCCTACAGGCCTTTAAGGGCGAAATTGGGCAGGCCGGAAAGTGAATCATAGCTACCAGAAAAATTACAATCACTTCAAATAAATCCCCAATTTAGTAACGCTGTTTTTGTTCAGTTTTTTATAGCAGAAAAGTTGGGATCGAAAAAAAAACCAATTTTCTCCCCACCAACTGGAATTCAACTATATTTTCCAATTTTGGAGCCACAAGCTAGGAGCACAAAAAAAATTCTCTTTTTATTTTAGAAGCAATCCTTGAAATTATTTGACAGCTTTTTCAGCTAATGCTCTATATTTGCTTCTTTACTAACTTGGCCCTAAATTGAGCATTACACTTTTATGTCAAAACGATTATGAATTCTTTCCCTACCCAAAACTTTCCATAGCTTACGACATAGTTTTTGGGAAAAATCAGAGTTGGCACTAATCTCAATTTTATTCATTAAAAGACATCGTTGCATTGCAATGCACCACCCAATATCAAAGAATTTTTTAAATATCACAACTTGCTAATTTGCGATCCGTGTTGGTTCTAGAGGGGAGAAGTCACTAAAGCCTAAAATAGGGGTGGGTTTTAGGATCTATAATAAAGATAGATTTTAAAGCCTAAGCTTTTTTCCCCTAGGTTTTAAGATCTAAAGATTTGGATGCTAAAGCCTAACAACTGGATGTTAAGATCTAGTCACCTGGGTTTTAAGATCTACATTGGAAAAGCATCATTTTGTTGTACCTGGGTGTTTTGATCTAGAGGCGTGGGTTTTAAAGTCTAAAATGTTGGATCATTAAATGTCAATTATCAAAACTTCACTAATAGCATTTAGCATTTAATTTTCATGTAATGCTTGCTCAGGTTTTAGTTGGCAACATGGTTTTGAGAATACTTTTTTTTGTTCTGATGCAATAGATCTTAAAACCCACACTGTTAGATCATAAAACCTAGGCCTTTAGATATTAAAACCCTACCCTTTAGATATTAAAACCCATGATGAACTTTATTTGATTTTTCCACTTAGGTCTTAGTACCCTGATGCCAAATCTGTAGGCTTTAAAACCCAATTTGTTAGATCGTAAAACCCACTTTGATTTTAGATCCTAAAACCCACCTCATTTTAGACCTCATTTTAGGCCTTAGTGACGGCACCCTTCTAGAGCACTAGTTGATTCTCACCTCATGAAAATTAATATCGCGCTTTAAATTGATAAGCTTAAAAAAATTATTTTGCAATTTGCAAAACTCTAATTTCGGTTCGTTTACCTTATCATGGTATTCCAATAGGACAAATGGGAGAGAGAATTCTACATCTTCATGTCCTACTATTTGAACTGGACAATTCAAGCCTTTTCCATAGCCATTCTTGTTGGGATAATTAGCGCCATCATTGCATTTCTAGCTACTACATATCCCTAAAAAGACAATCATTTTGGACCGAGGTAAAAAAATTACAATTGTATAGGCTCCTAATATTGGCCTATTTTCGTTATTTTGGTCTCGCTAAACCAAGGTGGCTTCAAAGTCAGGACCGTTCCCGATTGTTGGAGCACGGTGTCATGAATTAAGCTGAAATGCCTGCTGGGACTTTCAAAATCAGGTCCGTTCCGGAGTTGCAGCCTTGCTTAGCTCTCAGTAATTTCGTTGCAGCTGGGCACGGACCGTTCCAGAATGGAGTGTGCGAGTGCGCTCACTCTCCAGAACAGGACCGGTCCGTAATTCTCGCGCGGAGAGGAAAGGCAGGCTGGATTTCGACCGCGAGCGGGCCAGGCTTGCTTGGAGCGCGCCGCCAAAAACTGAGAAGAAGAACTGAGAATAAGGGGAGGAGGAATTCTGCAACGGCCCTGTTTAGAGCAATTTTATTTTCCATATAAACCTTCCAGAGGTCGGCAAGAGCGAACGTCGAAAAAGGAACATCAGCTACCCTGGCCGAGGATTGATACCCATTTTTGGACGTGAGTAGGCTAGCCCTTCTTCATCGTATTTGAGACACGTGATCGACAATGTTTACATCCTCGAATGTAGCGTCGAAAACGTCAGTGATCAAGCTGTTCTGAAAGTTTTTTGCAATCTTGAGCATCTTTCTTTCTTTGTTGCATTGCATTTATTTCATATTTTGCTAATTTTGGCATTTAGGCTACCGTTTACTTCCGAAAGCTTCAAGGCTATATTTTAAAGCTTTTGTATTTTGACTTCAATGTGGCATTTCAGATGATGGGGACCACTGTAAAGAGTGAGCGGCACGATGATGCCGAAATCAACGAAATGGCCCGGCGCATCATGGAGCAGAACCGCGCCAAGGTGGCGCAACAACAGCCCCCAGGCATGACTCCTATGGGCTACCCCTTGGCGCAACTCCAAATGAGCAGTAGGCCCGGCCAACCCATGATACAGAATTACCTTACTCAAACTCACATTTTGCCTAAAGCTTCTACCAGTGGCAAACCTGAGGTGCCAGCCGAAAAGGCCATTGACGATGACTCTCGCAAAGGCCGCTTTGGCTGGGCCGAATTTGAAAAGAATCAAATCCCGTACATTTTCCGGAATTCCGGGGAGAAGTGCGAGAAGTACACTTCCGTCAGAATGGTTGAGCGGAAGCTGCTCAACAAGTTCTTGAGCGTGTTGCCTACCGAAGTCAACTCCTGTCATTGTATCCGATCTTACTACATCACCGATCACGAGGCCAAATTGCTCAATGAGATCAATATCAAGCATGCTGACCTTCATTTTGGCAAGGAAGCCTTTACTACCAAAGATCTGGTTGTCAGAATGGCAGATGCCAAAGAATTTTATAGGTAAGCTATGCTTTTTTCTAGGCTGTGACCAGCTGCTTCCAATTAATATGTTTTTTTTTCTTATCATCCTCAGATTCCTTGACTTGTGCTATAAGAAGCTCGTATTGAAGAAGAGCAACGCCGCCGACAGGTGTGGCTTCTTCAGGATCAACAGGGAAAGCGTGGTTCCCTACACGGTCAAAGACACGGTCAAATATGTGCCTCTCTTCTACTTCGAAGGCGAAACGGACCATCTGAAGCTCAAGTCAGACAAGGTTGAGGGCTGGGACCTTGCTTACCTCAAGTTCTGCTGCAAAGTGCAAGGCATCCGAAATGAGCTCTTCGCAGCTGACACTTGCCGAGTTGTGGCCTTGGAGGAAATCAAAGGCCATTTTCCCTCAGGCACAACCTTTGAAGACTACTGGCCAGCCAAGGGTAGCATTGAGCCTGTTCATCATTCGCAGAGGGTCTCGGCTGGAAACTGGACTCAGAAACCGGTCTCGGTGGTTCCCTCACAGGCGTCCGCACCTATGCAGGTGCAGCCTCCACCTGCGCACAGCTCGCACCGGCTTACTTCGGTGCAACAGCAACAGCAGAACGCCCTTTCTCAGTCGATGGCCGCGTATTCCGCGGAGGCCGCCCGCTCCAGTTCCTCATATGAAACCCAGATGTTGCAAATGCTGCAGCGGGCACAAGCTGCGCAGGTGCAGGCACAGGCGCAACAGCACGCAGCGGCGCTACAACAACAGCAGCGGATGCTCGCTGCAGCGGCGGCTTACGGACACATGCCCGGAAACCACGCAATGCTCGCTGCAGCGGCCGCCGCTTCTTCGCAGCAGCACCGTCCCGCGCAAGTCGCGCCGGCACCCTTAGAAAAACAATTCAACGGGAAATTAACCCAAATCAAGGAGTTCCCAATGGAACAGAGCAATCAGCCTCCCTACAAGCTTCAAAAGGCCTTGATTGACCAGAAAATTGTGCCATGCATCAATGTGCGGCCTTATGTGTTCCATGATCTCATGATGACCTTACCTGACTTTGTCAAGCATTTCTACCCTGAGCACCAAATCGAAAAGGCCCGCACAATGCTGCAGGACATATTAAAAGTGGTGCTCTACAAAGGCAACAGGTACGAGCTACTTTCAGCTGGATACGCTAGTTGCTCCCATAACTGAGTAATTGCTTGAGAAATCTTTGGTTAACCATGATTTTGTTGCTTTCAGTGGACACCAGGAAATTCTGAGAAACGAAGGGAAATGCACCAAATTTGATCCCGTGCCTTTGGTCCTGGTGAAGGACATCATGAACTACATGCCCCAAATGAAGTACATGTTTGCCAATGTGGCTGGTTCATCTGACCCTGCCGCCAAAAGGATGAAACTCAGCTGACCAGAGCTGCTTGAAGAATCTGCTGCGTCTAGCATTAATAGCCATCACTTATTCCAAAGTTTTGCAAACAACAATAATATTTGTTTTGATTTCTATCAAAATATGGAGTTTTGAGGCTGCATGTACAAGAAAAATTGCTGTGATTGTTACTTTACTCAACTAGATACCATACTAATTCTATGCCACTAGCTACCATGGAAAAGAAGACTACAATAAATTATACAATAAAAAGCCCTTGTCATTTATTTCATCACAGGAGAAAGCTTGATAACAGGAAGATTGAGCAGCAATAGTGATTGTCAAAACTCAAAAGGTTCAGGTGTGGGTTGGCACTTCCAAACAAAACTTTTCATTTTGCACACAAAACATAATTGGACCAAGCCAAGATGCTATGTGGTCAAGGGTATTCAAAGTAGGACTAATTATTAAGAGCACATCTGATGACTTTTTAGCAAATTTAATGGGCCTAATCAGCCCTTTCCAAGTTTCTCACAAGCGTGGACAACCCATTTCTTTTGTGAGCATTAATTATTTTTCTAGCTTGAAAAAGGAAGCTGAGGAAGGCAATTTATGCGTAGGAAATGGGCAGATAATTATGAGAAGGGTAAAATCTCGGCTCATTCGCCTAAAAGCTAAAAAAAGTTATACGTTCAGCATTAGGCTCTCTCCCTCAGGATTAATCACAAGATTGTCTTTAATTTCCTCAGTGGGACTCCTCACCAAAGGGTTTCCAGAAATGGACTTGCCTAGCCTGTGCTTCACATAGTTCTCCAGCTGGGTTTCTTCTCGCTTTTCACTGATTTGATTGATGGTCACCATAATCACGCCCAGTCCAATGAGTAAGCACCCAACAGGAACTAAACTGGTCCAGTTGGGGCCGAGAATGTCATCTGGCAGAAACGAGGTGACGAGCATAAAAGTCCCTATCAAAATGAAGGCCACTCCCACATTGAAGTAAGACAAGGAGCTGTTTTGCTTAGGTGGCGTCAGCTGTTCGCGCGTGATAACCAGTAGAGGGGGTGGGTGTTGCTGGCCCGGCGTGCCCGCACACCTACTCGCACGCTTCTGCCGCTCACGCTTAATTGCCATTGCACTTTGCACCGCATACATGCTGATGCAATGGGTTGCACGCCTCGCAAACTGAAAAATAGTTTATGTATGCTTTTTTCAAATGAAGGCCTTGGAGTGTGTGGTTTGGCCGCGAGAGTGAGACTGGTACATTTGTGCAGGCAATACAGCTCGAGCGCTCGAAATACTGAACTCCTAGAGCTCCAAGGCCCTAGTCATGTATTTATTCAAGCCACTAGGTAATGGCTGTTGTTATTTATGATAAGAGCTGCACTCTCAGCCTTGGTGCAAGGACAATGACTGCTTGGTATTATGTCATCTAATAGTAAATGCACAACATTGAATATGTCTGAAAAAAAAGTTCTTTATTGGTTAAGGTAATAATGCTGGAACGAAAATTGTTTCAATTGGAAACATTTCGATGAGTCACTACTTTTGCCCCGCCCTTAAAGTAAGCAATTGTTTCCATTATGCTCTTGTATTATTGCACTGCTTAGTGAAAGCCCTGATTGGTTTTGCTTGTTTTGTGCGTAGTAGCTGATGATCACACCAACATTACGAATGCACTTTGATGTGGTCTTGCAAAGGTCTAAATTTATTACGAGCTTTCATCATATCAACTCTATTTTGGAGCCAAAGCAAAATAGAATGGGCCAAAGGCCTAGGGTGTTTTGTTTCACATCCTACTAGACTGCTTCATAGCAGAAAAGGTACCTTGAATTACTAAATGCCTGTGTTCAACTTTTTCATGGTAGCATGGCAAAAAAGAATGCTTCAGCATACCATCTGGTAAATGACTATTTATATGAAGCTTCAGCATCGTCTTTTTCATGCCCTAAATGACCCAGAAGCATGTGAGCACTTTCAGAATGTATTGGAAACCTTTATTGACTAATTAAGATGTATCCTCTTAAATGTATGGGCCTTTGACTGCAATATATTTGGTGTCGATTGTTGCTGAGGAGATGTTGATGTGGAAGAAACAAAAAAGGTTGAAGATGTAGGCTTCAATTGCGGCCTAATGACTTTTTCCCCATTGACCTTGTGTGGATTTCTGCACCCTTTACACTTGCAATCTAGACACGACCTGGACTCCACATAACAAGGGCACCTTTGGCCACCGCAAGTGAGCTTGCCAGGTGTAGGTGTTGCATTGCCACACCTGCAGCCTTTTTTGCTATTCAGCATTTTTGAACTGCCAATTTGGTTAAGTTGAACCACAAATTCACCAGATCGGCTGCCACTGTTAGCTTTGGAACTGAAAAAGTCACTTAGCCTGTTGAAGCCTTTATTCGATGGCTTGAAAGGATAAGTCAATGTGGGCCTTAGCGTGGTTTTGACTATTTGGTCCCTGCCAAATTTGCTGCCATTGATCATGACATGGGATCGTTTGGCAGGCTTAGGACTATGAATCTTAATCCACTGCCCATGGCTGAAATTGGAAGATTTAACAGTTGGAGAGGTGACGATGACAGCCTTGGGAGTTTGTTGGACAGCTACTTGTTCCCCCTTCTTTGCGTCTTCAGGTTTGATGACAATATCAAAGTTGACCTTGGCAAATTTTCTTAGTTTGGCCACAAACTTGGTCGAATTGGAGTGGGTGGGAACAATCACAATATCATCATTTGCTTCATCCTCGTCGGAGTCGTCACTAGCTAGTGCTTCAGGAAAGTGCTGGAATGCTCTGAGGACATAGCAACACAAGTTCTTGATGTTGTCCATAAGTAGTGCCAGCATGGCATCTTGAACAGTGCACTCGTGGCACTTATCACAGAGGAGGCTGAATGAATCATGGGGCGTGGCTTTAGGGCCGACGTGCTTGCGACATTGGTAGCAAGTCAACAGACTGCTAAGAGTATGAATGGCACCTACTGCTGTACACCAGTCTGGAGGGTCTGACAGGGTAGCTTTGCCCAATAAAACATAGGCCGAGCTTAAAGCTGAAGTCATTATGGTGATATACCCAGAAAATACTAAGGTTGTGCGTTGTTGCAAATAAATTTTGAGAGCAATTTTCTCGACTAGCACCAACTTCCAAAGCAGTCATTAAAGAAGGGAATCTCTACAAGATTTTTGGACGTTAGTTTTGTAATAGTACAAACACTTCGTGATGGGCCGGGCAATTTTCCATGGAGGCTAGGTGGAGATGGATCGTAAGAGGGCTGATTATAAGGCAAGAATTGACTGAATTTGAGGCTTTAAAGTGAGGCTCGCTTCACCTTTTATTGTGACCACATGCGCGTGTTCAATAGTAATTCGAAAACCCCGAGCTGTGATTTTGTAATGGCCCGGCTTAAGATAATTCTTCTATTTTGACGAAACTTAACTGAATATCTTGGCCTTTTCAAGGGAGCCCAATACGCATCTCCTTATTTACCATTTTCACCCATTCATGATGGAGCACAAAACGCTTAGATTGGACCAAAGCACCCTCGAAATGCTTGGCTCGGTACTCAGAAAACGGCTCAGCTCCGGACATATTTTTGCGCCATTCAAAAGAGAACAGCTTATAGTTGCCTTAATCTGTTTCCTTTACAGTTCACCCTCCACACCCACTCAGTAATCAATGAAAATGGTGGTGCGTTACCGTGAAGGGAGACAAATTGGGACGTCATTCAGTAACGCTGTTTGGCGCACATGCACAGCTTATCATAACCAATGGAAAAAGAGTACTTGACATGGTGTTCTCTTTTTAAATAACGTGCAAGAAGTATGACTCAGTAGTTTCAGCGTTGCTACACAGCTTCTTTGAGATTTCGCAGTTTGTTGATTATCCGTTAGACAGATTGTTTTCTTAATTATGATTATCTTTTCCAGAAGATGTTGAAAAATGGAGGTTCTAGGAGAAGGTGCCACGCTATTCTTAAACATAATTTCATGGCCAAGATATTTGGCTAGGACTCTTTTAATTTGTTGTCGTCTGGCAACACTGCAGTTGCAGCAAAGTTTATCAGCTCTCTTTTCTTGTTTGCATTATGTAGTAAGCCCTTTTAGCTGCTATAATTTGGGTCTAGCTTTCTCCCAGGAGAAGAAGAACAGCAGCAGCAGTGCTAGCAAAGCCCCGGCCATAACTGAGAAAAAAGGCCACAAAGGCCACAACCCAGGCGAGAAGAAATGGGTTCCACAAGTGCCAACACTGATGAGAGGCAATTTGTCTTGGCCAAATACGACTACATTGCTCAAGGCAACCAGGAGCTGGATATGAAGAGGAATGAAAGGTTGCTCCTTATCGATGATACCAAACATTGGTGGAGAGTGCAAAATGGTCGAGGTCAAACTGGTTACATACCTTCAAACTATGTGAGGAGGGAGAAACCATCCATCTTTGACAGGTAACCTAAGGTCAAAGCTTGACAGGTCAAAATCATTAGGGCATCAGGGGTTGAAACTTGGACACTAGCCAGCTGAGCTGCTCAGGAATGCATGCTATTTGGATCATCTGGGTTGGAGGACTTTTTGAGATGCATCACTTCCTGGTTAAACTGTCCGAGTTGGCACCAATGACTCGAATAAAAAATCAATAGCCTAACAAAGATTCGTCAACTTACACTAGATAAGAATTTACCCATTAGGAAAAGGGATTGGACATAACATTATGTTATGAGGGGGGAACATTGAGGTCAACTCTAGCCAATAATCTGTTTTTTCGTGCTTTGTTGCAGCATAAAGAAAAAAGTAAAAGGAGGCGGAGGCCAATCCGGGTCTGGGAGCAATTGCAAAACTCTGCCTAGTTCAGGCCAAATTCCGGCTCCACCACTTCAACAGCACCAATCGCTCAAGTTCTCAAAGGAGGCGCCCGGTGAGCCCATCTCCTCGGCTATTGTCAAATACAACTACCAAGCTCAGCAGCTGGATGAGCTGAGCCTGGTGAAGGGTGCGAGAATACTGATTCTGGAGAAATCTGGGGATGGTTGGTGGCGAGGCCAGTATGGCAACAAAGTGGGCTGGTTTCCCTCGAATTACACTCAGGAAGAGCTCGAGGATGCCCACACGTATTGCATGGCAGAAAATGTACTGGACATCATGGTCGCTCTGTACACTTTCAAAGTAAGACCCAAAAAATAACCCTATTTGCTAGTACTCAAAATTGAATCTCTTCAGGCCCAGAATGATACCGAGTTGAGTTTTGACAAAAACGAGAGGCTGGAAATCATCGACCGGCCGCCCTCAGATCCCGACTGGTACAAGGCTCGCAACACTTCGGGTCAAATCGGGCTGGTGCCCAAGAACTACTTGATCGAGCTCAGCCAGTACCTCACCCAGGACGTGAACAAATCCAGCAACGGCAGCAGCAACAATGGGCACATGTCCAACAACACCACCCTCAACTTGGAGGACATCAAAACGCAGAGTTGGTACTTTGGCACCATCTCCAGAGCTGAGTGCGACGTTCTGCTCAGCGAAAAAGGCATTGACGGAGACTTCATGATTCGAGAATCCGAAACTAACGTGAGTCGACACACTAGAGTGTGCGTTTGAGTCTCGCTCTAAAATGTCCCGATCGATTTGCAGGTTGGAGACTATTCTGTATCCTTGAAAGCTCCAGGACGTAACAAGCACTTCCGCGTTCACGTGGAAGGCAACATGTTTTGCATCGGACAGCGTAAATTCAACTCGATGCTTCAGCTAGTTGAACATTACCAGCGTGCTCCGATTTACACGAGTCAGAAAGGCGAAAAATTGTTTCTCATCAGGCCTTTACCTAAATAATAACGATAATCTCAAGAACACAGGATCTCTGCTGCTCCAAAAATCATCATAGTTTTCAGGGCCTTTTTATTTAAGACTTTTCTAGCATGAGTCGACTCATAATTATGGTGAAACCGGGGGCTTTATTACAGAGGGCAAATATGATATTTTTTACGTCATCATCTAAGCATGAACAACCTACAATTTTTTCACCATAGTCATTATAATCATTGTAACACATTTTCCTCCGTGTGCCTGCTGCGCGTCACTTACTTTCTCTCGTTCAGATCAACGTCGTTTGTGTAAATCAGCCAATTGTAATTCATTCTTCCTGCAACGATTGATCGACAGAAATAACTTTTACCGCTACGAAAAAGGGGCTTTTTCTCATTCATTCTTGGCTATGTTCACCATTCAACAACATAATAAACGGACGCAAGATTGTCCATTAACCCAAGTTGCCCTGATTTGTATTACGAATAAAGAGTTATGCATCGTACAGAACCAAATGACCTTTTTTCAAGTGGGCAACGCGCTACTCTAATCAATTCTTTATTCGGCCTCATGGGAATTTCAATTGTTAAGGTTACAGCTCCATGGTTATGCATGATTGCAACAAACAAAGTATTTTTTGTCAGTTTAATTCCCCAATTACAACCATGAAGTGTGTTTTTGGCCTGGGTTTGCTCGTTGTCAGCATGATCTTAAGATCCTGCTGGACTCAATCTGAACCAGACTCCAATGTAGAGGTAATGCCTTTTTTAGTTTATTAGGTACGATTAGCAAGCAAGGGTACAGCGTGATAGAATGTTGATTAGTCCATCAAAGGATCATCTTTCAAGTATTTGAAGTAAAACGCGAGCCAAATGAAGGGTCTCAAAAAGGGCTCGGCAATGAGGAAAACGAAGCTCCATATGTCGTACGTTGTCGTGTCCAGACCTAGATTAGAATTTAGAAAGTCGACCTTAATGGATTATTCGAAAGTGGTGACTTACTCAGGAAAGGCTCCCTGAATTCACAGCAGTTGAAAAGCAGCCTTGAGATCTCTTTGAAGTTGAGCAGGAAACCAGATACTATGAAGCAACCATTGACCAGGCTCACGCTCAAGAGCAATCGCCACCTACGGTGTAATTTTAGCCAAGGTCTTTTTCATTAATCATAAATACCTTTGCTTGTATTCTTCCTCGTCCATGACATCCCTCAAGAAGGGGGAGCCAACAATGCATAGCGAGAACAAGAAGCTCATGGTGAAGCAAAACAGCAGAGAAGAGCCCAAAAAGTAGGAAAAGATCATGGTGTAAGTGTCCAACGTCCGACATTCTTGCTTGGCAGGGTCAGGGCCTAAGAGAGCGGTAGAAGCCATGACATGGCGCTTTCACGCGGCTAAGCTTGGATATAAAAATACCTGGAGGATCATCAATGAAAATGGCCGAGCTTATCGTGGCGGGAATGGAGACAAAGATTGAGAACAAAAGGCAGATTGAGAAAAGAGCTAAATAGATGGTTTTCTTGGACCTAAATGCGCTCGTTGCTCCTGCGGAAAATCTCCCTGAATTAGCGGAAAACGCTGCGTCGAGCGAAATTACCTGCATATTTGAGTGAAACGTAGGTAGAGAGGAGAATGAGGACGAGCGGCACAAAGAAGTCGTGAAAAGTAAAGTAGAATTCGAAGAACTTGCAATACGCCACACTTTGGTTCCAATAGAGATTGACGTAATTCTCCACAAAGAAGGGCGATACGAATGCGCCATACAATAGATCCACCGATGCCAGCGTTAAAATGGCTGGAATTTAAATTGTTTGCTAAATCAACAGATGGCAAGGCCGTATGCTCGCTAGGATAAACCAGATGTACATGTCCACATTGTGGACAGCTAGGGTCGAGAACGTTTTCTTTAAGTAGGCTCAAACTTATGCTGTGTTCATCTATAAAGGAAATTTTTTTCCTTCCGTTGAATTGGTTTTTACTTAAGCCTCCTATTTTAGTGCTGACCATTTTAACTCATTTTTGATTCTTTAAGAACCACTTTTCGCATCTCTTTTGGTCACATGAGTTTGAAGTTTTTTGATTAATCAGAAGTACGAAAACTTAGGCATTTTATTTAAGGCTGTCGTAAGATTTTAAGGAAACGAGGCATAGATGAACACCCCATAAGGGCATAATGACTCTGATTCTTTATAAAAATAAGAAGCTATAAAAATCAGTTGAAAAAAAGTTTCAACAATATCTAATAAGCACAATATCCTTGTATTCTAGATTTTCTGGTAACGCATAATGATAAGCAAACTTTTTAACTTTAATGACTGCATGCTTGCATCCATCACTCCACCTGTGCGAGAAAATGTGACGTCATGTCGTTCTCTTAAAACCTTATTAGACCATTCAAACCACAGAATGACATGCTTTTACTTCATCAGCCAAGTTAAAGTGTTGTTTCTAATGTTTCAAATTAGTTCTGATAGGCTGACCAATAAAAAAAAAGTGATATTAAAAATGGGCAAGTCTGATTGGCTAAAAAGAAAATAAAGAAGCCAGCTCGTGGTTACCAGAACAATCGCTGACTTGTGGCTTCTTTTTTTTCAAAAAAAGCCGTTTGACGATTTCAGATCACTTTTCTAATCTGGAAACTTTGCACAAAATCTCGACTTTTCCTTCCCGTATTAGAGGATAACTGCAGGGTCTCGAGCGCTAACGCGCTCTCGACCCTAATAAACATTTATGCTAGCTTCCCATCAAGCTAGGCATGTGTGCGAGAGACCAAAATAAACTATTTTGCCTCACCTTTGTTAACAACACAGTAAGCATTTTGCCTGATGAGCAAAACGAGGACGACGAGCGAATTCAGCAAAAGTGTGAGCACCACGAGAATCCACGAGGTGATTTCCCACGCAAATCTTCGCGACGATTCCTCCTCAGCCGGGTCGTCATTGTAATCGTTGTAATCATAAGTGGGCATGGCTTTCGGAACTTTCGGCCCACTTTTTCGACTCTTGAATGCAATTGAACTTTAAATTGGATTTCAGCCAAATAAGCTGATGCTGGAGAACACAGGGTAGCTCAAACTGAGTGCACATCTGGACAACGCATTTGAAACTGCTTGGCAGATCATCGACTAATATGGCAACATCAGCTAACATTGCACTACCTGCGAGCAGAAGGCAGGCCCCTTGCTATGGCCAAGTTCACGAGATTTTTGCGCGTGGGCTTAAATATTCTGACAGCTTCACCCATTTTGGGCGACACTGTAAAGCGCAACGATTTTCGAGCTAAAATTGAATGTGATATCACGCTCCAGCTGCTTGCGAACCCCGACTAAACATAGTGCTTTTTAATAATTAGAGCTTTTTTGTTGCGCACCAAGCAAGTGGACGACTAATTCGAGAAAGCCCATATGGTTTTTGGAATGAATCTACATTTTTCAATGACAAATAGTATGGTGAACTGTCACAGCTTAAACCTTTGATTTTTAGCAAAAATGTAAAGCTGATGATGCCTTTCACTTTTCTTCTCAATAGAGTCAAGATGAATTTTTCTACGAGCAAACTTCCGAGCTATGTTGGCCAAATTGTGTTGGTAAGTATTAACTAGATCACATTTAAGTACTTGAGCAAAAAAAAAAAAAAAATTCAAAGGCTTAGCACCTTCCGTAGATTTCAACGTTGCATAGTAACACTCATGGTCATTATCTATTCTTATGAACAGAGTAGGTAGCTATGCATAAGAAAGGAGAATGACCGCATCTACAGATGAGACTGAGCCTGAGCGAAAGCTCTCATTAAAATAACAGGCTTGTTAACAAGTCCTGCGTTTCTCGGGCTGAAAAAGTTGCTCTGCTTTTTCAGAACTTCGCTCGAAAAGAGCCACTGGTTTTATGCATCCTGCCGATGAACTTAGGTACTTCAGAGAGACCAATTACATCACAGATGAGGAGGAAGCCAGCCTAAAAACGCTAGGTAGCTTCGCGTGTTTGCTTACGTCTCGAAAAAAATTGCAGTTTGATATTTTAGGCGACTGCATGACCTACAGGTTCACGGCATACTTGCCGGATGATGTAAGCGATAATGCCACCATTCCAGGCAGCGAAGAAAACGTCGAAGCTGTGCATTCGGTGAAAATTGCCATTCAAAATCAGCTGAAGCATTTTGACATAGCCAACGCCTCTTACGCTGAGGTGAGGTATGACGACTACGACGATAAGATAAATGCCACGATAGTTCTCGTTATGGGGGTCGTCCAATTGAATTCTGGATCTGCCCTCGAAATGGTGCAACTATTGCAGCAATCGAACAAAAACTTCACCCAGAAGGGATTAGTAGGCAATGGGTGGCAAACTAACAGTGTTCATTTAAAGGGTAACGCAGACGGCCTAAATATTTAATTACCATATCATCTCGGTCTATGCTTTGAATTTTAGCGTACAGCAGCGTCAGGCCAAATTCAGTATATCAAATTATGCTGAGATTGTCATCGGTGAAATACTTACCACAGTATGCAGATGTGCTCAATGCACTCAGCCTAACGTTAGTTGACAAGTTAATCGCACTGGTAAGATCATCTTTCTGGAGCAAGAAGGTCTAAAAAAAGCGCAAGCTCCTTTTTCAGTCGAGGGAAATGCACAAGCACAAGTTTGGCGAGTTCTTTTTTCGGACAGTAGCATTTAATTTGATTGAAAGTCCTAAGAAGACCACAATGGTTAGCTTGGCAGTATTGCTTGAGCCTAATTTGTACAACTTGGTGGATATTGACGTGGTTTGGAAAGTGAAAGCTATGGCAGGATACTTGGACGAGTGGAAGTTTACTGAACATGACTTTTTGATCAAAGGTAACTTAATAATTACAGCTGTCCACCTCCACGCGAAGAATGCTTTTTTAGAAACCAAATTTGTTCCTTCTGAGTACAAGGCATATTTGTATGCCACCAATTTGAGGGCAGATTTGGCACTCAACACTGATGAGCTCTGGATGAACATTGGGGCTCCCTCATTGGCATGCAAGTCCAGCTGATTTTAAATAAGAATACCGATGCTAAATCGAGTTTATATTTTAGGTATGGCTGTTGTGATTTTGGTTGTGATTGCATGCGCTTGGGAAGGATTCATCTGCAGAAAATGTCTTGAAGAAAAGCGGTTCTCTTGCTTTGGCATGTGTAAATAGCAAAAGTCATTGCCGTTAAAAATGAAATGAATATTATGATAAAAATACCTAGATACTTTAATTTAATAGGATGGGTTAAGGTTTTTATCAGTATTTGTATCGCCTGTATGGCTGTTCAATAATTTCTGCGTTATCCCGCGGGAGGGCGCTGCTATTTTCTAACATAAAAATGTAAAATGTATCATCATCTTTAAAATGAAATTGTGTAGTTTGCAATTGTTTTGCTTCTGGATGAATGTATTTAAACGAAACGTCGAATTATTCTCCGAAGGCTTTGATTTCTGTATAGTATGATTTTTATATCAAACCATGAAGTTCAAAAGGATGAGAGTGGAGGGTTTTCGGAATTGACTCAGCCGATGTTAATTTAGTTATCGCTTCTCGGCCTTTTGGCTAAGATCAAAGTGTAGTATCTGTTCTTATCAGCTTAATATCTGATACGAGGACCATGCGTCCTCTTCGATATTAAACTGATTTTTGAAAGGGGAGAGATCGTCGGGAGCTTGCTCCGGATCTTTCACGAGTCGTCCTAGCATTGCAGTACCGCAAGGCTCGGCTCACTTCCCCATTATTCTGCCCTATATTTTCCAATTCTGTTGTATATGATTTATAGGCTCCTCCTATTTGAGCACTATAAAATTGGCGCTAAAATCTGAAATTGAAATTCCCGCTTTTTCATTGAAGTTAGCCCAAATGTCGAAAGAACAAAAGTAAGTTTTGTGAATCAATTTTCAAACTTCCGTCTAGAACAGTCATAATCTAGTAATTACTAATAACCACTGCTCCCGACAGCAGTGAGTAATGCCAAGGAAAATGCATTTTTCTATGATTTTCGATACGCAATGCAATTTTATTATGTAAGCGTCGAGTGGTAGCCGAACGCAAATAGTATTTGTAGGAAGCTGTTTGGTTGGACTTTTCCATGCCAATAGTAGTTTACGCTTACATGGTACACATATGTGAAGTTTGTTTTATTTCCAGCTTTCATTTTGTTTCTATGATGGTAAGGGCGATAAAAACTCGGATTATTTTACTTGCTGCTTTTCTGAACTCGCTTCGCTCGGTTCAAGATTCGGCTTGGTTTCATTTACTCACGGAGGGCATTTTTTACGTTACCTCGAGTCAATTTTTCTTACTTATGACCCATCTTCCGAGCGAAATGAACTTCGCCACAGGGTTGCAAAAAAAGCTGACACGATCGGCAAAGTGAATTTACTCGCGAGTAACACTGATGACAGTCACTAAAATTCTTTCTGCTGCGCATTGATATTGATGAACTTCTTCTTTTTTCATGTATCTTTGCCTGGAGCTGAAAAAGCTGCTTTGGCGCTTCCTGTGATACGCTTGCGTTGTGAGATTCCGATTTAATAGCAGCGTACAATGAATCGGACATTTGTATGACTCATGGGACGAAACCACTGTCTGATTTAAGCTACAGTGGCTGGAAAGCCTTTTTTTGCAAACCAGGTTGCACTCACTTTTCCTCAACTCAGTCGATGATGGCACGCTTTTTGCGCTAAAAAGTTGAAAGATGTCAAGTCCCATCGAAAGAGTCCCTTTGTTGTTGAGTTTGCCGCAAATCGATACTCTTTGAGGTTGTGCATTAGCAATTACGATGATCAGCCCTCAAAAACTAGAAGGCAAATGATGCCCTTTCTAGTGGGGAGTCCCTTGAGCCAAAAGAGCAGTAGGCTGCGGCCACGTTTGTTGGGACTCAAAGTAGGGCGTGTGGTTTGAGTCATCGTGGAGCAGCAGAAGCTTTTCTTCCACTGCAGCTGGCTTTCTACGAGCTCGATCGCGCGCCCTACGAGCGTCGCGCGATGTTAGCAAGTGTTAGCTGTAATGCACGATGCAGATAGCCGGCAACTTTTTAGCAGGCAACATCATCCACCTCCCAGTGTTTTCGATCCTAGCAAAATGTCGTGGGCGGATTACGTTGTGGGCCTGCAAAAGGATGGGCTGAAGCACGCGGCCATCGCCGGCATCGATGGCTCATGGATACAGACGACGGATGGCTCGAACGTAAGCCGAACGCACTCGCCCTGTACGCACGGCCCTGAAACGCTCCGTTGGTTTCGTTTTTAATTGCAGATCACGCAGACCGAGCTGGTGACCCTTCTCGGCAACATGGGAAGCGTGGAGAGCCTGGCCTCCTCCGGGATCCACTTGGGCGGCGAAAAGTACATGTAAGTCTCGCCAATGATGGCCGAATCGGGATGACCCGAGATCCTCTTTGCAGGTACATTTCGGGCTCCAACGAGATTTGCCGGGGCAAAAAGGGGCTCGGGGGCGTGCACTGCGCCAAAAGCAAAACGAGTGAGTCGACCCATAATATCCTAGAATGATGCGCGCATTATCGTTGCCATTTACAGCTCTGGTGGTCGGCTTATACGATGAGAAGCTCCAGCCCGGTGTGGCTGCCTCGGTGGTGGAGAGGCTGGCGGATTATTTGTCTTCGCAAAACTGCTGATTTCGCGAGGCATCGTCATCTCCGCATTTCCGCCGCTTTTCTTCCCCCCACCCTTGCAACTTCGAGGGGTCGGATCGTGATTTTACAGCCTTTTGATATTAACACCGTGGCGTCAATGCTTCAAACGAACGAATAAATTTAGCCGTATCTCGAAAAGTCGTTTCCTTCATGCCATCTCCGAGCTCCGAGTCGCCGGATGCCTTTATCAAAGCTATGCAAGGATCATCGAGGAAATGCCCTCAATCCAGTTAGGAGATTCAACAGAAAGGAACAGAATGCAGCCCGTGGGCCGGCGACGATCTTATGGAGATGCCTGCATTCCTACTTTCCCATCACTGTCAAGCCAACGTCAGTCAGTTTACGTCATTTGAGTACAAACGGTGGCAGGCGTGCAGACCTCGTCCGGAGCTCGAGCAATTCCGCAAAATCTCGCGAAAGCGACCCACCCTGCTGCTGCCACAAAGAAAGCTCCAAGCCTTTCCACGTACCATTTTCAGACGGCCAACAGACGAAGAACCACCTCGTGCCCAGCATTGCGCGAAAAAAAGGCTAAGATTACTTGGCTTCTAGCTTAGCGATGTTCACGTTTAACCGAGCTCCATTTATTGCAGATTGCGCGCAGACTTTAAACGTTTTGCCACGCGAAGCACACGCGAGCATTTTGCGCACAAAGATGGCTTATGGGACAGAGACGGCGGGGGATGTCCATTTTTACTCTGCCGCTGCCCCAACTGCCGTATTGGAGGATAACTAAAGTACGTTACTTGCGCGGAAGACAGAACGCGCCCGGAGCCACGGCGAGAAAGCGCGCAATTTTTTTGTCCATGCTCCGCCGTTCCTTACCTTGGCGGCGCAAATCGGTCGACGCGTGACCGAAAGCGCCACAATCTCACGGAAAAGCGGTGCGGAAAAGCGCCCGGCTGGAAGCGCGGGTCTGCGTGCCGGTGTGCCGATAGCGAGAGCCGGTTGGAGCGCGCCGGCTCCGCGCGTGTTCTGCTCGCCGCTTGATTTTCGCGCGTGCAGGAGAAGAGGGATGATGTGTGGTTCGTGTTCGAGTTGAGAAGCTCCGACAATCGAGGAGCTGCAATGGAATGACGAGCGAACCTCCTCTCCTTTTCCTCGCGGGGAACAAGGCCGACGCCGCTTCGCCCGTCCGCCGCCGATAAACAAAACCCGTTCGAGCGCCACCCACGAACCAAACAGCTGATCCGGCGCACGCACCGCTCCCAACGACGGACGGAAAAGACGCGCGCACGCGCACCACGCTCGTCGCGCCGCGTGGCGGAAATTCAAACCGAGGGCGGGAAAACGTTGAGACTAGCATCGCTTTTTTATTGCCTAAAACTCCGTCGTCCATCCGTCGTCGTCCTCCTCCTCGGCCTCCCCGGCCTTCTTGTAGTGCGCCGCCTTTTTGCCGATGACGTCGCCAAAGTCGTCGAGGACGACCTCGCTCTCGTTGGCGCTGGAAATGGACGTCTGCTTGTCCTCGTCGTCAAAGTCCCCGTCGGGGCTGCTCCTGCTCGCGTACGCGTAGTTCACTTTGCCCGGGTACGCGAAGTCGCTTTTGTCCAGGGTGCCGAAGTGCTTGGCCCCCTTCTTCAGCGTCGGGGGTAGCGAGGGGCTCGGCCACCTGAAGTGCGTGTCGTCGGCCTCCCACTCGTCCGCGTGAAACCGGCTCCTGCTGTCGCCGTAATAGGGTTGCAAGTGGCCGAGCGCGTAGGGAGGGGGCCGCTGCGGCCTCGGGGCCTCTTCGCTCCGCACCAGGGGGTGAAGCAGCAGAGGCTCCACCGGCCTGTATTGACGCAGGCACAGCCTCGACAGCAGGCTCGCGAACAAGCACGCGATCAGGCAAATGAGGAACCCCGCCAGGGCGTACAGGTTGGGGGAAGTGCCGTACAGTATGTCGTCCCAGTGCCTGCGAGATGAAACGAAGATGGAGCATATTAGCTATATGAGACGCTGACTGGACTTACCCTTCCGGGATGCGAAAAAAGGGCTTCTCGGGCACGCTGCGGTTGCCGTGGACCAGGGAGCGCGCGTCAATCAGCGAGGAATTGTTTTGGCCGCAGCCCTCCGCGAAAGTGGGCAGCTCAGACGGTCGATCCTCGCGCGAGGCTCCCTTTAAGATGGAGCCCACCCACAGCCAAAGGGTGAAGGCATCTCCGATCAAAATGCCCACGATGGCGCCCTGAAAACGACGGAGTGGCAAGATTTTTCTCTTTGACTCTCGCGCAAATTTCTCACGTATTTGTTCGCCGTCGTGGTGAAAAATCCGAGCAGAAAGACGGCCAGGATCGGCCCAGCCAGCACGCCGATGGCCGCGTTTCCCATTTGCAAGACGCCCTCCAAGTTGGCGGCTATCACCGCCAAACCGATGGTGACGAGGCCCATGAAGGCGGCAATGGCGCGGGTCAAAAACACCTGGCGGCCTTCGCTGATGGTGACGGACCAAGGCATGGGCCTCACCAGATCCTCCCAAATGATTGCCGACAGAGAATTCAACCCGGACGACATGGCACTGCAAGCGAAAATCAAAAGACGCATCTCAATCATTAGCTGCAATTCAAATTCTCAATCCCGCGTACGCACGTGAGGGCGCGTCATGACGGGCAAAAAATTGGAAATGGAGCGGATTCAATGGCGTCACGACTTTCATCAACTAGCTAGCTACCTTAATGCTCCGCATAATAGGCTGGAGATGAAAATTCCAGGGATCCCGGAGAAATCCGCGAGATGATCGAGGACAAAGAGCGTGACGAGCTCATCTTTTTTCGAAATGGTTCTCGTCAGAAGGGGATCGCAGGACCAGTAATTGGCAAAAACCACGAGGCCCGCCACAACGGCACTGCCCACCAATAACCATATCACGACCACGGACAGAAACAGGGACCTGCAAATTGCGCATTACATGCACCTCGATGTCGGACGGCATAAAGTCGAGACGATTTACCATCTTGCCTGAGTCACGGATCGCGTTGAGCAATAACGTTGCACCTGAGTTTGGTGACAGCCAAAGATGGCTCCGACCAGGATGAACTGAAAAAAGAAGGAAAAAATCGAACCCATGCGCATTAAAGAACTTTTTATTGAATCGACTCACTTGTCCACAAAAGATGCCCAAGGTTGTGTTCTCCGTGAAGGGGGAGGGATCCCAATTTGCCCATTCTATTCTTCCAGTGGCTTCATTCACTTCCCACACTCTGGCCACGCCCCCCACTAAGTAGAGGCCACGCCCAATAGTGACTCCAAGTCCCGTCAACATAATAAGGCCTTGGAAGAGATCCGTCCAGACCACAGTTTTCAATCCTCCCTGTCGCCAGAAGAATGAAAAAGGTTGCGCTACTTTTAGCCACGACTATAATCGGCAAACTTACCATGGCCGTGTAAATTGTCGCCACAATGCCGCCCAGCAGAACGAGGGCCACCACTGGAAGGCCAGTGATTTTGTTTAAAGCCAAGCATGGAGCATACAAAACCACTCCCAAGTACAAAATCATGCTTACAATGTAAGAAAAACTTGCCAACAATCGAACGGTTCTTGAGTTGTACCTCAATTCCAAATACTGATGGAGAGAAGTAATAATGAATGTTCATGGAAATGCTTATGCTGAATACCTCGTAGACACTGGTGATATTCATTTTGTAAAAAACTGGTATGAAAATATTGCCGACGATAATAATTGACGTGCTGGATGCCAGCAGCCAAGTCCAGGGAAATAACCAGCCATGATAGGCAACTTCCCCAGGGATTCCTAAGGGGTAAGATAAAAGGTGGCAAATCTGCTGGATGCAAGAAGATTCTCAATGGTCCTCACCTGTGAAGGCAATCGCTGACAAATAGCTGACAGCTAAGGAGAAACTTGTGGGCAAAGCTGATAGGGATCTATCTCCCAAGAAAACGGCATTGGTGGTTTTTTGCTTCTTGACGCACGCGTTGTAAAGGGCAATTGCCACAGGAACCACGAGAGAAACGCCAAAAACGA
This sequence comes from Paracyclopina nana, assembly GCA_019096065.1. Lineage (NCBI taxonomy): Eukaryota > Metazoa > Arthropoda > Copepoda > Cyclopoida > Cyclopettidae > Paracyclopina > Paracyclopina nana. The sequence goes on along the minus strand of JAGUCH010000001.1, from coordinate 9,579,436 downwards.
TGTAATCCACCACAGACACTTTGGTAGCCGGAATCATCTTCCCTATTTTTTAGCCACCTATCTGAAAGTGAAAGTAGAACGCTACCAACAAACACAGAATTCATGCAAGAATTAAATTTTCATGGATGAAGGCGTCAGCTTCGTTCGTGCACACGACAAAACAGCTTTGCTTGCTCGATTTGGCCGCATGATGGCACCACCAATTCACTATTCCCCATGAGTGATGACAGCTACAGTAAGGGAAAATAAGGCTTCATTTTTGCGCACCTTAGGGTGCCAGGGATAATTTTTGCTATTTTTGACAAAGATAGGCACTTCCAGCCTTGGCCGCAAGATCTAATCGTTTTAGGGGTGTCCTTTTTGGCCTCCTTTTAATTGCTTGAAGCTGAGGTAGAAATCAACTTTTTGGTAATGAATTAAATTACGGTCTCTCACTTCGGCAAGCAAATAGTGGTTAGAGTGATAGCTTTTTAAGGTAAGATGCAGACTTTCAGTGGCTTTGCCACTTAGCATAAACGGTGTTGACCGCCATGTCAAGGGTCAGTGAGTTAAAATTGAGAGAGGAAAACATTTCCAAACTAGCTAGGGTTTTCCTAGATGTCATATAGATGAAAATCACGCTCGTTCAACCATATATGATGCGTGACATGCATTCACTTAGTCTTTGAGTGCATGAAGATCAAGGTTAATTGGTGGCGTAAGGTGTGCAAATGCTTTCGCAAAAATCACACAGACGAGTGAAATTCCGATCAATGCTTTGCTCACTTTTCGTTGTGAAGGCTATGGTTGTCGAAATTGCTTCTACAAATCGTCCATCATAAAAGCCTGCTTGGCGGTCTTTGACATGATGTTTGGCATTGAAGCGAGAGCGGACTTTTGGGTAAAACACATGGACAGAAACCAAAGAAATCAAAGATAAGGGAATTCCCGCAACTGTTGATATCCCAAGACCTTAGAATTGGCAATCTCGTGTCCTTTTTGAAGACACAAAACACGCGAAAAAGTGCTGTTCTCAGAGCCTCTAAAATTCTTTGGCAATCAATCAGGATATTCACATTTTACATGAAAATAAGACTTTTCCTTTATGGACTGAGTAGTTTTTACGATAAACTAGGAGCAATGATGCCTTGGAATCCTATCAAATGATCAAAATTGTTTCCAATGAGTGCAAAAAGAGGTGCTACAACTGAATAGATGTGGAGAATGACAGATAACGCGCGCTTTTCGCTGATCTGTTGCACAATTTTGGGGCCCTAGCCTTGACTCTCCTTTGCAAATTATCGAAGAAAACTAATTTGAAGAGCATGAAATATCCCCGTAATATATGGGTTCATGCCTCGTTCACCAAACGATATACTTTTTTGGGGTAAAATAATGTTACTACATTTACAGAAGAAAAAAAATGCTGGAACGTGAGTTTCGCTCTACATTTGGTGGAGGATGAAACGTCATGTAAATATAGTTTTTTCCAGCTGCGTGAGATGGACATGGTCCATTTTTCACGGTTTCATGGTCAAAAAAGTCATTTTGATGCCATTTCGTGTGACAACGAGTGGGTGTTAAATGAACTGTGGGATTGCAGAAAATTAACTTCACATTTCTCTCGCACTCCTGCGAGCTCGCTTAATTGAAAAAAATAAGCACAAGTTAATTATTTGAAATTATACAGTTTCAGCGATAATCAACTGAGAAAAGGTCATCATTTTAGCGTGATGACGTACAAGGCTCCCAATTAATGACCGCACGACCTCCCAAACATGAAGTTAAAAGGGCCTATTAAAAAATGGCAAAAATCCTTTCTCAATTTATGGCTCCTACTTGACCTATGAAACTAACTAGTTTTTGAATGACACCGCAAAGCCGAAGTTTGAAAAGCAGAAGAATCTTTTCCTTACCGAGATCAAAAGGTCGCTATTATCTTGTCACTTGAGAATCAGGCGCACAATGCATGAGGTCTATTAGAATGCACATGATTATTATGGAGAAAGTATGGGAAATTTATGCTGATAAATAAATCTAGATGATGGTCCGACCGAATCCTAACCGAACACTGAACTGAAGCGATGCACATGCTTTGCCTGGTGCCAGCAGCAACCACGTATACGCGCGTACGTTGCGTTGACGCACCGCATGCTGCGAATGAACGTGGCATGAAAATCGAGAGAAAAATGTTTGCAGCTCATTTGATGCCCAGGTGAGACGCGAACGTTTTAAGGAAAATTATCGCCAACTTCGCCGACTGGTGGCGTCACCGTTCTTGATAACCTCCTCCTTTCCAAGACTTGTTTCTCATTGCGAAACGAGTTGCTTGTGAAAAATATGCCTTATATCATCCATATTATTTTGATAAGGTCAGCTAGCTTTAATCTGCAAATTGTCTTATTCGTGATTAAACTTGATCTTTGACTGAAAGATATCCTCTCTATTCAATGTGTGTTATTCTTACTTTTTCATCATAATTTAAACTCTACACTGGAATTAGCATCGCTTCTCGGCCTTTTGGCTAAGATCAAAGTGTAGTATCTGTTCTTATCAGCTTAATATCTGATACGAGGGCCATGTGCCCTCTTCGATATTAACCTGATTTTTGAAAGGGGAGGGATCGTCAGGAGCTTGCTCCGGATCTTTCACGAGTCGTCCTAGCGTTGCAGTACCGCTAGGATCGGCTCACCACCCCATTAATCTTGAATGAACCAGCCTGTAACGCACCCTATAGGTCATTGCATTGCCATGGTTCGGTGTGTAAGGCGCAGAGGAATATCTGGAACCCTAATCATAAGCGAGACCAAAGAAGCAGATTTTTAATGGTTTTCTCTGGGTTGTTGTAGTAAAGCTTCTCATTCTGCCTCACCTTGGCAGAAGTAATCAATTTACGAATCAGTTTTAGGTCACTTTTCAGTTGTGTGATGCCAAAGGGCAGTTTTCTTTGAGAGGGTTACGAGGGGAAACATCCTAGGATCCTGCCGATTAAAGATAAAATGTGAACTCTGGGCCTGCATAGAATTTTGATGGGAGAAAAAGTGCATCGCTATTTTGGAACTCCGATCGCCGACTGAAGAAGATTTCTCTCTGAAAATGTGGAAAGTTGATGAAAATAAAGATAATCGAGCCATCAAAGTGTCCGTTGTGAGCGTTACTCGGCTAACCTTGCGATTTGGACGCCTAAATGCATGTTGCATCATATTTGCCGTGATTTATCTGACGATATTTCATCAATAAATTGTAAGAAAATCAAACATTTGCTCGAGAAATTAGACGTGGCGTTTTCGCAGCCTTGAATTCTAGATGCCATTGAAAATACTTCACTTCTTCCAACTTCAAGATTGGCTCGTTGGTCTAGGGGTATGATTCTCGCTTAGGGTGCGAGAGGTCCCGGGTTCAAATCCCGGACGAGCCCAACCTTTTTTTCATTTTTGGTGCTGGACTGACGCATGCACACAGCTGCGACATGACTGACATTTTCTCCGGAATGTGTTAAAAGGAGATAACGCAATCATATTAGCGCCACTTGCCCCCATGAAGCAATAATGATAGCACTGCACTTGCTTTTCGTTGCTGTTTCTGCAACTGCGGCAAAGCAGTGCGGAGATGAGACCGTAAGGGGCGTCAATTTGGGTGGCTGGCTCCTTTTAGAGCCCTGGATCACGCCCTCCATCTTTGAGGAGGTCAATGTGGGCGACAACTACCTCAAAGTTGTGGATGAATATACATATGCCCAGTATGTTGACAAACAGTTTGCCAAGGAAAGGCTGGAAAGGTAATTTTTCACTCGATCTCTGGGCAAATAAGCCCAAAATGGGGCATAATGTAGCTCAAAATATGGCTGTTTCGCAATCTTCACTTTGTCGGCAAAGTTATGCTTCAGCTCTACGGATCAGGTGGAGAAATTCATTGGGAATGGATTCATTTGTCCTCGACCTTTTCCACACCCATCAATCCCACGTCCAATTAAACTTCCGCCTGCAAATGTTTTCATTGATCTCTCTAATGAATGCGCAAAAGAATTTAAAGATTCAAAAGAATCTTTGCTTCCAGACACTGGGACGAGTTTTACCAAAAAAGTGACCTGGAAAGGCTGGCTCAAGTGGGAATTTCTCACATCAGGATTCCCTATGGGTATTGGCTGGTCGATGTTGAAGCAGGTGAACCATTCCCTGAGCCTCCCACAAATGACAATGACGGCCAACGATTCTACCTCAAAAGGATGATTCAATGGGCTGAAGAAACTGGACTCAAGGTATCTCCCTTTTTTTTTTAACCATCACTTTTTTAAACTTGCACTGTGACCGATGGACTTCTTCCAAGGTTATTTTAGGACATTTTACCCCACTGTGCACTTTTTGCTACTTTCAATTGTGATTTTTTTTTGTCCGCAATAGGAAACGGAAAACAAACCCCATATCTAGCTTAGCTACTAATTACATAAGTTTTTTGTTGTAGCATTAGATAGATAAACTTTATTGTACTTTGACCATATTTTGACAAATACATAGTCTGTTGGTGAAATTTAAGGCTGCCTTTAGGACTGGCTTTTGGGTAAGCCAAAGCACCAATTAAAATTGCTCCCAGAATAGTTTTCCTTAGTAGAACTAAATGTATTCTTTGATGAAGTTGGCTACTTTGGGCCTGATATTAAAGTCCACATCTTGTAACACTAATAAGGCTCGGATCAACTGTGCTGGCGCGTCCTGACGTCACTGCTGCTGAACTGATTTCCAAAAAAAACGTCGCTTCCCCTTTCCTATACCCCACTGCATTGTGTACTTTCCCCACTAAGCATTTTTAGGTTTATCGGGCCAATTTAATGTTGCCACATGGTACTTGAAAATGCTACCTAGTGACGGCCGAGCTCTTGCTAAGAGGCACGAATAGGTTTAGATAACGTTGCAAATTTAGGTCGCTTTGCGCATGTAAACCACCAAAAAGAAGGTTCCTGTCATCATGACACTAGGTTTTGCATAGGTACAATTTGCTTTTCCTCTCTTCAGTCTTGACCTGACTGTCATTACGTCGGTATTACTGTGCACTCGCGGCTACTTTAAGGGTGAACTTATTTTGTCCAGTTTATCCCATTGTGCAAGATCCAAAAAAGTGCCTCTTTTCGGTCAATATTACGCTACTGTGCACTAGCTCTGGCCTACTTTTAAAGGGGAAGGTTTTGAACAATGCTCTGCTAAAATAATCCAAAGTGGCAATAGTACCGCTCCCCCAACTGAGACGCCCAGCGACTACAATTCCAATTAATCTAGGTCTTATTGGATCTTCATGGAGCACCGGGATCCCAAAATGGCTTTGACAATTCAGGAAAAAGAGGCGACGTGCACTGGCATGAAAATGGTAATGCAGAGCGAACCGTGCGAATTTTGGGCAAAGTTGCCAATTTGGTCAAGGGCTGGATTGATGAAGGGTTTTTCCGTTCTGACACAATTCATGGTATTGAGCTGCTGAACGAGCCTGCCGGTTTCTACCCCTGGGTTTGGGACGTGTGCAAAGATTACTTTTACTCTGAGGGCTACAAAACACTAAGAAAAGTTTTCCCTGATCCAAGCGAGAACTTGATTGTCATCCAGCAAGCTTTCAGGGACTACAACGATTTCAACAACTTCATGACTCCTCCAGTGATTACTTTATCTTAGCCTGATGATATTGCTAACATGAAGAGATTTTTACTTCCCAGGATTTTGAAGGCGTTCAAGTGGACCTGCACGAGTACCAATGCTTTGGCCAATATTGGAACGATGTTGCCGAACAGCCAGAAGGTTGGGAGACGCATTTGAAATACTCCTGCGAGCATGGAAATTCCGTGGAAAACATGGCACTGTGGTCAGTCACTGGAGAATTCAGCTTGGCCGTCTCTGATTGTCAAAAGTACTTGAACGGTGGCTTCAATGATCCTTATATACCACCAGGTATACTAAATGCAGTAAGCTACCAAAAGCTACACAAAAAAGTTTTTTCTCCAGATGCTTCTGAATCTGTGTGCGCCTTTTACAACAGTGACTTTTCCACCTTCTCCCAAGACTACAAGGATTTCTTGAGCAACTACTTCTTGGCTCAAATTGACGGCTATGAAAAGGGAGCCAACGGCCAAGGATGGTACTTCTGGACAGCAAAAACGGAGAACAACTGCGCACCCGAGTGGGATTTCCTTTTTTTGGTCGAAAATGGCATCATTCCTGATGACCTATGCTCAAGACCTACCTTCTGCCAATACTGAATAAACTGAAGCATTTATTTTCTGCTGTTGGATTCCCTGACAGGTTGCGTTGCCACTGGTGGGCCACTCAGCACTTTGGCTTTCCTCAGCTCGCCCATGATTTCCACTTGAACTTCAGTCCCTGGAACATTTGCCATGGATGGGATGTAAGCAAAGGCAAGGCCTTTCTTCAGGGCTGGACTGTAGCAGCCAGATGTCACATTGCCAACCACTCTTCCGCAAATCCACACGGACTCATTGCCTTGAGGATCAGCATTGTCAGCAGAGTCAATCTCAAGCATGGCCACTTTTTGAAGCCTGAACTGGCCAAGTTGATGGAGCAGGGCTTGCTTGCCCAAAAAGTCAGACTTCTTATTCATTCGCACAAATGCTTCTAGACCAGCCTCCAAAATGGACCCGTCGCAATTCATCTCACTGCCCCACATTTTAAAGCCTTTCTCCAGCCTTAAAGTATTGATTACAAAAGTACCAAAATGGCCAATGCCGAACTCCTGGCCACTTGTCATGAGTCGGTCATAGACTTGTTTCATTGCATTTCTCGGCATGTACAACTCCCAGCCCAATTCTCCGGTATAGGAAATCCTGAAACGACATTATGGTTTATGCAATTTTTCTCGGCTATCTTGAATTTGCACCTTATGGCCAATACCTCCACGCCTCCAATGCTCACTTTTTCAGCTTGCAAAAATTTCCACGCTGAAGCTAGCTCATCATTATTGAGGACTTTTCCAAGTACTTCTCCGGACTTGGGTCCAGCTATGCTCAGCACACCAAATTCATCAGTCATATTTTCAATTGTAACATTGAATCGTTTCTCCCGAGCCACCTGCTCCATATGCCTTAGATCGTGCAGCTCGGATCCAGATCCCGTGACCACCAAAAACTCGCCATTTTCCAAGCTGGTCAATGTGAATTCAGCATAAACTTTGGCACCAACCGTCAATGCATGTGTCAAGCTCGTCCTGCCTTCTTTGGGAATAGTTCCTGAGCACAAGTAGTCCAAGTAGGAGCGAGAGTCTGGTCCGGACACCTTTATTTTCGCAAATGGAGTTAAGTCAGCTAGTCCTACTTTTTCAGTCACCAACTTATACTCCTTTTCAACCGCTTCAAACCAATTGGTCCTTCAAAAATAAAAAGGTAATGAGCAAAATTGTGCAAAGTCAAATCTGAGAACGTACTTGAAGAAGCTGGGTTTGTACTCAGGTACTTCATCCGGATTTACTGAGTACCAATCTGGCTGCTCCCAACCTGAGTGAAATCCCATGAAAGCACCAGCTTTCACCAAATCGTCATGAATACCACTTTTTCTGTAAGTTGGCCTTCCTGCCCATCGCTCTTCGTGGGGATACCCAACGGCGTTATTCATGCCATAGGACTCTTGGCATTTTGTCAGTGCATAGTCCAATGTAGCCCATTTTCCATATCTAGATTATGGAACAATTTTGCCCATTACGAAGCGTCTGCAATCTATTCATCATGGCTTAGTAGTGGCGATGAAACAAGCTTAAGCTTGGCTTGAAAGCTTGTAGAAAAAATCCAGCTTGAGCTAGATTGGCAAAAAGTTTGGGATCGCTCATATATAAAACAAAAAAGCTATATCCGTTTTTTATAAGAAATAGATCTTTGCTCTAGTTGTAAGCTAATGTGAAAACGTCAATTGTTCTTCTATACCTCAAAGGATCCAATTCCGTAAGATTGAAGGTGGGTTCTTCATTCAGAATCCAATCTGCCAAGTATTTTCCAGCACCTCCTCCATGAGCAATTCCATAAGAAAAGCCAACTGCCAGCCACATGTTGGGTTGCAAGCTGGGACCAAGCATGGGTAGTATGTCTGGTGAGTAACTATGAAAAAAGTGGATCAGACTCGCTAGGTAAAAGTAATTTTCCCTGGCTAGGCTTTCATAATTGAGATTCCCAACTAGCTCTAATCAAGGTGAAATTGGTTTTAAAGTAGAATGATGCAAGAAGATCGTAAGCTCAAAGTAAAAGCATACGTGATGGGTCCGTTGACGATTGTTTGAATTTCAGCATTTTTGAAGCACGGCATCAATTCCATGGCATACTCCAAATGCGGCTCCAATCTTGACAAATCAGGCTCAAAGAGCTCCTTGCCAAATCCCTTGGGAACTTCGTTTTTCACCCATTCTGTGCACGGCTTGCACGTTTCTACGGACTCGTAGGGTCCGATTAAAAGACCATCTCTTTCTTGCCGTAAATAGAATGACCCTTCCAAATGGCGCAAAACTGGAAATTCACGATTCAACTGTTGCACCTCTGGCACCGATTTTGTCACCAAGTACTGATGCTGCATTGGAACCAAAGGCAAATCAAGACCTGCAGAATTTGTAAAATTTGTTTAAATCTCTAGACGAAGTAATCGTGCGTTGCTCTGTAGACATCTCATTATTTTGACCATTATCTATGACCAGATCTAATAAGGTCATGCTATCCCTCGAACTCATCTACGATATTAACGCAGGCCCGAAAAGCGTAAAGGACAATTCTACGGTTTCCCTTTGAGGTGAATAACATCATTGGATTCGTGACGTGTGCATGGCTATCAAGTAATTTTCCCTCGAGTATGAATCAATTTAACAAGAACTTGTAAATGTCACAATAGGAAAAAGAACCTCGAATTTGCGCGATAAGATAAACTGTCTTCATTCTGAACAACAGGCAGTACTGAAAAATCATGGGCTGCTGCATGAGCTCACCCGAAGAAGGCTCGAAAGATAAAAAGCATCGACGAAATGGGAAACCATCAAGAGGATACTATGGTGGACATGGAGCTGGGTCAGGCATAAGCACTGGAGATGGCGGAGGCTATGACGGAGGTGGTGGAGGCTGTGACGGAGGAGGTGGATGCGATAGCGGTGGAGGAGGTGGAGGTGGAGGTGGAGATGGCGGAGGAGGAGGAGGTGGAGGCGGCGATGGCGGTGGTTGCTAGTCCACAAAAGCATTATGCTGCATATTTAGTTGAATTTTTAAATAGCCAATAAATTGCTATTTATTGATCCTCTTAAAAAGGTAGTTGTCATCAGCATTTAGCGGCCCTTGATTGATTTTTACGTCTAAGCGTCATTCGCCGTCCAAAATCAGCCGATTTAGCTCTTGTATGGTGTTCATCAATAAAGGACAATCCTAATATTTCACGCTTCCCCACCAGGAAAAATCAGCGGATTTTTGGAATTGAACTAACGCTCTCATGTACAAGTTTTCTGTTGTCGTCAATATTAGCAGTATCTTAATAATCTGTGGCAAGTATGGTTAAAACTTGCTAGCCTAGCTTGTATATGGTAGAAACTTTTGGCTAGCAGTTTTTAAATAAAAGTTCATTGAGATCTTGTTTTTGATTTTGGAAATGCTGTAAACCTAAAAATGTTCAACAGCTGTCATCTATAGCTGCCAAAAAAATTTTCAATGCAATCATATAGAAATCTTATTGATTAAGCATTAGTGCAAAGTTTTACTTTTAGAATGAGCATTGAAAGCTTGAATTTCATTTTGATTCACTTTCTTTAGAAATTTGAGCGCTTTCAATCGAAAAAGTTGAAAAACTAGAGGCCCGAGCCCAAAAGCCCGATACCAATTTCTTGCCCGAGCTAAATAAGACCCCTGCCCTACTCGGGCCGATTTTCAGAAAGCCCGAAGTCATTTTCAAACAGCACGAAGTGGCCCTAATGACATTTTTATCTAAATTTAAAAACTTGTTCAAAATCAGAAAAAAAAGTGCTCTAGATTATGAGCTTTAAAAATGTTGAGTTTTGATTATTAAGTATCCCTTCACTTACATAACCTTCAGTAATTGGGCTTTGCTCACGGTGTAGCTACATTTTTCCGAATAAGGTAAAAAAGATGGCATTAGGAGTAACCTCCGATTCTATTTCGGCGTCCTTTCAACTAGTTTGTCGCATAATCGTTATCATTTGGCTTTTTGACTTTTCAAAACAAAATATTTGGCGTTCTGGTCAAAAAACAAGAGATTTTCTGCCTTTTCCGGAAAGCTCCTCTGTGCATTAAGCTTGCTTTTCTTGGGCAAATTGTCCTGCAAAGCACACAATTATTACTCAATGTGCCCATAAAATGGCAACAAAACTGGATTAAATCTTACTTTAAAAAAAAAATAGAAGACTGAAATATTAGTGAATTAGTTGAAATATACCATATCTGTTGACTTAAAAGATTGATCGGAGGTTCAATTTTTTAGATCGGGGCTAGCAGCGGAGCAGGTGCAAACAGAAACAGATCGAAATTCAATTTTCAGCCCGCTTAGCCTACGCTGTCATTAGCTGTGCTATCATTAGCTCCTCCTAGCGGCAAAAATTATTGCTACCAGAGCACAGTGGGGCCGATTAGGCCTAAAAACTAGCGTTCGAAAAAGTTCGCCAAATTGAGGTAGCCAAAAAAAGGCTTAATAATTATTAAATAATATCTCCCTATAATCTTTGTAAAATAACATCTTAAAGTTTTTTTTTTAAAAATTCACACATTTTTTTTGAATTGTTTTGTACTTCGTTCTCTGTTTTGCAAAACGACGAGCAGCCAAAAAGGCTGGCGAAAGCGACGAAAACAACAAAATTTCAGACTTATTTTGGTTCCACAGGGATGGATGAAATGATGACCATAGTTAAGCTCTGATAATAGGGTGAAAAAAATTTTAATGCAAATTTTGCGTCTGGTTGCGACAAAACGACTTATTTGCCAAAATGCTCTTGTTGAGGTTGCGTGATTTGGCGGAAAATCAAAATTGCGCTGCTGAGTCAAAACATCAACAAAGGCAAAAGTTTTGCAACAGACTGCTGAAGTTTTCATTGTCAGTTGCCATCCTTGCCATCATCACCTTCTTTGTCTCCAAATTGAGTGTCAGAATCATCACTGGCATTACTTTCACTGCTGCTGCTTTCACCATCACTGTCGTCATCATTGTCGCCATCATTTGAAGGTAAGATTTCTTCATCACATAAATCGAGCACTTCTTTTGGAAGAGGTTTCCTCTGACGCATTTTTAGCTTCTTGGCTACAAGGAAACTTAAAACTTTGGGGATCAGATTGGTCCATTGCTCTGTTGAAAACATCCTCTGCTCTGCTTGACCATGAGGTTTGCCTTGCATGCTTGAGCTCAAAAGATTTAATAACCTTGTTCATTGCCTCTGAACCTTCCTCGGACAGCATTCCACAAGTAATTGATGGAGGCAAAGCTGCCAAAACTTCTTCTCCGTGCACCAATATTTTGTGTATGGATGGAGGTAGCTTGTACCATGAGCAATTTTTAAAGTAAATTGACAATATTTCTTTACATTTTGCTCCAAATTTCTTTGGAGACAATTTGAGCTTGCTTGTCATTCCAATCCAAATGATGTGCAGACCTTTTACAAGCTCAATAGGGACATTGCACACCTCAGCAAAGAATTCAGCATGTTCAAAGGCTCTTCTTGCATTATTGCCAGTATTTGAGGTTCCTGCTCCTCCATCACGCGGCTCTCCGATCCTAATGCCTGTCTTCTCCAGAAAAAGGTCATGAATTTTTTTTTCCATGTCCTTTCTTGATTTTTTGTTTTTCTCTCCACGACACTGCCACTTTTTAAATTCTTGATTGTATCCCATATTGAGAATGAACTCGTAGGCTCTGAGGCCAAAATGGAGAATGGAGAGGCACATTATGTTAAAGGCTTTTGGATCAATCACAAATATTGCTGAGGGGTCGGACATCTGACAAGGCCTTGCCAAACAAAAAGGACAGCTTTGGGAGCTCGGGTTATCCATCATTCCATTGACAATTTTTTGATCACAAAGTGACCAAAAACCTTTAAAGTGGATGTGAACGTTGGCTTTCCATTCAATGTCAACCAGGCCAGCAAGCTCTTTTTCCAGCCTTTCAATTTCAAAGTCTGAGTTCTCCCTATTTTCGGGCACAAACCAATAGCAGAGAGGTCGACAAGATAGCGGAGAATTGCACAGCCCATTGCTATAAATAATGACTTTTTTGTCATTTACTTCGGCAAGCATTTGTAGTGCAACCATTTGGCTAGCCAGCAAAGCTCCACTTGCAGCCAAAGAAGAGCAAATTTGGTTGTACTGGCCATGACCTCTGGAGCCATCCAATCCAAACTTGAAGTATAAGGTCACCTTTACAGGGCCTTCTTTTGCCAATTCATCAAGCTGAGCTGCAATATCCTGGTCCTCTAAAATTCGAAAAGCTGTGTGCTCAAGTGTGGAGCTCATAGGAGCAAAAACGCGATCATCAAAAACCTTTATCCCAGGAGGCCTAAGCATCTTTTTTGCACCTTGGAGACGTTTGTAACTGCAATATGAAATAATTTATAGCTTATTTTCCATCTTCAGCCTATTTTTGCCTGTTCTTTTACCTAGGAACAACTTTCTTTTGGGCGTATTTGTTGACATCTTCTCTGTACTCATTATAGCCTTTTCTTGAATATGATCGATCAAAGAGAATTGACAAGGCCTCCTCAATGCTCATGGGTTGTATGATTGGCTGTTTAAGCACTCTTTTAAGCATTTTTCCTTTTCCAGGGTCAGATTGAAGCCTTTGAACAACAAATCCAGCAGCATGATGTCCCATTCTTCGAAAATTTTGAGCAGCAGCCATTATTACAGCTCCGTCGTGCTTCGCAGATTTGCGGACCTGTGCAGCACCTCTAAATTGCTGCGAGACAGACAAAGCACGAAACGAGGTCCTAAGTTTTTTCTTAGGAGGAGAGACTGGAACGCTTGAGGAAGGCTGAGGAGCCCTACATTCATCAGCATTTGGCATCAAATCTTCTTCAATTGGAATCTGGTGGAAGCTGAAGGCAATCTCCCTCTCAAAAAAGTCATAGTGCTTTGTCAGCATCCTGCACTTGTTTCTCGAACACTTTCGCCAAAATTTTGTCACAGAGTTGGAAAAATAGTCAATAAATTTATCAATTTCTGTGAGCTCCTCGTCGCTGAAGTCCTGAGCTGTTTTGTCCAACTTCGAAAGTAGGCACATTTTCGCATTTTCCCGAAAAATTGCATCATTTGGTTTCGACTCGTAATCAGAAAAAATGGCATTCAAGAGATCTCTCCTCGAAACAGACATTTTCGTTCGCCAATCAACAAGAGCCAACCAGATATATTTGAGAAAATGTTATACCGAACTTTCCCGCCACAATAATAGGAGTCAAAAGAAGTATGACAATATCGAAAGCTTTATTTCACTATGTTTTACTAACAAAGTGGCATGCAAACGTATAAAAATACTGCAACACTTGAAAAAATACCTTTTCAATCTTCAATTTGTTGTTTATTTGCTTTTTGTTGATGTTTCTCAGCATTTTCTCAGCTTGATTTGTTTTATTCTTGAGCAGAATTTCATCGTTACCAGCTTTTTTGTCCAATTAGGTTACCAGATTGACAAAAAAATCAAAAAACGCCAAAAAATAGCGAAAAAAATAATTTTTCACCTTTTTAAGTGAATTTGAAGCTACAAGGGATGCGCGCTCTGTGATGCTAGTTTTTAGGCTTAAACGGCCCCACTGTGCAGAGCCTCCGTAAGCAAAGCCCAATTGAGGTGAAATTATTATAAGGAAAAAAGATGTAGATGAACACCACATCAAAGCACTATGTTCGCATTTGAGGTCCTGTGCGTAACTGAGCTAGGGGCCTAGATATTCCTCCGCTAACTGCTACGTAATAGGGCCTAGGGTGAACCGTAGAGAAAAATCAGCTGTACTCATTTTGTTTATAGAAATCCCCATGAACTGAACAAAATGGGGTCAGCTGATGCCTCTACGCGTAACCTAGCTACTGAATAAACTTAGAGAGTGGACAACGCCAAAATTGAGCACTATGGTATCAGCGGTCAATTTCATTAGTGGTTCCTTTTGAAAGCGATTAAAGAAATTTGAGGCGATTGCGTACCTTTATTTAGAGTCTGAATTGAGTATTTTGACGGAAAAACATGAATCCTATGCTAAAGAATACAGTATTTAATTTTTCCGAAACAGTAGTATATAATTAAATAATTATACAAATAATGACAATTGTCTTTTGCTTTTCCCGATCCCCATGCCGCTAACTAGGTTTTGTAGAGGGTAAAGATATCTTTCCGACTTGCTTAAAAGGTTACGTGAAAGGAACCAGCGCAAAATTGCGGATTTTGCTGTCCGCTCTCTAAGTTTATTTAGTAACTAGCGTAACCCTATAACGCTGAGCAAAAGAATAACGGCTTAATGCATGCGGTACTTGCCTGACATTTTGCCAATTTCCCGGGCCCAAAATCCTCCAGCGTTGACCACTTTGGCGGCGTTCAGAACGCCTTGGTTCGTGTGGACGTCCCATGAGCCGTTTTCCTTCAGGTTCAGCTTCGTCACTTCGGCCTTTTGAAGCAATTTGGCGCCGTGCTTGCGGGCCCCGATGGCGATGGCTTGCGTCAAAGAGTAGGGGTCAATGTGACCGTCGCAGGGTGTGAGCAGTCCGCCCAATACCTAAATCGAATCGTGCTTTTGGCGTGCATCCTTGCGCATACGCATGAGGCTTACGTTCGCGGCCTCGATGTCCAAGAGAGGACAAAGGTCGAAGCACTCTTGCGGGGTGACCAGCTTTTGCGGTGCTCTATGCCAGCCTTGCCTGCTCATCTGGTACTTCATCTCGTCCAACCGGTTCTGCGAGGTGGCCAGCCGGAGGCTGCCCGGCTGGTGAAAGCCGATTTGCTGCCCCGTCTCCCGCTCCAGCTGGGCGTAAAAGTTCATGGAGTAGAAGTGCAGGTGCTTCACGTTGATGCCGGGGTGGTAGAGCGTCACCAACCCCGCGGCATGCCACGTCGACCCCGCCGTCAGCTCGCTTTTCTCCAGCAGCACCACCTTCTTGCTGCCGCCGCTCTGGCAAAATTAATATGAAACGTCAAAAGTTTTTAAAAGCGAACTTTTTCAATGCCGAGAAAAACGATCCTCACCTGCTTGGAGAGATGGTAAGCCAAGCTCGTGCCAACGATGCCACCTCCAATGATGGCGACGTCCGCATGTCCATCGAGGTTGGTGGCACCCGACCTGTCGATGAAACCCTTTAAAATCAGTGGAACGCAAGGAACTTTTTAAAAATGCCGTTCGCATCGAAAGCTGCATTTTTTCAAACGCGCTTGGCGACAAAACGGGTTTTTCCGGAGCAATGCATCTTCCTTTTGACGCCCGTCGTCACGATTGGTTAAAGCCAAAGCAAAAGGCATCTTTTCTTATTTTTGATTTTTGAATTGCCTCTGCAGTTTTCCACCAAAAGATCCGCAGGTGTCATACTGTCTGGAAAAGGGGCTTGGCCCGGGTCAAAGTTGCATCGTACGAGGAAACCGGTTCGGTCGCGAGCCGACACCTCCAACTGGATATATCTGGATTGCGCGCCGATTCGAAATTTCACCCTACGTGGTGCGCTTACTGAGAGGTGCAGGCGTCGAGCGAAAACCACTTGCAGGCGGGGGCGATGCCCACCGTCCGACGCGTCCAACCTCGACCCACAAGAACGGAGTTGCGAACGGCCGATCCCAGGCTACGGTTTGCCTACACAATGCAAACGATTGTAATTATGAGCGCGAGAAATCGTAATGACCACGTTACCATGTTGAGCTGCGTTCCTCGACTAGCGCGAGTTGCCGGAGGAGAAAGATGACGGAACCGGTTATGCGCTTTTCGAAAGTCTCCATTTTCGCCCGCTACATCGGGCTAATAAGGGGCTATTTTTGTGGCAAAACGCAATTGCGCTCCAGCATTCCAGTGATTCAACGTCACGTTGCCTCGCCAACGCATGAGGCGAGTTTTTGGGACGGATTTTTTTCTTTGCTTCGCTTTTGACGGCCGTAAGCCGCTGCGAAGCTGAGCAGTGAGCACACCCCGGCCGGGAGAGCGCCCGAACGCGGCCAGCAGTATAAATAAGGCTGATTCTGTTGGGACTCCTCCTCACTCGTTGGGTGGCTGTCTCGCGTTCAACGTCCATTTCATCGTCCAACATCCTCGATCTCGCCATGGCCAAAAAGGTAATCACAGCGAGCCCTAAAAATCTCGATTCGGTTCCGCCGCTTAACCCGCTCTCGCGACGCGCAGGGACTGCTGGAAAGGCTGGCCGAAGGCCCCATCATCGGCGACGGCGGCTTCGTGTTCGCCATGGAGAAGCGAGGCTACGTGAAGGCCGGCCCTTGGACGCCCGAGGTTGTGATGGAGAACCCCGAAGCAGGTAACGATCGACTCCCGCTGCATGCAGCGCCACCTCGTGACGACTTGGATCGAGGTGGCGCTGGAGCAATTCTTCCTGCTGTACAACCGCCACGCACGTCGGCGCCATCCCGCTTGTATTGGGGCTACCGATCCTAGGCGTTAGGCCAGTCGTTGTACAGTGCTCATGATTTAGTTGAGGGTCTTCACCGCGAGTTCTTGCGCGCCGGCTCCGATGTGATGCAAGCTTTCACCTTCTACGCGAGCGACGATAAGCTGGACAACCGGGGCAACAAGGCCGGAGAGCTGTACACTGGAGCCGCCATCAACCGCCAGGCGGTGGAGATCGCCAAGAAGGTGGCGGCCGAGGGCAACGCACTGACCCTGGGCGGCATCTGCCAATGCCCTACCTACTTGAACGATGTCGGCAAGGAGGCTGTCCAGCAGGAATTTCGCAAGCAAATTCAAGTCTTCGTTGAGGCCGGCGTTGACTTCTTACTCTGCGAGGTAGTACAACTGAGGATCACCTCTTCTTCGTAGCTAGGCAATCGGCGTGGGCTCCCTGATTTCACGCACTCCGTTAGCGCAACGATCACGCCTCACTAACTTCGGTTTTTCGCCACTTAGTATTATGAGCACATCGAGGAAATGGAGTGGGCCATCGAGGTATGCAGGGAGACCAGCCTCCCGGTCGCCTCCACCATGTGTATCGGGCCGGAGGGCGACCTCCATGGCGTGTCAGCCGCCGATTGCGCGGTCAGGATGGCAAAAGCGGGCTCGAATGTCGGTGAGTGTCATGTTTTTGCGCCTACGTTTGCTAACCCGAAAGAGATGGCATCCTATTAGCGCGCAACTCTTTTGAGAGAGCGCAACAAAAGAAAAGCGCTACCAGATCCTGACATTTCTCCTTTTCATTTAGTCGGCGTCAACTGCCACTTTGACCCGTTGAGCTCGCTCAAGACTGTCAAGCTGATGAAGGAAGGTCTCCAGAAGGCCGGTCTGCTTGACTCCACTTTTTTGATGTGCCAGCCTTTGGCCTATCACACACCTGACGCTGGCAAGCAGGGCTTCATTGACCTCCCCGAGTTCCCCTTTGGCCTCGAGCCTCGCATTTGCACTCGTTGGGACATGCACAAGTACGCCCGAGAAGCCTTTGACCTCGGCGTCCGTTACATTGGAGGCTGCTGCGGATTTGAGGCTTACCACATTCGGGCCGTTTCTGAAGAGCTGATTGCTGAGCGCGGAGGCCGCAAGGCCGAGGCCACAGGCAAGCACGACCTTTGGGGCGGTGGCCTCAAGATGCATACCAAACCCTGGGTCAGAGCTAGGGCTACTCGTGACTATTGGGAAAAGTTGCAGCCGGCCTCCGGAAGGCCTTTCTCAGCCTCTTTGTCCAAGCCAAGCAATTGGGGAGTGACCAAGGGCAGTGAATTACTTAAGCAGCAAAAGAACGAGACTGCTGAAGAGGAGATCGAAAGTTTGAAGCTTTCCGCAGCTGAGAAAGAGGGACGTTGATTTCTCTTTAGAAGCGAAATTGAGAAAATAAAGTCGATTTCATCAATGCAATAGTTAGTTAGAGTCTATCTGTTTTTACTAGTATAGTGATGGCATTTTGCCCTCAATTTTTTAATGAGCAGCATATTCCATGTTCCATATTGTGTCGGTAAAATTAGCAACAAAAGTAACATCGAAAGCTCTGGGTGGCTCCTGGCTCAATTCATGAAGTCACATCGCTGCTCTGATTTATGTCAGTACACTCTTGAAACAGCGAGCGAAACTATTTCCATCAATACAAATGCACTTTTTATTTTTTGTTGTTAAAGTCTTTTACCCAGTGGAAAAGCCAGCATAAGTTCTTACAGCCATCTTCAACTGCGCGCCAATTTAGGACATCCGACGTATGAGACCATGCTAAAGCCGCGATGGCTGCACGCTGATATGTATGTTAAAAGGTAGTTACGCAACGATGTGCATGCATCAAGTAGTAGTAGCTAACGGTGGCTCAGAGGCCTCAGAATTCTTTCCTTCTCTCTAGTGAAAGCCGAGGAGTGAGAGTTGATTGCGTAACTAGCTTGAGAGAAGCCGCCTCAGACTATTAACCTGGGATACAATGGACAGTTCATTACATCGGAGAAAGACAATAATTAAATAAAGTAAAAATGAGGATTTTGTTGTTAAAGTCTCCGCCATAATGTCGTCTGCAGGGCATGAAGCTATTGTTTACATCAATTGGAGCTAAACTGTAAAGTGAAGTATTCTATTGTAGTCTGTCTCATATGCCAAGGGAGCAAACTAGGAGTAAAAAGTTGAAAAGCCTAGTAGTTCTGTCAGCTATTCCACTATGTTTGGACACAATGGCTTTTATCAGTACCAAGCACAGCAGCAGCTGCAACAAGGACAGCCCCAGATGTATCCAGTGACAACGGGTACACCTGTTGATCCCTATTCGCCGTTCCAAAGAGGTCATTGGCCTCACTCCAACCCAACTTCATGCCAAGATTCTTGGTCTTCGTCCGGAGAGAGTAGCAACCAAGGCTGGAACGCCTTGCACATCAAGCACGAGTCCAACTCATCTACAGGAGCATCCTCAACTCCATCCTCATTATCATCAGAAAAGCCTGATGATTTTAGATTGGCCTCGTTATTACCTGGGGTAGAATTCGATCCGACAACGAGGCGATTCAGTGATGACGAGCTGAGACCCTTGCCCATCATGAGAAAGCGTAAAAAGGTAAAAACATGATCGTCTGGGATTTATAAACAGTGTTACGTAATACGTGTTTTCAATGTACATGCAGTACACTTAGCAATTAAAAACGCAAAATCACTCAAAAATGCTCCAGCTGTTACTCGTAATGCCCCGAATTTCCCAAATCAAGCTGAATATGCTAATATCCTTTGCAGCAATTCGTCCCAGATGAACAAAAAGATGACAAGTATTGGTCGAAACGACGGAAAAATAACGAGGCTGCCAAACTATCAAGAGAAGCCAAGCGAATGAAGGAGAACCAAATCATCATGAGGGCTGCTTTCCTTGAAAACGAAAATTCTGGACTGAGAAAAGCAGTGAACAAGTACAATGACCACAATGATGAGCTGAGAAGTGATGTGGTTCAGCTGAACAAACGGCTCACGAAGTTTGAGCCATTGTAATAGTCCTCAATGTTGCTACGGCTCAGCTCCAATGTACTACTAATAATTATCAAGAATCCGGCTACATTAATGTATCGTACACTTTTCACGTTCTGTGATTACCACCAAACATATGTCCAATTTTACACTGTAGGAGTTGAAAAACAATAAATACCTATGCTACTACAAGCAAAAGAGATGCTCGGTTCCAATGCCATGTTCATGTACGCCTCAGACTCATTAGGAAAATTCACGGAAAGCAGCTTATTATAGGGAGGGGGAAATGAATATGAACTTAGTTTATGGCTAGAGTCTCACAAGTCCTTCAAAGCGATCAAATTTTCGATGGCTTTCTTTTAAGTACAAAGGCAAAACTTTAAAAGCGTGCTACTTGCAAAGCAGTTAAAGAAGAGCGGCTACTTTAATTCATTGCCGAGGCTGTGAGACTCAATTTTTAAAGCACAAGCTATCTACCGTTATTTATTAACTTTCAAATATCGATACTTGGCTAGAGGAAGGGACCAAAGTGCCAATAAAGAGCAACGAGATGTCGGGAAGGAATCGACTTTCTTTCCTTTTATGGTAAGCAACCATCTTACATTTGCTTATTTGGTGGAGTAGATAAGTCGACTGTAATTGCCAAGTACAGGTGAAGTTTGAATTTTTATTGACAACATCCCTGCATGGTTTTATTTAATGCTTGGTGTATCCACGTCGCTCTGAGTCTCCACCTGTTGCTTCGCAGTCAGCTTTCACCTTAGCTATGATTCTCTGCACCATTTCCAGTTCTTTCTTGGTTTGGATCTCCTTTAGAACCTATGAAGGTAAAACAATTATTGGGGAATTATCTGCAACTGATAACCAGAAACAATAATTGGCATAGAAAAGGAGGAGCTAAAAAATATCTCCTTTTTTACGAAGTCATCAAATTTGTAGCATATACTTTATTGAGGCCTTCCACTTCTTTCCGTGTCCTGGGCTTTCCATCCATGCCTAGATGCTTTGGAGCATGTTTATTCGCCAAATGGCCCTCGTAGCCCTTTTTCGACTTGAAGAAGATCTCACATTTGTCACATCTGAAGAGTGCAGCATTATGCACCTTGTACTTGTGCCTGTACCAATGAGTCCTCGAGGCCACCGTTTCACCGCACAATTTGCACTGACAAGAGCCATCAGAGTTGAGGCTGTAGTCCAGGCTTTCCTGCTCCTCACTTTTGCTAATTGTGATTGTCAATCCTGGATTGGCCAACAAGAGAAGCCCTGAAAAACACGTGGAGATGTTTCATTGCTGCAGGTTTACTTACACTTGTTCAAATGCACAAGAAATCTGCAGGCAATTAAGAACCTTCTACACAATATAACACCTTTGTAAAAAGGCTATAATAACATCTGGTGCTCAGAAGAACTGTTTCCAATGAATTATGCAAAATGCACCTTGAATATTTTTTACTTTTGTTCATAAAGAAATTAGGCTACTTATAACACACTGAAAGGAAGCCAGCAATCTCATATGCAAAAAGCGCTGATGATTTTACTATTTTTTATTTGCACATGAAAATGAAAGTTCTATGTTTGATTCCTATCATGCATGCCTGGAAGAAGGATTTTTGCTGATCCGTCTGAATTTTCAGCCGCTAATTAGAAGTTTGATGCCTTCACAGTGCTTATCGATTGTGCTCTCTTCTGATTCGTGCACGTGTAATATTCGAGCACATTTGTGTGTCGACATTTTACGTGGCCAGGAAAAGAGAGAGAGTTCATTCTTGATTCAGACTTATCAGCGAGCAGAGTCACAAATGAAGCTCCTAGTTTTGGCATCTTTTTTCGTCCTTGCTACAACTTCTCAAGAGGTAGATGTGGATGAGCTAAAAGGAAAAGGACTCAAGATTGAAAAAATCAAAGAACCAATTGAAATTGATGAAGGGGTGTTAGTGTTGACCAATGGCAACTTTGATGATGCCATCAAAGAAAACGAGTTCATGCTGGTCGAATTTTACGCTCCTTGGTGCGGTCATTGCAAAAAATTGGCGCCAGGTGAAAAGTGACTTTCTTTTTATCACGAGCTGTAATGGAGACAGCTATTTTCACTTATTTCAGAATATTCTCAGGCAGCAAAAAAATTGGCTGAAGACAATACATCTGTGAAGCTTGCCAAAGTTGATGCTACAGTGCAAAAGGAGCTTGGTGAGAGATTTGGAGTCAAGGGATACCCTACTTTGAAGCTGTTCAAGGGAGGACAACCTCAGGACTACACTGGAGCCAGAGATGCAGAGGTAAAAAGCAAAATGGCCAAGTTTGGAGGATGGTACAAACGCCAAGATAAAAGCACTAACAAATTATTTTTAAGGGCATTGTTGCGTGGCTAGAAAGGAAAACTGGCCCTCCCGCGTTGGAAATATTTGACACCGAAACTTTCAAGCATTTCCATGAAAAGTATGACGTAGTCATCATTGGCTGCTTCAAGGATCTTGCATCTGGAAAGGCTCAAGAGTTCGTACAAACTGCTGCCAACATTGAAGATCTCAAATTCTTGATCACTTCCAATGAGGATGTGATGAAGCATGTTAATGGCCAGGATGGCTCCATTATTCTGTACAAGAATTTTGATGAGCCCAGATCCGTATTTACTGGAGACCTTGTGAGCCATATTCACATCAATAATAATTTCTAGCAATTTTTGCAATTTGAGTTCTTTTCGGCAGGATGTTGAGAAGTGGATCAAAGAGACTTCAGTGCCAATGGTATGGCTTTTTAATCAGAAAAATGCGCCCAAAATATTTGCTTTACCAGCCAAAACTCACATGATTTACTTCATGGGAGATCATAGTAAGAAGGTAAGTACTTACGTCAAAATGAACTAGTACAACATTCTTTGACTTTGCTGAATGGAAAAACTTGCTAGGAGCAGGAGGACCAAATTGAAGCTATGACAGAAGTAGCCAAGGAAAATATCGGCAAAATCGTTTATGTCTACTTGGAATTTGGCGACGAATCCATTGCCCAAATCAAATCATTTTTTGGCGTCAAAGAGGACATGCTGCCCATGACAGCTATTTATGAGGTAAACATTGGCAATTAACAATTTTCACTGCTCCAACCAAAGGGTTTTTTATGCAGGTTAACAATAATGCAAAATACCTCGGAGAGCCGAACACAGTTGCCACCAAAGAGTCCGTGTCAGAATTCACTAGAAAGTACCTCAATAATGAGCTAGAGAAAGCTGTCAAATCCGAAGAGATTCCTGAGGATTGGGACAAACAGCCTGTCAAAGTTTTGGTGGGGAAAAACTTTGATGAAGTGACCAAAGATAAAAGCAAAGATGTCTTTGTGAAATTCTACGCTCCTTGGTGTGGTAGGTGCAATTTCAAGCGTTCATGTCTTAGAGCCATTTTCATAATGTTTTTTAAGGCCATTGTAAGCAATTGGCACCCACGTGGGAGAAGTTGGGAGAAGCCTTTGCTCAAGACAGCTCTGTTATGATAGCCAAAATTGATCTCACTGCCAATGACATCTCTGAAATCAAAGTGCAATCCTTCCCCACACTGAAGCTGTTTAAAAGGGACACCAATGAGGTTGTTGCCTACTCTGGAGGCCGCGATTTGGACAGTTTGGTACACTTTGTCAAAACGGGAAATCTGAAAGCTTTGGAAGAGGAGCCCAAAGTTATGGTCGAAAGGGATGAATTGTAATGTTGTTGTATTATCATATCAGACTTGACTTGTAGTTTATCTCTCGACAATGGGACATAGACGTGTTTCTTGAATGTCATACATAAAACCTTTGTTGTTATTGTTGATCATCATTACATTTCATAAAGTTCCTCTTAGAGCACAGAGGTTGTTTTAAGGTTAACATTAGTATACGTGCAATGATTGTAGCAATTTTAAAACGTGGCTTCTTGAATTTTCTTGCGGCCATAACGGAACGATGGGTATTTCAGCCAAATTAAATTTTGGAGCAAAATTGCGCCAACATCAGCTTAGGGAAAAGGCTTTCTCATTTGGGATTTTTTTTACAATTTTGAACTTTTTGGTGCTAATTGATCAGATTCTATAGAAAAGATGACTAGTAGAGTCAAATCTACGTATGTTTACCAAGGGGTAGTTGTAATTGTTGTTGCCACATTAAAAAAAGACGTTATCCAATTTTTGCTGAAGAAAAGACAGTCAGATTCCATCACAGTCATTTTGTTGTTGTTGTTGCTTAAATCATTTTTTGTACCGCACACACAACAAAAACATTTTCTTTTTTCATGATCTCATATTCTCCATTTGGTTCCACATTCCACAATCAGACTAGTATTGTACTTGGACATCACTCGGGGAGGAAGAAACAGAAATTCACCAGGCAAAAAAAGAAAACGAAATAAAAAAATAATTCTTTGGTGGCCGAACAAAAATTGCTTTTTTTCCTTTTCAACTATGCCCATTATATCATGATCTAGCAGCGAGAGACACTTATGGTAAAAGAGGCCTGTTAAAATCTCCCAAAAAGTTGTTTTTAGACATCATGCATAATAAAATTGTGCCTACTCTATAATAAGTATACATATAAATCTGTGTGTGTCTCACATTCATCACATCTATGTAGTTGTAGTAATTCCTATAGCTATTCATATATCACTCACATTGATATAATTAGCCCGCAAAGCATCCATCGGACTCAAATTGGCGCCTTTCAGTATTTTGCGCAATTTTGCTGGTTGCCGAGGGACGGCGCTCTTTAAAAAGAGAGTTCTTCGAGACGCTCTGCGAGCTAAATAAACGAATTTGACAATCAAAATTCTAGTATTCCAGGGAGGGGAAAATCATTTTGGCAGTTCATAGCAATTTCTCCTAATTTCATCATGATCATCTCAGATATATCAATACCACATTCATGCCTATTAAAGTATTTTTGTTTTTCTTCACTGGGATTAATTTTCTCCATGCAGATGGGAATCGTCAAGTCGGAACTTTTGCGGCGCACTCGAGCGCGCGCAACCTCTCCAATCGTTTAACAGCGGCTTCCAGATTCTTTGATGCTGGATATTTTGCCCTCCATGTCTGCAGGGTCTGACAAGACTCCGAACGGGTTAATTAAGAGTGTGGAGGGTGGAAGGTCATCGTCGGGGTGCCTGGCCTGGCCTCCTTTGCGGCTGGCCTTCGGGTGGCCTTCGTGGGCTTGCTTCAAATGTTGCTTCATTTTGTCCGGCCTTGAAAACTCCTTCTGACATATGGTACATGGAAAGACCTTTCGGGCCGCACCCTCGTGGTACAAAAAGGCGTGCCTTTGGAAGCTATACTTGTTTTTGAAGTGCTTGCTAATCTGCACTCGTTCACATTCGACACACCTAAAAATTAGGATGTTCTAATTCCATACCTACGAGCTGACTTGTTGGTTAGGCCATGGAGAGTATGGAGAATGATAAATAGCAAAAAAAAGAGACTGCCATCTGTTTTGTCCACAAAAAGAATTGTGGATATTAGCAAATCTGGAGTATTTCTATATAGCGCAATGTTGCATCCTCAGATCACGCAACCTCGCTCCACTGACTTATCCACCATTCTCCAATAAGCTCCAATCAGGGCCTAGTCTCAATCGAAGCAGAAAGAGCTGCGGTTGAGACTGAGCCTTGGCTCGTTGGTGGCATAAACCAAAAGAGTAAGGCCTAATTTTAACCTGTATGTGCCATCATCAGCTAAAGTGGCATATCTCAGCAAATCCAGACCGCGGACGGACATTTCTGACAAAGATCGAGCACTCCCACTGGCAATCGCAGCACTTCTCGAATTTCGGCCCCCACGGCCTCGACCTTTTCGCACTCGCGGCCTCTGCTGTTGCTGCGGATGATTTTCTGAGGTCAGTGAGGTCGAGGCCGCAGCGGCGGCTGCCGCGGCGGCAATGAATGCCGCAGCAGCCGAGGAGACTGGAGGTTGAAAAGCGGGAGGAGAATCGGGTGTACCTTCGTGATTATCCGGGTGATGCGAGATGGGCGTGGTCATGGCGGAGGTGGGCGGCGAACTTTGGGGACGGTTCGCACCGCCACCTGGTGGCGAGAGGTCCAGAGCCCGCGGACTTTGCGCACCTGAAAGTTCAAGCAAAGTCATTCTTTATTTGCCAGCCTTAATTCTCGCATTACGCATCATAGTTCGCACGGCAATTATTTCTTCTTGCATTTTAGTGGGGGGAAGCGCTAACAGGAGATGTATCACTTCCAAAGGATATTGTTGGATCAATATCTCAGATTGATCGATAAAACATGGAGAAAGTCAATTAAAACGATCATATCGGCTTCCTACCGGATTTTAAACTGTGCAAAGATATGCATGTGGTGTATTAATACGCATCTGCACCTGATTCCGGACATTTAAAAATGGGCTCTGTTTTTTTTAACGGAAGTCGACATAAGCAATCGGACGGTCGCCATTTTTAGCTACCAGCGTAAAAATAAGGCAAAATGCAGCACTGCAATCGTTTTTGTCATCTAGTTAAAATTAACATTTTCATTCCTTCACTGATATTGTTGAGCACTTTAAGCAACGGATTCGCAAGAAAAGCTGCATTTTACATAATTCGCAAGCCTTAACTACGGTTGCCCTTTGGATTAGCTTGTTCATTTTGTTCTCAAACAACTCCTTCTTCCGAATCTCTGAAGTACGTAGTTTGACATGAGGATTGTTGTACGTTATTATTGGTATTCTTTATTTGGTGGTAGTGTTGGTAGAAAATGCTCGTCGCGCGCTCATTCATTATTATTAATATAAACGTGGAAAACTTGTTGTGATGACGGTCGTTGTGGTACTATTATTGTATATAGTAGTATATATGAATGCCTTGAAAAATGTACAAAATTAGAGAGATATTGATGGTAACAATAATCAGGGTTGGCAGGATTAATTTCCAGTTGCAGTTGTAGCAGGACGGATTACAGACAGGTAACATGAAATTGTATATAAAGGTAACATTATTAATAATTCTAATGCCTCAATTAGCGATTACTACTACTAAAAATTGGAAAAAGGGGGTAATACGAAAAAGAGAGATTTCTTTAAAGCTTTTACATGTATAACAGAAAATGTGTGTTAACAGTTTTTAACGGGGCAGCACCATTTTTTCATTTTCTGACGACGTTTTCGAATACGTGGTCTTCATCTGGCTAATAGCATTTTACTAGAATTTCTCTTGCTTTAAATGTAGTATGTACTAAGTAGAAAAGTAGGAGGGAGAGGAGGGATATATGCAGGCTGAAATGAGCAATATTTGGCCTCTTTCCTCTTCCTGTAGGAAAAAACGGAAGAACTGGTTGTGGTTGCATCGTCTATACATATCATAGGTACAACACGTGAAATGACAAAAAAATATACAGGATCAATTTGTTAACGAGCAAATAAATGCCACTCTATAAATGTAAAAATTGCACTCACTCAAGAAACTGCTTTACAAAAAAATGCCAGCTAAATTTTTTACACACACATTGGAGAAAATCTTTTGTACAAGAAAATATAGTATTGCACGTGCTGTCAAAAACATAACAAAAACGTCTTCTTCTTTCATCCTTCGGATTTTCACATATGGTAATATCTGACCAAATCATACAAAATCTTCCTTTGAGGAATCGGTAAAAATAATGCCTTCAAATCTTCAGTTGACATTTACAGTTGGTCTGGGCGAAATTTGGGCGTTGTTGGCAGCCACGGCGGCATGATGGGCCGCAACGGCAGCCGCTGCAGCGGCGGCGGCCGCTGCTGCTGCATCAGCTGAGGATTGACCGGTCTGCTGCTGCTGCTGACCTGGCGGGCTGCCCGAGCTACCCCAGCCGTGCACAGCCCTCAAGTGGGCTGTCATGTTGTCTTTACGGTTGAATTTCTTGGAGCAGACGGTGCATGGGTAGGACTTGCGGTTCAAGTGAGTTGTGACGTAATGGCGGTGGAAGTTGGAGGGGTGGGTGTACGGATTATTGCACACCTTACACCTGTAGGTGTTGCCCTCTTGTGAGCAATAGGAGCGGATACTAATGGCCGAGGTGGAGTTGCTCGAGGTCGAGGAGGCCACAGAGTCCGATGAGTTGGACCTGATCGGGCTCTTGGTGGGCGAGCCGAAGAGGCCCTCGGGTTGGAGCTGGAAGGAGGCCAAGTACGCGGGGTCGCCGTTGGCCTCGGCCGAGGCCACGGCGGCCGCAGCGCTTAGTAAAGCTTGGGTGGAAGTGGAAGAGTCAGAATTGGCCGAGGATGAGCAGAGGCCGTTTTGACCGTACAGCCCGTTGGCCAGCCTCTCTTGCCAGAACTTCTTCATGTCTATGGGGGGCTTGTAGCTGATGTTGTCCTCGAGGTCAGCCTTCATCAAGTCCGCTTCGCTTCTTCTGAGACTGAGGTTTTCGGGCTGGTCGCAGTCAATGGTCGTGGAGTTTGGCAGCTGCAGCGAGCTTGACCCCGACGAACCGGGCGAGCCGTTGTGCTCGGACCGGTCCGAGCACGTGCTGTTGTTCCGGTCCATGAACAGCCTCTTTTTGGGCACTTGCCGAATATTAGAGCCACAAACTGATGTAAATATTAAAATAAAAATAAACAACAACCCAAAACTCCTAATTGACGGCTGCTTGTTTACGTAAAGTATGCGCGCGCGTGGTGATTCATTGTTACTAACCTGATGCGTGTCCGTCATTGCTGTCGGCCTCGGACATCAAGTCCGTGGCCTTAGAGGTGTCCTTGGGGGACACCACCTCGCCATTGCCATCTCGCATACCCTAAAAAAATCAAAAAGGACCAAATTAGCAAAGCGACATGAGCCTTCGAAAAGAATATTTTCCTGAAATGATATATCTGAAATCAGATAATTGAAAAAAAGCTGTTTACCTTCTCCTCTTTAACCTTAGTGGTCATGTCCTCGGTCTGCACGTGCAGGTCTTCAGCGGTTGTGTTGTGATCCACCAATCCTGAGGCCAAGGGCACGGCCTCTGAGCCGGATAAACGGCGAGGCCGGCCCCGTTTTCGCTTGGGCCCCAGGTAGTTGGCGGCTTGAGACACGTTCTGATGTTGAGGGGAGCCAGGCCTCTTATTGAGGCTGGAAGGGGACATGAGGCCGGGGAACAAGTGGGGCTGTTGGTGCAAGGTCAAGAGGCCGGCCATGGCCGCTTGCTGCTGCTGCTGCTTCTGCTCATTCACGTCGGCCAGGCCTTTGATCTTGAGGCCCTCGGCGACCTTGAGGAGGCTGCTGAGGTTCTCCTGGTCCACGCTCACCTCGCCACGGTACATGAATTCCAGCAAGGCCTTCATCTCGTGGTAGCGAACATCCCTCAAGAAGACGATGGGATGGCGGTCCGGAGTGCCATAGAGCATGGATTGGAAGTAGGGTGAGCAGGCGCTCAACACCATCTTGTGGGCCTTGAGCTGGAGGCCGTCGCAGGCCAGGGTGACGTCGACAAAGGCCTCGTGGTGAAGCAGATCTTCGAAAACGCTCAGCAAGTTGTGCTGGTGATTGTTCCACCGCAAGCAGTACTGCTGAGCCATCGTGCGTTTCAACAAGGATGGGATTTCAGGGACTTTTACAAAGGGACATTTAAACGTGCCTCAAGCTGTCTATGGTGGACGTTGCACAACCGATGATGTTATTTGGCAAACCTAAAAAAGAAGGAAACAACTGTTAGCTCCACGTAAATCAGCATTTATGTCACGCTATGTCGCATAGAAGTCTTTTCGCAAAGTACCTGTCAGAAAACGGGCTTTTGGGGGGTGAACTGCAGCTAGACTCGGACTTGGAGAAGGGGAGACGGCAATGGCATCTTTCACTATTTAAACACTCATTTTCACTCAAAGAATCACTACTTTATGTACAATCAACCATGTTGGTTGGGGCACCAAGCGAAACTGGCATGAGGAAGAGTAGGGGAGTTGCCTGGATCGATCCAGCGTCTCACAAGGAGGGAAAGACTGGTTCGATAAATCGATGGAGAAAGCTGGTGTTCTACACATAGCACTTTCGGAAAGAAATACTTTCTGAAAGCCGATCAATACTTTTCGGCCTCTACCATGCACAGCTATTTTGGCCATGCGTGCATGGTGCAAAAGTGAGTTGTCCTCTTTCATCAATATTTTAAAGAGCATTTTTTTTTCATTTCCGAGCCAATGACCCTCGCTAACAGGCTTTTTTCACAGATGCCATTAACGTATCCTTCTCGAACATGTGTGAATTTAGTATGAGCAGCACAGTTACATACGGTGGCCATGTTCTCTTCATACAGTAGTGCAACGTTTTGAAAATATGTTGTGTAAAGCTGCTGCCGCTGGTGCTGCGTTGCTGATATCCTCCTCAACGAATTTTTGAACCTGTGTGCACGTATGAGCTGCACACTGTTGTAGAGTAACAGGTGAATTTTGGTTTCCACCTGTAGTAATGCTACTAAATCATGCTAGAACTGGCAACAATTTTTCTGGTGCATGTACAGAATTTACCAAAGGACGTTCAACTCTCCTTACCAATTTCATCATTTTAATGGCTACAGTTCATCGACTCCTGCACAATTTGCTTTCTAAAAACGCACCGACAGCCTTGTCATCAAAATCATGCGCGCCAGAAATTCCTGAATTTTCAGACACAAAAACTCCTTTCTTTCACTTAATAAAGGGTCGCTTTGGTGAAAACACATGCTATTTTGCAATCTTCAACGCAATCGACTGTTCAAAACCGAACTGGTTCAAAATGCAAGAGCTGTGAGGGGTAATGCAAAAAGGAGAATAAGCAAAAGGAATCTATAAATGTAAAGGCATTTCGGCTCGAACATCCCCATAGCCGAGCGATCAGACCATGATAATTTTTTCTATCAACCATTTGTCTGGCAACTGTTGGCATTTCAGTTTCGGAGCAAGGACCTCTCTGGGAGTGCATGGTGGATGGGGCCCCAGGAGATACAGTTAACTACAATAATCATGGCAGGTAAATCTACAGCAGGCAAAGAAGCAGCAGGTAAAGTATTCTTCTTCTTTGGCTTGGTAAAGTCGAGGATCTGTTGCTGCTGTGGTCATCTACGCGACGATGAAACGTCAAGGTAGACGAGCACATTCGAAGAAGCTGCACTCACACACACGCACCCACAGGAAACTTACAACAAACTTGCGCCAGCAGCAACACCAAGCTAGCCTTTTAACTTCCTCCATTTTCACAGCAACCATGGCGCATTGAGGATGTTGTTACGGCGGAATTTCACACCCAGGTGCAAAATAAAAACATTAAAGTTTCCCTAAAACCAGTTGCTGCTAGTTTCGCAAAAAATAAAAATCCCCACCCAACTTGTCCCGCTGAGAATGGCGAGCGGATGGGTCTAATAATGAGGAATGCTACCTCCAAAAGTACTTTAAAAAGTCACCGAATTGGGGAAGGTTTTTCTGCAAAGAAAGTGCATTGCGAAGGTTGTGTCTCAACTGCAAAACGGGACTTTTTTAAAAAGGTGGCAGCCTAGCCGGCTGCATTTCAGCAGCAGCGTGCAACGCTACAATATTGAACGATGCGGGCACCGTCATGTTATTCATGTGAGGAGGCCCCCAGGAATCGACGAACAATAACTATTTAGAGGTCTTTGACTCCCAAGTCGGGGTGATTGTCCTGTATGACTAGTCAACCATATATAGCATAGAGTAGAGCTGCTCTTATCTTCGCAGGGTCTTTCCAAATGTTTGCTCCTTTCGCGAAAAATACAATTAATGCACGTTCGCGGCTCAACGCGTCATGCGCACTATAAAAGAAGCCAAATGACGTTGCTTTTTCGCGCAAAAAAGTCGAAAAGTTTGAATTGAACTTGCAGGACCCCGCGGCTGCCATTTTTAAATCCCTTGTAAGGTGCAGAAGATCCTCCGAAGCCGCCAGCTCACCTCAAGTTGGTTGCAAGTGGATTTGGGCCGGCCAGGTAAAAACAGGTAAAAGGCAACAGGCATCGCCTCGGGCACATTCACATGTGCATGGATCTGGCAACCGAGCACGGTGGGCGAACGCCAAGAGGGTCTGCCTAAACTCGCTACACCTTTGGTGGGGTTTAACGCGCCGCGGCTCCGACCGTGCCGCTAACATCTTGGTAAAACGCCCGGGGCGTACGGTGGAGGACATTGGCCCTGGCAATAGCCACGCCAACCTCATCATCATCGTTTTCATAAAAAGCGCTCGAACAAAGCATTTTTTCCGAGGCAAAGAGGCCATTTTTGAGCCAAGTCGGGGGAGTGATTTGAATGAAAAAAATTCAGTCGTATTGACTAAGCAGCCTGATCGCGCAGTCCAGACGTTGGGGGGAGCGAAAGTCTATTTTTAGCTGCTCGGCTTGCCTCGCGATGTCGCTTGGGTGCGCAAAGGTAAGCAACGCAACGCCAGATTTTCACCCTCGTAAACGAGGGGGAAATTCATCCCTTAAGTCTCTGGCGTGTTGTTGTTCTTGTCGTTTCCTCCTCCCCCGTGCATGCTACGTATATGCTTTTGCGAAGAGCACGTTGGGGGTAGCCGTGACACCCACCGCATTCGCGGGCGGCGAGACGATGTCCTTTTTACCCCGCGGTGCTCACTTTTAAACGCTTCGACGGTCTAGGGCGCGTGCCAAGAAAGCCACATGAGATTCGATGGCTTCGATGGTTACGTGATGCCTCGACTAGGCTGCTTTCGAACGGGCTAAATCCAAGGCTCGAGGGTTTCGCGAATCGCAAGAAGTCCTGAATTGTTCGATATTACCTGACGGCCGCGTGCGTAAGCTTGAAAGGACCAACGATTCTCCTCCCGCTTTGGGCAGTTGCTGGCGCGGTTGCTTTTTCGCTGAGTGTGTTGTCGGCTTCGCGTTTGGCAATCGTCTGATGCTTTTCTTCACATGGCTTAGGAAGTCAGGATACCTGGCTGGCTGGATATTACGCGACGGTCGCGGAGAGCTCAAACGTCGCGCGCGCACACCCTCCAAGTTCGAGGTGCTCTCCGGGCACGCTGGGGAACGGACGCCCTCAAAAGGCTTTCTCCGCCTTTTTGCATTTCCCCACCGTGCCGTTCGCGAACGGAAAACGCGACGGAACCAACGTCCCATGCATGGGGTGGGCCATTTTTGGGCCCGGGTTTCGCCCACCGTGGCGGGGTTGCGGTGCGGGCAAACAACAACAACAATTGCCTGATACTGGCCTGGCAATGTGAATTTAGCAGGCTCGACATTGAGTGCAATAACCCCTGCGCGCACGGACGGACGACATGTGCACGCACGCTGCCGCTGCTGCTGCATCATCATCCTTGCGCAGCTTCGCGCGCCACCTTCGATGGACGGTCTTTAAAATCTTCTTCATATGGGAGGAGAGGAGACTTCAACTCCGGGCCAATTTCAGACTCGTGACTTTTAAAAACGACCCGAAACAACGCTTCCATTAGCCAATGCGCACCCTGGAAACTTCCAAACGCCGAGCGATCTTGACCAACTGTTTCATTTTTGCGGTACGATGTTGCATTATTCGGTTCCGCTCTGCCGATCGCTTCAGACTGCGAAGCAAAAGACGATGGCTGCTTCGCTGAAAATGCAACCGTTGAGGGTTGAAAAATGCCCGATGTTGCGATGAAATGGATGAGAAACGCGAAAGCCGGCCAAACAAAACAAAAGATGTTGGGGGTGCGGCAAGGCGCGGCTTTCCGTGGAAGGGGGTGTCACGCTATTTATTGACCTAACAACAAAGTCGGGATTTGCCAAGTTTTATCTATAGGAACGAGCGGAGGAATGGCGGAGAAGAAAACTGGCCGGAATTTGCTCTTGAGACTTCGAAACGAACGAAGCACGTACGCGGGGACAAAAACCTTCAATTAAAAAACACAACGCATCGAGCCGGAGGCAACGTCGTGCCGAAGCGAGAAGGTTTCGAGGGATGTGGGGCTTTTTCGGCCTCTGCCCCCGGGGTGCGCGAGGGTGAATGAGCTGCAGGAGTCGAAAATGGGGGAGAAACTCCGCTAAGCTGGAATGTTGCTCCTTAAGCTTTTGGGGAAGCGTGCATCGCCAAGGTAATGACGGCAGCGCGAGAAAAACGCGATGCTTTTTAGTTGGGCTGCTTCCGCGGTGCAGTGCCCTTTAAATGGGTTGCCTTGGAAGCGCTCGCGCGACCAAAGCCAGCCGTATTTTTCATATGGTCTCCTAGCTCTCGCAGAGATGAAGCCGCATTGCGCGTTTCAGGATGATGCAGTACCACAGGCCATGCAGGCACGGACGGGCTTCAACATTTTGGTTTGCCGTACAGGGTGCCGATATTGTTTTCGGATGCTGCCGAAGCAAAAAGCATGCGTTCAATGAGACGTTGGAGGAATGCGCGAAGGTGAAAGATTTACGCGCTTCTTTATCCGCATTAAAAAATGCCGAAAATGCTCCAGCTCGGAATTTCAGAGTCACCCCGTGCGGCAGCAACATCAGCGCGGTGCCAAGCTATTTTCGTCCAACTGTTGCCTTTTAAAACCAGGAGAACTTCACCTGAGATAAAGTTGCGCAGCTTTCATCGGATGACTTGCACGCGCGCGCGCGCGCGCGCCAGAGCCGTTCCATCCTTCCATCTTTTCAATGCTACGCGCATGAAGTCACGAAAGTGACTGATTATTGAAAGTTAGCTCATTGCGAATTCCATCATCAATGCAATTCTTCCGTTTGTTCCACCGTTTCAAAGCTTTGGAAACGTAACGCAATCCCCGATCAAGAGGCCAATAGTGTTTTTCCTTGTCATAGGGAAACTTGTGATTTGATGTCATTTTGTTACTTAGGAACATTGCTTCACATTAAAACTATAAGGGATTGAAAAATTAATTGTTAGGAACATTATCAACTCTTAGTTTTTAGCTCAAGCTCTTTGCTAAAGCAAACGGGCGTAAATATCCTTTCCTTAATAGATGAACACCACATGAAGCAAAAGTCAGAGAGCTGCAACATAATCCCGAACCAGGCTGTCAGGATGAAAGGTTTTTTGGCTAATGTTCCTACCAAATTATGGGAGCGAAAAAAAGGGCTGGCTGGCATATTATGGCAAGAAAATAGCTCCAGGAACGATGCACGGAAAGTTATTTTGCATTTGCAACAATCGCCTCGGTACCTCGCAGCATTTTTATCATAATATGCGGTTGAACCAGCTCAGTTGATCGACGCCGCTAATATGGAAAGATTTGCCGTTGAAAAAGAGCTTAGGGAACTTGCGCGGAATTGGATTGGAGGTTGCGTGCACGCGAGCGCTAAACGTTCCGCTATGAAAGGAACTCGTAATGGCCTGAAATTTTTCGAACTCGGTTGCTTTTCGGATTTCCTCCAGCTTTTTGCCGCAGATTAATGATCGCAAATAACAGACATTGAATACAAAAATTAAGGTGCGCCGTGACAAACTTAAGTGCTGGAAAAAGAACTGTCTTGATAGTTTTCATAACGAGAACCGATCATTTTTTAGTCGTTACCTCGATCATTCACTTCTTAGCAATTTTAAAGCAATTTGAATTTCAAACTGAAGAGAATATTGTGACGAATTATGTCCGTTTGTCCCCTTTCACGGCAGTGCATTGTTTCAGCTTAAAAACTAAAATCCATAAAATGAGGATTAGCAGCTCTACGTGAACGAATTCCAGCCAGCCTATGAAATTGTTGAGAATTGCGCGGAGGAGAGTAAAAAACGACGTTGCTTTTTTCCATGCTTGAGGGAGGCCCGGTAAAGTTGCCAGATACTTCATACTTGGTCGAGTGTGGGAATAATGAATTCAAAAATCCTGCCGAAGAGCTGCATGCAACAATATTTTTTAACTGGATAAATTCAATAATTTCATAATGCTCAATCGATTTCCTTTTTAGGACACAAGACTCTGTTGCGCATCCCTTGGCAATTTTTGGATATTCGACATTGATTTGACCTGATTCCAGGCGCAAATTGCCACAGTCGGGGCATTAAAAAGGGTAAAAAAACGTATGGCGTATTTTTTCGTTCTTCTTTTGTTCTCTGTACTTTTAAGAAGTTGCTGTTGTTGGCCAACTACCAATGCATGCACCCCCTAAGTAGTACTGGTTTGGAATTGCACTGAAATGCCTAGGTAAGTTCCAGCGCACCGCGCCAGGCCGATCCCTCGCACAAATTTATTCAAGCAACGTAAAAATATGGTAATCGGTACGTTTCAGGCCGGGATCTGCACAAAACTCGCGCGTGATTGATCACCAATTTTTTTCTAAAATTACATTAAATACTTCATGTTCTGGTGGCTTTTTTTGCCTGCTTGACTCATGTAGGCCTACTCGCGGAGTTTATTGGTATGAGAACGACCCCCGCTTCTACAATGGATCTTCATCAAGTGGTCGTTTGTACGCTAGCTTGGCAAAAGGTGCGGCTCGCTCGTGTGGATCTTTTTAACCACCTTAAGTCACACATGATTCACGGCCCAATTCTAGGCTATTAAATTCGGTACTTGCGAATAGTCAAAAAGGGGCCTTTTTTCGTTTCTAGGACACATGTTTTTCGATACGAAAAACGAGCCACGAACAATAATGAAGTTGCACTTGAAATGAGCAGCACAATTTGCCAAGGTAAAAGCATATTTTCTGTTAAATGGGGCATGCCCTAAGCCAAGTAGTAACTGCTAGTTACAAAGTCATCAGGGAGGAAAAAACGAGTTTTTAACGATACTCATGGAAGTTTGCTGTATAGGTCGACAGGAATAATCTATAATAGTCGGTAGAGTACAAATGGCGCAATTGTGTAGCACAACCCTTAAGAGGATGGATGCAGCACACGTTTTTTTGATTCTCAGCTTACCCCAGCGTGCTCCTCAAACAGGGACTTACGGGGGCCTGAAGGCAGGCAGCAAATAATGTGCTAGACATAATAAAAAGGGTAAGAGTGGAACAAAACTCGTTTTGGCAACATGATCATCTTCCATATGTGAAAAAATAATGTGTTCAAGGTCAACGCTGGTGCAGAGAAGAAGCAAACTCTGCTCGCAGAGGGATGATGATAATTTTTATCGCACTTTGTTTTTGCCAGCATATGCGCTTTGTCTAGTAGCTGCCATGAACAATATTTTTTACATCTTTAGAAATCCATAGAATCTCGGATATTGCAAGCCACCCACAGTTTACGTAGGGCTAATTGCAAATAAGGAATCAAAAAAGGCATGACGCTATTTACACAGGTGGGAAAAAATAACTGAAAAACCACTCAATTCTTAACGTTTTGTTCTTGACACAGGATGCATGCAAAATTCATTGAGCGCACCCATATTCCTACAGCCACTATTTTTGCCTGAAAGATGAATACAAGCCTTCTTATGTCACCCCAAATCGCTTCAGTAGAAGCCCATTTACATAAATAACGGCTTTTGATGAGAAGAAAAAATGCGGTCAAGTTTTACTTACGTCACCCTTCATATCGTTAGAATATGGTGGCGAAAGCTTCATCTCATTGGCATGGCTAGATTATCATTATGATTATGTAGTGTCCTTCATCTTTTCTCTTCTAGAAAGCTGGGAAATGGAAGCAGCCCCAATGAGCCCTGACTACTACTACTGCTGCTACACATTACTCTTATGCATAAAATATAGCTAGCATGAAAGCTGGGAGGCTTTCTGTTGCACCCAGGGTATTCCACCTACCAAATGAAGACAGGCTTAAAGGGAGTCGTAAAAAATGCCATAGCCCACACAAATAATTCAATGCATATTCAACAATTTTTCCTCAATGTTTTTTTACCAAAATGCCATAAACTGCTAGGGCAGCGAGTGGGTTTATCTGGAATTGGCCAAAATGTGGTAGCATAAGTATGTCATCTGTATTTGGCACACTCTCTGTATAAATAAAGAGAACCCCTGACGAGAAGTGTAGTAGTAGGAGAAAGGGAAAAGAAGGCCTCACTGCTCCACTTTCAGGGAGGGAAAGCTTTCTTTCCCTACATGATTTGGATGGCCTTCAGCTAGCAAACCAAACCACCATAGCTTTTCTCTGCTGCACAACAGCAAAAGTTATAGTTTCTACAATAATTTATGTGCTACAGTGCAATTTGTTGAAAGTATTTAAGCTTTGATGAACAATCAATTTTAATGCTTACGCTATTCTAAATCTGGGCCATTCCACTTGAAAGCAAAATTAA
This sequence comes from Paracyclopina nana, assembly GCA_019096065.1. Classification (NCBI taxonomy): domain Eukaryota; kingdom Metazoa; phylum Arthropoda; class Copepoda; order Cyclopoida; family Cyclopettidae; genus Paracyclopina; species Paracyclopina nana. The sequence goes on along the minus strand of JAGUCH010000001.1, from coordinate 9,541,846 downwards.
GCAGCATTTTCACAGTTTGAATTTAATACACATTATGTAATAACTTTTAAATTAGGTCTAAACAAAAGTGCTTAACATTGAGAATTAAGAAAAAAATTGATGAAGTTTAGAGGTTCACTGGACGTGTCGTCACATCCTGCTAAGTAAACTGATAAGTTAGCTGTCTTCTAGGGAAAATAATTCCGAGCTGCACCTTGGTAAGTGTATTCTTTGTTATGATTGCTTCCAAGGAAGAGGATGATCTGGAAGCAATGCAAGAACGGCATCATTCTTGTGCATGTTTCTCAGGGGTCGGTCCCATGCACTGATGCATATAAGCAAAGTAAGGGGATAATGGCACTGCGAAAAAGACTCGGAGAAAGCAATTGATTTTGGAATCGACCTCTGGCCTCCATTACGAAAAGCATGGATCCCACCCCTTTGGCAGCCTCAAGGCCCACTGCCATAATAAGAGAAAGCAACCAACAAACATGTCCAAACTAGCTGGCAGCACTGTTAATATACCCTTGTTCTATACCAATATTACATGGCGCCATATTGCAAACGCACGATAATTGCGATCAACAAAAAATTCTATTTGCAAGCGCAAATCTAAAAAGGCTATTTTGACTCGCCTTCGAACCAAGCAATTAGTCTCTTCAGTTAGTAAATGCAGCAAGTCATTTTGAGGACAGAGCTTCGCTGTGAAAGTTAAGTATGTCATTGCCCTCATGAGCGAAGGGGATGCTTTCTAATTTTCTTCTCTCTTGCCTCATAATACTTAGACTAGCTGGGAGAATGTCAATGTCGATTTGTAAAGGTCAGCAGCAGGCTGCTACATTTTTTGGTAATTGTATCAACGTAATCCAGATGATTACCACCTAATTGAAGAGGAACTGGCATTGCTCAGCAATGAAAGCAGATATCCTAACGCTACTAGGCAGAAGTAAATCGACCTCCCATTTTTAAGGCTGAATAATTGTCACAGGGCACGGTAGCAAAGATAGCAAGACCGCATTTGTCCTTTCCCCTTTCTCATTGACAGCTGTCACCGATGGCTAAGTTTTAAAAAAAAAAAACAATTTCAATCCATCTCAGTAGAAATTGAGGGAGCACCTACCAAAAACCAGCCTCCTGTGACCTCGATACTTTTCAGGCCACAGCAGCAACTACTCCCCTTTTTCGGTGTATTTTTTCTCAGAGCTTTGCTTTGGAGGGGTTTTTCTCTCGCAGCCAATGGGAAGTTGGCATGCAGGGTCACGTGACCGAGCGGAGGCCCAATGAATGCGAGGCTGTGGCCTCGAATCCAGGCCAACTTGGCATAAGTATTGACTTGTAGCTAGAACGCGACCCCTTCTTTGCACCGTATGCAGGAGGGGTAAATCAAAAGCATATTAAATAGAGTTTCTCGGTTGGTGGTCAGGCCACAAAGTGGGCAGAAAAAAGTGGACATTTTTTTGGCCGCACAATGCCCACTGTTCCTTCGAGAGAGCTCACATGCAGGCACCCTCTTTCTCTTCAGCTGCTTTCTCCCCTAAACTCACATATATACTGTACAACTTTTTTTAACCTCCTACTACATGCACTCACAATTGGACAACTTGGTCATATAGGCCTGTTTTTTTCGCTCGAAAAGTCAGCTGACATGCACACACAATTTTCCTATAGCACGACACTCTTTTTTCCTGGCAAATCGCTGTCAAATCGGGATAATTGAATCCAACCTTGACAGTTGCAGCTGACGCGAGGGTCGCAATTTCAGCTGTTGCGCGCGCGCTGATACATGCTGGCGCTTATTTGACACGTACCATCTTTACATGTGAATATGTGACATAGCAACGAGGCTAGAGGGGGAAAAACTCCCACCTATACGCAATATCTTGAATTGTCTGCTTTCTAACCCTTTTTAAGTGAATATTGATCTTTAATCCTTACCTTTTTGAAGGCCTAGTACTCGCACGAGGGCACCGCCACTCCTGCTGCACGAAATGTATGTATGTATGCACTGCACTTATCTGTCAAAAAACAGCACTATTTATGTCTGTCGATGCACTGACAATGTGAAATAGTATGATTGCACCACCCTAATTAAAAGTATAACATGTATTTATTAGAGTTGCTGTTGTTGTTTCAGTGGACAGCTACGAACTCTGGAGTTGCCACCCCAATGGAGTGGCGAGCCGCGAAGCTTCGAAGCGAAAAGAGGGAGCCGCGGCCACGAGAATAGAGCTACGACGGAGGCATTCTTTACTAGGCACACTGGGCGGAACGAGGCAAAATTCACAAGGGTGAGTTTTTTAACGCGCACCTAAAAAAGTTGAAAAATGTGCTATTTTTAGGTAAAAATGATCGAATTATGACCGTTTTCCGTTGTTACGAGAATGTGCGCACGCCTAGAAATGATTGCATCGTGGTACTTGGAACTGGCATGGTGATGTCAAAAAATGATATAAAGGCTGACCTTCATGCGAGCAATCATTTAATGGGAAGCAAAAGCTGGTTTGGGGAGACAATTAAAAGTGGCTAATCTGCAGCAGATTTTTGCGGCGGAAGGTTCAATGAATCATCGCCATCGCAGTAATACGTGTGTTCAAACTGGCTTTGGTATCTTTCACCACCACTTTGCCACAATTTGAGAAGATTGGCATCCTCCAACCACCGTCGCAACGAGCCAAGTTAATTCCGTATTTTAGCTCGAGCATTGATAACAATTCAGCTCCATTAGAGTAATCGAGGAGCATGCTAAGAACGAAAACTGCAGAAAAAGTAGGAATTTCATGAGATAGCTGTCAAACGGGCTGATTGAGTTCGACCAGTGTGCATTGAGTGTAGGCACCACATGCCTAGTCGTGCTAGCTCCACTCTCCCTCCCTCCCTCCCTCTCTCCCTCTCACGCGCGCTGAGCAGTGGCTTGATTCGGCCTGCGAGGAGGCATTTTACCCTCAATTGGCGAGTGTAGTGCATGGGGCCGACAATTCTCAGGCTCTCCTCCTCGTGCAGCTCGTAGTAAAAAGCTGAAATAGCAGCAGCTGCAAGGCCTCAACCTGCAATCCATGCAGGCGTACGCGCTCGCGCGCGGGGTTAAAACAGTTGGCAACGACAACACTAACACATACTGATAACCTTGGAATCTGGGTGGATTATTTTTTTCGCGGCCACCCTGTATTAGCACACTCTTTTCACATTGCTACGAGTACTATACAACATTTCGGCGGCGTTGCTGCTGCTGCTACGACTGTACCTGTAGCTAGGCCTCCCTCTACTTCGCAGCTACCTTCAAATGAATGATTTTTTACATAGTAAAAACTATGGATATGCTTTTGTGACGGTGGGTGTGCACACATGCACATAGTAATTACTTTGTTTTCTCAGCTACGCTTTTGCGATTGCTTAAAATCACCAACTTATTACGAACATAACTACGACCACTAGCTGCGACTACATGCAAATTTGTCACATCCTGTTTTTGCATGCACAATTGTCATAAAAAATCATGCCACTACCATATACGTAACAGCAAATGTTGCTCTAAATTCACGCGTAATTGTAGAAATCAAAATATCGTATTCGTGCGAAAGTTGGCCATACTTAAATCAAAGCTTCGCATTGTGCGATAACTCATGAATTGAAGTGAGTACTTACAGCTCTGTTGAAAGTTGACAAGGCAAGCATCTCCAGTCCTTTAACTTTTTGTAGCCGTTAACTGAAGCAGATGCTGCTGAAACTCGAGGGATGCCATGTGGGTAGACCTAAGAATAATCAAAATCGATATCCTTAGTGCACCAGAAAAAAAGAGACTAGATCTCTGAAACCTTAGACAAGTACATTCAACTACAAAATGATGTTATTGGTAAAGTGCAGAGAGCAGAGTTTATTTAGGCTTAAAACTGGGACAATACTGAAACGACTAAAAAGCGGTGGCACAAGTTAGGCAATCCCAAGCATTCTGAGTCCGGAATGGACGCTACAGCCGATCAAAGTGAACATGCCAATGTATCCAAAGGAGCCCCAACGACGGTTTTCAGGGTTGCCTGCAAAACACAGCATAGGGCTTTTTTAGCGTGGGAGTTTTAAGGATGACGATCGTGACTTCATGATTATTTGAGGAGTTACAAAAAAGAAGGCCCTCAATTGAGAATAATATTATCCACTCTAACGCTCTTTTAACTAAATTCTGAACACATTCTTCATGTACATTGCATTGGGATGTTTCAAGTAAATCTTTGCACCTCATTATATCCGACATGATAAAAAGAGCCAAATACCTGTATAGTATCCTTTGGCAAATGCAATTCTTCCAGCCATGTAAATCCAGCCAGCAATGCTAGCAACGACGGGATGGGCTAAGCCTCCGGTAAACAGAACCCACAAAAACTGTGGGTAATTTTCCAGGCTGTTCTGGTGAGCTCTCTAAAGTACAGAAATAATATTAAATAACATGCTTCAAGTTATTAAGGGCTAAACTTGCTTGGATGCAGTTGAACATATTGTCACCCCCGTTTTCCTCACTGTACATTTTGGGATACTTGATTCCATACTTCTTACGTGCCATGCCCACATTGATAGCCTGGAACATGAAATACTTAATTGTATGAGCGCTAATAAAAATTGGTTCTTAAATGTACAGTTTTAAAAGTTTTAGCTACTTTCCTAGCTATTTCCAGAAAAAAAGCTTTGCATCGGCACCCGAAAAGAATCTACAAGAAATTACCCAAAAAAATATTTAAAGGGAAATTGGATTCTGTAAGATGAAGGAAATTAATTTAACACAAGTCCTTACTTTTTAGCATACACAATTCAATGCATTATTTTGCCTAAACGTTGAAACAACATTACCGAAATAAAAATTTGCCTAAAATCGAAGATCCAGAAAGGCTCGAAATATTACTATAAACGCGTGACAGTTGATAAAAATAACTTCACATGGCCAATAAAGGATTACAAAACAATAAAAGTTAATGCATTGCTTCAAATCGCGATGTAGATGGGCAACGAGCGAATTATTTAGCGAAATAGATGAAAGAAAGCATAAGCTGAATTTACCTTGTACATCAGGACAAACGCTGATGCTGTTCCAGTAAAAACAACATAGCCAAACTCACTTGGGATGGAGACGCCCATATTTATCCAACTCAATCAAGATTGGCTTAAATTTGAACCAAATTCAAGAATGTAGTGTGAAGTTCAAGTTCAACAATGCAGTTGCTTGAAAAAGCCGAGTGGGATCGGAATTGAAACCGTCATCAAATTCCATTTGATGTGGAACTCAAAAAACTTTTTAAGCTAACTAAAGCAACAAGCTCATTGAATTGGTGAACAAAAATATCACTCTCATCCCGTTTTTGTCAGCTTGTGCATTTTCATGAAGAAGTCATGTTCATTTTAAAGAATGTCTTAGTATCTTTGTGCCTCAGAAATAGTACTTCGGCTGCTCTCAGCGTTCTTTCTTTACACAAAGCATCATCGGAAAGAGAACCGGGACAGATACGCATATCTTTTTTGGGTTGAGAAAACATGAGAAAATTGGGCCATGCTGCAGCCAGAAAAAAGTCGTCAAAATACAGCGGGAAAAGTGAGCTGACTATGAAGGTGTAAAATAGCTTAATTTTCTTTGGTGACTACTTCGCGATTTGCCATGGTCGGTGAAGACGGGGACTTGATTCAATTGGCCAAGTCTTTAGGTGAGTTAAAAATTAACTGTCATTCCGGATCTTCTATGGAAGACGGAGCTTGTTTTCGCGAGAAATTAAATATTGCAACAGTGAATTTCCCTGCAAGCTCCACAAAATAATGCATGATCCTGAAGTTCACTTTCCTTGATTTTTGCAATTCCGCTCAACATTTGTTTTGCGTGATGTGAGCAAGGTAGTGACTTTATGAGACTAACATTAATTGCGAAACATTTGATTCAACTGATGATGACATTATCTCGTATTCGTGTGCTCCAATGTGGCCTATAATTGTTGAAATTAGTTGTGGCATTATTGCAAATGTGTCAAGTCTATCTGTGTGCTGTTTACTGGCTCTAAAAATCCATATGTGCTACAAAAATCCATAAACCTACTAGTTCAGCTTTGTGGTCTGGTGCTAAAACATCTGGTTCATCGGGCAAAAAAGCCATTTCGCCATAACAGTGATTGCTTTCCCCAACTCATAAATGTTAAAGGCCTAACTGTATGTAATTGGGTGAAAAGCTAAATAAGCATATATACAAATACTAGCAGAATAGCTATATAAATCAAGAATGACGTCACGAGCGCATAGCTATGCAACACCATAAAAGTTTTAATCAACCTTCATAAGCTACAGAACGAGCTTAATGAGAAGATGTACTTGAATTAAAAATCCGTATCTTAAGCTTTTTGCTTGAAGTCGTTTCACGAATCTAACTATTTTAAAATAAGTCGAACTTTTTTTAGAAATGATACAAATGAGCCATAATAACTCTTTTCTCAATGCAGCGACACAGTACGGGTGGCAAGTACAAATTAGTAAAAAGGTCCATGTAAGGCCTTGAGAAAACCCTGTGCGCTTCCCCTTCGAGTTTAGTAGCTTTTCATTAATAAAATACAACAATTGTGTGTGGCCCGGCCTGCTATACTGCTACTATTTGTATGTTCCAATCGATTTTCAAGCTTATGGAGCACCTGTCCCACTACTTGCTTGGTATATGCTAGTAGTTGAATGTCATCGAAGCAAAAGAAAGGAGGCCTCGATATAACACTAATAATTGAAGGAAAAAATAATGCTGACAAACACTTGTGAAAAGACACACCAAGATTCTGACTGCTGCTTCTGCTTGGAATTCGCAAAAGGAATTTAATAATGGTGGCAGTAGCACCCGGAGGTAAGCAGATTTCGTAAGATTTTTTTCTTTTGCCAAGAGTTCTGAGTGCTGCAAATTGAATTAGCCTGTTATTGGTTATTCTCTTTCGTGATTCTCGATACAGAGCTGAAAATGCTTTTATGACGTGGCTTCCACTTCTCTTTGTGTATTGATTGATCCTTATATTGCTTACGTGCAGCCAGCCAAGAAATGCATAGTAACTACTAGTTGTATCCCCTTTTTTATGATCATCCGTAAAAGCTGTTACCTGCAAGCCTTTTTTCGATCATCTAAATTATTGAAGAAAAACAATTTAACCAAGTAAATAATAAATAAGAATTTGCTTTTTTTATGCCCCACTTTATTGTTCTTAATTTACTAGATGAGCAATTCGACATTTCAGAGACGCAATATCCGCGTAAATCGTCTAGGAGGCACTAGCTTTTCCAGTTTGACCTCCTTTCTTCTCGTACGACATGCTTAAGTTTTTTCTTTTTGTCATTCCAACACCCTAATATCTCACTAGAAATAACCATATCAGGCGCCTGGTAATTACTCATCGTAGTACGTTCTCACTAATGACCTCGCAAGCTTTACGACAATATTTTTTATTCTAGTGCAGTGCTATGAAAAAAATACGTAATTGACGTCAACTCCTACAAAGTTTTACAAAATCTATTGCTCAACCAATAATTACCTAAAGATTTGTTGGAGCCTACAGTTTGGTGCAATTTTTATGTTAAAACGATGCCAAGTGGTGCTAAGCAGTCAATTTTTCTCTGTTTTTTTCGTTTTGGCAAGTTGGGTATTTGGTGGTTGCATGGTCGTTGTGAATGGTATTTACAGCTAGCTCTTGTCGATTCATGCGTGTCTTCTGGCCATTCACTTGGTGCATGATGTGCATGAAATTGTTTTAAGCGTTTAGTTTTCAAATTAAATGATTTGAATAAGCTAGTCCAAAAAATATCAGATTGCCGAGCTGCCCTGTTTGGATGACTCATTTCTCGGAAGAATGATATCATTCTAATTGGGTGTGGTGATAATCTCTTCTCGGAACAGCATTTTCATTGTTGAATGCTCTATAAGCGCGAGCATAGCGAGCCAAAAGCCGTGAAAGTGCATAAAAGTTCTTTGCTCCAGCACTAATTAAAAAAATGGCATTTTTGGGTGCACAGCTGAGCTCATTTCATCTATCATGACAGAGTAGTTGCAGAAAGCCGAATTCGATGTTCACAAGAATTGCATAGCACAGTGGGGATCGGGAGTTTCGAAGCAACGCACTTCCAACCAGCTCCATTCAGATATTTTCCAAGGGAGTCGGGAAACGATTCTATTCGAACTTTGAGGCCAAATTGTAGTCCACGATGCCCACTGTGGGGATAGCTTTTAAGCACCTGAAAAGTCCGCATGCGCGCGCCAGCTGTTCATAACATACAGTGTGTGCTCTCACTTGGTGCAGCACTGTGACTCTCGTTGATTTGGGACACCGACTATGGCAAGACAGCTTACATGAAGTCTTATCAACATTTTCACTTTACCACAACATTAGCGTCCATGTTAAGCCAGTGTTGCAGTATGGCTGAATCAGACCAGCTACAGTAGTGGTGCCATCATGCCGGTCAGCTCGCCAGCTGTCCGATATGACGTAGTGAAAGATCGTGATGCAGTGCAACTAGATAATTCCCCAAAGTCTATGATGTCTGAAAGCAAATCTACTTTGAATCGAATTCTTTTTGGCAAAATTGATGATGATGCCGACACCGCTTCAGGTACTCATGTTTAACATCGTGTTTATGCCCGTGATTGATGATTGCAAGCTGACACTTCGCTATTTAATTCGGACGCAATCGTACAGCTCTCTAAATTCTATTGGCCTTCGCTCGTTAAAATCAAGTTGAATTTTAAGTGCTGATAATAGTGTTAAGCTTTTTCCTTGCTGAAAAGTAATGCACGTTCGAGAGCCAAAAATGAAACCTTAGTATTTTACAAGTGTTCTTTTCGGATGAGAAATGCAGACTTCCAAGGAGCTGCTAGACATTCTGACTTCAGATAAGGTGTACTTGCATAGCTAAATATAGAAGCCAACTTCTTGTTGCTTGTTGGCTAATTTTAAATTTGGCGGGCAACAATTTGCACCACGCTCGTTCATGGCCATTCAAAAGTAAGTTGAAGGCTGTTCTCAAGTGCACGAGTACCTGTGGATTTCTGCGCACCCCTCAGCGCGTACAGGTATGCACACACATGCACGCACTTCAGCTGATCAGTTTGAAAAAAGAGAAACAAAAAAGTTGCCAACTGAAAATGTAAACGTGGAGCTACTGCTAAGCCAGGATGTCGAAGAAAAAACCCAAAGCTGAAAGCAAAACGTCATCAAGCTTAGCTTTTAAAAACTCTAGTCAAGGTAATCAGTTTTTCGACTTCGAGTATTTTCCCGCTTGCATTATTTAGCATCGTTCGATGAACAAGTCGATATTCCAATATTTACCATCTCGCATCCACTCTAGTAGCCATTATTGTTATAATGTTTTTTTCAAGTTTCATTGCATGAGGATGAAGGCAATGACTGTGGTAAAAATTCCTCTAGGTCATATCAAGTCTAGAATTTCTCCTAGTTTGACAGCTGAGTTGGTCTCACTCTTTGATAAGCTACCTCTAGTTCTAGTTGCCTCACAACGCTACTTTTTCATAATATAGGATCATCTCTTTTTCGTGTCACGTAATTTCTGGTACCAATATAGGAAATCAGCGCAAAAACGGACTTTTCTTTTGAATAATCTGACAATCATTAGTTGCACTCGAGCACAAAAATCCAGCAATTTTGCGCGATTAGCTTTTTTTGCAAAGTGATTAGGCATCTCCTGTACTACACGCATACAATACCTTAGTGGCACTCTCGTGCAGTGCACTTTTTAGAAAGTCCCATGATCCAGGTTAGTGCTTATTTAGCATGTGAATATGTGACTTTCTAATAGTTTGGCACACAAAGTTTGGTCAATACAGTGGCTTGTTTTGGTAACAATCAGCTTATAACTAGTAAACCATGCTGCTACTGTTGGTTATTCAATAATAACACTCCATCACAACATGGGAAGTGAGGGCTTTTACAAGCCTGAGATCAGGGTTGAGAGTGATGACAAAATTGGTGCCATTCAGTGGCCCACTAGGCCTGATTTGCCCCCGATCAAAAGGCCACACCTCAAAGTACCTAGAAGAAGGCCAAACAAAATTGGCCCAGTTGCCAGCAGTGAAACTAATCCCTCCATTGATTCGTCTAAGCCGAGCTCGAGGGTCGTTCCACCTAAAAAGCAACACTCGTGGTTCAAAAGAACGTTTTGTGGGTGCTGCATTGTACCTGAACTAGGTGGACCAGTCTTGCTTCAAACGAGAATTTGGATTGCCTTTACTGATACTTCTGCTTCCATTTCAGAGACCCAAAGAGATATCATTGCCAATGACAGTGTGTACAACAACAAATTCAATTATGCAGTAAGCTTTGCCCCCAAAGTCTTCTCAATAAAATATTTCCAGTAACAAAATCGTGTCTTTGCAGAACAACAACATCAAGACATCCAAATACACCTGGTGGTCGTTCCTACCTCTTAATTTATTCGAGCAATTTCAAAGGCTCGCTAATTTCTACTTTTTATGCCTGCTTATATTACAAGTAAGGCGTTTCGACCTTTTTATTCTTATTACTAAATTGACCAAATTGCATCTTTTTGCAGCTGATTGATGTGATTTCTTCTCTCACACCGGTGACAACTGCTGTACCTTTAATTGGAGTACTTTTGCTCATTGCAATCAAAGATGCTTATGATGACATAGTAAGTTCCATTTGAGAAATAGGCCTCTCTCCATGTTTTGCTCGTAGTTTTTTTTTATCAAGTATACGTTGTACCTCATTTACTACTCCATGAATCACTCTCTCTCTCTTCCTGAAAGTGGAAAAGTTTTTCATCACCATGTATCTGAATTATTCAAGCGTTCCTTCTTCGCATTTGCAGCAAAGACATCAAACCGACAGACAAGTGAATAACCGCAAATCCCGAGTCCTCCGCAAAGGTCAGTTGGTGGAGGAAAAATGGCACAGGGTTCAAGTGGGTGACGTCATCCGCATGGAGAACGACCAGTTTATTGCTGCAGACGTATTGCTTCTGACCTCCAGCAACCCGAATGGCCTCTGCTACATCGAGACCGCAGAACTTGATGGGTAAAAGCTTGGAAGCAAGATTCTTAAGGCTAGGAAAGCAGTGTCAACTTTTTTGTTACCTTGCAGGGAAACCAACCTCAAATCTCGCCAGTGTGATGAAGCCACCAACCAAATGGGGGAAGATGAGGTTTCGCTCAGTCATTTCAATGGCCACATCATTTGCGAGCCGCCCAACAGCAACCTATCACGTTTCGAAGGCACCATGGAGTGGGAAGGGAAAAAGTTTGCCATTGATAATGACCAAATTCTGCTTCGAGGTGCCGTGCTCCGGAATACCCCTTGGTGCTACGGGGTTGTCATCTTTGCGGGGAAAGACACCAAATTGATGCAGAATTCCGGAAAAGCCAAGTTCAAGCGGACGTCGATTGACAGGCTGCTGAATTTCATCATTTTAGGGGTACGCCAATCTAGATGGAGCGAGAAAGGAGCTCTTCTCTGGCTGCGCATTAAAGTTCTTTGATGTAGCAGCAAACTTCCTTAATCATTTCCTCCTTTGCAGATTGTCTTTTTCCTACTTTGCATGTGCCTTTTCTGCACCATTGCCTGTGGAGTCTGGGAAACCCTGACAGGAAAGCAATTTAGGGTGAGCGGTTATTCTCCTTCATATTGCCTTTTATAGTGCAAGAGTGCTTATGATACATTCCTCTTTCAGATCTATCTTGATTGGGATTCCTTGGTACCCTCCGATCCCGTGGGAGGAGCCACTGTGATAGCACTCCTTGTATTTTTCTCCTATGCCATTGTCCTCAATACTGTGGTGCCCATCTCATTGTACGTCAGCGTCGAAGTGATTCGACTAGCCCTGAGCTTCCTCATTACCTGGGACATCAAAATGTACCATTCGACCTCTGACACTCCAGCAAAAGCTAGAACGACTACTCTGAACGAAGAGCTGGGCCAAATCGAGTACATCTTCTCTGACAAAACTGGGACCCTGACTCAGGTAACTGGACAAATTGAATCATTGGAATCAATCTTTTACCGCTCTCCTCCGCAGAATATCATGACGTTCAACAAATGCACCATACAAGGCAAAACTTATGGAGATGTCGTGGACGAGAATCGAGGCCAAGCTGGCGGAATAGAGGATGTAAGTTGCGCTCGATATTGGCCCTTTCATTTTTCTTTCTGCTTTGCTGACGTTTCCAACTAACTCTATTTTGACGATCGGTATGAAAACTGCCTTTTTCTTTCACAAAAACTCAGATGTCGTTTAGCGAATTGGTTGCCTTAGTGGTAAGATTGATTGTAACCTCGTTTGGCACACCCCCTCATTAATCTGTACATAGAGATGTGTATATATTTATAAGTGTTTTGTATCAAACTCGGACCAAAGAAGGAATGATTTGTCTAGGATGTGAATGAGCTTGAACGAGGTGAGCCAGTGTACCGGATGTTCACAGACATATTTAGTCGGTTCATAATCAGAGACACTGTGGTGGCCTCAAGGGAACCAGAACTTAGGGGGGTCGATAATGAGGCCATGAGCTCATCAACTAATGATGTGGAAAACAGCTCAGAGGCCATGAAATATGTAGCAGCAGAGGAGAACGAAGAGAACAATACTAACAGAAGGGTCCAATTCGAAAATCAGCCACCAGAAAAGACCATGCACGATGTAATTAAAGAAACGACTACCCTTTATTTTTACTCTTATCTTTTTTCTGTAACTGAGTTCATTTTTCATAGTTTTTGAGTTTGGCGCGTGCGCTTGAATTGGCGTGCGGTTTGTTGACAACCACTCATCGCGCGCCATTCCACTCGCACGCGCAACTGTATACTGGCGATTATCAGCTGAAACTAAAAGATATGAGCTGACTGGTTATGTTTCATTTGTGGTCATGGCTTTTCTGTGTCTAAGTTGATTTGGTTTTGGACTACATTTTTTGGTGTGCAGTATGCCTACAAGGACCTAAATCCCTGCATGACCATCATCTCTGTGAGATTGGCGCGAGTCACCTATTTTATGGCCTTTGTTGTTGATGTTTCAGGTCCAAAATCGAGTGGACTTTTCGGATAATCCGATGTACGAGCCAACCTTCGATTTCTACGACAAAAGTCTGCTGGATGATGTCAAGCAAGGCAATCCCCACGTGCAAGAGTTTTTCAGGCTCCTAGCTTTATGTCACACAGTCATGCCTGAATACAAAGAAGGAGGTAAATAACATAATCCTCGGCTAATGCATTTTCGAAAGCGTGGCGAGCTTTTTTCATTGGCTTTGAATTAAAAATGTAAATGACTCGTCTGTTTGTACGTCAGCATATCTTTTGTGCTCATGCATAGTAATTACATTACGGTTGCACCAATAAGAGCGCTCGGCTGTTCTTTTGTAGGAAAGCTGGAGTACCAAGCTCAAAGTCCTGATGAAAATGCACTGGTATCATCAGCCCGCAATTTCGGCTTCGTTTTCACCAAGCGGACGCCGCGAAGCATCACCATCACTTTTAATGGAGTGGAGGAAGTTTACGAGCTTTTGTGCATTTTGGATTTTAACAATGTGCGCAAGAGGATGTCAGTGATTTTGCGAAAAGACGGCAAAATCAGGCTCTACTGCAAAGGTAGTTCCTTAATTGACTAATTAACTTGGAGCTAATTCGAATTAATTACAGGCGCCGATACGGTGATTTTCGAGAGGCTCGAACCCGGCCAAGAAGAGTTGAAAGGCAAAACTCAGAATCATCTTGATGTAAGAGCTGCTTTTCGGGCAAACTTTCCAAGTAGTTTTTAGCTTGATTCAATGCAGATCTTGTGTGCACCGAGGAGTAATTGAATTGCATTTCTTACTTTTTGCAGAAATTCGCACTCGACGGACTGAGAACGCTCGTTTTGGCAACCAAAGATCTCACTGAGCAGGAATTCAATGACTGGAAAAGTGCACACCACGATGCCGCCATTTCTCTGGAGAATCGAGAGGAAAAACTGGACGCGGTGTATAATGACATTGAAAAAAACCTCCAGCTTTTGGGGGCCACTGCAATTGAAGACAAGCTACAAGATGGCGTGCCCAGAACGATAGCCAATTTGCGCGGGGCTGGAATTAAAATTTGGGTTCTCACTGGGGACAAGCAGGAGACCGCGGTCAACATTGGCTATTCGTGCCAGCTTTTGAGCGATGATTTGGTGGAAGAGCCCTTTATTGTGGACGGTGTCACGTATGACGACGTCCAGACCCAGCTAGTGGAGCACAGAACGACCATAAATAGCTACTTTATGTATGGTACGCCTTGCCTATTCAGCCGTTGATTGCCAAGCGCAGAAGTATGCATCTTATCTTTGCATTTTAGGTGATAATGCCAGTGGTCGAAGACTGGCTGCCAAACCAAGGGTACAGGATTCAGTGTCAATGTTAACCTTGAGCGAAACCACTTCCATGGGGGAGGGGTCGGAGCATCCCACCTTCAGTTTGGTCATCAACGGCCACTCCCTGGTGCATGCTCTCACACCTGGATTGGAGCTGCTCTTTCTTGGCGTGGCCGAACACTGCAACTGTACGGCTAACCTTGGGTCCAATCAAGATGAAATGCTAAACTTTTCTTTGCCCTTATTCTTGCAGCTGTGATATGCTGTCGCGTGACTCCGATCCAAAAAGCACTGGTTATTGAACTGGTGAAGAAATACAAAAAGGCTGTGACTTTGGCAATTGGTGATGGCGCCAACGACGTCTCTATGATAAAAAGTAATTCGGCTTGTGATAAGATAATGGTATTTTCCTGTACTGCGTTGCTTTCAGCTGCACATATTGGTGTGGGCATTTCTGGGCAAGAGGGCATGCAAGCGGTGCTCGCATCGGACTATAGCATTGCCCAGTTTCAATACTTGGAGCGCTTGCTTCTTGTTCATGGACGATGGTCTTACTACAGGTAAGTGCTATTACTTTTATTTGACTAGTCAAAAATCATCAAAGATCACACAACTGTAATAATGGCAGTAGGAAAATCCCTTTTGGAGGCGTTTAGGCAGTTATGATGGATAAAATGGCAAGATCAGCCAATGGCTTGTCATCTAATGCAACTGGCACAAACTGAAATGAAAGCTGTAGACATTAGGGGCCAAATTTGAGAGAATGGGGGATGCTTACGCTGAAAGTAAAGAAGAAGTCGGTGACAGCCAAGATGTCTGTGTGAACCAGGCAGCTTGTCTCCTTGCAGACCTCTAGTCCTTGTTCGTAAAGAGAGGGTTCGTTACCGAGCCCATCCACTATTGGGTCATTTAGGAAGTAGGCAATCCAACCGTCAACTTCGGCAGGCACCGGTGTTTCACCATCATCTAATGTGTAAAAACTTAGCGTAACGTACATTTCTTGGGCACCATTGATCTCTATGGTATAGTTGAGGGCACTGAAAAAACACAAACCGACAAATTTGATTCCATGCTGCTTCGCAGGAATTTGAAAACGGCTACTACCTAGTGGGTTGATAGAAGGGCTTAATTATATTTGCATTGCAATAGGCAACGATCAAAATAAAAGTGAAAGCTGTTGTTGGAATATTCATATTGTTAGTTTATCTTACTAGATTAAGATATGAATGAAATGGAGAGGGGAATTTTCCCTATTTATACATTTATTTTTTGACATATCATGGCTCCTAACTAAGACACTAATCAGAAAAGTCACACAAGTGTGCCTAAAAGCATCTTCGTTTGGCACCATGACATGCGTAGCTTGAAATTATTAAGCATTTTTCTTGGAGTGTACTAATAGGCCTTCTCATTTCTTTTTGCAGGATGTGCAAATTTTTGCGATACTTCTTCTATAAAAACTTTGCATTTACACTTTGTCATTTTTGGTACGCTTTCTTCTGTGGTTTCAGTGCGCAGGTAAGACAACTGATTATTATTTCTTTTTTTAGCGAGGCAAAAAGTTTCCTCATAAGGAAAGTTTTGGCAGCTATGCCGACCATTATAATAAGGGTTCAAAACAAAAAATAATGTTCAAGGTGTGGGATTTTTGCTTGAGACTCATAAAAAAGGCATGAGAGAAGGCCTGACTAATGCTCTGTTCATCTACAAACTCCTTAAGGAATCGGAACGCGAAATTCCTTTACGCAAAGGAACTTCGCGTTCCGATTCCTTAAGGAGTTATTAGATGAACAGAGCATAAACCTGTCTACTCTCTGCTTTCTTCGTGATCATAAGAATGTCACGCAATGTCTCCTGCATTTCGGCAAAAGTTTGGCCTTTGGTTATGATACACAGTAGTTTTCTTCCCACCACTTCAGAGGGCTCGTCCAGTTTTCTTCCCATCCCGAATTTCCTTTGATGGGCTTACAGCTCACTTGAATATATGTGAGGAAGAAAATGGAAGTACAAAGAAAATCTTATTTGCAGACCGTCTATGACCCCTTTTTTATCTCGACCTACAATATGTTTTACACATCATTACCCATCATTGCTTTGGGCATCTTTGACAAGGATGTCGATGATGTGGCCTCCATCAGATACGGCAAACTGTACTGGCCAGGGGTGCTGAACGAATTTTTCAATAGGAGGATTTTCGCCTACGATGCGATTCGAGGCTGCTTGAGCAGCCTCATTTTGGCTGGCATTCCAGCTGGTACTTGCTATGATTCACGGTGGTTTTGTGTGCATGTGAAAGTAGGACAAGCTTGGCATAATTTCCGTCGTCGGCCAGACTTGGACACTTACGCACGAGCACACAAACCCACTGTAGTCTCATTGTTGATGTTCAAGCACTTTATTGTTGCACAAACATTGACCACATGTTCTACTCCATCAGCATTTATGCTTTTTGGCTCATCTTTCCGTCTATGTGTGTGTGTGTGACCCTTTATATCTCAAGCACAATAGCTGTATTCCCTTTGATGTCTTTTCACAGGGATTTTTCTTTTATTTAACGTGGGAATGAGCAACAACCAACTTTTTCTGAGTGATAAATGGCAGAAGGTAGTTTGAACAATGCCCTCCCCCATGCCAACTCAGTGCTCTTGGTTGGAGAAATGTAGTATGAAAAAATAATGGTGGCCTTTTTATAGCCACTAGCATTGAGCACAACATGCCGCAGCTATACCGCAGAATATGGAAGGCCATCATCCATTCTTTTGTTTGATTGACATCATGTTGTTTTTCATGCACTACTACTTTCCTTAGACACTATTTGAGCCGATGTTCATCGCTGTCTACAACGTGTTCTACACGTCTCAACCAGTCCTGGCGTTGGGCATCTTTGACCAAGACGTGGACGCCGCCCACTCACTCAAATATTCCAAGTTGTACGCACCAGGACTTTCATCCGCACTTTTCAACAAACGAGAGTTCTTCAAGAGTGCCCTGCAAGGATTTGTCAGCAGTTGTTTCCTTTTTTTCATTAGCCATGGTGAGCCATTTTGATTTACTCGAAAAAAGTTGGAAAAAATATTGGCAGCCATGGACTACTATTTGGTGTCATCGTAAAATGTGCACAAATGCAATTTTGGCCAATTCTTTCGTGCAACAGCCACGAGCCCAGGTCCAACAAGGAATATCAGCATGGCATAGTAAAGTACGGTAACCCAGCTAAGTCCGGTCAAGCTGAGCTAACAGTGACTTGAAGTCAAGTTACATCTTCATTGTTGGAACCGGGCTATGGTATAGCCTAGCAATTACCCTTTTATCAATGTTTTGTTCACCATACACCACTTATTTGCTATAGCATTCATTTTATCTTCGAACCACCATGATTTTATTCAGCTAAAAAGACCACTTTTCTTCCACTCTAGGAGCTTATCACAACAAAACCAGCCTTAATGGTCAAGTGCTTTCTGATCACATGCTATTTGGCTCTGTAGTTGCCACAACTTTGGTCATTGTGGTGACAGCTCAGGTAAGGCCACATTCCTCTCTGAGCAATAACTGCCATGTCTCTTTTCTTATCGCTACTATTTAGGCTTAGTCTCATCTGGAGATTTTATAGTGGCATTGTCACGGTCACTATCGATTCTTATGTGGTCCTATCGCAGCCTACTCAGAACACAAGAATCGATAATGCCCGTGGCTTGGTCACTATGAAATCTCCAGAAGAGACTAAGCCGTAAATGACTTTTTTCCTCCTTAGATTGCACTGGATACCTCCTATTGGACTTGGCTCAACCATGTGGCCATTTGGGGCAGTTTAATTTTCTACTTTGCTTTGCAATTCTTCTACAACTATGTTCTGTTTGGAAGCTACATTGGATCTCTTTTAACGGTAATTTACGCTTGTGGAAGGGGGCCTTTGATCTCAAATTTATTTGGCAGGCTATGTCTGATCCCACATTTTGGTTCACAAGCTTGCTGTCCACTGTGGTCCTTGTGCTTCCTGTTGTGGCATGGAGATTCTATAGGTCAGATGTGCACCCAACTTTGTCTGACAAGGTCAGATTGCTGCAGAGACATGCCAAAATTAAACCAAAAGAAGAGTTCAGACCTTTCAGCGGCAGAAGATCACGGTAAATAAAATGCCCTTTTTTTTAAAGAAAATTCGGCAAATACTTTAGAGAGCTCAACTGATTGGCCGCCTTTGCAATTAACATTCAAAACATTAACGAGCTGCATAAAGGTGTCATAGGGGAAGGAAAGGAAAAATGGTTGAACAGCAATGGATCAGCATTATCAGCCTTTATTTGGCTGCTTTTTCTTTTATCCCTTTGCTTAGGATAAGTAATTGTTATGCTGCTGCTTCAGAGCCTAGCGTAATTTTCTTTGTTAACTTCTACCTTGAGTCATGCACTCTTATTGTGCTATCATGATATTGCAGTATATTTTTCCCCATAGAGAAAAGCCTTTCCATTATGTTAATTATGTTGCTTTCATTGAAATTAAACAGCGCAAGCAGTTAAGTCGGTTTATGGCATGTCAAAGCTCCTTTCATTTTTGAGTGAAGTAAATTAATTCTTGGCAGTTTTTTTCTTGCTCAAGAGAAATGAGTTTGGCTGCTGCAAAGAATATCATTTTTCATGGCTTCAAACAAGCCCGATAAAACCACTTTCTTTTAGTGCTCTAAAAATGCAATGCTCAAGAATGTAGCCTGTCGTTGCATGTGAACAAGATATATTCATTAGTCCAAAATTGCTAAATTATGTTAACATACTAGTTGTAACACCCTTGGGAAATCTTGCAAGCTTTCACATCAAAAAATTGGGGATATCCTCGTGTTTTTTCTACAATTTTGTTGAGAGAATGGAAAAAAGACTTCGTTGCTGAAGGCAAATGATAGCTTTTTCTGGCATACTAGCTTTTGGCTGAGTTCTTCATGAGCACCTTGTGGCGCAGGATAAGTTGGCTTAATTTATGTTTCTCAACTTTATTGAGGAAAAGTAGCTAGGAATATCGAGAAGGAGAAATGCAGCAAATGTTCAGCCATGATAAATGGCTGGTAAAAAGCCCCCTTTTATGCCGACTCTTCCTTTTGGGACGGATGGAAATAAATCCATGTTGCAACTGTAAAAGGACCTAGTTGAATTCGGTCTCCGTTTTTTCGAGAGTCTTGCAAAAAGTACTATGACCGATGATAGTGTTTACTTTTCTCTCATATGAAGCTAAAGATAGGCTTGCAATGTGTGCACTTAAGCGTTATTGTAAAATTGAACTTT
Source organism: Paracyclopina nana (assembly GCA_019096065.1). NCBI lineage: Eukaryota > Metazoa > Arthropoda > Copepoda > Cyclopoida > Cyclopettidae > Paracyclopina > Paracyclopina nana. The sequence continues at coordinate 9,522,263 of JAGUCH010000001.1, read as the reverse complement.
TTTCGTTTTGCAGGCGAAGCGTTCGTTCTGGTTATGCCTTCGCCCATCAAGAAGGCTTTGGCCGTCTCATCACTTCTGGTAAAATGATGAGGCCACACCACCACAATCACCACCATAACGCCGCAAGTTTCCAGGTAACTGTGCATGTAAATGAGGGTACAAGCTTAGCCTATCTGACTTTTCTTCCCGAAAGCTCCCACCAACTATTCCCGAGGGAAGTGGCAAGTCGATGAAAGCTTCAAACAGTCGGAATTCCATCAATCTCAACATAAATGGTCGAGTGCAAGAAGTGGATTTACCAAACAGAGTGGCCACTTAATAATGATCATGTAGCAGAGTGCCAAGCCAAGCTTAAAGTTAATATACTATTTTGCTTAATGAAAGCTAGCTTTCCTTATTAGCTCCATGCATTGAAACGGTCTGGTTAGTATACTAGTGCAGGCGACTGAAGGAACTTGTTCCACGGGCTATTGAACATTCACTTCAGAAAAAAGAACAGTGTGGGAGAAGAACTCCTTTTTGCAATACAAATTGAAGCTGAAGAGTTGTTTAGTTGAAGAACATTTTACGGCTAGACAACCGAGCTCGCGTCGTCATTAGAGTTTCATCCAAAATCCTGATAAATTGTCTAGAACTAAATAACGCTGAAAAACTCGCTTAGCGATTCATCATTCAACAGTCTTTTTAAACTAGAAAAAGGTATGAAACAGCTAGCATTTTTTCTTCATCTTCAGTTGTTGGCAAGGGATGACTTTCCCTTGCAAAAACAAAAGAATGATGGCAAGCACAACACACTGGAAGCAAAGCTGTCCAACGAAAGGATTTCACCTTACAAACCATATTAGAAAAAAAGATTACTTTAGACTAGCTTACGAAACAAAATGGGAACGCGATCTTACGCTTGAATAGCGCTTTCTTGTTTGCTTTCTTTCTTGGAGAGCTGTTTGTCAAAATGTCCACGGTGAATTTAAAACTGACAGCATTACGAGAAGACTAGTGAGCTTTTTGTTAAAACTGTGTAATTTGCATCTGTGAAAGGATGGAAATATCCCTGCGAGCAACAGAGGAGTGACCTGGAAATAATTTATTGCATTTTGCTTGCACAAAAAGAAAAGTTGACCATGCGGAGATTTTCACGCGACTCTAATAATCAGCTGGAATCAGATTCTGCAGCAAAAGCCAGGCAAAAATTAGGCTATTGAGCAAAACAGCCACGCTTGTCCTCCTAGAAAAAGGGAAAAATTAGTAACAATAGGATTGCTGAGTCTGTGCGCAATTATGTTACCTATGGGGAAGGCTCTACGCAGTTCTTTTTGTTTATTGGCCCCAGTAGGTGTAAGGTGCCACAATACAACGTCCAATATTGATGAAGCTTACGCTGAATTTTCAGCCTCGATGTTTGTCAGCGCGTCCTCCAGCTGTACGCTCTTGCTTCCTCGACGACGACGGCCTCGGCTACTTCTTCTTCGAGGCCTGGAAAAGAAGCTCAGTTTGGCATTGGAAAGCAGCATACCAGCACACTGGGCCTAATGGTAGAATCATCATAAAGAAAACATATTTTTTTTGCACTCGGTTACGGTATTGTTCCCTGTGTCATGAAAAATGATTGTGGAAGGTCCTAATGAAAGTGGTGCATAAAATTTAGCCACCCTTTTTGGCCAGCATTTTAATTCACAACCTTTTCAGGTCATCAAGACCACCAGCTGTCTAAGCCTGAGGTTGGCAAAACGGAGCTTGATGAAGAGTCCGGCATTCCTGAGCCACAGCGGAGAAAAAGTGGTAATCCAATGCTAAGGTAATTTCATTAAATTCGCTTTTCTGTCCAAGAGCTAAATAGGAGTAGAATTTCAAAACTTTTGAGCAGAAATTCCTTCAAAGGACAGTAGTCATAAAACTGGGTTTAATCCCTTGCAGCTAGTTCATGTACAGCTTTGAAATGAAAATAGAGTCGGGGAATTTCTTTTCGCGCTTTTCAGGCTGCTGCGAAAACTGACCAAAAAAGAAGAGTTGTACGAGAAGCAAAAGGAGGGCATCACACTGGAAATGTTGCAGCCATCGAGATACAAACCGAATGATCTGGAACAAATGGCAGAGGACACAAAATTCTCAAAAAGTAGCATTTTTTGTACTGCACACATCCTGTAAAAATATTGAGCGCATCTTCTTCTCCAGGGGAAGTTCGAGCTTTGTACAGAGCTTTCAAGCAGGAATGTCCCAATGGAATCGTCGATGAAGAAACTTTCAAAATCGTCTACGAAAAGATCTTTCCTCTGGGAGATGCTGCTAAGTATGCTCACCTGGTCTTCAATGCTATTGACAGGTTCGAACAGCTCTTTCTGATTTCAAGCAAAACTAACGCACGCGGTTGCTGAAAAAGGGCTGAAGTAAGCTGTAATTTTGCTATTCCAGAGATCGCACCGGAGGCATCACTTTTGGAGATTTTATGGAATTCCTGTCTGTGCTCAGCAAAGGATCTCAGCAAGACAAAATCTTGTGGGCTTTCACTTTTTACGACTTGGACAAGGACGGTGTCATCAGTCGCGAAGAAATGCTGAAAGTCACAGACGCAATTCATGAGTTGATGGGTGAAACGAATGGCACTTCCCCTTTGATCAAGCAGCATGTGAATCGAGTATTTGACACTATGGATGCGAACAACGACGGATTCGTGGACATGGATGAATTTGCTGTCTATTGCTCCTCTCAAACCACAGTGCGAGAATCCATGTCATTTCTGCCCTAAAATCTATTTTGCCAGCTTCAATAAATTATTGCATCTCGCGAAATGCCTTCATCTTCATTTATTCATGATTTCTCGATAGGCTAGCTGATCGTCAATCATTTTCTTAAAGACCCTGTATTTTTTGAGGTGGAACTCAAGGTCCGCAAGGCAGGGCAGGAAGGCCTTGCCAGGTCCTCTCATGGCTCTGAGTGAGTCTTCCAAAGACTGACCATTGGCGGCGGCTGAAGCCAACACTGCTGACCCCAACAAAACCGACTCCGTCTCCAGAGGCTTGATCACTGGGACATTGAGGACATCACTGATGGTTTGAATGAAGAAATCACTTTTAGAAAGCCCGCCACAAATAGCTATTTGCTTGATCCTGGTCAGCCCACCGGCAATCAAATGATCAACGATCAATTTGGTCCCATATGCTAAGGCTTGCACTGTAGCCAAGTAAGTGAGCGCCAAATTGGATTCCGACTTGTCTAGCACCAAACCAACCATGGATCCTTTCATGTCTGGATCAGCGAAGGGGGACCGATTCCCATGGAAGTCAGGCACTACATGCAAATCTTTTGTCAGATGGTGGATCGAAGGTAGGCCACTCTTCATTTTCGCGCAGATCTCTTCCAAATGGGCGTAAATGTTGGTAGGTCTCGATGGGAAGGCTGGATGCGATGTGATCAAATGGTCGAGCAAAGACCCCACTGAGCTTTGGCCGCCTTCAAAGAGATAGAAATCATTCAAGATGGCCGAATAATAAGGGCCCCAGATGCCATTGATTTTGATTTCCTCCTTGCTCAGAACCATGTGACAGGCGGAGGTCCCCACGATCAAGCATAAAGTCTCCTCAAAGCTGGCCTTCACGCACTGTTCAGAGGCCAGAAGGCCAAGGACGCCAGCATGAGCATCGATGAGGCCAGCGGCAACTTGCACATTTTCACCATTAAGGCCTAGCTCCAGCGCAGCTTCAGGACTCAAACAACCTATTTTGGCGCCAGGTAAGGCCACGGAAAGGCCAATTTTTTCATTAAGGTCATCAAGTCCAATTTGAGCGAGAAAGCCGGCATCCCAGCCCTCTTTAGCTCTATAGTTCCACTTGCATACCAAAGTGCACAAAGATCTCACTTGAGAGTTACCTGTGGCCTTGAAGGCCAAGAAGTCTGCCAGATCGAAAAAAGCTGTGGCCTTTGCAAAAATCTCTGGACGGTTTCTCTTCAGCCATAAAAGTTTTGGCATTTCCATTTCTAGGGAAACTTTGCCACCGACATAATCCAGTACAGGATGATGGAGGCTATTGATAAAGGCTGTTTCAGCCTTTGCTCGATGATCCATCCACATGATGACGTCCCATCGGAGGTCAGAGCCAAACACCACTAATGAGCAAGTGGCATCAAAACCAATCCCTTTTATCGCCAACTTTGGCTAAAAAAGAAAGTCTTTCTTTCTAAGCTAGTATGAACAAGTGGTGTCATCACTTCCAAGCGACTCATTTATGAAATTTAGCAAAAAATCCAAACTGATGGCGGATAACGCCAAAAATATTACCTCTAAGTTTTTCTGCATCACATGCTTGACAGAATTGCAAATAGCTTGCCAAATGCCTTCAGAGCTTTGCTCAAAATAATCTGGAGCTGGATTGTTGATTTCAATTGAAGTGACATGGGTATGAAGTACTTGTCCTCGATCAGTAACTAGACCAACCCTGACACTCGCTGTCCCTACGTCCACACCAAGAAATGCTGACATTTTCCTGAAGTCTACAGCTACAACTAAATAAAACTGGATTCGCAAACTTTGTTACAGAGCGTCTCATCGATGCGCAACCTCTACTCCTCTAGCTAACTTTCATACCCTGTTCATCTACAACGACTATTCCAGTCTTTTAATTTAAGCAGGCTTGACAAGTGAGTCTTACAATTTTCGTTATTCCATAGGGTACTGGAAATCGGCCCATATTTCGCCCAGCGGTCAGCACGTAAATTCTCAGATGGCTGAAAGCTGCCTGCGTGTGCCATCTCAGATGGCAAAATGCTTAGTTCCGCCTTAATTTATTTAGAAAAGAGGCATTTTTTCAAGCCCAATTTACTTATGGCACTAAAAAAAATACGATTTTGTTATAATCTTACCATTTTGCAAGGTCTTGTTTCCTAAATAATCAACTTTTTTGCCAATTTTTAAGGCTGGCGTTTGGGCTGGCTTTTGGGCCTGCTTGTGCATCAATTAAAAGTGCTACCAGATCAGCCTACGCATTAAAAGTGGCTGCTTTAATTCATTCAGCTGGCTCTTTATGGCTTTTATTGAGATCAAATTCTGGTAACGACACCGATCCAAAATGGCCGATGGGTCATCTGCGATCACGTGAATATGACGTCTAGCCATCTGAATTTAACGCCATCTAGTTCACAGTGCTTTGCTCCGAGTCCCTGTAGCGACAAAAATTGTCTCAAGCCAGCGTAAGACCAGTCGTTAGCGTACGAATCGGGTAAGCGCATCCCCACAAAACAAAACTCGAAATGAACCTGATTTATGCCCTGTTCATCTACAACGACTATTTCAGTCGTAACTTCAGCAGTCTTACAAAAAATTGTCGTTATTCTATAACGACAAAAATTGTCTTAAGTCAGTGTAAGACCAGTCGTTAGCGTACGTATCAGGTAAGCGCGTTAGTCAAGTTAAGCATATGCTGGCTATGGCTGACTAAATCAATTTTGATTTGCCTTTGCACAATGGCAAACCTTCCAACCTTTCTTTGGTTTAGTCTACCCTAACGTAACGACAAGTCTTACAGCTAGTAAAGCCGGCCTGCTAGGGTTGACTAAGACATTCTACTAGGTCTATCATTTCGGTGGATTCTTTCCAAAGTTGCATTAGTTTAGTCAATCCTAGAGGGATCGCTAAAATAACACCAGTCCTCACGGGCTCCATCATTTTGTCCGACACATTTCGTCAAGTTGTAAAATGTCCGACACATTTGGTATAGTTGTAAAATGACCGACACATTTTTGGCAACGGGTACATTTTTTGCCCGACACATTTGGTGTAGTTGCAAAATGACCGACAAAATTTTGGGGACGGGTGCATTTTTTGTCCGACACATTTGGTGTATTTGTAAAATGACCAACACAGTTTAGCTACAGGTGCGTTTTTGCCCTACACATTTGGTATAGATGCTAAATTACCAAAAAAGTTGGAAATGGCAATTAGAAAAGTCCAACAAGTTCAGACTAGCTATAATTTGCCCCACAATATTTTTTGGTATTTTTTAAGAAGTCCCAATAGGGTTGTTGATCATTTCAAGAAAGTTTTGGAAATGCAATTCTAATACCTAAATATGTCACATTTTCACTTGGGTGTGTTTGATTTTTTACGACTAGGATGTATCCCAATTACTAAGTTGTGACGAACGTTTTATAACTGTCTCGTGTAGGACATTTTAACAACTTGACAAAATCTGTCGGACATTTTACATCTGGGTCGAGTAGCACATTTTGCAACTTGACAAATACTGTCGTACATTTTACTCGGACATTCTACAACTACAAATCTATCGGGCAAAAAACCCAATAGATATCGGTCATTTGACAACTTGATTTTCAGACATAAGATGCTCCCCCATGTTTAAGTACGGGCACTGCGCATCACGCAGCGCTTCATGTTTATAATTGGGGAAGAGAGCCGATCCCAGCGGTACTGCAATGCCGGGCCAACCCTTGAAGGATCCGAAGCAAGCTTCAGACGATCCTTCCCCTTTCATAAATTAGTTTAATATCGAAGAGGGTACATGACCCTAGTACCAGATATTAAGCTGATAAGAACAGATACTACACTTTGATCTTAGCCAAAAGGCCGAGAAGCGATACTGATACGATGAAATCACAGGGATTATAATACGATCACCTTAATTCACACGCTTGAATGTGATTGTCAAGAATCCTATCCGTTGGAGTCCTTGGAAAAGTCAACTCGCCAATGTTGTCAAAAAAGCTGGAGTTTTCACGCAAAATATTAATTTTTATTTAGTAAAGTTGATGTATTACGAAAGTATAGGTAATTATTTCGGAGTGATGCACAACCATCAGTGGCGCCCTCACTCGGGGAAATTTGGCGGCAAACATTGTCGATCGGTATGCGTGTATAGTCGAACCGTAGCTTATTAAAAAAAATACATTTCAAATAATTTTGTTAGGTATGAGACATAAGAAGAGGGACCTTGTAGAAAGAACGTGTGGGGAGCAAGCCAAAGTTGGGCCGCCACCGAGTGCGCACCACGAGCATGCGGACGACGATTGAGGATTCAAGATTGACTCGAGGTTCGAGGAGTCACAAGAAGGACGCCAAAGTGTGATGTTCAGCAGTTTAGCTGCGTTTTGGGACATCAGCAGATTCCTAGGTTGGAAAGAGTAAATGAATGGCTCATCATTGACGAGAGAAAGACACCGTTTAGTTTGGACGGCTGCCTGGTCACCAATCGGTTTCAATCCACTTTCATTTACCTAAGACATGTAATTTCTACACTGTTCGTTAAAAATATTTCTGACGCCATCGTTTGCAATGAATGTTAAAGAAGAATTTGCGATGAATTATGCATAAGCATATCACAGTAGTTCAAAATCCCTTCTAAACGCGCACGGGGAAAGGCTAAAAATTGACTTTCAGAGCACCCAAATCCGTACATCTCTGCAGCCAATTTTGATGAATAAGTATAAAATGGGGTCTGGTTACCATCATAGCCATAATAGATGAATGTCATTTGATGTCAAACTAATTAAGTTATAGAATCCTGAAAGTAGGCATAATTGGCTGTTCTACTGTTTTCCCTCATGGAAACTGTTTCTGACAATGATTTTGAAGCTGAATTTCAACCTTTTTCGCTATCACTATTTTGAGCTATTTTCATGGCTAAGAAGATATCCTAAAGAGAAGCTGAACATTGGAGGCAAAATGAGAATTTGGCGATTTGGCGGAATTTCTCATGCGCGTGAAAACGGCTGCATTTTCATTTCAAATAGTGAGATAATGACTGGTACAAGGCTTTCTTGTGAGAAGTTTTGTTGCTAGTATTTCTACATTTGAGCAACAAACTCGTGCACGTTGTTTTTGTGATACTTCAACGTAACATTTCTTCTCCTTAATTCTTACGAAGCCATTACAGTTGCCGCAATCCGTAGCTTAGACCGAGACAAGCTAGTTAATAACAATGGCCCGTTCAATGTTAGGTTATTTTATCATTACATTGCGGCGCAATGTAATGTAGCCTAGCTTCATAAGACTTACTTTGATATAGTACTTATAGCAGCTTTTCTTTGCATACTAAAGCGCTTTAAAGCATACATTTCACTTGAGAGGCTTCGTGAGTTTTGACACAAAACTGCCGAGTTTTAACTGTGTTACTCTTTAAAAGCAATATTACCGCATTAGAATAAGTGATAACGCGAATATCGAGTCGAGCTGAAAACTAACTAGTAATAAATATAGAGAGCGGACAACTAATGCACTATTAGCTGAGACGGCTGAGCAGTACATAAGTTCCATGCACATAATTTCCATGATTTTTGCTCTTTGATTCAGAGAAGGATAATGAACATTATCCGACTACAAGAGGCAGTATACCCAACAAGAGGATAATGACTCTACCAAGAATTGAACTCAAGTCACCAGAATACTGCGCCAACGCTCTACCTCTGAGCCAACGAATCATACGATACTAAGGAACTTAAGAGCCGGTTCAAATTGCGACTAGTGAGTACTGTGTATTGCTGAGCCACTTTACTGATAGTCTAGTACCGCTGTGACCTGACAAAGTTACGTCTCATGACTATGCTGATTTACCTAGTTGGAACCGGGCTTTAGTATGTCTGCATATTTTGGGGTGCTGTGCAACATTTTCAAAATAATTTTTTGGATATCTTTTCAATATAATATAATTGTATAATAGTGAGAAAATTATCATGGAATTTTAAACCAAACCAAAAAATGTGATACTAAACAGCCGTTATTTTAGCAAAATATTGAAGAAAAATATTGAGAAACTGAGAGTTTCATTTTTGGTGTAGGATGGCTTTTGGTACAAATAGATCTATTTCGAAGTCAAAATATGAAAAATGATTTCACAAATACCGGATATTTGCAAATATCAGCATAATATTGCACGTTATTTTGCTGATAACAGGGCCTTACTATCTCAAAGCGTTCCCAACGTTTTGCTACATAATAATTACCCTAAACTTTGGGGCCCAATATCTCCCCTCCCAGGGTCCCGAAGACAAAACCCTTTGGCATGGGACTATCTAGGGGCAACCACACCAGATGGTCCCTACCCCACAAAACAAATCGAAAAGTAGTAGGGATTTAATACCGATTTAGTAGGTATATTAAGTCGCTACTTTTGAGCAAGAATACGGCTAGAACCGTAACGCTTTGATTACATAAATCGATCGGCAAAACATACTTTATAAAATTAGAGATATGTTTTTAAATTCATTTCTAATATCATCTCTGCACTCTATATAAGTCATATAAACAATAAAAAATGGAATATATTAATTTGTTAAAGACTTAACTTAAATCAAAATTGTACCTAATAGGTAGTTTACCCATATTAAATATGTAGAATATACATTTACTACTATTAAAATCATGGTATTTTTTTACTTTTTTTCTTGGTATGCATATCTATTTTATTTGCCTATATTATCTATATAATAGATAGTAAAGTTACTTTTAATGTGTAATTAAATCTCATTTAATTGTGTTTGTTACTCTTCTAATCTACCAAAAATATACACTTATATGCTGTTTATTGTTACTTTTTGCCTCCTTTATTTTTGTCAGAAATATATTTTTTTTCTACATATACACACACTAAATATTATAATTTAAACTGAAAGCCTGACATTTGTAGGCTCACTCCACTCTATTGATGAAAGGAAGATCTGCTCCAAGAATCTACGTTTGGAGAGATGTTGCCGACGTGCCAAGAGAGGACTTAGCTCAGATTGAACGATGAAGTGAAAGTAATACAACTTTACTATGTGATAAACAAAACGTGACTGCGGTTTATTGAGCTGACGATGCGTTAGCTGATTTTACATAATCAAGGGCGGGAAAATTCAAATACAAATAACTTTCTTCATTCCCCGCGTTGAGGGCTAAATCAGCCCTTAACTTCGTCGTCGTCTGGGGCTAGTAGTTGCCTCGATTCTTCTTCCCCGATCTCCATGCTCGCGTCCTCGCCATCCTCGTCTCCTAACGACTCTAGCCCGAACGGGTCCTGAGGATTGACCGGTTGAGGTGGGGCGATGCGTTCGTCCTCTTGTTGAGGCTGCTGCTGTGGCTGCTGCTGCGGCTGCGATGGCGGCTGCTGTTGCTGCAGAGGCTGCTGCTGAAGGGGCGGAACCCGATCGTCGTTCTCGTATGGTGGTGGCAAAGTCTCCGCCTTAATTTTGATTCGAATGGTGGAAGTGGGCGGGACCAAGTCCGACAGTGGAGGAGGAGGAGGCATTGGAACTCGCTGTGGTGGCGGAACATGATCGGACCGAGGCCGAGATTCGTACTCCCGTTTGATTCGATTTACTGCCTCTGCGATAGCGTTGTCCATCTCTTCTTTTTTGCGTTGTTGTTCCTCTGGGGTGATCATTCCAGAGGGTGTGGACACTGAAGTAGTGGATCCAGAAGTAAGAGAGGGGTCTGTTCCTATTATGTATGAAGAAGAGCTACTACCTGACGAATTGGATGGTGTAGCGCTCGGTCTGTACGAGCAGTTGGACCCTGTGTGCGAGGGAGATGGCGAGGGAGAAGGCGAAGGTGAAGGCGAGACCAAATCAACGGTCTGCGGGTTATTTGTGAACCCTGGCCTGGATCTGAGGAAGACTACGTAATTAGCTTCCTGCTTGCGCAGTTCTCGTTTTTCGTGAAAAGTCATTTGGTACCCTTTCGGGTCATAAAAGTCTTTTATGTTGATGTTGGGGTTCTCCGCAGCGATCCGAGCAACCGCCTGTGCGTTGACAATTACAATTTTGTCAGACGTCAAAGTGGAAGACATCCCCGGAGCATCAATTCGAGGATCTCTAAACGTGAAAGAAATCGGAAAGTTGCGCCCAATATCCTCCAAATCTCTCCTCGTATTAGGAAAGTTGCGACCTGTCTGTAAAGGTGCATTGGCCGCCTGTTTTGGCCTAGTTTTGGCGTCGATCTTTTCGATAAGACGGCGCCTTTCATCTTTCAAGCGTGACCATTGTGTTTTGGCATGCGCCCTGCTTTCCTGTGTGAAAGTCTTACAAAACATTTCGTACGGGTCGTCGTTTGGATTGACTAGCCGCATATCATTTTCGAAAGCCTGAGCTAATTCCCCGTAAACATTCAAAGAGTCGCGAAATCTGCCTTCGCTTAACAATTCGAGTCGCCTCATGTCGGCCTCGACCCATTTAAGTCTATCATTTAATATGCGGAGTGGGAAATCTTTCTTTTCTACACTGCCACACTGTTCTTTGGCCCCAAGAACTCTTTTCCTGGGATCCATCATGAGGCTCGCTGTCATAATGCCTTTATTTTTAAGGTCCCTGTATATAAGGGCGAGATCGAAGGGGTAGCCTGCACCGTCTTGGGGTTGATAGGCCATTGTTGTAAGTCGAGATTGAGTGTAGAAGGTGAGTGTCTGGTCTGTTCAGACGAATGTGTGTGAGTGTGGGCTGATGCCGGGTTTACCCGTCTTTTTATACTCGGGCGAGGGCGAAACTGGTTAGATTGATGGTGCGCTTGCCCGTGCGCAGTCGCAAACCAGTTATGATGGCGAGTGTCATGTGATTTAAATGAGTATTTGTCTATTTTTCTCGTTATTTACATTCTTATTAGTTTTTGTAAAAGTTCCGACTTTTTATTGTTGTCGGCTCTTCGCTCGGTCATTTCCCGTTCGGAAGTTGTTTATGTTACGCAAAATAGTGCGTAAGTTCCGTTTGTCATTATTTTCCCCGCTCATGCGCGTGGTCACGTGACATGAACTGTTCCTCGCGTCCAATCGCGAGTGGTGAGTTACTTATATCTGGATTGAACTGCTTTCCCCGCGTGTCAGCTGTGTTTTATTGTTAGTCTCGCATTAAATGAAGTGGAATTATTTGTCGAATTGAATATACTTCTTCGCGAGGTGGTTTGATTTCATTTAATCGTGTATTTGTTTGTTTTTTAGGTATGAGCATTGTGCATTTCCGGACTTGTCCATCTGGATCTCTGATTATGTCCTTTATTCTGCCATATGGCCATTTGTGTCTTTTGTCTTTTTCTGACGTCATCAGGATGCACATTTCGCCGATTTTGGGGTCATCTCTGAATTTCGTCCATTTTGGATAGCTGCGCAGCTTGTCTATGACTGCAGTTGTCCAATCGTTCCAGAAATTATGTATTAAAGTCTGTACTCCTAAGTATAGCTCTGCAAATTGGCTGTTTTTGTTTATTATTTCGAGCTCACTATTGTCAATTTCGAGTCCGCTTTTTAATATGTCATTAATGCATAGTATTCGATCGATATTTTCTGTGTCTACGTAATCTATTGGTCGATCGTTTATAAGACATGTGATCATTTCAGCGTACGTGTATAAGCTGTCTAGTGTGAATTCTGTGGTTTTAAGGTCTGGAAGTCTTTGTTTCGCTAGTTTGACCATTATTTCTGAAAGCCCATTATTTTGTGGGCTATATACTGGTGAAAAGTCCCAGTCTTCGATGTGTAATTCTTTTATTATTTGATCTGTGTCAGGTACTGTCAGTTTTTTAGCTGCAAGGAATTGCGCGGCATTGTCTGATCTAATTGTTCGTGGAACGCGTCTTTTGCTGCTAAATCGCTGCAGCGCTGTTAGTACGTGTTCAGTTGCTAAACTTTCGGTTATTTCCATATGAAAAGCGTGTGTTTGTTGGCAAACTATGACCAGAAAGTAGAAATCGTACAGTGGCCTTCCAATTTTGACTTTTATTGGGCCGGCAAAGTCGATTGAGACGTTTTCAAATAAGCGCAGTCGATCCAGTTGAAGATCCGGAAGCGCTGACATGTGTTGACTTTGGTATGGTTTGCCTTTAGCTTTATTGCATTCATAGCAGTGTCTGATAATGTCTTTCGCCAAAATTCTTAGTCCTGTTATTTGGAAGAATCTGGAAACTTCCGTGATTGTTTCTCTCAATGAGCAGTGATTTATTTCATGGATGTCTTTTACAATTATGTGTGTCAGTGCATGTTTACGTGATAACAATATTGGCCTTCTTTGGTAAATTGATATGGCTGTTGAGTTTTCAAGTCGGGATTCCCCGCGTATGACGCCATTTTGGTCCACTTTGGCATAAAACTTTTGTAGATCATCCTTTAGGTTTCGATCTTTGCCAGAAAAGGATTCTTTTTGTGCTTCTATGATTAGGAATGTTAATGCCTGTCTGTTATTTTCCAATACTGATGTGGCTTCTGTCTTTAGATTGAAGCTTTCTAGAATTTTTCTGGCTGTTGGTCGATTCTGGCATGCCTTTCGTGCCAATTTTACCCTTATGTATTTGAGCCAGATTGCTGCTTGAATGAGTGTGTGTAGACTGTTGTAATGTTTCTTTACGTAGTCATTTGTGAACATTGGTTTGTAGCATCTGTCGATGTATTTGAAGACATCGACGTGTTTCTCTGGCCAGGTCGCATTTATTTTGAATAATGGTCTAAGCTTGTCAAATGACATTGAGGGTATGTAATTGTGTAATTTGAGGTGGCTGAAAAGGCATATTTTTGCCATAGATGAACGGAGTTCTTCTTCTTCTTCTTTTGGCATGTTTTGGAATTCTTCATCTGATGGATATGTGTAATCCGGATTTTCAAGGTTCGGACCTTTGAACCAAAGTTCGCTTTGTTGAACAAATTCGTCAAATGTGAGGCTGCGAGTGCCCTTGTCTGCTGGATTGGAATTTGTTTCAACGTAATGCCATTGGTCTTTGTCAGTCTTTTCTTTTATTGTACATGTTCGCGTTGCCACAAATGGAATAAGTCTTCTTTTTGACCTTTTGATCCAGTGTAGCGTGCATTTTGAGTCGAGATAGTAGTGGACGTCTGTTTTTTCCACATGCATGTCAATTAGGTCAAGTTGGGTCGAAGTATTCGGTGTTATTTGTGTGGCACATACTGCGCCCATTAATTCGGCTTGTGGAATTGTTCGTCCAGATGCTGAAATGAGCTTCTTTTTGGCTACAATCAAGTGAGCCATGATTTTCGTCTCGTCCATGTCATTTTTGTAGATTGTGCGTAAGTACACTGCTACGCAGTAAGCTTTTTTGGATGCGTCACAAAATGCATGTAATTCGCGTTTAGTGACCTTAATGTGAGTAGTCACATAGCGTGGAAGTTTTATTTCGTCAATTCTTATCGCCTCGTTAGCGAATTTTTGGAAGGCTTTGAGTATTGGGTCGATCCTGTCATCTTTGTCTGTGAAAGAAGCCAGTTTGTCATCCCAATCTATTTTTAGCGTATCATTTAAGCCCCAGACTTCTTGGGCTATGAGTCGTCCTTTTAATGTGAAAGGTGCTAAGAGGTCATGTGGATCAAAGATTTGGGCTACCACTGATACTATGTATCGTCGAGTAATATTTTTAAGGTCAGAGTCCGATATGTTAAGTTTGAGTGGTTTGAAGCAGATGAGGTCTTCTTCTGAGATCCAATTGATGCCAAGAGCTTTTACATTTGGAGTTTTCGAGTTTATTTCGAATGATGGGTGCCAGTCTTCTGTTTCAATTTGTTTCATGAAGTCTCTGTCTGAGGAGACCCATTTTTTGAAGACCATTTTGGATTTGGCGTGGGCATTTTTGCAGTCATTATACACGCTGAGAGCTTCTTCTGTGGAATTGCAGCTGAAGATGATATCGTCCATATAGAGGCATTCACTGAAGACATACTCAGTAATTGGATGTAGTTTATTATCTTTAGCTATTTGTTTCATTGTATAAAGTGCTGCATAAGGTGAGGCTGCATTGCCAAAGACCCATGATTCGAACTGGTAAGCTTTACCTCTGTGGATCATTCTGTGGAAAGGTTTGTCTTCTTCCATTAGATGTACATTGAGGAACATCTTTTCTGCGTCTGCTATATAGCCGTGTTTTTTCAAGCGAAAGCGAATCCAGATTGACCATATGTCTCCTTGTAGCTTTTCGCCAGTTAGTACTTGTGAATTGAGTGAGAGTCTTTCTGGACCATATGGTCTGGCTGCGTCCATGCAGACTCTGACTTTTGTGGTTAGTCTGTCAATTTTTATAACCATTACTCGAGGTATGTAGAACCCCACTAGCTTGTTTTCATCGTCTCGTAATAATCGAAGGCAGCCGTATTTGACCATTTCATCGATAGTGTCATCCACTTGTTTCATAGCTTCCGGCCCGAGTCTGTCTTCTTGTTTCATTTCGAAGTTCAGTACTTGGTAGTAGTTATTGGGAAGAGGTGGTGGATCTGGATATGTGTGGAATGGTACTCGCATAGCTAGGTTGCCTTTGGAGGTTTTGTGGATGGTTCCTTGTATTATGTTCCGAGCTTTCTTTTCTTCGTACGTTAATAAGTTTTCAGGATCTGCTTCTTTGAGGCCTTGTGAGTCGTCATCAAAGAGAGCTTTCATTATGTGTTTGAGCTCGGGGCATTCTTGATCAATCACTTCGTGAGTTAAGAGTGCAACTTTTTTGTTGAAATCTGGATTCGTATAGGTCAGTGTATTACCGAACACTGTCTCTCGTACTAGAGGTGAATCCGGATTTGGTCCTGTTGTGTCTTTAAAGCTTGTATGGAGAGCCGGGTAGTTGATGCCCAAAAGTATTTCAACTGGGCCATCGTGGAGTTCTGGGAATTGTATTGGCTTTAGAAAGTCGAATTGTTCCTTTAGTTTTTTGTAATCCGGAAGAGCAATTAGTTTGTTGATGCCTTCTGATGTGTAAGCTTTGATTTTGAAGCTTTGTTTGGTGGGAAGAACCGGTTTAATTGTGAGTTCGCATTTGTGACTTTCCATTTTTTGTATTTTATTATTAATGGATGATACATGATATGTGACTTTTTGGCCGACTAAGTTTAAATCCTTGTATAGTTGATCGCTTATGAAAGAGCTGCTTGAAGCTTCATCGAGGACCATGTTTGTTTTTATCTGTTTTATGCCATTGCAGACTATGACTGGTACTACTCTGAAGCATCTTGATGTGGATAGTTTCTGTTTTTTGAGTTCTCTCTTCATTTGGATCAATTGCATGGCCACTTCTTTAGGCAGAGTTACGTGGGGTCTGCGTTTGATTGGTTGCTTTCTAAAAAAGCTGTTTGTCGGTCAGACATGTCCTTCACTGAGTTAGCTATTGTAGCGAGTGTGGTCTTGACATTGTCGAGTTCTGTTTTAACGTCTTTGTTTGCTCTTTCTGTCCTGCGATTTTCAAAATGCTTGTGCATGAGGGTGTGGTGGGGGCTGCCACAGTGTTTGCATTTTGTCGCAGTGCATGTGCGTCTGATGTGTGTGGATTCTAAGCATCTCATGCATGCTTTTGATGCCAGACATTTTTCATATTTTTCTTGAGCGGACATTTTCATGAAAGTCCGGCATCGTGGGAGCAGGTGATTTGCTATTTTGCATATTGGACACTCAGTCATTGTTTGATCCTTGACTGCTGTGGACATGCACTGAATGTCATCATTATCATCCTCAAGTTCTGACTCATCTGTGAAAGAGTCCGGATCTGTTTCATTGTCCTCATTAGTGCACAGTGTAATAGTTTCAACTTTTTTGGTTTGAGGTTTGGCTTCCTTGAGTTCTTTTTCATACGAGAATTGCCTGCTGAGGTTGAGATGCCAGTCCATGTATTGTGTGAGGCTGGCCATGTTCTTTTTGTAGTTTTTGTTCTCGATGTAAGTCTCGAATGACATTCGTGAGTCTTTGTTCCATTTGATCATGTAAAATATGGACTCGATTCCCATGTCTGCTGTGCATTCTAATCGTCTGGCCTCTTCCTTGAAGTGTCTGATGAGGTCATTGATCAGAGTTTTGTGGTCCAGAAGGGACTTGCGTTTGGTGTGATCGAGTGGTTCTAGCTGTGTGATTTTGTTCAATAGATAGCTTTTTTGACCTTGTGTGTCAGCGTAGAGGCTGTCAAGTATTTCTAGGGCGTTAGCAAGGTTTTTGAGGTTCCATGGTTTCAGGTTTTTGAGTTCTGTCATTGGCTCTCCCTCAATGCTGTCCATGAGCATCATCATTTTGTGTTCAGGGGATATGGCAGTGTTTTTGATGATTCTTATGAAGAATCTTTCCTTGAAGTCAGCATAGTCGCCGACGTTGCCCTTAAATTTGGTCTTGGGAATTTCATTTTCCTTTGGAGCTCTGTCTTTTTTCGTATCGTAGATTTGGCTCATTAGGAAAGCTCGTTTGTAGAGATCAGACCAGTCTGTGATGACAGACTTCTGTTGCTTCCTTGCTGATGGGTGTTTGAGTGTTTGTATGAGGACATATGGTTCATCATCCTCTGATTCGTGCATGTAGAAGTCATTGTGGTCATTTCTGGAGCTTCTTTGTCGGCGATTTCGTCCCCTTGTGTTTCCCCCTCTGTTTGAATTTGTTGGAGGTGGGTGATTAGGTTCCGGGTCCGGATTATCATGATTTGATTCATTTGTGAGGTCCGGATTGGGTGGTGGAGGAAGAATGTGTGTGGGGGTTGGCTCTGTTTTTTGGTCAAACATTTCAACCAGTTCAGCCAATGTTTTCTGTTGCGGGCTGGGTTGTTTGGAGACATTCATTGAGGACATTAGATCGTCCATTGTCTTGTGTAGTTCTGCTTCGGCTGGTTTTGGTTTCCATTCCGGAAGCGTTTTTCTAAGCTCATCAATGAGCTCCTTAGCTGCTTTTGTAATCCGTGTTATGTGGGCTTTGAAGCCACCTGCTTCTTGGGATGAGATTACTTTGCTTTTTGTTAGTGCATCCCGTGCTTGAGCGGCGTAGTCTTCAAGCTCTTTTTGTTTGTCTGTCATGACCGTGTAGTTTTTGAATTGATCCACTTCTTTTTGGCCTTCAGCCATAGCTTTAAGGGTGGACTGCATGTCATCAAACTGTCTTTTCATTTTTTGATAAGGTGCATCAAAGCGAGGGTCTTTTGCATTGTCTTTGGAAGGTGCTTTTGGGGGCTCTTTGCCTGGTTGCGGGACTTTTGGTATTGTTCCAGTTTGTTTCGGTGGGTTTGCTTGTGGTGGTGGAGGTGCAGTTTTGGGAGTCTCATCTGACCTCAGAATTTCTTTTTCAGTAAGGAATTTCTCCTGTGTGTTCAAGGAGATGCGTGAGATGTCAAGACCTCCATCCATTGAGTACATGAATGAAGAGTCTGGGAAGGACAGGTGTGTGCTGTCCGGATTTTCCTTTTCGTTTTGGCCTTGAAGTCTTTTGACTGTTGAGCTGTAGACTCTGAGTCTGAGTCTCATTTTGTTCCAAGTTTCCTGGAGCTTTTGAGCGTGGTCAATTATGAGGTCAGATTCCTCGTCATTGTCAGCTCGTGCCTCGTATATGGCCGAAATGAGCTCCTGGGCTTGTTTAGCTGATTGTCTGGCCTTGAGGATTTCTTGTATGTATTTCGGGATGTCAGCTTTCATGTCCTTTGGACTCGTTTGGCTCCATTCGGTTATTTTGCTTTGTACAGATGCAATGATCTCTTTTGCTTCTGTTTCGAGTTCGTTCCAGTTGGCGACTTCGAATTCACTGTCTGATGTCTGTTTGGATGCCATGTTAGAAGTGATTGGACTATGTTCAATTATATTTGACTTTTATTATCGTGATTGGTGTACAAGGTAAGTTTTGGTAATGACACTGTATGTAGCTTGAAGATGACGATTAGCTTCAAATATTGTCCTTCGGATTTCGTGGTGACGTTGTAATGGGAAGCTTCGGCTGTTTGTGAGGCTTCTTTGATATTGTCTGTAAATAGAAATGTCTTTTAGAATGGTGAATATCGCGATTGGATCACTTCTGTTGGCTAGGCCTTGATCCGTTCGTTTGGTTCTAAAGACTTTCAATTATGGGTGAATTTCGTCCGGGTCAAAACTGCTTTTGGCTCGGGAGAAATTGTCAGTGGGGAATCCAACGCGTTAGTACGTGACTCTTTTTGCTTTGGATTCGTGGTTTTGAATTCGAAACTTTAGTCTATGACTCTTTTTGTTTCAAATTCTGGGTTTAGCGTGTGTGGCTAGTGCGGTATGAGTGTGATTTGAGAATCTCAGGAAAATTGTCTTGGTTCACCTGTTGTTCACTTGGGCGCCATGAAAGGAAGATCTGCTCCAAGAATCTACGTTTGGAGAGATGTTGCCGACGTGCCAAGAGAGGACTTAGCTCAGATTGAACGATGAAGTGAAAGTAATACAACTTTACTATGTGATAAACAAAACGTGACTGCGGTTTATTGAGCTGACGATGCGTTAGCTGATTTTACATAATCAAGGGCGGGAAAATTCAAATACAAATAACTTTCTTCAATTGACTCATTTCATACATAAGTCTTTTGGTCATAAAAACAGTTCTGACCTTAAAAAAATAGAGTGGATTATAGTGATTGTGTTACATAGAATAAAATATTGAAATATTCTTAAAATCTCAGTTTTTGTATAAAAACTGAGGCTCATGATACTTACTCACTCAGTTTTAATGTTGTTCTAATCAACATCTATTAATGATGATTTTTGAAATCTTAAAACCATTCAAAGTTATTGATTAGAACAATTTCACAAATTATTGAATTGCAAGCAGAGCCATCTCTGAACAGTTTACTAAGTTCAATTTAAGAAAACAGATAAAATACCGATTTAGTAGGTATATTAAGTCGCTACTTTTGAACAAGAATACGGCTAGAACCGTAACGCTTTGATTACATAAATCGATCGGCAAATACATACTTTATAAAATTTTCAAACTGGCTTTACTACATACTTACTACATACTTTTTGTTTTGTGGGGTACACTTTTCGGAGCCACTGGACTCTTATTTCAAAAATATCTCACAGTGCCCCTTAAAACCTTGAATCCTATTTGAGGAGAAATATTTTTCTAACATACCAAGAAGTCATAAGAATGAAATAAGCTTTCGCGAAAAAAACGATTGCATTTTCACCCAAGTAAGTTGCGCCACCTGGTCGGAACTTATGTAACTTACGTTGAAGATGATTATGATTAAGTGCTACAAGCTAACTGATCATCTAGCTACAGATTCTAGAAGGAAATATTTGAAGTAATGAGTAAGGTGCTCCTACGAATTTACTAAAAAGTTATAGACTTGGAAAATGAATCATTTCTCATTGGCTGTATTGGTAATGTAAATTTGGTCAAGTATCAGAAAGCACTATAAAGAAATTATTCTCAGTCATTAATGGTGCCAATAATTCACGCCCTACCTCAACAGCTCCTGCCAGTGGATTTAGTTTTCCTGGTAACTAAAAGCTAGTTTTTTAAAACTGCTGCTGGTGAATAGTAAAGCTCATTCATGTACTAGGGATCATTAGCCATTGCCAATCAAACTGAGTCCGAGTTAGGCAACTTGCCCTCCACTAAGGCAACCACAGAAAATAGTGATGTGAATTATACCGTCATTCCAGACTGTCAAAGTAGCCACCCTGGTACGAAATCGTTGAGAATTCTCAAGGGGTCTGAGGTGGGCAATTCGACTAAATATCCTTAGATGGCAAGTATCCGATTAAAAAATGCACGCTTTTGCTCAGGAAGCATCATTTCTGAGTCGAAAATATTGACTGCTTTGCATTGCACCTTGGAGGAAGGTTCGAATGTTGAGCTCTCCGCGTCAGACTATACTGTATACGTTGGATCCAACGAGATCCACGGGCCGTTTGAATTTTCCGTCAATTCTATCGTGAGGCCCCAAACGGACGAGCCCAGGCCAGATTTTGCCATTTTGGTTCTGAGCCAAGCTTTACCTTTGGATGATCCTTCTGTCAAGCCTGTATGCTTGTCAGGTGCACCAACAGAGGATCTAAGCCCTGGCACAGTTGTCACAACTATGGGATGGGGAAAGCCATCAATCGAATATGGTCCTCTATTGAGTCCATTATTAAAGGAAGCCACCATCGCAATAGTTCCGGACTCAATTTGCCGGCACCATGATGACACTAATTTCTTTTGTGCCAAGCATTGCCATGGCGTTACCTGCACGGGGGATGATGGGGGTAAGTTGATTCATGAATTATAGCATATTATCGAGATGAAACTTGGCCGTCCATTTCTAGGACCTGTGGTCACGCAAAGGGATGGGAAATACAGGTCGGAGTGAATTCTCTTGGCCCACCCCTTTACGATCGTGGAGTGAGAGTTGAGTGTGGCTTGTCGCTTCCCATGGGATTTGCGTCCACAACTACTCCAATTTTCATAAACACAGCTGAGCCTTTTAACGTATGCTAAAATACACCTTTTGAAGCTCAGACAGCAATTGCCTATTAGAGCGCAGTATTTGCTCATGCTATGCTTTACCACGTTAGTACATCATCAGAGGAAGGAGCAATTTAGCTCAGGAGACGATTGGCAGGTTCAAATTTACTATTGCATCAGGCAATTTATTCAGTCCTTTTACTCCTACTAAAGACTTCGGCAATTTGATTCCAAATGCTGTTCTGCCGATCCTGCTCGAAATCTCTCTTTAACTGAAGGAAGCTCTTCATCGCTTCAGCACTTATGGGACTTTCCAAACTGATAGAGCTCGCTATGGTGGCTTTGGCCCCCAGCAAATTTCCACGTTCACATTGGAAGATCAAGAGTCCTTCCATGGCTCGAGATTTGGCCTCAACAGGCAAATCAAACTGCAAGCTGAGTTCCAAGAGCTTTCTGAAAAAGAACTCATTTTCATAGTTGGTCGCTCTGTTGACAAGATGGTCGAAGTTGAGAAATCTGGGGAGTCTTGCGTTTTCCTGAATGATTTGGTCTGAATGCGACTGGTGCTTGAAGTCGTCACTGAAGAAGAAAGTCTCCCAGTAGAGAGCCAGCAAGTCAAAGTGGTCGTGGGCCATATTCAGTTGTTTGGCAAACTCATAGACCGCCCTCGTGTCTTCTTTGGTCAGCAAAGATTCTTCCATGAAAAGCCTGAAAATAGTTCTGAGAAACGGTGTGGCTTAGATACAGGCTGACTATACCTGAGGTAGAGCAAAACTCTCCGGAGCAGAATGTCAACCATTTGATCTGACACTTGATACTCGTCTTCGATGAGACTTTGATACAAAGTCAGCATTTTGAGCATGGATTCCTGTTTGTCTGACTTCCAGGCGAAGTGGATCCTCTGGCACCTTTCGAGCACTTCTCTATCGCTGACTAAGTCATACAAGTCTGTAGCGATGGGCAGAGCAAGCCTCAAATGTTCCAAATTCTCTGCTGAACCTACACAAAGGAAAATTACTCACTTTTCTTAGTGAGCTTCAAAATATGGTATTAGGAAAAGGTCGCTTCAACATATTGTACAGTATGCACTAGTAGGGCTTTTAAGAAGAGAGTAGTCAGCTCTGCTCTTTGTCTTGGTAGCCTAAATCTGATGCCAGTTGATGGCAGCATGGATCCAAAAACGGAATGCAGGATTTGCGGAGAGAAAGCCAAGCCAAATAAGACTTTTCATGCTCATTACGGAGTCATTTGCTGTCTTGGCTGCAAGGCCTTCTTCAGAAGGATTCACCAGGAGAAAAGAGATGTCGACAAGTTGGTATGCAAAGGGGACTACGGCACCTGTGATATCACTGCCATGCGAAGGGGGAAATGCAAAAAATGCAGATACCTCAGCTGCATCAAAAATGGACTCAGACCAGACCAAGTCTTGAACGAGGAGGAAAGGAAAAAGTTCACATTCAGGAGGAAAGGGGGACAGAGGTACACATTTTCACATCAAAGTACTACTACACTCATAGTTGGTATTAAAGAAGTACTTTGAATTGGCTCCAGGGTGGAAAGTTTAGTCTTTGACAATCACGAGGAGACCGAGTTCAACTCTGAGCTGAAGATGGCCATGGAGTCCTTGATTTCGCAATACTCAGCCGTCGACATGGACTTTCGGATGGATGAGGACGCTGTTAAAATGGTCATTTCAGGCCACTTGAAATCGAACTGGTCTATTAGCCATACTGAAGCTTTCCTACGGCTCATCCACCAGCAGAGTAGCTTTTTCTCAGAATTTGCTCTTCAAAATCCATACTTGAAGAGCCTTCTGAGCCTGGACCAAGACATTTTGATACGGAACAATTCCCATTTGTTCAATTTCTACATCATGGCTAGGTACATGGGAGCGAGCAATGGTCTCGATCAATTGATTTGGCTGCTAGGATCCAGATTATCCCTCTTAAGTAAGTAATCGAATAGAAGAGTGCTTCCTGTCTTTTCTGAAAATAATACCTATGTGGCACAATTTTGCAAGGCAAATGAAGTATGGCTAGGCTGACGATGCATACCTCTTTTAAAATTGATACATGTCGATTAGGCTTGACTGAAATCCAGCAATTGGTAAAGGTCCCTTTCAGTGACCTGAATAAAGATGGCGTCTTGATTCCGATAGAAGAGCACAAGCTGGTGGCCAGCTTTGAGCACTCCATCCAGCTCATGCAACAGCATTTCAACTACCCACAATTCTACAACGGAGCCATTTCTTTTTTCCTGCTCTTCTCCACAAGACACTGGTCAGGCCCAGAATGCGAAAGGCTTCACGAGCAGCAAAGAATTCATTCCATCGGTCTCTTAGCCAGGGACATTGTCAACTTTGGCTGCCAAAGCCTCAACATTGGAATGCTTGATGAACTTGTAATGACGCTGCGAACCATGCAAATGATTATGAACGAGCAGAAATCTTCTCTGCTCAGAAAAGTTCATTCCTTCCAACGCTTCCTTGCGCACGATAACGAGACTCGATGGGTCGATAAAAAGTTGGACATATACAACGATGCTCTGAGAACTTTTCAGATGTCCAGCAGCTTCATACAGATGCTGATTGACTTCAATAATGGAGATGTCAACATCAGGCCCCAAATCTGCGTCTTGTCATCTAACATACTCATGAAAAGGTTCCAGTACATGATCAGTCACCTGCTGCCAGAATCTAAACATGTCGGCGGCAAGCAAATGGCTTGGCTGAAAGTTGCCGACACCAATGTGCAGTCTGCCATGTTCCTCATGTTTGTCAAGTCAATGGAAATGGAGTCATTCAAGGATCAACTGGAAATCATGACGAATGACGATATTTCACATGACTTTCCAGAAGGTACGTATTACTTTTTTACCTTCAAGACGCCTTGAGGTAAACTAAGTCTTCTGTGCATAGAAACCTAATCGAAAAATTGAGCTAGCATCATGACTAAGTCACATAATATTTGCTCTGTTCTCTCTAGTGGATGGAATGCCTCCCCTGACAGTAGAAAAATACAATGGAAAAAATCCAATCTACAAAAAGCATCAGAAGTTCCAGCAATGCCAACTGAGAAGGTCAATGAAGCCATTCACGACCAGAAAAGAACTAACTACTCTGGCTCTATATATCATGATCTTGAATTGTCCAGACTACATGGATGTTATCAATTTGAGGCAGTTTTTTCTTAGCATCATGTACAGAAAAGTATCCAATTTGAAAGAGTTTCAAGGACAGCAACCGGAGTATGTGGTCCATGACTTTTTTGAGAGCCTCAATGCCTATGGAGCACTGATGGAAAAAATGGCCAACGAGTTTGAGCCGAATTAATGAGTTGCTTTGAAGCCTAAGCGATCCCTTCTCTTCGAGGAAAAATTATAAATGTCCAGTACTTACAGTTGTTTGATAATATGGCCTTGATTGTATCAACCGACGGAGAAATTCCCTTCTTTGTCTCGTCTTGAATAGCTTGAACAGCCCCCTCAAAATCCTGATTGTGCAATAGCTCCAGAATTTGGATGTCAACCATTTCTTGTAGCACTTTGAAGGACACTCGACCCAATTTTTCTTTTGTAAACTCACTGTGGTCCAAATTTCTCAGCATGTCACGAATAAAGAAACTCTTGTTGTTCTCAGTCATTCTGGGATTCACTAAAGCTTTCTCAAACTTAGGATATTTTCCCAAAAGTTTTTCTATTGAAGGGTTACTTTTCAAGATGCCTTGAGCTTTGGTAGCTGTTTCAGGGCTTTGCAGGAAATGTACATAAATAATGTAGGGTAAAAGTGGCACTTTTGACTTCAATTTGTCCATGAGCACTTCTAAAAAGTTAATGGCAGGTTCCAGGTTTTGCTCTGTGATCTTCTTAAGCATAACTGAAAATGTTGAGATAACCAAGGGCCCCAATTCAGTTATCACTTCAGCATCTTCTAAATTTTTCAGGAAAAATTCCAAAATGGCAGCCATTTGAACTAAACAGTTAGAGTAGAGGCCAGAATTCCACAAAGCCAACGATTTGCATGTAAGCATTTGGTACGCAACCACACTTGGCCACATTTCCTCATTCTTCTTAAGCAAATTGTCCACAAATGTTTCAATGCTTCCAGGATTGAAAATTTTAGGCACATTTCTGCTCACAACTTTGTGATTTTTCTCATACTCCTTGGCATACTCTTGTAAATCTGCAATTAGGAACTCACAGATGATCTCCAGATTATTGTTCAAGATTCCCTGAGAATTGATGATATCTTCATGGAGGAAATATACCAGCCACTGGGTATAAATAAGATTTTTGTTGGAAAACTCCAAAGGCATCAATTGAAGCTTAGCTCTATTTTCAAGAATTTCAACAATTCTATAAAAGCATTGGAAGTATAGCAATCCTCCAGAAACATTCATGTAAGCCGGAGCCGCATCCATTTTCTCCATATATTCCTCTAGATTCCTGTAATGACATAGCTATTGAAAAACAAACCCCACATCATCTTTCAGGTTTCTACAACTTTAGCCATATTGAAGGGGGAAAAAAGAAGCCTCAAGACTAAATCATTCATGAGCTGACATGTCTTAGCGTAACCTTCAAAAAAATCAAATGTCATCAACGAAATAGGAACCAGTGGATTTTGGAATGATGAAAAAACACTTAGAAGAGACTTAGATTCAAACTAAAGTCTTGCAAGACTAATGTGAAAATGGTGTACCTTACTGATGATTCCAGGTGTGAACCTTTTATCTCCTTCAAATTGTGAAAGTCTTGATAGTGACTCTTCTTCATCGCAGCCTTGTAAGTAAAACTTACTTTCCGAACAAATTCGTCACAAGTGACTTCAGCTTGAGCAAGATTTCGGGCTAAACTTAAAGATTTCTGCACATCCGGAAAACGCAGCTTGGAACGCTGACCGTGAATGAGCTTTGATGACAAGCCTGAGGGAAGCCTTCCGGACTTTTCTGTACCATAAAATCGAGAATTAACAATAAATGTCTGGTAGGGGCGAAATTTCAAGCCATGAGCCATCATTTTAAAACTTTGTTTTTGATTTGCGAAATGAAAACATTGACAGCGGATAAAAGGTACAATTCATGAAAAAGTAATCGAGTAAAATATTTTCTCCATTATTTATTAGAGTGCGCACATTTTAATAGAATTAAAATTGTGTAAAGTATTCACTTTTGTTTAGCTACTTTTCTCCACGGAAATCCATGTCACAATCCCGACAGCAAAGCCCCACAAGATAGACAGAAAAATGGCTAGACTGATTTTGTGCGTAGCATAATTTTTCTCCTCAAGAAACCCCCCCATAAATTCGGCTTTGAATTGGTTGTCAATATTGTTTTTTCCCTTGTAATTAAGCTTCAGTAAGATTGCATGCATAAGTAAATAGATAACAACATAGACTGCCAAGACAACTGTCATGTCTGAAGACATTTCCACATCATCATAAACAAAGCCATAAAATATAGTTAAAATTCCAAATCCAAAGGCCATGTGACCTACTGTACCATGAACAAGGTTGAACAGCCATCTTGAGTCTAATTGGAATGTAACCTTTTTGCTAGCAGCGCAAATGCCCAAAAAGGCTAGAAGGCTAGCTGACGCGTTTCATTGCTTACATTTACATAGACTGTCCAGATAGAAATGTAAGCACTTTAACAAATGCTGGTTAATTTTCATGATACCCTTTAAAAATCGTGCCTTTATAAAAATAACTACAATATACTACTTTAGTAAATTGATCTGAGAAACTTGAGCAGAATCATTGCTTGAGCAAAAAGGTTACCATCTATGGTGGTTGGTCTAAAAAAGGCCAAAATGGGATTCAGAATGGCCAAGCTCATGCAAACCAGTCCGAAAATAGGGTGAGGATTTTCCTCAACGTGGCTCCACTCCAGAGGTTCCAGTTCTTCTTTGGCAAAAATGATAATGAGAGCAGCAATGCTTAGAATCAAGGCTAAGGCCATGAAAAATTGATGCATGCGAAACCAGGAATCTTTTTGCGCGATTCTCTTATCGCAGACTTTCTTAAAATGCTGAGCTATCATTATCCCCGAAGCAGCTGAGCCCATCCAAGCCAAAATCATGATAGTAGCATGGCTGATGTATCTCCAATCAGTGTGGCGAGCATGTCTTTGGTCTGGTTTAGTTAAGGCTAAATTAAAAATAGTTTATTTTAAGGCTCGGATTCGCGGATTTTCTACTATACTCATTTCTTCGCGCGTATGTGCTCTTGAAGTGTGGCGTTGTATTTTTCCATTTGCTGAGATGGGCCCAGTAGCCAAAAGTAAATAGTATTTGCCTTCACTCAAATCCCAAACCCTTTTCTCGGCATCTTCGGGCTGAACCAAAGTCATTTTTTCAGGAATCGAAAACTCGCATGATTTGCCCTAATTGCTCAAAATAAAGAGGAGGCAGTGTACTTGGCAAGCTAATATATACCAAATCTATGTTAGTTGATGACATTGGAACCGGCTGATCCCCCTCCAAAGAGGCTTCGAAGTTTTGCTCGCCAATGTTGTAGGAGTATTCTACACTGTTGCCACCTAAAATGACATCCGCAAGTTGATTAGTAAGTGAATGCTAATTAAGCGCGCTTTACCAAATTACTTGCGACATTTCCCTGATTAGGGCAAGAAAAGACCAAATCATCTCCCATACCCTCATCATGTGAAAAACCAACCGCAATGTAGAGACTGGGATTTGAAGTGCCGAATTGGTGATGCAAAATCATGTGAAATTGCTTCTTTTCACTCTCATGCTTGTACTTCACCTACATTTTGCTTAACTCAGTATGTGCGGGAATACTCAACATTTTGGCATTTACCATAGAAATGCAATCTCCATTTTCGACGCAATTTTCGAGGCTTTTGTCATATTTGGTACCAAAGCAGCCAAACTCTTCGAAGCATCCCTCATAATTCGGATGCAATTTGCCATCAGTCGCATGGCAGCCATTTAGGCCGAGCGAAAAAGTAAAGTACGAAATCAATATAGCTTCTAGCATTCTGTCTTTTCCCAATCAAATGTGAGATGCAACTGAGACAAATGTCATTTGTGCAGCCTTTTTTCAGCAGCCTTAAAAGTCAAGGATTTCCCAAGGAAAATTCCAGAATCAACATTTATTTTTGGAAGCTTTGATGAAGTGGCTTCAGCTTCATATATGGATCATCTACTTATAACAAGTCTTCACATTCAAATGACCCCTATAAGAATTACAAGCGACGTTTCTTATGTCAAGAAAGAGGCCTCTAGAGGCTAAACTACTAATTT
The DNA here is from genome assembly GCA_019096065.1 of Paracyclopina nana. NCBI lineage: Eukaryota > Metazoa > Arthropoda > Copepoda > Cyclopoida > Cyclopettidae > Paracyclopina > Paracyclopina nana. The sequence continues at coordinate 9,493,901 of JAGUCH010000001.1, read as the reverse complement.
TTCGGCAAGGACATTGCGCATTAATTATTAAAGCTATTTCTTACTAGCTGATCGTGAAATATTTATAATGTCATTTTCCACGTGAAATTCTGGGCGCTGAGCCGGCAATTTTCTTAATCTGTTTTAAAATGAACCAACTTATCAGCAACTATAACTTTTTGCATTAACTCTTTTTCATATTTTTTGTGGGAAACAAAAGAAATATTTCAAAGGTTGAGAGACGGAGATCCATTAATTCCGTTGCAAGTAGAACATTAAACCATACCCTTTCCACGCAAAGAAGTGTGGCTAATCAAAATGACATACATAATTAATAAATAATTCCAGGAAATGTAACATATGTTTTGGAACCCATTTTAGCCTCAACACGACTCGCAATGCTTGCTTTATGTTTATCTATGTAAAAATATACTGGAAATGGAGCAGAAGAAGCTATGCAAATTCTACCTGACCTGAATTGAGGCCCGAGCAAAAAGCAAACTTTCTTATTTACCAGATTGGTCTGTTTGGGCAAAAAAGAGTTGGATTGATTTAATCAAATATGCTGCACATTTAGAGCCTGTAAAAAGTGAGGCGCATTTCGTGCTATTTTTCTATGTATTCCGTTCCGGGCAAATCTTGAGAAAGGCTTTTCAATTTGACAACAAACCTCATGACAAAGAAATATTTGAGTAGTTTTAGATAAATAATTATTAGCACACTGTCACAATTGCGACTGATGTGGCTCAATGTATTTATTGCTACCAGGTGATCAAGGCTTTATGAGAAAACTTTTTACTTTCGCCATTATTTGACTTTGCAGGGTTGCCAGCTAAGCTTTATAAGGTTTCTTTAGATAACTTTTTAAGAGCACAAAATCTGCTAAGAAGCTTTCCTTCTTTAAGGAACTTTCGCCAAAATCCTACGAAAAGTGCCAAAATGCTGTGCAGCAGAGTTATCGTTGAAAATGCAAAAACGAGCAAAAAGTTTCGCTTTTCAGAAACTTAGGAAGCTTTATTTTCCCACTTTCACTCAGTTTCTCCTCTTCATTCTGAGTTTTTTGCATAATGCATTTTCTATTTGTGAAGCGTTTTAAGCTCATAATTGACGTCTCCTTAGATTTTTCAGATGAATTCTATTTAATTTGAAATGGATCTTAATGTTTACAAAGCAAGCAAAAGAAGGCCAGGTTTGTGCACCATATTTGAGGCAAGCAATCTATGAAGAAAGGCTAGAATGAGGCATAAAGGCGTGAACTTTTCATTGTCAAAAGGTATTTGGCAAAACAGCCGAAAGGAGTAAACTTTTACCCTTTTTTACAGATCAGAAAGAGGGACAAAAAACGACTGGGAATCCAACAAACTTGTGTCCTAGTAGAAGCGATAAAAAGTTGTGGAAAATTGCAAAATCAGGAAATAACTAGTGCATGGGGCAGAAAATAGGTAGTGATTGGCTTTAATGAAATGCACAGAAAAGTTAGATTGATGAACTTGAACGAAAAAGCTGCTCTCTCTCTCTTTATGCATCCACCGTAGCTTGGACATTCTCAGCTTTCACTTTCTCAGAGTGTCTCATACTCTAATATCATGAAAATTTATGGCCTGCACTAATGACAAACTACACCAATTACTTTTTCCTTTTTAACAAAAAATGCAACTTTACCAACTAAATCCTGTTCTTAAATAGCCCATTTTACTAATATCATGCCACTAAAGAATTGTTAAATGTGACATGACAGAAGGTCGGTTCATTATTGTTTTTAGCTAACGTATGAACAAAGTGAACTGAATTTATTTCCTTTTTTCAGTGCGAAGAAACGCATTCGGTCAAATGAAAGGAGAGATAATTTAGCAAAATGTGGGATTTTTTGTGTGTTCAGCTAGGAGTAGGCCAACTCGTTTGGGGGAGAGCATTAAAGACAGCTCTTGAGGAAAATGTCAGCTTATATCCGACACTCACAAAATGCTGCCTTTTTGTCATGTATTTAGCTGGAAGCTACTTTCAATATGAGCCATTCAAGTTATTCTTTTATGGGCTGACTTACATTCTATGTGCAGCCAACCAAACCAAGGCCTGCAAAGATGCATGGCGGTTTCATTAGATTCCCAATAAGCTCTGGTTGACTAATTTGGTTACAGGGAATATATTTGTTAAGATTAAAAGAGCAATTTTCTTAGCCTAAGTCTACATGGTAACCATAAAATAATTGTAAAATTTACCTAAACGATGTTAGCTTTTGTGAGCTACCTGAATGAACGAAAGTTTCTACAAATTCACAGATATGGTCGCAGCATTATATTTCTTCTCTATTTTGCCGTACAGCCCCGATTGACTGAAGCACCACTCTGTGTCAAAATCCATCCACTATGACTTTAAGATCTCCGGCCAACTTTTTTATTAGCATTTCATGTCATCACCTTGTAAAGGCTCAAAGTAAAAGATCATCCGGCTTTTTTAATAGTCCTATGCTCATCCTTTGGCGTTACCAAAAGCGCGTGAGATTACCCGGTGTGCGATTTCGCGTACCAATTGCAGGCGAGGCTGAGCTAGTCAGCTATTTTGCTCTGCGGGTCACAGCTGTCGAAGGTTCATCGTCAGCTTCGCCCTGATCTGGGCATTGCCTTTCGAAAATACTAGTTCCAATAAACTATCGTGATCATAAAACTAGTTGCCGATGGGCCGATTGGATCCTAACGAAGTCCTTCAACAGGATCGGTAAGTGCGTTTATTTTTCAATTCCCGCCAACATTTTTACTGTACATGAAACTAATCCTTTTCCTTCCGTTGGGTCACAGTCAACATTAGCATAAACCAGGGCGGCTGCTTTATTGCACGAGTTTTATGAAGGCCACAACATTGTTTTAAAAGAATTTTTACGAGTAGCCATGAAATGTGTAAATGCAGCTGTAATATTCAGTTTACAGGCTTAGCGACTGGTGCTTCTTCTGCAAAAAAAGGCAGAAAAAATCACTGCAGATGAAGAAATAGGCTCTTTTCCCCATTAAAACCACTGTCACCACTTTTTTCGTTTGTTTTTTGGAAAGCCCAAACTTTGCAACAGTCTCGGTCAAGGGTTGTCTGGAATCCCAAATCCAGACGGTTTACACACACACCTCTGCAGCCTAGCAAATATTGCTGATTTTGCGGAGTATTGATTGATAAAAAGCTTTTTCGTGAATACAGTAAAGTCTGTTTTATCATTTCGGAAGCAGTCTTAAAATGATGTTCGCTGTATCCTTACATGAAGCATTGCACGACAGATCTTAGGAAAAACCATGCCGATTTAGCAAAACTATGCATTTATTTTCATCCACATCAAAGAAAGTGGCAACAACAAAATACCAGCCGAGGTTGAGCTGGATATTTTGCAAGGGCTAAAAAGGTCTGCTTGTAAAATATGGCTTTGATAAAAAATTAGTTTCACTTGAGTTATGAAGCTCATCATCATCATGGCATGATGTTTGCTAATGCCCTTCATTTCAAGAATATTTCCCTTACTCTCTAAAGATTCAGCCCTTCAAAGTGAAAGCTACTCGAGGACCGTCGAAGTCGTCGTCCTGCTCTTCTACTACAAGAAGAGCTCCAAAACTCAGTAATCCTGCAGATCCCTAGCTGGTAAAACATGCAGTAGATGAAATTTTCTGCCAAAACATGAGCCTATAATTTAGATATTTATTGAACAGCACCAAGATAAAAAAGGTAAGTCCAATAACCGATATAAGGACTCAACCTTCTGCTAGGCTAAATCGAGCTCCATTTTTTAAAAAAATATGCAAACGATAGATTGGTGCACTGCTTGCATATGCTTTTAATTAGTGCCTGACGAGAATTATCTTGAGAATAGGTTTTTCAATTAGCTCATTGTTGATCAAAATTTGAATGAATATGGCGTAGTTGTTTTTACAGCTAGGCTTAATTTTAGCCCCATATTCATTCAGTGTCGAATTATTCAAATCATGAGTTTGGTTGAGGAAATTCGAGGACGGGGCTTTACAAAAGCTCAGAAAACATTAGAGTCAAGGGACTCCATAAGCAATGCACAAGTAACGATCACTCCTTACATAGACTTTGCGACCTTTGAAATACGGCAACTCTATTTTTATTAATACATTTGCCTGAGTGGTAGCCTAACCCAAACAAAATTCCCCACCAAAAGTATGCAAATTTTCTGAAAGCTTATATCCAGTGGTATTATTTGGGAGATAATTTAAAATCCTGGCCTAGCGCATCCCATAAATTAAAAACTCATTAAACGTGCAGCTCAGCTTTAGTTAGTTTTTCTGCCATTATGAATAAAACTGACCCCCTCCAAAATCAAAACATCTAACTTTTATTAATTCATAGAAAAATCGCTAGAGTTAACAGGAAAGGAGATACAGCCTAGCAGAAATCAACTTACAGCCAAGGCTTTCCTGGTGTATGAGCTGTAATATCTCCCTTCTTGAGCATTTTGAGGCTTACTTACTAAATAAAGAAAGCTAGAAATGGGATTTTTATTGGTGGTCATTGCTATAAACCGCCTTTAAAAAATTAAAGTTAAAGGTTCAAGAGGTTTTTTTAAATTATGCCAGGATTTTAAAATTACTTCAAATGAACCCTTGGGACATGAGCTTTCTGAAAATATAGATATTTTTTATGGGGTATGTTGTCTGGGTTAGGCTGTCCATCAGGTTAATGTGTAGTTTACTTATAGGAATGTAGCATATCCGAGATGTTACATTAATGCATCAAGGATACCAAGTGTAAAGCAAATACCTGTTTAGCATAGCTGACATGATTAATGTCAGATTTGGTAAACATGATAATAATGACACTTGTGAGCAGATCGTTACTCATAAGATGGGGCTACATCGCAAGTAGGTCCATGCCATAAACTACCTCTTGATGAATAATGGTGGCATACTATTAATATACCACGCACTTTTATTGCCGAAAACTGCCTCGTTTATCATGGCCACCTGCTGTGATTGATGTTGCCCAATAATAAGTTTAACATCAAAATTACAAGCAAGATCTATAAAAATAGAATGACAAGGTACTCTCTTATATGCATGTCGTTCATGTGATTTATTGCTTTTCGGAAGGTAAAAAATTGTCACAAGGCAGAGGAGCTATGCTATCAAACCACTTTAGAGAGGCATCTCAAATAGTTGAACCAAGAATCGAGTTGACAAAATTAAGGCAAAATTCCGGAAAACTTTTTTTTCATCTGTATCTTGGTTGTAATAAATCAACAACAATTAGAGAGTTGGTTTACATGAATTATTGTTATACATGTTGATTCAGAAGTAACAAGTTTGACACTGAAATTGAAGTAAACATAGAGGCTTTTGTTATCGCTTCTCATTTACTGACGAGGTTGCGATGTCAGTAAATAAGAACCGATAACAACCGCAACTATGCTACGATCAAAGACGCGGAAGATAATGAGCCAGAGTGTTTACTTTTATTTAGTCTTAAAATTGACCGTTTTTTCCCATTTAAGGAAAGCATTCACAGAATTTTCAATAATCACTATAGTGCACTGAGAGCTTTTTGAAAAGTCTTATGGACCATCTTGAGGGGCTACCCCTAGATAGTAACCATGCCAAAGGGTTTGGCCCTTGGTTCCCTGGGAGAGGAGATATTGGCCCTCAAAGTTTGGGTAATTCTTATGTAGTAAAACTTTGGACCCCGCTCACAGCCACATTTTAAGGCCATTGTTAAGCCCCCTGGGCCCCCCTTAGGTGTCTTTGGAAATGGGATAAAAGTTGTTGTCATGCATGCCCACTGTGCTCCAAGGGGGAAAATGTAACAATACTGTCCTGATGACGAGTCCATATAGGGTTTTTCGCTCATGAGTAGTCAAATGAAAGATCACCGAGTGGCGAAGCCACGAGTGATCTGGAATTTTACTACGAATGAGCGAAAAACCCTATATGGACGAGTCATCAGGACAGTATTGACATTTTTGTCAGCTTCGTGATTGTTAAAAGTCTCAACACTACTTTTGAATGCTAAAAAATTATCAATTTAATCAAGAAATTAGCCTTAAAAAAGACAGCTCGTTTGCAGGTAAAACTTTGCGGTCAATCGCGCACGCGCATCTCCAGCTAGAGCTCAGCACTTGCAGGGTAACCAGATATTTTGAGTGATTTTTAGCCAGAATTTTTCTCAAAAGCACCAAAATAACGAGTTTGGCTTGAAATTGATTGAGAATGCTTCATGCATTTTTATTAGAGAAACTCCATAATAAGAGAGAGAACACTCATCGCACGCTTTTCAATTAACCGCAAAGGGAAAACTTGGCGGAATTTTGAGCGAAAATTCCCTCAACCCTTCACAATTTTACTGTCAACTGATAATGGCTCAATTAAGCACAATCTTTAGCTTCAATTCAAAGCCAATTTTTGGTTCACTAAATGTAAGATGAACAAATTCACTAAGGCTTTAAAAACACAATCAATGAGGTTTAATGCTGCTTAAAGGGCAAATTGTTAATTTTTCCCTTCACTAAATGCCTTAAAAATATTTGCTCACTTCATGATTCCCTTTAGCGAATTTCGAGAACACGGAAAATCTTAGTAATATTGTGTCCGCCGATCTCTTACCATGCAGTTCTCTAGTTTTTATGTTCTTCATTAGGAATGGTTTCGAAGAATTTCTAAAAATGCAATGTTATAGTTTTTTACTATGCCATAGTATTAATGAAAATAAGTGTGTTCTGATAGTACATTGGCAGAGTGCAGACTCTACACTCAGCAGACCCAGGTTCGAATCCCGGTCAAGTCTATTTTTTAATTGAAGAAGAACTCTCAAGTTGCCAACCGTACAATAATGGATAATATTTCGTCACATGTGATGAAAACTAGGTCATTATTGTACGGTAGATGCGAGCGCACGCCAAATCTCAGCAAAATACAAGGATTTTCGCTTCACTGCCGTATGTAGTGAACCCACCGCCAAGTTGACAAAAATGCAAATTTTAGCAATTAACTTTGGAGCAAAATTGCGGGAACTTCCCCCAGAAGTATTTTTTCATTTTTTGCACAGAGTCAGTCAAAGATGAGTACTTTCAAATAAAAAAATTAAAAAATGGCCCATTTTTGTTTGAAGCCAGATATTGTCCGTCAAAGTTTTGCTAATTTTAGCCCATATAACTTGGTTTAACAGACTTCAGATGAATGAAATTTTTTATAATGACAACAACTTTTATCCCATTTCCAAAGACACCTATAGGGGGCCTAACAATGGCCTAAAAATGGGTAGATAAAAATTGCTTCATATGGCTGTGAGAGGGGTCCAAATTACTACATAAGAATTTCCCTAAAACTTTGAGGGCCATTGTCTCCCCTCCCTGGGACCCAAGGGCAAAACCCTTTGGCATGGTTACTATCTAGGGGTAGCCCCTCAAGATGGTCCATAAGACTTTTCAAAAAGCTCTCACCCAACCAGAAATTCTGAGCCCTCATACGCCAAAAAAACTCTTAGTGAAACTTATACGTTTTATCAACATTGAGTTTTAGTCATTATGTAACATTAACTGCCTTGACACCTAGGTAAAATCGAAAATACCCATTTTCCTTGTCACATTCGATTTTTTCCAATTTTTTTACATAGGTGGTATGGAAGTTAATGTTACATAATGACATAAACTCAACCTGGGTAAAACGAAGGAGTGCTAACACGTCCAAATAACTTTCAGAAAACTTGGGAAAATTTCTGGTTGGGCAGTGCCACTAGAGTGATTATTGAAAATTATGTGAAGCATCAGCAGAGAAAATTACTTTTGTAGTTGTCATTAGACAATTTTTTTCTTGCCGTAAAGCATTCGGCGTGCATTAAATATCGTTAGGAATTCGAGGGTACAAGACCGTGATTAGTGTGTTATAGACGGTAAAATAAGACATTCAGTTGTTGTATCTCGTTAGGTAAGGAGTACCACAAAGTCTCGCAAACATAGCTCCAAAGGGAGAGATTTCAAGTGACAACTATGTACCACCCCTCACACTTGTTTTCCTGAGGGAATGCCTTTAATTTGGCGGAAGAGTCGCTTTATTGACATGCTTTCAAATTGACATCTGCCAGTTACCAAAGTCGAAAATTTTTGCCATTTTCTCCAGCTCTGAAAAGCTTAGGAAGAAGAGATTTATGCGAGAGAGTCTTTATTTAACAAAGATTCTAGTGTTGTACCCTGGAAAATAGCATAACTCTTGATAAGGAAGATTGCTCCCATGGGAGCTGGTTTTCGAGACACTGGTCTTGAAAAAATCCCCAACTTTATTATTTGGGTGCTTTTTTCATAATAAGAGTAGACAAAAAAGGTCATAAAATGCTTCCCTTTCATCCCTTTGACCTCAGAGTGGATTAGAAAGCTTCCACAAGAGATAAATCGAGCAATCTCTAAGAGTCACATTCCATCATAGTTAAAAGCCTTTCCATGCCATATTGAATCTGTACTGCTGAGAAAGCAAAATAAAAAAGACATTTTTTTAAAAGTAAAATAAAGGCTAATATTAGTAGGCATTGTCCTTGTACCTTTGAAGCAAGAAGACATCTAAAAAATCATACTATGCGAATAATATCGCTGCAGATGCTCTGAAATCCTGACAGCCAAAAAGTCATAACTTTGGTGGAATATTAAAATATTGTGCACAACATTTTTTATGTGCGTGATGCATTTCCAGCTTCTTTTCCAGGTTGCATCCCCTCTTGCCATTGCCTCAACATTTTGTCCATTTTTGCCTGGAAATAAAGTGGAACAATGTCAAATTTTGTATTGTCATGTTGTCTTCTAGTCGTCCTGCTACTTGCCAACAGCAGTGGTAAGTATATGAATGAATGCAAATTGCTTGCTGTAACTTTTGCACTAGATTTGTTTACTTTGGAGTCTACAGAAGCAGTTGGCTTCATTTCCCTTTATGGCTCATTAACTAGTTGAAATTGTCTTTGTAATAACTATTAACTGCTTGGTTCAAGCATTCAGTGGCTTTTTGTTTTGTTTTTTGCTTTGCTAACCCCAAACAAGGCCACACTTCAAATCATATAAAATACGGAACTTTGCGAAGGAGTCCCCTAATATTCTTATTTGCCTCGCGTAAATAAAAGAGTAAAACTTTCCTTGGCCTAATCCAGTTAATCCTTTTAAGCAGAGCAATTGGTTTATCCTAGAAATAATCTTGACCGTAATTTTTTTGTTAGGACAAGTAAAGGATTAAAAGCAAAGTTCCCAAGCTCTTTATTCTACTCAGGCTTCTGTTGTTGAAGTACATTCCAGCTACTACAGCTTTTCTGCTGCAACAACTGCTAGTCTCTGAAGTGTGTATGTTGGTAAATCCTACTCGCATTATTGGAGAACAGGCCTCTCTAAAGCACCAAGATCAATGTTACCCTAAGACCATATTTCGCACTGTTACACTCTCGAATTCTGGCCACTTTTTCTGATTCCCCACCTAGCTTAATACCAATCTAGGTGGATGGTTCAAGCATGGGACCATCTCCAATAATACAAGCCTTAAATATAAGCCTTTGTTTTGGAAAACTCTTGCGACCCGAGTAATTTTTCCACAAGGTGTTGTTTGTTCAATACTTCGAATTGTCATATTCCAAGCAACTGAAGAGTTGAATGCTAAAAGCAATTGTGGTCATAGTTGACCCTTTTGAGAGCATGCACTATGCTCTTCAAGGAAATGATACCGCCAAAGCATGACTCTAGCCATAAAACACATTCATAACAGTGCAATGTTGTAGAGCTTTCTAAAAAGGAACCGCGAATGGGAACCAGTTGAAATTCATGTTTAATATTCATTAAATGGTCATGGGATTCAAAGGGGAAAGCAAACAGGAGGTTGTGGGGGAAAATATCATCCTTGGCCTCATTTGAAAGCAGGAAATTTGCGCCCTATTTTTCCGTTCATTTGTTCCATTTAGGGCCTTCTTGACAGTAATTAGGCTATGCACTCTCCTTCGCTCAAGATGCTTATAAATAGGACACCAACTCTTTTCTTACTTGGTCTTTTTTATGATTTTCACGCTCGGTATATGCCTAGAATAGGCTAGTCGTTTTGTCTATTCTTGCGGTTTTTTCATCGTAGCCAAAGACGAGCCAAATATTCTGAGGCGAAATAAAATATACAAGTATATGCTAACATGATACTTACCTGCTTTGCTTTTTTGGGCGCAATTCTTTCCCTTTGGATTGCAAGAAAGCCTTAGAATTGTATTGTGATTTCGATCTAGATCATAAAACGTAGAGCAGATCGAGCTGTAGGCCATAATGGTTACCCGAAAGGAGATGTAATTTGCTTCAAATGGTATTTTTCTTGCCATTTTGTCGATTCAGGTCTTCGTTTCTACCTCCAATTTAAGGGGGGAAATCACTATTTTTTCTCATTTTATTCCACTTCTCATCAGGGGGAAGCAATTTGTCCGTAGCATTCAGTATTAACGTATACTATGGGCAAGAGTGACGTTCGCTTGGAAAACAAGCAAGTCATGTCTCTTTTATTGCCTTGTATATATAATTGAGTGTCCTTCGGGTACCTTAATACCCTCTTTATTTGCTTGCCACTCTTACTCCTCATATGTTTGATGCACTTGATTTCTTAGTTGCCTAGCTTCTTATATCTGACGTAAGCTCAGTAATTTTGAGCTAAGATTCAGCTTAACATTCATCTCAGTGCTCCCAATTTAAGGAGTTTTGAGATACTCAAATACTAGATCATCATAATGTGTCATCAAATGTTTGGGAAAGTTGGGTGCAAATGTAATCCGTTTAGAGATACCTTTAGAAGGCGTTTATTTGACATAGCTCCACTATCAATCTGTATGAAAAATCGATTCGGAAAAAAGCACGAGGGAAGAACATGAGTATCAAGGATTTCACATTTTTCCTGTTCAGCTCGTTTCAGGGCAAGTGACATCGACAACTTTGCTCAGGAAAGAATCTTTTGTGCCTGGAATTTAAATGAAGCACTTTTCTCATCTTACCCTCCAAGAATTGAAAGCATTACATAAGAGCCCCCACTGGAGAAGGTCTCTTTCTAGCAGCATGACCACAGAGTAGATGATCTCTGAAATGAAAAAAAAAACCGTGTGACAAATTTGTAGGTGTCAACAAATTGTAGAGTAGCACAGTTGATGCAAAAAGGATGCAGAAAAAGGCTTCTTCCCCCCAAAAGAGTGGAAGAGTGGCGACTGTCACTTATTTTTAGCTAACAATTTTTTCTTGGGCCATTAGCAATTTGTACCTGAAGAGGCTCCAGAGTTCAGATTGTACAAGAGTAAGTTACATCCTGCGTTTTTCTCTGCATATACCTCGTGACACGAAGAAAATGACCTCATTTCCCAAAATAGTAACGACAATCATTTGTTCCCTGCTCAGATTCAGGAGCGTATTCCTAACCAGGATCAGCTAAAGCGCTAGCGCTTCTTTTTCACCAATAAGAAAAAGTGTTACTAGATCGATCTTTTTCAGGCTCTCCGCATGTCATAACGTCAACAACCGAGTCAACAACTACAGTTAACTTTCTGGCTAAGCTAAGTTTACCCCCGTATAACCCCAATCACCATAATTTACCTCATCGAGCGGAGGAGTTGCTCAAATCTTTGGTTAATCCCATTGATTTTGACCTGGATGAAGATCAATATTTGCACCCTGAAAAGTACCCTGAAGCTGGGCCCTTTTTTGATCTGCATCGCACGAGGAATGTCACAGCTTTGCGTGGCGTCACCACCAATCTGATCTGCAGGGTCAGACGCCTGGGAAATCACACGGTAAGGCGCGCAGTCTTTTTATGGGCTGTTTATACCCAAATAAAACGAGTAGCGTAGAAATCTGTTGCCCATTAAGCTAGCTGGAGCAAGTTTTCGAGGCGAACTTTCCGCAGGAAGTCCAAGTTGTGGCAATGAAACGTTTCATTTGAGACTCAATGGAGCCCTAACAAATTTGAGCGTATGCTTCAAAATGGCAAAAAATGGCTGCCTTTTTTGGCTCCGTTTCTGATTAGTAGCTGTAATATTCGGCATGGTTCTTTTTCCAGGTTTCATGGATACGGTATAAAGACACGAGTCTCCTGACTGTGGGCCGTTACACATACACGACCGACCTCCGATTTGAGGCCTTCCATTCACCACATACGGATGATTGGATCGTGAGGCTCAAAGATCCACGGACGTCAGACTCCGGCGTTTATGGATGCCAAATCTCTACGACGCCACACAGAACTCAACTGGTTTACCTCACTGTGCATGGTAAGCCTATACTAAATATTTGCATTTATTATGGCACACTCTGTACCATATGGTATAATCTGGTGGAAAATTGAGCTATCGCGCGCATGGTATAATTCAAGGCCTCGCTCCATACTTGTTGACTTACAAAATATAACCATGACGCTGTATACTAAGGTGTTGAACTGGTGAACCGGAATTATACCCTAAATTATTTTCACTCAGTAGCATCGAGTGGAACTGAAAATTGGAGACTCGGTTTGCTGTGATTAATTTCAAGTGATGTACTCATCCAATGCATTTCCCCAAGAAATGCAAATGTGGCCACAGATTGGCAACAACACCTGTCCCATAAAGTTTACCACTGAATATATACCACAAATTGGTACATTCTAAATTGAGGCCTATAGGGGAAAAAGCACACAGGGAAAAAGGGATTCTAGTACATTTGAATCATTTTTTATGAATCAAGTTTTTAAGTCTGCACACAAGTAGATATGGTAGCAAACTGGAGAGATCAATTTATTGTGGTGGGGAGGAGTTTCTTTACTTTTTCGGGCTATTGTGGTGTATCGCCTAATTTTGGCCTTAAGGCCTACTGGAGGTTCATCTAGGCAACTGTAAAAGTTCCTTCTCTTTCGAGTATTGGGACAAAACTTCAAAAGTTGTCTCTTCTGCAGAAGTGCCGCATTCAATTTTGCTGTAGCTAGATGACAGCTTTCCCTGGAAAGCAAGCTTACTCAAGACGCTTGATTAATTTACAGCAAACCACGCGCTTCTCTTTGCCACCAAAAATGTAGAATTTTACTCGATTTCAACAAAAGATGTCACACCAGCAGAAAAAAAGTTTAAAACCAGATTTTGAAGTTTGCCAACTTTCTTCAAAAGGACTTTTTTGCTGTGGCCAAATTGTCGCACATTATGCTCGAAATATGTAGTTTCTGATAGAAACTATCATTGAAAATTGAGCAAAAATGGGTGCGCAGTTCAGGATGGGAGAGAGAAAAAGTGACCTCCTTTGCTACTCCGAAAACGCTGGCGTTAGCACCTATTGAATGCCAATGAAAGAGACTTTGGCCAGAATTTGTGCGAGAGATACCGCTAAAAATTACTGACGCTACAAAAAACGTGTCGCATTTCCTGCGGAACTATTCGCGTAGTGAACTGATTAGATTACCATTAAAATGTCTCCTTGCTCCAAACTATCCAGGCTACAAATCGTTTATCTCTCATGATTCAGCCCCTTATAGAAAGTTAGCAGATAATTGGGATAATTCTGTTTTGCACACGATTGTAATTGGATTACTTCCTTACTGTTTTGCCTCGAAATTGCACGAAATTGAGTTTGGCTCGGTTGCGTGACCAACTTCCATAAACAACTTGCGATTCACTCGAGCCATTTCTCCCTGAGAAAGGTCCACACATGCCAAAGAAAGGTCAAAAAAGGTTTACAGCTTTGGCCTTATGACCAGTCTTAATAATAGCCCTGTTCAAATATCATCATTGAATATAGAGACATTAGACAAACACACTATTGAACCTACTGGTCCGAATTGTCATTGCCTCATAACTCCATATGAGCAGTAGATAGGGTTATTTAAGTTGTTCATGGTATATAGACCGGACTTGAAATTCTTCATGAGAAGGCCTCATCACCATAGGCTTTATTCGAAAGCCTGGTGGTGGAATTTTAAGCCGGGAAAAGCCGTTGTGGAGCAACAACAAAAATGGCTTTTGTGTAGTGGTGGCAGTATATGAGTAAGGATGATGGCCCTTTAGTCTCAAAGTTCATAAGACCAAGTTCCTCTCCTCAAACTCATCTAACTTTTCATCTACTTCAAGGACTAAAGTGAAAGGGGTTGGATGACCGGGGCCTCAGAGGCCTAAATACGTATTCTGCACTCTGAGGCTGGATCGACTTCCCCTTGAGACGAGGGGCCTCTACCTCTCTAGTCTACCACTCTGGTCTCCTCGTGGACTGGCAAGTACGACAGTCCTGATCGGCCTCTTCCTCGGCCCCTTGTGACCTCAAGGCTCTATAGCGTCTATGCACCTCCAGATCCGGAGACGAGACTCTTGAGAGGCGAGATATCCCACACCGTAGGATCACTACTGAATTGAGAGGCCTCTGGATGAACTGAGGCTTCAAGTCAGCGCTACGCGAACAACTCAGGTTGAAAGGCTGAGTTCTCGATGGAGTTTGTTCACTAAAAACCACTGTTTTGTTATTCAATAGGCTGCTTTTATTGCTATCTTAGACCCTCCAGGTCTCAAGTCTGCAATCACTAAGTACAGCTCAACTTATTTGGACATCGCGATATGGCGTCCCACAAGCGACTCCTCAATGATCCGGCTCGTTCCTTGCTCGGCGCCTTCCCTCGCTCTCGTCCTCTGCGAAGCTGCCTGCGCGCTGCCTGCACTCATCGGGCCCCACTATATGTCACGCTTCAATCACCCTAACCAATTTTGACCTCGGAGGCCAAGTCCAGCGTGACCTTGGATGACGAGGTCACTAACCTAAAAAATAAAAGAAAGGGTGGCCACAGGACGTGGGGGATGTTCCCTGATGAGAAGTTAGTTGCAGTGTTTATTCTAGTCTAGAAATTGAGGGATATGTGGTAAGTGGAGTTAAATTGTTGGCTAATTTATCGCTATATCGTTGTCGCGTTTGCAGTGATCGTGTCTCTTCGGTGTCGCGCGAGCCCCTTCGTCTCGTTGGGCGAGTAGGCCGTGTTTTACAGCATTGATGTCGCTTTCTCCAGATTATGCAGGCCAGTATTAGTCCGATGGCTCCTGAGAGGCATGCAACAGTGGTGTACACTTCCCATCGAGTGAAAATATTGAGCCAGGTCTTTTCCGGCAGTTTGTGTATGTATTGTGCGATGTCCGACTCCTTGGCCATCTCTGGCACGCCGATGGTTTGATCATTCAGTTCCAGTTGGCAGTTCGACTTGATTTGGTAAGATCCGGGCTCCAAGATGATTTTTTGCGTGTCGTCGTCTGCACAAGTGCGGTTGAGGGTAGTTTCCTTGACCACGTTTGCAATTCCTGTGTATAAGTCGCAGTCCACGGGTGTGAGCGTGTTATCGCCTAGCTGCTGGAGCTCGCACACGTCGAATGGGTCATCTATTGCCTTTCCCAACAGGCTGTGTGCACATAATGTCTCCTGGGGAATAGGCTGATACTCGTTGGGCTCGCACACAATGGTCCCGTCTTCCTCCTCGTAGCAATCGGTGTAGTGGGGCAACTCGTTGGTCACGTAGGCCTTCTTCTTGTACTGTGTTAAGTATTTGGGCCTGAGAATCTTGCCGTCCAGGCTTCTGCTAATTATGAGGTAAGTTGTTTCCGGATCAGGATCCCGCGAGTCTTGACGCATTACCCCTCGGATTATGTAATCGTTGGCCTCGATAGTGTTGGCAATTCCCACGTATCTGATTTCATCGAGTTCCTCAGTTGCTTCGTTCGCGTATGGAAAGCGATATACATTCTTTAATCTTTTTATGGCTTTGCTGAACTGGGCTACTAGCTTGAGGCCTCCCATGAGGGTGTTAAGTTCCTCGCTATCGATGCCACCTACTTTTACTATGCTGGAGATTTTTTCTATCATTTGCACGGCTTGTCGAAGAGCGGCAGGTAGTGTTGCTTTTTTGGCTTTTCTCATCATGTTGGTCGCGAACTCGCGGGCTGACCCGGAGAGTGCTAGCTCCCCTAAGACTTTGATGGCACTTTCCATTTTTCTCAGGTAAGAGTCTACTGTGTTGGTAAACTTGTTGAATGCACTCTTGTCGTTTATCAAGGCAGGATATTTCCGCTGGCAGACTGCGTCTTGCACTGCTGTGACGGGTGGAAACACGGTCATTTTCTTGATTTTGCTGGGGAATTGTGGCTCTGTTTCAACTGTGAGTGTAGGAAAGCCCTCGACATAGGTGCCACTGGGCTCTGCTCCTTCCATGTTTTCGAATACCAGTTTTTTATCGAGGGTCACAATGGATTTAAAGACTACGTCGATCTTCATATTAAACGTGTGTTTATTTCCCGAGCCTGACCGTAGGATTAATGCCTTACGTAGGAATTCGGACATTTCTTCGTTTGACTCGGGTTCGAATCCCTCGAAGCCGGGGATCCTTTTGTTGCACAATTTGTCCAAATCTTTCACGTCTCCGTTGGTCAGGGCTACTATTTTATTGTTGTAGTCCATCAGGAATCTGGGGACGCTTAAATCTTGCGGGTGGCGGCGTATTTTCACTAATGAGTCTTTCGTTTCGGCCCTGACCTTGGTTAATGCTTGTGCGTAAGGTTCAAGGTCCAGCACTGTCATCTCAGCTTCTTCTTGCACATGATATAGTCGACGGTACGGCCTAAGTGCGAAGTTGTTCATGCAAATTGAATTCTCCGTCACTTGCCCATATTCGTGAATAAATGCGGGCGCAGAGATGTCAGCAAGTGCTAGTATTAAGTAAGCGGTTGCGTGAGTGAACACTTTCATGTTGCCTTTAACGTTGTTCTTGTTGAACTGAGTGCAATGTGCAAGGGGCCTCTAATTTATACTGCAAAAGTGCATTTTTAGGCTGCATTTTTCTGGTCCCGGGCGTGCGCATTTGTGCTGTAAAAGTGCATCTTTGGGATGCATTTGTTGGTCGGGTGCGCGTCTGGGAAGAATTCGCGCATTTGTGTGGTATGCAAGTATTTTTATTTCATTCATGCTGGCGCCAGTTCTATGGTTAGTGAGCATTGATTCAAAAATGTTATGGGGATTTATGTTGACAGTTATGTACAAGGCAATTGTGCAATCCTGTTCTCGCAGAGGTCCGGGCCGTTTCAGTAAGTTTTAATGGTGGAGTGAGGTCATCGGGTTATTTTTTCACCATGCTGAGCAGCTCCCGTTTTAGGCGTTCTCTTTTATTGGGCTCGAGCTGTTCAAGCGCGGACGCGATTTCCCGCTCGATTTGAGTCGAGGGCTCGGTCCTCTCTGGTCTTCTGGAGGGCGCTGGGCGATGACTGGCTCTGGCAGCGGCTGCGTAGCTTGTCGGTGGTGAAGTAGTCCTTTCTCTATTCTCACGTTCCTTATATTCTCGCTGACGTTGTTGTAGGGCTTTGCGCTCCTGCAGGGTGAAACATCCTTGCAAGTAGCGCACCATGCGGGGGTTCTCCTCTTCAAGTTGAGCGATGAAGGATTGGACCTCCGGGCAGGCTTGGTAGCGCATGTCTACTTTGAGTGGGAAGAAGCTTCCAAAACTAAGCAGGCCGTTGGCCAGATACTCAGGCGAGATCACCAGGATCTGGACTGCAATGGTGGATGGGTCGATGTATAAGGAGGGCTCTACGTAAGACTCGTCAAGTTTAATCAAAACGTCGACTTTTCTGTTGCGCACCGGTGCTTCTACGAAGACGCCGGGCAAGCCTTCGTTTCCGATGGTGGCCACCTTGTAGTGGGAGCCCAGTGTGGGACTCAATACTGGACACATGTCTTGAATCTCAAGTGCGTTGCCCGTTGTGTTGTACAGTGGGTATGGGTTAGCCTCTTCTCCGCCCAGAAGAACTAGGGCTACTCGTGGAATCTCGTCGCTTTCAGCTGCTCCGGGGCGGATTTCGAAGGTCAACCTTGCCAAGTTACGAATGCGTATTGGTTGGCGAAAAGAGGATGGCTCATATCGCTCGCCATTTTTCATGGGCCAGGCTTCCAGTTGCATGCCCCACTGAACTTCTGGCCTGGGACCTGATTTATAATGTGTCAATGAGCATGACAAGTTAATAAAAGAGAGTTACTTTTTAGTGTACCTTTTAATAGGTTCAATTGGCGAATAAATGGGCTTTGCACTGGTTGTCGGGCTTTTTCTATTGCTATTAGGCCCTCGATAAAGCGCTCAGGAGTGTGGTGCGCGGTTAGCTCCTCCAAGCTGTAGTAGTAGTCGAGATCGCGTGCCCATTTTTCCAGGGTGGGCCGCTCAGGTTCCGCGGGTGAATCGTCGTCGACCTCACGTTCATTATTGGGCTGAGCTGGAGTTTCCTGAGTGTCGCTACGGTCGACTTCCATGGGGCCTAGGGGGACCCCGGGGGTCTCGGCTTGGTTATCTTGGCTCATTTCGTTTCGTGGGGCTTAACGTAGTCGTAGTGCTGGCTGCAATGCTGGTTGCGAGTGGAATGAGTCCTTCTCATTTTTGCAAGCTGTATTTATCTGCATCTCTGGCTGGCCCATTTCTGTGTGACCTTGTAGTCACAAAGGGTTGAGCACTCGGGAACCGGTTATTTTTAAAGCGTGGGTTTTTGCCCTGGGGCCAAGCCCTTTTTTCTGGCAAGACTGTACAAGCAAGAATAATGATGATGATTGAGTGGTTTATGGCCGAGTTACATGAGTTTTACTCAAGTAATGTGTTATAACTCCTCATGCTTTATGGCCATGGGAAATTTTGATTTCGTCCCCCTGCCTTGTTTTTCTTCCTCGCAGTTTTAACATAGTAAGTGTTCATCTCTAAGATTTATGGTCTTGTTTCTTGTCTTGTTTCGAGCAGTGTGAATTCGGGATTTTTAAGCGTAGCGTGCGACGTTATGAGCGGGCCATTCACTCTTTTTCAGGGTGCATGTACCCATTGTGTATATTTATATCACAATATTTTAGTTAATTTTGCATTCATTTTTTCCCTTCATTTGTGGTGAAATCAGTGCTCGAGCTGAATGCTGATGTCAGCTTGATTTACGGCGCGAGGAGCTTAAAGCTGCGTTGAGGAAATGTGACCTCGCTGCGGGGAGTGAGCTCGACTTGCAGTTGTATAGTCTCGTTTTCAAGATGCAAAAACCGGTTTACATTTTTCTCTCTACCGCTTTTTTAAAAGGGGGCGTTTATGATGTCCCTGATTTATTGCTGAATTGATATTGCATGCGCGATGTCTTTCGCGGGGGGAGATGATCTAGGGCGCGATCTGTGGCTGCCAGGAAGAAAGGTGATTATTTCTCATTAAGCTCGAAGTATTGCTCCTGTACGCTCACATATACGAGACATGAGTTTCGTTCTCCCGTCTACGAAAGAGGCGGGCAGTACTGAGGTAAGACATTACTTTGGTCGACTGCTTTATGAGCTCTCTTTGGGCCGGGAGGAATTTGAGGCAGACCGATATTATGCAGAGCAGTTTTGGACTGCCTTTCCCTGCACCAAATTATCGGCTGTGCTCCAATCACTGCGGTCGTTCAATTTGGGCGAAGTGGTCGACTTGTATTTTCCAGTAATGCTAATTATTTACTTATGATTTTTGATCTGATAGTAATTCTGTATGCTTTATATTTATGCTTGATAGGATTTGCCAGTCAGTGAAATAGTGGATAAAGTGACTACAGCGGTGGCCCAATTTACCACAGCTGCTCCGCAATTTGCGTTTTCATCGGAGGCCGCACCTGGATGCCCGGGTGCTCCCAAGGGCGAGCCAGCTGAACCCGAAAGTGTGGATTTACTTGGCATTTTTGGCACCATTTCCTTTGGTGTGTGGATCATAGTAAGTTCTAGTTGACTTCCTTTTTGAGGGCTCAATCTTATGCTCGGCCTTTTGTTGCAGATTATTTTGTCGGCATTGGCCTGGGGCTGCATCTGGGGGTATCGTCGCCTCGACAATTGGTGTTTGAACCGATACCACCGACGTTTTCCCCCGAGTGAGCCTGTGACCTATGATGTCGAACTCCAGCAGGTGGTCGTTGGAGGGGGAGGAACAAGCACTGTTCAAGTTCTGTCGGCCGAGAAGCAGGAGGATTCGTGTGATGATGCGAGTAGAAGTGGCCGTAAGAAGTGTGGATCAGCGGCTAAAACGGGCCAAAAAGCTGTTGGTGGCCCCGTGGCGAAGGCTGGTGGGCTACGCCCGGGTGTAGCGGGTCCAAGTGTGGAGGGGCTAATTGCGGGTATAGAAGCTCGCAATCGGGCAGCGCAGCAGGCGCTGCATGATAAGGTCAACGGGGCACTTTGCACAGTGGCCCAGCGTGCTATCCTTGATGATTTGGGTAGACAAGTTGATGTTGCGCTTGAAGCCATCGCGAAAGCTGCTAACACTGTTGGTGATGTCACCAAAACTGAGGTTCTCGTGGAAATTCATGACGATGGCGAGGCCGATTCGTAATTACAGCCTCGTTTTGCGTGCCTAGTTATTTGTTCATGGAGTTTTAATTTTACTTGTTTAATAAATCATGGCAAATACATTTCACTTGGGGGTTGCTAGCTTTCGTTTGATATTGTAGCTCGCGGTTTCGGCGTTTCTGGGACGGTTTTGGCCTTTTTCTGAGTCCTAATATATGGTCGCGTTGTCTAGCAGAGGTACCAGATGTCATAGTTGACGCGTTCTAAGCTCCTTTTGGCTTTTGCGCATTGCGAACGGGGACTTTTGGTTGAATTCGGTCTGGTAGCTCTATTTGGACTTGTGATTTTTGCTTGAGGCGGCTGAAATGTCTTTTATAGTGCGAGAGGTAAAATTGTTCGGGAAATCGTGGCTTTGTAACCTGACTTATCTGAATTTAAAGTTTTATGGTGGGACTGAACCGACTTCGACTTCGACGGCGCCGGCCGTGGCTGTCGCGGCTCCAGAAAGTGTGAGTGGAATTTGACAATTTTGTTTACTTTTTTAATTGAGGTAGCTCTGTTTTCCAGGGCTTTGATTAGGCCGCTTTTTGGGGCTGTGTCAGCCTCTTAATTACGGTAGCGGCGGGGCTGATATGCCGAATCTACCTCGGGTTGCCGTTCCTCGTGTGGGTTTTTCGGAGGCGGCCGCGGTTTTTATTCCCGGTGGTGAGTCAGCTTTACTTGGAGCCGCATGACTTGCCCCGGGGGTCCCGGTTCGTCGTCCGAATTCTGGGACTCGAGGAGCGGGTCATCGACGACTCTATAGAAGTCTAGTAGGTAATCTAATTTCGAAAGTATCGCATATACAAATTGTATTTTGTTGTAGGATGTGATTTTATAAAAATCGCTGTTATAATGATCCTCTTGGTGATCAGGCGGGTGGAGCTCGCGTGTGACCTAGTCATTGTCAGGTCCTGGGCGTGGCCGGGCGCAAAATGTGGGTGTGGCCGTCGGCGAGCTTCTTCTCGGATTGAATGGTCCCCGTGGAAGTCAAGTAAGTGTTTTTGTTACACCAAAGTGATTAGTACAGGTTATATTTTTTCTTTTTCGTTACAGAGTGTGGTTTTATAAAAATCGAAGTTATAGTTATCCTGCTGTTCCATCTTCGTGGCGAGGGCGTGGTGGCCGACGTGGTGAGAGGGCGGGGCACGCTGACGATGGGCGGGACTGGGCGTGTCGCTTGCCTCTCTGCGTTTGGCTCGATAGTTGTGGCCTGTACTCGTCAATGTGCTGTGGGGACGCCTCGGTCTTCGAGGGCGGCCCTGCCTCTCTGTGAAGGCGTGGTCCGGCATGTTCGAGGGGTTAGGCCGATGGGCGAGGCCGAGGCCGGTGGGAGGGGCCAATGCGGCTGGCTGGGTGGGCCCGGCTCGTGTAGCGAAATGGTTTTTGTTCCCCTTGGAGGCGCCGCCGCATCATGGGCAAGTTTCCTGATAGGCGTATACCTGGTTGGTTTTGGAACTGCTGCGAAATGGTATTTGTTCCCCTTGGAGAGCTGTGCCCTTGGTAGGCTTGGCATTGGTTGCAAGCGCGGGTGCGTGAATCTGGTAAGTCACAGTTGCAATGCGGTGCTAATTTAGAGGTTTATTTTTCTCTTTTTGTCAGGTGGCCGGTGTCTTGTACAACGATAGGGTTTCTGTAAAAGGCCAACTGCTGAGCACGCTGGGCTGCGTTTTCGTATTTCTGAAGATTCCAAGGCTGATGTGGTAGACTCAACTGAGGCAACTGATGAGAGATTTCCTCTGGCTATGATTGATCCGTGATAGCTCCGTTGAGAGAGCACTCAATGCGGTCCTTCCGCTGGTTGCTTTTTGGGCTGAATGAGAGCTTTGCTGATTGAGCTTAACCTTTTATAGTGGGTGAACTCTCAGTTGGGTGAATCAGCCGGCTGTATCTGGTTTTATGTGACTGAAGTAAAGTTGTTTTTGGGTGTCATGATTAAGGTTTTGGGATTTGCTAAATAAAACACCGTATTTGATGCAAAAAAGCGTATTGATCTATCCGTGTGTGTATGCCTTGCATTCCCCCCCCCCCCCCTTCGGAAAGGGTGGGTGGCAAAAAAAAATTTTGTCTTATTTTTGGCTTCCATCTTACGCACTGGTGTCACGGACACCACCCTAACCAGATTTGGTGTGATGTGTGTGACTATTTGAGGTTGTGAGAGGTTATGGTGACCTGGTCACCCTAACCGAATTTGTGGCCATATTTGGGAGCTATATATCGCACTAGAGTGCGAAAGTGTGCTGAATGTTAATATGTATATATATATATTTATTATTCATATTTATGGCTGTGGGTGCTAGTTTATTGTGTCCTAAATAGCGACATAATTCCCATAATTCTCATCTTGTCAAGCTCATGGTAATTGTCCAGTGTTTGGGGCTCAATCATTAACAAGGTTTTGTCGTCGACTTGTGGGTCGCCCTGTAGCTGTTTCTCCCAGCGTGTGGCAATTAGACCTAAGGCGCTTGCTAAGAGGGGTGCAAACGGCATAGGAGTGGGCCGGCCGTTTCCGTCGACGTAGTGTTCTGGGTGGTGCTGGTTGCGCAGATAATGATGCCTGATGGCCCTGTCGTAGGCAGCTCCTCTACGGCCATGAATAATGCCATCGGTCAGGCCAACCAACTCGTCGAATTCATATAATGAGGAGTCGTCGTAGGCTGCGATCTCGTCTCGCGAGATTACGTTTTCCCACGGCGGGCGAATGAAGCGCTCGAAAGTTTTGGTCACAAAGGCTTTGTGCGTGCATACTTGCTGTACGTACTGGTCGATGCCGAATCGTGCCAGCTCGTGTAACATGGCGCGGTCCATAAGGTTTGTCATCCCAATTGGGGGTGGAATTGGATTTTTGTCTATCCAGTGTTTTTTCATGAGCCGTATAGCTGTATTTTTCCATTCGGGAGTTCTGACTATTAATTTCTGTGCTGTAGGCTCCATAGTGATCGCGAAGAGACTGCGAAGTTTCCTGTAGCAGCGAGAGAATGTGATGAGTAGACTGTCTGCTGTCTCGTCCAAAAGTGTTATGCATTATGAAATAATTTTAATTTAATAATTTCTCTACAATTGTGCAACAAACTTTTATGAGAAAGGCTATATTAGTTTATTTGTCCTGATGTTACATGTAAGGCTTTTATTTTTTATTCATATTTTTATCGGCAATTTCGTGTTCTTTGGCCTTTATTGACAAGCCTTTTTGTTATGTTTTGCTGTTTGAGAGGGCCAAAATTGATTTAATTCGAAGCTTGTCTGTTTCGCAGTAATTCTGGCAGTGGTCCTCTAAGAATTGCTCAGGAATGGCCACCAATTTCTCGTGATCCATTTCTGGGTTGCCTCTGAGGTGTAGTCTCCAGCGGCAAGCCATTAAGCTAATTAGGCTCTCGTATAACGCGTCCAGAGGCATTGGTGTAGGGCGCAGCTGTTCGTCCCTGAAATGTTCTGGATAGTGTCGGTTACTGAGGTAATGTTCACTTAGTGCCTGCTTATAGGCCATCCCTTTATTTTTTCTTATAAATCCTTCGGTAAGTCCAATTAGCTCGTCGAAGTTGTACAAGCTTGAGGTGCCGTGGGAAGATATTGTTTCTCGTGATACTAAGGAATGCCATGGGGAAGGCCTCAGGAGGTCATATGTGGCCCGCACAAAGGCTTTGTGTCTACCAACCTTTTTCACGTGTTGGTATACTCCGAACTCATACAGTTCGTGTAAAATGTCCTGTTCGTGAAGTGTAGGCGATGAGAAGCTCATTCTCACCCAATATTGTCTTATCAATTCAAGTGCTAGTTGTTTTTTCTCAGATTTCCAAGCTAATAGGTTGCATGCGTTAAGCACCATTTTTCAAGGCTTAAGCGAGTGTACTGGGGAGCAGTGTTGCACGGGTTGCTAAGAAGAGACGGCACGCCTGGCGCCTGAGGGCTATAGTGTTCCTTTATATAGGTGGTACATGTCGTCTCGCGTAACTCTGTGCTTCATTAATGTTTTTTGTAGCTCGTCGCTCTCGCTGTCTAACCCCATCGCCTTGAGGAAGATGGCGTAGTCGAAACGCGGTGCTACGACGTGTTTTCCTTTCCAATCTCTTAATACGTGATGTTTCAACTGGACTCGATAAGGCGAATCACCATTGTCGCTGTTGAATATTTCGCGGAGTTTTCTCCTTTCAGCCAGTGGCAGAGGTCCTTCTCTGGGCTCGAGTGGCACATAGTGTACCTTTTTTGTGTATGCTCTTGCTTCTCTGTAATTTATTGGTTTTCTGCCTCGCAATCTACGCAGCATTTCGTCTGCTATACTAGGTGGTGAGACTAATTCGTCTTCTTCATCTGGTGTGGGCGGCCTGGCAGTGGCTCCATATTCTCCCACGTCCTCGTATACGTCAGGATCGTGTGAAGGATCGTTAGTGCTTGGAATCAGGGGTGACATTTCTGTGCCTGCCTCCTCTGGGCGTGTTTTGGGTGATTTAAAAGGAGAAGTGAAAGCTCGTGACAGTCTCCTAAAGCCTTCTAGTAGTTTATTTTTACTCTCTGGGCTGACAAAGCTGGTCTGTTTTTCGAATTCTTCGATGAATTCTTTAGTATTGTCAAAGGCCTTGGTTAGGTCTGTAGGTTGCAGTAATCCCGAGAACAATGGGTCTTGGGGCTCAATGGAGGCCTTAGCGAAGGAGTCAGCTAAAGACTCGATTTCAAGGTCCATGTTTCGGTTCGGGAAATTGATTCTAGAAAGCTCGGCCTGTAGATTATTCTCGTTTAGTATAGGGTGGTCAGGAGAAAAACTTCCGTCAGTGTCGAATGATTGATTTTGCTCCCGGTCCTTCGGGAATGCTTTGGAAATGGAACTGTAGTCTGGGTTAACTGGCTCAGATGGTTTGTCTGGTGTGGAGTATTCCATTGTTTTAGGGTCTTGATGTGGAGCCTGATTTTTGACCCTATCTAATGCTAGCTGTCTGAACGAGGGCATATTTTTGTCAAGGCCTAGTTGGGCCTTTATTTGTTCGGGGGAATCTTTATGTCTAATTTTGAACTGTTTCCAATCTTCGAGAACCACATCTTGTGCCTTTTGTCTTATTCGTGCGATGTCCTCAGGCTTAAATATATCAGCGGCTTTTCTTTGCAAGATGCTGCCTGCATCTAAGGCGGTTTGCAGTTGTCTATCGTACGAGGTTGTAGTGTCAGACGTGGTTTCCGAAATTAGCTGTTCTACCAGCTCTCTTTCAGAGATCTCGTCAGTTCTCCTTTTGTGAGGAGGTTTGACCAAAGGGTTGGTCAGAAATTGTCTCATCTCCCTTGAGCTCTCATTTTTGCTAATTTGTTCTGGAGTATAAGTACGCAGTAATAAATCGGTGACTTTTTCAGGAAGCATGGAGTATAACTCGTGAAAGCGATATATTTTAATTTGGTCTAGGCCGACTTGTCGTTCTTTTCCTTTACGTAAGTAGGGCTTGACTGTGGCCTGAGTGCGCGTTATATCAACAATTTCGTGTAACTCGGCCATAAATCTTCGCCTGTGTTTATTTTCCGGCAACCGTCGAACGAACACGAGGCTACCAATTTCTGGTTTGAAGGACAAGGATTCAGTCTTTGACATTACTTTTATCCTCTCTTCTTCCTTTTCATCGTATTCCTGTATTATTTCGGCCCATTGTTTTTTCTGTACTAATTTTTCTGTTTCCGAAAGAATGTCATAAATGTCATGTCCGATGTCAAAGACGGGCTTTCGGTCAAAAAATAGGCTGAACGGTGTAGGAATGATGGTGTGACCTTTTTCATCAACATATTTGTAAAAGGTTAGCGGTCGATTGTTGAGGGCGAACACTGTATATTTTAGTACTTCGCTCTGCTTTTTATTATAGCATTGCAGATTTAGCAGTAGAGCTTTTCTTAAGAGGCGTATGTTACTTTCTGCATAACTATTTGTGTGTTTATGAGGAGTGGTAAATAGTAATCCTACGGTCTCCACGCTATACTTATTTATTAATTCCTGCATGGCTAGATTTCGAGTAAGGTTACCTCCGTTGTCAGCAATTATGTGCTTTGGGGTGCCATATGTGGAGAATATCTCTTCCATGGCGGTTGATATTTGTTTGAACTTGGCATCTGTGAGAGGCTTGACTATAAGAAGCTTACTGAACATGTCTACCATTATAAAAGCCACTGTGGCATTTCTGCCGGTTATCAGTGTTTCGTCGAAGAATGCTAAATCTATGGAGACCATGTCAAAAGGGGCTTTCGGTAGTGGGAACCGGCTTTTTCCTATAAAACGGGAGTTTGATTGTTTGTTTAGGCTACAGTGGATGCATGCTGAGGATATAATGCGTGCAATTCTTGCACTGTAAGTGCCGTACATAGATTGTGTAAAGAGTAGATTCATTTTATTCGCACCTAAGTGGTTATGTAATAGGTGAGTACATGCTAGTAAATATGCTGTATTATGAGTGCTCATATATATTTTCGTATTGCTGGCCTGCGAAAAGGGCCTTTTTAGGTTCTTGCGGGCCACTAGTATCGATGCGTCAAGTACTCTAAAGCGGCTTGAAAGTTCCGGAGGTATGTGCTTTTTATCGCTGATGAGTAGTAGCTTTACAATAGTTTGCGTTTCTTCGCAGTTTCTCTGAAGTTTAATGAGCAAATTGCGAGTAATTCCCGGTAGCCTCGGCTCGGGTGCTCTTTTTACTGAGAGTATCTCCACTACGGGGTTATTTTCTAAGTAGCTAACGGCTGAGTATGGATTTATCTCTTCCTCATGAGTGTGCTTGATAGGTTCTTCATGCGGGTCATCTTTGACAATGACCAGGCTATCTTCGTCCCATGGCTCGTTTTCACATGGGCCTATCAAGTCAGTCCACTTGTCTCGGAGCGATGCTAAACGTTTGTCTAATAGTTGCTTGGAAAGAAGGCCATTATTTAGTAACGTGTTGTAGATATGAGTGAGAAGTTCCTGCGTGGTTATTACTTTATTTTTCACATCCTCTGGCAGTTCTAGCTTGCCTGCATATAGGTCTTTTGTAAGCTGGCATGAGTTACTGTAAGGGGCGAAAAACATCGTTTCGTCAGTCGAGAATTTAAATTTATTCAGTAGAACATCTACCACGTCTAGTTGGTCCCTTGGGACCGTTCTCAGTCTCCAGGAGTATGGTAGTGCATATAATCGAGATGCTAAACGCGTCATGAACGAATTGTTTGTGGTAAATGAATGCGAGAGGATGGAAGCAATTGCCATGCAATCTGTGATAATTATCACTCGTGTGCATGCATCAAGAATTTTCTTATAATGTGTGACTGCTGCTAATACTCCCACGCATTCTTTTGTGAATGAGCAGTAATTGAGTACAATAGCTAATGGGAATCTGGCCGAGTGGGCTCCGAGGCAGACCATTTTGCCTTGAGAGTCCACTTCCGCCAGCAGTGCTGAGTAGCTTATCGTCCCGGCGTCAACTATTACATATGTTTCTCCGTAAGAAGGTAAGGCTAGCGTAAGGCCTAATTTTATTTCTTCGACAATGGCTTTAAAGCATTTTTCTTGGAATGGAGAAAGGGTAAATTTTCCAGATCGGCCATCGTCGGTGCCAAGGATATCTAATATCGGGGCTATGTACGCTCCCAGGCTAGGGCAATATTGGCTGAGCCAATTTGTGAGGCCTACGAAGCGCTGCAGTTGCTTTCTGGTTTTTGGCGGCGGGTAATTGTCAAATGCGTCCCTGTATTTCGGTGGCATTTCCATTGTTACTCGTCCGTTTTGTGCTATCTTTATTATGTGGCCTAAGACTTCAACTTCTTTTACTGCTACTTTGCTTTTCTTTAATGAAAGTAGAGCATTTAAGTTGCGCATGCTTTCTAGCATGAGCTGGAAGTCTCGTAAATGGCATTCGTAGTCGTTATCATCTGCGGGAGCGGGCTCGTTTTTGATCCGTGCCAGGCACAAATCGTCTACATAGCATGTGCATCTGTCGAGTATTTCGGGATGTAAGGATTGTTGCACAATTGTAGAGAAAACTACTGGTGATAGTGCTAGTCCCATCGGGATGGTCTTGGGCCTGAAAAGGTGGCCTCTGTAAATACTTCGTGGAGAGGTTACGCATAAGCAAGATAAATCAGCTGAGCTTTCTGCTAATCTACATTGGTCGAAGCCCGATGCGTAATCTACTGTGGTTAGCAGACAGGCCTTATTAAGCATCGGCAAAAGTGTTTGTATTGGTGGGATTACATGGCCTGTCTCACGGTACACAATGTGGCTGTTTAGCTCCTGAAGGTCATATAGTAATCTGACTTTGCGCTGCTTCATAGGGGTGTCTTCATCGTTTTTTCTATTGCGAATGAAACAGGGGCTCGAGCCGAATTTATTAAGGCTTGCATCTACGGGCTCAATCAAGCCACTGGCCAGCATAAGGCCTATCTTTCGGTCACAGAGTGCGACGTCCTGTCGTCCCATATTATAGGCCTTGGCCACGACCTTTACGTTATCTTTTGTTTCGAACTCTATAGGAGGGCTATTCCATAATTTGTACGCGCGTGGGTCATTGGTGAAGCAGTCGTTGTATGATTTCATAAGGGACCTAAATTTCTCCCTGTGGCTTTCAGGTATGTGGCTCAGATCGAACTTGTCGAACTCTTCATCAGGGGTGGCGAAAAAATAGCCGCCTAGCCCGTTGAATATCGTGTTCTCCGTTATACTTGAAGGGTGATTTATTAGAAGCTGATATACTTCTTCAAATAGCTGTTTCTCCGTCTCGGTATGTTCGGCTATGTCTAGTGATGCGCTCACTAAGTCCAGTTCTGAGGTTTTTCTGATCAGTGTCTGGCGGTTGTGGTACTCTCCCAGGTGACCTTCGAAGATTGTCTTTACTCCGCAGACCGTGACTGGTTGATCATTTTCTCGCTTTAGACATAGGTTGCAGCGGCAGCCTTCGGGTATGTAGACAAAGTGGTGTATATTATAGTCTGTTCGTAGGTCTTGAAAAGTGCTTTCTTCGGGGTAGTATTTTTGCCCGGAAAGAAGTGTGAGGGCTGCTGCACTGGCCAAAAATAGAGGGTTATCGTTTAAGTTTATTAGACATTCGGTCACGGCCCGTACGTAAATGTAGTCGCTCGTTTGCTTGAAGCGTAATTGTCCTAATATAGTGTATATCAGGGCCGTGGTGTATTCGATGTCTTCCACGTCCTCTTGACGGATGTGTAGGATTATATGAATATCGTTGGCCAATTTGTATAGTCTCAACCGTGAGTCCATTACTTTGAGGTCATAGAAATCCTCTCCTTTGTTCTTTTGGTATTGGA
This sequence comes from Paracyclopina nana, assembly GCA_019096065.1. Classification (NCBI taxonomy): domain Eukaryota; kingdom Metazoa; phylum Arthropoda; class Copepoda; order Cyclopoida; family Cyclopettidae; genus Paracyclopina; species Paracyclopina nana. Next base: position 9,464,365 of record JAGUCH010000001.1, on the reverse strand, counting down.
AGTTGAAGCATTCAAGGCCGTCAGCGAAGATGGTTAAAACTGTGTATTCGTATCCAGCTAGGAAGGAGGTAATAGGGGCTGTGGCTAATGTTTGGTGTCGGTGGCAACAATGATTGTGCCTTAAGTGTAAGAGCTTAAAATTGTTGAATAGTCGATTGCATGTGCAAAGAATCCTCTTCATTTCTCCCGATAAGTGTTGCTCAACGGGAATTACGAATATGCATGGGATGTGAGTTATCTCTTTCTTCGCGAGCCATTTTTGCAGGTACTCATCTGTGAGTTGGTCGTACGAGTCTTGTTGGTCGCTGGCCAAAAATAGCTGCATGTCCCGGTATACAATTTTAGGTCTATTTTTACCTTTTAATGGGTTTGCTCTGTCAAAGGCATTAAACGTGGTGCGTGTGAGTCCATTAACGTCTGAGAATTGAGCAATTATTCCGTGTGGCTGGCAATAACACTGGGAAGGATATCTAGCTATGGCTTTTAGTCCCAGGTTGATGCGATTTATTTTATCCGTCTTTTTAAATCGGTGCGAATCGATTAGATTTACATGTCCAACTATCTGCTGTCCGTCAAGTCGTATTGGAAATTCGCATGTGTTTCTCAAGTTGATGGCCACCATTCCGTTGTGGTCAGCTTTTGTGATTGCGCCATCCGTTAACTCTGGCTTTAGGAATTCTTCCGCTTCGAAAAGCATAGGTTGGTTTTCAAATTTGGATATATGGCTGATAATCGATTCGTCATCTTCGTCGGCCTCCCATTCTGTGTCCTCGTTATACTCGAGGCCTGGCAGTATGGGGGCTTCGTCTTTGATGTATGCCAACGTGGTAATTTCCTCTCCTGGACTCAACGCCACGGAATGGGTTAGTATTACTGGGTAAAACTCCTGCGATGATAATTCCAATGGTATTTTACCGTATTTTGACATTTTTCCAATTAATTCTACGTATTGTGTGGTTCCTTTACAAGTCAGTCTTACATCGTTGTGTGCGAAAAGCGAATTGCCTATTAATAGCATCGTTTCTACGTCTGCTTTTAGAAACATGACTTTTCTTAGTAGAATTTTCCCTCCTAGCAGAATTTGTAGTATTACTGCCTCGGAAGAAGGTATCGAGTCGCCGTTGAATACTTTTAGCTTGTGTCTGGTTGCTACTCTTGGTAGGCTGTAGCCTAATTTATTTTCGATGATTTCTACAAGCTTCGTCGAAATTATTTGGCTTTGCGAGCCCGTGTCGATCATCGCTTTGATGAAAACTGGGCCTGGTAGCTGTACGTGAATAAATGGGCGATCTGCCAAGTCATTTAACTCTAGTGAATGACAACTCTGAATGTCCTCGTTGCCCCAGACGTCTACTTCATCTAGGGATTTCTTTACGTGTGTGCTAAAGTTTACTGCCTGCACTGAATTAATTTTGGACTGGATTACGGTCATTATATCATCATCTTCAGCTGCACCTGTGTTATTGGTTGTTGCTTCTGCTGTCTCGGCTACGACTGTGGCCGAGACTGGGGCCTCAGCAGGGGTGGAAGTCTCAAGTTTTGTTTCGGTAACTGGTGCTTTGTTGAGCTCAGCAGTGCTGCTTTCGCAAGGCACGGTCCGATTGGTTATTTTCAGGCATGCGACTTCTTTTTCTTTGCTTTCCTTATTTAGGCCTAATAATCTAGTTAAATTGGTTAAGTTATTCTTAGCGTATTCGGCTACGGTTTTGCCAGTGACTGCGATGATGATGGCCGTAGAGGCTGCTTTGGTAATTAGAGGGTTCCTTACAGCTTGGGTGGCCAAGGAGGCTCCTAGTATGGCCAGTGAGGAGTAAATTGCATAGTCCCATATATTGCCTTGCTCTAGTAAGGTTTTCTCCTCGCTGGAGTCGGCTAGTGGGCTATTTTCGATTGTTGTTACGGGCTTGTCAGTTTTAGGTTTCCCCTGGTTACTGACCGAGTCCCACGTTTCGATGATATCGGCAGGCTCGTCGTCAAAGTAATGACAAGTGCTTTCGATCTCAGTCTGGGTTTTCGTGGACACTTTGGCTACTTCTGCTACTCCTGTTTCCTTAAGTTTCCTGGCTTCAGATTGAGCTCTGTAGAATGAAAAACTGGCCTTTCCGCATTCTCGGGAAAAGTGTCCCTGCATGAAAGGGGGTAGCTCGTAGTTATAACTCTTAGTTTCGTCTGCGTCAGCGTTTTTTGTATTGTCAGCCTCTTTTTGAGGCTCTGCTAGTGAGGCATTTGGTGTAATTAAATCTTTATTGTTGGTGCTCATTTTAATGCTTCTTTTTTGATTTTCCAGCAAAGTAGATTTTCTAAGGCTCTGTGGTAGCCTCCGCAAAAGCTGCAGCGGCCTACGTTTCGAAAGTGTGTGCGTGGCGTATTCGGATATTCGCGGCACACTTTAAATAAGTGGCCTGCTTGATTGCAGAGCAAGCATGCTCCCGTCTTTTCAGGGTCGGTGAATTGGTTCAACTCATTCGAGCTTGAAGCGGGTTGAGCTGCTGCTCCAGCGTTTACGGCTTGTAAAGCGGCAATTTGAATTTCGTCTTTAATCATTTTCTGTATTACGGAGCGTAAATCGGCCTGTGATCCTGCGTCAGATCCTTCGATTTCAATGGCATGGACGCGTGGCCTTGGATTTTCAGCTCCTGTGATGAGAGGCAATCTATGATCCTTCTCTTTTTCTTTCTGGGCACGTGGAGGACTGTTCCCAATCATCTTTTGTACTAGTCGAATTAGTGCATGGTAAGCCTCTGAGCTGTTGGGTTTAATGCCCGAGCTGGCCAAATGTTTTTCAAATTGATCGTCAATTAAGTTGGCATCGTTAGGGTAGAAATTGTCCAACCAGGATTTACCGTCGAGGAGTGTGGCTGCGACCGCTGATCCTGGGCCTAGCGATCTTCCTTTATATTGGTGAGTGCGGAGTGTTAAGAAACGTTCCATCACTTGACCGAAGCCTAGCTGATTGTTGTTATACAAATTGTTGATTTTTCGTGTGATTTCATGATAAGATGGCTTAGTGTGGGACGATGATTGCAGATATGACCAAACGGTGGGGAAGGCTTGCTCTCCTTCCATCATGAGTGTGTGTATTGTTGCTACCGTGGTTTGAGAGCACATGAGGCATAGGGCTTCGATTGTGGCTTTCCAAGACCATTGCTTGAGAGATGCTTGGTCGGCCAGGGCTCGAAAAAAGGTCATCGTCGAAGAGTCCAGATTATCAGGGGAATTCGCATCGAATTTCGTTGTGTACAGAGACTGTCGGATCAATTTAATAGTCTTAGCATCCGGATGAGCAACCGCTCCGCACGGGGGAGGTTGCACGTATAGCTCGTTATTTTCGAGTGAGTAGGTTACGCTGCTAATTCCAGACGGGGCTGCGAGCATTTGACTGTTTTTAACGAAGGCTTCTTGAAAAGCTGCTTTCTGCAGATTAGTAAGGTTAGGCTCATTCGTGAGTAATAATAGTGTGGCTGAAATCTCTCTCTGCTTGTCGCGCTCGTTTGTCGATGGGTCGACAAGCTGCGAGGCCGCTTCTAAAGCGGTTTCACGATTGTTGACGCTAGAGATATCCATTCTGCTGATTCTATTAAATATGGGTTCCTCGAAGGATTCGTGCTGAACCCGGCTTTCTGCCAGGGCTATTCCATCTCGAGTAATGGCCTCAATCCTGGCTTTAATTTCCGTTGCTCGGTGCGCGTTTTTGTCACTCCCTACGTATTTTCTGTAGATGGCTCGTAGTGCGTTTAATGCTGTAGTCGCTATCTGATCGTTATATAAATCGCGTAAGTGGTTGTAAAATATTCGCTGCTCCTCAGGGGTCGTATTCTCCCCTGCTAGGACTTTAGTCTGAACCTCTGATAATGTATCTTCATCTACCGAGGTGTGGAAGCGGCTGGCATCAAAGCTGGGCATTTGGGGTTGGCTCGTGTTATTTTGTGTGCTCGAGAGGTGGTCCCGGGCTCCAAGTGTTGTCGTATTCCCGAAAGTCACTGGTTTTTTCATGCCTCCTAATTGAGCTTCTCGTTGCACATTAGTATTTTTCTGAGGCATCTGTTGCTGGTCGAGTATGATGGAAACAATCTCGATTCCTCTAGCTAGAGGCAGTATGTTTTCGCGAGGGTTTGGCAGTGCGGATATGATGGCCGCTCGAATGTTATCCACCACGGTAAGCTTCTCTTTCACGGCCATGAGCTCGGATAAGGCCTCAAGGCCAAGAAAATACGTGATGATTTGAACAACAATCGGGTCGATACCAGAGTTTTTTATGTGTAGGATGTAGCGTATGACTTGCATAAGTTGCATCAAGGCAGATCCCTCCCTCAGGCCTGACATGATCGTCACAATGTGCTCGGAGACCGAGGCGGACTTTTCACGTGGCCAAATGTCATTTTCCTCACTTCTGGCTGTGTTCCAGGCTTCAATTAGCTGTAGCTGGGTCAATTGTGTTTCAGGGAGCTCCTCGGGGAGACGCGCGCGTTTGGTCCACAGAGGCATGACATTTTCGATGGGTCCTTTTAGAATCGTGAGTGCATTAATTTCCCGGTCGACCTGGCCTTCATCTCGGTCAAGGTGACCGGCAATTCTCGCGATATAAAGTGCGCGGGTCATAGTGTCGTGAGTGTCGGTTTCATTGGAAGCCATGGTGATTTTTGCAAAAGGTTTTTATTTCAAGTTATGTCTATTGAAGTCTCGAGTGTGCAAAAAGTGGTTTAGCCGGTGCAGTTTTAGGCCGCTCCTTTAAAACCTTCAGGCAAGATTTATGATGATGATGGCTTGAAGCTGAGTGCTTGGCCAAATTGTGGTGTGAGTCAGCTGGATTGGATGCCCTTCAAGACTATTTATGCTGGGCCGTCTCGCTGAATCGTGAAGTGTGCAAAAGATTAGAGTGGAGCCGGTTTTTGCTGGTTGTGTGTAAGAGGATTTTGGGCTTCACAATTTATGGCTGGATTGAAGTAACAAAGGGTTCTTTGTGTGGTTAAACTTGGCTCTGCAACTTTTGAAAGTAGGTTGCAGCTGAATCAAAGTTTAATTCAAGAGAGTACTCTTTATTTTCCGTATAAAAGTGTGGAAGCTGAAATTATTTCTGCGAGTTGAGTAGCAAACACGTTCTCTTTTTCCGCGTGCGAAGTGCGCGTAAAATCGAGTAAAGTGCAGTTGATTCGTTTATTATAGCAATATAATGGGTTCTTTTGAAAAAGGGTCCCAAATAAGGCAGGAATGCTTGGAGTAGATGGCCAGATTTGGCTGTGCAGAAACCTGTTTTTCTCTTCTGAGCTGAAATGACTCGGGGCTACACAGCTTGCGGCCCACGCTCGAGAGTAGCGAATAAGGTTGCAAAATTGTGTGCGTGAGTTGGCAAGATAATAGGCCCTTCTAGTTTATTTATGGGCTTGTCTTGCTTGGGTTTTGAGTTGAAGGCAAACTAGTTTTATCTGGTGAAAAAAAAAGGGTTTTGATGTGGCTGAACTTGGCTCTGCAACTTTTGAAAGTGGGTTGCAGTGCAAAGCTTAGAATTTTTCAAAAGATGTCTCTTTTTTACTCTGATTTAATCTGCGAAAAAGGTCTCTTTTTCAGCGCGCAAAATGTGCGAATTTGGTGATACTTTTGCGTAATAATTTGAGCAGAAAAGTCGTTTTATTTAATTGTCAATCACTTGTCCGTTTTTATTTGAATTCGTGATTAACTGTAGTATATGCAAAGTGTGAGAGGTCTCAAGTCTGTACTTGAGAGTAGGCGAATGGTTTTTTACAGCAAAAACCAATAAAAGCAACGTGGGCACTTCTCAAGGCTGGGCTTGAGAGAAGAGGTTTTTTATAGCAAAAACCGGGAAAAGCTACGTTAGCAGTGAGCAGATCTGGTCTCAAGTGCGAGCTTGAGAAGGGGGAAAAGTTTTTCGTAAAACTTTCCCTAATTTTTTCGTGGAGCTAGAAATAAGCAAAGCGTTTCGTTAGCTGTGGGCAGAGCAAAATATACTGTATTTTAAATCTTAACTTTTGGGATTTTGCGGCGGTCTACTGCGACTTTCGCCTGACTGTGCGGCAATTCCCGTGAACTCGTCCTGAGTTCGGCTTTCTTTTTTCTAAACGTCTTGTCCCCTCCTTCTTCTCGGGATCACTCCAGTGTCCGGCTCGCAGGTGCGGAGTCGTAAATTCCGCCCAATCTCGAGATTTCTTCTGATTCCTCCGATCGGGGCGTCCAAAGTCAAGTCCAACCCTTCCGACCTCGACTTTCTTCGCAGAGGGCGTGGCTCGAGTCGCGTAAGCTAGGAATCCTGGATCCCCCCGCAGTCAAACGCACCACTTGACTAATGTATTTTCAGAGCCCGGGCTACAAAGGTTTATATCTCTCGAAGACTCTGAGGGTACCCGGCACTCCTCTCACGCCGAGACAAGAAATGGGGTCTTATACACACTCGTGGGCCCTTCTCCTCGCGCACGTGGTCCTTTTTGCCTTCACCGAAGGCCGACTTTACACTATTCGCGATCTTCTGTCAGGATGAGACAGACGAGATCGGCCAACCCGCGAGTTAGGCACTTGCACCGCCCGTGCCCCCGCAAAGCCAGTTGGTCTGACAAAGAAGACTCCCTAGAGGTCTACTGACAGGCCCATCCTTCCGCCTGTCAGGTCGTTCCCGGGTCGCGGCACCATTGAAAGGGGTTGGATGACCGGGGCCTCAGAGGCCTAAATACGTATTCTGCACTCTGAGGCTGGATCGACTTCCCCTTGAGACGAGGGGCCTCTACCTCTCTAGTCTACCACTCTGGTCTCCTCGTGGACTGGCAAGTACGACAGTCCTGATCGGCCTCTTCCTCGGCCCCTTGTGACCTCAAGGCTCTATAGCGTCTATGCACCTCCAGATCCGGAGACGAGACTCTTGAGAGGCGAGATATCCCACACCGTAGGATCACTACTGAATTGAGAGGCCTCTGGATGAACTGAGGCTTCAAGTCAGCGCTACGCGAACAACTCAGGTTGAAAGGCTGAGTTCTCGATGGAGTTTGTTCACTAAAAACCACTGTTTTGTTATTCAATAGGCTGCTTTTATTGCTATCTTAGACCCTCCAGGTCTCAAGTCTGCAATCACTAAGTACAGCTCAACTTATTTGGACATCGCGATATGGCGTCCCACAAGCGACTCCTCAATGATCCGGCTCGTTCCTTGCTCGGCGCCTTCCCTCGCTCTCGTCCTCTGCGAAGCTGCCTGCGCGCTGCCTGCGCTCATCGGGCCCCACTATATGTCACGCTTCAAAAGTATGAAATTGCCATTTGTTTTGCATGTAAAAGACCCGAGAGCTTGATGAAGTGTCCGAAATATACTTGGCTTTTCTGCTTCTTGGAATCTATCATGAATTTATCATTGTTAAAGTAGGGCATCATTGGTCCGCAATAGACAGAGTTGATTGTTTTATTATTCATACATATAATGTGGTAAGCCTCGCAGGGTGTCCCAAAAACAATTTGAGTTGAATCACCCCGTAATCATGTGGATTATCATCTAATGCAGTATGGTATCGTTTGATGCATTTTCTGTTAATGTTGCATGCTTGTTGCGGTAGACAGCATGCAGTAAGCAGCTGTTGGATTAGATATGAGACTGTAAATGCTTTCTTTTTACTACTATTTTTTGCTCATCACAAAAGACGATTCGGTTCATTCATTAATTAATCATGATGGCCTCTTTTTTTTGCACTATACATTGTTTAGGTGGGCTAATTTTGGGCAACTCTCTTCTATGAGAGAAAGACCTCCCTATGAAATGGCATCAATAGTGAAAATCACATTCAGTCTGTATTTTATACGTCCCTTGGGAGGTAAGCAATCTGGCTAAAACTTGAAGCTTGGAGATAAAAGGATTCTTGAATAGGGTGTGATTTATAGTCAGCATATGCCTACTATATGCTTCAGACATCACAAAAGGGAGAAGGACTTTTTGTGATATCAAAAATTCCCTGTAATAATCCCCATGTTGGCCATTTTTTCAGCTAAACTTGATGGAACAGCCGTAAATTCTGATCTGCTCATAAAGTTCTAGTATAGTAAAAGTTGCTTGCAGTCACTCAAAAGCAGAGATAGCTTTTATCTGGTCCCGACATCAAGTCAATTTTTGAAACCATCCTTTTGCTTCTTCCAGAGCCAAAAACATACATAATTGGCGGGCCTGACATGTTCGTAGACATAGGGAGTATGCTAAACCTCAGCTGCGTTGTCAGTTACACGGAAAGGCCACCCATCAAAGTGTCTTGGCTTCATAATGGAATCGAAATTTCCTTCAGAGGTCCCAGAAATGGGGTTTCGGTAAGCTAAAATTGTCATGTGTCACACACCGCCGCGTTTTAATTAACAAAAAACTTGGTGACATTATCAGGAAAGCAACTGAATTGGCGAACCTTGATCATACCAACGATATTTTTTTCCACAACTTTGCTACATTTTGCAAGTTTACGACCCGAATGGGACAATTATGAAAACAACATTGGTTTAATGATGATCCTTCAAAATTGTGCAGATGATCCAGGCCAACGTTAAAAGCCTGGAAAGCCACGAATACAGCAATTACAGTTGATGCTGCAAAGGCCCACTAGGCCTCTTGAAAAGGCCATTGCTCCAACTTTTTCTTTTACCACGCTGATGCAGCTCTGAGGGGAAAAGTTCAAAAGAGGCAAAAAATCCTCGTTTTTAGGAAGCTATATTTGCCCCTTTCGTAATTTTCCTGTCAACCTAGAATCGAGCTAAAAATTTCTTTTTGATCAACGGCACAAGCCTGAAACGCACGCATAAAGCGTTTTTGTGATGGCTTGTTGCAAAAATGTTTGTGCACTTTTTAAGCCATCCTAAATTAAAGAAGGCAATCCATCAAGTCCACACTTTGCAACATGTATTCTAGGTTAGCTTTTAAAAAAAGTTTTTGCGTGTCATTCTAATCTAGGCAAAAGTTGGCTAAAACGAGGCCAATTAGGTACCTTTTAAAGATAAGATGTGGCAACACCTAAGATGATCTCAACAACATTGCAGACAAGTGGCAGCAATAATAAAAGCCGTTTTTCTTCCCAGGTGATAACTGAGAAGGCAGCTCAAACTACAATTCATCTCTTGATGCAAGGCGCCAATGGCCAAGATTCGGGCATTTTTGAGTGCATTCCAGATAATGCCCCACCAGCCCAAATCAAGGTCCACATTTTGACAGCAGGTAATATATCTCCAGACAATTAATTATTTTGGCTGAGCTCTGAAACAGCTATTATGCAAATTGCTTTCTAATCTGTGTAAGTGCAAAGACATCTCAGATAACCTCACCTGAACGGCTTGTTTTCTCCCAAACTACCAGGAGCTAACAACATTTTATTTTCATTAGATAAGCACTGAATGAAAATTAATCAAAACTAGGCTAAGTGGCAAGGTTGGGCGAAAAGGAACGATTACTTTTCCGAGGAGGGTGCGTGACTCGCATTTATGAAAGTTGCACAGCTTCGCAGCCAAGATATTTAGTATATGACAAAAAATTGTTTGTTTGCGTAGAAATGCACTTTTGTGGTCAAGGACTGCAACCGATATTTGCAAATAAAAACTTTTCCTACATTTTGGTTGGAAAATGGCAATAAGTGAGGGAAGCAATTTAATCGAAAAGAAGTGACAAATTCTTCCTAGAGGCAGCACTCTCCTCACAAAAAGAAATCCTTTTTTTGGGGGGGAAAAATCATAATTCAGAGGTCAAATATTTTTTGGCGTTCTTTTTTGAGCTGTATGTTGGTGCGCACACCACATGGATCAGTTTTTTTACCTTTGATCTTGAGATTGCCCCGTGCGCAGAAGCAAGTTTTTACTGCAGGATAAAAAAGAAAAGTATTTCGAGTAGGCGTGGCATATGTAGGAATTTCCATTTTAAGAGGCCTTGGAACTTTCGACAGCACATGTTCCTTTGGCTAGATACCTACATGAAAAAAGTTCTCACATCAATATTTTAGCTGGAATTAAATGTGGACATGAGGAGAATTCTCATGATGAATCAAGTGTGTATGCCTTGAGTGAGTAAATTGCTATGTTGGAGCCAGGCTCACTATGCTCAAAGATGATGTAGCACTTCAAAGTAATTTATGACTCCTTGTCTTGGGAAAACACATAGACCTTCTATCATCCTGGAATAAGATTGACCTGTCCTTTTCTGGCCTTTGGCCTTGTTCATTTACTTTAGTCATTCAGAGTGGGGTTACAATTGGATGTATCCTTTAAAGATATTCCAGCTATTATATTTTTAACTTCCGATGGACTTTTGGGCGATAGTTGGCCTCACTCAACTTTTGCTTTCTTTTCTTAAGGAAAGCTGCATGAAATTAAGCATATCCGTTAATGTCACATGAGCATGCAGTCAAAGAGAGATTGACTCTTTTCCACTACATACAGTAATGATGTTATTTTAGTTGTGGTCTGCAGCAGCCCTGATTCAATACATGAACACTATAAGCGCATCTCTCAATGTAGGTAATCAAGTTGCTGGCTTACAGACGAATGCAGGACTGATGCCTTCATCACCAGTGTGGCATGACATCATCATCATATTCAGTGTACATCTTGCTTATACTCGACTGTATTTTTGACTTTGATTGGAATTAAAATTTTATGTCTACTTTCTAAGAACTGCCTTCATTTCTTGCCAACTCCTACTTTTTGTGTTGAACAAAAGGCCCTGATTTAATGCATCTAATTAAGTAACGAGACATATTTGTGAAGGCTTTGAGGTAGAATGCACTTGGAGTTTGACCTCAAGATAAAGCAGATAATATACACAAGCCAGTCTTTGACAAAATGGCGCTGAGGAATGGCCGCGAGTTGGCTGAGAGGTCGAAAGTTCACCCCGATCTGGAAAGGGAGCGACAAAATTGCCCATTTTCCCAGGAAGAAATTACAAACTTGATGGATGGCGGAGCAGACAAAACTGCCGAACGAAGGGCATTGGAGGAGTACTTTTTCAGCTTTCCAGAGGTAAAATTCTTCTTAGCTATTTATTGCTATCGTTTTCCGTTATGAGGGGAGAAAAAGTTTTTTTTTCTATAAAAAGGCTAATCAAATCCATAGATCTCTACGATACACCATTCCAGTCTGCTCAATGGTTTTGTTCTTCCCTATAAAATGGCGAACAATGCGAGAGACATAAAAGGCTAGCGCATCAGCTGATACATTTTGTGTAGACAGGGCGACCCATCAAAAATGCCTCTTACATTTTCTGGCTTTTTGCTTTGCAGATCTAGCCCATCTCGTTTTTTATCTGGTTCTCGCTCTGTTCAGGGATTGGCAGTAAACTTTTCAATATCTCGGGGTCATCCTGTATTATGGCAAAAATGGGACCGTACTTTTCGTGCTTTGATAAGGCCACTTAATTATGTTATTTCAGCTGGTTTGCAATGGAACTGCCATTGATTCAATGAGCGCATCGGAACGCTACGAGGACGATATCAAAAAGGCCACTGAGCTGTACAAAATTGCCAAGCAAAATGGAACGATGGAAGCCACCAGAGCCATGTTGGGGGCTGGCATTGGTTGTGGAATTTTACCTGATGGAAATCCTTTAGGCCTACATATTGTCATGTTTCAACCCACTCTTATGGGCCAAGGGACTTTGGAACAACAAGTCAAATGGCTGGGAAAGGCTTGGAACCTCGACATTATAGGTTTTCCCCCCTTTTCTTTTTGCTTCCAAAACCTGAGAGACGAGCTCAGCTGCGGAATGCATTCTAACGCAGCAGATTTGAAAAATTCGATTTGAAATGACGTTTCTTTGAGGGAATGATAATGTAGTTGAGCATAGTTGTTGTCATCGTAACTTTTGTGCTTCTGTGAGGCAGGCTTAAAAGCATGATGGCCTTCTTCTGCTTTATGAATGAAGCCATCTTGATGCATGACTAGGCTCAACTCGACAACTTTCATCACTATGAACATACGACTAGCTTTGTGTACTGCTGAGAGGGCCCTTTTTCTCATTTTGCAGGAACTTATGCCCAAACTGAATTGGGCCATGGAACTTTTATTCGTGGCCTGGAGACAACAGCAACTTATGATCCCAAGACAGAAGAATTTGTCCTCCATTCTCCAACTTTGACTGCGTACAAATGGTGGCCTGGAGGCCTGGGAAAAACTGCTAATCATGCTATTGTCATGGCCAATTTGATCACTCAGGGTATCAAGCGAGGGCCTCATGCCTTTTTTGTCCAGCTGCGAGATGAGGACACGCACGAGCCCCTCAAAGGTAAGGTCCTACGATCAACGAAAAAAGGCCATCAGCTGTAGGTATCTCGAAATAGGCATCAAGGTGGGCGAAATCGGCCCCAAGCTGGGCATGAACGCGAACGACAATGGATTTCTGGGATTTGACCACCATCGGATTCCAAGGGAGAATATGTTGATGAAGAATTCGCAAGTTTTGCCCGACGGAGAATACGTGAAGCCTCATCAAGCCAAGCTCAGCTATGGCACAATGGTCTTTGTTCGGGTAGCAATTTGCCAAGATGCTGCGGCGCACTTGAAAAAAGCAGTCACCATCGCCATAAGATACAGCGCTGTCCGTAGGCAGGTTCGTAGTCAAGCTTATCTGAAAAGGCGACACGAGATGGAGTACGCATCATATGCTTGTAATATCATGCAATCCATGATAGCACATGTCACTTTTGACACTCCATCTACACCCCGTTTTTAGATGAGAAAAAAAGCCACTTTTTTGCCCCTCACATTATGCATGACCCACTTGTACTTGAGGAGTATGTACTATATGCAAAAAAGTCCTTCGACGAAGATGGGATTCGAACCCACGCGTGCAGAGCACAATGGATTAGCAGTCCATCGCCTTAACCACTCGGCCACCTCGTCCTTCCTTTCTTATAATATTTATCAAATCAATTTTGACGAGTCTTTGGAAGTTGAGGCTAATCGAAATAACCGCTTCCATATGTTTGTTCTATAGGGCCAAATATGTGCTCATGGCGAAGAAGTGCAAATAATTGACTATCAAACCCAGCAGGCCAAGCTTTTTCCCGCCTTGGCCATGGCCTTCAGCTTTCATTTCGCAGGGCAAACGTTATGGCATTCTTATAACGAGGTGCAAGATCAAATGGAGTCTGGGCAAAACTTTGAGCGCTTGCCTGAGCTACACGCCTTGTCTTGCGGCCTAAAGGCCTTGGTCACTCAAGAGGTTGCAGAGACCATAGACATCCTCAGGAGAGCCTGTGGAGGTCATGGATTCATGTCAAGCTCAAATTTACCCAGACTTTGGGGACTAGTTACAGCTGCTTGCACTTATGAAGGGGAGAACACCGTTTTGCAACTGCAGGTACTTTTAAAGTCGTAGCTAGGAGGATGCGTGAGCTTTCTCTTTCAACGTTCCGAACTACGCTTAAGTATGTTGCTTTGCTTTTTGCATCATTCTTTAAAAAGATATAGATGCGTGCCGTGACTTTATATAGCAAGACTGTCCTTCCTGTAATGTAACGCTGATGATGTAGGCAAAGTAACTACCAAACTTTTCTTGTTTGCAGTGCGCTCGTTACTTGGTCAAATGTTGTCGCCAAACTAATGAAGAAAGCCTGGCCCAATCAGTCCATTATTTGGCAAAGAAGCCATCTCAAACATTTGATTTGGCCACGCCCACTGGCATTGCTCTCCTCTTTGAAAAAGTGGCTCGAGCTCAAGTGCTCAACGTGGTGCGTATCTTGGACTCTCAATCGACCAGGCCTGAAATTGCCTGGAACCAATCTTCGATCGAGCTGGCAACCGCTGCCATGGCACATATAAGATATTTTGTCATCCAAGAAAACTGCACAGCCTTGTCCACTTTGTCGGTGTCTGACCCGGTCAAGCTACAGCTGACGCGAATGTTCTTCTTGATGTCAATTTCCTGGATTCTAAAGCATTCGGGCGACTTCCAATTGTTCGCCGGCCTGAATGGAGAGCATTTGGAATTCCTCAAGAACAAATTCACGGGTTGCTTGACCGAAGTCCGCCCTGTGGCTGTGAGCGTAGTGGACTCGTTTGATATCCACGACCAGAGCCTTTTGTCCACCTTGGGAGCCTACGATGGTCAAGTGTACGCCAGGATGTTCGACGCCGCCCTCAAGAGCCCACTTAATCAAAAAGACGTCTTGCCGGCATTCCAAAAATACATCAAACCTGTGCTCAAAGCCAGCCTATAAGAATTCAAATAAAAAAGTCATCGACGAGGATGGGATTCGAACCCACGCGTGCAGAGCACAATGGATTAGCAGTCCATCGCCTTAACCACTCGGCCACCTCGTCACACATACTTACTGATTACGACCTATGTATTTTGTTTGGAATTTCGGCTAAAGTGAGTTAATAATAATCTAGGATTAGTTTAATGCACCTAAATTAGTAGTTTCCCACAAATGATTTTGTTTACTTCAAATGGAAAAACCAAATCAATAACGGGGATGCAGCAGTAGGAGCATGCCGGTCACCTGCTCTGGTCAAGAGGATTATACAGACCCCACACAATGGTGAATCATCATAATTATCCCTCACTTTAGCGCACACAATGAAAAAGTTTGAATGTAAACAAACAAAATGCTACCGGGTTCTCTTTCATGGGATAAATGAGGCTTAAACTGGAATTTCGTTTGTTGGCTACTCTTTTTGTACTCGTTGGCATTTTTGCCTTATGAAATTATGCATTCTTTAGCTGCTATGTAATCTTAAACGGACCGAATCTATTATAGTTCGCCATTTATCTGCAAACGATTTTGCAAGAGTTTTGCGATGGAGTGTTTGAACACTTGACTAGGCCGGTCATTCAGCTATTTGTTTTGGCTGAGTGCTACGAGTTGACCGGCGCGACATACATAATTGGATGATCCTTTCACATTTGAACAAACAACGTGGGAGGTACATGCACTTTGTTTTCGCATAGATTTCGCGGTTAGTGGAACGTTTAAAGCCCAAAAAGCATAAAGTACGAGGGAATAACGGCAAGTGTGGCCAATTTTTGGCATCGTGGGGTGCTATAATAACTGCTCAGTGAAAATTGAACACTCGGCAATTTATGATTGGGCTCTCCACTGAGAAAACTGATTTTAATTTGGTGATTTATTGCAGTACATGTCATCAACTTGATAAGATCAGCCGACCATCTAAGACAAAATGAATATTTCAGTCTTGGCTATCGCAGAAACCAAAATTCCCACTGATTTGGTTGAGTTCGGGTCAGTTGTTATTGGACCACACAAACATAAATAAATAGAGCAGCGAAGAACTGTTAATTGCTTCCCAATATTAACGGGTGTCAAAACTGACGCGGTTGCTGTTTGTTTTTGTCATCAACCGCGCAACTTTGGCCGACTTGGTGGCCCAGCCGCGCGCCGGGCACGCTGATTAAGGTGTTTAAATCAGCAAAAGGCGATCGGAGCCCATTTTTAAGAAGAAAGTTGAATTTTCCATTCAGAGCTGGGGAGGTGAGCAATTTCAATTTGAAATAGCTATGGTCGCGTAATTCGTACTTTTCAGGTCTGGTGCCATGATTTTGCTCCCTTTTCAATTGTCTGGACTTTAAAGGTAGAGTAATATTAACGAGAGAGTGTGTAATTTATTTATAGCCCAAATCTTCTTGACCGGTGCGTGCGGCTTCTTTCAAATGTCGCCGGTTTCATGGTGAGTCCTGTAATCAAATTCTCAGCACCCTTCAATTGTCAGTGGAGCGGTGACCGGCCTAGCTACCAATTTGACCGGCGCGGCGCCTCGCCACGCGAGCCATTCTATGACCTCTAATTTGTGTCATAAATGAACTTGCAGGCTTGACAGATTGCGTTTCACAGGAATGGAAAAGGTTTTTGAATGGGTACTCATGCCATTAACCTACAGCTCTTGTTTAAAACTAGTAGTTGCCCATGATGTTGTCATAGAAATTCAACAATAAATGTTCCTTTTAGAGAATAAATTGCATAAATTGCGTTGCAGAATAC
Organism: Paracyclopina nana; assembly: GCA_019096065.1. Taxonomy (NCBI): domain Eukaryota; kingdom Metazoa; phylum Arthropoda; class Copepoda; order Cyclopoida; family Cyclopettidae; genus Paracyclopina; species Paracyclopina nana. Next base: position 9,448,418 of record JAGUCH010000001.1, on the reverse strand, counting down.
CATAATCGCATAGAGTGCAATCTCGCTATGAACAATTGATTGGCCTAAAAAGTAGACTACCCTTGTAAAGCCACAAAATGTCACGGTCAAACATTTGAGCCCAACAATCATGAGGATCTTCATCGAACCTATTTGCAGTTTGCAATGGCTGACCTAATGCGTGCAACGATCGAGCGAGTTGACAATAATTTGGGAGTCATGTAATCAATTCTCTTGCGATTGCTGGATAATTATTTTTTGCAATTACTAGCCAGTTTAATTACAGCAATATCCAGGTAAGTCCCGTTCTGGGGACTTTCACTTAGTTGCCCTTGGACCACGTGACCTTACGCATCGAGAATTATACATGATGCCCACCTTCAAACTTACTCAATTTATGTCGGTAATTGGCCTTTTGCTCAGCTTTGAGCATGCTGCTGCACTGCATGAAATCTATGATGGGTGCCAAGTGAGTTATGGCTGCTTTGGCACCAAATACGTTGAAAATGAGATGAATTGTGTCAGCGCTGGTGACTGCTTGTCTTTGATAAAGTTCAAATACGACAACAGCACCGATAAGGTCAAGTTGAATATTCACCACAACTTCACAAGCTCTGAAACCAACAATTACGTGGCATTGGGACTTTCCATGGATGATGATATGGGGGATGATTTGGTATTTTCATGCACTAGCACCAATGGTGCAGCCATCAAATATACCTACAATAAAGGCCGTGCGAATTTGGACAATTTAGTATTTGATTCAACCGCTCCAACCACTCAAGCAACATCGGACGTGAATGGAGTAAGTATACACATAAAATCATTGTTTTATCTGCTCCTATTTGCTGCCATAGGTCAAAACTTGCGAAATTGAAACAGTGAGCAAACTCATGTTCAAACCACCCCAGGAAACGGCTCAAAAAACCTTTGACTTGAAAACAAGCAAATTCTACCTTCTTGTGGCTACTGGCACCATAAGCGGAAGCTCTTTGACGAAGCATGACAAGAAAATGCACTCCAGTCAGGCCATGGATTTGAAAATGGTAAAAATGCCCTCTGGAGCTGCAATTCAAACGGCAAATATGGCAACGCTTGTGACCACTTTTATCGTCATGGCGACAATGAGGCTCTAATTTATCAGCTATGTATTGATTATTCTTCAGCAGACAAATGTATCGCTTTTCTGTCAAGCAGCAAGCATTGAGTGAATAAACGCACTATTTTTAATCGTAATTAACCCTTCAACTGTAGGCAAATTCGTGCTTTAGAGAAGACGCATGTAAAAGAAAAGTAGAAGAAATATAGTAGCCTCTTAAATTAAACATGTACTTTTCATTAATGTCTGGTAAATCGAAAAAAGAAAATTAATGTTTGTTCAAAATGGTGCCAAGGCCTATCTATTATTCATGGTTCGTTTTGCATGGTTGAAAATCAATTTTTTCCTGGCCTCATTACTGTAAATTACTCATGCTGCTTTCTCTTTTAAAAAATGGTCATCAATAAATCTTTTTCCATTAAAAACACCTACATTTATGAACTGTTTTAGGGAATGAAAGGGCTTTAGATAGTAACAACCAACGCATGTAAAACGTTTCGGGAAAATAGCCTTCGCTGAAATAATGTGGAATCACTTCTCTCATGTTAATTTTTGAAAAGTTTTGCTTTCGAGTGCCTGTAAATTGCTACTACAAAAATTAAATGGGGATTTTCCTTAACGGGAGCACTCCTATAAATATATACACTATATAGCTGGTGGTTCTTAGTATGCTCAAGCATACCTGGCATTAATTTGAGTAGTCGTCATGATGGCCTCGAGTTGCAAAGCACTCATATGGGTTGGCTGCCTATTTTTATGGGCCCCGAAAGCAAATTGCTTACATCCCAATTATAATGGATGTGGAACCGAGTTTGGATGCTTTGGCACCAAATACGACTCATCTGCAACAAGTTGTGTCACCAATGGCGACTGCTTATCGATGGTGAAATTCAAGTTGGATGCCCAGACCAACCAATTTTATTTCCTACTCCACCATAATTTTGCTGGGACTGGCAGCAACAGCTATGTTGCTCTTGGACTCTCAACAGACTCTAAAATGGGTGAAGAAGCTGTAATATCTTGCACAAACCAAGTTGGAAGCGTCATTCAGTACTCGTACAATTTTGGGCATTCCAACTCTCCTGGGCTTGTGTTTGACAATCCTCAACCTGTTCCCCTTGCCACTAAAGACGACAACGGGGTATGCATTTGATTATGTATTCTGTAACTTTCATGAGTCATATTTTTAATGAGTCACACTATTGGCTGTGCATTCAACGTACTTTTGCCTCTAGATCAAAACTTGTGAGGTCAACCTTGCACCAACAGTGAGCTACACCCCTCCAGGAAGATCCAAAATGACCTTGGACCTGAAGGCTACCCAATTTAATCTTCTCTTGGCTCATGGGCCTTCTTCTAATGGTAATCTCCTGAGGCATACAAAAGATAAGTCAAGTCAACCAGTGAGCTTGGCATCAACCAGTCAAGTCAGCTCAGGAGGATCAAAAGTGGAATGGTTGCTTGTATTCCATGCCATTCTGATGATCATAGCATGGATGGGCTCTGCCTGTTCGGGCATATTGGTGGCTCAGCATTTCAAGAAAATTTGCAATGCCAAAATTGCCGGAAAAGACAGCTGGTTCAGGCTTCACCAATTCCTCATGACTTCAGTGGTCATTTTGTCCACCATTGGACTGATCCTTGTTATAATCGAGGAAAAGCTCGAGCCTCTTGCGTGGAATGAAGTGGTGGAAAATCCACATCCAGCATTTGGCCTTGTCTGCATGAGCTTGGCCTTTTTGAACCCACTTTTGGCTGCTTGCAGACCTGGGCCAATTTCTGAGAACAGGTGGATTTTTAATCTAGTCCATGGCGGGGCTGGCCACATTGCTTTGGGCTTTGGGCTTTTAGCCATTTTTTATGGCTTTCACTATGATGATGTGGCCATGCCCAAGTCAATGGTAGCAGTATTGATAGCTTTTGTGGTCATTTATGTGATCATGCATGTCCTCTTGACCATCAGGGAGACTTGCAACAATCATAACCAGGTAGAGAATGAGGAGTTCTTGGAAAGTCAAAGTCCTTCATACATGAAACCAATTCTGGGCTTGCTCCTCATCATTATCTGGGCATTTGCCATAGGAATCTGCATCTGGATATTGGTAGCAAAATCTTCTGCCGGAGGCGGCTCTGATTCAGATTGAAAAAGTGTTTGGTATATTCGTATGTGCACACACCCTCTCTACTACTATGACTCATCCACCCCCTTCGTGCGCTTATGTGCACACGCCCATTCTCTATTAGCTATATATATGCTTACACCCCGAAATGCACACACACACTTATACGAGTACATTCGGTCTCTTCACACGTTCGCCACGTTAGTGTTAATTGCGTTGACTGAGCAGAAATAAAAGTCTAATTTTCTCTCCTTAAAATGCGATGAGGATTTTCAGTTTCTAGCAGTTGACCGCAAGCTCCATCGCAACGCGTACCCGCGCGCACACTTGACCTGCATGCTCCACGCACAGCAGTGAGCGCACGCTCGCCTTATAAATACAGCAGCAACCCTTGTAACTCCAATCATTATTCGTTGCAACTAGCTTGAAGAATGGAGGAGTACTACCAAGGCTACTATTACGACAACTACAATTATTCATCTGTATCTGGTGAAAATTGGCCGTCGAGTAATTCCGAGATTTCCGATTGCAACTCGTCTGAAGATTGCTACTACAACACCAACTTGAATGACAATCAAGAGAAAGTGGGCGAGGCAAAAAAAGTGACAAAGTGGCAAAAAAAGCGAGCTTTCGAAATGACTTTGCCGTTGCATATTCGACAGAAACGCAGATTGGCGGCGAACGCGAGAGAACGGAAGCGAATGACAAGCCTGAATCAGGCCTTTGAGAAATTGAGAGAGATTCTGCCCAACCAAGATCATCGTGATCGACCATTATCAAAAATGGAAGCTCTCCAAATGGCCCAAAATTACATCAAAGAGCTGTCTCTCACTCTACAGTATCAAGATCACCATCAACCACAGTTTGAAACAGATGAAAATATTCATAATTTTTGAATGGCTCTCTCATTCCATTTTGGGCCATATACTTCTTCATCCCTCATCTGTGATAAGCATATTTTTTTGAAATACAGAAAGACGAACAAGATCTTGCCTTGATTTTATTTCATTGTTGAGAATGGAGGATATGTCCAAAAAATCCCAAAAGTGCTGAATCACTCTGTAGGCCCTAAATATGGTAGCAAAAAAAAGAAACTCAATTTGCAGTTACATCCGAGCCGATCTGTATTTCTTGTAGGAACACAAAGGGGTCAATCAGCAATAAAAAAAACCGTACAGCACTGTATCAAGCGAGCACCTAGTGAATATTTCAAAATCAGTTCAAAAAGTCGGAAGGAAAAATGATCGAGCTTTTGATTTATCGCACCATATCAACTTCTCAAGTCACGTCAGCTTATCTCGCAGACCGCTAAGATTTTTCTTATAAAGGGCAATGGAAATGGGTCCAAATTCTCAGATGGCTGAAAGCTGCCCGAGTGTGCCATCTCAGATGGCTAAATGCTTAGTTCTTATTAATCTATATAGGAAAGAGATATTTTTGAAGCCCAATTTATTTATGGCTCTAAAAATCTTACTATTGAGCAAAGTCTTGTTTGCTTTGTAATCAACTTTTTAGCCAATTTTAAGGCTGACGTTTGGGCCTGCTAGTACAAACTAGTACAAAAAAGCCACCAAATCAGCGTTTAGCAGCAAAAGTGGCTGGTTTAATGTATTCAGCTAGCTCTTTAGGGCTTTTAATTAGGTCAAATTCTGGTAACGACTCTTTTCCTAAATGGCCGAGAATATGGCGTCAAGCCATCTGAATTCAACGCCATCTAGTGCACACAGCTTTGCTCCGAGCCCGCTTTTATTTATTTAAGGGGTTCCGTGACTCCAATATTGAACTTTTGCGTTTAAAATATGGCTTAAAACGGTGATTAATCATGAAATGCTAGTAGGAAGAACTTCTCAATCCTTCCCCTTTTCTTTTATTATTCTTCACTATGTCAAAGGAAAATAAATGTTGACCTAGGAACTGATTAAATAATTTTCAAGACAGATTTTAACAAGTAACGGCTAGCGTTTCTTTCAGAATTTTAATGATACATCTACTTTGAGCGCAATTAATGCCTACAATAGTGGGTTCTCGGAGCGCCAGCGCGGTAAAATTATTTTTTCATGTGAAGTCCTATTTGCATACCACGCCCAACTGTCCCAAATTAAGCAAATATTTAAGAGAGGGCCTTCAACTCACGCCAGTCGTCCTTCATAAGTCAAAATGACTGCTGTAGGAGTGAGAGGAAAAAGGTTCTTTTTACTGTCCACTTTTTGGCCTTTACTCAAGATAGCTCAACTTGTTGGCTGTTTCCCATGCAAGAGGGTGATTTGCAAGGAATCTGGAAAAATAAGTCTGGTTCCAGTACCGTTTGCGTTAACATTGGCCATTTACACTTTTCTGGCCATTTTCCTCAATGGTAGCTTGGTAGCGAGCTTTTATTATCTTTTAATTCATTCAGGCCATGCTTCATTGAGCCTAATGGAAGGTGATTCCAAAACCAAAACATCTACTCAGTCATATGACAGTTATTAATTCCATGCATATTGCAGGCGCATCTCTAGCCTTTAGAGGGCTGAATTCATCAACTACCGACAGTTTGGCATATTGGACAACTCTGTTAGGCATGATGGTACTTCCAATTGATGTGATTGTGAGGAATGGTCACTTTTCTCGAGACTTGGCCAATATGCAGGATTTTTTCTCTTCTTATGCTAAATCAACTCAAAGGAGGTCTTCGTGGCTATCCGCCCACCTCATTTTGAGCACTTGTGGCGCAACATTTGCAATTTGCTTGCTACTGATGAATTTGGGATTAATGTGGCTCTTCTGCAAAAACTTAGACGTCGAGTTCCTTCATTGTACTTGGCTATTTTTAAATACAAGCGTCCACGTTCTCTTCTCCTGGACGCCGATATTTGCATTTTTGGCTGTCTATGGGGACGTGATTACAAGTTTGATCAACTGGAGCACTAAATTAAGGAATGACTTGAAAGTTATGGACATGGACGAATGCATGAAGTTCAACTACGCCTTGAAAAAGTCATCTGAGGCCTTCTCAGTGCAACTTTTTTTCATCGTCTCCGTTGACTTATTCGCCTTGGTTTGCGTAACCTTTCGACTTTTGTCTTCGTTTATTGGCGACGCTAATTTTGACACGCCATTCCTTTGCATTTTCATTGCGTATGCAGGATTTGGCCTCATACTTGTTGACTTTTTGGCCTTCATCAATCACTTTTCGCAAGTCATGATCGATGAGTTGGAAGAGCTTAAGCTACAACTGGTTAACATGGCCATTCCCAAAGATTCCACGGTTATCCTGGATGGAGCTTTGATAGATGCTAACCACGGCCGGTTCCAAATTATGGCCAACTTGTCAACCTTCAATGGATTTGAGGCCATGGGTTTTTTTCGCCTAGGCTATCCTCTATTGACCTCGATTGCCGCTAATTTTGTGACCTATCTGATTGTGCTGATACAATTTAAATTCACCGAGATGTCAGCAGCACCTTCAACCAATCTGAATGTCTCTTTTATTGCAACAAGTACTTTTTAAGTTACAGCAACTAAAGTATTTGAATATCATTATTACAGCATGTATGTATGTCATTTACATCGCACATTTCCTTTTTAGCATGATTTCTCTTAATATATTTCATTGGCCCGATCCTTAGCAAGTTTTTTTCACGTTTCAACGGCTATTTAAATACCGTATGTAGTAAAAATGTATTTAAATAGCAGCTATTTCATGTGAAGCATACTTATTAATAACTAATCAAATAATAAAATTGACTTGGGGGAAACAAACGGTAAGCAATGAGGGATATACACAACTAAGATTGAAAGAATGTCATTTTTGATTAAAGGGCGTTCTCATATCGCAGTTTGGTCTAACCAAAACTGATTTTAGTTAAACCACACTGTTCTCTGGTTAAACTAAACACTACAATAATGTTGACTTTTGTCCGGACTAACCAGTATCAGTTTTGGCTAAACTAAAATGCGATATGAGAACGCCCTAAAATCAAGTGCTCACCTCAGGGGATTCCGAATCAGAGCAAAGAGAAGAAACCAATGCACACGGGGCCACTGATGCTTAATATCGTCAGATTTGATTTTTTCCATTTGATTGAAGCTACTATAGCGGCGCTCAGAAATAAATCAAATTTTGGCCAAGGAAACCTTCAACCTTGGAATCAAGTATTTGAGTGTCAGGGATGCTCATAAGCCTTGAATTTTGCTGATCCAAGCTGAGTACTGATCCAAGAGAGTTCGGCTTGTTTTGCTTTAATTTTGTTTTTGAAAGTGAACAGCTTTTTTGAGGCCGATTTTGGGGCATTTAGCATTAGCCAAAATCAACTTTAAATTCTTGAATATTTTTAGCAAAATCAAAAATCATATTGAAATACAAATTTTCATATACTACATCCAGCTCAGATCAGATTTTTGTGGTCACCATTTTCCTAGCCAAACATTTTTACTGCTTCGACTTGGTCTCAAAATCGGACATTCATGATCAGCTGAACTGATTCAACTGAATTCTCTGCTAAGTGATTTTGTATGACTTGGACCATAAACTGAGTGTAGAAGAATGAAAAGTTAAAAAAAAAACAGATTCAAGATTTTGGCGGAAATGGACAAAAAAAATCCTCCCTGGCCCAGTGAGCAGTGATGCTGTGCGTCTGACGAGACTTCCGAATCACGCTAATGAAGTCAAAGTCGTGTACAAATATAAAAAAAAGAGGCTTAAAAAAGCTGATTTTTCGTCATCAAATGAACTGGCATCTTCATTAGAGCTGTTGTTAAGAACGAGATACTCTCATCAAATCTCAGTGCTCTAAACGTCTCAATAGGCTAGCTCAAAACTCGTTCGGAACTATTCCGCTAGAAGGTGCTAAGATTTGTTGTTGGCGGAATTTGCGTAAGCGACCATGCGCTCTAAATATATTTTAGCCGTTCTTTCATTCAAAGCGCCAAAATGTAAACATAATAAAAATATCCAAGCTTGGATACACCTTCCCCCCCTACGCTAGCGCCATCAAATTGTGTAGTGGCAAAACGCCTGAACTAAATCTTTTAGCCTAGGCTATACATTTAGAAGATAGGTTTCGTGATTGTAGGAAACCAAGTAGCGGCGGAACTTCTTTTCATGCGCTAATTTTTAAGCGCATGGATACAAATATTCATTGAGTTTCTATTAGGCCATCTTTCTCTCAAAAACAAGAAGCAACAACTCCAAGTCTCCTTCACCTTTGGCAAACTCTTCCTCTTCACTGGAGTCATTCCAAAACTTTCCTTGATCAATATTAGGCCCGCAACTCTATCCAGACCATCAACTATTGCCGCAAGAGCCGCGTCCCCATAGCCTGAATTGGTTCTACAAATTCTGGAAAGTGTCAATCCTTTTGATTATCTTGGGTAATTTTGGTAACCCTCGTGTGATTCTCAAATAGCCTAAATTGAAATACTCAACAATACTAAATGCTCAGATGTTACCTTCCTATATATGATTTCTTTATCATGTGCCAATTTCAGATGCTCTCTTGTACGATTGATAATCCAAGACTGGCACAAATGGTCAAAAATCCTAGCTTTTCGTTTCGATGTCTACAGGATTCTGCTCCAACAATAGCAAATCTAGCCACTCGACTACACGGTCCCTTGGGACGAGGAGCACCTCAAGCTGCAAAAATGCGCGAAATTAAAACATTGCCTAGCATTTATCAATCATCTATCCGGCTTCGATCATTCTGTAGGGAGTCCCAAGATGGTAGAAAGAAACGCGTCAAGCATTTCCCTGATGTTTTTGGTAGCAATACACAAACTCATTTCTCTTTTTAAAGGCATGGTTTCAAAGAGCAAGGCTATAAGGCCTCTTAATGCCATGACAGAGGCCCTAAGTGAAAGTTCACACTGGCTGGGTAAATTCTTGGCAAAATCTGATCATAGATTTGGATGCCTTTGTGAGGGATTATCGCAGCAGAGGCCTCAAATGGTAAGAAGGGAGCTAGCAAGCAAAACTTTCCTCCAAGCCCTGATGCCACTGTGCGAAATCCTTCTTGATGCTTCTTGTTGACTTGGCCTCCCCATTTGTTGTGATAGAACTAATTAAAATAAAGTTGCTTTCGGCCCTAACTTAGTTTCTTTACAGAGCTCAGAGTGGACCGATGTAGACAAAATTCATTGAGAAGCTCTACCGTACTTCATGAGGTTTTCCTCGTCCGAGAACGGACAAAATGCATAAAAAAATATTTGACATGATATTCGATAATCAGGGTTCGTATTGTCAAAGTAATCAAATTGTAGGATTAAGGCGCAGCCGCGGAAAATGCTGTTTGTGTGAGCCACCCGCACAGGTTCTATTTTCTCCATACACTCAATACTTCAAAATGATCAAAGGCAATGCGCTGCCTCGTTTCAGATTTTCAATTTTTGGCCCATGTTGACTTTTGGCTTCTACTCCAGTCCTCTTTGCAATTTTAGAGACTTTTCTTTTTGGCCGTTTGGCAACTCAACTGTGAAAAATCAGTCTGGTGAACGTAATTGTGGTAAAAAAGCAAAATGAAATCCGGAAGCTCAAGATTTTGCTTTTTTATTAGTTGAATGACTTCGCGTTGCAGTAGAAGCCACCAGACGTTCAAAGATTGTGTAAATAACTTGAGAAACAATAGCTAAGCTGCGTCTTATGAGCGATGTAATTTGCCCTTTTCGCCAAGAAAACAATAAAAGCTCAAAGTTAGTTCAGCTAGGAAAAAAGATCAAATATATATTTTCTGACAAAATTTGCAGCTGGCCATTCTTTGCACATAAAAAGTGATGTTGGCCTAAAAGTACATGAACTCGAACGCGTTCAAACTAATATCAAGCATGATAGTAATTGTAGCGATCTTTGCCATAATATCGATACACATATTAGCTATTTCGCTTGGCAAAGAGTGGCCATAATTGAGCAATATTTACAGAGCATCTATAGTTAAAGTATTATCTCAGTATGTAGTTATCTTGTAAGGCACAGCCAAGGCGCAGTGAAAAATGGCCAAATTACGGACCTCGATTGCTTTTGGTAGCCGTCAGTGACTTGTTTTGCACGTAGTGCTTTTTGAGCTGTAAGCCATTGATCTCCATTTTCTGCAGCTTTTGAATTTTGCGCCACAGTTGGTCGGTGCTTTCCCGCTTGTCAAGAAGGTTATTGTTGTTGTGCAAGATGACTTTCTTCAATTTGTGATGGGAGCTATGATGTGAAACAATCCTTCCCATTGATTTGGCACCATTTTGATGGATCGAATTGCAAGATTTCCAGCCTCGATGCCGAGGAATCTTGGGAAGGGGCATAACCTGAAAAAATCATCAATTTCATCAGCACACTGAATCGCATCGAGGAAAACTGAGAAGTAGAGAGATTCTCACGAATCATAACTAGATCACGAATCACGTGACTCGACCGTGCGGTCACATGACCTTTTCTAGAAAATTAAATATTTAACTTTGTCGCTACGCACACCAGAAAAAACTTGAATTCACAGGGCAAGTTTCAGTGAAAATTTTCTTTTTGTTTAAATGAGCCAGAGAAAGTGGACGTAACATGAATCAAAAGGTACCGAGCCCATTCTAGAAAGCTAAGGAAAACACATTAGCACATTTTGCAATTGGCGACACACGCAAAATGAATGGATCATAATTGGACTAATCCGCTGCTCTTTAGCTCATCAACGAATGCTAATTGGCAATTAGGTAATGAAAGTCGATGAATTTAGATCACGAACAAGAAATGATGACCGAGGAATGAGGTGCAGGCCAGTGAAAGCATTTAGAAAGCTGGTAAAAGCTGCTCGGACGATGACCTTAAAATTTCCCAAATGGTGTGCAGAGACATCAGCCCGATTCCAACACGGGATATCAGCATAGTGTAGTACGGTAAACCAGTTAAGTCAGGTCGAGCTGAGCGCGCGAGCTAGCTGTGGCCTGATGCTAAAAAGTCAAGTTACGTCTTTTGTCTATGCTGATTTTCCTTGATGGAACCGGGCTATCTTCAGCTGCGGGGCGTTCTCATATCGCATTTTAGTTAAACCAAAACTGATACTGGTTAAAGCAAACTGACTTTTGTCCGGACAAAAGTCAGCATTCTTGTAGCGTTTAGTTTAACCAGAATCAGCGTGGTTTAACTAAAATCAGTTTTGGTTAGACCAAACTGCGATATGAGAACGCCCTGTTAAAGCCAGTTGTGACCAGGGGAAAAGCTCGAAGGTCAGAGATTATGTTCTTGCGAAATAATAGGAGGTAATAGTGCAGAGGTAATTGTAATTTCCAAGGAAAAGTTATTACCAGATCCATTTCTTCTCCTTTTTCACTGATGGTTCTGGCTCTGGGCGCAGGAGCCTCGATGTCCGGAAAAGTGAAAGCTCTCCCACGCTGATGCATCATTTGCTGCCTCATTCTAGACATGTTTGAACATGTTTGCTTCAAGTCTCCCACCGTCTCTTCCCCAGAGCTAGATGAAGGACTTGATCTTTGCCTAAAGAGAGATTAAAACATTCACTCTACTAGATTTGACCAAGAGGCCAATTAACGTACGCTTGGCGAAATGCGTGGCTGAGATTGGGAACTCTGCATACCGACTGTTTTTAGAAAGTCATCAAACCAACGCAAAACTGGCTACGAGGCTAACAACATAGTCACTAAGAAGTACAGCTGAAGTAGCGATGCTTCGAAGGCTGGTAGTTAGAAAGCTATAAGAGAGCTCGTAATAAGCACCACATGATTTTCTTCAGCTGGTACATCAAGCGTAAGCTAAGCACATGCTCCCTCCAATGGCTTTTTATGCATGGCAGCTGATCCGATAGCAGGGACAAATCAAACGAGATCTACGTTTTCTCGGGAATGAAGGCAACTCACATCTGTCTCTTCGCCTCCCTAGCTTGAATGAGCGACTTTTTGCATTTCATTTTCAAGCTGCTGGTGCTGTCAATTTGGTTTTCCTTCGTTGGCGGCGTCCTCCGCTTCAGCAGAAACTGGTGGTGGGCAAATATGCCAAGCTGATAATTCGGATCATTGTCCGCACTCAAGAATCGCCGTCGTTCTCGAATCGAAGTTGAGCGGTGGATTTGAACGGGTAGCGAACCGCTTCTTCGCGCCTCAGTCGGCTTCCGAGTGAATTGGCTCTTGAGAAACGCCAAAATGCCGAGGAAAAGGCCCAAATTGGAGGAGTCTTTGCTACTCTGCTGGTCGAGATGATGCCCAGCGTGTCTTGCAATTCTCAGCTTCTTCAAGATGAGAAGCCAAACGGAGACGTAAATTGCCACCAAAGTTTTCACCAACTTACCGAATCCCATTATTTCTTTCGGAAAGCGCGTCTCATTTTTAGCTTCTGCAGAGAGAGAGAGAGAGAGATAGGGAATTTAATATAGAAGGATCCTGGAAAAGTTAATTTTCTGTGACACAAGACAACAACTTTTGAGCTTATCAGAATTTGACGATAAGACAAAAATTCAATGGAAGCCAATCAGTAATGAAAGGAGGGCATAATATCTCGATAATGAATCTTCGGGAAAACCCATTATCAGTTAGAATGTGCGTACACGTGTAAGATTTCATATCTTGATGTAAGTGCTTATTTTTCTCATGCTTTTCCTTAAAAGGCACCTCGCGAGAGTACACAACCATGCATGTGGTGCATTCATAACCCAATTGGGTTCGTTAGTCAAAGCTGCAACGAGCTGTGAAAACTAATGAGACCTACTGCTACTTTGAAACAATAACGAGACACCATTTTGTGCGAACTTTCGAAAAATCAGCATGCAAATCCCCAAGGCGGAGCATGGGCCGCATTAAAACCTACAATAAAACTCACAATAGTTCTGTTTGGCATGGAAGTCTGTAGGCCCCTCGGACGGATGGCTGATTTAATCCTCTAATTTGCATGGAAAGCCTTAAATTTGGTTGTTGAAGTTTGAGCAGAAGTGCACCACTTTCCCTGCTACCATGATTCTGGCACATAAAGGACCAATAGAAAAAGGCGACTTGTCTATTCAATCAGCTAGACCAGACTGAAGAAGAAATTCTTAATCTCCAATTGACAACAGCTAAACATTGATCCGTCACATAGGTCAAAATTCACTTGCTATGTTATTGAAATGTGCATGCACACTGCACGGTCACATTTCACACGTTTTCAACTAGGCATATTGTGCTACCGAAGCGCTTGCTCAAATCAAATCCTAAATTCAATTGGCAAAACGCCTGCAGCCTTTTTTCGAGACAATCTTGAGGCCTCTGGGCAAAAGGCTCACCAAGCGGAAATTGACGAAACTTAAAAAAAGATTTGTCAACAAAAAAAATACTATGCGGGCATGCATAGCTAGCTGACATCAATTTTGACATTGAACATGTGTAAATGCGGTTTCATGGTGACACTAAACATACATTTTTTCGCCTTGACATCCATTCATAAAAATCACTTTATGGAGACTGTAAAAAAGTCCTTCATTTTGCAGTACAAGAAGACGTTGCGATAGGAATGTGTGAGCTTGATGTTTGCTTTGCGACTTAATGCTGTGTTCATCTATAAAGGAAATTTTTTCCTTCCGTTAAATTGCGATTTACTTAAGCCTCCTATTTTAGTACAGATCATTTTTACTCACTTTTGATAGCTTTAAGTAAACCACTTTCCCCACCTCTTTAGGTCACATGAGTTTGAAGTGTTTTGATTAATCAGAAGTACGAAAACTTAGGCATTTCATTTAAGGCTGTCGTAAGATTTTAAGGAAACGAGGCATAGATGAACACCCCATAAAGTTTGTGACAAACACGTACAGCTGTACCGATGCGAAGGAGAGCAGTTTCCCTACTTTCCCGATGCATTTAAAAAAATGTACTCTCGCCTCCTTTTCGTGTCAGTCAGCAGCTCATATGTTCAAATACACAAATGTAATTGGCAAATAGCTGATAAGTGCTAAAAATTCGTTAAAACTGCATTGACCTTTCACAACTGGCATGTGTGCTTTGCGTGGGGAGCTTTTTTCTGTGCAGCAAATGTGAAGTCCTTCTGCAAAGTTTGCTGACTTGCAACTTCGTGGTAAACAAGCCAAAAATAACGACTCTGCAGCCCATGGTAGAAAGCAAGCGAACGGCAGTTTTGCTGAAACAAAATGACGCTGTTGCCAAGCTGAAAAATTCATACCTGTCAGTCGGATGAATGCATAAAAAATTAGCAATCGTAGCCGTTGCGAAATGCAGTTCTTGTACTTGTGTCATGTCTGTCATTGTAGTACATAGTACGCGTCACAGATGGAAACAAGAAAAAAAAAGGATTTGATTGATGTATCAAGCCATATACAAGTTAAAGTGTTCTTAACACAGCTTTGCTGAAGAGTAGCATATAAACAAGGCACGGGATTCTTGGAATAGCATGAGATATGAGATTAGAAAAATATAGCACGCGGACCCTTGTCGCTACCCAAGCAAAAAGGAGGAAAAGTAGAAGCTAGCAGGCAATGTGAAAGGGCTTGAAGGTTGGGCAAATAAGAAAATTCAACATTACCCAGTCTCTTAACTTGATATGCACTGCTCCAAAAGCATGCTTGGTTGAGAGGAAAACTGAGCTTTGCTCCTTTAAAAAAAACCCCGATCATTGGCCAGCTCCTGAGTGCGAGACATGGCTAAGCTTTTCCTTTGTGTTCGTTAAAAAAACCTACATGTTTGATTAGCCCTGTCTAAGAATTTTTGTTTTGACTGAAGTTCGAAAAGCAGACACCAACGATAACAAAAAAAGTATTTTTAAGATATCCAACAATTGCTTACCAATGCGCTTTAACGTAGTGAAAATGTTGCGCTACCATAATTCAGGGGCCTTCAGAGATCATAAACTTCAGATTAATTATGATGGTTAATTCACATTTGGAGTTTCTTCTAGGGTTCTAAATATTCCCTCCCACTACGTAATAGGGTGAACCGTAGAGAAAATTAGCTGTACTCATTTTGTTCAATTCGCTTCATAGAAATCCCCATGAATTCAACAAAATGGGGTCAGCTGATGCCTCTAATTTTAACTTAGTAAAACGAAGTCACGGAGGAATATCAAGAAACCTAGTTTCTTCTTGTAATTTACGATTGAGAATTTCAGAATTGGGCCGTCTTGGCTGCCTAAGGCTGTAGTTACCAAGCAGGCCGGTGGTTTTGCTCATTTTTGGACCGAGCCGGGCCGCAGCGAGCCTTTAGTGCAGGTTGCGGCCCCTCGCTCACCGACGTGTTGAGCGCAAGGTGAGCTACCAGACTTTCACAACTGCGTTTTTCCCTTTTCTCAGAAATTGAGTAAAATATAGCTTTTGTTAATTTAGAAACAATTGCTATAATTGAAAATTAAATGATTGCAGGCGAAAAATTACATAAGGTAAACCGTTAAATGACGCGAATTCCGCCTGAACAATAACGTTCGGCAGACTTCATCTGGTCGCTCTGCCAACCCGATTTGTAAACAAAAACAACTAAGCCTGGCCGAAGCGCGTGGGTTGGCTGCGGCGCGCAGACGTTTTTGAAGAGCTCCGAATATTTATGCCAATTGAAACCGGTGGTTGAGGACTCCAATATGAAGGTGATTACGCTTGGATTGCCGAGTCATGCCGTGAAGCGGAAAGCTCTTTGGAGAACTCGATTTACCTTGGATTTCGCATCATTGCTGAAACCTCAACAGTCCAGTGGTTCGGTAAGTTCGCCAAGCCTCACTTTTTTTCTACCTTTCTCGCATCAGCATGCAGATAAGAGTGCCTACTAATTAAGGCTTCATAATTGGTAGACTTTTTGTTAATGGGCTGTTGAGGCCTTTTTAGCTAAAGCTTTAAAGAACGATTCCTCATGCTTACTAAGTAATAGTTTCGTCATTGTAATTGCGGTGGTTACAAGAAGCTTTTTTAGCTAGTCGTAAGATATGGTGTTGTACAGCTCCGTGCATAAAACTCATCAATTTGAAAGGTTGCTTTAAAAGGTCTTGTGATAAAAATAGAATTCTGGAACGCTTGCCTTTGACTCTTAATGCTAAGTCGGTTCAGATAGCGCAGGTATCGTGATGAAACTGCTCTTTTTCATTATTTTAAAAAGGGCCTGTTTTTGCGTTTACCGTCATAAATTAGCGTTGACTTAGTGCGCTTCGCCAGCCCGCTTCATCAGTTTTTACGCTCACTTAATGTCGTCATTTGTGATTGACTGATTGCAACGTCTCTGCTGGTAAAAGGCACTTTTTGTGAAAGGCACCTACATAAATTGGCACTGCAACAATTGGCACTATTGTACAATGGCATTGCAATAAATGGCACTGCAATAAAAGGCACCATTCATAAAAGGAACTGCCTCAACTAATAGCAAGCAAGACAAATGAGCTTTATCAGGAACTAAAAATTCCGCAAGGTGGTGACATAATAGTTTCATTTGGCAAAATGTCGGTGTTAACATTCCTGATCATAACTTTGTCTATGATAAGAAAATCACAAAAAGTGGAAAATGTACTGGTGCCATAAAGTATTTTTTTTCACTGTGCAACCTACACTACCCAACCAAGGTTTTTGAATCTACACTTTCAAAGCACAAGGCCTCTCAGCAAATCAAGTAAGTATTGTTTCTAGCCAATTTAATCGAGATCTTTCATATGTTGACCAATCTAATGTCATCTCAGCCAAGTGTATCAGAAAACGCAGATTTTTTTAATCCAAAACGATCAAATAAATGAGATGGGTGGCTTATGCTGGGGGTGCCAATATTATATAGTGCTTTTTATTAAAGTGCTAATATTGTAAGGTGCCTATTACAGTAGTGCCAATTCATGTAGGTGCCTTTCCCAAAAAGTGCCTTTTACCAGTATACCCATTGCGACCAATTGTGCGAGTGCAGCACCGTCCAGACGGCCTCGTTAGATTTTTCATAGATCAACTTTTTTTCTGGAAGCAAATTTTTGCCACACGCATGTATCCAGGCCATGGCTCACTAGCATCACATGAGATGATTACCATGTGTCAAGACAGCTGATACAACCGGTCAATCCCGCCGGTCGCGGTCAATCGTGCGCTCCCACAAACTCTCAATCCTGCGATAGCAGAGCCTTTTTTCTCTTCCCCTGAAGATATTTCTTGCTTGAAAGTTGGAAGGGTTGCTCATGAGACTGAGATTTCAAAATTATGAACTTTAAGCTGCAGAGGTTTGGTGAGTCGCCATTTACGTTGATAATATCGCCTGAATTAAGAGCATGTGAAACAAGCCTTAATTTTGGACGCACCTAATTTTGATCGGACAAAATTCATAGGATTGAAATGTGGTGGTGCATTATCAGTTTTGAAAGTGAGCTTTATTTGTCCACTTAACCCCACAGTCAGTCCAGCATTGGCAATCTTTTGAAGGTGCCTTTTTTGTTCATTTTAACCCACAGTTGATAATGATCACTTATTGGTGCTTTTACAGCGTATTATTTTCGTCCAGTTTACCCTCATAGTGCACACTAGGGGCTCAGTTGCTTCCGATTTGCGCAATGCTCCGCTCAAATCATCCAGGGTGGCGAAAGTGTCTTGGACTACTAGCTAGTATTAGAAGTTTCATGTTTTATTCTTTGCTTTGATGTCACTCGTGCAAGGATGCAGCGAAGAAAAAATCATATCATCTTGATTGAGATGAATCGATTTCACTGAAAGTAAGCCAAACTTTTCCGATTCCATCATAAATTCAATCCAACGGAAATGCCTTTTCGTACTTTTGGCTAAAAGCATTGGAGTACTTTTGCGCCTGAAAGAGTTTTGGCCGAGTTGGCAAATAAGGCATGAACACATAGCATTTTTGCATGAATGTTCTTCAAGGATTTCCCTAGTCAAAGACAATAGGCCGTTCTCATATTGCCGGAAAAAGCTAAGCTAAGGTGAAAATAGCTAAGCTAAGGTAAAAATAGCTAAGCAAACGCTCAACATTTCAAGCAAAGTAGCTGCTTTTTGTGAATGTTGAGCGAAATAACCGGTTTTCGTTGCATAATATTTACCTTAGCTTAGCTAATTTTACCTTAGCTTAGCTTTTTCCGGCAATATGAGAACGGCCTAATGATGCTCTTTTGTGAAGCAACTATCCTACAAAAAGTGTTCTCATATGGGTAGTAACTGAAGCTTGCTCAATTGAGAAAAGCTAACTTTGCTCATCAGCTGCTGATGCACAACGCGTTGGCGTGTCAGCTAAGCGGTCAACTGAACATTGAACAAAACGAACCGAACTTGGCTAGAACAAGCTGAACTTAACTGATCAAGTAAGCAACGTAACTTGACTAAAAATTCGAATATGGGATCACCCTAGTGGCTAAACGATTTGTGCAAAATATGAACTTGAAAAATTGCATTACAAGCTTATCTTGGTGAAAACTTTTGAAGATAAATATCACTCAAGGAAATGTATCAGCTTCGGGCAAAAGTATTCTAAAAATCTGGACATTCCTTGAGTATGGACTCGCATGCGTGCGTACAGAGGAGAAGTCACCTAAAATAGGGGTGGATTTTAGGATCTAAAACGTAGGTGGGTTTTAAAGCATGCACTTTTTTGCTCCGAGTTTAAGCTGTAATTTTTTGGATGCAAAGGCGTTTGATAGGGTATCTTAACTCTAAAGTTTTAAGATCTACAATTTGTGATGATCGAGATTTTAAGGTTCTGAACACGATACGATGCCTTTTCGAAATTTTTTTTAGAGTTGTGATGAACATTGAGCTAAGGAATTGCGCATTCCGATTCCTTATGGAGTTTGTTGGTGAACACATGTTCCAAAAAGTGCAAGCTTTAAAAGCCACTCTTGTTAGACCTTAAAACCAACCTCGTTTTAGGCCTTCGTGACGGCACCCGCGTAGAGCATTGCTGCTAGCATCATCTTCTTACTTAAAAAGTTTGCAAGCTACACACTATTCCGAACACGTCCAAACTTCGTGGTTCCCCGCAGCTTCCCAAACTACGAACAACCCCTACGATATTGTATCTTGTTTTTTTTTAGTTCGAGTAGCTATCCGCAGTTGACCCACTGCCCCTAAAATTAGAAGGCCTTTCGATCCAGCCAATTCGTGGCTAATCGTTCTTTTTGTGAAGCCGCCTTTTATGTTTTGTGCCAGTTGGACAATCAATTTATCTATGTACGTACAGCAGAAACTTCTTGTGCGTCCAAGTATGGAGTTCGCTTGCAGTTTGAGTAGGCGGATTTGTATACTGTTCATCTACCGTTCCTTAAGTATAATATGCATTATGACAAATCCATGCATAATGACAACTCTACGCAGCTAGTTTATGTACTGAGAACTCCTTTGCGCAAAGGAATTTCGCGTTCCGATTCCTTAAGGAGTTTATATGAACGGAGCATTGGAGCCGCACTAAAGTTTTCCTGGTCAGCTACCTACGACGGTGATCAATATTGCTCATCTAATTACTGTGTTGTTTCCATTAACTTAATGCTGTGTTCACCTACCAAGGAAATTTTTTCCTTCCGTTAAATTGCGTTTCACTTAAGCTTCCTATTCCAGAACTGATCATTTTTACCCACTTTTCTGACCTCTTTTGGTCATATGAGCTAGAAATGTTTTGATTAGTCAGAAGTACGAAAACTTAAGCATTTTCATAGTTTGAACCAGGCTAAAAAATGATTTCGCAAATGCCTCAAATCATGCAAATATCACCAAAATATCGCGCGTTGTTTTGTTGATGGCTCAGTCTCTTCTGGAGATTTCATATTGGTTATCGCCACGGTCATTATCGATTCTTATGTATTTCCATCGCAACCTACTCAGTACATAAGAATCGATAATAACCGTGGCTTCGTCACTATGAAATATCAGAAGAGACTAAGCCGATGACATCGCAGGTGAACAGGGCCTTATGCCCTGTTCATGTATTAAGAATGCCTTAAGGTATGGAAAAAATTGTCATAAGGAAAAGTGAATCCGTTGCTGACTGCCACTCTACGAGTTCAGCTTGGGGCCGAGCAGCGTTTTTATGCCCTGTTCATGTATAAAGAATGCCTTAAGGTATGGAAAAAATTGTCATAAGGAAATGTGAATCTGTTGCTGACTGCCACTCAACGAGTTCAGCTTGGGGCCGAGCAGCGTTTTTAATGGCAATTTTTGCTATTTTGTCTCATTCTTTTCAGCATATTTGAAAACAAACTATCTTTCATCACGTTTCTTTGATAAAAGATGAAATTCAACTATTGATTTTGCTCAAAAGGACTTAAATGTGTAGCACTTAATAGCCAAAATAATGTGCAAAATGGACTTGCACATCGCGTCTTCCTACTTCCTTGCAACCTTCGATTCCGCATAGCAACCCTTCCACCGTTAAGCTGCCTTTATCATTACACTTCCCTGTTTGAGTCTATAAATAAGCTTGGTCCTTCAAATAAAGCAACTAGTTATATTCAGAGATTCGCAGAGACTAGGCCATTTTGTATCGCGGTTCCAGGAGCCACTATTTGGTGGCAGCGGTTTTACACGAACTTCCACGCCTCACTTTCCCTGGGAGGGAATATACATAAGTATTTGAAACACAAACAGAAATTAAATAACTAGTTCCAAAATGGCCACGAATGATTCCCCGATGACTACCCCTGCTGCAATTGAGAGAAGGAGCATAAAAGGGATTGACATCCCTAATTGGAACGGTGACCCTGAAATTGATCAACTCGGCGCCAGAGGGTGGACTCAACGCATCGACATCTGTAAGAAAATAGGAAACTGGGATTCCCAGCTGACAGCCCAATATGCCGGCATGGCTCTACGAGGGCCGGCTGGCGTATGGTACCAAGGGTTATTAGAGCAAGTCCCACAACCCTTTGAAGCAACCAATTGGGATGACGATGGAAACTCAAATAAAGGAATGAAATCGAGATTTTTGGCTTGGTTTGATTATGAGGTTACTTTGGCAGACAGAGCAGCAATCATCCAAGATCTGACTCAAAAGGCAGATGAGAAGGTAAAAAGATTCTATGACAGGTGTGTTACAGGTAGCAAAAACCTTACAACCGGCCTGCCCGCCCTGCCAAAAGTGCCCATCGTCAGCAGCTCCTTGGTCAACACAGAAGTTGGACGTATTATCCAAAACATCAACAACATCCATGAAAATGCAGTTTACCAGTGGACACTCCAGAACACTTTTCTCCAAGGACTGAGGGACGACATCAAACAAGCGGTCATCGCCCGAGACCCCAAGAACCTTGACGAATTGGTCCAGAGCGCAATCAGTGCAGAGAAGGCCAACGAAGCTGTCGACAAAAAGGTAAAACCTAAAGTTCCCCCACCAGAAATCCACTCTATCCAGGCTGGCCAAGACAACAATGATGAGAAATTGGACAAGATGGACGAATTGGTGAACCTTATTAAAGGATTGAGGTCATCTAGAGGAGGATTTCGTGGCCGTGGTGGAGGAGCCCGTGGTCGAGGCCGTGGAGGAACTCGACAGAACACCAGTGTTGTCTGCTACTACTGCAACAAGCCTAACCACATCTCCTCTGAATGCAGACAAAAGATAAGGGACAATCAACAAGGATTGAATCAACCGGCTCAAGGGAGCAAATGGTCCCGAGAAGCTCAGCAAAAGCAAATCTTGGCTTTGGATTATGATCAGAATCAAGGGGAATCTTATTATTTAAACTTGTAGGCGGCTTGCAAACCCCTAAAAGCCGCTACTCACAAAGGGTAACCAATGTATATGAAGTAAGGAGCGGATCCAAGCGACCCTTTGTGACTCTCACATTATCCCCCACCAGAAAAATTAATCTATTATATGACACAGGTGCCACTATCAGCCTACTAGGAACAAAGGCTCTGAGACGACATTTACCAGAGGCCAGAATAACTCCGTGCACTCATCCGATGATTGCAAAATGTGCTTCTGGATCAAAACTCCACATTAAGGGCATCCACAAGCTGCAATTCAAACTTAAGGACACGGACTTTGAACATAAAGGGGCTGGCAAATGTGACGCCAGGGTTTGACACAAATGAGGCATTGCTTTTTTTGACTATAGGCCTACCCGATTTTTTTTGCTCAGCTCTTCAGGGGCCCCATGGGATCGCCTAAACACCAAAGATTTTTCTCCTGAGTGGCCGGGAAGTGCCTCAAATTGAGGATTTTCATCCCCCTTGCCATCCACCATTTCGCGAATTTTTTTAATCACGGAGTTTTAATTTTTCCGTCAAATTGCCGCGCGTTAATTGCGTATCGCTCCCACTGTAGTGTGTGACGTCACTCAGCACTTAGCTGAAAAAACAAAAGCAGCTGCAATGTGCGCTGCGCGAAACAGAATTCGAGCTCTCCGAGTTAACGAAATTCCATTACGGAATTTGGCGTCAAAAGCCCAAACATTCAAAAATGGATTTGGCCTTCGAAGCAGCCTCAATACTCATCGTCAAAATGCCTTGGATTCGGCCGTCAATTAAAGCAGCCTCAATATTCATTGCCAAAAAGCCTTGGATTCGGCCGTCGAAGCAGCCTCAATATTCATCGTCAAAATGCCTTGGATTCGGCCGTCAATTAAAGCAGCCTCAATATTCATTGCCAAAAAGCCTTGGAACCGGCTGTCAAAGCAGCCTCAACATTCATAGTCAAAAAGCCTCGGATTCGGCCATTAAAAAGCCTTGGAACCGGCTGTCAAAGCAGCCTCAACATTCATAGTCAAAAAGCCATGAACTACAAGCTTGTCGCCTATTCCAGGTGATTATATGATGATGTGTGTTGTCCTTATTGTGACAGCGTGCGAGTCCGTAATATACGCTCCACGGCCATCAAAGTAGCCTCAACATTCACAGTCTAAAAGCCTCGGATTCGGCTGTCAAAAAAGCCTCAGATTTGGCCGTTAAAAGCAGCCTCAACATTCACAGTCAAAAAGCCTCAGATTCGGCCGTCAAAAGCATCGGATTCGGCCGTCAAAAAAACTCGGATTCGGCCATCGAGCAGCCTCAACATTCACATTCAAAAAGCCTCGGATTCGGAGCCCATATGCTAAATGCCAAGGAAAAAAATAAAGTTCTCTAATAATGGTCCTCTATTAAACTGAATGGACTTGATAAATAAAAGTTACTCAACTACAATCTTTAATCATCTTAAATGTTGCTATTAAATATATTATGTTTATCACAGTTTTTTATACAAAAACACTTGGCATTTTGAAACTCCAGTAGACATCTTTATGGGATTGCCTCCATCCACCTCAAAAAATGAGCTGTCATCAAGGACATGAGCAGTGTAGTGCCATGAATCCAAAGAGCCTTTGTGCTCAATAGCTGACACCAGCTGGTATCTAGCAGACTCCCCCATTGTTGGTATTGCAAGTATTCCACCAATGCCAGTTGCATGAACTGTAATATAAAAATACAGTCAAATTCCATCCTAAGAGAGTGACAATTAAAAAGGCTACTCACTTTGAGCCTGATAATTGAAGCTGCCCAAGGGCTCCTCATCAACATCCATAGCTTCTTCTGGTTCCTCTTCTTCAGATACATCTGCTATGGATGGCTCATCATCTAGGACCAAGTGGGATGACTCTGAAGGGACATTGACAAGGTCAAGCTCATCTGGTTGAGTTGTGTCTCAAGCATTCAGCATCTCCTTGGCCATCAGGGAAAACATGCAAAGCAGCTTTCAGCAAAATTGCAACAGTTCTCTCAACGAGTCCAGTCAGTGTATTAACAAGAGTCAATTTTCCTAGGACTCAAAGCTGAAATTGACTTTCAGAGCCCCCAATTCCCCACATTTCCGGGCAAAATCCGAAGCTTTTTGACTGTGAATGTTGAGGCTATTTGATGGCAGAATCCGATGCTTTTTCACGGCAAAATCCGAGGCTTTTTGACTGTGAATTTTGAGGCTGCTTTGACGGCCGAATCCGAGGCTGCGTTGACGGCAGAATCCGAGGCTTTTTGATAGCCGAATCCGAGGCTTATTGACTGTGAATTTTGAGGCTACTTGATGGCCGAATCCGAGGCTTTTTGACTGTGAATTTTGAGGCTGCTTTGACGGCCGAATCCGAGGCTGCATTGACGGCAGAATCCGAGGCTTTTTGATAGCCGAATCCAAGGCTTATTGACTGTGAATTTTGAGGCTGCTTTGACGGCCGAATCCGAGGCCTTTTGATAGCCGAATCCGAGGCCTTTTGATAGCCGAATCCGAGGCCTTTTGATAGCCAAATCCGAGGCTTTTTGACTGTGAATGTTGAGGCTGCTTTGAAGGCCGAATCCGAGGCTTTTTGACGGCCGAATCCGAGGCTGATTTGACGGCCGAATACGAGGCTTTTTGACTGCAAGTGTTGAGGCTGCTTTGACAGCCGAATTTGAGGCTTTTTCACTAAGAATCTTGAGGCTTGTTTCATCTGCCTTTTTTGATTCTTCTTTTTTCTGTTGGGCAGAAAATCAGCTGTTTTTCACGAACTGTGAATGACGATGACGTCACAACGGGGAGCGCAACGCAATTAACGCGCGGCAATTTAACGGAAAAATTAAAACTCCGGGTTAAAAAAAATTGGCGAAATGGCGG
Source organism: Paracyclopina nana (assembly GCA_019096065.1). Classification (NCBI taxonomy): domain Eukaryota; kingdom Metazoa; phylum Arthropoda; class Copepoda; order Cyclopoida; family Cyclopettidae; genus Paracyclopina; species Paracyclopina nana. The sequence goes on along the minus strand of JAGUCH010000001.1, from coordinate 9,423,776 downwards.
ATGGCTAGGCGGATAAAAATCGTCGATTTGAGGGACTTCCAGGGCACGTAGAGAAAAAATCTTTTGTGTTTTGGCAACCCCATGGGGCCCCTGAAGAGCTGAGCAAAAAAAATCGGGTAGGCCTATAGTCAAAAAAAGCAATGCCTCATTTGTGTCAAATCCTGGCGTCACATTTGCCAGGCCCTTTTATGTGGCTGACAATCTCCAAGTGGATGGTATCATCGGAATGGACTTAATCAAAAAAGGCAAATTGGCTTATGATGCAGTGACTGATAAAGTGTTCATTTCAGAGCCTCAACAAGTGTGCCTCACGCATGATCTCTATGTACCTCAGAGGTCTGCATCAATGACATCGATTAAAGCACCCCTACACTACTATAAAAAGGACGTTGGAGTGGCCCTCCGAATACCAACAGAAACCATCTGTAATAATGACTTTATAGTGACACCTGGTGAGGATGGAACAGCTTGGATCAATGTGGTAAACTACGGTCTGGAACCAGTACAATTGAAGAAAGGTACTATAATTGGCGAAGTGTTCCCCTGTGACAACCTTATGGAAGTCGGCGAGTTGCTGAGTGCAAAGGCACAGCAAAAACCGAATGCAATCCCAGGCACACTAGGTATAAGACCTGGAGGACAAAATGGGGATTCCAGCGTAAAGGTAAGACCACAACAAAAAGTGGCACCGTTAGCCTATGAGGAAAAGACACTTTTACAACTCATTGAAGACTCAAAATGTTTGAAAAATATTTGCAATGAGGATGAACGAAACGCCTATGTCAAGTTACTTTTGGAGAATGCTGATGTTATCTCCATGTCAGAATACGACTTGGGAAGAAGTACCTTTGGCAAGCACCATATCGAGCTGCTAAATAATTCGCCAGTTTATCAGAAGCAATTTCCTATTCCCCAAGCTCATTTGGAAACTATTCAGGACAGTGTCAAACAGTGGTTAAAAGTCGGAGTAATTGAGAAAAGTACCAGCGAATATTCATCGCCCATTTTTTGTGTCCCAAAGAAACTAGGAGACGGATCTACAGGTTATCGTCCAGTGGTGGATTATAGACAAATCAACGCAGTCACCAAACCTTCCAATTACCGTCTTCCTCTCATCAATGAATGCCTCGATGACATAGGCAGGTCAGGTACTAAATTGTTTTCACAATTAGACCTTAGGTGGGGATTTCACCAAATGGAAATGGCACCCGAGTCTAGACCAGTGACAGCTTTTAATGTGCCAGGCTTGGGGCACTACCAATTCAAAAGAGCACCTTTTGGGCTCTCTGCAATGCCACTCAGCTTTCAGAAGATGATGAACAGAATTTTTGATGGACTTACACCAACTAGAGTGCTACTATACCTCGATGACATCCTGGTGAAAGCAACAGATCATACAGACATGCTACAAGGACTAAGGGAGTGTTTCAAAAGACTACGCCAAGCAAATCTCAAGCTCAACCTCGTCAGGGCTTTCCTTGGTATGTGTAATTTCTTCCGCAGCTGTATTCCGCATTTCAGCCAATTGGCTAAACCATTGACTGCTCTAACTTGCAAAAATTTGGAATGGACAAGAAGAACCTTACCTACTGAAGCTCTTCAAGCTTTCAACTCATTAGTGAAAGCCTTGTGTGACCAACCAGTTCTGGGGTATCCTAATCCAAAACTCCCTTACCATCTGTTTGTCGACGCAGCCCAAGGCAACATGGGGTTAAACAATGGAGGATTGGGAGCAGTTCTCATGCAATACCAAAATGGAAAGCCTACAGCCATCAGCTATGCTTCAAGAAGCCTGCTAAAGCATGAAGCAAATTACACACCTTACTTACTGGAATTACTGGCAGCAACTTGGGCCATCGATTATTACTCCACTTATCTAACTGGTACAAAATTTATATTATACACGGATCACAAGCCACTGGAAAATTTGGGAAAACAACACACCAGGACACTGAACAGGCTTCAATATCAAATGTGTCAATACAGCTTTGTGGTACGTCACTGGCCAGGTAAGGCTAACCCAGCAGATTATTTCTCCCGAAATGTACCAGAGCTCATGGAAAAGAGCAAAGCCCTCAAAAGTGAAGAAGTTTACACACATGAGAAAAAAAAAGACAATATGGATTTGTTTGAACTGCAAAAAAATGATGGCTTATGCAATGCAATTATTAAATGGTTACGAAAAGAAGACATGAAGACAATGTCCACGGATTTAAGAAAACTAGCTGAGAAAATTGGATCACACTGCAAACTATTGGATGGAATATTATTTTACAAAGATGGACTCCTAGGATTAAAGGTAATATTGGCGCCCGCCATCACACATGCTGATTTGGTGGAGTCTGCCCATGCTGCTGTGGGTCACAAGGCCATATACAAAACCTTGGAAAGACTAAAAGAAGAATTTTACTGGCCCAGAATGCAAAAGGATGTTGAGGATTACATATCCCAATGCTGGAAATGCGACAAAAATAAACCCCGGCCCTACAAACCCAATGCCCACTTGCGACCACATGAACAACCTCGAGGACCATTTGAGCGGGTTCATGCGGATTTGATGGGTCCACTACGTACAAGTGAGGCAAACAAAAAGTTTATTTTAGTGATTACAGATGCATTCACCAAATTTGCTGAATTTGTGGCACTCCCGGACAAAACTCCAGAGACTGTGGCCCACGCACTGTTCAATCGCTGGATCTGTAGATTTGGACCCCCTTTTGTATTTGTAACAGACCAAGGAAAGGAATTCACGTCAAACTTGAGCAAGGCCTTATACGAATACATGGAAATTGATAAGAGGCAAACATCGGTTACCACCCAGCATGTAACAGTGCAGCGGAAGTTATTAACAAGCACATTGCCACTTATCTCAAGAAAATGATTGACTCCAATACACTGGAATGGGAAGCAATGTTACCAGCCATGCAATTGACCTACAATAGTGGTGTGTCTAAAGCTACTCGGTACTCACCTTACTATCTTATGTTTGGAGTACACCCCAGATCAAATTTGATGGACCCAAATCTGCCAGATCGAATCTATTATGGTGATGACTATGCATCAGAGATAAAACGACGGCTAATGTTGGCAAGAAAAGCAGCCAGGGAGTCTAATCTAAGCTATAAAATTGACTACTCAGCACAGTACAACAAAAATAGGTCTAACTTGGTTTTTACATAAGGAATGCAAGTATGGCTACACCAACCAGAACTAAGAAAAATCAACCCAAAAATCTCGAGTGAATGGACAGGACCGCACTTAATTTTGGCCATGAGAGACGACACGAATGCACTTATCCAGAATTATCTTACAAAGAAAACCCGATTCGTGCATGTGAACAGACTGCGGCCTTACTTGGCAACAGAATTGCACAAGGAGCCAGAGACAACAAAGAACAGTGAGTTAAGTAAAAATGTAAGTTGCCAAGTTTGCAAAAATGACAATGCAGCGTCTGCAAATCCGCTGTGTCCCGGCAAACATGGGGAGGGGAATTCAGGTTATTTTACAGTTTTGCCTGATGACATTCACATCTTAAATCCCCAAGACCCAACTCCTTTACCGATCCCTTATAAAAAGGAGTCGGAGGAACAGCAGCCTCAGTCTATTACAGATCAAACCCCCATCAAGGTGGAACCACAAAGCCCACCTAGCCCAACTCTGGAGCCAAAGCCAACCTCTCTAAGCGGCAAAGTTAGAGACTTGCTATCACCTTTTAAGGAATTCACACTAGGAGACCTAGCAGCCCCTATATATCCAAACCCTGACCGACCAGAACCGAAAAAGCAGAATCCTAAGCCTGCCAGCAGTTCCACGGGAACCCAAGTTACAAGGAGAGCAGCAGCAAAGGCCAACATAAACGTTGAAGACCTACCACTACCAACAAGAGACCCTGCCTATAAGCCTTATACTAAGAAGAAGAAGTAACAGCAAGATGTCTCCACTAAATTGGATCAGGTGCATAACATTTTACTGCGCACTAAATCTGTTTTACATGCAGTGCCTTACGGATGATAACATTGTGACCAACGACACTGCCGGAGCCCAATACGGCTTTCACCATTTGGGAACAGCTGTCTTGTCACTGAACTACGCCCACATACTGACACCTGTAAATATCACGGACTTGGCTACGTATATACTTGGGGCAAAAAGACTGGCTTCCATACTACAGCGAGCAAGCGCAGCACACCCAACCAATGCGGACCTAACACATTTGGCAGGTGCAACTATGGAAGAGTACACTCAGCTTGAGTCAAAGTACATGGACGTGACCAATTACTACTTGAAGAAAACTGGCACCAACCCAATAGCCACCAGAGAGAAACGATTCATTGGAATTCTGTTAGCAGGCCTTGCTGGTATGGTTGGAGGAGCCACACTTTTTGGATTATTTGAAAATGGAAAACTACAAGCATTGGCAAATGGTATAGAGGATTTGAGATTCAGACAGCAAAAGATGATCCATCTTATCGAGGGACTTGACAACAATATCCGCACAAATAGTCACAACATTAAACGGATTACTAAGGTATTAGACAAAGTGGAATCCATGGTATCTAGAAATGCACTAGCAATTGAAGCGAGCATTTTGGCAATATATACTCAGCATGTTATTTCCTCCCTTAACCAGAAAATTGATGTTTATGTGTCAGTAGTACAACAAGCTGCAGCCCACAGACTTTCATTTGGCTTGTTATCGTATGAAGAGGCTGCTGAAGCTTTAGCAAATGCTCACGCAATGGCTGCAACTCACAACTTAAATGTTCTGATAGATGACCCCCAACAATTGTTCCAGCTTGAATCTAGTATATTATTCACTGAATATGGATTTATAATTATGACTCATGTCCCAGTTACAAATTCCGAAATGTTGTTAGATTTGTGGAAGTATTCTAGCTTCCCTTTTCAACTCCCTGATGCAAATGGCGTAATGCAGTTTTACCAAATTAAGCCTGAAAACGATGTCCTAGCCTTTAACCCCAAAAGCATGAATTATTTTGTATTAAGCAATCTAGATGTAACGTTATGTCACCATGTCCATAATTACTATTTGTGCCCCTCCATCACTTTTCTTTACAAGGCAACCATGCCCAACTGTTTAATGGCCCTATTTGCAAATGACTATGAAAAAGCGTTCAACTTATGTAAATTAGAAGTGACCAAGTATCCCGGGGATTATGTATTACCACTGGCAGACCAATCCAAGTACAAGTGTACACGGCAAATGACAACAACTTGAGAGTCACATGCCAGGACGGATCCGTGGACGTCAAGGCTTTACCCCGCTTCTCCAAAGTCCAAGTACCCGATAAATGTTTTGTCGATTTAACTAACTTTGTTCTCTTCCCGATTACCGACTTTACAACGATGGTACCTCAACGAGTCTATACGGGAAAAATTGATCACTGGGCACAAAGATTGGAATCGGACAACAGCCAAATCCATCAATTAATCACCAGCATTGGCAACGCGACGTACCACCCCATGGATTTGCACACTCTAAAGATGATCAAGGCGGCTTACCCTAGTCTCAAGGGATCATGGACCTGGGTAGACTATGCCCTTTATTCGATTGTTGGAGTTGCCTTCTTAACTTGCGGATGTCTGGCTATTGGAGCCCTTAGGAACTTTTGGCGATCCAGAAGACGTCAGGGTACCCCCAACGCTCCTTTTAACATCAATGTCACAGCAACGGCCCCTCCGCATGAGTTGCAACCACTTCAAAGGCAGGATGCTACAACCTAAGCCCGATTGTCGTCGGCCCTATCCCTGGGGAGGGATAATGTGCAAAATGGACTTGCACATCGCGTCTTCCTACTTCCTTGCAACCTTCGATTCTGCATAGCAACCCTTCCACCGTTAAGCTGCCTTTATCATTACACTTCCCTGTTTGAGTCTATAAATAAGCTTGGTCCTTCAAATAAAGCAACTAGTTATATTCAGAGATTCGCAGAGACTAGGCCATTTTGTATCGCGGTTCCAGGAGCCACTAAAAATTAGATTTGTTTACTTTTAAGTTGGCTTAAAGTCGATCTGATTTTTTTTAGCATCAGCTGGCGCTTGTCATAAGACAATTTTTCTCCTTTCCTTGAGGTGTTTTTCGTGCATTTTCCTAAGGAGTTTGGGGCGTACATGAACAGGACATTAATGGCATTGCTATTTTATCTTGTGGTTTTCAGCATATTTCAAAACAAGCTATCTTTTATCACATTTCTTTGATAAAAGGTGATTTTGCTCAAAAGAACTAAAATATGGTGAACCATAAAGAAAATCAGCTGTTCTCAGTTTGTTCAATCTTCTTGTTCAAAATTCCCATCAGAAGCCGAACGAAACGAAGTCGCTGAGTAGCTTCGAGACCTTCTGACAAAATATTAAGGTTAGTTGATCTCTTAACTGACACCCTTATTTTGGTCTGCTAATGGTGAGTTTTATTTTCGTTTTAAGATTGTTGAAAGGCTGCTTATAAACTCGCCTCTTCTTTTCTCGAGGATTCATGCAGCCTCGCTTAAGATCATCTAACGCCCTCACACTTATGACGGTCTTTAAAAAATACTACTAATAGTCACTTCAAAAATTGTATGGTGTAGCAAATTTTTTGCCGTTGACGTAGTGCTTTTGTCATCCATTTTTTAAAATTATTATTTGACCATGCATCGTGGGTAGAGTTGTAAAATAAGCTTTTTTTAATATGGCCTTGTCATCATAATTCGTTTGCTCTTTCAATCCTGGTGGTTAGCATTACAATTTTTCGATTAGTAGTTAGAATCAAGTCCTATATGAATGCGTGTGGCTCGTCATTGTTCGAAAAATTGCAAATTTTGTATTGAGGTCTTTCATGTGATAAAAGGAAGATCTCATGCTATTATGGTAAGAGGATTTTCTCTTATCGGGAGGAAAGATCATGTTGAATTTATCAAGATGAGCTCTGGTCTGTAGTGAAACGATGGTTCAATTGTTTCTTGTTGACATCAGCTGTTAGGCCAAATAGAATTGATGGCCGTCGAAACATGTCAAGCACAACGTGTCATCAGCAGAAGTATTACGATTTTTTGTAGACTGTCTTTTTAAATTTTGGTATTAGGAAAATGGAATACATAATTTCGTATCTGGAGCTGCATTCTGTAAAAAAGCAAACGCATTTCTAGATCTATCTCCCAAAGCCTATAGCCCGGTTCCAACAAGGAAAATCAGCATAGTCAAGAGACGTAACCTTTTTAGCATAGTCAGGTCACAGCTGGCTCGCGCGCTCAGCTCGACCTGACTTAACTGGTTTACCGTACTGCACTATGCTGATATCCCATGTTGGAACCGGGCTTATATATATTATACCATAATCAGCTCTCGGCTATTTTTGTTGCTTCTGCTTCTATTTACGTAATACGTGAGGGCTAAGCAGATGATTTGTCTGAAAGCAGTAAAAGTAGATTCGTCTTGGTCGTGGCTATCAACCGTTTGACCCACGAATTTCTTTTGCGTGTTGCAGCGAATCACATTCCTAAGGAGCGGTTGGATAAGCCTTCTAAGGCCTTTTTAGCTCCCAGCTGATTGAAATAACTAATTGCTTTAATCGCAGAAAGCTTTACCGAGAGGGCTTTTCCATTGGTAATTTTGATGTTGTTCAATCAACCAAATGCAACTGTCAGCCATTGCATTGTTGCAATTGGACATGAGTGAGGTCTTTGAGCTATGGCCATATTCTAATTTAGGCATGGTTCACCTGCTTATAATATCTGATATTTCGTCAAAATATCGGAGCGAAATACTGAGAAACTGAGAATTTAGATACTGTTGTAGGATGGCTTTTGGTACCAAAAGACCGAATCCGAAGAAAAAATCTAAAAAATGATTTTGAAAGTACCTGATATTTGCAAATATCAGCATAATATCGCTCGATATTTTGATCGTAATATCGCAGGTGAACCAGGCCTTAGAAAGGTTAGGTCGATCAGCAGCTATTCAATTCAGCCACCATTCGATCAGAGTGGCCATGCATGGCATAGCAACTCGTGCTTGTTTTCAACGCTGTCTTAGCCACGAGATATCTCTCATGGGAGTTTTACGCTCATAAAAATGCATTTCCTGGCTAGAAGCATTTCTTATTTTCAATGCTTGCCAGCTTAAGCCTAATGCTGCTGTACCGACATATCATGTGTGAGTTGTCCTTTTAAAAAAGGTTCGTTTTTCAAGTTTTTGATGCTGAAAAATTAAAATGCGACAGGACTATTTTTTGCTGATTAACTTGCAGCAATATCGGTCGCGAATATTTTGATGCTCAAAAAATCTTGGCAAGGGCAAGCTTTACTCGGCTAGCTTTTGAATGTTTTTCTAAATATGAGATGGAGAGCTGAGACTTTCGTCGTCCTATTATGCATTTCGGATGCATAAAATCTCTGATATTGCACTACTTCTGATTATTAATTAACTACAATCCCTTTTAAGAAATGTTCAAAGCGCTTATGACGGCTTCAATTTTCGCGTTCTTTTTTACGAGAAAATCGAGCCATTTTTCCTTCTTCCTATCCGAAATCCCTGATGACATTTTTCCTCTAATTAAGTAACCGAAGCTGTCGATACACACTCGATACTTTTAATGTAATACAGCAACTTATGAGCACAATGACGTCACGAAGATTAGCCACTTTCTGCTGAAAGTTATCAGAAACGAAAGCCCCCAACTCGAGTCAATATTCAAACTTTTTGTGCCACTTGGTGCTTGGACTTGAAATTGAAAAAGGCACAACCACCCAAAACACTCAACCTAGTCCGGCTGCATGTGATGTGATGGTATAAATATGCTCATCAAGGTGGTGTATAAGTGATTCGACTGGATGTTTTTCAGCTTCTGCAGGCTTAGTCGTCGCATTAAAAGTCTAGGAGTAGCTTATAGCGCGTGGATCGCAGCACCGAGCGAGCAGCTAGCGTCTTCGCGCCCTCTCTTTTTACCTTTCCATATGACAGAAAAAGCAGCAGTTGGAAGTGTGTGCGAGCCGAGAAAGAATTCACGAGCAACCAAAAGTTTTGCCTTCTTTTTAAACACGCAGCAGTGGAAATAGCTGTTTTTCTCAAGATCTTGTGTGACCCAAGAAGAAAACAACGACACTTTGCACAACAGTTAAGGTAAGCTCGAAACATTCATGCTCCAATTCAACTAGTAATGAAATTCGACCTTTGCGGCAGCCGATGTAGGCCTTTATAGGAGAATATTGAAAATGTCCTTGAGTAAATTGAAGTTGACAAGGTCTTTTTTGGGCTTGATGGCCATTGTGATTTGGATAAAGATGTCTAGATGTCAGTCATGCACATTGTGTTCTTTTGCTCTATGGGAGCATCTATTCTCTTCGTCAAGATAGCATCAAAGATTTTTGGAGCATCAGCATTATCATCCTCATTTGTAAATGTGGCCAAAAGGTGACCATTTTCTAGGCCCCATCAATATTTTAGCAGAGATAAAAAACCTTTTCGTTTGCCCACTCAAGCCGTTCTACGCGTGTACTAGTGGGTCAGTGGATTTGCATGAAAAATGGGCGAGAGATGACATTTCAATTCTTGGACACCTCAAATTCAACTATGTAGCATTGCTTTCAAGCGCTAGCACATGGCCATGGAGTCATAGCAGAAAATTTCTGTGTCAGCGAAGCGGAAAAATGCTGGCTATTATGCAGTTGTAGCAGTATAGCTGTCTTCTTACCTTTTAAGTAGTTGCTAAAACTTGAAGAGAGTTCATTAACAATAATTGTCAGTAGCAGCAGCTACTGCACATTACGTACCACACTGCTTTTAGGTTTAACAAGACGCCCTCGAGGATATCTGTTACCAGGAGGAAGGTAAAAAATCACTCTATTCTCACCTCCTTTGTGCGCAATAGCCTTAGTGGAACTTAGTTGCGGTATTTTAGCACAGAGTGGCGCTTCAGTCGCTCATCGGGGCAGTACGAAAAAAATGCTCTAAAACTCGGTTTACAATTGCTGAAAAAGCCAAACTCCCTTTGATGCGTCGAAATATCATATAGTTTACCTTAAAAGTTCATTAAAACCCACTGAAACCCTTGAATTACGAAAATAATCTGCCCCGATGGAGCTCCCAGCGCCATCTCGCGTAGGAATTATCCCTACTCAAAACTGTTGTTCCACTAAGGCTATTAATGCAAAACTTGGTCTTGGTGACAGTGGAGAAAAGATTTTTCCTGATTTCAACGATCAATTGCTTCGTGAAACTTCAGAGGAAATTTGAGGAGGAGACATGTGCATGACATGGATGTCAATCCTGAGATCTCATGTGATTTCACATCGACATTGATCGAGGTTTCTTCCTTTCGAGCATCGTTCTGTATGCCAAAGAAGTATTCACGTAATGGACCAAGTAACGCCGGTCTCACTCCTTAGGTTAATGGTCCTTTTAGGCAGCCTGAAAATGAGATATTCCCCTTTGATTCTATCTTAGACCCTACCTTTCACAAGAATTATAGCAGCATGTTGTGCAGGAAGTTCCTTTTTTTAATTACCTTTCCTGAAAAAGTCCAAAATAAAGATCATCAACTCTAGTGGATCTGTTAATGGAAGACAATTGAACAACATTGACTGCAACAGCTGTGTCAACGATGTTTGACATGTGCAATATCATCGTAGACTTGTTAGTTTCTTTTCCTGAAGCCATCGAATCCCGTCAGTTATTCTCAGATGCTTGTAATGACCAAAAACTATTAAAATAAAGTGTTGAAGCACAAATATGCAATGTGTTAGCTAGATAGGAAGCTACTTAAAAAACACTAAGCTATAGACTTTCTATTCGTGTTTCAGCCCTCTCTGTTCCTAGGCAACGTGATGAAAAGTTTCAAGATACTTTAATCTAATGGAAGGTCACATATTCCATTAAAGGCCTTTAATGTTATAAGCCAGTTTAGCTGCTGCAAATGTGCACCATTTGGCAAAAAAAGTCTTGCCATCATGAGTTATCTTAAGAAAGCAAACATAAGTGGTTTGTTTTGCAATGCAATGGTATCTTGGTGAAGACTCCCAAAATATAAGTAACTGAATGCTACTTCTACTACATACAAGCTCTCTCTGAGAGAATTCTTTGAGCAGCCTCATTGATACTTCAGAGAAGAAATGATGAGAATCTGACCCCTTATTCTCATGTGGATACAAACTTTTTTAGAAGACTTTGCTAGTGATTTCTGCTTTGAGGGAGAAAACTTTTCGTTTTCGCGTGCAAAAGCACCAATTCTTTTACTTGCGGTGGTGTCCAACACTGAATTTTGCACAGAATTTTTCTAGTAGGTTATTGACTCAGGCTTTAAAAGCCTGGCCCCTTGGGGGGATTTTACCAAGCTCTTTGAACTCACTAAAAATACTATTGTTTCGGCTGCACTGATTGCAGCTTGGTTCATTTTCATACTTATTTGCATCTAACTAATTAACTGAAAAGGCAGCTAAGTTGCTTTGTTAGGAAAAATTGTAAATGTTTATCAAGAGTTTTTTGACAGTTGAGTTTTCCCTGTTTAGATTAGATAAGTGAAGTTGGTTCTTACTGACTCCTTATTTGCCAGCCATTTTTGGGTAATGATCTCAAGGACTTGGGACAGTTATGATGTGTTGTAAACATGTCCGTCGGTCTCCTTGGACCAATTGCCTTAAGGAAGTTTTCAAGCCCATCCAGCTGATAGAAGGCTCAAAACATTTAATTTACTTTTCTTATCTTTTATGGGCTCAGAAAGCAATTAATTTCCATGAGCCTTGACCTTGGCTTTGTCACTACTTCACCGAAAAGGCCAACTGCGATGAAGCTAGCTTCTTTACTTCATCCACTTTCTAAAAGAAGTACTTTTTTTCTTTTAATCTTGTCAATGTCTAATTCAGAGTGACATATCCCGTTGATGCACAATCTAATTCCTTTCGATAATTCACGCTGAATGCTAATGGGAAAGGAGAAAAATTGCCTTGTGTCAACCACAAAAGTAGCCTTCTGCTGATGCTATGGGAAAAATAGGTCAATTTTAAGACTACTAAACTAATAGTAAACACTCAAGGTTTTCTTCAATTTCAGTGCATAATGTACACAGCAAGTTCAAATATCAAATTTTCTATTCAATGCACAGAAAGATTTCAAAGATGTATCACACTTATATATCAACCCTTTCCTAACTATGCACAGATCAAATTTTCCACAGTTGGAACACAGATCAATTTGATCTCTGCACATTTTGACTATTCCGGTGGGGAATCGTTAAAAAAGAATTCGGACTATTTCTGCTAATTTTCTGCGAAATCACTTACAGTTTTGATAATTTGAGATGATTTAAAAATAAAACCCTGTGCTTGGCTTGGATTTATGCCTGTTGTTTAAGCTCAAAGAAATCTAGGCAAAATTACGGGAGAAGTCACTAAGGCCTAAAATAGGGATAGGTTTTAGGATCTAAAATCATGGTGGATTTTAAAGCCTACACTTTTTTTCCTCTGGGTATTAAGATCTAATTGTTTGGATGCTAAAGCCTAATAGTTGGATGTTAAGATCTAACCATCTGGGTTTTAAGATCTACATTGAAAAACATCACCTCTTTATACTTAGTTTTTTTTAAATCAAGTTGACTGTTATTCAGATCTTTTAGTTCTGAAAAGTTAGTTTAAAATGAAAAGTGACTTACAAAAGAAAACTCGCAATTCCTTGTAGCTTCCTATTTTTGTGGCTGTTAGAACTTAAAACCTTTTTCTTTATATCTTAAAACCCATATAAAACTCAAACTATTTTTTCAACTTAGATCTTTGTACCCAGTATCCAGATCCACTTTGCTAGATCTTAAAATCCACCAATATTTTAGATCCTAAAACCCACCTCATTTTAGGCCTTAGTGATGGCACCCAAAATTACGACTCCCATCAGAAAATAATGAGCCTAGACGAACACGATAAATGTATCCGTTAGCAATTGTAATGCCAAAAAGATTTTGGGGTCAAGACTAATCATGCATCGCTTACAATGCCTGCAGACTAGGGCCTGCGGTGCTCAGTAGTACTTTACTGCTGTGTTCACCTACCAAGGAAATTTTTTCCTTCCGTTAAATTGCGTTTTACTTAAGCCTCCTATTTCAGAGCTGATCATTTTTACTCACTTTTCATAGCTTCAATTAGACCAATTTTCCGACCTCTTTTGGTCTTATGAGCTGGAAGTGTTTTGATTAATCAGAAGTACGAAAACTTAAGCATTTCGTTTAAGGCTGTCGTAAGATTTTAAGGAAACGAGGCATAGATGAACACCCTATACATCTTTTCGGGTAAAATGCTCAGTGTAGACGATTCCCGCATTTTTATGGCCGTCGACTTGCTGCCAAACGCATGTTAGTTGTTCTCTTTGGTCCAAAGGTGACGTAACGCAGTGATATTTGCGCTTCTATCAGCCACAGTGCACATTAGTCTTTATTTAAAGTGAGTAACAACGTATGTCATGTTCGCATCAATTTTATGAAAGTGGCTTGTTCCCGAACGAAACTTGTGTTTCGAGCCTTTTCGATTCAATTTGCTTACCTTTAGAAAAGGGCTTCTAGCATCTTTGAAAAAGCAAGAGGTTCAAAGTTAAGAATTCATGAATATCCATCGATCTTTTACATCATGGTCTGCATTTAGATGTTCGTGTGAGGAGCTAACTTGTTTTCGTAGCTCTCACCTTTCGGTTGCAGCTTTTACGTTTTCGCCAAAAAGGGAGATTCCCTTTGTAACCACCAATTAAGAAGCTGCTTTCTCAACTCATGATCCCTATTTCGCTCCTCCTAATGAACCCTTATGCAAACTTCATTTGCTTGGTTGACGGCTTTGGAGAGAGCAATCTGCTTTGTTTTTCTGCCATAGCCCGGTTCCAACAAGGAAAATTAGCATAGTCAAGAGACGTAACTTGACTTTTTAGCATAGTCAGGTCACAGCTAGCTCGCCCGCTCAGCTCGACCTGACTTAACTGGTTTACCGTACTGCACTATGCCGATATCCCGGTTCCAACTAGGAATATCTTTTCTTTTTGACTCTTTTTTCGTTTTCTGTCTTGCATAAAACATTCATGTCCGTCCAAGAGCCCCGTTAAAGATCATTCTGATCACCTTATCAAGTTATAAGCCAACTAGCTACAAATGTTGTTCTATTTGATAATTGTTGGCTTAGCGTATGTAGGCATTATAATTGGACAGCTTGAGAAAATAGAAATGTTTGACCTATCGTGATGAGGCTCCGTTTCGTGATTTGTGGACAGAATATTTATGAACAAGGCAAAGAACAGCAATTATTTACCCGACTCCAAATCATTTGCAAGTGCAGGCTACAAGCTTTTTTGTGGATCAGTATTCTGATGTTTGATACGCCACGGTGGCTGAATCAAAAGAGCTTCTTTCTTAAGCCCCTGGGAAAGCCCAAATGCAGTTTCCACAACAGTGTTTCAAACAACAGCTGAACTGTGTAGGGTATCTCCTCCATTTTTTTAACCTCTTGCACAGGATCAGGTTGCCCTCAATCTTTAAACCCTTAATCTGAAATTATTACACCTTGCACCGATGGAACTACATAAGAATCTATGATGACCGGGCAATGCCACTATGAAATCTTCAGAAGAGACTGAGCCAATTACACCTCTGAGTTGACGATTTAAGGTTTCCAAGTCACTACCGCGTGTATTTGGCAGCTTTGTCAATTCTCTTGGAAATTAAATATTGACATCAAGGGAAGAAAATATGAGCTGTTATTAAAATGGCTGCTGTTTTGAAGCCTCAATCGAGGTTTCTTAATATTGTATAAGGAACGACGAACAAAGGTTGACGTTTTATTAGCTTTTGTTTCAAGTAGACCATCAGCTTAGTAAGAATACGAATGGCTTCTCTTCTCTCTTTTCTTGAAAGATTCCTAGGTACCGCCCACTGACTTAATTAGGCAAGCGGACTTTTTGCGACATTCAGCAAAAAATGTCTGCTCTCCAGCTGAATTATGAAATTCTTGCCTTGGTCTGGCCTGTCGAATGCACAAGGCTCCAGACGTAAACTGTAAAAACACTTGATGGCATAAATCTTGAATTTGCCCCTCAATCTTTTCAGCGCTCTTTTCTTTCACACCTCACATTTTCTCATTTGCAAATCAACTTTGCTTGAACTTCAGTTGCAGCTAGCCTTAACACGAGGAATTCTGATGTTGTTAGCGTAGAGCGTACGCTTAGATATGAGATACTACCTCGAGCATGAAAAGACCTGCATTGCTGCAGAAGTAGAATTAGATTAATTTTGTGGGTGAAAGTGTGGCTTTTGATAGGCAAATTCAGTAAAGGCCGGTTTGCCGAAATTTGCATACATATTGTCAATATCTTGAGCAACGTCTCCAAAGGAAAAGAGGAGAACCTACGAATTTCCTGTGATGCTGCCCGTAGTTTTCTTTTTAAACGGGCCTAATGCCCTGTTCATGTAAATCCTAAACTCCCGAAGATGATGTTCGCAAAAGCCCTAAAGAAAGGGGCGAGAATAGTCGAATAGCAATTTCGGTTTTTTGCAATATACTGCGTTCTGATTGGCAGTAGCCAAAAACGCTCGCCTTTCGCGAGGTTTCGGTTAAAAAGTTTCACCAACGTCAACAGTAACAAAACATGATAGCTTTGTTTTACCCACTCTCCCGAGGCGTCCGAAAATTGGTGTTTGTACTTTCATGAATTATAAACCTATTCGCTACTCTAGAAGGCGGGGTCACCTTCTAAGAAACTTAAGGCACACACGTGCAGAACTTTGTCCGGATGAATAAGATGGAAAATTGAATGTAGAGCTGCTACATCTTGGAAACTTTCTTCATGGTCGTTCTCATCTCGGATGTTCAGTGTACGCTGCAACCTAGCTGCTTCTTTTGGACATGTCTCTGAAAACCAATCGATTGGCTTACAAAGCCATTAAAGCTTTTCTCCTGCTTCCAATTGCTTTGTTAGCTGTACAAAACTCATTTGACGTTTTCTTTCATTCCAACTTTTTCGATTTGCTTTCGCTCTTGATTCATGAGACTTTTGTTAGTGAAGTTTGCATTCTGTATTTTAGCCTGAGATGCTCGAATTCGACCTGCAATTGCTATGCCAACGAGCATTTGGAAGAAGTTTGTCAAAGTTGAAGCCCATTCTTTGGTTCTGTCAAATTCAATCATTTTTATGTGACATAGATCGCTCAATCGAGAAGAAGTTACGTCAACTCTCCTCCGTTTTTGCCCTGGATTCATCGTGGTTTTGGTTGTTATTGCAAAAATTCCCTCAAGTGCTGTGTTTGTCACTATGTTCGGATGCTTCAAATGAAAACCAAAGTGCATTTGCTAATCTAATTTCCTCTCAAATGAAGGCTTGGCTAGCTTTCTAGCTTTGTGTTTCGCCAATGCATGCTTTACTCCTATGTTATTTTTGACACTGGACGTCATGCAAACCATTACGTACATACGTTGATGAGACAGATTTTCAGCTGCTCATGGGTGGAGGGTTTTGGCGATTCATCAAAGCGGCTAGAAATTGCTAATCGGTTCCATATATTTCATGTTTGGCTACATTCCAAAACTAGGCTGAAAGCACGATCCATTAAATCTAATTATGGCTGCGAATTATTTGGCTCAGCAAAATTATTTCTTTGCAAATGGAAATGTTTCCATACCTGTGTAGCCGTGTATGTCCACCAGTCAAGCAAAGCTTTTCGCTGCTTGCCATATGCTTGACTACAGAAGCCCGGTTCCAACAATGAAAATCAGTACAGTATGGACACCTTACTTATACTTATAAGTATAGTATGGTGCCTGCTAGCTCGCGCGCTCAGCTGTACCATACTATACTGGTTAATCGTACTTATACTATACTTATTTTGTTGTTGGAACCGGGCTAGAATGTAGCGTGTGCTGCGCGACCCATTTTGGCTTCAAGGTTGACTTTCTCATTGGTTTCCTAAACCAGACGCTTTACATCCTGAAAGGGAACATTTGAGATGGAATATTTATGAGAAATGCCTCGTAGCGACTACAGCCTCTACCACCAGCTTCTTTAGAGCGTGAAAACTGAAAATACTTGCATCTGTATTACGAATTCATCCTCGAGCTGTTGGCCTCGGCTTAACTCTAGTTTTTAGCCTCGACTAGTGCTATTGCTCATTAACCTCCCTAATAATGGTGTTCAATGGGGCTATTTTCGGAAATTGGCTGCTTTTGTGAGAATCAATTATCCAGCCAAATAACAACAATTGCTCGTTGGTTTTCGAAAAGAGAACAGGCCTTGTTAAGAAAGTGCATGATCGTGTTCATTAGCTAGTCATGACCTCTATTTTGGCCTCAAGGTTGGACTTTGAAATGAACATAGTCCCGCTGCCATACTTGCATACCACTTAGTTGACAAGCATCTTGGCAATGAAAGAGTTCATTTAGGATATAATGCATGCATTCCCACCTACCAAAAGCCTTTATGTGAGTTTTAGCCGTGGAAAGGTGTGCAAATGATTTCTGCGCAAATGAGCTCGACTACGTACTCAGCTATGGCTGCAAAAGATCACAGTTCCTTGGAATGCGGAAAAGAAAGATCCAGTTTTGACCGCTTTGAATCTATTGTTCGTAAACTTCATGTTTATGCTGAAGTAGCAATTCGAAGAAAGTTGTTGCTTGGCAACAAATTTTTGCGCATTCTTGCCGTTTATCTTGAAACGACTTTTTGCTTTGACATGATTGTCACAAAAAGCAAATCCTTTCATAAATCGTGGTGTTATCTACTCCCGTGTGTAGTCCGCAATGTAATGTAGTAACTTTAGACTGTCTTCTTCATTTACAACTCACTTGATTCTTCAATGCTTTCAGTTAAAAGGCTTCTGCGGTTTCTTCTCGTGGAGCACGGATTACAAGAATGCAGGATGCTCATTTTGAGCAACTTAAGCGCTGGTTCCTAAATAAGGGAGATGCGCCCATGAGCTCATAATGCTAATAAACGTTGAAGGCGTGTTGTTCTCAAGTTTGCAAATTCGCACAAGTAGCTTTTTGCACATTAGGCACGCTGCCAGCTGCTCGATTTTAACGACGCTGCAAATTTGGTAGTTGCGAAGAAGCTCTCGCGAGTCGAGTGGCATCAAATTTTTGTGTGATTGGAGTCGGACTTTTTGCCGTCGCCGTGACTTTCTCGTATGCCCCGATTCTGCTACAACTGCCTCACTTCTGCGCTGCAAACTTTCTTGAGAAGCATTCTGAAGCAAAAAGAAGTTTTTATGAGGCCTAACTGTAGTTAGTTTCGTGAAGTGTAGCTAAGTTTCTGCTTATGTTTACCCCTTGTAAAACTTTAGCAAGTTTAAGACAATAAAGCACTCTCAACTTTTGAATGCATTTTCCTAAGCCGTCGGTTCTAGCTTGGCAAAAAAGAGAGTTTGCTGAGATTGCTTCTTCAGAGCATTCAATTTTTCAGAGCCGACCCTTTTTATGTACTCTTATTTAGTAAGTAAGGGCAGTGAAAGTCCCATGAGTATGAGCCTTGCTACTCTCTGAAGTAGCTTCATTCAATTACTTTCTCATAATGCCTACTTTTAGTAGACTACTTTGGCTTCTTGCTGCACTCCAATGAGTGGCAGTTGCGTAAAAGTCTTGAGCGATGATTCATTTTTGTCAACTGGCTAACTTTCGAATTTTCCACTTTTGGCCAACTTCGTGTCAAAATGGAAACTTTGAGGAAAAAAGAGCTGATGAAAATGTGCTGTATGCAGTTTCTCTGCGGCCAGCCATCAACGCCTAGCTTCGATCCTACTTGTGATATATGTAACGACATAAAAAATTGATCACGAAACTGGCCCGAGAGTGTGACACATGCAGTGTTGCTATAACAGACACTGAAGGTCAATTCGGTAAGCCTGAATCCTGTTCTGCTCCATTTTTCAGGTCATGAAGACTCGCAGAAAATCCAGATCAGCTGCAGTTGCTCCTACTTCTGCAACTTTATGCACAGGAGGACAATGATGCTAATGTGGCCATGACCACACAAAACCACTCGGAAGCCACTCCACTATTTCACCTCCTCCAAGAAGATGCCAAGCCAAGCAGTCGCAACTTTTCCTCTGGAGCCAAGCCAATCCAAGTTGGATCGTTGAATCACAGTGTGATCTGGATCGAGAACTGCAGCTCTCCACTCGACAATGTGGACTTTGAGGACCCCAGGGTCCTGGGCTCCCTTCTTCCCCTGGGACTGGTATGTCTCATGGTCATCCTGGGCAACATTATGGTCATCACGGCTGTGAGAATCACCCACAAGCTGAGGGGGGCCACCAACTTGTTCATCGTCTCCTTGGCCTGGGCAGACCTCATGTTGGGCATCGTGGTCTTGCCCTTCTCCGCCATGTACGAGGTATTCAAGATGTGGCTCTTCGGCCAGGTGTGGTGCTCCATTTGGCTGGCTGTGGACGTGTGGATGTGCACGGCCTCCATCTTGCATTTAGTCGTCATCTCGCTGGACAGGTACATAGCTGTGACCCACCCCATCACCTACCCCAACCTCATGACCTCGAAGAAGGCCAAGCTACTGATCGCGGGCGCGTGGATCCTCAGCTTTGTCATCTGCTTTCCGCCCCTGGTAGGCTGGAATGACAAGGATGACGGCAGCGGAATGTTTGATCTCAACAAGACTCAAGGTGAATTCTTGGCCTTATCAATACAGCCTGATTAGCCCTAATTTAAGATTGATTGCAGTCTACGAGGATCCAGATGAGGTGCTGGCCATTTTGGAAAGGTGCAATCCCCAGTGCATGCTGAACCAGGAGCCGGGTTACGTCATCTACAGCGCGGTCGGCTCCTTCTACGCGCCCATGCTGGTCATGATGTTTTTCAACTGGAGGATCTATCGGACCGCCAGGAAGACGACGAAGGCCATCCGGCAAGGCTGGACTCGTGTGAAGGGCGTCTCGGACGGGGAGGAGGTGGGGCTGGGCATCCACCGAGGCGGAGGGGCAGCCTCGAGGGGCAACAAAGCCAACGGCTCCACCTTCAACTCCGGAATGAGTTCGCGGAGGACAAGTTCGAGGCGGCCAAGCACCGCTTACATCGGCCAGAACGGCCTTGCTGTGAAAGACGTCGAGGTTGTCACTGCCCTCGTGAGGTCGGCCCGACCCTCCATTTGCCAGCCTCCAGCTAGTCCCAGGATTCCGGCTAAGCCCACCAGGATTGCCGCTGCTGCTGACCAATCAAGCCCCATGCCAAGGTCTGCATCATCAGTTCTGATCTCTAATAAATCTATGGGAGAGCCTCCAAGGTCACCCTCTCATCAGTCCTTTACCAGTACAAATAACGCTTCAGCAGGCCTTCATAACTCGAGAGGAAAGAGCAAAAGCATGGCCAATGTGAGACACTCGTCTACTTGCAACACCAATAATACCTTGCAGGTAAAAAAAGGCGCATTTTCTTTTGCAGCTAACTATAAGCGTTCCAATATGCTGGTATGAGTTGGAAAATTGTACGGTTCTGCCACATACCTACCCCTACCCAAGCTTATGATATGTACAAACGAGAGCACCACACAAAAGTGACATTTTTTATTTGAACGAGCTCTGTCCTTCGAAGTTTTCAGTAGCGACTTGTGTAATGCCACTGTAAGTGTAAGTCCATTTTTGCATCTAAAATGGGTCTAGATGTATGAAAAGAAATGTGTTGGTGGTGCTTCCCTGAGTTTCTGTTGCCATCAAATCCTTGCATATGTTTTGATTGAAAATTATTTCGCAGGTTCCCTCTGGCAATTCTCTGTACGAGGAGAAAGCCAATCATTCTCATGTAATTGTGAACAACTACTCAAACCATCCCAAAGTCAGCCACCATCAACCATGTCCAAATCACGTTGGTGGAAAGACCTTTGCCGAAATTGGCACTCAGACGTTGCCAAAACCGAAAGTGAAGGCAGAAAAAGCCGACGAGGACGTAACCGGATGCGCTGCAAAGATGAAACAAAGGTGGGTGTGGTTTGCTCATGCTTTTTTTGCGCGTCGATAGCAGAAAAAAGTAGTACCAAGATTTATATAGTATGCTACTTCATTGGAGGGGCGAGCGATGCGGATTTTTAGAATATCTCACAATTGCCTGTTATTTGTGGCGGAGCAACAGGAATTTGAATAACATTCAGCATATCCCTGCAGGTTTCGCATTGGCAAGTCGAGGGAGGAAGCGAGTGACCCTGAGAAAGACAGCATCGGATCGGCGCCTGTGAAGCCCAGGTCCTGTTTCCGGTGCCACCCTCGACGGTGGCGCCACCAAGCCTGCTGTTTCCGGTCCAAAACGGGTGCGACTCAGAAGAGCTCTTTCAGAGCCAGAATCACGAGGGATCAGGCCGCTGAGGCCGATAACATTTCGGATCCTGGCTCGCTACTCAATGCTTCCACAGACGAGCTTCACGTTCACCCCTTGGGTGGCGTGGCCTCCATGATCAGCAGCGTCGTGAGCCATACGGCCAACATGGCGGCCACCACTGCGGGGGGCAGAATAGTTCAGCCGCCTCGAAGCACTTTCGGCAAGAGGAACATCAAAAACCAGGCAAGTAAACTTTGATGTTCCCAAGTGCCAATGGGAGCGAGTTGCACCACCTGTAGTCGCAGGAAATTACAGTACCTTAGATAACTCACTATGTACGCTAGTCGACGTTGTGTGCTTTCAAAAGCCTGATTCAATGAGAAAAAGTTTTAGCAGCCTGCCCTAGGAGAGAGAGAGAGCTGAGGAATGCATAGAAGTGTCGCAGTCTAGACACCAAAGCCTACATTATTGTGCATTTTCGTCGCACACGCGCACATCATGAGCCGTGCGCGGTTGACATCCTTCTTTTAGTCGGGGTTATGCTCTTGAAAAGGGGTAATGCGATACTTTCGAGGGGCCCTTGAGGTGCTCTTAGTTTTGTTTTGCCACCTATGCACAGATTCTTCATCCTTTTGGGAGCTTGATGGCACTATTGATTTCCTGCAGTGGATGTACACTATACTGCTGAAAAGGAGTGAAGGCGCAATTTTGACATAACTCAATTTAAAACTTGCTTCCGTGACTGCAATCTTCAAACATGTTCCATCAACAATAGCACCATAACGATGACAAAAAATTCAATTCACCCTTTTTTGCCAAATGATCTGCGGGACTCGTAAGCTGGTCTTAAGCCATAAAATGTAGGCGGTAGCTTGTGGATAATAATGCAGGCTCTACTTTGGAAGGATACCCGAGCAGATTTTTCTGACAGCCTATTCATCAAGTGGTTGTACTACCATGGAGTTGCTGCTGCAGGTTTCTACGAGCCAACACTAGGCTTATAAAAATGCTGGTTCCACCAAATAAACTGGGGCAACGTAAGGAAAGGCCAAGTGTTTGAAATTCCTCGTTGCGCAACACGCGCGAATTCTTTGTTGAGCCCTTCCTTGAGAAAGACAAACTCGCGGTTTCTCGAGCGAAATCAGGGCAAACTTTTTGATTGCGTTTTTCTTGCAGGTTCGAAGATTTCGCATGGAGACGAAGGCTGCCAAGACCCTGGGCATCATCGTGGGCTGTTTCATCTGTTGCTGGTTCCCGTTCTTCACCATGTACCTCGTGACTGCTTTCTGCGCGGACTGCATACCCAAGCTGGTGTTCAGCATAATTTTCTGGCTGGGCTACTGCAACTCCGCCATCAACCCCTTCATCTACGCGGCCTTCTCCAGGGACTTCCGGGGCGCCTTCAAGAAGATCATCTGCAAGGCCTTGTGCAGGCGGAGCCACGAGCCACCTCGAGGCATTTTCATGGCGTTGCACCCGCGGAACGTCACCCTGGGAGCGGCGGTGGCGGTGGCAGGTGCGACGACTGCGGCCAATGTCAACAGTGCTGTCACAGTGGGCCAAACGAGCACCAACAGTAATTGAGGGCCCCTAGTGTACCCACACAGATACTCCTACCCCTACTACTACACTTGCTGAGCTGTGAATATTTGATTCTCAAAAGAGCATGACACGAGTTGATACTATATAGAGGTGTAATATGATAGCCAATACGTTGACGATCCTGGATCAAAGACGACAGTTATGACAGTACTTATCCAGAGTTGGCATTAGGAAGACATTTTTCGTGCCAAGCGTTGATGTAGAACTTTGTGCCCAAAACCTGATTCAATCTCCTCAATCTATTGCGTCGATCCCCCAGAAGAAGAAGAAGAGCGAGAGCTTTTATTTTTGCCCTCGACAGAAATTAGAACACTAGCTTAGAAAACACATGCTCACTTTTTACCAGCCAACCAACAAACCCTTAGGATCTTTCCTCTACTGTAGTACCTTTTCATGTGTGTTGAAGTATCGATGACATGATGGCAACCTGAGAATTTTTCCGCAGTAGCTCAGTGCATCGGAAAAAGGAAAACCTATAATTATAGCATATCCACCCTACGTAGCTGCTGCCATGATCCCTCATCATTTTTTCAGAAAGCAGCATCAACACAGATCGAGCATGTTTGAGACCCTTTTGTATGACGCATATAAATAATACGATTGTGGTGTAATTTCATTAGATGATCACTTGTGCGAGAAGAAACAGATTACTGCTATGTTTGTCAGATGTCCATCTACTACCAAATATGTCTTGATATGTAGTTAAAAAATACAGTGTTATTAGGAGAGAAATACATCTGTTGCAGCTATTCCGTATTAATTATGATGCCCTATAAAAAAAGGTGACACTTGACTTGAGGCCCCGAATCCTATAAAAGTATGCTAGCCTCGCACTAGTCCTCAGTTCGTCAATATACAGCCTCAAGTAAGTTGGCCAAAAGTTAGCTCATGTATTATACCCCCTTTGAAGTACACCAGTGTAGTGCATGTTATTACCTAGCTTACAACTCCAACGTGCAGCCAAACTTTCAAGTCCTACACAGTACCATTGCTGGGTCAGATTGTTATTCATGGATAACAACTACGTTCACTGCAGCACTTTTCCCTTGTAACGATGGCCCCTTTTTTCCAGAAAAACCATGAATGCCAAGTTGGTGATTTTGGCTGTCGTCTTAGCCCTGGCAGTGGCCAAGCCACCCAACTTTTCTGGTGAATCATCCGAGTCTTCAGAATCTGCGGAATCTGGGTCTGGATCCATTGAAGGCCCACCACCGACTGGAGAAGCACCTGTAAGACGCGCTGGACCGCCACCCAAGGGCAAACCTGGCCCACCAAAGCCCAAGCCTACCGGCGAATTTCCTCCTCCCAAACCCACTGGTGACTTTCCTCCCCCCAAACCCACAGGTGAATACCCTCCTCCAAAGCCCACAGGTGAGTACCCACCACCCAAGCCCACTGGTGAGTACCCACCACCCAAGCCCACAGGTGAATACCCACCACCAAAGCCAACTGGAGAACTACCTCCTCCAAAGCCAACTGGGGAAATGCCACCCCCAGCCCCAACAACTTTGTAATCACTGCACTGCAGAGAATAGAAAGATTCAGCGTCAATAAATAGAAAAGCACTATTGAGTTAAATATAGGATTTTCCACATTCTTGTCGAGTCCCTAGATAAGACGCTTTCTTTTTGAGAGAGACGACGCTTTTTCCAAATCGACTTTTAGAAGAGCTCTTCTTCAGCGTTGTTTTGAAATTTCTCGCGCAGTGGCATTTAGGATTTTTGAAAGAGATTTATCGTCAGTGCATGATGGGAGAGCAGCCAGGGTCAAATATCGATTTTTCCAATTTCCGGCTAGATTTTCTGCATTGCATGGGTACGAGTGCCATATTTCCAGGGTGAGCAACTGAGAAGTAGCAAAGTTGAGAAAATTGAGACAACATGGAAGGAGGAGGTTTTTTTCCACTGAAACGTCCGTTTTCCTGTCTCAACTGTAAAAAGTGTTTCTGCTACGATGACGAGCATTCATTCTCTAGAAGCAAGAGAAACTTAGCAACAAAGTAAGCCTCAAGCAAGGCTTGATTCCGAGAAATGGCTTTACGTGTTTGGGGGGCACAGCACCAGGATGATGAAACTAGCTTCCAGCAAGAAATCCATTCACAAGCAATGAAAGTTGCAGAATGATGATACAGATTGGGACATGCATTCTTTCACTAATTTGTAGAGCCTCAAGACAGAGAAAGAGAGAAAATAGTTCTTGTTTTTGCCCAATGGAAGAACAACAGCAATCAGGACTGCTCTTGCGAAATAAATTGAGAGTAATTCCTGCGAAAGGCTTCTTTAATGACATCCAATTTAGGTTTTATTTGAGGGCCTCTGATGTAATAATTACCAAGGGATATGGAAGCATCAAATGTTGGGTTGGATCTTACTCCGCAGAGGCAACTCTCGGATTTCCTGAGAGGCTTGCATCAATCAATATGTCATTTAGCGTTATACCTACCGATCCTCGGCTATTTGAAGGGGGAAAAGGTCTGACTTTTTCCCATTTTGAGGCCTGACTCGAGAGCATAAATCGAACGGATTGATATTAACTTCCACATCTGTGATTCGAAAGCAACATGCACGCGCGAAGACTCTTCTGCAATAAAAGAATCTTGAATCGAAAAAAAATCCAATTCCTTTTGCCATGCCACAGTAAAAAAACCTAGTAGATTTCTAAGCATCACGAAGACATAGTATGATACGAAAAAAACCTGGAATTTGTTATGATGACTTAACAGTCCTAATGTCCTATTCATGTACGCCTAAAATCTCCTTACGAAAATGCACAAAAACACCTCAAGGAAAGGAGAAAAATTGTCTTATGACAAGCGCCAGCTGATAGTAAAAAAATCAGATCAACCTCAAGCCAACTTGAAAGTAAACAAATCTAATTTGGGCTATTAAGTGCTCCACATTTTAGTCCTTTTGAGCAAAGTCAATAGTTGAATTTCATCTTTAATCATAGTAATGTGATGACAGATAGTTTGTTTTGAAATATGCTGAAAACCATGAGATAAAGTAGCAAAAATTGCCATTGAAAACGCTGCTCGGCCCCAAGCTGAACTCGTAGAGTGGCAGTCAGCAATGGATTCACTTTTCCTCATAACAATTTTTTCCATACTTTAAGGCATTCTTAATACATGAACAGGGTATAAATCAAGCACCAATATATGCAGATCTTCACCCAAAATTATCGCCATCTCACTAAAAAGAAAATGTGTTATGAAATACTCATTTTCATTCTGATCACTAAGTGTCGACGCAAATTATTTGATGACCAATAGAAACTGCAAAAATCAGCCGAATCAACCTCACCTTTGCTTTGTCTGAACTCGAGGTTGTTTGCTCAGCTGTATGCCCTTACTACTACTCCTAAAAGTCCTCAAATGAGATAAGAGGATTCTTGACCTCAAAGGCGAAAATTTTACTTCATTTGGCCGTGGGACATCGTGGAAAAATGGCAACGACTGCAGCAAGCTCTGCCACCCAAGGCAAGGCGAGCCTTCTTCATCCAGATGCCAAAATACCATCTTATGTTGGGCAAGGCATCACCTCATTTCTTGTCTTCATCATGGGAGCAACTATGCGAGGTAACTTTGAAGTGCGCTTAACTCACAAAAATTGCAGCGAGTCTGTCAGAAAATGACGACTGCTAGCAAACTAGGTTATGTTAATTATGAGCTCAGATGAGACAGCTATTTGCTAATTCATCGCGGTATGCATCACGGTTCTATTCGAGTACTCCAGCACTTTCGAATGCACGATACGCGGAGACTCTGAACAAAAGTGCAGTTGGAAGGTTTTCTTGCACTATGTACTGCTAGTATCTGAAAAACTTTCTCGCAAGAGTGTGTAATTTCATTCAGTAAATAGTATTTCGAGTGTTTTGGAATTTTCAGCCATTTTAAGGTATATCTGTAATGCTTGATTGCCGTTTTATCTCGATCCAATGATCTCAATAATTCCAACGTACAATTCGTTTCTGAAAATTGTACCCAGGAATAATACAATAATCGATAGATCTTACGAAATACCTGGACCAATTAAAAAGTAATGTTCCATCAATCGTTAACACACGTCACGCAGTGGGATACTTTACAAAAAGCAATGTACTATGGTGTCTTCGTATTGTTTCGGATCTGCTGTCATTAACTTTCTTAATGAGCATCCAGGCAGAAAACCACGTAAATTGGATTTTGTTGATGGTGTAGCCAGGTAACTTTTTAGACCTCAGCCTATTTGCTATCCCTTCAGAGAAGGCTTGCAGAAGGAAAGTGCGAGTGAGGAGCATGTTACTGAAGAGGAATATAAGACAGATTAACCATTACACAGATGTAGCCCGGTTCCAACAATGAAAATCAGTATAGTATGGACACCTTACTTATACTTATAAGTATAGTATGGTGCCTGCTAGCTCGCGCGCTCAGCTGTACCATACTATACTGGTTAATCGTACTTATACTATACTTATTTTGTTGTTGGAACCGGGCCACAATCTTATCAGATCGAATGCCTTAAGATACAATCCAAGTGGAGTTAAATGCCAGTTTTTTCTCTTTCGAGTGTGTGGTACTTTCATCTTGCTACGCATAAAGCTGTGGCCTTCTTAGATGTGAATGAGAATGGCCTTGCAAGCAATGCCTAATCTCGGAAAAATATCTAAAGATTATTGGTAGATGTATTATTCGCTTGAATACCTTCGCCTCTTTCTTCGATCACTGCGTAGTTAATTAATCGCGCGTCTCTTTAATTTTGCCATCGTCGTGTTCGAGCCTTTTTTCGGCAGCGGCAGCTGACAGAATGGCCTTGTTGTGCTTAGTGAAAGATCCTCATTATCTTGTGACCATATAGTGCAAGTCCATTAACTAAGCTTATCCAGAAAATGAATGTTTTTCCATCCACTGAATGGCTTTCCCTTTTTTGATGCTCAGAATATTGGCCATTAATTAGACATGGCTCTCCTTGCCAAGCAATGCTTATCGCCGTTAGCATAAACGCCCACAGCGCGAAGCGTGAGGGTCTCACCAAAATCTACTTTTTGCGTATTTGGCTAGTGTCTTGAAAGTTTAAATCCTCTTGAATCCCAGAATCATTCAAGGCCAAGAAAAATCCCACAAAAGCTTGTAGCTGTTATGAAGTTTCTAAAGAGAGAGGGAGAAGGAAGAAAAGTTAGGCTAGCCAATAGAAGAAAGGAGAGAAAAAGTTCCCTCATCAGAAGTGACAAAGAGCTTCAAGTAGTATTTGTTATGTGGTGGCGGGGGTGGAGTGGAACCTTTAATCCTTGCTTTCTTCAGCCGACTGGCTGCTCATCTGGGCATACTACCAAAAGTCCGTGGAGAAGATGGCAAGCAATAGCAGCATTGAGGACCTCCAACTGGACATAAATGCAGATGTGGGCAATGAATCCATCCATCATCCCGATTTGGCATGG
The DNA here is from genome assembly GCA_019096065.1 of Paracyclopina nana. Lineage (NCBI taxonomy): Eukaryota > Metazoa > Arthropoda > Copepoda > Cyclopoida > Cyclopettidae > Paracyclopina > Paracyclopina nana. Next base: position 9,395,499 of record JAGUCH010000001.1, on the reverse strand, counting down.
AATGACAATGTCAGGCAATTCTTTGAAGTACGGTTTGCCAACCTAATGGATTACTGCATTCCAGCCTTCTTGGTCTCCTATTTTTTCTTCTTTGCCATCGGAGGATATTTGCACGTGAGTATTTCAATTAGGGGAGATTGCATCGAGTTGCAGCCTAGCAGCCCGCGCGCGCCATCTTAAACAATTTGAATAATGGGATATTAGAGCTCAGTTTGAATCCCTCCTACATTTTTCTTCTGCTCCCCGCGAGAAAAAAAGATAAAATTGTGGAATTTTTGAGCAAGTTGCACAAAGCCATTGAGCCAAGATGTCACAATTTGGCGGCAAAATGGAGATTTATCCTTGAGGCAAAAAAGCGCTGCTGCCTTTTATTTATGTACTTAACTATAAAAAGCATTCCTGGCAGTATCACGTTTCATCGACTGCTGGCTTGGCGATGGCACAGCCATTACAGCTTTCGCGCTCAGCTGCCCTTTTTTAAAGCGCAACATTTTTTATGTCACTTTCCAGATAGCTTATTATGTTCTACGTCGCGACAAACCCGAGGAATGGAAGTGTCAGCCTTATCATTGGTTGCCCAGAGACCTCGAAGTTCACGAAATGGTTGTGGGGGCTTTCAGTCTTGCCATCGGCTCATTTATATCAGCTACAGTGGCTTGCTGGGTGATGAATGATGGATACAGTAAAATATACTTCGACCCTGCAGAACATGGATATTGGTGGTTTTTCCTGCAGTTTCCTGTCATTTTCATTTGGCAGGTATAATCTCTATTTATCCAGACCACTCTCTCCATACTATAGTAGCAAATGTGCATTGCGAAGATTGCAAAGGCTGCAGCCAGCGCTTATTAGCGATCTGAACTGCATTCTCACCACTCGGTGCCGTTCAGCCGCAAGTTATTGAGGCTTTCTTTAGCCGCAAAAACTAGCCCAAATTGCTTAGTTTTTCGCAACACTACTAGCATGCGCTGTCTATCCATGCAGGCAGTCCTGTAAATACTTAAAGCAACTTTTCAGCAGCCTACTCCTTTTAAAGTATTAATGTTACTTGAACCTTCATTGTTTGCGCCACAAGTGCAACTTGACTTTGGTGCTCTTATCAAATTAAACAGCACATGATTATATGGCTTTCTAGTCTAGGAGAAGATGCTGTTGAGTAGCCTTTTCAAAAAAGGGAGTCGAATCATCACTATAGCTTGTTCTCATAAACATTTCTATAAGGTAAGCAAGGCACTTTGCGCCCTTATATCTCAGCATCTACTCGTCCGATTGGAACCAAATTTGGAGGAATTCATAAGGACTTATTGAAGAATCTTCATGCCAATTTTCATCCGGATCGGAGGACGCTAAGGCCGCCTTACTGAAAGTGAGGCAAATCAGCTAAGCAAAGGAGAAAAATCAGCCACCTCCTTTAAGACCTCCGATCTGGATGAAAATTGGCATGAAGATTCTTCAATACGCTCTTATGAATCCCTCCAAATTTGGTTCCAATCGGCTCAATACTTACTGAGTTATGAGCTTCCAAAGTGCCTTGCTTTGCTTACCGCCTGCCTTACTGAGTTTTATGAGAACAAGCTATTTTGTAGTTTTTGGAGGCTAATATGTCACATTATGAGCGTGTTTTCAGCTGTTGGCCGGATTCATCAACGTAAATGAGCATAATTGGGAGACACGTTTCTTAAGTAACATCCAAAATGTTCACTTATTCGCCGTTAGGACAGATAAGGACTCGCTAAAGGTTTTTTAACAGTTTGCGTAAGACACAAATAATATTTCGTCCCCAAAAAGCAATGACCTAATCAAAATATAGTTGTTAAACTATATTGGCTGGTGGTCTCAGGGCAAAGTGTGCCGCAAATTGTTGCTTTCTTTTGATTTATTCATCGCACAACGATCCCACAAGGACGCGATCATCTGCTTCTCTTATTTCGCTATTTTCCGATAACGGCCTTATCGTCGCAAATCGGTAGCCTGAAAAACTGGATCATTATCATCACACGTAAAAAGCAATTTTAATGGATATAGATACGGCATAACCACTGCCATTATTTGCCATTTATGATATACAGGTGCAGTCTAGGTATGCGTAGTAACTATACTTGTATTCCCACTTTTCCAATTGCCGTTCTCTCCCCCAAAGCAAGACTTCAATAGGAAAAGAATGTTAGGAACAATGGACTCTTTACCGTACACAGTGCACTTGAACCATATTACAAAATGATATCGCACCTGATGCACTCTGTTATCTTAAATTATTCAGGGCAACACTAATTTCAGGATTACTTAACGTACTGGGGCCACAGGATTTTTCACTGGCCGTTCTTGTACAAGAACTTTCACAAGCTGCACCACACTTACAAGCAGCCCACCGCCTTCTCAGTCACTGCAATTCATCCGGTGGAATTTGTCATCTTCCAGTCAATCTACATTTCGCCCATGTTCGTCTTTACCATACATTGGAGTAAGTACCAACTGCTGCCTTTTTGCCAGGGTTCTCCTTTTTAAAAGAGTCTTTTGATTTTTCCCGCTCCCCAACCCGCTCCCTAGGTTTTGTAGAGAATGAAGATATTTTTCCGATCTGCCTATAAGGTTACGTCAAAGGAACCAGCGCAAAATTGTGGAATTTGTTGTCGGCCCTCTAAGTATACTAAGTATTCCTGCCACCAAGCTGTGACCTCTAGATCGTGCTCTTAGTTATGCTGTCGAAATTGATTTGACACGGCCTTATTTGAAAGATTATGTTTTATAATCAGTAGCAAATACTACGCAAGTAGAGCCACTATAGCCTTAGGTCATCCATGTTTGCAAAGCATCTCGAACATAAACAATGATGTTTTCAGTCCAAAGTGGCTTTTCTCAGTAGAATAAAAACCAGTTTTCTCATAAAACTGATTGGCCTCCCCTTTTGGTACCACATGTAGCTGCGTACATTTTTATGAAACGAGCTAATAACACGGCCACTGACTGCAAATTGCTCATTAAGTAACCTTAACTTTGATAATTAAGGCTACAGACAGCCTGCATTGCTGTTATTAATGGCTGCTGTGAACCTTAATAATTAGGCGGCACTTTTACTTTCAGTCCCATTGTCTTTTGTGTTGATCTACACCTATTACCACGGCATCATTGACCATTCAGGCATCACTTTCAAGAGGGGTTGGTGGCAGCCATGGCAACCAGACTGTATTTTCCATGACAACCATCATCAATACTTTCATGTCAACTTTGGTTTCAACATCGAGTTTTGGGATATGGTAATTGGATTCCTTTATTTTTTTCACTTTGCGCATAAGCTGTTACGGCCTTTCACTGATTGCGCTCTATCGCTCGCACTTCTACTACATTCTATGCTCGCGTGTGGCATGACATGAAAATCCGGATAGATCAGAAAACCTTTAATGAAATTAATATCTCGTTTCAAAGTCTCCCGTCCACATCGCTTCATGACGAAAGTCAACGAGTTTAGCAGATCAAAGCTAGGATTGGATATGTTTTGTTAGATGCTCGGACCAAGAAACGGGGAGAAATCATAAGTGGCAAAACATTTTTGTTTGGGCTGGCGAGTCCTCTACCCTATCTAATACTGTTATCCAGAAGTTTGACCGCGTCCTTGTGTCTGACAGATATAGTAGTAGGCCTAAAAAGTTCTTATTTTTGTTTTTCTTGACAGTTGCACGGCACCTATCGACAAAAGGATAAAATTTACCGAGAAGATATCTTCTATGGAAAGGGCAAGTCCATAACTGAAGCCACCCAGGAAGAGTTTCAGCAAGACATTTCAGAGAGGCGTTCGGAAAATCCGCTGGCTTACACTGGAAATAAGCTCCACTTCGAGCTCACGGAGGAGGAAGAAAAGGCCAAAAAAACCTTATAAATGCGATCAACCCGCAGTTTAAATTCACCTTTCCTTCTGCCCAAATCAGAGATAAATGCTTCGTCAACAAGAGCTAATGCATCAAAAATATTACATTACGGATGTCATATGCATAAAGTGATTGGATGTGTTGCAGTGAAGGTTGCGTGACTCGCGGATAAATCTTCCTATTATGAAAGATACTGAGCGCGTAATAATTTCAACCGTTTATTGAGCATACTTTCAAAATTATTGCGTTTAAGTTGATTCACGTTTCCCCAAATATCTCATGCAGGGGTCGTAACATCCAGTGAAATGCGTGCACGAGCAGCTAGCAAAGCTAAGTGCGGTATATCGAATTTGGGCCAAATAAATTACGGGATTTATGCGCGCACCAGCTCCAAACATGATGGTAATAATGGCACATAAAATCGAGCTGCAGAGCGCAACTTGAGCCGCGCATTTCGCTTATCATCTCCAAAGCAAACTGAATTGCATTAAGTTCTCACTGAATCATCGCGGCTTCAATTTTCATTCTTTGCAGGCAAGGTGTTGCCCAGTATAATGCGTTCCCAGGGAAATCTGGCCATATCCTTTATGGCATGTAATGCGCGCATTAAAATTCTCGCGCCGTCGTCGTCCACACAGTTAGGGAAAAACTGCTGCGTATAGATCTGGATGGCCCAAAAAGAAAACCCGTAATTATAACTAGCCTGGCATCGCGTAACGCATGAGGTTTTTAAACAATGAGGCCCGGAAAATCCTGGTATACGCGGGCATAATGGATAGGTTTCTAAGCAGTATGCAAATTCCCCATGACGGACCGTAAATGATGAATTTTGGGGGGAACATTTTGAAGAGTTCCCAACCATGGAAAGAATCTCTCGTTGATGAGCGAAATTGCGTCAATCTGGTGAGAAATGGCATGCAAGAGCTATGCGGTGATTGTAAACAAGATGAAATCCTTTGAGGAATTTTTCAAAGACCCTTTTCACCCGTCCTTGACATTTTAATGCCATTCTCGCGCGTTATCGGCACCAGCTATTTCCGAGTCGCAACCGTTTTCCTCTGCCAATTTCTGTCCATGAGGCGAGGTTTTCGGTTGCGGTGCCAATGAAGCTTCCAAAAGCGTCGCAAATTACAGCCGAATTCCGCCCATTTCCTGGTCCGTTTTTGACCAGTTTGACGTCAAAAAGTCCAAACGTTGCACGCTAATCTCCGCGGGCATCGATTTTGCTTGATGCGTAACCTCATTGAGGCTCAATTTTGAGCCCCATTTGCCTCTAGGTGCAGCGCTTGGAGCATGGAACGCCACACTGGGGCAGCCCGCGTGAGTTTGCAGGACAGGATCGACCGACCGTCCGACCCCTCAGGTGAATATGATTAACCCATGCTGGCATAGCGGGCCAACTTTTTCATGCAGCCCGAATCAACAGCTCATCTCAATATCAAATCATTGATTTCACCTCGGGCGGAAAAACAATGCCCCATTATATGCTTCGAACTTTTTTCTCCACGCAGCAAGTTAATTAAAAAATGGTAGGTAGCTGCAAAGCAACCGCTCGCTCCACATGATGAGTTTTTTATGCTGATGTATATACGCGCCCTATAACAACTTTTTTTAAACCCATTTTCGTGCGTTTTTATTGCGTCGGGGCCAAGAGAAACCGGTTGAACGTCAGCCATGTTTGGCCGTCTCAAGGGGCTCCATTTTTATCAACTGCACTTTTCTGGCAGTTGTTTTAACTTCTACACCTTTTGTAGAGTAGGATTATCTACTACACATATTGAGTGCGGTGTGTACTTTAACAACTACACCTTTTGGTATAGTTGGATTAACTCCTACAAGTCTATATGTTTTAACTACTACACATAATGCCATAGTTGTTTCAACAACTACAGAACAGTTGCTTTATCTCCTAAAAAATCATGCCTAGACGTTTTATCTTCTACACCTTTTGGTACAGTTGTTTAAGCTACTACACCTTTTAGCATAGTCATAATAACTTCTACAAGCCAACCTCTTTTAACAACTACAAACCATAAGCAATTTAGCTGAAATCTATTTCAAGCACACAATTAAAGATTCTTTTTGCCATTGAAACTGATCCTTGACTTGACATGTGAATGCCATCAACAAATAGGTCATCTCTTTTGTGAAATGTTTAGTTGACTGGAATGATTGTAGGCATTCAGATATTAAATGATTAACTTTTACTTAACATAATAGTTCATGCTTCAAAATTGCCTACATTAAGCAGATTCAATGCAGAGGATTCAAATAGAGGGCTTGGTAGGAGTCCAACTATTGCTATCTTGCACCTATGAATATTTGTTGCCAATGTACTATAATTATAAATATCAAATAAAGGAATGTTACTTTGGCATTGAATTGTGCAGTACATAAAACATCAAGTCAACATTTTGTAGAAGTTAAAACAACTCACCTTGTAGGAGTAAAAAAGACTGTACCAAAATGTGTAGTAGTAAAAATGAACAAACTAAAAGGTGTAGAAGTTAAAATTAGTAGACTGTAGTAGTAACTCTGACAAAAGGTGTAGCATTTGAAACATCTTGATCCATAGGAGTATATCCAACTATACCATAAGGTATTTATAAGTTAAAAACACTAGACATGTAGTAATTAAAACGTCTAGAAATTAGAAGATAAAATGTTTCCCCGTCTCAAGCGATTTGTTTGCTTATTGTTATACGCCTCTCGTTGCTGCGTTTCTCTGAAATTGGATATTTAATGATTGGGATAGTTGCGACTCACCATTGCAGCGCAGGTTTTCCTCGGTGCCATCTTTTCTCAGACACATTTTGTACAGTCGGAATAAGTTAGACACTTTTTGGCAGAGTCATTTTAGGTTAGGCACATTTTTCATGACTGTCATGTTTTAGCATAAACACCTTTTGGCATAGTTGGATTTTTTAACAAAGTCAAGACATTTTAATCTAGACACCCTAGCATAGTGCTTTTTAGTTAGACAGATCTAATTAACTGGTGTACTTTAAGTTATACACCTTTTGTCTCAACACCTTTTAAGTAGACATCATTTTTGTGACAGGTACATTTTAGGTTAGACACCTTTTGGTACAGTACTTTTAGCTTAGACACACCAAGACGTTTTGGGTTAGACACCTTTTCACATTGACCTGGTAGAGTTCTTGACCCAAACTCTCTCAACCACCCAAAAGTTATACAAATTCTAAAAGCTTATTTCATGGGGACTCGCATGGCGTTAATCCTGGCCAATGGCTTCCCATAACATGAAATTTTGAAAAACTTCTAACGCTCAGTACCCTGTGATGTGCCTAAGGTAAAAGTTCTATGCCAAATTGTGTCCAAAATTAAACGTACCAGTCACTTATTTGCTGTTGTCTAAATTAAAATATCTCGACTTTATAACAAAATCCAACTATGCCAAAAGGTGTCTAACCTAAAGCAACTTGGCGTGTCTAAGTTAAAATGACTTGACTATCCAACATAAAAAGTACGCCCGTTTTGCCATTGCGGCGTTCGCTTCTCACTGATGTCTGTTGTTGTAGAAGAATCACTCGAGTGATTCGGTGAGTTTTTCCAAATGCGCTTTAATTATAGCGGTTTGTTGGCGGTGACAAAATATGTGCAAAAGCGTGAATGGTGCGCTGTTTGAGCCGCGTGACGATTAAAGTAAACGACTTGCCTTGATGAAGTGTTTTATCAGAGGAGCTCGGAAGCTCCGTAGCATGACGCAGCTGATGACGGATCGCGTTTAGGCCAGATTCGGCAACATTAGCGCCGCGTGGATTCCCTCTTCGTGATCGTTACCGTTTTTGACGCGTTTGGGGTTGCATCGTGTCGTCGTATTTTCGAGCCACTTTCCTTTGGAAACGTTGTGCGGTTCCGGAGAAAATGCCGCCTTGCGCCGCAAGATGCCATTTTGATGAGTTGGGAGACATTTGTGGAAAATTGCTTTGATGCGGCTTGCGTCTCTCTTTCTTAAAAGTGGCAAAATGGCTGTGCTAGCTGATGCGTGGCTCGAGGGTGAGCTAAAAATTGAGCATTGGGTGCCTTTTGGGTGCGAACGGCTATATAACGGAGCCTCCACTCGCGAGGTTTCCACGTCTTATGGCTGATTTTTCGTCAACTGCTACGCATTCATTTTTATTGGGCTTACGCGCGTCCCGGGGCTCAGCAGTGTCTAATGAGTGCTCATATGCATTGGTGGGTCAATGCTGATGAGGGGATCGATCAGCTGAGCGATCCGCGCGCGTGATGCGCGTGAGACTCCCGCGCCAGCCCGAGCCTCGCTCCTCAGTTGGAGTTGAACTCTCTTACCGTGCGAACACCATTCTAAACGTGCTTCCCTTTGCTCCCGTGAATTCACGCATAGATCATAAAAAAGCCACCGCATTCCTCCAAGAGGTCGGCTGCATCGAAAGGTAAGGCCTCGTTTTGGCTTCTATTTTTATAAATGTTCGCAATATCGTACGCCAAGATGGATCGCGTTCTCGCATGCCACTAAACGTTTGGCTCGCTCGGGGCGGATCACGCCAAACCAAAGACCATGCCTATTTTCTAGATCGCATCATCTCCGATACGTGAATCGCTGACGAGCGTTCTCAGATTCCGATTTCGGCTCTTGTTGGCCAACCCGACACCAACTTAATTCGCGAGCATGCGCGAATGCGAAAAAAGAGGCGGCGGACGACGTGCCAAGACCGATCCTTTTTGGGGCGAGGTTGACAAATTGGGCGCAAAAAAAAAGCAACACTATCAACTGGAGCCGCACGCGAGGCTTGGCAGCCCTCCAACCTCAACGATGATGCAGTTGGTGCTTCCATCGATCAAATGCCACTTTTTCCCATCTTTTCCGCTGGAATTTGGCTTGGGTTCCGAACCTCCGGGCGGAAAATCGAGATATCGGTTTCTGGGGTCAGGGGAAAAAGTAATTTGAGCCTGGAATGCGTCCGACTTCATTAGGCATTCGGGAACACTGGGCTGTTTTTGTCGGCGTAAAGTCTGCGAAGCTTACGTGGGAATCTGGACGTCACAGAATTGTCGATGATGCATCCATGCTAGATGCAGTGACGGTCATCTATGGGTAAATGGAAGGAGAGGCGCAGCCGTATTTTATCGTTCAAAACGACCCGTGAACCGAGCTGATGCGATTTTGGGATCCACTTTTGCGCCGAAGGTGCACTCCAACATCTTCAACCGCGTTGCGGTAAAACGCGCTCGCTATTTCCCACACTGCATAACGATACCACGGTTGTACTCTACTGCTGCAGAGCATGGTGGCTTCGGCACCAGCAACAATTTTAAATTAGGGTTGGCCCGCTGCCGTGGCAACGGACTTTTTTCCTCGGAAAAAAGGCAGAACGTATCATCATCCAGAAAAACCATCCTCCAGAAACGAGCATTTGCTGCTGCGGCGAAAATGATCCCAGCATTCTCAATTTTTTCGCTCAAAAAAAAAGAGGTTCATTGTAGAAGAGCAGACATTTTTATTGGCCAGCCGTTGACTGAAACCATTTATTGTGGCTGTAAAACTTCGGCTCCGCTTTATCAGGCGTTTCATGGAATCCGAGCTGATTTTTCGAATGCCTCCTCCAGTCAAACTCGCAAGTTTTTCTCATGGTCTCTTCTGAAGTTGGCGGTTATCGGCCTCGTCGTTTTTGAGCTTTTGTTCTGGCCCAGGAGTGACTCGCAGCAGACAAATTTGGGCATTTTCCGGCCGCAGATGCCAATCATGAGCGTTTTCAGGCATGTGGGCTGCAACGGGACGGACAAGTGATGCTGAATCGCTGCACGGCGTCAATTAATGCGGCGTGGAAATGCGCGTTGAGGTCGTAACCTTTTTTTCCGTATTGTTTTCTCATCTTCTTTCGGGTGGATCATCATGCTAGCTTGCATGTCACTGAGCTCATTGTTTTCGCCAACTTTCCTTTTTTCCAACAAGTGGCAAAAAAGTGTATCAATTCAAGCGGAGAAAGTGTCATCATGCTAATTTCGGTGGGAGGTCTAATTTTCTCGGACCACCGGCTAGCAGCTGCCGTTCCCGACCGATCAGATGACTCAAAACATGCTTGGAACACTTTTCCGTCATTGTTCTTGGTTTGCGTCTCTTTTTTGCTGGTTGGACAAAAGGAACACACTCCATGAGGCATAAATTGCCATCTTTACTGCCCCCAGGTGAAACGTGGCCTTTTTTAAGAGCTGCTGCCCCACCCGGCAAAACCCAAGCGAGGTGGGGGAAATGAATTTAGACATCATCTTGGCGTTTGCATTTTCCTTCCTTTTTTGCCGATCTGCGCGCGGTCAAGACGTGCGCATGTAAATTTTCTTATCTGCCATATTGCGCCACTGCAGCCAGGCCGTCACGTGCAATCAAGCCTGGCATTGTGGCTGGCTCAAAAGCGAAACCCAGCGAGTCCAAGGTGCGATGATGCAACCGTTTTCGCAGTAATGCTGCACGTATACCCTACTTCTTGACATGCTCATTGAGCTAATCCCATGACAGTTCTATTGAGAGATAGATAGACTCTTGACCTAGAGATTCCCAAAGAAACAATGGCGGAGAAAAGAAAGTTTCGCATTTACATACGATGAAGTGCAAATGGAATTGGCACACTACTGTGAAAAATCCAACCTTTGCGCACCACACTTGGCCAGTGAGCCTGACGCACGCATCAGACCTATTTTCGTACAAATCGCCGGATCACATCGGATCACGTCAAATTGACCATCGCAATTATGCTTTGCTGCATTTTGCCCAGATGAGCTGTCTAGCTTGGCTAACCACTGTTGGCACTGAAGCTAGTTGCTTGCATGACCCACAATCCTTTGTCATAAAATAAATTATGATTTCTCACACTTTCTTCTCGGGGGCCAATTTAGCAAGACCACGGACAACAAATGGGCTAGTAAATTCAAATTTTACCCGTCCCTCTCCCACTCCTCATTTGTTCTGCTGGAAATAATGGCATACTATGCTCCAGTTTCCCTTGCAGCGTGCGGGGTGAGTGTGCAGAAATCTGGTCAAAATACCTATTGTTAAGTTTGACAAGCATCGCTGTCACACTTTGCTTTGATGAAAAATTTCACTTCTCCTCCAATCCTGCCTTGTAATTTGAATTCGCATGAGTCATCCATCTAGATAATTACACGTGAGAAGTCCAGTAAATCACCGCGAGACGAAGGGTGTATTATGTTGACAAATTGAATTGGAAAAAACTCCGTTTTCTCTCCTCTCAATTTTGGCCGTCACCGCGTTGCTGTGAAAAATGAGACCATTTGGGGGGAGGCTCTTTGACAAATCGCCAATTTGCTTTGCCACCCAAGCTCATTGTGTTTTTTCTCTTCTTCTCTCTTTCTGTTGACTTCAACCGTCGCTCGGGAAATTATACAGCCTCTTGCGTTGTTGCGTGAGCAGTCCGAGAAGGTTTACTATTCAAGCGTCGTTTCAAGCCAAAAAAACCTTCTTGCCACCACCTGTTTGCTGTGTGGCTGAATTTTGGCCCAATGTTTCAAGGTTGATTTGGCTGTTGCTGGCGGTAGCTCAGTTGGCAACCCATGGCGTTCTCATGGTTTCCACAGAAATTCCATAAAACACGTGACTTGGGGGCTGAAAGTTCGCCACGCTCTGCAATGGCCGGAACCAAACGTAAGGTTGCCGCACTTTGTCCCACTTTTTCTCCTTCTCTCTCTCTCTCGTTCTGAAACGTGTGTGCCATTAAGGGAAACGTGCCCAATTTTTTGGCATGTCTGTGGCGCACGCAAAGAATGCATTGGCATAAAATAATTGCCAAAGATTCACCCAAGACGGTTGACGTACACGAAGTTGTGTACATGCATGAAATTCCTCCATGTGTTGCATTCCCTCACCAAATAAAAGACGTATCAGCGCTCTCGATTGCACTCGTTCAATTCACCAGCAACAATGGAAACGTTGCCTATAATTTTGAATTTTTATCAATGAACCACTCAATCTTTTGCAAACGAGCTATTGCCGAGATTGTGCAGCATACAGCTGGTTGTTTTCCTCTTGCCCCGGCCCTTGCACTTGACCTGCATACCGTTCCTTTCTTCAAACATTTCTATGTGGCGCATGACGGAGAAGTATGTCAATATTTGCGTGAACCTTGTGCCCCCCTAATATCTGCAGCTGCATTTTGCCTACCTCCAATCATTATTGTTGCCGTCTCAGTTTCACTTTAGTGAGATCGTTTGGGTGCACCGTGCAAATTTGATCTTCATTGTAACGATCTGGAAGGCGGAAGAAGACGCGTAGCTCACTTTTAACAGCGCATCTCCCGTCTTCGGTGATTGAAAGCCTCTCTAGCAAACATTCCATTATTTCAAGATAATGCATCACACCCCCATCTATTCGAACGATGGCTGCCATGATCTCAAGCTGAGAGTTGAGCATTTTCACACATGAGCAATGCGTCGTAGCATGAAAAGTAACATTTACTTCTGCTGCTTTGTGACTCACCCGATAGCCTTTAATCTGACAAACGAACGCGTTTGCTTTTGCGGAGAAGACACGATCATCATTTCAAATTTGGATTATGTCACTTTCTCTTGTCAATTCCTCGTAATGGATGGGCCAATTGTCTTCATAGAATAATTTCGAGCCACTTCTTGCTGTAGAAGACAGTTGTTTTTTCACAAACATTTCCAGATTGTCCTGATGAGTCTTGGCATCCGTGGCAAATAGCTTTGGCACCCTGTAATCTTGAGCATTAGTCAACCAGCCACTTTTTATATGCGTATTTATCACTCGGTCGCAGCCTCAATCAGTCCACTAATTTAGCGCAGTTAGCTGGTTAGCTGTGTGCTGCGGTTATCACGTCACTCTTTTATCACCACGCATGCTCCACCATTACTGCAAACATGCAGGCACGTGGGAAAAAGCAAACAGACTGACCAAAACAAAGGGAGCTCAGATTAGCGAGTGAATGCTAGGCTCTTCTTCATCTTTTTTCGCATATTTCGGCCATTCATCAACCACAATTGACCTATTTTCGGCCAAATTAGACTCTTTACACAAACACGTGAAAAATGACTGTTTTCAGCCATTTAAGCTGCGCCATAAATCAGCCACATTTTCCTTCCTGGAATGACTTGTCAGAACAAAAGCTGGCACAAGTGTGTTTAAGTCTACTATTCTGGATTTCGTATACACGCTCTAAATGAACTCAGCAGATTACATTTCCCAGCATCCTTGACGCACTTTTTGCTTTAATGGCAAAGTCGATGAATTTTTAGCATGGGCTGGCTGAAACGCTAGAAAACATTTTACTAGTCACGTTAGGTTCATTGATGATGCCAGCAGCGATAACAAGAGGGTCATTTGCAATCAAGCTAGCCAATTTTCTTCCCATTCAACAAACTGCTATCTATCTGTGGCCTAAAGTTGGGGGAAATTTCTCTGATGTTATGATTTTTGGGGACCTTCAGTCCAGCAGGGCAATTTCTGTAGAACAGCTCATTGCATGTCGAGGTCGTTTCAAAATAGCATTAATGACCCATGATGACTCAATTTTCATTGCTGCTGCTGCTGACATCAGGCTGAGATGAAAGTTGAATCTGATTAATGCACGGCCTAACAAACCGATCCAATTTCTCATCGGCGGCCTTTTCAGCTTTCGCACACTGTGAAAAAGCCCCGCAATTTTTGCTTTGTTTCTCTACCTTCTCAGCTCATTACCCCGCATATGTGCGGGTTTTTTTCCCACAGCCAATTTCAATTCATTGCGGAAGCATTTAAACGCTTTGTAATTTGCATGTCATAAACTTTTTTATTGACATCTTCCAAACGACTGCAGAAGCATGCAGCTGTCAAAACACCGTGCTGAAGAAGGGCTAAGAAGCTGTTTAGTTTAATATTTTACACAATGCCCACCTCACAGTGTGATCGACGTGTAAAAATGGATTCATGATTGCGTCTGATCTCGGTGGAGAAGAAATCAATTTTGAACGATCGCATCAACAATCAAAAGTCAATATCTCGCAATGTAAGAAACATGGCGGGTGCAATCACGGAAAAAAATTGTAAATCGGTGTACTGCATATGCCATTGTGATTTGCGAAACGTGATGTGGGCGAATTTTGACTTTCACTCATTAAGGATTAACGATTTCATCAAGGCACCGCCCAAATGATCCACAGAGTTATAATCCGATTACTGCGCCAAAAGCCTTCTTTATGCTAGAGGAAATGAAATATGAAGCTACGGGCTAATTTCCTTTGCGAAACATCATTATGGCTATTTGTTGAGCTCGAAAATATTGTTATAAATGAGCCTGATGTGAGCTGCTTCAAAGCTGCGCAGTGGGGTTCTTTTTCAAACTTAATTGCAAGCTGTAAGAACTTATTGGAGTGCAACTAATCATGAATGTAGTCGCTCAATTCAAGATTATGCTGAATAATTGGGGTAGCGCATACCAATCGGTCGAAGCCAACCAATAAATGATGGGGGACCACTGTGCATGCTTCCTCACGTAAAAGTATGTGGAGGAATTTTTTGCATTTCCAATTTCTCGCACACAGTCATTATTTTCCTTATAGTGAAAATGCTTGGAGAGAAAGGCGAGTTGTTTTCATTTTCTTAATGGCGAATTTATCTCGTCACTACCATTTCAGTTTTATCCGGAGTCGTAATTTTCCTACCACTTTGGCATGCTAAAAAATCAGGTCAACCCTTTTTTCTTCCCTTTTTGGTTCCAGTTCCTTTTATAACGAGGCCGAGCCAGGCCAAGTGACCGGATCATAATCTCCGCAAGAGTTTTGTAATCGTTTCCATCAGCAAAGAAAAAAAGTCAGCTATTAGCCTACAACGTACGTAATTTTTGCTGCAATCCATGAAAAGCATCAAGATGGTAACTTGAGAGTTTTATTGGCTCAGAAAGTAATCATATCCAGATAATCTACACGACTGGGCCAAAATTATTACTTAGCCTCCCCTTGCTTGAAGAGTAGCTAGCTAGTGGTGAGGTAACAAAAAATGTTGTAGACAGGGCCATCCACTATGACAATTCTAGACGGAAGTATGCAAGCTAATTCACTAAACTTATTTTAGTTCTTTCGTCATTTGTGCGGTGGCGCTTATGCTGCTTGCTTCAATGAAAAAGCGGGAAATTCAAATTTAGATTTTAGCGCCAATTTTTTAGTGCTCGAGTGGGAGGAGCCTGTTAATCAGCTTTACCAGACATGGAATTTTTACTTCAAGAATTGCTTAAATATGGCATTTTCTCTCATCTGACAGCTTTTTCGTGAAACTCACAATTCATAGAACTCTACTTTTTTCGTCAGAAGCCCTTCCATAGCATAGTCAGATGAAGTGTAGAAGTACAGCTGAGATAAGGGGTCACCTTACATTATAGATCATCTTGGTTGTAGATTTGTGCCGTTCTCTCTGCAATACGACTCCCCTCAATTTCCCCGTGCCTGAGAGAAAGAAATTCTCCTGCATTATGTAGCCCAGTTGATAAAAAATCAGCCATCAATGACACAAAAGAGAAACTTGGTCCACTGTGCCAAGATTGAGTTTTTTGTGCTCCGCGCGTTGCTGCTCGCCTTCTTCCCCATTTGATCCATGTGTGCCAAGTGGCATTTTTTATTTCGCTGCTATCAAAGTGTGACCAAAATGTGGTTCACGGCGGTTATAATTATTCTGTCATGTCACTCACAAGTGGCATCCATTTTTTCCACGTCTTTATGGAAAAGTCCCTCAGTTATTCAGTGGAGGAGTCACCATTTTAAAAATGCTGACAGCAAAATTATCTGCTTGGGATCCTAGAAGCCATTGCTCTTACGTGTTATTTAAACAAAAATGTTCTTTTCATTTCCAGGTAAGAATCGGTTCGCAACTTGGTATATAATGGCCATCAGCATATTCGTTCGCCTGGAAAAAGGCAGTCCAGCTCAAAATGGCGGCCGCCGATCCATGTTTGCTGAGCATAACGCACATCTCGTTTTTCTCACATGCGCGTTGAGCTCATAAAACAGCGAATGTAAAGTCATGAATAGATGGGATACGAAAACAATTTGAATGTTAATGTGTAGCATTTTGCAAGCGGCAATCTTTTCCATATATTTCATGGCTCGACCGCCCACATTTTCGAAAAGGCCCCACTCAGCTGGCGTGAAATACGTATTCTCGTAATTAGCTGGCTATGCAGTCCGCCAGCTACATTGTTTTTGCTCGGAGTGCCTTTTTGTTTTGCATTTATATCCCGTTCATGTGCCCCCAAATTCCTTACGATAATGCACGCCGAACGCCTTACCGAAAGGAGAAAAATTGTCTTATGACAAACAAAAAAGTAAACTTCTGCTGATGCTAACACTTTGGAAAAAACGGGTCAATTTTAAGACTATTGAAAAGTAAACACTCACAAAGCTTATTTCAATTTCAGTGCCAAACTGGTTACTTCTGAATCAAAATGTCTCACACAAATTCATATGAATCAACTCAAAAATTGCAGAGCTGTTACATCTAAGATGCAGCTGAAATAATCAAAGTTTTTCTGAATTTTGCCCTAAATTTGTTAACTCGTTTCCTGGTTCAACTAGTTGAGAAGCCCTTCTTAAGTGGTTTGATACCAAAACTCCTTTGCCTTATGACAATTTTTTACTTTCCGAAAAGCAACTTTGCACATGAACGGGATATTAGAGTGAGACTGCTTCCCCTGACCTCTTTTTTCCCCTATGATGCATTTTCGTAAACCTACGTACATATAAGCTTGCGAGTTCATTCAATGGCCCTATTTATTATGTCACGACGAGGGCAATTTTGATAATTGATCGCTTTTCTAACTCAGCCTAATGGCTTTTTGTTTGCTCTTAAAGAACTGACTTCTTGCATTTCTGCTGGGTGTAACTGTCATTTTATTCTTGTCAAGATTTCTCTGAAATCCATATTTCAAATTGGGTGTGAAGCTAAAGGAATTACGGTGTTGTGATGAGGCTAGCGGTTTCTTAATCGCACGCTGCTTTTAGCCTCAAGCCATGTTGCCACTGCACTGTACAGTACTGCTCCTAAATCAGCTTACGAAATGTTGCTTCCAAGATGGCTGCAATCAAGCAATTTTTCGAAAAAAAATTAAATTATTCAACATTGCCAGGTCCTCTATGCTTTGTTAAAAAAACACTAACAAAGGGTTTATGAGGTTTAACCCCTATTTGGCAAAGCCACAAATGCTTAACAAAAGCTCACATTTTCATCTATGTTGCAATCTCGGCATGCACTATGGGATGTGGGCCCATGAAAAAATGCACCTTGCAAATGAAAACTGGCAAAAATGTGATTTTGTAAAACAAAATGAAATGTTTGGGCTGTGAAGAATTAGGCTGGATGATTTTTGCTAATTATCTTCATCGACAAAAGAAGGAGAAATGGCCATATCTCTATGCCGTGCAAAGTTTTGCAAATCCTTAATTAAGCCATTGCAGAGAAAGTATCCAGTGTGGCAAATCTGCGTAAATATGCAAACAACTATATTGTCAAGGCCGCTTGCGTCTCTACATACAGCTTTGGTCTCACTTTCCCAAGATGCCAATTAAAAGATGTACTACTAACTCTCTCCCTGCCATGATACTATGATGACTCATTTTGATTAAACGTTCTCGACAATGCGAAGCCCATTTGAGGCAGAGTTTTCCCAATCAAGTAAAGCCATCAAAGCTCCTCGAAACGAGTCTTTCTTTTTGGGGCCCTTTCGGCTTAATGGAGTGTGTGTGTCACACTGCATTAAAAATGAAAGTTTTCAGATGAGAGTAATAGATTTGGATATGACCTAATTTTTAACGTCTCGGATAATTGAAACTAGAAAATCTACATCTCTGGATTCGTGGGGGGTGCTTTGGGTCACGTGACTCTGGGTTGCGGATGGTCAGGTCTCGTTAATTGATTTCGTATTTTATGGAGTGGGGGGCA
This sequence comes from Paracyclopina nana, assembly GCA_019096065.1. Lineage (NCBI taxonomy): Eukaryota > Metazoa > Arthropoda > Copepoda > Cyclopoida > Cyclopettidae > Paracyclopina > Paracyclopina nana. Next base: position 9,377,718 of record JAGUCH010000001.1, on the reverse strand, counting down.
GTTCTTCATCCAAAAAGAGTGTAAGAAAATGCTGATGCTCAACTTTCCCCCCGTGTACGAAAAGATTTATTAAGGAAGGTCAAATTAGGGGGCCATTATTACCAAGAGGCTCCATTGTTCGGCCAAATTTTTGGGTTATTCTCAAAAGTTGGGGGTGGTCCCAGACTCGAAAGCTATGCCAGAATCTCACGACTATCATGTCAAAGATTTCGTGCATGTTATGGAGGAGGCGTAAATGGCACCATCATCGCACTTGGGGGAACGGGAACACCAAAATCCAAAGTTCCACGCGGTCTCACAAGAAGGGGGTGGGCATTTGTGGCCACGCGTTAGAGTTCAAGATACTAGGCCCCTTTTTTCGAGCCAGTTTTGCCCCTCGTGTCCCCCATTCTGGAGAATCATCAACTATTTCGAGGAGGGACGTGAGCCTGTCATCTATCGGGGACCGGGAGATTTCAACGACGACATGAGAAATTAAAGAGCAACTTCTCACTGCTCCAGCAGCATATTGTATTGCACTGCCGTCTCCGTGAGGAAAATCTGGATTTCTCGACTTTTATTGCTCTGACATGGGTGAACTTGTCACCTAGCAAAGCGGAGCTGGCGTGATATATTTGCAGCAGATCTTTTATTTAAGATGCGGCGAGGAATTGCCTCGTTAGGTTACGCGCATTTGTTACTTCATAATCCGTTCGTGAATGCGGCAATCAAAAAACTGGCGCAGCCCTAATTATCATGCTTCTCGCGGCTCTAAAATAAGCTGAGCTAGCCATGGCGCATGACCTTTGAGTGCGGGATCCATTTTTGCGCTACCAAAATTGCTATTTATAAGCATGATGCTGCCTTTCTAGCTGGAGCAGCCAATCATAATCTGATAGGATTTCTATATGGCATGAATCTCATTTCTCCATTCATTACCTCCGAGTCATGTTGGCGGGGTAAATGGCGAAATCATGTTAATGGCAATGATGTGCGCACCTGCCTTTGGTTGATATTATTGCGCTGGCTTGTTAATATGGTGCTGAAAGATGACACAGGCCAAATGGCGAGAAACACAAGAGCGTATTTTTCTTGGGCTCTGGCACCAGCAGCAGCTCGAGCAGAAGATGAAATGTAGAAACACTTTTAGCATTCTTACACGAACTGGGTCGCGTGCTGTGAGATGAAAATGTGGATGGATGGGTAACAAGCATGTTATTCATGCTCTGAATGAGGCAGTATATGGATGATTTAGTGTGTCGCATCACGATCCATTCCAGACTTTAGCCCGGTTCCAACAAGGAAAATCAGCATAGTCAGGAGACGTAACTTGACTTTTTAGCATAGTCAGGTCACAGCTAGCTCGCGCGCTCAGCTCAACCTGACTTAACTGGTTTACCGTACTATACTATGCTGATATCCCGTGTTGGAACCGGGCTTTTCTTTTTCCTCTCATCAGCAGTCGATGCTGATGATTATTATGTTGTTCCGCGCTGCATATCAGCGTTTTTTCGGCCGGCTCATCAGACATCATTTATCGTCAAACGTGCGAAAGCCATACTTCAATGCCAAAGAGGTTTGTCAGCCAGAAAAAAATCATCGCTGATGAAATGAGCCTTGAGATCATAAATCCTCTTCAATGGAGGCGGACCAAGTGTGCAAAAATTGTGTATGGCAAAAAAATGAGGCGAAATAACTTTCACGTGGTATGAGTATACACGAGGAGCGCGATAAAAAGCTCCTTCGGACGTATCATTGCTCATTGAGGTTAGTGAAAAGAAAGTGGTCTGCCTATGTATGGTTTTGAGCAGTGGAAAATTGATTATGGGAACCATTTTAGGTGCTCAATAATCCATTTTTCTACTTATGCTGATTGAAAGATAACAAGTGCGCACGACTTTGCCATAAAACTTGACACAGTTGGGCAATAATGCTCAGTCAGCTGTGGTGCATGCAAAAAATAAGTGAAAACCTGTTCCACGTTCTGCTATGCCTACATGCTGAACAAAACTGCTCATTTTTAAGGGTGTGCGTAGTAAAGTGTGTACTTTTTATGGATGAAGCCTTGTCCGACACTTTGGTGTTTTATTACACCTCTCATCATCCACCCTCGTGTCCTATGCAAATTAAAATTGAGTAAAAAGTGGCTCCGCACTCATCGTACATTTTTAAAGAGAGAAGCCCCACCGTGATTTTGTGTCTTCCCCTTTATCATAATATCATAGCTGCATGTGTAAGCTGTTTTGGAAACAACCTCGTGCGGCCTTTATTGAAGATGAGGGCTCCGAAAGTACTGCACACGAATGATTGCCAAACATGCGAAACTGATGTTTTACGCGTTTTTCTTGTCATTGAGTAACAGGACTATAATGCATCAGTCACCGTGGAGTGAGTTATGGTCCCAGTTTGTCGGGAACCTTGATTCCTCGCCTGCTGCTGTCATTTTTTATGCTGACACGAAAATACTATTTGTAAAGCCAACAATGAATAAAAGTCTGTATTGTTCGCTGTAGAGGAAGGTGGCGTTCTTTTCGAGCGTGACTTTCACCAAAAAACTTGTCAAGATACGAAAAGTTGTTGACATGATTAGCAAGTGGAGATCAGTAATGTGAAAAGCACTCAAAATGTGTGCTGTGCAACAACCATTTGCTGAGAGGAGCTAGTTAATGAGAATCTCCGCTAGCTGATAGGCAGAACAGATATGGAGAAACTTCCATTGCGCCAGCATTTGACATGGTCAGATGAGAACCCAAAAGGCTCATAAATCATCGCATATTTTTTGGTTAATGTTTGCTTTAAACCGATTTTTGAGCGCAAATGAGGCACACTGGCCCATGGCGAGTTTTCCCCCCCCCCACCAACTGTTATAGCCAAGGACACTGTGCGGCCAAATTGTTTTGCCCAGTACAATAATGTGCTCGAAATGACCAGTTTTTATTGGGGTACATTTACCATACAACTACGTACGCTTGGGAGCACCAGTGAAATGGCTCCTTTGCATTCAAGATTAATGCAATACAAATCATACGACGAAAGCGGGGAGAAAATGGGCGTAGCTTTTACGGCTGGGCCATGGCTATTAGAGTCGACCTGTGACTTATTATCCCTTTAGGCAATGCTATCAAAGGCTACGTGGATGCAAAATTGATCATGCCCGACTGTGTATTGGAGATTATCGAATGAGCTAATAATAGAGGTTTATCTAGTGTTGCTCAGCAATTTGGAAGAGTGGATTTTAGATGTCTCGTTTCCGAGGGTGCTTCAGACGGCGGAATTATGGCCTTTTAAATGTCGCCTCTAACTCTCTCTAATGCTAGTCCTGAAGGGATAGAAACTCTGATCTCGACGTTCTTTTGAAACAAGACGTTTTAATAGCCCCTAAATAAACACCAATCCCATCAACTTGGGTCATTTCTGAACAATGGGCGAAATGATCAATAGCCGTGGCATTGGAATATGACGAATGGAATAGTATGTGTGAGAAGCTACAAGCGCTTGGGTCAATGACATTTACTCCTTCAATTTTACCACGTCGGATGATTGACATAGGCAGGAATCAGGTTTGGATTCCCTCCATTCCACGGTGATTGATTGGCTTGACCTTTGATCATCGCTCATCATCTGCGCGCTCACGAATTTTCAGTCCACACATTGCGTTACAAAAACTGTCTGCACCGGGTGGAAAAAGCTGGTGAAAAAAATAGGCCTCGTCGCTATAGCCGTTGAGCTTTTCCCTCCTGGATGATTTTTGCGGTATCTTCAAGAGCATCTCTCGCTATCAACGAAGTCATAATTTGGGATCCATTATTCGCTCAGTGCTGATGCAACCCTGTTATTAGTATTAGCCCCAATTTGTCTTGGCCTCGCATTTTATAGTGCACACGGATCCGTCATTATGGATTACGAGCCACGCATTTTAAGGTCAAAATTGATTTGCCCAAAGTCCATTAGGGCTTCAGGGCAATTATACGAATTGATGAATCGAAATCGAAATCCAACCCATATCGCTTGTATCAATTTGCCAAACTTTCTAATCAAAATTCCCTTGGTAAAGGACTGAAAAGTCATTTATCCTGCTGATCGATGATTCCCCGTGACACGAAATTCACCTCCGCAGCAAGTTATGTGCCGTTACGCGCTGCCCAAAAAGGCTTTATTCATTTTACGCCGAGGAGGTTGGATTTCTTATGACCCATAATTAAGCCAGTGGCAAAAAACTTCAAGGCCTTCGGTTGTAACCGTTTTTTGTCTCTAAATTCCAGGTGTGCTGACAGCCTCAATTAATTTGACTAGCCCCGAAAAAGCCTCCAAAATTGAGGGACTACGTACGCGACTGAAGCTACTGAGGCGGAGTAGCTTCAATAACCAACCTGACTCAAAGGCGGCCTCGCCGTCCTCGGCGTCCTCGACCTCGAGCTCCACAGCGAGCCGAGGCCCACCCGTCAGGATGCCCGTGGAAATCCAGCATAAGAATCGGCACCAATTCATCAGTCAGGCCGGTGATAGCGGCCACGAAACCCTTTTGTCAGAAGATGACCAGTCACCCACGCCCACGGTGGAGCGGGCGTCCTCCGAGGTCATTTATTCCACAATTTCCAATGGGTAAGTGCTGTTTTCAACCTCAATTATTGTGAGATGGAAGAAGAGGTGTTCGTTAGAATTTTAATCAATTTCCGCAAGATGTATTGGCAATCGATTTTCAACTACTGAGTTATTGTCGCGAGCTGATAAAAAGTAAAAAGCTTCCAGCTGTGAAGAATGTGAAATTGCCATCTTTGCAATGATTCAAAGCCAATTTGGGCTTCCCTCTTTGCTTGCGCTTGGCTGCTTCCTCAGGAGGGGAATGCAAATAAATGTGGAATTTTAGCAGTGGCAAGAGAAACTTTCATCATCACCTGCTATTTTTCAGAAACCATCTTTTGGGCCGGTCACGACGCAGCCTTGCCGAGGCCAACAATTCCGCATGTACGATCAAGGCAAACAACAACAAGAACATCCTGAATTTTGACCAACATCTCCAAATCAACCAAGGAGTTGTTAGCACCAACATCAACATCAGCAATAACATTAACAATAACAATAATGAAGATGATCTTGAGCATCCGCCTATGATAGGAGTGCCAAATTTGAAGGTACTACATTTTGCATGAATATTCAAAAATTAAATTTCAAGGCCTTTTGCGCCATTTTGCCTGTCTCTTTGGCTTGGTTAACCGTTTATAGCCAGTCAGACGAGGTCAGATTTTTATTAGGGGCAAGAGTGATGGAAATGCAATCAGTAGTTTTCCGCCACCTCCCCAAGGTGTGTTTCAAATTGATTTCGTTTTAAAAATGTGCTTTTCTTGCATTTTTCTGCTGCTGTGAAGTGCATGCTTTTTGCAGCTTGTGCTACCGCTGCCATTCGAATTCCATCACTTGCAAAAGTTGTATGTTAGGCCCCTCTAAAAAAAGGTAGACACCAACTAAATGGAACTCATTTCCTCTTGGCCCCCATAAAAATAACACATAGCAAGAAATAGAATCGAGGAAGCTTAAAAAGGCGAAGTTGGGAGCCAAAATGGCGGCAATAATCATCATCAGGACAATTTTGGAATGCAAAATGCCCCTAACTCAAAGTTTACACACATTGCCCAACTTTAACTCACTTTGCCAAGTACTTATTGGCAAACAATTTTCTTTACTTCCGAGTGCATTTCCCTGCTTTTTGTCACACGTTGGCCTTTTTTCTTGCGACCGCGTCTGACCTTGCAGCTTTTTCCCCCTTCCAAGATCTTCTTGAATGGAACTTGTATGTGTGTTTTGCATTTCCTCTAACCTTTTTTGCATACACTGTCAGCTTTGATTTCACGGCCATTCATCATGACGTGAATTTCTTTTGCTTCAGGGTAAGGCTCTCATCAGGCCAATCGCCTTTAGGCCAACACCAGGTCCAAACAGTGGGGCTTCCACGCCAACAAATGGGCCACTTCTGGGCTTCAGGCCACCTTCCAACGGCCCAGACAGCCTTTGTGGCCTTGTTAGAGCCTCGCCTGCTACTCAATCAACCCCTTACAACACAGCCACTCCTACCAACGAGGGATTCACTCCTGGTCACCCATTAGTCAAGGAAGGAAGACGTCACTATGGCAGTAAGTATATATACTAAGGAGATTGTAGCCCGGTTCCAACACTGGATATCAGCATAGTGCAGTGCGGTAAACCAGTTAAGTCAGGTCGAGCTGAGCGCGCGAGCTAGCTGTGACCTGACTATGCTAATAAGTCAAGTTACGTCTCTTGACTATACTGATTTACCATGTTGGAACCGGGCTAAAGTGTAAGACTGTTATGACACTTTCAGCACTATATAGCTCAACTGAGCTGAAGAGAAACTAGCTCTAGCGCCAAATATTGGGCCATGAAAAGCAGGCATGTCGTTTTAAGATGTAGCTGCTCAAATTATCGTGGAATTGAATCGGGCTCCTCTCATGGAAGTCACGACAAATCGTCTGGAATTCGCCAGAGTGGTATCAGGTGGCATTTTGCCATTTTCTACCAACTTGGAGTATGTCAGGTGGCAAGCTAGGTCATTTCAGAGGGATTACAGTTTTCTTCAAATGTGTGATGACAATGGTGAAATCCGTGCTCAAATCCTCTGCTAAGCAAGTGCGAGAAAGAGTAATGCTCAGCCATAAAGGCGAAACCACGAAACAATGCTTATTATTACAGCCAGAGACGTGAGCACAATATCGATTTTCTTATGGCCAAACGTGACACTTTAAGTACGCTTTTTATTGCCCAATTTCACATTTGGCAAAACTCACTATTTGTTTTGCATTCAGACACGTGTGCACAACAACAACATTTCTAACTGCAGCACAGAATGACCAAATTGTTTCGTTAAAAACTGTACATCTACATATTTGAACAATTTGTTCACCAAGTGCCAACCGAAGCGCAACCCAAGTTTCTCTTGGAGCGCGTCTATTTTTCATCTCTGTTGACATATACTTGGCTCGGTTGCTTTTTATGTCAGTGTCAAAAAGTAGGACGACGTGAGCTTTATGCATGGGCTCGGATTTTCGCGAAAATAGAGTAGATATCCTGAAACAAAAGATGTTTGTTGCAGCAGCTCCTCCACTCAAGCTTCTCAAAGTTAACGGGAACCTTCACGTCAATTTTCTCTGAAAAGTAATTCTTCTTTGAGCAGCAGGGGTCCTACTACAAGAGTTTCCCCAAGCCACCCATCATCGTAAAAGGGCATGGAGTGTTACCTCAAAAAGACTAGAAAAATTAAAATTATTGCTTCTTAATTATACGATTGAATACGTGCTTCTTCATACATCATGACGAAAGCATAGAAAACGATTTTCAACCTTGCTTGGTGGAAAGTGACCCGAGACTTGGTGTAGAATATAGGAAACTCGAATTTATTTAGGGGGTTTCTCCCTGCTTAATAATCATTCAAGACAAAACCAAAGCTCGGGTGCTTTTTTGGGTCATGCTACAATTAATGATTTGCTTCCTCACTGCTCTGTAATTATTTGCCTACAACAGCATGCAATTTTTTATCATTATTTATAGGTGTAGAAAGGTAGCGAAAATAATGATGCCGAGGATGTAGTTTTGTGTGGTACCACAATTTACAGTACTTTGCGAAGAAATTCCAATCATATTGCATTGAAGGAGTTGATTAACAATCTACGCTCTGATCGTAAATTGATTCCACGAGGTTCGTGCAGAGAACAAAACTTCAATTTACATGACAACCATCGAGACTGCAAAGTCATATCCTTCAATGGAAATGAAGATGATCATAATGGTTATTCGGTTTTGTGTTCATTTGCAACACCCACGCATGAACGAGCGTTCAGCCAATGCGGAATAAAATTACCAACATTTAAAATGTCAATAGAACAGCTATTGTTTGCCTCCTGCAAAGGACAAAATTCAAATTTGTAGCAGTAAATAATTCTTTTTTCTTACCTTTATTCCAGTGAGACGTTAACGTGGTAAAATTAAAGAGTCTTGTTTGAGCACCACTTTTTTACCTGTTCGACGTAATTCGCATTGCAATGAAGTGTGCGTGCCATTTTGGCCAACACACAACATATTTGATCACGATGATTGCCCACATTCCATTTGAGATTTCAGTAGCAATATATTTTGGATTGATGCCCTAATTGAACGCCTAAATGTGTGGGCTAAAATGTCTGACAGCTCAGAGCCGCCCAACTACCAATTATTAATTGATCACAGTCACAACATTTCCTCAGGGGGTGTAACCCACTTTAATTTTCCCCCTTTTTCGACAGGCTCGCAGGAGCTGCATGTTGCCCAGCCGAACCCGGCCTTCAGCAAATTCAACTCCCTGGACAGGCGGGCCTTGAACAAGCGTGGCAACTCAAACGGGTTACTCAAACTGGTTACGCCACCGACGGGCCCGGAGTCTCTACCAGTCGTGGGCAGACTGACTGGCGCACTTTTGAGCCATTTCGAGAGCAACAGGGCGAAAAACGAGCCCGAACGGAGACATTCTTCGTACGATCCAAACAGAAGCGTTGCAGGAACTGGTTTAAACAACGCACGCGTCAGCAGCCGAACTGGGGCGCAGCAGCCGAGCAGCGCCATCAACATCAACGGGTTACCAGATCCTTTCAGAGTAAATGGCCAATCTACTTCAGTATACTCCAGCCAAGAATCTCTGCATCGAGGAAATGGAACGCCGCTTAGGCCAACTTCTTCTACAGGTAGACAGTACTAAAAAATTCTCGATATTTTCTTTAGGTTTTAAAAAAATGACTTTGAAACAGGATCCGCGCGACAAGGAGCGGGAACGCCTCAATCGCAGGCTTTGCCAGGAACCATTCGCACCACTGCAAACGGGTTAATTCCGTCCAACACCACAGCAGCTGGGTCGACGACCAACTTGAACAGTAGAACTACGTTCACGTCCCTATTCAACAATGGGAAGGACCAGCAAGATATGAATCAAACCCCATCACCCTCTGATTCCGCAGTGGGCGATTTGGAAACCATTTTGAAGGAAAAAGATACGGAAATCAATTATTTGAGAGAAACCATGGAGCAAAATGAGCAAGTCATCTTCAAGGTAAGAAGTGTATTCATTGGAAAAACAATCGCCAACGCGATAATTGAAAAAGTATCCTCTTCACTTTGTGACTCAATCTAAAAAAGGATGACTTCAGCTACTTTAGATCGAGCCACTTTCTTCACTATTTCAGACATCACGGTTAATTCAAAAAGTTTACTAAAAGTAGCTGCTCTGTTTGGTGGCCTGAAACAGCCCCAAGGCCGTTTTTGTCTTCAAAAGGGCCAAATATGGAACTTGTCAAGTCATTTGAGCCGAAGATCTCGCCCTTGATACTGATCTGGCATCATTTTTATTGCTGTTGTTGTTTTTCTTTCCGCTCAAAAGATCGTCTCCGTGTGAAATGGTATAGGGCTTTAAAAATGGAGGTGTATATGAATATAAACCTGCAGCATAACTCTCGCAGTGTGAGTGACACTCATGCATAGACATTCTCGTGAACATGATCATAAACGAGCTGAGTCATCAATATTCCAAAAATGTTTATCTTTAATTGAAAAAGTGCATTGGGCCCTAAAAGGCTTTCAATTTGCTGTGTAATTGCATTAGCCGAGCTCATGCCCACTCACAAAACACCTCCAATAAGGGAAACGTGATCTATTTTTTGTGCTCCAGGGCTTCGCCAAAAGAATGGAGGACAAAAGCACATTGAGATGGATTTTTATCATAATTGATAATCAGCTAAGGCCGGGATGTTGTGTAACTGCTTAAAAAGCATTCAACGCTTGTTGGGCAATATTGTGTCCTTCGATGGCTAAAAAACATTTTCAAAGGGGCTCGAAAGCATTTGAACAACAACTTTTGTATTAATTCGTGGCATGTGGCTCGCTTTTCACAAAAGCCTCTTTCATTAAAGTCTAGAACTTGGTGCTAAGCTCGAGATCACGACCAAAAGGCTGGCTAAAATCAGAGTAGTCATCCTAGCTTTAATATGACTAAAGTGGTGCCATCCATAATTTACCCGTTTATCTTGTGAGGTGAAAGTGTGGCAGTAAAATTCAAATGAATTCATTATGAGGGACATGCAAGCCTAATTGAATTCTTTTATTTTTCAGGTCTACGAGGAGAAGGAGAAAATGTGGGAACGTGAGCTGCGCAAAATTAAAGGTCTTTACGACAACCGACTCCGAGCTAGTCAGCAAAAAAGCTCTAAAATGGAGCAGGCACTGACAAACCAAACTTATCAGGTAAATAATGTCCCGGAGTCTCCTTAATGAGCGCAGGATGAATGAGGCAGTCGGTGGAGAAAACTGCTGAATTGCTCCTGATGCTTCATTCTTCTTGCCAACATTTTATTATATCAGTTTTGATTGATGTTTTTCTCAGTCCTACTTTTGACTGATGGGCCTTGATTGATCTTGAGCCATGGGGGGTTGCCAATTTTATTAGTAGTAGTGGGAGAACTTCTTCCTGCTTTGCAGCTTTGGGCGGCCGCTGCTGTCGTCATCGTATTGTTATTTAATTATGATTTCTGCTTCCAGCTCCAAAATGAGAAAAGGCGATTGGAGAGAGATCTGGATGAAATCAAGAAGCAAAAAGCAGATCAGGACGAGGAGAACGAAAAGTTACGGATAGAAATCGACTCATTAAGGTAGGAAGCGATCATGGCATTACAAGAGGTCGAAGTCATTAGGCTGCAATTGTCTCAGTCAACTTCCAAATGGCGCGCTAAATTATGGTCATTTTTTTCAATAATGAATTATCGTCATCTAGTCTGCTAAGCACAGAAGTGAAAGGAGAAGGTGAAAGGGGGCGTGTAGAGCAGCCAAATTTGCATCACAAACACGCCATCCTACTGGAGAGCTATGAAAAAGGAGACTTTAATTACGTTTTTATGCAACCTCAGCTCCTTGTTAGCGGGGCCAAAATTCAAATAAATTCAAAAAGGGCCGCCAATTAAAGCTGACTTTTTTATGCTGCCAGCGTTCGTAGATGAAGCTGTTTGTTGGTTAAGGGACGACCATATATGCAAGACTTGTTTACGAGCTGGTTGACTTTTCACCTTTTTTTAGATTCAAGATAAATTTTTCAACAAAATTATCGAGTTAAACACGGAAATGGCTTGTATTTCAAAGAAGGGAAAATGAGCTACAGACCAGGTTAAACGTTGCGGTAATAGGTTCCTTTTTTGCTTACTTACCTTGGAGGAATCCCTTAATTGGCAGTTTTTGTTTGAAAATATGACCTTTGGATTCCAAATTACGGAGGTAAATGTGACATTAGGCTGTTGATGGAACCTTGAGGTGAAGCCGAATTCAAATTTGAAATCTATGTTTAACTGCGCTTTTGTGGTGATTTCCTCTGCAATTTGAATTTCCCGCCGAGCACCACAGAGAAAATACAGAAGTAAACAAAGCTGCATAATTACAGCCTGAAGCGCTCGGCTATTTTAGATGGGTTGTAATAATGAGTTTCTTTATGAAATTCACTCATTAGCTAATTACCTAGATAATTCAGTTGAAGGTTGCTGATCTTTGATCCTGGATGCCAAGGAAAATAAGGGAATAATAAATGCAACAACAGCCTCAAATTGCTCTCATTATCCATGTTTTCCCCTTCCAGAAAATTGGTGGAAACTTCAACGCCACTAACAGCAGCGGCAGGAGCAGTTGGTGAAACTAATGGCAGCCCAAAAAGTGCTGAAATCGAGCTCCGCGTTCAAGTGCGAAAATTGAAGATGGAGCTGGAAAAAAGCGAGAAGAGTGAGGAAGAGAAGGTTGCCGAAATTCACCGGCTCAAATCTGACCTAGATCAAGTGACTTCGTCCGTCAAAGAGTTGAAGGCTGAAGCCTTGGAAAGTAAGGAAATCTTCGAGACGGAAAAGGCTCATTGGTTGGATGAGAAGGAAAAGGTGATTCGTTATCAGAAACAATTGCAGCTCAATTACGTGCAAATGTACAAGCGGAACAAGACTCTCGAAGCCGAGATTGAGGCCCTGAACAAGACCGTTGATGAACTAACCAGTCAAGTCTCTGCTGCTGCCAGCTCCAACAAGAAGACACCCACTGAGAAAAGCTCTTCCAATTCGACGCAGAGCAGACTGCAAAAAACTGGCAATAGCGTCAGAGCACGATTGTTCAAAATGTCATTACATAGTGAGTCACAATGCTGAAATAAATATAATCTGCTACTCGAGACGCGATTCTTTTCGTGCTGAAGATGCATTTGATACAAGTGCAACCACGCTGCACATTGTGACAAGAGGCCAAGTGATTTGCCCTTTAGGCAAAAGGTGGTCCAACGCAGCAACAATTCACGCTGATTTGCTGCATTAAAGAGAAATTTCCCCAGCAATTCCCTATGGACATTTCAAAAAGTGGCAAAAAATGCCTTGCATCATATTCGGTCTTGTTTGGCGCTGGATGCCGCGCGACCAGTTTCTTCGAGATAATGGGCCGTATCATCGATTTGTCGTTCCCTGATGTGTAAACACGTCGAATAGGCAAACATGCCTATTAGGATTAGCTCGCTCAAGCGTGGGAGTGAAGTGAAATCCTGTGGACCGAGCTAGCTATAATGCCATATAAGTATTTGATTTTGCGCAAAAAAGCCTGTGTATTTCAAAGTTAATTGCCAGCAAATGACTGAGAGCCACCAATGCTTCCAGCACTTTTGTACGAGGCACCTTGAGCATCAGGTGCAAGTTTCTTGTTACAAAAGCAGCCTCTTCTCACCGAGGAGATCTGGTTGGCTACACTGCCCAGATCCTTGTAAAATCCTGGGTAGCAGTTGCTCGTATCTGATGGGTAAAGGCAAGCACATCTGCCCTGATAATTGTTGTACTCGTACACAGTCCAAGCACTGCAGCCGGTCACGATTGCAGATCTTAAATAGAAATGCAAGCTGTCAGCAAGGCAGCTTAGAATTACTGTTAATGGCGCATTACTTTCCAAGGTTGTCGTATTGCAGCTGATTGGCATCTCCGTACGAGTATTGCTCAAGTCCCGCGTAGAAACCGTATTGATACAGATTAATGGTGTCGTACTTGTATCCATCTGGAGCACCAGCATATCTAAGATAAACAAGCAATCTTGTCAAAATGTCAGGCCGCTCAGATGAGGCTGCAATTATGCAAGAATTGCAAACTTGGTGTGTGGCCAAGCCATCACGTTTGACCTGTTGTCAGGGATTTGCTACGAAAATACCTGATGGAGCTAGCCTGGTTGTCAAAGGTGGGGTTGCCTTGCAAATCCTCGCAAAATCTCTCGCCCCAGCCGCTCCAAGCTGCTGCCTGAAAAGGATAAGCGATGGCCGAATCAGATAAGCTTACTTGACAAATCTATTTTCAAAGGGTGCAAGGGATTTCACGCCAAATGGGTACATAGTGAAAATTTCTTACGTTTGGGTTCCTTCCGTTGAAGTCCGAGTCAGCGTACAAAGTCCAGATGCCGTAGTAGCAGCAAGAGGAGAATCTGTTGTCCCACCCATAGCTCTGCAAGTTGCTAATGTAATCTTGGGCATGGTAGTAGCTTCCTTGGGATCCAAAGTAGTCGTAGCAGTCAGCATACTGGTAATCAGCCCTGCTTTTGTCCACACTGATTCCGCTCTTTTTGGCGTAGTCAGCGTAGCTTTCTCGGTAAGCTGGTTTCAGCTTTGAGGCTGAGCCAAGGCAGGGCAGCAGTGCAAGAGCTAAAAGGCAGGCTAATTTCATGATGCTGTTGATCACTCAACTACAGCTGAAGAAGTATCAGGCCTCTGATATTCTGACCTTTTTATATTTAGAATGGAGATAAGCAAATCTTGAAGCCTCACGTCATCCCTGTTTGTTTGCGATTTATTGCTCGAGTTTGCCAGAATTCATCAAGTCATTCACTTATAACTAATCAGCTCAAACAATTCAGTACACTTCTTGGAACATGAATCGAGAGGGCCATTCTCAATATTGCATTAGTACCCATAACGTGCCCAATTGATCAAGATTCAGGGAAAATCTCACCGCTCGGAAATTTGGAAGCGATTTGCATAGAGGATAAAGAGAAAGTGATTTTTGCCCGATAGTCCTCCGCTTAGTTGCACCACGTAGTACTATTACCCAGAAGAACATGGAACGAGCGGCTCTTGAGCAATTTCAATAGTAATGAAAGGGGCCAATAAGTTGCGAGAAAAAATGCAAATATCAAATGTGTGCATCATGTCTAGGAAATGAGCCATTTCATCAACGAGCCACAATAGAAACGACGATTTATTCCGGGTGACCCGCAAATATTGATCATTTGCAAAAACATGCTCTATCACTCGTGGCGACCACTGCTTGTTAATTATTCTGCGAATTTTGTTCTGAAAAAGGGGTCACTATGTCCTGGTATCAATCATCGCAAGGCGCAAAATGTTCCTGGATCTTGCGGCAATTTCTTTATATGAAGAGCTGCATATAAATTTTCGCCGGTTTTTTCCTTGCAGTCACGCAATCACAAAGTTTCCTTTTTTCTGAATTAGAAATCATGCTCATTGCTTTCAGTCAATTAACGTGACTTTAATAAATTCTTTTAGTCGTGCGAGACACGCGAAAAAGCTTACTATCATGTAGAAATTGTACCGCACAAAATTCCAAATGATGATGATGCTCAATATATTTTTCTTAATATTATTATTCGCTCAAATCGATTTAGCCTTCGATGAATACAACAAGGTCAATAAAAATAACGTGTGAGAAGAAGAAGCAATTTTCTGGGTTTGAGCTGACAAATCAAGGCTGCTGCCATGAAACCACAGCAGATTTTAGCAGTACGTGATTGATAGGAAGACACTGAGATGCTCAAAACAGGCCTTGCCTTCACAATTTTGGTCACCAATTTTGGGTTTCCATCCCAACCGGAGATTTGCTTTTGCCAACATCTTGAAAATGAGCAAAGTAATGTATTTACTCCACATGAAACATTCATCGATTCTTGGGAGGATATTTGATTGCAAAATGCAGCATAAAAGATGTAATGGTAAACCTACGAGATGAAATGGTTCGTGACAAAATCACGTTCAAGCCAACAGGGACAATAAATAGATCCCACATGGAGCCCAGTAATCGCCTCCATTTACGGATTTATTTTATTTCATGCCATAACATTGGCATTCTTAAATTGCTCGGACTTTCCTTTGATGCAAAGACAAATCAAAGAAATATAGCACAAGCAAAAACCGATTCAGGAAAATTACAGGTGCCAGCTTTAAAAGTCCTAAGGTGTTGCAAACTGTTGAAGATAAAGGTGGCATGACTAAATTGGGTGGAGCTCTTCCTATAAGAAATAATACAAAGCTGAAAAACATCTGCGACTTGTTAAAAAATGCAAGCTATATTTGAGCCATCACATTTTTTGGCAATATAAAATGTCAAGCAATGAAATAAATTTTCTGGCTTTTCCTTTCACCCTTTAATTAGAGCCGTTGCACAACGAGAAGCTAAAACATAAGTATATTGAAGGGTTTATTATTTAAAAGAGGAGCATAAATAAACATTTGACTCACCACTGAAGGCAGCAGACAACGCAACGCATCATTGAGAGACACCCGTTCCACAAAATCCGGGCGCAGCTATTCTCTGGAGTCGGATCCGCCACAGGCATCATAACTTCCATTATCAGTAGTGGTCTTTTTAAAAATTCGTCGCGCAAAGTTTACTCATAAGCTAATTTGTTGATAATCGCTATTCAAAGGAAGCTTCCTGACAAAGTGAGTTGGGCAAACCGATCTGGTTATCTTCTAAAGCTTTCAAAAAACGCCATACTACTTAATAAAGTTATGTAGAAAACCACTCTGCCATTTTTCTCATCTCAATGGTTGAGTTGCGCTCATTTGAACTGTTTGTTTCAGCTTTTTGCCACTCTCGTGAGGTTGCGGGAAAAGTGAAAAAATGTTGCGAAATCAACGTAAACACAGACTTATGGAAGAAGTCACCTTCGAAGAATCGTAAAGGTCTCCGATCTTTATCCAGCCTTCAAAATGGCTCAAATTAGGCCGTTGCGCGGCCTTTTGAGGCTGAGCAAGCCAACATTCTGTTCGGTTCGTCTATGCAGCTCTTATGAAGCGTCAAATCTCAATTTCCCTTCATTCACCACTGTGGGTAAAAATTACTCGGACTTTTCCAATTTCACTAAGTCTCCCAACATCCAAGTCATTGCCTCCATCATACTTCACGGGAAGACGAATCAGAACATAAAATCTATCGGTGAACTCGATACTGAAGAATTCTTAGAAGGCAGCCAAGATTGATATCGCTCATTTTCTGGCTTTCAAAGTGACTTAGTTAAGAGGATCTTTTGATCCATTTTAAAATCGTGTGCAAGAAATCAGTAGCTTTTTAAGGCAGAAAATGATGCGAAAGTCTTGATTTTAAGGATGCTTGTTTGCCATTGACTCAGTGACTAGGGCGTTTGCTGAAGAGGATGTCGAAGAAAGCCTTAAAACCTTGGGACTAACGGAGACTTGCCACCAAAAATTAGTTGGCCTTATAGCCCAAGATCCAAGGTTTATGAGCCCTTCAACTCGTGAACAAGTTTGCACTCCTAGAGATGACATAGTCTTTTCCTGGATTGAAAGGTACAAGGGGAGCAATGCTAGAATTTGCACCTTGTCTTTCCCAGCAGCAAACTTCATCCGCGAGAAAATTGTGGAGAGTGATCAGAAAATGGCAGAGTTTCAAAAACAAATCAAGTCTGACATTCAGGCAAAGATGCTTTCCAGAGAAGAAATGAAAGAGGCGATTCTCAACTTTAATAGGAATCGATTTGATCCGCATCAACACATCAAGAAAAATGAACTGATTTGTTCTAATTGGGATTTCATTCTAGTAAGTACTCTTATTTGCATTTGAGTTTCCTTGCACTTGAACCCTACTTTTCAGGACAGCAGCTCGCAAGCATGGCTTTTGGATGGCTTTGCAATGCGAAAATTGTCCGAGACCACAAATCAATTGATGAGCTTTAGATGGAATGGAAGATTTCTCATCTCAATTTCTAGAAACGCCAAGTTCATCAACGTCTTGCGAATTGACTATGGTTCTGATTACTTTTTCCTCCTGATCTTTTTGAATCTGTTTATTGCCTCTGCACTTTTAGGCCAAGATGGCCTTGCTCAAGGCCAAGATGGCGAAGTGAAATAAAACTTTAATGCAACCTATCTTTCTTTCCTAGTCATTATTTTTGCACTTAAGCCCTAATTGTGGCCTTTGTGAAAGTTGATTCGATATGCTGCACTATAATGTACACATATTGAGCTTATGAAACCAAAAAGCTAAATTGAAGTAGGAACGAGGTTTCATGGAAACACGTGACAATACGAATGCAAACGAAACTTTTCTCATCATGTCAATTTTGCGCAAAGTCTTAATGCAATAATGGACTCTAAAACGTAAGTAGGCTGTCGTAATAACGAAAAATGCACATTTCCTACTTTCCTTGAATAATTACTTGAAAACTATTCTAATATCACCACTCTCAAGCCAACGACAGTTCACTGTGAGATAGTGCGGGAAAGAATTGCGGTGAGTTTGGAAAGGTGAGCAGAATTTCAAATTCTGAAGTTTATCAGATATGGCTCTGGTAAGACTAGAAGTACTCGTTGCCTTTCTTGTTGTGGCTTTAAAATCAAATGATGCTTTCGAGTGCCCAAGCCCAGCCATATCGACCAGCCATTACCAATTTCCGACAAGGAACGGTTCAGTGCATTTAAAATGCGTTTCTCCTCTCATGAGTTCTGATAATAACCTCGACGCCCTCATTGGGCAGGGGAATTTTTACTCTCCTTATTTGATGAATGAAGTGATCGATGGTAAGCTAGTCAACTCAATATACTATACCAAGAAAAAGTATCCTTTCAAGACGTTCCTTTAGACCCTAAGATCCCAAGAAACAATTCAATTCAAGCGCATGTTAACGGCAATATGTTGGTTCTCGAAAATGGCCTCCAAATATTCAAACCACAAGGATCTGGAATATTCCTCAACGTTGAGAATAGAAATGGGAGCCTTTCGTTCGAATTTTCAGGAAACCGGCAGCCTTATCTTTTTGAATATGAACCTTATGGTAAACATACATGTATTTTTAAGATAAATTGATGCAGCGAATTCTATATTCATCGATTTGATGCAAGGGCCTCCCTGCATATTGGGAAAAGTGCAAGTTGTGATAGTGGGCGATACGGCAAGGCCAACCAACGTAACAGGTAATTCACGAGTAATGTTCAGGCTTTTCCATTTTTTATAGCGAATAATTTGCTTTATAGAAATCATGGATGTTTGGGATTGCCAGACGTTATGCCAAATCAGCGAAGAATGTTTCAGTTATGCCTACTTCTACGACACAAGCGTTTGCCTTCTGTATCCAGCATCAACCTTTCTCTCGTCAGACTACGCATACACGGAGCATGACCATGGATACGTAGGAGCAAAATCTTGCGGTGAGCAGCTGTGCATCCCTGCATTTTGATTTGATTGACTTTTATTTCCACATTCTAATAAGGTCTGTGTCCATTTAATTATAATGAAGCATCAATGCCAAATCCATTGGCTCAATGCTGCAATGGTGCATCTTGCATTGCCTGCCATACTGGGAACTGCGTCAGCTGTAAGTGAATCTACGGTTGAAATGATTATCATTTCTGTTTGGACTTTCGCTTCAGTCTCACAAGAGCATGAGTTGGCTCAGATCAAGGTTTCATCTCGATGCATTAATGGCGTGCAAAAAAGCAGAGTTATCTGCTCGGGATATGTCTGCAAAACAAGTGAAAACAGTTGCTTTGACGGTATAATTAAGGTTTCTATTAATTTCTTTGTGCAAACACACAACTTTCAACTTCTAGGATTTGATTGGACTTTTGAAGATTGGTCAGAATGCAGCGCAACCTGCGGGATTGGAGTTAAGCAACGTAAACTGACATGCATTTCGCCCAATAGGTGTGGGAATGACACTCAAGAGAGAATTGAACATGCATTCTGCAATTTGCCTCCTTGCAGTACTTTTTATGAGCATAGTTATAATCATTGCTTATATTTATTTTCTTAAAGGTATCGATTTGAGGCAATTACAATCTTACAAAGCTATTTGCCCCGATGCAATGAAGCTATTTCATAGTAAGTGCATATGACTTTTGGCTATGTAATGATTATTTCTTACAAGGCAATTTTTTAAGGGCCAATTGAGCAATTCATAACTGGCGTTACTTTTACTGCTTATGATGATGGCTCTAATTACGCAACGCTCATTGTTGCGAGGCTAATTTACGAAAAAGGAGAAATTGAAGCATCGGAAAGAAGTTCACTTTTACTGCCAGGAAAAGTAATTGAAGCAATAGGATTAAGTCAAACTACCTTTGTGGCTATCGTTGAAGAGCCTACAAGCGCCCTCATTCTGGTCAACATGGAAACCAACGAAACATCAAAAGTGGAAACTGATGACCTAGAGTTGGCAACCAACAAGCTATTTTACCAGCAAGGTAAAAAGAAGCTATTATTTAAAAAATGTGAAAAGGACGCTACTTTGCTTCAGACTCTGGCCAACTCTACATCGTTGGCAAAGGCGCAATGAGAATCGACCTTAAACTTAATGAAAGGACAACTCTTCCTTGGCCACAAAAACTGATGAGACACTCGCCCTGCTTGACGAGCTATGGAGACTCTGACTTTGCTATCATAGGAGGACTTGACGAGGAAGAAAACCCACACAAAACTGCTTTTGTTTATCACACCAAAAATGACGCCTACCAGGAGCTCTTTCTTCTACCTTATGAAATGAAAGCATTGTCGTGCTCGACTTCTCCCGAAGATCACATTTGCATTGTCGATTTGGACAATAACAGGTAAATTGTGCAGCGTCCAGTATCATAAATTTGGCATGGCTATTTTCACCTTATCAGGGCGTTTCTTTACCATCATGATTACCCTAATGGAAAGGTCAAAGAGATCAGCCATGGCGAAACTAGTGCCAAAGTTATATTTTTGGGCTTCTCAAGCAATTTCATGTTTTGGAAATTGGACAAATCAATCTGGACAACAGCCATTCCGGATGATTACAAAGATGGCCTGGTTGACGTGGCTAAAACAGAATTTTTGATCGGGGAAAGCCCATACTACTTCATTGAAACCAAGGATCCAAGCATCACCAGGCAAAGAGCTCAAAAAATGTGCCCTTTGAAATTTCAAATTACGCACCTCGATTTCCCCATAAGCTTGGCCAATTTCTCTAGGATCAACATCGATCTAAAGCCAATGTCTTTTTACACAATATACATTCAATTACAGACACCAAATATAACACTCTCAAATGCTATGTTTAACGTAATGGTGGATGGGACCTATGAATGCAGATATTCGGATACTTCTTCATTATATCGAATCCACCACTGCACAGCTGGTACATTTGGAAGAACCCTCAATCTGAAATTATTGTCTGCTTCAACTGACTCAATCACAGCCATAACACTGTCGCAGTACTCAGGTGCTATCAAGTACAGCGACAAGTTTACAATATAACGAAAACTCTTTTTGGATCAAATAGCTTTGCTTTACAATCAGTCATCTGCTGGGTCGGAAACATCCCTTGCAAATAATGTCATTAGAAATGATTCACTCAAAACGCCTTATTACAATATTCCTGTCAATAGCGCAAGTTCCATCTTTTCTTCGCAAAGAGAGATCAACCCTTGGTTGAATCTTGACCTTGGGAATCCCCGCGTCATTACAGCAGTTTTGGTTACTCTGCATGCAAAAAGATACACCCGAATTCATGCAAGGGTTGGCTTTGAGATACCCTCCATAGAAGACGAGCACGGAATGTCTTTGGAAGCTAACAATCTCTGTGGAATAGTTCCAATTGACTCTAATGAAGAGACTGGTTGGACAAACATCACGATAGACTGTAATGGAACACTATATGGTAGATTTCTGACCATTCAACAGTTGGGCGAACTGCCAGAAGTTTTCGAAGTGTTTGAAGTTTTGTTTGAGCCAACGCCAAGTAGAGCGATCAAATTCTCGTTCTCGGCAATTAATATTTGCTGGTTTTTCTAGAACATTGTGAATGGACTGAATGGTCAGATTGGTTGCCATGCAACAAAAGCCAAGGGACATGGGAACAAGTTCGAGAAAGAGTTAAAATTCATGATGCATTCAACGCAGGTTTACCCTGCTCGGGTTCAACCGAGGAAAAGAATAGCAGTAATTGTAAACCAGGTAATTGAGCTTAACCTATGAGCATGAGTGTTTAATAGTGATTTACCTACCTTTTTAAAAAATTAACAGAAAATGGAAATTGGACTGAATGGAGCGAATGGACTGAGTGTACCTTCACTCATAACAAATGGGAACAGCAAAGGTCAAGAAATTGCTCAAACCCACCACCAAGATACGATGGTTTTTGCCCAGGATCAAATAACTTTCTTGATACAGCGACTCAAACTTGCGATCCAAGTAATCAAAACTAAATCAACTTACCTAGATTGCTTGGTAGACCAGCAGGAATGACTTTCGTAAAGGCTTGTTGCTTCATGTTGTTTTTCTCAAGGTCTCAAGATTGACTGGTAAAGTAAACGTACTGAATACAGCTGACCAAGGGCTCATAATAATTCATCTTAAGATCTCAAAAAGCGCCAGACCAAACATTTGCTTGAGAGGAATTACGCCGCTTTGCATGAGAAAAAAAACCTTGTTGATATTTGCACTAGGGCTCTAGAAATTCCTCCACGACTTCGTAGCACTACGTTATAGCGTAGTAAAACGAAGTCGCGGAGGAATTTCTAGAACCCTAATTTACACTAGTGATCATGCATCTGGTGACCGAATTCCAACTTTACTTCTCGGCTCTTTTGAATTACGGCCCTGTTCTCACTAAAAATACCAATAGGGAACAAAAGACAAACAAAATGCAATAGATTTTTGGTTCCTTTGGCGTAGGTGTAAGCGCACGTAGTGTTTGAGATTTCTCCTCGTTATGTATATATTTTTGAATATTCCCGCTCTTATTTGTGTTTCCCTCCCCTCGTAGTCGACAGCTGAAATAGAACTCCAGTTACGTTCCAGCATTCATCATCATCACGTCTATTTATTGAAAACTCGTAAGTTTCATTAAACTTGTTGAAAACTATTTCACAGTCATCCGCAGTTCTCTCAAGGACTTAGTATTCTTGCAGCGACACTGCGCACATGGCGCCCAACGTTTCCAGGCACAATCTAAGCCCTGTTAACCGCTGGTTCGAAATATTGAATGCCGTAGCTCTTGGGGCTGAAAACTAGACGGCAACAGAAAACCCCTGCTATAAAAAGCGGCGTTGGAAATCCCGTTTGGCACAAGCCAACAGCAATCCTATAGACGGCAACAGCAACCCCTGCCTTTGGCGGCGTGAAAATCCCGTTTGTAGCGAAAGCTCAAAACCAAACCACGTGGCAGCCTTGACTTTGTTGATCCACAGACGAGTGAAATCCCGCATCACAGCGGCAACAGATCTCGAAAAGCATCATCAATTCCTGGTTCCCATCTGGCATATGACCCATAGAGGAGAGACATCCCACGGCAACATCCCAATCCCGTGGCAACAGACCTCCAAAAGCGTCATTTTTTCTTCGAAAACTTCCTTTCTAAACCTGTAAAACTTTCCTATCACACCCTTCTTCTTTCTAACAGTGAACCCAACCCGGACAATTCCTCAAAACTCAAAGGATTGTCAACTTCTATCTATCTATATCTCTGTAAAACTATTGACTACTTGTCATTCAAAACTTCCCATAATCTGTTATTCGTGTCTATACGAAAAATAAAAACTTACTTGTGTAAAAAACCTTGTTTCTTTCACGGGTAAAATGGCAGAAAACGTATTGAACAGCACTTCGCATTCATCGGATGAAAACAAGTCCGGATCCAATTGGACATCGACAGCCAGTGACATTGAAAATGAGCTTCAGGCTCTGTTCAAAGTCTTCGAGGACTGGTACCAAATTCCAATCAAGACTATGAAGGCGAATGTGAAGTCAAAAATAAAAGAATTGAAAGCTCTCAGGCCCAAATTAACAGTCCTCCAGGATAGCATCAATGCTGTCTTCCAAATGCCTTACGGAGACTATGAGGACGGTGAAATGAGAGACTTAAAAGCCATAGACTTGGACAAAGAGCTCCAAAAACTAATGATTCGAAGGAGAGCTTGGATTGCAAAGTTCAAGGTCTACCAAGCTGAATATGAAAAGCTTCATCCAGACGAATCACAGGTCTCCCTAGCGGAATCCTCATATGTCTGTGACTGGAACAATGTCAGCCTGTCAAAATTACCAGACATGGGAGACAAAACTATGGAAGAATTGCTCGAAAAACCGGAAAAACTTAGAAGCGATGAAAACGAAGAATCCTTGCACATGAGCATCGACAAGTCATCCACTACCCAAAAACCAGGAAGCATTGACACTTCCATTCCGGAAAACGCTAGAGCAAACGAAAATTATGAACAATTCAAGCAGCTCATAGCAGACCTCAAAAAGACGATTGAAAATTATGAAAAAGATCCGAATCCGGACTTGTTCAAATCGCGCACTGAACTGCTATCAGAGCTAGAAAACAAAATTGCACTGAAAGCTCAAGAGGCCAAAGAAGCTTTCAAACATGCAAAACTGGAACCTAGACAGATTAGCAGCTATCAAGGCCACATCACACAGTTTAGAAGTGGATCAAGCGCGCTAATCCGAAAACTAAAGCTACCTCAACCTGCAGCCCCAATTCCAACCCCGACGTCAACACCAGCTCCCCCACCGAAACAAGTTCAAAAAGAACAAGAAGTGTCCAATCCAGACGAAAAGGACATGAAAAGTTTCGAAAAAAGAGCTTTTGAAGACCTGGAGATTACAATACACAGGCAAAATATGAAAGCTCCAAAGCTAGAGCTAACCCCAAACCCACCGAAAAATGAAAACTGGCCAATCTCGCAAATAAAAGGCCCAAACCCAAATGTTCAAGGCAATGGCAATGACAATTGCAGTGGCAATAACAATGCCAGGCCCGAAAACTCACACCGAAGACGAAGTTCCAGACACAGATCACCTTCGCCTCTAGATGAAGAGGAAGAGGAGTTCATAACTGTCAAAACGGAACGAAACGCCTTCCTTAGAAAAACAGAAAAAGACCCAATCACAGAATGGTCTGACATTTACAAAAGAGCCTTCAAAATGAGCCAAATTTTCATTCAAAGGAAGGAAAAACTGCCCAAAGACACGGACAGCTTCAAGCTCAAGTTCTCCGGAAACATGGGTGACTATCAGGACTTCAAAGACAGGTTCTTCTTGAAAGTCATCAAAAACACCACGATCTCCCCAGCAAACAAACTAATGATACTGGGGGACAGCGTTGAAGGAGAAGCTTTGACTGAAGTCAAAGACTGCAAACCTCTAAACTTGGAAAACTTGGCCAATGCTTTGGAACGTCTCGATATTTTATTCGCTGACCAAAAAGGCAGAAAAGGCTACTTACTAAATAAATTGTCCGGACTTCGCCCTCTTGATCATACGAACAAAGACTTGCTCATTGAGTACAAAGACGTCATCTACGATCTATGGAAACACTATAGAGATGAAGGCATCAGGCGAAAATGCAATCCGGAACTTGGCATCGAGTCCATCTTCTTCGGTATTCAATGGAAAGAGCCTTCAAAAATGGCTTACGAAACGTACATTGAATCCAAGGACCTGGAAAAAAGCATAACGTCAGTCTTACAATTCATGGAATGGCACATGTCATTGAATCGACTAAATGCATAAGAAAAAACCTTGAAAACAGACGCTCCCACGGGCGCTAAACCGAAAAAGAAAGCAGAGCCAACTTTGCTAGTCCACTCTGACTCAGACACTGAAGTCGAATCTGACTATTCGTCTGACTTCTCAGAGACTTGCCTGGCCACTGCTACTAGAGACGAAACATTGTCTTCCTGCCCAGTCTGTAACAAAGACAATCACACGCTGCCAAAATGCAGAGTCTTTTACAAAATGGCAGCCAAAGACAAGTACGAAAAGTGCATTGAAAAAGGCGTTTGCATGCGCTGCCTCACCTCAAAACATAGAAGGAATACATGCAAAGCCCCAAAATGCAAAGCTTGCAATGGTCCACATCATGGCCTCATGCACAAGCACTTTGATAATCGGCAAAAAGACTCGATGTCTCGCAACATTGACAAAAAACTGGAAAAAATCGAGACCACGCTTGCAACGCTGCTTGAACGAAATAGTTTTTTAGAAAGCAGCGAACCGAGTGCAGCGATAACATAGCAACTAAAATGCCTGAAGCAGTCGCCCTACAAATGATCGAAATAAAAAGACAGCTAGACTTACCTAAGCTTACCACAAATAAATGCTTTAGAGTCGTCCCTGTCATTGTCACTAATGGCGACAAACAAGTGAAAACTAATATGGTGTTAGATGAGGCTTCTAGCAATACCTTCATCAGCACCAGTTTACATAAAGCTTTGAACCTCCAAGGACAAAAAGTTAACTATTCAGTTTCAACTATTAATGACAAAGTCCAGGACATGAAAAGCTACCGATGAAATGTTAACATCAGACCAATTTTTAAAACAAAGCAAAACTTTGACATCCAAGCTTACACGTCTGATGGCATCAACAAACTAATCAAACTGCCAAACTATGAAAAACTTAAAAGACAATTTGACTTTTTGAAGCCAATCAACTTTCCGAGACTGCATAATGGACCAGTTGAAATCCTTCTTGGCATCAACTATCCCACTCTGCACACGAGCTTCAAAGACATCTCATCCGGAATGGAAAACTCGCCACTAGTTAGAGAAACTGTCTTTGGCAACACGCTAACTTATTCAAATCCGGATTCAAAACAAAGTTCAAGTGCCACACTGCTAACTCACGAAATAGTGCAAAATGAATGCCCAGAATTGAAAGAGATCATGTACGCACTTTTCGATGATGACAGCCAAGGCCTAAAACTAATCGAAAGTAACGAATACTTGACTGCAGACGAAATCAAAGCCAGAGAGATCATCAAAGGCAGCATCCACACTAATGCCAAAGGCAACAAAGAAATGGATCCACCATCCTGATCCACCTCCTCTGCCAAATAATTATTATCAAGTCTACACTTTTGAAAAGAAACAAGAGGACAAATTGGGCTCAGAAAACATGAAACAAGTAGACAAGGCCATAGAAGACATGGTCAAACACGGAGCCCTAAGACTTCTTCGCGATGACGAAAACAAACTCATTGGCTTTTACATACCTCGAGTAATGGTGGTCAAACTTGACAGACTTACTATGAAAGTTCGAGTTTGCATGGATGCAGCTCGTCCTTTTGGCAAAAACAAAGTCTCGCTAAACTCACAAGTTATGACTGGCCAAAAACTTCAAGGCGATATATGGTCAATATGGATGAGATTCCGGATGGGACTAAAAGGCTACATAGCTGACGCCGAGAAAATGTTCTTAAACATCCACCTTAGTGAAAAAGACAAGAAATTCCATAGACTGATTCATAGAGGCCAAGCTTACCAATTTGAGTCATGGGTCTTTGGAAACGCAGCTTCGCCTTACGCCGCTCTCTACACTATGAAAGAGATATCAAAGGAAGGCAATTTGCATCCATTAACAGAATATGTGTTCAATGAATGCCTTTACATGGACGATATTTTGTTCAGCTGCGACAAAACGAGCGATGCTCTCGCAGTTTACAAAGATGTCAAAAATGTCCACGCAAAATCGAGAATGGTCTTTAAAAAGTGGGTCAGTAATGACAAGGACTTCATGTCCCAAATAGAAAGTTCAGACTGGCATCCCACGTTTGACTTAAAATCGAAAACTCCAGATGTCAAAGCTCTAGGCATCAAATGGATCTCGAGCGATGACACTATTAGCTTTCAACCTTTGAAAACAAAACTTACTGACGATGATCTTAAAATCGTGACCAGACGATACATCACATCAGTAGTAGCTCAAATATTTGACCCCCAAGACTTATTAGCCCCATTCACTTTAAAAGGCAGACTAATAACTCAAGAAGTCTGGGGCTTGAATGACACTTTAAAACTTGGCTGGGATGACAAGCTCATTGATTATAAGGAAAAAGACGAAAGATTCGAGCCAATCCTCTCAGCTTTCCAAAACTATGTAAATGACGGATGTAGAATAAACGAAATCGCATTACCTCGTTACATATCTGTCAATCCGGACTCGATAACAAAACGTGAAATACATGCTTTCTGCGATGCCTCGTGTAAAGCTTATTGTGTCGCAGTCTACATTTGAACTTTTTATAAAACTGACGATGAAAACGAGCTAATAAAAGCTCATCTTATTATTGCTAAAAAGAAACTGATCTCATTTTCAGGGAGATCTATTCCGAAAGCTGAACTAATGGGAGCAGTTTGTGCTGCCCAAATAGTTCCAAACGTGGTCAAGAACTTAAAACTGGTCAATTACGAAGTGCCCAAAGAAAACATTCATTACTATCTCGATTCACAGTGCACCTTGCAATGGATTAAGTTCACAAGCAGACGGCTTGAACAATTCATTGCCACGAGACTCGCACTAATAAGAGAAACAACTGATAAAAGTCAATGGCACTACGTAAGGACTAATAAAAACCCTGCTGACCTTGGCACTCGGTCTCTAACACTGGACGAATTCCTAAGTCAACAAAACTTCTGGTTCAAAGGTAATAACCTCGAAAATCCGGATTATGACTTCGATGAGGAAAACTTCGATGAAATGCCTGAAGAAGACCAAAACGAAATGAGGAACTCATTTGCAAGAATCTGTCTTTTCAGTCATTTAAAGCTCAAAAACTATACACCGTTTATGTCTTTTGACAATATACGAGCTCTGTTCAAATTAGATGCCTCATGGCCTGAAAAACAGCCACATGACCTAATAAAGTCTGTATCAAAACGTGTGATCATATTCACCGAAACGTATTTGAAAACCCACTTCAATGATCTTAGCAAATTACTAAAGCGAGTCTCGACTCTAGAAAACGGAAAATTCAGACTTTGCGCAAGGAGACTAGCAAGTCCGGATTGCACTGGAGAAACTCGCAAAAAGCTGGAAAGCTTTAACCTAAAGGCCAAGCGACCATTACCTCAAAAGCTTCGCTCTGCCCTAATTTTCATCATAAAGGAGGCCCAAACAGCAGCTTTTTCTCGTGAAAGTTCTAACCTAAAGGCAGAACTAGCCAGCTTCAATGCCAAGCTAGATGCAAACGGCATCGTACGCGGGGAATCACGAGTAGAAGACTTCTCAGCCCTGTCTGTATTCCAGAAAAGGCCTATTATACTTGACAAAGACTGTCATCTCACAAAACTTTTAGTACAAAACGTTCATGAAGTCAATCATGCACCTTTACGAGAAACAATAATGGAAGTCAATCGCTTCTTCCAAATAAAAGGACTGCGAGTACTTGCCAAGAACATAATCAGACACTGTCTGATATGCAACCTAACAAAAGGAAAACCGTATCAAAGTCAACACATGGCTCCGCTTCCGGATTCAAAACTCGAAACATTAAAACTTTTTGAATCCATCTCGATAGATTTCGCAGGACCAATTAAAGTAAAAATCGGACGAGCAATCCATAAATACTATTTGCTGATCATAGTCTGCCAACAAACCCACGCTTTTCACATGGAAATCACGGAAAGCATGGCAACTGAACACATAATTACCGCCCTACAAAGGTTTTGCAGCAAAAGAAGAACCCCGAAAAGTGTAAGGTCTGATAATGCGGCTCAATTTTGTTGCGCTAGAAAACTTTTACTGCCAGACATGAACACAATACAAAATACATTAAACATAGAAAATTGCGAATTCTCACCTGTTTACAGTCCTCAAAACAATGGACTCGCTGAACGAATGGTCGGCTTAGCAAAAGCTAGACTTCCATGTCTAGAAAGCTACGAATTCTCACACGATGAATTAATGACGGCATCTGAAATGATAATAGACTTGATAAACAATAGACCTGTCAATCCAATCGAAACTGACAAAATAGAAGGCATTTTATGCATAAATGACTTAATAAAAGCAGGTTTAAACTTTGACAACAGTGTCCTCGAAGTAAAAGACGAAAACAGATTCATGAACCTTTACTTGAATATACGTGACATAATCGATACTTACTGGCAACAATGGACAACTGCCATAATCAATGACCTGAAAAAGTTCCCTAAATGGACAAAATTTAGAGACAATCCAAAACTTGGTGAACTTTGCCTCATAATGCAGTCTCCGGATGCAAAAAAGACATGGCAAGTTCCACCTCGCTATGACTGGAAATGGGGTAGAATCACAAAACTCATTCCGGACAAAGACGAGTTAGTTAGAAAATGCGAAGTCCTAATTGCTCAGGACCAAAGTAAGACTAAAAAGAATAAAATAAAACCTGCAAAACCTGACGTGTATTCTATTCGTCAATTGATTCCGCTAAATATACTGTAAATGCGGGGAATGACGAATAATTAACACAATCTAAAGTAATGCTAGACGTGGGGAAATAGCTCTGAAAACTGTCCCGCGGAAAAATCGTCAGTGACGTAGACTTTAGTCGCACAGCGCAAGTTGCGGGGAAAGCCGAACGGTGAATCGCGCGGCGATCACCCGTAAACAAAGAACTTGCACGAAAACCTTCTTCGCGGAAAATAGCCAAAATCTCTAAGTCCCAAAGTACGAATTAGAGGCCGATCAGAAAACGGTGGACAGAAAACCAATGACGTAGACAAACCTCATTGCACGCGGACTTACTGAGACACCTCCTGGAGCCGGCTGAACACTATAAATAGCTCACGTGGGACAGGGTTCGATCCCCATTGTGTTCACAAATCCAATCGAGACCACGTCCACGTCCTCAATTTTCGAAAACTCTGTCTAGAAAACGAAAATGGCTCATCAATCGTCGACTTCCATGAACCGAAAACGGAATTACCGGTTCAGCTTCAACAGGCCCACGATGTACGGTGACTTGAAAACTCGAGGTAGCGGAATTGCCGAGGTCCTACTGAACCCCCGAGACCGAATCCTGGGATCCAAAGCCCAAGAAGGCCACGTGTTCAGGATACCACTCGAACACCTGAAAAAACGGTTAGACTGGGTAAAATTAGACAGTCTTCGATTATTATACCTCAGTAGGGGCAACGTAAAAGACGCGATTCACGTCTATGGAGAACTGGGTCATATTTATGATGAATCCATCAAACTTTTTGGCTCATCTGACCCCTATCCAATCCATCGATCAATGCAAACGGATGAAACCCGCCGAGTTGCCCTGAAAAATCATAACGAGCTTCAGAGGGAGAAACTTGGCCTCGAGGACCTTATTAGAGAACAATTAGGAGCTCCTTCTTCCATAAGACCTCCACAAATTGAGAAACGGAGGTCAAAAACAAGCTCAAAGCAGCGAGGGGATGAAATGATCGCGAACTTCCCTCAAATGATTTCGAGACCCGAGAACTGATCCTAAAGGCCTGGTCAGCACTATATCCAGTGACAAGGTCGTTCTAGTTCCTCTGACTGCTTTAAACAGCGTTCTGAATAAGAATCCGCATATAGCAGTTAGGGAATTCTTCAAGACCAACAACGATTTTGTACGTAGAGACCGACGATGGGAAATTAGAACGGGAGAAGCTGACTTCGTCGCTTACCTCCGCTGAGCCTCATCGTCCATAATTGACCTGGTTTCACCTTCGTCCTCGTCTGCCATGGAAGCCGGATCAAACGATTCGTGGAAGCCCCCTCGCCACTCTGCTGCGTCTGCCACGATCACGTCCTCCTCGTCTACGTCACTCGAGCCAGGGTCAGAGCCATCCATGACCTCGGGCCCCACCACGACTCCTTCTGGATCAGACTTCGATTCGGCCCCATCCTCCGATGTGGAAGCAGCTAGAAGAAAAATTCTACCCTTCGATGAGGTGCTACTCAAGGTCGATGACGCACCTCCGGCGGCTTCGATGGCTAACGCCCTACTGACCCAGCCCTTCGCGCCAATCGCCCCGCTTAAGGTAGAGATTCCTCCGCCCGATTCGGAACTAATGCCTCCGCCCGTCCCGCAACCTTTGTTGCTGCAAATGGCGCGATCCAGCGCAGCCTCGCAGCCTCAACCGCCCCTGAGGTTGGCCACGCCCATTCCGCCTCCCCCGGGCTCGAAAGCCGGTCCGAGACTTTCCAAACCTATTGGCGAGGACTTGCTCAAGCGAGAGGAAGGAGAAGAAGACGAAGGAGACTGTGATATGGCTGAAGCTGATCATCTACTCGGAGACCATTATGGCGACGTTCCGCCGCCAGCGGGGAATGTTTGAGATTTCTCCTCGTTATGTATATATTTTTGAATATTCCCGCTCTTATTTGTGTTTCCCTCCCCTCGTAGTCGACAGCTGAAATAGAACTCCAGTTACGTTCCAGCATTCATCATCATCACGTCTATTTATTGAAAACTCGTAAGTTTCATTAAACTCGTTGAAAACTATTTCACAGTCATCCGCAGTTCTCTCAAGGACTTAGTATTCTTGCAGCGACACTGCGCACACGTAGCAATTGCGAAAAAATAGCGCTTCTGACTAAAAGTAAACAAAACCTTTTTTGGAATTGTTGGGAACAAAATGGCAAAGAAAGTGCTCATTTTGAGCTTGTAACAGCACAATTGATTCAAGGATTAGATTGGTACCATTTTGAGTAAGATTCATAAAAGTCAAGGAATTTCGGATCATGAGTCACATCATATCCAGACCTGAGCATGATGGATCAAATCAGAAGAAATAGCCTTACTTTTTGTAGCTCTGCTCTGTGTGAGTTCAAAACAAAAAAGTTCATCTGGTGTGGATTCAATAAAAATGGCCAATTTTTCAGCAAATAAGCCATTACTTGTAATAAGTTGAGGAAACAGAATTTTCTGGTAATCATGATTGCCATGCTATAGTTGTTGTACTGGCATGGAAAAACTGGGAAAACGCAAGCCTTAAAGTAGCAATTTTGCATATAGTTCTTGCAAAAATTGGCAAAATCTTTGATTCTTAATGATGAAAAATAGGTGTTCAATATAAGTGAAAAGCTTAAAATGGTGAGTAGTGTTTGTTTCTTCTGTGAAACCAATTCAGCATTAAATCAGAACAGAGATTATAAACACTTTTAGTTATTTCCTCCCAACGCACAGCAGAGCGCGACCAACCAAAAATGCCCCTCACCACCAGCCTGAATATGCCTCTTCTATTATATATCACCCTATTTCATGCTTTTAGACTCTACTTCAGTCCGGTAACTCTTGATGATAAACAATGCTCTATTGATGGAACGAGCCGAAAATATTGGGCTTGAGCGAGTTCCAGTTGCGTCAATTTCAAACTTGACTTATTCATCAGAGTTTTTAGAAATTTACTTAATATATTTACCTATTTACTATTCGAGCAGAATTTCTTTAAAGCGAGTTTGAGTTGGTCGATCAATTAATTCGAGCCAAGTTTTAGTTTCGAGCTACCGTGTCGAGATCGAGCTCATTCCAACACTAATAAACAAATTTTTCCATTTATCCACTGTCAAAATGAGTTTAGCTTCGTTTAGTTCTGGCTTTTTGCATTCTGGAAAACAGCTTTTTTATCCCTTTTTACCGTAAAAGCCTCAGGTGGAGAAGAAAATCAGGTGCTGCACTCACCTCATTTTGTTCAACAATTTATTTAATAACTCTTGAGCGTAAACCTCTCCATTGAAGAAATTTACTTGAGCGCGCATGATCAGATGATGAGGCCTCAGCGGAGAAATATCGCTAACCCTTCGCGCTGAAGTCGACCTTTCACGCTTTAACCTTAGGTTGGTCAAGATGATCAAGTTGGTATTTTTGAATTTCAGTTCCCGGAAATTGGACTGAATGGACAAGTTGGACCGAGTGTGCTCCAGATGACTACGAGGGGTGGAGCCGTTACAGATCCAGGAACTGTTCCAATCCTCCACCTGAATACGGAGGTTCTTGTGATGAACGTGAATTGCTCTTTGAAGAAACAATTGAAGCATGTGAAGCAGGTAGCTCACGATTATTGTTTTTTAATTATGCTGAGCTCTTTTTCAAACATGCATGCCATCTTTTACAATGCTACACCAAAATTACATTGTTACCCAACGCCAAGTCACTTTAATTTTCAGAGTCTGGAAACTGGACAGAATGGACTGAATGGACTGACTGCAAGAAGGATGAAAGCAGTGTTGGGAAACATTGGTATCACCAAAGGTCTAGAAATTGCTCAAATCCACCACCTCGATTTGGGGGTACTTGCCCTGATAATTTCAATAACAATGGTAGTCTCGTCGAAGAAATAATTGAGCTTTGTCCGTCAGGTATGCGGGACTTTAATGGCGACCTATGCCATCTCCCTAATTTTTGCTGTACTTGATTCAGTTCCAGGAAACTGGACTGCTTGGTCAAACTGGACAGAGTGCTCTCCAATAAATATCGGCAACAGAACGGGCCAGTGGTGGAAATGGAGATCTAGAAATTGCTCAGATCCAGCTCCTGCATTTGGAGGAATGTGTCCTGGCAACAACAATTCTCTCTACGAGGAAGACTTTCGTTTATGCCCTCCAAGTAAGGAAAGGTTTTTTAAGGGAAATGAAAAATAAAGTGATTAATTACAGTACATGGGATTTGGACCAACTGGTCTGATATCTCTCAATGTTCGGCAACGTGTGGAGAAAGTAGCATGGGCATTCGCACCCGGTCTTGCGAACCCAAGCCTCAATTTGGTGGCGAGGATTGCGTAGGAAACACCACTATGATAGACACTTGCTCAGACTATGCCAGCATAAAGTGTCCAAGTAAGAACTTTTGAGGTATGAAGTTAAGTTTTTTTAATCAGTTTAATAATCAGTTCATGGTGGCTGGTCTGAGTTTGGCAATTGGACTGAATGTAGCCAAACTTGCGATACAGGTGAGAGAAGAAGAATCAGGAACTGCTCGAATCCGGAGCCTAAGTTTGGTGGCAATAACTGCCAAGGGCAACGTGAGGAAGTTGAGGATTGCAATACGCACCCCTGCTTTACGCGTAAGTGAGAAATATTCAATGGATATCAAAGTGATCCTAGCCATTGTGCAATGCCAATTACATTTATTGCGTTAATTATGCGAAATGCGGCTTAATCTTATGACATTTATTGTATGTTATAAAACCTTCTTAGCTCAGGTGAAGACCATACGTGGGAAATGGAGACAAATCCTCCCATGATGATCACCCAAAGTGGGTAGGCCGCTGGCTCCAATATTTGATAGCCTCTGTAGCTGATTAAAATCTGTATCACGATTGAGACAACGATCTCAACGAAAAATGTGATCGCTTGGCCCGACATGGTGACCACATTCTTTTTGTGTCGCTCCGAGATAACTTGAGAGGAGAGAGCTCCGGTCATGCTCATAACTTGGTTGTGCTTTTTCAGAGTTAGATACAGGAAAACGTAGATGAACATTTCGCAAACAATGAGGAGCTGGGACCCGACCATGGTCATGGTGTAAAGGGACAATCCCAGGGCCATGGTCTCCTCTTGGATCCCATTGATGGCCTCGTTCATCAGTGAAGAGCGTCCGTGGCAAAACTCTATGGCCAGAGCTGTTCGCGAGAAGTGAAACGAGGCTCCTATTAAAATGAAAAATCCCAGCAAGATTGCCATCTCCAGAAGAATGCATTTCCTCAGCATGCCTCTGGCCTCATTGGAGTCAGCTTGCCATTTGATGATCCAGACCCGGAGCAGTGCCATAACGAACCCCCCACTCACAAGAGAGCAACCGTGAAGCGTCATGGCGGCCCAAAAGACTTTGCAGCCCGAGGGTCCAATCAAGTCAACGAGGCTGACTCCTAAACCCATTGACACGAGTACCATCGGGATATACACGAGGCTCGTGAGTAGGAGAATAGCCTGTTGAAAATATTTTTATACTAGATGAAGCATCTTTCTCAGTGCACTTTGGGCGTAAAATTACCTGATCAAAGAGCATGAAGGTGTTGATGGGCCTTTTTTTCGGTGCATGCCATTGGACATAGTCAATGACGAGCATTTTCCCACACACCGAGGCAGCCCCGAAAATCGTCAAAATTGCGATGAGAAGTGGCGATTTGAGGCGGTCCCAGCGCAGGATACGGACAGACTCGTCTGTCAAGTCATAGAGGGTGAGGCGGAGGTCATCTAAGCTACAATTATTTGCCATTGCGCTTCTTTGCAGCCAACGTCTGTTCACCTTGGCAAGTGAAGCAAGAGTGACTAACCGTGAGAAACCACTCCGTACCTGTATGCTCGATTTTCTTCCATTCCTCTGTGCTCATGTTGCGTTGGAGGCTTTGGAAATTAGCCTCTCTTTAAAAGCTGCTTACATGAAGGCACTTTTGCTATTAAAAGTCTTTAATTTCAGGTTTCCTAAACTACAATTTGAGAAAGTCTACAGTGACAACTACGTCGTCGGACACCTTTGCAAATGTCCTGTTACCATTCTTTGAAATGAATGTGTTAATTTGAACTGTTGCAGCTCTAGTGTAGCCTTTTGACAATGCCACATGTTGGGTCACTGGGCTCGTATTCATCCCCAATATTCCAATCATTCCTCTTTCCCTGAGCTGATCAAGCGCATGCTGCTCCATCGCATCCACAAGTTGGAGCTGCTGTTGGGGAGAGAGTGACCGTTTTGTAGCCAAATACATGGGGTCGTACACTTTCCCAGGGGGGCAGTCATGCCCAAAGATCTCCCCCACGTAATGCTCCTCGGTGCTAATGACAAATTCTAGAGCCTCGTCTATGATAGGGTTGCTTTGCTTCGGGGTGTCAAAGTGCCTGAAATGGTCGAATCCAAACATGACAGCCACTACTTCATTGGTGTCGGCATCCAAACCCACGAAAGAAAGCCCATGCTGCATGAAATGGGGCCAGAACATTGCCCATTCGTAGTAGCAGTCCTCTAACGTGACGTTATGTTCGACAGCCACAGCCACGCAAACTGTCTCTTGCTCATGATACGTTTTAGCGATCATGTCAAGTGCCACGTCCTTGTCATCCTCTCGAAGGTCTCGAAAGTTAAGCTTGAGTACTGATGGCTGCTTCTCGCCGATCATCAGACACTGCAGCAGATTCTCGGCCTCGACAAAAAGGCCAATATTGACTTTGAGGCCTTGCTCGTTCAAGAGGGAGACTGTGTACACAGCGTTGATGCTATTGCCTCCAATTTCGAAGAAGTTGTCAATGATGGAAAGGTCACCCTGAGCAAATACAACTTTGGCCACGGTTTGCAGCAGGATTTTGGCGTCATCCAAAAAGGCCACCGGAACTCCGTCTTTAAGAAGCTTACTGTCTGAGCAGTCAACGTCAATTGGCCTCGAGCAGAAGTCCTTCACCAACGCCTGACGATCTACCTTGCCATTTACCAGCTTGGGAAAATCATCAAGGATGCGTATTTTAGGCACCATAAAAAGGGGGAGTTTGGATTCGAGGGCTGCTTTCAAGTGGCTTTCTAAGACTTCTTCTTGGACTAAAACGAAAGCCACCAATTGTTGCATGGGCTCATGTGGTTTGACAGCTTGAACACAAGCCTCCTTCACTCCTTGGATGCCTTTAATGGTCGCCTCAATTTCACTCAAGTTCAACCTTTGGCCTCTGATCTTAACTTGAGAATCTTTGCGGCCCTCGTAATACACTCTGCCATTCACCACCTTGCCAAAATCCCCAGTTCTGTACACCTTTTGATGATCCTCCATAGTAACGAATGCCTCAATGTTGGCATGCTGACCAATGTATCCATCTGCCAAGCCAGGACTTGAGATGCATATTTCACCAACTCCTCCTTCAGCCATTGGTCTCATCGATGCATCCATGATGTAAATGGTGGCATTGTTGACGGGTATTCCTAGAGAAGGCTGCGTTTCGTTAAGGCTCTTTTGCAGGAATTCTTCATAGGACCAATACACGTCATAAATGTTGTCCATCATTTCGGTGCCTCCGTGAACGTTGGCTAGTACTCGCGTGGTGCCAAAAAAGTCGAAAAACTTCTTGGCCACGGACAGAGTCAAAGCCTCGCCAGTGCTTTCGAATTGTTTCAATTTTGGCAAACGATCCGGGCTACCCATGACGTCAATCATGTTGCCCATCAAGGAGGGAATCAAGAAGAGCCTGGAGATGTTGAATTTCTCTACGAAGTCCACGAATTTCGCCGAGTTTTTTACCACCTCCCGTGGAGCTACCGCCAAAGTGTGACCACTGAGCAGAGCAGAGAAGATTTCAGTGACAGCATCAATAAACGTCAAGGCAGCCTAAATAATAAGATGGCTCATCAGTAGGATTTCCGCATACAGGGCGTATAAGGGCCAATTGCTTACTTTGAATGCGCAGACGTCTTCCTCGGATTTGTATGGAAGCAGCTCCCATTGCCATTGAGCTCTAAATAGAGCGCTCTTGTGCAAAAGCTTCGCCCCTTTCGGTAATCCGGTGCTACCAGACGTGTACATGACGGCAAATTGCGTGTTGCAATGCAGGGACAAATTGGATGCATCAAGCGAGCCACATTCCCTCTTGATGTCTTCAAATTGCACCATTTTGATTACTTCGTAGAAACTTGACGTGTCCGCTTCTTGAATGTTAGTAATGCAAATGACAGGTTGAGCGTCGTTGACAATGTAGCTGAACCTCGACTTGGGCCAATCCGGGGCGATGGGTACGTAGGAGTTGCCCGATTTGATGATAGCCAACAGAATGGCTATCAAATCAACATTGGGCTCAAATCTCACCGCAATCAGCGAATGACTTCCGTGATTATCCTTGATCCATCTGCTTAGCCTATTAGAGAGCTCATTGAGCTCGGGGAAGGTCAACTTCTTCTCAGGATCAATTACAGCTATTTTGCTAGGAAAGTCCTTAGCAACTTGCTCAAAAACCAAGTGGAGATGCTCTCCCTGATGTTGCTCCACAGTAGTTTTCCCTTTGAGAACACTCATTTTGTTCCATTCAAAATTAAAAGGAGCAATGCGGATACAAGTTTTGATTAAACAACGCAGGGGAAACTCGTTTTGTTGACATTAAAGCAACTAGAGCTCAATTTAGATTCGAGGTCACATAGGGGGAATTGCAGTTTAGGATTTTAAACAAGTCAAATATACGAGACAAGTACTTTTATATGATGGAAAGCAATTTTCGCATGTATAATTCAGTTTACCAATTCGTCTCAGTTCATATTACTGTACATATATAAAAGCTCTGACGTTTAACTTTATCAAGTGACACGCATTATAAAGTATTTTATAAGGTGTGTTGCTCCTCTGTTTGACCAGAGACCATGATATTGTCCAAGAAGGAAATCCCATGTTAGAAAAAAGGAGAAAAAATGCCGAGTATGGGGATCGAACTCTGATCATCTAGATTAGGAGTCCAACGCTCTACTGACTGAGCTACCAATACAGACAGAATAATCATTGTCAGAATTCCTTCTTATTCTGCTTCTCGGCTGAGATAAGCTTAGTAGAACAGTAGAGCCTTTTCAGAGGTACCAGACAAAACTTAATCTAACACATCTTTTAGCCCCAAAAAATGCCAAATTCTAAATGCACAATTTTTTAATTGATTGATTAACACTTTCTGTTACTCTTGCACTACTGAGGGCCTCTCAACCCTATCCTTCAAGTAATGTA
Organism: Paracyclopina nana; assembly: GCA_019096065.1. Classification (NCBI taxonomy): domain Eukaryota; kingdom Metazoa; phylum Arthropoda; class Copepoda; order Cyclopoida; family Cyclopettidae; genus Paracyclopina; species Paracyclopina nana. The sequence goes on along the minus strand of JAGUCH010000001.1, from coordinate 9,339,050 downwards.
TCAGTTGCTAAGGCAAGATCGCCTGGTCTGGTAACTTCATTAACATTTGAAAATTACTTTCCATCATATAAAATCGTATATATATGTAAACAATTTATAAAACAGGCTTACAAAACATCTGAGCTCATTTTGCAAAGTAAAAATCTCGTGGCATTACTTGGCTCTCGCAAGCTCGAGCCCGCAAAAATGCCACTCGATTTCTACTTTACAAAATTTGCTCAGCTATTTTATTAGCTTGTTTTATAAATTGTTTACATATATAAATAGATATATGCTAATTAGAGAGAGAGAGCAAAGGGAAGGTCCTTAGTGAAAGGAGCAAAATAGAACGTTCCACGCGTCGGAAAAGTTGTTTATTGACCCGTAAACTGTCAACACACATGCTTATCTACAATAAATAAGAATCAACAATATTGTACATAGTAGACATAGATACGCTGGAATTAGCTTTGGCATCTTTCTATTTCTTAACTAAGTCAGTTCGCGAGCTGAGCAATGTACTTTCAAAGATATGCTTGATTTACTAAGCTTATATACTAGCTCAAAATGCAACGAGTTTCTGGTCTCCTAACTGGATCCAGCTTAGCACGAAAAAATGGCTTAAATTTGATAACGTTTCTGAATTGTGCAATGACTTGTGGAATGTAGCGTGCGTAGAATTGCGAAGAATCGGACGTATGCATACGTTAGCATCAGTGATATGCGAGAAAGCTCGTCGATCCCTTTGCATTATCAGGGGAAGAGCTTGTTGAGAAAATTTGCAGGGCACCCACTCACGGAAACGCGAGCTGCTTTTTCATTTCGAGATGAATGACTAACCACCTACTTGAGCTAGAAAGTATACCTAAAAACAATCATTTCCTAGAGTGCCCACTGTTAAGTTATTCAGACATACGTCAACTTTTTCGGGCCTGGCGATCCATTGCGTTCAACTTCTATGGTGGGAATGGATGATGATGGGGTTTTTGGAGTTGCAGCGACTGCTACTACTGCGGATGCTTTCGGCTTGGTTTTTGACCTCGCGGCCAACACTTTGTCCAGCCTCCGAACAAAAGTCGACACGTCCTCCTTGGTCATACCTATGGCCGCAGCCGCAGTTAAGTAAGGCGTATCCGTCTTGTCCCAATGAGATCCCCAAGCTGAAACTAAATTTGTGCAGGGACCGAGATCCGGAAAATACTACGACTACCTTTAAAGGAGTATCCCTCGATGACTTTGGTGTCCTTGCCAGTCACAACCCGAGTGCCCGAAACTCCTCTGGTGAAAAGCATGGAGCCAATTTCGCTGGTGCTCGTGCCCTTGGCATCATCTGGGTCGCCAACAGTAGCAAGTGTCATAGCTGCGCGGATAAATCATTGTGGGTCATCTTGAACAGATGGTGCTCAAGCAGGAATTAAGGGATTTACCAATAGAAACGGAATTGTTTTTGGTTTCCAGCACCCGCTCTCCATACTTTTCTGCCACGCGCGTCATCTCCTCTTTAAGCAGCTTGTAATTCTCCCTTCGCTCGTCCATTAAAGCTTTGTAGCCCGAAGATCCCATCTGCATCAAAGTGATGAAGACGTCGATGGTTGGCCCTGAGGAGGCTCTCCCTGGGTAATTTTTCGCAACTTTCCGCACAAAGTCCGCATCGAATCCCGCTATAATGGAGCCGCCAACGGGAACCATGAGATTTTTGTCAGTAGATTGCACGAAAGCGTCGACTCTGCGATTCTTTTCGCGTCTTCCAGCCTCTTCCAAAATGTGCATGCATTTGGTGCTCTGCACGCCATAAGCATTGTTGACTACGTGAGGAATGCCTAGTTGGTGGCAGATTTCCGCGACTGAAAAGGAAAATAAGAATCTTGAAAGCAGAGTAGCGGAAGTAGTGGGTTTTTACAGTCTGCGAGCTATTGTTAACGAATAGCGTGTGTAATGCATGCTATTGGAAAAAAGAGGCTGCCGCTCATATTAGGGCCTTCTAGAGGTTTTAGTACATCTAGTAGAAAGCCCTGTAGATGGGCTAAGAATAGCGGTGAATAAGAAAGTAGGCAAAGAGGAGGACTTGATTTGATTTGCTAAGCTACTACATGGAAGAGGGCGGCCACGGTATACAGTTTGCCATGTTCAATTACAAATAATTGGATTAATTACTACGCCTTCAAACAAAATCATGAATTCCATGCGAGTGGTCAATGAGAAAGCATGCAGGTAGATTTACTAGCATGTAAGTTGAGCTTTACATAGGGGCGAAATATTAGCTTCGTTTGTGGTGAGGGCCATGTGGCACGGCTACTTCGCTTCAAACGAAATCATGAAAAATCTTCAAATTTGATGAACGTCTGGTGGTGGTGGAAGATAGTGCTTCAACACATTGGTGTTGGGTCGAGATTCGCACATCTGCAAACCCCCATACAATTAGCCGGCCATGCAAACCCTCATTTTGAGGGAGAAAACGCAAACTTTTTAGTGCTACCCACACCGTCGAGGGTTCAAGCCCTACTGCCTCCAAAATTTGAAAGCTCCCGATTTTATGCTTTTTATCATAAGAAACTTCATGTATCACATTGCTGAGTTAATGAATCCTTGCTGCCACCATGGTTATGGCAAACAAAACAAAACCATGGCCAACTACTCCTCAAGGACAAGCAAGAATAATGGTATGCGATGCATGCATATCAAACACTGTTTACCATAGCTGCGAGCAAAGTGTGCTACAACACTAACTAATGTACTTAGAAGGCGCTCCAACAACTACATATACAAAACACGTCTTTTTTCCTACCTGCTGGAACATCATCCGCTACCCTGGGAGCAAAAACTGATGTTGCTGTGACAACAGCGCAAATAGCATCTGGTCCGCCGTGAAGGCTGACCACGTCCTCGAGACTGTGAGTATCAGTTCTCAGCTCATCCCCATGCTTGACCAAGGACATGATCACGGGCTCCAGGCCTGAGGTCAAGATGGCTTTGAAGCAAGACTTTTGGTCCACCCTTGACCAAATGACGTACTTTGAACCTGGCCTTTGCCTCTTCAGGGCCATCAGACACAAGGCCACACCCATGCCCGTGGCCACTGGAGCCACAAAAGCGTCTTTAGCAGATCTTGAAAAAAAAGAACGTTCACGTAATGAATCTGCTTCAACTTTGACAGTAAAATAGTGAGCTTTTTTTTATGATGTACCTGACTCCTGCAGCTCTGATGAGGTCCAACGCAAGCGAGTTGGTCAATCTGGCCAAAATACTCGAGCCAGCAGCTTTGGGCTGAGGCTCGCGAAGGTCACCAGATCGACCGATGCCATGCGAAAGGCCAAAGCATCTCCTGTAGACGAGGCTGGAGTACACACGGCCTTCACGCTCTCCGACCCCACAATTGGCTGGAAAGTTGTTGCTGTCCATGTCGGACAAGTGACGCAATAAACTCTCGACTTCATGCTCACTCCATCCAACTGATGGTAATTTTCTCTAGAAGATGAAAAAGACACTTCACACAAAGGCTAATTAGAGGCTCGCCTAACGATGGCTTTTTTGGTATAAGCTTTCCAAGAAATACTCAAGAAGGAAAAGCTGACTTTGCCTTGCATGTAGTGCACAAGGCTTTTCCGCTGAATCGTGAAAAATGGCTGACAATCAAGGGCCAACTCTCTTAAAGTCACGACTAGAGAATGAGAATTTAGCATCGCAAATTGCAGGCCTCACATGGTGTAGGCCCAGTGGCACAGGTACTTCGTATTTGATAAAATATTCACAAGGGAACTGCGTCGGTGAGTTCAAGGATTCACGCAGCAATCTCGCAACCTGGCCACGCAATCCGACACTTTTTACCCTTTTTTCCATCACTTTGTAGCATTGCGACCGCCAAATAGTTTTATGGTGGCTTAAGGAATTGAGCCGTGAAAGTCGATGACGTCACCCTACTAATCAGTCGGATGTACGTTCGAGTCCGCTAGTAGTACTCGATTACTTTTTAGTTTTTGTTGGCAATATCTTATACAAGCTTTTGGAATTCAAAATACATGGTAAAAACAAAAATTAATCAGCTTAAAAACTTTAAAATGGGCTCAAGTACGACGAAGCACTGTTCTAAAAGCTGGGCTTAGTTTATGCCTATTAGGCAAAACAAAATGTTAATTAGCAAAAGAGTTGCAAAAAGGCACCAAATTCTGGTTGCTTGATAACATCAATATGAGCCTTCTGGAGCACTGCCCATTAAAGCAGTTTTTAAGTGTTATTGCAAAATATGTCTTTTTTTATATTTAATTTTTTTCGCTTTTTTAAGCTGTTGACAAAACGAAAGAACATTTTTTTAAGTGAATGGACTTACATGCAGGAGTAAATGCTGAATTTTCGCCTCTCTTCCCTTTTGCACTTCTTGGGCCTGAGTTGAGTAAGCCTTGGGTATTCCCTCCAACTCGTACAAACTCATGATTATTCGCTGAGGTTAACTTTGACTAAAGTTGATAAGCTCGCAAGTTCACTTGACAAATTCACATCGACTAAGGTGGGACGACACAAGATCAACAAAACTCGCAGGATCTTCCACTCATGAGACTTTCCTGCAAGTATTTACGATCAGAGTGGGACATGCATGAGACTTGCAAGGCACACCAAATGAATTCTAAGCAATGTCCTCATTTTCTCTATGAAAAAGCCACTCGAAGCGCTATTTAACTGTGGAAAATGCCAAAATTGCTCCCTTCGTAAAACAAATGGGCTATGCGACCTAAATACAAAAAATGGTGTAAAAACAACACTCAATGCACCCTTTTGGATTTCCTTTTTTCCAAGTGTCTTATTTTCTCATTTTGGCTCCTCAGAATACGGTAAATGGGATAGCTCATTGATTACCATCTATAGAAATAAGCCTAAAAAACGCCGCTCGCCTTTATTTGTCACGAGCAAAACTGCAAAGACAAAAAGACGATCCGAAAAAATTACAGTAAAGTAAAAATATTGAATAATTTAAAAATTAATTGAAATTAATTGAAAAGCAATTGCCACTCTTTAAATACTGTTTTTTTTCTTTTTCGCATCGCCCTTCCGAATGATTGTTTATTTACTTAGCTATCAGTATTCACGAATTATCACGAAAACACGATTGACTGTTTTTGCTTTGGATTGGAGTTCAACTGCGATGCCAAAAGTTCCAGAGCGGTAAGTGCATTTCTTTCTTTCTGTCTGTCAAAAGAAGAGACAAGAGTTGCTAATCCTTTTCTCTTCTTTTGCAGATAGATAAAAATGTCCAAGTTGGGAGCCGCGCGATCTTTAGCGAAATACGCCGTTTCGTTTGGGGCTGGTTTGTCCGTGGGCTACTTTTACGCCGATTTCACGCTAGACGACTACCTTATAAAGCCCCCGACTTTCGCCAACTTGGAGCCCCGAGCGAAGCCGAAATCCTACAATTTTGAGTGGGGCCCGGTGACAAAATGGGACTACGATTGGGACCAGCGCCATTACAAGGAGCTCAAGCCCAAAGCGACGCGGCATTTACTTCTCATTCGCCACGGGCAGTACAATCTCACGGGGAAAACGGATGAGGAGCGATCTCTCACCGAATTGGGTCGCGAGCAAGCACTTTTGACCGGCAAGCGGCTCGCGGAGCTGAACCTGCCCTACACTTCGCTGGTCTGCTCCACCATGACCCGAGCCCAGCAAACTAGCGGCCTCATCCGGCAAAATTTGCCTGACAGCCTAGATGTGAAGCCGAACGATCCGATTTTGGTGGAAGGCGCTCCATACCCACCCGAGCCGAAATCCGGGAGGTGGAATCCGGAGAACAACTACTTTTCCGATGGCGCTCGCATCGAGGCTGCTTTTCGCAAATACTTTCATCGGGCGGATGTAGACCAGGAGAAGGATAGCTTTGAAGTGATTGTTTGCCATGCCAACGTGATCCGTTACTTTGTCTGTCGTGCTCTTCAGCTGCCGCCAGAGGCCTGGCTGAGGATGTCACTCAAGCATGCCTCTGTCACTTGGGTGTCCATACGGCCAAGTGGCAACGTGTCCGCGAGAGCCATTGGTGACGGGGGACATATGCCTCCCGAAAAACTCACTACCATGTGAACCCATTCTAGTTCATTTACGCTTTTTACCCACACAATTATGATCATCAGGTGACGCTGTAGTTGAACCATTCTTTGAGAACTCTCTGAAGTTTGCTCCAAACTCTGAGTAATAAATTTGATCGGACAAGTTTTTTAACCACGATAAGCCGTGCTTAATGTCATGTTTTACGTGGGTTTTTTTGTGAGAACAAGTTTTCTTTGAAATTCTCTGAATAGGCTTTAGTTAAAAAGTGACCCTCTTCAATATTTGCTGTCAAATTCCGCTTCAAAAACAATTACCTCAAATTAGCTACTCTCTATTTTGGGTTGTTGAAAAAGTATGTCCACCTAAATCCCTTTTTTTACTGAAGAGTTTATTTGTCATCCTTTTTCTACTGTCATTACTAAGGGAAGATCTAAGTATGCTAGGCATCGGTATGAGGAATAGGATTCTGTAGCAAATCATACACTCTTAATCGCAGTTATTGCCGGTAGAGGGCTCTCTAGTCAATTCTCTTCTCTTTTTTTGAAATAGCACGGTGCGCCACCTACCTGAATAATATGGCAATTTTATCGCGGAATCATCGCGTTATCAAACGAATACTCTTAGTTTTTGGATTATGGTGCAGAATTTCCAAAGTCACCGCTGAAGTTGTAATAATAGCACATCAATCTATTCTCCGTTTATATTCGTTTATTATTTTTTGCAGTTGGGAGCTGTACACCCCCTGTGGTCGTCCCATGTCTCAAGCTCCGTTTGTTGCCTTCAAAGTCCCCTTGTCAGAGGTAAGTGACTTGAACCATAATATTTTTTCTCGTTTTGTTGAAAGACATGAGAGATGGGTATTTTTTGTTTCCAAATTTGAATTGCTAATGAGCGAATTCTTTTGAATGAGTTAGATTTTATGGGAAACGCAATGTAGCTAGCTTTGCAGTTGTTCGGTGCTTCAAACCAATGTGCAAAATGGTGTTAGTGCACCTTTGAAATTGATTATCGTTGGCTAGAAGAGTTGTAAATCTTGGAATGTTGTAAGCTCAAAATTAGAGATGACAAATTCACTTCTGTGCAATTATGGCTATTTGAATGAATTTTCTTGTCGGGTCTTTCTTGAGTAAATGGCGCTAATTTTAACACAAGACGAAGCTGCGAAAATTAGCATGCGGGTCCACTCAAAAATCAACAGCTTGTGCCCACCGCGCCGGTCAAACAGCCCAGGTCACTTTCGATAAATCAAAGATGGATGACGCTCGAATCTGACCATCAAATGGTATTCGAATGCCGCGCTCCACTATGGGAATTGTGAATTGCCAGTGTGGCATTGCTCAGCAGTGCTAATTCAGTTTTCGACCAGATTCTCCTCACCGTGCTATCGGAGCGATTTCTGCTGGTTTTAATTGTTTTGACGCTCTTGGTGACATTTTCTCACGTAGCAGTGCGTTGTCTAGCGCATTTTTGCCGCATTCTTGCTCTTGCCTAAAATAAGCCAGAGAATTTAGGTGGAGGAGGAGGAGGAGGACAGCAGTGCACTAAATGAGGAGGATACGCAATCTTGTGGCAGCCCTTGGAATCCTTTGATGATTTAGGTAGAGCCACCTTTCCTGTGGCTTTAAAACTTTCCTCTAAATTGCGCATTAGCTTGAAATATGGTTTGGTAGCACTAGCTAATTTTTATATAAACATTCAAAGAGAATAGCGGAATTTGCATACTATTTATTTGCAGTCCCTCCTAGGGTGTGGGTAATTAATCGTGTAGATTTTTCTGTTGTTATTTTTGAAACAATCAGGCGCCACGGGGAGCGTTTGAGAATTCCTGATTAGCTGAATTTCAGCCATGGATGCTTGGCTCAAAGGAAATATCGAATAGCAACATTATTTTTAGCCCTTCGTTTTTTACGTGGCCTCGAGCATCATCGCATTGGAGTGAAAGCTGCTCTCAGGTAAAGGCCAAATTGACATTTCCTCCATTTCAACCTTCATCGGCAGATTTGTCACTTTAAAAGCCATCATTGAATTAGCTCCCCTCTCCGTCAGGGGTTTATTGGATATTTTGCTAATTCATCAATTGCGTGCTGCTACAATTGAGCCAACTAGTTCATGTTGGGCGGGTTCATGAGCTCTCATGTGAAAACGTAACTGAGCCCCGATCACCTAAATAGAGAACTTTCGAAAAAGAGCAGGCCATTTTACAATGCAACAGCTATTGCATAGTGTGAGTTTGCTTTTTTCTTTAAGCATGTTCAGATGAACCGACTCTTAGAAAGCCCAGCTCGCGTGCAAATAGCACTAAGCATATGGTTTTTGTTCTAAATGGGAGCTCAGTTGTCTGTATCGTAAAAGAGGACTCATTTACATTATTAGATGGGATAATGCCATGCCCGCAATGTTATTATGTCCGTGATTTGGGGACCCAACCGACCATTCCACTATGTGCATTAAGGACACTACTCGTACATCTTTTGCATGGTTGTAAAATTATGATGCATTTTTCTCGTTATGTTCCTGCGCATTTCGCTCCTCTTAGCTGTTCTTGCTGTGCGGCTTTCTAATTTGTCTTCATCTACTACAGGGGCTCGAGTGGCTCAGGTATTTCGACAAAATGCCCCGGATTATGAAGCTTGGGCTCAAATCCCTCAACTGTATTCTGACCACGCAATCCCCCATTATTTTCCATAATTTTTCCTCGGCCAGCTATAGCATGATACAGCTTTCGAATTATCGAGAGTTGAGAACCACGGTGGTAGTTTTCTCATTCTGAGGCTCATGTAGGTCACACACATCCTCTGGCACTCATGAATTTTTCATGGTGGTATGACCTATAAATTGATTAGATAATATAGGAGCTCTCGTTGTCAATTTGCTAGAAGATGATTTATTTTGGCCGTGCTTGGATATTTTGGCACACAGTCAGTGTTGCTAGATTACTCAGTCCAATGAATGATCCTCAAGTATTTCGTCCTCGTTTTCTTCCCTTTCCGCCTCACTTTCGTCGTCCTCCAGAGGCCACAGCTCAGACTCCAAAATTGCATCGACCACTCTGAACACTTGGTTAAATTCGGAGAGGACACAGACATCACATTTGAGAGTCATGAGCGGTCCAATGTCGGAAAGTAGCGGGTCCATCAGCTCAGAGGTGCCCGCCATCCCCGAGGCCATCAAGGCCCCTGAGGCCACTATCACTGCTTCACTGAGGCCAGGGTAGGGTATCCTTGTGGCTGCTCCCGAGGACAGCCGCTTCTGATGCCGCTTTATTGACCGATCGTGAATTTTGGCCTCCGCTGGACGATTCACCCTTTCATGAATCATTGACCTTAGCCTCGAGAAAAATCTGCTGAGTTTGGCCAATTTGGTCGGTTTCTCGTCTTTGTCCGTGAAGTCTTTCGATGAAGTTGGGCTCTGAAAAACATGCACTTTTCTATTTCTGCCTATAGGTTTCAACAATTGTGAGCGTTTGTGTGATATATTTCCCTTGATAGTGAGAGCATGAAAACATAATTCCAATTTACTGCGTTCATTGCGTTGCCATATTTCATGGACTTATAAAAGGATATTGGCGTGACGAAAATTTATCTGCTTTGATGATGATGCTTCATATCATAGTTTCATTTATGATGTCGCAAATCGGCTCTGCGAATACGAAATGAGTTGTTGTCTTCCTTGAAAAAACCTTGCCTTTTCCAACAGACAAACACCTGCTTAGCTAGGTAAAAAAGACAACTGTGTCAAAGGCCTTTTACGTGTTTGTTATGTTCCAGCAAAGGATGTGCAAAATTGATTTTGTCAGTGAATAGGATTTTTGTTCGGTTTGAAGTTAGCTTTTCATCTTTTCCCCAGCAAACAAAACCATGCTTCCGCTGCTTTGCAGTACATGGTATGCTTTATACGTAGGGCATATTTTTGATCTACCCCAGTCACTTTTATTAGAAAGCAGCATTAAAATGGCTGGCAATTTCAGCTAGGTTTAGCGGCCATTTTCGACGTTTTTAATGCAAAAGTTTTAAAAATCTAACCTCAAGACCACAGTATCCCAAGAACTTGTGTAATGACTCGGAAATACACACGCAACTTTGGCGGTGGCAATACAACCTTAGAAAATTACTACTCATATACAATTTTACGAGTGGTCATGACATGAGAACGAGAGTTTTTTCATGACATCTCATCTCAGTTCTTTTAGCAGTTGGAAAATAGCTCCAATAATGGCCGAAAGTAAGATACTCCTGCTGCTCCCGTTTCGCCGATAAATGCAGTCGAAGGTTTCTTAATTATCCCGAGTGCTATCATTCTGGACTTTTCTCTCATTTTCCTGGCTAGCTTGCAGGATACATTTCAGAGTGTTTTACCTGAAAAGAGAGGTCGGTTTCATCGTCTCTCCTTATGAAGCAAATTAGTCCTGAAGTATCAATGGGAACCACAAGAATGGGAGGCTTCAAAGCCTTTCTTCGAGCGGTCTGAAAGAAAAACAAGGTCAATATATTTAAAGCACCAAGCAGCGACAAGAAAGATCGATCATGAAACTTTTTAGATGGCAACTGTGAGAAGCTTCTCTTCTTTTTGATGAATGAAACGAAGCAATGCAATAAATCTAGCGTTTAAACAACATTATGCATAATGTCAAGTCTGGCTGCCAATCTAAGAGGTGTATTTTTGCTGGTATGAAAATTTGCTTTGTATCCGGTGCTTGCCAAGTATCGCATCAAGAGGGCAAAAAAGCAAATACCCTAGACATTTTTGCAAAGCATGCTTCGTACTTTTCCTCAGAGCTGTGTAAATACACTGAAGCTCACTGTAGCAGCGCTTGCTTGACCGAAGCAATACAGCATGCGAAAAATCCATCTTACCTGGTCTTCCTGAAACTGTCGCAGAATTTTGTTTCTGTCTCTTGCCAGCAATTCTAGTTCCAGGGCTGACATCTTGTAGAACATTTTTCTAGCTAATTAACATCCGCCTGGCTTTTTTCTCAGCAAAAAAGCCAGGAATTTGAACGGAGAAGTTCGATCCAGTCGTCATTGGTTTGCCTGCAATAGCCAAAGTTTTCTTACTTTCTTCCTACTCCATACGGCTAGCATATTGAATTGAGGACCCATTTTTTCACCCCACAATATATCAATCTTCGAAATGTGAACAGCATTATCGAATTGAAAGAGTTCATATATTGGTAGGGTTCTTAAAGTAAAATGGACCACATTCGGGTGCGCCCATATTTTTACTGAGGCCTTTTAGGCTCAATGGTGACCGTTAAAATCTGAAATGCACCTAGGTGAATTGATTCCACAAAATTCATCGAACTTGATTGAAGTTTACCACCACTTTAGTCCAGTAGTGCCATTTATTTTCAAAAGAAAGTTAACTGCAGAGTAAATATTTAGGCCTGTTAACGTCTTCATGTCGCACAGATCAGTATGGTCTTTTCTTTGGGAAGATATTTTTGGAGAGGAAATGCTTGCCAATGCATTTTTTGAGATCTCCAAAGAATGCCTGAAGAGCCCTTGGTAAGCAAATAATAATTGTTGTTACTAGTATTTCTTCAGCACATGATAATATTTATGGCCTTTGCTAGTCCATTTGGTCAACAACAACTTGTAATTGAGTTAGACAAGGCTGTGCCAAAAGGTGCTTTGCCAGGTAGACCCATATTATCTGGCCCATTATTATTACCTGTCTCCATAAGCTTCCTAAAGTGTAGACGATATGATGGCAACACTCTTCCATGACCAGCTTAAGAGCACCAAGCCTTCCTTTTTTGCTGCTAGTGCTTTCACATTGTTTTGAGTGGATTTGATTTTGGTATTCAGACCACGCGGCGCTGTCTGCCTTACGACTAGCTACAATGTAGGCTTGAATAGGATACTTGTAGCTGCGAAAGGAGAAAGTTGCGCGCTAGGAGGAATCGCCCAAACGGCTTTCAAAGGTTGAGAACAGTCATGCAGTTTGGGCTTGATGAACTCAATTAATTGGACAATGAACTGATTAAACAACATACTACGCCAATTGATTTTTTTTCTGTTGTTCAAACACGCCGGAGCAATGCTTGTTTGGCTTGTAAAGTTCACAATTGCCCCCGTAGTTTATATACATGCTTTGTGCTAGCAGAATTTACACTTTTGACGGTGATTTTTTATGCCATTCTTCGGCTTGACTCTTGACTTTCAGAATATTCTTTGCTTTCCTGCAGCTTCTGTAAATGTTTTATTGAGCGCTACGTAATTATGCGGTATAAATGTGGTGTGTGGTCACTGTTCCAGTGCTGCAACGATACCAGTAATGTCCTGTTCATGTACGCCTCAAACTCCTTAGGAAAATGCACGAAAAACACCTCAAGGAAAGGAGAAAAATTGTCTTATGACAAGCGCCAGCTGATACTAAAAAAATCAGATCGACTTTAAGCCAACTAGAAAGTAAACAAATATAATTTGGGCAACTAAGCACTCCGCATTTTAGCCATTTTGAGCAAAATCACTAGTTAAATTTCATCTCTTATCAAAGAAACGTGATGAAAGATAGTTTGTTTTCAAATATGCTGAAAACCATGCGACAAAATAGCAAAAATTGCCATGAAAAACGCCGCTCGGCCCCAAGCTGAACTCGTAGAGTAACAGCCTGCAACAGATTCACTTTTCCTTATGGCAATTTTTTCCATACCTTAAGGCATTCTTATGCCCTGTTCATGTATTAAGAATGCCTTAAGGTATGGAAAAAATTGCCTTAAGGAAAAGTGAATCTGTTGCTGACTGCTACTCTACGAGTTCAGCTTGGGGCCGAGCAGCGTTTTGAATGGCCATTTTTGCTATTTTGTCTCACGGTTTTCAGCTTTTTTCAAAACAAACTAGCTTTCTTAACGTTTCTTTGATAAGAGTTGAAATTTAACTATTGATTTCTCTCAAAATGGCTAAAATGTGGAGTGCTTAATAGCCAAAATTAGATTTGTTTACTGTCAAGTTGGCTTAAAGTCGTTCTGATTTTTTTAGCATCAGCTGGCGCTTGTCATAAGACAATTTTTCTCCTTTCCTTGAGGTGTTTTCGTGCACTTTCATAAGGAGTTTGGGGCGTACATGAACAGGACATTAATACATGAACAGGGCATAAAAGCAGCTCCTTCTTCAACTCTGCAGGTTTTTCTTTCATTCCCCTCTCAGCGAACAAGGGAAATTCGTCATTTTACAGGAGCTAAAAATGCCACATCTTTGATGCCTCAGTAGAATTTGTGCAACACGATGCTTTCTAGCAATCCAAGCACGCCCAACTATGTTAATTGGATCGACTAAATTAATTTGTGCTTTCCATTTTCTGGGGCATTTTTACATGCATGTGTTGCCGATCGTTTTATTTTGACTCTTGGCTCCTTCAAAATACATATCGTGTGTTTTTTGTCTTGGCAGTGTGCAGATGGAGTTTGCATTTATTATTCATCGTGCTCTTGAGAAAATTGCACAGTATTTTAACGTAAATATTGCATGGTGAAATTCCCCTTTCTCAACCACATTTAGCATACGTATGTGTTGTTTTGCAGTTGTAAAGTGTATGGCATATGAAATTGTGCAACTTTGTCGGTTTTCGTAATGTGAGCCGGGAAAGGATGCAATTCTTGCGCGTTAAGTAAACTATCTTAACTTAACTGCAAAGTCCTCAAAGTTTAGCCAACTTTTGTAAATATGGACTTGCTTTTCACGATAACTGACACACAATTTGCTCGCGTTTTCTCCCGTTGCAACTTGCGTTTTTGCCTTTCAACATAATTTCGAGGATGGTTTTTTATTGCATGTCATAAGCTGAGCTCGCACTCCTTCGGTTTGCTGTCGCTTGGCGTGTCTTATGACATTTCAATCCAAGATGGACCTTGGCACCCTCGATTTTAGATGAGAAATTATTATCTCGTGGCAAAGTCACCGTGGACATCTTAGCGTACAGTGGTCTCAGAAGGAAATTCGACCGTGTTGAGATCAATACTACACTTGCCGTGACTATTGATATATGGCTTAGCACAGAATTTGCAGATAGGGGCTCATTATCTTCCGCGTCTTTGATCGTGGCATGCTTACGGTTGTGATCGCTTCTTATATACTGACATCGCAACCTCGTCAGTAAATAAGAACCGATCACAACCGCAACCATGCTACGATCAAAGACGCGGAAGATAATGAGCCAGGATCGAGTGCATAAACTCTTTTTGCGTGCACTTCTTCTGAGAAAGCAGGCTCTTTCTCCTAGCTCGGGGAGGGCTCCGTTCCATGTTATTTCATTATGATTGCAAGCTAAGCTGAGAAGCTTGGGTAGCAGAATTCCCTAGATCTTTGGCATCGAATATTCAAATGCAACGCTTTTCGGCTGAGACCGAGCCTTTTCCCAGCCTTTCAGGAGGGCATTCATGTGCAAAGCCCTTCGCTTTCTCTAATACATATTCTAATTGAATACTCAACTGAAGTCTCCTCCCTGTTTGCGCGCTATCATACGCGACTTTCTATGCAAGATTATGCTAAAAGGCACCTCGATACTCCCGTGGGAATATGACAGCAGACCAAACTTGAAAGAGGCAAGTTTAGCTCAAATATTTGCCTACAGAGATCGAGTCAGCAGCCCCAAATTGCTGTGGCTTTTTTGAGCTCCTCTTTTTCTCATAGCCATTCTCGCCTTTGAATGGAAACTTGGCTAATTTTGTCATTTGTAGCATATTTCGTGACTTCACCTGCTGCGGTTTTTAATTTGACTCTGCCCATTGTGCTGACACAGCTGGAATGAAAAGACGTGAAGAGCAGCAGCAGCAGTGTGCCGGTCAAAGGCTTTTTAAAAGCAGGTGGTGCATGTCCAATTCCAATAGGCGAATTATTAAGAAATAGTTTTCGTGCGTCCACCAGTTGTTGTAGATCTGTGTTGAAAATAGCGGAACTTTAATCCGTTTCTAATGACTCAAGAATTCGTCAGCAGCAGCTCAAAGCTATGACGAGATTACTGAATTATTTCTGCCCAAAAATCCGTCAGTTCAGGTTTGCCTGCAAGGAGTCTTTTGAACTGGAGAAAAGTGGTCCAAAAAGGATATAAAAGGGCCGGGAAAAATGCTGGCTATGAGAGCCATGTCAAAGTGTCTCATTTTGACCACCTCGATGTTTTCAGTTTTCCTTGTGAATGGGCTCGTGAGAATTAATTTAGTCCTCCTCGAATGATGGTGAAAATAAAGGGACAGACAGCAGTTTCTTGACAACTTTATAAAGCCACCTGTCAACCGCATCTAATGGGTCAATATTTGGCCAGCGTCGCGCTGTTCAATGACCTTTCATTTGGGACGCATCTTCAAAAGGTTCTCCTGTCTTTTGCAGGTGAGCATTTATCAAGATGCCCAGGATTTTGTCCAAATCTGAACCTGCGAGCTGTTATCGGTTGCATCAAATCCAGTCCGTGGCTGAGCGAATTTTGAGCGGACACAATAGGCTCGTTTGGAGCCAACGAACCAGGCAATTAATCTGATGGCTAATTTTGCTTCCTACCTAAGTTTTCAATGCTAGGTCGAATCGTTCAAAGCTCCGCCTCGAAAGCATCTATTTCGGCCTCTGCGAGTTGGACGCTGTGCTGACAAATTGGAGAGAGATATCGAAAAAGATTCATATTCAATCCACGCAAGAAGCGAGGGCCAAGCGCCATTTTTTCTCCGAGTTGGGCCGTGATTTGGCTGGCTTCGACTCGTTTCTGGCTGACTTGAGCCTTTTGAAGGCCCACTTGTTGTCGGCCTTTCTGCAGCCGCTGATTGATGCGTTTCCGGTCAGACTTCCTAATGAAATAGTGCACAAAATCTGGACTCTTGGCCAACCTCAGCTCACTTTTCCGGTGGCCTTTACCAACCTCGTGGAAGCCAGAAAGTTTTTGCTGCTCCTCAAGACGACTGTTCTCTCCGTCTATAACTTGGCCTTTAAAGGGATGTAGCAGAAGAAAACGGAGCACTGTGGGAAAAGTTGACTTTATTAGCGCTTTCCAAGATTAAGAGCAGCAATTTGTTCAATGAGCAAAGTTTTCAATTTTATTCGGCGCTTGCACGCAGCAATTCTGGCATTTGCAGAATACTTTTTTTACATCCTGTTTGGTAGACAAAAATAGCCTTTTGGGAATCTTGGCCTTTTTCTCAGTGGTAGCCGAATGATTTATTGTGAGAATTTTTTCTCGTGAAAGCGGCCAATTTTCATGCAGAATGCTTCTTCAAAAATTTGGTCCCCATGCGGCATTTACATAGCTTAGTTTATAAGAAAAGTTCCCCACAGTGCATGTCATCGCGGCATTTTTCAGGTAAACCTGTGGGCTCGAGCTCTCTCAGCCAATTGATCGAGTCCTGCGCCAAGTACTTTAAATCCATCGATGGCCTCGAAGTTTCGCAATTTGATAGCCGCCAAGCTGGCTCTCCAAGGCTCCTCATTGCGAGAATTGGAGGCCAAAATGAGTCTGGTCGCCGGGCCCAATCCAATTCGGCCCTTTCGAATCACCCTCCCTTGGGACGATAGTCGTAGCTTTCCCCGTCATTTTGACACTGACGACCGATTTTTACCATCTGTTGTAAAAGATGGCAAAAAGCTGGCCTTTGACCTTCCGCGAGCGGCCTTCATCGGGGAGGTGATCAAAGTGGGCCTACGCCAAGACCTCCACTCTTACAAGGTACTACTTCTACTGAATAACAGTGAAGATGTGCTTTTTTGACTCATTTGCCGTAGTGGCACCGAAACGGGCTTTTCCCGGAAATGCGAGGTCAGCCTTCCAAGGTGTTTGTCGAATTCAGCTCGCCAAATGTGGCCAAGCCTTTTCACATGGGCCATTTGCGGTCGACTATTGTGGGAAATTTTGTCGCCAACATCCACGAGGCTTTCGGCCACGAAGTGGTCAGAGTCAACTTTTTGGGCGACTGGGGCACCCAATTCGGCTTCTTGGCCTGCGGCCTCCGAAATACCGAGGATCTGGACCAATTACTGGGTAAGGCTGATCCCCTACACGAGCTCTACAAGGTCTACGTGGAGGTGAACAAATTGGCCTCTATTGATGCCTCTGTGGCTGAGGCAGCAAAAGCCAAGTTTTCTCTGCTGGAATCCGGTGATCCAGAGCTGAGGCTTCAATGGCAGAAAATCAGGCGGATCACCGTTGACGAGCTGGAAAAAGTTTACTCTCGTTTGGGCATCAAGTTTGACCTCTATCATGGCGAGGCCATGTATGGCGATCTCGAGGTACAGTGCCAGAAAAAACGAAAGCTCTTGTTAGCATTTCCGGCTTAATTGGGTAGAATTAGAGCAATTAATTTTCATGTTTGCTTCCCTTCTTCGCTACTTTTGCCTCTTAATCAGCCTTGGCAGTGAGGAATGCTTGGACTGCTGCAGTATCTCAAAAATGTTCAGCTTTCGTACGTGATGTGCAGCGGGGGAGAGCTACTATTTTTAGCTTCTTCCGA
This sequence comes from Paracyclopina nana, assembly GCA_019096065.1. Taxonomy (NCBI): domain Eukaryota; kingdom Metazoa; phylum Arthropoda; class Copepoda; order Cyclopoida; family Cyclopettidae; genus Paracyclopina; species Paracyclopina nana. The sequence goes on along the minus strand of JAGUCH010000001.1, from coordinate 9,321,616 downwards.
TATCATTGTGTCCATGATGTCATGTGATCCAACTTTCAACTTGTCCATCACGTCAAATTTGAATGGAATAATTGTCCGGCTACTTTTGCTTTCTGACACTGTACTTCTGACCAAGACTCGGACATCAACATTGAACCTTTTGAACAAGATTGGCCTATTGAAAAATCTCGATGATGGCCGCCGTGTGATTGATTTGGACGATAACAATAGACGAGTGGCGATAACCAAATCAGACGGCTCCAGCCTTTATGTGACGAGAGACATCGCCGCTGCACTCGATAGGTACATTACCTACTACACCATATAACTTTTCTCAACTACTGGGAATTAGCATACTATATTCTTCATCTTGGGAAATAGTTCGGAATTGTGTGCCTTTGTCTCTTCCAGGCTTCACTCGGCTGGAGAGCAGCCGTGCAAACTTATGTATGTCGTTGAAAATGGACAAAGCCACCATTTCGAAAACCTTTTCGCCATCGTGTCCAAGCTGCTAAACCAGTCGGGGGCGGACGCTGGGAGCAAGTGCCAATTTCAGCATGTAAAATTCGGTCGCATTCAAGGCATGAGCACTCGTCGGGGAACGGCTGTCTTCCTCAAAGACATCTTGGACGAGGCCAGGGACAGAATGCGCGAAAAAATGCTTGCGACCTCCACAACTAAGGTGGCATCTGGCGCCGATTTTGATCAAGTGTCTGATCGGCTGGGCATCTCGGCCGTCTTGATAAATGACCTGAAGCTGAAGAAAACCCAAAACTACGAGTTTTCGTGGGACGCGGCTCTCCAGAACACCGGAAACTCGGGCATCAAACTGCAGTACACGCACAGTCGACTTCACAGCCTCATTGAGGCCAATCATCATCTACTTCGAGATTTGCATGTTGAAAATGTGGGCAGCTTCGAGTGTTTGAGAGAGCCAGAGGCCATTCAGTTGGTTTTGAGGCTTTCTCAGTTCGATGAAAGGCTCCGTGAATCCTACAGACTGGTTGAGCCTTCCATACTCGTCCACTACCTCTTTGGTCTCTGCACAGACACATCAAAGGCCATCAAAGTGCTGAAAGTGAAAGGAGAAGAGCAAGAATGTGCTTTTCTCAGGCTCTGCATGTTCAAAGTGGCCAAAAACGTGCTTAATTTCGGCATGTCAGTCCTGGGAGTTGAGCCGCTGAATGAAATGTAGCTTTTGGCAGATTCAGAACTACTATACTGCAGTGTGCGTCAACAATCAATCATCTGAATAAAGGAATAGTGGTGTGTTCTTTGGATTATTTATGGTACAAAGTGCATAACTACGCATATCCATCTTTCATGTCTAAATTATGCCGCTTTCGCATCTCATGCTTGATGGACGTGGATGATTCTAGCATGCAAAGTGACTGATACTATGACTAATTGCGGCTAAACAAGCATGTAACACTGATTTTCCACGTGTCTTCTCCCCATAGCAACTGCACTCCAAGCATGACTACAAATTTCGGTCAAGTAATGGTCAAAGGTGGACATTGGACGGAATGAGGAGACAATTTCCAAAATTGAGCTTGGTGATTGACCTCACCAACACGGATAGGTACTACGATGCCTCGAAAATGGACTTCCAGCGCACCAAGATACCGACCCGAGGCCATGCCATCCCAGACCATCGGGTTGTAAATGAGTAAGATACTAACCTTTTCAGCATACTATGATAAAAGTTGCTCTTTTCAGATTCAATAGGGTAGTGGACGATGCTCTAGCTATCGATAAAGGTGAGTGAAAAAAAGGAAAAATATTTTTGACAGCGGTGGGATTCGAACCCACGCCCTTTCGGACTGGTGCCTAAAACCAGCGCCTTAGACCACTCGGCCACGCTGCCTCTCATGTATGTGGATCTTCGATATAGCGCTTGAGATTCCCCAATGCATGCGTGCGTGCGTATTTTAATAATGAAAAATTAAAGAAGGATGCCATGTAACATTGAAGAGCTACATTTGTGAGATTGACCAAAGATTAAAAGGTTGAAAAGAGGTTTCGCGTTGTTTTAAAATTGTTCCCACAGCTTTCCCACACCTGCATGAGATTCAAAAGTGCGCGGGAAGATAAAAGTGCTCTCTGCTTATCAGCATATGAGGGCTTCTTTTCCTCTACAATGCAATGCAAGTAATTCCGCTAATCTCAACAATTTCGCAGCACACGTTCATGAGTTGGCTGGCTACCTAAGTAGCCGAGATTTGCTCACGCTGAGCACATAAACTTAACAAATTTGAGAAGGTCACTTTGACCGAATTCCTGCTTATCTTCAATATCTAATTTTGGATTGCAGATGCGCTTATAGGAGTTCACTGTACCCACGGAGTGAATCGAACAGGATACCTGATTTGCAGGTATTTGATACAATGTCACAATTGGGAACCCGCCAGGGCAATCGATGGTAAAACGCTCACTTTTCAAGCTTAATGCCCAATTTGGCCATGATTTTATCAGAATTGTGTCGCGGGCACACCATAGATAGGGAAAATTATGTCTCCGATTTATTGAGGGCTTCCTGGAGGAGCAAACGTTCCTCATCGGCCTCAAGGAGAGGCATTCAGCATACCGCGAGCAACTAAGGTCGCACTGGGACAAATGTCGCAACTTATGCCTTTCAATGACAAACGTGAACCATGTCACGTTGTGCTAAAACACTCTTCTACTTCAAGAGCAAAAATTATAAAACATACCATCTCCGAATTCCTCCCACACTCTGCTATTTTCTACTCGAAATGGGTGGCTACAAAGCTTTAAAATAGTTGGAGCTTTTACCATTCAAGCACCTATTAAAACTCAGTTTGAATTGAAAACGTGCTCGCCATATTTCGTACTTTGAGCAAAAAACGTACTTTCTTCCAAGCGCGTGTCAACATTCCTGTGTTCCACGTGAATCAATACAAAAATACAATTTCTGATTGAATGCATCGATTGACCCAGAAGAAATAAATCGATGTCCTCATGATTCGTGAGCGTCACTGTGAGCCAGAGTTTCATCATCCGTTGTTCTATTTCCGCAAGGATTGCGTTAGCAAGTCAAGGCTTTTTCTGTTTACAAGGATCTGTTTTGATGGAGCTTTGACACATGTACTATTTGTCGAGGCAACTCGCAGGGTTTGTAAATAAGGATTATGCCAGCTACATATGCATAATTACATCCGTATTACGATACGATTCTACCGAAGGCCTAATGAACAGGATCTTGATACCTTCTTGGAGAAGCCAATTAGGTTATTCTAAGATTAGCCTTAACCTTTCAAAGTGGCTTTCTCTTAAAGCTCAAATTAGCTTGTTCGTCCAAAAAAGAAAAAGGGACATTCCAAAAATGTTTATTTTTCTCCCCCAATGACGTCTGTATTTGCATTCATTTAGCTATTTAAAACATTTGTTTATCATCCCGCCAAGCGTCATCAAGTCAATCTTTATGTATTTTTATTGGCTTTTGCGTATAGCTAAAAGGAAAATGTGCTAGAATATGTATGAACTACGCTGAAAATACCATATTTCTAATTCTGGTGCATTGGCTCTAAGCTAAACCTACTGCCGTATTGCATCCTTAAGCTTTTCAAAAGCTGTTCACAAGTTTTTCAACCTCTACTTTTGAAAGTCCAAAGTTTTAAAGTACTTATGTTTTGTACGTAATCTGATTGCCTTGCATTCCGGTCCGTAGCTTATGCTCATCATAAATAGCAACTGAGCCTTTTTGATAGAAAGGTGCTTTTGTGCATTGAATGAAATGGATTGTACCAATAAATTACTCGAAGGTTGATTGTATATTTGTATTTTGGGCGTAGCGTATGACTCAAGGTAGGCAAAGGAATGTACTGTTTATAAATCTGGAGCAAAAGCAGACTTTTGCGTCAAAATTCCACAACAGATGCAATTTTAGGATTAATACTGAAAGATCAATCTTATAATTACTTTGATTTCTTTAATAATTAATTGCCCAAAGAAAACATTTGTAAAACACAGGATGCTCTAAGACAAATTGAAAATTGAAACTGTACTTGCTTAAAAGATGCTTTGATTTCCACAGTCATCTTTAATTTGATTGAAGTCTACGCTACGTTGGATTTTCCTATCCAATTGTAGTCCATTTTTTAGGGGGGACATGATATGTTTGTGGCTTTAGGCGCCCCTGCAGTATGGTCATCTTTTTTATTGACCTGTACATTTGGTTCTGCCAATTTGTGGCCTAAAATGTCGTTCATGAAGAGTGTAGCTATTTATAAGGTAGGTATAAGATGCAAATTGTTGGTGCTTTCTAACGCAACCAACTTTTTTATGGTGCCTTAGGCAGAGCCAGGGGGTAAAATGTGCAATCAAATATTTTGGTGATGTGGGAGCTTTTCATGAGCAGCAAGAGCTCTTGCCTGAATATGGGCCTCGTGAGTTGCGTTGAGCAACGAAGCAGTTGGCGGGGGGAAAGTATAAAAAGCGATAGAAAGACCGGACATTATCAGTTCGCTCGACTCCACCGATTCATAGACGCGCAAATGAGAATGGAACGAAGGCATCTTTTTCGCAACATTGTCAATGTAGGTATAGCTTACTACTGAATGAAGGTAGCACTTAAAATTATTAAAGATTCCTGGGAATTGCCACAAGCCTCATTCATGAAAAAGCTTGCTTTGAAGGGAAGAAAAAGAGCACGTGTAATGCTTCTTCGCACGTCAGCACCACCCACAATAAATGGCCGTGCGACAACAGAAAAGCCTCTTTGCAAAGGTCACTGCTACTCATTCTGCAATTAATTCATTTGGCTTTTCAGCTCTCCGTCCTGGCCCTCATTTTTGGGCCCAGCAGTAGCGCCTCCAGGTTTCTGAGGTCTGATCGTGCCAGCCTTGACGACATTTGTTGTCCCACCGAGCTCACTTCAAATCTGCGTTTTGGACCACTATGGCGCAATCAGCAGCAAACCGCATTTGTAAGCAAGCTTTATGATGCTACTTTTACGAGAGGCCACCATTCATGAGTGGCCAAGCCATTCCAAAGAAAGTGTGTGTGTGTGGTCGTGTGGCATAAATATAGGCACTTGTTCTCTGGTAGAAGTTAGGCCCTGGAGCTTCTAATGAAGTCTTCTTCCAGCTTAATTTTTCATTAGGATTCATTCAAGCGAGTAACCTCGCCTAATATAGCAGCAACCAACACCTACTGTTTCTGCCTTAAAGGCTACGATTATCTCCTCGCCAAAGTAGCAGCTCATTACAAAAGGTCTCATGAGTGGTGGCTATTTTTGAACGGCACGCTTCAAATTAGGAAAAATTTGCTCTCAGGAATGACGACGGCGTCCCAATAAGGAAAGCTTTTCCTTTTGCAGCTGTATGAAACCGACGTCTACAAGCAACAGATCCGCGAATATTCGTGCCTTTACCCACTGTCGGCGGCCAATCCGAATTTGTCAAGTGACGCCAGATGCCAAGGTGGATCTTGCCATCAAAAAGTGACGAGTCACCATGTTTTGGCTGTCGATTTGCACGTTGGACCGAGGCACAATTTGAGAGTGGAGCAAATTCAAGTGTTATCGGGATGTCAATTCGTTCTGAATGCTTAGAGATACGACTCAATAAAGAGGAGGCCTTTTCCGTGGAATTCGCCAGAAAGGAATCGTGTACACTGCACACATTCTGCCTAATTGAATTTTAAAGCCAATTTCGTCGCGCCAAAAAAGCCATCAAAGTTGACTCAATCTTGTCTTGGCCAATTTGCCTTGGCCAATCAGCGTGCCCACTCGCGCAATCAGCTTTTGAATTCCAGCCCAAATTGATTTGCATATGAACAGCGCGAGCCATCAAAGATGGCGCCACGATTATTATTATAAAGGTGAAAATTGAAAATTCAGTCTCCCTTTTTTTCCTATCATCGCCGAATTTGCAATCTTGCTATTCTGGGAGTGCCGCGGATTCGGAGCTGTGGGGTTCAAATGACAGAAGAGGGGCTCGGTTGGCACCTCAAATGCCACTACGTGCACGATGATCCATTTCTGGTGTATGTCAAATCAATTAGCACAATCGAAGGGTTATGTGAATCCGTGTAACTTATGCCTACGAGCGGCTAAAAATAGCCTGGCATTCATACGTAGGATCGATGTGGCTTAATTTAGAGCTATATATACGCGCTATCTCTCGCTTGCCAAAATAGAGAATATGGTGGCGCCAATGATACGACGTCGCACTTTTCGTCTTTCGAGCTATTTGCATTTAGAAAAAAGTTGACATCCTAGGCGGGAGTCTCGTGTCAGGTCCATCATTAAGCTGGCAGATGAGCCAAAAACAGCGCTTTAAAGACCTGAGGTGAAACGATTTTTCAAAATGCCCAGTCGATGAGTTCAAAAGCAAACAATCTCTTCCTACGATAACATCAAACAAATATGAAGAAAGTTGACAAATTCGAGCCGCACAATTCTTCGCGGTAGGTAAATTGGACGAAATTGGGCTAGAGTTACATTTATTTTGGCGCTGCCAAACATGGTTTTCCACCAACCAAGTTTGGAATCATTGAAGCAAGGCTGTTATTGTCGAGAGCGTAATAGGATATTGGTGTTATTATCGCAGGTAGCAGTGCATCATAAACATTTCGCTAATTTTGCTTAATTGAGTTTATTTATTGGGTTGACAGGTCGAAAACAGAAGTTGCGTCGAGTTGCACACGCGTTGACAAGTTTGAACGATTATTTCCGGCTTTTCTAAATAATAACACTTGGCACAAAATAAAAAGTAAGTGCCACTTTACGCAACGCAGCTGTTTCCATGAAACTTATGCAACTCGCCTAAAACTGAAGGGGCTTGGCTCTTTGGGAAAACCCACTAAAATGACGCTAATAGATTTAACTTAACATAGGAAATCACTACTAACATAAAAGATGCCTTTCTTTGTTATTAAGCTAAAATGCTGAATTCCTTTCGAATCTTGTGTTCTTGGAGCTGAATTTCCTTCCCTTTTCATGGAGCTAAATGCTCCTCTTGTTCGCTATTTTTCATCAAACAGAGCTAGTTGTGGCAAATTGGCATTACGTTTGACCATAAAGTTGATGGGATTAAGATTGCTGCATCTGAAAATCGCACCCTTTCGCCAGCAGTCAGATGAATTTATCAATTCAATTTGAGGGCTACCACAGTGGGGCAATTCAACTACGACAGCAGAGAAATCACATTTTCGTGCCTGATGGAGCCTATTCTAGTATAGGTGTCCCAAATCCTCAACAATTATTTTCAAGCTTACGTAGCGTTTCAGAGCTACTTTCCCCTATGTGCATTTATCAGGAAATAGCCATAATGGTTACTGCGCACTCTACTATACTCTTTACACAATGGCTTTCAGCAGAAATACTGCGCTATAACGGCAGCCATTCGTTGATCACATAATGATGACTTTTGCCAGCTTGGACTACCGGTTTGAAAGTTTCGGCACAAAACTTACCAATTAACAAGTCTAAAGATCTGAAATGAGCCCCAAAATAAAGGCAATTTGTCCGTGAGACCATTCGCGAGCCGAAAACAATGGATGCTCAAAAGGACTGCAATAAAGTCCAATTCTAAAGCTTTTGCAATTGTTGCTACTGCCAGAAACAATACAATTTATGGCCAAAAAATTGGGCGCTTTGACCTCAATGACATTCGAAATGAAACCAACGCTTCACTCTTAAAAACGCAAAGATAATTTTACATGAAGCTATGGAAGCCAACAACAGAAGTGCTAAGTGCTGGCAAATTACGAACACTAATTCCACCTAAACTTGGAAGATATTTGAGGCTTTCTCTTAGCACAATAAAAAAGGGGGCCAACTTTTTGTAAGAATACTTATCTCTTATTACGCAGAAACGGCATTCATCTCATCCACTCATATTTTGCCTTATTTGCCAGCCAGAATAAGCCCTTTTTTAATGTGTTTTTTTAAAACCGCTCTTAATTGAGCTACACAAAGAAGAGAGCTAACTTCACAACTACTCCTAATTGAAAGGGACAAGTTGCTGAGTGGGGACTTAAATTGGTTACGACTAGTTTTCCTACAAGCCTTTACAATATTTTTAGCTTTCAATAATCATAGCTTTTCTGCGATATCACAATGCACTGCAAGCGTCTACTCGTTGGCAAGATTGTAAGTCGGGCTTTTTTAAGACCTTGCCAGTTTGTGCAAAGTGCAAATCTCAATCATAATTACAGAGAAGGAGGCGCCGAGGTGATTTTTGCCCCCCAAAAAAGACAAGCGTTGAAATTACCGATGCTGGCTGGACCACCCAGGCCAATAAATCAGCCCATATTTGCATTTTGGGCACCTCTAGTCAAAGCCAGGACGTAAACAATGAAGCATTATTCAAAACAAGTCAGGGTCTTGGGCCTTTGTTTTCAGATTTTTAGTGTTTTCTCCATTTTTGAATGAACGGTGAAAGGCAACTGAAATGTTTGCTTAAAAACGACGACCAAAGAGATATTGTCGCTTTGTTTATGGGTCAAATTACAGCCCACTGTGCGGGGCCAGTTTCTGGAATTTCATGCAAAGTAGAGGCAAGACAAAATGCATCGTGGGGAATTGTAGCTATTCGAAATGCTTTTTTACTTGTTTGAATATTTCAAAAATAGAACCACCTTTTCTCCCCTTTATTAATTGTCTTTATAAATGTGACAATAGGTATTTTTACGGGTTTCATGCGCGCGATCCAAGTCTTTTTAATTGTTTAATAGTCTGCTTAGTTGGTTGGTGACAAATTGGAGATCCTTTTATTTTGAATACATTTCAGGACTTGCTGAACTTGGGCAATTTTCCCTCGACTCCTGTTGTGACAAGTTTTACAATTCCTCAGCAGGGCGACTGCTCAGGTTGTTTGGATAGGTCCACACACTGGTGACATTGAACTCGAAAAGCCTCCTACCTTTTCAGCTTAATTGGTCCAATTAAGGCCGAGAACTGAAGCCAAAACTACATAGCTCTAAGAAAAGTAAAAGGGTTATAGCCAAAATGTCCAAAGTGCAGACAATGTCTTGATCTCACGGTGTCCTGACGAATGGAGTCCAAATGTAAACAATTAATTCTGAATTTTGGTTAGTTTGGGCTTCAAGCGACGTACCTACGTGGACAGCGAGAAGAGTGGAAGTAAAAAAAACGGTGAGAAGATTTGACCGGTCACTTTAAGTTGACGAATCATGAAAGTAATTTCAGATGAGTGGCTTAGATTTTGACATTCCATTCGGCATGACTAGGTGTAAAAAGTCAGGTTGAAAACATCATCACTCTGTTATGACAAAGCAGACATCTTGATAATTCTTTTTTCAAGACAGATGGAAGTGTTTCCTATGCACAAAGGCAACATTTTCAATGCCATCAAGTGTACATTGAAATGGCTCTGGCTCGAAGCATCTTTCCAGTTTTATTAAAATTCGTGCTATCCCCTAATTTTGTCAGAGGACAAAGCATCTCTTCAAATATGCACAGCGTGGAGCAACGCGTGGACTTTGAGTTAAATTCACTTTGTCTACATTTTGAGCTATGTCACCGAGTGCCTTGAAAAAGTAATACCATGCTCACTCCTTAGTTCGGAGCACGAAAGGACAAGCTCAATGTTGAAAATGACTTCGGGCTTCGAATGTCTTCATTTGCAGCGAAATTGGCGGTTCGAAAAACCAGCCTTTGGGTTAATTCTGGCCCCCTTCCTTTCGTAAAGTAAAGAAAGGAAAATGAATGGTCTGGTGAAAAACAGAGCTGATCATTTGAAGAAAATTGGTCAAATGCAAATACCTCGTCAGGTCATTGTGTGAGGTCTCCTCAAGATTTATTGGGGTGCTTCTGTGGTAATTTCTAGGTTCGAGGAAAAGGCATTTGGAAATGAAAAAACACACACAGTGGGCTGTGGCTTCCTCCCAAATCCAATTCTATGTAAGTGGGCACATTTTAAAAAGCACAGTTTTTGTATAGCTAATTACATGAAAATAAGTTCGAATTAAGTAAATCTATGAAACGACATTAAACTGAAAACTGCATCTCTGCATGTACCTAATCGGTGTGAAAAAGGCTTGCCAAATCAACTCGCCGAAGAGTTGATCGCGTAGGTGGTTAATTGGACTTGATCATCATCGTCTTGCAAATTCGGATGATAAAAAGATCTTAGAGAGTCACAACACTCGAGTCAATTTCAGATAGTCAATTAGATGATGAGAGCTCGGCAAACCATATGTAATTCCAATCCATTAAATCATCGCCATCAAAATATTGAAAAATTCAAATTCTAATTTGATTAGGAAACAAGAGTGCGTTTTTCCCGAGCTCACAGTGTACTCCTTAGCAGCCGAAAATTCGCATTCAATTTTTTTCGTCAAGCGGGCTAGGCCTAAAAATAGGCCTAAGAAATCTTGAAACTTCATTAAACTAATTTTGTTCTGATCAACCTTTAGATGTTTTTTTGGTAAGTTGAGAGTCTAAAATTCCGCTTTTTGAGCATTAAAGGTGAGCTTCATCACGCTCAAAAGCCCCCAAACAGGGCCTAAAATTCAGGTATTTTCACACCCTTGCTTTGCTTCCCCGGATCAATTCGTTTTGACAATTTTGGTGAAATTAGACAGAAATGAGGCTAATAGATCCTTCAAAATTGGTTTTAAGTGCTACTTTTTGCTACTTGACTAGGAAAAGTTGTTAGAAGTCAGAGGTTGAGTACCTATTTTTATTTACGAATTTTCCGTCAAATCGAGTCAGCTGACTGAGCTGAGTTGATTCGCAGAACTCTTACTCTCTCATGCAAAATAAAAAAGCAAAAAGGCTCTTAAAAGTCACTCAAATTCCACATTTTGCCTATTTCCGATTGACATTTAGCTGATTGATGCAAAATTAGCGTATTTTTCTTCCTTCACATAAAATGCGAATTTTCGGCTAGCATCTGCCCCACTGTGAGCTGTGGAAATGGAAATTGGACTCGAAAGAAAGAGTAGCAATATTTTGAAAATGGTTTCCTTTTACTTACAAAACGAGCTGTTCTCTCTTGATTAGTGCGCAGTTAGCAAAAAAATGGATTCGAATTTTTACGAGAATTGCGATATTTATGAAAATAAACCTTTGTTGCAGGTGAAAAAAGGTGTCGGCCATTTTTTCTCGTCTTTTCAAAACAGCTTGCCTAAGTAAGGGCCATAATTCTTTTGGCGGAAAAATGTCACCCTTGCCCAACCAAAATTCTAAAATAATAAAATTCCAGCTGTGCTGAATTCTCGAGCTCAGAAAAACCAACAGCTTCATGGGGTGGTCTCACATCTAGCAAGAAAAATGTTGAAAAAGAGGTCAAATTCATAGGGATGAAGCCTTGCCAGAGTTTGACAGCTATTTGATTGCTTCAAAACAGCTAGCAACGTTGCTATGGATAAAACAAATGCAAAATCAAGCGTTCCCTGATCCTCTTTTAAGAGTCTATGCAGGAGCCAGGTGGCAAATTCATGGTAAGCGAAAATTCTAGAATGAAATGACACCTATCCCAATAGTACCCCCATATAGTGGGATGATTAAGTTATTATGCAACATGGGCTTAGAAATGCTCCTGGGCTGAGCTAGAGGCCAATTTTTGGACCTAGGTGAAAAATTGGCGATTTTTTGGCTCTTTTTACAAAGCATTAAAAATTCAATTGCTCCAGCTAGGTAAGGTTGATCAAAAAAAAATTTTTATCACTTGACTACTGGGTTATGAGGAGTTTTTTGGTAGCAAATTTTTTTCACCAGGCTGATTGGTTTGTCAGCTGAAAGAGAAAATGCTCAAAACTGTTTTTATTAAGAAAACTTTTTTGCGGTCGATGGTTTTGGCATAAATCTTTGGCTCTCTGGAAAGCTCTGATCAAGCCTCACATTATGGCAGGTAGCCTAGGTTGAACTGACCCCATAGCCGCTGAGCTATTCAAGCTTGAATGTGGAAAAAATGGGTATTTTTCTTTTCTAGTGCATTTAGGGACATTTTTACTTCATAAAATATTTTTTTTCATAAAATAAAAATTACTTAAATTGAAAAATGGAAAAAAAAATATTAATGGTGTTTTGGATTTCTATCACTTAAATACATTACACAAGGCTTGGTACCCCTAGCAATAAGAATAGAATAAGTTAAACTGAGAGAAGTTGAAAAATTGGTTTCAAAATGGCCCCAGAGGCCACCATTTTTTGTGGACCCACTTCTAATTTTGTTGGATGTATTTCTATGGTCATAATAATCTATGGTATCTTCCATAAACCTTGATGATCTAGACTTTTGAGCTCAAGTCTTTCATTAATGTCCACTTTGTGTCATGCATTCGTGTCAGTTTTAGAAATTCAATTAAAAAATCTATGTTAATGACTATCAAATCAATTCAAATGAAGTAAGGAAGCCAAAAAACATAGCTAAGCTATTGAATTTGGAGACAATTGTTATTCATTTTTAGTTGAATAGACTGTCCATTCTATGAACTTGGTCTACGCTTTTGAGCTAACTCACATTTGTCTTGTGGCTGTACTAAGATTGGGTAGAACATACTGTCCCTGGATAGACTGCAACAGAAAGTCCCTTGATTGGCACATAGTCCTTGGATTGATAAGATGGGACAATACTTTTATCATTTGCTGTGACTGAGAAGGACCTGGGTCTGCTAAAAGAAACTGTAAATGGATAGACTAGCAGAAAAACTCATTGTCCTTGTATCTACTGTGAAAATGTACTGATACTACTGGGGAATATTATCTACAAAGGTTGGGTGGCCAGGACATTCCCAGCTAGGCTTGGGTGACATAGCAAGTCTTTCAAAGTTGGCTTGGGTCACCAAGTTAAGTAAGCTTCTTAGCCTTCTCTTGGGAAGAGCTTGTAAATGTAGTCAGTTCTGGTTTATCAAAGACCTTGCTCTTGTAGGTGATCCAAGGATGATTAATTTTGTTGATCCAAGTCTGGTTCATAATAGTCTATCCACATACAATTCATTGTTGATCCAAGGCTATATGTTCCATTTGTGATCTAACTTGTGCATTTATGATCCAATGTGGTATCTTACCTGGTACTACCAGAATGCATCAAATTTGGAACTACTGCAACAGATCATCTCTGAAAATACTGTCAAGGCAGATTGTGCTTGGTGCTACAAAATGCAATTGTATACCATAATAATGGCTCCATTTTGCGAGAAGTGCGAGGTATGTGTTTTGTAGCAACATGTATCTGTGGCAGTACCAGGAACTGGCACCAAATCAAATTGGATGCCTGGGTTATGTCTTTTCAAAAAATGGAGCCATTGGGGCCACTTTTAAAGCACTCTCTGTTTAACTTATTCTATTCTCATTGCTAGGGGTACCAAGCCTTGTGTAATGTATTTAAGTGATAGAAATCCAAAACACCATTAATATTTTTTTTTCCATTTTTCAATTTAAGTAATTTTTATTTTATGAAAAAAAATATTTTATGAAGTAAAAATGTCCCTAAATGCACTAGAAAAGAAAAATACCCATTTTTTCCACATTCAAGCTTGAATAGCTCAGCGGCTATGGGGTCAGTTCAACCTAGGCTACCTGCCATAATGTGAGGCTTGATCAGAGCTTTCCAGAGAGCCAAAGATTTATGCCAAAACCATCGACCGCAAAAAAGTTTTCTTAATAAAAACAGTTTTGAGCATTTCCTCTTTCAGCTGACAAACCAATCAGCCTGGTGAAAAAAATTTGCTACCAAAAAACTCCTCATAACCCAGTAGTCAAGTGATAAAAATTTTTTTTTGATCAACCTTACCTAGCTGGAGCAATTGAATTTTTAATGCTTTGTAAAAAGAGCCAAAAAATCGCCAATTTTTCACCTAGGTCCAAAAATTGGCCTCTAGCTCAGCCCAGGAGCATTTCTAAGCCCATGTTGCATAATAACTTAATCATCCCACTATATGGGGGTACTATTGGGATAGGTGTCATTTCATTCTAGAATTTTCGCTTACCATGAATTTGCCACCTGGCTCCTGCATAGACTCTTAATTGAAGTCCTTGCAAAAGCTTGGTTGAGTAGCTAAAATTAACAAAGGGTTTTGATATATTTTGAAAATGATGAAAGCTTTTCTGTATTTTTTCAATTTGCTAAGTTACCTAATGATTTGCATTCTTGCTAGGCTAGATACCGAGCAATTCGCGTTCCTGGCTAGCGTACAAGGTAGGTGAAGCATTCCAGAGCAAAACAGCTTTGGTTCTCTATTGTCTACCTACCCCTTTTCAACAAATCCCCTTGGCATGTGCTACTTTATGATTCAAAAATTAACAAATGAATCTTCTTTTGACAATAGCATTAATGCCAGTAATGATGTCGCCTCTAAAGAGCCATCAATATTTATAAGTTGAAAATATGCCGTTCATTTACAACATTGAGCCGAAAATCCTCCTTAAATGAGGAGAGTGAAAAGACACTGATTGATTAGAGCCAAAGGATTTGCTTGATTCCAAATGTGCCATAGGATGCAAATGCTGTGTTGATCCAGCTGCGCACATTTTTTATTTGGCACCCAACACACTGATTTTGGCCAAAATGACTGATGGCACAACCATTAGCATTCTCTACAAGACATGCACTACCAGTACGATAATTTTTTTTCAAGCAGAAATTACAAATCTTACTTTTTGCCTACGCAGGCCTATGCCCGTTTGTTTTTTAAGTAGTCGGGAGAAACAGGGAAAGAGAAATTAAAAAGAAGAGTCACGGAATTCAGCTGATAACAGAAGCACTTCATAACTGATATCACAGCACAATTAACACGAATTCTTCATTGCTCCTGCTAAATACACAATGATTCAAGCTGGGAAACACATTTTCTTGCTCCAATGATTGGTCATAAAAAAGATGCCATACGAAGGTACTCATCGCTTTACACTTTGGAACTAAGAAAAACATTAAGAACATGACTTGAAAAACAATCACTTAAAAAAAGGTACCCTTTCTTATTAGCTAGTCGTAAGAAGTCTTCTACAACAACAGATCCTTTTTTCAGGTTCATTTCCTGAGTCAACTTGAACAAAAAACTTTCAAAGATTAATAGCAAAGAAGCTGAAAAAGGAAAAAAGGGAGCTACACCTTTTTTTGCATTTTTTGAGATAGTTTATCAATGAGGACAGGCTCACTTTAAAGTGCCTGAGTAATAATAGACTAGGAGGAGTCAATTTAGCGTTAATTGGGAATCTGGGTGCAAACGCACGTGGACTGTCAGTTACTCTGAACCATTATGAAGTCCATCTGGACTTTTTGACATGTGTGCATGTCTATACTATGCAGCTGTGCACATTTTTCCAGATCATAAAGGTTCGGTCTAGGTTTCCAAAAGTGTTTGCAAACAGACAAATATTTGCTTCATAATCTCATGCGCAAAAACAGATATACTTTTCCAGGTGCTTTATGTGCTCAGAGATCAGCTGGAAAGGGGGCACACTTCTTTGGGTGGTTTAGCCCGTCCTTTTGTTAGCTTTGCATTTGAACTCTCCTCGTTGTGCACCCAAAAGGAAAATAATAAAGAAAGTAGGCAAAGTATAAGTTGCGCATCTTTCTCATCGCATGAGCCCATTGGCAAACATGCGGACGCGTTGGGAGTGTGGCAATCAACATTTTGAGCAAAAACCCATATATGTGTTTGCCTGACTCTGCCAAACTTGGCCTTAATAAGCGCTCTAAGAAGTGAATTAAAATGCAACCACCTTGAATTTCCCAACTCCTTGCTCAAGACGTACAAGCATTGTGTGCCAGCCCATGGCTGATGTTGGAGGCGCAAAAAAGTAAATGCTACGCTTTAAAGCCCTTCTTTTGAGATTGCGTGTGTCAAAACAAGACCACAAAACTCATCTGGGAGGGTCCCCCGATGCTGCGTACCGGGTGGCATGCAAAAGGCCATAAATTGAAAAGTTGATGGGCCGTCGACACCCTGTACGACCGCACGCATCAATTTGCGACTAATGGGCCCCACGCTAAAAAACTTCGCGGTCAAGAGAAGGAAAAAAGTGGATTTGGTCTGTGTGGGATATGGATCTCTCGGCTGCTGGTGAGTGTGTTTTTCAAAAGGTGAGCTCCCCATCAGGCTTTTTGGAGCTTCTCGTGAAATTACCAAGTGCGTGTGACATCTTCCAGAGATCCGTTGACAAATGTTGTTTTAAAAAAATATCAAGGTTAAGAGGCAAGCATCATTACGGGCAAATATTTTGATGCACGTGTGGAAAACACGATGTCGTACCTACTGATCTAACTACGCCGTTTCTCCGATATGCGTGGCCTTTTTCCTCCTGACGACGCAACGATGATGTGAAGGACCCACTTGACAGCAGCATAATGATGCGGAAAGGGTCGTCGTCGTTTTGAGCATAATTACCGATGGGTGGGAGTCACTTTTTTTTCGCCTGAAGGAAAACAAGAGTTATCCGCTAATATTTGGAATTTGTCACAACCAAATTTGGCCCATTTCGGACGGCCCTCTAATTATCGACATTTATTCTCTCACCCGTCGTCATCGTCCACGACTAAGCTGACCGGCACGCTGCTGCTCTAATCACGGGTTTGCCGCTCCGCTCGCTGCAAAAGTGAAAAATGCCAAACTCGTCTTGACGTCACTTCCAATCGCGTCGCACAATTGAATAATCACGGATATTTACGGCCGGGATTAGCTTTTGTTTTGATATTTGCCTGTCAAAAATTCCGCCAAACATTTTTTCGAGATAGGCGCTCAGCATCACGCCGCACATTTGTTTAAGGCACATCGAATGAAGGCTCGAGCCAAAAGGCCCTTTTTCGGAACTTGGATGATGGAATGACCATCGCGTCAAAACCGAATTTACGCTTGAGGAACAGTAAATTGGGCGAATGACGTAGCGTTGAAGGAAAATGGCGATCAGGCTCTACTTCCATAGCGTCTCAATTGCCATGTAATTCTTTAACAGTTCCCATTTAGCCTAACTTAGCGTAAAAATAGAGGATTCCCGATGATAATGATGATGTAGCACAGAATTTTTTTCCCCATCATGAGATGTTTGCTCGAGGCGATTAAATGGCCATTTTCGAGTTAGGCAAAGATCGCAGTGCATAAAAGCAAACAAGCCACGAAGAGCGGAAGGTTATCTCTCAGATTTGGGCTCAGATTTTGCGGCACGGTTTGCGGGCCGGAGCCCTTCCGGAAAATCGGTGGATAAAAAATGCGCCAAACGAGAGGTGGTTAAAAAGGCGTGAGTTTTTGCGTGCGCTTGTTGGCTGTTGGTTGGCGGTTGCCTCTGCCACCGTCGGTTCGGATCAGCTGAACGTGTGAGCTTGGAGCGCGCGAGGCCGCGGCCGCCCTCGCCCGCGTGCAACGTCGGAGCCCGACGACAAGACTTAGGCTGAGACGTGAGCTGAGCAAGGCTCATTTCGCCGTGGAGTTCCCGTTGTCAACAACCGGTGGTGTGACCAAGATCTTCGTTGTTTCTTTTAGCCCCCCTGACCATGACCTCGTGAGAGTGGCTCTCGTCCTCAGCATCAAAGACAACTGCTACCGCTCAATCAGTGCTCCGTCGTTCAAGTCGCCAGCTCCAGTCCCGGCCTTGGTCCAGCGACTTGATCATGATCATCGCTGAGACTAGGAAACCTGGCGATCAACTATACATGGAATGAAACGCTATGCGTAAGTTGTTATCTCGGCGAGGCCTGCTGCTCCTTGCGCCGCAGCGGCCTCGTCAGTCGGTGCGGTGATGTTGTTATGCCTAATCGTCCCTCTTCTGTTCAACGCAGACTTGTGAGGTTTGCCGTGGTTGCCATCTTGTCGATGTGGCTCGGCCTCGACTGCGCGGAGGCCGCCAAGCGTCGGAAACAGACGACGGCCAGCATGACCTGCAAACAGGAGGAGGATCCAGTCTGGTACAGAAACGCCTGCCACGATGGATTCCTCGCGGTCATCTCCGACCGGAGAGTCGTCACCGTCAACCACGGAGTCGATCAGCATGACGATCTAGGTGAGTCCCGCAAGGCCTCGCATCTTGCGTAGCCTTACCTAAGCCCTCCTCTTCTTGTTGCAGTTGAGTTCACCAAAGAGTCCTGCAGCGATGCCACCTCCGGCCCGTGGGCCACCTTGATCATGACCAGGCTATATTCGCGATCCCAGCAACGCTACGTGTGCTTTAACGCGCGAGGCCGCCTCAAGAGCGTGGTGAGTTGGTGTTGCACTTTTTTCCTTTGCAAAGTTCACCCAAGTGACGAGTCTCGTCTTCTTCTTTGCCTGGAAAACAGTTTGGAGCTGATAACAAAGTTTGGGTTTTCTCCCTCAGCAACGCTTTATGACATGGGGGTTGAAAGGCCGTAAAAAGTCCCTTCTCCCCTCCCTTGTTAAGACAATTTTGTCAATTAGCCCGAGAGAAGGAAAAAAAAGATCTCGTATCATAAAGTTAAATTAAATTACCCCCCATTAGCGTTGATGATCATCTAGCTCAAAATAATGAATCCCAACCCTCTCAGGCTATTATTAGACGGGCTGCCCTGCAGGCGATCCGGCTAGCCAAACGAGCCTGATGAATTTTCTGGGTTAAATCAATAAGTTTTAATGCAGAGAAGATGATGCTTTTAAAGCAAGCCGCTCGCGCAAACACCATATAATTTTTATTGGGCCTATTTTTTTGGCAACAAAGACCGCCACAATCGCAGCACGGCCTAGACCTGATTTTTTTTATTTTTTTGCGTAGAAATTTTTTCCCAAGATTACAACGAGAGGTCTTAGCAAGTGCAAAATGCCTTATGGAGGAATGCGCGTTATCTTGCCTCTGTTTTGCATCTTCAAACAAGGAATAATGAAAACAAGTCCACTTTATGTCAGTGGTGTGGTCTTTTAGTGGACGTAGGGGAAAAAACGGTTAGGTGAACTATAATTGCACGCGCAAGGAGATTTTTGTCTTCTTTCCAATGCACATACGTTGTTGTACGCTGGCGAGCTGTTCGCGAAGGGGTGTAATTATTGGCCAGGTGGTTTAAAAATCTCGGTTCAAGATAGATGGGCTCAAATTATCGACAAGCAATTCATTAATTTCCATTAATTACGGGGGCAGTTTTTAGGAAATGAGGATATAAGGAATAACAGCGAGTTGTTTTTAAAGGAAATTGTGACTATATATTGATTGGCGGGAAATTACCGCTCATAAATAGTTCGCGTGCCATAATGCTCCTTCTGCTTTTGTGTGATGACGACGACGACGACTTTGGTACTATACATACGTAGGAATTGAACTAATATTGACTTTGTCCATCTCAACAAGTGTACTACTACGTTTTCAATGAATCTTTTGACTGAATGCTCCAAAGTCTCTCATTATGCCTACTGCTTCTTTACAAAAACTTTTTGTGCTTGACGTAGAGCTGTAATCTTTATCGTTTTTCGCTCGCCTTTCTGCTGCTTTTATCACAGCACTTGAATGTTTGCTTGCGTCCAATGGCGGAAGAATTTTTGCGCAATCGTTCATCATCAGCATCGATGATGGTCACTATTCATTGCTTTCGGCGAACCAACTCAATTATATTTAAGTTCTGCCTCAAATTCACTCATCTTCCATCATTATCTCGCCGCGAGCGCCAAGTGCCCGATATATAGGGATTTTGCACATATTTTCAACATGTCGATGAATTAGGGCGGATGATCAATTTTTCCCGTTTTTTGCAGACCCCTCGACGCGCTAACAGGATGGGCAGACTGTGCGCCTTCTACGAAAGAGCCGTACCCTCAGAGAGCCACTCCCGCTACTCATCAGACCCCAACGTCCCTTCTATCTTTTTTAACCTTCAATCGGCTTATAACCCAAAATGGTACATGGGTTTCGGCCCTGACACTCCTAAAGCTCGTAAACTCATCGGTCTCAGGCTCAGTCGCGAGGGCCACTCCCTCGCCCTCCCCCGGCGAATGGGCCCCTCGCTACATCACAAACTGGTTCGACCGGGGAAAAAGTGCGATTTCCAGTTTGCCACGGGCACGTTCCAACCCCTCGTGCATGCTGTACCGAAATTCAACTTGTTTGGTGGTACAGTGACACCAGAGGCCCGCCGACATTGGGACGGGCTTCGCGAACACGTCGAGGCCAGTCATGGTTTCGAAGTGATCAACCAAAAAAATGATGTCAGATCAGATTCTCGTCATAGAGCTTTTAGTGCAACAAACAAGCAATTAGACGTACAGCAGCAGCCGAGAAAGTTGCTGTCGCAGCAGCAACGGAGGAGGAAAAATAACAACTCGAAATTTCGAATCTCATATGCGGAAGACCAAAAAAAGTCAGCAGAAGATTACTTTTTGCCATAATCGATAAGATAAAAAGACAATGAAATAAGTGCAACCACAGAACAATTTGTCAACAACCTCGAGAACAAAGTTCACTTTAAGCCGATTCTATTACCCCTCTATTATTGTATTACGAATTAAAATGTATGTCAAGATGTACATGTATACATGTTGAAAAAAATTGATTAATAAACACACCCTTATTATTAATCACTCACCCATCTCTACTTTCTCTCTCGCGTCTCCTTTAGAAAGCCCAGCTTGTCGCCCATTTTTTGCGGTTACCTCTGCACCTGCAATGAAGAAGAATGCTGCATGAATCCTCCCACGCAATGCCTCTTTTATAATATGAGCCTTGGCTAGATGAGAAGTCCTAGAGGCTTTTTCACTCGAGGTGGTCATACAAAGGAGAGTCTTCATGGCTGAGGAGCAGCGTTATTTTTAGGCCTCTCAGTAATTTGATGCTCTACGACTACCTTCGCGGGTTTTTTCATCATTACGCAGCATAAGTAGACAGACATTTTTTTATTAATCAAAGTTTCGATATTCGATTGCTAAAGTATTTTGAACCGGTCAACTTAATTACCTTATACTCATTGCTATCGCCGCCAATCGACTTCCATGTATATAGACTAGCTATTGATACCAATTGACGTGCATGCAGAAAGCTGGAGATGTCAAGAAATAAGTAGAACGTCAAGGGACCTATTTTTCTTAATGTGATAAATGAAGAGCACTACAGAGATCGCTTACGCCACTAAGCTCTTGACCGTTGATGACGTTACTGCTCAAGTGAAAAGGAAACGCAACTAGAGACGTTTTCCTCCGTATACCTGTTAATGAATCGCTGATATCCTTCATTATGTAAGCAATATTTATTGTCACGCGTAACCCAATCAATCTACAGCCAAGGAGACATGCTTTACTTAATTGCTCTCAGAGTTTAGAAAGGGAAAGAATAAGGGCTATATAAAGCAATGCATACAACAGTGATTTGAACATTGTCAATGACATCGCAATTGTTTTTCGAATTTTTGCCACTCGAGTTCGGAAGATGACAAAAGAAGAAAGCAGATGGGGACCAACAAGTTGGAGAGGGCAGAAATGCTTCCGAAAAGGGTTGGTGGTGTGTTTTGAGCGACAAATTCTTTTCAGCATTTCAGTGGCTCCACCTTACTCAACGTGCAGACAAATCGCGACAAAACGCTCAATGAACCGTGGCAAAAATAATAATTTGATCATCAGATACCTTTGCGTTGTCATTTCCGTCAAAATACGAAATTAGATCCGCAGTCAAGATAGAGCGTAGGAGATTATCACCTCATTATCGCGAGTATGTTTTAATTCCAATTTGCCAGCAGAATTAACGTAGATTCTTCCGATTGGAACTGCTTTCTCAAGATTCGAGGCTGCAAATGAATGAACAAAAACCCGAAATAAAAGCTGCAAATTCTCGTCCCTGAAAAGGTTTCCTAAAATGCTCATAAAGCCTCTTTTGATGTCGTACCAAATTCTTTCAGCGCAGAGTTGATGAAAAAAAGCAAATGTTGAAGAAGCGGATTAAATAATAAGGAGATCTGAAGCATAGTAGCACTGAATTCCAAAGCTCTTTGTTGCTCGCGCGATCTAAAAATTGGTGGCAGATTTACAGCCCCAAAATTCGGGTTGGCTTTTGTGTACATAAACAATCAATTAGCGGAAACGTTTCAAACGACGGGCGCGAATTTTGAATAATCCGCTGCTGCCATTTTCCGCTCGAATAAATGGATTGAGTCGTCTTGAGCAAACAATAATGGTGATTTTATATCATTTTCCATGATCCCATTGACCCCCACTGGGAATTCCGCCCTCAGTGCACATTGTATGACCAGGGTGCTGAGCATTTCTTGAATTTTATGATCAGACAAGTTTCACTTTTCCGGTCCGAATTTTTCGAAGACCTTTTAAAATTATTACCATTATTGCCGTCAAACAATCAGCGGAAAACAGCCGACAGCCTTTCAGTCAGGGTAAGTTTTCTGGCCGCACATTAATGAGCCAAATTTGCATCTGCTCCTGAGCACACCACTGCTCAAAGCTGACATTTTAGTCTATTAGCTAGCTGCGAACGGGTTCAATGTACTTTTTCCACTGCGGTTTTTCAATAACAAGATTTCCTCTTGTCCATATAAAGAAGGACAAATAATAAAAGTCTCCACGTTTCCTCTTCAAGGGTGACAGGTGATGGCCACAGGACCTCTGCTCGACATACTATTTAACTTGAAAATATTTGCTTTATTTTCGCGGCTGCCTCGAATTGGGAATCTGCGCTACCACCACAAACTCACTACGTGCAGTATACCACGTACATGAGTAACATGGTGTTTGCGCATTCCACGTACGAGTCAAATTGTTTGCGTATTTTATCATTTTTCCAATTCATCAACGCGGGGGGTCATTAGTCATCATTCATAAAATCGGGTCATAACATATCAAGGTACCTATTGAGTCAAGCCAATTGCTTTCCGTGAAATCGCAGCTTTTGCCAGTGATTCAACTTTGTCACCACAAATCATGCTCGATGCATTCCTCCGACTCAAATTGAAATTGAGCTTATGAAAAAAAGAGGAGTACCAATTGAAATTGCGACGCAGTTTTCATTTAGCTCTGCCACCATTAACGACATGGTGGGTTCAAGTAGATTATGGCTTTTCGTAAAAGGCACAATAAATGAAAATTCGACTTTTTCCTGCAAACCACTCTCGGCAAAAAATTCGGGAAGCTGAAGTTAGGCATCATGGCCAAAGCGTGCATTGCGCTCATAAATCTTTGGATTAATGCCCATTGAAAAGAGTGGTACAAGGAATAATCCTGATAAATCAGCCAAAGCTTCACATGGAAGTAAGTAAAGCATTTTCAATGAAATCAAGACGTGTTTTGTTTTCTCATTTATCGATACTTGCAGCACTTTTGTTCTCAACGTTTGACCAATTTGCACTTTCTCTCCTAGGAGGTTAGGCTGGCTAAATTGCCTTCCATTGACACCCCATTCCTTATTGAACAGTTAGGAATCTTCATAATGTTCTTCATGTTGCGTAGTGAGCTAGCAGGGGGTCAAAATCCGAATTGACCAACTAAAGTTGGCTAGCCAGCAGCGAGAAACCGTTTCCCTTGTTTCATCGCATGATGCAGATGTTCCGCTGATAAGACGCGCGATGAAAAAGCTCATAAAAATATTGAGCAAAGGTCAAATTACAGCGCCACCGCTGAATCTGTTAAAAATAGCGATATACTGTAAAGCAAATGCTTTTTTTAATTATTTGGCTTTCACCTAGCGAGGCTTGAAGCAGTTTTTTAATTAGCTGGCTTTTGGAGGCAACAAACGTTGCTTTGTATTTAGCCATCAAGGCGCAAGGTGTAGGTGGATAAAACGAAATTACTTAGTGGCGTAGGAGTGCGGCAGCCAGAAATTATACATCATTTAGATTGGAGGATTGCCTACATCATGAGCTCCAACACCAGATTCCATGCCGTGATATCGTGAAACCACTGGGGTATTTTTATTCAAATTCCGCAGCGGCCAACGATGCCTTTTTGATATTGAGTGGCAGATCGCTGGCGCCACGATGATGAGTGTACAATACTCGGACAAGGCTGCCTCCAACTCAAAGTCGGTGGTGGGCTCGGGTCAACTGAGGCGCCATTGGCATTCAAATGAGCTTTTGTTTCGGCTTTGCTAGAAAGAGTCCACCAACAGGTGAGCCGGGCCCGAACCACTCCTAGAAAACATATTCTGAAATATTCGGCATGCTTGATGATAAATTCTTTTCTCTTTGTAATTGATCATAAAGTGCATGACAACTGAAAAAGTCCGATTCTACTTCTTGCCCCTAAATATGCTCATTTTGCATCCAGATAAACCACCCACCCACGCACGCTAATGCACCAGCAGCGTACTTGGTTAAAAAGGAAAAAAGACATTTAAATTTAGAGGTGGTATTTTTAAGAATTTGCTCGGTAACAATTTGGCTTAAAGTACGAAGACGGAGTAATTGTAATCTAATTATGTAACAGCATTTTCTTGCCGGATGTATTGCGTAAGAGGTTGTTTTTGGAAGTACGCACTTATGAAAGCTAAAGAAGACTTTTCATCCCCAGCCCTACTGCGAGTTCAGGGCGTATCTCGGTTAAGAACGACATGAACGGCTCATCCTCATGGACGCGCGCACATGTTTGCATTTCCACAATTATGCCGTACGTAAATGAAAACCATTAAGTTCGCTCAAGATCAGGAATATAATCATAATAATAATTGGGAGATTAAACGCATTGCAAGCTAAATTGAGCCGTCTTTTTTTCAGTCGAAAAAGGGGGAGTTTGAATAATCTGTTTTACGTGGCGTCAATCTTATACCCTGTTCATGTATCAAGAATGCCTTAAGGTATGGAAAAAATTGTCATGAGGAAAAGTGAATCCACTGCTGACTGCCACTCTACGAGTTCAGCTTGGGGCCGAGCAGCGTTTTTAATGGCAATTTTTACTATTTTATCTCATGGTTTTCAGCATATTTCAAAACAAACTATCTCTCATCACATTTCTTTGATAAAAGATGTAATTTTACAATTGATTTTGCTCAAAAAGACTAAAATGTGGATCACTTAATAGCCCAAATTAGATTTGTTTACTTTCAAGTTGGCTTGAAGTTGATCTGATTTTTTTACTATCAGCTGGCGCTTGTCACAAGACAATTTTTCTCCTTTCATTGAGGTGTTTTTGTGCATTTTCCTAAGGAGTTTTAGGCGTTCATGAATAGGACATTATACCCAAACGCGAGCATCTCCTCTCTTCGCGCTCCGCTGACGAAATAATGATACTAGTAAAAATAAAAGTTTTAAAAAAATTCTCATTTCCAGGGGCACGAAGGTGCCTACTTGGCTTCAAACTACGGCAATGTTTAGTTAGTTCTCTTAAATGAAAAAGGGGGCGGCACTGGCATGGCGTGTCAGTGATCTGTGGCGCCACCTGTCAGCTCTTAATGGTAATTAAGCCACACTTAATGGGCTGGCCGCCAAAGGTTTGTCCCTTTTTAGCTTTTAGCGCTGGCCGAATCCAGTTACGAAAATGCTGCTCAAATCGAGAAAAGTATTTCCGACGATATCTTTTCATGTCTTTTTGAATGAATGTTTTCATCGAACAGCCTAAACCAGCCGAGAAAGCATTCATATTGCAATCTATTAATGCGCTCTTTGACACGCGTTATCTTTCATGAGCAAAAAGTATCAACAACCGTGTTTTTGAAAACACGGCTTAAAAGCTTAACACCAGCTTAGTATGACTTACAAATCATATTTTTTCTTAAATTGACCATAGGTAATGAGATGTGTTTTTTAATGCTTCATCGGCGTTCAAAATACTAAATGAAACGATTCTTACCTTAATTAGAACATTATCAAAAGATCCGTTCATCGTTCAAGTTCATGCCTAGTGACTTAGGAATCGCCCGATAATTTTCCAAGCTCCATGTGAATGAGTACTAGCATGAAACAACCACTTCACTTTCACTACAACTCATAGCACCTATAAGTGAACACTTGTTTAACACTTATTAGAGATGATCTCATCACTGCCAGCGTTAAATGAAACTGATTCTAGAAAAACGTGCCTGCATTGACTCGCTCGATCCCAGAGTCACTTTCAGTGAAGCATGGCAGGCTATCTGCATAGTCCACCTTGAGACATTTTTCACATTTTCAACTCCATTACGCGAGATTGAAGCGCAAATCGATAATGATAATTGGTAATAAAGTAGTTGTAGTATGGAGTGATTGGCTTCGATCTTAAAAAAAACTTCCAAGTTGCTTTTAACAACTAACTATTTGAAACCGAGCTTGCTCATCTTCTTGGCACATAACATTTTGAGCTGCGCTGCCGCACCCTGCAGAACCTTCATGCATGCATTCATTCATTCTCAGATGCATGAATGGCTTTAAGCCGGGTCGAGTGTGCGGCATGTGATACATCCAAAGAGCTACAGTTTACAATTTTTACTCTAATAATCAACAAAATAGCATCTTTTTATGCAAAAGCAGATTTTGCTTGGTTGAGATTGAATAGAAACATCATGTTAAGCTTAATTAAGCATACTGTACAGCTTTAAATATCAAAAAGGAACACAATTACTCCTCCTTAGCCTCACAATTGCTTTCTACATTGTAAGAAGGACTTAAAAGTAGGAAAATATCATTTTTAGAAATAAATTCTCGGGAAGCTAACATTTTGGTGCTCCTCTTAAGGAAATTATAATAGATCCCTTTCCTAATGAGCTTAAGCTCTAGAGTGTACTCATAGACACAGTTAAAAACTTCAAAAGAAAATAGGAACTTGTATAAAAACTCTACTTGGATTGATCTTGATGAATTTAAGATATATAGGCCTAATGTTCACGAAGTAGCCCATGCTCAGCTTTTTCTCGAAAAAGCTTCAAGCTCCTCAAGAAAATTGCAGGAGTTTCAAGTACAAAACAGTATTGCATTGGAATGGAGAGAGGCCTTTTTAAAGGCCTGTCGAAATCAGATATTAGGTGATGATAGATGAGCTTTCAAGCAAATAGATAGCTAGTGGG
Source organism: Paracyclopina nana (assembly GCA_019096065.1). Lineage (NCBI taxonomy): Eukaryota > Metazoa > Arthropoda > Copepoda > Cyclopoida > Cyclopettidae > Paracyclopina > Paracyclopina nana. The sequence goes on along the minus strand of JAGUCH010000001.1, from coordinate 9,294,807 downwards.
CTAAGGAAGCAGAAAAATAAGTTTAATCAACCTCCGAGATTCCTACTTCAAATTCATGCAAGCTAAGAAAGGCATGATCATGACGCTCATAGAACGTAGTCAGAATCCAATTATTCCTGCTCTTTCACTTTTTGAGCCTGTCATTCCCAAAGAAAGCCTTTAAAGGGTAAAACGGTGACGTCACAAACTTGTCTTTGATGTCTAGGTTTTTTTTATTAATTCCCGAGATTCAATGAGATATTTATGGCTTGAGGCCCGCTGTGTCACTTACATCTGCTGCAGCTCTTTGGACATAAAAGCTTCTTTTGAAAGTGTCCAAAGCATGAATCTCCGTTTTGCGTCCACTTGGCACAGCCATGAAGTAGATCTTCACACTTGACAAGGCAGTGGTAGAAATTGCCATGTAAGTTACTCAAGAACTCATCGATGCTGCATCGAGTCCAAATTCGCTTGATGTGGAATTCGTTGTAATCCATGATGCCACCAATATTCGTGCAGTTCCGTTTTTCTCCCATGAATGCTAATTGGTGGGATTCTTCGAAGTCGTGGCTAAGGCCCAATGAATGGCCAATTTCGTGAGCCAATATGAGTGATGCAAATTCAGCGTTTTTGAACCACTCTAAAATAATTACTCTGAAATCTACGATCGGGTGGCAGATTGACCCTTGAAACGAAATGCCATGTGCTTTGAGCGGCCTATGAAAATGGAATCTAGTCTTTCATATTTATGCGCAGATTGACTGGAAAATGGGCTCGCGCTTACCGCATCTTATGGCTGGTCACAAAAATATGCAAGTCAGCATCGGATTCACGGTCAATTTGACTTCCAAGGCTGCGTAAATCGGCTTTTGAGGCTACCCAAGTTTGTCCCCAGATTAGGTGAGACGCACTTTTCCGGGAGATGGTCAACTTTGTGGGAAATTCAGGCTTGCTAAACACAAGTTGAAGTGCTTCGCTAAGCTTCCGTAGTTTATTCTCACATTTTCTGATTGAGCCATAGTTCAGCTCGAAAAATGAAGAATCATAGTAAAACTCAAGTTGGAGTTCCAAGATTTGGCACAATGCAACAGTTAGGACACTGTTCAACAACAACAGCTGCCATAGTACCATTATTTCAAAATGAAAAGGTGGCAAACTAATAATATTCTCTGCAGATGTGTAACATGTACGTTATCCAGGTAAAAACGTATCTTCAGCATTATTTGGCCACATAGCCAATAATCCGGGATGAAAGGTCAATTTGATGACGGCAAGGATCTTACAAACTCCCGACCCAATATGTCAGCTTGTCTTGTGGGCTCTGGAACCTTGTGCTTTGAAGTTCTCATAACTAAACATTTGGCTCTGAGCAAGGAAATATCATGACCTATCGATACATAGATTGGCCTCACAGAGTTCGGTGTCGACTTCAACGCGATGCCAACGACGTCTTCTTCATCTGGGTGGAAAATCGGTACCGAATCTCCCGGCTTTTTCAGCTCGCTTTTCAGCCTGGACTTGTGATTGAGCCGTGAGTCCAATGGGCTAGTGAACTCTCCAGTATCCAGAGAAAAAAAGTTTTTTGCCACCCCAATTGTCGGGATATTGACAAGAACTCCAATGTGACAAGCAAGGCCAAATTTTCTTGGGTGTAGAATTCCATTGCCATCGATCATGAGATAATCCGGAGTTGCATTAGGTTTTTGAGACTTGGTTTCCAGAATCATGCTGACAACAGCATTGGCCTCTCGGAAGGCCAAAAAGCCAGGGATGTACGGAGTATCTGGAGACATTAAATTGGCTGAATATTAAGGTTCTAAAAAGCATTACGCAATATCTATCTCTCCCCATATGGAACAATTGAGTCTTTCGCATTGATATATTCAGACGTCATTTGAACTGCGATCATTATCAATCAGTGTCTACTGCTAAAAGGAACCAAAACAATGAGGTCAGAGATTGCTTATCAATCGACTTATTTCTACAAAAATAGGCATCTTTGACGTTATGAAAGCCATGATTTTTCCATGAAAGCTAGCTTTGAGGTTTCCGTATGTCCCCTTTCAGATGATTGGGGATCAGGAAATAAGATTGAACTCTAGGTGGCCTTTTGGATTTTAAGATGGAATTGACTCGAATCCCACCTCCTAGTCTTTATTAGACTGCAGTAGGCGTATATTTAAAAAGCGTTTGAAAATGAGTGTATGGCCACAGTATATTTTAAAGGCTACGCCACATCCAAAAGGTAAAAAGCTATTAAAAGAAAGTATTTGGCTGAGCCCAAATTCATGAGACTTACTTAAGTCAACCACTTTACAGGATTGGTTTAAAATGGAAGGGTCTATTTGCTCCTCGCTCAAATATTCCAGCACAACGTAGCAACAAATGGCCTTCGAGTTGTCATCTGGTAAAAAGCTGAAATCTGCTCCTCCAATTTTTATAGGATAGCGGATTAGTCTATCGACTTCAGGGTCATCGGGTTTGCAGATCAGCAGCTGCCTTAGCTCAATTTCCCGCCTAAGCCAGTCGCTTTTCTGGATTGCGGCCATGATACATAACTTTTCCAGACAGGTTGTACAACATTTCTGCGTATTTGTTGATCTCCTCTCTTTTCGGTCACCAGGTTAATTCAGTCCATTTTTGGTGATTTCATTAGCAACCGTTTCACAGCAACTAGCTCTGACAATAATTCTAGCTGAAAGTCATCGAGTGGCAAGTAGCTACTAGCTAGTTTGTTGTGGAAAAGGTTGCGCGATAAATTATTCGAATGTTCCGATATTTTATTTTACCAAGTAAGCATTACTCGAGTTTAGAGTTGAATAAGAAAAAAAGATTTAAATGATGCCATTATTAAAAAGTTGCTACATTTTTGGCATCGATTTTCGTGATAAGGTTCGTAAAAGAAAGAGGGACGAAAAATACCAGATTTTCAATTAGCTGAATTTAAATAAAATATACATGATCTATTAAAATTATACTTGGATCTTTTAGCCTATATTCGAGGATGCGCAAATGCATGACTTCTTGCTATAGGATTTCTTGCTAAAAAATGAAGTTAACAGTTTTTTCAATTGCATAATTATCACTGAAGGTCGGTTCTTTTTACTAGAGACAGCATGCATAAGAGTGAGCCATAGCTAAGTTGACGATCAGCGTAATAAAAAGATGTATAGTGTTTATCAAGGACGTGCATATAAAGGGTGAATTTTAAGAAAAGCTAATTGAAACAAAAAACCATAAAGTAAGTGTGATTAGCTCACAATTTGGCAAATTAATGGTAATACAAACAGTTAGCCTCATACCTTACAATGCAGTAATTTACTCATTTTATATGAAAATAGTGCAAATTGATCAAAGTCCTTTTTTTAAATACTTGTTAGCTTTTTGCGAGAGACGATGAATAAGCGCAAGACTCGGTTTTTTCTAGATTATCGGAATTTTGTTCATTTTCGGCTATGCCAATACATAAATCATCTGGGGTTCAAGCCTCGTGGAAGAAGAAAGCAGCTTATCTTCTCTAGTTTGCTTTAAAGGAAATTGCATTTTGGCGGAAGTTATTATCCTTTTGTAAATATGCTAACCCCATGTCGTGGAATAGCAGATAGCAAGCCTCTGCAAAATTACAATGTCTTGCCGATTTTGTGACAAGCAACGCTTGGAGGGACAGCAAAAAAGAGCATTCTCATTGTTTAATTTTGACAATGACAAGTAAATCAGAAGCACGATGGCGGCATGGGATTAATTAGTTCAATTTATTCTAAAATGCACGTAATAGCCATCACATTGTTTGGTCAAAATAAAGTTTGATGTACACAGTACAAAAGCTAGCTGGAGCCTCTAAAACGATCCTGGAGGGTGTCGGTAATAATCGGGAGCCTGGACAAGTCTCTTCGGCCTCACAGTGGGGTCATTGTAGTTTTCTTCGGGAGGAATTTTGATGGGAGGTTGGGTCGTCGTGGTACTCGTCGTGGTACTCGTCAACAATTGCTTGACAGCTTTCAAAATGGGCAACGGCCTTCGAGGCCACGTGGATCTCATTTTGAGGGCTTGCGCTTTCAACTTGAAGTCGTTCAGCTCCTTGTACATGGGATAGATCTTCTGCTCAATCCATTCCGACATCACGTCTTCGTCGTAGATTTCAGAGAGCGCATTGTAAGCTTGCTTGATCAAAGCAGTCAGCAGATAGGTTAATCTAATAATGAAAAAAAGCATAGATTCAGCGCGTATGCGTAAAATGATTCGAATTTACCTGCTCTGCTCGTCTTGGCTCTCGTTCACTCTGAAAGGGCTAGAGAAGTTGTGCCTGACGTTGTACTCCGTCATCCAGCCCTCCTGAGTCGAGTATTTTTGCAGGTACTGCTGAACTTCCTCCTGGACCTTGTCCAGATTGTGAATCATCTTGAAAATGGACGAGCCTGGAAAGAAGCACCAGGCCATCTTGTCCTGCAGCGTGGGATCCGAGTCCAGGTTGATGAACTCCTCAAACATTCTGTAGTCGTTGGCGCACTCGAGGCTCTTGAACAGCTCCGCCTGCCAGGTGGCATTGAAGTAGCCAGCCCTGAGCGTCAACAAGTTGGTGACCAAGGAGGGAATGGCGGCTGGCAGCAACTCTGCCAGCACCGCAAAGTGGTCATACCTTGACCAGCCGGTGGTCACGATTCCCGCGAAGCCGAGCTTGAACTTGCTCTCCTCGTTCGACATCACATCCAGCCAGTTGAGGTTGTTGTTGACCCTCTTCTGGACGTTTGGCACAGAGGCTGTGGGACCGTCGGCGCCCTTGTAGGCGCTCGCGGTCCAAGCTGTGGGGAAGGCCTCGCTCAACCGGTCCCAGTTGTAGGTGGGCATGAACCGGTAGATCTCCTCGGCGTACACCCAGACCATGGGCACGACCAGATCACTGAGGGGGAGCAGTTCGGCCCCCATGAGATTCCTGAGCATGTCGTCCCACACGATCACGCTCTCCACTTGCGGATAGGCCTTCTTCACATATCCGGCCACGTTGGCCACATGCTTGGTAAAGATGTCCGACCTGGATCGCCCCGAGCAGCCCGAGCACTCCCCGAGGTGGTAGACTTCGTCACAGCCAATGTGCAGGTGCCTCACTCCCTTGTGGAGCGCCATCACCTGATCGATGTAGATCTGGAGCAGACTCATGGTTTGCTCGTGGCACGGACAGATGGACTCGGGCATTTCGGGGTTGTCGCGCAAATGCGCAAACTGGCCCAGCTTCAGGATGAACTCCATGTGGCCGAAGGTCTGGATCAGGGGAATCACCTCGAGGCCGAGCTCCTTGCAGCGGATCTGAAGGCTGTAGATGTCACTCTTGGAGTAGTGATTGCCGGCTGCCACATCCTTGAGCATGCCGTCGAAGGGGAACGTGTCCTCGTACTCGATGAGGATGCCCGTGGCTCCTCTGTCTTTGATGATTTGCAGAAACTTCAGCAGGAAGTCCATCTTTGGAGGCGCTCCCTTGAGGTCGATGTGGACGAGTCGCTGCTGAGGAATGTACAGCGGCTTGCTCGCTCCCTCACCAGGGTAGCTCGTTTCGGGCCCGTGGTCGCCCCTGTAGACGGGACCGTTCAAATGGATGTCTGGCCCTCTTTGGTAGTCGCCGTTGTCGTTGTCGAACACACTGATGTCCTTTCTGCCAGTGTCAAACTTTTCGTTGAAAGCATTCGGCATCACCTGCCTGTGCTTTGAGGCCACCTTTTTCCTCGTCTCCAGATTGACCTGATTGTGGTACTTGCCGTTGTCGACAGTCTTTCTAGGCCTGGAAAGTTAACATTGCCATAACTAGCATCCTCAAATGATATGGTTTCATGCTTACTTGGCTGGTAAAAACTTGACCCCCTCATCTTCAGGCAAGTTATTTGAGCTCTGCTGCAGCTTTTTGCTGCCAGCACTTAAAAAAAGGCCCTCTCCTGCATGGTGGTCGTGATGGTAGTAGCTAGGTAAGTATTTGATTTGGCTCTGCTGGTGACTGTAGCTGTGTATGCAGACGAGTAAGAAGAGTCCCAAGAGAACAACTCCTGCAAAAGAAATCATTTTTAAGAAGCAAGAACTGTCAAAAAAAGTGTCATGTGTCGGTATGCTAGAGACGCGCGTTTATTTGCCTGGGATTCAAATTTTCTTAAAGAAAAAGAAAAAAACTGGAATTCCTTTCATCTGCAACATCAAAGCTGGATTAGGAGCAAAACTTTTCATCGCTCCTCCATCAGCAGCAAATTCAGACAATGATTTTTGAAAATCCAGTCTGACCTCTGTGATCAAAATAGTTCACTTCTGGTAAGAGCTCAGTTTGGCGTGCTGCTTTACAATGAACATGTCAAAATTGAGACGAAGAAGGGTGGCAAGAATTCACCATTACACAACTTTTTTGCGACTCAGACAGTGGCACATCTCAATATTATTTGCGCAACGCGACGAGCATGATCGTCATGGCAGCTTACCCAAAAGTGCAGATTTCCTGCGCCAAAATCGCCACATGTAGGAGAGAAACACACTCATTGTTGTGGGCGAAACATGTCGAAATGCGTCAAAACTTGACTAAAAGGGTTTGCCTGCAAGGGAAAAGTTAATAACATTAAAAAAGCCCTCAGTGTGCAGCTATATTTGCTGCTTGATGACAACATTTCAAACTTTTACGAGGACTCATGGCCCTAATGTACTGACGAATGAGGTTGTGCTACAGCAAAAAAATATACTACATAGAAATGTGGAGAGGGCCCCAGCGTGCACTGTGGGGCAAATCCAGTGAAAATTATTGTTCACCTATCAGCAAAATATGCAAATAGTCCCTCCCAAATTTGACAGCAACAGTGCACGATGAAATCCTAATTTTTTTCAAGTAGAGTGTATGCAGTGGAAATGCACGAGAAAGGTCCCAACATCACCCATTTGATGTTGTACAGTGGTCAGAAAATGGCTCATTTTATTGATTGAACCATTCTGGCCTCCTTTAAAGGTACTCAGGCGAAAAAAGCATTTGATCGGTATCTGCACACTTTTACTTGAATCAATCTGCAATTTCGCCTCCAAAAATAAGAGAAAGCCGCAAAAATAGAAGCACAGGTCATATTATGCGTCGCTAATCATAACTTTTTAGGACAAAGAAAACTTTTGACTATACTGCACTATTTTTAAGCATAATGTCTGCCCTAATTGTTTTTTCACAGGAACTTTTATGTTGTTCTCTACCAAAGCGCTGCAAATAAAATATGACCTCAATTTGCTAATGCGGTCGCGAATAAAACCTAAGCTAATTATAATAATTCCTGTCGTAACTTTCCCCTGGATTGAAAAATGTCCCGAATCGTACAAGCCAGTAATTAATAATTTCTATTTGGCTAACAACGTTGTAGTAGGAGTAACGACCGAAAAGTACTTCGCCATGCTATTTTGGGGGCCCTCGTGTAGCCATAAAGAGGGTCAATATAAGCAAGCTGACTACATACGTACAATCGAGGGTTTAACGTTCTAGCTGACGAATTGGTAACTTGTGCAGCTCAGAGCCGAAATACCATATAATACAAGGTTTTTATGAGGCACACTAGGCATAAAAGGCTTTCAATCATTCTTTTCCAGGCTATGTTGACGGATAGTCGTTATTTTGCAAGCAATTTGGAGGATGTACAAATTAAGAAAAGTTTACCAGACACGAAAATGAAGCTTTTTCGGGAACTAGGCCAACTATTACAGAAGCAATCACGTGCTTTTATCCAATCAAGTCTAGCTTTTTACTAAGTGTATTCATAATTGAATATAAAGTGCAATCCAATGTCGCAGGCTACTGAATTGAAGGCACGTCACAGTAGCAACAACAAAGCAACTCTTTTTCTTAGAGCTTGGCAGTGTCCATAATTAGAGCTGCATATGCCAAATCAATGCTTTTAGCAGACGTCAAACTATTGAATATTTTTGCCCTTTCTCAAATCAAAGATTCCCAAAATACTAGGCCAAAAACTGTTTTTATATGCTAGCTGATTGTGGCTAACCAAAGAACATGCACACAAAGGTGACATTAGTTTTCATGCACTAAGCCCTACCGTCACGTATTATTTTTCCGTTGCGCTTGTTTTTCAAATGTCAGCCAGCAGATGAACAATCAAAGCTCCCCTAGTCTAATCCTCTCCTTGGCTTTGGTCACAAATAACATACTCTTGAAAACACTACATTTTCACCTCGGGAAAAAGGTGCTCTCAACAACAAGTCAACTTACTAGCGCTCGAATATAGGGCTGTAGACAGCAGCAGTTGCGTACACACTGTCTGATATACTTAGAGGAACTGAAGAGCCAGGTTCGAGCGTTGCTTTCTAAAATAGCAAAGCTGCGTCGTTCACTTATTCCGCTGTTGTCTGTTTCATGAGCACTTCTTTGTGGCAACTAACGCTCGCTCCTAATCGGAATTTTTAGCTTCTCCGCTGAATAATTGATTCCACTGGAATTGACAATTGGGAAAGGAAAATTTCTCCGCATGCATAGTAAATAGCCACGCGCAAATTATATGCCATTGACAAGGCTTCGAAAAGCAATACGGGGTGTGTGACTCTAAGTGGACCACCAATACATGCATATGGCAAAGCCTCATTTTGTTTTCCATGAAGCCTTGAAATAGCAGCCGGCCTTCCTTTGTTTCAGCTGGCTGGTAACCATTTGAACGGGCCTTGGGAGAACAAGAAGCCGACAACAAAATAGAAAGCCGTTCTCCGAGGCGGCAAAAGCGGTTGGGAATGAACCCTCATGCCATGGTTTTTATCGTATGCTTTCAAGAAGGGGAACATACCGTTAAATAATGCATGAAAAGAACACTTTTTACCATTGGTGAAACCAAGGCCTTTCAATGGCTGATTGTATCAAGGCAAAAGTGCCATTTACTATTGCTGCTACTGAATATGCGACAGAAGCCAGGAAAACAACGAAATAAAAAAAGCTCGTTTTCGATCAGTGCGGCAGAAAACTGCAGATATTTGATAGCAAGGATTTTTTAAAATATCGCAAGCTGTAAGAGGTGTGTGTACTTTTTGAGCGCTTCTCAGCTGAAATGGCTCCTACTGTGTCAGTTCTAAAGCTGTTTTTTGCTCATCAACTGAACTGCTTTCACTTTGACCATTTTTTAGGGTGTTTTCCCCTAGAAAGTTGTAAAAAGCACCAAATGCCATTGAGGTAAAGGGAGCATTGGATGCTACCTTTTTCTTTAAAGCAGCTAAAAAATAACTAATTATCACGAGAAATTACTCAAGAGCTATTAAAAGCGCTTTTCCCCAGAGCCGTACAGAAGAGCACACAAAAACAAAAGCAGCCAGCAGCGCTGATTAACGCGTTTATTTTATCCCCGTGGTGCTTAGGAAGCCTTATACACATAATCGCAATAAATTCCTTGCGTTTTGACAGTCATCAATTCTCATTATTGCATGAGCCTCGGCATGAAAAGGGCCTGGGAATGTACAGCGAAGGACAAAAAGTAATTCATTAAACAGCCTTGAAAAGGGGGACCTTTCTGGGAAAACCGCATCATACCCGTCAAAAGCATCCATGGATGGATTCCTTTCAAGGAGATGAAAGTTCTTTATCTGATGAAGAAAAAAGGCATCGAAAAAGCGCCGAAGGAAAATGTGTGTCAACTGGTGTGGAGAGTGTGCACAGTGGGCGCTTTTTGTCCATTTACGTCGGAAATAGAGCGTCAATTATGATGCCAAGTAAAGCTCTCCATTTTCTTTGAGAAGAGAGCTATTTCTCTTGATGCCAATCTTCAAGGTGATTTGGGCCCCCCAAGGCCATTATTTTTGCGGCTTTCACACTTGATGCTCACCGTGATGATGATTCGAAAAAGTTTCTACCTCTGAGCACACATCCAGAGGACCACGCGCGCTCAACTAAAAGTTAATTGAAAATGAGCCCTACCTGTTGCTCTTCCACAGAACTCCAGGTAATTATCGTTCAGGCTTTTAGCTTTTGATTGAAAACCTTTCAAAGTTTGGCAATCTCGGTTGAAGATGGTATAAAAATATTCTGCTAGAGAAGAGGTGAGTAAAGCAGTACTTCAAGGGTGAGCATGAAATCACTCTTTCTTCTCACGTAATCCCATTTCCACATTTTCATCAATACTTGGGCAAAGAATCTGAGGATACTGAGCAGATACGGAATGCAGCAGAACTGAAAAAGCAAAAGCTACCTAAAACCATCATAGTTAATTGGCTGCTTGCTTTTGAGCGCCTTTTTTTGCTGAGCTGTGCAGAATAAACGAAAGCCAGCGCGAATTGCAACAAGGTGAATACCAGGACTCCATGCTCGCCAGGGTCATTTCTTTACCTCGGGAATAATAAAGGCTCGAGTTGTCTTCGGATTAAGTTATTGCGAGGATGTGAGCAGACGCAGAGCAAGCAAATAAAGATATGGAATTTCCAACAAAAAATTCTGCTTTCTCTCACGGCTTTCGACAGCTTCATACGTTTATTTAGATTGACCTGGATCTTCGTTTGTTGTTGTTTTCCCTTTTAGCGGATTATGCAAAACAGACTTTCGGTTATCAATAGGCACAAGATGTGCTGCTGAATTGCCACTGTTGTTAGCTCCACCAAACTAACTTCAATTTGCCTTGGTCAACAGCCAAATCTAATCATGCCTGATAAGATTATTTTGGCCAAAGTCTGGTAAACGCAATTTCCAAGGGAGGAAAAAAAATGGAAAACTACGGTGGCCGATAAAAAGGATGAAAGTTGATGCAGATGGGAAGGGTCAACTAGAACAAGCTACGACGAGGGTAGGAGGTCAAGAAAAGCCAATAAAAGCCACCCAACCGTGGCATTGCAGATGAGTGGGCAGAGAGTATTTTCGGCCATTTTTGAAACGCCTCCAATGCACTTCTAATGGAGGAAACTATTGAGATTATCAGCCTGAGTCGAAGTAGCTGATACAGCCAAGAACTTGTTTCATTACAAAACTACACTATTTTCGCGTCGATGCACTTCCCTCGCGACCTTATACTATATTGTGTACATGAAAAATTCATATGGGTGCATTCTTTCTGCCGAAACTAAGCATTGCTATGCAAGAAATGATCTTTTCACTCACGAGTAAATTATCGCGCGTAAAATTAGATTGGCCCATTATTAAAGTTAAAAGCATTTTAAAGCGGTCATCCATGTCAACATCTCATCCTCACTAATTGAGGTTCATCAACCCATGAAAAGCCTGCTTTGCATAAAATATGAATAGCCATATCATGCTCACCCGCAATGAACTCACCAATTAAGCTCCTCAGGCAAATCAAACTCTAAAGCACTCTCATTCCAAGTTTTCCCTTTCAAATCCCGCATATACTTAAAATAATGGGCTGAAATGTTTGCCTGGCGGAAAACATTTGGATAGTGAGAAACGCATACACGCGGCATGAATCGACAAGATATGGCTTCTCCACTTCTGTAGCTTTTTATCTCTCTAACAACATTAAGTTGAACACGAGACAGACCCCTTGAGGCCGGTAGCCATAATTTCTGTGGCCACCCCTACCTTTTATATTGACTTTAGCCAAGTCATGCCAATGACTAACTGCAATCAAGCTAGGTAATATTGTATCTAACTACTTATCTTCTGAAGAAGTTGCATGTCTAGTGGCTCTATGGTTATTACTTATTTTCTTCTATCTGCATTACTGCTATGATTCCTTGTTTGATGGATAGCTGTCATGACAAAATGTAATTTCAATAAAGTAACAGCTACTGCAACTGACAGCAGCCAGGTATTTTTCATAACAGATTTGTCAAGCAATGCTACATCTACCTAAAATGCCTTACTTGCTCGCTTTTCCCCACACACCACAGCAGTATATGGAAGCAAGCTGCTGCGGGATGTATTGTGTTGTTCAACAGGGCCATTATGAAGCTTTTCAACAAGAGAGTCAAGAAGCCTTTTGGCATTCTTCAACACCACACTCTGTTTACTAGAAAATACTACGCTGCATGATTAAAAAAGATAACATGAAAAATAAACTGCTGCAGTTCCTGTGAATTTTGAATATTGTACGAATATTAACAGGCCTCACACCAATAAAGCGCATACAATGCAGTCTACTGAATTTTTTAGAGCTGAGGCTGTCTGTATTGAAACACTGAGGCTAGCTGAAGCACGAGATTCGAAAATAATGGTGTCAATGCATAGAAAACTGGGAATCTAGCATAATTTTTGACTGGGCCAAATTAGCCCTCTCGGCGTTGAGTTACTGCTGCTGGAGTGTTGAATGTGATAAGGTTGAAGTGGAAAAGTATAAAATGTATAATATAGTATAAGAAAACTTGGCTTCATTCTCAGAACCAAAGCAAAGAAGGGAGTTCCTTTTTCGGCAGCAGTCCTTTCATTATCATATTGAGTCTTTGTTAGACACAATGTAAATGGAGAGACAGCTCAAGGGGGACAACAAGTATAGAGTTTCACTGCGCACCATAAACCCTGTTCCAAAACACTCACAAGGATAGGTAACCAGAGGTAGGGGGAACATTTAAGCCATTAATTGCATGTGCAATGACTGTAGACGCGAGCTGCTGTCCTGGGAGAAAATCAACCCTACAGAACTTGAGAAAAACCCATGCGCACAATGTAACTCAAAAGTAATATTACAACTTTTGCTGCCCTAGGAAAAAGGCTCTACTTTGGTATTTATTGAAGAAATATTGCAGCAAGAAATCTCAACAATGCCACTTGCACAGAGGGAGAGTAATACATCCCAACTCTACAATTGCCCCTGGTAAATGGGTATTAGCCAAGGAAAGCTCCGATGATTATGATATCCTTGAAGGAAAGGCGAGCTGACCTAAAACGTGCATATTCCACATTTTGTACTACTTAGGAGGTAATAGGAATTCCCAGACAAGCCAACAATGGTCCCTAGAGCATTTCACGACTTGACAGTGACTTGGCTACTACTGCTGCTATTAATCTAGTTTTCAGGCAGAGAGATTCTCTGGAGAAATCATCCTTATTCCAGCTCATTCACTTGATAGATAAGACAATTTGACCAGCACAAAGAATTTATGGACCTTTGACAAACTGCTAAGATGGCAGATCTTACCACTGCTGCCTTAATCTTTCTGATTGGAAAAACTTTCGTGGTCCATCCAAAAAGAGAGAGGGGGAGAGAGAGAGAGGGCAAAACCTGCAAAAACACCCAATAAAGGTTGAATTCTCTGCTATGACGGATGAGGCGAGATTCCCAGCGAGGAGCAAAAAAAGGAACGTTCAAATAATTTCATCATTACTTGGCCATGAAAGGGTATATATAGAACAGCATAATCAAAAAGGTAGGTTTTCTTTCAGGATACCACATTGAAAGAGCACCCTCAACCCAAGCATCCTTTCAAACAGCAATCCGTAAGAATAGATCTCAGTAAATCCATCTTTGCCTCCTTTGACATTCTTTGAGGGTCATCCTCAAGAGGCTTTATAAAAGTCGGATCATGTTCCTTGCAAATTGTCATGATTCTAGCTGCCATGATTACTATTTGTGAAAATTCTCCTCCCAACTTGCTTACGATAAGCTCGCATGATAATTAGCAAAGTTGAAATAGTTGTCTGTATTGACTTAGTAAAAGTTGGGGGGCTAGCATAAATTGGTTTGACAAGCAAATAAAGTCACGAGCAATTCGTGCACAAGACACCAGCAGTAACATGCAGGCGCATACTTTTACATATACCGTACTGAGGTACAAAAGGAAAAGTAATTAGCTAAGTAGATGCAGCGAGCTGAGTAGCATGAGGCTAACCCTGTTTTTTTAGTGCGGCCTCATTGAAATGCGATTCCTCGATCAAGCTGAAGTACACCGCTTGCATTCGCTTTGTTAACTGATTAGAAAGCAACAACGTACTGTGCTAGACTAGCTTAATTGCCATGCTTTGAAATGCGTCAACTAAAAGCTCCATCACCAAACTTATCAACCATCGACAAAGTTAAGGCTTGATATTTGGAGAGTCATAAATACATCAATAAAAACGACAACGCCTCGCTGACTTTCTCCTCTTTGCTGGCTGTCGATAAAATTTCATCTAGCACAAAATTCATTTAAAAACTTTTCATCATAAAAACTTAGTGGGGATTGAGAACGCGACTTTGTGGCACATCGAGGCTCATGCCTGACATTTCGCCCGTTCCGAGGAAATTTTTAAGCAGAGTCTAATAATAATAAGTTTGAGGCTTGCGGCATCACGAAGCATTACAGAGCTGATTTTCAGGAACATGACAATCAAAAGCATGCTCTAGCAATCAATGCACTTTTTCTTGCTTATAAATAAATCGAAGCAAGGTTTTCCGAAGCATGCGCGAATACCAATGGCAGAATACGAGCCTTTTCCTCACCCTATAAAATCTCAGCTCGTATTATGGGTAAAGTTTTTGAAGCACATAGTACACTACTACTAAAACTGGGAAGCACTCAGCAGACTACACGAAACGTGTCGGGTTCTTTTTTGCCATTATGCATCAGTATGCAGCACAAATTGCTAATGCCAACTCAAATTAGCCAAATCAGCTATTTCGGAACAATCAAGCACATTCATGTAGGCAAACTAATGTTGGCAACAAAATTCATGGGATTTCAGGTGCCAAAAAAGCAACTTTCATGTTTGAAAAACTGTTTGATCCCCTATGCGTCGGGGCCTCTTGTGAAGATTGCTAATATTACGACAGGGACGCATAAAAAGTAAAAGCCCTCATGGCACCAATTTTATTACCTTATTTTTGACACAGGTAAGATGAACAGCTTTATGCATAGCAGAGTTTCAGCCGGAAACAGATTTGTTTTTCCCTGGTGAGGGAGAGAGCTTCCTAGAAAGTTGCGAAGAGCGCCAATTGTAAACAGATTTCACTTGTTTAATCGGTTCCAAGGTAATACCAAACGGCCTTCCCTCAGGTTTTGATTGCAATCTCACAATTAAGCGTCATTTTAAAGGTTGCAGCTTTTCTGGTCCATTTGCAAAGAATGCGAATGCCAGCACTTATGCATTTGAGTAGCATCATTATTCTTTGACAGGGACTGATTTACCAGATCAGGGAAACCCTTGACCAGCCTACTTGAAAAGAGAATGACAGTTGCTCATGAGAAGCGGAAAGGTTTTTTCTAGCTTTCCTCGCAACGGCAGCATTGCAGTAAACTTGCTGAATAAATTTCCCAGCCTGAACGGAAATTTGGCGCAAAATAAAGGCCAAGGGGAATGAATAGCCACAACAATGAACATTTTCAGCCGCAAGAGGCTTTTTGCATTCATCGCCTTGCTGCTCTGGACGCGCAGATTTATTGCGCTGAAGGATTTACAAGGCTAACCCCGCGTCATTATGGGTTACGCTACATGGGTAGAGGACCCAAAAGAGCCCGCTTTTAAGTTCGGCCAATGTCCAATAATCATTCAAAGCTCTCCTTGAGCTGTTGAGCAAAAAAAACTTTAGTATTTTTGCGTCGTTGTTTTTCTCACGGTGCTGTGGCGAGGAGAGTTACATGGGTCCCATGGGAGAGCCACTCCACTACCGCCAAAGCGACTTAACGGCATTAACGTTAAATCAATGATTGCTGCTACAATTGACCGAGAGTCATTACTTATCGGACCCGCGGAGGTTGAGCCGCTATTTGGAGCTTAAAACATCATTTGCTAATGGACAGGTGCCAGTGGGGGAAAGCCATCGCAATATTGACCAGCCTTTCAGCGCGAAGTTGTCAACGAGCCCATTTTGAGAGCGGCATTGTTGACGCCGTGCTTTTTCAAGCTCAAGAATTGATCCGACATGCGAGTCAAAAAGAATGACAAATTTAAGCGGCAAGAAAAATCATTTTTCCAAAGCTTCGCCGACAAAACCGTGCTGCGTGAGTGAGCGTTTTGCCAACGAGAAAGCCGTGCCATGTAAATAAAAAACGGGCATGAAAATGGCGTTAAACGAACCGTGATGAAAACACGACGAGTTCACGGCGAGGCCCTCGCATGCTCCCCTCGAAAGCCGACTCGCGGAAAAGGCAAAACGCTTTGATCCATCGGCGCAAGAAACGGAATCGCAATTGCTCTTTCAAAATAGCCATGCAAATGCGCTGGAAAGGGCGCAATTCGCGTCCATCGTGGACTGCACCGTCCGTAAAGCTGATTCGAGTGGAAAATTGAAGGCAATCTTACCTTAGGAGCTTGCCTTTTTCAACTTTTTCTTGTTATTTTTTCAGCTGTTGAACTCTTGGCCCACGCTGCTCAACTCCTCATCCCAGCTTCGCGCTCAACAAATAGCCAAGCCAGGGGGAAAAACAAGACTGAAACTTTTCGTAAATCCGTGCCTAGCTCGCGGATCATTTGCCGCTCGTCGGGCCCAGTGTTGCCAACGGTGGTCGGAAACGACCAATGTGGTCGTTTTTGAGTTAATTTAGTCGGGAAAATTTTTGGTGGTCGGTGGTCGCAAAAGTGGTCGTTTTCGAAAGTGCCAAAAAATACGGGAAAATAGCTTAATTTTGCCATTTTTTCAAAAAATACGGAATTTTTTGAGATCTGCATTGATGAATTTGACGTTGGCCATGAACTCAAATCCAAAAATTGGCAAAAATATTTGAAAATTGCATGAACACGAAAATTCTTTTTTTTACATGAGGGAACAGCCAGTTTGTGGAACAAAGCTCCGCCCATGAAGTGGCTTTTTGAAAAGAGTCATTTTTATGCAAAAGTGTTTGGATTTTTTGTTTTGGATCACTATTCAGGCCTCCAAACACAAAACAGAAAACTAAAAAGCCAATTTTGGGCCAAAAAATGCACCTTTTTTGCTGTTTTTTGGCTACTGGTCGCAAAATTGGTCGTTTTTGGATTCATCGAAAAATTGTGGTCGCAAAAGTGGTCGTTTTTGCGAAAAAAAGTGGTCGGAAGCCAAAAAATCCGTTGGCAACACTGGTCGGGCCGCGCTTGCTGCCATGAAAAATGCAAGGCAATCCGAGCATCGTGTCTCCTTTTCCCACGTCACTGGATTGGGTCAGTCTCTCTAATGCCACTTGCCATCCGATGATGCCGATGGCGGAAATCCGTTGCATTTTTTGCCCCCCGTGCGTGATTGCTTCGAGATGAATTTCCTTCGGGTGTTAGCTTACGCCCATCATCGGCATTTCAGCTCGTGCGCGCATTTAAAAATTCAACGAGGCCCTGGCATTAGCTCGCAAAGCGCTATTTTTTATCCAGCTTCAATTAGCCGGAAACGCTTATCGAATTTTTCAAAGGCGAGGCTCGCCGGAACGCCATCGCAAGAGTCAAGCCAAACGCGGATGATCCGCGATGACCGAGGCAATTTACATTTTTGCAAAACAAGTGCAACTGCCGGATGCTCTTGGCGAGCATTGTTGCACGAAAGAAAACGAACGCGTAAATGCACTCGTTCCAATTTAAGTTGGATCATCAAAGCAGTTTCGCACTTTCACGCCATCATTTCGGCGTAACATTGCATCATTTCAATGCAGCCAAATTCTCTTCCAATGGAACGAAACCATGCGTGGAGATCATCGACATGCTTCGGGACCCTTTGTTTTCAAAGTTAGTTTTGTCTGGATACGAAATGGGTCAAAAGTTGCTTCTGCTTGCACCCTTGAAAGTTTGGTTGAAGCAACCGTGACCGGCAGACGTTCTTTCGAGGAATGAGGTCATGTTTTCGCGTGCAATTGCTAACCTTGCCCCGATTGCGCTTACCTGTCTCCCAAACGGTCCTATGCTCGGTGGCTTTTTTAAGCACTGCCACGCATCATTTCGAAAGGTGTCGTTGAAGCGTTACGCAGACGTCAACATTGTGGCAGCAAGATTCTCTGCCAAGTCTACCTGGTTTACCATCAACTGCGCCGGAACACCGTTGCAATCTCTGCGCAACCGATGGCGGCCGGGCGCTCGGGCCGATCCAAGGTTTTCGGTTGCCAAAAAAGACGATACTTTCGGGAAATCTAGCATGAAACGGGTGCCCCATCCCTCAACGCGTCAGCTTTGTCTCATCAAAGCAAAACGTGAATAGTTTGGCGCGCGATAGGGATCGTTCAGTCGTCATGCATGCCCTTTTTGTTGACACGCTCCGCCTTAAAAAAGAGGGCTCGACTACCGGGAGCAAGTGAGTACGCTCATACGTATTGAGAAACTGCAGCACCTTGACATTATGGAGGCATTTGGAGCGTGCGACAGGTTCTGCCGCGAGGTTGGAATGACATTTCAAAGATGTCATCCGATTCAAAAGGCCTTGGCGAAAGTTTTCTCATAATGAGGATTGCATGAAATGACACATTAGGAATTGCATGCCAGCTGCCAATCCATCTATACTGCTCTATTTAGCAATTCGCGCTTCGCAATAATAAATTAATCTCTCTGATGTCATAATTCGTGACGAGTACTTTCACATCCCAAATGTTTCAACTTTCCCTCCGCTAGGCGTGCTACTTGCGTTTGTTATTGTTATGTTACTGTTGTGAATTGAGAAACTGCAGCACCTTGACATTATGGAGGCATTTGGAGCGTGCGACAGGTTCTGCCGCGAGGTTGGAATGACATTTCAAAGATGTCATCCGATTCAAAAGGCCTTGGCGAAAGTTTTCTCATAATGAGGATTGCATGAAATGACACATTAGGAATTGCATGCCAGCTGCCAATCCATCTATACTGCTCTATTTAGCAATTCGCGCTTCGCAATAATAAATTAATCTCTCTGATGTCATAATTCGTGACGAGTACTTTCACATCATAATGTTATTAATATATACCCCTTTATTTATCTAGAGCGCTTTCGCAACTCATTGCAATTATTTGAAAAATCTGAAGAGCCGCAAAAGACTTTTTATAGTTTTATGTACTATATTGGCCTTATGCACTTTTGAAATGGTTGCGATCAAACACCAGCAAATCAGAAATATAATTAGCGAGGTTGGGTAAGTTATTGCTGCAAAAGTTCCGACATTTCAAGGACAAGAGAGGTTGCGCGTCGCAAAATCCAAATGTTCCGCCGCAACGCAGGGCTTCTTCTTAGGCGTAACGCACGCATTGTTCCCACTTGGCAGCTGAAAGCCTGACACAGCCCACGACGGCAGCAGATAGAAACAGATGACTCAATGCTGAATTAACGCCATTTATTCAATTGAGGATTTCAAGAAATGAGTGAGAAAACGGACATTCTGGTCAACGTTGACCTGGAGCCGCAGCAAGCCAACCTCAACTCCAACTCCGGTCTGGTCAAAACGATAAAACTAAATCACCAAATTTCTTGTGATGGCAACCTTGAGGGTGAGGAGTTTTTTTCATCTCAGAATTTAAATATCTTAAATGGACTAAATGCCACTCATTTAGATGAAATCTAAGCAAACGGGTAAAGTTTTTCGTTAGTGCTGACATATTTTTGAAGAGTCAGCTGTTGCTGATTATGACAGCCAGCAACTTTTGAGTTCTTTAGGACTCCATTTTACATAATCTCTTTGTGGTGACGTATCGTGTCCTTAAGAAAACAAGAATATCTATCAGACTCTGAATCTCACTAAAGACCATGCATTCTGTATCTTGACTTCGAAAAAATTAAATAAATCTTGCTTGACTTTTTTAAGTGATAATAGTGCAAAAAAATCATTAACTTTGCAAATGCGCATCCATGTTGCACGTTATTTTGTAAATGGTAACCGCGTGATCTGATATGCTACATCTATTATTCGAATTGTGTTAGAAAAATGTACCGTTTTACGGACGAAAAATAGGAACCCGGAAGAAATACGAGTAGCTCCAGGCTATTAGTTTGTAGCACTGAAGTGTAGGTGTAGGACAACTGACCAGGTATTTTACGTTACGTAAACAAGCTTCGATTTCTATGCTAGGTCACATTTCACGCTAGGTCAAGTAATGATGTAATATTGGCGTTTTAGGTGCTGTTGGAGGAGCCAATCCAGTGGACGCAGTTGAAGTTTTGTCAGATGTACCTTTGAGGACGTACCAAAACCAAACCGCTGAGGATATCGAGTCTGGCCGTGCAAGGATGGACTCGGTGACCTCATACGGGTCGGGAGGCTCCGAAGAAGCTTTACTGCCAGATGTCAGCTTCACTGGCAATGGATCAGCTCGGCTGAACGGCTCTCCGCGCAGGTCCAACCGCGAAAATCTTCCTCTACTTCGCGGCAGAGGTCCTCCAAGGCCTCCAAATACTCATTACGAGGATATTGATTTGGACAATGGAAATGTTTTCCCAGGTAAACTTCATATCTCCCATATGAGATATTTCTTTTTCGATGAGACTACTTTAATTGCAAAAAATCATACAAAAGAATGACAACTTTTTTGCTTTCCTTCTTCTTAGATTTGAAGGCTCTTTTTAAAGGTTAGTGGAGTACAAATTTATTTTCATGTTCCTTCCGTTTTCTCAAGTTTCCCTTTGACAACAAGTTTTGATGAATCAAGTTTTTCTCAACATTATCAATCTAAGCTCTGGAGCAATCCATTGTATATTGATGATACTGAGTCAGGGGTGATCACAGTGTTGCTTCGTGTGTTTGACATTTTTGGCTTCGAAATCACGCATCTTAGTGCTTTACTTTTGGTCAAAAAATCGTTTTCCTGCATAATTGCCTCAAGTAAATAATTCAATCGAAAAGAAAATGAGCCTAATCTAAAAATAGCACATGAATCCTTACAAAGCTATTCATGGAAAAATTGGAAGTGCAGCATGGAATCTACTAATATGACCTGTCCTGAGCCTTTTAAAAGTTTCCCAAGTGGTGCTGTTCAGCTGCATTTGCCAGTCAGTCCTGCAACTTTGTAAAACATCTGTCAAGCTCCTATTGTTTGAAATCAGCTGAAAAAGTCGATACAAAATGGAGAAATACATTTCGTATTCGCTGACGTAATCGAATCGCAACAAACAGTTTTTCGGTGGAAAGATAAGCTTTGCGTGATAAGAAAAATAGTTGAATTTAAAAATAAATGTTAGCAGTGCGAATTGAGACAAGTGCAGCTACCAGAAAATGAGTGCTCCCTTTGACGACAGCGAGCTATCAAGAATTGCTCAAAGCAACGTGGATTATTGCTCCTTTCCCTGGAATGACGACTTCAGTAATTCACTTTTTTTCAACTACCTACACCAATAGTAAATCAGCCTGCTGCCCGTTTTTACGCGTATGCAAAGAGCTACATAACCTCTGCGCTCATAGCACATTTACGTCAAGAATGCTTACGCTAACGCTCCTTTTCAGATGATCCTCAGTTCACGGAGATCATTCGGCAATCCGAAATGGCGATCGAGGCTGGCATTTATCCTCAGCGAATTTATCAGGGCAGCTCCGGCTCCTACTTTGTCAAAAACGCAGATGGCAAAACAATTGGAGTTTTTAAGCCCAAGGACGAAGAACCTTATGGTCGATTGAATCCCAAATGGACAAAGTGGATGCACAGACTCTGTTGCCCGTGTTGCTTTGGTCGGTCATGCCTGATTCCAAATCAGGGCTACATGTCTGAGGCGGGGGCAAGTCTTGTTGACACGAAGCTGGGCTTAAACGTGGTGCCAAAAACAAAGGTCGTGCGACTTGCTAGCGAAACCTTCAACTATTTAAGAATTGACCGTGAAAAGGCCAGGGCTAAAAGAGTGGTGTCAGAGCACTTTCCGAAAGTTGGCAGACACTTCCACAGGATCGGTTTGCCCCCCAAGGTAATATAGCTAGACAGCATGTGTGATAGGTGAAAAATCTGGATTTTCAGGTGGGGAGCTTCCAAGTGTTCGTGGAAGATTTCAAAGACGCGGACTACTATTTACGCCGATTCGAAACTGAGCCCTTACCTGAGCCTGTCTTGTCAGACTTTCAGTTCAAATTCGAGCGTCTCGTGTGCCTCGATTACATTATTCGCAACACTGATCGGGGCAACGACAACTGGCTCATAAAATTCACTCGTCCACCAGCTAAAGAAGTGAAAGAGGATGGCGAAAGCACTCATGACCAAGTATGCATTCGGCTGTATTTTGACTGCAAGCTTTTCTCCACGATTTTCCCAATTGATTAGGAATTGAATGAAGAAGAACTTCTGCCAGAAGTGGACGTTGCTGCCATCGATAATGGGCTGGCATTCCCCTTCAAGCATCCTGACTCCTGGAGGGCCTATCCTTATCATTGGGCTTGGTTGACTTATGCGAAAGTTCCTTTTTCTCACCGGATACGTGATCTAATCCTGCCAAAGCTCTCTGACATGAACTTTGTTCAAGATCTCTGTGATGACTTCTACAACCTTTTCAAAGTAGGCCAACCGAGTCTATTACTTTTAAAATATGATCAACTCTTTTTGTCTTTGTAGACCGACAAGGGCTTTGATCGGCATTTGTTTGAAAAACAAATGAGCGTGATGCGTGGTCAAATTCTTAACCTGTCTCAGGCTCTGAAAGACTCCAAGAGTCCACTGCAGTTGGTTCAAATGCCCGTAGTCATCGTCGAGAGGTTTGTGCCTAATCTTGTTGCCATTCTAAGAATTCATCATGGATTTTTTTCAGGTCGAGGGGTCATGTCGGCACAACAGAGAGGTTTCGGCACTTCAGCGATACTTTCACTCAACGTTTCCAGAGTAAAGCTCCATTTTTTTCTTGGTGCTGATCCATTGAATGATTCATCCAGCATATCATCAAGATCTAATTATTTGCTATGTCATATAACATGTTGTCGCAATCATTGACCATCTCATCAAAAAATAACGATCATTATTTCATTTAACTTTTGATACGTATAATGCAGATATCATTTGAATATTGTCCAACTATTTTCATTTTCGGTGGCTAGAACGGCAAAGAACGCTTTAATATACGCTGTAATACTATTAGCTACCCCAACATTTAAAGCATTAGCTAATTTGGGGATGTCTCACAATCGGCATTTGGCGCACGGGATTTCTCCACAAATGCATAAGAGGATAGAAGCGAAGTTTAGCGAGCTGCTGCTGCAGCCTCGCTACTGTCCATATGCACATGCGGAGAGATCCCGCGCGCCAAATCCCGATTTTGAGACATCCCCTTTTGTTCTAGAACAATTCTTGGACTTACAACGATCTATTTTATCTTATGAGTACCTTCCACTACTTGCCAAATCGTACTCAAAACTAAAAAGAAAATTTTAGGGCTTCCATGGCCATATGAGGCGATTTTATCGGCCCATTATTTGCGCACTGTTAGGCCCTCTCAGGGTCTTAAGGGAAGTAAAGTACTGTTGTCCTATGCACTCCTATTGAGCTCCAGAAATCAAAGCATGATATCTAGGGGGTAATTTGAAGCAAAATTGAGGAACCTTCCCAGGGTTTTTAAGCCATTTTGCACACATGGTTCGCCAAAGATGATTGCTTCAACTGTAAATAGATTTGCTGTAGTATTTTTTTTCAACAATAACCTTGGCTTATCCAATTTTAGAAAAACAGAGAGCTGTTTCGTCTTCGATTTTTGCTACTTTCTTCTCATCTAGGCGAGCTACAGTGATACACAACGATGTAAACCTAGAAGCCTAAGCTTTCGATTGGAGCACGGTTGCCATATATTGTTTTTGCCTTGGTTTTTGCAAAATAAATGTGTCCTTTCAGTTCAAAAAAGGATCGTAAAGGTGCTATTCAAAACTTTTATTTGCAAAGATGTGGACGTGAAATGTGAATATTTGACAATTGAAGCACATGTGCTTTTGTGACGTTTTATCAAACAACTTCAGCTTTAAGTACTGCCGAGCAACTAAGTACGGGGAAATTGCTCCATATTGCCACTTATGCATATTTATCATTCCTTTCAGAAAGATGGTGATTTTAGTTGTGTTTTCTGTACTCGTCTTCTTTTAAATTGAAGCGCTAATTCAGTCAATCAGTTAACGAGAGCGTTTCTGTTTGACGCAGCCTAGATACCCATACGACCTTCCTTAATTCTCACTTTAAGAGCTGATTAAAAGCTACGAATACCTAATACAAGAAGTATCATTGCTCTGATTGGCATTACACCCATCATCGATTCATTTTCAGTTTTGAGACAAGATTATTTGGTGCTTTCTTGTACGCATATGGCTGAGCCAGATCTACTCAGCGAGAGAGAATAACTCTAGTGCGCTTTGGTCAACATTCTCAGAAAATGACTTTGTATTTTTTACAGTAAATTATGCTACCTAGTCTACCTTTACAAAATGGTCCTTCACATAAGCTTTTCCATTTATATTTTTGACTGCTGCATGCTGGAGGATATACATCTAGATTTGATTTTTTTCTTTGTACCTTTTTTGATGGTTATTTGAACCATTGCATTGCTTCCTATTTTTATTCAAATAAGCATCTTCGTTAGCTGAAAAGGTTAACATGACAATAAATTTGGCATAAGTTTCATTTTTCAAATTGTGCGATTAACTAAGCTTATACTAATATGGTCATAAGCAGTATTATAAAATTGGGCCACATTATTCAACAATTGAGGATTACATAAAAATTCCATTTTGTTAAAAGTAAAAATACAATTTGTTCTACGTAGCACCATTTTACATTTACGGATACCTTACACGTATTTGCAGGTCCTGTATCATACACACAAGTGTTAATATGCAAAATTGTGCGTGTGGATAGCATCTGAAACTTCACAGGCCTTAGCCACATGAAAACCTTCAGATAGGATTTCAGTCATTGGTAAACCATCATACGCTCAGGTCACCATGACTCAAAAGTATTACATATTTCTACTTGGCCTATCATCGTATGTTTTGAGGCACGTAGATTGCGTGGTATTTCCTACTGCTGAATACACAGCGGTCACCAAAAGTCAAACTGGATGCGCATGCTGGTTTGATCCTCTACAGCAATTCACTTCGCCAGGGGAATGCGCGTGCTGTAAAGCTGGAGGCGTCCAATGTGGCTATCCAGAGCACAACTGGTGCCAGCCCAAAGCTGCATCTGGAGAAATTCAAAAAGGATGCATAGGTAAGCATGAAAGGCCCACAACCTGTAACAAAAAAGAAATGATAACAGGATGCAATTTATAATTGTCAAATCGCTCTCAATTTGTTCTCAGCAACAAGTTGCTGACTTTGGAAACTTTAAGCATCATGTGTTTTTTCAGGTGTTATAAGATACGAAGACACGCTATCAGAGATTGGAGGCTTTTGTCATTTTGATGGCACAGGATCCTCATACAATTGTGCAATTTGCACACCAGGTAAATCTATTAATCTTATAAAATAATTGACTTGAAATACCACGAGCTTTCTAAAGATGCCATTCAATGTGGTCCTTACGTCGAAGTACCCGTTGCTCATTTCCAGCGCGGTCAGTACTGCTACAGAGGAGGAGCCGATAATGTTTGCTTGGGGAGAAGTATGTTTCTGACACATAGCACAGATGAGCCTTGCTACACCATATAAATTGATTCTCTTTCTCAGGCCAAGATTGCAGATCAACCCCTGAATCTTGCGATGCAAATGCTAGTTGCGTTGATACTGGTGTCACAGTACCTGCTAAAATGAATGGAAATGTCATATTACCAACATTTAATGCCTTTCAATGCGAGTGTAATGAGGGATATCTGGGAAATGGATTTCAGTGTGTGCCAAAACCAACAGATTGCCCTTCTGTTTGTTGTGGAAGTCTCGCTCAAACATCCTTATCAATTGAAAAAGATTTCTGCAATTGCCAGATTTGTCCGACGACTACTACGACTACTACCACAACAACGACTACTACCACAACAACGACTACTACTACAACTACTACCACTACTACTACTACAACTTCTACCACCACCACAACAACGACAACAATGCAAGAAACCACACCCGAGCCTTCAACTGAAGCTACTA
This sequence comes from Paracyclopina nana, assembly GCA_019096065.1. Lineage (NCBI taxonomy): Eukaryota > Metazoa > Arthropoda > Copepoda > Cyclopoida > Cyclopettidae > Paracyclopina > Paracyclopina nana. The sequence continues at coordinate 9,269,046 of JAGUCH010000001.1, read as the reverse complement.
CTGAAAAAACAATTTCTACTAAAGTTACAGAGCCGACAGAAGTAACTACACCAGCTGTGGTAACGGATCCAACTCCACCAGCAACTGAGTCAACCGAGCCATCTGAGTCAACAAAACCAACTGAAGAAGTAGAGTCTACCACAGCAACAGATCAAACAGATGCCACAGAGCCAACAGAGGCCACTGAATCAACTGGTGCAACTGAACCAACAGAAACATCTAAACCAACAGAGACTAATCAACCAACAATCCCTACTGAACCAACAGAGACAACTGAATCTACAATGCCTACAGAACCAACTGAGACAAATGAACCAACAGTATCAACTGAGCCAACAGAGTCAACAAAACCAACAGAAACATCTGAACCAACAGAGACAAATGAACCAACTGAAACTACTGAGCCAACCAAACCAACTGAAACAACTGAACCAACAGTGGCAACTGAACCAACAGAGACAACTGAACCAACAGTATCAAATGAGCCAACAGAGGCAACTGAACCAACAGAGATAACTGAGCCAACAGAGACAGTTGAAACATCATTGCCTACTGAACCAACGGAAGCATCTGAACCAACAGAGACAAATGAACCAACTGAAACTACTGAGCCAACCAAACCAACTGAAACAACTGAACCAACAGTGGCAACTGAACCAACAGAGACAATTGAACCAACAGTATCAAATGAGCCAACAGAGGCAACTGAACCAACAGAGATAACTGAGCCAACAGAGACAGTTGAAACATCATTGCGTACTGAACCAACAGAAATATCTGAACCAACAGAGACAAATGAACCAACTGAAACTACTGAGCCAACCAAACCAACTGAAACATCTGAGCCAACAGATACATCAGCTCCCACTGAAGCAACTGAACAAACAGAGACAACTGAGTCAACAATGCTCACTGAACCAACTGAAGCATCAACTTCTTCTGAAATGGAATCAACAACTTATTTGACTGGGTCTACATCTTACTCTGATGAATCATCATCTGAAGAGTCAATGGAGTCAACAACATTCATGACTGGATCCACATCTTACTCTGATGAATCCTCATCTGAAGAGTCAATGGAGTCAACAACATTTATGACTGGATCCACATCTTACTCTGACGAATCATCATCTGAAGAGTCAATGGAGTCAACAACATTCATGACTGGATCCACAACTTACTCTGACGAATCATCATCTGAAGAGTCAATGGAGTCAACAACATTCATGACTGGATCCACATCTTACTCTGATGAATCCTCATCTGAAGAGTCAATGGAGTCAACAACATTCATGACTGGATCCACATCTTACTCTGATGAATCCTCCTCTGAAGAATCAATGGAGTCAACAACATTCATGACTGGATCCACATCTTACTCTGATGAATCCTCATCCGAAGAGTCAATGGAGTCAACAACATTCATGACTGGATCCACATCTTACTCTGATGAATCCTCATCTGAAGAGTCAATGGAGTCAACAACATTTATGACTGGATCCACATCTTACTCTGATGAATCCTCATCTGAAGAGTCAATGGAGTCAACAACATTCATGACTGGATCCACATCTTACTCTGATGAATCCTCATCTGAAGAGTCAATGGAGTCAACAACCTTCATGACTGGATCCACATCTTACTCTGATGAATCCTCATCTGAAGAATCAATGGAGTCAACAACCTTCATGACTGGATCCACATCTTACTCTGATGAATCCTCATCTGAAGAGTCAATGGAGTCAACAACATTCATGACTGGATCCACAACTTACTCTGATGAATCCTCATCTGAAGAATCAATGGAGTCAACAACATTCATGACTGGATCCACATCTTACTCTGATGAATCCTCATCTGAAGAGTCAATGGAGTCAACAACCTTCATGACTGGATCCACATCTTACTCTGATGAATCCTCATCTGAAGAGTCAATGGAGTCAACAACCTTCATGGCTGGATCAACAACTTATGATGAGGATTCTATTGAGTCCACAACTGATGCATTTGTACCCACTTCTGAGTCATCATCTATTGCAACAACTGTAATTCCAGAGTCTACCACAGGTGAATGTATTTCATGTCATTTCATACATTATAGTAACCATAGAGTTGCCTTTCAGATTTAAGAATACCAACTCACTTCACTGATGAACCTGCACTGACCACTAAAATTGACTCATTTACTACCACAGTTGCCGAAAGCACAACTATGGGCAAGATTATAACTACTGAAGAGCCAGTCACAACAACAAATTTTCCAAGTAATTGAAATGATGTAATCATGCAATGATCCTAACTGAATCCTTTCCCAATCCAGATATCTGTTGTCATGAAATTGGAGTTTCATCTGTGTGCTCCCTTGGACTGGGAACTCCTGAAACTTTAGGAGACTATGTAGCCTTTGACTATGTTGCAAATCATCTGGTTTACAAACACACTTCAAATAATGGCATGCTCATCAGCTTTAACTCAGTCAGCAATGTATTACCTTTCAGCATTCTTTCCTTTTTTGAACTTATTATTGAATGGTTGTTTTGGATTAGAAATGGGAAGTTGTTGCTGCAAATGGAACTTCAATTGCACAACAGTCAAGCCAAGATTCCTATGAATGTCCTACTGATGTATCAATTTGGAGCACAAACTCTGAAGATGGGGTAAGGACATCAGCCTAAAAGCATCTTGAATCATTTGTAGACCATTTTGATTTCAAATTCAGCCAGTTGTTGATTGCTCCCTATCAATCATTTGTGGATCAGCTCCAGTTATACAGATAACTGCAATTGATCAGTCAGCACCAATTACAGCAAGTGATTTAACTCCTGCTGCCTCAACTTTATTTCCATCCCTACCAATTGATGGCTCAGGTAAAATTATCTCCAACCTTAATGAGTGTTCAGTTAGATTTTCTTTTCTCAGGCTCATATGACTGCTGTAGCTTAACCAATAGTGATGATGCTATTGAGCTTCAGAGTACATGCTTGCTTGAATCTACTCAACCATCAAGCATGGGGCTTTATTCAATTAATGGCACCTTCCTTCATAATGATCGACCAGTTTGGATTCGAGATGATGGCTCTTCTGTGCTTTTCTATGCAAACTCAATTTCAGTAAATGAAACAATCAGTTTATTAGCACAAAACTACAATGCTCTAAAATTACTTTATAGGCATGGGTAGTTGGACCAACAGTGGGTGATACTAATTCAGCAACATTTGCCTTTGGAAGCATTGGTTATTGTCCCAATGAAGCAGCAACCACTCCCGTCTTCTACTCTGGAAGCGTAAGTGCAATTATCTGTTCTCCCATGATAATTGCAGATTTTCATCTCAAATTGCAAAAGTATCCAAATTTTTTCTTTATATAATGACTCCAGATAAAGATATAATCTTGAAAGTTTTCACTGATCCAGCATGGACCTTGATGAGGACAACAAGCTTTGGTAATGAAATGTGCCAGTAGGCAGTACAGCTATGGATCACATCACGGCCCAAACTGAGCAATAATTTGGATTTAATTTACTATTTTAATAAGGGCTTCTTTCTCAAATAGGCATGGTTGGAGGATTGTGATGCCAGCTTTAACTGCAAATTTACATTTGACTTTGGTGGAGGAGGAGGCTTTGGAGGAGGAGGCTTTGGGGGAGGTGGTGGTGATGAATCTACAACTGAAGAGCCAGTATCAACAACAAACTTGCCAAGTATTTCTATAGTCAGATTGTTTAGGCATAATTAATCACTTTACTTGCTTAGATATCTGCTGTCATGAAATTGGAGTTTCATCTGTGTGCTCCCTTGGACTGGGAACTCCTGAAACTTTAGGAGACTATGTAGCCTTTGACTATGTTGCAAATCATCTGGTTTACAAACACACTTCAAATAATGGCATGCTCATCAGCTTTAACTCAGTCAGCAATGTATTACCTTTCAGCAATTCTTTCCTTTTTTGAACTTATTATTGAATGGTTGTTTTGGATTAGAAATGGGAAGTTGTTGCTGCAAATGGAACTTCAATTGCACAGCAGTCAAGCCAAGATTCCTATGAATGTCCTACTGATGTATCAATTTGGAGCACAAACTCTGAAGATGGGGTAAGGACATCAGCCTAAAAGCTTCTTGAATCATTTGTAGACCATTTTGATTTCAAATTCAGCCAGTTGTTGATTGCTCCCTATCAATCATTTGTGGATCAGCTCCAGTTATACAGATAACTGCAATTGATCAGTCAGCACCAATTACAGCAAGTGATTTAACTCCTGCTGCCTCAACTTTATTTCCATCCCTACCAATTGATGGCTCAGGTAAAATTATCTCCAACCTTAATGAGTGTTCAGTTAGATTTTCTTTTCTCAGGCTCATATGACTGCTGTAGCTTAACCAACAGTGATGATGCTATTGAGCTTCAGAGTACATGCTTGCTTGAATCTACTCAACCATCAAGCATGGGGCTTTATTCAATTAATGGCACCTTCCTTCATAATGATCGACCAGTTTGGATTCGAGATGATGGCTCTTCTGTGCTTTTCTATGCAAACTCAATTTCAGTAAATGAAACAATCAGTTTATTAGCACAAAACTACAATGCTCTAAAATTACTTTATAGGCATGGGTAGTTGGACCAACAGTGGGTGATACTAATTCAGCAACATTTGCCTTTGGAAGCATTGGTTATTGTCCCAATGAAGCAGCAACCACTCCCGTTTTCTATTCTGGAAATGTATGTGCAATTTAACAGTTTTCCCATGAGAATTGCCGTTTTTCATCCTAATTTTTTTGTTAATAGGCATGGTTGAAGGATTGTGACGCCAGCTTTAATTGCAAATTTACCTTTGACTTTGGTGGAGGAGGAGGATTTGGAGGTGGTGGTTTTGGAGGAGGTGGTAGCCCAGACACAACTCCATCTGGATAACAAGACAATGTTCAACTTGAAGCGGATGATGATATTTATCATAACATAGCAATTATAATTAAGGAGCATTACATACTATATTTTCAGAAATAAACATACATCCATGAGCATACTGATTGAGTAATTGGTGTTGTGACTAGACCAAGCTTCCTCTCGGTCCACATGTTGGGTTCTGATTGTTATGGGCCAATTGCATCTGTAGCTGCCTGATTCTAGGAGCAACCGAAAAACCATTAGGAATGACAGGGCCAAGTGAGGGCTTCATTGAAGGGCCAGGTAGAGTTAGAATAGGCGTTTCGTGTACTTCAATTACCGTTGGGCCTCGGCTGTCTGGTCTTCCTTGACTCCCTGTTAATTACGAATTTAGCTTTTAATCCTAATTTTAATTCTCTTTGTTACCTGAGAGCGAAGGACTGGGCCCACCACTTCCCCTTACGCAGTAGCCTGAGTCGTTGTGTGAATCGTGTGACCCCCCATCTGAGCTTGAAAAGGCTCCTCCAAGGATTGTTTGGCTCTTGAGGAAAGGCTCGTCATCAAACGCCAAATGAGGGGTTCTCTTTAAAAACTGGGGAGGAGGGGGTCTGTATGGTGGAGGAATATGTGATTTAGGAGGCAAGTGAGGAGGCGCATTCAAATGCCTAATGGATTTCGCTGCAAAACTCATGTTTTGATACAAGGCATTGCTTGTGGAGGATACTGAGACCGGGCTGTACGATATGGGCCTTAAAGTATGGCTACTGGCAGACTCACTATGAGTACTATAAGCTAAAATGTCCAGCTTGAGGGATGACGGACCATCATTGGCTATCCTGTTGCTGAAATCTTCCGGATTTGAAATCAGTTCTTGTGTATTGAAGTCTCCAAAGTCACAAAACAGCATGGTTTCATCTCCCGTGCTGTTTCTCCTCACCCTCACGCTTGGAATTGGTTTGGGTGAGATGGAAGTAGAAGGCTGACTACTTTCACTGATAACTTTTGATCTTGGATGGTCAGATACGTGCAAGCCTCTAAGGCGTTCTTGCAGTATTTCTGTGTTATGAACCACTGTGGACGCAGGAAAATTGTATTCACTTTGAGCCATGTTCTCATGGTTGAAATCATCATTGATACCTTCCAACGCCTCATCGTCATCCTCATCATGTTCATCCTCACTGAGAGCCCGTCTGAATGCTCCTGAGGTCAGCTCGGATCTCAGAGCCCTCTTTCGTCTTTTTGACCCTCTGAGCAGTGACCTTAAAAGTGCCACGTGCTCTTGCTGGTTTTGACAAGCTGAATCTTCCAAGCTCTTCATCCTTGACTCCATCCATTGAGTCAAGTCTTGGCTCAAAAACGAATGCTTCATAGCTTGACTTCTGTCAATGGCAATTCTGTCTCGAATGGCTCTACGTTCCATTCTATCCTGGCATTCGAGTCTTTCTTGAGCTAGTGTTTCCTTGATTGAGTTGCTCATGTTGGAGATCTGATCTCGAGTTTTCTTCTCCAGATGGCTTATTCGGTTCGCTAGTTGGCCGTGTGTGGATTCCAAATGTTTTACCAGGTCTCTCTTATTTTTGTCCATTTTTTGCTCAAACCTTGAAGGATGATAGCATAAATATCTCATTCAATGCAATTGCAAAATAGTTCACCTGTGAATGAACGGGGCACAATAGCATGTCGATCCATGGCCTAATGGACCTTTTTTGATGTTGCCAGCCAGATCAAGAAAGTATTGCTCTCCGGATTGTAAAGGCTCCTCAGGCAGTGTTTCCACTTTGGGATCCGGAAACTCGGCTAAATCCGGATAATAGTGACAGCCATATGGCGACCACTTAGGCTCACCTTTATGCCCCTTTCTTCTAAATTTGATCCCTTTTCCCTTAAAAAAGAGAGCATACAAATTGTGTTAAATACATGATCCATTTGGCCTCGTTGTGCTTGTTATTGATCGAAAATAGTTTCTTTTTTCACTGTAATATTTTTGTGTGCTTGTCAACTTTATGCAACACGATTGCCAGCTTCACAGTTGCTTTTTACGATTCTCACATACATTGAGGAAAGGATGGCCGCATTTGACAATGACGCCCTTAGCAAAAAATCGAAGTACGTAATACTAGCAAACATAAAAAACAACCGTTTAGCACCTATTCTTGCTTTACCTTTTTATGCTTGGATTCCTCACTGTCGTGCGTGATGTTATTGATTTCAGCTCTGACAACTTCAGTATTTTTCAAGTTGGCTGGTGGAGGTTGACGGATTAAAGTTGCAATTTCTCGGTGGTTTTTTCTTACTGCAATGTCTAGCGATGTCTCTTTTTGCTGGTTTTTCAGCTCAAGCTGAACTTGTGGAGATTCCAGCAAAATTCGCACCAATTTTTTCCGGCCCATTGCAGCGGCAATGTGAAGAGGGGTATCACCATTCTGCAAGGAAGAAGGAAAAATATTCACCATTGCACGCAAGCCTCTATGATACGAGAAAATTATGCATTTGAAAAATGGCAATTTGCAGAGCGCATAGCTTGCTTTAATTTCAGAGGCTCCTACAAACAAATTACTGCTTGTCATTGAGTAGGATGAACTTAGCATTCGAGAGGAAAGGCGAAATTAAGCCACTTTTTGATTCACTTGATGTTGCTAAAATATTATACACCCTTATATACTGTTCATCTACTGTTCCTTAAGGAATGCATTATGACAAATCCATGCATAATGACAACTCTACGCAGCTAGTTTATGTACTGAGAACTCCTTTGCGCAAAGGAATCTCGCGTTCCGATTCCTTTAGGAGTTTGTAGATGAACAGAGCATTAGTCCCATAATTTTCTTGCTGTTTGTCTGGTGACATTCATCATAAAAACACATGGATAATTTAGTCAGCTACATATGTCATGGGAAGGAGGGGCGTAGCTTGCGGATCAGCAATTAATTGAAATGAAGTCATTAGAGAAAGTGCCCTCGGTGCAGCACAAAAAGGTTAAATTGTCGATTTCAGTTACTCTTTTGATCTAGAAAACTAAGGCGTGTCTCTGCCAAACTGGTTATTGCTCCATGAAAAAAATGTAGTTTACTTGATGGGAAACGTCCAGAGCGTAATCCATCTTATCTCAATGTAATGAAGGATCAACGCCTTCTTTTTTAGTCTCTTTCGGGTGCCTCCTGGTCAAAGATTGATAACATCTTGTGAGGCTATTCCACAGCTACTTCTAATTTGGCAGGATTTAAGCCATAATAATTCCTCAGAAATGCCGCAATTACGCATGGTTATAAAAACCATTGTATTTGTGGAAACTCTTTAAAAAGCAAGCTAAATGATGCCCTTTTAACAATTGCGACGATCAGATAAGCTCTTCATTTTTGACACGTCATCCCATGATTCATACACATATGCATCGTTACGGAAAATATGATGATAATAAAAAATCTGCGCGCTACTGTCTATTTCATAGCTTCAATTGTATATCAACGCTAGCACAATTGTGCAGGATAAAAAATAATGTCGTGATTATCCTCGTTTAATTCCGTCAATAGTCTGGTCCCATTAAGGAGGAACCTTGGCTCAGATGCAACTCTTTGCAAAAAGATTCTAGTACGCTACGTGAGAACGATGAACCGTGGCTTCTTCAAATTGTGGGAACAAACTTTTGGCATGGAAAAAGTGATAAGCACCTTTTTCTGGATGTTCCCCTTGCGGTCATTGTGATAATGCTACAACAAGGAAAGGTCGTGCAAGAGAACACGATTTTCCACTCCTTTTACCAATCTTATCGATGTTTCATGCCTGCTCAAATGGAATTTTAACCACTTTTTGACCATCAACGCCGATAATTTAACAAATGGACTGAAGAATTCCTGATCCACTATTAGAAAAGTTGAAAGGTTAATTTTGCTGCAGAGCCCTAAATATTGAAGAAGCTTTTTAATGAGATCTGGCCAGAAGCTATTGTTAATCTAACGCAGATTTAACACGCATTATTCGATTCCATGGAGAAGTAGTTGGTAAGCAGCAGCAGACCTGATTACGTCTTCATAGCAATTTTTGCTCTCAATTAAACGCTGACGAGTGGGCGTTACAAATACGTTTGGTATGGAACATAAAGAATAGTATATGAGATAGCTGCCACTGTGCTCCAGTGTGCATGACTCTCGGCCATAAATATAGGTTAATCAAAGAAGTCCCAAGTTTTACAAATGAGCTCAAACGCCTCTGACCAGCAGCACCTTTTTGAGGTGGAAAAAAGCTCTGCCTACTTCTAAAGCTCGTAATTACCATTTTGGTAGGGAGACGAGAAAAAAGGTTTTAGCTTCGTCATCGAGCCATTACCAAGCAACAAGAGATTTTGCACTCTGCGCAAGAAAGAATATCAATTATAATTTTATCTTGCTACTTTTATTTAAAAGCGCCATAAATTTTGATCAAGCAAACCAGCAGTAATGAGCTTAATTAGAAAATGCATATGAATTGTCGTAATGGGAGCAATTATGGCCACGAAACCTCAGCGTGGACAATTGAATACAAATTGACGATTAATACGCGAGCTTCCATGAAAAGCGTTGCATCGATCATTAAAAGTAATTATGACGAGCCTTTAGCATTTAGCGTAAAAGTCAATTTTTTCAAACTTGCTCAAAAAAGCAAAATGGGAATCACTCAACCTCTCATCGTACGTAGTTGAACTTGAACATGCAAAACCTCAATCATTGGAAAATACTTCCTGTTGCTGGATTTTACTTTTCATGAAAGGAAATGGCAAATATCCCGTTTCCCGCCTTAACTAAAGTGAAAATTCTTTGAAAATTGGCTTTTGCTGAGAAGAAGTGCTACCCGTATAAAATCTCGGCAGGGTTTCCATCTCAGCTTGGATTGATATCGGCATCATTATGATCCACCATTTGTCAAGAAGAAAAGTCCAAATTCCTTTCAAATGCTCTAAACAAATTAGCGACAAAATCACATTGTGGGCCAGAATGGGAATATCAAGATTCAGAAGAAGTCACAATTTGAATTATCGATTAAGCGAGAAAGAAAGAAAATTCTGCTAGTGTTTTCGCTCCAAAACGAAGTGGAATAAGACATGGCAGGAATTGGGTCCCTCGCTCGAAAAGGATGTGAAAACCAATAAAAAAGCCAAGAAATCTTATGGGATGCACGCTTTGAGAGGTCAATTTCTCTACGGTGCCAATTTAGACTTCAACCTCAGTTAACCGCCGCAGAGAATAGACATTACAGCATAACCCCAAAGACCATTAAATAAGATTGAATTTCCTGATGAGGGCGAAAAAATGAAAAATACTTGTAGTACCTCCAAGATATTTTTAAGGCAAGTTTTTGCTGAATAAAAGTGCCCGATTAGATGCTTCATTTCAAGAAGGCTACAAGCTAATGCATTATTTGAATTGACAATGATCAAGTTACACCCAAGTCAACGCTGCATTTTCCTGGCTATAGCTGTCTGATTTACGAGTTGCGTTTTAAAGACAAGCACATTAAAAAGTTTCGCTTCGGCCTGGGCCGTTCGAATGAATTTTGGGCCCCTGCGGCGCAATAAACGGGCCGAAAGGCTACTAACTAACTTTTTTTACCATTTACATAAGAAATGAAAAATCGCAAGAAAATTGATCCCACCAAAAGATAATTTGTCAGAGCCGGCTCATTTTTGGGTGCACTTTCAAGCTTAGAATGCATAAGATAGTTCCTAATCTCGCAACCAATCTGGAGCTAGGTCAAAAATGCTTCATAAATCAGGCCTAGAATGCAGCTCTCAAAAATGTATACCAGGCTGTAAATTATCATTCGAGCTGAAAAATAAAAGCGTTTATCAAGCGACAGCAGCCAGCCTAACATTACCAATTATAAATTAGGTAAGCTTTTCTTCACTTCGCTCTATATACACATGAGAAGATTGCTGCGTGGCTATTTCAGCTGCATTTCGCCTTTTTCTCAGCATTCCATGTGAAACTGAGGTTCAGAAGATGTTGTGCATTTCACAAAATTGAAAAGTCAAACAAAAGTTCTCCTCTATCGTGTGAAACCTTGGCTTGAAGAGCAGTAAACAAATTCTTGCACAGTGGGCGTTGAATATGGGAATAACCGTGATATGCTCCAGACCTTTTTCTTCAACGTTAGCGTTTCTTCAGGCCCCATCAAAGAGATACTCGAGTGAGTGTGAACTTCTCTAACTAATAATAAGCCTCCTTGCTTGACAAGAGCAGCGTTAGCTGGATGCTCTGTGATTAATATGAGAATGAATTATTACCCCTGCACAGAGCAATAATTTTGAGTACCAAGCTAAGAACGCGTAGAAAATGTGCGTACAGCGCTCGGATGCAACTGCCATTTTCTTGGAGAGCTATTTTTGTGCTCCGAGAGAAACTGTAATTTGTAGCATTTCCAAAATTCGAATCAGATTGGAAATGCAAAAACCTGGGCTCCATCACGATCAGTAGCGAGCATTATTACAAGATTCCACTGGTTGCCTGTGGGCCTGACCAAGAAGAGAGCTAAAATTGGCCTCGAAAATGGCTGGTGCCCCATGAATTACTCTAAACAGATCTCTGCTGCTGTTTATGCACTCAGGGCCGACAGAGGGCAAAAAAGTAGTTAGTGAAGGAACTGCATTTTAGGATAATAGGCCCCGTAGTGTGTGATGGTAATCTCAATTTTGGCCAGAAAATGAAGTTCCATTTGGCAATGTAAATCTGAAATTGCCATCTTGCAAGCATAGAAACTTCTTTTGACAAATGACTCGCTCCAATTTTGAGCCAAACCCTTTGATGACCTTTAGCAGTGGTAAAGCTCTCAGCAATCCATTTATCAAAATGTTCAGCAACTTTTGTTGATAGTGAGCAAGCTTAATGATCACAAATTGCCTTTTCCTTATCTAAATTGTAGTAGTACAGTAGACACTTTTCTCCAGGCTCGCATTATTTCTCGTCAAGTACGACGAAAAGAGGTGGAACGAATGAAAAGTGCGACTGCTGCTTAAGGATCGTCTAAAATCACCTTGAAATTGAGCATTTCGACGTTACTTCAGAATCTTCGAATTAAATGCTTTGATCACCTTTCAATTTCCAATTTGGCAATCCGAGGATTTTTCTGTCAAGGTTTGTTAGCAAATGCCTAAGCTCTGCGTGGGCAATCTCGTGCCCAAGATGGATAAAAATAGAGGTTGTCCGATGACTTTCACCCAATTTGACTACTTGACTTTTGATCAGCTGGCCCTGAGGGGATATTTGAAACTGATGCTGACAGCTTCTCATGCCCAATTTACGTGAATTTTTGGCCAGTGAACATTGCCTGATCGATCATGCAGTCTACTTGGCCATGTTCAAACCTGATGGATTGCCCACCTTTAAATATGGAACATGAACATTTGTCTTCTCAACACCCCAAACAAAATAAGACAGGCACAATAGTAATCACACGCCTAGGCCCCGCCGTGGTTAAAAAACACGTTGCAATCTCAGCATTCACAAATTAGTGACATCTTCAGCCCACATGTGAGCCTGCTAAACATATGCCTGAGTCGGTCTTTACACATAGGCTGGTTTTGATACAAGCTTTGATACTACGGCAGAGGCAAAAAACCACACAAATATTTTGATTAATGGCCATCGACAAAGGTGTCATTACACAGGTCAGAAAAGAAACACACGCCCTTATAAAGTGCTACAAAAGCGCAACCTTCTCGCAAAGAGCTGGGCTAGTCCCAAAAGGTCCGGATTAGAAAAATGCCATGATAGAAGCGTGAACCGAGTCAATGTCAACTCATCAAAAGTAACGTCAGTCGAGAGGTCAATGACAAGAGAAGTAAAAAGATGTCTTATCTGATCCAGATATAATAGTAGTAGTGGAAAGAACCTTCTTACCTTGTTTTGGAGGTTGGGATTGGAAGATGCAGAGATGAGAATCCTGGCCACTCCAGCATGGCCATACCGAGATGCAGTATGCAGTGGAGTGTCTCCATACTGGAAAGCAATAAAACAACGCCATTAGCTTGATTGATAAAATGCTCCGAAATTCTGGGCTCTCTCTAGATAAGGGGAAAACCGATTTATACTGAGCTACGATTGCTGCTGCTGATGGACCGCACGCAGAAGATGGAGTCAGCATCTCCAAATAGAGACTTGAAATTCCAATTGAGTCGAGCAAAAAAGGCTCCCTAAGATGACCTTTAATGGGTTGGCAAACATTGCCGTGCATTAGTTTAAGTCAGCCAATTCAACAGATTAAGCCGTCAAATTGACTGGAGGAAAAACCACTGTCGACAACGAGACAAATCGTGCCAGCTCATCAGCGTAAAAAAGGGATGGGGTGATTTTCGATCCGGTTCAGACACTTGGACAACAGCTCTCAGCTTTAACTTTTATCAGCAGCAGCAGCGGCACAAAGGAAAGTGAGTCGGCCGAAGCAGCCACAATAATGGCTTCAACAATTCATTATATAAGTTGTGTGTGTGGTGAGCTAGGCGAGGTGAGGCCGTAAAGTCGAGGCATAAACACCTCATGCTTGGTTGAGTGACAGGAGTAGAATAGAATGGGCACAAATGCCAAGAACGCAACAGGGTGCCTCCAATACTCCTGTCAGAAATATGAGTGCAGACTTGACTAACAAGCCGACCGAGAGAGTTTTTTCGCCGAGAAAAACCAACTTGGCTACCTTCGCGCACTCAGAAAATGGCTTCGAATAAGTGGGGATTGTCCACTAGTCAAGGTAGGATGATGGTGCACTCCCAAGCCTTTCTTTTGCGTATGTATGCAACATTTTAACTGCTTCCACAAAGGAAATCATTTTTTGGGTCATGAGAGCGACGAGACTGGACGAGAGACAGGTCTGCAGAGTAATTTGGCGATGATGCAGCTGGTTTTCTGATGAATTTTCCATCATCAAGTAGCCATCCATCTTCTCAGTAGAATCTCACAGTTTTTCGTGATTATGCTGGAGGCATCCCAATTATTTCTGATTAAGTTAGATGATATCGACTAGAAATGAGCTAATGGCTTCTCGTGAAAATATCGAGGCCATTAAAAGGCTCCAAAAGATCGGATCTGTGAGAGTCACAATCGCTACTAAATAATTATTATGAGCGCCGCCTCTCTTATTAAAAGCTAGATAACGAGAATGTGAAAAATGGGAGATTTCAACGCGAACCGCGCTGATTTTCCCCCCTTTGTTCCTTGTGGTGGTAATTTTGTCTTTGTCACAGTGAGTGGCACGAGGCCTGACAAATGTTGTGAGCATCCACAAAGGAATTGATGGTATCTGGACAACTACCATCATTATTATGGTCATCATCATCATCATAGTCATCTCGTCAATTTGATGGGTGGTGCGACAAGTATGAACTTGAGGCTTTGATGAGATCTCGGAGATGTCATGTCGAAGAGGTTTTCCTGGGTGGGAAGGTCCTTCACAAAGCTACTAATTATTGCAAGAGTGGTTTCGCGGGAAATGGAGGCTTTATCTCCGCACTCCGTGATAATTGCAGATAAAACGGAAAATAATGCCAGCTCCAATCACGAGAAGCCTACGATAATGACAGAAGAGGAGTAGGCAAATCGAAGGTTACCACGAAATCTTGAAGTTGTGCGTTCTTGGGAACGATCAGTACAGAAACACATTACTTACGTTGTTCTTGATGTTGGGCTTGCAGCCTGCGCGCAGGAGCATTCGACACGACTCGTTGTGTCCGTTTTGGCAGCACAAGTGGAGGGGTGAGAAGCCGCCTCGATTTCGCAAATAGTAATTAGACTTGTTCTTGCACAAAATCTCCACTGTGCGACTGAAGCCTTTCCAGGCGGCCTCGTGCAGAGCGGTGTTTCCATGCTGTAAAGATAAGACATTTTTTACTCAATTGTGTCCTGGATAATGTATTGGACAGCAGCCACGAATATTATCAGATCGACGACATACGCGTGACCCCAACGCCAATCTTGATCTTCCACCTAGGCAAAAGCCTTGAAATTATGGAAATTGATTGGGCTAATACTGTCTGCTCCGAATGCTGCTGCGTAATAAATATGGCAATAATAAAAAAGCCGCGCGGTGCAGAATAGACAATCCGTTCGTAAAAGTGACATCATAAAAAAGTTGTTGTGCTGTAATTTATGCTTCAGTAACTAAAGTTGGCCAAAACCACCCACTGTGCTATATGGCAGTCTTGCGGGGTAATCAAGAGAGTTGCCAGCCTCGATTCAATTTTAGAATCTCAGAATTTGCCACTGTGTCCCCACCTAGGTTCAAATTTTGCCCTTTGAATCGAATCAAAATGAGACCACCTAGCGTGCTGCTGACCATAAAAAGGTGCCATGTTTTATGGAAAGTTAATCTTCGCTTTTCCCACCAAAATAGAGATCAACTTTTTAAGTGCCAAAGCTTTGTATTGGTGAATTATGAGCCTTTGTTGCTCGACCATCTGACCTCACACTAATTGACAAAAGCGATTATTTCGGTCTTGTTTTCTCGCTGACAATGGTCACACAATGTGGTTGTGCTGTTAAAAGCACTCAAAGAACTCGAGCTATGCTGGACCTTTTTCAGCTGCCCAAAAATGCAGTTCTGAGCCCTTTCAATGCACTGAATTATATAGACTCTAAACTGGCAGATTATAAGCATCAGCATGATGATAGCTTAACCAGCGCATTCCACGAATTCTCATGAAATGCAAATCTTGTGGACACACAATTTTTGGCCATTTCAGCGAGAGACTAAAATTATGGCATTTCCAGCTAAGTTAATTCGTTCCGGAATGAGAGAAACTCTATGTAGCAGTTGGTCATAGTTAGGATCATTCTGGATAAAAATAAAGCGCCTCGGCATTCTCTATAATCAGCTGAAATGACTTGATATTTATCAAAGCAAATTACGACGTTGGGCTGCCAAGTAAAGGCTGACCGGACACAATTTCGAAGCTACTATAGTAAAGCTTGTTTCACAAAAATTACACCGCCACATTCTGCCATTTTTATCAACAATGAAGATGATTACGGCTTGTCAGCCTTTTATCTACTCAAGACCGCACAAGTCACTGTCGGAAAAGTCGCCCGAAAAAAGGCCAACAAGCTTAAAAATGTGAATGAGGCGGCTCAAGAGTGACCCTTCAACAACTTGAGACGAAGTAATTGTTTTGCAACTCGCAGTTTTCCCCCAGTGCACCTTCAAGTGGTTGTTGAAAATGTCAGGCTCATTGTCTAAAGGATTGAGCCTGCACAGTGGGGAAATATCCGGTTAAAAGAACAATGAAAACCGCGAGCAACACTTCTTGAAAAGCCATTTGTCTTGTTAAAAATTGGCCGCGGCCTACAAAGAAAAAAAAGAGCTTCTCCTCGTATAGTATGCTAGTTATTATAACTGCGAGCAAATCAGATGTAGAGGAAGAAGAAATGGTAGAAGGAAATCCTTTTCATTAGGCCTTTTTTCTACGACATAGTATGATGTGAGAGTGAAAATGAGACTTCTCTTTGTTGCATTTTCTAGCAAGAATCAAATACTCTGTTGTTCACTTTACCATGATGGATAATCTTGAGTGAGCATCTCTCATTCCTGCCTGTTTTTGTCCAGACAATTTTATTTCAATTTCACAGTGGATTTCGTAATTTAAAAAAGAGCCTGATTTCTATCTCTGAATCAAAGAGAAGCTGCTCAAAGGATCCATTTGCAAATTAGAAGGTGTAATTGAAAGAGGCCATGTTATATGGTAATTTTGAGCTTTGCCATGGCTATTAGCACTCTCACGAGAAACCCGCTTTGGGCTCTTGACATTTGATTCGAGAATGACCAGGCTGAAAACACCAAGATGACAATTTGTGAAGGTGCAAACTTGAAACCCAAACCCAAGCCACTGTGCTGAGCATGCTGATCAACGCAAGAGGTCAAGCGATGGTTCCACCGCACGTACAAGCAGGCTTTTTGCATAAATTGACTCTTAACTACATCTGGCAACCGCCCCAACCAGTTAATCATTCGCCAACAATCACCACCTAATTGCGTCCATTAGCGCACATGCGTATGTATAGCATCACCATATTCCAACGTTTGCTTCCCCGAACACATTTCACGAGGACGCTTTTAAAGCTAAGCGTGGATGCTTTCCCAGCCATAAAAAGGCGAATGCATTTCTGCGCAAAACTCCGCGACAAATTAGTGGTAAAGCAGAAAACTTACAATGTCATCCTGGTGATCAATTGGACATCCACGACTTATGAGTTGCTTGGCGACTTCGTAATGTCCCTCGGCTGCGGAACGTTGGAGCGCTGTGTGACCCGTCTGAAAAAAGAGAGAGAGACCACTCAACTTTGGTAGACGTCAAAAGGTTTTGTTTCCCTTTGATGATGGTGCGCGTTTCGGCTTCCAATAAAGCCTAATGAAGTGCATGCTCAGCCCTTTGTACGGACATGATATTTCGATTCAGACAGCTACGCAAAGAAACTGCATTGTGTCCACGCTTAAAAGAACGTTTTAACGGGACTTCGGACCTGACGAAATGATGGCCTTTAAACATGGTTATGAATACTAGTATGAGGGTTAAACAGCAAGGCATTGGTAATTTCACCCCAGACATGGCATTACGAGCAGGTTGAAAAAAGGGTCAAAATTGCCGGCTTGAGTGCATGGTAGCGGCTATAGACCCGATTTTATCATCTGCGCCGCGTTTTTTACTGCCTTTTCGAATTGGTATCACGCGCATCTTTTGACCGTGTCAAAATGGGAGCAAAATTGCCGTGAATTCACGATTCATGACGAATCGAATGGAAATTGATCTTGGCGGAATTTCAGATATCAAATTAGCATACTGCAAGCTAGTATTTGCCAACTTGTGAACAGCTTCAAAATTGAGTCTACTTTATGCATGACTTTTGACTTTGTCTTCTAACGACGCCGAAGGAAAATCCGAGAGCCCTTTCGAGAATTCTAATTTGGCGTTCTTTTAGCGAGGACCATCATGTATCTACTCGGGTATGAGGATGGTATGCTTATTTAAGTACCCCACGACGTGTAGCTTTGGTTGTTTTGCGCCAAAATACCTGTTTTCTCTTGCCACAATTTGTCTGCGCGTACGGCGAGAGCCATTAATTGTGTTACAAGCGGCTCTTAAAGATCTCGTTACACTACACCCAAAAGCATCATCATCAAAAAGGTGCAAATCGTGAGGCTCGTTTTCACCCTAATTAAGCCCCCTTCCTCGCCTACGAAGACTTGATAGCATTGGAACATGCATCGGGTTTTTTTTCAATGCGACAATTTTTCCTCGCGCGAGCATTCTTCCTAGAAAGTTGATATAATTTATTACTGCTCCGCTGGCTGCTGCAGAAGCGAATTTATGGTTGACATTTCTCACATTCACACCAATCAAGATTTTAGGGCTTCTCACACAGTGGGGCACAGTGTATGACTCTGGCAACGATGACGCGAGTCCATTGGGGAAGAAGCCATTTTTTGTGAGTTATGGAACAGTGTGATGCGAGACAAATTTCTCAGGAGGTTAAACAAGACATCATTACAAGGAAGAGAATTTTCTGCCTGCTAATGCTTTTTCAAGATCTGGGTGACAACAAGAGTGTGTTTCCTTTGAAAGCCAAGCTTTTGTTTGCTTTTATAGCAATTTAGCCAAGTGGATGGTTATGATTGAATTGCGCCGCAGATTTCACTCTTTTTCCTCTTCCACTGCAGAATTGACATCTGTTGTTGGTCACAAAGCTGTGTCAGCTCTAACAATGCAAACCAGTATCTAAGCAGTCTCTTGGAAGATAACTGTAGCACTAATTTGTGCTCCTTCAAAATGCCATCAACAATCACGAGTTCACACTCAGTTGCACCTTTCGATCCAGATTTTCAAGATTTTCTCAACTGCATCAAATACCGAGCTTGCGAGGATCATTTTTCATGCAATTGTTATAAGTATTGACCCCATACCGCGTCCACATGATTGGCCATCAAAAGCAATAGGGACATTCCTCAATGACCATTAAGCCACGAAGCATGATAAGCCAGAAAAAAACTTGTTTGTTTTGCTCGCAGGGTGCTAAATTTGGCATCCAAAAGCCATTGGCAGGAAAAAAGTCCAGTCACAAATGATTGAGAAGTCTGTTTCTCGAGGCGCACATTACGACTGACATCATCTTCCTTAAGTTGAGGTGCAAGCTGAACGAAAATTGACTCGTTATTGCCCAGGCTTGTCATTTCCAATAAAAAGTATGCATTTTGCTGATTCACAAGCATCACTTTTTGAATGACTCGCTTCTACAACAGCATATAACTTGGCTCAGTATTTAGGCAGGCCAAGATTGATGATCTTTCGAGGTATGTGGAGAACCAAGGGAAACCTCACCAAAAAAGACATTCTCGTGCTTGAGAAACGTTGATAACAATCGAGTGATTGACATTGCAGGCAGCATGGTATCCCCTCGAAAAAATAAACTCAAAAGGAGTAATTATGGGCCTAAGTATCACCTTTAGCAATAGCACTTAGTCGGGCCAAATTGGGGGTTAGATCGAGGTAGCAGCTAGAAAAAAACATTATTAAGTGCTCAACTGACCACATCGGGTGAAACGGGGGCAATTTCGATCGCCCTTGGAATTTCGCTTTTTGAAATATGGCCGACGAAATATGGCTGCGATTGTTCGGCTGAGGTGGCAGCAGAAGAGATAGCTTTTAGCGTTATAATTGCCCTCGCTGTGCATGTTAGATAATGCGTGACCAATCTCGAAGCATAACGGCCACCTAAAACACATAACCCATAAAAGCTGGTGTAGTAGTGATGCTATCCAAGCCAGGGAGAAAAAACTGGCACTAAAGCCATTTTGACCCACTCTATACACGTATGTATTATAGCAACACGGGTCTTCTGGCCCTTTGTAAATGGCGTCGTCGTCCTTTTCGTAATAAGGGAAGAGTTGTTCGACAGCATTTGTAAATTGTCTTCATTTTGACCTGGTTTTTTTGACCAGCAAAAGCTTTTGGCTGATTTTCTGCCGTATCGAATTTCAAGTTCCTCTCTCGCAGCTACCATGGTGGTCTTGGTTATTGGTATTCAGATTCATTGAGGGGGAATGTTGTGCACTTAGTTTTTAGTAAAGCAAAAATGACAAATGACGGCCATTTTGAGTGCCTCTGGGCACCGCGGGGGGATTCTGTTTACTTTTTCTTCTTGCCGTTCTTGCCGGGCTGCAATTTGCCCGGAATAATGAGCTGGCCACGCCCCACAAAACACAAAAGTCAAGTTAACCCCTCGCTCAAGTTTCAGTGGTTGAAACGTTATGTTGACATACAAGCTTCGATACAGTAACGCTCAACCAACGATTTTGAGCCTTGAATGAAACTTCCATGGCTACGTATAATCAACCTTAACTTGACGTTTACGGTCATTTTGAGAATAAGTTGCTGTAGCGTTTCAAGCTTCAAACTATACGTTTCCTGAATCTTTAAGTTACAATTATAACAAGCCTTTTTTAAAGATTTCTCTACCTGCATTTAATCCTGTTAGTAACTTAATATGTTAATTCATAGTTTCATGTCTAACAGTAAATAATTTCTAAGTGAGCCTGAAATTTGTAGGCTCACTCCACTCTCATGAGTAATGACTCATTACGTTCATTAGAACAACATAATTGTAAAATAGAGTGGGTTAGACTGATAGTGTTACATAGAATAAAATATTGAAATATTCTAAAAATCTCAGTTTTTGTTTGAAAATGAGAAGCATGATACTTTCTAACTCAGTTTCCATGTTGTTCTAAACAACATTTATTAATGACGATTTTTGAAATCTTAAAACCATTAAAAGTTATTGATAAGAACAATTTGATAAATTATTGAATTGCTAGCAGAGCCATCTTTGAACAGTTTACTAAGTTAAAAGTAAAAAGTTTCATTCACGGCTCATTCTCATGTTACCTTAATGCTTCCAAATAAAGGTAAGTTAACAAACCATATAAGAATCAGAATTTTGAAAATTGAAAGGTTCAATTTTAACGCCAACTTCACCTAAGGTGACAGTAGCGTTAACCTACAATTTCTTTAAACGCCTGAATAAAGTTTCACTTCGGTACTTTCAAGGTTCAATTTGTTTTGTGGGGCGATTGGCCAGAAATCTATCAATTCGAAGTATTTCTTCGATTTTCATTGCAGGAGATAATTTTGCTGCTCAGGAGCACGTAGAGACGATTGCAGTTAGTCAAGGCTTCAATTAAAAAATATCTCCAGCACGGACAACTCTGGTAGACATATTGAACGCACGAGTACGCGCGGGCTTAATTTTTTATGGTCTTCACAGAATTTTTTGAGCCGGGTGTGATGAGCTCTAAATATGGGCACGATTTTCCCCCCAGGAGCAGCAAGATGAGATCGGGTATATTAGTTAATTGTGTTGAGTCACCCTGGATATCAGAGAACTAATGAGTTTGATGAACCACCCAGTCCATCATTAGATGTTCTAGATTATGGATGAACAATGGAGATGCGCTCTTTTTGGGCGTAGACGGCTGAGCAAATGCTGATTTTGTTCAGCTTTCAAAAACATCTATGACACGATCGCACAGCTTGATGCCATTGTAGAGATTGATAGATACAGATAAAAACCCTGTGTACACCAGCCCATCATGAGATCATCAATAAAATAAAGCAGCCGTATAAACTCATTAAACTACCATTACTGGCGTCACGACGTAAGTGATTCATTGGTTTCCCGCTCAAAAAGGCTTACACGGAACTCTGCAGGCCGTTTTCACGCAACTAATCTGCTGTGAAAGGCTTTTATTACACTTCTGCCGCCGTATCATTTTTCAAATAGTTGCCAAAACAATAGATCTATTGTTTTATGCTGCGATTGTGCGAACATCATCGGTCCTCTCAGCCACCTGGCTTGGTTATTGATAAATCTCATCTCTGGATCTCGGTCCAGCACCAATTTCTGAACCCTTGCAATCACCACTACTACGCTCTTCTATGCAAAATAGATTCAAATCTGCGTGGCTGATTACAGCTGCTCCATATTGCCTAAAATGGTTTTCGTGGAGAAACGCATGTGACACACATTGCCTTTTCAGGCTTTTCTCCTGACATTTTTTCTTCCAAAGATCAATAATAATGCAGAGGTGAGAGAGTCAAAATGCTAAATGCTTTGGAAGTCTCATTTGACAGGTAGCAAGACTGATGGGCGAACCAACTTCAAATAACCTACTAAGCAGTAATTTTCCAAGAGCTACTCGAACCTCTGGCTGGCGCATTGTTTGCTTTTTCCAAAGCACGCACCTACATATACAAATAGGTTTTCTTTCTGGCTGACCGGATACAGACTCGCAGTTGGACTCCTGGGCAACAAAATACTGGTATGTCATGCTTCCAGATCTCCAGGTCAGCACCACCCTGCATTCTTCTGTACATTTCTCTCTGTGCTCTGCTCAATATTGACTACTATTAAAAAGTATCACGTTTGTATGCTCATGCGGTTTCATGCATGAAAGATGGGTCTTTATGCAGCAAGCTGTGAATTTGGCTGCAACATGATCTATACAGGATGTTGACGCAGAGCTCCGTGACATTTCCAACAGGGTGGCTTTATGACGCCCATCTATCAGCCAGAAGCAGCTCCCTTATTCCATCGAGAATTAAGGATGTTTTGCAGCAGCCACTGTGACATGCGCTTGGCAAGAAAAATTCTTGACCCGCAACAAAGATCTCAAAGCAGTCATGGCCATAAATAAATGGCAAAAAAACCTACTTGGAAATTTGCTTACAATGCCACTTCTTCTTCTCCTCAGATTTACATCTATGAGCATTTGGGGAGATGGCCACTTAGCCCACACTTTGCAGTGGTCATAAACCATGCTGCAGATGTATGTTGTTCCACACAATTCTGCTCATTTGTATGGAAACGAGCTGTATCAAAGCAATTTTGAGCTTGAAAATTGGATGGATCATCATGTCGTGGAGCGTGACAAATCTTGCCTGATTTTCCTTTTGATTTCACAAAAATCATTCCCAATTCCCTTTTGGGAAGACATCTTTTTTTTCTCCAGTCAGGCCATATATTTTGCATCATTTTTGTGCCCGAATGAGTCTACTGGGTCTTGTCACGCGATGAATTTTCCACGAAGGGAATCTTATCATTATAATAAGAGTTCGTGCGAACGATCCGCGTACAGGGTCTCCGGTACGAAACTTGACCAGACACACCGTGCCAAAAGTTGGGTATATCCTTGGCAGCAAAAAATCCAGGTGTGGCCCCCTCACTTGGCCAAATTGCACCCTTTCAACTCGCGGCTCAAACCAATATTGGTTGAAGCATTCTCTTATTAAAGCTAGGGACTTGGGGGCAATTTAAACGCTGGCAACGAAGATGCAAATAATGAGAGGCACCCTGTAGAGCAGCCATGACTAATAGCGTCCCAAATACGCTTTTGGGGCTTAACTTTTGCAAGCACCTTCAACACCAGCTTAATTTTCTACTCTGAAAAAATTGGAGCTTGTCAGATATGACAAAGCAGCAATTCTCGAAACATGAAATGGGTTTGCTATATGCTGCGATGTAAGGTCGATTTTCAGCAGCCGGATGAGGGGAAGTAGTAGCAGTATATGGTTTATGACGCATCACAATGCCTCCGAAATTCTCTCGCGCACACAATAAATGAGAAATGCCAACTTACAAAGTCCTGAGCAGAGATGTCAGCTCCGTTCATGATCAGGGCAGCAACCGTTTCAGAGTGGCCCTTCTCAGCTGCCAAATGGAGGGCAGTTTTGCCGTCCTGGAAATAATAGATTTTTTTTTGCTAGAGTATCCCAATAAAATGATGGTTGAAGCATAAAAATTTATCGAGAGATCTAGCAAGCTCGCCTAGGGCTTACACGGGCATCTTTTCACAAAAGTCAATAGCCATAAACTGTAGAGCGTATGGCTGCTACACGATATGGCTTTGATTCTATTATGAAAGTAAGCTGTACGCACCTGGTCTTTGTACTTGTGCAGCTCATGTCCATTCTCTTCAATCAGCTGCAAAACTTTATCAGTTTGGCCGGAGGCTGAAGCCTCTAACAATCGCTTGTCATCCGAATTCATCTCATCCCCTGAAATGATTGACCTGGAAAGAAAGGCGAATCTTGTTAGCTTTTTGAGCTTCAGCAGGAAATATGTGCTCATAAAGGAACCGCCTGCAATTTTTTCAGGCTGAGCAGGATATGTTTGCCGCATGTCAGAGATTGAGCTATCAAAGAGTTTCAAGCAACTCCTAATCAAACGAGCAATGGCAAGAGTACTGCAGAAATGTTTGCCATTCGTCACTTCTAACCGTGAAGATCAAGAGGCCTTAAAAAGTTAGCCAACTGTCACTTGACTGGAAAGGGAAAACACTCGAGGTATTTTTGAGGGAAAAGTAAATACAGCTTATTGGCAAATTGTAGTGCTTAAAAGGAGGAAGGAAGCTCGCTGCTTGGTGTTGAGAGCCCACACCACGTGCCCCTTTAGAAAAGGTCATGTGAAAACTACCTTGATTGGAATCGTGAATTTATGCCAACTTTTAATCAACCTATACTTTTAAGCTAATATATCCGATGACATGGCTCGTTTGCATGCACTGAGAGCCGATTGGAATGCAAAAAACCCAGCAATTTGTGCGCTATCTTGCTTTGGCACTTTGAACCAACAGAGCGATTCCCAAAGTGCCCAAAATGAGTGTGACTCTGCCATACTCATCAATTTGCATATTTATGAGCCTCAAGCTGGAAGAGAATCTTCTTCCAATTGAGGTGAACAAACATGTTTTTGCTCACGTAGTTGAAGAAAGTTTTGGAATGACGTTGCTCAAATAAGCGGCGTTTAACGAGCCATAAAATAAGCTAATTATGCACTTATTGACTTTTAATTTGGCACACAATTATTACTACCTTTTATCGGCTGATGTAGCCAATCTGATCATGGTAGAAGCTGGGAAAAAAGCCAGCAGCATCTGAAGAATTTGAAAATCATGATTGATTGGCAATGATCACGTTGGACCATGTAGAAAGAGTGGGTGGGACCTGACAATTATTATCAAGGAGAAAATTCAGGTCAAAAATCATCATCATCATTAGATTTTGGCTGAACTTCTGACGTCGCTGTTCAAACATCACTCTTGATATCATCATTTTACGTTCAAGAAGCAAAATAATTGGCTCCTGATCATCACGATTTCGATGACAGTTGTCAAACTGCCAGCCAAAATATTTGGTCCTACAATGGAGGACACCCAAAGTGTGGCCCAATTAGCATCCAAAATGAGCTGCAGCTTAATTTGTTGGCTAGTTGTTAGTATGCATGGGGCGATGCCGATTTATCTCATCACAGCACTCCGATAAATTTGCAAGGTAATTCAATGCATACAGCGTTGCAAAAAAGAAGCCTTCAAAACCGTATTAATAGGGCCAATAAATGTCGCCCAATACTTTTTCAAAATCAAATAATGTGCCATTATCAAATGAGAGCAGCCGCGGCCAAACGCGTATTAGGATTGATGGGACACATTGTACGTAATATGCTATAAAAAGAGGGGTAGAATGCACTTACAATCTGACTACATTTTGGCGGCCTAGCCAGGGCAAAAGTCTCAATTTTTGCCCAGACGACGTACGAGCCGTCCTGGCAGCAGGAATGTTTTGCCAGTCCGACGAAATCCCCTGCAGTTTTACTGTGCACGGTTTGGAATTTGATCTTTGAAACGTCAAGAAGTAAGAAAAACAATGCCAATATCGGGCTATAAACCAGTTGAAATAAATTACCATAGTCAAGACAATCAGATAGCTGCACGGCTAAATTCTCTCTGTCTCGGTGAAAACTTCATTCAGGTAGGTAGACAAAGGACAAGTTTGAAAAGGCGATATCTTTCCGCTTCAACAGTCAAATTGTAAAAAACCACATGCAGCTTTGGAGCGAAAATTGAAAGCTTATAACTATGGATGACCTCAAAAAATGATGTGTTGAACATGTTCGTATCATGCATGCGCATTTATGCAAAAGAAAAGGGCGAACGGCATTTGTACCTTGCCTTGTTCTGAATCAACGTGAGAGCGAAATTTGACTTTTAAATGGTACGTTTACAGCTCGTCATTACATCAACTCCTCCTATCTTTTTTAGGTGTCAAAACCAGTCAACCTTAAAGTTTAGCCAAAGGTGTCATGGTCCAGAGAGAGCACGACGTTTGGCCTTTTTTATGATGATATCTACCCCCCCATAAAAAAGAGCTGCATTCTCCATTAGTGGCTAGAAATCAGGACCATTGTGGTGCGTTTTTTACGCGTCAAGATAAACTCGGAAATCTTCTTACTAAGCCGGTTGCTTGTCGTGCGTTTTCTTTATCTGCTCGCACGATAGTGGTGCTTTTCAGAAAGTACCGAAAAAAGTCAATGGTTTTTCTACTTTTTCAACGGCTTTCGTCAATGGAACATGGAAACTGAATAAAATCAAGATTAAGAGGCTTACCATGCACGTAATGAAGCCGTAAGGGGCTTAAAACACGATGTGAGACACTTTATAACACGATTTGCTGTTGTTCGGCGGAGATTTCAACGCGCGGCTTAGCTTATTTAGTAAAAGCTGAGTCTGCGCTCGGGGTTCGCTGTTAGCTGACGCTGCGCTCAAATAAAACTGAGACAGAGCTTGAGCGCACGCTGGAGCGTTGAGGCGAAGCTCAGGTGCCTCGAGGTAATGGAAGTTCCATGTGAGGACCACCAGCGCCAGGCCCGCGCAGGGTAAAAAAGAGCGCTCGCCAAAGGTAAGAAGAAGCCAATGCGGCCATCTTAAAAAAGGTGAAGCAACAACAGGTGAGTGAGTGGTCGTTCTTTGGCCCAGGCCGTTTCTTGGCTTCGCTGGCTTGAAAAGGGCGCGAGATTTATGGGCGGACACTGATTGACTCCGTACGTATACAAAGAGAGAGAGAGAAAGAAAGAAACCTTTTGCTCCAGAAATCTTAATTTGAGCCCAGAGTGTGTTGCTGGAGGTTTTTGAAGCTATAACTCACTCGCGTTTTTAAGTGATCCAGCCTATTATACATTATATGCCATAATAGATTATGCGTTTGTACGCTTCTAGCATTTTGATTATGAGGGCCAATAAAAATTGATGCATGACGCGCCATAATATGCTTTGGTCCTCCGATTGAAACTGGTCAGTATCAAAAACCTGCTAAGCTGACAGGTCGGCGCTTATTCATTCCGTCAAAGGGCTCATCTTCCCTCAATTTTTCTTTTCTTACCCCGAAGAATTCGCTATGTAAACAAAAGCAAGTCGGTGCTGCCCACCAAAAAGGGTTGGTTGCGGCCAGCCAACGATGTGGGCGTTGCATTTTGGAATTCGCCATTTCAATTTGCTTTTTTCTCGCTTTGATGGATGCTTTTGAAGCCCCAAATTGAATGTGTCAGACAATTAACAAATGACTCGAAGTTACCTCGCGAGAACAATTGCTCGTTCGCTCTGCTCAGGTGCCAATTTAAGAACATGATTGTTTTATTGTTATGGGACTGCTATAAGTTGGCACGGACGACAATGGGCCAGCGGTTCGAGTCCAACGAATTCAATCAGGCAATTGAAAGAGGGTGCCCCTTAAAACATGGCATCAACTTGATCGGGTACCCTCGGAAGATTTCTTTATCAATTAGATTTTATTAACAGGCACAATAAAGAGCAGATCAACGGTCGTGCCACTACGTGATTGATCAAAAAGCTATAATTAACTCTGCATTTTTGAACTTTCAAGCTCCATCAGAACCGAAAAAATTAACACTTGTGATCACCCAACCTCGCAACGAAGCATAATTTGCGCTCTTGCAGCTTCACATGAAAATGACTCGCATTTCAATGGAAATGAAAGCATCAGGTTTAGTAGGTCACAGATAGTAGTTGTCATTTATTTGGTCTTTTTTCCCTATGCACTTTTTAAAAGTAGTTGCTCAGTAGTGATCATTGATGGACGTAGTAGCAGTAATAAATTTAGAATTTGAATAGTAACATTAATCCTTATTCACGTCCTCTACTTGGCAGAGTCATGCACGATCAGAGCAGCGTTAATTATGATAATAAAAGTGTGTGTGTGTTACTAAAATCCGAGATCATCGCGTGATTGTTATGTGGACAATGACAATTGAGCAATAATAAAAAGCTGACGATGATCACGACACCGAGAATTAGGATTCCTCATCATCGTCATTGTCCTTCTTCCCGTTGCTGTATTTGAGGGTGGCAAGAGCATTCTTGACCGAATGAAAAATGAGATTCTTCACGGAGAGTCGGTCCACCACAGGTTGCTTTTGGGCATCGCACAAGTGCCGTAGTTGACGGTACATGAAGAAAGACTGGGACACGTTTTCGGGGGACAGGAAGTCGGACTCAAGCGAGATTGAGCTTAGTAAATGCTTGACCTAAGGTAAAAAAATGAAAAATAGATACTTTGTACAAGATAGCAAGAGATGAAGAAGGCTTACTTGTCGCGGAGACCCTGCAGGAATGAAAACAGCTTCCCCTTGAAATTGCGCTATCACATACGGCTTCACATCGTACTCGTCTTTCAGCCTCTTAATCAGCCCCTCATTCAAGAGGACATCTCCGTGCAACAAGGGGTCATAATTGAGCGGCCTTGACTTGTCATTGGACACTTTGTTCAAGAGATCACGAATCTTGTCCCCATCAGCCGGGTGGAAGATGGTCCACACCGATGCTGGCAACCGCTCCTCTCTGGCCTTGGCCACGGCAGCAGAATCACAACCAAGCTTCTCAAGTACCTTGACGGCCATGGACCTGAACTCATCACTGTCAAGACTTTCATTTTTGGGGATCTGAGCGTGAACACAGACGACCACAGAGTCGGCTCGTTCCACTTGCAGAGCGCCAGATTCAGCACTTTCAATGTCACCATAGGTAATTATGGCTCTGGGACCAACCTCAGCTCTGGCAAAAGTTTCGGGCAGAGATGCTGCCAAATTCAGAGGTCCTGCTCTGCCAGCGTAAATTTGCATAGGGAGCATCCTCAGGAACTCGGCAGACCTTGATGGCAATGTTTCTTTGAACTCATCTCCAAAAGTGCCCGGCCATCCGGACACCTTGAGGATTGCGGGCTGTCCTTTCTGGTCTTTCAGCCGCTTCGAAACGGACCCGTAGCCATCCCAAAACTTTTTCAGGGGGTGGTCACCTAGAGACTGACCCGTGAGAAGATCCACAAGCTCAGCCTCTTCTTCGCCAAACTCATCATTCAGGTTGTTCGGATACCTAGAAAAATAATCACAGTAAGTGATCTGCGCTGCACAGAAGGAAGAGTCCACGCCTACCATTTGCTTATGTTAAGTGCTTTGGTGGCATTAGATACGATAACAGGTTGGCCACGGCTCCAAGTTTCCTGGAACAATTCGATAGCTGCCTCTGAGTCGGTGTTGCCTTCCATACGGAGAACGGACCCATTGGCCAACCAGGAGTGCGGAACAGACGGGTACTGACTTTTGGTCTCGAGCAACGAGAAGCAGCGACTCTTGGGCACAAATCCATGCCGCCATTTGTAGTTTTTGTCCTCCTCGAGATCGGTGGATCTCACATAGTGAGCAAGCTTAACAGTCTCGCTATCTGCTTCAAAGGATCCCTCGACACAGGCGTCGATGATGTCAGACATTTTTACTTTCTGTTCAGAGCCAATGAGGTCACGGAGCGAGGCTCCTTTTTCGGGCCCGCCATTGCTGATGATTCCGTTGTTGCCGTTTCGAGCCCGCTTCTCAGCAGTTGCCCTCGCGATCCGGAACTTGAGGCCACAGTTGTTGAGTAAGTCGTTGAGTTCTTCAAGAGCGTTACCGGTGACGATCTGGGTCAGCATGAGCTTGTCGAGGTCGTGTTGCGCTCTGTTTGTGCACAGCAGCCACGAATGCTTGTCTTTGTCGTCTTTGGACGCAGAAGATCCAGACGAGTTGGAGGATTCGTCTGAAATCAAAATCGCAAGTATAAGAGAAGATGAACTTGAGAAAACGCAGGGCATCTTACTTTTCGAGTCTCCGTTAACAAGTTCGGATCGGTTCTTTCTGCCGACATAGCAGTGCAAACAGACAACGAATCCGCACCTTGGGCAGGCCCAGTGCAGATTGAACAACGTAGCATCACAAACATCACAAGACTCGGAAACACCTTGCACGACTCGCTTCCAGCTGACAACGTTATCTTCACCGATATTCTCGTGAATGGCCTTTCGCTCCTCCTTCACAATCAAATCAAAGTCGGTCTTGAGCAACTCCAGGCAATACTTGGCCTGATCCACGGTGAGGCCCACGGGAGCGTTTTCTGCAGAGGCTTCCCACATTTCCGCATCATCTGGGGTAACGTCCTCCTTGCTGTAAGGATCGCAGAACCCAGCAACAGCCATTTGACCATTTTTTACATGGTACTTCAAGCGTCTGAATCCATAGAATCTGGAAAGGAGCCAACTCGTGCGTTAAATCAGAGCAGAATGTCAAACTAGTTAAGGTTTCCATTTTCATAGCATCAATGACGCATCAATTTTACTCGCAGTAGCATCAAAATGGTAAGCTTACCTGCAAAAAATGCTCGCGGAGCTACCCGCATTCTTGTTGTGCTGCGACCACTTGCATTCACGGCACTTGCCCAGCTTGGGCGCCACCTTGAAGCAATCAGCGTCCTGCAAAAAGCTCTCACCAGTTTTCTTGAGCACGCTGACTGGCGGGTTGTTGAACGGGTTAGAGCCGTTCCCCTCTTTGCTGTTGTTCTTTGAGGATTTTCCATTCGAAGAAATTTCCGACGAGCCTCGTTGATTATCACCATCATTGTGCTCGTGGTTAACTCCATGTGCTCTATTTCCACCCCCACGACCTTTCTTCCCGGGCTTTCGGCCCCGCCGACCTTTGGCTGCAACCGAAGCTGATCGCTTCGATGACGTCGTGGCATCGGAGTCTTTGCTATCGCTATCACTTAACGTTTCATTGTCGGAGGCCTTTGGCTGCTTGGGACGGCCAACACCGCGGATTCCACCGCGTCCAGGGCCCGAAGCGGACTTCTTTCCGTTTCCTCTCACATTGACTGATGACGACGAAGACCCCACCTTGCTTTTGACGACGGCCACGCCCCTGTTGCTCCCGTTGCTGTCAGAACTCTCGCTTTCGTCGTTCTTTGAGACGTGGCCGTTAACTTTTCCCTTACCCTGGGAGGCATTCGAGGGTGCAGGGGAGGGCGTGGCACGGTTGTTGGGCGTCGACGGGGCCGAATAATCCCCCGCTGGATTCTTCTTGGGAACATCAGATTCGTTAACTGTGTAAGATTTGATCCATGCTTTCTTCAGTTTGTGCACGTAAGTCCGCTCGGCCGCGGCAGCCTCAGCTGTCATCATCTCCGGCTCCTCCCTCGTTTCATCCTTAGGCTCCAGTTTAGGCTCAACCTTGGGCTCCTTTTTGATTGCCAAATTTTCCACAGTGGTAATTGTCGAGGCCTCCGAGGTCAAGAGAACGCTAGGCTCAGTCACCTTGAACAGCACGCCGTTTTTCTCATCGGCGGCCTCCAGCTTGATATTCTTCGATGGAGTTGGCATTGCCTCCTCGGTCTCGGCTTTTCGCTTAGCCCCGAGATCGAGAGGCATGTCCTCTGAGGCCATGGGTCGGTGCACTAAACTGTGAGCCAACGGAGGCGGAGCTGGTAGGGGCTGTCTTTGCACCGGGGAGGCAGCTCCTGGGGCAGCTGGAGGTGCCAAATAACTAGGGCGAGAGGAAGACGAAGAACTTGTACCCGAATGGGCCGGAGGGGGACCTGAACTCGGACTCGATACCATTGGAGTGGCAGGTGAGCTTTCAGGCCTAGCCGGGGCAGGATTCGAGTACATGTTCACGACTTGTGGACTCGAAGCCTTCGGCCTCGATGATGGCGGAGGGGCTGAGTAGGCAGTGGGGTACGCCATGAATCCCGAGCTGCCTCCGCTCCTTGGGGACGAAACGTCTCTTCGCGCAAAGTCGTAGGGCTTGAAGGAGACGCCTGAATTGTTTTGAGGTTGCTGTGGTTTGAGGCCTCCGTAGGCCTGACCTTGAAGAGGTGCCAACGGAGGTGGAGGTCCGGGGTCCATTTTGTGCCGTAAACTGTTGCTTGACGAGGGCATGGGGGACATTTTTCTCAAGGGACTTCCGTGGGCCGGAGGTGGCGATACGACACCCCCGAATTGGAGGGCTGAAGTCACTGCTGGTGGCCGCAAAGAGTTCATAAAGTGGTCGTTCACTTTTCTTGCTGCGGCCTCACTCTCGAACCGCCTCCTCTCCTCCTCCAGGTTGATCATTGCCGGATGGGAAGGATGCCCTGGAGGATGTGCACCTCCGGGCTTGGCTCCAGTCATTGGCACCCACGGGTGCGAGCTGTTGGCCGCCATCCTCTGAAATTAGATGCGAAAGTTAAAACTAAGCACACTCCACGAGGAGAACGGGCAAAAGTTGTGTGTACCTGAGAGTACATGAAACGGTTGAATCCTGGCAACTGTGTTAGCATCAAGAGAGAGATAGAAGAGAGAGAAAAAGTAGCAGAAATTAGTAAATAGCACAGAATGTGAAGGTCACTACATAAAAATCCTGACTTCTACGCTAGCTCGCCGCGCGCGTGCAGAGATGCGCGTGGCCTTGTGAAGCACTTTCATGAGACGATAAATGGGAAAATACGGCCGTGACGTAGATACAACACACTCGCTTTTTGCAGAGCCAACCCAAACCGATACAAGAATGTGGAGCCTAAAAGGTCCTCCCACAGATAGGAAAATAGCATGTCCGAACTAGCAGAGATATTTCGCCACGTTTTTTCGCTCAGCGGTATCATCAAGGTTAAGCTACCTTGGAGGAATGCATGGCATTGAGCGAGGTTCTCGACCCTGCATCGTTTGGAAATGATTGCGAAACAGGACCTACCTTTTTGGCCAACTCCATACTGAGCTGAAAATGATGGTCCACAGCCTCCACGGCCGACAACTGCTTGGCCGCATGTTCACGTTCTCGACGTTCTCGCTCTTGGCGTTCCCTTTCCAGCCGTTCACGACGTTCATGCTCTTGACGCTCCTTTTCTTGCCGCTCACGTTCGCGTTGCTCGGATTCACGTCGTTCTCTGAAAAGACCACAGAATTAGTGCCTTGATTTCGGCCCCAGCCTTTTTTGCAGCAGCTACTTCTCCGAAAGGATGCTGATGGCGTCCAAAAGCAAGTCCAGCATTTTTGGCGACTCCTAATGAGTCATAGTACTTTTAGAACACGACAGAGGTGGCAAGCAGCTGGAAATTCCTCACTGACTAAAACGAATTGAACTTGCGAGGTAGCTCCAGGACGCGCTCACGCGAAGCCTCAAAGCAGGAAATTTCTGGCACGCCTTCAATGCAACTTAGTCACCCCGTACTCGTTGTGAACGAGGTCAGTACTCCTGCGATGCGAAATAGGAAAAAACGCACGTGGCTCACGCTGTAGCCCATACATTCAAGAAAACTTGAATCAGCCAGAATTTCTGCTCATCTCTATGAAAGGGGTATCGATTTCTTAGGGCAGCCTGAATCACCCAGTAAACCAGTCCGCGCAACTTCCTATGAGCTGGACATTGCCAGGCAGTTTCGAAAAACCTGCAGGACAACATTCACTGAATCATGACAGTTTGTGGTGATGAAATCAGTTAAAGTACACAAACGAGTCATCTGGCGAGGTTGCGCGATTATCACCGAGAGCACTATTAAGGTCAATTTCGAGGAGGGGGGACGGACCTAAATGGCCTCATTCTTTCAAGAGTAGGGGCGAGTCGAAAACCCATACCACCGCTTTCAGAAGAGTCCACGACGCTCCCTGCTCATCTCAAAGAAGGCCAGGGGAGGGAAGGTGGCAGGGGGTATTTTTATGCTTTATTGAGGGGGAGATCGTTCTCCCCATACGAGGATCCTGCCTCCCCCAATAAGGCCTAGTTGCTCCCCTACTTGGATGTCAGGTTTCCCCCTTCGTTCGGTCCCCCTCAAGCTATTATTGTTGTGCTATACTCATAGTACATCTGCTGAATGAAAAGGGGGAGCAACTAGAGTGCGTTTATCATCGTCTTATGCAAGAACGAATGGTGAGTTTTCTCTCAGGAAAATGCTCAGCTTCCTTTTTAACACGTTTATGGAATGAAAGTTGGCCATACCTCTGTTGCCGGTCTACCATTTCTCGTTCACGGGCTTGTTGCTGAAGCATTAAATGATGGTCTGCCGCGGGGTTGCGGCCTCCCAGCAGGTGCGGAGGAGCCGCGAGGCCAGCGGCGGCCAAGTGAGGATACTGCTTCAGTATCATGTCCGGGGTAAGGGCAGCCTGAAGGGATTGCTGGTAGGCCAAGAGCTGAGCCTGAGCCAAGTGGTTGCCGGCCGCGCCGGCCGAAAATGCCTGCTGCATCGCGGCCTGGTACTGCAGCGCATAGTGCTGAGACATGAGGCCGGAAGCTGCGGCTGCGGCCGCAGATGCCTGCTGCTGCTGCTGTTGTTGCGGCTGGACGGGCGGCCTCGACTGCTGCGGTTGAGGCTGCTGAGGTGGCTGCTGTCTATCTCCCATCGACTTGACTTTTAAATCATCACAGCTCAACGTGCTTGACCTCGATCCTGACCTCTCGGCCTCAGTGTTGGGTCTGGAGCTACTTACACCCGAGTCAGGAGAACGGTCAGATATTGTTGTGGTTCTGGCATCTTGATCTTGCATTTTTTCGGCATTATTGTTGCTATTCGTGGAGGCCACGGCCGCACCGGAAGTTATAACGCTGCAGCCACTGCTTTGGGGGGAATCTTCTTCAGATTTTTTCTTGCCAGGCGAAGCAGATGCTGCTGAGGGGATTGGCGATTTGACAATGGAAATTTTCTTGGAAGAAAATTGCTTCTTGAAAGGAACTACTGGCTTTTGCTGCTGTTGCTGTGGAGGCGTAGCCTTTTTCGACTCTTTTGCAGCTTTCGATGAGGATGGCCTGTCAGCCTCTGTCTCCGAATCTGAGGGGAAATCGTACAGGGAAAATCTGGCCTCGCGGTCCTCGTTGTTGTTGAGCTGTTGGGGCTGAGGCCGGACAATGGCGACGGCCTTCTTCTGCTGCTTAGGCTCTGCCAATGGCTTCAAGAGGTCGTCGTCAATTTCGGCCTCCTTAGACGTGGTATCGCTTATGGCAGCCAAAGCAGCTACAGAGGCCGACCTTTTTGCGGCCTTTTTTCTAAAGGCAGGCTTGCTATCACGAGAGGGGCTTACGTTCGATGCCTTCGATTTTCTAACCTTTGACTTTCGCCCTCGAGTTTTAACTGGAAGAGAAGAAAAAAAAATTGTTACGCTAGCAGTTTTTGAAAGATAATGAGGTTATAAGGAACATGTTGAGTGCTTTCTCGTACAGAAAATCATTTTGACAAACTCAATGGAATCTTCCAAGCATGATGGTATTTAGCTGGAGTTATTATGCTGCAAGTTTAAAAGGAATCTCTTGATTCTGCGCGAGAGGGAATTGGATCGTAGCGTAAGTACATTCAATGTACAAAAAAAAAAATGAAATTGTCGATGCTAAACCGGAGGCGCAAAAGTATGGATCAAAATACCAATGCTGGGAATTTGCAGACAATTGAGCTACACGGAGCTCCCGGTGGAAAGAGCAAGATTGAGCGTCGTAATTGAAAGCTCTTTGTTGAAAATTGCACTCGCTTTTTCCAATTTTAGAATCTAGCTGCAGAATGCTCTAGGAAAACATCAAAAGCTTCGCCATCAAAATCTTCAAAGGGCTTTCATTCAGGTGAGCAAGTCCTCTTTTTCGTAGGGAGAAGAAAACGAAGGCTTTCTCTCAAAATATACAACAGCAGGGTGACCCGGCAAAAGAAGGAAAAAAACCAACAATTTAATCAAGATTACCAAGCTGCCAGGCTCTAAATGAAGCTGCAGCATAATCGCCTTGAGCTGACAAGACAAAAAATAAGCTGGAACGACTTAATCAAGGAAATCATTAGAATATTTTCGTTCCGATTTTCCTGGAAAGCCGAATTCCCATTAAGCTGAGAGGAGGACACGTAAAAGTATTCGACAGATACAGCACCTGATTACAGCAACATGAAACAGTATCTTTTGGAAATTGGATTAACTCAGTACGTTTTCGACTTATTAGCCTAGATAAATAGAGGAGGTATTGTGTATACTCTTAATTGGTCCTCTATGCTTTTTTAAGGCTTGAAAGCTTAAAATTCTCGAGTGAGTTTTTCAAATCGGTTAATGAGAGTTTCGAAAACGAGCTCTCTCAAGCGTATTACACAAAGCTCTTTATGTCACGTCAGTGACGTACGGTTCCCTGGTATTTATCAGCTAATAATGCTGCTATAACTGGCCGAGGGTAATTAATCTTTTTTCTTTTCCAGCCTCAAAAAAGTGTACTTTTTAGCAATGAAAAAGCGGTCTGGAATGTGTTGAACTTACAGTGGGTCATGGAAAACAAAAAGTTGGCGGGAGTAAGCACAAGTAAAATGGAGAAGGTTTAGCGTTGATCTTGCGGATGCCTCACAACTTGCCTTGCTGCGTACAACTGCTAGTCTACTAAACAGCTTCGAGGTTGGCGAAAGCAATTTCCCTTAGAGGCCTAGCTTCTCTTCGGCAACAGTAAGAGCAAATCTCTCTGCCTTAACTAAAAAACTCTCCCCAAACTGTTCCA
Organism: Paracyclopina nana; assembly: GCA_019096065.1. NCBI lineage: Eukaryota > Metazoa > Arthropoda > Copepoda > Cyclopoida > Cyclopettidae > Paracyclopina > Paracyclopina nana. Next base: position 9,232,534 of record JAGUCH010000001.1, on the reverse strand, counting down.
AGAAGAATGCTGAATGCCAAATGACATTACGCTTAACTTCGTAACGATTCCCCCAAAAACAAAGATTGAGCGCGCCTTAAGTGGAGCGAGTCATTATCCGCATTAAGCAGCTGCCTCGAATGAATCGTGAGCTTATTCATCAGCGCAATAAGCCGATATTTGAAGAGCTTCAAAAATAATTTCAGTCAAAACAGCTCCTTATGTGAAACTGGATCGGTTCAGGAAAAACAGGCGCTTAAAAATGGATGGATCAAGTGCAGTAGCGCAAATTGAATCAATATTGAAACAACTGTGCAAACAGGAACTTGGCATCGTCGTCTCGGGGAAAAAATGGCATCGCTGTGTTATGCATTACACAACAAACACACACACACACACAAAAAAACCGTGGAGAGAAAAAAAAGAAACGCTTCGTAACTTAATAATGGGAGCCGTCCATTTTTGGCAAGTCCCTAATGATATTGTAGCGATTGCAGGTTGATCCCAGCACTAGCATACGAAGCTGAGCGCCCCGTGTGACTGACTACAGGTAGATTGGAACAAAGACGGCAACCAACAGTTTGGAGGGAATTCTCTGCCTACAGGGCACATTTCTCAATTGCCTCGAAAATAGTGCGAAGCGTTCTCGGAAAAAAGATACGACTTAAGAGTAGTCTGAAAGGCGGGTTTTGCTTTAAAAACTGCTATGGCCGAACTGTTGTACCCATGCGGGTTTTAAAAGCAGACGAGTCAGCAACAGCGCCGTCGTAACTAGTCCAAAAATAAGCCGAATTTGAGCTGCATCGTCGAATGTCGATGATGATGATGACGTTGGCCTTGTTCCTTCACGTGGACTTTGAAAATTGGTCGTCAAATCGGCGAGCCGACATCGACGCGCATAAGAGATTTGGGCTCTACCTGATGTCGAAGCCTTGGGATGACGCTAAGCGTTGAGGGTCAAAATATAGTGATGATCACTCCTTCTTCGTCTGCAGCAACAGCAAGACGTCGACGAAAAACATTAGCTTGAACTTCAATGGCTTCTTCTTTAGCAATGAGCTAAAGCGTTTCACTTTCACTCCGTTTCGGCACGGCTAGACGCCATTTTGAGAGAGCCAACGCGCTTGCGGGTGAAGCCGAAGTGGGCGGATGTCGGGTGGGTTCTTGACGCGGCCTCTGGGCGCGTGGTGGAGGCCAAAACTACCCACGAGATTTTTTCTTCTGAAATCGTCGTGTCCGAGTCGTTCGAAAAGTCTGCTGGGTCTGCCGAATCTCGCTCGTGCCGGCCGGCGGCGGGCGGGCCGGTTCGGCTGGCTGGTGGTGTCGGACTCGGCCCACCGGCCCGCCCGCCCGCTGCCATGGCCGCCAAAAAAATTGGACTGCACTCAGCCGCGGCCAAGGATGCAACAACGATGATGATGGCGAGAAACCGGCCGCGTCGGCGAACCCGACAACCGTGACCTTCCCGTTAAGCAGCGAGCTGGGCGAGCGGGCCCGGCAAAAAGATGTGCAAGACGAAGAAGAAACGACTACTGGCGAACCCACGCGATTTGACGAGAAAAGTAAGGTCCCAAATAAATAAAAAATGACGGCGGCGGCGGTGGCGTTGCCGGGTCGGCGCGGCCCGCCCCTCCGGCGGCCATTTTCTCGGGCTCGACATCATCATCATCATCTTGGTGTCCATGGCCTCGGGCCGTCTGCTGGTGGACTGCTACCAAGTGGCAATGATCCTCGCGATTGCCGAGCGCAACGGCGACAATAACAACAACTTGGACGTTGACCCTCGAACTCAACGCTAAATGGCCTATCCTCCTCCACTTTCGCGACTTTTCTTCCATAATAACAATCAAAAGTGTTGCGTAACTCGCCTGTGAGCACGTCGCGCGTTGCCATGGCGATCGGTACGTAAGCAGGAGCAAATGCTCATCGATCTTGGAAAATAAGTAGAAATCTTTCCCCTTATGCCGTCCTCTCAAGCGTGTAATGGTCTTTGTTCTTTCAGCCGAGTCAATCGGACTTTGTGTGACAAAATGACCGAGACTGCGCAAACAGGTGATCGTTTCATCAGTGAGGGTAAAAAATGCCACGCGCGCGCAACATTCGAGCGGGAATGATCCGCTTACCCAAACTTTCGTCCTCTGCATCTATGTCTTCGTTGTTGTCCTCCATCTCATCCGGGATCGCCTCCTCATCGTCGTCCTCCTCCTCTTCGTCATCGTTGTTGTTGTCTTTTCTTTTGCCCGTCGTTGCTGGCGAATTGGGGTTTTTCTTGGGCTTCGCGGGCCTCCCTCGAGGTTTGGGCGCAGCCACCGACGAAGAGGACGAGGAGGAGGACTCTGACGAGCTGTCGGTGATCTCCGCGAGGCTCAGCTGCTTCGGCTTCTTCTTGGATTTGGCGTCCAAGGCCAGCGAAGGCTGTTGCTGCTGTCGGGTTCGACTCACTGGCAACGCGCTGGGGGTCGTGGGCTGTTGCTGCTGCAGTTGTAGCTGCGGAAAAGAAACGTCATTGAAAGGGAGAAATCAAGTCGTGCAGGTTGATCAATTAAGATTCTAGTCAGGCTGAAGCTTCATCAATATTCCGATTTCCAACACTTGTTGTTCCCGTCACAGCTCCTGCACGCCTTTGTCATCGCCAAGTGTTTAAACATTATTAGTCACGATGTGCTCCTTCTAAGCGTTGCACACCTGCTATGGCGCCTTGAGCACTACTTGACACATATGCAAATTTCTTTTTACCTGACTTGCAATTGCAGCCGATCTGGATCGACGGGGCGTCACGTTATCACCGCGTAAAATTGATTCTATGACTGCAAAATGGAGAAAGTCATGTGACATTCATAGTATTAATTATGATCGAACGCTTACCCGGTCTTCCTCCTAATAATAGCATTTGGGTTAGTCTAGGGTCTTCATAATGCTCTTCCAATACGGTATCATCAGTCAAGGTGTATTCCTAGGAAATCAATTATTGATGTATTGAGCCAACATAGCCTTTAATGGCCCCTCTTGCTCTTGAGCATTAGACGCTCCGGACTTTTTTGTAGGCTCGCTCTCTCTCGCTCTCAAAGAGGTCAAGGTTGAGAGCTCTTTAAGACGGGTAAATACACCTGCTCAGTCCAAAGCCGATTATTTATCATCTAAAGTCATCCCAAACGACCTCGATAACTATCACCTTGTTGACTTTCTTTGAACAAGGCTGAATAACCTCTTAAAGAAAAAGCGGCTAAAAGTATTTCATCACGCGCTACTGCATGCATTCTGAGAAAGCCAGCGTGGTAATCCTCCAACGCTCTACTCAACAATCCTAATACGCTAAATAGCCTAAGTGACAATTGTACGGGTGTATGCTAAAAATTAGACCAAAATAACAAGCTTTGCTAGAAGAGACCAGCTTTCCCTATAGTAACAGAAGTTGGACAAAATACATCGATGTCTGTCTTCTTGAAAAGACGAGCAATAAATCTTGATGAGATTTACCATTGCATAACAAGCATCGCTCGGAGAAGCATCAAAAACAGCATATTAAAATGCCACAAAGAACGCTATCTTGATAATTGCTTTTTCTTCAAAGCTGAGACTAGACCGTACATTTTGAGTACATTTTTCAATGGAAATATTTAGGGTGCTCTTTCATCATATACTTCCTAGAGTTCTTGGCCTTCGCAGACTTTGTTTAGAAAAACAGGAAAAATTCTCAATCAGCGTTGCAACGCAATCCAGCTGAAATAATATGGACCTGCTCAACTTGCTTGCAACTGCAACTATTTTTGAGAACTAGTAACTTGCTTCTACATTTGTACAGGAAACGTAACTTTAGTGTACACGACCGTGAATTGGCGATTTCATTGTGATTAGGGAAACGTGGCTTACTAGGGAAGAAGTGCTGTATCCGGTAGTGACAGCTGTGTACCACTGAGTTGTTCCCTCGGCTCTGTAGACTTTGAGTCTCAAACCAAACATATAAGACGATCCATGAGTTAAAAGATGCTGACTTCGTTGAAAATCTGACCATTCATCGACAGTTTCTTGATTAATAGAGCTAGTGTTCAGTCCAGGGAGCTTCGGATCCCAATGCTGCGAACGGAGTTTATTTACTAGCATGCTACATCAAATCGAGAGGGAGCAGAATGCTTACTGTGATAATTCGTAATTTGCTGCAGTCTTGGAAGTCCAGTTTGAGATCTGATAGAAATTCCACGGGCTGTTTTGCAGGAGCCTTGGGACCTTTGGCGTAGAGCCCGACCGAATCGACTAGAGGCTTGAATGTCTGAAATGGCAAACGTGTCATTCTTGAATTACAGCTCCTGAGTAAGCAAGGATTTTCGCGGCTCGCGTTAGCAGCAAATTGCTAATGCGAAAGCAGCATAAAGTCGTGCGAACGTTTCAAAAATAAAGTGCCTTCATCAACTCGAATAATTTAATGGCTTTCTTGACGAGGCCGAAACTCCCACTTATTTAGAGGTGCATGCGAGTACATTGAATTATCACGTACCAAAGCTGGGCTAACCGAATTATTGGGCCCTCGGTTCGCCAGGACGAGGGTTTGCTCGACGGCCAATAAATGGTAGTTCTCCTTGTAGACATTCAGCCATTCTCGTGTGTCCCAGTCGACATCGTCAAACTCCACCAATATCTGCAAGGCATAAATGACACATATCATTACATTGTAAGGCAATTGACATCCAGGCGCGAGTAGTCGATGCAAATGGCATGCAATAGTTTCGGGCCTGGCTCGCTGGCCCACGCGGCTCGGCGGAGGAATTTGAGGGGGCGGAGCGCACGTTTTTGTGCCACCACCATGCAGTGCAAATAAGATTACATAGTAGAAGAAGGACTTGTACTACTACTACTACATAGCATGGAAGGCCATAACAAGCTGATATGTAGCCCCAGATGGATGAGAAGCTGTCACAGCTGCTTGTCTTCCTTTCGGGCCAAAGAACGAATGCTGGATATTTATGTGTTTCCATATATGCAGCAAATCATGCATTTTTACTCCATACCGCGTATGCCAAATACAACAGAGAGTCATTAGCATGTAATTGCCTTAATTGATCTCACGCCGAACGAAAGCGGAATAAAAAAGGGGGAAATTATTGACTGAATTAGTTGGGCAACAATAGCCATGCAACCCCTCACTGGAGAAAAGCTGCAGAGTATTAGGTAGCTACTACGTACGTATATAGGCTAGCTGGGGGGCAAAACAAAGCAAGAACACAGAGTTTTTGCTTAGCTTCCTTTCCCAGAGAACGCATGAATGTTCACATGGAGCTATTACTGGCCAAGTTCATTCACCCGTTCTAAACTTGAGAATATGGGCCATCAATGTGACATACTTTGCTAAAAATCAACATGCTGCTATTGAAACTTCTGAAGGACACGGCCATGGTCAGAATGCACCCTGCAAACTTGCAAAGTTCCACCCTGGCGTTATTGTAAATATTGGCTTTTTTGTGAGGAAGCGAAATTCAATATTGCCATTCATCTTTTTCTTTCAGGAATACTAATAAATGCGAAGAAGTAGCAACTGACCATCTATGCGCAGTACATAAGCAGCTATAATTGTGGACATAAATGTCAGGACATTTCCATCTTCCCCTTAAAAAACTTGTATGCGCTAGAACTTTCCCATTCTCCCATAATTATTATTTCTGCCAGCTGCTGTGGCTTTGTGATTATTCTCAAGGTTTGCTCCCATTATTCATCAAAAGAGATGAAGATCAAAAAGGATGCGTATGGCATTCCTGATTTGAGTTCTGATGGCGGAATTGGCTATCCTTATCAGTTGAACCTTCTTTTGTCTATGAGGGTGAAAATGTGTGCTAAGCATGTAGTGCTTGTTACGCGGTCGAGCAGCTGCTGCCTGCACCTTTATGAGGAGTGCCAAATTTTTTCTCTCCATAATCGGAAAGGCAAAGGAGCAGAACATGAAACAAACTATTCTTGACTAAAAATGCTGGATTTCAATGACCTTTTGATGCATTTCTGTTTCATTAAAGCCAAATGTCACTCAATCTAAACATCAAATATTTGAATTTACAGCTGGGGTCTGTCACACACCTTATCAGCAAGTCCTTGGCTTAGTTCCAGAAAATTTGGAGAGGAAGTTTCAAAAGAAGAGAGCGAGACTTATTTTAAAGCTGACTTAAAGCTTAGAGAAGATTGGTTTGGTTCATTTTGGCGCCTCAATTTTGATCGCTGATAAAAAGATATTTCTATATGGGCTATTTTTGTCAACTCATGCATTTCAATTTATGTTGTTGAAATAGTGCAATGCAAAAATTGAATAAAAATAACGTACAAATAATATGTTGTATTGTGTGCAAGAATTTCTCTTCTTTTTAAAGCAAAGTGTCCTTGAAAAGTAACGCAAGCAAGTCGCTGCCTTGAATATAGCTGAATAATTACGACAGCACTCACGCTGGCAAGGCCACTCAGAAAAGTGTGAGAAGAAAAGGAAAAGCTCAACTCAGATCTGCAAACATCAGCGTTCAGCACCATTCCAGGGTTTTTATGCCTCAATACATGTACTACAACTACTTATGTGCATGCGTACCAAATAACTCAATTACAACAGGAGCATTTCCAGTGATCATTGCTAATCAAATTATTGCGAGGTGACTGCAAAGGTGATTCAAAGTAAGGTTGAAAGGAAGTACAGCACTATAATTTCATCAAAAACGATTCAGCCCAACCGCGAAACTTCAGCTGGTCTGTACTTGCAGATGCATTATCATTAAATTCGTGGTAACATGCTCAAATAAATATATAATGAAGCATTTGGCTTATTCTTGGCTTTAGTGATATAAGTCAGCTGACTACATGGTCTGCTCTCCAAGCTAATGCTTAGCAGAGTCCCAAGATCGATTGTATTCCAGCAAGCAGCAGCAGCAGCGTCTCTCTCTCAGCTCTTGGAGCTTACACCAAAAGAAAGAAATGAACACGAAAACCTCGGCTACTGAAAGACGCTCATTATAATTATAAATATGTAGTGTATGCAATGCATTCGTTGCGTCAAGTAATTTCAGCTTCCTTTTTTTTGGTAACCTTAGAGTGACAAAAACAAGATTTTACAGGAAAAGCCAGATCTCGATTCTTTTATCAGTTTGTTTCATGCTTGAGGCGACGAGCAGCAAAGTTTCCAGTTTTCTTTATACATTTTCTCCTGCTTCAGCTCTCGGAGTAATTTTGAATGATGCCTTACCCAGTTTCAGGAGGAAAAATGCACTCAGAAAATGCCATTATTCATACACTGGAGGTGACACTATATATAACTCATAAAATAATAATAATAACATAATCAATTTTCCGCTGAACAAAACGTTTTTTAACCAGTTAGACTAGAGATGATGCAGTAGTATGTTATACAGCAAAGCTGCTGCGAATGCTAAGCCCGAAGTGCAAACAGAGTTGCAATTTTTTTCGATGCAAGGGCATGATTTGCCTGACTCTATCCATCTTCAAATAGTATTTGGACGAACGTCGACTGTTATGATCTCTGCGTAATTTTCTCACTTTTCAAGAACGAAACTTGTTTAGCAAGAGTAACCTGATGATTGAGGTTTTTATGGTTTCAGCATGAAAATATTTTCCACTTTACAAGGTCAAAGTTTCCAGTCTACTTGGCCAAAATAGCTTTTTTTGGCAAGAATAAGCAATGGCCGATCTGATGCGCTTAGGAAACTAATCGAAGAGCAATCACGCAAAATGTGGAAATGTCAACGACTGAAGCTAAGAATTGAATTTACCAAGAACTTGATGACATTTGGCTTTGAAAGCTTGTTTAGACGATCGCTAATGCAGGTGTTGCGTGGCTGCGCGACTTTTTTGCATACACAGCATTTAGTATTGATTATGGCCATTAGAACCTTGACATTTCCCGAGAAAATAGGACATTTTTTCCTTGGCACAACAAAAAAGGAAAGAAAGGAAGGAACTCAGAAGAACTTTTTGCTAGACCAACGAGAGCTTGCCGCTCGCACAGTAGACATTTTTTGCTAAAAGTCAATCAAGATCGGTCAAATTTTTGCCGAAAAGTTGATTGCTCAGTTGCAATCAGTGCTCACAAAGCTGCAAGTGAAATGATTTTTCGTACGAAATCCTCTACTGTGCTGGGAAAGGAAAGCAAACAGCTCAACAGCAGGCACACTACTACATCGATCGAAGTTTGCCCTAGTTTTGGCGCTATGTAGTAGTAATGTCAGTCCCCTCCCTTACTCGCAGAATAATTTCCAGCCCCCTCAAGCAACACATATGGGAAGCATATAAGATCAGCTGATTTTCACGGCATACAGTTACTTTTGATACATATTTTCGCTATGAAAATGAGACAATCAGGGGTTATCTAAAGTTAATCTCAATTTTTTAGGAGTTAAAATTAGGCTATTTGTTCACTTTCGCGCGAATCCCTCACACACTTAAAATAAGCAACCCAGACTTTAGCTAAGAGAAACCCGTTTAGATAAGACTGAGTCTTTTAGCCTCTCGAAACAACAGGTGCAATCAAGAGGAGAAATTTCGCCATACTTTGACTCTTCGCAAAATAAAAAGTGAACAAACAAAGTGCTTTGTCATGACTCATTTAAGAAGGAACCTTGACCTTCGGTGCTTTGTTTTTCAACCAAAACATTACAACGGCAACAAACATGATGCAAGAGAAAAAGTCTCGCAAGAAAGTCGCTTTCAAGGTTTGATACCATGTGGCAGGTGCAGCAAAAAAGTGCATTACTACTACATCAGCAAAGCACAAATGGATATAGACGTTAACAGTACACAGAAAAGGCTTTCCTAAGACCAACTGAAGTAACAAAGGCCTTTGTTCCTTTTTGTATGGACTTTTTTTCTGCAGATATTTTAGGCAAAATCAAGCATCTTCAGCTATTAAGTAAAGTACAATTCAAGAGTGGTTGGTGCTGTATGGCAATTGTTATTGCCATACAACAATTCAATTGTAAGGCCAACTATGCCAAAAACAAATTGTTCAAGGATTTTCAAGCTGCCAAAGCTGTGCTGCTCTTGGCTGATCTTGTGTAAAATAAATGTGGTTATTCTTGAGGTTTGAGTAGCCTTTTAATTCTTACATTTCACAATATGTACTTCTTTTGATATACTATCATGTAGTTTTCATGGATAATTTTAAAACTGGGAAACGCCCCATAATTTTGTCATCATTATTACTGACATGATACGACTCGTTGCTACAATTTTGGCCTTGAAAGTTTTTTTAAAATCAGAGTCAACCAGTGAAACTGACAGAGAATAGTGCCAAAAATTATTACACTTAAAAGTGCCCCAAAAAACCGAGTAAACCTTTTTCTTGCTTGTGAGTAATTTAGCTGTACTGTGCAAATAAATTGCCTGTTTGACCTATTTTCTCGTGCGTACACTTTGTTGATTTTTAGACGGATTTCTTGAAGTAACCCAGCACATTGCCCGACATTGAACCCAGCTAATGGGCCTGCATGGGCACAGATTTCAATCCATGGATTCCTGTTCTAGTAGCTCAGTCGAAAAGAGAAATATTTAAGCAGGCAGTTGATCACCTAGGAGGTAAGAGTGTGCCTGTGCTATGCTTGTGTTCTGGCCAAGATAAGCGGCAGAAGCTCAGCTTTTTATGACAACGGAGAAGGAGAAGAGGGCGAAAAAACCTTCTGTATGAGTTCTACGCTGAACGAGTATATACAGAGTGTTCTTGGGAAACTAGGTCACCTAAGCATGGGGTATTAGCAAAAAATGGTTTAGTTTTTGTATAAATAGAGTAAAAGAAACAAAAACATTTGTTTCGGCATTCTAGAATGCCATAAAATAGACACAAGTGAGAGAAAATCAACCTGTTCCTCGTTGACACGCTTATAAGACTTTTGATCTCATCGCCATCATGGTTTTTCGCGCTAAAAGCCAAGCTGACACTAGCTGAAATGTTTCAGCAAACTTTAAGGACTTTTGCAAAATGGTGCAGAAACTCGAAAAACCCCAGTATAATTGCAGAGTGTAAAATATCACTGCAATTGCAAAAAATAGACTTGGAGGGAGAAACATTATCCATTTAGGGACCGCTTATGTCCACGAAAATAACGTACACAGACGTAATCAGGAAAGTAATATTTTCTGCGGGTGCAGTTGTCAACTGCAACCAAAATCACTATGAAGTTGATTTAGAAACAAATTTCCCAGATTCATATATTCTGAGTGCTCCACACCAATTTGGTTTCCCAGCAAAAACTCCCACAGTGAAAGAAGCAGAAGACTACTCATATGTCAAAAACACTTACGAGAGTAATATCCTTCGAATATGACAAAAAATGCAATATTAACAATATATTGCTACGTAGTAATGTGGAGAAATAGCCAGGATCATTATGTTACCATAAAAAAATATCTACTACCCTTAGCCAAATTCCAAAAAGTCTTATGGCAGGTCTGTTCTTCAAGAGCCAAAAATGGCAAGGAGGGCTGAAGAAAAAAGAACGCTTCCTTTAAGAGGTCAAGAGGTATGCTTCTGTACTGCATTCAAAGAAGAAGAAGCCCTTTGGAGAGTGCGGCCTTTGAAATAAGATTTGCATTTAGATGACGGAGGTAAAGGAGTCAAAATCATCCAAGCTTGGCTTAAAAATCTGAATTAGCTCTTAAGAGTCACGAGCTTCAAGGCATTGAAATGGAAAACTAAAAAGTGATTGTGGACGCACCACCACGTGAGAATCTTTTCTTGCTCCAAGACAGCTAGAGTCAGTCAGGTATTCCAAAACATAATAATCATCAACAAAGCAGCTTCAGCTTTGCCAAACTGGAATTTCCAACATCATGCCCTTCATTCTTCAGCTGACTGCTACACAGGTGGAGGTTAGTCGCAAGGAAACAACCTACTTTCTATAAGGCGAAATTCCACCAAGCTACTATAATAAAATGTTGGCCCAAAACCATACATTTTAGGCAACAGCAAAAAAAGTGCCAGTAAAAGAAGCATTTTTTTGGCCACATGATGATGCTGCAACTGTAAAAGGAAACCTGGTCAAATAGCTCGAGTCGGGGATCTTTATCAAAGTACCTTTTCTGCCATGCAGGGGGAACTTATTCAAAAATAGCTCTACACATTTCTTTTCTTTTTATGGCAACTGTACTGCTTCCATCTCACGGTTCATTGAGCACTGCAATTCCCCAACAGAATGAATGCATGTGAGACCATTCATTGCTGATTGATTTTTATTGGAGGCACACTCTGGCGACATGCAATTGTTCAAATCTGCTATTTTAAAATACTGTTCTAATGCTAAAGTGCAAGATATGCGAAAGATAAGGGAATGTCGAAAAAAGGCTCTTGTCCTACCTGCAGTTCGGGCTCTTTGACATCTGCATGACTAGCACATCTGATCACTCCAGCCTTCCAGTTCCACTCACTGATCCTGGACAGCTTGGGCTTGGGGCTGGAAGGCGTGGAGACAAGAAGGAACCTTTTGCCCACCAGCTCCTCCCTGCCTTGCGGGTTGATACACTCGAACAGATTTTCCACTTTGTTGTTGTTGCTCTTCGGTGTTGCAGCCATTCTGAAAACTTGGTCAAGTAGTCTTGTGTGTTTGCCTTGGAAATCACATTATCAAGTCACTAGACTGGTTGCGACGGGGCCCTCTTGTTTACTTATCACGTCAGGCTGCGAGCCTAAACTGAAGGTCTCAGTAATTCTCAGCTGGAGGAAAAAGACTGGAGAAAGTGCCGGCCCGGCCCGCCCGCCTCACGTGGAGTGAAGCGGCCCTGGCTGCGCGCACAAACAAATAGTTCCCCACTCATCAGCTGATTGCACAAAATAACGCACGACAGCTGCTTCTGAATTTTTCCGCCAAAATGCTGCCGTCGTTTCTCACCAGAATCATCGGGTAAGTTTCTGCATTCCTACTCCAAATTACAATCGCTTTGAGGCCTCGCTCAAGAATGGCAGTTACGGAGTTTATTTCAAGTTCAGTTGGGGCAAAATGGTCTCGCTTATTTCGCGGTAGATGTGCGCAGATTTCGACTCCGGATTGGCCACCATAATGGGGCTGCCCTCGTCAGAGCTCCGCATGATCTCCACTTCCAAGGGGACCGATCCCAAAATTGGCAAGCCCAACTTCTGAGATGAGTCCCCGAATATTCGCGTTGTAGAGCCGCAGCTAGGACAGGAAAATCCACTCATATTCTCCACTAGGCCGAAAATGGGGATGTTCACAGCTTTGAGCATCTCCGTGGCCTTCTTGGCATCAGCCAAGGCCACCTTTGGGGCGTAGATACAATTATGGCGCCCTGGACATCAACTGTTTGGGCCAAAGATAGGTGAATATCGCCTGTCCCTGGGGGCAAGTCAACTACTAGCACATCCAAATTAGACCATAGCGTTCCATGAGCCATTTTTTCGATTGCTCCCATGACCATAGGGCCTCTCCAAACCACAGCCTTGTCCGGGCTTACCAAGAATCCCATGGACATGCACTTCACACCGTAGTTCTCCAAAGGCAGCATTTTGTTCTAGATTAGGGTAAGGCTACAATTTGTTCTTTGATAGAAAATCTAAAACTTACTGATTTATTGTCGACTAAAGGCTGATCGTGCAAGTTCATCATTATGGGAATGGAGGGTCCGTACACATCAGCATCCAGAATGCCGACCTTCAACGTTTTTCTTGTAAAGGCCAGGGCCAAATTAACGGCAGTTGTTGATTTTCCTACTCCTCCTTTTCCTGATGCCACTAAAATAACATTCTTCACACCCTCAAGGCTGCGCTTCTTGGGTAGGCCTCGGGCCATCAGTTCTTGCTGCCTCTTTTTCAATGCTGCTGCTTGGGAAGCTTCTGCTGCTCAAGAACCTCTTCAGCATGTTTATTGTTTTGACTCCTCTACCAAGACTACAAGTGTTCATTATTGGATAGGCAATTGTTTTTTTATGTTGGTTGCTAGCACTTTATTACAGCCCCTTGCCCCCAGCTTTTTCGCGCTGGTTTGCAAGCAAGTCTTGAACCTTTGAAATTCAGCCTCACAGTGGCCTTTCTTCACGTCAGCCATTTCACGCGTGACACATTGTCCATACGCCATGGCCTCTGGTCCACAAGTGGCTAGCACCTTTGGGTACAAACCCCAAAGCCTTTCACTTGCCCTTTTCACACTATCCATGATTTAGACTTCTTTCGGATCTGCAATGACAGGAAATGATGGTTATAGCATGCAATAGCCAACTTTTTAAAATATACACGTCTTACAGCTTGGTGCTGGAAGTGCGTGGGCTGACAGGTAGGACTTTTGCAGCTCAGCTTGTAAAGTCTCTTCTGGATTGGTATCCAACAATTGTTTGGGAGTTTTTGTGTATTCTCGAGCGCCCAAAATGGGGAGCACAATCATAAAGTAGACACAAGACGCGACCATAAAACCTCCAATGGCACCTCCGAACCGGTGTAAAAAACTCTGTTTTGGTGGCGCAACCTTTTTGAATACGGGTCCACCGGATTTCTCAAATCGGTTCTGCTTTTGCTTCTGTGAAATGTATCGCTCTAATCTCTCTTGGTTCTTTAAAGTTTCTGCATTTTCCTCTTTTGCTGGCGGCAAGAAAGAGCGATTTAGTTTTGGTCCGTCATAGCCAAACTTGCTCATTTTTAGCGGTCAATTCATTCTTCGGACTTCTTCACAATCATCCCCTCGCAAATGAAAGAGTACGTTGTTAAATTTTGGCAGCACTTGACCATATCCTCGATGGCCTTTTCACACTTTGATTCGTCAAACTGGTTAGCTTTTAGGCATGCTTGGATTGCACAAGCATACTTTTGCACGGCTCAATGGCAGGCTTTTCAGGCATTCAGTCAAAACGACGTAGCTTCGGCCATTTAAAGTTTGGGCCACTTTATTTACTTTTGCCTTTGAAACGTAAACAAAGTGACCGATCCAAAATGAGGGCGCGAACATTCAAACATTCCCACTATTACAAAAGATGTTCAAAATATAAAGAATTAATCATGATTTTGTTTCAGGCTTGGCTTGGGCACTCTCTACCCCGCCTATGCATCCTTTAAGGCTGTGAAAACCAAAAATGTCCGAGAATACGTGAGTGATTTTTTTCGTGTGCATGATATTTACTGAAGAATAATGTGTTAATGGAGTTTTGATGGGCTTTCTTACATTAACCTTTTTGTTGCTTAGGTAAAATGGATGATGTATTGGATTGTTTTTGCTCTCTTTTCTGTTGTTGAAGTTTTTGCTGATATATTTTTGTCTTTTTGGTGAGTGCTTTTACTTACGAAATTGGCTGTTCTTCAGCACAAATCTTCTGGGCAAATATTTGTGCTTTCAGGTTTCCTTTTTACTACGAAGCCAAGGTCCTTTTCATTATATGGCTAATTTCCCTGTCTCAAGGGAATCGCTGGGCTCAAGCATACTATACAGGTCCTTTATTCACCCTGCCCTAATAAAACATGAAAAGGTGAGTCGTCCTTCTCAAATCTTCCTTTTAAAAAAGTTGTAATTATCTCTTTTAGGAGATTGACAGCATCATATTAAAGCTTCAGAATCAAGGTTACAACACTGTAACGAAATTGGCTGTGAAAGGATTTCGTTATGCCTCCAATTTGGTCATGCAAACTGTAATCACTGTAGGCCTGACACAAAAACTCTCATATGTCATGCTTATCATACCATCTCCAATTTTAGGCCCCTGTTTTAATGAACGAAATCTTAGAGGCTCAACGAGCCAATGAAAGGCTACAACAACGATCGATTGATGCTACTGATTCTTCCGAGCCAAGACTGGTGGTTTCATATTTCTTTAAATATTTAAATTTATCTTAATTCTGTACATTCATAGGTTGAGGTTACTGACGAAGTGGACACGGAGCAGGAAAATTTAGATGATGCTACACATGAACACATCAGTGGAACAAAGACGAAAACAAAGGCAAAGCCAGCGAAGAAGCCAAAGAAAACGACCAAGAAAAAGGCTGCCATCGAATTAAGCTCCGAGTCTGACGAGGCTGACTTTCATGATATGGACATAGACCGTGACCCTGAAGTCACGATGGCTGCCATGGGACCTCTTCGGGGACCTGAAGCTGGACCTACGACCAGAAACCGAGCAAAATCGAATAGCAAAAGAAAAGCTCTGATTAATTCCATTGACGTTATTTTCTTACCACATTGACTGACAACTCTCTCGACATTTTAGTGCCAAATGCGTATTTTAATCAATTTGAGATAATGAACTCGCCTGACTAACTTTGAAGTTTTGTTTATTACAGCTCAGAGAAATGGGCATTTTTTATGGTTTTGCTTGCGCTAACTACTTTCACCTGAGTCTTTTTGCTTTCCTTTGGTTTCTGATCTCCGTCAATTTGTCTTTTGGCCTCAAAGTACCAAGGGAAGTCATGAGGAAAAGGGCCTTTGGTGTAGCCATAAAATGTGAAGAGTTCCTGGCCAGCCTTGACATCAGTGAGCAGGGTCACCGAAGAAATCAGCCCCCATCGCGGATGTTCAGCCTCGAGGTAGACAGAATTATTCTTGAGGAAGTGATGGTTAACTTTTGGTCCCATGTTAGGGAAAGGGGCAACGTCCAGTTCGGGTGGGAGATTGTGCATGGCCTGGTAAGTGTCTAGTGGCAATGAATACTTTGCACACTCCCTTCGGTAATCGTCGCCTTTTTCAACGTCGTTAAAGCACCTTTTCGTGTACTCGTTGAGCTGATGAGGCATTTGGTAGAGAAACATGGAGTAGAAGCAAGTGATGGCCCATTTTGGAAGGTCCCTCTTCAGAAAAACGCCCTCGCCACTGTTTGGGATGCTGGAGTCGGCGACTTCCACGTACTTCTCCTCATACGGATCTTTAACCAGAAGTGAGCCCCCGCCAAAGCTGACATTGGTGACTGGGTCGTAATGGAAAGCATAATTGGAAAGTGGCTCAGTGAATTGCTGAGCAACGAACATGCCAGTATCAGAGTTGCATCCATACTCAATGACGTCTACGTTGAAAGCTGCTTTCATCTCCTTGTTGACAAATCGACCTTTCAATGCCGTTTCTCCGTCGCTGTAAATGAAAGCAATATCATCGCCAGTGATGTCTCCATTTTGGTCGGCTATTCCGTGCAAAAATCCAGTCCGGAAGTAGGCAGCCCAAAACTGGCCGAAGACTTGGCCATTTTTGAACCAGCCATAAAACTGCAATCCATCAATCACAGCATCAAATTGAAACATGGGGTCCAATCTAAATCCTCGACTCTGGCAAAAGACATTGCACGTTTTTCGTATTGTTTGTATTTTTAGCATTTTCTTATTACCTCAATGTCCAATAGAGGAAACTGGCCAAAGGATGCGACCGGTCCATGAATGACTCCATCTTTGAAAGTGGCAAATATTCTGCCTCCAAACCAAGTATTCATGAGTACAAGTCCATTCAATTTTCCATGGAGGAATTTACCAGAAAAAGACTCAATGGACCATTTGAACTGGGGAAAATATCCAGTATTGTTAAAGTATTGGTCGTCAATTGAAAATGCGCAGTAGCCATGAAGTTGTCCATTCTCATCAACGGCCATATAATCAGCAGTCCAAGATTGAGCTGGTCCGTTCCATATTGACATTTTAACTGTCTTTTGGTCTAATACTGTAACATTGGCCAAAAAAGGTAATTTCACTTTTTCATACTCGACAGGTGAATCGTCTGGTTTGAGGAAATTCAGTACTTTAATTGGACCGTGGTTAGTTGAGCCCATTTTTGACAAAAAATCGATGACTTTATGGTATTTCTCCCTGGCTGAGCTGCTTTTGCTAAGGCCCAAATGGCTGCAAATGTCTTCAACTTGACCAAAGTGCGGCAATTTGGTGCCCTCATGCAAATTGAAATCCCACTTCGATTCTCCTTCTTTTGGTACCCAGTCAATATGTAAAATACAGTTATTTTTGAATATCCTCTGTATGACCACTTCTTCAGCTTGGAAAAGTAAATTGAAGGTTGGATGCAAATATCCGGCCATAATTGGTTGACTCGTATTTAAAGGGATTAACAGCGACCTTTCTTCCTTGGAGGGCCTTTGATAGATAAGGTATTTGCCTTCCACCATTTTCCAGCTCGTTGCGAGAGGTTGCGTTGTATAGCTTACTTCAACGAGCTCACCCTTTCGGTCACGAATTCGGGTTTGACCGAGCTCTGCATTGTAGTAAATTAAAGTTTTCCCTGCATCAGCCTTAATTACTGCAGTGCCTTGCAGTTGTCCATTTTTGAAGGTGCCGCTGATTTCATCGATCCTCTTCTCGATCGATGGATGCAAATCAAAGCATGTCTTCGAAGCTCTGCCCATATGCTTGTGATCGAAAGAAATTTCCACATTTCCCTGGAGCACACCATTGACAGCTTTGCCATGCTTTATAAAGTTGCTCCCAAACGACTCCCATTCGCGACATTTTCTGCTTTTAATTAAATTAAATGAATTGCCAATAATATTTGTAGCATTTGAGGAGCACTTGATGGACTTTAATTCACTGATTTCTTTCCACCACTGCAAAACATCTTGATGAGAGGAGCAGAAAATGGCCTCAAAAGCTATCAAGCATAGCAGCAAAACTTGCTTCATTTTGCTCGTTATCGCTTCTTCTTTGCTTAATAAATAAGAGCAAACCTTTCGCTTCAATGGTGCATCAACCTGAAAATCAATAGAAGAATTTATTATTTTGAAAAATCATTCCCGTTGTCAAATCTTTTAAGTAACATACTTTTCCCTCGGGCAAAAATACTAACAATAACGGTTGTTATTAGCTCTACCTAGATCTGTATGACTTCCTTGTTGGCATTGACCTTGAAGCTGTGGTCGAAGAGCGCTTTTATGCCTAAATACTGTTTCTAAGCACAACCACTCGGTCGCTTCTAAAGCTAGGTTGATATTATAGTAAAAAAATTTGCCACTCTTAAAAATTAAATATTTCCTAGGATCGTTTCATTGCCATTTGATGGCCTTACAAATAATGCTAAATTCTTAAAATTTGTGTTTTAAGTGCATAAATCTTAAAGAATTTAGCATGATTTTTTAAGAAAAGATAATTTTCAAAACTAAAGTTTTAACTGCTTCTCTTACCAAAAGGTAAACCCTGAAATGGGTACGTAAGATGTCTTGCTTCCTTTTGGAAGCGCGGTTGAAATTGGACTGAATAATAAGCGAGCACACTCAGGATAAGCAACCATCAAGCGAGCCTTAGGAGGTTGCGAGTCACCCTTAAAGGCCCAATTAAAAAAAATACGCTCTTGTCGTAATGTGACATTTATTCATGGGCGGGACGACGTAATGGTTTGCTTGAGTAAATATTTGATTACGAGTGCCCTCCCTCAACCTCATTTACGCAGTTGCTCTCATAATGTCGACCAAGAGCTTCATGTATCCAATTTACTCAACTGTGGCAGCATTTACATGCCTCGGTGGAAGCTTTTTAAACATAGTCTCACTTGTGAAATCTGAGGGAAGACATGTTAAGAGAATTGAAGCACCTATTTTGAAAGTCATGCTGGCATTTTTGGCCTCAATTGGCCTATTTATCAATTTTTTCGCAAACCTCTTGATATCTATGACCTCAAATGTGTGAGAAACAGGCGCGGTTTTAGTCAATTTAGGAATAATACGAACTCCTGCTTTGCAGAACCTTGAGCGAGCTTTTCAAAGCCATCCATGAGGGCATAACCAACTCAGGATTTGACCAAACTGATTTCTATGGACTTTTCATTGAAGGATTCATCGCTGTTTTGTTCCAACTTAAATTAGCATTCATCATTTACAAGATGATGCCCGAAATTATTGAATTACATGAGCTTTCTCAGGACACATTGCTTTCACAGGGTCTAGACTTGAAGCAAATCCGTCGGAATAAATGGCTCGTATTGTTTATTTTCTTTGCAAGGTGGCTACCGTAAAGTTATCCCTCTTAATTTGTGCTTTTCTAAATCATTAACTTAGCATACCATGTTTATACATTTACGCTGAAGTATTAATATCCGTCACTTCGCTGGACTTTCCACCGCTAATAAGATCAGCATTGATAGCTTTAAACTTCTTGGAATCTTTTACCGCATATTTTTCGCCAGCTGGATGCAATTTGCTCCTTATATGTACATCAAGTTTGGACTACATTTCTGCAGAGATTAACTCATATGTAAAGGTTAGTATTCAAATCAGAGTTCAAATCATGCCAAGAAGCTTAACATAAAATTTAGCAATTAAACAACGGCTGCGGTCAGGTCAATCATGTTGATCTTAATGAAGATGTAAGCATGCTTACAAAAAAGGGAGTGCAACTTTTGAGGTTAGTGGAAAAGTTTGGCAGCTTCAAATATTATGGCGATGCATTCTTCATGCAAATTGGCCTAGCATTGCTGTCAGTTGTTTTTCGATTGTACTTTCTCCTCTCGATATTTACATTTGCAAGAACCCAGAATACGAAAATTTTGCTTTTCGTGGCCTCATCTTTTGGAATTGGAACATTAAATCTGTTACGTTTGGACATGTTGCTTTCAAGCGGGCAGCGCTACTCCAATGCCATGAAAGAAGCCAAAAAAGGAGTTCAGGACAGACTACTCATCTGCGCAGGTTAAAGCTGAATATGGGGAAAAAATTACGCATAATTATTTGCAAAACAATCTTCTTCCTTTAGATCCAGAGCAGAAGGAAATCTTCGGTATACTTGTCGACAAAATTTCTTCAGTGACGCCCTATCGTCCAAAAGATGCCTTCGATTTGAATATCTCCGTCGGACTGGGCGTTTCAGGAACAATTCTGACTTACATCATTGTATTAGCTCAGTTCAAAATGAGCGAAGGTTCATCAACGTAAATGCAATCCTCTAAAAGCTTTCTTTCACAGCAAATTAAAAGTAAATATTCAGGGCCAGCATGTCAATATTAATTAACCTGTCCCGGAAAATAGATTTCTTGCTTCAGTTACTCAGTATTTTAGCGGAAAATTCCATTCTTCAGGGCCAATCAGAGAGGCTCAATTCGGAAAATAGATTTCTTGCTTCAGTTTCTCAGTATTTTAGCGGAAAATTCCATCCTTCAGGGCCATTCAGAGAGGCTCAATTCGGAAAATAGATATCTTGCTTCAGTTTCTCAGTATTTTAGCGGAAAATTCCATTCTTCAGGGCCAATCAGAGAGGCTCAATTCGGAAAATAGATTTCTTGCTTCAGTTTCTCAGTATTTAAGCGGAAAATTCCATTCTTCAGGGCCAATCAGAGAGGCTCAATTCGGAAAATAGATTTCCTGCTTCAGTTTCTCAGTATTTAAGCGGAAAATTCCATCCTTCAGGGCCATTCAGAGAGGCTCAATTCGGAAAATAGATTTCTTGCTTCAGTTTCTCAGTATTTAAGCGGAAAATTCCATCCTTCAGGGCCATTCAGAGAGGCTCAATTCGGAAAATAGATATCTTGCTTCAGTTTCTCAGTATTTTAGCGGAAAATTCCATTCTTCAGGGCCAATCAGAGAGGCTCAATTCGGAAAATAGATTTCTTGCTTCAGTTTCTCAGTATTTTAGCGGAAAATTCCATTCTTCAGGGCCAATCAGAGAGGCTCAATTCGGAAAATAGATTTCTTGCTTCAGTTTCTCAGTATTTAAGCGGAAAATTCCATTCTTCAGGGCCAATCAGAGAGGCTCAATTCGGAAAATAGATTTCCTGCTTCAGTTTCTCAGTATTTAAGCGGAAAATTCCATTCTTCCATTCAACATTAATTAACCTGTCCCGGAAAATAGATTTCTTGCTTCAGTTACTCAGTATTTTAGCGGAAAATTCCATTCTTCAGGGCCAATCAGAGAGGCTCAATTCGGAAAATAGATTTCTTGCTTCAGTTTCTCAGTATTTTAGCGGAAAATTCCATTCTTCAGGGCCAATCAGAGAGGCTCAATTCAGAAAATAGATTTCCTGCTTCAGTTTCTCAGTATTTAAGCGGAAAATTCCATCCTTCAGGGCCATTCAGAGAGGCTCAATTCGAAAAATAGATTTCTTGCTTCAGTTTCTCAGTATTTTAGCGGGAAATTCCATTCTTCAGGGCCAATCAGAGAGGCTCAATTCGGAAAATAGATTTCTAGCTTCAGTTTCTCAGTATTTAAGCGGAAAATTCCATTCTTCAGGGCCAATCAGAGAGGCTCAATTTGGAAAATAGATATCTTGCTTCAGTTTCTCAGTATTTTAGCGGAAAATTCCATTCTTCAGGGCCATTCAGAGAGGCTCAATTCGAAAAATAGATATCTTGCTTCAGTTTCTCAGTATTTTAGCGGAAAATTCCATTCTTCAGGGCCAATCAGAGAGGCTCAATTCGGAAAATAGATTTCCTGCTTCAGTTTCTCAGTATTTAAGCGGAAAATTCCATTCTTCCATTCAACATTAATTAACCTGTCCCGGAAAATAGATTTCTTGCTTCAGTTACTCAGTATTTTAGCGGGAAATTCCATTCTTCAGGGCCAATCAGAGAGGCTCAATTCGGAAAATAGATTTCTTGCTTCAGTTTCTCAGTATTTTAGCGGAAAATTCCATTCTTCAGGGCCAATCAGAGAGGCTCAATTCAGAAAATAGATTTCCTGCTTCAGTTTCTCAGTATTTAAGCGGAAAATTCCATCCTTTAGGGCCATTCAGAGAGGCTCAATTCGAAAAATAGATATCTTGCTTCAGTTTCTCAGTATTTTAGCAGAAAATTCCATTCTTCAGGGCCAATCAGAGAGGCTCAATTCGGAAAATAGATATCTTGCTTCAGTTTCTCAGTATTTTAGCGGAAAATTCCATTCTTCAGGGCCATTCAGAGAGGCTCAATTCGAAAAATAGATATCTTGCTTCAGTTTCTCAGTATTTTAGCGGAAAATTCCATTCTTCAGGGCCAATCAGAGAGACTCAATTCGGAAAATAGATTTCCTGCTTCAGTTTCTCAGTATTTAAGCGGAAAATTCCATTCTTCCATTCAACATTAATTAACCTGTCCCGGAAAATAGATTTCTTGCTTCAGTTACTCAGTATTTTAGCGGAAAATTCCATTCTTCAGGGCCAATCAGAGAGGCTCAATTCGGAAAATAGATTTCTTGCTTCAGTTTCTCAGTATTTTAGCGGAAAATTCCATTCTTCAGGGCCAATCAGAGAGGCTCAATTCAGAAAATAGATTTCCTGCTTCAGTTTCTCAGTATTTAAGCGGAAAATTCCATCCTTTAGGGCCATTCAGAGAGGCTCAATTCGAAAAATAGATATCTTGCTTCAGTTTCTCAGTATTTTAGCAGAAAATTCCATTCTTCAGGGCCAATCAGAGAGGCTCAATTCGGAAAATAGATATCTTGCTTCAGTTGCTCAGTATTTAAGCGGAAAATTCCATTCTTCAGGGCCAATCAGAGAGGCTCAATTCGGAAAATAGATTTCTAGCTTCAGTTTCTCAGTATTTAAGCGGAAAATTCCATTCTTCAGGGCCAATCAGAGAGGCTCAATTTGGAAAATAGATATCTTGCTTCAGTTTCTCAGTATTTTAGCGGAAAATTACATTCTTCAGGGCCAATCAGAGAGGCTCAATTCGGAAAATAGATTTCTTGCTTCAGTTTCTCAGTATTTAAGCGGAAAATTCCATTCTTCAGGGCCAATCAGAGAGGCTCAATTCGGAAAATAGATTTCCTGCTTCAGTTTCTCAGTATTTAAGCGGAAAATTCCATTCTTCCATTCAACATTAATTAACCTGTCCCGGAAAATAGATTTCTTGCTTCAGTTACTCAGTATTTGAGCGGAAAATTCCATTCTTCAGGGCCAATCAGAGAGGCTCAATTCGGAAAATAGATTTCTTGCTTCAGTTTCTCAGTATTTAAGCGGAAAATTCCATCCTTTAGGGCCATTCAGAGAGGCTCAATTCGAAAAATAGATATCTTGCTTCAGTTTCTCAGTATTTTAGCAGAAAATTCCATTCTTCAGGGCCAATCAGAGAGGCTCAATTCGGAAAATAGATATCTTGCTTCAGTTTCTCAGTATTTTAGCGGAAAATTCCATTCTTCAGGGCCATTCAGAGAGGCTCAATTCGGAAAATAGATATCTTGCTTCAGTTTCTCAGTATTTTAGCGGAAAATTCCATTCTTCAGGGCCAATCCGAGTGGCTCATTTCGGAAAAAAGATTTCTTGATTCAGTTACTCAGTATTTTAGCGGAAAATACCATCCTTCAGAGCCAATCAGAGAGGCTCAATTCGGAAAATAGATTTCTTGCTTCAGTTTCTCAGTATTTTAGCGGGAAATTCCATTCTTCAGGGCCAATCAGAGAGGCTCAATTCGGAAAATAGATTTCCTGCTTCAGTTTCTCAGTATTTAAGCGGAAAATTCCATCCTTCAGGGCCATTCAGAGAGGCTCAATTCGGAAAATAGATATCTTGCTTCAGTTTCTCAGTATTTTAGCGGAAAATTCCATCCTTCAGGGCCATTCAGAGAGGTTCAATTCGGAAAATAGATTTCTTGCTTCAGTTTCTCAGTATTTAAGCGGAAAATTCCATCCTTCAGGGCCATTCAGAGAGGCTCAATTCGGAAAATAGATATCTTGCTTCAGTTTCTCAGTATTTTAGCGGAAAATTCCATTCTTCAGGGCCAATCCGAGAGGCTCATTTCAGAAAAAAGATTTCTTGATTCAGTTACTCAGTATTTTAGCGGAAAATACCATCCTTCAGAGCCATTCAGAGAGGCTCAATTCGGAAAATAGATTTCTTGCTTCAGTTTCTCAGTATTTTAGCGGGAAATTCCATTCTTCAGGGCCAATCAGGGAGGCTCAATTCGGAAAATAGATTTCTAGCTTCAGTTTCTCAGTATTTAAGCGGAAAATTCCATTTTTCAGGGCCAATCAGAGAGGCTCAATTTGGAAAATAGATATCTTGCTTCAGTTTCTCAGTATTTTAGCGGAAAATTCCATTCTTCAGGGCCAATCAGAGAGGCTCAATTCGGAAAATAGATTTCTTGCTTCAGTATCTCAGTATTTTAGCGGAAAATTCCATTCTTCAGGGCCAATCAGAGAGGCTCAATTCGGAAAATAGATTTCCTGCTTCAGTTTCTCAGTATTTAAGCGGAAAATTCCATCCTTCAGGGCCATTCAGAGAGACTCAATTCGGAAAATAGATTTCTTGCTTCAGTTTCTCAGTATTTAAGCGGAAAATTCCATCCTTCAGGGCCATTCAGAGAGGCTCAATTCGGAAAATAGATATCTTGCTTCAGTTTCTCAGTATTTTAGCGGAAAATTCCATTCTTCAGGGCCAATCAGAGAGGCTCAATTCAGAAAATAGATTTCTTGCTTCAGTTTCTCATTATTTAAGCGGAAAATTCCATTCTTCAGGGCCAATCAGAGAGGCTCAATTCGGAAAATAGATTTCCTGCTTCAGTTTCTCAGTATTTTAGCGGGAAATTCCATTCTTCAGGGCCAATCAGAGAGGCTCAATTCGAAAAATAGATTTCTAGCTTCAGTTTCTCAGTATTTAAGCGGAAAATTCCATTCTTCAGGGCCAATCAGAGAGGCTCAATTTGGAAAATAGATATCTTGCTTCAGTTTCTCAGTATTTTAGCCGAAAATTCCATTCTTCAGGGCCAATCAGAGAGGCTCAATTTGGAAAATAGATGTCTTGCTTCAGTTTCTCAGTATTTTAGCGGAAAATTCCATTCTTCAGGGCCAATCAGAGAGGCTCAATTTGGAAAATAGATGTCTTGCTTCAGTTTCCCAGTATTTTAGCGGAAAATTCCATTCTTCAGGGCCAATCAGAGAGGCTCAATTCGGAAAATAGATTTCCTGCTTCAGTTTCTCAGTATTTAAGCGGAAAATTCCATCCTTCAGGGCCATTCAGAGAGGCTCAATTCGGAAAATAGATTTCTTGCTTCAGTTTCTCATTATTTAAGCGGAAAATTCCATTCTTCAGGGCCAATCAGAGAGGCTCAATTCGGAAAATAGATTTCCTGCTTCAGTTTCTCAGTATTTTAGCGGGAAATTCCATTCTTCAGGGCCAATCAGAGAGGCTCAATTCGGAAAATAGATTTCTAGCTTCAGTTTCTCAGTATTTAAGCGGAAAATTCCATTCTTCAGGGCCAATCAGAGAGGCTCAATTTGGAAAATAGATATCTTGCTTCAGTTTCTCAGTATTTTAGCGGAAAATTCCATTCTTCAGGGCCAATCAGAGAGGCTCAATTTGGAAAATAGATGTCTTGCTTCAGTTTCTCAGTATTTTAGCGGAAAATTCCATTCTTCAGGGCCAATCAGAGAGGCTCAATTTGGAAAATAGATGTCTTGCTTCAGTTTCCCAGTATTTTAGCGGAAAATTCCATTCTTCAGGGCCAATCAGAGAGGCTCAATTCGGAAAATAGATTTCCTGCTTCAGTTTCTCAGTATTTAAGCGGAAAATTCCATCCTTCAGGGCCATTCAGAGAGGCTCAATTCGGAAAATAGATTTCTTGCTTCAGTTTCTCAGTATTTAAGCGGAAAATTCCATCCTTCAGGGCCATTCAGAGAGGCTCAATTCGGAAAATAGATATCTTGCTTCAGTTTCTCAGTATTTGAGCGGAAAATTCCATTCTTCAGGGCCAATCAGAGAGGCTCAATTCGGAAAATAGATTTCTTGCTTCAGTTTCTCAGTATTTAAGCGGAAAATTCCATTCTTCAGGGCCAATCAGAGAGGCTCAATTCGGAAAATAGATTTCCTGCTTCAGTTTCTCAGTATTTAAGCGGAAAATTCCATTCTTCCATTCAACATTAATTAACCTGTCCCGGAAAATAGATTTCTTGCTTCAGTTACTCAGTATTTGAGCGGAAAATTCCATTCTTCAGGGCCAATCAGAGAGGCTCAATTCGGAAAATAGATTTCTTGCTTCAGTTTCTCAGTATTTAAGCGGAAAATTCCATTCTTCAGGGCCAATCAGAGAGGCTCAATTCGGAAAATAGATTTCCTGCTTCAGTTTCTCAGTATTTAAGCGGAAAATTCCATCCTTCAGGGCCATTCAGAGAGGCTCAATTCGGAAAATAGATATCTTGCTTCAGTTTCTCATTATTTTAGCGGAAAATTCCATCCTTCAGGGCCATTCAGAGAGGTTCAATTCGGAAAATAGATTTCTTGCTTCAGTTTCTCAGTATTTAAGCGGAAAATTCCATCCTTCAGGGCCATTCAGAGAGGCTCAATTCGGAAAATAGATATCTTGCTTCAGTTTCTCAGTATTTTAGCGGAAAATTCCATTCTTCAGGGCCAATCCGAGTGGCTCATTTCGGAAAAAAGATTTCTTGATTCAGTTACTCAGTATTTTAGCGGAAAATACCATCCTTCAGAGCCAATCAGAGAGGCTCAATTCGGAAAATAGATTTCTTGCTTCAGTTTCTCAGTATTTTAGCGGGAAATTCCATTCTTCAGGGCCAATCAGAGAGGCTCAATTCGGAAAATAGATTTCTTGCTTCAGTTTCTCAGTATTTAAGCGGAAAATTCCATTCTTCAGGGCCAATCAGAGAGGCTCAATTCGGAAAATAGATTTCCTGCTTCAGTTTCTCAGAATTTTAGCGGAAAAGCAGAGAGGCTTAATTATGAAAATAGGTTTGTAGCCAATGAAAGGGGTTTAATTTCGGATACTAGGTTATGTCCTTCATTTTTCAGTATTTTAGCGTGAAATACTTGATTGCTTGCGCTGCGCCGATTTAGTTGTCGATGCCGCCACAGATGGCGTTAGATGCTTGGCGCTCATAAATCCATTTGATTACGTAATGATCTAAACTAAACCTAAATTGCAATTTTGAACTTTTTCGGTAGTGAATTCCTGAAATTATTACGCCACAGCAAGGAATTGCGAAAAGGGAAAGAAATAACTCCTAAAAGATATCTGCAGTGGCTGAATATTCGTTTGTCTGCATTTATGTGAGGGAGAATGACAACCTTTTTTATTTAATTTGAGACCATATTTTGGATTTTTTGCTTTTTTCGGGTCTGATATACTTCAACGGTGTTGGAAAGATTGTAATGTAACCTTTTCTTACTATGACTATTTATGAAAGAATCAACAAAAAGCGGAAACTTCTCAGAACCCGCTTCATACGCCAATATTTGGTGTTCGAATTTTATCAGCGCCCCCTAGCGCCGCAACTGGGCTTAAAACAAAGCTTACACCAAGCAATCAAGTATTCTATTCTTTAGTTCCAATTAGAGAGGCTCAATTTGGAAAATAGATTATGGGCTTCAGTTTCTTAGTCTTTTTTCGGTCAATTCCTGGGCCAATCAGTGGGGTTATCACGGAAGTTTTGATGTTTTTTACATTTTAAATTTTCGTCCAATTTTCTAAGTTGCAGTTGTAAGAGCATTTTGTATTTTGCTCACGCCTGGGTGGTTGCTGCTTCAATTTATGGAAGAAGTCCAAGGGTTTCGGGAGTGAGAAGATGCAACTGGCGACATTCATTACATTGCTGGTTTGATAAAAATACACTTCTAAATATTTGTGATCCATAGAAATTGAGATGCGGGGGTTGTTTAGTTCAGCCAACTATATTCGTTCATAACTATGCAGTGATGTTAACAAAAACTCATATTACTTTTTTTGAAACCCTTCC
Source organism: Paracyclopina nana (assembly GCA_019096065.1). Lineage (NCBI taxonomy): Eukaryota > Metazoa > Arthropoda > Copepoda > Cyclopoida > Cyclopettidae > Paracyclopina > Paracyclopina nana. Next base: position 9,205,029 of record JAGUCH010000001.1, on the reverse strand, counting down.
TAGCATTATGGAGATTCCTCGCTAAAAATACATCTCCAATATTTTTAGATGCTTCATTAATCGGTAGGCAACGATTGAGCTGCTCATTCCGCGACAGTAGCGGCTGCGACCACTGGAGCCACGGAGAATCTAGGCAATTTGGAGGCCTGGTCTTCATCAACAGCCATGCTTCCAACTGGGCTCAGGTGACCCACCCTGGAGCCGATCTGGCCCGAGTTGGACTTTATCACTGATGAGCCGGACTCGTACTTGTCATCTCCTTCAGGTGAACTGCTGTCTTTGAAGAGGTAATGCTTGAAAAACTCGTAGACACTCCACGAAATTGCAGTTGAGGGAGCCTGAACAAGTTTTCAGCGATTAGAATGAAATTTTAATGTAATGGAAGGGACAGCACTTACTTGATAAAGAATTCTCGCAGTGAGACCTTGAAAAAAGCCTCGAGGACCAGTCATGGTCATGACAACCTTCGCTGCATTGAAAAGGCCACGAACTTCACTTTTCTGTATCGCCTTGAGTACTCCTGACTCCTGGGTATTCAGCAAGGTTTTACACACATCCAAGGGCATCGTTACTGCCGAAGCCACTCCACCGGCAACGGCTCCAGCCAAAAAGTGCACACCGGGCCTGTAGGATTTTTCAGGATTGGCTCCTCGCTGAACGAGGCCATAGGTTACCACCATGGAAGCTTGGAAGGGAATGTTCATTGACAGCGCCGTAGGGTAGGCCCTGTAAAAGGCTTTGAGGCCCTCGGATTTAAAGACATGTTTTGTGCATTCAAATGAGGAAGTGTACGGGCTGCAGCACATTTGCATCCGTTGCTTCACAACTAAAATATGCAAGAAGAATTCATGGTAACAATCTTGAGGCTAGATAACGATATCAAAATAGCACCTTCGGCAGGAGTCATGACGGCATCGTGAAGGCAAGTGGCAAAAACTGCAGAAACACCTGTGACCAGAAGACACACGAATAGAAGGCGTTAATATATTTTTAGGCAATTCTCCATACCATCTCCTATGTGCATGGGCAATTTGAGATTTGTTGCTACAGTTTTGCCTGTTTCAAGACATCCAAAATACATGGCATGTGCTGGACCTGCGCCTGCAACCATGGCGCTGACTCCTCGAATCGGCCTGAACATTCCCTCCTCTTTCATCATGGTGGACAGCATGCGAAAAATACCCAAATCCTGTTGTTTTCCGCATGCCAGCGATTGCATTCGAGTCTGAAAATATTATTCATTTTATTGGAAAACATTGAGCAAGGTTTCGAATCCACGGAGCTTCAAAGAACCGGTTTTTTGTAGCTGCCTCTGCAATGCCAGCTCACTGGCGTTCATGTGGCATTACATAAGACTCATTTCTTCTTGACAACACACGAGGCATATTAAAAGATTGAAAATCAAATACTCCACATTGAATATCATAGCAATCAGCCCATATCACAATTGCCTGCATGTTGGCATAAAAACATCAAATTATTCTGCGTATTGATAAAACTGGGAAAACAAAGCGAAGATTAAAGCCGTTTTTCCCAAATTTCTGATAAAAGCCTTTTCCATGTTGAATTTGCGTACACGGTAACCTTGAGAAAGTTCACCGAAACCTCGTGATTATACCACACTTGCGCACTTGGCAAAAATGGCAGCTTTGGATAGTCTATGTAGCTCATTTGGCCAAATTACCTTGACAGAGTCGACAGGGTACATGGCGCAATGTTCGGCCACTCCCGCAACCGCCCCAGCGATGGCAACTACAGAAAGTGGTGCAGAGTCGGGCAAGCTCTCGTAATCGTCCGCGTCCGCCATTGCTACACTTGATATGAAAGCCTTGATTAATCACATGCACTTTTGTTGTATTTGAGACCCAATTAAACTCAGAGCTCCGAAGAAATCACAAGAAAACACGGAGCACCCAACTCACATGTCTCCCATTGCTCTGATACTTCATCAACCAAGTATTTACTTTTGCAGCATTTTGGATAATGAACTAAATTATCTGCTCAAGTATTGTGCAAAAACGCCAGATTTTACACCAGAGACGTTATCTTTCATTAAGTAACTACTTTCAGCTTTTTTTCGTGAGTGCTCACTATTTTTTTCAATCAATTTCCAAAACTGCAATTTTGACTGAATGCCTGTCAAAAAGAATGAAGCTTTAGAGTATGCAACGAATTTTCTCATAAAGGGTTCAAATTGAAATGTTATTTTGCTAGATAAGAATTGTCACTATTTAACAAAAATGGTGAGCGCAATACATTGCCAACGCCATGAAAACATCGTTACTACGTGATCACATTAGTTGGCAATTTTCACAAAAGTGGCGTTTTTAGCGCCTATTCTATACATAAAAAGGTGAAGCGCGCTAGTCATAGAAAACACAAGGTCGAAATCGTCGGTAAATGTTTACAATTCCAGTCAGACTAATTCCGACTTTTTCGCTGTGGATAGTATTGTCTTCGCTGTCTTGAGCAAAATGGAAGACAATCAAGTGCCCATGGACTCGGGCCATGCCGCTCAAGCATCCCTGTCCGATCCCAACCTTGTGAACAAGCTGGTTGAGGAACTCAAGTCCCAAGGCATTTTCGACCAAATTCGCTCCGACTGCTTGGCTGAAGTAGACACTAAGGTACTGTCATTTTGGTGAGTCTCTCACTCTGAAGTTGCTTAATCTGAATCCTCCTCAGCCGGCGTATCAAAACTTGCGACAGAGGCTCGAAGGCTCAGTTTCTCGGTTTCTGAACAAGTACAGCTCTTCATGGAAGCCCGGAGACAACAAGGCTCAGCTCCGTAACGCTCTACGAAAACACATTCAAGATTCCAACTACTTAGAGGCTGGCGTTCAAGGCATCGTCGACCAAGTTGTGGGTCCTAAGATCATGCCCATCATTGAGCCCGAAGTCGAGGTCATCTTGTACAAAATGCTCGGCATTGAGAAGCCAGAGGATGACAACACCGAAGAAGAAATTCAAAATGGCAGTGATGAAAAGGAGAAGCTGTCAAATATCTCCTCGTCAGACGTGGACATGCAGTCGGAAGAGCTTGACATGAAGAAAGACGAGACCGACGACGGGGGCTCTTCTTCCTCCCCTGGACCTGGTCTCAAAGGTGACATTTCTCCCTTGACTCCAGACCACAGGGCAATGTCACCCCTCACTCCTCCACCCCCGGGAACCGAGCCCATCAATACAGTGAGAACTCCAAGTCCTCGGACTCCACCCTTGCCTTTGCTGAAATCTGGCATCGAATCCGAGGTTTTCCTTGAGGAAGAAGTTGTGGCCCAAGAGGACATGAGCCCTGTCAGCGATGCGGAATTCGCAGACATCTCGCCTCCGCGGGGATCTTCTCCTGAAACACCTGATGATTCTGGCATGCCAAGTCCACCACCCCCACTACCTCCAGATCTTCCGGAACTACCTCCCCCGCCACCGAGCGCTGCCAAGCGACCCCCATCTCCATTAACGTCTCCCATCGAATCTTCTTCTGAGAGCGAAGCTGAAAAGAAAAATGTCTCTGCCTCCGATATATCAGATGTTGAGCTGCCAGTGCAGTCTGAGAAAGAATCCAGCGACGATCTAGAGGAGCTGGAAAAGGCCAAAGCCGAGCTGGAGGCTAAATTAGCTGCTGCTGACATCAACAGCGAAGACACCGCAGAAGACACTTCTGGCGAAGATCAAAAGAGTCCAAGTGAGGAAGATGATGATCATGAAATGGCCAAGAAACGGGGCGACTCCAAAAAGGATGATGATGACTCTTCTGACTGTGGAAGAAAGCCAGATGGTGGTCCCGACCAACCAAAATCGTCCGACAAGTCTTCTCATGAAAAGTCCTCGTCTGAAAAGTCCTCTTCTGAAAAGTCTTCTTCGGATAAAAAGAAGGATGAAAAGTCCTCTTCTCATAAGCACAGCAGCCACGGTCATCGTCACAGTAGCGGCCATCATCATCATCATCATGACCACCACAAAAGCAGGAAGAGCCACAAAAGGGACAAGGATAAGGAGCGAGAGAAAGACAAGGACAGTAAATCTAGTAGCAAGAAAGAAAAAGATGGAGATAAATCGAAGAAAGAGAAAACTTTGAAAACGAAAGAGAAACTGGAAGCTATCGAAGCTAAAGTGAAAGAGAAGTGTGTCCTCAAGTCTGACAAGTTCAAGTCGTTCGACATGTTTGCACCCAAAATGTCCAAACCAAAGGTGATCACTCCTAAGCCAATCAAGGAGTCGGTCAAGCCTCTCCCCATGCCCACTGAGCCCGTCTCCAAAAGTAACAAATTGCCGGCATCGCCTTCAAAATCAATTGTTGAGAAAGCCAACAAATCTTTTGATAAATCCACCAAATCATCCTCTTCTTCGTCGTCTGAAAAAGCCAAAAAGAAAGTTGATGCATTTATTGTACACGAAAGCCCGAGGAGCCACAAAGTTTATCCAGAGCTACCAGTTCCTCAGACCGAAGGAATTGACAAGATTCGTCAGCACAAGGATGACATTGCGGAGACCAAGAGGAGACTGGAAGAGGCTAGACAAAGAAAGCTTCAGGAAATGATGAAAAACAAGGACGAGAAGAAGAGGAGGAAGTCCTCCAGCTCTAAAGAGGTGACTGCAGAAGTAAAGATAAAGAAGCCCGTAGTCGAAGCCCCTGATAATGTCAAGCGGTACGAAACACCGAAGAAAAACGATGACTCTGATTCAGACTCGGACATTGAGTGGCAGAAAAAGCCAACTAAGAAAAAACGGCGCTGGAGCTCAAGCTCAGAAGAAGAAATGGGCATAATGGAGATCAAAGGTAGCCCTATCATTAGTACAAGAAAAGCAGCCCAAAAGTCTCAAGCGGACAAAATCCTCGAGGACGATCCTGAGATCAAACCAAATAATGGCTTCAATCCAGAAGAGGATTGCAATGCACAATTGTTGGCTAGTGAAGCTCTTTCCAAGTACCTCAAGAAGGCTGACAGTGATTTGAGCTTTGTTCACATCGATCCTATTACGGATGAGGAGCTTGATTCGGTCAAGGACTACATTTTCCTTGATGATATCCAATATCCTGGGGGGCCGGCGAAGCTTGTCGAATTGCTGAAAAAGTTTGGAGGGAACCCTCGTTTGGTGAAGCCTCTGCCACAATGGCTGAAACAGAAATTGGCCATGTGGAACCTCAAGCGCCACCAAGTTGACGTTGTCACTGAAGCATCGAAAGTACGCCGGCGTCGTATTTACACCGAGAGGGAGTATGACGAAAAATGCGGAGTGACTGAAAACAAACGAGCCAAAATGGTCATGGATGACATCGAGGCTCAGCTTGCCAAAATCACGAATCAAAGCATTGACTCGTCGTCTGATGCTGAAGCTGAAGACGAGCAAGTTGTCAGGAAAACTGAGTCAAATCCGTCCGAAATTCAAGAAAAAGAAATTGACGAGGAAAAGGCTTTCAGGGGCTTTTTGGTGGTAATGCTTTTCATTCATGTCTTGAGAAAAAATGTTACTAAATCATCTGTTCTTTTGTCAGGATCCATCCGAAGTGACTCCTCCACATGACAGGCTTGGAAACACCTTTGGTATTGAGGACATGGACTTGTATGAAACCCTTGACGATGACCTCAATAACAAAGACCCGATGCTTGAAGTATTAATGTCTTCGACTTTGGTGTCTCACATGAAGAAAGTTTTGTCGGCCGACAAAGCGGCCATGTCCACGCTGAACAAAATTCGCGGAGCAAGGCTTTCAACTCCTCAAACGGCTCGGCAGCCAGGAGACTTCCCGATGCCTCCTTCGCCAGAATCCAACTCGCCTTCAGATGGAAGTGATAAAGGTAAAAATAATTCGAGTTGCTCTCGTTCCTCAAAAACTCAAGGCATTTTTCTTCCTAGGATCCGACAGCCCTCAAAATATATCCTCAACAAATCTAAAAAAAGCACTTACTCCTGGTAAGAAACGATGAGTGTTCTATAATTTCTATTGCTCAGTGATTTCATCATCTTTTCTCTCTAGATTCTTCTCGCGCGAATGTTAGGCGGTCAGCACGGAGGGTCAATTGAAGAAAAAAATAATAATTTCGGCCTACTCCCAAGTTAACAAAATTATACTATGTATCCTTTTTCATTAGCTAATAAAGCGTTTCTCGAGTTAAGTTTATTTATCGCTTATTTCCAAGTGACATTTGAATTTTCCCGGGATTTATATCAGCTGACGCTATATGTTACGTCACGCAGTAGGACTGTCGTTGCAGCAGCTGTGTAGGCTATGTAGCCAATGGAGCAAACTGATGAAAGCAGAGAAAACCTTGAGCGAAGGCCAGGACTTGAAAATAAGTCGTCAAATCACTCCAGTCTATTTGCTGTGATTACTATCAACTTGTTACTAATTGAAATTGCAAGCGAAAGAACTTCCGCCAAATCGACGTGGGACAACTTACGGTAAAAAAACTCCGCATTAAGTTTCTTTTGCTTTTGCAATGACTCAACTTTGACACTTATCAAAATTGGAACTATTTCTTCCATTCAAGCGTCTTAACGCCCATGTGTCTTGTGTCTACTTCAGGTTTTTGTGAATGTCCCTGTCAATGTTCAGACGTGGTGATCGTTCCATGGCCTTGGAGGCCTTTGAGTCGTTTGTGTTGCCATTTCCAACATGTCCCGCTTCAAGGATTTGGGCAGCTTTGGTCAACAGTTCATCAGCCAAATCGCCAACGAGATAAGGTCGAATGCTGAGCACCTGGTGAGCGGAGCGTTCCAAACAGAGAATCCAGATCGACAGTCGACTGTAACTTCCGGACGTACTGCTCCGGATCAGCATTCCAGCTCGTCCTCTGCTTCGTCTCCCAGTGGCAGGGAAAGACCAACTGCCTCTACTCGTGGTCCGGGATTAAGCTCAACTTCATCTAGCGAAGCAACGACTCCTGATGAAGTAGCGAGCGATTGGTTCAGCAGTGTAAGTGTCAAAGCACAATCTCTATGCTCTTTCAAAATCTGACGTAACTCGTAACTATTGAAAATTGATATTTTTAAGCTCGAGTTATGGGATCAAACCTTGAAAATGTATCTGGTTTCTAGCTCTCTTTCCGGCCTCAGTTTTTCTAGTTTCAACCATCTTGGTTTGAGTAATTTCGATCGCAAATCACATTACAATCTTACCGTTAATTTGATTCGTTCATTCAGTGATTGTTCTAGCATAAATGCGTCTCCGAAAACTTCTTCATGTTCTATTTTTCTTGTATGACTTATGCCTCTGGAGACTCTGGATAACACTCACGTTTCGGAATTTTTCTTTGAGACCTTTCTAATTTTTTAGCTAAGACTGGTGAGCAAGTGAGCGGCTGATTAAGTCTGATAACTGTTTAGTAGCTTGGAATCATGATCCTACTTGCTGGAGTTGCAATTTGCTGGCCTAATGCTTATAATTACGAATTGCTGTGAGCCATTACACATAAGTTGTACAAATTGTTTTGTCTTAATTTTCAAAAATCCTAGCACAGCAAGTTATGCACTACAAAACGAACGTATCACTATGCGGTTTTTTTTTCATTCCAGTTCGTAAGAAGTGGCCCCGCGGGTACTTCGATGGGTAATGGTGGCCTTTGTGGCTCAAGGCACACAAGTACGGTCAAGCCGGCCGATGAAATGGTCTGTGATATTTGCCTTGCGAAGTTCACTCTTTTCAACAGAAAGGTGCGTGACCTAAACTGGTTCCATTATAGCATCGTTTACGCGGATACGTTTTCTTGCAGAAATTATGCTCAGAATGCAAAAGCTACTTTTGTGGCACTTGCGTGTCTCGAGAGGCCCCTTCAGGCCGGCGTGGACAGGCAGCTTTAAACTCGCGAACGTGCAAACGGTGCAAGATTTTGCTCTCCGATCCTCCTGTAAGAGCTGATCTCATGGAGCTTAGAGTCAAGGTACTAGAATTCAATGAACAAATGACATTTTATCAGCCCTCGTGTCACATGTCTCATTTCTCGTCACAGGACTTGCAGAGGTACCTCATTTCCAAGAAAGTCAACACCAAGTCATGCGTTGGTAAGCTAATTCTGATTTTTGATGTCTCCGATAAAAGTGGCTTCAAAAACCATTAGGTTATTTTCATCATTTCTTTGCCTCACGGTGGAAATTGTAGCTCTTATTTGATATCACGCAATTTGTCCATCTCATGCCAGATCGGATCTTGCTCTCAGGAAACAGTTTGTAATGAGCCTAACGTTTAGTAACGTCAATCTTAATATCCTTATGCATCAAAGGAAGAGCTTGTTCGCCAGAAGGCGTCGACATTTGCATCAAACTTATGGCAATGAAAACGAGATAGAAGAAATTAAACTTGAAGAGTCGACAAAGACAAAAAAACAAAGCAATTTCCGTATAGTTCAAGTTTTCATGCCCATAGCAAAATGTCGAGTCTGATTTTCCACTTTCAGAAAAGAAAGATTTGGTTGAGCTCATTATCAGGCAAAGTGGAGGAGAGGGCGAAGGGTCATCGGCAACTGCTACAGCGGAATCGGCTGCCGCCCCAGGACCATCAGCCTCTAATATTCGCCGAAAAGTCCCCGAAGAGCGTCAGAGGAGCTTCCCAAATTCGTATGTGGAGAGTACTCATCGTCACGACTGGTTAGAAAAGCTTGAAGCTGGTCACGAGATTCCTTTGAGTTGCGAGGAAGATGATGACAACTTTATTGTGGTCACTCCTGTTGAGCCTTTGAACAATGTTGAAGAGTCAGAAGGTATAGCATTGACTTTATTTTCCTTATTTCATGATCTTGCGCATGGCTCTATTTTTCGAAATCACATGTTGAGCGAACTGTGAAATCTTTAAAAGCAAATCCTTGACATTATTAAGTGAACCTGTAGAAGTAACCTGGAAATTTTCTTTTTGGTTGACGATGGTAGATTTTTCGCTGGTTTGCTTGTATTCCTGAGCTGTTGTGCTTGCAATTCATTACACCTGCCTGCAAGTTTTGAAATCAATTCATATTAAAGATTTTATTAGCCATCCTGTTGAAGCAAATCCCATTCTATGGTAGCAGTTAACTGCAGTAATTCTAACCATATGGATGAGATACATTTACGTAGTTCAAGTAATCGTATAGAAAAAAGCCAGGATCAGTTTCAAAATTATGGCTTAAATGCTTCAGCGCATTCCAGCTTTTTTCTGATTTATGGCTCCAGCTAAGCGTACACTATTTTGCCTCAGTAATATCCACCAAATTGAAGATGGCTCTTTTCTCAAAAGCTTTTAAAAATAAGCAGACGCAGACAGGCATGCTAAGCATGTTTTTAACTTACAAGACTTGAAGTGGTCTTCATAGTCCAATGGCACGCTCATTTTTGAGCTCCTCGATAAGGTTGCAATCAAAGTGTCAATTTTGAGTCACTTTTTTCAGATCAACGACCCCCTAGTGCCTCAGTTGTAGAAGAAGATAACAAAAATGAGCAGTGCATTGCCGCTAGTGAGCAAACTCCCGTCGAGGCGATCAACAATGCTGATGCTGATGTCAACTGTGTTGATGAGGATGATGAAAGCAGTGGTGAGACCCTCGTCGGCGCTGGAGCTTTGCCAACACCTAGCAATCAGACTGAAAATCAGGACCAATGTGGAGGCGATGCCAAACCCGAGCCGATCAAAGCTCCCAATCTTTCCATGGTAAATAATTTTAATTGGAATATTGAGGACAGAATTTATCCTCTGAAACAATATCGCTTGCAGCCCAATATTTGCCCATCACCGATAAGCGGAAGTCCGCGTCGATTTGCTAATCAGGGCCTGGTGTACTTGTCTGAGATTCAGAGCTTGGAGGACGTGCAGGAGCTATCTGTCAAACAGGCCAAAGACATTTTAGCCATGAACCGAGTGAATTTTAAGGGAGTCGTGGAAAAGGATGAGCTACTCAAGTATGTGGCCCGATTGTGGAAGCAAGAAAAACAAGCTCAAGTTGGTAAGTTTTTCCGCTATTTTCGTAGGCAGAGAGCCTTGCTTGATTCACTTGTTTTTTAAGAGAAAGAATCCATGAGTGATTGCGATCTGTGCAAGATCTGCATGGACAACCCGGTGGACTGTGTGATGTTGGAGTGCGGCCACATGTGCACTTGCACAACGTGTGGAAAGCAAATGGCCGAGTGTCCCATTTGTCGTCAGTATGTAGTCAGAGTGGTTCGAACGTTCAAAGCCTAACCTTGTTCTCAGCCATTTCCTCTTGATCTTCTTTGTTGTTAATCACACGCACCCAATTGGGAGAAGTCATTGTGTTTCACCATTCCAAAAAAATTACGATTTAGAACAACTTCTTTGCGACCATATATATATATCTATGCAAATACTTTAGCCAATGTATACCGATTACAAGGCAGTACGTAATAAATGATAATTCAGACGGATTTGATGCCCCACGTAGAGTTGAATTAATAGTATGCCTTTTAACTTCTTTGCGAATTGTCAATATTTGCGATTGATCAGATCAAGAGACCTGTGCCGATTCTATGATTACGGCTTTTGTTCAATAGCGAAAAATTTACCAATGAAGAGTTGTATTTGGCTAATGACGGTAATCAGTCTTTATAATTTTCGTAACTTGTACAGGTAAAACTTTTTTCTATTTTCAACTTTAAAAAAAAGCCTTTTTTCCTACTTAAGATTTTATCTTATCTCTCTGCTGAAGTAGGCTCGTGCATCAGCTTGATATGGCTGGTGAGAGTGATTTCCACGTCAACAGTTTCTTATTCAGCCTCATGGTTCTAGGAGACTTTTTGGCTTTGGTTGTCATTTTTACGGTAGCCATTTACTTCTCTCACGAGGTTCTGTCCAAAAAGTGCTTTCATTTGAAATTATACAAACCAAGCTTTGGCATCAATCTGCCGACGATTTCATCGCCGTTTCACATGATCTGGGCCAATTTGAAAGCCAAAACGTTAAAAAGGTACTCAGCTTATATTATTGAGCTTTGAACTGAAATTAAAATGCTTACCCAATAAAGGAGGAGAAACGACGCTCATTCTGCTCAAAATACCAAAGACACCGTTGACAAAAAAGTCTCCTTTGAATTAAATCAGCTTAGCCATTCTGTTGTTTGAGCCAATTTGGTGATTAGTATATTTCAGTCAATATGGTAATAATGTGCAATATAGAATTTACATGTACAGTTAGAGTCGACACAATTTAGATGATGATTTCTTTTTGGTCGAGTTTGACTCATCAGTAGAGAAATCTAACCCTGTTCTCGAAATCACTTCGAGGTGAAATCGGTTGATACGGTTGAGGTTGAGGTTGTAGAGTAAGAACTTGATGCTCTTGCATGAGATCCTAGAGATTTATTGAAAGTCACAAGCTAGATTCAAAAACTTGATCTGAATGCTGAGAACGTTGTATGGGGTCTAATTACCTTTTTTTGAAGCATTTTCAAGACTCGAGGTGATGGTCCAACCTTTTGGCTCGGTTTGGGAGGATCGCAAACTCGGTTAATTCCAACTGCTCCAAGCCACACTGGGCCGATAGGGATGGCATAATTTCGGCACACCATTTCGGAGCCGTTAGCCGCCTAAAAAAGACAGGTGTAAATATGTGCCTTTATGCTAGAATGCTTGTATTTCGCTTACAGTTACAGTATATGGAGTTCCGTCGGGAATCTTCCAGTTGTCCGCTCTAGCAAACTTCTGGCTATTGGCCATCAAGAGGACCAAAGTCAGAAATATCTTTGGTGATAGTTTGATGCCTGTCATCGCGAGTATGAGCCACTGTTAAGCATTTCCTGGGCTTTTATGCTCCCGACTCTCTTCTCTCTCTACGTTCAAGTGTCTCTACCAATTTTCAGCAACAGGTGTATCGACTGAAAATACTAGGCTAATTCCAAAGTAGCTCAAGACGTAAAATCGGTATTGAATGTACCCTTCTGAACTGATTCGTGCATCTTAAAGATGTATTACAAAAACAAAAACAAATGATTGAAGTGCTCAAGCCTTTGAAATACTTTTCAATATGGTGGCTATACCTGTCAGAGAAGCCCTCAGGTTGATGTGACCTATGAATATTCACTGATGCGTAATTTCAAAATTAGCTGAGACTTGTCCAATTCCGACTCAAAAGCATTTTCAAAATCTTTTGATTTGATTTGTCACAGTGGAAGTAGCAAATAAGAAACTACTGAAATCAATACGGTTTAATTTTCTGAGTGGTGCTAGCCCTCAAGATGCGGGAAAAGTGGCCTGGCTTCTGGGGGTACTTGCAACCTCACATAGCTGACAAAAATGTCAATTCTGTCCTGATGACGCGTCCATATTGGGTTTTTTGCTCATGAGTCGTCAAATGGTAAGATCTGATGCGTACCCGTGATTTAAAGTCATGATTGTTGAGATCTTGTGTTGCTAGCCTGTAGATGCGCGCGCGTATTCCTTATTCCTCCGAAGCAATAGGAAAGTGAGACATGCTCATTTACAAATGCCTGGCAGATCTAATTTCTTTATCTTAGCGACACTTCATAGGTAAAATTGCGAATGTGGAAAGCCTTCACTACTAATTTTCACAATTCATTGAGCACATGCTCAAGTATTTTAGAGCATTTCAGCTACAAGTTCAATTATGCGAATTTATTGATCCCAATGGAAAGCAACTTTGATTTATATGTAATATTTCAAAATGTTGATTTTTGAGGTGAGCAAATGCTGCTCTTTATCTACCTGGAACATGTTGGATGCCTCTACACCTTTTGATAGATTCATTTTAAAATAAAAAAATTAAAGTCTGCAACCATGAGCCTTCTTTACATAAATGATCATTTTTATTTTTGTGAACCTGATGAAGAACAAAAAATGCCTCACTTCCCACTTTATGATGCATTTAATTACTAAAATAAAAGCAACAAAAAAGGCTAACAAGAAATTAATCCAAAATGTGTTTTGGTTTATTGTTGAAATTATATCTTGAAACCATAAATGGCAGAATTAATTCAATAATTGTCCACTTCATTCAGGCCCAGCAGACAAAAAATGTACGTGTGTCTGGCTAGCTTTGCACTTTGTTTACAAAGGACTTGGATATAAATGTTGTGAATAGTCTCCCAGACACATTTGAATCATGGGCGTGGTTCTGGAGCCCGCATTACAAATATTATTAATTAAATACCACGATGATTTGCAACACATAAAAATCTAGATAAAGTACCTGAAGTTGTTTTATGTACTAGGGCCAAACTCGCATTTTTCTTGTCCGCGCCCAAAGTCTTTTACCTTTATGCAGCTTGCATCAGTCTTTTTTTTGCCTGATGGATTTGATTTGATTTTTTACGCGAGTCATCATATTTTGACCATTTCAGTCATTTATCATCAATCCCAGCCTACTTCCTTTTGAGTGGGTTGTGTATGCTTCTGACAAGAGCTACCAAAATCAATCTTGCATTTAGCTCCTTGGCCAAGTTATGTAACACAGTCATTAATTCCACTAAATGACGAAGGAACATCTGATGCTTTTTGCGGGGCCGGCCACGTAGGTTTTTTTTCATCTTGCAGTATACTTCATCATTTTCAGTATGAATATCAATTGGGGTAAAATTATAGGAGCAGCCAGAAGAATACTTTTTTGTTCACATGCTGACAAAAAAATGGTCTTTTTGTGCAAAATAAATATGGACAAGCAAAAATCCTTGCGAAGCTTCAAGTCTCTTCTTCGTGAAATCTATTTCCATAGGGAAATACTTGATGAGCGTTTGGTAGATCAAATTAGGATCCACAGATACGTCCGCTACAGCTGTGTATCGCACCCCATGCAAAGTCTGTCCGCTTTCTTTGCTGATTGTGCCGTATTCGCCGATGATAAACTTGTCCACCTTGCTCTGAACATTATAGATTTTTGCATCTTCGGTGTGCTGGACCTCGACTTTGACGTCATCCAAAGTCGCCTGCTGCTGCTGGTCCTCTTCAATGTACTGACCTGGGTTTTCTTCATTATACTGCCCTGGGTTGACTTCAGTGTATTGGCCAGGATTTACCTCGTGGTATTGGCCCGGGTTGATCTCGTAGTATTGGCCAGGGTTCGACTCGTGATACTGCCCTGATAAGATCAGCTGGGCCAACTGCAGTGTCGTCGTCTCTGGCTCGTAGGGATTGTCGGTCACCTCATGGGAAGACTCAGCCGCAACTTCCTCGGTGGTGGCTTCCTCAAAAACTGTAACCAAAGTGACAGTCGTTGTCGCCAATTCAGCTGCAGTAGTGGTCAATTCTGTGGTCGTGCTTGTTGGCGTGGCAGTGGTAGTGGAGAGTGTGGTCCTCTTGACCGTTCTGGCGGAGTTTTGCCTCCTTTTGGCAACAACCACATAGGGCATGGCTTTGATGAGTCGCTGAAATTCCTGGGATTTGCCAATGGCTCTTGGCTGGTACCTGCTGGATGCTCTTTTTGTGTAGAAATCTGTATTGCGAGTGGTAGGCTCCTCTGTGCTAGCGGAGAATGTTGAAATGATTGATGATGGCGTTGTAGTGAACAGGAGGCTTTCACTTGTGCTCAAGGGTATCATCAAAGTGGTCTCTTCAGAGGTGCGTTGTCTGGCTCGCTCCAGCAGGTTGGCAAACGTGACCCTGTTGAAAAAAAGAGGCTGCTCCAAGGTCGTGGCCTCCGGTTGGAGAGTGGAAGAAGACGCCTCAATATTGAAGTCATTGAAGAAAGCGAGCCCAGTGTCTGACCTGGTCTGTATGGTTCGTTCACCTCGCGCCACCTTTCCATCCTCCTCACTGCTGGGGAAAGCGAGGACGGAAACTGAGGCTGAGGCCGATTCCGGATTGCGTTGCTCTTGCACCCATCTCAGCCATAAGGGATTGACGGCTTGAAAAGCGGTGGACTCAAGGCAATCGATGTTTATTGAAGGGTTGAGCATGAGCACTGAAATGGCCACCACCTAAAAAATGGAGCATAATTAATGGGGGATATACTAAAATGTGCGACATGCGCGACAAGCGTGACTAACTACAAAAATGTGCAACATGCGCGACTAATAAAATGCGCGACATGCCCGACTAATAAAATGCGGGACAACCAAAAGTACTTGGATTATTGATCCACTTTTAATGTAAGAATAATATATGTATAGGTACAGGCCAAAAATTAAAAAAAATATATTTTTCTAACATTGTATTTTTTTTCATGTCAAACATTGTATTTATTTTAAAATTCTATCATTGTTTTATCTCCACTCTGATAAAAAACTACGCCATAAATTCGGCCGTAACTTTAGGTGAACACAGTGAGCTCCACCAATGTAATATGAAAAAGCTAACTAATAATCAGTAATAGTAAATAGAGAAAATATTTCAAGATGTGGTAACAAAAACATTTTTTTGCATTTTAGTTGCCTGTGGTGCTTGTCGTGCATTTTAGTAGTAGCGCATGTCTCGCATTTTAGTAGTTTGTTGCGCATGTTGCGCATTTTAGTATATCCCATTGATGAGATGTGGCTACTTTGGCCTCCCCCTCCTGCAGCTTTTATGGGGAGGGAGTGCCCATGCGATAGTGTAAACCAGGTGCATTGAATTACGATCGCCGTCAAACTCAACATTTTAGTTAAAAGGCCTGCAACAGATGGCGGTAAAAGCATTTGCAGATGTGACTTCATCAAACATAAACAAAAAAGCTTGAAAATAATTTTGAGAATTCTCTTAATTCAAAGATATTCAATTTGATAAAAAAAGATCCTTGATTTACAGTGATTATTTTGGTATGATTTTCTTAAAAATTGGTCATAGTTGAGGCCAATTGGCGGATACATGCTTCATATCAGGGCCGCGTCTAAAAGCTGCGCCGACCCGCACCAACCCGCACCGACCCGCACCGACCCGCACCGACCCGCACCAACCCGCACCAAGCCGCACCGACCCGCACCGACCCGCACCAACCCGCACCAACCCGCGCCATACCACACAAACAAAAAAAAAACTAAAAAAAAACTAACTAAAAGCTGATAAAGCACTTCTATTAGTAGCAAGCTAGAGCTTTTTGGCAAAAATGGATATGAAAAGAGCGGTTTTATCAAAACTATTTAATAATGCATAGCTTAAAGTGGAATTGTCAGGTGCTAGCTAGCATGAACTTTAAACTTCAAAATTCAAAGTGGTTACTGCAGTGGCTGGCCAAGAAAGAGCCATTTCTGCTCTCCCATGTAGCGAAGCAAAACTTCAAGTGCAATTTCAAACCCGCGCCAAGAAGTAACTTTTTTCAAAGTGGTTACTGCAAAAGCTAGCTGGTAGCATGACCTTTCTGGCACAAGTGGTCTTTTTGGCCTTTGCCAGTAAAGTTACTGCAGTGGCAGGCACAGAAAGAGCCATTTCTGCTCTCTTATGTAGCGAAGCAAAACTTCAAGTGCAATTTCAAACCCGCGCCAAGAAGTAACTTTTTCAAAGTGGTTACTGCAAAAGTTAGCTGGTAGCTTGACCTTTCTGGCACAAGTGGCCTTTTTGGCCTTTGCCAGTAAAGTTACTGCAGAGTCTGGCACAGAAAGAGCCATTTCTGCTCTCCTATGTAGCGAAGCAAAACTTCAAGTGCAATTTCAAACCCGCGCCAAGGAGTAACTTTTTCAAAGCGGTTACTGCAAAAGATAGCTGGTAGCATGACCTTTCTGGCACAACTGGCCTTTTTGGCCTTTGCCAGTAAAGTTACTGCAGAGTCTGGCACAGAAAGAGCCATTTCTGCTCTCCTATGTAGAGAAGCAAAACTTCAAGTGCAATTTCAAACCCGCGCCAAGAAGTAACTTTGTTCAAAGTGGTTACTGCAAAAGTTAGCTGGTAGCTTGACCTTTCTGGCACAAGTGGCCTTTTTGGCCTTTGCCAGTAAAGTTACTGCAGAGTCTGGCACAGAAAGAGCCATTTCTGCTCTCCTATGTAGCGAAGCAAAACTTCAAGTGCAATTTCAAACCCGCGCCAAGAAGTAACTTTTTTCAAAGTGGTTACTGCAAAAGATAGCTGGTAGCATGACCTTTCTGGCACAAGTGGCCTTTTTGGCCTTTGCAAGAAAAGTTACTGCAGTGGCAGGCACAGAAAGAGCCATTTCTGCTCTCCTATGTAGCGAAGCAAAACTTCAAGTGCAATTTCAAACCCGCGCCAAGAAGTAACTTTTTTCAAAGTGGTTACTGCAAAAGTTAGCTGGTAGCATGACCTTTCTGGCACAACTGGCCTTTTTGGCCTTTACAAGAAAAGTTACTGCAGTGGCTGGCACAGAAAGAGCCATTTCTGCTCTCCTATGTAGAGAAGCTAAAGTTCAAGTGCAATTTCAAACCCGCGCCAAGAAGTAACTTTTTCAAAGTGGTTACTGCAAAAGTTAGCTGGTAGCATGACCTTTCTGGCACAACTGGCCTTTTTGCCCTTTACAAGAAAAGTAACTGCAGTGGCAGGCCCAGGAAGAGCAATTTCTGCACTGCTATGTAGCGAAGCAGACCCGAAAATCTTCAAGTGCAATTTCAAACCCGCGCCAAGAAGTAACTTTTTTCAAAGTGGTTACTGCAAAAGTTAGCTGGTAGCATGACCTTTCTGGCACAACTGGCCTTTTTGGCGTCTGCAAGAAAAGTTACTGCAGTGGCTGGCCAAGAAAGAGCCATTTCTGCTCTCCTATGTAGCGAAGCATGACCTTTTCTAGGCCCAACTGTTGTTTTGACCTCATGTGTTAGGTCCAAAAGGGTCCAAAAGGGTCCAGAACCAGTCCTTTATCAAAAAACTTGATATATATGTTGAAATTGGCAATAGCCAAAAAACTCACGGATTGAACTCTTTTTTAGTAAAATCTGTCTTATTCTCTACCAGTAATCGCAAATCCTTGTGGGCTTGAAATTCCAAGACTATCCCGTTCTAAAAACTTGATGCTGTACTATGCAAGTGTGGGAGTTTGAACACCCTGTTAGCCCGACAAGCAAAGCTCATACGAGATAATGCATAGAGATGTTTACTAGAGTATAGCCATGTATTTACTGCTCATCTTATACATGTGACTTCCACCGGGAAGGCAGGTGGAGGCGCCCAAGCAACACAGTCCCAGGTTCCTGATTTGCGGCTTAGTTTTTAAGTAAATCGAGTGGCATCGTTTTTAGCTTAATAGTGAGTCGGGAGACTCTTTATTTTCAAGGGAAAAATAAACCCTGGTATGAGAAAAAGCTGAGAAGCATTTGGAAATTGAAGGCACACCCAGGATTTGCGGTTACGGTTTACCGGTAGGTAATAAGACATATTTTACTAAAAAAGGGTTCAATCGTACGCTCAGATGAAAAATAGTAGCTCAGTTCTCAAATTTTTCCCGACCTCTCAGGGATTTTTCTTGGGGCCTAACTTTTGCTGAGGCAGTTGGGAACTATTAGAGTCAAAAAATTACTTTGAGGCATCTCTAGGCCCAACTGCTGATTGGACTTAGAAGTTTTGCTTTGCTACATAGGAGAGCAGAAATGGCTCTTTCTTGGCCAGCCACTGCAGTAACTTTTCTTGCAAAGGCCAAAAAGGCCAGTTGTGCCAGAAAGGTCAAGCTACCAGCTAACTTTTGCAGTAACCACTTTGAAAAAAGTTACTTCTTGGCGCGGGTTTGAAATTGCACTTGAAGTTTTGCTTCTCTACATAGGAGAGCAGAAATGGCTCTTTCTTGGCCAGCCACTGCAGTAACCACTTTGAATTTTGAAGTTTAAAGTTCATGCTAGCTAGCACCTGACAATTCATATTTTACTAAAAAAGGGTTCAATCGTACGCTCAGATGAAAAATAGTAGCTCAGTTCTCAAATTTTTCCCGACCTCTCAGGGATTTTTCTTGGGGCCTAACTTTTGCTGAGGCAGTTGGGAACTATTAGAGTCAAAAAATTACTTTGAGGCATCTCTAGGCCCAACTGCTGATTGGACTTAGAAGTTTTGCTTTGCTACATAGGAGAGCAGAAATGGCTCTTTCTTGGCCAGCCACTGCAGTAACTTTTCTTGCAAAGGCCAAAAAGGCCAGTTGTGCCAGAAAGGTCATGCTACCAGCTAACTTTTGCAGTAACCACTTTGAAAAAAGTTACTTCTTGGCGCGGGTTTGAAATTGCACTTGAAGTTTTGCTTCGCTACATAGGAGAGCAGAAATGGCTCTTTCTGTGCCTGCCACTGCAGTAACTTTTCTTGCAAAGGCCAAAAAGACCACTTGTGCCAGAAAGGTCATGCTACCAGCTAGCTTTTGCAGTAACCACTTTGAAAAAGTTACTTCTTGGCGCGGGTTTGAAATTGCACTTGAAGTTTTGCTTCGCTACATAGGAGAGCAGAAATGGCTCTTTCTGTGCCTGCCACTGCAGTAACTTTTCTTGCAAAGGCCAAAAAGGCCAGCTGTGCCAGAAAGGTCATGCTACCAGCTATCTTTTGCAGTAACCACTTTGAAAAAAGTTACTTCTTGGCGCGGGTTTGAAATTGCACTTGAAATTTTGCTTCGCTACATAGGAGAGCAGAAATGGCTCTTTCTGTGCCAGCCACTGCAGTAACTTTTCTTGCAAAGGCCAAAAAGGCCAGTTGTTCATGAAAGGTCAAGCTACCAGCTAACTTTTGCAGTAACCACTTTGAAAAAAGTTACTTCTTGGCGCGGGTTTGAAATTGCACTTGAAGTTTTGCTTCGCTACATAGGAGAGCAGAAATGGCTCTTTCTGTGCCTGCCACTGCAGTAACTTTTCTTGCAAAGGCCAAAAAGGCCAGCTGTGCCAGAAAGGTCATGCTACCAGCTATCTTTTGCAGTAACCACTTTGAAAAAAGTTACTTCTTGGCGCGGGTTTGAAATTGCACTTGAAGTTTTGCTTCGCTACATAGGAGAGCAGAAATGGCTCTTTCTGTGCCAGACTCTGCAGTAGCTTTTCTTGCAAAGGCCAAAAAGGCCACTTGTGCCAGAAAGGTCAAGCTACCAGCTAACTTTTGCAGTAACCACTTTGAAAAAAGTTACTTCTTGGCGCGGGTTTGAAATTGCACTTGAAGTTTTGCTTCGCTACATAGGAGAGCAGAAATGGCTCTTTCTGTGCCTGCCACTGCAGTAACTTTTCTTGCAAAGGCCAAAAAGGCCAGTTGTTCATGAAAGGTCATGCTACCAGCTAACTTTTGCAGTAACCACTTTGAAAAAGTTACTTCTTGGCGCGGTTTGAAATTGCACTTGAAGTTTTGCTTCGCTACATAGGAGAGCAGAAATGGCTCTTTCTGTGCCAGACTCTGCAGTAACTTTACTGGCAAAGGCCAAAAAGGCCACTTGTGCCAGAAAGGTCAAGCTACCAGCTAACTTTTGCAGTAACCACTTTGAAAAAGTTACTTCTTGGCGCGGGTTTGAAATTGCACTTGAAGTTTTGCTTCGCTACATAGGAGAGCAGAAATGGCTCTTTCTGTGCCAGACTCTGCAGTAGCTTTTCTTGCAAAGGCCAAAAAGGCCAGTTGTTCATGAAAGGTCATGCTACCAGCTAACTTTTGCAGTAACCACTTTGAAAAAAGTTACTTCTTGGCGCGGGTTTGAAATTGCACTTGAAGTTTTGCTTCGCTACATAAGAGAGCAGAAATGGCTCTTTCTGTGCCTGCCACTGCAGTAACTTTTCTTGCAAAGGCCAAAAGGCCAGTTGTTCCTGAAAGGTCATGCTACCAGCTAACTTTTGCAGTAACCACTTTGAAAAAAGTTACTTCTTGGCGCGGGTTTGAAATTGCACTTGAAGTTTTGCTTCGCTACATAGGAGAGCAGAAATGGCTCTTTCTGTGCCAGACTCTGCAGTAACTTTACTGGCAAAGGCCAAAAAGGCCACTTGTGCCAGAAAGGTCAAGCTACCAGCTAACTTTTGCAGTAACCACTTTGAAAAAGTTACTTCTTGGCGCGGGTTTGAAATTGCACTTGAAGTTTTGCTTCGCTACATAGGAGAGCAGAAATGGCTCTTTCTGTGCCAGACTCTGCAGTAACTTTACTGGCAAAGGCCAAAAAGGCCACTTGTGCCAGAAAGGTCAAGCTACCAGCTAACTTTTGCAGTAACCACTTTGAAAAAGTTACTTCTTGGCGCGGGTTTGAAATTGCACTTGAAGTTTTGCTTCGCTACATAGGAGAGCAGAAATGGCTCTTTCTGTGCCTGCCACTGCAGTAACTTTTCTTGCAAAGGCCAAAAAGGCCAGTTGTTCATGAAAGGTCAAGCTACCAGCTAACTTTTGCAGTAACCACTTTGAAAAAAGTTACTTCTTGGCGCGGGTTTGAAATTGCTTTTGAAGTTTTGCTTAAAAGTTCATGCTGGCAGTAACCTTTTTAAAGCTTTTTTTGTTTTCTGTTGGTTTGTGCGGTATGGTGCCGGTTTGTGCGGGTCAGTGCGGGTCGGTGCGGGTCGGTGCGGGTCGGTGCGGCTTGGTGCGGGTCAGTGCGGATCGGTGCGGATCGGTGCGGGTCGGTGCGGGTCGGTGCGGGTTTTAGACAACCCGTCATATCAGTGATGATCATGAGCATCGCGCTCATTTTTAAGCAGCTGTTGCTCCCCAGCAGCTTGCACTAAGAAGAATAGACGGATCGAAAATTACCTCTTGCTCTGATTTTCGGAGCCTCCATATCAGGCTTTTTAACAGATTCTGTCATAGTCATTGCTCTATTTGAAAGGTCAATGAAACAAAACACCCAAAATTCGAGCCTCTGGGCCAGAATACATAGAAAAAATGCCTTTTGGAACTAAAGAACAACTTTTGAGCTTGAACTTGCTCATAAAAATCACCCAAACTTTTGTATGGAAGTTCTCTATTTCATCAGTGCTACTAGATGATTTTGTTGATTAATTCATAAAAATGCCAGTTTGACAGCTAATTCAAAATTCCACATCTGGATCTGAGGTTAAGCTCCGCCCTCTTAATTTTTGCGCGAAAATGTTGCCGTGAGTTTGCACGAGGGTTGATACGCCCTCTATTTTGCATTTTTTGTAACTTTTAGCGCTAAATGACGGCGATCGTAATTGTGACAGAAACTGATGCTAGGTGATTAATTCAGTAAAACGAGTTAACTTCTTTGTGAGTCACCATAGAGTAGCCGGATGCATAAATGGGCGAAACGAGTTCTCTGAGCTTCAGATGGAATGCCAATAATAGCTGAAACGCGTCATTAATATTTTTTCCTTTCACATCATCCTAATGCTTTCCAACAAATTACTTCTTGAGTAGTTATTGGAATTTGACTTCAGAAGCAATGCTAAGTGGTCTTTTTAATCCGATATGATGATGATCTGCAACAAATTGCACCGGTGGCAAAGAAACACGGAAATACGGCCTGACGGAAAATATGGAAAAAGCATTAAAAATGTTATGTGCACTTTTTTTGTCAAATGTAATTGACGTGTTGGATAAATCTAAGTTTTAAGCAAGTTTAATCGAATGATTGTTACCTAATATTGTTTACAAATATAAAATCAAATCTGAATCAATGTATCAAACGAAGCTCCGACTTAAAAATTCCAGCTGTTATGTGATGGCTAAAGATAGTCTTGGGCTCATTATCTTCCGCGTCTTTGATCGTGACTTGGTTACGGTTGTTATCGCTTCTTATTTACTGACATCGCAACCTCGTCAGTAAATAAGAACCGATAACAACCGCAACCATGCTACGATCAAAGACGCGGAAGATAATGAGCCTTGGCCGAGCATTAGAATCTCTCTATTTTTTGCCATGATAAGTCAGTTTTTCAATTTTCTGGTCGCGCAACTTTTGTTGTCCAATTTTCAGATGGTGGAACTTGAGTGCACTGAACAACTAGTAGAAATGTCCCGTCATTAAGCTCTGAAATGTCCTACTTTTGGTCGGTATGGTGGAACACAAAGGAACTTGACAATTTTTATCAATTACATAATTGGAGTGTGATTAAGGTTTTTCATCGTGACAATTGCCATAGCTGCCTGCTTTTGTGCCATAAATTACCGCCGCGATGTCAATTTTCAATGCAAAGTGCGTTTTTTTTCGTGCAAATTAAACTGCAGTATTCTGCTGCAAAACTACACTTGGCCAAATCTGAGGGTCATAATCAGGAATTTTAGAAGGCTATTTGCAGTAAGTTTGCAGAACTTGGTTTCTTTCACTTGAGTACGCTACAATATGCGGTCATGTTCTCGAGCTGCATGGAATATTTGCAATAAATTACCTAGCACTTAATGAGCAAGATGCAATTATGCCTACATGGTCCATTAAAATGCGGTTGCAGCATATTTTTGCCCTGATGTTTTTGTAAATCAGCCCGGCAAGTTGCACCATATACCGTAACCCTTTATAACTAGTTATTGGTGAAAGCAGCTTACGATGAAAATCGTTGGCGCTCCACAGAACGTCTTCATGCTGCGCTTCTAGGTTGGACTACCTCATGTTGGGTGAAGTCCGTGGATGTTGGCAGTTACCTTTGGAAGAAGACTTGAAGACTGACTTTGGCTCACCACACCCACGGCCAAGGACGACCACGTTCACCATTTACGGCCGCGACTGCATAGCCAGGTGACATATGCAAGCAAAGCTTAGAAATAAACTTTGTGAACATCATGTACATTGCAAACATTATGTACATTGTGAACATTGTGTAAATCGTGTACATTGTATACAGCGTGTACATCGTGTACAGTGTGTACATTGTGTACAGTGTGTGCAGCGTGTACAGCGTGTACATTGTGTCCAGCGTGTACAGCGTGTACATTGTGATCATTATGTACACGCTGTACATTGTGATCATCGTGTACATTGTGATCATTATGTACAGCGTGTACATTGTGATCATTATGTACAGCGTGTACATTGTGATCATTATGTACAGCGTGTACATTGTGATCATTATGTACAGCGTGTACATTGTGATCATCGTGTACAGCGTGTACAGCGTGTACAGCGTGTACAGCGTGTACAGCGTGTACATTGTGATCATTATGTACATTGTGATCATCGTGTACAGCGTGTACAGCGTGTACAGCGTGTACAGCGTGTACAGCTTGTACAGCGTGTACAGCTTGTACAGCTTTTACAGCGTGTACAGCGTGTACAGCGTGTACAGCGTGTACAGCGTGTACAGCGTGTACAGCGTGTACAGCGTGATCATTATGTACAGCGTGTACAGCACAGCGTGTACAGCGTGTACAGCGTGTACAGCGTGTACAGCGTGTACAGCGTGTACAGCACAGCGTGTACAGCGTGTACAGCGTGTACAGCGTGTACAGCACAGCGTGTACAGCGTGTACAGCGTGTACAGCGTGTACAGCGTGTACAGCGTGTACAGGGGTCTCAAGGACTTTAGTATTCTTGCAGCGACACTGGGCACAATGTTTACTTGAGATTATCTGCTCAGAATCTGATGGAGAACAATCGTACCAAGTTTCAGCTCAATCCGAGCACTTTGGAAAATCGGCAACTTTTTCTAAGGCCCCCCTTGGGAAAACTCGACTTTTTCCCAAGTCATTTTATGCACTTGACTATGAAGTACCAACTTGAAGAGGAGTTCAGACGATCCTTTGCTGTGATATTGGGGGTCAAAGTATGGAAAACGGGCCCCAGAAGGAGCGGTCTCTCAGAAAATTTTAAAAAAAGTAACTTTATAGCTCATTTTCAAAATACATTTTCAGAATTTTGCTACTTTGCTAAATAGTGCTATTTCCGCAATTTCCGGCAATTTTTAAATAAGAATTTGGTCAGACAGGTCTAGCTTGACCTGCCAAGCCTAGCTTGATCTGCCCTGTGATTCAAATATCAATGATACCCCATGCCATGGTACACTGTGATACAAATTCCAATGATACATTGGGCCATGGTACATTGTGATACAAATCCCAATGATACACCATGCTATGGTACACTGTGATACAAATTCCAATGATACTTTGTGCCATGGTACACTGTGATACAAATCCCAATGTTACACAATGCCATGGTACATTGTGATACAATCCCAATGTTACACAATGCCATGGTACACTGTGATACAAATTCCAATGATACACCAAGCCATAGTACATTGTGATACAATTCACAATGAAAAAAAGTTTCATGGTACATTGTTGCTACATGAGAATCATGTGTTTTAAATTTCCTTTTGCATTTCTTGAGGAGCTGGACACATGCGCGTAGCCAAGAATTCTTTCATAGATCTAAATGGCTAGTATTTTCTATAACTTAGTAGTCTTAGGTAATTTTATGTTAGCGCACTTTCAAAAAGTAACTTTATAACACTATATTAAAATACATTATAAGGATTTTGACTTGATACTTTGCTACCCAGAAGCTACCCAGAAGCTTGCTACTATGGCGCTCCAAAATAATAGCAAAATTTGACTTTTCGGCCTCCCAAAACTTCCAAGGTTGCACAATGTAGCAGCTAAAGTCAACTGGAATCAATTATTTGAGTGTCAGGGAGACTCATAAGCCATGAATTTTGGTGATCCATGCTGATCCAAGAAAGAACAGCATATTTTGTTCTAGAAAATGAACAGCTTTTTTGAGGCCCATTTGGAGGCAATTAATTTTAGGCAAGATCAACTACAATTGCTTGAATACTTTCAGCAAGATCAAAAATCATACTGAAATACACATTTTTTAGGTGTGCAGCTTAGAACAGGCTGTTTGTCACCATTTACTTAAACATACTTTTTTGCTGCTTTTTTCCAAGTTTTGGCTTGGTCTCAAAAATCAGACATTTATGATCAGCTGAACTGAGTTCATATGTCTCTGCTGAGTGAATTTGGATGAGTTGGACCATAAACTAAGTGTTGAAGCAAAAAAAAGTTGAAAAATGCTGATTTTTGATTTTGGCCAAAACGGACGAAATGAAGCCTCCCTGGCCTAGTGTGCATTGTGCACAACGCGATCACTGTGGACAACAGGATAATGGTGCACAACGCCATCATTGTGCACAATGAGACCAATGTGAAAAATGTGGTTAGGTTAGGTTTACACGCTGTACACGCTGTACACGCTGTACACGCTGTACACGCTGTACACGCTGTACACGCTGTACACGCTGTACACGCTGTACACGCTGTACACGCTGTACACGCTGTACACGCTGTACACGCTGTACACGCTGTACACGCTGTACACGCTGTACACGCTGTACACGCTGTACACACTGTACACACTGTACACGCTGTACACACTGTACACGCTGTACACGCTGTACACGCTGTACACGCTGTACACGCTGTACACGCTGTACACGCTGTACACGCTGTACACGCTGTACACGCTGTACACGCTGTACACGCTGTACACGCTGTACACGCTGGCGTGTACACGCTGTACACGCTGTACACGCAGTAACGCTGTACACGCTGCACACACTGTACACGAAGTACACAATGTACACGCTGTACATGCTGTACACGCTGTACACGCTGTACACGCTGTACACGCTGTACACGCTGTACACGCTGTACACCCTTGTACATCCTGATCACAATGTACACTCTGTACACGCTGTACACGCTGTACACGCTGTACACCCTGATCACAATGAACACACTGTACACACTGAACACAATGCACACGCTGTACACAATGTACATACTTAACTCTTTTATTAGTGAGAAATTGTTATTGTTTATTTCTAAGTTTTGCTTGCATATGTCACCTGGCTATGCAGTCGCGGCCCCATTTACAGACTGCTGCAACATGTCGTTGCGTTGCTGCGCTCGCAACAAAACCGTAAGGAATTCACTTGGGCCATGCGTGCAACTCGCATTTTATTGGGCCTATACATTTCAATGCGATGCTGCTTTTTCTCGTCTGCCCTTAGCTGCTATATTGACTAGCATCTCTTCCAGCATTGTTCAACGTCGAGACTCGAGAGGCAATTAAAGACATTTAAAATTGGATTTTTTGCTCAGCCTTCCCAACTGTCTTTGTTTGGCTGGAATTGGCTTCTCAGTGTGGATGATAAAAAATATGTTTCCAATGATAACGCTATACTTATTTAATACCAACTTGGCCAATATCTTCAGTTTTCTAGTTCTCTAGGTAGAAAACATTCAGTTTTCAAGAGCAGATAACCAGTTTAAGTTAAACAAGCTAGGGAAAGGTACATTACATCATCCAGCATATTCATACAGTTTCCTTAGATGGCCACCAAAATTGACCTTCAAATTGCCATTTGATGGATATGTTTGACTTCAATCATGTCGTCTCACATCAGCTTATCAGGGAGATCTAACGAAAATTTTCTGTTGACCGTGTATCTTCAATCTCTAGCCTGATTGGGAGCAAAGTTTGAGGCAATGAACGCTTCCTAGAATGCCTGCACCATTTCTGCTCTACAAATGTACATGGCAGAAGATACCAATTAAATTGAGCATCATTGTTTCTGCTAGACCACCCAATGGACATATGAAAAGCTCAACATAAAAATTGTCATACCACAGCCAACCTTTGTGATCATCCAGAAGCTTTTTTCTTGCTTCAGATTGAGGCATGGAAAAATTGAAGGTACTCAAAAGGCCACATTCATTTTTTTGTAATGTGAATTTCCCTTTTGATAAATAAATCAATTGCCAAAAAAGTTAACCAAGCTGAACGGCCTAAATTAAGTCAAGGAATGCTGCTGAAAAGAGGCGCCAGACATAATATTCTCTTTTTAAATGCATAACTGACCGTGCATGTATATTATGATGTGAGATTGGCCATCATCATTTTCATTTTGACTGCCATACTCATTCCTGAGGCGATTGAATGCAACCAGCTCAAAATTTCAACTCTGTTAGTAAAAGACCAGATAGAATTCTTAGTTGCCCTTTTTTTTAGAAAAAACAATCTCCAAAATAGCAAGGTTCAAACAGCCATGAAAATAAACATTTTGAAATGAGGATCAAAAGAGATTGCAATCAACAATTTAAAAACCGTAATCGAGAAGACAAAAGAGAGGTTTTAATTAAGTCAAATCTATATAGCCTGCACTCTTCGTGTAATGCTAATCACAAATGTAACTGAAATCGCAATTCTTTTTGGCCACAAAACGAACCTAAAATTCGACCAACATGGCTAGCCTTGCAACAATTGCAACAAAAAAATATTGTAATAAAAGCCCTACTGAATTTGCAAGAATGCAAAAATGCATATCCTATTTGCCAAGTATCTGTATTCAAAAATAAATGTGCAACAAGGCAACGTCGTGATTTTTATTTGTCCCTCTTTGAGCTCATTATAGTGTCTGATTATGGTGTGTCCTAATATAGTTGCTTTATTTCATAGTGACGAAATATGCAGAAGTTTCCTTCGAGAGTCGAACCTGCTTCACAATAAAAATAAGTCATAGTTGCCAAAAAAAATGCCACGATCATGATCACAAATTACAGGAGGGAGATGCATTTTTGGGAACAACGCATCTTTCAAAAATCAGGCCGCAAAGATGAGCCTTTTTTACGCGCAAGACAAAAACAAAACATAACAACACAAAAATTGCACGCGCATTCTAAAGGAACAATTTGTTTTTTTCATTCCTGCATGACTGAAGATAAAGCTGCTCTTGATAGTATATGGGTACCAAGCTCAAATGCGAGTTTGAAAAGTTGCCCCCTCCTCGTCAACAACTTGCCTTCACTCTTTCCCTTTCGTTGGTGAGTGTGACTGCCCAATCGTCGTTAAGATACTCTGCGAATAGTTTTCGTGCCATGGATAAAGTCTTTTTGACATCATGTTTTCGCACCATTTTGTCAAAATACATGGCAATTTCCTGGTAATCGAACCGTCCGTTCATGATAGCATTCCTATGCTGGAGCAAGCATGCGATGCAAATGAACATGAGGAATGGGTTTCCATCCCCGAATTCCGTTGGCTCGGGCAAGCGATCGCACAAAAGCACTGGGGGAGCTGTTGAGGAATTACTGCCACTACCATTGACATAGCCGATATTGTCATGGTCAAACGGGTCGTCTAAGCTGTTTTCTTTCACAACGGAAGAGTTGAGCGAAGACGACGTGGACGAGACCTTGGAGCTTCCAGCCAATTTGCTAAAGTCCTTCAAATCTGTGATCTTTAAACTGCTTGCTTTTCCCACTGGTTCTTTTGCGATCACCTCTCTCGCACTCTTTTTGTCAGTCAGAATGGAAGCGGAGCTGTCTGAATGAATACGAGGCCTGTCTTGTTCACGGGCGAAGCCAAGGGGTGCGGTGAGAAGTTTCTTCAAATCTCCTACAAAAACAAGCTGCATCAATCAATATTTTAAGTTTTTACCAAGCGACTCACCCGACGTAGTCCGCCTCCTCAGGCTGACCATTTTTGCATAGACACTCTCTTTCCGTGGGGTTCCCTTCAACTCCTGCTTTTTGGCCTCGCACTTGATTTCAATTTCAAATAATTGCAAGCCATCTTTGTCCGAGTATGCCGGTGGCAAAGAGGCCCACAGCGTTTCCAGGACTTGGAGCGAATCTTCAAAGGCAAATTCTCGTTTCATCTCGAGCAGAAGCCAACGATAGCAAAAAAGTAAATCATCAGCTTGGTTAATTTTGAGGTAGGCAAAAAATTCGGGGTCGTAATAGGTCAGCCCTTCGGATAGGTGCTGGAACATCTTTGTCATGGCAAGCCCGTCAACCATGAAGTTCTTTTTTAGTCTTTTCATCAGGGCGCAAAAACTCACGTACGCATGCGCCTCATCCATCATGGTCATCAAAATCGGCGAGAGTAGGTCAGACATGCCCTAAAATGTATCATCACTTTGAGGGAGACAAAATGGCGGTATAGATGTGAAAATGTACCTGGCAATAACCAACTGACGGGTGGTGCAAAGCATAGGTGGTCAATATGTTGTAGAGGGCTGTGACATTCTCGTTATTCTCCCCGGAGTAGAACTTGTGGCCTCGGTCAGTCCTCAGCACGTCCTTCCTAACCATATTTGTAACCATCTTGATGTCTTCGCTGACCTTTTGTTGGGCCACAATTTCAAGCCAGGCGTTCTTCAATTTGTCATACTCCAAGGACTTTTGCCGCATATAGTCCAGCCTTTTACGGCCATCGAGGCCGCTCGGGTAGACTCCGAGCAAATGTTTCCAGACGACTTTTCGAAGCGGGGCCTCCACCCCTGCTTTGTAAACGAGGAGTCTCAATTCGCGTGGCCTAACCAGCTCACCGACGTTGTCCAGAAACGAGCGGAACTCGCGGTCACTCATGGGAGGTCGCTGAGGGCTTTGATGCACGGCCTCCTCCGGGGGCAAGTTGACCATCTTTTGAAATTTAATTGTCAAAGCAGGCAATGTGGTCTTCAGAAAATTGGCTCCGTCACGTTTCGACGATATGACTAGCTGTTGCAGAGCATCTTGCGCAGACGTGGGAGATAAAGCGGGCTTTTCCTCAACTATGGCTTCTTTTTCAACTGAAATTGGGAGCAATATTTTTCCTAGGTATACTTTGAAATTAAAAAATTCGACAGCCCACGAGCGTTTTGGAAATCACGCGAAACCTTTCAACCAGATCTGTCGTCACAGTTACGAAAGTGCACATTTACTTGTTATGGGTGGTAGTAAGGAGGAAATGTCAATTACCTTCAAGTGTTACTTTGTCCCTCTGACTAGCTTTGACTAGTGCTAACTGCAAGCAAGGATCCGAAGCACTGAGAACGGCAGCATCCAAATCCCAATCGGACAACATTGGCAGCCACTCATTCGAGCAAAAGTACGAAATCCGAAATGACTCATCCACATCATCTTTGAGGTCGAAAGCGCGGCTCAGCAGATTGCGCAAGGTTTCATACGACGTTAAATTGGGGTCAACTGAAAATTTGCGAGCTTCGCTGGTCGTCAAATCGTTGCTATTTTCGGGTCCGATTTCAGACCTGACGTAAAATCGAGCGCTGACGCGAATCGCATCGCGATCATATTCGAAGACTGCCCCAGTGCCAATGCTGCTCATCTTCGCATCAAATCTGAAAAAAGCTGTCAACCTAGTGGATAATTATGGGTCATTATTAGTATGAATCCATTGCCAAGTTAACGACTCTGACGTCAGCAAAAAATCTTTTCTTTTGCGCACAAAAGAAATGAATGAAAACGAAATAGCTCGTCGGATCTAAAGATGTCGAGGTGCGTACGTTGATTGCAGAGTCTGTAATCAAATTACCTGCTATTTTATTGGGCCAAGTCCATCAAACTTTTCTGGATTTCAATGGTTACGTCAATGCAGTCTGGTCCCTCAGAGATCACCCATCCGTCATCAGTGGTGTCGAGCGTTTCTCTGCACACTGGACATGTCTTGTGCTCAATGTTCCACTGATCAATGCATGGCATGCAGTAGGAATGAGTGCAAGGCAAAATCACATCAGGCTTGCGCTCAAGGCAGATGCAGCATTCGTCTAAGCTGTTCGGATCCGCATCACTGAGCTCGTCCAGAAGAGCTTTGGTATCTACCAGCTCAAATTGGCCGCAATTCCCAGCTTCTTCGCCTAGGAAAATAAGGGACATTTTCTCACGCCGCAGCCTTGACAAGTGTTTTTAAAGGCTCACCTTCAGCAAGGCTCGCTGCTTTGGCCCCTTGTTGATCCGTGAATCCCTCTCTGACGGCAGCGGACTGAGTTTTCAAGGAATTGTACACTCTTAGGTACTGCTTAAGGCTCAAGCATCGGTATGAGTCGACGTGCTTCGACTCGGCGTCAACTTTGACACAAGCTACGCGAACAGTTGCTTTCCACAGAAACGAGGAGTCCGAGCCCTTTTTGACAGCAAACACCAGCTGTTTTCCGTTGGAATCCAAGAAGTGGCTCGAGATTTCGTTGAGCTCGGTGATGGTGTCGAGGAACACTTCGTACGTGATGTTTGACACTTGCTGCAGGCTTCGTGTCTGACGCAGCACTTCGCCCTGAAGTTGGCTCAATCCCTGGCAAACGCTCAAATTTCCGCCACTCTGACCGAATCCGGAGGCTCCAAAGAGTTTCAGCGAGTCCTCAGAGGCCGCCGGTTTGCTCGAAATGTGACCCATGATTTGCAAAGATGTCTTGCATTTTTTGTCTGCTTCACAAAGCCGTTTTTGCGAGCTAGCCTTTCTTTTCTATGCACATCTGGCCTTGTCCTTTCTTCTGCTATTTGAGTCGTATTTTCAATCCGGATGACGTCTCGAAAACTTAAGTCGATCCTCATTTGAAATTATTGTTTTTTTTCGACTCTCTCATCATGGCCAAAAATGCCTTAACAGTAACATGACATCTTTATTTTTATCCGACTCTTTATTTAGATAGAAGACTTTGGTCCATTGAAAAATGTTTTTATTACTCATCTACATTTTTTGAAGTAGCCTGAATATTTTTTGTATACTTCTTATATAGTGTTGCCAGAAGCATACTTAGAAATGAATTACTAAAGTTTCAGAAACTGCCATATTAGATATTGGAGCCGACGAGCGGTTTTTCGTATTTGGTCATGCCAGCAGGGTGACCAGATGTTTAACCTTAATTCTTCCTAGCGCGCTGTAGTACTAGTAATTGCAACATAATCCTAATTCTTTCAACAAAAATAAACTTTTCCGGCTCAAGTCCCCAAAATCGTACGTTTTCTTTTTGAAGCTAAGAGTGTAACTCAATTGATCGCGATTTCGCTTTTTCTACGGTTCAAGAAATTCCTCCGCGACCCGTAGCACTACGTTGTATCGTAACCCATCGAGAAAATAAGCTGTACTCATTTGTGCTCTTTCGCTTAGTAAAGTTTACCAAATGAGCACAGCTGATTTTCTCAGCAATAATCAATTAATCTGAGACGGTGCTCGGACTCCAAACTTAATAACCTAACTGTGTCACCGAACGTCAATTAATCGTGCAAAACCATGTTTTCATTTGTAAGGCCTTTAAACTTTTCCAGGTGA
Organism: Paracyclopina nana; assembly: GCA_019096065.1. Classification (NCBI taxonomy): domain Eukaryota; kingdom Metazoa; phylum Arthropoda; class Copepoda; order Cyclopoida; family Cyclopettidae; genus Paracyclopina; species Paracyclopina nana. The sequence continues at coordinate 9,172,319 of JAGUCH010000001.1, read as the reverse complement.
TATTTGGTGTCTTCTTTTCAGGGAGAGTTAACGCTAGAAACTGAAACCTTATGAAAGTAACCATTAGATTATATTGATTAGCACAGGAACGACCTTCTCTTCGGGTTGAGGAAAAGTCAACGAAGAGCATTTTCCTTGTTTTTCGCCGCTGCTTGATGAGAATTGCAAAATTACTGCTATGAGCTAGGTTAAAAGTTGGCTTCCAATTAGATGTGTTAATGTTGGTAATATGTCAGATTCACGTTTTTTTTCTCTTAGATAGAATACCATAAAAAGCCTCGTACTTGTGATGATGATACGCATTAAAGCAATTTTTGTGCGCATCATGCTGAAACAAAAAGCTTATTTACGAAAGCCCTATGAATGAACCCTCATAAATGCCAATTGAGTTAAGGTTTTCATAATAAAAAAGCTCTCCACCAGCTTATGAAACAATGCTATGCACTGACGTCAATGGTCAGCAAGCTCGCAAATGAAAGATGTTTTCCAGCAACTCAAAAACATTTCACGGGAAGTTCTTGGTGGCAGATAAAACGAAGCCTAAGAATTCCAAGTGTAACATTGAGGTAACGCCAATAAGTCTGCATTAGGCAACTTTTTTGGGGGGATAGGCATTCATGATTTGTTTCTAGTAATAGCACGATAAATGGTGAACATTTTTATTCCGGTTGGTTTTTGTTAAAAACATTCATTAGAAGATGCACATGACAATTGCACATTTAAAATTATTTCAATAAAACAACGATTTTTACTCTTTCTCCTTGGTACATCTTTGTTAATAGGGTTTTTATATTATAGTATGCACGTAACTGAATTCATAATTAGATTTTTCACGTTGCTGAAGTCTTTACAACCCTGGATCATTATTAAAATTGTTGTGTTTCTATTCTGGAATTACGAAAGTAAATAAGTAGCTTGTTATAAGTTACAATGACTGTATAGCGTTGAAAGAGAGGAGATGATTGAGCTATTTTACTTGGCGAAAGCACTCAGCATCCAGGCAAAAAATAAATAACTAGAAGTATTGTTTCCAACTCTGAGGGAAAGGGAGATGAAGTATCCCCTTCTATTTTGCTTGATTGAGCTTTTTTTGCTCATATTAAGCTAGTGTGTGCAGCTCAGGGAACGATTATGGCACTTTAAGAGGTAAGAAGAAAGCAAATAAGACAACGTCGAGGAAAAAAATTAGCATAGCTGACCAACTAGTGGACAAGCATGTGCTTCTATTTCTAGGTTTTTTAGCAATTAAAGCGTACTCACTAGAAAAAAATTAATTGGTTGGATGCAGCAAGATAGCACTTTTTAAAGAAAGCTGCATTAGAAGATAGTGATTGCAGCTCATCGCAGCAGGTATTTCTAGCCGTAGCCTTATTAATGTGTAGGGATGTTGGCTCAGAAACTGTACATATGTGATGCATTTGTTTAGTGGCTACTTTAGCAGTAAGACAAACTGACGAAAATAATACTTATGATAGTTTCTAAGCAACCATTTTTCCACTCGACTTCCGTCAAACTTTTGGAGCAAGGGAGAAATTATTATTATCAGCTTTTTAGTTTCGAGAAAAAATAGGGCTTTCTTTGACCCATTTTCGAATGGAGCCATCCCGTTCTTTCAGTTGCCTGTACTAATCGGAGGTGAAGCCAACTTCAAGAAAAGCTGATTCCTGTGCAACAATTTGTCCATTTGCCGTTGCTAGCCATTGTCATTGAAAAAGACCTCTTTTTAAAGTTTCATAATCGTAAACCGAAGCCAACCAACTTCAAAATTATGTGCTTTTAAAAGCCATTAAACATTTTGGTAAGTACGATGGCTTATGAATTAAGAAACTGATGAACTTCTTTCCAATACTAGTATGCACTCGAGCATTCGCGGGTGGGTGGAAATGTAACACTGCAATATAAAAAACGGTATCTGCGTTTTGGCCTAAAGGTTGGAGTCTTCATTCAAGGTACATCTCTTTTTAAAAAAGGAGGAGGGTATGAAAAATCTGTGGACGGAGTTGTGTTGGGTTTAGGTAGTTTGTATGATTGACAATTAACACACGATGTCACAGTTACAGTAGTTTCAAAGTCGGGTAGCAATATAGCAGTGTATAAGTATACAAACATTCAACAACGAATTGATTCATGATGCAGTTTTCGCCCTTCTCGCCCGTACAAAAGTGGTAGCCCCAAATCCTCAATTTTTGCTCTCTTCGCGCGCGACTCAGAAAATGTGTGTGGTTGTGTAAGCTCAGGTTCAATTTACTAAATGCAGATCTGGGCGGTGGTGGGACAGCAGCTGCAGTGACGCTAGCCCAAAACTGGAACAAGTTCGAGTTTTGTCTACTTAGGTTTTTTCAAGTGGAGGGTACTTTCTTTAGTGTCTAGATTGCTGAAAGAAGGAAGAAAACAGCAGACAGTACGGGTAGCCGCCGAGTTGTTACGAGTTTGATTAATGGTTAAAAATAGGGCGACAGGTTAGTTACACGCAGCAATTAGTGGCCGTAGTCTGGTGGTTGCTGATGCTGGCTGGTAGATGGCGATCCGTAGGCCGGTCCGACGGCAGTGGACGGGGCGGCGGAGCCGTGACCGGCGTGCTGCGCCGAGGCCGCTGCAGCTGACTTGCGGCCTCTGGTTTTCGAATGGACTTTGGCGTGCCGCTTCTTCTCGTCGGACCTGGCGAATTTCCTGCCGCAAATATCACATGAAAATGGCTTTTCGCCTGTGTGTGTCCGAATGTGCGTGGTGAGGTGGTCACTGCGCGAGAACGTCCGCATGCATATTCGGCATTGGAACGGCTTCTGACCGGTGTGGATGCGGATGTGGCGCGTCAGCTCGTCCGACCGGCTGAAGCGCCGGTCACAGTTCGACACGGGGCACGCGTACGGACGCTCGTGGACCGGCGTTTTGCTCGGCCGATTCGGGTATTTCCGTGTACGCACCGGGACCAGGCGAATGGGCATCGGACTCTGCTGGTAAACCTGTTCAAATTACGGAGACTAACGGTAAGGGCTCTCTAAGGCTCTTTTTTCAAATAGGCTCAAGCCACCTATATGCTGCCATTTCTTTTGTTAAAATGAAGATCAAAATTACAGTTGCGACCTTTTAAACATGCGGTCCAGGCCAAAGGTTTCATTGAGGAATTCAAATGATGTAAGACTGCTAAAAAGAGTACGTTTTTCGATCGTTGTGTAATTTAGCGCTGAAGCAACTAGCCCTTTTAAAATAAAGAGTGCATCTCGGAGGCGCGTACCTGTGAAAGTATTTCATGGCCTTTGGACGTGCTCTGGTTGTAGTCAGCCAAAGTGGGCTGCTGTTCCGGATCCTGCTGCTCAGTCTGGTGGCCCGAGGGCGAAGCAGCCGACTGTGGCTGCTGCGGGTGCGGGGTTTGCGGCTGCGGGGGCTGACTGCTGACACTGAACAGAGAGGGCTCATCTTTGGCTCCGAAATCGGGGTCTTGACCCAAGTAGCCGCCGCCTGATCCTTGCGGGGGCATTTGTTGATATGCAGAGTATTCCAACTTGGGTTCGTCAGTCTGCGACCTCGTAGCGTACATTTGACTTGGTGGACCACCTGAAACGAAGCAGTCTATTTTATTACTAGTAAGCTTCCAATTGACGTTGGAAGCTCTTTTGTGATTTGTGGTGCGCGGAATGCTAATAATTATGAGGAGAACAGGTCAATCCAGTTGAGCCTTTATATTGCAAGCGTCATTAGTGTCTCAGAAGTAAGACAAATGACAAAGTGAAAAAGTTAGCTGAGTGACCAGAATCATTCATTTCTCTATTTTGACAAGTGAGTGTTGATGATCGATGCTTTTTAGCATTCATCTGCTTTTTTGCCTTCTACGGATAATCTTGTCATGCGTTTGATGAGTTGATGGAAATTGTGCTATCACTATAACTGAAGAATGAATGCATCCCAAGCTAAGTGGGGATGTAAAGTGCGAATGAATTTCAGAGCTTTGGAGAAAAAGCAGCAGAGTGCATTGGATTTGTGTAACTTGTCCTCTTCGTACACACAAAATTACATTAGTGTTTGCAACAAGCATCAATAATGGATTTCATATCAACATGCAAGGTGTTGTATTGGACAGCCCCATATCGTATGGCAAATGTTGACGGTAAAAAGTAACTTGAAATCACTCAATCTATTTTAGTTTTTCGTCTAAGTGAAGGGGGCGCTAATGTAATTTACTTCATAGAGCGGGGTGCGATTTGTGCGTGAAATTCTTGGCAAGCCGGCTAATCTTACGCTTTTTCTGTTGAGCTACCAGATATGTTCAGAAAAAAATCAAACTCCAAGCCCATTTGGCATTTTGAGTCAATATCTGGCTAAATTCTTAAATGTGAAGATGAAAAATCCACAGTGCTCAATTAAAATTTCGTCTAGAAGCTTACCACAGCATAGTCAGACTCAGTGCTATAGTAAAGCTGCGACACGAGCTCACCTTATACTATAGATCAATCTTTTTGTATTGGTAATCCGCTCGGCTCATTCAGTATAGATTTTCTCAGTGATGATGCAGCAAGAATCAAATATCAAATTGACGTTTACCGCTTTAATACTTGCATGAAATGGTTGGCAAAGATTAAAGCTTTCAGGTAAGGAGGGTCGTCAGTTACATAGAATGTGCGCAATTCGAGCCAAATGCTTGCATTGAGGTTCTGGACTAGCGTTTCTATCAGCTAGATAAAAACCTACTGTTTACAACTAGTATACTAATCTGAATTTTCTTAAAAACAATTGCAAAAAAGTATACTTTCCAATTAGTTTAAAAAGAAATAGAAGAAGATGGCTCACCTGCGGCCTCTGAAGCCTCGTCAACTGACAACGCAGATCCTGGATGCAAGGTACTCGTAGTGACAAAGTGCTGAGATTGTTGCTGAGCCTTATGCTGAGACGGATGTATGGCAAGACTGTCCACGAAGGAGAGGTCAGTTTGAGAAAAGGGGAGCATTGGCTGCGACCCATGGGATCCTGCCCGGCCATCCTCGAAAGCCGAGACGGGAGTGAACGTGGAATTCGAGGTTGGTGGCTGTTGGTGCTGCTGCTGCTGCTGCTGTTGGTGCTGCGGTTGACCGAGGTGGTCGTGAAAGCCGCTTCCATTTCCGCTGCTGAACAACCACGACGTATTATTTCCGGCTGGACCTCCCATCATTGAAGATCCATTTGAGCCTTGACTATCATCAAGAAATCTGCAATTGCATATTGAATCATTGTGAGGGCATTTTCACTCTAATTGATATTAGTGTTCGAGAGTGGTATTGAGGCAGTTTTTTAGGAGGTCTCGGAAAAAATGAGTGGCCAGCTGTTAACTAATGATGAGGAGTCCTAAAATACAGGAGCTAGCGCATTCATGCTTTGTCAAAATGAGATGAGGACTTGCACTTAAATTCAAAGCTTTCTCACTGCGCCTAAGTGAATTACAACACAATTCTACTCTCGTTAATCAAAATTGCATTCATTGTCATTCATTGTGACTTGTAGCCATGGCTGTCATCATCTAGCACATTGCTTCCAAATTACCTGGTGAAGGTCCCTTGGACTCTGTAGTGAAGCCCGTCCGAGTCATGTCCCGAGGGGAAAGACATGGTATCACAAGATGTGGCGCCCTCTGGCGTCTCGAATTTGTCTTCGCACTCTTTCTTGATGTTCGTCAAAATGCCTGAAAGTAAGACGCGGATTAAGGAATCGTCTCATCACTCTTTTTTTGCTCGGCATCAGTTGAACTCTAAAATTATTGATTGCGTGGGTGGTAGAGGAGGAAGATGCGCGAGCGCTTTCCATGAATGGTCTTGAATAAACGAGGACTTTGAAGCAACACTTCGCAACGTGAATAAACTCTTCTGTTACTGTTGTAAAAATACCACAATTTGTCAGCTTTTACGCTGTAAACGAATCATTCCTCGAACTTTCAAAAAAAGCAATTAACGAAAATAATATTGTTTTGTAAGGGCAATTAAATCACATGGATTCATGAGAAACCAACAAATATCGTGAAATTGTAAGAAATCAAAACCATCAATATGCTCGCACAAAAGTTATACGCTGCTGCTTGCAAGGAAAAATCAGGGGACCGAGATGTTTGCAGAGAGGCTCGAGCCACGCACACATATATATTATCTATGTGGCAAGCAGAATTTTCAACGGTAGGCCTTGAAAGGCCGTGCCAAGACGGCCTTGGTTTACGTCACAAGCATACAGTCTACGCTGCATTGTCGGGATGTACAGATCTAAAGGCTTATCGCTGCTTGACGAAAGTGTAATAACGTACAACAAGCAGATTAAGGTTTTTTTAATGGGTTGGAGCACATTCGTAATTCATACTAGCACTCAGCTCTTTCTTCCCATTTATTGGGCTTGCCATTTACTCTGGGCTATGGCTGCAGGCGGAATTTGCCGTTTTCGGCGAAGAATTAGCCTAAATCCAGGCAATCCCTGCAAAATTCCCAACAGGTCTCACTCATCAAACAATTTTGGAAAAAAAACATTCTCAAAATTGAGCAGTCATGGCTTCTGAGGCTCTCCTTTCTGGGGTGCTTTCAGTAAACTTTTTTGCATGGAGATCTCGGCATTCCATTCCGGGAAAGTTCACTCGCATAAGCTAAAATGCTCTATGATGACATAATAACCCGCATTCGAAAATACCCGAGGTCATCATGGAGAGATTTCACCAAAATACTTTTGGTCAAGTGGCAAATTTCGTTCATCAATATGAGTAGCACTAGTAATTGCACTATGCTGCCTATATACAAACGAGACGGGGAGAGAGAGAAGTGGCAAAGCGAACTTTTTGTGAGCTTTCTTTTCACTCGAATGTGCGTGTGTGTGTAGGTTATGTGTTTTACTCCTTCCTTCCGCGAGAAGGTGTATACATCCTCTCGCCTCGCGGGGGAGGCTGGCTTCAAAGTTGGTACGAGCTTCATGCATTCACGCGCGAGAATGCATGACCGTAGTCACACCTACCGGCGGCAGCGGAGGTCGACGAGGAAGCGACCGAGGAGCGATGAGAGGCCGAAACGAGGCTGGGGGAGTGGCAGGGCGTGCTTATGTTGGACCCACCTCCGTATCCTTTCGCGTCGGTGGCCGCCGGTGAGGCTTCCGGGTCGGAGGTGCCTGCGGCCTCTGCCAGCATTTTCTCGAGGACATCCATGATCATTTTTCGGCTGGCGAGACCTCGGGGAACTTGGCAACTGGCATGACGACGATGAGGTCGGATCGCAGAAGCCAACGTGCGCTAAATGATCGCGGTTTCTTGCGTGCGTCTCGTCTCGAGGCTTAGCCTCAACTCGCGGTGAGAGGCTTGAACCATTTGCTTTTGAGGCAGCAAGAAAAGGCAGAGAGAAATCCCCGGCGCTCCCTCAACCATGCCGAATGAAAGCCAAACTTCTCTGGAGCCTCCAACCGAGCTCGCCTGATCTGACGTCAAAATGACGTCATTCCAGATCGCGCGCTCGCCCCCCCAAAACGGTTAATCTAGCGCCAGAGCAGCGGCGGGAAAATTCGAAATTGGCATCGACGCCTTGGAGCGATCAGCTGGTAGTGGCTTCTTTTTGACGTTTGGAAGAAGACGCCGAGTTGCGCCAGGCCGAAGTTGAGCTGTGGCGAAGCGCAGGATCGTGGCCAACGGCGGTGCACGCGGGCAGCTTCGGGGAAGTTCTCGCGCTACGTAAGGCATGCATGTCATGCAGCAACGCACGGGCCCAATATGGACATGGAAAAGGCGATTGTCCATCGCGAGGGCCGTGCCATCGGCGAAAAAAACCTCCGCGGCCTCGCAAGAAGGGTAAATGAGCGAAGCGAGGCGAAAACGAGGCGAATGGAGGCCGTTTAGGGGTGAAACGAGCGAAAATGGGGGCCGCGTGTTCTTGGTCGCGCGGCGCCTAATAACGGTTCGGTCTTGATGGTGCACACCTGGATCGAGGGAGACCACATCTGCACGTCTCACACCCGGAACACCAACAAGAAAAGGCGCGAATGTGGCCTTGACACCTTTCGCCATAAAGGCCGCGTCATCGCAGCCTTTCTTGACTTTTTCCAGGATGCGATGATATACTTTTCCCGCTGATTGCGCCGAATGTAAACAGATAGTGCAGCGGATCGAATGTCTGATTTCTCATGCAGCGACAAACGATTCCATTTTGCATTTGCAGCTACGTAGCATTTTGCCATTCTCTTTGAGGCTTCAATTGCTCGTAATTATTGAGTATTTTTCCACTGTTTAGGATGACGCGCGCTTCCACATATACCCCATCTATTTTTACCACCTTCAATCACTGGAAATTATCATTTTTAAATCAAATTGAGTGGCATTTAAAATAGAAACTTCATGCATACCGTCAGTGTTGCTTTGTTCTTTAAAACCTCTGAAAGTCAGCCTGCGATAGCAATTTACGGGAATTAGCGCAATCATGATGCTTTTTTTCCAGCTCGCCACAAGACCAAATCGAGAAGACCTTCATTACATGTCTCCATGACGACCCCCTTTCAGCATATAGCCAACATACGGATACTTTTAGCCTCTCCAAGAATGAATCCTTGCTAAGCCGGCATTTAAATGGGAATCTTAATTTAGCGGCTATTATAGTACCAGCAAATTAGACCGAGTCAAGTGCGTAAAATAGCGCCACATTAACAAATAGCACTCGCAGCAAAAATATTTTACTGCTACTTACCGACGTTACTGTGAATGTAGCTAAAATATTCTTTGAAGCTGACGCTAATCGACGGTAGTCCCATGGTTGGTCACGAGCAAGGGTCGACCTCAACCTCGGAGGTCATTTAGCAACGAGGTCACACTTTGGGGAGAATCCACTATAACAGTCAAGATGAGGTCATCACTCGCATCTCAACGCACACCTGTGCACTCACTCGCTCAAAAGGGCGCAAATTTGGGCCTCAGAGGCCGCACTGGTTCACTATGGCTCGAGGTCAGCGTTGCTGAGGCCAACACTTGAGGTCTTTCATCGACCATATGTTTTTGTGCGTGTGAAATCGTGGGTGTCAAGTTATTTCTTCTACGTCGACGTCCGATCCCGGCCAGTTACACACGTGCACTCCAAATTTTGAGCTCAAGTCTTCACAGGTGCACCCACCGCAACCATTTGCACATCTGGGAACACAAAAGCCAAACCAGACCAAACACGATGGCCTTAAAGGCCCTCTGCGCGCTCACAATCGAGGCCTCTGGTGAAAAAATATTGGTCGCGTCGGAAAGGTTGCGCGTAAGCGGGTCAAAGGGTTGCGCGAACCTCCCCTCGGTTTTACGGGTAATCAGGTCACGATGATGATGTCATTGTTTGTTAAATACCACGCAAATAGCATGGTATTTTTGGGCAATCGTCTGCAAAGGCAAATGGAAGTTGTAGAGAAATTCAGAGGTTTTGTTCCACGTCATGGCGAGATTCGAGAAGTTGACGCTTGGTGATGGAATAAATTATAAATTGAATCGCACTTGGGAAATTGGAGCCGATCAGCAAGTTTTTGAGATGCGAAATGAATGGATGAAATTTCAGTAGGAGCCTTGACCAATTATCTGGATATTCTGCCGCAGTATCTTCCGGCAAACAAAGACCAGCGGAAAGAAGGCATTAAGTTTCTAGCTGTAATATGCCCCTAAACTCTTTATCAGGAACAATCAAAGGAGATGGAAAGTGCAACAGGGCTTTCATAGCCCATTTTTAATCAATGATTGATTTCTTCGAAGAGCCAAGCAGCACTTGGACCCTAGGGAGCAGAGTGATCGTAAAATAAACCAGATCATCCCAGCATTGAATCACTTTGAGGGATCGAAGTAAAGTTTATAAATAGTACACAATCGGATTAGATTGATTTCGTTACGATTAGCTTCAGAATTTTTGGAGGGTGGTGAATGAGCAGAACATCTATTAGCAGATGGCAAGCAATTCAATTATTTTATGAAGTTGAGAGGTGCTTTTATATGTGTCTAAAAAGAAGATAACTGAATTTATTATGGGAAGTTGCAGTTGTGATGAGAATAGCTTAAAATACTCCAAACTCAAGTTAAAACTTTCAGCAGTTAACCCCAATTTTTTCCAGAGATTTATCAAAAGAACGTTTTGGAAATGCTCACCGCAGTTTTTAAATCAATGAAAATTGATTAATTTAAAAAGCTTCATTACCGATAAGTACCTCCATCCCCTCTAGTTGGAAATTTGTAATTTTTATTTTAGTACATGAGAGCTAAAGAAGTACTTTCGCCGCTAAATAAGAAAAAAAGTTATAACCAATCTCAATTAAGAGTGGCCACTTCAGCATCATGCATGAATTCTTAAATAATTTAGCCTAAAAGTCCCTTTAATGACGCTTGTGGCCGTGAGCCAGAGCAAATGTTAATTTGATTAACCTATTCGTTTAAAACCGATTCAGGCGAGATTATTTTTTTGAAAAATGGAAACTTACGTATTTCTACAGAAAGGACAAATTGTGTCGTTCATGAATGAACAATTTAATTTACATTAATCTAAAAATGCCTCACGGTGTTCTCAGGCAGCGCTTATTATGAGGCCACTCCTGGATCTTAGGATGCTTACAAGTGCCGAGAATAATAGTTCCCTATCCCCTCAGCAAAAGTTAGGCCCCAAGAAAAATCCCTGAGAGGTCGGGAAATATTTGAGAACCGAGCTACTATTTTTCATCCGAGTGTAACGAGCAGAGCAGCTTTGGCCTGGCTGTTTTTATTGAAGTCGCCACTAATTTGCAAGAAAAGCCACAATTCTTCTTAGAACGAATTATACAAAGCTGGTAGCGAACACTCAAAATGACAACAAAACAAACGCAGCCCTTTAACGTTATCTAGAAGATCAAAATAAACAGGATGTGGTGAGTAAGATTAGCTTTTTACGATTTATGCTCAACTATGACGAAAAGTCTTGAGAAAAGCTTGCCAGGATCTGAAAAGCCAAAGCCAAAAGCTAAAGTCATGGCTAAAGAAATGGCAAGTTATCAAGAAATTCTTTTAAAAACCATAAACATTCCTTGATGCAATCAAACCTAAAATAGACGGAGCTGACAACAAAGAAAGCTTTTCATCTTGTGACGCAATGACTTCCTTCGATACGCAAAGCTACCGAGTGTCCATTTTTTCATCTACACACTCTATCAAAAAGCTTTTAATTCTTGGTTCATTGCAATAGATTTTAGGAAGTTTAAAATGCCAATTATAATTTCCACTTGTCGAGGAACTCATATCTGCTTTCAAAAAGTGGCTTCGTAAACTCATGCTACTCATTTTGGCTATAATAAAGCACTAAAAAATTCATGAGGTGGGGTCAAATAACTTTCGGGTCAATTTACCATTCTCAATGAATATCAGCTGTTAATTAGCCAGATCTCGAGTTTGCTTCCGAAGAATGTATGAGTGGAAGCCCACGGAAGAAACGCGTGTCTCATCGGAATAATGAAACGTGATACAAGCCAATTGAATTGAGTGACCAATTCCACGATCAAATGACCAAGTGATGTCACTGCAATATTCATGAACTCTAACAATCATCAGCAAGATTATTGCAACTTGATGATGTCTTTCCCAGTTCTCCATCAGATATAGCAGTCCTTACTGCGTTTCTAGATAATCGAAGTTTTATATCAGATTTGCGTCACTAGAGCCAGATTCAAGACCGTTGTCACAACTACCAATTCATAAGGTATAGCATACAGGAGCACGTGAGTACTACTGTTATGTATACTCTCACATTCTCCAATCACACCAAAGACTTTCTTATTTTTTATCGTCTTTATTAAGTGAGATATCAATCCTATGGGAAGTGTATTGTCATTCATTTTTCACCATTTATTGTACTTTTTAAATCAAATCAATCTACTTAATTTCAGGGCCGTCTAGTATGTCAATTCAAGACGAAAATTTCGGATTGTTATCTCTCACCCTATCATTAGAGCCATCGTCATTTGTGCTAGGGCGCTAATGCAGCCTTCTTCATAAGAAAGGCGGAATAATAGTTCCCTACCCCCTCAGCAAAAGTTAGGCCCCAAGAAAAATCCCTGAGAGGTCGGGAAAGACTTGAGAACCGAGCTACTATTTTTCATCCGAGCGTAGCGAGGAAATGAAAAATGTGCGAGGTTCTCAAGTCTTTCCCGGCCGATCAGGGATTTTTCGCAGGGCCTAACTTTTGCTGAGGGTGGTAGGGATTCATTTTTCTCTACCAATAAACGCAAATCCTTGGTAGCTTGAAATTCCAAGATTATCGCGACCTAAAAATTCGATCCACTACTATGCAAGTCAGTGTGACGTCAGAAAGATGTTTAGTAGTGATGGAACGAATTTTCAAAATCCGAGTTACATTTTAGCGAGAATTAATGCATTAGAAAACTATCATACAAGATGATAACAGTCAAGAGCCATTCACAAGTTGGTTTGCAAAAATATTAGCATATTTAGCCATATTTGATTATTAAGCAGTTTGGCCAAATTTTCCTTTTCTCGTTCCATCACTAATATTCAGGCATTCAGCAATTAATGCAGCTCGCAGACGCTAAGAAAACTAATGATCTTTAGCCTCTTTGCAAATTTTGGAGGAAATATTTGACAATTTGGCTTGATTTTGCACCTTTTCTTATTGGTTGACGGCCGTAAGCAAACAATTTTACAAACTTTTTTTAGTTTAGTAGCGAATTGGCCGGGTGACACTTTTTTTTTCCCGGGAAAAAATAATCCCTGGTGCGAGAAAAAGCTGAGAAGTATTTGGAAATTGAAAGCCTACCTGGGATTTGCGGTTACTGGTAGAGAAAATTCAAATCCAAATTAATGCGCCATTTTTTAGTGCGTACATGGGGGGAATTTGCTAGCCAGGTTTCCTAGATTGAGACGTTACATGAGAATTAATTATTATCTTTAATTATTTTCAGTTTCGGGGGATCTTTAAGAATCATCGAGAAATGCTCCGATAAAATGGGCAACATATACCTAAAACTAACGAAAGTATGTCGATTTTTTGCTCAGAGTTTACAAACAACGAGTTTGAATGGTTTTTGTAAGCTTCGGTTTGTCATTTTTTTTGTGGTCCTCTAACATTAAAAATCTGAAATTAACATAGATGCTTTGACCTCAAATGTGGCGCAGCGTGTGGTCAAATATCGAAAATAAACGTTCATGACCAATTTGAGGCTTATTTTGAGCTGTTTCTATAACTGAAGTCCAGATTTGGAGAAAATGTAAGTAGACTCATGTTAGGCAATTGTTTGACGTAAGTCAAATGCGGCTAGGCTTTTAAAAGTATGGAGCAGTTATGATAGGCAAAATTATCAAACATATGTACTTTGAGGACTTAATGAATGGCATCTACATAGCTATGTAAGTTTAACTTCATTACACTATTACGCATTCGAAATAAGATGCACTTTGCTCGATCAAACAAAAGAATGAGATTTTTGACTAAATGTCAGGTTCATCGTGCAACGTTCTAAAACCTTGATACAATAATTAGGCTTTCCATTACTTAAAAATAGCTTAAGCCACGGCCAATATTGGATAGAAATACAATGATGGTGATGATAAATGAAACAGTATGTCCATCACCAATAAGCCTGGCATGAACCAATTCTAGGTCAAGCTTTGCACTCATGTTTTACTAAACCAGACCGATAAATCATCAGCGCCAAGCAACTTTATTACTTGAAAATGTAATTTTTGGATACAAGTTAGATAAATCATTTCTTTCCGAATTGTTGGCCAATGCCAGCTCCGATCAAGCCAGCTCCAAGGGCTGTGGCACCGATCACAACAGCAGTCCTTGCTAAAGGAAAGCATGGAGTAGGGGAAAATGGGCCGCAATTGGTAGTTCTGGATCTTCCGCCATAACGCCCATAGCCTCGGTGAGCAGATCTTGGAACTCGGTCGATGACTGCCATCGAAGTAGTATGTGACACTAGGCCAGTCATAAACAAAAACAGCAGAACCTAAAAAGCGCAGTTTTATTTTATTTTGCTTTTCTCAAACTAAATGGCAACTTACAATTGATGCAGTATTCATGGTTGGGAAGCAATCAAATGAATGAGCTAAAAAACCTATATAACATTTGACGAATGAGTGATTTGGAGGAATGTCTCTGCACATTTTTAAGTTGAATGTAGCATGAATTGGTTTTTTAAGCAAGTTCAATTTGCGTAGATGCTTTGGTTATTACTTAGCCTCGATTCAATTTCACCAGCCAAATCGAGGCTGCTCGTAGGTGCACATTATGGTCCGCATGAAATATAATGAATTAGCGTAACTTTTGACATACACATCTTCTACAACACCCAGAATGAAACAATGTGTGCGATTTTTTCGGCCTTACCTGGCAGATACCTATGCACACATTCCTATCATTTCAGTTTTTTCTCTTCTACGCCGTGCAATGTTTTTTAATCATTTAATCGATTAATAAGTAACCAAGTATGCTTTGCGCATTCTACTAGATTTGCAGGGTTTATTTGGATTTGACTGCAATTTTAGGCTCCACGAATGAATATAATATGAAAAAATTAATTTTTTATTACCTTGGATAAATCTGAAAATATCATAGCATATTTAGATCCTTTGTTCCTGGATTTCAAGGAAAAACTTACTATTTCGGCGTTCCAGAGCAAAAATAAAGTCTCAGAAAATACCATGGTCGTCTTCGTAGATGAGAGTTTCATTTTTCGGTTTTTTGCTGGCTTCTGTTCATTTAGAACTTATTATTTTGGAAAATTGGTTATAAGAAGATGGCTACGAACAGGCTTTTAAAGAAATTACTAAAGATGGAAGTTTTTCAGCGTCATGCTGTTAGGTTTGCTACTTCCAGAAGTTCGAGAAAGAAAATAGACCTTTAAATAATGTTAAGTATAAAAATATAAAAACAGTTAGCTAAAAGAAGTTATTTTTTAGATTTTATACAGTCTCACGTACAAATGTACAATTATTGCTTCTGTTCAATTATGAAAAAGCATCAAAGGTTTAGTGATTCAAATAAAAACTTTGCGTTTATGCGAGCATCCGAATTCGGCTTCATATTGAAGAAAACATCTGAGTGTAAAAGTTAGCTTTTGTAGGCATCGCTTTTAATTTAGGGTTGGAAATTTTCAACCTTATTTTTTAAGCAGTAGGTAAATGTTTAAAATGCTCTGGTCACATACATAAAACTTGCATTGATCATTTCCATTCCTTTTCCTTTTTTCGCTTGGGAAACACTCCATTTTGGCCTTAGAAATAAATTAAGAGTCATGAGGTCCTCGTCATTTTAACAATTGTTTAGAAGAGTCGCCAATTTTTTCACCAGGCTACTAAAGTTGGTTTGATTTTTGAAGCTGATAGATTTATTACAATTCATACGTAGGTGTCCACGAATTTTTTTTTGCTTGATTGTTTGGATATTCCGTTTGCATCGCATAAAAACGAAGTTTTCTAGCATCAGATTCTTTTTCTCTTTCATGGCCATGCATGGGTGCCATAACTGTTCGAAAAACAAATGTGCCCTTGGACATGAGGTGTCAGAGTTCTTAATGGTTTTATTGCTTTAAGTTTTTCGTCGCTGCACAGAACTAAGATGTGTTGTCGTCAACGGAAAACACATGTGGAACGTCGCGTTGATGCTGGAATCAGCGGCGATTTGCGGGTTGATGCCCCGTTTGAAGACGTGACCGCGGCAACAAAATGCGCTCATATTGCCTATACACGCAGCTAACCTACGAAGCTGGACCTATTCGGAAAAGCTGCGCTAGTTCGGCTGAATTTCTTCCCGTGTGAGAAACTGAATGTGAGCGAGAAATACTTTTCGCAAATCTGTGCCAAATATGATGATGGGGAGCAAGAGGAAAACCTCCATTTTGGCCCTGCTTCTAGTTGCTGCTCACTGTGCTTGCGCAAGTAATGAAAACGAAAAGGGTAAGCATTTTTCACCAAATCAATTCCAACTGATTTATCAAATCCCTTTACGTAACAAACTATCTCTGCATGCGACAGGTGGAGCGGCTGCATTTTACACATGAAAGTTTCGAAATATGTATTATAGTATAATGGCAGCATATGCCGAAAAGTTAATCAAAATTGGGCTATGGCTTTTAGTAGTAGCCTAGCAATAGATATGCTGCAACGTTGGCTCGCATCCGCGTGATTAATTTGCTGTAAATGGCTTCTCATTTGTTTTGTGCACCTATCCGAAAAAATCAATCGGTTGATGAAGATGAACATGTGGCGCGCCAAAGATTTTGGAAAGCTTGGAAAACGATATCCGAACTGCTTAGCAGACCGACAGAGAGACTGACAAAATTACCTCCAACCAACTTGTCCAGATGTGATCGTATAGTATATCGGAGTTGATTGGGGAAAAAATTCAGCCATAAATAAGAGGGCAGATTTCAACACATTTTGCATCTGCGATGAGTAAAACATGAGCGGAAATGATTTACAGCGCGCAGTCTCAAGACCGAACGGGAAGTCAAAGAAAGTCACGCGCTTTTCTGCGTCCATTAACCCCCACCCCCCGACTCTTCTTTTCAATCGACTTCAAGAGGCAAAGGGTCCAATTTGTCATATAAATAGCTCATTTTTTACGTCAGCGCAGAGAAGAGAGTAGCAGCACACAATAGAAAGTCTGGCTGCACCAGATTCGCTGCCGAAATAATAAACACGATCATCTTTGCTCTCATCAAGATGAAGACATGGAAGGCTCGTGACAAGTGCATCTTTTTACCAACAGGGTGGCCGGATTTCGCCCCAATAAAGCTCCAATCCCCGTTTTTTCTGGCTCAGTAAAAAACCTCGAAATGGGCACTGCTATCAGCAAAAAGGCAGGAGGGGATAAAAAGCTGACTACTTTCGGCTAATGGTGACGAGCCAGTTAGTGCGTTTTTTCTCTCTTTTATTGAAATTAAGATTGTTGGAGAAGTTGTCCAGAGGAGATTGTGTGGCTCTACAATTACGGAGAAAATCCTTGAACTTTAGTGACTTTTGAGTCATGTTTCACTCTGATATAACTTTTGTCGTTTTCGAGTGAACATGCAGTTTTTTAGCATCTTCTGCTTTACTAGTTAGTAACGTGTCAATCCGGCTGCAAAAAAAAAAATCATGACACACCCTGTGGTTTATTTTCGATGGCATGAGCTCTCGCTGAGCCCAAGGCAGCAATTTGCCCTTCTTTATTTTCGTCAGGTCTGGCAAAATTTTCAGTTTCCTACCCCATCAAGGCTCATGTTTTTGCGGCCCATGGCGAAAAACAATGAACTATTATGGGAACATTTTCAGAGACGTTTCCCGACCTTTCTCTTGAATAGTCTTGATTTCCCGCTTATGACAGCTTTCGAAGGGGAAAGATTGAATGCAAAATTGCTAGAAATGAGGTCGAGTCCGTTCTGATTAGTGATATCTCAAATTGACATTTCTGCTCGTAACTGAGCCAAGAACGGGTAATCGGAAGATTAGGCCCCTTTAAAGGTGCCATATCTGGTAGCGCGGATCTGTTTACTGAGTTTAACTCAACCAAAAGAAAACAAAGCAGCTGAAACGTTCGACTCTCCTGGAATCTGGATCGTTGCAAGTAAGCCAGAATTAATTCGTTGTCCCCAACTTTTTGCGAATGGGCAACGCTAAGGTTTTTGCTGCTGAGGGGCTCATTCAAAAAAACAACAAATTCCACCACTTGTAACTCGTTCTCATTAGTGGTGACTGATGACCACCAAATGATATTTGTCCATGCAAAATTGAGCCTTCAGCAATACAAATGCTACGACGACCTCCCGCGTCAATTCATTAGAAAATGGAAAACAAATGTTGTTTTTCTCCCACCAATTATCGAAAGATCATCCGAAAATTTTTATGACTTTTTGATAGCAGTCTCAATCCCCCATTTATTTAGCACTTCAGTGCCAAATCCTCGATCCGGTTTTTCTAATGTGCAGCAGTTTTATGCTCTTATAGCTTCATTTAAACTGACACTGATAGCTCCATGGAACTGCAACTTCAGCTACCAAGCACAAAAACGTTTGATCAACGCGTTAGATCTCTAAACTTACATCAGCTTTATTTGTTTTGACTTGAGCTCTCTCTTCCTTCAGAGTATTTTTGGAGCTCTCGAGAACCTTTTATTTATACCATGACCAAAATTACCCGAGCTCATGTTATGAATATGATCCCTGCCTGAAAACTTTAGCTGATATAAATATCATCATATTTATCAGGATTTCAAACCGATCTCATTCGAAAAACTTTATGTAGCATTTACTTAGTTAGCAGCCCTACAAAGGCATCATCGTTTTTACACTCATTTGTTACACGGGGTACATTGTGGTTGAGGATCACTATAAATTAATGTTTCAAAGCCGAATTCCCAGCTTATTAGCTGCAGGAATTTTAAGCCTCATTTTTTTCTATATTAAATTAATGGCAGCTCCTAGTCTTGAAAGGGATAGTTTTCAAAGCCTGATTACTGCAGAAATTACTGCAAAAAATCTTTGTCATCCTTTGCAAAATGACATGATACTCTCATTTCCTGCTATTCAACTTGCTCCACATGCAAACAAAAAATGAAGCACAGTCCTAAAAATCCCATTACACCACTCTTTTCAATTTAGCAGATAGCTTCTGCAGAGCTTTTGAAGAAAAATGTTCACTCGTGCCTATCATGAGGCGTGAACATTACTGCTTGAGAAATAGTGACAAATGAGGAAAAAAGAGTGACATCTGCACACGAATTTTTTTCATCCCCAAAGCACATTATTGCCATCACTTTCGACTTCCCTTGAACTTTTGAGAATCTTGTCAGATAAAATCTCCTCCTCTCGCACTGATTGATAAACCTGCTGAATTTGGGATTTCAAATGGACTATTGCTGGGGAGGTTTTCGCTTGATTGGCCTCTTTTTTGATAGGCCAACAAATGTCACATTAGGCAAAATCTTATGTTCGATTTTTCTCTTGGTGTGGTAGTTAAGAATATTTGAATGACTGACCCCGTTTGCATAATTTGCTGCTATTTCTGTAAAAGCTGCATGCAGCCAAGTGAAGGAGTAGTACTCCGTTTTACCCAAAAATGCTATCTTAGTGCTAGGTAGTGTTACTTTTTTCCACTAAGTCTAGCGTTCCTGCTGTAATTGACACATTCTTTTGTTAAAAGCCACCACAGAAATTCATTTTAACTTATCAAATTCAGCCTTAAGGGCTGTGTGATTGGAGAAAAGAAGAGTTTAACAGGAACACGAGTGACAGCAGGCAGATTAGAATCTAATAAGAGCGATAAAAAACGTTTCGAACATCTGACAAATGGACATTTGAGAAAAACTGGGACTGAAAAGCCCACTTTTTCAATTATGAGAGAATGGAAGCTTTTAAGCTGAAGGAAGTTCAACTTAATTGATAGTAGCATCCTTGCATAGACGAAGCCACGTAAAAAATATAATGAGTCTAACAGCGAAGAAATAATGCACGAAATGCTCATTTTACAACGCGGTAATTTGAACAAAAACCGCGCGCAAATACATTTCCTGCGCAAAATATTCTTGGGAAAATTAAGTGATTTTTGGAGCAACATGGGCTCAGCATGTTACCGAATGTGTGCATCATGGTCAAAATGGTGTCGAATTTCTTGGCTAAAAACAGCTGCAAAATGCCAGACTAATAAATTTGGCAGAGATCAAGATCCCAGGGGGAGAAATAGGGAGGTGCATGGCTCACTGTGGGGAAAAGCAGCGGTAGATTTTTGGGATTGTGCATTTATGCACCCAATATCGACTTCAATATCACACACACTTCGTGTGACAAATTGTAGACCTATTTTCGAATTCAGTGCTTGCACAGCCAGGGGTCCAGATTGTTGTGACTTGTGAGAGATGACCACAACATAGTACATAAAAGGACATTGGAAATAACAGAAATGGCTGGAGTTCATTTTTATCTTGTGGAAATATTGGATATGCATTGCTGCAGTCGTTCTCTTTCATCTATCTTGTACACGCCAACCTGACACGTTTTACACTAGCTGTGTGGCATCAAGAAGCCATTTTGTATTCATAAGATGCTGAAAAAAGATTATTACGCACAAAGGGAAGTGTCAGATTTAACACTAAGTTGACCAAATGTCCAGAATCCACTTTTTTGAGGCGACTAGACAACAAATGTTTGCTATTAAATTCAAGCCTTTTTTGTGGCCTGTCTAAAACATCAAGCATGGATAATCCTGAGATTTTCACTGTTTAGGAGATGAAGAAAAAATTAAGTAGGATTAGGCAGGCATTTCTCTTCCAACTTTACGTAGTTTTACCATTTGAAATTTGAATCTAGTCGAAGCAGGACCTTCTCAATCTATGGATCTTGTCACAACAAAGGATTAACCGCTTAACTGACATGCTTGAAATTCTACAAAAATGCCTCGTTGCTCGATAATCATATGAACTGCGAGTCATAAATGAACGCGGGTTGTAATGTCAAAGTCTACCTCTTTTCTTCTTAGTTTTGGTGGTGCAGCGAACACTCTAAAGTTTGGGTCACGCAAACTCCTCATAATAAATATGTGCATTTTATCTGGAGAAGAGAGTGGGTTTTTGAAAAGAACTGAAAATGCACTTTATTACTGCAGCTGCAGTTCTTTATTTGCGATAAGCCAAAGCTAAGAACTTTAATCAAAAACTCTACATTCATTTATGTATAAATCAGGGCATTTCTCATACGAAATTCTCATCCCCCAACCTCAATGGAAGGTCGACCTTGGGGAGAAAAGTAATCAAAGCGTGACACTTCTGTGCTAGTAGCTGGAAAGGTATATCTGCCATACCGCAAATCCACCTAAACGCAGTCCACCTATTCGCAGTCCACCTAAACGCAGTCCATCTAAACGCAGTCCACCTAAACGCAGTCAACAGCAATACACAGACATAATTATTTCACAATATTTGTGAACAAAACAAATGAGTGATATTAATTAAAATCATTAAAATTAATAAAATTCAGCTATCAAAGTTAATTGACTTCATAAGAAATTGGTTTCTTTGAGTAAGTTTATTGCTCAGTCAAATAGAGTTTGAGCTTGAATATTTCTGGTTCTGAGCATTTGAGAGTCTTGCAGATTAGTTTTTAGGCAACAAACTCTTTCAATTGGTTATAACTAACCAAATATGAGCTCATCTGAAAAAGCCTGCTATGTTTTCTGCCTACTCAGTACAAGTATCTAAGTTTGAGTAATTAAAGATTTTTCTGCATACTCATACTCTGTACTCATATTAAAAAGCTTGGAATGTTTAATAACTATGCGTTGACTGCGTTTAAGTGGACTGCTTTTAGGTGGACTGCGTAAAAGCAGATTTGCGTAAAAGTGGATTGCGTTTAGGTGGATTTGCGGTTAGGTAGTACATTCGCTGGAAAATCTCCGCCTTTTGAGAGTGTTCAAAGATGTCAACGGGGATAAAGAGGGAAATCTGACTAGCTTTGTCTCCTCCCCTTTGCTCTTTGCCCTGATGATTCTGCAGGGCCGAATTTCTCGCTAAATGGGGGTTGTTTAGCATTCGCGTGCAAATATGGCCCACATTTTTAGGCCCCCGAGGGACTTTCTTTACTTAACTCACCAAGACAAGTTGGCCTAAATACTTCAAGTGCTTTCAACAAGCGGTAAATTTGTCCGTTGTTGCGAAAATGTTGCCTGATGTTTTTCCAGGCTCGTGGAAGGTCTCGCAGCATAATTTGGGTCTGTCATGCATCATTTTATTCACACCTCACTTCCCATCGCTCACACGAGATCCAAACCAAAAACTTGTTCTCCGAGACCATTTTAGAACCAAAAATCTTAAGAGATAGGTGAAAACTTTTATAATTTAATTACAACTTCCTTCAGCAATGCAGTCGTGATATTTTCTTTAAATATATATAGCAGTTCCATATAGGTGATAGATGTTTTATAGTTTTGAAGCCAAGTTGGCTATTAATGAAAGGGGAGAGCAAAGAACACAAACTGTTTTGTCAAGCCCATGGAGATTGTTTTGAATTCTGCATTCTCAATGAATTATGAGCTTGAAAGGAATGATAAGGAAAAAGTTTTTAAACTAAATTCCCTGATTTATTTCATGGAATAATTATTCTAGCTAAAAATCTCCTCAAATGGACTTTAAGACAGCCAAAAGCTATCAATCCGGTGAAGCAAAAAGGGTGGTAAATTTGGGTGCCCGAGATGGAAAGATAAGCCCAGCCTGTCAATTTAAAATGAAGAGTTCCTTCAGAAATGAAAATTTGATTGGATAATTGATTGAGTTTTTTTTGTAACCGGTTCTGTTTTTTGAAATCCCACGGCCATGTTTTTAGAGCTGCTTAATGGCCACAAAAAGTGGACGAAAAAGTGCTTTGAGATGGGAAGTACGGTCTTCGATGCAGAGCTGATTTATTGAAGAGTCTTCAGCCAAACTGAAAAGACTCGAAAGTTTTCAAGAAAGCTTTTGTTTTTACTCATTCTATTGGAATTCCACTCTTGCAGAAATAAAGAGCCGAAGAATGCACAAGCATGTCAGCTACAGAACTCATTGGAACCCCAACATGGTATGCACTACCTATTTGACATAATGCGCAAAACGGGTTGCTATAATTGAATTGCAGTTGCCTAGCTCATGGAGAATGTACTCTCAGAATTAAATCGTAGGAGTGAACTTGATGGCAATTTTCTCGTTTATTTTTGCCCTGCTTCGTTGTCAGCAAATGAGCAAGAATGCAAGGTATTTCTTGAGCTGCTCTCAAGTACTCAATACATTTTCCAGTAAGGGGTTTTATGAGGCCACAAAAGCACTGCTCGCAAACATAAGTAGGAAATCACAATTTGGTGTCTGGGGAATGTTGAAAGATAGCTTTTGAGCTCTTGTTCAAATGTTCAGCATAACTCAAGAAAGCCCAAATTTTCAACCAAGACGAATTGTTCAACAGGAAGCAAGGGAAACAGCTGCTGTGAGAAAAACATGCTATCGGCTGCACTGTTACAAGCTACAGTACCAGCCCCAAGAGTGAAATGAAATTAATGCATGTTCCACATTTAGGAGAGATTCCTTTTTTGTTTACATTGCAATTCCGAAGGATGCAGGAAGTAATTCATTTCGGAGATCAAAGCTCTGTTGCTTCTGATTTATCTGCACTAAGTAAATACAGATAACATTTAAAACATTTTTAGCTCGCATGGCAACTTTTAAAAGCTCAGCGCCTAAACAAAAGTTTTTAAGTGGAGTCTTTGTACACTCTTTTGAAAAAAGGTGGCAGGCCTTATATATTGCAATTATCACTCTTTGGAAAGCACCTTATCTGAAGTGAAAGCTGCACCTCCTCACTCTTGTGGCCCATAAATTCCACCCTACTTGATTATGAAAACTACTTCCCAGGTCTCTGATTTCTGTTTACAAAGGGTCTGTCTTTCCTCCCCCTGAGGTGACATTCTATCTGCTTGAACCCACTCTCTGCTGTTGCTCCGTGCTGCACCTACCTTTCAGACATTTTTTGTCTGACGTACGTACGCTGTATATTAGCTGTGGCTGTCAGCGTTGGCATCATCAGGTGTTGAGTTACTAATCTGCTAATGTTTACCAATAAAAACTACTAAATCCTTCCAAAACTTTGCAAATGCCGTTTTAGGCAAGACATATGTATTGGGAGCAAATAGACCATAAATTACTTTTTATGTACAAACAAAAGAATTATTGACTGTCTGAAATTACTTGTGTGCTGCTGCTGCTTTTGTGTCATTAGTTCAGCTATTGGGGGCTATTTTGCCACACACTGAGGTGGAAATAGCGGATTTTGGGCGAGAAATTGGCGCTGATCATAAAGTGCTCGCGAGGATAAGCTGGTTTTTCTGGGCTTTTACTGCACCATTCTTTGGCACCGCACCGGCGAAGAATCTATCTGCAATGCTGCTTCGGTGATTTAGATCAGGACAAAAGTAATCTGCTAAATAGGAATGGTCATCAGCTGGGGGAGCTGTTGCTTCGCCAACCGTGGCTAATACAGAGCAATATGGCGGCGAGTCTCAGCAAAGCTGGCCCCAGTTCTGATGGCAAATGTTTTCTCAGCTCTTAATGATTCTTCCCGTCATCATTACGTCAAGATCAGCTTTCAGATTTATCTCTATGCGATGAGCACTATTTCCGGAGTCAAAACACGGTTTTTGGGGGCCTGAATTTCCCAAACAAGTATCTTTTTCGGTCCACCTGTTCCACAAGTCTCCCATCATAAAGTTCACGGTGAAGAATTACATATATTTTCTGGAGAAGAAAGGAGGAAAACTTTTTCCCTTCTTCGACAATAGCATTTCTTCTCTTGAAGACATGTCGGTCTTGGGTACAATTGGAGCAGCACAGTGATTCAATTTTTAGACGGAAAACTGCAATGAAAACAGGTTGCATTCAGAGGATTTGACATTTAAAAGTCTCCTTTGATCTCCAGAGTGTCATAGTTGTCGAGACACAGTGCATAAATTGGATTGGAGTGCATCATCCCTTCAGCAGGCTAGTTTAGTCTACGTTGTGTCTAGAAAGTGGCGGATTTTATGATCATTGCATTCTCATAATGCCATGACAAAAAACATGGCCTTGTTGAGAAAATGCAGATATTTATTTTTTCTGTAATTAGAGTGGTAGCAAGGTTGCATGTCTCATCGACCGTAGTCCTTGGTGTGGATGATCTTTCAGAGTGTATTAGATGGGCGTGAGTATACCAGCATATTATGAGAAAAAAGTAATTTGATGGCACGTTCATACGCGGGACTTGCTTTCCTGCAAGGCAATTGAAAACTTGCCTCTACTTGGAGAGGTGAAGTCAAGCTGAAAATCTGTATTAGATAAAAAGATCATTTTTGGGGGGCTTTTTCCGCCAAAAGTTATCTCAACAAGGGAAAAGTTTTTGTCTGTCAGTCTTACTTGGTATTATCTATCTACCTACTGTGTAAACTCGCGTACTTTTCAGCGTGAAAAAGTTTTATCTACCAAGTCGTGTAATAGAGTGTGATGGTAGTCTAGACTAAAGATGAACGCCTACGCGCGGGAGGAAAAAATGGAAAATCCAGAAAATCGACTTGTTGACTGACGTGACATTTTGTGATTGTTATCTTCCCCGCTGCAGCGAATAGACAGATTAACGATCATGGTGGCTAAAGTGACTCTCTTTCTATATTGCAGGCACTTGCATTCAACCAGTCGTGGAAAATGGCCTCGTTACCCCCGTAACGGAATCGGGGGCCGTCTTCGTGGCCAACGTAACGTGCCACGCTGACTACGTGCGGGTGGGAAAGCCATTGATTAAGTGCGTCAATGGAATTTGGAGCTCAGCTACGCCAGTGTGCACGAGTAAGGCTATTTTTTGGTCGGATAAAAAGTGCAGGACCATGAAAAATGCGACATTTACGACCTGCATATAGCACAATAACGGCGAATTAGTCCCATTCGACACTGATTTCCCTTGGGACCTTGCTTTTATTATGAACGGTGGTCTTGATTTTTTTCTCCTCCAGAAATGGGAAGTTGCGAGGTCAGGGATCTTCCGGACGTGAAAAACGCGAGACGAACCCTGGTCAGCCCTTACCGTGGCTCGGTGGTCAAGTATAAATGCCGAAATCCATTTCATCTGCTTGGAGACCACGTTTACCATTGCTTGGACCACAAGAAATGGAGCCTCAGAGAGCCACCAGTTTGTGCTAGTAAGCAAATAAGAGTACATTTTAGCTCGAGAGAGGGAAAAAAGGGAGTATATAGACCCTTTCACAAGTGATTCAGGCATTTGCTTTTATCTCAGCGCGTGAAATAATCTTTTAAAAAAGAATGCTATTCAAATTTTCAGGGAAAGGCTGCGACGAGAGCGAAATGCAACAAATTGCGTACGGAACTTCTGCCAAGCTGTTGAAAGGTGCTGTCTACCAATTCACCTGCGACCAGGGCGCTGTCCTTATTGGCTCCCGCACTGTCTTCTGCGATGGCTCGAAGTGGAACGACACGGCCCCTACATGCATAAGTAAGAATTGATGATGCACATTAGATGTCCTCGCAAAAGAGGACAAATTTCCCCACTTTCCAATCAATCATTTCTAGCGAGATTATTAGAGGGCTTCTGATATATAGCTGAAGCCCCGCAATGTTTCTCCTCATTTTTCCCATTTTCAAATGAACAGCCCAGCTAGGCGAACTGTTGGATTTTTGATGGCAAATTAGCCTCTGAAAATACTGTTGCAATTGCAAGGTCCTCCCGGTGAACCTTCCATGAAAGTTAGAGTGGACAATGAGCTCGTTACCCGGTCGAATTCGGTTGTTTTGCGAGCTGGCCAAACGCTAGATCTCAGATGCACTGCTCGGGGTGGAAACCCGATTCCCTCGCTGACTTTTCTTAAAAACGGCCAAAGTTTCGGGCCAGGACCCAAGACTTTCCAGAATATTCACTCTTTTGTCGTAACGCCCTCGGACCATGATGCAGAAATCAGCTGCTCAGCGCAAAATCATGGTGACAGGCGGGCTGACAGCTCAGCCATCAAACTTAATGTACTCTGTAAGTTGTGCATGCTTCTGAGCTTTTTGGAGCTTCATTGACGCTTGCTGTATAGTACACCTATTTTTACGCTACCCTTAATGATGATATGCCTAGCTTGATTGGAGACTAACAATGGGGGAAAACGGGCTTCTCTTGCGCATGCAACTCTATATAACCTGGTATATTTCTAGCTTTTCAACTCGGCTCACCGGTAAGCTATGCGTAAGCCAATTTTTACCGCACGTACTACAAGCAAAATTACAAGTAGGCACTCTCGCTTGCTCCGAACTGTGCCATACTTTCCCATCATTGAATTAATATATGATAGAATATAATGTTTCGCATTATATCAAGAAGGGCTGTTTCTGGACTGATAAGTTGCACCCACCAGTCACTTTCCCTGCATGCTGCATAAAAATAAAAAATGTATCCTCTATGCTAATGGAAATGCGTTGTGAGCATGCAAAAATAGTTCCATAAATGATTGTATGTTAATCGATGTGAGCATATGTTTATTTTACCTAGTAATCTTGATGATGGTCTTTATACGGTGTACGTACGTTGTGTGCTCTGAGCTTGCACTTTTGAAAGAATTTGTAAAGCAGCAGCGACTAATTTCGTTCCTACTCATTAGTGCAGGAGTTCATTTATTCAATGCTACTAAAGGGAAGCCTTTGTTTTCGACTTTTGCTCCCCCTGCACACTGCTGCTGGATGTGTCAAGTCTAGTTTTCTTAAGGGCTGAAAGTTGTCGATTTGGCGTCAAGATAAAAGTTTGCCTCGTTTGAATTTCTATTTTGAGCATAGAGGACCGCAGTTGAATTAACTTTGCTTCTTAGCTTTTTTTCGCTGCTTCTTTTTCCCTCAATATCAATTAATCGGGTCATTTGGTGGAAATATGATGAAACATACTCCAGTGTTTGCTTGCTGTATGGAGAGCGGAATTATGCTTGGTCATACTCGTTCTGTACACTCATATGGTATGATATCAGAGGCAGTCTATTAATATTCACTTCTCGTCTTTTTCCGCAGCGTAAATGTTAGCTTGAAAAAATAATGATAACCTAGGCCAGCAGAAAGCGGAAGAACAATATTCGCTGTGTAAAAATGCATTTAAAAGCAGATATCAAGTTTTCCTAAACTACTGTATGGGCTGGTGATGCATGCATGGTTAGATTTGCAGCACAAAAAACGGTGCAAGAATGCCCAGGCTGCCAACTCATTGGTTTATCTTTGCAGTTTTGAGGGGCCGCAGTTTCATTAAAGCATGTGACCATATCTTCGTCAAAATGTTCTCTAATCCATGTGTTAATGCACAGCATATCTCCATCTATTTAAGCATATCCCTATGCGACTCTGAATCATCACGACGAATGCCATATGATCACTTTATATATTCGATAATGGTGGCTCAGTGTCTTGATCTAGAAACTATTAACCATTCCTTTTTTTGTATTGCTTCATCGAAAAATTAACCATTTAAAAATGAACGGCATGAGTCTTCCACATGAAGCATAGTATGTTCTGTAGAGTGAAGGCTTACTACTTGCAGATCCTCCAGAGAGGCTAGTTATCGAAGGGCCCGATGAACTCACACCCAACCTTAATGCGAGGCTGACGTGCAAGGCATCTGCGAGCAATCTACCCAGCAAATTGACTTTCAAAGTGACTTCGCACCACTCCAACCTCCTAGAGGAATTGGTCCAGGATGGTTTCGTCGTTCTCGAGGAGCCCATTGAAAAGTGGGTCGAGTCCCGAGGAGACAACGAAAATGACAGGGGAGCTTCTGGCTGGGTCTCCTCTCGCTCACTTACGTTGACCAGTCAGCTTTTAATGAGAGCTGCTCAACTAGGAGACCACATCTCGTTTGAATGTCAAGTGCCCGATCCCTACCATGAGAGGAGGATTTTGATATCAGCCACAAAGTTTGTGGCACTTTTAAGTGAGTATACATTGTCTGCTGAAAAGTCCATTAAAGATTAACGAGGCTCCCAAATCTAAAGCCTAAAAAGTCTCATAAATCACTACTATAAGTCAATTTTTCAACCGTGCTTTCAAATTAGCTTTAATTTATTCTTTTGGGGGAGAAGTAAGAAAGTGGGCGTTGAATCGTGATAATCATGAACGATGGTCTTTGAATCACGTTTCATGCATCTTTGCAGGCGTCGTATTATTTTGATTCATCTTTTCCATATTTGTGTCACGTTTTGCCCTCAGCTGCCACATAAAGTATAAGCTCAGCTAAGTGAGAAAATGCTCTCCTTGCAAAATACTAGCCACAACTAAGCGTTGAGGCACTGATTTGTAAAAGCTGAATAAATGCATATGGCTTGAAGCAGCGCAAAGGACGAAACGTTTAACAAGCCCGGAAATCCAGGTTTTTCCTCAATTTGAATGCTATCTTGCAAAGAATGTATGTGTCACGATGCAGCCCAAATACGCAAGTCTACAAATCCCTAGTAAAGAATGTATGAGCTGATAATAATATTTTCTTTGCTTTTTAAAAGTAGTATTTTAGTCCAAATTCGGAACGTGTAAAAGGCTTTCTTCTCAGATCAAATTCAAAGAGGCTTTTCTTCTCTAGGCGTGTGTAAGAGTTTCGCTGTATTTGCTATATCCCACGCCGGAACTCAGATACTGATGCATTTTAACGACTTCTCCTAGATTGCCTCTTTTTTCTTTGACAGATCCTTCAACGCCAGCTCCAGTGGAATTAACATTAAAGATCAGTGGACCTTCCACCATTCGTTTCAACGAACCAGCTCAATTCCGGTGCTCAGCCAATCAAAAGGACGTGGAATTGCAAATGAAATTAATCAATCAAGAAGATCGAAACTCCGAAACCTCGCTGGTGACAACTTTCATGGAGAAGGGAGAGTTTCTCTTGAATCCAGGCCAGATTGAATATGGTGTGCGCAAATTGGTCGTTGAATGCTCTGGCTTCGATGCAAAAAGCGACTTTATCATTCATTCGCACTACGTCGAGGTCTTTTGTAAGTGAATTAACTAGCAAAAAATGGTGGTACTATCATTTTAATTGATGCCTGAAATCCAATTTGACAATGAATTAATGTAGGCATGAAATCAAATCTGCCAAAGTATAAATTAAGGTCGTCAAGGCATCTCTAAATAGGTTGGAAAAGATGCAAAAACTTACCCTGCACAGTGGGTTTATTTGCCGATTTCACGCGCACGGAAAAAAGTCGCGAAATGAACGTAGCACCTCTTTCTTATTAGCGGTAAGCTAAAAATATTCCATCCTGGCACCCGGGAGAGCAAGTAAGAGCAGCCAATTCTGGTGAATTATCAATTTATGCTATAAGCTTGACTTCCCTTACTTGGTCACTCAATTGGAGTCGTTTGGAATCAAAAGTTATGGGAGATTCAATTTTTGCTCAAATTGTACAAAGTTGCTGTTAATTCTACTGAATTTGCCAAAATCAACTTTTGTCCAAAAATTATGTTTCCTTCACCAAATTTGAATCTTTATCTGTCAATAAACATTAATTTGTGCTCTTTAGATAGCCTAAAAGTCATACAAATTAGAAACTGAAAATGGGTGCTAAAATTGGAAATCTGCGATTTGACGTAATTTCTCATGCGCGTAAAATCGGCTTTTTGATCCACTGTGCCCTGTTTTAATAAGCACCAGGAAAATCTGATAATTTGATGACGCAACTGAATTCATTTCAGATCCACCTGGGATTCCTGATGTTTCGGGTGCACCCGAACCAGGCACGTATTGGGTACCAGACACGCCCTATGTATTAACCTGTCTCACGAAAGAGGGCAACCCTCCAGCAACCCTCAACTGGGTGCGTGGAACAACCATTTTGGAAAGCCTAGCAGGTCGCCAAGGCCAAGACATTGTTACTGCCCAAGTTAGTATTGATTCTCAGATTGGCTTTCTGAGTTTTTCACTTTCTGTTCTTTGTGTTCCTAATGTATCATTTCTCTCCTCCGTCAATTCCAGATCACATTTGTTCCCACTTTTCAAGATGATGGTGCACAGTTGCGATGCGAGGCCATCAACGAGGCTGTCATCAAGCCTGTGTTTAACTTGGTGACAGTCAACGTTGAGCCAATTGTGGTGGAGACCACGAGCACTAGCACGACTAGTTCCACCACCCTCAATCCGGATCCCTTAGAGATTGATGTTCAAGTAGACAACCAAATTGACAGAGAAGAGGACGAATTCGAAGAGGAGGATAATACCAACTCAGTTGATAAGAAGGAAGAGTACGAAGAGTATGATGACGAAAATTACTACTACGAGTATCCGGAGTTTCAGATTACCCAGGAAGTTTTGAGTGACCCTGCATTTATGCATCCTGAGCTGACCCAATCCGCCATTTTTTCTGGCAAAATTGAAGTGAATAGCAACAAGCCTGAGGAGCCAATCAGGCCTCTCAACTATGACAACGTTTTTGTGCCACACAACAGCGACAAAAGCCCAGTGGAGCTTGATGAGAACAAGTGGAGGAAAAATATGCCCAAAGTACATGAAAATGAAGTATACCCCAAGGACGCTCCGTATACAGCCTCGAGTTCAAAGTCCCTTGTTTCCAGGAGCATATTCTTGGTATCTGGATTAGCGGTGTTTATCTTGCAGAGGGTTTATATAAAATGAGCAATAATAAAGTGTGCCAAAAACCGTTTATACTGTACCTATGGAAATTGGGTGGACATGTAGTAAACATTTTATTGAGCTTGGTTTTCCTTTACAAATAACAACGATATTTGATTTTTCCCACCGCACGTTCGATAACTCACAGGTTATTGTCCACCATCGTATGCTTTCCGTATCCAGGATCAGCCGAATGCCGTCTCACGTTCATTCCGCGGCCATTTGGAACAGCTAGAGTATTTTGTCCAACCATTGTGTGCTGAAAGTACAGGCAGACTTAAAATAAATTGTTCGCATCTACAAAGGCACTTTTAAATGGGGGTGTGCAAATCAGAAATACTTGCTCTGCAGCTTTAGTTTCACGACACAAGAAGTAAAGAATTATTTCGAAGAGAAGCTATATGAAATTATCACAAAATCACAATCAGCATTGAATGCACATAAAGCATGAAGGGGCTCTCGTGGAGAGAACGAGATTGAAATAATGATGACAACAATTGTGACTGATGATGCGGAAAAAATGATTTGTGAGATTGATGAATGTGCAGATACAATTGCGATCAGTATTTCTCATTTACTTGCACAAAATGCATTGGAAGTATACACGTGTGATTATCACACCAGAAAGCAATCGGCATGCTGAATTGAAGCCTTTTTTAGTAGCCTGGCGAAATTTTTTGGGGGGATTTAGGTGAGATCAAAACTTAAAATAGTGTCTGACTTTGAAAAGCATTCTTGCAACTTCATGGTATAGGGTTTTTATTCAAAACTTTCTCGGTTTCACCAGCAAAAGCCAGAAGGTAAAAGCAAATTAGAGGCGCTCTTTTTGCATTACCTTCTTCTGTGCTCAAGCTTTCTCTGCGTACAACAAAACATCAAAAGAAAGCCTTTTTAAAAATGGTTTTGTGAAGGAGACAAGATAGCAGAAGAAGAAATCCGAAACGGCAGCTTTTCACATTCATGTACGTAGCATAAATTGGGGGAAATAATGTACACCATGAAAAACGTGCTCTGCATTAGGAAGGTAATTTAATTACTGTTCTGTAGGCTGCTGAATTTCGCCTATCAGCCTCTGAGGTTGTCACAAAGGTCTCAAGACGCGAATTGCTCCCATTGAGCAATCTTCTGTGAGTCATGTGGTGAGCCATAGTCTGCATTTTTTGGATTGGCAAAATTAAATGGAGAGCTCAAAAATGATGTTCCCTTCTGTTTTTTAAAATACACCCTCAGGATTAGGAACACTCAAGAAAAACGTACTACAAAAATACACTGACTACATTACACATCATTTAACCCTGCTTTTTACACCCATCTAATATCATCAAGTAGAGTGTCCAATTTGTAAGCCGCAAACAGCTATAAAGACATTGTAATGAGCGATACGCACCTGATTTCTATTCGAGTTGCTTTTGCGCAAATTGAAAAACCCATAGACTATGGGATCCATGACAGAGTTGGTGCAGGCAAATATGAATAAGCCTCGCTGAATTCTCTGGTCCAAATGTTGGAAGGACTCTTTGTCCAAAAAGAACCTGAAATTGTAATTACACTTTATTGATCGTCCCCAGTTTGTGCATTAACACGTTGTATTATTCAGAGTGTAAAAGAAAGCAAAGTAGGCATTCGTGCATACTCGATTTGTGACGTTATAGTTGTCATTAGCCAACTAATTCTAGATATTTTATTTTCTCTGTTAGGACTCTCGGAAAAGTCCTAGCCTTACGAAAACTCTGCAGTCCTTTTCCTACAAGTAGAAAGGTCTATCGCTGATGTACAAATTCATTTGTAGTTCAGGGTGACTCTTTGTGCTGAGATCATCAGCTTTTTCTTGACGACTCCAGCTCGCACTCACAAAAGCTGTTTTCGTGGTGGTTTGCATTTGCTCTGGCCCAGCTTGCATCGTGGTTTTTAACAAACAAAAGCAAAGCTGCATAGGTTGCTTTTTCTTTCTACTTTTGCTGACGAATTGAAAGGCCAAAAGGGAGCCTGAATATATAACATGCTAGGCTACTAATTATTCATTTTAAATAACTATTGCAGATGAATTACACCATTTCTAGCGTATTATTTGCTGTTCTCTATTGGTTTAGTCAACCCAATTGAGCAAACTCAATTGTCAACAAGGTCCATCGAGTATCCAAAGGGGCATCGAGATCCTTAAAATATTTTTATTGCTGCGGTTGATTGATCATCGTCGTGAGTCAGGTTCAGTATCATCTCGTGTATTGCACATGAAAAGAGGAATGCCGAATCATCATCAGACTTATGTAAACCCAAGCAAAGCTAGCAATCTATTGAAGCTTCCGAACCATAATTGAATTGCATGCAACCTAGCATTCAAAGGAAATCAAGTCCTTCAGACTGTGCAATAGACTTACCATAAAGTGATTATGTAATATGGAGTCCAACAAAAGATGAAAACCAGCACGATAACAACTGTCATTTTCAAGGTACGAGCACGGGCCCGGTTCAACACACCAGCCCCTGAACGACGTAACCCGTCACCAGACTGAGATCCATTATTATCTGAAAATCAATCAATTAAAGTGGATTCAAAAATACAATTACTACGTTGGTTGGTATGTAACATCGGAAACTAATAGATTGAAGTGTGCCTTGCCAAACAAAAATGATGAAAATTTTTTAATTCTTCCCCTCAAAACAACGCGCAATTCAATTATGCTGAAAGCTTGTAGAGAAGCTCAGCAGGCTTTAAAACAGCATTTTTGCTTTATGACACATGCCTGTAGCCGAGTAAGTAAAAGAGACATAAAAAAGCTTTCAGGCTTCTGAGGCTTCCTTAGAGTCAACTTCTTCTTTTGCGACACTAACTCGAGTTGCAATCGAGATGATTATCGTTTGTTTTTGTCGTTTTCACTATTTAAAGGTCACATTACTGGAGATTTGGAAGACGAAAAGCGGAGAAGTCACGAAGTTGACATTTGCAAAATTGCACCTATCAAAGTTTCAAAGCATATAAATGGTTAAGATTTCGTTCACAGTTTTCACTTTGAATTTTGCATTTTTTTATTTCTGGCTGAGAAAATTGACCGAACCGAAAGCAGGAAAATTGAAGTGAAGTATTAATAAAAATCCACGAAAGATAGCATGAGCAAGTTGGTGGTGCATTCGTGACCTCAAAAGATGCTTTCAATGATGCTCATCGCGTGACGAGCATAATGTGACACAGCGAGGCTAATTACGCGTGTGTTATTTCTAGCTTCTGCATGAAAAAGTAGATTTTTCCCCGTCTGGAGGCCTCATTTATTTCGCGCTCAAAGGATTTTTCTCATTACGAGTGAAAAGCCACGTACATTATTGTATATGCATCAGCAATCAGAGTTGAAGGGGTGGCGAAATAATGATTGCAGATCGCAAATTGACCAGACACACGTACATAAATCACCCCGCTTACCTGGTCGACTTTTCTGGTATATGGTGAAGAGTATAATGGAGTAAGTGACTACAATAACCACTAGGGGCAGGAAATAGATCATCACCATTCCGAAAATGAGGTAGGCTTTCTCCCATGCCTCGCTCGGGAAAGAGCCGAAAGTCACACACTGTGTGTACCAAGTGTGCATTGGATGGGCTGCGACGTGGAATATGTAAACCTGAAATTTACAACAAACGGCTTGTCAGAATGAGATCTAGGATGGCAATTTGTTATGCAAAGTATCCCTATTTTGCACGATTGAGCACTAGCTGCTCGTGTCACATTTCCACTCCCCCTAAATACCACGCTTAAGAAGATTGAACCGCCATAGCAGTTTTCTGCACAACTTCCTTGAAGTGTACTAGGCTTCGCCTAGCGCTCGTATCTCGTGATCCTGCTTTCCCATTACATGCATTTTGAAGCAACGATTCCGACAAACTGGCTCTTTTTTCAGCCATTTATCTCTGTACTCACCAGCATATGCTTCTTCTTCAACAATTAGGGCCGAAATAGCCTGCATGTTTTGTGCCTTTCTTCAGTTTGAAAAAATACTAGTTCTACAAATGCATCCAAATTAGGCTACACAAAATTGCTTTCCTCGCTCGATTTACTCTGCGCAGATACGCCTAAGCAGCCTGAGCACAGGACATACCTGAGGCAAAGCACACAAAATGCTGAGGACCCAAGCTGTGGTGAGAAGAATTTTCATGTTTCTGGTGGCTGTTCCAGTTGACAGAGGACATACGATGGCGTAAAATCTGTCCATGGAGATGCATATCAGAATATTTGAGCTGAGGAACAGCCCGAATATTCTGAAAAAACTGAAGAATCTGCACAGGAAATCTCCGGCCAGCCACATGACCGTTGAGGCCCAGCCTATTTCCAGGGGCATCATGAGAAAGGTCACAAAAAGATCTGCGATGGCCAGGTGAATCAGCAGCAGGTTGACTCTGGACTTGGTCTTCTTGTACCTCCGAACCAGGATCATCAACACCGTTGAGTTGGCCACCGAGCTGACCAAGAACAGCGAGCTGTAGCCAACTATGGAGACCACGTGGCCTGAATTGAACTTCATGTCTGGTGGGAGCTCGGTGGCATTGACGGAAACAACATCATTGACTGCAGCCATATCGGTAACGTTGCTCATCTCGTCCTCCATTTTTGCTTCTTACGAGGCCTGGAAAATATATAGCCAATTACATTAGGATTTGCATAGTTGTTTTGCTTTGCCAGCAATCTGTCGAAAAGAAGAGACAACGGGGCTTTAAAAAAACCCCCAAGGTCAGCCCTTCGGCCTTGATACTCGGTACTAATTTTGTTTGCATAATACTTCATTGCTTGCACTGCGCCGATTTAGTTTTCGAAGCCGCCACAGATGGCATTAGATGCTTGGCGCTCATACAGTCATTTGATTACGTAATGATCTAAACTAAACCTAAATTGCAATTTTGAACTTTTTCTGCAGTGAATTCCTGAAAGTATTGCATCACTCAATAAATAGCGAAAAGGGAAAAGAAATAACTCCTTAAAGATATCTGTAATGACTGAATATTCGTTTGTCTGCATTTTTGTGAGTGAGAATGACAACCTTTTTTATGGCAATTTGAGACCATATTTTGGATTTTTTGCTTTTTTCGGGTCTGATCTACTTCAATGGTGTTGGAAAGATTGTAATTTAACCTTTTAATACTATGACTATTTATGAAAGAATCAAGAAAAAGTGGAAACTTCTCAGAACCCGCTTCATACGCCAATATTTGGTGTTCGAATTTTAGCAGCGCCCCCTAGCGCCGCAACTGAGCTTAAAACAAAGCTCACACCAAGCAATCAAGTATTGTCCCTGGAAACCAAGTCAAACATCTGTTGTCGACATAAGGCCGCGCGCTTATTAAGCCTATTAGCGAACGCCGCGGGCCAAGTATTATGAAAGAAAATGTAAGACGGGAAAAATCGATAAGCCCTTTATGGAAGGGCTTATTAACAAAATACTTGAGTAAACTTTTTAACCCTTGTACAAGTCTCGACAAACTTTACCATGCTTACTTTACTGATTGAATTGGCCTTGTCAGAAGAGGGCAACTTGATCGGAGCCTTGAAGTTGCCCAAAAAAGTGCCTCAACTTTTATTAAAAAGTCCTCAAACTTTGGTCCGACATCATAAGTACGAAAGTCTCACAACTCTCGGGGAATGTGCTAGATGGCGCTATACGTGTCACAGGGAGTTTGCACATGTTCACTTGCTACTCTTTGTGAAAATTATTTTTCATTTGGCGCAATATTCAGCCATGCGCTTTTGGCTGGATAAGATTATTGTCACAATGCTAAATTGGTGAGTGGCTCAGTCAATTAAAAGTCAGCTTACTTAATTTTTTCTTGCTGTGCAATGTGGGAGGCCAGCTAGGATTTCGATAATCACGGGCAAATATTTAGCCCCAGAACTTGGCCCCAAATAGCTCGAAAAAACTTGTTGCTGTAATGCGACAACAAATTGCAACTGACGTGGAATGGCCTGTTTCCTTGAATCTCAGTAGAAATCTGCAGAAGAGTGAACATGCAGTGCAGAGTTGTTTATTAGGTCAGCCTAGGATAATAGGTGCAACAACAAATGAGGCCTTGCAAAAATTGAGCATATTCAAGCTGATTGAACTGAAAATCCTTCCCGCAAGCATATTGTATGGAATCCAAGAAAAAAAGCCTTCAATTGCAAACGCTAAAAATTCTTAGTTTGCAAATAAGATTGCATCTGAGCTACCCAATTGTGAAAAAGTAGGGTCGTCTTTTCAAAGTATGCTGCAGCGCATAGCTTGAGCTACACCATATAGTGTTATTTTTCCAAAAAAGAAAGAAAGCAGATTAATGACATGTGAACGCATGCATCTTGTGCATTTTAACCTTGACGGAATGATGTACCAGGGATCGTTTGTTGTGCTTCTGGCTTTGCGCGATATTTTTGCTAATTAATAGATAGTGGTTCTTACAAAGTAGAGAGGACACGAATTTAATTTTACAGGATTTGCATAAGGAAAGCTTGAAAAATGGTTTCTTCCTTTTGGTGGCTGAAAAACAAATGCGATCCTTTGTAAGAATTTTTTGCATGTCCTTTTTCTGTAAATGTACAGGGCTATATTAGTAAAGATACACTGTTGCTGGAAAGGTCCTTGTGAGTAAGGGAGTGACATAATAATTTGTGAATTTATATGATGGAAAGCAATTTTCACATTCAGTTTACCAATTCGTCTCAGATTATTCAACTACACATATATGAAAGCTCTGTTGTCTTACTTTTTCAAGAGACACACATTATAAAGTTTTTTTAAAGGTGTGTTGCTCCCCTGTTTGAGACCAACAAATAGGACCAGGACATTGTCCAAGAAGTAAACCCCATCACAGAAAAAGGAGAAAAAATACATCTTCCTCAAATGGGAATTGAACCCTGGACATCTAGTAAAGGAATCTGACGCTCTATATACTGACTGAGCCTAACAAAGACGCGGAAGATAATAAGCCCTTATTTACTAAACAATTTCTTTTAAATGATTCGAAAAATCGGAGCGAAAATTCAGTCTTTGGCCTTTCTCCAAGAACAAGACATTGTGGTAATTGCTTTATTTTCGACATATTTTCCCACTTTCTCGTTTCAAATTCCCACCTTCGTTAGCTGAATAATGAGGGGACAGAAGTCATTGTCATTCTTGTGGACGTGGCCATTCTTGGGAGTCATGGCCCTGATATCCGCGTTCTAGTCTTTGGTGGAAATTCTAGCTACTATTTTGCCTGTATTTTTAAAGTTGAAAATTGCAATTATCTGCTTATTAAAACTGCTTATAAATTGTGAGTGGTTTCCTCTGTACTAGGCAATTACATATCCCGGCCAAAGTGTGCGCACAATACAGTAGTGTTGTAAGGGGACTTTTTTCTAAAGCAATAAGAGGAAATTAATACTTTTATTGGGGCTCAACAATTATGACCACATTCATTTCTTTGCCAAGTAAAAGCTAAGAGCGTTTTGCTCCTCACTATTCTTCAAGATACTTGTCTAATTGTAAATGGAGATATTAGCAAAA
Organism: Paracyclopina nana; assembly: GCA_019096065.1. NCBI lineage: Eukaryota > Metazoa > Arthropoda > Copepoda > Cyclopoida > Cyclopettidae > Paracyclopina > Paracyclopina nana. The sequence goes on along the minus strand of JAGUCH010000001.1, from coordinate 9,133,746 downwards.
TACTCACACCTCGCCTGACACTTTTATGAAAAATGCAAATGAAGAACCTTTTAACGATGATGAAAAAGCTCCAACTTTCTAGCAAATGGCATTGCAAGCGGCTTTTAGGTATTTTAGCCATTTTACATTAAATATCGCGTTTCCAAAATAGGCAAAATTTGGCTAATCTAGTCAGAAAATATATCTTTTTTGGTAAAGTATTAGGCTTCTGCTAGATGTGTCATATCTTAGTGCATAGAGTATTTTAATTTTTAGCACAACACATTACTGAATGGGAAGTACAGTGCTTTATCATGCTGCAGATTCTGATTTTGACATGACATCAATTGTATGCAGTTACCGTAGCATACTGTGACATTTCTAAAAGGCTGTAGCTGATCCGAATGACTGCGAAGTGCAACAACAGCATTGTCTCTTGAGGAATTGCCTGCTGCGCACACTGCCTAGCTAGAAATGAGAAAATTGAGTAGGTGCGTGCATTGGAGCAAAACGAACTTATAGGATGAATTCTAGCCCAATTGACTGAGGTGGTCATTGAAGAAGAAGCTACAGCGACAGCTCTATTTTAAAAGTTTCATTACATATAGAGCCACTGCCTAAGAGCTGATGTTGGACTATAATCATTGCACATTGGCATCTATCTCAATTGCATTCGCAGTGATCCTATGACACTGGATGTAATGAACATGGTGATTGATTTGCGGCGCCTTTTTTGACCCCTCATCAATGATGTGGTGTATTCATTTTTCCTTCCACTTTTATTGGATCTTAAGAGAGGCCCAAGGCCGACAAGAGTAGGCACTCCAAACACTTCTGTGCCATACTTGATAATAAATATTTGTAATTAACGTGGAGGTGATCTGTACTGTACTATTAAGGTGAACGCATGAGATGAGTGGGGTTCTTGACATTCCACCTCGACTTAGTTTCACTATGTTCAGTCAGAGAGGATTTTCACTACGTGAAGTGTTTCATTGAGTTCAGCTGATTGTCCTCACATATTTACTTCTACGCAAATAAAAGAGCCGCAAGATCTGTGGATTTTGGTTTTGGTTTTTGATTTCAACGTGACGTTAAAATCCTTGTTAAAATGTAAAAAACATAGACAGAACGCTATTTGGTATCATGGACTTGCGTAGTAGCTCTTGCATGATATTGTTGACGAACGAAAAAGCTCACTTTAGTTTCGTGCTCTAACTTGATTATGTTCTTTCAGGATTGCTTGTAAGATATAGCCTTCTCTTTTATCAAAACACCTCTTCTTTCAAAACACCCTGCGTGATTCAACAATTTTTTAATACTCTAGCGAAGAAAATCACTACTTTTCCTATAAGCATCTTTTGCTTGAAACAATTACCTTCAAAACCCACACAAAGCGTCCATTAGCACTTAGATTTAGTGAGCGCTTTTTCAAAAGCCTAATGTCCTGTTCATGTACGCCCCAAACTCCTTATGAAAGTGCACGAAAACACCTCAAGGAAAGGAGAAAAATTGTCTTATGACAAGCGCCAGCTGATGCTAAAAAAATCAGAACGACTTTAAGCCAACTTGACAGTAAACAAATCTAATTTTGGCTATTAAGCACTCCACATTTTAGCCATTTTGAGAGAAATCAATAGTTAAATTTCAACTCTTATCAAAGAAACGTTAAGAAAGCTAGTTTGTTTTGAAAAAAGCTGAAAACCGTGAGACAAAATAGCAAAAATGGCCATTCAAAACGCTGCTCGGCCCCAAGCTGAACTCGTAGAGTAGCAGTCAGCAACAGATTCACTTTTCCTTAAGGCAATTTTTTCCATACCTTAAGGCATTCTTAATACATGAACAGGGCATAAAAACTTATACCCACTAAGTCAAGGGGGGAAGTGGCTGTGAAATGGCAGTAACGTTTTTGTTTTAAAATGTCTAACTTTCCTGCTTTCAAAACTTTATAAATTCTCAGCTTAAAGCCTTCGTGGATACAATTATTGCAAAACTACTTACTGCAAGGCTTATGCGCTGTTCATGTAAAATAGTATGCGATAAAATAGTCTTCAAACAACAAAGGGCAAAGTGAATCAGGCGCTGACTTTCTGAAGAGTAGCTCAGAGCGAGTTCAGCTTGACACCGACACCGAGCAGCATTTTCACGGGCGAATTTCCGGCACATAATTTTTTCTTTTTCGATTTTTTTCTTGTTTTTGAGGCTATTTTTTAGGTCCACTTAAGCATTATTTATCGATAATAAAAAATTGTCTAATGCTAATTTGGACATAAATTCTAAGTAGAATAACTTTTAGCACATAACTTATAATAAAGGAATCATTTTACAGCTTTGATGGGACGATTATTCTCCCTTGGTTTATAGCGGTTTTTTTGTACATTTTTCAAATGTAGTTTGGGGCATGAACCGGGCATTAGATTTAGTGAAAAGTTTTAGGCCTGCCAAAGAACTTTTTTCATTTGACCTGGAAATTAAGCCGACGCTGTTTCTGAAGAGCAAATAAATGAAAAAACAAAAGCAGATTTTCTTCAGCTGCTTTGATCATTGTATCCTGGCTTTTGCAACATTCACTTTAATGTGATGGAGCGTGTGCTCGTGTATCTTCCTGGAAACAAGCATGCTGGGAAAATAAGTAATAAAATCCCATATTCATCAACAAGTGTTCTTAAACTGTGCTGAATGATGAATGAAAATGTGACGAATCACCTACTTTGCAGAGTCTGGCGAGGCCCCTTCATTTCAAAACAACGAAGTACTATGTAAATGCCAAGCAAAGGTTTCATGAAGAAAGAGAGCAATACTAGCCAACTGCACCTTTGGAAGTGTCATGCATTATTCAAATTGGTTCAAAATGAATGCATGCCAATGTTGGAAACCTTGCTGTCAACTTTGTCGCTTGTCTTTGGGAAAACATTTCCATTTGGTTATGCATATCTGCTCCGTAAATTTGCGTTTATAAGTTACGTTGTAAACCCCTAAACGAAATGAATTGACCCCACATGTCCCGTTATAGATTGTCAATCCAAAAAAGGAAATTATTCATGCGCCACATCAGCAACAATAGAGCCTGCAAGGCATCTCATTGTTCCACGACGCATTTTTCAGATTGAAACACATCTGGGCTCTTAGAATCTCGATTTTTCACTTGTCAAGAGTTCCTGTGACTAGCAAAAAATGACTTTGCTCCCCATCATTTGTAAGATTCAGCGAATAACGATGAATCGGAGGGATTCGTAATTTCACCCTCATTTATCTTTTCGAGCAATCATGCTTATTGTTGTTGAAGAACTCTCAAAATGTGCACATAATACATTACTAACATTCATGCAAAACTTATAATTCCTCGCTTTTCCTTTTAGCATCTATGCGCATGGGGAATCTGGCAATTTTCTCTGGATGAGGGGAAAATTGAATATTTTCTGTCACGACAAAGCCCAAAAATACAGAATTTGAGGCGTGGCATTTACAAAGGTCAAAAATGACTGTATTCCTAAGCTAGTAGTATTTTTTGTTCAAATCTTACCTCTCAATTAGCGATGACCAAAAGTTATGTCTGTCAACCTTTCGATAGGCCCCAAAACTGCCTCTTGAGGCCTAAAAAGCGACAATGCGCTGCCGCGCGGAGTAGGAGAAGCAAAAGCTGGCGCTCGCGCGTATTCTCGTCGGTCACCGTCGTCCCTCAAAGCCGTTTGATAACGAGACTCTGAGACAAGCAAGCCCTGCTTTTTGAAGAGAGGGAGAGAGAGACTCGGAAAGAAAAGAAGCATCTCAATCCTGGCATCAAATTGACAAAACGCAAAGACAACTTCGGCCCTGAATTCCCAGTGTGCATCACAAACAAGCGAGCGAAAGCTACTTACTTGCGCGATATGATACGCAACAAGACTCCTGGGTAAACACTTTTTTCTGGCAAAACAACATCAACACGCTAACGAGTGAATATGGCAGATTGAGTATCAATGAGGGATGTGATTAGTTTCTAATCGGCGCATCACGTGCAAAAACCCAGGCGCAGGCCTATTTTTAACTAGCAGAAGTTTGGTCAGAACACAAGTGCACCAAGGAAAATGTTGGTAAAATTGGAAAGGCCTTTGAATGAGTCCAGATCGGATTTGACGCTCTGCAGATCAAGACCAATCGGATACTTTTTAGAGGTAGCCTTCAATCACTTGGACTTTGATGACTCCTGAGGCTCTGATTACATTTCTGCGAAAAAAATAACCTTATGGTAGTTCAAAGAGTATTTTTCTACAGCTCGGTTTTTCAAGTAGAAATCAGTTGGCATTTCGAGTTCAAAAGACATTGATAGTGGGCTAACTACTAATCCTATGTTTGGAAATGAATGTTTTATGCAGACTTTATTCAGTTCATGTCAGTAACGAAACACTTGCTCAGATCTTTCGTAAGAGAAGAACCACAACTTTTCCAGATTTTCGTTGTGGTGGCGTAAGAAATTGCAAAATTCTGAGCTTACACTTCAACCAATAATGAATATCAGCAAATTGCTGCTGTGACTCAAAAACACGTACTTTTCCTGCGCTTTCGCTGATGAAAAAAGTCTTGAGCTGTCAGCGTAGTTTGATGACATGGCCCACAATCCCAAAATGTCGAGAAAGTGCTTACCAGAAAAAGCGCTCTTCAATGTTTCAAAGGCTGCTTTGAAAAGCTTTTAAAAGTAGCTTATATGACAGTAAACTCAATTTAGCTCAGCAGGATTGATTTTCGAAAAAGTACTATGCCAAAATAGAACTCTTTTGCGAAGGTAATAAAAGAGTCGTTAACAAATTTTTATTGTCGTCCTCTGCATGCAAAGTAAAGCTCATCAGATAAATTGGCAGTATATGGAGACTAATTACCGCCGCGAATACAAAGCTGAAACTGAAAATAACAATTACAGGAGTACGAGTTTTATTGGCAAAAAGATGTATGCAATGGCACAAGAGAAAAAAAATAAAGCCATCATGTTTCGCTCAATTGCATTTAACCTGCGCCCAAGAGCGTTAGACATAACACAATTCTACGCTCATAGAATTGTCTCGTAACCATAATGAACAACAACTTGCTTTGCATTGACAAATTCACATAAAATATTTTCTAATTTGGACGCCTCTTCAAAATAGCTTTCTAGCATAGCACCGAGGCAGTTTTTCAATAAAGTTGCAAATCTGAAGTTCAGTGTCGAATCCTGTCGTGGACGGACAAAGTTGCTCATGAGCAATCCAGTCCCATGCTCCATCAGAGATTTTAATTGCTTGACAGCTATAAAACTTGCCACAATCGGTAGGATGTGGCACCAGGATATTCGAGTTTTTCCCACTGCTTGCTGCCTTGCAGATGGAAATTCCATCGCTCAGTGGAGCCGTTGAAGGGTCTGGAATGATAATAAAGAGCCTGTCCGTGATCCGCACATTTTCTGAAACTTAAGCGTTATCACCTCTGTCAGTCTCTATTTCAGCAACTACAGCTTCTGGGGGAAGGCATCGTTCTGCTTTGAGACAATTAGCGTTTCCAGACACCTCACAAGCATAAATCCTACCAAGGCAGCCAAAATATCCTAGATACAAAAAATCATTGTACTTCAAGATCTTCTAAAAGAGGAGCGTAAAATTACGCCTACCTTCTTCTTCAGGCTTTTCCACAACTGCTGGTTGTTCTTCGTCGGGTTGAATGATGCTGGCTCCATCAGGCAAGTCAATATCTTGTATAGGAATTGGAGGCCTCGCAGTGGATGACGATACCGGCTTAAGAAAGTCGGGCAGTTCCGGCAAGTCAATATCGCTTATGGGCCTGCAAAAACCATCAAGGGAACATTGTAACAGTTAGGCCGAACGAGAATTGTACCTTTTTGTGGTTGTTGTCGTGACATCAGGAGGCATGCCCATGGAGAGCATACAGCAATCATTAAAGTCGACTTTGCAACTTTTCTCGTCTTTCCTTTTATGCTCAATGCACCCGAAGTAGGACCAGATACAATCAACTGAATGAAAGCAAGTAAAAAAAGGTAAGAGGTGCACAAGTAGTAGAACATCAAGTTGTGGTAAAACCTACTTAGCTCCACTTTCGCCCCTGGTACTTGAGTCGTCGAGTGCAAAGGTGGACTCGTGGTAACTTGAGATTCCTGCACAGCCAAAGTAGTGCTACTCGTCGAGACTGATGTGGTCGTGGAGGAAGTTGTCGTGGTCATGGGCAGCTTCCCCATGACGAACATGCAGCAGTTGTCAAACCTCTGAGTGCAGCATTGCTTATTGCTGGGCCATTTGCCTAGTCTTTTGGTGCAGCCAAAGTAATCCCACGAGCAATCAGCTAATAGCAAAGAAAATAATGTTAAAGCCGAAAAATGTGACATCATTAATTGGAAGTACCAATGCTCGTTGCTGGCCGACCGCTGAATGAGTAGAATTTCGTCGTTGCGGATATTTCGCCGCAATCAAGCGTGGAGCAGGAGCCTGCGAAGCATTCTTCGGTGGCTTCAGCCTCGCCAATGCAGTTACTAGTGGGGTCCACAGTAGAAGACGAATCACGCTCAAGGTTTTTGCATTTTCTGTATCTACTTCTTAGGCCTTTGCCACAGGTCGCTGAGCAAGAGGACCAAGGCCCCCAATCGGTCCATTGAACGCATGGGTAGTCATTGCAACTTCCCTTTTCCTGGCTGTCACCCAAACATGAAGTTGGCTGGCCGTCTCTTTGCACCACAGCACATTCCCTAGATCGGGCCCTTTCACCGCCGCCGCATGGCTTGGAGCACTCGGACCAACCACCCCATGGGCCCCATGCTGTTTCAGGGGGACAGTCGTTCATGTTGCAGAACATAACCATTGTGGACAGCCCGGGGCACGGAGCATCATCAACATTACGTCTCTTCCGCCAGCCTTTAGGCGCCTCGCATATTCTGGATCTGCTTTTAGTTCCTCCGCCACACGTGAGGCTGCATTCAGACCAGTCGCCCCAGTCACTCCACGCGGGATCTGGCAAGCATGGCTGCTCATTGCAGCTCTCCGAAATTTCTGCTCCAGAGCCTTCGTCCCCGCAAGGGCTATCATTTCGTGCTAAAGAGACCGGACAAGATCTCGTTTTTACTCTAGTGCCTCCACCGCAGGATTTGGAGCAATCTGACCAAGGTGTCCACTCCGTCCATTGAGGGCATTTCTGCTCGTTGCATTTTCTGTCCTCGAACGCTAGGCCATCGCATTCGAGATCCCCGCCATCACGATTGATGCTGGGAATGGTGCATTCTCTGGCTCTGTGTTGAGTGCCACTTCCGCAAGAGGCTGAACATTGAGACCATTCAGTCCAGTCAGTCCACATGGGACAAGGCTGGGGATTACAAGCCTCCGTCTCGTTTCTCGATCCAGGCCCACAAGCATCTAAAGCTAGACTGCTCCTGTCTTCAATACAATCCCTCACCCTTGACCTTGAGCCACCACCACAAGTGTCAGTGCAATCAGTCCATTCTGACCACTCCGTCCATTTAGGGCATTTGTCCGCATTACACTCCCGCGTCTCCTCGAGCTCCTCAAAACACGGGTTGCTCTCAGCTCCCGATCTTTGAATCAAGCAGTCCCTAATCCTCTTCTGAGATCCGCCACCACAAGTCACTGAGCAGGGAGTCCATTCGGTCCATGGTGTCAAAGATGGGCAAGTATTCAAATTACAGGCCTCAACCACTTCTGACTCGCCTGTACACCCAAGCTGGTCACTTTTGGGCAAGACACACTCCCTGGCCTTCTTTCTCGTGCCTCCGCCGCAAGTCACAGAGCAACTGGTCCACTCTGTCCATTCAGTCCAAATTGGACACGGCTCCTCATTGCAAGCCTCTGTTTCGGTGAGATCAGCTTTACACGGGTTTCCTTGGGCATCTCGCTGATTGACACATTCCCTGACTTTGGTGCGTGTGCCACCTCCGCATGATTTAGAGCACTCGCCCCATTCGGACCATTTGCTGGGAACAGGACACGATTGTACGTTACACTCTTCAGCTAGCTCAGCGTCACCGGTGCAAAAAAGCCCGATCCGTTCAGGTCCCAAGGATGCAGGCAGAACGCACTGCCTAGTCTTTAACCTAGTGCCAATTCCACATGACTTTGTGCAAGGGGACCATTCGGTCCAGTCAGTCCATACTGGACACTTGTTTGCATTGCATTCTCTGATCTCTTCACTTTCGCCATCGCAGCCGTCCTCGCTCAAAGCTTTGGGCAAAATGCAATCTCTAACTCTCCGCTGTTGGCCTCCGCCGCAGGTAGCTGAACATTCGGTCCACTCGCTCCAATCTGTCCAAATTGGGCAATCGTTGCGGTTACATGTCTCAGTTTCGATGGCATCGCCTGCACAAAGATTGGCAGATGTTTTCCTTGTATCATCATCGATCGAGGGCTCGGAGACGATGCATTCACGTATTCGACTTCTCTCGCCACCGCCACATGTTGCCGAGCACTCGGTCCAATCAGTCCAGTCCGTCCAAGAAGGACACTCTTGAGTGCTGCAGTCCTTCGCCAAGACCTCGTCACCAGGACAATTGGATGAGTCAACCAAACTGCCCCTGTGGTCCACACATTGCCTGTATTTCCGCTTTTTGCCTCCCCCACAAGTTTTTGAGCAATCAGTCCATTCGCCCCATTCAGTCCACATTGGACAGGTCACAGCGTTACACTCCTCCATAACCTCGAGCGGGACGTTACAAGGATTATCCACTGCGTAAAATAGGCCTTCATGCAGAACGCACTCTCGCGTCTTCTTACGTAATCCTCCGCCGCACGATCTTGAACACTCACTCCAAGCTGACCAACTTGAGACAGTTGGGCACTTGCCTTCGTTGCAACTTTCCTCTTCCGACAGCGGTTTTTTGCAAGGATTATCAATCAAACCGCGAACTTTTGGTAGTCCACATTCTCTTTGCCTGCGCCTGGTTCCTCCGCCGCAAGTTAGGCTACACTGAGTCCATTCAGCCCAAGGTCCCAGCTCTGCATAACAATAGCACTTAGGGTTTTTGCAGCTTACCTTCAAAGTTGCGCATCTTACCTGGGCACTTATCTTGGTTGCAATTCTCCTCCATTAAATCATCTCCAGGACAAAACAGATCTGCGCTTCTGCCCCCACCAGGTAGTACACATTCCCTCGTTTTCTGCCTCTTTCCTCCGCCACATGTGACAGAGCAAGCAGTCCATTCTGTCCACTCGGTCCAAACTGGGCACTCATTTGTGTTGCATCCTTGACTCTGCAGAGAAAGCCCATCGCAGTACAACGCCTTGATTCGAGCCGACACCGACGGATCATCATGGGGTAAGCACTCTCGGCTTCGAGTTTGATTACCTCCACCGCATGTCACCGAGCAAGGAGTCCAGGAGCTCCAGGGACCAAACTCGGGGCAAGGATCCGGATTACATGGCCTCGATTCATCTAACGATGCTTTGCACGGATTTTCAGGGGATCTCGCGTCAAGAGAAAGGCCGCATTCTCTCATCCTCGATTGTTGACCTCCTCCACAGCTTTTGCTACATTCCGACCATTCTGACCATGGGCCAAGCTCTGTGACACGCATCTTTTCAAACAAGTTGACTTAGGACGCATAATGAGCATTATACTATACCTGGGCACTTCTTTTCGTTGCATTGCTTCGTTTCCGATTCTTTTCCTCCCTGGCACTGAGTTGCAGGAACAACGGTCTTGTTAGGCAAAGCACACTTTCTGCTCCTTGTGCTGGAGCCACCGCCACACGTGAGACTGCACGAAGACCACGGTGACCATTCAGACCAGGATGGACAATCATTAGTACCGCAAGATCTTGTTTCTCTTGGAGGCCCATTGCAAAGCAATTCTTTGGCATAAAAGGGCGAAATCGGGGGCAAAACGCAGGATCTTTCACGCGTTTGTTCTCCTCCGCCACAAGTGACGGAGCACTGACTCCATTCTGACCATTCTGTGTAAATGGGACATTTTTGGGCATTGCATGTCTCTCGCTCGAGCAATGGAGCATTTCCGCATGCATTAGCTTCTCTTTTATCAATAATCTTGCATTCTCGGGCTCTCGTTCGTTCTCCCGTTCCGCAGGTCTTGCTACACTGCGTCCACGACGACCAGGGTGTCAGCTCTATTCTCAGAATAATGAGTTAAATATCATTAAAAATAGAGCATGATGATTGGTTACCTGGACACTGATTAGAATTGCACACTTTCACCTCGGTGCCTTCGCCTGGACAGACGGAAGTGCTTTTTGCATACGAGAGCCTCTGGCTAGCAGATTCACAAACTCTTTCCCGCCTTTGCTCGCCCCCTCCACAAGTCCTTGAGCACTCAGACCATTCGCCCCAGTTGGTCCAGGCTAAAAGAGAAAAATACACGGCAAATACAGACAAGGGAAAACTAATGCGAGATGGGAAAGCCCTTACTTGGACACGCAACGTCGTTACAAGTCGCCTTTTCCGTAGGAGATCCTCGCTTACACCACTTGGGATCGAGCACTCTTTTGGGATCAATTGATACGTCTTTTTGGCGCGGAACAAAGGAGAGACTGCCATAAGCATCAATGGCTCTTTTGGTCCAAAATTCATCTGGGGGTGGCACACGAGACTCGACACATTGTCTATCCCTCGACCTTTGTCCGCCGCCACAGGTTGCAGAACAGTCTGACCAAGACTCCCATGAGGACCAAACTGCAAATCTGCAAGCAGGTGGGCACATTCCCGTTTTAGGGTTGCAATTGATGCAAGGGCAGTTGCAGGTCTCCTTTGCTATGTCGTACACTGGTTGCTTCCAAACGTTGGCAGATGGACCATAATTACATACTAGGAAATTCTCGTAGTACCCAGGAAATCCTCGGTACTGGAACTGAGTCCACCCGCAGCCAACATGAGTGGTGTCTTGCCAAACTAATTGGGTGTAATACCCAATGCCTTTGCTGCACTGATTACCTGACCTAAAAGCCAAAAAGAAAAGCTTTCTAATTGTAGAAGGAAAAGCATCTTGAGCTTCTGCTACCCAAACGACTTGACGGCCTCTGGGTCAAAGAACAAAATTTGGTTGAACCAATGGCCTATCAGTTTATGGGCATCGAATTGGCCCGCAGTCCCTTGGGCGATATCTCTTGCCACGTTTTGGCCAACACCCTGCCAGTTGCTGAATTTCTCTGAAAAGAAGAGGAGGATGCTTCTTCCATTATTGTATCAGGAGAGAATGGGGAGAATACCAATCTTCCTTTGAGCATGCTCGTCATGAAACAAAAACGGATCCTTCCTTTTCACGTCATTCCTGTAGTCGACATTAGCGCACTGGTCTGCCCACTTTTGGGCTACCCTGGCTAATTCCGGATCCCACTCCTAAATTAGGTTATTATGAGCACGCACTATATTTAGTTATTGCTGCATATCATTATCCTACCAAAGGCCACATGCAACCAGCTTTTGGTTGATCGCATCTTCCCATGGCAATTTTACTCCTCACTTCATTGTGTAATTTCAGTATGTAATCTATGGTTTTCTGGTCATCAATCACTCTTCCCGTCACGTCGTTAGTGCTAGGGTCCAGATAATACGGGCACTTCTTCCCCAATCCCTGAGAAAACGATAACTTGATTTCACTAAGTGTATCATAAAATCGTGTGAGAGTATATCTACGCAGTATTTGCACATGGTGTGATCTCCGCTTTTGTACTTGTTACCAGCACAAAATTCCAGTTGGTCCTTTGAGCACTCCTTTTTCATCCCAAATATGAACTTGTTGCTGTCCTCGTCGACTTCAGCTATTACGGCATCAATGTCAAACCCACCAAGACTGGTTGATCCATTTGGTCGCAGACTGTCACTTGGAATGTCTGCCAGCAACGCAAAGGATACAAAGTTTTCCCCTTTTTCCTGCAAGCAAACTGAAGCTATTGAAAAGTTCACAAAAAAATCTTAAGCAAGCAACTGACTGTTGCATCATTCAACTGATCCAGGAAAGGCACATTGTTGTCCAATTGACTCCTCAAATTTTGTTGGCCACAAGTATATCGTGGAAGACAGACTGTGTCTTTTGGGTCAATAATTTCCTTGTCACCATAGGCCTGTTTTGATTGTCTGGGAAGTTGAAAGGGCTCCGTCGGACTAGTAGAAAGCTTCTTGGGGCTTTCAACCTTGGTTGCTGCCCAAACATTCCAAGGGAAAAAGTTCCACCCGCCATCAGCTGAAAAAATTATGGAAGAATCGTATCACATATCAAAGTACAAGAATTCCTTTGAAGGTGAAGTATGTTCAGTCATGTTTCATTCCAAGACATGGAGACTGATCAATCTTTTTTCCGTCACACTCTTGGCTACAGCTCAATCATACGACCATTCAAAGCCAATGGTTTGCATATGCAGTAAGTAAGAAAGCCTAAAGCCAGCTGCACTTGCATTTTTTCTAGTTTTTTTCTTTTCTCCACAGAACCATACGATGAAACTCCGAGCACAAAATCAAATTGCCCCGAGGAGACGAACGCAAAGAAAGGTGATATTAATGTTGGCCACGTTATTGTGTCGAGTAAAACTAGTATTTACGTAACAGTTTGCTTTTACATTATTCAGTCGAGTTTTTCATGAAAAGAGCCAAAAGCGTGAAGCGTACATGTCGGCGGTCATCTGGTAGCTTGAATTTGACCTACAATGCATTGCAATGTCAACAATCTAAGCTACTTGATATTTTGCAAACAAATAGTCGAGAATGCTCAAAAACAGTCAAAATCAAAACTTTTCAACTTTATCCTATTCTGGCGTCGTATATTTTTTCAAGAATACGCGTAAACAAAGTTAACAAACCATTCAAGTTTCAACATCAAAACTTTAAAGCCCTATTGTTCAGGCACCGATGAGGAGTACTATTATGAAGACAGTAGAGAATACGTTGATGAGGAGGAAGACTATTATGAAAACGCTAGCGAAAAGAATGAAGAACATGAATACGAGGAGGAAATCAGCGGGGATTCAGGTTTTTTTAAGGGAGCGCGTTATGAAAAAAAAAATCAGGTAACTTTAATTCCAGGGGGAAGTGAGATGCCTGTACTCAAGGACAACTCTGAGGCTGACAGTCAATCAAATAATAATGATGAAGTGGAACAAATTGAAATTGAAATTGATCTCCCAGATGGCAATCACTTTTCAGTAGGGAGCAATAAAGTCGGCTTTGACACCGGCCATAGTGGGGATAATTCAGGAAAATTAGCAATCGGACAATCTAATGCAATTGAGGAAGCAGAAGGCATATTGAGTAAATTAGATGCAACTGATGAGCAAACAACTGCAGAATTGAATCAAATGACAAAAGTTGGCCGTGAAAGCATATCCAGTTATAAAGGCGCCAGCGAAGAATCTTCCGATATTGAAGATGGTAGCAAAAGGACGCATTCCAAGCCTAAGACTAATGGCGAAAATAACTCAAAAGAAAAGGAGACCGATGACAGTAGATCTAATGCCGAGGAGATTGAAGAAGATCAAGAGCCCGTCGAGGATAATTCTGATCCGATTGAAGAAACCAGGTTGCCCTCCAATGGAAATGATGGAATTACTGAAAATTACTCGGAGAATGAGGAGCCACCTGATGTTGATGACCATGAGTTAGATATGTCAACGCAAAAGAGCATTAATGACAATAGGTCAGAGTATGACGACGAAAATCTTGAACAATCTTTCAACATCCGCTTCAGAAATAATCCCGAGGACAAGGTAGTACTTGGCAAAGCGGAAGAGGATAAAAGCACCGATTTAGAAAACGAGGAGACCACTTTAGACGGAGACTTTGACCAAGAGCTGGAACCCGCTCCTCAAATGCCAGATTCTTTTATTCACACGACATTGATGAAGTTTAAAAAAGAAGACTTTGAGACTGAATCTGAGGCACTAGAACCCGTTGGAAAAATAAATAAAAAACCTCTGAAAGAAGACTCTGATCAAGCTCCTGTAGATTCAGAATTGGAGGAGGAGGAGGAAGACTCTGCATCCGGAAGAGATGGTAAAAAGTCAGACGTGAATGGCTCATGGAATCGCGATACTAATAGTGATTCGACAACAGACGGGTCTAATCTTGAAGGTTTCACAAAAAGCGAGAATAATCTCCAGGCGGTTGGAGCAGATGACGACAACTACGAAGAGGTAGGTGTAACGGTGGAAATAAGAGGACTAAAATTTACCTACTGGCTTTCGCCGATTAAATTTCCTAGGATGAGACAGAAGCTTATTTGACTGACGAAAGTTCTTCAAAGGACAAAACTTGGAGTGGGGATAAATCAGAAAGTGGTGAAAGGCAAGAGGAGTCGTCAAAGTCATCAAGTGGTCAAAGTATGATGAGGTCCATTTTGAAAGGCTTAATCAGGCATAATCTGAATCAAAAACCGAACGAGCCTTTTATCAAGTCTGAGGGAAACCGGTCATCCACTGATGAATCTGATACCAGCTATGAAGAAGAAGTGAGTTACATCAGTCTGCATCAATTTCTGTGCTACATTATACTTTGCAGTACGAAAATGAAGCAAGTCGTGCAGGTGAAGGAAATTCAACACGCTCTAGTGACAAATATTCCAATTCTGAAAAGGAGAAGCAACATGAAGCTTCTTCATCAGGATCTGGAAGTAAAAACGCTGAATCCAGCCTTGTTGATGCATCAAACCGAGGAGCAAAAATTAGAGAGGAAATTGAGCTACCCATCACAAATCACTTGACGGAGCTGAATGAGAAGAATGATGCTATCAAAGATGATGAGGTAGTTTTAATCCCAATTTCAAAGTTAGATTTGACACTAATTGAAACATTGAAGAATGGAGAGGAGCCCGATTTTGTGGAAGTAAATTCGACAAGAGATGTTGTGAATAAACCAAACAGGCACTCAGGAGAGTTCGCGGGGAAGAAAGAAGCGAAGGCAATTAAAAGTGCTCTAATTTTACAAATAATAGATAATTATTTCCTTTCTCTCTAGGGGGACACTGCGACCAACTTTTCAGAAGAAAGTCATGCAAATGCTCGAAAAAAGTTTTCAAGTGAAGGGGCACCTGAAACATATCATGAACATAGATCAGAGACTGATGAAAAAATTGACGAGTCCAGTTTTGATGAGATTATTGAAAAAGAAGAGAATAACGTGACGATAAGCAGCAATTCAGTCGAGAAGCCCAAAGTTGCTCGAGTTGACAATGATAGAAGAGCTGAATCAAACCTCCACGAGTCGTTAGGGGCTAATTCAGCAACAGAGAGTCCGACTAATAGAGGCCAAAAGAAGACGACCACCGTGAACCCATTGAAAGATGTGAACAAAGAAATAACTGATTCCAACTCAACTGCTGCTGGTGCAGAAGGAGAAGAAGAAGAAGAAAAAGCAAATGGTAAATCTCGCTCAAAAGAAAACTTACTCAGGTTGTTGGAAAAAGTCGTCTCACAAAATGTTTTTAACGCAGATACGAAGGCCAGTGAACCAGACTTAAAGAATACAACCGAGAAGCTGGACGAGAGCTCAGAAAAGCCAATTGATAAAATAAGCACAAAAGATGGATCTGAAAGCTCACCGCCAGACAAGAATAAACAATCAGACTCTTTGTCAGACAATGACACAAATCAAAATGAAGAAGCCTCTGCTCCGGGCCGCAATGCCACAAAAAATAAAAGAGTGGACTCCAAAGGAGCTTACAGTGTGAAATGTAGACCTTCCAAAAGTATGAGCAAATCCCGGAGCATGGAAATGACAAAAGCTCTGCATATCTCCTTTTTCAGACATAGCTTTCATTGGCATCAATGGGAAAGGAAAAGTGGAAATTGTGTCCCACTCTCCCTTGAACGAGAAATGTTGGCCTCCGAAATTCAATGCGAGCAATAGCAATATAATGATCAGCGACCTCAATGGCACAATATACGTATATGATGGCAACCACGGAATCAGCAACCTCTCCAAAGATATGGAATGGAGGCATGTGATCGACTTAAAGGAAAAGCGCTCAGAGCAAGGTACTTTTGCACTTATGCTGACCAGTGGAGATTGCATAAGGCTTTTGTATGATTCAGCTCCATTGACATTTTCCGATGGAAGTTGGTGGTTCACTGGTGGAGTGCTATCGGACACATCTGAGGCATCCGAGAAAACGACATTTTTTGATCCCTCAACTCCAGCCGCACAGGAGGGAAAGCCTTTGGGTGTTGCTCAAGCAGGCCATTGCATGATTGAAGTTGCAAAAAGCTTTGTCGCCTCAGGAGGAGCTACCAAGGTTTTCACGCTAATAGCATTAGGTCTCGAAAGTCCTTTATGCCGACTTGCATTTTCAGGATAATGCCACACTGAATGGGTTTACGCAACGCTATGATATACTCAATGAGCAGGCGTGGGGCAAAGTGGGCAGCATGGTTGTTCCAAGAAAAGGCCATTCTTGCGTGAGTATCAATACTCCTTCTGGGGAGCTACTAATGGTTGTAGGAGGAATCGATGGTAATGGGACACTACTTCAAACGGCAGAAATATTTTCGCCCTCCAATAAAACGTGGAGCATTGACGAAAAGCACAAAATTCCTTTTCCAACCAAAAGGTATGCTATGTGTATGCAAAGCCCTTTATGCACGAATCATGTGTCAATTCTTGACAATCTTAAGGCCTCAAATGGTGACAATTGGCTGTAAAGTCTACCTAATTGCCAATGACAAAGATGGATTTGGGGCTGTGTACATTTTGACCGAAAAGAACTGGAGGAGGCTGAGAAATAGGGCCAAGTTCTCTTCAGATATGGACGGAGGATTCTTTTCCTCCTCCTCTCTCCATTGCTCCGACTTGCCAAAAGAGTTCAAAACTGAGTGAAAAACGTACGAAAATGATCACTACTAGAAAATGGGCAGACCAATAAACTTAACAATACCTTGTCTCTGTGCATTTGGATCAATGGCATTAAGGGGCAATGTAGGAGGACATTAAAGGAACGTACCATATAATTGGCAAGCATGTGCTGTAGTAGACTACGATGGCTTGCAAGAGTAACAAGCATTTTTTGGCAGCTTTCGCTGACCAAACTGTAATTCACGGTATTGCCTACGTTTTTGGCTCTGCCTCCTGCAGAATAATTGAGAGATTAATTTGGTTCTGCGTCGTGGTTGGAGCCACCATTTTTGGTGCAGTCTTAACCTACCAACTTTACTACGATTGGCAGGGTTCACCCGTGACTATCACCATAAACTCGGTCACTAGAAGTTTAGCAAGTACTCGTTTTCCTGCTGTCACTGTCTGCAAATCTGGAGCCAGCATCACTGACAACTTAAAAGGGTACATTAAGTTATACTGACGCTTATGACATCAGTAAATTAATTCTTTTTCAAGCCTTCTATTTTCAAAATATGGCAAACCTCAGAATGACGAGAACTTTGAAAACTTTGACGAAATTACTTCGGAGCTGGTAGGCTGGAATTCGTCTTCAGAGGCAACGCTTCCGGATTTTGTCAGTTTCATGTACTATGACATTGGAACATTGGTAGATGTTGAGATCCTCAAGGGAGTTGATAAGTGCAGTTTTAATTCAAGATACTTAAAATTGTACCAATAATAGCCCATCAGTCCTAGCAAAAATTTGCCCTATGATCTCTTTGTGAACCCAACAAAAGAGGCATTGTTGAATGAAACAAGAGTGAAGCTCACTGACCAAATCTCCGAGAAATTTAATTTTGTCGAGGACATGTTGAGCGATCCCAATAACACGCAACTTCTCTACAACATATTGTGGAGGACTTTGGCTGACAGTTGCGATACGCTCATTAAAAGATGTGAGCTACAAGGTCAGCCGAAAAGATGCAGTGAACTCTTCATGCTCCTTCCAACAATAAGTGGGCCTTGCTGCACATTCAATGCTAATAATGGCATGTATCGAGATTCAGCGTTCAACTCTGTGAGCCGAACCATAATTCTAACAATATAGCATGGGTTGCTTTTTTTGCATCGCTGTAGGCTGTTGAGACACTAAGGAGGGACAATCCGGATACCGATTGGGGTGACCTTAATGCTGCTCCGGGCATGGTAGGAGGACTGAGCATTCTTTTGGATCTACAGACTTATGGTATTTCTTCAGGAACAATTTTGTCCAACAACATCGGTGTCGCTGTTAGCGTCTACAATCAGGTATACGAGTCTTTACTCCAAACGTGATCCAACTCTCAGGCATTATCTCGTCAGGACCAATACCCAAATCAAGATTTGAAGCAAATCATCGTTACACCCGGACAAGAAAGGTATATTCAAGAGTCTTTCATTCTCTTACTTTGCGCTATATAATCTTTTCATAGCTTCATACAATTGAACAAAATTGCCATTAATGTTGAAGATTCAGTTTTGTCTTCGCTGAATGCTAAGCAACGAGAATGCTATCATCACAACGAGTACGAACTGGAGATGTATTCGCAATACACCTATGCTTTTTGCATTGACGAATGTTTGCTGAAGGCTGCGTATGCTCTGCATAACTGCTCCCTTTGGAACATGCCATCGATGCAAAACAGGTTCGTGGGATTAATTTTGCCAACGACTGGAAATCGTGTAGTTTCTGCTCATTTAGAATATGTCATCCTCGATATACAGCAGACTTTGCAAAGTTCATGACTTTTGTGGACAGAGGGAAGGCTTGCAAGCATTGCTTGCCAGATTGCACCTCGACCATTCTAAGCTCTAAATTTTCGTCAGCTCCGTTTAGAAAGTGTGATGGGAAGAACGTGGGGATATCCGACTTTTGCAAGCTCACGCTCAAAATTGACGGGGTTCCCAATTTATGGGGTGACGTTGTGGCCAGAGGTACTCGTATCCACTTAAAAGTTCCAGAATTACATGTCATTTGTCTGCTCTAGATTATGAATTGAATAACGTAAGCATAAATACAGGCAAAAAGCCGTTCGTACTAAGCGAGCTCAGACAGCTTCAACCCGACTACGTATTCAAAAAAGCATTACCTGCCCGTGACTACCATGCCTACCAAGACGATGTGGCTCTAGTACACATATTTTTCGACAGCCCAACTATTATTGAGTACCAAAAGAAGGCGACAATGACAGGGTAATATAAATTGCTTTCTATTCTAAAAAAAGGCGTGCAATATTGAAGCACGCCTCTTTACAGTATTAGCTTTGTGTCTCAAGTTGGTGGCATTTTGGGGCTATGCTTGGGAATAAGCGTCGTTTCCTTTTTTGAGCTCTTCTATTGGATTGTTTTTCGAGGTGTTGGACGATTGTTATCAAACTAAAGCTCATCATCATGACAGCCATTTGTTATCATTATGCATGCATACTTCAGATTTTGAATGGCAGAAGAAAAATGCAGGCTTAGTGGGTCAGCAGCAGATCCCCCCCAAGAAGATTACACAAATACACCCACATTTTTTGGTTCGCGTCCAGATATGACCGATATGGCATGCATACCTTTGAAAATAATTGACTTCTTACATAAAGGACTTTATTTATCAAACTGCATAGATATTGCATCTTGGACTAATTTTACTTTTAAGGAGGTAGTTGACTAAATTGTCCGAATTATTTTTTTTTTCTGTCATTGCTGTTACCTATCAATATTGAATAAATCAAGAGTCATTTTTGGGAGAGATTTATGTGAAATCATTGAAATGCAAATTTGAAGAAGCTCAAGATTTATGCAAGATCTGCTGCTAGGCCGGTCATCGAACAATGGCTAATAACATTATGCCCAGAGAAGGTTGAGAGTAACTGGTAATAAATCGTGACGACATTAAATGTCAACTTGAGTGAGCAGCCGAGTTGGAACCAGGGAGATGACATCACATTTTGCCAAGATTTAGCTCGACATCTCCGTCTGCTTTTTTGCCCAAGTTAAGCCCTCAATTGGTTGCAGTCAGTTGACCAAATTGGCGAAAAGGACCGACAAAAACTAAATTACTCTCGTCGACCTATTTTCTTTAATAGACCTAACTTTGCCTCTAATTCTGCCTTTTCCTAAAACTCAAAAATGAAACGAGCTCTTGTGAAGATGTCATGATAAAAAGTAGGTTGTGAAAATTTCATTTTGACACTTTCAAAATAACCGTTCAGAAATGTCCGTCTAATAGCCAATTTCAATATATCTGGACCCTTCAATTAGCAAATGGAGACAAAAAGCATGATTAATGGTATGTCTATCAATATAAATCAAACCCACGATGCATCATTTACAGGGCAGCTCTGACGAATCGAATTGCAAACATATTTAGGGATTCCGTTCACAAAGCCTAATCTGAACTGACAGCAAGTAGTCCAAACCCAAAGCTAAATTTTGACATATTTTCTTTATTAATACTATCAAAAAGCATGAGCTATTCGGGCCTCAAAAAAGCTGAAAGGAAAATCATTTTACAAATGCTCAAGTAAGAACGCCATGATGAATAACATTTGAAAATCAATTTTCATGCCTTAATCAGCAGTTGAACCCCTTTTTTGCGGCTCAAATGATGCCCCAGAAGGATTCTGATAAGAATAATAGCTAAGGTGTCAATAAAGTTTTTGTTGCCTAAAATGGGATCAAAGAAAAGATCCGACGCGAGGAGAAAAGAATCATTGCGAGCACGAGACTCAACTCCAACTTATAATTGAGGTCTTTTTGTGATGAATGATGTCAAAAATGAAGTTCATGTGGGCATGGAGCCACCAATTTCCATCCCGAAGTCCGATTTTTCTCCCCAAAAACCCACACGCAAAACAAGCCCGACACCTCTTGACCCTATAATTGCAATACTTCAACAAAATACCACACAAGAGCCTTCTTCCTCCCATTTGAAAAGAAATTTTAATACTCTCTTGACTGACGTTCAGCTGTCAAAATCCAGAAAGAGTTTCTACAAAGGAACAACTTTGCCTGGTGGTTGTTCATCTCCCTTGTTTGCTTAACGATCAATTTTGGGAACTTTGCAAACGAGCGAAACGTCTCGCAATTTCGCCATAAAAAGTTCCTCGCAAATTAGGCCCAGATGCAAATTCCCCCCGCAACTTTTTGGCACCTCAGCGTCGCTGGATTTTGTTCAATTTAGGCACCTAAAGTTGTGTCACGTTCCAGCAGGTGGTGATAGATCATCAGAACTGTCTTGAAAATCTCAAATTAGCATACAGTTGAGACTGTTTAATTGGCCAGCTCTTGTCAGAAACCTTGTCAAACAAGGTGAGCACCAAAAAATTTGTTGAGCATGTAAAAAACAACAACCACATTTTGGGCTTTTTGCTACTAACGGGACATGACCAAAAAAAGTTAATGAGTAGCTATGTTGTTTTTGTATTACGATTCCATTTTGAGAATTGATGATTAATGACTCCTATTAATGGTGCCATTCCAATGGTAGTCATCACTCTTGTTCGCAGTTTAACTTAACCAGTTTCGAAAAACTTTGATACACCCACTGAGCTTAACTGTGCAAGGACTCAATAGAAATTGCAGGAGGCTGATTTTCAATGAGCCAAACATTCTCCTTCAGTGCACAATCATAATAAGGCGGAGCTTCATAAATCAAGCAGCTTACCGCGAGGCAAGTTTGCTTTGCAAAATTACTCTAATAAAATGAGGCTTGCCAACTTAATAGAGCGTTTTCTGCTTTTATTCGAGGTATTAGCTAATATAACGGAATCGCGTAACTGAGCACTGTTGAAGAGATTGTCGTTTGGCAAATATTGACTATTTTCAGGTCCTCTCTCTTCAAACCACTTAGTAGTACTGGTATCCTGGCGGCAAGTTCGCGCAGGATACTATTTCGTTTTGCGCTCTCCTCATTCGGACGAGCCCTCAGTTATTCAATGCCAAATACCAAAAAAAAACCTTTTTGGCAGGCAGAGGAAAAATGGCTCCAGCGAAAAAAGTTTTCGCACGGTGGCAGAAAGGAATTTATGGCAAGGTGTAAAATAAAACAGCGGGCGAAAACAAAATAATTTAGCTACCGCTTTTGCACTGGTATACAACTTCATTGTCTATAAATCCATCAAATGATCACCCCGACTGCGAGCTGTAGCTGTGCCTTCTTTTTGTGCGCTTGAGTCGGCTTCAGGTCAAAAAGGCCAGGGAAAAAAACTAGACGCAATTTTGAAATCAATGATATCTTTGGGAAACCAATATCTACCAACTGCATGCCGATCCAATTCAAATTCTTGGCCATAAAACCAGACTGGCATTCGGTTTTGTATCATCAAAATTGCTATGCAGGGGAAAATTTTCAATGCACTCTATTACGTATGTCGGTCAATGAGGCATGCTAACATCAAACGCAACGCAAACACTTCAAAGACAAATCCATGCTGCACAAAAATAATATGTGAGTGAAATGAAGCCAACAATAGAATTGTTCCTTGATTAGGAATTCTATGGTTGTCATAACGCTGAAGAGCTTTTTGTTTGAGGAAACCTCGAAATTTAATAGACTTTTTCACTCACCATTTTGTGCGTTGAAGGCAATCACGCCCAGTGAGTAGAGGCAAATGCTGAGCCAAGAAGAAGCGCTCAACTTCATCTTGACAAGTTGTGTCGGATCGAAAATATGGCACTTTCCAGGCTAAAAGTTTTTCCCCACCTTTGATCAGGCATCCATCATTCCCTCGCACGATTGCAGCAAAATCAAGACCAACACTGCGACACCTTCCAGCTGAAAACCAACGGAGCTTGGTGAAACAATGGTGTTGCCAGATATAGCGAAGAATTACAAGCTACGCGCGTGATCTTGAAAAGCTCGTTGTAACTATTTGTTGTACAGTTACTGGTGACGAGTGATTTTCGTCAGAAGCAGCGAAGCCCCCACGCAAATAAAGTGTCTTTTTTACCTCTCAGATTTCCCTCAAATTGGTCCGTTTCTTCTCAGAGGGAGAGCATCGAAGCTTGACCGTTTTCGTCTGTCAACTGAGGCAACAAGGTTTTCACAAGCAGGCTTTTCCGTCCGTCCGAACCGCGTTTGGTGGCGAGAGTGACGGCAACGCGAGTGTTGCTCGCGGAAATCCGCATGGAGAAACTTGCCATCAGCACGGCGCTTCACTTCAGCGACTTTACCACCATCACCCGACATTTTCCTAGCTCGAAAAATGCCGAGGCCTAGCTGAGCCTTCTTGACTGCCATCACCAGCTCAGCAACGCAATAATGAGATAAACAAATGATAAAACGGAAAAGGCACGAGCCAACTCAGACAAGCGAAAGATACACCATAATTGAATTTAGGTTTTTTTTATCAACCGTGCAACTTTGATACGAATGGATGTTCTCTATGCCTGGCATTTTCCTGGATAAAATGCTCTTGTCAAGTTGCCCAGTATAGCTAGAATATCATTATAGCGACACAGCAATGCACCGCCCTAACTCAAATTTTTCGAATTAATGACTTGGCAGTGGACTCGATTGCAATCCCAATTTTGAGCGCTCAATGCTAATGCTTCAACTTGGACGTGAAAAGAGCGTCTTCATTTTCATTTTTGGCGGAGATTTCAACGGACGTTGTCGAGTCGTGACATAAACACACTCTTGTTCCTTTTGACGGAAATATTCGGGCTTGGTTCACCTGCTAAATTGATGCACACGCCTCCGGGCCCATTGGAAAGGAAAAGTTAGATTTTTGTCAGGAGACATGAATTATAGTAGCTAATCCAGGTTGCATTCATGGCTGAAATCGTACATGGTGCCAAGCAAAGCAAAGCCGCCGGGGAAAGGTGTTTCCATTGTCCAAAAATACGTTGGTGGCTAGATCAATCATGGCCCATTAATGCTGACTTCAAATCTTGGACATAATTTCGCTTAAAGCGAACGACTGCTCAGCAAGATCCCATCTGATTTGATGGTTTCAACGCGAGTTTTAAAATGCATAAATCACGCCAATCCTGCTGTAAATTATGATAGCTTGATAATCTTCCGAAGTGAGTGTTTTTTGCCCGAGGAACAGAGAGATTGACAAAGGGCCAAAAACGCCTAATGCAAGCGCAGGCCCAGGTGAGCTCAAGTTGGTTTTGCTGATGATTTGCGAGACTCGTTTACCGTTTCGGAAAGTTGAGCTCATGCTTATTTATTAGCTTTGTGCACGCACATAAAATAACATGCCATCTAAGACAATTTTAGCTTCGTTATCCAATGAAAATTATCATTTCACTCATGACCGCCTTCCTACATGGTTATTTGAAAAAAGATTCCTTTGAAGCTTATCTTTAGTGTTTCGCACTAAATATCCGCCATTTTAGTTTTTCCAAGCTGCTTCTTGGTAGTTGATTCCAGAGGTGTATCGGGCTCAGGCCCGAGCCCGAAAGCCCGATACCAATTTCTGGCCCGAGATAAATAAGACACAAGCCCGAAGTCATTTTCAACGAGCCCGAAGTGGCCCGAATGACATTTTTTTAAATTCAAAAACTTCTTCAAAATCAGAAAAACTTTTGCTCTGTATTATGAGCTAAAACATAGAGATTGATTTTTAAGTTTTCCTGCATTTGCATGACCTTCAGTAAGATAGGTGAAATTCTTAACAAAAAGTGATTATTATTGAGATTTTTCAAGAAAAATTGTAGATTTCATCTCGACCCGAAAAGCCCGTAACAATTTTTGACTGGCCCGAAAAAGCCCGAAGCCTGAAAAAAAGTTAAGGCCCGGCCCGATCCGACCCGAATCATTTTTGGAAAGCCCGAGCCCGACTTTTCCTGGCCCGATACATCTCTAGTTGAATCTATTCTATCACTTGCCAGCTCGGTATTTGAACAGGCAACAGCTCGCACATGTTGACCGGCTGGGCAAATAGGCAGGCCCGTACGCGGTTGGGTCAGCCAAGAGAGAGCAAGGCGTACTTTGAGAAGCGCGCGCGATTAGTGATTTCGTTGCAGTAGCTATGACCGAGCGCGCTCGGAAAATAGAATCTTGACCTGGCTAATGGGTCAACAAGCTGGCCAAGACGTCAACAGTCAGTCTCAGTTTTTGGGTTCAAGATGGAGGTCAGAAAGCCAACGAAAAAGAAGTCGTCCAAGAAAAGGAAAAGGTTTGACCCCTTGGAGTACCTCAAGCTGGCAGTGTTCAACTGCAGAATGAACCGGTTAAGTCAGGAGGCCTCGACTGCTGAGAGCAGCAAGAGGATCAAAGTGACAACGTCGAAGGGATCGACGTTCTACTACTCCGTGCAAGATACCCGCGATACGGACAGTGATGATGATGACGACGACGACGATGAAGACGTTGTCATCCATGTTGATAAAAATCAGGCGTCCAGTGAGACGTGCGAGTTGGTCAACTTTGACGAGTTCTTCAACATTCCCAAGAAGGATTTGCTCAGTCCCACCAGCTTTGAGGAGTTCATCGAAGCCATTGAGGATCAGGCTGCTGAGAACGCGTCAGCTGCGGCGCTGACCAGTGTGTCAGCTGAGAGGGCTCGCGAGGAACTGGCTCAGACTCAGTTCTCGGCTGTCTTCGATCCTTTGCTCAGCTCCTCGGCGGGAGATGAGTTGACGTTTGCTGAGCTCTCCCCGGTGAGCCCCGATTCCTTGGACTCTGCCTACGGATCCCTCCTCAGCGAAGACCATTTTGGCGCGATGGCTCTTCCCAGCGCTTCCACCACTGATGATCTCAGTTTTGATGAGATTATCAACATGATCGAGCTTAACTCATCCGCCGAGGATATGACGTCATTTGATGCGCTTTTCCGTGACAACGTCAAGTTGGACTAATGCTTTCACCAATATACAAGTATATTGCTCATTTTACAGTTACATGAAATAAATGCTATTTCTTTTTTTAATCAAATGCCTCCTGCTTTAATGATTAATTTTCCAAGCAGCATTCTGATGCTTTAAATTGATTGAAGCTGGCTCAACGCTCAACAATCAGTTTTGAATGCGAAAGCGCGTTGCTAGGTGAACTCGTACGCGCGCACAATTGCTGAATGACCCTTGCATCAGCTCCTCTCTCATTCTCAGAGCTACGCTGACATTATCACATAGCTATAGTATCAGCATAATTAGCAAAGCCTGGGCTGTCACTACTTGTCATATTCGATGGCTAAAATCAAAAGCGAGTCTTCGGAAGACCAGCCTAAAACGGCGCTCGCTCGGTTGGATCCCAATCGTAAGCCGCCTATACCATTGACATTTAAAGCTTCGGCGGTGAAGCTTTTTCGCTCGAGACTCTTTTGCTGCATCAGGGAGCAGAGGTCCATTTCGCAGAGAATTGACACACGTTGCTACCACTACCTCAACAACTTGACAAGGGCCCTATTGAGGGCGTTGAAGCACGAGCACGATGGATCCACGCTCGTGTTCCACCCAGAATTTGGCAAGCTTTTCTTACGCTTGTGCGATGGTAGAGACATTCTGCGGAGATACTACAGGCTTCAATTTCCCACCGATCTGTTGGAAACCATAACAAAGCGAGAACGGCCAAGTCAGTCTTTCAAAATTATCGCACTAACTTCAACTTCGTTAACTCCCTTTCACAGACCTGAATCCGCACGAGGTACTATGGAACTTTTTGAGCAACCCGCTCAGAGCGGAGTGGTTAAGGCTTGAGCCAGCGCCTAGGCTGCACGGAAGGCTCTTGCTAATGAACGACATCTATCGGCAAAGCTACCAAAGGATGACTTTCCAGCGGACCCCAAGGACTCAGAGTCCGAGCGGTCACATGGATGAAGCATCGAATGATCAAGTGGAAGGAGATGATGATGATGATGAAGAGGAAGAAGAGTTAGCAGACGAAGAAGAGGAATTAGTGGACGTATTCGACACGGAGCCAAGGAGGAGGCTGCGGAGAGCATTCTCGAGCTTCGTGTACTTTGACCCTTCTGCGATGGCCTTCCCCTCGACCCCCTCAAGGGAACACAAATCATTTCCAAGGCTCTCGAATGTACGGCCTCCATTACCCAAAGGAGGCTTTCGAATCGATTGGCCAGAAACTAGCGATTGTTTTTTGGGCTATTCTCATCGTCGAGATTTCGTTGAGAATAAGGTTTACAGTGTCCTACTTGAAGACCATTTGCACCATTTCCCCAAATTTGAGCCCAGCCCAAACACGTATGCCTATGGCATCCCCCTTAACGGAAAGAGCCATCCGTTGTCACTGCCACTGCACGAGCTGATCGAGCCTGTTGAAGCTGCAGTTTCACTGTGGAAAGCTTCTCCATTACAGCAAATCTTGCCCTTCCCTCTGCCCCTCCAAATGCCCATTGCCATGCCTCCTCCACCGTCAAGGTAATTCGTTATCTTTTGTGTGCATTGATACAGCAATATATCAAGGCATTTTCTCTGAATCGGTTTGATTTGCATAATGACGGACACGTGAGCGCATTAGCCAAATTGCCATGAAATTCTCAGCCAGTAACATCTCGTTGCAATAATGGCACAAATTGCTGATTTTTGTTTATGTAGCCCAATTGCTTGGGGATTTCACCTAAAAGCGAAAATGGGCATTTGTACGATGCATTTCGTAGGGCCTTATAATTTGTCACGACCTCCTAACGCCCCACGGAGAGAAGAATAGGCACTTTGATGTATGCCTACAAGACGTAATTTATATGAAGTTGGTCGCATCAATAACGAAGGCTTGACATGACACCCCAACAACTTTAGCCGACGCTTTATGCGACGACAGCAAAAAAAGCCAATTTGCAGAGATGATGGGTTCACGGTTCTTCTTCAGTTTTCGCCTCCCTCTTCACAAACTTGGGATAGTTAAAGCTTCTTGGGGCTCGGCTTCCTAAATATTTTGATGCCATTAGGTGCATACCCATTTTGGATTTGTCAATGGGTCGTTAAGGTTTTATCACTTCGTGCACCTCTTCCAAAAGCATTTTTGGACATCTATTCATTGGGTATAAAAGATATCAGTCACTTTGGTATGAGACCTAAAAGGGGCCTAATAATGCTCTCATCCGAGCACCAGCTATCAATTATGATTTGCATTTTGGCAGCAGCCCTGCGTTATAATAGCAAAAAATGGTATTCTTGCGGGTAATTTTTGAGGCGTGCAATTATTTTTGATACCATCCCAAGGTGGTCTCGCAATCGACATTAGTTCAATGTCAAGCTAGAAGAACAAAGTCATTAGTCAGCGTTCCTCAAAAGACAGATTGGGAATTGCAAATCGGGGTCATAGCACTGTGGCATACTAAAGAGGTAAAAAAGCCCAAGCACTCAAGAAGCATCAGCCAGCTATTCTACTTTATGGTGACATTAAGAGCGTTGTGATGAGGCACACATAGCGTAATGGACTTCAGAAAAAGCATCGAACTCACACTGAGCACTTGTCGTCCCAGAGTCTTAGTTGACAAATTAAACATGGATTTTTCATTGCTCGTGGTCTCCCATTTTGTCCTTTGTCAAGTATGGGATAAGTCCAGAATGGCGTTGCAGGAGCTGGCTAGTTCGTCTGGCAAAAATTATGGCCGTTACGAGTCATGTCACCAGTCAACGCACCAAAACTAGCGTGCTATAAAAGATGTCGCATGCCTCGCTCCATTAGGCATGACACTAGGGGCACAGTTAGGCGTGCTCCTGCAAAAAGTCGTGAAGGATTTTCAATTGGAATTCATCGGTATGGCGCCAGCCACTCTCCATTTGGCTCTTGGGTTCACTTCGTATTTTGTGGCGTCCCCTGTGAATGATTTAATGCGGCATTTTATTGAGTGGGCATTAAAGTTGGCAAAAGCACTGGCATGTTTTTCACTTAGTCACCTGTCATCTTTCTCAGTGCTGCCTGGCGTGTGTGGCAAAAATAGTTGTGGAGATCAGCTCCATTCTCTAGCTGGATGGCCAATTTGTGGCAGATTTTGATCTCGTGTTCTGAGCGAATCGACCACCCACCAATTTTTGCCTAATCAAAACCACCTCGAGGTAGAATTGTCATGCAAATCCTCAACCCCCCATTTTTTATGTGTTTGCGCAAAAATTCGAAGTTGGTGACTTCTTCACGCCAATTCCACAAGGGCACGACTTTTGGTCTGTCTGTTTAGGCCCAAAATGATGAAATACTGGTCACTCATAACTCATGTGAATCAAAATTAGTTTAAGAACGAGTTTGACATGTATCCAATCAGCTAGGTGAAAGGTAATAGATGAGCATATTTATCTCAAGCGAGGGCATCTGCATGCTATTAAGTGATCCGCTGTAGACTTCCATTTAAAATAATCTGCTTGGCTGGTATTTATTCGAATATAATAATGTGCACGTCAGAAAAATAGCTCGATCGTACCGCTTGTCAAGTCGCCCAAATATGCTAATCAGCATATTTATGGAGGGATGCTGCGCGAGCTTAAACTCTGCCTTTTTATCATTAGTGTAGCTCTCGCGCAATGTCATTTGGGCCTGATTAAGATTCAGAAGATGACACCATGATCACAAACAAGCGAATTGATTAGACACGTGGCCATATTGTTTTGCATTTTATGATCTGCTAATTTCAAGCTGGCGTCATGCTTGTCCTATTTGAATTTGAATGAAGGCTTTACTTTTTTATTTACCCAGCAATGCTTTTTTCAAATGGCTCTTTATTCATGTTTGACAATTTGGTAAAAGATCCAAGTTTCGACGAAGCTTTTCACATAGGCCTGGGTCTTTGTAAATGAGCATTTGCCTCCGGCAATTTTCCTCAAGACGTCCTCGTACGCCGAGATGGACTGAGGAACGTTGATACCGATGCAGTGGGTCAAATACTTCCCTGTTTCAGGAACCAAAATGGTCGCTGCCAAGTCCAAAATGGTGCTGAGAAATTGCCATAAATCGCGGTCGCGCACAGTCGTGGAAACGGGCACGTCGGTCATATCGCCGAATATGTAGTCGAACTTCTTCCCCTTTGCCTGCAATAGCAGCCATTAAATTATACAAAGACCGTAACTGTTTCTAATTAATGGCTTTTTCATTTTAAGGCACTTTTGCGACAAAGTGACAAAAAGTTTAATGGCCATTGGTAAATCAAGGTAACGACGCACTAAAGAGGATTTACCTGGCAATCTTTCATGAATTGAATTGCACATCCAGCAATAACTTTGTAGTTGGGCCCCTGTCGATTCTCCCTTTTCAGGTATTTCCCACAAACGTTGGGCATAAATTCGGCGCATGCATCCATGACCACCTCGTCAATGTCGACCATGGTGATAAAAGAAGGCACTTGACCCTCTGGCAGCTCCAAGAGCTCCTTCAAGAGGCCTCCATCTCCGCCTCCGAGAATGAGCACCTCCTTGCCCTTAAAAAGTGCTCAAAATGTTATACATGCCTTTTAAGCGAATTTAAAAGACTTACACCGTAGTTCTCTTGGGGCAAATTCATGAGCGTGTGCGTGTACTCCTGCGTGTCCGACTCGGCCAGGTTAGCATATCCGTCCAGGATCAAGAACGGCCCGTAGTCCGTGGTGTCGACCACCTGCACGAACTGGAAGTCGGACTGTTTGCTGAACAGGACCTTTTCGAACTTGTACTCGTTGATGCGGTTGTCAGATGAGAGCAAGTATGGCGAGTCCTTCAAGCACCTCTTGATGCCAGGAATGTAATTGGTGCGAATCACGCCAGGAATCTCCTTCTTGAACTCGTCCACCAGGAAGGCTTCCACGCAGTCATCAAAGCGACTGCTAAGGCGATCGAAACCTTCCCTGCGCGAGCAAAAGCTTGCTGAATAGTGCATGCTTGTGCAATGATCATATAGGTACTTACTTGGGCACGTCCAACGTAATGGTGACGTTCTTCAAGCCCTCCCCATCGTAGATGCGAATGTTGGCTGTGCTCCCTGTCTTCTCGAAGGCACCAATCATCTGGTAGTCATTTTCGAAGAGGATTTTAAAGTAGTCCACCAGCTTGTGATCCAGGACTTGAGTGGCATTCAGCAAAATGTGAGCGTTGGAGGTTGTCTGCTTCACCTTGAGGTCGAACAGAATTGTCACGGAGCTGGGCTGGTCCATCTTGGAAGAAGCCTTGGAGCAAAGTGATCTCGATTCGGGTGCCGAAATTTTCAGAAGGCAAAGGTCACAGAGAGTCACGTGCTATATTTTTCTCTTGGTGACACATTTTTGGTGCTGTTTAGCAATAAAACAAGACGGATTAAATGTGTAGTATGTCGACATTTCACTAGCCTTCTTTTGTGTGGATGTTGAAAAAAGCTAGTTTATGAACTGCGCCCCGGATCGGTAGCGCGGGTGAAAACTGGATTAACCAGAAACTGTTGGCAACAACAAAGCTGTTTACGGAGAAAAATAAGAAATTTCTCCTCCATGATGCGCAAAAAAGTGGCTAGACTGATGAGCAAATAACCAGCTATTTGTGTCAAGGCTGTTGCTTATCTCTTGATTTGGCCCATCAATAGCCAACATATTGAGTTAACGAAATCCCTATGAATATAAATCTTCATTTATCTTCCTCAAAACGAGAAGCAGAAAATTATGATCGATGAACACAGGCTAGAACGCCATAGTAGGTTTTGTGATAGCAAAGCTTATCATTGCGCTAAGAAAAAAGGAGGCAAAAAGACAGCAATGAGAAAGTGCTAATAAATTATCCGCTTTTTCTTTCTCACTAATTGCCCGGTGATATCATCAACCTGAAATCATAAAAGCTTTTAGATAAGCTATTCCGTTTACGCACTGTATATAGTTTTTACTTCTAGCTTGTTTGATACCATTATTATGCATGAAATGGAGCAAAGCATGAGTAAGGGCGGAATCGTGACAAAGATGTAAAACAACCCGTCTGATGATCCAGGCTCGTATTCGATGATTGCTTCATGGGCGTCGTTGTCAAAATAGCACGGGTAAACATCTCGAGAGCTTTCGTTTCTTCCATCCATTTTGACGGTCTCGAAAAACTCTGAGCAATCTCGAGTGTTCAAGCAGCCATCGTGGTTGACTAGCAGCCTGCAAGCAGCATTATGAAATATACTAACAATAATTCTTGCATTGCGGCAAACTTACTTAACATCCGAGTGCAAAATCGACTCGGTGTACGATGAAAATATGGACTCAGTTAGATTGTTTTCCAATTTGGCCACTAATACGGTGAAATTCACATCTTCCTCAGTGGCCTCGATCAACTGGCCTCCCAAGCAATCTTCAGCTGTCAAGCTACTAAGCTTGGATCCAGGCATCATTTTCACTGAATAGCTAGCACATTTAGTCATCACGTTGAGCTTGGGAATATTGCCAGACGAACATTCAGCCACAATGATGGTTTCCTTACTTTTGATCACAGTGGTCTTTGAGCTAATTGCAAACTTGGAGCGATTGCAGCTCTTTACGCACTCAAAATCTTTCATTTCAATGCACAAGTTTTGCTCGCAATGATAATACTTGTGGGTGAACAGGATGGGATTGCTTTCCCTGTAAGGACGAAAAATTCCCTTGGGATAGATATTGGCGTTCCCAATAATTCCTCGGTGAGCTCTGCGTGACATGTTGAAGCACCGATGGGCACGCTCACAATACTGAAAAAAGGTGCAGACTTTTGAAACTGCTTGACTGCTGTTAATCAAGCAAAAAAATGTCTTCTAAGATTGTTAAATGCCACTCTTTATATCGTACCTGGCGGCAGGTCACATTCAGAAATGGGCGGAAGCAGTCCCCCGCCCTTGGCATTTTCAGAAACAATCTGGTCGATTCTGGAGCATCAGCACAGCCACACCAATTACCACTCTTGTACTCTTCGAGGTAATCCCTCTTCTTTATGCAGTCAAACTCTGAGCTATAGTCCTGGCAGACTCCTTCCTTACACATCAAGATCACAGATTGATTGCTGTATGTACTGGAGAATTTGGACAAGTCAATATTTTCTAAATCATCTGGAGTCTGACAGGTGCGGAGTTCTTTGATGGAGCAGTTTTCAAGGCTCATGTCGATGCCTGGCTCCCTGACATCAACTTTCACCTGATGGCAAAGCTTGGGTGGCTTAAAAGAAATTATATATCATGAGCCTAATAATTCAGGCTAAGAATACCTTGTTTAGGCACCACTCCACGCAGGAAGACCAATCGCAGAGATCCTCGGAAAGGTTGAACCTTCTCCACTTCGTTGTGCACCTGTAAGGACCAGTGATGTTGGACTTCATTTCTGATTTGACTGGAATGGAGATCAGCAAGGTGGCGTAAATAATGCCAACTCCAGAAGAGATGGCCAAGAAAGTGAAGCAGGTTAGGCTAGGACAAACACAGTGTTTTCCTAGATCCATCCTGGCAAACTGCTGCTGGCTAGGCCACAATGAGAATAATCAATGAAAATGCACGAATGAGCATACAGTCAATTTTATTGGCTCAACTTTTACCATATAATATATACTTTTCATAAAGATTCCTTTTGCAACACCTTCATATCTATTGCAATGTTATGGCCTTGATTCTGTCCGTCTATGGGATCATCTGAGTCATGTAGAGGCCAATGAAGGCCAACGAAAAGGTCATAAAGAAGTGAGCCAAGTACGGCACCAATATGAGGCCCTAAAATAGGCACATAAAACCAGAAGTTGTTGGCACTAAAACAAAAATGTCCAGTTAAGAAACTAGGCTAAGGTTTACCCCCTGAAAAAGAGAATTCCACCTGAAAACACTGGGCCCGTAGCCAACCATGGAAGTGAAAAGACGCGGAGCAAAATCTCTGGCTGGATTAATGGCATAGCCGCAATTGTAGCCGAAGCAAATTCCAATGTTGAGGACAACCAATCCAACCGCGATGGGAACCATATGTACTGGAACTTTCATATTCTTTTCATCCGTAATGGCTCTCACACAAAAGAGGAGCAAGGCCGTTCCTACAACTTGATCAAGGAAACCAGTTGCCTGCCAATAAAAGTGACTCTTATAATTAAATCATCGCCTACTCAAAAAAGCTGCATAGTATATGTATAGCAATACATTCAGCAAGGAAAGGCCTACAGGTTTCCTACGGAAATTCATTAACTCCGTTCGTGGCAAGCGAATCAGGAGATCGTTTATTTCTAAGATGAATGCTTTGTGTCGAGGTCAGCATCGCGCATTGAGGCAGCATAGTATATACTCTAATCATTCTGTCCACCTTGCACTCTTGTGGAACTGAGGAATTAATGCGAGCTCTATAATGCAGGCTACGGACCCATAATGTAATATGGATGATGAAAAAAGGTACTAATCGCTTTCACAGTGCGACATTAATGAAAAATAGCAACAACAGCTCTTCTGAAGTAATTAATGAAGTCACACTCTTTTCGTAAAAAGATGGCTGAATCCTCGACATTTCTCAACGCGTGAATGGGCTTTTGTGTGTTCTTACCGTGCTTATCCCTTCTGTTGGGTATGTGGCCCAGATTCCGGCCGTTCCATTAACGCCTGTGACCAATCTCTCGTCTCCAACCAGATTATTGAGAGCATCTGAAAAATGGCCACGTGATTTTCTCATAGTAGTACTACGTACACCGATTCAGGGAACCGGCGGAAAAATATCGACGGTTCATGATATATTTTCAGCATAGGAAAATCTCGTCTTTTAGGTCTAACATATCCGCTATGCAACTTAAGAAGATCGAAGGATTAATCAGAAAGTTGTTTAAAGTGTCATGTTCAAGCAAGTTTTCGAAATTCTCCCGATGTTCAGCCCCACTACAATGCTAACTTTTGATCAAGTCATCCGTGTTGGCATAAATTATTCACGCTTTCAGATCAAGTCTAACTTTATCCACGCCCCATGTGGTATTGCTATTTGACATGTGACATACTTTAGCTTGCTGGCTTCCAGCAGATCCTCAAAAACTTCCCCCTTTTTTGCGAAAGATCTCACCGGATCGTCAGACTTGGGCGTATCTCGGGCAACGGGGAAAAACTTTGATTTATCAAATTACGTGACACGCCACCCTTACTAAATTTAGAGTGCCCCACTGACTGGCCCTCGTACACAAGATAAAAGAGAAAATATCCAGCTGAAACAAGGATTATTATGCTCCAAAATTGTCTGACGTTACGGGAGACACCTTGACATGATATAAATTAAAAGGTTGCTCGCGGTTGAACGGTCGAGGTTTCCTACCCCCTTTTTTAAGACCCTTAAGGGGATTTCCCACTTCCACAGCCAGCAATAGGTCTCGATCCCATTTTTCATCCTGCTATGGCCTGGTGGCGAAAGCAAAATTAAAGCTCCCAGGCATGAAGAGGCTTTTTACAAAGACGGTTTTTTGTCACTCAGCTACCTACATACACTAGCTAGGGCAGGAGCTTACAAGAATAAGGTAAAAAGCAATCAATTTTCCTCCATACTTTGCTATGGAGAGCCATCTAGTGCTTTGCGTTTTCCTCAACGGATCAGCTTCGATAAAGCACCGCTTTCTATTTTGAGATCTGCCAGCTCAAAATCCATTTATCGGATCAGGCCAAAAGTTGACGAGAAAATTGTCTTTTTATGTATGGGGTGGGATTTGAAAAATGCTCGTGCTAGGATTCAACAGGGAAAATATTCATATGAGCTAGGGCTTTCTATTCTTCCTCCAACACTTCGATATCTTTATTCTTGGCAGTCGGCACAGTGGTCTGAAGAGCCGATAAAAACTTAATGTTAAGAATTCAAGGAATAAAAAATAGTGCTCTACGTATTGACGAGCCCTTCAGGGACTCAGTTAAATGCCAATTAATTTTGATTTCTGATAGCTAACCATTTTGGCAATGCATTTGCTTGAATCGCGCATCTTCTAAGCAAACTAAGGAAATTCATGAAACCACTGTGCCAAATGGGAAGCAGGATCATTTTTTAACCTTCATCCAGCCACTTTCTCCCGGAGCACATAATGGTTTTGGAATTTTTTTACTGTAAATCTATGTCTTCGCAGCGAGTAGCAGCTAGATGGAATGTGAAACGCGGAGGCTTTCTCCTTTGGAATTGCCAAGGAAAATAGGAAGGTAAGTGGGATAATTTAATTTGTTCGCGCTGCTATTGTACACAGTTATACTCACGCACCAAAATAAACAGCATAAATAAGGGGTGCAGCCATAAATGCCCCGAGATACTGAGCCAAAAAGTAGACGGGCACTTTTTTCCAATTGAGCTTTTTGCACACGGCCATTGCAAAAGTGACCGCAGGGTTCAAATGTCCGCCGGAAACGCCACCGGAAACAAAGACCCCCATCATAACTCCAATCCCAAATCCCCAATTGATGGCAAAAAAGTCGCCATGGCTTTTTTTACTGACCACACTTTGAGCTACTGCTGAGTCTCCAAACAGCTGCAAAAAAATACATCGCTGCGATCGGTCTCCGTCTTGTTTTCACTTCAACTTACCATCAATATAAAAGTTCCAGCAAATTCTGCCAGGAATTCCCTGGCTGTTTGCGAACTAATTCGGGGCAACATGATGATTCTCTTCGGAAAAGCACGGGTTCTTTAGGCTACTTTGGCTGAGATAATTTGATGAGCAGGTAGGATCTCCCAAACTTTCTCAAGTCCATGAGGGAATTTGGAGCAGGCTGAGAAAAAGCCAATACAATTAGACTCGACTGCCGGCAAATCGCAGATAAGGCCACGTAAAATCACAATGAATTTGCTCTTCTCAGCAGAGAGCAAACACAAAGTGACAAAGGCAAACAAAATATTAGATATCTGACTGATTTATGAACATCAACAATAGCGTTGAAGTCGAGATGCTCACCTATGTCTCAAAGACGGAGGAGTCGATCTGTAGTATGTCGCAAAGATGCGGGAGACCGAGCTTGCCCATTGACAAAAAGCAACTGCTATTCCCCTCCTTGCCCAAATGCCCAAGCTTGCACCTGAAGTGTCATGCGAGTGAGCTGTTCCTGCTCTCTCCCTCGATAGCTGTTAATGCTTCTGCTTTTGTTTTGTCTGAACTGAGATGATCGATTTGTCTCGAATTTCATATAGAGATGATGACGGCAAATTGCAGCATTCTTCAAAAACTATGCCTAGGTCATCAACTATCTCTCATCGGAGGAAAATTAGTAGTAATTCTCAGCCTAATTTGAGCGTAAAGCTATTGAACAAAAGCTTACTTTTCATTTAATCTTGCCAGGGGTAAAAAAGTAGATGATTTGATTTTGAGCTCAGCTAATTTTCAATCAATAACGCTTGAATAGTTGAAACAAAGATGAAGCTCATAGAATCTAATGAGTTTCTTTGAGGCCGTACGAAACATGGTCTGGGTGTTCTAGCAATGAATAGTGACGAAAATAGCGGTATATATGTATAGTATGTAGTGGAGTTCATAGATCGAGCTCCAAGCAGAGCTGTGTCTGTCACTGATAAAATTGGGTACATCAAAGTAAATAAATACGCTAGCTATTTCTCGCCTTAAAACTATAGGCTCGTTATATCTGAATCCTTATCCTCCGCTTTGGTGGACATCCTGGATGTATTTTCCCATTGATAGAGTGTGCAAATAAGCATGTACATATCTGTCCAATATCTACACATGTCCGATGTAAATCAATTTTGGAAAGAAATGAGAAGACCATATCTTTCGAATTTTAAACACAAGTGCAATCGATTACTTAGGAAGTGGCTTTAATTAATAAGTATCGTCAGGATAGTCCGCATGTACAATCAATTGCAAGCTTATGATTGTTTGAGCATGCGGTACAGCGATGGCTCTTAATTCGTAGTAAATTCACGTAAGAACCTCTATAGGAGGCACCAACGCGCGTTCTTGTGCATTTCTCAGTGGTGCTGACTATGGAAACCAGAAGTAACTGGAACTTTTCGGTGTGCTATCTATTGCAGGCGATCCAGACGAGTCCGGATCTGGGCGTTGGGAGGTGTTCCAGTCGCGTGGGAATACCAGAGATCTCACAACTGAGAGTGCAGTGACTGAATTTGGCTTTCATGAAATGATATTGGCCTCAAATCATTGTTTCGACTCCAAGGTCAGCTGATTTGCTCGACTCAACGGTCGGCTTTCTCGTGCGCCCTCGCTATTTCCCCTTCGTCTGCCTCTCTCGGCCTTCGCGGCCTTTATAAAGCTGCGCCGCAACTTAAAGCGAGCCACAAAAGACATGATGTGTTTAGCGAAAATCATGCTTCAGGTTTTCGGACGTGGCACGTGGTCCCTCCAGAGGAGCTAACGCGTGGAAAACGACGGGAAAACGAATGGGGCTCCTCGTGGTTGGCTGAAATGGGCTGGCGGCCGCTTCAAAGAGACTGGCTCATTTTTGCGGCGTTCATGACGACCCACAGGTAAGTCCATTTTTGCATTCGCGTCAATTCAGCGTTTTAATCAATGTGCAACGCAAAGACTTGGTTCGAAAAGAAAGCTGTCCGCCTTTTTTTGAGCATCCAAGGAAAACTCTCGCGCAACGACGACAACCTGTTGAGTCATAGGCCCAATCGCCGATTAGCTAATGGCATGCATTTGTTATTTCTTTCATTGATTTTTCTCGGTTTTTTCAGCACAAGCTGAATAAGAACATTAAATAATGCATTACGCAAGTTCCGTTGACAAATAGCCTCAATTGTACGCCACAACTGATTATCCATAAGTTTCACGCCAAGCAACCTAGGCCGCTCAATGCGAGGCTTTGAGTCACGTGGCTCATAGGCCCTACGACTATTGATTATAGCGTTCAACCTTTAATGCCATGCTTTTTTCACGGCATGAAAGCAGTCGTAAAAGATCGCTGAGACCGCGAAGCGTTCGGCCAATTCACTCAAGGATTCCGACTGGCGAAAATGGTAACATTGGTCATTTTGAGCGGGCCGGCGGTAGCTAGAAGGAAGCGTCCTTTCAAGGCCCTCACTCGCGAATGCGTGGCATGGTTGGAGTCCATTTCGAAAATATTGTGACTGATATTTATCAGCACTTTTGAGTTCCATTGAGTTGAAGCAAATCAACTTCCATTCTTGGATGTTGCTAAGGAAAACAAGATCATAAACGAGGTTTTAAGAAAATAGGCTTGCGCTCAGAGCCCCTTTTTTGGCTTAGGTAAGAAGTAGCATTTCTTTGTTTCACTTTTGGCGGAAATTGCTTAAAATTTGTAGCTCTTGCCGATCTATATTGCATTTAAC
This sequence comes from Paracyclopina nana, assembly GCA_019096065.1. Classification (NCBI taxonomy): domain Eukaryota; kingdom Metazoa; phylum Arthropoda; class Copepoda; order Cyclopoida; family Cyclopettidae; genus Paracyclopina; species Paracyclopina nana. Next base: position 9,094,895 of record JAGUCH010000001.1, on the reverse strand, counting down.
TTTGTGCTTGAGGGTGGAGCTGCTGTGCGAGTAAATGGGTGTCTGAAACTTTAAAACTACTTGAGAATTCACCCCCTCTTGTTTCATCCCGTTCGAGATCCCTGAAAACCCTGAGTGCAAAAATCAATACCTGAAATGCCACTTAGAATTTGCATGCTCTAAGCCATGAAAATGAAAGAGCTGATGGCTGTGAAACATCTCTTAGGCAATAGAGCAAACTAATGGATGGACAAAGAGGGTTGATGCATTGCTCAGTGGGATTGGCAGGAGCTAAAGTAATTTTGCTGGGCTAATCCAGCTAAATAAGAGCTTAGAGCTAACAGTTCTCCCCCTTGGAAGATTTTTAGCATATCCAATGCATCAGCCTTGGACAATGAACCAAGACGATTCAAATTAGTACCTACTACGTATATGGGTAATCGATTTTGTACGCTTGTTTTATAATTTGTTTACATTTGCTAGCTGATAGCGAGTAAAGCCAGCATGTTAGGGTTGACTAAATTTTCTTTACTTCAAGCTGTAATATGGCTAAATTACTAATCTTTCATTAGTTAGTTCAGCCCTATAGAACGGCCACTTCTCAAAAGCTACAACAGCTTGCAGAAATCAGCGGATTTTCATCGCAAAGTATGATCAACAAAGGCTTAGTCTTCTAGAGATTTCCATAGTGGATGTACTGAGTTTGTTGCGATGGAACTACATAAGAGATTGAGCCAAAGAGTTGAGAAAATGACTGGACAAAAGATTATATTTCACATTTTTTGTGTACTGGCACTTCTTGTGCTTCTTCTGGTTGGGATGAGTTATGAATGAAATGAGACATTCAACTTGCTGAGCTTGCAATCCTACATTGAGAGCGCGACTCGCTTCAGTGTAGCTTAGAATTTCCATTTGATTCATTTGTCATCGATCCTCTACTTTCAGCAGGCTGCTCCATCCGACCGATCGCGAATCATGACATTTACCCTGACCTCCACAATGCCTGGCACGGATTTGCCCTTATTCGGCATTCTGTCCCTTTTGGGAGGCTTTTTGCTCCAATTCACCATGGGAAGTTTCTACAGTTTCGGGAACATGATGACCTACATGACTTCCTACATGAGAATGCACGGCTCTCCCAACCTGACCTACACGGATTTCGTCGTCGTTCAATCCGCATGGGGAATGACCCAAGGCACTGTCATGCCTTTTTCCGGATTTCTCATTCAACTGATTGGTGAAAAAGTGGCCATGACTTCCGGGGCCGTTATCTTTAGGTAGGAGCACATTTTTTATCGCCACTTTGAAGAAATGACACAGAAACCTGGTAAAAAAGGCTTTGAGCCAAAAAGATCTCTTTGGCAACTTCGTTCAATGACCTGATCAGATCGATAATTTTGCGGGATTCTGCTTGGAGGGGAACAGTGACATACTCAAAGGATCACGAGACCATGTGAAATGCGAAAAAAAGCCACAACACAATGGAAAAAATACTTAATTTTTCTATCTCTGTTAGCCTTTCAATACTAGGAAGGATATTCAAACCCAAGCATGTAAATAGTTATATTCGAATGAGTGGCATCCCCTTGCTTTCTGAGCAGTCTAGACATGCTGACACTCTTGTCTCAACTGCCAGGAAGTTGAGGGATGTTGCAGCCACGTACGCGTACCAATCTTGCAAGATCAAAAAATCCTACTTATATTCCTGTCAGAAGTTTGACATGGAGGGGATGGTGATAATGCCGTCACCATTTTGATGATTAAAGGCCGGTGATCCACTTCTTCTGGGGTGACCGACTGCGTGCGCTTTCTGATCACAAATGTCCTTCATCTTTCTTGTTGAGAGGCTGCTGCCATCATTGTGGTACTCCAGCCTCTCAAAGCTTTTTCTTTTATTTTCCCCTGCAGTACTGGCTGTGCCCTTACTTACATAACTCTCAATAAGGAGCTTTGGATGGTGGCAGCAACTTATGGATTTGTCTCGGCTTTTGGGCAAAATATTGCGCTCATTCCCACCCTCACGACGGCCATGAAATGGTTCCCCAACCGGAAGGGCACCGCGATGGGCATAGTGGTTGGCGGCTTCGGAGGCGGGGCCCTGGTTTTCAACCAAATTCAGACTGCTATCGTCAACTTTGAGAATCACAAAGTATGCCATGAATTTATGGACTTCAACACTATGAATGGGGCTTGAGCGGCATTTTAACTTTGCAGATTGCAACAAGTGGCCCCAATAAGGGCTACTTTACCGAGGCAGCCGTGATCGACCGAGTGCCGGGATTGCTTCTTATTTTAGCGGCCATATACGTGGTAATGGGATTGTTGGGCGCTCTTATGATTTGTCAGCCCCCAGAAAATTGGGTTCGGCAAAATGATGGTCCTGCGCGTGCCAACTTGGACAATTTAGAGCTCATTGAAGACGAGAAAGTTAATGAAAAAATGGTCATTGGCTCCGACGAGCGAGAATTTGATATGGACGCGGAGGAGCACAACATTCACTGGAAAGATGCCTTAAAAATGAAGGAATTTTACATACTGTGGGTCACGAGGCTGTCTGTAGTGTTAATTACACAAGTAAACTATTAGCTTACGATTTAGATATAGCCAACTACTACGTACGTCAACTTTTCAGGTCGTTGCTGCCCTTTATAAGGCCTTTGGGCAGACCTTCATATACGATGATCATTTTTTGGCCATAGTTGGGGCAGTTTGCTCCTTTTTTAACTGCTCAGGTCGCCTGGTGTACGGTTTGTTCATGGACAAAACTTGCTACAAGGTAGCCATGTCCATCGAGGCCATTTTGCTAACACTTCTAGGTAAAGTATAGTGCACGCTACAGCGATCTCATCCACCCCATAAAAACACGCTGGCTTTCTTATATAGTGTCTACGTTTTATTTGACAAGTCTTGTTGGTGTCTCTGCTGGTGAAGATGTGATAGCAAATTGCGCATCATTTATCAACGAGACAGTTCTAGTCGGGAGCAATTCCACCATCGCTTGCGAGCCTCCTGAAACAGCTTTGGTCACAAAAGCTGCCTATGCCATTTGGGTATGGTGCATATTTTTCACATTCCCTGGCACTTACTCGATGCAGCCAGCTGTCACGACTCAAACATTTGGGCACAGGTAGCTGCTAATTTCAACTTTGCGCGGCCAACTTTGCATGTATTTTCAGGTATGGAGGAACCATCTACGCTTTCCTCTTCTCGTCCGACATCGTGAACAATTTGTTGGTGGCAGCCTTGAGTAAGGCGATCAAAGAGGAGTTTGGCTACCTTGGCTTGTTCTTAGTCATCTCAGCTTGGGGAATTTTGGCACTCTGTGCCACAGTTATGTACCCCGCAAATCCCTCGCCCAAATCGCTCCACAGGCACAAACTGGTTAGATCCGAGGAGCTTGAAACAGCCAGATAGCCAGGCTATAGGACGCCAATTCAGCATTTAGACCTAATGGTAGCCGGATAAATTAACGCCAACATTGTATCCTTAATAGAAAGCTATTTATCTAACTTGATTCTAAATGTGGCCTTACTAAAGCTAGGTGCGAAATACCTGGTCATCCTACTACGCTACAATCAAGACATCCTCCGTTTATGCTATATGCTAGTTTGACTCACGCATCATTATCACCATCATCATACTCTGATGGCTTAATTGTAAAAAGAAATGATTGCACAGTAATAAGAAGAAGCTTATTTTGGCGAGATTGCCGTCGATGTTTTCCCCTAGGTGCAGTCAGCATGGTGGTTTTGGAGGTAAGGAAACCGAGTTTTCGGTTCAGCCTTCTGGCCCACGATAGCCCGGTTCCAACAACAAAATAAGTATAGTATAAGTACGATTAACCAGTATAGTATGGTGCAGCTGAGCGCGCGAGCTAGCACGGACCATACTATACTTATAAGTATAAGTAAGGTGTCTATACTATACTGATTTTCATTGTTGGAACCGGGCTGATGTTGTGGACGAGGCTGAGTCAGAGGCCAAGTGGGAGGAGATGAAAGTTTAGTCGGGCCATTTTTTCTCCTTTGCGTGATAAAGTTGTTCAGCAGTGGTAGTAGATGTTGCAAGCTCTACCATTTCCTTGCAGAGGCTGCTCATTACTTGGTTCAGTTGGAGGCCGCCGCGCGGCGGGACGCGAAAACTTGTTCAATTTAGCATCAAACAAGTATAGCCAATCATAAATCATGGCAATTTATTTTATGCCCTGCTGTCTCCAGAAAAAAGGCAACGAAAAATGGCCAAATTCCATTTCTCCTCGCTCGCACATACAACAATGGCGGGCGGCTTTAAGTTCTTGGCATACAGAGCTAGCACAGTTGGAAGGAAAAGGGGGCACAACCTCCAAGAGGGTATGTGGTGGCAAAAAAGAAAGTCGCCAAAAACATGATGAAAGAGGCGAAGGCGAGGCAATTTAAAAGCATGTCACGGGAAGTATATTGGTGAGTGTTGGACGCAATTAATTTCGCCCTCATGAGCCTTCTGATGCAACCTCGCCAAAAGTAATCGAGTAGGAAAAGTTCTTTTTAACGGCTCTGGCTTCATATTTCATTGACTACGTGCCTCGGCAGGTAAACTAGCAATATCTGTCAGGAGCAGAAATTCTTCCTGTCATAAATCAGAAAGCCACTTTGCATGAATTAGCGGAGGAAACAAAGCTCCTTAGAAGGATGATTTATGTCGATTGAGGTCGAAAGGCCCCCCAAAATCGTGCATTAGTGGAGCTCTCCTTTTCCCGTTGCCTTATGGCTGCGAAATTCCAAAATGACGCCTACACTTTTAAAAATATTTGCGCTCTAAAGAACGGCCTCCACAAAGATGATTATCAGCCAAGGAAGAATAAGTTGATTCATCATTCATGAAACGCCACCTTTTTATAGCATATGATTGAAACTTTGTTTGGGCTTTTCTCTAGAGGCGTGAAAAAGTAAATCCAGCTAGTGTAAACTAGCGAGAGTTTTGAGAGGCAATTCCAAACAGTGCAGAGGTCTTTTTTTCGAGCTTCTGTTGATTTGAGCACTATTCCTAGCTCCTTTGAGAACGATAAGTAAATGAATAGAGAATAATGTTTGACTACACAGAGTTTGCGTTTGACCTGCCTTTATGCAGCTTTTGCCATCATAAACAATACAAAGCCTGAGCCCAATGCACGGTTTAGCTGGAGGCGAAATCAATTTGCAACTTTTGCAACGCTAACAACAACCTCTTAAAACTCTTGATAGACGCCTCAATTCCAATCACATTCCCCCAACTCCAAATACGTTTCACTTCTATCAAAGTCTCGTGTGATAACATGATAAATGTACCAAAATTTTTCCAACCCACCCCCTTCATGCCTTCCTCGCTAAAAGCTCAAAGGCTGCTATACGAAGTGGAGGGGTGCAAGAAGCTTTCATAAAAGGACGTAAGAGGAAAAAATCATACTCCTCTCAGATATTCAAGGTACAATACCAATGTAACAAGGCCACATCATAAGGAATAAATATGCATGGCAAAAAATGATCCATGTCAAATTGCATTCTTATCGATTTCTCCATTTGACGCTTGGAACGAGGAAAAAGCGTGCTGCAACTATGCCTAGCAAGAGGAAGGCCGATTATTCGAAAAATAGTCGTATGGCTCTGAGCATCACTCTCATTCAACTCTTGAGGGTGCATGGAAGCGAAAGCATCTGGCTGAATTTCTAAATCGATTACCCATAGTCGCTTGATGGATCGTGTACAGAAGGCTGAATTGAGACCATAATGTAAAGAAGAAAAGGATTTCCTCTATTCAGTGTAAAAGGAATAAGAACCAGGTATGGCACATTGAAGAATGACCAGAACTGTAAATAATCGATTCACGACTGCAGTACATGAATTGAATATTTTTCAAGAACGGCTTCACTTTATCCTCGTCTACGGTTTTAGGCATCCATCAATGGAATGCAATCGTGGAAATTAAATACGTCGACGAATGTACTCATCTTTTGAGAGGGCACAACGAGGGCTTTGGAAAGCACTTGGCATGATCCCCGAATGGCCGATAAATTGAGGATCATATGACATTTTCGTGACATGGCACGCTAACTTCAGAAAATGTATGGCTGATATGCCCTTGGGATTACGTTTTATTATTCCTCTAATGAAATATTAAAGCCAAAAAGGGGAAAAATATCTTTTCTCCAGCAAACTCAAGCTTTATTATCTGGAAAATGTCAGAATCTCACTTTCGAACATGCAATATGTCGTCGGATCAGCTATTTATGTTCCAAGGTTCGCTCAATTGATTAAAATACTATTGGAGAAAAGGATTTTCATAGGCGTTCAGTTTTTTCTCATATCTCACACATAGCAGCTCAGTCACGTCAAACAAGAATTTTCTTACATTACAGATATCAAATGTGCGACTTTCGATCGGTTTCTTTCGTGCAGTATAGGAATACACACACACATAGCAGACCATACTTGAAGCCCCTTTGCCCCTTTTTTGGCAAGCGTGAGCTAATGCAGGCTCACTCCTTTCCTGGTGGAGAGCCAAAAACCTTAATCATCATCTTTGCAAATATGTGCACAAACACTTCCTTTTCTTTCCCTTACTCCTTTGACTTGTTTGCTCATCAGCTCAACGAAGAGAGCAGGTCGTTGAGGTTTCAACAAGCTACATTAACTACAGCTGTTCAGGGACTGAAAAAGGTGGATTGAGGCGTAGGCTAAGAAGATTTTTTTAATGTAAACTCTCGTGCTTACGCTTTGGTATCTTACACAAGTTTCCACCGTGATTCAGGAAATTGATTGATCAAAGAGCATTCTCGATTGACGTGCAACAATCTCTCCTTCGTTCCCCCAACTTAAGCTAAAAGAAATAGGTTGCTCCTATGCAACTTTAAATCTACATGATCCCTATGTGACCCATTTTACAATAAGGCTCAGCTGAAGTTTTACTACATGCTATACACCGTGGAAAAAATAGGAAGGACGCTGGTTAGAACGAGCTAAGGAAAGAGCCATTTCTCATATTGGTACGTATCTCAGCAAGAAACTATACAAGGCTATGAAAAAGCTATATGGCATTGTGTGCGTGGTCTGTTGTGTGTATTTGCCTCAAAATTGTGGGGGTGCCTGCAGCTCAACAATTCAAATAGTCAAGACAAGAAGTAGCTTGCCAGCATGATTTCTTGGGCCCGCATTTCTATTTCATTAATTACCTCTTTCTACTCAGAGCTTGAGTTTATAGCCACATCAAAGAATTTTCCACTTTCACCTCCACTCGAGAAGATTTTCGAGCAATTCAAAGTGGGCTCGAGGTTAAACCATTGTCATCAAAGGCCTTTTTGTTAGACGAAGGAACTCTCGGCTCTAAAATGTCGTGCTGAATGTTAACTTTCTTGTCTTTTCTTTGCTACCACTTCTACGCCTCCTTGCACACTCTTCCGCACCAAAAAAGGAGAAAGCATCGCCAGTTGTGTATTGCACATCCGATTAATTAGACAATTTGTGCTTGGCTCCAGTATCTTCTAGTAGCGTAAAGGAGCTAATGGCCATACATCCTTCATTGTTGGATGGAAACGCTGTCTCATTCCACCTCAGAAAACTTGTTGAATAGGAAAATAACTATCTGGTACTACAACTAAAAGTTTCTCCACCAAAAGTTACTCTTTCCTTGACACCCACCCTATTTCTTGTAGATCCCCTTACAAGCGAGCCACTACACAGAGCGTTTTCATTTTCGCAGATAATTGGATAAGCTAAGTAGCCCTCTCTAAGCGAAATAATCTTGCCAAATAGCTATACTAAACAAGAATGTGCACAGCTTGCATTGCAGGTACGTACGTGGCTGAGGTGATATTGAATGGCGTAGTTTCGTGGAATGGGCGAGGAGACCTCCAAACGGGATTCAAAATGACTATTCAGTCAGCTTCAGAAGTCTTTTTTATTCAGAAAGTTGATCTCAAGGGGGATCTCAAGCAAGTTTATATTATGCTCTTTGAAATGGGACAAAGACAAAACAAAGATTGTATTACAAAGAAGGGGATCGGACTTTTCCTTGCTACTACTATCTTGCCTATTTATCTGCTGTTGCGGAGCTGCTTTTATAGCAGTCTCAGAACTGCAATCACAATAGAAAAAGCTATTTAGAAAGTACCCCCACCTTCATTTACAGTTATTTTCGGAAAAAACCATGTGCTCAACTAAGATTTAATCGCGCACTGCCTCCTTCTAAATGAAATGTAGATCACGTCTTTAAATGAAGAGCACAACTCTCGTTCTGTTCTTTTTTGGAGCAGCCATTTTTGCCTAATGATGTCTTTTTTTTCTTTCTCTCCACTTCCATTATAAATAGACATCATTAAGGCAGCAGCACAAAAAGTCACCAGAAAGGGCTTCTTGCAGTGGATGTGGGTCATGTCTAAACGGTCTTAAGTGCATTTATCCGCTAATAACACTTTCCGCGCATGAATTTGGTTGCGTGAGATGGAGATGCTACCTCGGATACCAGTCGTATAAAGAGTTATTGGAGTGGAAAGGCTGATACCACTGATTGACTTGAGGCCATAAATTTTCCTCAAGCTCCGCCATGCTCGCAAGAATTATTGGGAATGGCTAATCTTCTAAAATGCCCCAGATCAATTATGTAGAAATGCGAGCAAATGCCCCCAGTATCGAATCGCAGACCCGACTAATTGATACTATTATAGCATCTTTCACAGCCTGGGCTTTAGGCGGAAACTCTGCATCTGCTCCGCGACTGCTAATTGCCAGATTTTCGCAATTTGACTACATATGCCTGCTTCCGGCACGTTTCCGACAAAAGTGCACGGTATTGCACGTTGCAGGGAAAGTAGTGCTACGAGCATAAATTAATAATAGGGGCCGAGTGATCGAGACTATAGCTTGTTCTCATAAAACTCAGTAAGGCAGGCAATAAGCAAAGCAAGGCACTTTGGAAGCTCATAACTCAGTAAGTACTGAGCCGATTGGAACCAAATTTGGAGGAATTCATCAGGGCATATTGAAGAATCTACATGCAAAATTTCATCCGGATCGGAGAACTCTAAGGAGGTGGCTGATTTTTCTCCTTTGCTTAACTGATTTGCCTTACTTTCAGTAAGGCGGCCTTAGCGTCCTCCAATCTGGATGAAATTTGGCATGAATATTCTTCAATATGTCCTTATGAACTCCTCCAATTTTGGTTCCAATCGGACGAGTAGATGCTGAGAAATGAGCGCGCAAAGTGCCTTGCTTACCTTATAGAAATGTTTATGAGAACAAGCTTATCTTGTGTTTACCAGCCCCATATCGTATGGCTAATGTTGACGGTACTCAGTAACTTGAATTCACTCTACCTATTTTAGTTATTATAAGTGAAGGGGGCGCTTATGTCTTTTAATCCATAGCGCGAAGGTGCGATTTGCGCGTGATATTATTGGCAAGCTGGCTAATCTCGCGCTTTTTCTGTTGAGCTACCAGATACTATGTTCAGAAAAAAATCCAACTCGAATCCCATTTGGCATTTTGAGTCAACATCTAGCTAAATTATTAAATGTGAAGATGCATAATCCACAGTACACAATGAAAATTTCGTCTAGAAGCTTACCACAGCATAGTCTGGCCGAGTGCTATAGTAAATCTACGACACGAGCTCACCTTATACTATAGATCTTTTTGGTGTTTACTTATATTAGTAACACAAAAGCCTCCCTTGACGGATAATGCCACGCTGTAAAATGCCAGCAAAAAATCGATGATTTGAAATATAGGCAGGAGTTTCCGAAAGCTCTTCTACATGTGGCAACAGTGCAAAAGAAAGCAGAAAAGTTGAGAGGCAAAATCTGAGTAAGAGCCTTCTTTTTTGCGTCAGGTGCCTCAAAAACCGCCTTTGTTCCCTAAAATATGGCCTTTAAAGAATAGAAAGACGCCTTACCTTCCATACAGCAGCTGGCCTTGAAAGTTCACAACAAAACACATAAGCACAAAGAACATAATTTTCTTGTCTACGCACACACACTCCACTTGCGGGATGCGAAGCGCTTCACTGTGCTTGGTAAGATTTTCTCTTACTCTATTCACCTTTACTGGTCGCAACACTTTTTCACTAGTTTGCTATCTTTTTGTTTATGTCGAGTTAAGATGAGAGTTGAGACTGCGAGCGAGATGACCCACAGTCTCAGCTGACGCAGAGATGACCAACTCTTACGCTAGGGTTGACAACAAGCGGAGCAACTTTTAAAGGACCTTAACATATTGGGACACTACGCCTGTAAAGCAAACATCTCATCTGTTGTGAATATCACATAGGCTGGCAAGACCTATGCCATTTAGGTTACCGAGTCGTACATGCATGTAGTATTACGAAGCAACCAATATCAGGTCAACCCTAGCTGGCCAGCTTATTATAACTTGTCTAGCTCGCTGGCCCGATTCGGCCATTCATAGCAGCTCTTAAAAGCATGCAGCTTTTTTACGAGCGATTTACCTCGCGATTAACTCGTTGCTGACGAACTGTGTTGTGAACAGACTTAATCTCAAGGCATTTTGAAACAGGGATAATTTCTCATCGAAAGGAAAAGATTTCTTAAGGCTCTGCGGTTAATTTATTAGGGTGATGTATTGAAATGTTCCATTTGCCCTCATGTTTTACCTGTAAGACCATATTATATCACAATGTACACGCGCGCGCTCACAGGTATTTTTCTCTCATGTAACTCCCCAGTCTGCAACAATCCTTCCAACTTTAAGGTCATACTTAGATCTACAATAAATAAGGTCAGTCATCACTTTTGTCTCTTTATTTTCCAATCACATCCATTTATTCCTCGTGATCAAACCAAAAACTCTACAGTGAGCTCGAACGAAGGGAGCATTTAGGCTGCGTTCCTGCAAGTCATCCCCTCAAGGTGACAGCACAGTTGAGTCGGGACAGATGTGGCCATTACAGATGAGGCAAGGGGTAGCTGAGCTATAGCATGTAAGAAGAACGGAGCAACTGGGGCAAGTCACTTGAAATTCTATTCATAATGAAAATGTCCTGGCCATCAAGGGCCATAAAAGTGAGAGTCACGAGTAATTTTTTACTCAAATCAAGGAAACTTCCATAGAGCCAAAGAAGTTTGCCAAGTCAGTCACAAGAAAGTGTGTTTTTTCAAAGGGCACCCGCTTATCAGAAGAGGATAGGTAAGCGAGCCATATAAAAACGCAAACTTGAACTTATATGGCCAGCTCCAAGTTTGACCCAGTTTGATGATTTTTCTCCCAGTTCCCAATGCGAGGTCCTCGTAGAGCCCAATGGACTGGGACAGATGTGCGAGGAGGAATTATGATAAAGTTAGGGGAAACGCCATATACAATCTTTGCTAGCATATGCATGCAAATGCGTACGAGATGTACTTGTCACGACAAACTAGCATTGTACACCACTGTTGAGTAATGGGGCACAGCAGAAAGGTCAAGTCAACTGGAGTTTGGGAAATGTAATATGCTATAGGCGCACATAAACTATACTATCTTTTGATATGTGCCAAAAGGCTCCACAACTTCAGATGTGTCCTAACTGGCTGTCGCACAATTGAGGCCACCATCTAACCACCACGAAGAGGAAGGAGTCTTCTTTAGGACCCATCTATACGCAACAACAAGGATGACTTCTGCTGCTTTTCACTCATCATCATCATAATGCACCTGGCCTGGGCTGGCCTGGTTAGGCAGCAGAAATGAGAACAAATGGGACGACACCAAACATCAGTGAAAGGCCGTGCTCTATGCAAGTCTCTTTGCACAAGTGGTCCATATTAACCCTCTTCTTCTCAAGAGAAAAAGGCTCGCACATGCGATTGCATTGGTGACAGGCTTGGCTTACTTACATCGAATACTCTATACAGCTCTGCAACTGAATTATTCAAGTCATGATGGGAACGGATCATTATGGCTTAGTCCTTTGATTCGATGGGAAAGTCAATTGCAGCAGCAGTCGCGTTGGTATTGAAAAATGGATCTGAGCTTTGATCTGTCTTGCCGGAAGTTAGGTATACAAGGAATGTAGGAAGCATCAGAGGTCTACTACCAGAGCAGATAATCTAAAAGGAGCTGCAGCAAACTACAATAGAGAAGACGTGTTCGATTTATTCTTCAGTTTTTGCTGAGTCGCCGTGGGCCTTGTGCCCACACACAGTAAATAATCTGATGAAAAGAGCTTAGAAAGGCAAAAAATAAGTCTAAGTAGTCTAGCAGGCGCAGTCGATGCTTTTAGTGCGCTCCGAAAGCCAAGTAAGTAGTACGGCTTACTACTACATCTATAGGACACCCCTTTTAGCTCTGCTAGACTGATGTAGGACAATCACCATGGTATTTGGTGTGTGTGTGTGTATGTGCAAGACCTGCTCCTCATGTGCATTGCACATTCATGAATCAGCAGGAATCTGTGCATAGAAAATAGACGTCTTTTGAAAACTGGTCGCATTACACTCACGCGACGATACCTTTCTAGGATTCAAGGAATAGCAGCGGAGCTTTCTAATTTAGCTGAAATGTTGGAAAATCTGAAAATGCCACAAGGGATTCTTTTGCTCTTGTGTGAGGGCATAAACTTTTTCTAATTTTACTTATAGCCATTTGTAGCCGAGCCGAGAAAGCCTCTTGGGACTTTGATGTCAATTCTTCAATGCTGTGGTATTTTGTGGCTTTCTAAATTAAAAACACTCAGGCCCCTTTCTAGCCAGAGAAAGTTTGCGAGCTAGTCCTACTTTCTTTGATGCCAAACAAACTATAGCATTGGTTTTAATGTCCCTTGAGACTTCCCTCAGTTGTGTACCCCTCCCATTATTTTTAAACTAGGCTACTATTAATGGCATTCTTGAACTGCTCAACATGAGCACAGACCCAGTGAGTTAAGAAACTCTGCACTACATCTTAGATCAAAATGATGGTCCAATATCATTGAGGAAATGCATTCTCTCTCCAGAGAAGTATGGTTCTTGAAAGTTCTGCTCTCAATATGCTTCCATTTCCAATGTGAAGCCTTTTAGTACTGCACTTCTGAGGCAAAGCCAATCAAACTGCAACGACGAAGAAGGATCAAACAATATTACGAAGAACAATGCAGCAATAGTAAAATAACAATTTCCTGCTGTAGGCATTAACTCATGGTACATTTTCTCCTTTTTATTACCCCATTGTGCATGATTTCGGCCACTTTTATGCGAGGTTTCAATACACACACACACACATCCCCTTCTATGCACTTCAGCAAATCCTGGAGGCAAACCAGCTTGCAATGAAAAAGCCATTTTAGCTTGACTCAATATGGCCAACTGCTCGCTAGCTAGGGAAGTAGTATAGAAATGTCCTGGTCTAATTTCCTTTGTGTCTGCTTTTTTTCTTCACCCCACTCATATTGGGTTCAGGGGAAAGAGTCAAGAGGGAAAAATCCTGCTTATGTCAGGTCCGACAAATGTGGGGTGGATCCTCAATTTGACCTCAATCCTTGACTTTTCCGGCTCTTTAATTTGTTTCATCTTCCAAATGAGAAATACTTTTTTACTTCTTCTCTCTTTGGCGTTGGCAAGCAGACGTATACGCGCGAGACGAAATTAAAATTTGTCGCATTCGCTCCCGAATTCTTTTAGCTCCTTCTTCTGATTCCCCCCCAGAACCTCTGGAGCAGAAAATTACAATCCTTTTTATCACTGATGTAGACGAAGCAACCCACAAAGCTACTTCTCAGGTCGAGGATGCAAATCGACTCTCCTCCATCCTGTGGTCAGTTTAATGGTGCATTTTACCTCTTTAGTTTCTTCTACATGTACGGTGGGAAAATCTCAGCCACTGGGAAGAAAAAGCCGCCTCCAACGAAGCCAGTGAGGAAAAATAACGTTGAGGTTAATGATGACGGTGCTGCTGGCTTCACAACACCATCAGTCACATATTCCAGGTATGATAATAGTCTGCTGTCATGTCGTGGCTCTATAGCAGCAGAGTCCCAAAAGACTTTTTTCTTCATGTGATGCTCAAGTTGTCGTCGCCCCGGCTTCTCTTGGCCTCCAGGGGCTTCCAGGAGGAGGAGATTTCATCTCTTAACTTTCCCACTTGCCAACTTGTCACTGATGAAATTAAACTTTCTCTTCTTCTCGGTCACTTTGACCGCGTCATCTCTCTGACCTGGCCTCAGCATGATGATGCCAAATGCCCATGGGACTTACACTTGATGTGACTGCGAAGGGTGCTGCCACTTCAACCACAAGTTGCCACAATGTTGCATGCTAATTATGACCGTTTCTCGTGACAAATGGCATTTTCTCACTTCTAATTATTGCTTTCACGTGCGCTTTCGGAGCAAATCGTGCCCTCATCATTTTCTGCTTGGGGGTCGCCCTTTTCTGAAGTTGATTCCAAAGAAGCTAGCTTTTTCTCATTAGCAAATCTAATATAGCTAAGTCAAATGTCCACTAAGATGGGCCTTGCTGACGCTTCAATCCTTCGACCTTCATGGCGCGTCTTAGGGGATCTACACCTATGCCCCTGGGTATACCAACTCAATTTGGACTCTTGACCCTTTCAGTGCACCGCGTCGTGAAAACGTGTTTTTGAAGGCTGTGTCCCAATTGTGTTTCAATTACTGCTATTCACTGAACGTTTTGTGGACCTAACGATGCGATTCTCGGTCAGGATCTCAAGGGAATAACAATGATGATGACATTGTGCCCACTTTGTCACGTTCCTTTCACCAAGGATTAGTTGGAAAAGCTCCTTGGATGAATTATTATTATGGTGACGATGATGCTATCCCACAAAACTTACCATCATTCAGAGCTGATTGGGAAACTTGTACAACATAGTACATTCCCATAGAAAAAATCCAATTTGTGGATGCTCGCTGCATTATAGATCTATAGAGTGTCCTTAACTGCGCTTAGCGTAGCCATACTAGAAGTAGTCATTTTTTCAGAAACACACTGACACGAATCGGCCTAAAAAAAGGGCAGAGAGCCGGTGTCGATCTTTCTTAGGGGTCAGCTCAAACGTTGCTTGTCATTCGCATTTTTTGTGAGATGAGTCTACAGAAAGTAAAACTTTTTCATGCGACACCTGATGCAGCTTGACATTTCTTCCTTTTATTGATTTCCGAACTGTATACGTGGTGGAAGTAAGGCTGACTCCATAGAAAATATTTTATGCTGCCGTCACTACAGTTATCGAAAGCCTCAATGATTCAAAAGACCTCATTAATATGGAAACTAACGCGGAGTTAAATTAAGAGATGAAATAAGAGATAGCGCGTAGGAAGGGGGCAACAAGTCTAAGAAGCAGCGAGAATTTTTAAAGTATCTTTTGGCTCGTGAAAAAGAGCTTTCTAATTTTCGAAGCTTTTTCTGCGTTTGTCACTAAGTGGCTACATAAAGAATTGGTTTTTCTCGCCCTAGTCTTCTCAGCTAGCTGCTGTTTCTGATGTAGTTTTTTCTCCGGCAACTGTAGTAGTAAGAGACGACGACGTTCTTTGTTTGAAAGTGCACCTTCTTGGGATGCTGTAACACCGGACGCTTAGAATTTTTTTCCACACCCAGGGTGATACTCTCGGATGTCTTCTTCCATGCTACAAAATGCATAACAGCTTGTTTTTGCTCCTTTTAAACTACTCCATTCAGCTGGACTTGTTCAATATCCATCGGGGGGGCAAGTACCGTTGCTTGGAAAATTCGTAATTTCTTATGTTCCTTGGCTTGGGCTCGAGTCTGCTGATTCTGTCAAACGCGAACACGAGATGCTGAGGGGGACATGAAAAATAGCTCTTTTCGGCTCAAAAAGTGAGCCTCGTTTTTGAGGCAGAAACAGCAGCACACTGCAATGTGTGTCACTGACTACAACAAGAAAGGCTTGGATGACACATAACCAGTGTAGTGCTGTTTTTATGCTCTATAGCAGCATTTTTCGAAAGCACTGAAACTGCTTCGACTTCAGGTTGATATTTCAATTCTTAGCTCGAAGTTGATGACACCAGTGCGAGAAAGTTAGGCAAAATGAAGAAGTAAATCCAAGCACTTCCTTGCACCATTAAGGGCCCTTCCAAGTCCTCGTCAAAAGCCTTTTTAGAGAGCCATTATTGATGGGACACTTTTATTGTTGTCGACAGCCATTAAAAATCAAATATCCTATTGTAAAGAAACTTTCTTTTGTTCAAGAAAGGATGGGGACAAATAATGCCAAAAAAGAAACTCATTCCCCAACTTCCGGAGCTCTCAGGCTCAATTTTTCCTTCTTTTGACTTTTGCTATGGTATAGGACACACACCATGCTATCTGACTTGCTACCAACCAAGGAAGAAATAGCTTGAGAAAAAGGTCATTTTGAGGCCATTTTTCAACCTGGCTCCCTTTTCCTCCTTTAAACAGCGAAGGTATTTTCGAACGCCGCCAAAGCGGTGCTAGAATATAGTAAACGGAAAAATCTTTGAGCAATCAGAGAGCTGAAAGAAAGCTTAAAAGATTACATCTGTACAACAAAGGATTTCATGGTATGTTACTTTCGCCTGACACCAGTCTACCTGCTTTTCGTCTCTCAGGAATCTGCTTAGCAAGCCGCAAAAAGGCGGATAAAAATTCAGGCAGAAACATAATCCCAAGTTCAATGAGCAAAAAAGGCCAAGACATCACCTAACGTCGCATCTCTTTTACTACGCTGCGTCCCGACTAGAGATTTAGTGCTAAAAAGAGAAAGCTACGTTTCCACCCTGCAGCATAGCATAGCAATAAAATGAGCAACAAGTAAATGGAATACCGCGAGGAAGAATTTAGGCGACATTTTCTCTCCGCCTCATTGCTCGTGAATGTTTCAATTTGGAGCGGGGTCGACGAATAACATAATCACTACTTTCACGAGTGCTTCGCACCCTTCCCCTAGCTTGTTTACCTGAGGCTCAATTTGATTTCCTCACTGACGACCCCACATGCTCGTGGTGGTTGTTTTTTTAGGCTGTGCATGCCGTGTCATCTGCACCTCGCGTCTTTTGGAGAAGGGCTGTCAAAATCACGGATGTGGGACATCTACTTTTTCTCCTGCTTGCGCGTTTGAAGTTTCCATGCATTTTTGCACTCACTCTCTTTTGCAATGTCATGCACGATGTCACGCGGCGGAGCCAGCTGGAATGCATATCATCGCCATAAAATGCAATTCCATGTCGTAGGAGTAGTAGTCGTTACCTACATTATGTACTAGTAGAAGCAGCGACATAATTGCACGTTCTGTTGGTCGAATTTGACTCGACTAAATGCTGTTGTTTGGCGGAGAGGAGAGCAAAAAGCCTCCTTATGAATAATTCATGCATTATAGGCCTAGACGAGCCTTTTCACTTTGTGTGTGCTACAACGAGCAACGCGCGCTGTAGCAAGTTGGCAGTAATCAAATATTTTCAAAAGGATGCCAGCGAGCATCACGACACCTTGACTTTCGCACAGAGCCTAGCTTTTTAGAAGGGCTTGGGAAAAAATGCAAATGTTGGCTCTCTATTAAGCGGGCGTTTTGCACAAGTCGGTGTTCTGCCAATGCAATGAGGCCTCGTGTCACGAAAACCTATGTGAGTGTGGCAGTAAAATGGGAGCCAGGGCACACGCATGCGGCCAGTGTAGCAGCGTTCCACGCCTTAAGCCCACAGCCGTGGCAAGAAGAAGAAGATTTCGTCTTAATGTAAGGCCGAGGCCGCGAGGAGGCCGCCGAGGCTCTTTGAGGCCGCGGCCGCCTGCTGCGTTGGACTCGCGCTCGGAGTGCTCTGCGGTGCGCACACGCTCGTACGCTTGTTGTCTGCTCTTCTGTTCTGGGCTTGAGCGCCAAACTTGTGTCGACCACATTGGGCCAAAAAAGTTGCTTCTTCCTCAGTCGAGATCGAATGGCCGACGAGCGTGGATCCGCCACCAGTTTTCTCCAAGTCCTAAGCATCGACATAATTCAAGTGCACCATGCTGGCTCCGCGAGTGATGTGCTCATAATACCCTCATAGTTCCAGCTCTCCGCGCCACGCTCGAAAACGCATCATGATCCATCGATGGATTGTTGCCGTTTTGTGCGTCCTATTAGGCGTCTTCACGGGCATCAGCAGTGGTGTCATCGAGAAATTCCTCACAAGTAAGCCTCCATTCCCTTTTCTCATGCCGTGACACTGCGTTGTAACTCGCCATTTTATTGCTGGAACAACGGTCGAGATCTGCCGATTACCATTGGACTGGTTAAAACTTGGCAAAACTTTCCCCGCGATTCGGGACAATTTTTCTGTTAGCCGAGGCCGATCGGGAGAAGGCTTCACGATCGATTTGAGGCTAGAGGGATGAATTTTATAGCATTCAAACTTCTCTGGTCGCGAAGCACACTGGAATCGAAAGACTCTTATGACAGCTCGTTACGCTTAAAAAGAATGCATCGACTCACCCGTTGCGATCCGTATCGAATGTGTTTTTCCAGAAAAATGTCACCATACATAGCTGTCAGTCCCACGGGGGACCTCCGGTTTTGTTTACGATAGCGCCGTTTTCTTCGACATTTTGAGGCTGCTGATGCTCTGATGTTCTATTTTCTTACCCGCTTTGTCATCACTCAAAACAGCCCCGAAAAGTTGCCGGGGAAAAATTACCCTGCAATTTCTCGCAGCTTTTCCATAACACCTGCTGGGACATGAAAAATTATGATTGATCCGCGTCACCTGATCCACAGATCTGATTTTTATTATTAATGCGGATAAATCAATCTCGCCATCTACCCAAGCAGGAAAAGGGGAAAAGATTTTCAATTTTACCATAAGCCCTTTAAAAGTCCAGCCTTAACTGCATGCATTGAATTTTCCGCGCCACGTTATACACAGTGGCAAAAAGTGACAATTAACTGCAAAGGTAAAAAAACGCCATGCGAGTTGTCACACGCGTCGTTACAGGCAAAATTGAAAATGGCTTTTTCGTTTCTTGTGTGTCGTTCTCCGAGAGAGAAAATTAAATCACTCGAGAAAGCCTTTTGTGGCGACCGTGAAATGGCATTCTTTTGTCTACCTTGCAAAACTTGGCCTATACTCTATGACCAGCATTTCGAATTGGAAAACGAAGAACATTCTTCATTCTGCAATGTGCCTCGTCTAGCATTTGAAAAATGCGAAAAATTGCTCAATACATGCTTTGTTTCATGCTGCATCATAAAATATTCTTTTCGAAAATAAAATAAGAGAAAATACGAGACTTACCATCACAGCGTCGCCCACGTGGTATATGGTTGATGTTGTTGTTTTTAAACTCGCGAAAGGGCTACCAGAATAAATCAGCGCGCCGAGAGCTGACAACCATAACAAATTAGTCCAAACAAAAAGATACGAATTACGAGACCCTAGCATTGCAAACTCGGATTGCATTTGTTCAGTTTGCATTGCATGATTTTTATCACGCTCAAGAGACCCGTCTTGGGAAATTTGTCCGCGTTTCCTTGCGCTCTGTCTCTCGGACAGCGGCCAGATTTTCGCATTATTTATCTCGATGGCCGAAAAAAGACCACTTAAAAATCTTGCTTCAATTAGTTCATTCTCGTCTGCTGAGAAACTGCTGAACGAGCTTTTTGGCACTTTTTGACATATTTTGAATGCAACCTTTCGAGTACCCCTGGTAGCCACGCAAACCAGCTGCATCAAAACAAATAGCGAGTTTCACGACTTTCATCTAGAGGAGCAAGTTACTAGCAGTAGAGGACGTTGCGTTGGAAATGGTAACATTTTGAGCTTCTTTTGCGTTCGGGGCGAACTTTTATCAGTTTCATTTGGTAAACGGCAGTTTAACGATCTCACCTTATCATCGTTTGTGGAGATAAAGCTTTCAAAGTTCAAGTAGTTTTCATGGGTGTTTTCTGTGCTCGGACCGCGTAGTGTGACTTGTAAGGGAAGCGCGATTGTGCGAGAGTAGCTTTAACATCCAGCGGGGGATAATTGTACAACGTGATGAAACATCCCAGCTATTGTACATTTGAAACGACGTCTTTCATCATGATCGTCATGCGAAAGCCAATTTAAAATTGCTCTTTGTATAAATGCTCTTTCATGCCTTCTTACAGGTGTGGCAAAGGGTAAGTAAATGAATCGTCGAGCTGCTGCGGTCTGCTTTTTCGGATCTGTGCTGAAAGCACTACCCACTTCAGTACTAGGGGAACAAGGAAGTACTCGCCATCACCATCACTTTTTTGAGCCACTCTTTTTTACTTCATTTCTCCTCATTTGAACGCGACAAGCCGACTCTTTTCTTCCTCTCCATCTCTATTTCATTTTTCTACTAATTGTACACACGACGTTCGGACACCAGCTAGCATTTCGTATGTAATGCTTTTTGTCTCTTTTATCTCAATGTCCGTACCTTTAGTGTCAATTTTTTTCACCCTCGTTGTTCAGACTTGACTACTCAGCTCACTGTTGCCTTTAAATTCATAAATGCTACTGTAACAGGAGCAACGCTTCTTCGGAGCACCCTAGCTTGTTATCGAACCTTTTTAGTAAGCCATTCCGTATGGATTTATTTTGCCAACCAGGCTAGAAATGCATTTTAAGAGGAAAGCGGTTGACTTTTGGCCTTCCCAATGCCACTCACTTATCGTTATACGATAGCTGAAACGAGAAATTGATTTTCGTACATTGCAAACCAACAAAAAAGGCTTTCTTTTTGCTGGTTGAAAAAATGATATTGTTAAGAAGACTTCTGCGCTTTTGCCTTGGCAGTTACCTTTGTGCAATGATCGCATTACTTGCTAATATCAAAGGGGGCTTTTTAATAGCCTCTGCGAAAATGGCCTTTCTTGCCCGTGATCAATGTCAAGAGCAGTTAGTGGCAAGTTAGAAAACACCTAGCCAACAACTTGGCCTTCCTTACGACCTTCACGCAAAAATCTTTGCTTTGCCAATGGCCTCATGAAAGAATGCTCCATTGAGAAGGCGTTTAGCACGAATTGTTGTTTTTCGTGAATAACTTTGGACTCTCGTCGAGTAATCAGTTGAGGCACAAAAAGTAAAATGAAAAAGTCATGAGAGGTCAATTGTGCTAGCTACCCTAATTTGTTATTCATAGCGTAGAAAGAGTTTGTTTTGCTACTACTACAGTATTATTTTGTGCTACTTTCATTATGTGGTTTCAATTATCTGTTTTCATCCGGAATGCTCGCCTTTTTCTAAATTACAAACTGCGTTGCTTTCGTATCAAGTGTTAACAATACGAGACACAATTTTTCAGTGCTGTTAGCTTACTTTCTTGTTCCCGTTGTTGCCCTACTTTTCGCCAAAACGAGCTACAATCGTGCTCATGACGTAAAAAATGAGTTGGACCTTGCAACAAGACAATTAATTTCAATCACAGAGCTAAAAGCAAAATTTACTTCTGAACGAACCTTCTCTTTCTGCTGTTCTTTTATTTTTCTGCTTCTAAAGTTGCTTAATTATGTCTTCAAATGCATAAAGTGTGAAAAGATTGTAATTGGATCTTGGAAGCTGTCAACTTTGCAGTATTGCGTGAAGAAATATACCCTTTTTGATGGGTGCATTTCCGTCTTTCGCACCCGACTAGCCAGTTTTTTCGTAAGGCTAAATATGGAGGCAGGTGGGAAACTCTGGAATGTCAAGTTGCAAATTTATTCCACGATGTGCGAATAATTAGTGCATTGCTGTCAGCATGTGCTATCTGCATTGTGTATAATTTGCTGTCATGCAACAGTCACTTCTCCTTCTTTTCCAAATGCAAATTTCTGCTTTGTGTCGCGACTAATGCGCCCTGACTTTGATAAACCTTCTGTATATTGTATGTACTGGTGCGCACACACAGAGGCAATCTAGCTGTAAAAAGAGGCGTAGTAGCACAGAGCTAGTTTTGTCGTTATGAGTTTTTCGCATTGTACCTCTATTTTGCCACATTGCTTGACCAATTCTTTAGCCTGAATGGAGAAGGCTGGGAAAAGCAAAAATGAAAAAAGTTTCTTGCTTCACTTTTAAGAAATTGTGATTGATGCTTTCTTACTAGCTGGAAAGTGCTGCTTTCTTTTCTCATTCATCAAAAAACTTTTTTCTTACTTACTTCTTTTCTCAGAGTAAATGATCTGGCAATTTCTCATGCCATTAGGTTATTTAGCTGTTGTTGTTTCTCCCCCTCCCCCTTTCTAGCTGTACTTTTTAAATCTTTTCCCGCCTAATTATGGCCGCGAGGTCAGCTAGTTAAAAAAAGCCACATAATTACGAGATCAGATCACGTTTTGGCAAACAAAAAAAGCACTGCTGCTAAAAAAAGTGCAACACCAAGCGCTTAGATCCGATCTTAATGCCCTCAAAGCAGTTTCTAATGCCGGCAAAGTCTCACATGAAAACCCTTGGCTTACTTGGTTCGCCATCATAATCGAATCAAACATTCAAGGCAGCTAGGAAAAAAGCCTCACGTCAGTGCTCATAAAATCCAATTTCCCTACAGCAACCGTGGTGCGTGTATTGTTGCATGAGCATCGAACAATCAATTGCTTGCTTTCACTACAGTCAACAAGGGTTAGTTCAAAAGGGGTCTGAAAACCCCCCAACCCCAAATCAGACTTGTGTATTCGCCGCAGCCTATTGGCTGAGTAAATAGTAATTGTTCCATTTCTTTCTCTTTTAGTCAAAACTTGTGGCAAGCCGCACATTCAGAACATCATGAGCAATGTGACTGCCAAACCAGGCCAGATGGCATCGTTCAAATGCCAGGTCGATATGTCCTGTATCGTGGCCTACATCGAATGGTACCACGAAATGGACAATGGGACCGAAAAGCTCATTAAGGTAAGAGAGATCGAAATGAAATGTCGCTGTTTATTGGTTCAGCGAATTTTAAGCCACGGAAATATGTTGCATTAATGCCTCCTAAGTAATTCATGAGAGCAGCAAATTCTTACATGACTTTCTTCTCCAGCTCTTGCGGCTTGTCCATGTATTAGTGTAAACTTATTGCTAATTGACAGAGAAGCCCTGCTTTCAGCCTTCTTATGGTGATATTATTCTGTGACGTAGTGCTGCTGTGTGATAGTATTTTCGTTTTCGGAGTTAACCGTGCCAGAGTAGCTCAGGTGCAGAGAGAAGTGAGTCTCGAGAGAGTGATTATTGATTTTTCTCGAAAACTTCTCAGTCGTGTAAAAGGAAAATGAGAGGAGACATTCGACATATCCTTACATAATCAGAGAGATAGGTACTTGATGAAAAATGTCGATCAATTTCGGCTGAGTCACTCGATTTTTTCTTAGCATGATAACCTAACCAAGAATCATGCAAGCAATACAGTATTGGAAATAGCTGAAGACGACTCACAAGCCTAAGAAGAAAAAACGGAGCTAAATGAGCTGATATTGACAGTTTATGCCATTACGCAAATAGCAGCGAGGGCAAATATTAGAAAGTTGTGCTTTAAAGAGCTTGAATCAAAATTAACTATAGCACATTCCATTTGGCTGAGCAACCAAATTACTTTTTTTCAAATGTGGCAGCTTTAATTCCAGCCTTAAAAAAAGTTTTTGTGACCTGACTGCGGCAGGATGTGTTTGAAACATGCACATTTTAAAGTTTCCTTGGTTTTTGGGAAGGAAAATTGAGGGTTGGGTTGGTGGCCTCCTCTGTAAAATCGTTTTTGCATGCAATTCCCATCTGTCTTGTGGAGTCCAATTTCTGAGAAAAGAAGGAGGAGAGACGAAAAAAAGAAAGCCTCTTATACCGTAATATATCATCATCATCATCATCTTGTTGTTTGTTCTGGCCATGCCCCCTTTTGTCATCACAAAAGGTCATTTGGACACTGTTGTTTTAGTCCTGAGGCCAAAGAGCCGAGGCCTTGAAGGCCATCCAATCCTGTGTCACAATTGCTTAGCTGTTCAATCACGATTTTTGACATCATCATTGCAGCCGTTGTAGCTTATATAGAGCTGTAGACGCGAAAAGCAATATGGAACTCAAATTACCATAAGATCTGTTCAAATGGATGTGACAGCTCATCATCACAAACGTGGCACCGAGCTGCTTTCTTTGTAGCTAAGTATTTTCTCAAGTTCATTGCTATCATTCTTTTATGGCATAGAAGCATAATAATCAGCTCTGAGCAAAATGTTTTGGTTAGATAAAAAGGCTACACTGTCAACATAATAGTGTTGGTAAAGGTTGGTGTCCTAGAGAAAGAATGATCCTTTCTGGCATAATCAGAACGGCATGACGTGCTGTTTATTCTAACGCTGAGCGCAATATGATTAATAAATATTCATCATTCTTTCTGGTGAACGCACATTCACACTACTACATTCTGTGCTTTGCTTTTGAAGGATTACTTTCAAAAAATAGTGACAGCTCACATTTACCTCAGACAGGCTGCCTATAGTGCTTACGAGCTGTAGGAATCTGCAAAAATGTGGCCATTTTCATCTCCCGGAAAGTTTCTTGCTCTGTTCAGCAACAAATGGTGAACATTACTCGTTTCTTAATTAACCTCCACGAATCCTCGAAACATTCGAATGAAACAACTAGTTAATTGCAAATATACACTTTGCCATTCGCGTGGTCAATTGCCCCTCAGGAAAATCCATACACCACTAGCCAAATCAGCAAGCATGTCAAAGTTCAATTTCACCAGCTACGCCATTCAGCTACTAGCTATTTCCGAAAATTCAATCAGTAGGTATAGCCATCCACATTGGAGGGGGAAAGCAATATCCAGTAGCCTTCACCTGGGGCCAATCTAATACCTTGACTAGCATCCATTTTGGAGATGCTAAGCTTGCACGTCCATCATCATGTCTTTCAATGTTTGGAGTCCTTTCGAAAGGAGCCAAGGATTTCAATGCCCCGATTGCCCAGTGTGATATCAGGCTGGGAATCCATGAGATCGGCAAGTTTCTGAATTACCTCATGACCTGGATCCTCCCTTGATTCTGATCGAAGAGCCCCTTCTATTGGCGTTGGCAGTTGGTCTTACAGGAGTGTGGGATATATAGCAGTACAATCCCCACAGCTGGCTGCTCCGAACTAGATACCAGGGCAGATTTGGAGGAGTTTGGCCTTCAAGGCCAAAACAAGCGCTAGTCAGGTTTGCCTATCCGAGTGTAAATGTTTTTGTTGCAATGACAAGGCCAGTAGTGCTAGAGACGAAGGCCTTCTTCTTATGCTGTACAATTCCCACTTGTCTGATGTCATTGTCATATACTGCTGAAGTCGATAAAATGAAAAGAAGAAAGTCAATAGGCTCACTGGGGGGGCCTCTAAATGTGTGGTATGTGCCAGCAAACAAATAGTGCTCTTTTTCGACCAGGGAGGTGCATTTCAGAGTGCAAACATCTGATGTCTCAATCAACACTGGCATTATTCTTTTAAGATCGATCCAAAGTTGTTGGAGCCAATTGCAGAGCATAGCTGCTGCAAGTTGGTCTGGCGGTGCTCCATCTTCTTCTACCCCTCTCAGTGGATCTGTCTTATATTAAAGGTTCAGTTTGCACTTCCTGGTAGCTGGGAAGAAGCAGCACTCAATAATAAGAGCCCTTTGCACAAGCAGTGCAAACTGGAGAAATTGCAAGTCATCATTCTCCTATCCTTGTAGCATGTAACTCGTGCGCAGAAATAATGCAGAGCATACTATCGACCTTCATTACGGTGTAGCTGGCATTTGAATACATATTGTCGGAAGCCCTATGAGGACTCATAGTTAATGACTAGGAAAAACGAAAATCTGGCAGGCTTGCGTAGTCCATGACACTTAAAATGAATATCAGTGAAGCCATAACAAAAGAATGGCCATTTTTTCCTCTTCTTCTTTTCGGAGAAAGAAAAGGCCTCCTTGGAAGAGGAGGAGAAGAAGCTGACTGGCCAGTTTTCTTTCTTCTCAGTAGTCGAGGTATTTTGCCAGGGCCATGCACACTTCATTCACACATTCAATAGTCAGAGCACGAACGCGCACTAGAGGGATCCGGCATTAGGCAATAGGATGAACTGTCCTTCGACGTCTTTTTCCACTCAAAACGCGGCAGAGGAGGAACCATAAGCAATGGCCAGCTCTCACTGCAGTTATGCAATCATTTTTGTCGATGCTCTATTTCGTGCTGGAAGAATTCACTAAACTTTGACTCGCAATAACCGCAAGGTTGAACCCCAACAGAACTCTGACTTTCGCATGGCTGCTTGGTTTTCGGTCCTTCCCCACCCTCCCCACGGAGAAAGAGAGAGAGAGCTAGCATCTTTTATGGGATGAGAGAGGGCAGCTGAAGAGTCGTCTGTGAAGCTTTTTCCTTGTGCCTAAGACATGCCTCGGTCGAGGCTGGCGTCATCTGCTGCAAATGAACGAAAATCGCTCATTTTTAGATGAGATGGTTTTTTTCATGGAGCGATTCAATTTCCAACTTCCTTTATTTTATTCTGCCTGCAATAGCTTATTGAGGGGCGAGGCAGAAGCTGCGTCTGTGCATGCTTCACGAGGCAAAAGCAAACTTCATTACGCTCTTCTCTCAAAGAAAAGAGTTGCTTAATTCATTTAAGGCACCATCAAAGCACCACTTGGCCTGCTTTTTCCGTGCGAAATTTTGCCTCACTTCCCAGTAGAAGCGCAGCATATGCGAATGCGATAATTGGGTAGATGAGCAGCCCTCTTCCACTATAGTAAGAAGCTGGCTGTGACTAAAAGGGAAGAAGCGTAGTATACTACATAGTAGTAGTCTATATACACACAAGCAGCTAGCGTATAGTTGTGACTAACTCTTCTTCCTTACATTTTCGAGCTGACTCTCTCTCGCATACACACACAGTTATGGCGCGGACTATCAACAGCAGCAGCTAGCAAAGTGAGTAAACATCCATAGCGAGCTCTATAGGTTTTTCCAGCCTCGTGGCCTTTATGTGTCCACTCAATTGAAAAGGTGTGGCAAAAGCCAAACTACTTAGAGGATTTCTTTTCGCCATTCGTCCGTCACTTCTGTAAACATTACCTCTCTCGAGAAGAACATCTTCTTTCATTTGCTATTTCACTCGGTGGAGCTTTCCATACAGCTAGCGAGGTCTCGCGCCTAGTATATGCTGCTCGTAGCCTGATGTGTTTGCTTAGCTGAGCCTATTTTCCATGTGTGTCCTTTTTATGCCACAAGGTCGCGAGCGCAGTATTTTGGCGTTCTCACGCAAGGAGAAAAAGGCTCGAGGTTCACACCCAAAATTGTGACAAAAACTACTCAAGCTTGAGCAAGAAACCGGGTTGCACGTCAAATGATCATTAGGATTATTGCCTTTCACAGCCAATGCAAAATGGATGGGAGGCAAATCAGCCCGCGTGCAACATACTATTTCACTTTGGGGCCGGGGACAATTTGCCTCGGAAGCGCCATTACGACAACATGCGTGGCAGAAGCTTCATAAAGTACCGTAAACTCTGATACTATAGCTGCAAAAGAGGCAGTCTAGAATCTCTGTAATGACATATCGCGGCGTAATATTTGCCCTAGTCATGCGCCGCCTTTTCAGAATGCCACACATGGAAAAAGAGACCTTGATTTCGAGACGTTATTGCTCTGCATGGATTATTACTGCTATGTATTCGCAAGTAGCTGGAATATCGTGGATAACCTGAGCTGAGGCCCAATGTGCTGTGAAAACATGAATATGAATGCTAATAGTATGCTCGTAATGTATGGAGAAAATGAGGAGCAGTGGTATTGCTGCAGTATTTTAATTTTTCTATTATGCATGCGTGTATTCGGATACATCCGCCGTAACTCTGTACCCATTCACGTAGCAATTTCCAAACTTTCCCTAGATTGGTTTGTGCAAACATCATCTAGGAAATTCAAAGTTCACTAGTAGGAGCAGAGTTAGTTCTGCTACTAGCTTGTAAAAAGAGGGAACAAGTTTACATATTAGCTTTCTCGTGTGCTCTATAATAGTCAGTCAAAGAAAAGTGCATGCATGCTCCTCTCCACTTCACTGAGTGTGCTTACAACCCATTAAACTACCATGACATCGATCAACTGCGATACACACACTGAAAGTAGGGCGGTATTGGTGTATGAGATGCTTCTGGAAAAACTAAAAGATGCTACTTTCATATTCAGTACATGCTCGGCAAAAAGAGCCATTGACCCTCTTTTCCCCAAATAGATACTGGTGGCAGTTCTGCTAAAAGGGGGTAAAAGCCACTAGATGTCTTGTGTTACATCAGTTGAAGGTGGAAGAGAAGGTCTTGAAACAAGAAGGGGGAAAGCCCATAAATGCTCTCATGGCATTTGGTTTCCCAAATTGC
The DNA here is from genome assembly GCA_019096065.1 of Paracyclopina nana. NCBI lineage: Eukaryota > Metazoa > Arthropoda > Copepoda > Cyclopoida > Cyclopettidae > Paracyclopina > Paracyclopina nana. Next base: position 9,066,688 of record JAGUCH010000001.1, on the reverse strand, counting down.
ATTTTGTCACTCAGTAGATGTATCACTTCAATAGATGGATGGTAGGGGACATTTGCTCCACGCGTTGATGCCTCGCTATACCAATTGTTGCCTCTTTTTCGGTTGCTTGTGCATGGCTTAAAAAATGCCCAAAAGAAAGATAAACTCATGGATAAAAAATAAGGCTGGGCTTAAAGTTTGCTCTCCATCAAGTTTATTATTGAAGGGGAGACTGTAGAAATAAGTCAGAACTACAAGGGAATGGTAAATAGTAAGGTAGTACGACGAAAATTCCTGTATGAGTAAGAGAGTGGCATCTTTGCACCTGACATGACTTCCTAATGCACCCAACAACCCCACCAAATTTTGCATAGAGAATCTGAAGACCCTCTCGTCTCAAAGAAGCAAAGCCATTTCCTGTGTAGCTTGAAGCCACTCTGAGGGAATTTATAATTATGGTACAAATGCAAACAGAGCATGTACGACTGCTTATGGCGAGGACTAGATTGCAAAAAATCTGCAAACTCATTAGAAAGCTGTCAAAATTGACGGCTGCTTCCCATGGGAACTGCTACAGCTTTCCTGCGGCTCAACGAACTGATTTCGTCACCTTTAAAGAAAGTTCCCAAGAGGGGTCTTAATAAACAATTTCGCTCATTTACATGTTCCATTTTGCGGCAAAGTATCTGAATTAGTTATGGGCTTTCGGGGGCGAAGAAATCCCCTCGTTTGATATGGCACATCCCCATTATACTACGAAAGTAGTCGCGCAGTTTTTCTTAAGCTTTTAACGGCCTCTTTTGAGGCATGCTTGCAAGCTGCACATGTTTCGGGAGCTCCACTAATAAAGAACCTCAGCAGGGCCTCATTTTGAGAGAAAGTCACTGCACTAATGCAAACAGTTGGGTGCAAAATTATAACTAGATTTTAGTGTCAGCATTCTGCAATGTCACCTTGGCTTTAGCAAGTCCCATGGGACTGACTTGCCTAACAATAAAGACTTTTATTACTTCCCTGGCTTTGTAAAACTAGTTGCTCCTTTTAAAGGCGTACAGTAGAGGTTTTTCGAATTGGCCTCACTTCCAAGTGCTGCTGTTAAGAGATACAAGGATGCAGGTCCCGTGGGACAGCCTGCAGCTGGAAATCGATTCGGCAAAAAATGCAACGGAAGGATCTTTGGCAAGTAAATAGCAAATAGCTTTTGCCAGCAGACAATCTGGAGCGAGCTTGTGTGCCTTTTGTTTGGTCATTTTTCCTCACTGCGCGCACCCACTGCTGAGCAGTTGACGTTGAGAAATGCATACGCGACACAAAATTATTGCTTTCACAATTAATTTATCGTGGCCCAAAAGAAGACACGCCATTGTCCTATTTTGGCAGAAATCGCGCACTGTTTGACCTCTTTTGGGGCCCTATAGCCATTGCACAGTGTCAATCACAGTATTGATGATGATGGTGTGAGAAGAGGAGCTTTCTGTTAGATCTGTGTGCACTTTTGGAGGCTTGCTAGCTTCTTGTGAGATCTGTCCCTAATGGTCTTATCAAATGACAGAAAACAAGAGAAAGCTCTTTCGGCTTTTGCTTTCCTTTTCTCCAAAAGGCCTCCTCTGCGTAAAAATGAGCCGAGAAGGGCTTTATCAATTGAACCCATGCGTTAAAAACTGCCAATATCTAGGTAGTACACACACTCGACCGGCTCCCATAACTTTGCCTCAATAAACGCGAGGATTCCCTACAGCTTCCGCCGAGTGTATACCATATACTACCACTTCTACATCTGGTCACTTTGCACCATGGAAAACGACTGGTAGCGTGGAGAACTAGTTGATGTCCATGCAAGTGTTGATTCAAAGGCTACCGTGGCAACAGATGCATTCGTGGACTAATTAATTCTTTTCAAGCCGAGCCTGCTAATGGCAAACGAGTCCAATTTCGTTGCTGGGAGTGATGGACTTTTTTGTCGCATCGAAACTTGCCAAAATGCGTGCGTACCGCCGCTCTGGCGTTTTTCAAAAAGTTTCCACTGCCATCCGCATTTTTGTCTCTATTATTTGACATTTGATGTCTTTATCCGCAACGATCGCTGGAGTTTATCACGTTTCCGGTCCGTGGCATACGCCTATTTTTTCTTCTTCTGCACCAAACCATAGATCTAGAGTGTACTGCTATTCCATGCACTGTACTACAGTTGAAGTAGTAATACAACTATGCAGACATCATGAACTATTGAACGTCAATTTGGCCTCGATCCGGATTGCTCGTTCCTTTCTGCTAGAAATTGACCTCGAGCCTCGCCTTGGTTGTAATCCAAACTTTTAGCAGAATTGGAAAGGCAAACTCCAATCCATTTGAAAGCCTGCTAGTTCAAATTGGAAGTTTTCATGAAGACTTTTGCACATTTTGAACGTGCCGAGCCAAATGAGACCACACTAGCAAGTTTTTTCCCCGGGTAGAGTTTCCAACAGAGTACTAATGCAATAAGCAGAGATGTACTACAAAAGCACCTAAAAATGTATATTATTGCATAGTGGGTTTTTTTCAAGCCTAGGCCTCCATCCCGGCTAATGTTTCGCTGAATTGCCTCATTTCTCTTGACAAGCATGACATTGGTAGCCAAGCGAGGCTTTTGAAAAAAGGAATGCAGTCTATAAATCACCACATTTTTATTCTAAATTAAGTCCACTTTCGCAATGCGACAATTTCTCTCACTGTGCTTGACTCGCGCGATATATTTTATCGTGCATTTCCCAAAGTTTGGCCCCATGACGTGAAAAATGCACTTTTGTGCTGCTGCTGTTGTTGTGTCTTGCATAATTTTACGACACTTGACAAATTAGCAGAGGAATGCTTCAAATCCACATTGCATCATTAGCTCAGGTTCAAATAGTACGTGAGGCTTACTATACCGTCTGACCGTTCAAAATTGGACGGTGCGGGAATCAAAAGTTTGTGTTATGAATTCATGAATTTTGAGGCTTAATGGGTATCGATGGAAAGCTTGAACCTTAGGGCATCTTTTTTGTTTTCTGACAAAATGAAAAATATTATTTAGAATTCTTCGTGACAGCAAAAATAAATGATGCATCAGTTTTTCGTGACAATTTTCTGGGTTGCCTAGGGAAAATTCAATTTACCTCGTTTTTTCCTCTTTAAATTGATTTTTTCTACTTTTAAAAAAAGATGGAAATAGGCTTAATCTTTACAACGATATCATTTAAAAGTCCTTAATTTCTTGAATATGTGACAAAAAGTTTAGATTCCCGTACCGTCCAATTTTGAACGGTCAGACTGTATATAGCTACCTTCATGTCAGCCCAATGCCATATGCTCGATAGTGGCCAAAAGTGACTTGAAATGACTTGAAAGGATCAAAAGGAAGTAAATTAGTTCCAACAATAAAGCTTGACTGTTAGAAGTTAGTCAGTCAAACATTTTGTTTTTGCCATGTCAAGCACAAGTCAACCTGAAAAGGCAGCACAGCAAAAAACTACTATTGCGGCTGATTTATGACTATTCCATGTCAAATGAAAAAATAGAGTCCTATGAGGAACTTTCCTGAACCTTATTTGATGCCAACAGTAGATGTGACCCTTAAGTTGCTTTTTGACAGACTTGTGATGAATTTTAATTTTTTTGTAGATCGAGGGAAAATTTGCAACTTAGCTTTAATTACTCGTAGACATAATTAAAGATAGACAAATGGCCTCTCAAGGAAAAATATTGCACCATTTTGTACCCATCTACGCACGATATTAACGATCCGCTTTGTTATTATTGCTATTTAAGCAACGAGAGTCGAAATGACTTAGCATGAAAAATACTTGGCTTCCTCAAGGGTTGCTCCAAGCATATACCTTTAGTACATCAACATCATTAAGAAAGTTGACGCCCCTCGTTTTGGCATGTGAAAGCCATAAAACTTCCCCAGCTAACTCGTTCACTCACGCATAATTAGATGGAGAGAGTTTGAGCTTTGAAGCTTCATTCGCATCAAAATTCCTTTCGTCAAATTCACAGACGTTAAAGTGAAGCTCATTGCAAACTGCAATTGCGAGAGCTCTTTAGAGGAGGTTGCAAAACTACTAAGAATGTGTTGGCAGGGAGATGCTAATCAAATTTATTGCAGAGTACTGCTTTGAAATGGGGCATTAAATTGTCCACATCTGATGTATGAGAGCAAATACGGCTAAATTACTGAGGGTGCGACAGCCGCTACGCTAGACCTCCAAGTTATTGCTGTTCTCAAATCTTACCTGCATTTTTGTGGGAGGGATTCTCGATTTTTGATGCGATGACAACGGCCTTGACCACTACTGCTGCCGTGTTTTGAAACTGCTCATAAAAAAGACGGACGATGCTGAGAAAAACCGCTTGGCGTGTAAACGGGCAATAATCGACAAATATTCACTTAAGTCGCCACATTTTGTGCTGATTTGACTAGCCTGAGTCCGGTTTCGCTGAAATGGCTTTCCTCGAGAAATTAGCGGGAAAATTGAAACTGCTTCTGAGCATTTCACCTGTTCGAATAACATGGCCAATTTTCAACATTTTCATTAGACGAACGTATCATACAATATGTGTTTTGATGGAGATATCATACAACCATGGCACATTAAGCATAGAGTGGCGTTGTGTTTCAAAGACAATCTCCCCCCAGACATAGATGAGCGTTCTCGGTCCATTTTCTGCTTTTACTAATGATTCTTTCCCCTATTTCTTTATAGGTAAGATCATTCCGCAAATCGTCTGTGCCTATTCAAGCTTCATAATTCCAATGGTATATTTGGAAATAATTCAAAATGGTTCGTTGCAGTGTTACATTTGAGGGAGGGCTAGGGTCCGAAGTGTCGCCTGATTGTGACAGGACAATAAAGCAGCCAACAGCTCTGCCTAAATCAACTGTGAGGCGTTAGTTCAATAAAGTCCCAAGGGACATATCGCTAGCAAGGCGAGAACAGAACTAAGCTGGCATTTCTGATGATGGGCGACGAGTTGCACTTCACCAGCAGGAATTGAAAATGAGCTTTTTGAAGGGCTAGAACCCCAACGTGAGCCCATGGCTCGGTTTTGATGGGCTCGCCAGTGTGCTTTCTAAAGCTTCGTTAGTCCACTGTAGAAGTAGTCATCTATGATGGATGATGACTCAATAACCACATTATGAACAGGTCTGCTGTAGTACGGCTGCTACGCCAGATGATGGGGGAAAGACAAAGGGCTGCAAATTTTCACAGAATGGCATGAATAATGCGGAGTATTTTTCATGCTTGGCAGATGAGATATTTTCTCCGCTTTGCTATGAGAAACCATTTTCGAAAGTGAAAGCACTAAAAAGCTTGTCTGGTTCATGTTTGTTTGGAGAGCTGTGACTGGGTTGTTTGTAAGCAATCTCTACTTTAATGCTGGAAAACGGCCGCTTTGTTGAATACTAAACAAGCTGCTAAAAGAGTCGTGAAAAGGAAATTTTCTCTCGTTCTAATCAACTATACGATTTTTGGTAAAGAAAGCAGAGGCATCGAGCTGCTATTGTGGCTAAATAAGCCAAGCACAAAATTCTCCAAACGCAATAAAGCTGAGTGTGGCCTCAATTGAAATAGAAAGCAATCCAATTTTGGTGAGCCCTCTCGAATTACCAGGAATTGGTCGAATTTCGTCATTTTAGGCTTTGGAACATGAATTCTATTGGCCACGTTTCCTTCAAATGGGACATGAAACGGCGTGGCCTCATTTTTTGTCGATTCAAGCATTTCTTGCAGATGCCGGAAAACTAATTCAACAAAAACTACGACACTCAGGTGGAATTGAATTGAAAAGAAAAAAACTTCGATTGTTTTTATGGAATGTTGTGGGAACCGAGGTTACTACTCAATCAATGGTTACATTAGCTCTCGCTGCGTGAATCTCCCCGAGGGGAATTTACAACCCACAGGTCACGATGAGTGATGAATTTGTGCCCTAATAAAACTGTTGTGAGTCACTATCACACGCAAGGATAAATGACATTTTTGCACCACAAACTTTTGCGGTCAAAGGAAGAATTTTGTTGAAAGAAAGCCGCCGCTGATTTAAGTGGACGAGCTCAAGAATTTTGAGAATTTACTCGCTTATCAAGTTTTATCTCAGAAATGAAAAAAGTTAATGATGCACTCTGCGCAGAGCTTCATTTGCAAAAATGCTTAGATGCTAGGGCCATAACACCTTAGCATTTCGGATAGGATTTCTTTTGCAGTCGTGGGTGGGTGCGTACTGCATCGACTTTATTTTTTGCTTACCTTCCAAAATGGAGTTGACCCAAAAATGATCGGCTCTCTGTGAATAGAAAAGTTAAATAAAGGCAGCAATATCTGCTGGATCATGAAAGTGAAAGCAGGATCAGAACAATTCTACTGCAATACTGAGGTACCGCGTGGAAAAAGTTTTGATGCACTACTACTGTACTAGGTTTCTTCACTGGAAAAATTCAAAGCGCCTCGAGTGTAACATTGCAATGTTATGCCGAGGTTGGTTTAAACGCTACTTTCAAAGGCATTTTTGCTCATGATTGCATTTTTGACCCTTTACTTTTATCTCAATTGACCTGGACCGTCGACTCCTGTCATGCAAATTGCAAATAAATGGGAATTCCTGGAGCTTATTGAATTTTCTTTTTTTCTCGGAAAAAACTTACGCCCCTTCATGCAAATCTTGAAAGGTTCCAATATCGAGGCAAAAAGTGGTGGGATCGATCGTTTAAACGACTACTGAGCAAACCAACGACCGAACCGAATAAGTGAAAGCATTCAGCCCATTTATTTTCATTAATCGCATGATATGGCGATGATGTATATATTGACCCCAATGCTGAGTGTGAATAGATAACGAACACGTTAATGATGCAATGGAGTCATAATGGACACGTTAATAGCTGTTTTCGCCCCCTTCCTCCCGGTCACGTGACCAGGAATTAGATCTCGCCCAATTATTTTGGCAGTCAAAGGGCTTACAGTTCTACTTATTGGACGTTACCAAAATACCATTTCAACTTTTTCGGCTACTAGTATATACATGCTATTTTTGTACTGCAGCACAAAAATCAATGCCCCGAGTGAAAACGTCCGAAGGCAGTCTCAAATTCGCCAATTTGTCAAGTTCATAGCTGAAAGCCAACTGCTATGAGCAATGCCCAATCCTGCTTTTCTACAACATAAAAGTAGACTGACTGGCCATTAAGTGAATTACAAAACAAGACCGGTCTAGAAATCCAGATTTGCTTTCCTCGCTCGCGGCTTTAGGGCCTGAAAGTGATCAAGGCCAATTTTTTCCAGTTTCGTTCTTTTCAGCATGCATCAGCCAATCAATAACAAAATGGTTGCAGAGACATAGCTAGCATAAGACAATTCGCTGAGATCTTCCCACGGGGTTTTGTGAGCCTCGTGTAAGATGGCTTTCTTTTCTTCGGGAAAATACTACTATATATGCTTTGGTGAAGGTCACAGTACAATATTGGCGAAAATTGATATTTGGTCTCGGGATTCATTGCTTTTTCAAGTGGCTCACCACAAATGCTAAGTAAAAACTAAGCAAGATGTCTTTTAATGGCTACTTGGTATCTTTTTATAAGGATTTACTACCTGTCGAGAGTATTTCCGTCCTCCAAAATAATGGGCTTTCACACTATTTTGTCCTTCTCAAAGGATACTTGAGATATTGCTGTTGAGTATCGAGTGGCTTGCATGTTATAGCTTTCACAGCCCACATTTTGCTTGAAAAATGGGCTTCTTTTGACCCAGCTTTGTCGGTCACTGTTCTCCTACATCAAAAGCTCTGTGAGAGCCTCACTCGTCGTGATGCTATAATTATCAAAAATCAAATCCACCCTCAAATGTTTTCAAGAACAATACCGTCTCGAGAGGTTGGCAGTGTTTAATTAGAAAGCTCACAAAAGGACTTTAGGCTGCTTTATCTTTCCTGCTGTTGTCGCTGTCGTCTTTTTATTGTACCTTAATGAACTAGAAGGTCACGCTTCCCACGGGAGCTCCGAGCTTTGTTCTGAAGCCAGTTCAACTTCAAAAGGGCAAAAATTTTCTTTAGTCAAGCATACGGTGAGAGCACCTTTTTTCAAGCTTGCCCCCATGAGACCCCAAAAAGCTCTTTGCGTGATTCACAAAAGAATCAAGTGTACGACTTTTTCTTGAGATATTTTACTTTTCGTCAGCGCATCTTTTCTCTGTTTCGCGTATCTGAAGAAGGAGTACACCTTTCATTGATTGGAGCCTTTTTCATTAAAGGAAAAGCAACTTACCCGAATTAAAGGATAGCACATACCCAAAGCTGAACGTTGTAGTTGCTGGTTCACTTTGAAGCATAGTACATAGCTTCCCCTCACGCTAGCAATTGCACCATGGAACCCTTAATTATGCAGGATTTTTAAAACGAACTGTGCTTTCGTCTATTATAGTCAAAAGAGTTGCCTTAATAAAAGCCCGTGTGCTTTATTTTTTTTTTTGTAGCGATTTTCCTTCTGAGTTTGTAATTTCATTAAAAGGTGGCTTGACATCAATTGCCTTCTTAATCAAACTGGTAAAAGCAGAGGATCTATGGGTAGCCTTTCCCAAATGAGTCGAGCTTTAATTGCAAGCGATAAAATTGGGGTGTAATTTAGATCTACGAAATAAGTGGCAGAAGAAGTTCTACAATGGATTATCGACTTTTGCCCATGGCCTACTAAGAACTCTATCCAATAAAAAAGGAGACTGCCACTACATTGGAAAACTGCTTCTGCACCATGAAAATTACGTTCAGCAGCTTTGTAGATTGTCTAGACTGGAAAAGGAATTTTTGTCAGCTCGATCTATGGACAGACCTCATGGTCGCAGTATTCCTTACTTGCAATGTGTACACGCGCAGATGTAAGGAGATGCCTCAGTAATTACGTCTTCCAACTTTCCTGACTTAACCCACAGCAGGAATCTGAGCCCTGATACAATAAACTAACCCTAGCTTCCCCAATGTGTATGTACCCGTTCTACTATATGCGCTAGTTTGTTTACTTTTCTTGCCCAAATGGAGAACATGAGAGTGGCTTCTTCTTCGTGTCCCAAATACTATCACATCCATGATAGCTAGAGCGCACGTCAGGAGAAAGCCTTGAAATTATCGAAAAGTTGCCGGAAATTAACTCCCATCATGGCATATACCTTCATATCGAAATGAGGGAGGAATCTCAATCATGTTGAAAGAAAGGAGGTCATCTTTCTTCCCGAGGCAGACTGTGAATCTTTGAAGGCTTATTGATATTCAATACATGATGCTTTTAAAGAAATAGGGCTTCTTTACGATTCCCAAGGGAGTCGTGCCTAAAATGTGGTATGATCATTTGAAATGCCCCAAGCTGTATTCCCCCTTTCAGGCCACTTTCCACCTACTTTGCATAAACTGCAAGGTTTTAATGGCCATCATGATGCTTTACAACAAGTTTCCTGACTCTGCTTCGGTAAATTACCTCTCTTGTTTTAGTAGATTCTTCCTTCCAACATTTATCAGCTGACAAATTCCTCAGCATTGTCAGGCATGTTGGCTATTCATCCCAAGGATATTGTGATTAATGTTACCATCCAATACACATTAGAGCAAAGAATGTGACCCCTGCCTCGATCAAACCTTTCAAAAACTGCCTTTTCAGCCCAGATCAAACTTATCAGTATCACATGAAAAGTCAGCTGGTTGCATAATGTCACTACTGTGCTATTACAGTGGCATAATGCTTCTGGCTGTAGAAAAAAGCCTTATGCAGCAATGGATGGCCTTCAATACACCGTGTAACACTCTTGTCGCAGTGGAATGTGTTTCAACTTCTTCCATTTTCTTGCCCCTTTTTTCCCTTCTGCTTATGTATGCTGCAACTACGTATACAGCTGAGCGATGAACTTTCTTTTGACGTGTATTCTTCGTATTGCCAATCATTTAAAATATATATTTTCTGCTCTGTATTTCAGACGGCCTCCTCATCTGGTGACCCACATGTTCACATCATCAAGGAGGTCAAGCCCACCGACGAAGGCCTGTACACGTGCATTGCGGGCAACGTTCTGGGTCAGGCTACCGCATCAGCTTACCTAGAGGTCAATCGCGCGGCCGGCCTGGTCAGCCTAAGCAGCTGCAGCCTCCTGCTGAGCTTCCTAGTCCTCCTTTTCGCACAAAACCTGCAGCAGCTGTGTATGACTGAATATTCACTTTTTCGACTGCAACGCCCTCTCGCGGCTGGAACTTAGGCTACTTATTGTGAAACCGAAAACTGTCAGAGTTGCTTTGAGTGTCACGACAATGAAAATTTGATGTGTATGCATGACAAAAGAAGCCCAGTGAAGACGAACAGGAAAAAAAGATAAAAGCAATATAGACTTTTTCCCGAAAAAGGTGCTCTGAGCCTTTTTCGAAGGGCTCAGAAGAACTGCAGCGCGCTACTATACTACTTTTATTCAACAAAAACAAAACGACAACGATTTGCATTTGTGCCACCATTCCAATAACCGAAACTAATTTAAGAAAAACATAATGAGAGATCTGCTTTCATCATCAACATCTTTGCTGAAAAAAAAATCATAATAGAAACAACCTCAATTTTTGATTGATTGATTGAACAACTTGACGAAAGTGCAGCTAATACACGCGATCGCGAGTGAGTGTCCTTAACAGGAACTTTGTAAAGCTACATCAACATGTATAACCAGACTTAGTAGGTGCTAAAATCTATGTGTAACTGTGAAATAAGCTTTTAGTTTCATCCCCGCCTTTTGTTCTTAGTGAGAAATACGTGGACTATGTGGTATGTTACGTTTTCCAATATGACCTCGTCTATGATCCAGCATAATAAAATAGTACTATGCTTTTTGAAATATTTTAATCGTCAACACGAGATAAATAATTAGCTGTGCATATAAATGAGGCGCATGATGACAGAAATGGCTTTTTCTACCGATTTGTGTTGTTTTGTAAACAAACGCCGCGCCCTCCTCCAAAAGACAAAAGCTTAGAAAATAATGGCCCCCTCCCTCGCCCCGCCCAATTTTGCTGCCCTCCCTCAATTCACCCGCAAAAAAGATAAGAATTATGATTATTACAGACTGCTGTGTATGAAAGAAAATGAGAAAATAAAGACGAAACCATCTTTGTCAGTATTACGATGCTAGTACAATCTCAAGTGGAATACATTTGCGTTACTCGTCGATCAGCAGCAGCTAGGAAAAAGTACATCAAAAGTACATAATCATTTTCTTGCTGTAATCACATGAGCATGCATTGTTTGCATAAACGGACCCTTGCACAGTGATTATTACCTTAAGCAAAAATGAGGGCTTTCCTCATCTTATTGCAAAGTCTACAGCTTCACTGAACACATCACTCGGCTAATGGGATGGCGGAAATAGCTTGTATTCATGCTGCTAATCGAAAGTTGATAATTCCATTCAGCAAGATGGTTGCATCTGAACCAACAGCACATTGTCTCAGAACTACAGTATTGCAGCACAACAAACATGTAGCTGTAGTTTATCAGAAAGAGCTGCATCAGAAAACTGTAGAAACTGTGCCTCTTAAAAATATAATCCCCGCATTTGCTTTCCAAAATCCCCCCCGCAAATCCCAGACGTAAATCTGGCTAGATTTGTCATAAAATCCCCATTTAAACATTTAAAAAAGAGAGATAGGGTAGAAGACCAGAAAGGCCACAGAAGGAGAAAACTTTGTTGTTCTCCAGCTTTGAGAAAGAAAGGGCTCCTCTTTCAATAAAAGCAAGAAAGGCCACATTGGCCTTAGAAGACCACAAGACGACGACCTCGCTGCCTGCACTGCGAGCAATTGTGCATGAAATGTTCACAAACTTTTGCATTCCGCATCTTAAAAAAATGGAGCAAAATTTGCGGACTAGCAGCTGCTTTCTTTTTTCCTTACTTCAGTCACGCGTTATTTTTTTATCAGAGGATATGCCCCCTCGTTCTGTGGATTAAGAGGTGACTTCTTTCACTTTCTTCTTCTTCCAGAACTTTTAGGGTCGTGGCTTTCGTTTGAGATGTGTGATCTGGTCAATTTCACAACTTTGCCAACAAGCAAGGCCTAACCACCAAGTTCGGCCTTGATTCTCGTGGCCCTGAGTCATAACTACTTGTCTGCCAGCTCTGCTGGAAGAAATTGGCTGTTTTTCCTTTTGTCCAAGAAACGCAAGGAAAGTATCTTCTTAAATAAAAATGCTTAGGATATTCAGCTCAAAGGAATGAGTATTACAAAATTGTGTGTTGGCAATCCTCTCTTTTTGCAAGTTGTCCTGCGCTTAGTAAAAAAATAGACAAAAGGAACTCTCTCCCACGTGGATTTTTCTCGACTGAAACGAGGACTATTATTTTCCTGGATCCTACCAAGAAGACATTGCCAAGGTTCCCATTTTTCTCAAGGCACAGTATGCGGTATCAACGAGGTTGATTTGGTGAATTTAATTACATTAGATATATCAGGTTGCTTCCTTGATTTATGTCTCAGCGACACAGATGACAGAATGCTGCTTTTGGTGCTTCTCTCGAGTTTTGGAGTTACATTATAGTTGGCATGAGGCGTATATTTTATACCATTGCCACATGCTGCATAATTCTGGTATTGAGTGACTACTAATGGGGGGATACAACATCTGGAAAACCAAAACTTAGCACCAATGATGTTGAACAGTATGCTACGATCGAACCGCGTGTGCTTTTTGAAAAGATTTGACGTGTTTTGACACTTTCTTTAAAAATCCCGTCAATCTGAATCACGGAAGGGAAAAAGTGGCTGCATTTACTCGATCTGCACACGCCAGCCAGCAAGGATGTTCTATGCTCTGGAAAATACGGAGCACATTGACAGAGAAAACCATCTTTCTTTTCCTGGTTGAATTTTGAAATACCATTTGTACGCCTCTATTGCTTCCATATTGGAGCTATACGAACTACAATGAAAGCCATGACACAGTTTTCCTTCTAGTTTGATGTCTAATTTGATCATGTATTTTATCCGGTTGCTTTGACGTTGTTGGTTCGAATCGACAATACTTGCCTTCGCTTTTCTTGCCTTGGATCCAATTATGGAAAACAATTAGTGTCTGATAAGTTAAGACCTCAATCGAGACGCCGGCTTTTTGTCGGTTTGTTTAAAACTCACTTCCGAGCTAGAACAAACGAGCGTATGTTTTTGCCGCACAAAAATAATTATCTGCAAAACTGGGCCGACTTTGCTTTTTGTGTGAAATGAGAAAAGATTCTCTATTTTAGAATGTGATTTAACTCATAGCTTATTAAAAGCCCTTCACGATTGAATATGCTAGAACATGCATTTTGAATTAATGTTTTTGCCTATGCAAATTCGTCCGCTGCTTTAAAAAGCTTGTTGGAAAGAATGAGCGCCTCTTTCAGTTGAACGAAAAAACTTTTTTCATTCAAAGCAGCAATTGTCGTCCACATGAAACATTAACCAGTAGTACTTTATTGCCATGCGGGCACAGAAATCTGCAGAAACTGTAATTGAATCTTGCAAACTTTCTGAGAGCTCTACTCTCGTAAGTATTACCAACGAGAACGGAGAGAACAGAGGAGCCAGCATATTAGCAAAAAGGGAAAAAGGTGCTTCCTCCAGATTTATGAAACCATCCCAATGTAAGGCCAGCCATGCCGAGTAAAAGGTGGTATCATGGATCGTAAATAAATGGGAAGCTCAAACGTGACTGGCAAGGAGATTGATTCTACAGCAGAAAACAATTTGTGCTTGTTTGAGTTGAATGCACTTAGTAGTGGAAGCTCCCAAAATGGCCAAAAAGGCTCTTTGGAAAAAGACGCAAGAAAAGGTACCTGAATGCAGCAATTAGAGCTTAGGCCATCGCTAAAATTAGCAGCAATGTGTCAATGTGAAATATGGCAGCCAGTGCAGTAAGGCATTCGATACCCAATATCCTCAAACCCGAGCCAGAACATCTTGATTTTCTTATCAATGCTGTATGGTGGGGAGGCGAAGACTGCTAGCTACTACAGAAGTATAATGTATTGTTCTACTTGTAATTAGTTTAGTTGGCAGCCACACATTTGAATAAGCAATCAGCTGACACATTTTGTGCATGACCCAATTTCTCAAATAGTGCTTCAAAGGATTGGTACTGTTTTCAGAAACTCTGCTGCCATTCCTTGTGCCTCATTTATGGCAGAAACTTTTTCTAGGTTAGTCGTCCAGCCAAAAAGCTAGGGAAGTGCTCGCCGCTAGTCCCCCAAACTAGCCCTTGCTTTCTCCATTTGGCTACGGGGTGAATGAATATGAAATAAACGTCAGATGGCGTTTTCTTCATACAGTCGTATGCAGAATGGTCACTAACAATTTCATAAGAATTTCATGGGGCAGTAGTAAAGCACTTCTAGTGGGATTTATTTGGGCTTAGCACAGCTGCATGGTACGTAGTGTGGGATAATCGGTAAATCGTGCCCGCAAACTTGATTAAAAAGAGACAAATTGTAGCGAAGTAGGCGGAGAAGTGCTTCGTAAAACTGATTTTTCATTGAGATTTCCAAAAAGTGTAACGTCTGCAGATGACTCAGCAAAACCCTTGCCAGTCCAAGTCATTACACATTATTACAGGCTCTGAGCAAAGAACGTCAAGTATCATAGGCCAATATCTGAAAAATCCAGTTTTTGTGCCATCAAAATGAGTGGAAACGAGCAAACGAAGGAAGAACATGATGTGGCCTTATAGAAAGCAGGAAATGAAAGACTACACTTAATGATGATGGACTAGTGGCATCTCACGAAAATCTGTTCAAGGCAGAGGTCAAATCCACTAAGCGCGAAGTTTGGGCGAAAGCATTTACTGAAAATAATCAGCAGCCAACGGGTAAGAGCGAAGTTTTTAGCCTAATGAATGCAAGGCAGATTTGACTGATGCGCTTTTTAGTCAGTCATCTGTGGGCGGGTTAACTACAATGAAATATGATGGCCATCATCTGCAGTTTTTGCTATCTGTTGGCATCATTTTCTTTGAGGCACGACATCAAAGCTTTTTTTGCAACCTGCTCTATCGGGGTGACGTGACTTCATCTCCTCGATCCCAAGATGCATATAAATGGTGCCGTCAGGTCAGTCCAAACACGGGAAATCTTCCAAATTACTCCAGGACTCCCTTGAGAATGTGTGACGCAAAAATGAGGGCAAAAAGCAATGCATCTTTACAACAAAGAGTAATCAAAAGGCTTAACATGGCATTTAGAATGCGAAGAATTGTCAAGAACATTATTAGAATTCACATTTCTTGCAGAGGCAGGGGGAAATTCCTTGGAATCCTGACGTCAATTTTGTACATCAATCTTCCATATAATTATGCACCCCATGTCAAGTTGGCATTGGTTTTGCAAGGGGGTCCCCAAATGGAGCTGGGGAAGACCAATAGTCATCATGGTAACAAACTACATCAGCAGTTTGTCATTTATTTGCCCACTCAATGCAGAATATTCAAAACAACAATTCCACCAGATGATAAATACAGCATTCTTATTCATGGAATTGTGATCAAAGTCTGTCGTAAAAGCCTAAAAAGCTAGTGTGTGATCTCTTGCAGACCAAACTGCTGGCTAGGCTATAATTAATGTAGCATCGTCTCAATGAGTCTCTCTAGTCTCGTTAAACTAATGACACAATGAACCTCCGGGCATAGTAGCTATGGGATAAAATCCAAGTCCACTTTTACCAATGTTTTGGGGACTAGTATTTTGCTTTCTCCTTCTCATTTTGACAAAAGCATGGATCTCGCAACAGCAGCACTGAAGAAGAGGGGAACAATGAAACATTGTCCTTGAATAGCAAATGCAAGCAGTCCATTGAAAAAGTAAATCATCCTTGAAAAAGAAAGCTGCAATCTAGAAAGCAGCAACTTGAGGCCTCAAGTTTTGTCCTCTTAGAGGCCATGATCGAGTAGTTGGTTCGTTCGTTCCTCATCCCATACTTGGTTGAACACATTGAGACATTGATCCCTGCAACCGTCTCACGCCATGCATAGAATAGGTAATGCTGCTGCTCCAGCCACCACAGCCCCTAAAGTTCAAACAAGATGCTTCCAAAGATGATAAATGGCTGCTAAAATTCCTGGTTGCTTTAAAAATACCAGGAAACCATTAGATGCAGGGGACTACGTAGTACTACATACATGCTCATAATTCTGACATGCTCGCGGGGCTTTTCAGTGTCGTGACTGCATGCTGCCTGAACAAAAAGCATGACAAGGATATTGATATACCAAAGTTACAAATTACCACGTAACCGAACAACGCGCCCACACAAATAATTACAGCTTACCAAGATTTTTGATTTTATCAGCAACGCCAATTCAGCAGCAGGAAAAAATCTTGGCCTGGACATTATTATCGCTGCTAATGTTTTTTGTGTCTCATTAACTGTAAAAAATGACCTATAAAAATTATCCTCGTTCATTAAGTAGCATTATTGCTAGATTTACAACACAGCAAACAATTTCAGATGGCTCCATTCCTGAGGAATCTGGTGCACTCAATTTGCACTAGTGATGGAGAGGGGCCAGTCTCAGTATGTCAATATTTTGAGAGCCTCAATGTTGTTGTAGTTGGCCGAAATGATGAGGGTCATTTGTCAGCAAGCTCAGTTGCTTTCTGAACCGCTCTAAAAAAATCGGACATGACCCAACCAGAAATTTCAAGTCCTTTTTTTATATAAAAATCTACATGACACTATCAAGTTTTTTTGCCATGTTGCCTATAGGGTTATGTAACATTAACGTACGTGGCACCTTAATAAAATATGGACCGGTCATTAGTTACTAGGTTAATCAACTCCTATAACATTCAACATAGCACTGAGAGAATTCTCATACGTTGTCACATCATGTACTTGAACATTTTTTCACAGTTTTTTTAATGAAAATATAATAAACTCTATGGTATGCATTACTGCATAAATAAAATTGTGTGCCACTGCTGTAGTACCTTGAAAACATTATGGTAATAATGTTGCAATGAACTTTTGCATGTCAAATGAAGTATATGCTTCATGATTTATGTGAAATTCATGTAGCAAAGTTGATGTATCGTTACTTAGTAAAGTACTAGATTAGGCCACATAGAATGCACCTATATACATTTATCACAGTGCCATTGATCAAAAACCAAGAAATAATGTTTTTTTTCATTCCAGTTGACTGTTGAAGATTTTTCTAGGATGATACAACCAAGATGTTTGTCAATGTGCACTACTTTGCTAACTGGGGCATTTTTTCAACGTGAATTCAATGTCAACGCTAAAACAACTGTAGAGAATGTGAAATATTTGGTTATATATTTTTCATGCTTTTTGTAATTGTGTATGATTGGCATAAAAAATAATTGGCATTCAGATAATTCATTATAAATTTCCATATTGTGAATAAGTAGATAATAAATCAATCAATCAATCAATAATTTTGCTCATTGCAGAGCAGGTGACCTAAAAGGGTGCATTGTTCCAAACGTCTTTTCAATAGTGTGAATGCTGTATGCTCATCAATTGGCTGATCCATCGGCTTCTTGCACCTATAAAATAAAAAGGCTTGTGATAAAGGAGAGAGAGTCATAGGATAAGAACATGGGACTTACAGGAGGTGTGACATTACTAGGTGTTGACGCAGTTATATTGGCATTATTGTCAGTTTCACCTTGTTCTGATGCTTCATCGGCACTTTCGTTGCCGGCGTGCTCGGCACTTTCATCACATTGTTCAGCATCTGCATCTGGTCTGTCTTCATTGCCTTGATGTGCATCCTCCTCCATTGCAGATGTTGCTTCATCTGCTTCTTGATCTTTGTCAGAATCATTTTCTCCTTGCATGATGACATCATCCAATCCCTCCTCGCTTGTTTCCCCGTCTGACATTTCGTGCTCCTCTTCATCAGTTGTTGATTGAATTTCTTCATCTCGCTGAAATGTTTCACAGTTAATTTATGGTTTTTTTTACGTAAATCTGAAAAACATACCTTTTTCGTTTGTTTTCGCTCCTTTTTCTTGATGACTTTCTTTGTCTTTCTTTTCTCGAATACTTCTTCCTCACCTGCCTCTGGGTCAGTATCAATTACCATGTTGTCATTGGATGAGCTTGTAGTCATTTTTCTGTCAGGGAAATGTTCATCAGATTTCCTCTGAGATATGATAGCCTTGACTGAATCTCTTGGAGCCCTAGATGTTGACGCTTGAGGTGGACTTTCTTCTCCAAAAACATCTTTTTCTGGTGCCAATTGCTCAGAGGCCTGCACTGGAACTTGACATTGTTGTGGCTCTTTAGCATACTCCTGCTTCTTTTCCTCAAGCACAGTCTTGTAGATTGCCTCAACCTGCATAATTTTACTGTAGTACACCATAAAAAAACTGTGAAAAAATGTTAATTACATTTCTGACTTTGCATTCCTTGTCAAAGGTGATCTTCTCAAAATTCTCCCCTGCCTCTCGCGCAGCGTCAATGAGAAATGCTATCGTTTCTCGTGCACTAAGTTGATCATTGCCAACATTAGTCCTCAGCGTCATGACAGCTTCTCCTGGGGAAAGAAATTGCTTCTTTTTCTCTTTACGAACCAATCCTGAATCTTCCAACTCCTGACGATCAGTTATGTAGTCGCGTCCTTTCATCAGCTCTTTGTGGTCCGCTTCAGAGAAGAACTGTGGATTTGGACCGTGGACATACTGAAAATAATAACGTTTTTTCACAGTTTTTTTGACATAAACTATATATTCACCTTGTTTGCTTCGAAGAAAACCTTATCACCAAGGTAGAGAGCCTTGTACAAGTCAGCCATATCCTTGCAGAAGTCATTTAGCTGACATATGTATGTTGAGCGTGTGTTGCCAAAAAGGTCCGAAAAAGACGCTCTAATCAGTTTGACATTCTCCTTTGTCGACTTCCCCTTCAAGGTGACTTTCTTGTCCATGATTTCGACGACAGAAGGGATAATGTTGCTCAAAACCCCCTTTGGAATTGGACGATTGGTGGCTTTCAACCCCTTGAGGCTCCTGCAAATGTAACAGAACATTATTGTTATTTATAATTATTGCACAGTTATATCAAGGTATACTTCTTTGTATCCCCAATAATAAAATGTGAGAGGGCATAGTTGCTGAAGAGAAAATGCATGATGCCCTTGCCAATTGTCTTGTTGACATCATGATTCTTAATCAACTCAATTTGACGAGCGATGAGTGCAGGAAGATGTCTTTGTACAAAGCTCGAGGACAGCAAAATATCTCCACAAACACCAACCAAATCAAGTGGGAAAAATCTGAGCAATGTTGCAGCAATCGCCCCTTTACGTTCTGCAGCCTGATTTCCAATCAACTTGAGCTTGTTGTACATCTTTGAATTAGATGTGATGAGATCCGTCACATTTTCTTTGAACTTGTCCTGTTCAGTCTTCAACTCTTTCATTTGAGAAAGGATCTTGTACTGTCGTCTTGACACCTTATCAATCTCGGCAATGATCAGTTCCTATTTTACACAATTAAAATTAGGTATACTTTAAAAAAACGTTAAAAAAACTTACTTTAAGTTTCTGCTCTCGCTCAATTTCCCGCTTCTCCTTCTCATCCAAATACTTCTTAAAATCGGCGAAAGAACCTCCACCAATTCTTGATGTGCCTGGACTTGTATCTGGTGTGCCGTGAAATGTTGGCTGCTCAAGTTCTTGACCCTCTTGAGACTCAGGCGTAACTGCAAATGTTGACAGCAGCCGTTCATTGCTGGCAGATGGCAAATTAGTTGGTGTTCTTATTGCTACGCCAAAGGTAGTGTCAACAAGAGGAGGGCCAGATGGCTCTTGATCAGGCGTATTGCTGTTTTCATCTCGAACATTGGACGAAGTCTTCTCAGTTATTTTAAGATGTTTTTCAGGTGAACTGCAAGATGACACCGATTCTGGTGACAAAGCTCTCTTTCGGGTTTGACTCGGCGAATCCTTTGGAGGTGGCAGAATAGTCTTTTTGCGAACAGACGGGACAGTCACAATTTTAAGTGGCTGTATCTTTGAAGCTGCTCGAGGTGACTTTCTAGAAAGTGCAGCTTTAGCTGGCGTAGATCCTTTTGCTGGAGTCTTTGCTTTCTTTGCTGGCGTCTGCTTCTTGGATGCCTCTTTAGCCGGCCTCTTGGATGACTTTGTTTGTGTTTCAAAGTCTTCCTCATCATTGTCTGACTCAATGACTTGACTTGAGCCCTTTTCTTTCAACTAAATTACATCGTGTTTACATCGTGTTTGTTAAGTAGTCTTTAAAAAAACGTACCTCTTTTCTTGCTTTCGCCGCTGCAATTTTCAGTAAATGACCAGAGGCAGGTTGAACGTGGGTTTCCCTGGATGGCCCTGGTGCAGCATCAGATTCTTCTGTGGTTGGATCAATAGTCTTTGATGATCTAGTGGCATGCTTTCCAGTTTCAATAGGTGCTCCCACATACTTGTCATGCTCTGTGGCTCGTGGTACATAAATGTAGTTTTTGCTCATCTTCTCTCGATAGCGTTTGATCATCTCATCGTACTTTTCAGCACGCTTCCTTCCTTTGTACTTTCTGATCTCGCCATTGGCATCACGAATGTACTTCGAAATGAATTCGTTTGGAGTATCTGAAAGAGTTAATGATTAGTAAACGTCAAAAAAACGTTAAAAAAACTATGTAAACAAATGACTTGCATTTTTTAAGAATCTTACCTTTCTCGATTCGTATAAAGATACTGAACTGTATCTCTCTGCCATCAACGGTCGCATACTTCCTGTAGCTACGCATGAGATCATCCATTGGTTGGGATGGGTCAAAAGAAAAGATATCCTTGAAGGACTTTCCATCATCCAAGACAGTGTCGGCGCTCATCAAAGAAAACACTGGTTCATCGTCTAACTGCGCAATGATGAACGTGTCGTAGATTCTGCCGTCTTCATCATGAGGAGAGACTGACTTGCTCGTCCGGATACTTCCGCATTCACTAGGTGTTTTCGACATGGCACTTTGTAAACACTGTGAAAAATCTACGTATTTACTGGGTGGGCCACGTAGTAAATTTATCGGGCGTGTGCGCTCACTTCAGTGGTTGAGCGGCGACTGACAGCTGACCGGGCGTGCCTCA
This sequence comes from Paracyclopina nana, assembly GCA_019096065.1. Taxonomy (NCBI): domain Eukaryota; kingdom Metazoa; phylum Arthropoda; class Copepoda; order Cyclopoida; family Cyclopettidae; genus Paracyclopina; species Paracyclopina nana. The sequence continues at coordinate 9,045,579 of JAGUCH010000001.1, read as the reverse complement.
GCTATATATATGTTACCAGGTCATTTGACGGAAAAACACCAAAAACGCCGGTTGAAACGCAACAACAACGATTAACATCTCAAAATTAAACGTGAACAATAGCAGGTCAGAAAAATACTATTTTAAAAATTATTGTAACGTTAAAAATCGTTAATAACGACTACAACACAAACGTTAATTTTTTGACATTTTTTCACAGTTTTTTCATAATATACGCACCTCAAATTTTTATTTCAGAGAAAAATGCCTCGAAAGAAAAAGAAAATGTCTACACCAGCTATGCGGATGCGTAGACGTCGCCAACAACTTGAGCTTGATCAACTCATCAATGATTTACGTGAAAAGTCAAGGAAGCTAGGAGCTGCTGCAAACAACTTGATCTATCTTGAGGACAATCCAGTGCCGATTGAAGTTGAAATCATTAAAAATGTCAGTAACGGCATCAAGGGAGTCATTTCAAACAATGAAGATCTCATGATTAATGAAAATGCTCCACTTTCTCAAGGAGCGACCAACTTGCTAATTGAAGCGAAGAAATTAATAGGTGAAACTGAACGTGCACCTTTAAACTACGTTACAATAACTGACGTTGTTACAAAAGCGATTTCATTGATGGATATTGTGGATCCAACCACTAGCAATTTCTACATTGTGCCAATTGATGATGCCTCTTTTCCAATCTTCTACGAGGATGAATACGCTTTAATACAGCAAATTCAAGATAATCCTCAAATGTATGATCCAAACATGAGATGGACTGACTGCATAAAGCAGTATCAAAAGAGACATCATGAGGCTATTTCACAGAAAGGAAAATCAAAAAGGCGCGAGGCTTTTGCACAAGCATCACAGGCTCTTTATGTGCCTGAAGTTGATGCTGGAAACAGTCTTGAAATGCATTTGGATGAAGAATGGGTTCCACCTCAGGCAAGCAAGTTTGACTCTGAATTGCCAGAAGAGCCAGTCACAAACTGGCAAAACAGTTTGGCAATCCATGATGAACTAAGCAACGTTGAATCACAGTTAAATCAAGGTGTACTGCAAAACAACGATGAGACAAATGATGATGTTCAATGTGCTCAAGTAATGGTTTTTGACTATGAACTGCCTGAAAACGATGATCAGCAAAGCTCGTCCAGCTCTAGTACGGACCAAATGGAAACAGAGAGTGATGAGGAGTTTGCATTATTCCTCCGTTCAAGAAGCAGCTTTGCTCCTAAGTCTGGTGACCAAGATGAACTGCTTCCAGAGGTCAATGAAGATGATATGGACACAAGAAGCATCTATTTGAGTGATGGCGATGAACCTGCGAATGAACTGATTGAGAGAAATGATCTAGAAATCTCTATTGCTTCATCAGTAAGTACATGGTTTACTGTAAAATAATGTTAAATTAATTGTTATATTTTTGTAGACTTCGCAACATGAAGATGAACTGCCAGAAGAAGCTGTGTTTGATGACACTGCACTCTGCAATGCTTTCAGCTCAATGAGCATTCGAAAATTTTCTTTGACTGAGCTGATTCGTGCACAGCAGGAGGAAGATGCCTTAGATGACTTACTTGCAAGAAATGATAGGTGCGCCCAAAGATTTCTTAGCATTGTGTCAAGGCATTGCATTTCCAACGAGGCTGCTGATGATCTTTGGAACTTTGTAAGAGCAATGAACATTGACAGGAAGATGAAGTGCTTTAAGACTATTTATAATCGCATCAAGGAACACCTGCCAACAATCTTCATGAGATTTGAAATCCTGGACAAAGACACAAATCAAACATTTCAGCATAATGGTCCAGTGTACCCCGAAAAAACGTTACCAACATCTCGTTACGAAAAGCTGTCAGAGTGGACGCGCACAAGAATTGATGACATCTTTGATTTTCATCTCAGAACGTATCCACAGCACTCAAGGAGAACAAAGAAAATCTATGATCTCGCTGTGGACGGGGTGCCACTTTCTCACGCTGGAATAGACAAAATGGACCTTGTTTGTGTGAGATTTAGAGGCTGTCAAATTGTCTACTTGGCTGGCATTTATGTCCACAGAACTGGTGCTAATATGTCATTAAATTCATGTGTTGAAGAGTTCATTGTGCAGGCAAAAGAGAGCAACTTCAAGCTGAACAATGTGATTGCAGATGCTCCAGCAAGAGCCAAACTAAAATGCTTGAAGGGACACGCTGGCTTTTGTTCATGCGATGTTTGCCTTTGTGTTGGGGTACACGAAGGAAAAATGTTGTTTTCACCTCGAACTTTGGCTTACCAGAGACGAACGATGCAAAAATGGCTAAGAGATGTTGAGATCGTACTAAAGGAGATTGCAGACGGAAAGAAGCCTGATGATGCTCAAACATTCGGCATTCAAGGACGATCTCCACTATTGAAAATTGATGGATTTGACCTCATAGAAAATGTTCCAATCGAGCCAATGCATAACTTGTTTTTGGGGATGGCTCGCCAAATCATAAATGAGATCATCAATCCTAGGAGGTGTGGAACAGACAAGTTCAGTGCACAAACATTGCGACTGATGTACGAATTTGATCAAAGATGGCTGAAACTTCGCATTCCATCAGAATTCACACGTCGACCCAGATCAATGCGTAAGGGGTTGATTCACTATAAATCCTCAGAATACCTCGCAATAACTATGTGCGGGTTCATGAGTTTTGGACGGGCTCTTGTTGGTGCGGAAAATCAAAAATTTAGAAAAGTGTGGTACTACTTCATCTACTTGCTACGCTCTGTTTTCTTCAATGATGAGATGTATCGTCAAATCTGCAGGAGAGTCAACCTCAGTGAGCTTATGCAAACATTCTACTTTATGTTTGAGAATGTTTTTGGCAAGCAGAAATGCTCATTCAACCTCCACCTATTTTCACACCTTCGTGAGACAAGGAAACGACATCGCATGAGTGAAATTTCAGCAGAACCTTTTGAATCTTTTTATGGATTCATTAAGAGAGTGCTTGTGGCTAATACTAAGAGCTTCACAAAACAAGCCTTGCAAAAAGCGTTCATTGCAGGTGTACGTGACCATAACTGTGAAAGAACCTTGAAAATTAGCAAGAAGATGACTCGAGCTAATACTCAAGACAATATGGTCTACACAAGTGATCGTGAATTTTTCGAGGTTGTTGACATTAAAGACAAGGATACATATCATTGCAAGAAAATCATAACTGGCAAGTACCGAAATCCAGACGTGTTCAAGCTTGACTTCAGTGTAGTTGGTGTCGAACTGTTCAAAAAGTATGATTCTGAAATTGTTGAAGTGAAGAAGCGAAAGATTGTTGGCAAAGCAGTCAGAGATGGACGCTTAATGATCGCAATTCCAATGGATGCTCTTTTTTCGTAGTTGTATCAATTACTTCAAATGCACGTGAAAAAAACTGTGATAATGATCACAAACATGAAACAAAGTTTTTTGAAATGAAAAATTAATGTTACTGGCTCAAATATGCAAAAAAAATATAAAAATGTCATGTATGTTATTACAGTGAAGATCATATGTTTGAGAACAATGTAAATGAAGTAAATGCATCGCAATTTGTGAAATACATCAAATTAACAAATAATATAAAGTGTATTTCTTTGTCTTTTGTTCTGTCATTTTATGGTGGTACACATTGAAAAAACTATGAATAAATTTAGATTGATTTTGGTGAGCGCATTCCTGTGGCATTGACAAGGCTGGCTTAATTCCACTTAAAATGTGGCCAAATAAAACCTGAAATATAAAGAAATGTCAGTACATGCATAAAAATAACATAAAGCATATTTCAAGTTTCAGTGCATTTACTGCAGTTTTTGTACATTGACCACTGAGCAGTTTTAAACTTCTTGAAACAATAAAAAAACTTTAGTTTTCTATGCAGTTATTTTGAGAAATAAACTACTATGTAATGAACATGATAAAACTGCTAAAAAACTTGATAACATTTTAGGATCTTCACCTTGTACTTTATCACGTTACAGGACGTCTAAAAAATGATGAAAAAACTAAGGTCATATTTTACTACCTAGTAAAAACTTAGATGGCACTGAGAGAATTTCTGGTTGGGGATTTGTAGGGGATTCGCACCAAACTTCTCCGAATCCCCTTAGCTTTCTTTATCCGAGAAGTCAACGAAAGTTATTTTTCTGCAGGCCTACTTCAACATAGCAACTATTATCATGAGCATCTTTGAAAATATTTGTCATCCAAGATGATTTTGCTGTTTCTATGCTCTTTTTGTTAGATCATTGCCTTGCTCATTGGTGAGCTTCCTCGTGATAGCAAAATGGCACTGAGGCCTTTCGGGTTCCTATAGAGTTTAAATGAATAGGAGCTTCTAGATTTTATTTCCAATTTCAGGGAAAGCCAAAAAAGAAGAAGTTTAGACCCGGTGGTGGTAGCCAATTTGTAAGGCTTATCAAGCTGCCACTGAGGTGAAAAAATGCCCATACTTTTGAGGCTCCAGGAAATGTTTGCTTAACTTGGATTCGTGGGCTATGACTAGCCAAAATAAAAATAATAATAATTTGTCTTGCTGATGTTTTTGGGCGCAAGGGCTCCAAGTGACCGAAGAGCAAGGCCAAGGCCCCCTGAGCTGAGGCTTATCCGAGGGGATTTGAGGTTAATAGCAATGTTTCGCTTTACTAAGAGTCAAGAAGCCCGGTCAAATGCTAAGTTTCGAGCAAAGCATAAAATGCAAGAAGAACAGAGAGTGCCATTTTTAGGGAGCCTATCTATGCAATCACACTTTCATGCCTTTCTTCCAGATAGCTGACTGAATGGCGTTCATCAAAGAGCAGTTTACCCATGACTATCATTCGTTTTACTGTCTCATTTATGGCAGCATCTGAGCTAGGAAGTACCATGGAGCTTTTTCAAATAAAGGTTCCAAAAGAAAGAGGAGGGTTCTTTTTGCTGAGTCGTTACAAAGGGCGGAAAATTACTCTTATGTCTCTGCCGAATTCGGATCGTTGACGCTGAAAAAAATCCCACTAGAAGCGTCCATAAAAACGGTCATAAATCAGCCAGAAGAAAACTTAAGTTTATCTATAGCTCAGCAACGATAGTTAACCTAGAAGCTCAATAACAGTATTAAGGACATGCTTACCAAACAGTTGCTCGTCAATCTAGCCCTCTAAAAGTGTTGTTTGTTTTTGTTAATTGTTGCGAATGAAGCAGCAAAGTAGCTAAGTAGCCTACAAACTGAGAGTGTGAGCGCGCTCTCATGGTCAGCAGGTAATTTTATTAAAGACTTGTTGTGAATTTGAGCCTAACTTTTTTATGACCATCCTACAAGAGCCAATTTCTCACATCTTTTTAACCACAATATTTGATGAACATTTACGGTCTTGATTTGAATTTGTGAGAAATTTTGACTCTCATTGGAAAATATTGGATGAATGATTAATTGAATTGACATATTGTTGACTAGATTTTAATTTTGAGAAGATGTGGCCAAATGTAGAGACAGAGGGTTGAATGCCTCAAAATCAAAAGCGCTCACATGTCGCTTCTCAGTTTCCCTCAGTACGTAGGTTATTTTACTACTTCGCTGCTTCAGTTAGTAATGAGGAGCCAATTCGGATTTTTGGCGCATCTGGCAGCATGCGCGTGAAAACGGCTTTTTGATCCACCTGTGCAGCGCATGGGTTAATCACGGGCACTCTTTTCGGCATTTCAGCAGAGTTATCAATAAAAACCGATATTTGTATGCTTGTAGTTGGTGTTTTCAAGGCAATTATGAATGAATGAAGCCCAAGAAGTATTAACCACCTTGCAATAAGTTAGCTAAACTGCCAAAGCTGAAAATCAAAAGAAAAATTATCGAAAAGTGAATTACGAAGACTGAAAACTGGAAACTCGAAAAAGCGAATAGTCAAATTTAAAATTTCAAAAGTAGGTAAGAATCTCGACAAATTGGCAATTGCATGCAGTTTGACCCTAAAGTAGCTTTTAATCTGTTTTTTAGTGAAAACTTATGTGAACCACGGGGGCAGTTTCCGCTATCTGTAAAAGTTATCCGGAAGTCCTCTCTTTCTTTTATTAATGATCTTTCTCAGCTGAAAATCAATTTGTAGGGGCTTATTGGTGATTGGCCTTGGGTGAGGAATCGGGAGACAGCGGTTGACAGCTTAATTGATCGTCCCCTTGATAATTGGCTTAAGAGCAAAAAGAGTTTTAAATTGATCTCATTGTGAGTAGAGTGTAGCTCAATTTTTTTGGTTTGCTGTTGTTAAAGAAAGCGAGTCTTGCAATGCAGGCAAAGCAAAGAAATGTTGCATCCTTGCTGATAATTTATTATTAGGTAAACGAGATGCTGTCTTTTTTCAAGGATATGGCTTTAAACAGCTTCCTTTTCGTGGGCAGAGTAAGAGGCCTTCCAGTAGTTGAAGCGAGATTGATGGCTTGACCACTAAACTAAAATCCTTTGGCAACAAAATTCATGGATCCTTGGCTGGGAGCACTAAATCCAGATCTTCTTTTAACGACCGTCCATCTTTAGAGAGACCCGCGCTGAAACCGAGCAGTCCAGGCTTTTCATGGCATCCATCTAAGCAGGCTTCATCTTTATGTAATTTTGTTACAGTGGATTCTTTGTCTCTTTTTTTACTTTAGTGCTGGTCGTAATTCTCGATACTTCATTTCCTGATTATCTTCCTGTCAGAAAGTCACAAGCCCTGGAGATCAGAGAGATCGAGAAAGTTGCATCTGCACTTGGTGGAACGAGATGCTTCAAAATGTCCATGGAAGGGCCAATGCTCGGTGCTGTTCATGCAGCTTTAATTTATATTTTACAATACTCTATCATGGAGGGGCTTTGGCGCATTTCCCTCACATGGTCTTGTGTTGCTGTCGTCAGGGTCATAACTATTGACTCGGTTAGATAGAGATGACAACTTGGCTTATTCCTTTGGGGAAATCAAGTGGATGGAGGAAAAAACGCGCCTCGTGAGCGGTTCCCAAGCATTTCGCCTGGGAATCTTAAGATGCAATCAAACTTGCTTCTTCGTCTCCCTAAAACGAGACACCTTGGGACTCAAATAGGCTGCAGCTACGACGTTATATCTGCATGCCAAAATAGTTCATTACGTTTACTTTTAGGGGCTTGACCAATCCATGCCAAAATGAGCAAAATGTGCTGAAATATTCGAAGACCACCACCTTTGTGTTATAATTGGATTGTGTGTACGACTGTAGCAGTACGCGTATGTGATGGTGCAGCCAAGTGCTGCAAACAGCCAGTGGATTATGCTGAAGCACTTTTGCTTGGACAAACATTTTTGTAACAACTTTGCAAACAATGGACAGAATGAGAAGAGCTAGCAGACATGATTGACTGCACCGTCAATACCAACTCCCTTTAGACGACTTCAGCCTTTCCTCGCACATTTAGCTGGCTAATTTGAGGCCTTGGTGCGACACCAAGTGTTCTACCACTGATTGATATGCGGTTCCGACAATTAAATTACGGTCGAAGCCGATGCTTACTCCAGCAATGCAAAACAACAGCCAAGGCGGAGAGTGCCGCATTTGGACCTCAAAAGTTCTGGAGGAACTTGGCCGGTCTGTTTAAAAGATGTTCCATTGGAGGCATAAAGAAAGTGAGTGGAAGAGAATGCCCATTCATCCTGGAATAGAGGAAATAGGAAAAAGGCTGCTTGTCCAAGTAAGTAGTAGTAAAAAAGGCCAGCAACCAACCAACTAGGCTCACTCACTGTGGGCCAAAAAAGCATATCTTGCAGTTGGCCAACTGTGTTTCATCCCATACAGAATGTCGACTCTTCACTATGGAATGCTGCTTATGCTCCGGCTACGGTTTTCTCAGCTTCGGCCCAGAGTGGGCCTTTTTACTACATGGTCATTTCTCCTCCACAACATCTTCGAGGAGGAGGCCAGCAGCAGTGGCAGCATTTCTAGGATCAAGCATTAGCATAAAATGCTGGGAACGCATTTTTGAGCCAATGATTTTTATGGATCCACAAGCAATGCACTCGTCCCAATGAGAAGATTCTCTCTTCCGAACTATTTGGTCCACGGAAAGAAAGGCCCGAATTTTTCTCACTCATGTCAAAGTTTGGGCAGCTACCAAAATTAACGACCTGGAATTCGAGTGGGGGGTGGCACAGGCTCAGTGGGGCCTCTGCAACAAATGAAAGCACTAGCAACGAAAGCATTGTCAACACAACACGTGATTTCTTCATTTTTCTGTCTCCAATAAGCTTTTGGCAGCCTTCGTAAAGGAACCTTTTTCAGCCACATCACCCTACAGTGCACCGACAACACATTTTAGGCTGCTTGGGTTTTATCCAATGAGTCTCACTGCGCCATAATAACCAAGCATTTTGCTCAAAACTTAGTGGTTTTAATCAATGGATCAATTGGGCAACTTATATATATGAAAATATTTGTTCAAGGCAAAGCCTCTTTTATTCATAAGCACCACAAACATTACATCACAAACCCACTGTGCGATTCAGGCAATTTGTGAGGTGATTTTTTTGTTCAAAAGCTCCACCGTGCCATAAATAAGCAAAGTTGAGTGGCGCGCATTTTGCAATTTGCTCAGTGGCGTGCGCTGGAAACCTTCCGCTATCAAAATGATGTCCAGTCGAACTAGTCAAATCTTACTTTATTGCAAATTGGTCAGAATATTCAAGGGTCTCGTGACTCCCATTTTAATTTGATCGCTCCGCTCGAAGTATCAGAGGACCCGTAGATATTATGATAGATCCTCTGGTCGCTCGCGTCAGCTGATTTAAAGCTCGCACGCGCGACAGCTGTAACAATGCTATTGAAGAAAAAAACCAGGCTTGAGGCTATGGCCAGATTCCACTCAATTTTGGGCTGAGCAGATAAGAAAAAAATGTAGTTCCTCAAAGCAACTTCATACCATCGCCGGTAACAGCAGGATGATGGCAAAAAAGTGCGTTTTTCGGTAACAAGCTAAGTTCAGGCAGGGGACAAAAAAGCAGAGACACCCAACTGCCAGAGCCAGAAGGTTGGTTGGGGATAGTAAGTAATTATTGGCCGAAGGCTCTTTTCTTTTATAAAAGAGCCAGTGCCAAGGCTGCTTTTTCCGTTCAAGGCCACTGAGAGCATGGCCTAAGTATTTATGTAGTATGTGGCCTAAACCACATGCATCCATGCATGGCTTGTACACACCCATTTTCTCCTCCTAAGCTTCTGATGGTACACATGTTACGTTTTGTTAACATGGTAAATATGGTCTTGAAATGTCAGCTACCTACCTTACAAAGCCGAAGGTCGAACTGCCTTATTGAAAGCACAAATAGAATTATCAAATGGTATGCGCAGAAAATTATTTACTATGCTACCTCATCCTTAGCTGTCATTCTCGTAGCTATCAGCCCGGTTCCAACACGGGATATCAGCATAGTAAAGTACGGTAAACCAGTTAAGTCAGGTTGAGCTGAGCGCGCGAGCTAGCTGTGACCTGACTATGCTAAAATGTCAAGTTACGTCTCCTGACTTTGCTGATTTTCCTTGTTGGAACCGGGCTATCGAAAGAATTTGTCCTTGGTGGCATTAGAATGCTAAAAACCAAGACTGAACGTGTACTTTTTTCATCAGTGTGTGCGTCGATTCGTTTCCATTGCACACTAGGCCAGGGAGGCTTCATTTCGTCCGTTTTGGCCAAAATCGGAAATCAGTATTTTTCAACTTTTTTTGCTTCAACACTTAGTTTATGGTCCAACTCATTCAAATTCACTCAGCAGAGACATATGAACTCAGTTCAGCTGATCATAAATGTCTGATTTTTGAGACCAAGTCAAAACTTGGAAAAAAGCAGCAAAAAAGTATGGTTAAGAAAATGGTGACAAACAACCTGTTTTAAGCTGCACACCTAAAAAAAATTGCATTTCAGTATGATTTTTGATCTTGCTGAAAGTATTCAAGCAATTGTAGTTGATCTTGCCTAAAAGTAATTGCCTCCAAATCAGCCTAAAAAAAGCTGTTCATTTTCTAGAACAAAATTAGAACAAAATATGCTGTTCTTTCTTGGATCAGCATGGATCACCAAAATTCATGGCTTATGAGTCTCCCTGACACTCAAATACTTGATTCCAGTTGAATTTAGCTGCTACATTTTGCAACCTTGGAAGTTTTGGGAGGCCGAAAAGTCAAATTTTGCTATTATTTTGGAGCGCCATTGTAGCAGCTTCTATTTGACGGAAAAATCAAACCGGACGAAATAAAGCGTCACTGGCCCTGTGTGCATTGTAAACGATTCGGAAATGGAGTGTCAAATATCATTGCAAGTTTGCTCTGTAACCATAAGCAATGTGCGCGCTCGCAACAGCTGACAACGAACTATTTGGACTAGTAAGTGGTGCACTTCCTTTTCCTGTGAATCTGAAGTGTTGCTCAAGATTGCTAGCGATTCGATGCACTTTAATTAAGGCTTCATCGTAACGATGCATTAAAGCTGCAAAAAATAGAGTTTGATTCAATGCACCAGGAGCTCTCGAAAATCTTTTTCCAGGGCTCTCTATTTCACCAAAGAGATACTTTTGCAAACGTTTTAGATGTGCCAGTCCATTTCCATCCCTAGAAGGAATCAAATCGTGGTGCTGGCTAGAATTAAATCTGATCCAATTTTCGCCCAACCAATGCACAAAGCCTTGGCCTTTTAGAGATTGCAAGGTTTCCTGGAAGCTTGTCAATTAGTGCGAGTGCCTGTTTATATTTTTCGTGAAAAAGGTTATTTTTTAACAGACTGATTTTTTAGGCCAGAGCTTCGTTTGATACATCGATTCGGGTTTGATTTTTCAATTTTGGGCCCAAACCCCTTGTCACCATGTGGTTTGATGGGGTTTCAAGTTTGGCGGCCCCCAGGATGCTCTAAGGGGGTCAAATGGGGCCTGGTCTAATCAGCTGATTGAAACAAGGCAAATCTTTGCGGGGGCGTGGCTGGAGGAGTGGAGGGCAGCCAAAATCAACTATGCCCCAATTCTTGAGGCCCCTGGGGGGTGTCCAGATGTCAGGGGAAAAAAGTTGGAAAAAGTCCTCGGCAAGGCCAAAAAAAGCCAAAATTTGCGTTTTCGGACCCAACTTTGAGGCCGATTATCTCCAAAGGCTACGGATGGATTTTGGATTTTTTTGCTCCAAATGGCAGATAAAGATCCAAATTAGTACCAAGAAAAAATTTGGGAGGGTGTTATTCCTCGTTTGTCCGCTACGAGCTCTCAAAGTTGGACAAAATTCACTTTTTCACAGTAGTAACAAAATGGCTACTTTTCTTCTGTCAAAAATTCTCGATTGGTCACAGTGGCCAAGTTGATGGCTGGAGTGTGGGCCATTTGGTCTGGAGGACACCTCTAGGGTCTCAGTGGTTGGTATCAGGTCCAACTTCCTTGGTAGGGCTAGGCCAGGCCCAGCCAGGAGCCTTGGAGCCGAGCCATCGCGACGGCCATTTCGATTCAGTGGCAATTCCAAGGGCCTTGCTGCCAATTCTGGGGACAGATTGTTGACCATTTGGCCTTGATCACTCCTTTAGGGTCCCAACAGATGATTTCAAGGCTAACAGTCAAGGTACAGCAAGGTCAGCTTGATCCAGGGGGCTCGGAGTTCACTTGTGGCATTGGTGATTTGGCTACAGAAAGTCTTCGAGGGCCTCGATGGCCAAGTTCTCTGATCAGGTGAGGATTTTTTGAGCTGTATCACTCCTTTGACATCCCATGAGATGATTTCAAGTTCAACTTTGATGGTGATCATCAGCTGACTGCTTCCAGGGCTACCAGAGCTTATTTGCCAGCTCAGCTGCCAATGGTTCAATGAAAGGCAGCATGGATCACAGCCAAGACCAAGGCTGGAAAGTGGATTTTTTAGGTGAATCAACTCAAATGGATGCAAGGAGATGAAAGACAGTCTATTTTTCATGGTGATATGCTCCCTTCTTCAACCAGGAGTGCCAAAGTTTCGTATGAACAAAAATCGAAAATGGCTTCAATAAAGAGCTCCTTTGATTGCAGCCAAGATGAGCAATGGCAAGTCACTTTTTTGCCCCAGCTCATCTCAGTGGGTGCCAAAGAGAATTTAGAAGGTGCAAACTGTCAGGTGTTGCGCACCTTTCATGGTTCTGGATGCGCAAACTTTCCTGTGACAGCCACTGCTACTCGCAAACGGAAAACGCCTCGCGCTCAAAAATTCACGAATGGAACTTGACTTTTTTGGCCTAGATCACCTCAGTGGGTGCCAAAGAGGCTGTAGAATGTGAAAAATTTCGGGTGTTCTCCATTTTTCATGATTCTGGACTGGGCAAAGTTTTATGGAGTGATGGCCACTAAATTATACTATATGCTGCTACTCACGGATGAAAAAGGCTCGCGCTCGACAAATCGCGGATTGAACTTGACTTTTTTGGTCCAGCTCAACTCCATTGGTGCCAAAGAGGCTGTAGAATGTGAAAAATTTCGGGTGTTCTCCATTTTTCATGATTCTGGACTGGGCAAAGTTTTATGGAGTGATGGCCACTATTATACTATATGCTGCTACTCACGGATGAAAAAGGCTCGCGCTCGACAAATCGCGGATTGAACTTGACTTTTTTGGTCCAGCTCAACTCCATTGGTGCCAAAGAGGCTGTAGAATGTGAAAAATTTCGGGTGTTCTCCATTTTTCATGATTCTGGACTGGGCAAAGTTTTATGGAGTGATGGCCACTATTATACTATATGCTGCTACTCGCGGATGAAAATGGGCTCGCGCGCAGCAAATCGCATAACACCTGACAGTTTGCACCTTCTAAATTCTCTTTGGCACCCACTGAGGTGATCTAGGCCAAAAAAGTCAAGTTCCATCCGTGAATTTTTGAGCGCAAGGCGTTTTCCGTTTGCGAGTAGCAGTTGTTATTATAAGAGCTCTGGCTGTCACAGGAAAGTTTGCGCATCCAGAACCATGAAAGGTGCGCAACACCTGACAGTTTGCACCTTCTAAATTCTCTTTGGCACCCACTGAGATGAGCTGGGGCAAAAAAGTGACTTGCCATTGCTCATCTTGGCTGCAATCAAAGGAGCTCTTTATTGAAGCCATTTTCGATTTTTGTTCATACGAAACTTTGGCACTCCTGGTTGAAGAAGGGAGCATATCACCATGAAAAATAGACTGTCTTTCATCTCCTTGCATCCATTTGAGTTGATTCACCTAAAAAATCCACTTTCCAGCCTTGGTCTTGGCTGTGATCCATGCTGCCTTTCATTGAACCATTGGCAGCTGAGCTGGCAAATAAGCTCTGGTAGCCCTGGAAGCAGTCAGCTGATGATCACCATCAAAGTTGAACTTGAAATCATCTCATGGGATGTCAAAGGAGTGATACAGCTCAAAAAATCCTCACCTGATCAGAGAACTTGGCCATCGAGGCCCTCGAAGACTTTCTGTAGCCAAATCACCAATGCCACAAGTGAACTCTGAGCCCCCTGGATCAAGCTGACCTTGCTGTACCTTGACTGTTAGCCTTGAAATCATCTGTTGGGACCCTAAAGGAGTGATCAAGGCCAAATGGTCAACAATCTGTCCCCAGAATTGGCAGCAAGGCCCTTGGAATTGCCACTGAATCGAAATGGCCGTCGCGATGGCTCGGCTCCAAGGCTCCTGGCTGGGCCTGGCCTAGCCCTACCAAGGAAGTTGGACCTGATACCAACCACTGAGACCCTAGAGGTGTCCTCCAGACCAAATGGCCCACACTCCAGCCATCAACTTGGCCACTGTGACCAATCGAGAATTTTTGACAGAAGAAAAGTAGCCATTTTGTTACTACTGTGAAAAAGTGAATTTTGTCCAACTTTGAGAGCTCGTAGCGGACAAACGAGGAATAACACCCTCCCAAATTTTTTCTTGGTACTAATTTGGATCTTTATCTGCCATTTGGAGCAAAAAAATCCAAAATCCATCCGTAGCCTTTGGAGATAATCGGCCTCAAAGTTGGGTCCGAAAACGCAAATTTTGGCTTTTTTTGGCCTTGCCGAGGACTTTTTCCAACTTTTTTCCCCTGACATCTGGACACCCCCCAGGGGCCTCAAGAATTGGGGCATAGTTGATTTTGGCTGCCCTCCACTCCTCCAGCCACGCCCCCGCAAAGATTTGCCTTGTTTCAATCAGCTGATTAGACCAGGCCCCATTTGACCCCCTTAGAGCATCCTGGGGGCCGCCAAACTTGAAACCCCATCAAACCACATGGTGACAAGGGGTTTGGGCCCAAAATTGAAAAATCAAACCCGAATCGATGTATCAAACGAAGCTCTGGCCTAAAAAATCAGTCTGTTAAGCTATGCATTAAGTTTTTCTCGCTGTTCATCCGTGATGGGGAATTTTTTACATCCCTGATGGCCCATAGTGGATCAACACACAGGAAGGAACATGCGTGGAGGAAATGTTGAAAGCAATTACTAATGAAAACGTTGAATGCTCATTCAGCCAGAAATGATTCTTGGCTGTTTTCTTTTTTCACAGCCATATCCATTATTCCTAGACTATTTACACACTGTCAACTATCCTGCCAAGAACAAAATTACTCTGAGAATAAATGGCGAACAGTTTGAATTCTCACGCACGATTTTCTCCTTTTTTACTTCCAGGGCATCATCAACTTTGAAGGAAGCAACTTTTAAAGTTCCCGCCATTTCTTGACAACTTGGTAATGAACGGAACTTCAGCTCTTGGGAAAAGAAAGTTGCGCTAACTAAACCCTCTTGATACATTATCACCCAAAAACTTTAGGTCTTAAAGATAATAGTATTGCTAGCAGGCATGAAATCTGGCTTTCAGAAACAACTGGACGCGCATAATTGAGCGAAGCTGCGTAAAGTAGCCAAGATGAAGATCATAAACCATGAATGTAATCACGTGAGCATTCGTTTCAGCTTACTAAGCTAAGGCACATTTTAGCTACGCGGCAAAGCTGGGGAAAATGTGAGAACAAAATATGGCTTTTTATCTCTAGCTTTTTTTTGAGTAGTACTTTTCTTGTCTCTTCGGCCCACTGTGTTTGTCCTCCATTCATTGAAAAGCTACTCTTGGCACCGCGACATGGATTGATTTTACAGTAAGAAATAACAAGGTTTTTTACCATGTCTTCCAATTCCTCTATAAAAAAGATACACTAAAAAACGAGAATAAAAAACTATAAAAGACCGTAAAAATGGAACTTGGTTGGAGCAGGCTCCGATGTGTCAAGGCTGGAACTTTCTCAAACTTTTGACCTTTTGACTTGTTTCAAGAGATGACTTGGCCTTGGAAAAATGGGATGAAAAAAACTTTTTAACAGGGCTTCATGTTGGGTTGAGTGATTTGCTTTGGCAAAGTAAGTTCCGCTACCTTGGCATGTTGAGACTCTGCACTCGCTGGCTCAGCCAACTGATAAGTGTTAACGCAAGCTGAAGAATAATAGCTAATTTTGACTCGATTTCAGTTCAGCGTTAGTGTTCGCTAGCGAAAGATCTGAGGAACTGCAAAATCATGTAAGTACAACCAACACTATCTTCTCGCGATTTCACCTTCATTATTTAAGCCTATCTTTGTTGAATTACACTTTTTCGTGTCTTTCCGCTGATAAAAAGCTTCATTTTTCTTAAGAGATCGATACTTTTTTGCTGTGATCGGTCATAATGCATTCGTTCCTGGCATCTCGCATAAAATAGTCATAGTTATTTGCCAAATATCAAGCATTAATATTTCATCTTGTAACGCAAGTTGAGAATTGGCATTTTCAAACATTGCGCTTTATCATTTAGTAATGATGAGCGTTAAAAGGCTTTACGCTTTGCAAACAATCTCACCAAACAGATCTCGATGTACGATAAAGAGGTTCTCTTTCTGACACTCTGTCTATTTTTGCGCGCCCTTTTCATGTCACAAACTCTGACAGTCTCATTAATGTGAATGTATCAGACTTTTTGACGACCTTGCCATCGTGTGAGGGAGTTTGTGCTTTCTCGAGACTTTGTTAGCATTACATTGACCCAATCTGGCCTTTGCTTTTAATGTTACAGCTAGATAGTAGGCAATAACTAGGCTCATATGTGAAAACCTTCTTGCAGCTGTCCATTGGATTGGAAAGAGTTTGACTTTTTCGAGCATTTGGCCGTAAAAACGGTGCTTTCATATTCACTGCACATGTGGGCCATATTACAGCTGTAATGGCCCTTCAAGCAGTAATGTTGCTTTTTAAAACATGCTCTTGTTGAAACAAGCTAACATAAATAAGTGTAGTTTTTGGGGAAATGCCGTGAGCAGCACAGAATGCAAAAGTGACAATAAAGCAAAAGTCTCCCGAGTCTCCTAGCAAGCATGGAAAGAGCTTCAATTACACAAAAAGTGCATGCTAGTGGGGTAATTACAATGGCATATCTGGTTGGTCTAGACACTATGCAAATAACGCAAGCTCCAGTTAGCACCAAGAGTGATGCGAAACGACTAGTTTTAAGCCTAAAAGCCTTATATTACCAGCATATATACAGAAACTGAAGCTTCCAATAATCATTTAATATCACGTTATTGCTCTGTACGTCGCGATCCTGAGCTCCTAAGACTTTTTGAGAAAGCTTTCATTGGTATAAGCAAAATGAATTATTTGGCTAAAATACTTTTCTTCAATGCTCTTGCAGATTTTTTTCTTGCTTCGTTTTCTAATCTTTCCTTTTGTGCCAGGTAACATTTTCACAAGTTCAAAAAAGTTGTGATCATGGCCTGTATTTTAAGAAGCACACAAAAACGAGCTGCAAGTTATTGATTATTTATTCATAGTCAGCGACCTGAAATGTAAGTCAATGAGCTTCGCCAAATGTGATGGCGGCGAGTCTTTGTCGTGAATTGAAACAGAACGATATGTCATTATGATAGATCCTGAGACTTTCCATCATATGCTGTTGTTGCCTTGGACTGACAGCCGTAGATTTTGCTCGGATACTCGTGCTGTCAAGATCTCTTATGCTCTGTTCATACATAAAGATTGCCTTAAATTAAAGCTTGGAAAAAATGTACTTTTATGCAAAGCAGCCATGTTGCTACTACTTTAGGGGAGCTCTCAGCCAGATCAGCTAGGAGCCGAGCAATGCTTTCTAGGACATTTTTTTAAATTGAATACTTGATTGCTAGCACTGCGCCGATTTAGTTGTCGAAGCCGCCACAGATGGCGTTAGATGCTTGGCGCTCTTAAAACCCTTTGATTACGTAATTATTTAGGCTAAATCTAATGCAATTTAGAGCTTTTTGTTGAGTGAATTCCAGAAAATATTATATGCAAGCAAGAAAATCAATTAAAGATATATTAACTGGCTGGATTATTGTCTGTTTGCGTTTATGCGTGTGGGAATGTAAACCTTTTTATGGTAATTTGAGCCCAAATTTTGGATTTTTTGCTGTTATCGGGTCTGATATACTTCTATGGTGTAGGAAAGATTGCAATGAAACCATTTATAACACTGACTTTTTATGAAAGAATCAAGAAAAAGTGGAAACTTCTGTGAAACCGCTTCATACGCCATTATTTGGCGTTCGAGTTTTAACAGCGCCCCCTAGCGCCGCTACTGAGCTAAAACAAAGCTCACTCCAAGCAATCAAGTATTCTATGTTATCAGAAAAATCGAGGTTTGCTGATTTCAAGTTGACTTGGATTGAGTCAGATTTTGTAATTATCACAAGGCAACTTTCTCCATAAAGTGTTTTTTGTGCTATGTTTGTAGCCTACATGAGAAGAGCATTACATTAAGCTGCAGTTCTGCATTTGCATTCGCAATTGTTTACGAATTTGGCCTCCTTCTTTGAAAAGAGTGCCACTTTTTAATACCTTGATTGACTCGAGTCGCAGAAAGCTAATTTTTCTCTGACAAAATAACATGCACTCCGTTATGAAGAGCCTGAATGTGTAGTGGTAGTCCCTTGGTCCCATTGACCTCGCCCTCCAATTATGCACAGCAAAAGTGCTCTCTTGCTAAGCTTAAGTTGAGTGCCGGAAAGGGTTGAGAGAGCCAACTAGAAAGCTTCATTGCTAATGTCCCTTTCGTTGGAAAAGGCACAATTATTGCTAGATGCATTAGAAAAAAAACCACCACAATTTGGAATGATGAGAACAAGATTTGGTGGCCTTGGGAGGAGGCCGGCCTCTCGCTCTCTCTTGATAAATCAAGCCTAACTTTTCCTCCTCTACTCCTTCTTAAAAAAGTTGCCCGCCGCTCGCTTTTATGGATGGATTGGATGGCTACTGGATGGGACTTCAAACCGGTTAAGTTGGTGAAGTGTTGGCACGTGTTTATGCGGCCTGCCTGCTTCATCCATTTATTTGAGTTTCCATGATTGATGAAGAAAACTAGGCCCAATTTAGCTTCATTTTGTCAATGACAGTGCCTGTTTCTGAAGCGTTCCCGAAAATTCTTTTGTTGCCTATAATGTTGCAGAGAATATGCGTATTAAAGAGCGAACAAACATAGCCCAGGTGTCACGAGTTAGTTAACGATGTTCCTCTCTTGTGGCGTGTTTGCCATAATAAGCTATTCATTTTAAAAACACTTGTTCGCGCGATAGCAGATTTTATTCGCATTTAGTCGTTTCAATGTTAAAGCATGAACGCTTTTTTTTTGCGCGCTGCCCTTCAGATAATGAAAATCGTTTGCGAAATTGAAATGAGAGAGCTTTTCGAAACTACTAAGAAAATTTCAACGAGAACGGAGTCTTTGAAGTTGTTCCGCTCGAGTAGCTGAAAGCCCAATGCAGAAGAAGATGTTCCTTCCATCACCTGAAAGCAAAACTGTCTTTTTCTCTTGGTGGTGGATGGTTGAAAGCTAGCATGATCCGCGGCAGAATATTTTGGTTTAGGAACCCACTCGTCCTCTGGCCTTCAAGGCTACTGCATTGCCGCCTCGCATCTCTTGACCATGAGGACGACAAGGGATGTGGAGGGAAAGGTCGGCTAGCTGGCTTTGGATCATCACATATAAGAACCTTGCTGATGCTGTAGTAGCTGCTATACTATAGTACGTATGTATTCCATGTACTATACAGCTCTGTAATGTAGAAAAACTAACCGTAGCTCTAATACGCTACTCATGCAGATCTTTGTATTAATGTTCAAGGGACCTTGAGATGTAGTAATCCTTACACAGCAAGCACAACTATTTTCGCATGGATACATTTTTTGTGATGCTTTTGATGTATTGGGTCCTTGAGAGATGAGATTTTTTTGTTACGCACCGAAATGTATTCATTTTAGGGGGGCCCCGAAGAAAAAGTGGTGGGTGCATTATTGGACACTTTGATAAATAACGGGAAAAACCTGGCTGGTCCTTAGCCTGCTGTGTTTCACCCTTGTTGTCCAAGATTTCATCCAAAATCGCCGAGAGAAAATCTCAATTGAGCCATTGGTAATGCATGATGGCTGTATATGATCTTGCATGGAGACTTTTCGTGTGTCCCAAATATTGGCCAGAATCTCGAACAGATACAGTAAATCCTACGTAAATGTATTCGTTTTTTCATGCCAAAATGCATTTTTGATGAGTATTATTGAGATGTACTACGCATATCCGAAGGGAATCGAGGCTTTTTTTTGCTAGAATAAAAACCTCTACGTTTTATGTGCTGCCATCTGCTCACCCGTTGTTAAATAGTGCTGTGCAGTTTGAGCACAGGAGAAGATTTTAAAACGAGGCTGGAATTTGTATTCAGGTCTTGAATGAAAACTGGTGGAATTATTAGGCCCTCCCAGTCTCCAATGTTAAATGTTGAGTACATGCGCAATCGGCTCCCTTATTCTCAGCAGCAGCAGCAGCAGCAGCAGTGGAATCCCACGTACGTACATTAATAGGGAGGAATGGTAATCCTTTATCTTTTAATTCTCCTCCGTGGATACCACGGGTATAGCAGACACTCAATCCTGGTGAAAAGAGTGGACGCTCTGGATGGGTAAGTAATAGGCCTGTACGTATTCTTCTCATTGTATCGAGGAAGCGCGTTACATGTATTCCCAAGCAGACATCTACCAACTTAACGAGATGAAAGCAAAATATGGCTAGAAAATCCGTAGCTCTGAAAACACCTGGGATAGCTGAAAAAAGATGGACCTCTCCATTTGGATTATGTGAAAGAAATGTAATTGATAATAGTCTTGCAGTGTATCTAGTGCTCTTATAACTGTATCGCTATACCAATGCTACATGGTATAGTAAGCAGTTCTAATGGAAGAAGATTCACGCATGCGGAAGGAAAGACACTCTCTTTTCTTACTTAGTATCCAACTGAATGTTCTTGCAACACTTTTTCCCCAGAATCCGAATTCTAGTCCTAATGCATACATCCTTGGCCATTAGCATTCCCCTTTGGAAATTGGGATCCAACTGGCAATGTCAAGGCTTGGCAGCCAACAAGCAGGGCATTGCAAAAGCCTGGTCGTGACTCAAAATCGGTAATATGACTTGTATAAAGACGTACGTACCGGAGTCAATAAATTACAGGCCAAATGAGCCGTGCCATATGATCAGACTTTACTACTGGAAAATCTGGATCAACTTGCCAGATTTCAAGCAAGCAGGTTTGATTTATGACTTCTCTATGGGTTAAATGGGAAAACTTTTAGGTGATCAAAATGTAGTTGCAAGCAAACAGAAAATCTCTGAAAATGCCTAATTTATGTGATTAGCCTTTCTTTCTTTTTTGCCTCTCGCAGTAGAGCATGCAAATTGAAAAAGTGTTGTTTAAGAGGTGCTTCGCTTTCGCCAAACGATGCTGGCATAACGAAATGAACCATTTCACATCATAAACTACGGCTAAAGGAGAAGCCCTCAAACTTTTAGTTACTTTATGCATGCAAGATTTGGAAAACCTTTTAAGGCCTCTCCATCAAGAAAGAGTAGCTGGAGGATGAGTTGGGTTTTTTACGAGCGGTCATGAAGGATTTTTATATATCTGGTAGCCTTGCTTTGAGGTCTTGTTTCGACATGGTCGGTTCAAAGATTATTTTCACTTGGTTGAGTTTTTGAGATAGCTAGCTGCGCAGCGTAGTAGAGAGAGAATGTTGTTGTTGTTGCTAACTTTTTTACTGCCAAAAAGGAGCTGCTAGCCGGGAAAATGGGATCGTGTGCATGTTGGAACACGTATTACTGGCCTCACTTCCTCGCTAGTAAAAGCATCCTCATGCCAAGAACATTTTCAAATAAGACCCTATTTTGCACAACTTGGCAGCAGCTCCTCAAAAAGCAGCCTTGAACATGTCTTGAATTTCACAAGCTTAAATACCGTGCTTACACTGATGAGTACAGTGCATGTGCAATGCACAAAGGTCGACCTAAGAATAGCCGCGGTATCTTGAGTATGGTAGAAATGAATAAGTCGCTCATATTCGCTCAGATATTTAGCCAAAATGTATCAGCTATAACACGCAGGTAAACCAAGCCACTGAGACTTTTTAAAATTGGTGTAGGATGACTTTTGGTACCATTTGGTAGCTAATTTGAAAAAACGGAATCTGATTTCAATGCATCAGCCGAGGACTGATTTTGAGGTAATCAATTTTCCTCCATCTAAGAAGGTATTCATATTACTTCTCCTGTCTAAAAGAGGAGTTTGGGAAAAAAGAATACTTGCTGATTGTGGAGATCGCGTGAGGAACAAATCCATCTTGCATAATAACTGAATTCCGGAAAATTAGTAGTTTCCCGATCCCCCCTCCCAAATGTGCTCCCTCCTTCTTGGTAGCACACCATAGTATATCGTGCAATTACTTATGGGGGCGAAAAAGGGGAAATGGCCGGAGGATTGGATTCAGCATTGCATTTCCAAGCTAGATTTTAGCTGTCACCTAACATCGTCCCTGGCAAGTAGCCATCAAGGGAAATCCATCATCGAGCATCCAAGCAAGTCAGCTTTTCTTTCTCTTTTCGGCCATATCCTGGCTACTCCGAGATACCGTTGTTGCGCGATTAAGCCAAGAAGATTTTTCCAATATTGCACAGTAACGGCCCGAAATGAGTTCGGTATGGTATTCGAGCTGCTTTATGTGGTCGCGCGCCGGTCTATAAGCCCAAGAAAAACAATCCGAGCTTTTTGCTCCAATTCCTGTTTAAGTGGAGCAGCAGAAAAGTTGCCTAAGTGACATTCTTAGAATACCAATCTAGAGCCCTGTTGGTCGGTTGCAAACAAAAAAGTGACAAATAGTGGATTTCCCGCCCTTAATCTCGGCCACTATTTGCATAGCTCAAGTGGGCCCAAAATGAAATATTCACAAAGGCCGAATTTTGCTTGCAAGAAGAGCGCAGTCGCCCTTGAAACCAGCTGAAAATTGAGTTACAGCTCGTTGCCGCTTCACTCATAATGGCCGTGGACATGCAAAGGCTTGAAAACTTCGGCGAAAAAAGGCCGAGTCATCTACGCTGGCTAGAGGCTGAATGGCTTTGATGTAATGCTATTTCGAGGCCATTATGGGTGGCTTACAATTCATGCCTCGCAAGATACCAAACTTGCTTAGTGTACTATCACTTTTTTTATGTATTACTACAGTGCAGTGGAAATTGCGTTGCCTGCAGCAGTTGATCGTGGTTGCGGTTAATAAGACTAGCTAAGAAAGCAGCTCAATTTATGAAAGGAAAACCTAGCACGCAACCAATTTCGAATAAAAAGCCTACTTCGGTGTTAGGCAACAAGTCATATGCATCAAAGGCACTCGCCCCTTATATTTTCTATTCGCAAATTATTTTGTCACTCTTCTGTAATTGGGCTTCATTTGACGAGGACTCCACGTTGATGAAAGATCGATTAGCGTTAGAATTGCTCGATACTTGGCGGATTAGCTCTCCAGCAAGAGCAGCTGAGATTTCGGAAGCTCTGCTGAATTCAAAATAGATTTTGCACCATCGAGTTAAGCTTATCTTGGCAGCAGAATGCATCCATTTGATGGATTTTGCAAAGCTTTTCTAGATTTGCACTCCATAGGCGAAACTTTTGTTCCTAGCTTTTTTAAAGAGCAAGCTGGAGGATCTTGTTGTTCGAAAAGAGAAGGTACAGTGCACATTTTGAGCCCACTACATAGTACATACAACAAGCATCATCAGCAGAAGGAGGAAAGGAGGGCCTATGGGCATGCTTTGAAAAATGCCATTTTTCAAACGAGCCAAGAAAGAAAGCACTTCCACAACAATGACTACGAGCACTCGCTCTGTACTTAATATTCATGAAAATGTCTCATCACTATGCAATGCCACACATGTAATAGAATGTCATCTTGGCAATAATAATGCTGTTGTCGGAAAATATTTGCTGGCAAAAAACTGGCCAGAAATTGCTCAAATAGCGTTATGCAGCCACATGATAATAAGAGCTAGCGCTGCAGCTATCCAAAGAATGCGAGTTGGCTCTATCATGACAGCGAAATACTCAACTACTCGAAAAAGGAGCATCTGGATTTGCTAATGATCGGGCTGAGTCCGCGCAATTTTTTATTCCAACAGAGTAGGTTGAAAAGAAAGCTATCTGGCAGCACAGCTGTGGCTAGCACTTTGCTTCTTTTTGCCTTACTTTGAATAGAGACAGAGTCAAGAGCAATAAATCAGAGAGATGTGTCATGGCGCTGAGAGATTTTTGGCCCTTTTGTCATATGTGTGTGCATACATATCTTCATCATCATCATGGGGATGGCATTGTGTATCTACCACAATGAACTGAGGTAAAAAAAGAATGGGAAGGAGGAGAAGTGAGAAAATGACTTTCGATCCAATTCTATTCGTCACAATCAAATTAGGCTCCGCGAAAAGAAACGCTCAAGCCCTGTAATGGTGCAAAAAACGATGCTTGGAGAAAAAGCCATTAAAGCAGTGGGACTCGAATGTGTCTAATATCGACATCAAGTCAGCTCCTTCGTGGGCTAAAATCAGCAGAATGCATTGAATTCTGACCGAGGAGGTGGCCACCGAATTGGTATCTCTGGTCACTATCCGTGGCATTGAGCCGAAGCTCTCCTCCTCGAATTAGGGATATTGATCAGGTTGGGGTAATATATTTACCAATATCGTCATTCCTGTCTCTTGGGGGTGGCCAACTGAGATGGAAAGTCAAATCTTGCCTGGTGGCTCTCGCCAAATGAGAAAGAATGGCATGGACATGCATTCTCTGCTCTAGGACCAATATCCTTCTCGACAAAAGGCTTCGTTCCTAGGTCATTAAGCTTTCTTCTCTGGGTCTCTCTTCCGTATTTTTTTTTTCGCCAAAGGTTTTCTTCTCCTGGCTTGCGAGGTGACGACGCACAAAAAGGCCTCTCTGATATCAATCAACAACAAAAAGATGGGATCATTTATTTGCCTTCCATCTCAAGTTTTGCGAAGGATGCACATTCCCTTACTCAGTGCGAATGGCGGACTCATTAGCACAACCTGATATATTTTGCTTGGCGCTCAACTGAAGCTCTTAAATTGAATAGGTTGCGTGACTATCACAATCTTAGTTGCGTGACAAAGTGAGCCCAAGTTCCGTAGCTAATTACTTGGTGGCGTGAAACCCAGTTGGTGTAACTTTTTTCTTACGCCTTCGAGGTGGCAGAGTAGCAGCAATAGTGTGTATTTTCTCGACGCAGCTAATAGCTAGTTGACATCAATTAATGTTGACATCTCTGGCAAAGGCCCTAAATGAATCGACTGGATGCCAAAAAGGGCCAACCAATGCATTTTACTTGTGCGTTCGATATATCGGGTTGACAGGAGTACTAAACAACTTTTTCATCTTCTATGTAGTTCAGAAATGGCGTTGATGCCGAAATCTGATGGCGAAATCTGCGAACTGCTCACAAGTGGATTATCTTGTAGAAGAGTCTCTGCACGAGGTATTATGTTTGAATGAGGGGGGCTGAGACAGATGATAATTGGATTATCCTCAAAAGTACAAAAACCACCCCCATATATTATGCAGGGAGATCCCACTGAATGTTAATTATTCGCATGAACAAGAAGTAGTACATCGTGAACCTCAATCTTGGTGGACTCCAGCATTGTTATGAAAGACTGAAGAAAACTTTTCATCATACATCATCAACCAGATGTGAATTCATGCGCAGCACCGATGTATTCCAAATGTCAAAAGTAGACGCGCGCGGTTTTTTTCTGCTCCATTGGCCTCGACTAAACGAGCAGGGCATTGTTCGAAATATGTGACAGCAAATCATGTGAAGTTGTGCAGAGCATATTCGATGTTTTGCAGCTTTGAGTATGCAATCCACACACAGGTCGGCTATTAAGGGCTCATCATGGCGTGTGCATGCTAATACAGAGGAAGAGGATATTCGCTGCTGACGCAAAAGACCTTTTAAGTTGTACAACACTACAACCCGCTAATGGCCTGTATTTCCCATGGGAATAATGCATAGAGAAAGGAGTTGATAATTTCCAAGGAAATGGAAAACAAACACCATCTTAAGGCCACCTTGGATTTCCCCTTCGTTCATCTTAATAGCTGCAAGGATTAACCTTTTCCTGTTGCAGCCTCCACACCAACCACCGCCGAAAGATTATCCCAAAGCGTCTTACATAACACTGTGTTCCTAAGCATTGGTAGAATTGCGCGAGGCCAAGAAGTAAAGCTGACCATGTTCACAAATGATGAAGTACGTTTTAGAACAGAAGAATTGGAACGCAAGCACAACCATTGAAATATGCTCTTCGATTCGGCGGAAATTAACATTATATTTCAGCATGCCCTACTTCACAGGAATGGGGCTAGATAACCCCCGATTTCTGGCCTGATCGGGAATTTAGCTCCACCTCGTTGTGCCTTGCCAAAAAGGCCCGATATATATTGTGGAAGTGGCAAGATAAATCCCAAGAAGAAGAAACTTTAGATAAAGATCCAATTTCGCCATTGCAAACACTTTTTTGTGGTGTTGACGGTGCAGATTTCAGCGAGCGTATGTGATCACACCATCAGCAGTCTTTCTCTTGTTTTTCAGATGCGAATCTAGCTTTTGGCAAGAAAGCAACAACAACAGAGAGAGAGAGAGGGAGCGTCAATGGCTGTTGTTGCAGTTGTTGTTGGCGTGGCGACAATATTTCTTTTCTTTTTTGCAAGGACGCACACAGGCCTTGATTCACACTTTCATCCAATCTAGTGGCTGATGTCGCAATTTCGACATGCTATTTTGAGTCAATAGTGAAAACGGATGCGAGTCCTGGTTGCAGCCATCTTATTTCAAGGTTGAGTGCCGGAATCACCCGTTCGTGGCAGGAAGATTTATTTCATCTCGGGAAAATGTTGCATAACTTATTGCCCTGCTACCTTGGCAGCAAAGAAAATATTTCTGGCAGCTTTTGGCCTCATAATCTAATTACAGCCTGCGAAGGATTTCACGGAAAGTCAATCTTCTTAGCCGTGGTAGCTAGCTTACATATAGTACATATAGCTGGAGAGCTGTAGCTTAATCAAAATGTTGATTTTGCACAACGGAATAACATGGCGGGAGATGTTCCTCCATACTGAGTGTATATATTAGACGCTAATAATCAAAGGCTTCTTTATCGAATTAGACCACCCCTCCCTACAATTCCTGCCAATTAAGCCAGCTAAGACACTATAACTGATTAGTCTCATTCTGTGCCGATGCACAGAGGGGCAGAAGGGCACGAAAAAGTGAAAGCAGAGTCGAAATGGTAGATGCTTACGTGTGGCAAACAATTTGAGCTGTAGGCCAGAATTGTACTTTTCAAGCTGTGCGCTGAATCCCTATAAAGTGCCCAAACGAAATTGTGTGCTTTGAGGATTTACTAGTTCTCCTCAAGACCGCTAACATTCTGAGACTTCTGAAATGGGCCAAAAAATCAGCTCTATCAAATACCAGAGAAAAACAAAATGAAACTGTAACTCAAACAAAAATAGATGAATTGTGATGGAAAACTTGATGAAACTAGATAAATATAGGCATGCTTACATATGAACGCATCTCGTACAGTGTGCTAGTGCTCTAACTGCGTGTTTGGACAGATAAGTTTGCACCATTTTTGGCAAATAGCAAGCAAAGTATACTTAGCGGTCAGAATATTCTGGCTGCAAGATGATGATGATCGAGTGGTTAATGTACTTTTGGGTGCCAATATTACTTCTAGAAAAAGAATTCTCCTCGCATACTCAGAGATCACACGATTATGCCATATCAAAGATCACCAATGTAGGTCAGTTGGTCAAACAGGGTTGCCAA
Source organism: Paracyclopina nana (assembly GCA_019096065.1). Taxonomy (NCBI): domain Eukaryota; kingdom Metazoa; phylum Arthropoda; class Copepoda; order Cyclopoida; family Cyclopettidae; genus Paracyclopina; species Paracyclopina nana. The sequence goes on along the minus strand of JAGUCH010000001.1, from coordinate 9,018,407 downwards.
AATGCGCTTGACATTAATGGAGGCTTTTTCCACTAGTGCTTACCAACTGCGAATGTGCGTACTTCGCTTTCACTTGCATTAATCCATTTCTCTATCGAAAAAGGAAACGTGAAATCGTTTACTGCATCTATCGAGAGTGCAATCTCACGAATAAAGCATAAGATGCTGACAGACATAAACCCGACGTTCTTGTAGTTCAGTTCCGGACTGAAGAATGCTTGAAAGATAGATGACGCATGATCGATGATCACTCTACGCATATCGAACTGACGAGAGCAAGCCTTGAAAATGTGATGAAAAGGCGTTTTAAAGCAAGCTTTCACAAAATGCCAATGCTATCAAAAAAAGCGATCTCTTCAGATGCGATATGAAATCCTTACAGGTGATGGGAGAAAAATTGCCGTTTACGCAATGCCCAAAGAGTCGCAGAAGCTTTCTTTCGTGAACAGAGGGAAAGAGGTCACTTGTAAATAAAATATTAGATTTACTATTTCCCCTACCACTGTCAAGATTTTGACGTTGGTTCGGAGAAAAGAGGATTTAAGTATAGGAACCACTTTTCTCGTCGCATCTGAAAGCATCATGAAACGTCCCACATAAAGAAACACAATGCAAGAAAAAAAAGCACATCCAATTTCACTCCTATTCATTTGCAATACTTTGTCCCCTCACGGCAGGGAGGTGCAAAAGACATTTCATGACAGTTATGCTTTATTTGCGCGACGAGCAGTTAGACAAGATAAATGAGCTAAAACTACAATACTCCTTTTCCGGACGTTCAAAGACAGTTGAGCATTGTTAAATAATATGGAAAATGAGGGCTTGGTTACCTTCTTTTCCAAAACAAGGGTGATCAATAATCAGCAATAAATACGTATATTTTCTGGTCAGAAGCTAAAATATTTCCATACATCACGGAAGCTCCTCAAGGTTTCCTAGAAAATATCCATCAGTGAGAAAAAGAGAAATGATGTAACCGTGTATTGAAACCTACTGAAGGCTTCTTCGAGGAGATCATTAACATTTTCTGTAGAGTTCTTGTTCGGCCTTCTACCAGGTAACAGTGTGAGCTCAAAGGAAGGGCCGTAGTTTTTGAAATAAGGATCACAGTCGGGAATATCTGTAGGCAGCTCGGACCCTCGAACTAGGAGAGCTGTCAAGTAAGTCCAAAACCTAGCTGCATTAGCCTTGTTATATCCACCGCCACCTAACAGTAAAATGTATAAAAAATCAACACAAAAATAAATAAGTATGAAGCGTTACCTAAAATCAAAGTTGGCAAGTTTTGAGACCAGATTTTGTACAAGCAATCAGAGATTCCACGAGGGGTCAGACTGAATCCTCCAAGTGGATCGTTGGCAAGACAATCAGCTCCGCATTGGACAACAATGGAGTGTGGCTTAAATGCGTAGATTATTTCTGAAAAAAGGCTGAAAACAAGATTCTGGCTTTTTACATCTTAATAATAGAGTGGATGTTGCAACGCCATACCTATTGAAAATGTAAATATAGCTCGCATCGTCAATCCCATCCTGAAGTGGAATATTAAGAGAGTAAAATTTTCCTTTGCCTTGGCCTACATCTCCGATGCTGCCACTTCCAGGAAAGTACCCTGCCTCGTATTTGTGCATAGAAAACGTGAATATTTTAGGCGAAAATGCGAATGCGTTCTCCACGCCGTCACCGTGATGAACGTCCAAGTCAATGTATAAAACTCGGTCAAACTTTTGCCTCAACTTCTGGATCGAGAGGACAATGTCGTTGACATAGCAAAACCCGGAGGCTTCATCGCGCTGGCCATGGTGCCAACCGCCACCCCAATTGATGGCAAACATGCAGTCTCCGTTGATCAAGGATTCTGCCGCAGCAAGGGACCCGCCTGGAAAGTGAAATGCTTATAGACAAAGTTCTGGGCTAAAATATGTCTTACCAGCAACCCATTCGATCAAGGACAAAATGTCCGGGACAAGCGGACAATCATATTCCAGTCCGAACTTTTGGCTGCTTGAGATATCGAGCTTCTCCAGATCATCTGTTGCCCTTGTTTTCTCGCATTGATCGATGTACTCCTTTGAGTGAAAGGTTTCCAGCTCTTCTCGAGTCGCTTTTCTCGCATTGATTTTGTGAAGATCCGCAAGTAAGCCGTAACTTTGGATCAGGCTCAGTGTCATAGAGGTCTGAAAATAAAAACGAATCCGGATTTGAATAGTTTGAGCGAGGCTGGGAACGGAAAACTTAAAGTGACCGTACTCTTTTCTCAATTTTAGGCATTCGATCACACTGTTGGAGCCACTCTTCGCCCATAACCAGGCCGACCTTAGGCATAAGTTTCCTAACTTGAATATTTTCCTTCTCCATGGTTGACACAGATTTGTTTTATTTTTCCGCGCCGTCGTCAGCTGATGCGGCGAAATCAAAACACCATGAATTAGTTGAGGAAAATATTCCGTCAAATCGCTAAGGGGCACGAGTGAAAAATGAGGCAAGTTAAATTTCTGCCATTTTGTTACGAAAAAGCGTGGACAGTGCAGCGAAATTGAGCCATAATTTCAGAATTTGCGTCATTGAACATCGATCCGTGACGGTCGGTTCTTGGCCTGGCCCGGTTTTTGTTCGGTGGATCGCGATCAGGGTCAATGTCTTATTCGGCCTCGCAGACACAAGTCACAGGGTTGCTCGACGTTCTCATTGATTTACCTGGGTGGAAACTATGACCAAAATGGAGGATGTTCGGCTACATTGCAAAAAGTAGGTCTGGTGCCACTGTGCGCACATTCGTCGAAGTTCCAGCTGCTGCTTTGCTGTTAGTTCTGGTCGCCATCTCTCGTGAAAAAAGGAATCACAGAAACTTGAGGCCGCCGTGGAGAAATCCTACTAATACGTGAAGGTCAAGTTTGAATGGGTTTGCCGACCTCGGCCTCGCTCGTGACCTCCAATTGTCATTGTTGCTTTATTCGATTGATCAATTCTGAAAGTGGCCACCAAACTAGTAGCAGAGGGAAAGAAATATCCAATTTCCATTCTGATTTGCACGTCATGAAGAGACGAAATGTCCTCGATGGAAAGCCCCGCAGACCGGTGAAACGACCTGCTACAGGATCCAAGCTCGGAGAAAACTTTTACGGAAGGTGAGCGCCCAAGACTTTGGCTCCTTTATTTTGGGTTTCCTGTTGTTGTCATCTGGTATTGATTTGGCGTCTTGCGCCGATACAATATCTCCAATGGCGTCAGCAACTCATCCCAGTTAAACATGGTTAGATGAACATGTCAGCTTCATTACTAGTTGACACGCTCGTCCGACTTATCAGATCCTTCAAAATTTTAAGAATTTCGCCATGTGCTCAGCTTGTAAGGAGAAATTTCATTTTTTGTTTCTCATTTATTACTTGAGCGGATCGCCCTTTGTTATTATTTTGATTTGGACGCGCGTGACATCGACATGTTTTAATGTAAAGATTAGCAATGCACTGAAACCTGATTCCTCATTTTAAGCAGCCTCAATGTCTCATTCATTAGCAGCAATAACATGAAACAAAGCGTGTTTATGCTTCAAATATGGATCCTTTTTATCTCAGGAGCATCTATAGCATAGCTTTTGTTTATCTGATGCATGTTTGCCATGATCGATTTCATATGCTCCTGAAATGGTTTCATTCTGCTACTAAAATTGGGCTTGTTATAGTAAAAATGGTTTCTTCATTGAAATTCCTGCACTCACACTTTTCCGCTCTCAAAACAAAAAGCCTAGTCAGAATTTTGCATCTAACGTGATTTTCTGGAAATGAAATTAGAAAGCAAGTGGCGAACTAGCTATAAAAAGCACCAAAATGCATCATTAATTTCGAAGCTTTCCTTCCTTGCTCATGATGCAGATCTGGAATGTCTAGAGATTGAACTCATCAACTTGATCGATGCTTTTTGAAACACCCAGCCAAAATATGTTTTCAAAAGTGACGGCAGTTACAGTCGTCTGTTACATTGTGCGATGATTCGGGGCTTTTTGACTTGTTATTACACAATTTTTATGTATATTTGTGCTAAATTACTCCTCCTCATGCTGGCATTACTATATAGAGCTTGTTTTTACTCTGCACTGCACTGTTGCGTTTCGTTGAAAAAAACTGCACGTCCAGCCCTTTGGTTGTATCCTGACATTTTAAGCAAATTATTTCTGCAATTTCGAAATGCACACACTATTTGACAGCATTTTGTTAAAGTTGAGTCTCTTAAAGTTGCATGAATAGCTAGGCAATTTGATTATGCGTGTTATGGTCGACTCAAAATTATGTGGAAGATACAGTTACAACGATAGCGCTACTAAACTATGGTATAAGTTGCTTTCTTTTTCCTTTGTGAGTTTGCTCGTTGCTTTCTCATCATCTGCACTGTGGGGAGTTGGCGATGATAAACCAATTCAAAATAATCAGCAGCTTGCAGCTTTAAGTATTAAAACTCCCACGTAGGAAGGTCGATGTCAGAGAGTTTTTTTGCGTCCATTTATCCCCTACGTGATATCATCTCTTGCCGGCTGAAGTGAGCTGACTGAAGCTCCAAGCAGGTGAACGAAGAAAGCTGCATAGATGGTTTGCTAGTCCATGTCCAACAAAGTGTGATCATCAGGTGGTGATATAAAAGTTTGATGAAAGCGATGGCTCCTCAAATTAGAATTAGAAGAAAACAGCCTCCTTCATCGGAAACTTCCAAGCTTCTTAAACGGTTAGCTAGCTCTCTCCTAATCAATAGTCAATTAGCATATGAGAACCTTCTCTTCGAACGGCCAAAAATTGACGCTCAGTTTCGATTTTCCAATTTTTGCGGAATAGATAGATATATGCCAGCTTTGCCATTTTTAAAAAAACTAATCTCGAGCCAAAAATTAGAGTCATTCTGCCAACGTCATAAACTTACAAAATATTTTATTACGTGCTTATAGCAACCTTTAGAAAGAGAATCCTGCCATACACGTATGTTTTCTTTTTTTTTCAGCTCTTGGGTTTACATCAAACTCCTGCTCCTATGGAATCTGGTTATGCTTGCCGATCACTTTCTGGAATTTCGTTTTGAGTATTTGTGGCCCTTTTGGCTCTTCCTCAGGAGTGTCTACGATTCCTTCAAGTACCAAGGATTGGTGAGTCCCTGGCTCAGAGCTTTTCGAGCGCAAGTGGCTAACATTCCTCTAATTGTTGTAGGCGTTCTCAGTATTCTTCATTTGCATTGCCATCACGTCCGACATGATTTGCTTTCTGTTCATCCCGGTCCATTGGCTGTTTTTCGCCGCCAGCACCTACGTTTGGGTCCAGTACGTCTGGCACACAGGTATAACCAGCCTCCCTCCAATTCTGTGGAGCATTCCCCGTAGTTAAAATGGTTTCTCATCGAATTTGCAGAAAAAGGCTTTTGCGTTCCAACAGTATTCCTGTGGTTTCTGTTTGTCTACGTCGAAGCTTCCACCAGGTTGATGGAGTTCAAATCCCAGCTCGACCTGAAGCATCTTCCCTTCCACCTGGATCTCTGTCGTCCGTTCGCTGCCCATTGCATTGGCTACCCAGTTGTCACGCTAGGGTTTGGCTTCAAGTCCTACGTTGGCTTTCGCATGAGGCTTCGGAGGCAGAAAGAGGTCCAGAAGGAGAACGAGTACTACTACGATTTCCTGAGAGAGGCGCTTCCTCCGGGCCCAATACGAGAGGAGGCGTTCAACCTGAATCCTCAGCCTAGTCCCAAACCTTGCAGTTCGGAGGATCGAATCTCAGAAGCACCTTCGACTCCAGGATCCACCTCACTGACATCGTCTTCATTGTCAGCAGTGGACTCGTTAGCATCTTCGGCCTCTATAGCTACAGCCTCGATGGCGGCGATTTCGCTGTCATCGGCGACGCTCAACGGGGATGCAGGGACCACGACCTCGTCGGGCTCCTCGGCATCCAACGGCTCACTTGTGTCATCCACGATGGTCAATGGGAAGCACCATCACAACGGGGATCTTAATCACTCGGCCTCTTTTGGTAAATTTCAGCTCGGTGCAATGCGCTTTCATTTCCATGTTAATTTTCATTTGTAGCTGGTGCTCCCTTGTCCAATGGCAGCTTGAATAACAATGCTGGGGGAGAATTGGACTACATGGAGAAGATGCGTGATGACGGCGATGCCGAAGATCGGGGTTACAAGCGAACAGCCAAGTCTGGCTACGCTGCCCCCCGCGACGCTTCCCGCAAGGGTCGTGCCTTTGCATCTTCGGCCACCACCACTTCCACCTCCAGCTCCAGAGATGAGGTCATCTCTAAGCAAGAGGGAGACATCAAGAGGTTGAAGGTGGAGCTCCAGCTTTCTAGGAACAAGGAAAATGACCTACGCGAGCAGATCGTGTCCTATATGACAGGTAGGCGCGACCACAAAACTGCATTGTGCACACATGTAAGAATCATGATCCACATTTCTAGGAGAACGAACTCTCAAGTCAGAGATATCCAACTTGCAAGTTGAAAAGTCCTTGCTCGAGTCCCGAGTGAACGCTCTCATGTCCACTCGGGCTGGCGAGAAGGCGACACTGAACAGTCTGGAGCGGAAACTGGCCGACGAGCGCAAGCAAAAGGCCGAGTTCCAAATCAAGCTCGAGACTGAGCGTAAGACCAAAAAAGAGGCTGCGAATGCCGAGCGTTGCGCTCAGCAGAATCAGAACCGCTCCGAAGTTGCCAAGCTGGAGGCTGAAATCAAGACTTTGAGGTGCGAGCTGGACAGGTCCCGCGCCATCAGCGAGGCCGCCGAACGTGAAGCTTATCAATTGAGGTCGTATAAAGAAATGCACGGTGATCCCGAAGTCTTGGTTGGGCATCTCAAGAATGTGCAGGAGAAGAACCGACAGCTCGAGATGAAGTTGTCCGAGGAGACCAAGCTCAAGATGGACTTGTTTTCCGCGCTCGGAGAGGCGAAGAGAGAAATCAGCATTAGAGACAGTACGTATATTGCCAAGAGTGGAGCTTCGCGGGAATGTAATTGATTTTGCTTTGCAGACCAAGTCAATAGAAAGGAAAAGGAAGTAGCGGATCTGAGCGCCAAGATTGCCGAACTTCTGGCCTGCATGCCAACTAGTTCCAACCGGATGAGGGGTTCACCTGTGACTGTTTCTGGGTTGGCCAATTACGTGGGCTCTGGTTCTGCATCCGTGAACTCTCTCTCCCTCGACTTGCCAACTGCCACTGACCTCTCGTCTTTCACCACGGGAAAGCTGTCGGGCCTTGGCCTAGCTGACCTAGAGGATAAGCTCACTGCTAGCCTCTATACGCCGGCCTCTCTTGGGGGTACAGCCTACAACCCCAAAAATCACAATGGCAACAGCAACAATATGGATTAACTATTTTTTGGTTGTGGCATTTTTTTGTGGATCATTATGTGGCTACCCCACCTTCCTTAATTGGCCCTTTCCCCCCTCCTAATTTTGCGTAAGCATATTTTTTTCAAAACAGATTGGTGAATGGTATCTTTTTCTTGCTGACAGAAAAAAGCAATTACCTACACAAACATAATCACTTACTAGGCGCAAAATAAGAAAAAAGGTCGATTTTGCTGCTGAAGCTTTATGCATTGTATGACATTTTTTTGCAGTTATTTGGACATCTAAAAAGTGGCGAAGATTTGCTGCTCATGAGAGATGTCATGCACTGTACCTGCAACGATTTATTTTTGTCCCCTTCTAAAGAAAACCACCATTTGTTATCTGCTGTATTTTAGGCTCCGAGTAAAGGAAAAATCATGTTAATTATAATATCAATACTGCAATGCAACCAGAGTAATCAGTTAAAGCGATTTCTGTTACCACCACCCTACTACTATGCTGTTGTCACGGAAAGGAATTACTTCTAAATTGGTGTTGTACTTACTATGAAAAAACCCCGAAGAGTTGCGGACCTGAGAACGTTTAGAGGCTCAACGAGATGAAACGAAGACTCTTCGCTTATCCTCTCAGAAAAATCGGCAGCCTTCACCACCCAGCTCTCTGAAAGAACGATCACACCTCGTGAAAGATGAAAATATCTATTATAACTATTAATATTAATTGTCTCCCTCTCTTTGTAAGTGTCAAAAAAAGTTTCATCACACACATACACACACACATCACATGAAAACCATCAGTTGATGAATAACTTCAAAAATAAATCAATGGGATATGTACTACTTGTAGTATATAAACGACACTAAAATAGCTTTTATTTTATTAGCTCATAATTTTTAATCACGGCCACTCGTAACATATAAGCAATTGCTTAGGGCTCTTCTGCCAGCATCACAACATTCTTTAACAGGCGGCAGGGTCGAGGAGAGGATGATGCAATTCCTGGTGGTACTTCAAGTTGTTAAAATTGGAGTAGACTTTTTGGCAAAACTTGCACTGGAAATCGGCTGCAAAACAAAAGGAAATCGTTTATGAAAACCTTACTATTTCGGATCATTCTCGAATTAACTTACCAGCTTCGGATGGAATAACCTCTAGCTTAGCCGACAATTTGTGCTCCCAATGATTATAGGCTTTGGCAGCAAATTTCGTCACCTCGTCCTCTTCGTCAGCAGGACCTCGCCCATCCTCCAGCATTGGCAGTAACAAGGTGTCCTTGTTGTAAACATCTCGCTCAAGCTCAACATACCACCGTTCTTTTGGCCCCTTGGGTAGGGGAATGTCGATATAGCAGAAAATATTGAGGCCTTCACGTTCTGCTTCGGGGAACACGAAATGACGAGGCTTGACTTTTAAGGTCTCATCATCGTTCTCCATTGGCACAGTGACATTCTGGCTAGACCTCAAAATGGCTTGCTTCAATTCCTGCCTCACCAATGGACGACTTTCAAGCAAGTACAGCCTTTGCATTAGTAGTGGTCCAGTCACATCATGGTGATCCGGATGCAGTTTCTTCCACTCATCCTCCCACAAGAAATTGAGGCTGAGCTTCGATTCCTCTTCTGTTTCTTGCCGCATCTTTGCGAGCTGCCGACTTTTCAGCAAATCTTTCAGATCTTGGCCAACTGGCAAACCCTCGATTTCTTCGAGGTCGTATTTTGGGATGGAGGACTCCTCAAAGTAAACAACCGAGGACGCCAAAATAGGCTTCGAGTCTAGAGGTTCTTCAATGTAATCCTTTCGCCGTCTGTCCCCACCACGATAAACTTGCTTATGCTGTAGAATGAGCTGTTTTTTCAAGGTGTCAAACTTTCGGGCATAGCTGACCAAGGTCCAGATGGACAGGTTGGCCAACTCCGGCCTCCTTTTTGCCCACTCTTCCTTGAACATGTCATCCACCTTGGAGAATGTCACATTGGGTGTGTTATATGCGATTCCAACTCCACCATACTTTTTTATGGCCCAAGTCTCCCATGCTTTCTTCCTTCTTCTCGCTTCACGACGTGCTACAATGAGATCAGCGATGACATCAGGCGTCCAGGTTATGGCATGTTGCGATTTTGAAGCAGTCTGCTGATCTCTCATGTAGCTGAGGACGTCTTCGTCCCTGTTGTAATCTCGGCCAGCGACGTTGCCATTGTACTCTAGTGTCTCGCACTCTAATTTCTCGATTGAGGCCTCTTCCAATTCAGCCTTAAAGTCATCGTTTTCGTCAACGACTTCAGTATTTTCTTCACTGATTCTGTACTGGTCGCACATGACTTTCCAACGAGCAATGACTTTGTTTATCTGCATGTTGGAGGCTTTTCTTTCAAGTCGCAGTTGGTACTTATACCTTGCAGCAACTTGAGCTTTCGTTATGCCCAAGCATCCAGGGTTCATGTACAGCCATTCCTTGTGCATCAAATCGATGATGGACTTATTGCGCTTACACCGTGAAGCTCTGAATCGATGCAGGGCTTTCAAGCTGGCCAAGTACAGATCATCCACCCTCGTCGAAGTCCAAAAGAGTTTCCGTTTCTTTGATACCAACCGAGGCCTTCTACAAGTGGACTTGATGACTCTTTTCAATCCTTGAGTAGCGAGGAAAAGTTCCTGTATCTGCTCCATTGACATGTTCGATTCGTCATAGGATTGATCCAGGTCAAAGTCGAAATCCAGATCATTCTCAGGATCTTCCAATTCGGACTGATCCAGAGAACGGATGAAGGGTACTTCTTTGTCCATGAGCCGTAAGGTTTCTGTCAAATAGCAAACGATTTCGGGACTGGGGTCATCCTTACCCGGCTCAAAGTTGAGCATGTGGTGAACGCTGACCATCTGCTTGGCAGTCATTCTGACCTCAGGGTGAACCTTGCTCCATCTTTTGATCATTTCAGTGTAAACGCGAGCTTGTCCTTCCAGGTCCAGAGAGATTTCATCTGGATTCGGCTCATCGCTCAGCACGAGTCTCTTGGTCTCTGCGTAGCATACGAGTATCTGCTTGAGGAGGAGTTCGGTCACTTCATAGCCGCATGGTGACTTGGTCAAGTATTCAGGGCTCAGGCTCATTCCCCGTCTCCGTTCCTCGCCATACATGTCAATTAAGGTTGTCAACTTGCGACCAGTCAGCATGGAGTTAGGCCTTGACTGCCGCCATCTTGATCCGAACAGGTAAGGGAAGAAGACCAGAAAGCCTTTTTTCATCAATTGGATGTACTCCTCGCGAACACTGTCGTACATCTTAATTAAGTCACTGAACATGTCATCCGTGATGTTGAGCTCAATCAGCCTAGCTTTGATTTTGGAAGGTATGGCAGCAGACTGGTTAGGATCAAGACCGTAAGGCTTAAGCTGAGGCAAGGGAGGGGGCTGCACTAAATTCGGCAAGTATGGAATCGACAGTGGAATTTGCGCAGTAGGAGTTGACATAATGGCTGTCATCATTTGAGGCTGAATTGGAGGCTGCTGCTCAAGCTGCTTGTCTCCAATGGTTATGGTAACGTGAGGCTTTTCAAGCTGTTTTGGCTTCAACAGGAGATCAGCGTTTCGATCGGTGACTGCAACAAGTGTAGCTCCTCCCGGAAGCTTGATGGAGCTAGAATCACTCTGATTCGCTCCTTGATGGACTGACGAATCAACTGTTTCACCTTGCTTGACAGGAATAGTCAGTTGAGGCATGATCCAAGAATGGTGCGAAACAGGCTGATTGGGAAAAGTCGTAATCGTTGAAGTAGCCTAATATTTAACAAGAGAAGGATGAGTAAAAATATTTTGGTGCGAAAATTAGGGCGCTTACTTGAAACGAGTCTTGATGACTGCATTCCTCGGGTAGCTTCATCGGCAAATAGATTCTCGACTCTTGCAGAACCGCTTTGACATAGCTGAACACATCTTTACGGATACTTTTCATGCGTAAAAGTGGCTGTTGTTGCTGATTCGACTCGGACTCGAAACTTTCCTCCTGGAGCTGTTGGTCGGTGATCTCATCAATGTCTTCGGCCATCTCGAGGCTGTTGTTGCCCGAGGAGGACATTTCCGCCATCCTCAACTTGTACCATTTGTACTTTCTCCACAGATTCTTTTTGCTCGACTTGTAATCAGGATGGAGCTTCAGAAATTCCTCATGCCAAATTTCGGTCATTGTCACCAAGTCACTCTTCCCACCAGCCAAGGCGGATCCCATTTTCTTTTTCTTGAGCATGGCAATTTTCCTGGTTTTGAGCATGTTGTCAATCATTTCTTGGGTCCAAGTTCGGAACACGAGATCTCTGCTGGAGCTGCGCTTATTTCTGGATGCTGGAATTTCAGCTAAGGTTTCTGGAGCAGCTGGCACGGGCTTAACATTGGCTGAGCTCAGTTCAATTTGCAAATTTCCCTTTTCTATGGCACTCTTGTAGGTGTAGCATTTGGTCATCAAGATGGCGGGGGTCAGTTTGCAGTAGGGGTGAAGCTCGGTGAATTTTCGATGCACTAACTCTGACAATTTAGGACTGCTTCGCTTGCCACCATTCTCAATGAGGTACTTGAGCTGCTTTTGCGAAGCTATGTGGCACTCCAATAAATCCTGAATGGCCAGCTTGTTCCAATTCATTTGACCCCGATTATTAGGCCTCCGGATGTCGAAGCCTTTGTCGTGACTACCATTGACAGCTTTTCTTCCAGGCAGAATGTCTTTCTTAGGGACAGCGACCGGCTCAAAAATGCTGTTTTGGTCCTCCCTTTCCAACTCTCTAATTTTGGTCACGAGCGTTTCATGCAAGACTGAAGATTTGGGGAATTTGGATCGCCAGCTGCGAACGACATTGTCGAAAAATGTACTTTCACTCATTAGATTAGCAGCGTAGGCCTCTTTGAACTCCTCCATGCAAGCGAAAAGAACCCCATTGTGTTTCGGGGTCCAAGTAGCCTGAATCACTGGCTCTGGGTCTTGATCCTGGCGGAGCAGCCTGGAGTACATCATATTCAAAGATCGACTTGATTCAGGGCTATTAGGGCATTCTTTGGTCCATTCTTCATGAAGAACATTGGCGAAGCCTCTAAGTTTAAGTTCATTGGGAGTGTCTGGGTCCTGTAGCATTTGCTCCACTTTTCGCCCAATGGCAATAAGTTTCTCACGAGCAAGAGCATCTTTGAAAGTTCCACTACTTGTGTTAGGTGGCTTTTTAGGTAGAGCAGAAGCAATAGGCTGAACTGCTTTTTCTCTGGGAGCTTCAACAGGCTTTGCTGTTTCCTCTTCTGTTGGTTCAACCTTGACCTTTTTCCGTTGCTTCTCTTGCTGCTTCCTCCAAGTCCAAAAATGAACACTGAGGTTGTTGCTGGTAAACGTTGAAGTGGGGTGAATTTTCTTGAACTCTTGAGCCCATAGGCTGTGAAAGGAAACCTTATTGCCTTTAGCCAACTCATCGTCTTTGATTTGCAATGCGCTTCGGCGAGATTCTATCACATCAGGAATCATATCACGATGCCATTTGAACGGCTCCCCTCTGGATGGCTCTTTTTTCACTTCAATGGCAGGTTCCGTTAACTTTGGAGCAACTTCTTCAGCTTCTGCTGCTTCTTGCTTGATGATTTGCTGGTCATTATCAGATGCCGCATCCATTTTAGGTAGGAGGCCTGAAACACCCAAGTGCTTCTTGATTACCTCTTTTTGAGATTTCAGATGCTTTATCTTGGTCAAGAAGGTTTTGACTGTCTCCGGAGTTTGAGGATGAAGAATTTTCCACTCGTCCAGGAGCAAAGGAACAAGCTTGACTTGGCCGTCAGGGTCCTTTTCTTTCAGAGTTGCATACTTTTTTCTGGCTGTATCCATACATCCAATAAAGTCCCGAATCATGGGCAAGTTCCACTCCTCAAAACCTTCAATCTCAGAAGGAGGATATTCGTCTTCGGCCTTGATATTTTCCGCTAAAGGCTGAGCTTCAAGTGGCTCTTGCTTAACTTCAACTTTACTTCCATTTACGACGGGGTCTGAAAACAATTGATGATGAACTGATAAAGAGAGCCAACTTTGAGTCAACTTACCAATTTGATTGATTTCTAGGCCCTGAAGGCGGGAGGTTGAATCGGTGCTACTTGTCCTTGATGATGGTCCAATCGCTTTTGCAGGCGAAGATGCATAGTCTTTTTCGACGGACTGTAACTTGCTATAAAGGCTCCTTGCACTCTCCATACACTTGGGATAGAGTGAATTGAACTCTTTCAAAAGGGCTCTGTTGAACTCTGATGAGCCTTTATCCAAAGTTGGGTCAGCCTTCAAGACTTTAGCTTTGGTGATGAGTAGGTCTTGCTCCATAGTCTGAGTCCAGTTGCGGAATCCTTTCACTTTTCCTGATGAGTGGCCGTTTTCGAAAAAGTCCATTTTCGAATTATTATCAGACTTAATGGCCTCTTGGTCCTCCTTGTTTGAGGTGCTCAATGCCTCTGCGCTCCCGAAATGATAGTTGTACCTGCTTAGCACTGTCCTCCAGTCGAGGTTGAGATCAGGGAAAGACTTTTGCCATTCCTCCTTCCAGGTTTTGTTCAATGAAAGAGTGTGGCCGGAACGTGCAACAATCCCTTGAGCTACTTGCCTTGCCTCTTGCAGCTTTTGCAGCATTTGAGGGCTCCACATGATCCTTCCAGAGGGGCTCATCTTCACAACCTGATGTGACAGCTTATCCGGAGCTCTGTCATACTTGCTCAATTTGAAAGCGATGGATTTGACTGTTTCTCCCGATCTTGGATATTGCTTTCTCCATTCGTCTAACACGTAGCTAGATAAAACTGAAGAAGAAACATATTCTATTTTAGATATTCAATGCATTATTGCAGGTCAGGGTTACCTTTTGGCTTCTTTGGTTTGGTAGAGTCACAGCCTTGGTTGGAGATCTTAAGCGATTCCCTTATGGTGAGGAGTTGGTCCGTTAAATTGCATCCTGAGCTGTCATCGCCATCAGGGAACAAATGCACCCAGTGATTCTTGCTACAAATTGGCTGAAGTTCAGTCTTGATAGGATTGCTTTCGTGCTCAGGTGCAAATTCATCTATCACTTCAGTAGGAATGATATGTTCAGACAGAGGGGTCACCACATGATCAGTGACCTCTCTGGAGCTAAAAACCATTTCAGTAAGAGCTTTCTTGATGTCGGGTAGAGTTCCATAGTGATGACATTTAGCCCACTCTTGAAACACTGCAGCAGCCAACTCATCCTCTTCCAAGTCTCTGACATCAGGACCCTTTTTCACCTCGTCAAGGATCGTCATCAACTTTTCCTTCTTCTCTGGTGTCCAAACAAAGGTGTTTATGTCGTTGGTTAACTTTCTTCGTTTGGATGGAGGCGGCACCTCGCCCATGGTCTTGACATACACAGTCAGCCTAGACTTAATATTTCTTGCCGTCAACGTGGAGTCGGGATAAATCTTCTTCCACTCCTCGTGCAATGCAGTAGAGAAATCGAATTTGTCACCAGGTTGACTAACTGATTGCCTTTGGCTGACAATTTCATTGCAGCGCATCAGATTCACCATCATGGAATCCGTCCATTGCTTATCAGAATGATCCTCCAATTTGGGCCTGCTATCTAGGACGTTGGCTGCGACAGGTACATTTATGGGGCGCGAGACAACGGAGCGTTTTCCTCTGCCTCTGGAATGCCAAGGGTTGGCCCTCTTGGGAGGCTGCTCCGGCTCAAAGTGATCTTGGTACACCTTTAATAGGTCTTTGGGACTCAAGCCTCGGTCGGGGTAATGCGAGATCCACTCTTTATGCAGGTAGGTGCTCAAGCTTGCTTGCAAATGCTGCCTTCTTTTGGTATTCACCTTGTAGTAAGCTCGGTTACGGCACAGTCTAAGCCTTTCCAGGTCTTCTTTGCTCCAGCCTAAAAAAGGACGTTATATTAGCTCCAAGTGGAAAAAGACCTCTGAATTCAAATTATACCGTCTTCGGAAGCGGGTGCAGTGGGGCAAGGTGGAGCCTCTGGAAGCTGGCTTTCTTCAGCTGCTGCCGGGGTGACCTCCATGGACACGTCTTCGATTACCTTTGAAGTATCGATGCTCTCCGAAGATACCTCTTCATCAGGATTGTCACTCCCGATGGAGTCGGGCTCGGTCATGATGGCATTCTGCAAGCGAGTGTACCTTATCAGCTATGCTATTCACAATGTTATGGCTTTGAGAAAGTTCGCATATTAGTGTATGGCGGCCTCAAAATAGTTTTGGACATAAATTGGAAGCGTTCCTACGATCTCTAGCAAAACGGGGAGGCTGCCCACGGGTTGCAATACCTGGTGGTCGATCGATGTATTTGCAGTTGCACAAGCGCGGAGGTGTAGATATAATATGATGTCGTCACTACATGGCTAGCTACCTACAACAGTACTCAACGCCACTCGGTGATCTGGTGAGCGTCATGACGAACGTGAGGGCCCATTTCTTGCCATTCGTCGAACCATTGGGTCATGCCGAGGACGTTGAGGACGACGCGGTGGCTGGGAGATTAGCGCAGGCGATGATGACTTAATCGGCGAACATAAAGTTACTGCTTGGTGTCCAATGAAGAGGTTGCGAGAGCCTACCTCGTTTTGGCAAGACCAAATCATAGCCAGCCGATTCAGCCGAGAAACGAGGCTGGGCGGCTGTTCTCTAGATGTCCACCTTGCTAAGTAATGCACGTACGTACGAGAAGGAGCGAGCAACCACACAATTAAGAGGCTGCGCAACAGAGTTTCCCAGCACGAGCTCGATAATCATGACCGAGGACGATGCCCTGATCATCCTCGAAATGAACCCATCCCAAGATAACGGGGTGCGAGCTCGCAAGCGTGCCCTAGAACAGCTGCATCGACTCATCGTCAGCACTGGCTTATCCCATGCTCTTATTTATGCGTTTTCCCTCTATATAGAACACGTTATAATGCCTGTTTCTTTCATAACCTTAGGTGTACCGATACTTGAGATCGTTACTCAAAGAGGCCCCTCAATCAGATGCGTTTCCCCCCAAACCTGCCTAAATATGCATCCTGCTTTTACCTACCACGTCATTGCACGACAGCACATCTATATACCTATACCTAGTTGAAATGAAAAGCAAGCAAGTTGGCTGCTTTCAACTTCGTCAATTTGCAATACATTCTGAACATGCACGGTAAATGCGCCATGTAGTGGACCAACCCAAAGGCAAGCCTTGGTATTCGAAAAATCATCTTAACTATATTTTGGCCATTTCATAACCATATTAGATAATGGCATCCATGAGCTACTTTTACTCAGGAATCGATTCAAAGTGAACGATTCCAGAGAAGAAAACACAAGCTCAGATGTAGCCCAAGAATGCTACTTTCTAAAGGTTCAAACTCTGGACTCGTCAGATAAGTTGATAAGGGACATAACTGGATAAGGCATGAGCTACAATAAAGGCGTTTAAAGACGCCCAATTGCCCCATTGGCAGACCCCCAGGGTGAAGCCGAGTAGATGAGCCCAATATGCTCGCGAGCACTGCCATATTTCCAACCTTCGCCACGTTATTAGATTCGACAGCTACTGCACGCAAATAATAACAACTTGGCCATTTGTGCACCGCACACGTTTGATACCAACCCAATGGGCAAGTCTGGTCTAAATGCGGGTCACAGAGGCCGAAAGGCTCTCGTTATTGCACCTCCGGTCGCGATGGGAGCAAAAGTGCAATCCAACTTGCCTAAAATTAGACTTCGGTTTCAAGGGCAATACTTACAGCTATGGACGACTACTGGGAGGAATTTTCGCCACTTTCGGCCGGACTTGAAGCCAATAGGTGCTCAGGGTGGGAGATCCACGGTTCAGCGTCGCTATCACGACCTCCACTCGCCTCTGGAGCCAATTTTACACGGGTTCAGGGTGCTTTTTGGGTACTCGAGTAATTTAGGAATTGTAGTTACTCGGCTGTGGCAAACATGGCCAAGCTCCTCCTTCCTCCTTTAAACTACTTTACACTTCATTATAGATGGCGCTGCGACAAAAATGCTCCACATTTCCTCATTTTTCGGTAAAATTCGAGATTTAGGGCTCAATTGTGGGAGGGCCATTCGTGCTATGTACATGGATCAAAATGGTTCGCTTAGTTTTGATGCTTTGCTGGCCTTCTTAAGACTTTAAAAGCGCTATTCACAAAAACGCCACATTAAATCCCCGATTCAGCGCCACCAAGCGGAATTTTCAACTATTATTCGTTTTTCCTATGCGCAACCGGGTTACCAGATAACTTGCCTCAATTGAATGTTGTAGTGACCTTTAATGAACATTTTTGACTTTTAACTATAAAGCCAGCTCTTAAAACCAAGTGGTAAACAAAGTGATTTAACGAGAGTTTTTCTTTTGGGAAAATACGGTAGACAAGTCAGAATCAAGGCATACCATAAAAGCTGCTGTTGCTTTCGGTTGACATCCTCGGTTCCCGACGGATAGGGCCATATTTGGTTGAATTTTGTAAGGATGACGAAATTTGTTTAGAATCCAGAGTGTTGAGTCATCTCCTGTTGCAGCAGATCAGACAAAATGGAGCATTTGCTGGAGGAGCACGTTGCCACGGAAGATTTGAAGAAATTCGAGGCCAGATATCACGCAGAGCTTGATGGTGGTCAGGTCAGCGCCTCGGCTCAGTTTGACTATGCATGGTGTCTGGTCCGCTCCAAGTATCCGTCAGATATTCGCAAGGGATTGATGCTTTTGGAGGATCTGTACCAGGTAAGCGAATGGTGAAAGCAAGCCAAGCATTTTCATGCGCTCTTTTAGAATCGAGATGAAAGCGGCAAGCGTGACTACCTGTATTACTTGGCCATTGGGAATGCAAGAATTAAAGAGTACCAAGTGGCTTTGAAATTCGTCCGGGGGCTGCTGCAAGTTGAGCCAGGAAACCGCCAAGCACAAGAGCTGGAAAAAATCATTCGGAAGAAAATGGAACGCGAAGGTCTAATTGGCATGGCAGTCGTTGGTGGTGCTACGCTGGCCTTGGGAGGCCTCGTTGGCCTTGGGATAGCTCTTGCCAAAGGTTCCAAATGATAAATTGAATTATTCTTGTAGTTTTTGGTGAGTTTTGAAATAGTAGCTGTGGTATAGAATATATTGAAAATTTTGATCAACTTAGTTTTTTGATACCAGAGAAGACTTGGATTTATTCCGTTTGAAAGGCAATAATATCATCATTCAGCTTTGAATAGTAAGGATATGGCCCGTTCTTCAAGAGTAGCAATATTATTGACTACAGTAGTTATACATTGGTGGGGAATTGATTAATTGAGTTTGCACAGCCGTCCAAGATTGTATCACATATCACACCTTTTTCATGGTCTTCATTGTTTTCGCCTTGTGACTTATCATCGTCATTAAACGTAGACCGGATCAGGAGCCGCTGGATTGGTGGCAGATGCCGAAGAGGACCCGGAAGAAG
Organism: Paracyclopina nana; assembly: GCA_019096065.1. Taxonomy (NCBI): domain Eukaryota; kingdom Metazoa; phylum Arthropoda; class Copepoda; order Cyclopoida; family Cyclopettidae; genus Paracyclopina; species Paracyclopina nana. Next base: position 8,999,636 of record JAGUCH010000001.1, on the reverse strand, counting down.
TCGTTGCGGAAGAATTGGCCGAGGCCATGAAAAAGTTAGGTGGTGGTCCTCCGTTGGTCGGGAACCTTCTGAATGTAAAACCGTAGAACTTCTTGTCGTTGTTCCCATTTGCGTCGTCGTCATAGTCAGCATCACAATCGGGATCGTGGAGCCTCTCGGGAATGGGATCAAAGTTGGAAGTGTCCTCGTCGTGATCGAGTGGAGGCTTCCAAGGGGCAGGCATCTTTCGGATGGGCTTGGAGAAATCAACCTTGCTGAAGAATGGATGACTTTTGATCTCATCAGCGCCCGCCTTCGAGCCCAATCGGTTTTCGGACTCTCGGAGAAGGCCTCTGATCAAGTCAGCAGACTCGGGCGATATTTCGTTGGTCGGGATATCGAGATAGGTGTACCATCTGATCACCTTGGCCTGAGTGTTGGCCGTGCTCGAATCAAGAAACGGTGGTCGACCCACGATCATTTCGTACAGAATCACGCCCACTGACCACCAGTCACAGGACTGGTTGTATCCTGTTCTTAGGAGGACCTCGGGGGCTATGTAATTCGGCGTTCCGACCAGAGACAGAGCCGTACAACGCTTCAGCTCCTGCTTCTTGCGCCTTTCTAAAACTTTGCCAGTTTTTTCCATATCAGAACACGAGCAGTGACCAGCATCAAGGTTGAGGTTCATGCTGCCAGGGTCCATCGAGTCCTGCCTAAAGTGGCTTCCCCCTTTGAAAAAAAATACAAGTTGGTAAAGCTATTCTCCAGATAGATTGCTGCAAAAGCATTTTACCTCCGTTCTGGTTGTTGTACTGATTAGATAAATGAGTCCAACGAAAGCCAGTGCAAAGACCGAAATCTGTTAGCTTGATGTGACCTTCCCGATCAATGAGAATATTATCTGGCTTGATATCTCTATGAATGAATCCCATGGCATGAACACTTTCGACAGCTATGGTCAGTTCAGCAATATAAAATCTGAAAATGCAAATTGACAACAGCTTTATAAAGTAAAGGCCAGCTAAGGTGATTTTTTTTAGGTATTACCTGGCCAAGTCTTCAGAGAACTTTTCTTCCTTGATCAGCTTTGACATCAGATCACCACCAGGAATGTACTCCATCACAAAGTACAGGTTTTCCTTATCCTAAAATTTAAAGCAATATTAAATGACGCAATATATCTAAAAGAAAATAATCGTTTTGTACCTGAAATGAGTAATACAACTTGACAATCCAGTCATTGTTGGCCTCGGCCAAAATGTCCTTTTCAGCAATGACATGCGCAACTTGCTTCCTCTTGACCACTTGACTCTTCTTCAAGGTCTTCATGGCATAGAGCTCTCGCGGCCTTTGTCCGCCAGGAGGTGAATAACCAATCCTCTCAACAAGGCTGACTTCTCCGAAGGCTCCAACCCCAATGCTTTTGATCTTTCGGAAATCCGTTTTGTTCAGCTTGGCTCTTTTCATGCGCAAATAGTTGGACTCGAGCTTAGCCATAGCCTTTACATAGTCCTCCTTGGAGAACGCCTGGAAGCTTTTGTTCGCATTGAACGTCATCTCCAGCTGAATATTCAGTTCCTCTTTTCGTTGCTCGCGTTCTCGCCTTTCCTTCCACACATTTTCAATATGTTGCTCCATGAAAAATTTGAAAGCCTGAAATGAGCAAATAAGTAAACTGAGTAATTTGGCAAATAAGACAAGCCATTCACCTGAGGTGGGCAGTTTTTAATGTAGGACTTTCTCGTTTCCTCTTTGGCGGGTGAAATGTTCCGCCTCTCGGGTTTCGGTGAAGTGTGATGAGTGGTTGATGCTTTGTAGGGGGGAGGCGGTGGTGGCGGCATCAGCCCGACCGAGGAGGCCGAGGAGGCCTCAAATCCGGAGTCTGCAGTGAGGGTCAAGTTGGCAGCATCGCTGAAGCTCAATGGTGAGCAGGACACCGTGTTCTCCGAGTTCTGCGAGTCGGAGATGGGCGACTCCGACCTCGAGGCGGAGGATGTCTCGGACGTCATGGGGGAGTACTTCCTCTGCAAGGTGGCCTTTTTGGCCATGCTTGATGGATATGGAGGAGGAGGCGGGACTCCTGTAGTTATCACAGGGGGCGTTGAGGTCACTGCACTGGCAGCCGTGGTCACCGAGGTCTTCAGCTTGATGGACATCTCATAGGAGGGCGGAGGCGTAGCCGAGGCTACGCTGGGCGTCGGCGACTCTGAGATCTTGGTCAAGGCTGTGGCCGTTTGCAAAATCGGTTTTTGCACCTGCGTCGACTTGACGGACTGCATGATCACTGGCGATTGGGCCTTGGAGGCCCAGGCCTGGAGGCTGCTCGAGGCCCTGGAAGACAGGGAAGAGGCTGAGGGCGACGGCGAGGCTGGATGCTGGTAGATCATGGTAGGCGCTGGGCTGCGACGGAAGTCGTTGGTCGTCACCCTGCTGTAGTCGCTCGAGGCCACCCTGCTGTAGTCACTCGACGTGGAGCTCAACGTGGGCGACTGTCTCATGGCCAAGGACTGGCTGTAGCTGGGAGGTGGATTGGTCACCACGGGGGTTGGTGTGATGGAGGGAGAAGCTGCGGCGACCTGGGTGGCCACTGCAGAGCCCATCGGGTACGGGGGCGGGGGCTCGGTGGCGATGGAGCCCTCCGCGGGGAAAATACTAGACATGGTCTGCAGCTGATGGGCAAACTGCTGCTGAATTTCCCTCGAGTTGTGCACCTTCAGGGGAGTGATTGTGGTAACTGGGGAAGTGCCCCTTTGGCTCTGCAGCAGTGCCGAGCTCTGAGGGTTGGATCTTGGCACGGGAGACATTCTCTTTAGCAGGGGTGGAGGAGGCAGAGGGCTGTTGCTATACTGGGCCATGCCAAAACCGTTGATAGGCGGAGGCGTTGTGCCCCTCGGGGGCGTCGGAGGGGGCGCTGGTGCTCCCCTGGGAGGGGGCAGCGGTGGCGGGTCATTTGTGCCAGGTGAGTACTTTCGTGACAGCGGCTGATGCCCATTGACAGAGGGCGAGGGAGGCACCTTTGGAGGCTCGACGTGATGTGACCTCGGGGGTAGGGCCGGTGCAAGGGACGCCCCTCCGTTGACAGCCGGCGATTCGGACCGAAGAGCGGGGCTCGCCCGATGGATGCCCCCGTTGGAATACTCTGGCTTCTTGCTCAAGGCTGCCACGTTTCGAGCAGTCAGGGCATGATTGACCATTTTGTGGTTGTTCATCATATCCTGGTGGTGGCCTTCTTGTTGGGCGTACACCCTATGCAGGATGTCCAAGGCGGTCTCGAACCGCCCTCCTCCTTGAACCAAGGCTCGGCAACTTGTTTCCTAAAAAAGAAAATAAAAAACATCAGATATGGTGGATGCGCCCTTTTTATGAATGCAGAAACATCGCGCTTTTCCCAGTGTTTACAATTATGTGTATTTGTCATCAGAATGGAATGTGGGTCGAGATAGAAACCGCGCGATGGCTTGATAAGCGCACATGAGTCAGTCTGTGCGCAAATAGTACATAGATAACGGCCTTTTTTCTGCTTGGCACACACGTGTTTTCCGAAAAACCTTTACCTTTAATTAAGGCAGCTAGGAATGTCGCGCCTCAAAGTCTGTGAGGAATTTTGGCAAGCCTTTCGCGTTGAGAAAGCATCGATCCCGTGCGCGGGGAAAACGTTCTCAGCTTTTGACCTTTTGCTGCCTCTACACTACACTCTACTATATCTAGGAATTCTGGGAATTTTGATGCTCCGCAGTAAAAAGGTCTTAATTTTACGGCTGCGTTGTTGACAAATACTTTATACGCTGCTTACGCTGCTCGTTGGTGGCTCTCGATAATTATAAGACACATTTGAGTACTCGTTGTAAACACTGTGTGGCCGTTGTTGTTCCAAATGAGTGGCTCTTTGTCTGACTGCATTATTCAGTTTGGGGGGAGCTTCCAAGTCCAAGTCCAACCACTTGAGATGGTCAGCTTTGGCCTGGGCCATGATGTTGATATTCTCATATTCTTTATGGTAGCACTGGCGGTCGGCATGGCCGCAGTTGATGCACACGGAGGCTTTTTTCTTGCGAAAACTTCTTCGAATCCGTTGCAGCATTGTGAAAGATGTTCACCAGCTCAACGCCATTGGGTAACTGAAAAACTGGCGACAGCTGCACCAACTTTGACTAACAATGCTCTCCACTGCTGCAGCAGCTCCTACCCCATATTACGGCTGCCACCAGCGCGAGTTCGGCAAAAACAGATCAATATGCGAGAGAATTCCCCAGCTTTCCTCTTACACTGGAATGCATCGGCGGAAGCTCCCCATGCCATGGCGATGCTTAACCATCAACGCGCAAAAAAGCACGCTACAGAGCCAACAGGCGTAGTTGGAAAAGGAAGAAAAAAGCGATGAGGTTGTTACTTTCCCCGCCCTCATACGCGCAGAATTTATTAGAGTACCAGGGACACGCTGTAAAGGGAGACAGGAAGTAAGGAAATCATAGGATGACTCCTGGTTTTAATTTTGGGCCGACGACCACCGCGAGCAGCTGCAGCTCCAAAAACCTTCCTGCAACCACTACCAAGCATTTATTTCTGAATGCGAGCCATTATGGCCAAATTTGAAATTGTCAGCATTTTTTAATTCAATAGCATGACACACTTGGTTAAAGGGATCGTTACAGCGCGTAAAATTTGCATTCTAGCTGTTGCTGCCGATGTAGCAGCAGCAGCAGCAGCAAAGCGTGATGGATTTTACCATGCAACATTTATATAAAGGCGACATTTAGCAGCTGCTTTTGGTGCGGCACCTAGCATTTCAAAAGTAGGCAAAGAGTACAGGGTGTACTTTTTTGACAGTTGACGACAAGGGGATGGGAATCCAGATGTTTACCACCCATCCCCCCTCTGACTATCGCCAGCTAAATATTTAGAAATTGGAGGAAGTTTGGCAAATTCAATTATGTGAGAAAATCGACCTAAATAGTACGAAACGCTCACACATGATGTGTCCCAACAAAATTGACGACACACACAAATGACACAAAGTTGAATATGGCCGATTTTAAAAACAGCTGGAAACTTAGGTATACGGCAGCATCAGCATTACAAATTAGGCAGAAAACCCCAGCCGGGTTTTTTTCTGACCCCAAAATGCTCCATTTTTACTAAATTGATGTCTTGAGGGGTACTTTTTTCTCAAGCTCAGATTTTGCCTGCGGCAATTTCGACTAGAATGCAATTTGGCCTTGTAGTAAAAGTTGCGTCATAATGATCTTTTTCAGAATATTCACATGAATAGGAGCACTACTCATTGATGCAAAACTGTGCTGGTCTAGTCGAGCAAGACGGAAAACTAATGATTTTCCTCCGGTGAATGCAAGAGAGATTTAAAAATAGCCAGCCCACAATTGCTTATTGCGTGCTAGTTATTGTCGATGCAATGCTCGATCTGCTACGATTCACCGTACGTGTGGGCTGATACATTTTTCGGCTAGCTCGAAAAGATCAAAAGTGTACACTATATGATATTGAACACAATGCGAAGAAAAGTGCAATTTTTCTGCTATCCTTCCTGCTAAATGGAGGCGCGCATCTGTTGTATTTCTTGAGCAACAGCGCAAAAGATGACAAATTGATTTGTGAAGTCAACACAAAATAATTAATTGATCTAAAGCATAGCTTGATGTTTCGAATTAAGATTCAGCAGATACGGTGGTGTGTACAACTGATTGGACCAAGCTGCTTGTTGGCTTGGGGAATCAGAACAGGTTTTAATTGGACTTTTGGCATTCAAACCGCAACTAAGTAACCTTCTAGGAAATGAAAAACGCTACGATTTTCGACTGCTTCAATAAATCTTGATTTCAAGCCTTGCTAGTAGAAGTACCACTCTGAGTTTGCGGTGCATGCAACGCTTTACTGCTATTAAAGATAAAAAGGCATGCGCGCTATCTTGATTTCAGCCAAAGTTATTTGCCAGTAGCTCTACTTTGAAGCATTCAACGCACTCTTGGGCCGCTTATAAAAAAGGGGAAACGTGCATTATTTGCCGAGCTTTGAAGAGTTTTACCGCCATTGCATTGTGGGCATATTTTTCTTCGCGTCATGTACTATATATACGTAGCCAGTAACATTTCATAGGGAGCGAAGATAATTTGCACGACAACGATACTACATGTTGGAATGTGGACTGACCTTGATCCTCAACCACAAAGTAATGAGAGCACACACAACGACTTCTCAGCCCAACAAGAGAAGCAGCGTTGTTCATTGTCTTCTCAAAACTTAGTTCAATTGCAAGGGACTTTATAGGGTGACCCTTTCAAATGTCACATTTTTGGGGTCTGTCATGTGATTTATGCGACAATGAGACTCTAACAAATTATGGTTTTTGCTTGATGGATCGGGAACATACGAGGTTTTTTGTGTCAATAGCGATAATTATCAGTCATTTTGCTCAGGAATTTCTACTTAATTAAGCCACACAAGTGAAAGCAACCACCAAACTCGTAAAAGTTTAATGCTAATGGATGGCTGTAAACCACAAGCATTCGCGCGCATATTTCTCAAGCGTAATAAATGCTGATCTGTTTTCCTGATTTTTCGTTCCATCAACGCAATGACGATCCAATGCTGTCGTCATGGTAGATGGCTATTAAAATGAAATCGATTCAAGAGTCGGCGGAAATTACGACAAAATCGACCGGCTTCGCGTGGCCATTTTACATTGCTGTCAAAGTGAGCCTTGTTGACGAATTGCTAGCATTTTTTATTCCCGAAAATTATGGGGTCTGCAGGCATACAAAGTGGCTGCTTAAAATGGCCTGCTCAAAACAACGACTTCATATAAATAGTAACATACTGGGTAAAGAAATCAATGCCTGTGAGCGCGCATGAATTAGCCCGGTGTCATGCAATCAGCATGGACGCCAGATTATTCGGAGCAATGAATGAACTCGTTTATGGTCATGAATTACTTGGCAAGCGAGCTATCTGCAGCCTGTCAATCAGCATCTTGTGTGTGGGTTGGAATTCCATATGTTGCGGCGCAACGGCAGCAGCGAGCATAAATTCAATTTCGAAATGTGTTCCAATCTGGCGAAACAAAGATGAATGATCTAGACGCATTTGGCCATCATCCCAGGCAAACACACACACCTTGATAGGTTCCAAATTAGAGTCGTGAAAATCTCAATGTACCGCGCCATATATACCAGCGTGGTGTGCGTGGGGGTTCGAGTTTTCCGCCGTGCCTCGTAAAGAAGTGGCTTTATTTCCCTCGTATGGCAATTTGACGTATTGAGCTCATCGAAAAGCATGAGGCTGCCTTTTGCTTTGCATTTCTTCATGAGGCTGAATGCAGTGCATCAGCAGGCCTACTTTTTTTGTTCCGGCTTGACTTATTGTGACACGTTGCGATAAACCGGCGAAATTGGCAGGAGCTCAAGCTGCGAGCGCGTGAAATAGACGTTTCGTGTTTAATTCAATCTGGCGACGAAAAAAGCCAGTGGCATGACGACTGGGTGGAGATGGAGCTAGGAGTTTGAGCTACTGGTATATACAATGATTCATCGACGAGGTCCAGCCCGCAGCCAGGTAAGAAGTGGCGCGAAGATGAAACTGGAGGGGAACAAAGAGACCATAGCTGCTGCTGCTGACCACAGGGCAACAAAGAACTTGACATGATCATTTTGTGCACACACCACTTTACCTGTGCAGATTTCAGATTCATTGATATAAAAAACTGCTAGCATGTTTTATGGGGTTTGGTTCGTTCACCCTCCTCATTAAAAGTTGGCTTTATCCAGAGCTGCACCATGAAAAGTAGCCCGCATTTTTCGCGATGATGATAAGAAATGGAGCAGCGATGCATCGAGAGTCAAAAGTAGCACGCGCAAAACGATCGTTCCTCGAAACCGGTGTAATAATTTAATGGCCTTCCAGGAAAAGCCAATGTTTCAGGTTCGCTAGTTTCTTTCATCTGCTGCTAGAAAATTGGCCAAGTGCCACCTTTTTATGGAGATGGTTCGATGATTTCCCGACAAAAATCATATCCATTGCGGTGAGGCTATTTTCTCGAAACGTCAAAAACTGCCTCGAACATGTTGAACAAATACATAAAACAAAGACTGGTTTCATTCCAGGCATGTCCAAAGTTAATATTCAGCGTGGATGCTGACACAAAGAAGTGGTTTTTGTCCAACAAGAAAAAACTGTGTATTTTTCCTCTCGCCCCCCCGATCCTTAACTAAACATGCTTGTTCCAAAATATCATCTCCAAAAATGTTTTAACATTACTGCTTGTAATGCAGTTGCCGCCGCCGCCGCGTGAAATTAATGTGAACTAGGGATTCAACTAGAGTTGCCAACTTAGGACACATTCCAGGCATACTCAAACTTAGCACTCAACTGAGGGAGAATTTATATAAAAGTTATTTTTATGCTTTGCCAAGAATTTGAGGCTAAAAGTGCATATCAGCTGTATTTTTCGATAGCGCATTTGCTCTCTCAGTTGCGAAAGAAAACTAGTCGTTTTAAATTGCAAGCAAGAGAACCGGAAAAATTACTGCTCTCGCCGAAACAAGTTCAAGCGATAGGAATTCAGGCTAATATTGATTAGATTCGCATCTGAGAGAGGCGTTTGAAGCATGACAGTTGACGATGCCCTGGAAGGAATCCATAAACACACGCTTTAATTTACAGCCGTGGCAGTTGCTCAAAAGAGGCGTTTATTTAGCACCTCAATGGAATGCCAAGAATTCCGATCAATGACAAAAACGTTCTTCTATGCCACCCACCTGTGTAAAAATTTTGACTAATCACACATTCCTGTTAGCTATCCAGGCAGGCAAGAATTTTTCAGTTGAGATTTAACCGAAAGTTAAGATAAGTTTGGTGCGACTACAATGCATGGCAGCTAGTTTGAAAAATGGGAGAAAAGTAGAGTAGGGACCTGGTATGCGTAGAGATTCTCTGCTGCGACAGGCATGCTGCATTAGCCACTAAGTACCTACCCAACAACCAGTTCCGAAGATACACCAATATCTAGGGTTATCATGCTTCAGCATGGCAGCATTTTGTTGAATAACAATTTAACGCATCTCTGCATCGCGGGTCTTTACAGTTGCTTCCTGCCAAATACTTTGGATTGGAATGTAACCGTTTTTTTCTCTTAGGCTCCCCCAGGTATACCAAGGTAAAGCAACATGTTGGATCCACAGGAATTCCAATGAATTTTTAGCGCATGCCAAACCACTGAGCGTGTGTGTGTGTGAACAAAAGGTAAAAAGTGAGAAAAACTCGGACAAGGAATTACCAACGGACTCTGCATTCCGAGGAGCAAAAAATGTGAAAGAAGAAAGATGGAATCTCTTTTTTGTATTAATAACCAGCATTTGTTGTCTAGACACACAGAGTGAAATCTATCAGGAGCTAATGGTTTGAACGCTCGAAAATATCCAGGAAACTCGTGAAAACCGTTGTTTCATAGCAGGTGGTGGTGATTCTGCAGGTATGGAATGTCTAAGGCCTTATTTTATTATTGAGCCAAGATGGCGTGGGTCGAACATTCCTTCACGTCGAGTTTTGAAATCCTTCAAACTCATCTCACAACCATCATCATCAGGAACAAAAAATTCCTTACTGAGCCACATACTACTTCTACTACAAGTAGTGCTAGCAAGGTCAATATTTGTGCAGTTTTTACGTATCACCTGTTCACCTAAGAGGGCTGATCAATTTGAAAAATGATGTTTGGGAATTCCAGGCGCGCCCACACTAAAAAGTCGGCTCGAACTGCAGTAGTTAATTCTAATCGTTTCAGAAATGTGTCCCAATTCCCAAGATCGCGCGGAATGTTTGAAATTACTCAATGTCCTTGGAACACAGTGGAATGCAAAGGTATTTCAGCAGCGTCTCAGGATCGAGCTGCCATGCATGTTTGTTTTGGCCAACTAGAAAAAATTGCGCATTTCTTGGACTTAGCCGGACAATGATGCCACAACCACCAGAAAATCTCGCAGAAGCACGCCGATAGAATGCGATATTTTTTGGCATGTGTCATAAATAACTGCAAGCCTAATCTGTCAATCAATGTGCAAATTTGCTTAGCTGCTAACTGAACTTTTCCTCAGATTTCTCTGGCTTTAGGCACAATGCCAAAATGCATTCCCAAAGATGAATTTGGCTCCTCCTAGTAGAAATTCCTAGCTCAATTTCCTCAAGAATCCAAAATCGCTATTTCACAACGATTTGGCACTTTCTACCCAGAAAAGCGAGCATAGTCAATCGTTTTTCGTTTGCTTTTGAGACTCACTATCAAATTTCCCCGCGATGGAAATAGCTTTGAACTTCAAAGTGCTACATGGCAGTCGAAGGTGAGCAGTTTCTGCTGTGCCCCTCTTTTTTGTCCTAATTAGATAAACCGCCCATTAGTTGAGGAATTTTGCATGAAAAATTCAGGTGTAAATCCATCAAAGAGCAATAAATCTTAGCATTGCTTTTCCCCGTTGGTGTGTGCGGTGGGCAAATAGGCGTCTGCTGCAAATTGATTTATAAAGCTCTGATTTCGCACACGAGGCGCGGCAAGCGGGGAAAAAATGTCCCCGAAAATAACATGTTATTTGCTTCTACACATTCCTGAGGTGTCAAATTCCTTTCTGCGGCCATGTGAGCTAGTCGACAAAAAAATCGCTGATGATGTTCAGGCTATTACTTTTGACTAAAATGCTTCCGTAACAAACACTCAAAGATCCGGGTGTGCACGAAATCCTGCTTGATTATCGCAATACATTTCAACCCCTATCAATGGGAGCGAGAAGTCTTTTTTTCCTTGTCAACATGTTAGCCAGCTCGGCGAATGCCTCAAATTCCAATTTCCAGCTCTGTTGTACCGTTGTGTTGGCGAAGAAGAAAAAAGGAAAGCAGTCGTACTATTTGCGGAGAAAAGCAACTTCTGAGAAAAAGGGCCCCGCGCCGTCTTTGCAAAAGAATGTAGCAAGCTAGAACAATTTCAGTCACTCTTAACGACCCACATACGACGAGGAATTCCTTCATTCTTGCAATTTAGAAAGCCAGGAACGTGTCTTACCTCATCAAAGCCCAGACTCATCAAGGACTGTATGCAATCACTGTAAACACTATTTGTCGACGATCCAGTTGACATCGAGCTGACCGGCCTCAGAGGCTGGTCAGCCTGCTCAAAAGGACGGAGAGAGTTCCTGATTTCAGCCATCGCCTTTTCATTGTAGCCGTTGCGGGCTGCCACAAGGCCGGCTGGCTTTTTAGGCTGCTGCTGCTGCTGCTGGGATTGTTGTTGTTGTTGCTGTTGTTGATGATGCAACATCTGCTGCGATTGCTGCTGCAAAAGCATCTGGTGCATCTGATGTTGCTGCGATTGCTGCTGAAGCAACATTTGCTGTTGCTGGTGTTGTTGACTGGTTATGACGCCGTTCGGCATCATGGCAGCTGCTGCCCCAGCTGACATCAGCTGTTGAGCCAGCTGAGGGTGCTGCTGCTGAGACATGCTGAGATACGTGGTTGGCTGAGCCACTGACACAACTTGGGGAGACCGACAAGGCATTTAGCGTACGACCCCGGACTGAAAATGAAAAGTGTATCAAACATTTGCATTGATTAAAATAGGAAAGTCAGAAAAGTGCTGACTTGTCTGGGCTATTTTCATGCCAGCTATGAACGCGCATATACATTGTAAAGCATAAATAAATGCACACTCAAATCTCTGTTAATCTGAAGTAACCTCGCTCAATATTGGCCAACGTGATGAGAAAAATTGTTTGAGCTTTCTTGGAATGCGCCAAAGATCAATACATTTTGTCAAGTTCATAAACATTTAGGGCAATTCTGGAAATCCTTCGGAGCATTTTTCGAAACTGCTTTCTAATTTCTACTTTCTTCGTCTGAGAACTAGAAGCACGTGGTGGTTCAGCGAGCTAGGTTTGCCTGCTGGCCTGGTATTCTAGAGTGCTTTTCAAAGCTTTGATCCCACTGTGCTGCCTCGCTTGTCCGGACGTAAGTCAAGTCTGGGAAAATCCCGATGCATTGCTCGGAAATGTAAACATAGTACTCTACAAGAATTCCTTGACGTCAAAAATACTAAATTCCTTTTTCTCGTAAGTCTGAAAGGTCAAGCTTGGATACTTCATTAAAAGCGGCTTGCTAGTCATGTGACTGGTTTCCCAAGGGGCTGAAAGCAATCAATCATGGCTAATCGGTCGTTCATCAAACTCGTTTCACTTTTTGTGGGCTTTCCTATTATTAGCTAGGCTGCAATTTCTTTGAAACCATAAAAAAGGGGGCCAGCTTTCAGAATTGCCCTCTTAGCTAGGGGTAAGCCAAGAGACACCAGCTAATAAAGTGAAAGCGTAAGTAGCCTGCTGAAAAAAGGGCTTAACGACACCGCAGCAATGGGAGGTCGCAGGGGGGCTCTAAAAATTGAGGCCAGTCCTCGGCAATAAATCAGAAGCGGCTCTCATATATTACTCTTTGGTTTACATGCTTGAAAATAGCAGCAACATGACTACACCAGTGAACATCAATTTAGCAGTTCGAACGTCGTTCAAAACGCATTTGTCTTATGCACTAAAATGTCACTCGAAAAAACGACCATTAGCTTTAAATTTCCTAGGTTGTTAGATAGCTGGCCTGTTGTTTAAAATATACGCTCAGGCATTAAAGGTCTGGCATTCCTGGCATAGTTTGGCTTACCTCTAACATTGAAACTTATCCGATGAACATGATTTCAGCAATGTGGAGGTCGGCTGTTCTTCGCAAGGCGTCACAATAAAAATTTTATGGGATCACTTAATCTTGAACTTGAAACTGAATCACACAATTGCAAGTTGGTGTTGTCAGCTGTTGCAAGCAGGTTGAGTCGCTCAAGTTTTGTGGCTGTCTCAGCACTGGGATCCAATGCTGAGTTGGAAAGAACTGTTAAAGTGAAAAGTTGGTGAAATGCCCGACACTACTCGCTCACTACTCGGTCCACTAAACGAAATGCACGGTGAGAGAGAGAGAGAGGAGTGCGCGCTTTCGTTACACACCTGCTAGACTACACCAAGAACTTGTGCGCAGCGCAACCAGACACTCGCGCAAGAAAACCTCCAACCTCACTATTGCTTAAAAACTTTTAAAACATTATCCATGAGGCAATTAGAGCAAAAATAGTCCCATTGCTGTTTCACATCCATTTCCTCATTTCTTCGAAAGAAGAGTAGATTTTTTTACATTAATAACTTATGCAGAGCCCTTACTAGCATTTTTAAGTAAAAATGCTGTCCTTAATTTGGCTTGCTTGAGAATAAACTTGGTTTAAAAATTGCTCATATTATCTGGTTTTTGCATAGCATGATTCAATGCTATATGGAACTATACTGAACTTTTGGCTGTTTTGTTAGATGAAAAAGTGCACTTCTGGCGTGCTGGTGAGAGGGTGTGCACTTGGTGGGTGCCTCGCTCGTTTGCCCCGAGGCCTGGCACGGCCGGTTCACCGTCTTTGGACGCCGCGTTCGTTCGCTCCAGTCTTGAAGGTAAATACAGGTGAACGCCGAAGCGGTTTTTTTTCAGTGGAGCAACGCCATCTATCAGACGAATGCGACACTCACAAAGGAATGTCAGTTGAGCGATGATAAAGTCACTGCTGCGACTCGACCTTTCTTTCTTGCAGTCAACTGGAAACCCGGCTTTTGTGACGATGATTTGCACTCAATGCAGCCCTGCCCTCTTATATTTGCTCACTAACTTTAATAGCGAGCCTAAAGGCCAATTTTCATGCTATGGACTTACCAGATAGCTTTGGATCTGACAAGGTCAAAGTTCGTGTACGAAAGCGTGTATATTAGCAAAAATTGTATCCCATTATGATGGCATAGGGTTGGAAACTAAAGGGAGGATAATTATTTTTAAAAGAGGTTACGAGATCACGTGGCCTTCCGATTCCAAGAAGGCTAATGAAGGCCTCGGGTTATTTTTACTACGCGCGTGACATGGGTAACTACGTAATTGCCTACAATTTGCCACGTAAACAGGCCTGCAGTTTATTCAATCAATCATGAATGTGTCTCAAAGTGAATGATTTTTCCTTTTGAATCGATTCGAATTTTTCTGGGTATTTTAAAGATGGAGTCTTAAAGCAGCAATGCATTCTGATGCAAAAATGCATTGCTCATGAGATGGATTTTATATCGACCAATGCAACTCTTCATCGCCGTCTTCCTGTCAAAAAGAGCCTCAATTTCTGATACACTTGAAGTGCTGCGCTGACAGGCGTTTAGGACAAGTGTCAAATAAATGCAATCTGTGATATCCTGTTGCACAGAGTCACTCACAAATAAGGGCTGAGAGTGGCACTTACAGGCAATCAGTCTTTAAAATTTCTTATTAGTGAGATGATTTAATTTCAACTGTATTTGTAGCAACTACGAAAAATCAAATCTTTTTCCAAGGTACAGTACATCAGGCATGAGAGGAACCTTCCATCATAATGTAATTAATATATATAGAAACTTTGTTGGCTGCAGCTATAATTCCTTTACATTCGTTCTTTGTACCCCGAGTTGGGCTTGGACAGAGCGGCTGTCAAACAGGCGAGGCAAAAGGGTGAGAAAAGGGGGTCCTGTGACTGAAAACTAGCTCGCCATGATTGGCCGCCACTGTCCTGCTCCTGGCTATATAGTAAGCTCGAAAATGCGATTTAGGAGCGCACTTATAGCTGTGACACACAGTCTTTTAAACGGTGAGGTCGTCATCTTCGGTCGAGACGACTGTGACGACCTCATTCAAGGTGGCATCATCGTTGCCTGAAATGGCCATTTTCACATCCTCGTCCGGAGGGTCATCCGGATCCTCGCCGCTGTTGTTCGATGTGTCGTTCATGTTGGCTCCAGCCACGTGGCTTTTCATGTGTCGATCTAAATAATCTCGTCGCCCATAACTCTTTTCACAGAGTTGACAAATGTAGGGACGAACTCCTTTGTGCAGCTCTTGAACGTGGCGACGAAGGCTGTCAAACTTTGAGAAGGTGCGACCGCAAATGGTGCCGTTATCGAGCACCCATCTGCACGTTTTCTTGTCACTCAGCCTCTTTTTGGCCGAATGCAGTCGCAACGCTTGGCTTCCTGCTGAGGTTGTCGCCACCAGTGTAGTTGGAGAGCTGAGGGCGATGCTACTTGCGCCTGAAGTGCCAACCACGTGTCCGACCTTGTTTCAAGAGAGAAAGAAAATAATGCATTGCAGTTTGGCCAGAAAATCTACTTACAACTTGATTGTTTGAGCCAACAATCCTCGTGGTTGAGATACTAGCAACCTCTGCCTCGTTGTGCGACCGCAGGTGCCGCAACAAATAGTCCCTACGCCCGTAATTTTTCCCACACAACGTGCACGAAAATGGCCGTACGCCTTTGTGAGCCTCGGAAACGTGCCTTTTGAGGCTGTCAAACTTCGTGAATGTTTTCCCGCAAGCAGTTCCGTCGTCGAGGACCCAGAGACAAATCTTTTTCTCCTCAGCTGGAATGTCTTTTCGCTTCTTCTTCACCACTTTTTTCAACTCTTGGCCTATAAAGTATACATTGGATGATAAATGATGAGAATGCAAATCAAAATCACTCACCGTCTTCTGAAACGAGCAAGCCGGAGTTCGTCCAGTCTACTTCACCTAGCTTCTTCTTTTGGTTATCGGGATCGTGAGTTTTTATATGCCTATCCAAATAGTCCCTCCTCCCGTAGTTTTTGTCGCACAAATGGCATCCAAAAGGTCGCACACCTTTGTGCAACTCGTTAACATGTCTCCTCAGGCTATCCAGTTTGGAAAAGGCCTTGCCACAAACGGTGCCATCGTTGTTCACCCACCTGCAAATCTTCGACCCGAGTGGCTTGTGAGCTTGCGGCAGGGCATTGGTCAGGCTCAAAAAAGGCAAACTTGGAGTGGCACTATGCGAAATGGGCGAATTGTTGGAGTTGGCGGTGGAGCCTCCCGTGGAAACGACCTGCAGAGTGCCACCGTGCCCTTGTTGAAGTATGATGGTGTTTTTCGGACTATGATGGACCTTTTGCACAATCTGAGAGGCGCTAATGTTGGAGGCGCTCTGCAAATTTACAGCATAATTGGCGTTGTGCGACTTCAAGTGTCTTTGCAGGTAATCTCGTCGGCCGTAGGTCTTGTCACACAAAGAGCATGCAAACGGCCTCACTCCCTTATGGTTCTCAGCCAAATGTCGTTTGAGGGAGTCGAATTTGGTGAAAGTCTTTCCGCAAGTCGTCCCGTTGCCTGTGGGCCAAAGGCACACTTTTTTCTCGCCCTCGGGAATCACGCCGCCCAATCCCTTTTTGCCATGTTTCGACGACGAGGCCGCCATGATGTCCATCTGCTCGCTGACATCATCGTCGATTTCGATTTTGGTGACCGCGTCCGCTCCTGACAGAAAATGTGAGCCCACTCCGAGGCTGTCAGTGGTGACGATGGTCACTCCCGAGCCGTCAGTTGAAGAAGTCACGACCCCGTCAACGACAGATGTCACTATGTTTCCGTCTGCGTCCGCAAACGCCAGGGTGGTGGTCGTGTTGCCCCCGCCATTTCCAGACGAGTTTCCACCGCTCGGGTGACGAGTTAGCGTGACAATGGACGAACCTGACGCAAACTGATGCATTTTGTGGCTAAGGTGATCTGCGATGGAAAAATAGATAAGATTTTGATTAAATATGACTCATTCTGGCACACTAGTGGGTCGGAGCGAGCACTCACTGCCAGGAGAAAATGAAACAGCGGAAGAATTCGTCATTTTCATAGACGATCGCGAGATGAGTTCCTAACCTTTCCAATATTCTGAACACTTTTTTCACAAAATTCGACGGTGAATTTTTCAAACAACGCTGGCAAACTGAGAAACGCTGAGAAGTCAAGGAAAAGCGCAGTTGGTTCACGGGCCACCCTGAGTAGGTGCATTGCTTACCTCTTCACTGCTTCATTGGCAAACATAGTTTTGCCAAAATAAACTCCACTCTTTCAAAAAATTACACTATCCACAAATGGCAGTGGGCCATGGAGCGTCTTCAAAACTGTCAAAGCATCGCCACGAGGTAAGGCACATGAAAATAAATTGGAAAACTCGCGAAATGGCAGAGCGTCACCATGGCATGGCGCAAGTGCACACCAGCGTCAATTAGTGTCCATTCTCGATCACGGCTCAATAAACGGCCTTCATTCACGAGCCCTATCACGGCGGAATAAAGCGCTCAGCTAAGCTGAGTTGCGCCTATGAAGCGAGCGAAATAATCATGGCGCTATATGTTGATAGTTTGTTGGCGTTTCGGATGGCGGGGGCAGGCGTGTGCGGCTGAAAACGCCAGGCTCATTCTCACTTCTGGCCCTGGGAAGGCAGGATTGGCTGTGTGGCAGGCGCGAGGCCGCCCCAGGGCTGCAAAAGCCTGCCACCAAGCGCGGACGGCAGGAGAGGCGCGCCGGGGCTGGCTTTCCTGCCTGGCGCGCGTCGGCGGATCGGCCAGCGAGCGCGCTCACTTTCATTGGCGCACAAAGTGAACAAAACGAAGCCTGCCTTGCTATCAACGGTCCAACAGTCATCTTCACGAAGTGCTCTCTTTTTATGTAGATATAGAGTGCGCCACAGCCGAGGTGAGCTCTCAGCTTTCAGCGCCACCTTACGCGCATTTCTGCAAGCTTTCTTCTTAGGGTACGTGAATGGATAGTTGCTTACCCTAGAGCTCTAGATTTTGATGAGAAGATTGTTCTGAAGACTCTGTTCCAATAAACAGCCTAAAGGTGGCCGACCGGCCTACGGTAGCACGACATCTGCCCAATTTTGCCAAAAAATTGGCCTTCCCTTATGATTTATCAAAAATTCGAAAAATAATATCGGAGCCATATTACGTCTCATGCGACTTAGCGAAAAAAAATCAGGCCAATCAGCTGAAAAAAGCCTGAAAATTCTAAAGTTCTTCAATTGCAACCTAATTTTTCCGCCTTTTTGTAGACCAATCTCAGCAGAGTTAAAAAATGTTGGCTTTTATGGTGCTACCTGATAAAAACTTTTGTCATCAGGTAACTATTGACTTATGGGCTGTTTTAAGCAAAAACTAGCAACTTTTCACAGCTTTTAGTATTTAGCCCAAAAACAATTTTTTTCCACTTTTCCATCAAAGCGTCATGGCGCGCTGCACTCGTACACAGATGGCACTTCAGATCAAAATGACGTCATAATTTGGGCGCGAATAAAAGTGGGTGCATGATTTCATCAACGCGGGCCGGCGTTTCAACCTCGCACATTGTGTGTGTTAACGGATGACAGATTCCGCAATGGGCCGTTTGATTCCGAAAAAAGCCCACAAACAGAGTTATTTCAGAATGCAACTAGCGCCATCTGAACCGACTTTGTAGCATTAATCTAAGCTCAAGACAAGCTTTTCGCAAAAACCCCTCAAAATTTCGTTCCGATCGGAGCTGTAGTTTGAGCTGTACCTAAAAAAGTTCAGCTGTTGTTGAGAACGAGATACTCTCATCAAAATTCAGTGCTCTAGCATACCCGAGAGGCCTTCTGTTAAAAAAGAGCCGCCGAAAAGCGCTTTGAAGTTATTCAGTGGCTCCGTGGAGTTGAAAACACACCCACAAAGTTTTCGCTTTGACTCTGCACGTGTCCCTGAAGGTATTAAGCGTGAGATGCAGTGGCAATATATGTTTGTTTTTAAGCGTATTTACTAAATACCGCACACAAACGCAAACCATTCTGCTAAATACCGCACAATACTAAATGCCGCACACATCAAAAAAATGCAAATGCAGTTAAGAATATTGAACAGACAATTATTAATACACTCATAATTCAGACAATTTGTTTTCACTTAGTGCTTAACGCTGCGAGTTAACTATTTACTTTAGACGCATAAAGTGATAAATTCAGTGTGCGGTTGTTAGAAGTGCTCGTCGCGTGCGGTGTGTGTGGTATTTAGTTTGTAGTTTCTAAGCCTTGTAGCAGCACTTTGAGAGCTTTTGAGCTTATGGCGTCGATGCCTTTGCCTTCCAAAAGAGCTATGGTTATATTTACGACGTCAGCACGTCACGCGCGATCAAGAATGAACTTCCGCTTGGATGGGCCTCAACATGGCTGCTGCGTAATTTGACCTAATGGTCAATGATTAGTTGTTGCTTTCCGCTGCCTCGTTGATTCGTTCATGAAGCTCCGCTGTGGTCATTAATACAAGCCGTTTCGTCCATTAGCAGCTCCTTTCCAGCGTTGAGCCTGGCTCACGAAAAACGTCAAACTCTAATTCACTTTATGCCCATATCGCTCGGTTAGTATGCCACGCGAATGCGAGCAGGAGACATTAATCGTCTGCGAGGCCTACACATTGGTGACATTCAAGGCGTATCGTTCATCTTGATTCCGCTTCAAATCTCGCTTTGCCAGATTACCTCGATCATTAGAGAGAGCCGGCTATTGCTATCCATGCATAAAACGAAAATGAGCGTACAACGAATACATTTATCGAATCGACACGTATTGACATGGATAACGGGCATATTTCTCCTTTAAATGGGGGTCATTTCGAGCGCGTTGTCTTCTTCGCTGCTGCCCAAGCTGGAATGAATGGGTGCCTTTAAGCAATCGCATGAGGAGCTCTCGTTTCGGTGCTGAATGAGCATCATCATGCCATTTTCCTTGTCCACGGTGGGTTCCATGTCATTGTCCACGTCGCAAACGGCGTTGTCACGACCGGCCTCGTGCACGCTCAGATCCCTTCGCGGCCTCAGCCTCTTGGCGACCCCTTGGGCGTGGTTGAGTCCGGTCGCGAGGCTGTTTTGCGAGCGCTGCGACCCATTTTGCGACCTCACGAGCAGCACGGGCATGATGCAGTCCACCAGGAACTCGAACTCCTTCCTCAGGTTCTCGTTGAAGAACGCGTACAGAACCGGGTTCGTGCAGGTCGACGTCAACCCGATCAGGTGGACGATGCAGTAGACAGTGATCACCAGCTCGGGGTCGTCGGCGAAGACCTGGGAGGGAAAATATAGAGATTTTTTAGAATAGGCCGCTAGCTTGTTCTACGCGATCGTGCCTCGCATAATTATCGACGAGATGGGTCAATGACATGACAAAAATGAAAACCTATCACGTGCGCGTGCGGCATACGAAACGGCATAATCATGATGGTAACTAGCGAATGGTTAGCAGCCTTTTTCCCAGCCTGGTTTGAGAAAAGCTGAACAGCTACCGATATAAAAAAGGGCGCATCAACAGCTAGCTAAAACGAACAGAAGTTGGCTGGAGCTAGCTATCAAGTAAGGTTACTTCTTCAGCAAGGTAACTTGACTAACTATTCTAATAGTAGATGCGATCGCCCTATTGCTAATGCGGTTTGTGCCTACTTTTGCCTCCAACATCTGGTGGCGCATCATAAAAAATGCAAGTCGTCAGCGCTTTCATTATGAGCCATGTATGGGCAATATTGTTGCCCGGCTAAATTGCGCTTCGTCAGTTCCTCTCACCTTGCCAGGCCACAGGTCGGCAATAATGTTGAACAGCGAAAAAGGCAGCCATATGAGACAATGGGTGATGGAAATGGAAGCCAGCAAGGTGTTGGTTTTGTTCTGCCTCAAATGCCTCGGATATTGCTGGTCTCTCAGGAATTTGTAGATGAGAAAGTAAATGAACAAGACAATCAGGAGGGGTAGCAAATACTGCAAAACGGCGACCACGATGGAGTAAACTGCACGATGGGTTAAGTCTTGGCCATCCACGTCTTGGCTGTGCGACCATCTCTCCATGCAAAATACAACGTGGTCCAGTTTTGGCACAATCACCTCGGGCATGACTAGCTAAAAAGCATATCAGAAAGGTGAGCATTTGAGAAGGCATTGGGCGCTGATATTGACACACTACGCATTGAAAAAAGTGGATCTTTTTGTGGTCTCTTAAGCTTCCGCTTTGATGCTGGAAAACCTCGTAGTTCTTGTGAAAAGCCTGGAAAGCTCATGCACTTTTCTTTGAAAAAGAAGTCCACCTTTCCTCCTGATTAAAAACCAGCGTTTCGCTGCTCCAAGTTTGCGGGGAAGATTTTCCACGAGACATCGTAAAAAAGCAATCTCTGTCCTTGCGAAAGATTACAACTGCATTAAGCCAAAACATGGCCTATAACCGTCATCATATTTTCTTTGCCTTGGGTAATCCAGCTCAAAGTGACAACATATGCCTTTCTTTTCAGTCGTTTGTCTAGATTGAAAAAATCCATTTGCTAAGTGCTGCACGGTTTTTCTTGCCATAGTGGCCTTATTTAGCTAACCGAATTATAAACTTGAAAGCCCTAATTGGATTCCTGGAACATATGCTATAGTTATCAATTAATGATACTAGTTATTTCCTTCAAATCGTCTTGCCTACGTATGGCTAATTAAATCTTTATATGAAGGTGCTTCCTGCAGTTGACAAATTATTTGAGGCTCTTGATTGTTACCTGAGTGTGAAACAAGAGCGGCGTTGACGCTGCTGAGGCCACCACGAGGGAAACGGGCAGTATGATGAGTGCAAATGTTCTGGTCATCTGCGCATGTGTCCTCAGCACTATGCATCGGTACCTGTCGGCCGCTATCACGATGATGATGACGGATACCATAAAAACGAGCGTTGTCGGCGCAGAACGCGAAATCTTGCACAACCAGTCCGACCGATTTCCCCAGGGCCAATATTTGCTGAGAGCTTCTGCGGCCGATAAAGGGATTGTTGCTGCCAAAGCTAAATCGGTGACGGCCAAATTAAAGATGAGCAAGTTGCGGGGCGTCCGAACCTAGGAGGACATAATCCAATTATTTATGCTACTACAAACGCCAGCTTGCTTGCTTTTATAACCCTCACTGTCTCATTTTCTCAGTCTTTTTGCTGCAAACAACCGAAAGTTCGGCGGGGAAAAGCAACATTTTGCTGGTGCGAAGCTCTCAAGTCGCCACTTTGCAAACTTTGCTCTAATTTCCTGCATCTCGCCATTACAAAGAAATGCTCTAGAGTTTCATCCAATATTTAAGCGGGGTTTTTTAGCGCGTGCCATTTTAGCGCGGATTATTCTACATTTCCCTTCCATCGAGCAATACACAGCTTGAAAATTGCATGAATTCACGTTTCGGCCTTGCTTTCGCCACTTTACAGTTAGAATACTGTCCTACCTTTTTGTTTCGAAAGACTGCCAACACTACGAGCCCGTTGGCGAAGACTGCTATGATCCCGATGAGAACATAGCTCACGAGAAACACGTAGTGCAACGGGGTCGTAATCGATCTATTGTTCTCGTATTGCCAAAGCAAAATCTTCAGCTCCTCGGCCCTTTTGAGCTGGTGGGAGTCCAACGCTGGTTCGGGGGCACGGGTCGCATGAGCGGCGTGGCTTAAGTTCGTCATTAGGGCCATTTTCACGACCAAAGCCACTGAGTGACAATGACTGCTGTGAAGCTCTGGCCTCCAAAAAGAGGCTGCAGCGCTCTTGACTGACGGCCGAATGGAGGCTCTCCTCGAGGCCTTGATGCAAGCGAGAGCAACATTCTTGGACAGATGATGGCCGCAGCAGAGCAGCAGATCGAGGCCTGATTCACCTGCGATATTATGTTGATAAAGTATTATTCCAGGTACTTTTAAATTATTATTTTTTCAAAATTGCTCTTATCGCTCGTTACAAAAGCCATTTTCCCGGGATTTAACCCAATAGAGTTTGTGACAAAATATCAGCCTTTGTAAGCAGGCGAACCAGTCCAACCTGAGCATATGAATAATGCGCAATACCAACGTTATTATCCCATATTAACTAAAAAACTAAAAAGAGCTTTGCTCAGTTGCGTTCTCAGATATGATTATGTAGGGAACATCCTAGCTTCGCTTAATTTATTGTAGAGTACTAGCTTGCTTGCTAAGTAAAGTTGACCAACTGAACTTAGCTATAAAAAGTGTTCTCAGGTGCGAAGCAACTGAAGCTTGCTCAATTCAGAAAAAGCTAGCATTGCTCATCAGCTACTGACATCAAACGCGTTGACTCGTCAGCACGGCAGCCACATTACTTAGCTAAACCCAACTGAACTTGGCTCGACCGAGTTCAATTAAGCTAATCGAGTAAAATTGCTCTTTTAGCAAGGTTATTTGACTGAAAATTCGAATATGGGAGCACCCTCATGGCAACCAATGAAAAGTGCAAAGCCTAGTTTGCTTGGCCAATTATGCCTAATAGGCTTTGGATTGATCGGTTTCCACGGTGATTCAGTTAACTATTTTGGATGATCTTTAAATGACTACTGCTGCAACAAAGCGATGTTACAAACTATTAACAGTTTGATTAGTGCCTCTCTCAAAAAATGGCATCGCAACAGTTCCCACATGCTGGCATAGTTGACATCCGAAGGTTAGAGCAATTTCAAGATCAATGACCACCATGTGTGAGCTGGATGCGTGTTAATCATCGAAGCAATTGGTTTACTTTGGCATCAGTAGCATACAGCTAAATGCATGGCTATTTGATATGTGTGCCTTCTGACGCTCGGTGACGCGTTTTATGGAGTTGACGCATTTGCTGCAACGACACGCGGTCGGACCGACGTTCGTGCGCGGGAAATAAATCCTCGCCGTCGCAACCAGCCGAATTTTTTGGCCCGAGTAATTATTGACGCGAGCCCCTGACACACTGCAAATAATTTATTTTAGCTGTACTCTCCCTTATTGCGTTACTTCTTTTTGGAAAGGCCCTTGGTCAAGGGGGATTATTTTTTCCGTGGCCTCTTGATTGACTCTTGAAAAGCCCCGCCAACCTTGGCGAAACATTGTTTGCAGTGTTCGGAGTCCTCCAAAATTAGGCTAAGATCGCCGAAACTGTTTCCATTCGAGTCAGTTGACCATCAGTAGCCGAGTGAAGAATATCAAATCAAATCTAGCAACTGCCAAACCAAGATCTCTTCAACATGTGAGTAACGTGTTAGGGTACATGTACGAAGCATCGGCCGGGATTCAAGCCTTTTTTCATTTTAGGGTTGCCATCATCCGCCACAAAAGACGTCACCATTCAAAATTCATCCTTTCCGTCGTGGGTAAGTCTTCTTTGGCGGCTTTTTTACCTATGTCTAGCAGGAGACGGAGGTTTTTTTTTTCAAAAATAGGAAGCCAGCAAATAACTTTCCCATCAGAGAATACTGTAGCATACTTGATAGACATAGAGGAAAAATGAGCCAAATCGAAGAGGTGATGAATGATTGAGAGGCTCGCTATTAGTGACGTTAGTTTTAGCCAATCTCACGCCATTTGCGATGTTGTAGCAAAAAGCGTAGAAAATACAATTGGGGGGAGAAAATGCATGAAACTCAAACCATGAGAACAAAAACTAAAAGTTGTCTGTTACCTCAACTTTTTCGAGTCCCAGAAGGGCTTTCTAGAGTTGAACAGGCTCCATTGTTTCAACGCGGATGCTCCATCTTCAAAACATGCAAGGCTTTAGTCCTCATCTGGAAGTTCCTCGATACGTAGCAGTCACGTCAGTAGATTAGAATAAGGATGAATTTTCGTCCCATTGTCAACGCAAGCAGCGTTAACCGCAATCAGAGGTGGAATCAATACAAATTCTCACGAAACGCTAATGAAAAATGAAGAGGAATATACGATCTGGCTTGGAATTCTTTCATGGTCATTACGTTGACCGCCAAATCATGACACGCATCCATGCTCCGCTAAAGAAGATACATTCAAAGGAGGAAGAACTAGTTCTCTTTGGCAGCGCGCGGCGACACTTTTGTTGCGCTGATGCAAAACAGAAGCCAACGCACAAATAATACATGCTCCAGATTAGTTTCGATGCAAATAAGCAGCTTTTGAAGGCCCCGTCAATGTGCAGTACGACTTTTGTCGATAAAACCACATATGCATTTCACGGTAGTACTTGAGAGTGCCCTCAAATTAAGTCGTTTACGGACGTTAAATGAGCAAGATAGTATTTTTTAGATAAAGCCCCTCCTTGACATTGAGATGCAATGTTCAATGTCAGCATCTGTTCCAATTACCAATTTTCTTGGAAAGGGCCTTCAAAACCTTTTGTTGTTTCTTTGCACTTTGAGACCATCTGGTCCGCAAATTAGGTCCGAATTCAGTACACCTTTTATACGTTATTAACCTCGCAAGTTTTTGTATTCCTCCTAGCTCGTGAGTGAATGAAGTAGTAGTAGCATTTTGGATCGTTTATACACAGTTGCGACATTTACAGCAAAAATACTGTGTAAGAAAGAGAAATCAAGACTGTCCTGCAACCTTATATGTGTACTTGCAAATTGAATGCATTGCTCCTTTCAAAGGATCGATGTGTTTTCAATGATTTCTTTAAGGTTTCTCCTCCGAGCACTAAAAAATAGTACAAGGAAAAGTACAAGATTTATTTACTGTCATGGAAAAAACCTCCCGAACGAAAGGCCTATTTTTGAATGTACGTATGTACACCTTCCTTGATGTTGCTATGGCTTCTCTTTCGATTTGTAGGTAAACTTTACGAATTTGGGTCTTGTCGTCAGAATGCACCAGCCTTTACTTGAAATATCTCTTTTAGGAAATAAGGAAAAATTTCAAGATATTATTATGCAACGCCTTTGTCAATTTTAAGGAATTCCAGACATGTGCGAAAAAATTTCGACATTTTGAATTATAATGACTTTCGATGAAACTTGTCAAAGATCGCTGTAGACTTTATAATAATCGTTGATTCGACATCATTTGTGTTATAGCTTGACTCCATTCCAATCATCTTCAATTACGAAACAAGAGTTTGTGTCTTGTGGATGGTTGAGCTCTTCTGCTCATGATCACTCAAGCTTGCTACACAAGCCAATTTCGGAGCCAATTTCATTCATAACTACTCGAATCATTCATAAACTATTCTGGGATGGTCATTGAAAAAAATTATGGCCATGACTTGAAGCACCCTACAATCCCCAATTTAAATGCCAGAAGCAGTCGTTTTCCGAGATAACAAAAGATATGAATTTCAATGACGAATTTGCCGCCTGGCTCGCTAAATTGCGCCCAGTTTCATGCCAATTATTTGTAAAACGGTTAGATGCCCTCTACGGCACATATGGTGTTTTACAGAGAAGTTAAGATCATGGTCATTGCTGCCTCAGCACAGAATTAACCTTGTTTTCTTGTTTTCTTGCAGGTGTTCTTATGAGCTCGTGTTTTATCACTACGTCAGCGGCTCCAGGTACTACATTTAATCAATGTATATAACATGATGTGGCAAGTATTGAGTTACTTGCTCGAGAAAGTGTGCTCCTTTTCAGTACTCTTAAGGTTTCACACAAAATAGCCTAAAAACAGCTTCTGCGAGAATGCAGTACATCAAAATAAGCAAAATTATTGCAAAAACGGTCTTTTATGAGCATGCGCATCCCAATTGCATATTTTTAGCCTAGTTTTGCTAGATTGAAGGACAACACTAGCGTTTGACCTCGATGGTCGTTTGACCTCCGACATTCGTCGCAAGTTTTTCCAAAAAGTAAGTGAAACGGAACGCAACAAATACGCTGAGGTGACAACAAATCCCGGAAAATGAATATTGACAAACCGCAGAACTTTTACAACCACAAAAATTCTGTCGCAAAATTTTTCTGGTGCATCCAGCGTTGAACAAAAAACCCTAACGTTTTAGCAATCGACTGAGCACAATTGGCAGCCGCGACGTGACAACTGCATGAGATTGTAGTCGACTGTTCAATTTTCGTAACAACACAAAACCCCTACTTTTTACAATGCAGCTTTAATGACTTAAGTAGCTCAGATGTAATGTCCTGTATTACCATATTATTTTAAAGGCAACAAAGCACACAAGCTGGAAATGCGCTTGGTACGCAGTAGCTTCCTATCACTCCCAATTTGTGTAAGATGCAATCAGAGTAGCACTTTAGGGAATACGTTGCTTATGTTACGTCTCGTCATATCATTTCGATGCTTGACTAAATGAACGCAGTGAGACGACACAATTTCAGAAGAAATCTGATAGAAGGCCACGTTCGAACGGTGTGTATGGTCGCGAGCGAAAAGCCACTAGCAATACAGCCGCGAGGAAAATGACCATTTGCCTTATAACTAATTTTGAGTTGGAAAATGGAGCTGCCATGTTAGAGCAGTACGTAGTGCAATCTTCTCCATTTCAGACAGGGCCAACAGTGTCGATGACAACTCTGGGTCCTTCAGTAGCATCTTCAGCGCTATTTCAGACATGGGACGCGCAGTGATGGGCTCAGCCCCGTTCGAGGACGAAGGCCACTCCCGTACAAGTAAGCAAATGCGAGGTCGACGCAAAATGATGGGATTCGACGTGGCCAAAGTGGTGACGGGAGCTGACAAACGACAAGGCCTCTTCTTTGGTGGCAGCACACCCAGACCCGGCGGGCTGACGGCTTCGCCCACAATGTTCAGTGATTTAGTGACCATAATGCATAACGGACAGAGGCAAGGGGTGGCGGTGTTTCGTCGACCCGGGCAGCAGCTCCTTGGCATCTCCTCGCCACACCCTCCTCCGCCTCCAGATTTTGCAGTAGACACAACCGAGCGAACCTTTTTCACTCCTTCACAGCCTTCCAGTTTCCCCTTCGATCGGAAGGTGCATCAACAGACATCTTTCTTCCAATCGCAGTCCTTACCTCCGCCCACACACATCTCGGGCTTTCCCACCCAATCCACCCCTAGTTTTTCTACTACAAATAACAATTTTCCTATCACATTTCCCACTTCTACTGCAAGCTTGCATGAAGCTAACAACGATTTTGACGATAACTTGGTGGAAGATTTCGGCGGAAACTTTGGCTCGGCCGGCCTCGCACCCAACCCCGAAAAGCTCATTATCCACGTAGTGGAGCAGCAGAAATTGGGGAAACTGAAGACTAGTTCAGGGCCAGTTGAGCAGCAGCAGCAACAAATGCCTTCCAAGAAGGCTATGAAGAGGAAGAACAAGAAGAAGAAAAAGCAAGAGAAACAAGAGGAAAACGTGGACGTTGAACTAGTTTCCACCAATGCTGAAGGACTAGTGAATGAGCTGCGGAGACAGGGGAAAAATGCCATTGGCCCCAGCCTGACTTTCTTGAATGGAAAAACTAACCAGAATCTTGCTTTTCGCGCAGGTCGACAAGTGCCTGACAAGGTGGTAGTGCCAGGATTTCCTAACGGATTACCAAACGGAGTGCCTGAGGGGGTCAAAATTGCCCTTGCTTCAGCGGTCAAGGGTACATAGATGCAGTTGTCTTATCGCTTAAGTTTGTCGTTTATATCTTTTCTTTTTTGACAGGAGCCAACGGAGAATTTATCATGAATCCAATCCCAGGTATATTTTTAATGTGCACTTAAAGCTAATGAAGAATTGGGGATATAAAGTTATATATTTAGGACAAGCTGGCGTGGACTTTCCGGTTTTGGCTTCTGTACCCGATACAGGATTCGACTGTGGGGCTCAGCAATTTCCAGGAATTTATGGCGACACCGGAGCAGATTGCCAGGTAAGAGCTATCTTATCTTGTCCATCTATTTGTATCACCTTGAAGGTGACGTCTATGGGAGAATTCCATCATAAAATTCAAATTTGCTTTCTTTAGGTGTTCCACATGTGCCAACCAAACGGCAATTACGACTCCTTTTTGTGCCCTAATGGCACCATCTTCAACCAGCAATATTTCATTTGCGATTGGTGGTATAACGTAGATTGCGCAGCTTCTCCCAATTTTTACCCATTGAACGAATTCATCTACCAAGACCAAGAAGATGGTAAAAATTGCCAATCCCTCTTCTGCATCGACGACTAAGCCCCAACCTTGCCCTTGCTCCTTTCCCTCTTCCAACATAAACAACTCCGAAAACATTTTTTCATATCATGAAATGGCCACTGAGCAGTCTCGAAAAAGGCATACTTAAGCATCTTTATAGCATGTGGGTTCAATACGGTACGAATGGTGAAAGTAGTAACGCACGTGTAGATAGTTCTTTTCTTCTTTGCCTTGTGAGGCCTGGGGGCATTTAGCAACGATGATTCAACTTTCTTGATGTATCTACTCCAACTACATTATCACATTATGTCTCAGATGTTGGCAATTCAACTAAATATGGTAAACAGGCTCAGAACACACTTTATAGTAGAAGTAGCTCCAATCCTTGACCTAAATCCTAACCATCTTTCCTATTTTCTAATACTTTCGTAGCGTCAACACGTAGAGTGTAGCATACCAGATAATTAAATACGCAAGCAGCAGTTCACAAAACTATTCTAGGGTTCATTAAAAAAACGAGCATATGTGCGGAAACCACTCCATGTATTTTGAAGGGCCACTTATGGCTTCAATAATGGCTGATGGAAACGTTCCAGAAAATTATGAGCTAATAATATAAAAAATGGCCATCAGTTTCAAGAATCACAAATGAAATCGATCAATCAAAAAAGCCTTTGCTCACGAAGAGCCGATATTGGAATCTTGACAGGACCATGGGAAAGAAATTAAAATTGAATGATGATGCTGTAATCAAAAGGCTAACAGGCAGTGAGAGCAATCGATTTTAATTATTGGCTAGTGAAAGTTTAAAATTGTGTTCTTTCATAACATTTCAAGTAGACCTTTTCAGTGAGCATTGTAGTAAATCCTCTTAAGTCGGCCCCTCTGCCTAAGCTTGCAAAGCAGAGTCATCTTTAATTTTTTCAATTTTCAGATGCCTAAACAAAATGTGACGATGAACAATAAATGGAAAGAACGCCCGGCTCCCAAGACTGCATTGACCATCTTGATGATATTAGAAGTGCAATACTCATTAATAGTAGAAACGTTGTGTATTTATGGATGGCTCTAGTCTATAAATTATTGCATTAACTTACTTAAAACTAGTAAGGATTTTTCCTTGAGGGCCTTGTTGGGTCGAAAAGAGGAGGATCTTTCAAGTAAATCACGTCTTTCATTTTCGTCGACATGTACCCTAAATAGCGAGATGAAACGCGAATGCATTAGAGGGTACAAGGAAAAAGCAATATTTACCGAAAGCTTGAGCTCTTTTGACCTCACGCTCTACTTCATCCTGCATAAACTGACACAGCCCAGTGAAGTGCTTCTTGTACACCAGACCTGTGTGTGGAGAAACGAATTGAGCCAAAAGCTTAGGGTTCTTCCATGATGGTCTTATCGCGGCAGCATATCTCCTCGGACAAAGGATGCATGATGAAGGCTCATCTTGATAGGGATCATCCTGAAATGGACGAAGAATATTTCATGTTCCGAAGTACGAGACCGCAGTAAATCCAAATAAGAGATTAAGATAGATTAAAAGCTGCATCGAATATTGAGGGAATCATTTTGATGGCGTCATAATCTCTATCTTGAACTAAACCGATTACCTACCTTTTAACATAGCTAAGTTATCTTAAGCATCCAACAAAAAACTCTAGAGATAATGTATTCATTGAAGAATAATAATTAGTGCCTTAACCGAACGTTAAAACTTACGATTTCACAGACAGGCGCATCTTCTGCGGATTTAGCCTTGACTTGAGCTTTAATTTCTTCTTGCTGATCAAGCCACTCACTCTTTGGGTGAGGCGTTCGCCCGAGGGGTGAAATTGGTGTAATGGTACCCTGATGCCAAAATGGTGTATTTTCTCCTATTCCTTTAAGAAAGGCGATTTTTTGCGGACTGATTTCTGTTGCTTTTCTAGGCCGCCTAGCTCCCCTCTTTTTCTTATACTCAGCGTTAGGAATGTCGACCCTTCCATAAAATTGGCCTAAAACACAAAAATTGTACTATCATGTACCGAATACTTCTCTATTTTACTCACACATGGAAGCCGAAGATATTTGAAGTAGAGGCTTGAGCTCCAAAAGAGCCCTTCCCTTAATTTGGCATGCCATTTTTCATGCGAGGCAAATCACGATCAACTGGGATAATTTCGACTATTGAAGCTCAACAACGATGAAAGGCAAGAAACTTGGTAAACAAAAATTTACTTTGATATTTACTAATAAACATCTCGGCAAAATGAAATATTTATGAAAATGATCTTAATAATAATTTCAACTAGAAAAGCAAAAAAATATTTTTGAATATTACAGGACATTTTTTGAAAATAATTTGCAACCAAACATCAAACATTTTCAGTACAACATTAATGAGCTAAATATTTCACTTGACGCTAAATAAGCCGATTTGATGAAACCTAGTTTGAGAAACATTCAGCAGTTTTCGGCTTTATTTACTCGAGCTTCCTCTATTTACGTCTCAGCTGGTTTGAGGCCGCGCAAAGCAGACTGAGGCCGACCCTGACCGTAACATACGCAACTTTGGCTCGCAAGCTACAGATACATCATCTATCTTAGCCGCTCTTTTTTCAACTTAACGCGCCTCAGTAATTTCCAGAATGTAGCTTTTCAAAACCTTATGGTGGTATTGTGGCGCCTTCGGAAAATTTACGGCATCTTTAGGCTTGTTTACTCACGAAGCTGCATGGATTCTTTGCTTGGCAACAATCCCGAAATTTCGACGCAATTCTAGCTCACCAGAGGAAATGCAGCCTGATGTTCTTGTCTGAAAAGTGAAATGGACTCCACTTATGACTTCAGATTTCAGCAATGGCAGCTGTACCTTTTTGATAATAAGGCTGAGAGAAATAAGAGTGCTCGTTTGGATTGCCTGAAATACACATCTTTTTTTCATTTATTACTTTGTACTCCTTTCTCTTTTGCAGCGAGCTTACTTTTCCCTGGTTGAGGCCGCTTTGTTCTGCGTCTTATTTACACTGATGAAGCGACTCTCACTTTTTGGGCAACTTTGTTTTTTCATTTAAGAAAAATAAAAGCTAATTTAAGGCTCCATGAGAACATGACTGCATTGATTGGAATGAAAAATCAAATATATACTCAAAACTTATTGTTTATGAAGCTTGAAATCGTAATTGAATTGAAAATAGTAACACATGATGCAGAAGCAGAGGCGAGAACGATCACTCAATTCTCATCTTCCGCATATTCGACTTGTTCAACTTCGTGCTGCAGACGACTCTGGTGTATATTCCACTTTAAATCTCGGTTAACCCCGGTATTTTGGGTTGATAGCCACCCCCGCCGCTCGAGAGGCCACGCCCATTCGTCCAGACTGGTTGTCATCGCACTAGTCTGCATCTAGACCAATTGCCATTTGGTCGAAATTCCACTACTCCTTTCTTGCAAACCTGCCACAATTCTCTGTTTTCGGAGGAGCCTCCCCATTGCCTGCCATATTGCGTACTCAATATTTTTGGTCTTCTTGACCAACTGTACAATCATCCAAAAGGTATGGCAACTTTCCGCCATGTTACTTTTTATATTCAATTTTGCTGACATTGCATCTTTTAGACTCATCTGTAATAGTTACCAAGTTCTGACTGACACCAAGAAAGGTTTGTACTCCTGCGAAGAATGGCAAGCTTGCATTTGAACGATCTCCCTGACGAGATTGACTTTGCGGTCAAGAATGGGCGAAGCAATAGCTGTGACGCCATCGCCGAGGTCGACGAGGACGATCTTGACCTCGAGCTGGGCGAAAACGGAGCTGCCGGCGATGATCCTCTAAAGGACGAGGAGCGAAAGGCCGCGGCCTTGCGGATCATCCGCCGTGCCAAGCGAGCTGGGGTCGGGCGTGATAGGGCATATTCCACCAGCGAGGGCAGCAACTTTCCTGCGGCTCCCTCAGCCACTGTTAAAGTGGCCAAAAACTCGAGGAAATCGCGCACCGGATTCGGCCGGGGCTTGCCCAAAAAGGGTACTGTCATTTAAGTAGTGGACCTTGGAGGATTCAATAATTATTTCTAATTCAGGTGGCGGCGGCGGAAAAGGCACGTGGGGCAAACTTGGTTGCGAGCTAGAGCTTCCCTGGATCGACCCTAACGATCCCAACTACGAGTCCGACTCTGAAAAGGCCGACTCGCCCAAAGCATTGAACGGCAAGTCCAACATCGACTTGAAGGCACTCGTGCCCGAAATGGCCGAGGAGGACGTGAGGAAGACTGTGGAGCCGCTGATTTTGGAGTACTTTGAAAACAGTGACAGCACCGAGGTCTTGTTCAGCCTTCAAGAGATGCTGCCCAATTTGGGCTCTCGTCGCTGGATGGTCGTCTCGATCACCATCGAGTTGGCCATGGATCATAAGCCTTCCCATCGTGAGCTGGCCTCGGTCCTCATCTCAGACCTGTACCAAAAGGTTATTTCTCAACGGGACATTGGCAAAGCATTCGACTACTTGCTGAAGAACATCGAGGATTTGGTCCTTGATACCCCCGATGCGCCTACGATCCTGGGCAACTTTATATCCCGCGCTATTGCGGATGATTGCATCCCACCTAAATTCCTTATGTCCTACAAGGGCAATGTTGGTACTGAGTTGGCCGGCAAGGCCCTATGCAGGGCCCATACCTTGCTCAACATGAAGCACGGCCTCGTGAGGCTGGACAACGTGTGGGGCGTGGGTGGTGGCCTCAGACCTGTCAAGTACCTGATTAAGCAGATTGTGCTCTTGCTTAAAGAGTTCCTCTGCTCAGGGGACGTCGAGGAGGCATCCAGGTGCCTACGAGACCTCGAGGTGCCCCATTTCCACCACGAGTTGGTGTATGAGGTAAATTGCATTGTGTGATTAATCCAAGTCGCGATCAAGTGCATTTTTCCTTGGTAGGCTGTGGTCATGGTAATCGAATCCATGCATGAAAAGACCGAGGAAGCGATGTGCAAGCTTTTGCAAGCCCTTTTCAGGAGCTTCATCATCTCGATTGATCAAATGAAAAATGTAAGTTGGCATCGCCCTGGTTTCTTTCCCATGCTTTTAAGCCTTTTTCTTTCAGGGTTTTGAGCGCGTCTATGACGTAATGCCCGAGATTGTAATTGATGTTCCAGCCGCTTACACTATCTTGGAGAGGTTTGTCATCCGCTGCAAATCAGCTGGCATGCTCACGGATGAGCTTGTCCGTAAGATGCCATCTCGAGGCCGAAAACGCTTTGTTTCTGAGGGAGATGGTGGCTTAGTCAAGGAAGGTTACTGGTAAAAAGAAGATGGCAATCTTCTTTTCGCCAAAAATCTGCCGGCTTAAGAAATCTCTGCTGAAGAAAACCAACAAAAAAATTTCCTCCTCTTCTGAATGTAAAATCATAAAAATAGCGTTGTCGACGGGTAAACAGCAATTAATTTTCCACCATTTTCTTGTGTGTGTTAAGGAATCATTTTTTTTTTTTCGAAAGAGCAATGCAACTATTAAAAAATCTGGAACAAGAAGAAGTAACGGTAGTGAAAACTAACCTGGTTGAATCATGGATGGTGAGCAGAACAGAAAACCTTTGAACCAAAACGATTTTAAAAACTGAAAGAAGATAAATGAAACCGATGAAACTTTCTTGGCTTATTCCCGCCCTTTTTCTTCCCTGAAAATGATGATGTATAACCTTGAAAGAAAACTATTTAAAAAAGTCTATAAAAATCTTGATGAATGATGAATACTACACACCTATTTTTGAACGATACTTGTGATGATAAATATGGCTTGTAACCAATGAAAACTGTATGAATATTATGATTGAGTGGAATATAACTGAAGAACTGGTACCAAAAAAGTCCCTTTTGTTAATCCTCTCTTGAGATTTTGCAGATACTGAACGTTTTAAAATATCCTTCGTAACTTATGTACAATGTGAACCGAACCTCGTGCATGATGATAATTGTCATAATATTCCGACGGAACTTAAAAATGAGCAATCACGCAACTTCGTTGTTGTGTTGTTTGTTCAGGTGTCAGCTCAGATCGTCATCAAGCAGCTCACCAACGAATTACCTGGCGGCCTCTACGCGCGCCCGCTCACCTTAGTAGTGACCGGCGCGTCTGGTGCGTTAGCTCGAAACGAGTGCTAACCGTGGAGCTGGGAAGTCAGCAAGTTAGCGAGTTGGCCGAAACGAGACAGGTGCTCCCAGAGCGCGAGTAGTTGATCAAGTTCAACTTGAGCAACGACGACGAAGTTGGCCATAAAAAGCCCAGTGAAGCCGACGCCCCTGTGGCGCTATACACCCAAAAATACAGTGATTTCTCAGTGCCTTTTCGCTCCAAGACCATCCAGTTTTGCTTTTGAGGTAAGATTTGCTCGAGTTCAGCCTCCTTATGGCCAACTCACGTCGTCTTCTCGCCTCGGCACCAGGCCTAGCCTTCAATGTCAACTAGGTGGTTGCTCGAATAACTGCTTCTCTTTTTGATGTTTTTGCTCAGCACAACAAGGATTTGGCGTTTTTAAAGTCACATGACTCATTTGGAGCAGACCGCATGAGCATTAAGCAATAATCATGAGTCACTTTTTCGCAACTACAAGGTAAGCGAAGTCTCTTGCGCCGGATATGTCAAACGTTAAGCTAATTATCTACGACCTATCATCACCATAGTTTTACTATGCGGAGTGTGTGCTAAAGAGGATCAAAAACAACATTCAGGACACTCAATCGCGTCAAAGTGCAGGAAGTCCTTCAAGTTTCCCTACTTCAGTACTAACAGTGGCATTTTTATTTCCCTTCCAGAATGTGCTACTGAGTGACATTTGAGAAGACTCCATTAACATGCCAGTGCTTGGACCGCCAATGGGCCAATTTGGCCCTCCGCCCTCTAACGGGGGCCACTACCCCTATGGGATGGGATACCCGCCACCCCAGGGGCAGCATGGCTACCCGCATCAACCCATGATGCCACCGCCCAACGGGATGGGCTACGTGCCCCAACAAATGTCGGATGACGTGGAAATAGCCCAGAAACGCAAAGACTACGAGACTCTGTGCCACATTATTAACCAGTGGAATGCCAACCGGCTGGATTTGTTCGCCCTCAGCCTCCCTAATGAGGTAGGAATCAATGTCGATTTATTTACAGTTGCTGGCAAAAAAGTGCATCATTAGGGGCGGATCATTTTTTGGTTGTTACCCAGGCTCGACAAGTAGCATCCTGAATTGTGACATGTGTGGGTTTCCCAGAATGAAAATATGCGCCTGCTTCCATCTATCGCTTATGAAAACTTTCCATCGAGTTTAGCTAATGTAGTCATATTTGGGAACTGTGTCTCTCTCCAACTGAAGAACTAATGAGGCGTGAGCAAGTTTTTTGAAATAACAGCATACGTATTTGGTTTTGACGGATAAGAGAATGGTTTTTGCTCCTTCTCTCCCCAAATCCACTTGCCTAGACTTCATTTGGTAATGAGAAACATGTAGGTGACAGGTTGATCGTCCAGTGTGTGCTATATCAGGTCTATATGAAAACTTGTTGGATATTGCATTGGTTCGATTGACGGAAATTATTCCACCATGAATTGATGTTAATGTGGTTTGAACTGTGCAAACGAAATCTTGACAAATTGTGACAAGTTTAGTCATTTTGGAGGAGTTAGTGTGGCTGCAACTGACACAATTGGAGTGTAAAGTTATGGTCTGTTGAGGTGAAATTTCGATTTCGTGCCAAAATTCAACGCCCTGTTTCGAACTTATTCATTCTATCCATTACACAATCAATTTGAACCCCCTCTTATTGTTAGCTTAGTCGCGTTTAGGGAAAGTTAATTAAAATATCTCAAAGGGCCTTCGCTTTTTTGTTACCTTGTTGACATTGTCCTTCAGCTACATCTTGCAATTGCCATTAAAGCATGAACATGGCTCTTTTAAAAGCGTAATTATCCAATTCAATGTTTCTTGAGTTGTTTCCTACACTGATGCTTTTATTTTATCGACACATTAAGATTACCCTTGAATCTTTGTGTGCACTCCCCTTCCTTCATCAAAGTCGGTCCGGATGTGATTAATTGAAATTCGAGGACTCCTCGATTCACTTTCAAAAGGCCTTGCCTTGTTAGTGTGTGCATAGTTGCAGCAGTAATGCCCTTAAATCTGAAGTATTGGTCATTTGTCACTCGCTCCCCCGCAAAATTCGCACGTGGTGCTCGTAAATTCCAAGCAACCTCATTTGTCCCACTGTCCTTTGTGAAATGAAAATCCGAGGAAGGCTTGTTGACTTTTTGCCTAGCTGCTGCCGCTGAGGATCCAATTTCCGCGTAAATTACCTTTCTGCATGTAGTTTGTGGAAAAACAAGACATATATGCGTGAGTGTTAACTACAAAACGCTTGTTGTACATCTTTAACCACGTTAAAGCGTTGCTAAGAGCTGACATATTAATTTTCTTGCAAAAACATATTCCTCCTAATGGATACATATTATTTGCATTTCAGTCATTCAAACTTATCTTCTGCACTTTTTCATACAAGATTTGCTTTTCATGCTGTTAGAAGCCAGCTCTCTTCTTTCAGTCGTAACTGATAGCAAATGCATCTCAGCTAAATGAAACCTTTTAAAAATGGAATTTTTTGAAGCTTCTTGGCGCTCCATTTTGTGATGATCCATTAGACAGACCATAGCACACATGTCGACTACTAACTCAACACAAAGCACGTGTACACGTACCGTAATTCTGCTAGCATTCTGTTTCATCAATCTAACCGAATCGTGCATATCTTTTAATTACCCGCATGAAAACAAACCCCCCCTTCAATGGGAAAGAATGCAAAAAAAGTTTGGACACTAATTTCCTGTAATGAATGTCGGCCAAAGCAGTGAAAGTAGCCAAAAGCACTCTGAATTCTGTATGAGGTAAAACTTCTTCATAATCTGGGCACTTGGTTTATTTTTCTTTGCTTACTGCAGAGCCACACACCCTGGAGATTCTTATCATAGTTTAGGGATTAATAAAAGATGCCGTAGTTCTTATCTTTTGCTTTGTTTTTTTGGCGAGGTAGAACAGAATGTTACGTTTTTCCTCTTCCGTGCAATCTTTTTTTGAGACTTGGCATTTTGTTTCACTTTTTTGCAGTCGACTGTGAAGCTAAGCAGAAATGGGAATCTTTTACTGTCCACTTATTAGCCGATAAATCTCTGCAAATAAATTGGCTTGCTTTCGTCATTTGTCTCTGTAGCTATTTATTGTCGACTTAAAATGTACTTTATTCCCCGGAGCCACGAAAAAAGATAATGCAACAATTTGCATACAATTTCATAGAAAAATATTTACCTCCATTGGGAGAAAAGTTTTAGCCAACTTAGTAAGTGACTGTGTGGTTTTTTCTCTATTACCTACGTTGAACAAGTATGGGGTTTTTTCCCTACACCCTTTTTCTGTGTATGAGGTGTCAGCGGCAGAATGCCAAACATTTTCCTGAGAGGAAAAAAGTGCAAATAGCCGATTATTTCTTTAGCTAGTTGTAGATAAGTTTATTGCGCATGAAAGCGGCCGATGTGCTTAATGTTTCGTTCAGCTTATTGTGATTAAGCAGATCAATTTACAGCCGCAGCAGCCTGCAGCAGAGCAGCGTAGACTAAACAATTTTCAACGAACTTTGAAAGGGTATGAACTTTGGACTTGGTTCGTTAAGCTTGGAAATTTGATGTAGGCTGGCCCTCTTGCGAACCAATAATTCATTTATTTGCTCTTTGCCATGTCTCTGCCTTATCATTTCTCAAAAATATATTGATTGGAAGAAACCCTACAAGTTCGATAAGGGAAACTCGCAAAGGACTGCACTACTCTCACCTTAAAAGGCGCCATTTTGTACCGTGCACGTTTTTAGGGCATGCAAATTATGAGCTTCCTACAATTTCTGGAATTTCTCAACGATTTTTGAATACAACCCTACTACTACGTAGTGCGTCGTCAATTCGATCCTGCGCCAACCTGCTACCAGATAGAGATGATTTTTTGTGAAATGCCAGCGGAAATTGTAGGCTTTCCGCATGACTCGATGCTTCAGAAACATCACGTTTAAAAAACAATAATTTTCTCTTGAAATTTGGAGTAGCCACACCAGCATCATTGCGGTAGTACTCATGGAAGCTAATAATTTGGTAGACTCTGGCTTTGCCCCGTGATTGGTGTTGCGCAGCTTGCCACATCTGCTAATTAATTGTTTCTTGAAATTCGTGAAACTTTACAGCCACTTTATGATGGTACTAAAGCGGGTGAAGGAGGTTATATGGTAACTAAGCGATAATAATAGTTGGTAAGGAAGTGGGCACGTCTTTATTTTAAAGAGAATTAATTTTGTTAGATCATGATCTTCAGCTTGAAGTCAACCAAGAAGAACGACGACAGTCAGTAGACAGTAAAGATTCATATTTTTGCGGTGTATTGACTTCATAATATGCCTTGGCAATCAAAATTTAACGTGTGCATAGCTGTAGTTTATGACATGCCATGAAAGTGTTTTTTCGGAGCTTCATTTGTCATGACACCTTCTTTGTCAGTTAGCCGAAATACTTAGTCATTACACACGCTTCGTCCAATCCATCCCGTTTATGCTATCGGTGATATTAGGGTGCTGATATCGAGGGGTGGTGGTGGTGGTGACTTGCTCCACAATAAATCTTTCAGCTCGATCGACGCGTTTTGACACATCCGAGTGAGAGAAAAATGCATTCTAATAAATGCATCCTCCTGCAGATATGTAGATAATTTCTTGCACTATGAAGGTATCATTAGTTTGAGTACAGCAGCCGAAGATGGCGTCACTTTGTTCCCACGTCTCATCGTGTTGTTCAGAATTTTTGTTGGGTACCAAAAATAAGGTTACAGGGTGGGTCTTATGCTACTGCTGCAGCGTTTGACCCCAACTTTGCGTCACCACATTGTTTGGCAGTCGAGCTATGTAGTACATAGTAAAAGCATCGTCATCGTCGAGAAGGGGCCATAAATTATTTCACAAATGCAGTCATTATGTACAAAACGAGTCATTTTTTAGAAATGTCTCTTTTGAGAGAAGAAAACGATTTAGACAATTTCTTTTGTTACCGTCAATCCGCAGCTCTGTCCTCGTATTTCTTTTGGCCTATTGACCTCTTTTCACTTATCATCAAACTATTATTGAGATGCGTGCTGAGCAATGGATTCGAGCTCTTTGGAAATCGGTTGATGCTTAACTAATTTTGGGTTACCTACTAAAAACTCGTTTTCAGCACCACCCTGTCCAAAAATTCTACCTGGATTTGGGGCTCGCTGATCGCGTGAAATAGCCACAGACTCACTAAACATGGACGCTCAAAAAATGACTTTTCCCACACCTTATTAATTCTCAGATGATCAGAGGATTGGCTCAAGCCTTTTTTATCAGGATGCAACATTTTTGCGTGTGAAACTACTCTATCTTTGTGGCTTTAGTTTCGCGAAAGCTGGCTTGGGAATGCATCAAAAATTGAGGAAATTCCTTTCTTTCACTTGCCAGCTTCTAGCCCATTCACCAAAGTCAATTACTGTTTTTGCAACTATTGCAAGAATTCTTAAACGATGTGAAAACTACTGCTGGCATGTCCAAATAGGTTAAAGGCAAACTTGTTTCACTTCCTTTGTGTAAACATTAAAATTTCTCAGCTCAGCCCTTAAGTACTTCATTGTAGTTGTCACCGGTGCTAGCAAATCTAGGCCTGAATTTTCAAGCCTGTTCAATGTCCAAAAGTAACTGTCGTTGCGCTCGCAGCCATACTGATTTGATGTGTCAGTGAAAGTTTTTTGACTATAGTATTTTCCGTTTGAACAGCTACCCTAATTTTCTTCCTATTCCAGCATTTGGAGTTCCATGGCGTGATGCGATTTTACTACCAATCCGCTGACATGGGATCGGGGCAAAAAGTGGCGACAAAGTGCATCCGCGTGGCATCCACAGCCACCACTCGCGAAATCATCGAGACGCTGATCGAAAAGTTCCGTCCGGATATGAAAATGCTCGAGGTGCCTGAATATGCTCTTTACGAGATTCACGAGTCCGGTGAGCGAAAACTGGGCTCTGAGGAAAAGCCGCTGTTAGTCCAACTAAATTGGCATAAAGATGATCGAGAAGGCCGATTCCTTTTGCGGCGAATTGACGAGCCTACCACCAGTCAAATGACCAATCCCTCCAAGAACATTGCTGAGGATCCAAGCTTCAAGCGGAAGCTGTCCAAGAGGGAAAAGAAGGAGCTGAAAAAGGCTGAAAAGGCGGCTAAAGCTTATGAAGGGAAGAGTAAGCCGAACGGCGAAAGAGACAACAACGGGAAAGAGGAAGGCGTGGCCGAAAAGCTTTACACAGGTATAACGCTAAAACTACCACTCCGGAGTAAAATGCTTTCAGGGAGGTGTTGCTTGGCAAGAACTCGGCACATTTGTACTTTCTTTAGTTTTGGGGCTGCTGTGCAAAGTCTAGCGCTGGCCAGCTTGT
Source organism: Paracyclopina nana (assembly GCA_019096065.1). Classification (NCBI taxonomy): domain Eukaryota; kingdom Metazoa; phylum Arthropoda; class Copepoda; order Cyclopoida; family Cyclopettidae; genus Paracyclopina; species Paracyclopina nana. The sequence goes on along the minus strand of JAGUCH010000001.1, from coordinate 8,958,414 downwards.
ACAGAGGCCATGAGAAGTAGCTTGAGTGGTGATGTTTTCGTGGAAGAACTCTTGCTCTGACCTCAGCCGTTCGCATAGGGTGCATGGCCATTCTGTGAGGCTGAGATCAAAGTTCTCTCGCCATCCTCTGTATTTGTCAAATGCCGTCTCGTTAGCCATCAGGTAGTTGAGCGTGAGTCCCAGCACTTCTGGGCTATGATTCAGTGCATCGATGTAGCTCACCTCGGGCGGCAAAAAGTCAGAGTAGTTGACACCCCCAAACACGACTGGAATCATGTTGGTGGCTGTCGACAAAAACCTCCACAGATCTGGAGACAAAAAGTCCTGGCAAATGTGCGACTCGAAGATAAGGAAAAACTGGAACAACAATGGAAAAGTTGAAAATTGAGCCTACGCATGGCTAAAAGGCTCACTTTGTAGTGCTTATCCAGATATCTGAGACAGTCTTCTGTGACCTCTCCGGGGCAAGGAGCGCCGCAGCGGCCGTAGATGTGGACTGTAGCGTGCTCCTGGAGGGCCTTCAAATATTCCTCTCTGTTGCCGTCGGTTTGACACTCGTCAATTATGGCTGCTGCCAACCGAGGTGAACTGTCAGCTTTTACAAGCTTCAACGTGTTGAGCGTAGGGCAACATAAATGTGTCACTCCTCACGAATTTCCCATGCAAGAATTTATATCGAAGTCTAGGTGATTGCTAATTTTAGCGCAGCCAGTTTTTATAAAGCCGCTTGCTAATGATATTTAGCATTTCGTGAGTTGGACTCATTTATGTTGCCTAACCCGCGAGAAGGCCGAGTTGATTTCCTGAATTTTGCCTTGACGAGCGGCTCGTTCGCTCCAGATATGTAGGATATGAGCAACTTGACGTCCAGATGCCTGTTCTCTGCGTGCTCGATCCAGGCTTGGTGGTAATCTGGATCCGGCAGAAGAAGGGTCCAAATCTTGTCCGTTGCCTTGCCACCATAGGGAAAATGTCGTTTGGCTGCTATCACAATTGCTTCTGACTCTTCAATGTGTCGCTTTTTGTCATAGTGAAAGATGCATTCGCTTAACATCGGGCAGGAGTTGTCTTTTAAGTAGACCAGCCTTTTCTTGAGCACCAGGCTAAAATGGCCCTTCGAGTCATCATCCGTCCAAATTAGAATGTGGCTTTTGCCTTTTGCTTGTGGCTCGCCAGACATCATCAATTGCGTAGTGGCCACTAGATCCGAATTACCGTTATTAGTAACTATGCTGGGGTTTTCAGGTCGAGTTTTGTGATTGGCTTTATTGGAGCGTTTTTCCATCACCAATACCTGCAACAGTGGTGATGCGGCGAATATTTTGAGCCCATCTCTTGGGAGTAAGGTTTACCTGAATGTTACAGATTATGGCCGCTGTGAGAAGCACGAAGGCTATAGTAGTGCTAATTTGGAATCCAGTGCGAGAGGCGAAACGCTCAGATTGATGGCCAACTGAATGACACATGGTTTCTTGATGCCATTACATATTTGCTAAGCCTAATTTATCTCCACATCTTCTAATGAATTTGGGTATTAAGATTCTCTCAGAGACATTTGTTTGTGTTAGTTTCTTATGGACGGGCTCGTATCATCCTGGAGCAACAAAGGATGCTCGACTGATTCGTAGCGCGCTTAAAGAGGTAAAGAAAAAGTGTGGTACTATTTGTTGCCCAAAAGCAGGATATATGGCATTAGTGCGCGCAATTGCAGAGAGAAGCGATACAGTACTGCTACAACAGGAGTGTTTCCATTCCTTTTTTGAGGAGAATTGCTGTGAAACCTTTGATGCAAATTCGAAACATGCTTGCAGAAAAATTGTCCTCTTGGTGCCAGGCTTTGGTAGCCAGTAAGTAGAATTGGCTGATCATTTGCTTGACATACTTTATGCTTATTCTTCCTCGCTTATACTAATAGAAATGCTTAAAAACGCCACTAAGCTTGTAAATATGCTTACTAATTCTATGCTTTTATGAACATTTTATAGAGTTAGCATTATAGCCCTCTTCAGTCTGCAACGTTCTGCAGGATTGAGTGTAACAATTCTGCTGCAGTGTGTCGTGCTTACACACAACGAGTAAGGCCACTAAAAACCTTTAGCTAGCTTCGATTAGTGGAAGCAACCTTGAGACTGCCTCCTGTTTTGAAATCTTTTATAGTAAGCTTGCGTTATTTTAAACCCTGCTTAACTGCTGTTCTTGCACACATTTAGAGCTACCTGACACCAGCTTCACACGGTCCATCTCAAATCCTGAAGCAGTGATGAGGAGACGACGTCAGCAAAAATTGGAGAAAAAATTGCAACAATTCCGCTCACGCGACGGAGGCCCCGACACGGGTGGAACTCTGAAAATCTATGGAGAGTCTCTGTGCAAAGATGTTCCTTACAAGACCTTGCTTTTGTCAGTCAACGACCCGGCTGCTTACGTAGTTGAAGAGATGCTCGAGAAGTATGGCTTCGATCGCAAGGAAGCCCCTGCATTTTGCCTCATTGAAGTCATCTCCGGACCTTCAGAGACGAATGGACATGATAAGGACATGGGAGGCCGTGAATATTATCTAGAGGACGACGAGTGTCCATTGGCCATTTTAATGAACCATCCCCCATCCCGAGGTAAGTGAAAGCAATTGTAAATTCTTGGCTGCACTTTTTGCCCATTCTCAGGAATCCTACCCATCTTCATGCATCTTGCTGAAAAAAGTAGCCTTAATTAAAATGTCAAAAGCGGCCTTCAAGACCCGTTTTTGCTCGTATTGTTTTGCTTATATCCTCTCTAATTTCATTTAGGCACCATAACATTCCACGTGCGCAGGAAACCTGCTGATTTTTATCCACGAAAACGTAAGAAGAAGCCAGTGATGGGACAATTCAACTCCGAATCAGCTCTGTTGACTGACCTTCCCATTCTGATCGAGTTGAATATCGATGGATCTGACATTCATTCGCGATTGCCCCAGAGATTCCGACTGAGTCGAAATGTGACTGAAGTTGGATGCGACCCCAACCTTGGAGCCCATTCTGGAGGACATGCCCTTGTCCTCCCTCCTTCTCCTTATGTCCATCCAAGGTAAGCTTCTTTTGGAATCTTTTGGTCCTCTATCGAACTTTTTATTTTCATTCATTTTTTCAGGCATTGCGTTGTGGCCCACACAGAGCCCGGAATAGTGACTGTGACGCCCAGCCATCCAGAGGCAGAAACCTATGTGAACGGGCAACGAATCTTTGAGACGACAATCCTGTCTCATGGTTGCACTGTTCGCTTTGGCCGCAATCAAGTCTTCCGATTCCTTGATCCCACCATGGAGCTCCGAAGCACAGCGTCGAGCGTAACGTTGCCTGCGGCCTCGAATGGCAGCGAAACTTTCGGAAATTATGCCCACTATCCCCCGCGTAATCCGCAACAGCCCCAGGGGCGAGACAATATCCTGCCAGCTGTCCTAGAGTTCAGGGAAGAAACTGAAGACGGTTTTTTCAATGCCATCACCGTCGGACTCGACGTCAATGCTGTCCAGTTCAAGCTAGCTCCTACCTATACGATCTACATGGCCACCAGATTCCGGGCCTCAACTCACTACAGGCCCGAACTCATTCCAGAAGAAAGGGCTGTCCGGCTCACTGACATGCTGAATGTGGTCGCCGACTGCATCTTTGGAACCATAGAGTCAGGCCAACAAGATCCATCCATGTTGGCTTTTTGGATGGCAAATAGCTCTGAATTGCTCCACTTCCTCAAGTCTGACAGGCACATCACTGCCTTCAGCCTCCAAGCCCAAGACATTCTGGCGGAGGCAGTGCATAATGCTTTTAAATTCCTGGTCGCTTGCCTTCAAGATGAGCTGGAGATGAGCATGCCCGGACTGCTGACCGAGTCTGAGGACGACGAATTGGCAACCTTGGGAATAATGAAGGTCTTAACCTCGGCTATGGGGTTACTCCGCAAGTGCAGAGTGAACGCGGCCTTGACCATACAATTGTTCTCGCAGTTGTTCCACTTCATCAACAGATGGACGTTTAATAGGATTGTCACCGCCGAGGATAGGAATTATTGCACCCATAGGTAATTTTTTCATTAGTAGGCAACAAGCAAGGTTCTCATTACAATGTGTACTCCGTTTCCAGGTGGGGCCTAAAGATCAAGAAACGAATGGGTAAGGTGGAGCAATGGGCGGAAAAGCAAGGCCTTGAACTTGCTGCAGATTGTCATCTTGCTCGCGTCGTGCAGGCTGCTCACCTCTTGATGGCTAGGAAGAACACGGCCGAGGACATAGCATCTGTGTCCTCCATTTGCTTCAAGTTAAATAGCCTCCAACTGAGGACCCTACTCAACCGATACGAGCCATCTCCTGACGAAAATCCAATCAGCAGAGAAATGATTGAGACAATTGTCCGCGTGGCTGAGAACACGGTGGACGAGGTGACCAACTCAGAAGGCCGCGAGGTCATGCTGGAGGAGGATTTCGTCCTCATGCTTCCATTTTTGCTTCCCGAGGATGGTTACAGCTGCGAAGTGGTTAGAGGCGTTCCCGGTGGCCTCTCTGAATTTATTGCACCCCTTCAAAGGGCTGGCCTCTGCATAATGACTCCTCAGCCCACCTCTCTTGGCTTCTGGACGATCTACATGGACATTTTGTCCGGACCTCCCATGGGAAGTGGAAGTCAGAGAAGTCCTTCGGAGATATCCTTCGACCAGCATCCGGCGCAAATCCAGCATTTGCAACAGATGCAGCATCAGAGGCATTTAAATGGCGGCCAAGAGCCGGAAATCATGAACATCAAGCTGATAAAAGCCAATGGAGGCATGGGACTGAGCATTGTGGCAGCGAAAGGCGTTGGAAAGGACAAATTGGGCATCTACATCAAGGCAGTGGTTGAAAATGGAGCAGCCTTTCATGATGGCAGGTTGCAGCCAGGAGACCAGTTGCTCAAAGTAGATGGGACCAGCTTGGTAGGAATCACCCAGGAGCGAGCTGCTGAAATCATGATGCACACTGGACAAATTGTGGAGCTTGAGGTGGCCAAACAAGGAGCGATATTCCACGGGCTCGCCACTTTGTTGTCTCAGCCAAGTCCGGTGTTGAGCCCGAGGGGGCAGCAGGTGAGGCCAGGCTCAACTCTGCCCGGAGCCCAGCCTCCACCTCCACCTCCAGGAAACTGGGATCAGCATTTGTATCAGAACCATCGACCACCCATGATAAGCCCCATGCCCAGGCCTCCTAACATGCGATCAGCATCGATACAAAACCTGAACCACCACCCGGAGCCCAACATGCTTGGGCAAAGACAAGCATCTCATCCTGCCCTTATGAATGGGGGTACCATCCCCAGGATGCCCATGATGAACAATGGACCCGACCCTGAGCAAGGCTACTATCAGAATATTAGCACCACAAATTTGCAACAGCCTATGCCATTAAGGTACAGCACCAAAAATATCTTTAAAAAAATTCAGCTTTCTAATTTTTTTTGTTACAATATTTAGGTATAACCAGCAGCCTACTCCGACAATGATGCAACAGCAAAATCAGCGTTTTGGCTCGCAAACATCATTGCAGCAGCAAAGGTTTGATTCTTCGGTGCATCACGCGAGTCCCCGGATCGTTGGAACTCCGCAAAGCTCAGCGGGCAACAATGGTGCGAGATTGATCCCGATGTCACCAATCGGGCCGGAAAAACCACAAAGACAGCACCAGTATGAGGATAAAGCACGATCACTTAGTCAAGGAAATCAGCCTCGAGGGGTTCGATTCCAGGATCCCAAAGAGTCCTCTGAGAGCCACAAGGTACGGCGCACTTAATTTTGCACTCTGGGGCAAAAGGGCTTTCTTCAAGCCTCACTTTTCTTCTTCTGCACATCTTTAGGTGAATGATGCGAGTTCGCACTTGGAGCAATTGAGGCTATCCTCTGTTGAACGGGAGTTTCGTAAACGCATTGCAGAATACAAACGTAGCGAAGGCGGAGAATCTGGCTCGGTAAGCATGACTGATTTCTCAAAAGCACTAATACTGTCTCTTTTCTGTCGCAAACAGCCATTAGCAAGCTCAAAAACTGATGCATCTGTTTTTCAGGATGGAGATGGAGAAGTCGTTCGCAGCCTTGTTAATGGCAAGCTCGACAACCTGCGAAGGCTGGAGGCCAAGAAAAACGAACTGGAAATGGCGGAGGAGAAAATTCTCATGGGTGCAGCTACAAGGAAACGAATATCTCCGAATTCGTCTGAAACCCCTCCTCCACCACTTCCCCCAGTTCCACCCCCGGATGCCACGCCCTCGGGGGCTCAGAGGCTTGACGCCCTCATTGGTGCTGCGCCTCCTCCCAAAACGAACGGAATCCATGGCTCCAAAAAAGTGAGCTTTGCAGCCTCTGAGCCTGACCTCAACTCCTCTGTTGAGGACGTTCTTTCAAGCCCCGACAATGATGAGAAAATATCTAGATTAGAACGTTACGAAAAAGACCCTAATGTAAGCGTTTTAGCCTATGAAAGCTATGTTCCATTCACTTTTATGACTTTATTTTTAGGCCTTCATTAGCGAAGCTGAAAACTTGCTTAATTCGTCAACTTTGGAAAAGTTTGACTTGAATAAAAGCACTGGATATACACCGAGTGTTATTGGAGCTCAAGAGGTTTACAGGTACGGTTAACCCATGATGGACGTAATTTACCAGCAATTATCCTAATCTTGGCATTCTTTTCAGAGATCCTCGCATGAAAAGGATGCAGCAAAAAGCCGAGGAGGAAAAAGTGTCATCGAAGCGTGATGGCGCCAAATTATCATTCAAGGAAAAAATGGAGCTATTTGCTGCTCAAAACGGCGACAACCTTCGGGAAAAAGCAAAGATCTCTAAAGCTCAGAGAGAAATTGACGGTGAAAACGCGATGAGGGACTACGAAGAAAATGCGACTTCATCGGAATGAAGGCATGCAAACTTAATACTTTGAAATGTGATCATTTTATATGCTGCGTCTCTTTGCCTTTTCTTGATATGACTACTCTTTGTCTTTATTCATTAAATATTGTACGGTATGTGCAAAAAATGGCTTAACGCTACTTTATCAAGTAAAATGACTTCACCTTTCTGTCTCAAAATGAAAATGTCACAAAATAAATAGTAATGTCTTCAGGAATAAATAGGAATTATTTTTCTGATTTCACTCAGATTTGCTCTCTACCAAATTGACCACTTAAAAAAGAGATCTTCCATCCATGTCATGAAACAGATCTTCGCAAAGCACAACAAGCACTCTAGATGCGCTATTTCTGTCCAGATCTAATGATCAACTACACCCAATGAGCCTTAATTTAAATTGAGAATAATGACTAGAAGCCCAAAAAAGACGTCCGAAATTGTACAGAGATATATATACGATTTACAAGATGGTATTATATCACGCAAACCTTGCTTACTAAGCAATTTTTGGGCAATTTTAGAATACCATTTTTCTGCCAGAATTGCAATGAAGTTCTTTCGTGTGACAGTTACAAAACTTGGTGAACAAATAAGAAATTATGAAAGACATTTACAGCACTTACATAGTCCAAAAACAATTGCATTAGACTACCTTAATGTGATAGAGTTTTATGTAAGGCGCATTATGGCCAAAGGCAAATCAAATTTTTTTTGATGTTATGTAAATCACATGCTAACCTAGCAAAGAGGCAATTTTTAAGGAATTCCTTCTTTTCAACCAAGAGGCCAATCCCGTATAAAAGATTTTTGTAAATGTAGATATGCAGTGGATTGTTATGTAGCCTAGTGGGCTAGTCAGTAGCTGTACGTGTACCTTCAAAGTAAGAGGTTATGTGCAACTCATAAAATAATGAAGCTAACAGTCTTAGTATGTATCATTCATACAGTGGCATAATAAGCATACTTTTGATCATGCTGATTCTTTTAGGTAATAGTTATCCTTATCTGCGCTGAGATAAGTGCTGTTGCTGGTTTCCCCTATTCATACCTTGAAAGGCAAGCCTTGAAAAGCGCATGTGCTTTTATAATCAGTGTAAAATATTGCTTTTTGTATTTTTTATTATTAACGAAAAAGGGCAAAAAGGGCCGCAGATCCCATTTTTGGTGGATTTGAGAGGTACAGTAGATATGGTGGAGGCAGGGGTCATCGTGGATACGGAAGACGCGGTCATACGCGAGGACGAGGTCGAAACATTGGGGGCTTGATAACAAAAGGAGTGATTATTGGAGGAGCTGCATTTGCTGGAGGATTCATCGGTGCGAGTCTGGCCAACAACGGGAAATAATCACCCTGATTATTTTTGAATATGTCGAATAAGCTAGTACATAAATACAAAACCAGATATGCTCGGTTTGAATGTCATCCTCATTCATATTACAAACTCAACCAGAAAATCTGAGGCCTCGAAATGAATATCCCTCGTTAACTTTAACGTTTTATTAGCGGAGAGTTTATGTCATAATGTAACAATTTCTGCCAAGCCATCTAAGTAAAATCAATGACAGGCATAAATCATCCTGTATTAAGAGAACTGTTATTACCTACGTAAGATCGAATGGGCAAACTCAACTAAAACGCTCTACTCACATAAAGCGCAAGTAGCCATGGTCACGCAGAGCAAACGAAATGAGGACATACCCTCATTTCATAACCTGCTCGCGATATGGCAGCATTGACATACTATTTTAAGCTTTTTAAGATCTTCTTGTCGGTGCAGTTGCCGATAGGGCTAGTGGCAAACTTTCTGTGCATCCTCTACATTCTGCTGTTGTTGCGATTGAATTCCACTATAAGAAAAATCCTGCTGATTGACACAGTCATCAACACCCTCTGCCTCGTGAGCATCTCGATTGGGCACATTTTGGTAGTAGCTATGAATATTCGAAATGCACTCACTTGCACGGTATTCATGCTACCTTTGGTGAATGCTTTCACTTGCTCATCGTTCATGACTTGCTGCTTGTCTTACGTAAGATACAACATGGCATTTAAAGCTTCGCATGGAGAAGTGTTCGACAACCCAAATCGCAGAAGAAGCCTCTGGATTTCGGTGGCCATCATAACCATTTACCAATCTGGTGTTGCATTGGCCTCTGCTTTCCTCAAGGTTGGATTCGCTCCCGAAGTTAATCTGTGCTATGGGGGGAGCCAGAGCACTCTGGGCTTGATGAACTTCACTCTGCTCAACGTGTTCCTTGTGGTCGGCTCATTCTATGACCTCTCTTTGGCCAAGTTCTTACGCAACCGATCCCGTATACAGCCAGTGCAATTGGCAGTCTGGTCCACCATTCCCCAAAGAAGCTCCTCGTCAGATGATGTCCTAAGTGACTCGGTGCCAATCAAATCTACCATACTCAGCACCTTGGCTCTGGTTTTTGTCAATGTGGCGGTGGTGGTGATCGCGTACCTTGATCCCACGGACGAATATGGACTCAATCAAGGAGTTGCTGCTCTTGCTCTGGTTCGCACTAGCTTTCACATGATTCTTACCTTGCGCTTCACAGTAAAGTCACAAGATAAGAAGAAATCAATTGTAACTTTAACTCCTCCCCCAAACCTGCAATTTCACGAATAGATTGATAGCCAAAGGTAGCCATAATCTTTGATTTTACTCCTCTGCCATATTAAAAAAGCACACCAAAATAAATATATATTTACGCATATATACACTATTTTATATGGTGGAAAGTAAATTGAATTATGCATGCGAAAATTACTTTCCATCTCTTAAATCCTAAAAACATTTTTGGTGCCCTAGAGGTGAAGCTATGCTTATGACGGAAAATAATATTTAATAGTATCGTGGCAACATAGTACTTTAATGTGGTGTTCTTCGTCATCTGTGTCATCGCAAGGAACTTATGACTTCAAGACTCCGTTTTTTTCGTACTTGGGAATTTAACTTGACTTTAAAACTAATAGGAAATGAAAAATCAACAAGTAAGAATCAGCACTAACTCCTTGTGATTAGTTCAGGCTCTCTGTACTTGAGATATTCGTGATTGAATAAAGGCGTTTTGGATCAGGATTGTCATTTCCTATATAGATGAGCACCACATTAACCCAACCGGTTTTTATTATCTAAATATAAATAACTAAAAATCGTGCGTTTTATCAGCCTTGAGCTCATAAAATATCTCGGTTTCAACCAGGCTACGCATGTGTGTATGGACTTGTTTTGTATTTTGTAGATGAGTGCACATAGAGCGACGACATCTTTTTAAAAAATAATTTAGGAAATGTTACTGCATTACATAATATGATGCCATTACATGAATGGTGCTAATCTACCTACCTTGAAAATCTACAAATATTCAAACTTGACCTCAATTGGCCCTGAGGTGCGAATTCATACCTTTGCGAAACTTGTATAAATTAGTTAAGTACAAACTAAGCACTGAAATGCAGTTTCATGTGCCCCGTGTCCCAACGATAATGCACGCCGATCGCCTTATGGAAAGAAGAAAACTGTCTAATGACAATCACAAAAGTAAACTTCTGCTGATGCTAATTCTTAGGAAAAAACGGGTCAATTTTAAGACTATTGAAAAGTAAACACTCAAAGTTTTTGTTCAATTTCAGCGCCAAAGAGTTTTCTCCTGAATCAATATGTATCACACAAATTCATTTTGAATCAACTCAAAAATTGCAGAGTTATTACATCTAAGATACAGCTGAAATAATCAAAGTTTTTCTGAATTTTGCCCTAAATTTGTTAACTCGATTCCTGGTTAAACTAGTTGAGAAGCCCCTTTTAAGTGGTTTGATAGCAAAGCTCCTTAGCCTTATGACAATTTTTACTTTCCGAAAAGCAACTTTGCACATGTTTGGGATATTTAAAAGGGGTTAATTAGCTTGAAAGCAAAAGAGGGAGGATTATTTTTAGCTTTTTTAGCTAATATTGAATTACTCCTTGGTGAAACACTGTTTTGGATGTAACCAACTAGGCAAAAAAAAAAATTCGAACTTTTGAATTCATTTGTACAGATATGCTCACTGGAGCTGTTCCAAAATCTTCTTGGGTTGTGTTTAAGCAGTTATCTGACTGGCTACCCATGCACAAAGGTGAATAAATCCTTGACACCAAAAGAGGGTATCGTAGATTCTTGCCTCAAAGATCGAGGCTATGCCATTGAGAGCTGTCCTGAGAACCTTGCTGAGCAAGGTGATGCGGCAACGTTGCTTAGCGCCATCTCAAGATCGTAACCTTGTTGCCGCGCTTTGTGATGCAACGGGCGGAAAACCTTCGGGAGTGAAAGGTCAAGCGTGGCAACACCAAACGAGTGACCTCGGTCACGTGACATGACCTCACCTGACGCCTACGCGAGGGTTGCGTCATTGGAACGCCAAAAAAATTGGACCGTGCAACTTTTTTCCGAGTGGACGCGCGCGATGTGACCTCACTCTTGAAACGGCGGAAAGTTAAGGTCCTTTGCGCCTTGTCCTGGACGAGTTCAAGTTTCTATAGACGAAAAAAGTGGACTGGTCCGGGCATTTAAAGCCCGCAAGGAAGCGAGCAAAGCGCGGAAGTGCTTGGTTCGCGCAGTAACGCGCGCGACCTAGGGAATGTCAGGAGCGAGGTGACTTGAACGCGCAAGTTCGAGGCAGCGCACGCACCTCGACCCTGGCCGCGAGCGAGGACGTTGAAACCGACTGCCTTGACATCCTTCACGAACGAGAGGCGGGATTTAAGATCCTCCAACGGAGGGCACCAATGACTATGCTATGGTGCCAGAGCGTGCGCTTCGCAGTTGGTTTCGTTCATCTACTCGCATATGTTAGCCGGATAGTGTGCACCGCGCTTTAGGTGAACGCCGCTGTCACTTTCACTTTTTAAAAGTGGAGCTTCTTGGCACGCCGCAGGATCATGGAATGCAAGCCAACTTTCGGTTTCATGAAACGGATCCTGTTCTCAACTCATCCATTTTGTTGCTCTCCGGAGATCTAATTTAAGGCGACGCAAAAATAGATAATAGATACGCATATTCATCATAATTTTCAAGGGTTGAAAATGTCTACCTAAGGAGTAATACTTACGTCTTAGTCAATATCTTAGCCTGGTATGGCTGGTAAGTTTTTCATGCTCAGGTGGAGGAGCCATGGACGCGGACGAAGTCACTTTCGCTGGCAGGGACTCGACACGCGCTCGTCAGGCCCCTTGGACGAGTTCACTTTCGCTTTCAGGACTCTTCAGGATCGACTCCTCCAGCATAGCATCGAAACGCATCGGGACGCGCGATGCCTTGTTTAAGGATACCTTTCCAGCGCACCGCGCCCGGTCTCCGACGCTTTTTGACGCATCTTACGCCCGGGGCTTTGCGTTCGGTCGATTCCCGACGCATTTTGACGCGGAGACCTCGCCCCGGTGACGTCACTGACGCATTTCGACGGCGTACTATGCAAATGAGCCGCGTACGTCGCGTACGTGGCGTCAGAGTGGTCAGTTGTGCGTCGGGACTGACCCGTGCGCGAAGGTAGTGCGCGATTGACGCCCGAGCGTCAGCGCGTCGGAAGGAAGCCGGAAGCGAGTCCCGCTATGTGGGTCAGGACGAGGCCAAAGTGGGTCACGAATGCGCGCCAGGGACAAGCCCGCTGCCTTTCGGCTGCCTATCCGAGTGGCGCAATGCGCGCCGAATACCGGGAACACCGAAACTTTCTCCCACGGCTTGCTAAGCACGTTTGCGTGGACACGCGGTATTTCCAGGATTTCTTTGCTGCGCTCACGAGGAAAAGTGCAGGATATGCTATAGCAAAGCATATATCCAAGAGGGTCTAGCTTACGCGTTTTTCGACGAGTCGATTTTGCTCCTCTCGTACAAACGCATGGCGTGCGCGATACCAATGGTGGAAAGGTTTCCAATTTTTTTGGAAGCAATTACCACATACCACAGAGCGATGACGCCACCACCTTCATGAATGCCGAGATGCGCACGAAAGTTTTTGAAAGTTACGCATTTTCGCCAGGGAAATCACTTTTCTCCGTCCTCGGTCAATGTCAGCTCAGCGTTTCAGTAAGGCGAGCGCCATCTTTTCTGATAGAAAGTAGATCGGGATTTTTTGCCATTTTTCACTCCCCGGCCTTGCGACATAGAGATGGAGACGCGATATAAGGACGAGGTCATGTGGCACTACCGCCATGACATTAACCTCGTTTCAAGTGCAACGAAAGCGAGGGAGGTCAGCGATCGGCCAATACGCATCTTTATTACTAAAAGTGATGGGGATAATTTAGCATATCACATTGATGATACTGTAAGAAAAATCGATGGATCGGCGACACCGTGCTCGCGCGCGTAAAATGAAAGGAAATAACAAGTTGAAAATTGTAACGACATGCGCGATAAATCTTGGTCGTGAAAATGGCACAAAATATCTACGTGTTGCTTGGACCGTCAGTGAATGCGATGATGGGCCCAAAGCATCTCACCGTGAGCTCCATTTTGTATACGTTCTGGTCCTTTGTCTTTCGGTTTCTTCAATTCAGGTTCATCTGCATGATTGTTCAATGGAGGAATAAGGCTATCATTGTCTCTTTTTCACGGACATGGGTGCATTTGACGCCGTGGAATTCAGTCGCTGAACAGCCTGCCGAGCTGCATAATTGGCGCTCTCCTCAGCCACCTTGGAAAACGTGGGCTGAATCGCACTATCCCACACAGTAACAGCCATTTGATCGATAGTGGCACCGACCTCACTAAAGTTACCCGAGTACTTCACGTACGACCAGGTGGCAAGAAGAATGAAAGTCGCCATCATTGCCAAGTTGAGGACGTTGGCAAATGGGTACAACCCTATCAAGCCTAGAATTTGGCTGGCAACGTAGCAAACCATGGAGATCGTTGCCAACGTGATTGGTGTGTTTGCTGCCTTGAAAATGTTCTTGTTGTCGTTGACGAGACGGTAATTTTCAAATGTCTCCGCGATTTCTGACTCTAGTTTGTCGCGGTACTTGAGCGAAAACTCCTCGCCTCCCATCTTCCTTCGGCCGTTAAAGACTTCCATGGCGCTGTCGCGGATTCTCAAGTGTTCAATTTCAAGAATGTGCTCATTGATGAAGGGCCTCTCCGGGCCGCAAACCTCCTCCATGCCCCGATGATACGTTTCCTTGGCCTCGGACAAAGAGGCAAGGTTGTTCGCCTCGGAAGTTGCCTCCAACATAGACTTGGGCTCGGGCATTTCATCACCCTGCAAAATGGGATAATAAATTTTAAAATCGGCAGCAAACTTTGGGCAAACTTTTCTAACAGCCACTCAGGATAGATAAGAAAAAGTTAATCTTAAAGCAGCCAGGGCACTTTTCATAATAAGGAAAGACCAAGGCTTTCTTCAACTTCCAGACCATTTTGGCACTTGGAGGGTGCATTAAAGCATTAAGCTCCTAATGCCTTTTCAGATGGCAATCAAGCATGCTAATATAGATACAACATAACGGGTTACCTTGAAAATTTCTAGATATGCCTTGAAGAATCCAACCAACTCTTTGCATTTGACCTCGTTTCCACTAATCTTTTTTACTTCAATTTTGGACGGAGAAAGGAGTAATGGAACGAAAGCCTTCAGGTGAGTTTTGAAAGAGTCCTCAATATCTTTTAGCTTCCCATCGAATCTAGGATCGGTTGCCACTCGCAACCCCGGATGAGGCATCAAGTAGCAATCAATTTTCCCAAAGCAGGCTGCTATGTGTTTACGCAAGGCCTGGAGCTCCGGATGTTGCTTGTCGGAGACTTTTAGTCTCTTCTCCAAGATGGACTTTCCGCCCTCCAGGCCGAAATCATTTTCGTATGGATAGCTCCAGTCTCGCACCAGAAACATGAGCTTTTGAAATGGAGTCTCTCCAGAATCTTCGAGGGCTAAGCGTCCATATTCGGTGAAAAGTTGCAGGTGCTGAAGATCATCTTCTTGAATGTTGGAAGTCAGATTGTAAACAAGAACGGAGCTAAGCATGGCTGACAATGCGAAGATCGTAGCACAATCTCGAACAGTACTGGAATAAAAGGGAGGATTTTTGAGCTGCTCAAAAATAAAACAAAATAAAACTCAAATAACCTATTGCTATCAAAAGCTCCTTGAGTGTCCATAAGTACAACGGCCACATCTTTGCCACTAGGTAGCTTGACCTCAAACACCTTGGACCACATCAGGATGCCAGTGGTGTCCCGGTCGGCTCCACCCCGCCAATGAAAGCCGGTCAAGGGATCATCCTCGTCCTCATCGCCGAGCCAATTGTCTCGACCTCCGTTATTGAGAAATCGGAGCAAAAAGTCGAGCATGAAGGACTTGCCTCTCCGGAAAGCTCCTAAAATTGAGTTGATACTAAAATGCCCTTGTTGTTGCCCTTTGTTCGCTCACCCGCCACGGAGACAATGCAGAGGGGTTTGTCCCGAATTCGCTCATCCTCCATGATCTCGGTGAGGGCCTTTTCGTCCAGGTAGAAGCTGTGGTCGCCTTCATCGTCAATCTTCACGATTTGGATGGGCTCACCGCATTGAGCCGAGCTTTTTTCATGGGTTGTGGTGCTCACAACTGCCTCACCGTGGTCGTCCATTGTCATTTTTTTTTCTTTCGCGATCCTCTGACGTTTATTTTCGCGTCCAGTGAAGGATCGAAAAACCAAGTCGGCCGATTTTCCAAAACTGAGCTAGTCAACTAATTCCTTTAATTCTCTATGCTGAATAGTAAATTAGAGAAAAATCTAAACCGTTAAATAACATGCTGTATTTTATCGTCAGTTGAAGAAAGCTCTCGAGAACATTTTGACTGAAAAGGTAAGACTAGTCGGCCTTAGATTGTGTAGGCTGCCAGCTAGAATGTCAACACATAGCGGACATCGTTCAACTGCCATTTGGCCTGATTGCAAAAGCTGGACTTGGAGGCTTCCGCCACCTGCCTACAAACAATCTAGCCACGTACATATAAGTATGTAAGTGCTCTGCTAAGGTTACAAATCTCGCTTGACCGCAATCTCTCCCTCTTTGCCTTCAGCGAATGTTGTTTGCATTTCACTGAACTTTGCACATTGCAGGAGTATGTATGATCATGCGTTTATTGAAACTAACGCTATTATTGTACAGTTAATGATTGGACTTGGCTTTGTTCAAGCATCTCGCTCAGGGAAATGGTTGTTTGCATAGATAGTAAATTAATACTGATGATATGCAGAAATTGGGATCGATCGTCAAAACTGCCAATCTTCTTCTTCTTCTGTTTTTAAATGTAAGCGGATACAGACAGCATTACAGTTTTACATAATAGATGATCACATGGCTTTTAAAAGGGACTCGCTTGCTCTTGCGTCGAATGAAGTTGCACAATATTGGTCTTGTAGCTGGCTAGCCGGATGCGTTAAGGTTGACCAGCATCGATGACCCGCGTTGTTCACTCAATACGAAAAGGATGAGAGCACATTGTATTGTATCATTTGGTCACATCTCCACGCTCATCATTCTTCCAAGGTCTGATCGTCTTTTGGTCATTGGCACAATAGAGCTAAGAAGTCTGAGATAGCTTTCTTCAGTAGATGCTAAAAAGCAAGTAAAAAAGGCAAATCACAATCTGCTCTCTAAAATGTGCTCAATCATAGACGCTGATGAATAATTCGGATGTCATTTGCTCCTGGAGGAATAGCAGCACGGGCGGTAATTGCTGCAGGAATTCGCGACACAGACTATTGTATACAGTTGAAACATTAGTAGTGTATGCTCCTTTTTCTAAGTCATATTGCAGCCTTAGAATGCGGGTTGCAGTACAAAGAGTGCTGCCTACTTACAGCATTACACGTTAGCTACTACAATCAGTCAGGTTTGCTCGATTTTCACTCGTGCTCAAGCCAGAAATGTGATGAATGCTCAGTGCAGAATGGCCATTTCATATGTACACACTTCTAAGTACTAATACGGGAGCCCAAGAGCTACAGATGTGCTTTTATGGCAAAAATAGTATGTAGCATTATTGCCAAGAGAAAAAAGTGACGACAAAGCATAGCCACATTGTCCCTAGCAATTATGGCACATCAAAAGAGGCCTTGTCAGAAAACATTGGCTAATTTCCTTGAAGGCTTTTAACGAAACGCTCACTCTATTTCAGCTTTTAAGATTGCTTATCTTCCGTCGTGGAATTGCAGTTCTTTTACTTAGAGGCGACGCAGCGCTCAGCCTGTCAATAGTGTGCATCGCGATACAGTTCTCGCGGCCGCATGTTCTGTAAAGCAAATGCAGGAAAGTTGGTCTTTTAAAGGCACCAGCTATTACGTAAAATTCGGCATTTCCTCAATGTCAATCTCTGCTGTTTCGTAGCCTAGTATTAGTAGCCGAAAGAGCTTTAATAATAGCTCGTCACGCCAACAACAGAACAGAACTAATCATAAGCACGATTGTTTCTTTCCAGGGTTACACCATATTACAGCTACGATAGAGGAAAACACAGAGCGCAATCTAATCCGATAAAAAATTCCAGATTGCCAAAATGAACAAGCAGATTAAAAGCTTTTGATCGGACAGATCTGCAAACTTGCCACCAAAGCGCTGAAAAAAGTAGCTTTACCACCACGTAAAAAAAGTGGGAGAAAGCGCTGGGACGATTTTATAGTTAGAAATACGTATATAAATAAGAGGAGTAACAAAAGTTGGCCCCGAACAGTGCTGGCATGAAAAAAATAATTGAGCTTAGGAGAAAAGTAAGCACTGCGTATATGTGCGACAGCAGTAAAGATACTATTTATAGATACTACGAGTCTTCTTTTATCAGCCGGCAGGTCTGAAAGGAAAAAAAGGCAAAATGCCTTTCTGATTAATAATGCAACGCGGCAGTGAGAGTGGTCTTTCAAAATTGGGAATGTCATAGGACATCAAAGCACTGAGCAAAAATGCCAAAGGACGCTGCTCAATAGTGGTTTCATTTTGTTGGGAAATGTAATACTTTTGCCTTTTTTCGTTCAACGAATCGAAGTTGCCTCGCGCATGAAGTATGTCGCCAAAGCTTTGGCCAAAATTCCAAGAGATTCACATCTTGCCAACAAAATTGGAAATCCTTCCTTTGAAAGACACTCCCAGAGCAGCGTAGAAAACAATATTGAATGCTGAAAAAGAAGGCTACACTTTATGGTAACGAACCTATGTTGACCGCTGAAGAAGACTCCAAATACACAGAAGAGATGAGAAGAGTAGTGGGTCAATAAATTATCACAATATCGTAGTAGTAGAAGTAGTCTGCATGCAGAGATTGCAACAACAGCACATTAGAGTGAGGTGGTACAGACAACTGAATTTAGGCAGCTGGCTAGTGGTGCTACCTCTCGCTGAACTTGGCACTGTACAACAAGTCCACCCAATAGACAGCGTTGAAGACCAGGAAAAATAGGGCGAAAAGGCTGATGGCGTAGCGTTCAATCTTGAAGAGAATCTCCTTGTGGCGGAGCTCCTCCTTGTGCTTGCGTTTCTCGAGTGCTTCCGCCTCGAGGGGGTCAGAGGTGAGGGTGATGGGCTCGTCCAACGCGTTCACCACCGGCGGAGTCAGGGGCATCGGCTCCATTTCCTCCAAGCTGTGCATCAGCCCACTGCTTTGTACTTTGCGCAATGTCACGTTGTTGGCCGTGATGTCGCTGACAGTCACCATCACCTGAAAAGGAAAGCATTTTGGCCCTAGCCAGTACACTACTTTCAGGCATAATTGGCGAAATTTGCTACGCTCAAAGAGTTGGGACAACAACTCATACGCGCAGATCGAATGGCTTAAAGTGAAAAGTCTCTTTACGGCTACACTTAAAAAGGCTAGGGTCTCTCGTGAAAAGAGTTTTATTTCGGCGATCTTGCAGCATGTTTCCATTCGATGTAGAAAGGATCTGATGTCGCTATACTGAGCAATAAATCTACTACAAGATTTAGGGATTTTGATCTCCATTATTAATTCACATATAGTGCACTTACGAAAGCTACTTCACTCAAAGCTTCGTTGTCATAATTCACAACGCGCTATACTACCAAGCAGCAAATTATGCTTTTTAGCAAATATACCGCTTAATCTGTCGCACAGCGGCGTTGAATGTCAAGGCAACCACAACGCGCATCACACAACTGTAAAGTAAATGAGTTCACTAACTTTTTGGAAATGTACCTGCGAGCCTCCATTCGCATTATTGGGCATGGAGTTGGGCCTCGTCTGAGCCTCGTCCGCCATGTTGCTGAGGCTGTGCCTCCTTTTCCGATAAACACTCCCCAGGGACACTGACATGTTTTTCGGCCGACACAAGAGCTTTTTCCAGGATGGCAGGATCACCTTGGGCGAAAAGACCTGCTTCTGCAGGAAGATGAGCAGGCTGAACTCCATGAGGGTGCCAAAGACGAAAATGACACAAAAGACCATCCAGATGTCCAGCTTGGACGAGTAGGACACTCTCGGGGTGGTGGTTGCGATGGCGCTGAACATGGCTGCCAGGGTGAGTAGCGTGGTCATGCCCATGGTTACGCGGCCTGGCACGTGGTCCAGCGGGATAAACAGGCTGAACCAGCCGATTATGACGAACAGGCCGGAGGGAAGATAAGTGCGGAAGAGGTGGTACGTGATCTTTCGGGTTAGCACCAGTTGCATTGTCACCCGAGAGTAGCTCCCTGGAATTAGTAGATGCTATTTTGGCAACGCTAGGCGAAATAATGCATAGCTGTGCCCAATGAGGGAAATAAACGAATCCGAGTTAAAGCAGCCATGATGGTCAACAGAGGGTGGCTGCGAGACTCTCCTGTGCAAAAAAGGCTATATCACAGAGGCGCACTTATACTATGGCAAAGCCAAGTCCTACGATCGATGTTTGTCAAGAGCCTAGGAAGTCGAGCGAAAACGTCCCCAGACCTGGGATTTTGAGAGAAAGCTTTGGTAGCTAAGTGGAGAACTTTCTTTTTCATGCAATTGGCATAATTCTCCCTCACAAAAACCAACAAACGGAGAATACCGTTGGTAGGTACAAGAAAGAAGTAATTATTTTTGCAAAGATACATCCCATGTCCCTTTTCCCTTTCTGTGTGTGATTAAGGTTGTGGCACTTCCCCAGCAGGTCATTCGTTTCCATAGCTAATGGGAATATTGCTAGTTACAAAAATACGCGCGTGATTTAGGAACCTTTCCAGTCGTTGCGGGCTCCTCGCATCTATCAGTGCAATTACACCCGTCTGTCATATTATTTGTCTTGAGTCATGCTGGTAGTGTACACAGTACAAAAGGCAAGTAGCACACTACTATACCACATCGGGGAGGACCTTTTTCCACGTGCACCACTGAAACCTATTACAACCATTCATTCAGAAAAGGGATTATGCCAGCTTCTTTGTTGATCAGACTGGCTCGGTCGTGAAAAACACATCTCTTGGCTTAAAAATTTTGTGACCTCAATAATTCCAGATAAATCCAGCAGTGCATATGCCAATGTACGTGACTTCATGCCATCAGTACGCAATAAATGAAAAGCTGATCCCCAGAACTGCTACTTATCTTACTTACCAATAATGCTTCGTAGGCGACGTTAGCAACATTTATTAATTATGCTTGCATTGTAACAAAAGAAAAAACCGAGTCCATTTGCATTTGTACAGCAGGCAGTTTTTCTCACAAATCAAATTTTGCTGCACAAAAGGGAACGCTTGAAATTCTACTTTCAATTCCATTTGGTCTTTAAATTGGAGCCGATTCAAAGTGGATTACAAAGTATGAATACAAACTGACGATCTCCCATCAACAGATGTAAATAGCCTTACGCCTCGGTAAATTCATGTTGGAAAGGTCTCTCTCATCAAGCTCAAAAGAAGTTAAGAAGAAGTCTCATCAGATTTCGTTTTCTACCTCGTTAAGTTTGCTGCAGAAAAAATGAATTAAAAGTCAGGCAATTTGAGAATTTGCTGGTGGTAGGATATAGGGGTGTCTAGCGTGCGCGTGCGTATGCAAGAAAGGTATATCTCTTGATCAGAGGCTTCGAAAATGGTGAAGAAGTAGGAAGCCAATTAATGGTGATGGTAGCAAGAAAGAAAGCATTGTCTACTGCATGCACTCGTTGTTGTGCATAAGGTTGCTATGAAGATTGCCTCTCCTTGTTGGACCTTGTTGCTTCTGTCTGTTCTCTTTAATCCCCCAAGGCGTAATTTGGATTTCTTGGCTGCCCTTCTGCTCGTAAAAATTGGAAATGAATAGTCCAGCTTTACCCATCTCACGTATGTACCACTTATTGGCATAAATCTACCAATCACGATGAGTTATTTCAAACGGCGAACTTTTGGATCAACTTTTCAACTGGTTGTGATGGCTGGCAAATGAATACGCTCTCCGCTATCCAAAGAAAAGTTACTGCATTGATAATCTCCAAGCTGCGCACTGCTGTATTATAGTTCAGATTGAGAAAATACAAAAGACTTTCATCAGGGGCCTGTCGACCTCCACGGCCAACCTGATTAACCTACCATTTACTCGGTAGTTTTTTTTAAGTAATATAAAAAGAAAGCCTTCTCTTTCCTTGTACTTCAAGGCTAAACTGGCCTCCACGGGAGCGAGGATATCCCTCATATCCTTGATTCAACTGCATTTTTACTCAATCCTGATAGAAAGCAGTCAGAGTTAGGGACAGTCTGCCAAAAAAGGGAGAGGCTCTACTGACGAAGAAGAGATACCAGATCAAGGGATGAGATGTTCAATGACTACTTTTGATTACTCCATTTCGTCTCCTGTCAGATCCATTCCTAAAGACCCAGAGAAGATTAGGTAATAATGGGCCTCCCTTTGTAGTAGCCATGCCAATCGTTCTTTACCAGCCACGAGCAGAAACAGTGCTTTGATTTGTAAAAGGGATGAGAGGGTAAAATGCATTAATTAGTTCAGTTGCAGTTCGTGGCTCATGTTATGCTATACATTCGGCCTCGATGTGCATCCATTTGCGCGGACCCACCAACAACTTTAACAGTAAGACTAACTGGCAACGACATGGCAAACACATGCTTTTACTTAGTTTACGCTCAACAATCTCTGCATTATCATTGTGGCTCATCCAAAAGTTGTGCTTTCTGTATTAGCCAGATGAGCTTTCTCCTCTGTACAGGGGCCTGAAATTTTCCGGTAATAATATTTGACTCGTGAATTATGAGGCCTCTCGCCTTCCCATTCATCACTTCCACTACGCCCAAGAATACACTCGCCAAAAGCTTTCCAGAACGAGCAATTTATCAGAAGCGATGGACATAGTGTATAATACACCCTTTTGCAAATGTGCATCGTAGGCATGGCAAGAAGAAAAGAGCCTGCGAGTAGGAGAAGATCTTTAATCATTTCTCCTCCCCAGACTCCTTTTTTCATAATTAAAAATATGCTCGAAAAAATGGTTTCCATTTGAATGGACTCGAGAGGCCTGGAATTGTTCAATTATGCAGATAAACCTCGGAATTGACGCAGTTAAAGCCGCTTAGAGCGGCAATTAAAAAACAATTTGCAATGACCATTTTTCAGCGGAAAGGAGACGAAGTACCTCGGCAAATCTCCGCTGTTGCATGAAACCGCACCAGCCTAGGCTAAGAATGTGCGAGGGGCTAACTACTCTGGGTGGAGGTACTATATCATTATGGTCCCTTTTTACGGCCTCAGAAGCTCTTTTTTGAATACTTAGCTCAGCGAAAATAAGACCATTAATGGCGATGCCGTAAGAATGTAGTTGAAATGCATTATCCTCTGATTAACTTGAATGACATCCATTTGTTTTGCTAGCTAGTCTGTAAACACAATTTGCCTAAAATGCTCAAGAAGGTGTAGGTGGTGGATAGCACAGCAAACAAGGCAACTTTAAGGTAGCCAAGAGAACTCGACAAACATCGATCAGTTTCTTTTAACAAGAAATTCTAGCTTGCATCACGTTGATGAAACACGACTTTTTAAAGCTGACATCGTTTTAGACTGTGAAAAATTCCTGTATTGGAGCTCAAGATCGATCGATCTTCTCCCCTCGAGGCACTTTTAATTGACTCTTAGAGAACTGAACTATATAATTCTCTCCTCAGCTTCAGTCGTCGCCATTTTTCACATTCCCATTCCACTCATTTTGTGCTATACACATTTTCCTTGAGAAGCCGTCGATCCGTGCCTAAGGGCCCAGGATCTTTTCCTCTATAATGGGAGCAAAAAGAGGCAAGAATCAAAGCGGCGGGCAAATGCAAACAAGAACCTTTTCGGTCAATCACGGACAGCAACATATATCTAATGGCTGCTATGAAATATCTGACAGTTGCACAGTAGGGTCACTCCTAATAAAAAAGTCGCATCATTGAGAAGTATGTGAAAATGCACCGTAACTTCAAGAATGCCAAAAATTGGCATTACTTAGATAAATCCCAATCTAAATCATAGGAAAGTTATTCTAAAGCTAGAAAAATGTAAAGAAATTAGGTTTTTAGGCATCCAATTGCCTAAATTAATCAAAAACACCCCAATTTTAATAGAAATAGCCACAAGTTTGGTTTGTAAAAACTCCTCCAAATCTCATAAGTATGTGGATATATGAACACAACAGGGGTACTAAATTATTCCAAGGTGTCCTACTGAAGTTTTTTGGAAAGCATCTTTGAGGAATGCTGAAGTCCAAGGGATCTATAGGCACAAATGATTTTTTTCTGATTTTCTTGCAGCCTTTTGGCATAGAGTTTCATTGACAAAATCTGAGTTTGATAAAATAAAATCTCTGAAGATAACATTTTAGCAGCCCAAAAACATCAAGGAAGTCAATTTTGAAGTATTAGCATCAATCTAGAGCCGAATTAGTGATGGCCTTTTTCGCACAATTTTCAATGAAAACGATGCGACTTTTTTGTTAGAAGTGACCCTTCTGTGAGTTGGGGGGAAAATATGACATAAACACTAAGCGAAAAAATCCCAGGAAGGCTGTCAAAGACAATCCCCAGAGCAGATCGCTGTTCGATTCATTTCTTGGGCCCGAACTATGAAGGTGTGTTTATCTATCTTTGTATCCGCGCAAATGATGTGACTGCAAGACCGGTCACGTAAAATACTCGCAGCCGATACAGGGTATATCTTGCATAATGTCCTTGTTGTGGCTCTGGCTACATACCATTACTACCGCATTGAGGCACATATTCCTAGTTTCTTTTCCGGCAGAAATAAGCCTGACCAGCTCACAAGACCCAAAGATACCCTAGCTTCAGCATTATATCTGCCCAACGTAATCTGTTCTTACTCGGTCATATTTGCATATTATGGGCCCAGAAGCCTTTGTTACTTGATCGTCATCTGAGGTTGCACGTACCGAGGCTATTTCACTGTGAGGTGTTCCCCGCGAGCTACCCAAGAGAGCAACAAATGCGATGCAGTGTGGCAAAAATGCGGATGCAGATACAACATTGAGCCAAGGCCAAGCTAGGTGATATTGAGTAAATAAACTAACAGGCTTAGGTATGCTTCGCCGCATCTGCCTAATATTAGTACATAAGCGAATATTTTGAGATGAGCGCGTTTTACAATACCCCATCGAGCCATATAGAATGACGGTTCGCTATGAATAATTTTGCAGAGAAAATCAGAGTCTCGACGACCATTTTATCCCCGCCACAATAAACGATCCAAGCGAAAAGGAAAACAAAAAAAGGCTTACCCAAGGCTCCAAACGCTGACGGTGGCTCTTCTATAAAGTGCAGATCCAAGTCAAACTGAGCTAGGGCGATGCTTGAGCTGAATTTTCGCTTCTCCCTCAGCCAACTGAGCATTATGTAGTGGTTCGTGTGGCCCCATGACTCGAAGCTGATGTTGCACCTCTGAATGTCCACGGGGTACTTTTCAAAGTGCATAGGGCAGGCCACGTCGTAATTGACGCGAGCCGAGTATTTCAGCGTGCTGTCATTGTACACGCGCAAGTAAGCAGGTTTCACTTTGTACGCAGGGAAGCGTAAATCTTGAATGCCGTCGATGTAAACATCCGGAAACCATATGTGACGGGTGACGTCCGATCGGAAAAATACGTAATCTGTAGGGCTATAGTCGGGTACTCGCACCGTGAGCCTCGGATCTCGCCAAGTCATTCGCAGAGAGGTTTCCACAGTGATCAATTGGGCTGGTTCGTCGACATTTAACACATTTCTAGTGAGTCATTTCGGGTTACTTTGAAGCCTCACAACAACAGTATAATTTGTGGCTAGTTTTAATGAGCCCCTTCTGTTGGAATTGGTACAAGAAAAAACAATTACAAAGGAAGCCAGGTGCTTTTCTTAGCTTGGCACCACACGAATCCCACTATTGCAAGCTACTTACTGCAAAGAGCAAGAAGCATTTTTCTAAAGCACTTTGAAGGTTAGATTGGGAGGTCACTTATGTACCTAAACCACCAGCCTTCGATGAAACCAACCTTCCCATCAAAAGCAATCGGCTTTCTTTTTTAAGGTGCAATAGTTTCGTCCACATTACTTTTTTTGCATTATTCCAACATTTATCTTTTCTTGAAAAGGAAGGGCAAATGGCTTTCTCGGCTAAGCCCCCCGACACCTTGAGCCAAACGTCTGGCCGTTAAAAAGATTCTTTTCGTTAGTAAATCTTGCTCAGAGGTTTATTTGACTTGCATCACCCTAGAAGTATCTGGCAAGCAATAACTAATTGCAGCGAGGGTCAATACTGGCACAATATCACAGCACTGCTAAGCTAAAACCCACGCTTGCTACTTCATGCCCGAGCCAAAAACCCATTAAATGAGATCACGCAAACAACGATTTTTGTGCAGCACAGTTCACGTGTTATTTTAGCAGTTGCCCCTTTTCTGGAAATAATTTTCAGCTTGGTTGGGCCTCAAAAGGTAAGACATTATTTTTATGTCTTGGGAAAGATTGCACTGCTGCTGCAAAATTCGTTTAAAGTGCTCGACCAAGAATTATAAGGGTAATGGTTTTCTAAGTCGCTAATCCCGAGATAGAAGTCTTGCGGAAATGAAAATAAGAAGTTTTGACGTATATCTAGCTTTTGATAAGCTATCTATTAAGTGCCACTGATTCCAGTAGTGACTTGTATCGATAGCTACTCAGTAGCGCATAGTAGCAACATTACGAAGAGCAATGTCCTTTTGCATATCAGACATGCTACAAAAGCATTCTTTGTCGGCCAGTGTTAATGTCGTCAAGCAATACTGACATTTCTTCACTCGGTGCCAAAATTATTTCTGTTTTTCCCTGTGTAATGAGATCATTTTCTGGCACGACGCTACAGAGCCTCAATTTTGGAGAAATGATTGTTTGCTCTTGTTTCTGACCCTCGGGGAAATAGTGATCCATCTAGCAAAATCGAAATTGTTTCATTATTGATTAGCTGTTATGTTTTGCAAAAGGATTGTTAAGCACTTGGAGATACCACCGAAATACCAAAGAAAGCCTCCTTCAAATTGAGCATACATAAACCAATAAGTAAAAGTAAGTCGAGTCTGGGCAAACTTTAAGTAAAGGCTAATGGCAAATGCCTATTTAATGCCAAGTTTCCAAGGGTTTTTGTAAACTTTAGTAAGCTTGCTTTATAAAAAAAAAACCTAGGTAGAGATTAGTCCTCTTATACTGCTGCGCTAAGTTTTACTCAAACTTTTCACACAACAACCTATCTCAACTTTTAAAGCCTAATAAGAGATTCAGATACGTGCGCAGATACATCTCAGATTAGTTGCATTCTTAGCATAACATACGCATAGTAGTGGCATGAAGATGAATTTTACAGACATCCCATATAGTTGGAACAATTTCAGAGAGAATGGCAGTTTGTGTATCTCATTCGGCGGTGGCCCGAATGAATCCCATAAAAAGAATGGACACTGGAGTCACACAATTCAATGGGTCAAACCTATTTGTGCTACTTTTATGGTACGAATCAAACGTACGTCGTCGCCCCACTACTCCATTCATTCAGCAATAAAAGTATGATGTAAAAACGTCCTGAAAAACTCCCTTTGTTTTCATCTCGGGGGAAACTCTGAGAAAGAGACTCTGCATGAAAACTTTGATGTCTAATTTAATATTAAGTAAAGACGAAACACTGTTTTCTATTTGTGCCCATGTGCGTTGGCCTCGACTAGATAGCCTAGCTGCAATAATTCATATTTCAAAGGTTCCCACAAAGCCAAGCATCTCGAGATAAAAACAGGCAGCTATTACAAAAGAGATTCTTTCCTTTCCTAGGGCCCGAGAAAATGTCAAATGCAATAAGGCAAACAAAAAAAGCAGTCTCTTCCCACTTCAAACATCCTTTCTTTCCAAGGAAATGATTCCGCTCTAGAGATGCTGTCTTTTCATTTTATGAACAGCCTCCATAATAAAACAGAGCAAGAGTAATAAGGGCTGCCTGATAATGCAGTGCTACTAAATCATCGCACACCTCAAAAGCTTGCTCCAGACTCTACCCACCAGCTATCTAAAACTAGCACACTACTTGGTGTACCTTTGCTGCCTCCTCTCTCCCACAAAAGTTGTGATTATTTTCTCCTAATTAATCCATCGCATCCATTCTAATCAACTTGGAATCGAAGGTTCCTTGCCGACAGAGAAGAAATTGTTGTGAGGCTTCTGGATCTACTTCCCTGAGGTATGCCGACATTTGGACCTGCACTGGCTTCCCTCCATCTTCCCAAGGGACCTCGTTTCTGTCATAGTCGTCTGTTCTTGCCACATATTTGAAGAAAGAGTCTTCTAGGCGATTCTCGTAATCGTTGAACCTCAAGTCCGCCTCATCAAATTCTCCTATGAGCTTGTCAAACCCTGCAGATCCTCCTTTGCCCCTTTGAACCCAGCAGTCAACGAAGGTGATAGCCGAAATCAACAGGAGCTGAGAGACTATCACAAAGCAGCACATTTTGAGGACTCCTTTAGTAGTTGTTCATTCGGAAAGGGAGGAGATGTCATGCTTTTGTTGGTGGCATGGACCAATAAATAGACTACTTCCAACTTAATATTATGTTGGCCTGTGAAAAAAGCGGTGACACTTTACTCGGTGGCTTTTTTCTCTCCGATAGTACGTGAAGGCAAAATCGTTACATTTTCAAGATCAAGAGCATTCACTTGAAGCCACGCATAGCGTGTTTCCTTTGCTAGTTTTTTTTGCTCTGCGATCGAGCTCATGCAAGGAAAACCGAGATTTTCCCACCAAAAGTAGGAGAATCAACCTTTCTGTGTTTTTCATCTTCCATTTCACATTGATAGCTAGTTTGAAATATGGCGTAGAATAGTTGTGCTACGATTTTTCTCGCCTTTCAAAGAGAATTTTCAAGGCTTTTGTGAATCGATGCGTCTTAGGTGGAGATGTCGGTGGGTAAACACGAGCTTTTATTTAGAGGATAGTAAACACTGGGAACATAGCGATGCTACAGCAACTTACAAGATTACGACCAATTTAGAAAAAGAAACTTAGTGGCTTCATAATTTTTCAAGCCATATGTAAAATTAAAATATGTACAAGTTTAGAGCAAAAACTACTATTTCGTATTCTAATATAGCAAAGCAGTTTCCAGTGTGGCACCTACGTCAGGTATATTTAAGGTAATGTCAATTACTTAAAACTACTGGGGCTTGTTCCATTTGATTGAAGAAAATAGAGCATTATTAAAAGATTAAAAAAATTGGACAAGCTAGTTTCAAGCCTAGCCCTATTGGCTCGCATTTATAATTTTCCAAAGGAAAAATCCTCTTACATCTACGGATCAAGGGATCAAGATGATTTCTGACCCGAAATCTTATCATCATCTTTTTACTGCTACCAAAAAAATCTAGTGGTTCTTAATGTCATCCTTTAAAAATTTGCTTTCTGATGTCCATCCCCCCTGGCACATGCTTCATAAAAAGCTGTTCAGCTTGCATGAATGCAATAAATACATAGAGAGACTTTTTTCTTTTGAAGTCTTCCAACAGCTCTGATGTAGGTGTTTAAAGAGCATCCATTAAATTTTGATCTGAATGCAGCATATGCAAATCCAACATACTTAGAAATCATTGATAAGGAAATGCTTCTCTGTTCCAAACCCATATAGGAAAACATACCAAGAGGAAAAAACCTAGATAGAGAAAGAAAGCTATTCTTACCCAATTTCTCTGATGGTGATATGTTTTCGGAAAGAAACTTGCAGCTCAGACTAGAAAATCCTCACTGGAAGGCCTGAATTCTACGATATGGGGCGCGCGAAATGCGTCGACGGTCAGAGCTGCTTTCCCGACTTGAAGCCGCAAAGTGAAAGCCGTTTCGCCGTTCAACCTTAATTCAGACCAGTTGCTTTTTCTCGGCCAGGGCTCTCTCAACTAAGAAAGGCCCCGATACTATTTTGTTTCTTCTTGGCTCTATTGGCCTTTTCATCTAGATGGGCCTTTGATGTGGTGGCCTCAGCATATAGAAACTTGGCGCGCATTTTCTTTTGCAATTTTCAGTATATGCTTAGTAGGCTTTTGATGATGCTCGTCTTCCATGTTCTGTCAAAAATCTCAAGCACTTTTCCCACTGCTAGGGAGAAGCTAAAAAGCAGGTTAATCGCAAGAAATAAGAGCACTAAAATAGAAGTACATACAGCCTTGATGCATTGTTCGATAACTATTCTGTTACCAAGGTGGCAATTAATAAAGTTCTTGATCCTCTTCAAAACTGCTCATGTTGAAAACTGACGTGACAATGCCTGGCCTTTTGTTGGCCTCTCCCTCCAAGTTAAGGCACAGAAGAGGCAATATCAAGGTAATTGGAGGCATCAATTTCTGAAGATGCGGATGGCTGCACTCATTGTAGCGGGAAGTTCCCCTCCCCAAAATATGATTAAGAATAACGAAAAAATCTAATGAAGACGCAAACAGCTCCTATCTTCTTAAAAGTCCGGAAAAATGTCAAATTCACAAGCAAATCAAAAGAAGAAATGTCCTTACTTACGTTTTTGGTTGAGCACAACTGTAAGCCTGTAATCGTCCACAAGTGTTTTACGATTATTTCCAAAGAGCTTTCATATATTCTTTAAATTTGCTCACTTCTCTCAAATAACCCGAGGCGGTGGCACCGCTCCTCCGCTCTGGACACCTAAATTTCCATTTTCGAAAATCCAAGCCCTCTCTTCTGTTTTTTATTTTTAAGTTAAGTCTTCGGTGACTCGGCGTTACCATTTTTCAAGTTTTTGCGAAAATGGATCGAAATGAAGCTGCACTTAGATTCTTTTATCTAGATGCACTTGGTATCGTTAAATAGTTGAGCTTGGAATTCACTTTAATTTAAAAATTTGTCGTTGAAAAAAAATATAGTGACAGTAAGGCGATCAAATCGCATAATTTTATTGGTTTTTTTTAAAAGAAAAATGGCTGGTCTCAGCTCATAACTTGCCTAAAAATAGAGCATCAAATTTGTCGTTACAAAATCAATTTCTTGATTGTTTATCAATCTTTCCCAACAAATGCCATTATGAATGCGCATTAACAAAATAGCTCGGGTAACGCTGTCGTTGGCCAGAGCTAAACTTGCTTATGCGTTAACTTTAACAATCAACTGTTTTTCTCAGTTTTTCGGATTTTCGCTGTCGATGAGCAAAAATCATAGCAATTTCAAAATCATGGTATAAGCTTGATTCCCAAAAACACCAAGATTGAAGATGGAGGAAATAATACTGGAAGCGAAGGAATTCGGAATTAAGATTGTTATGAAGGCGGCAATTTAAAAAAGTAATTAAAGTTATGGAATTTTAGATTACAGCTCAAAATAATAAATCATTTAGAGTTCGTCGCAAAGCTCATTTTGGCGATTGCTTTGCCAAGGCCACGAAACAAATCCATTTGGAACAAAACATGGATTTTTTGCTGTTATTTTTGCCTGAAATATTACCCCTTACAACGAAATAGCTTATATCACGCACTCAAGCTCATTTATAGGGCGGTCTCATATTCGTCAATTGGGCAAGGTAGGTGGACTCACCTTCCCACCTACCTAGGGTAGGTAGGTGAGGGTAGGCAGGTGAGGGTAGGCAGGTGGGTAGGTGGGTAACCTAGTAGCTTAGTGAACCAGTTAGTATGCAGGCAAGTTAAGTCAATTTGACTCAGAAATCACGAGAGGACATTTTGTGTAGAAGCAGCTTTTTGTTATGCTTAAAAAATTGACTTAAATTGCCTGCACTAACTGGTTCACTAAGCTACCAGGTTACCCACCTACCCACCTGCCTACCCTCACCTGCCTACCCTCACCTACCTACCCTAGGTAGGTGGGAAGGTGAGTCCACCTACCTTGCCCAATTGACGAATATGAGACCGCCCTTATAGCTTATTGTTGTGGCATATTTTTTTGCTCAAGTATGGGTGAATTATCACTACCAATCAGAGAATTAGCTCTGCTTTGAATACTTCGGCTTTTTATTCAGGAATGATAAGGCAGTCATAAAAGAGAGGCAATAATTTAGAGTCAAGTTACAAGATTCCAAACTTTATTCTTAGTTCAGTATGCAATCATGCAGCAGCATCTTACTTTGGCAGTGTATTCGTTAATTGTGACACTAGTTTCAGGGGAAGACAAAACCACATTCGAGAATGGATTTGGTAGTTGGATTGTGGAGAATGGCACTTGGATCATCACCTCGTGGAAGGAAATCAGCAAGAGGAATGGGTTCACCGCCGTACCAGATCCCCCCGCTCAGACCATTACGGAATCAGATACAAGTGTGGGAACAGGCCAGGTAAAGCCAAATTAACGATAAATTATTTCCCATGAAAGTACAGATGGGCCTTGGAGGCTATCGGACTCTCGCCTAACTTTCTCATCGAGTAAGTGTGGGCCAAAACACCCATGACGGGCAATACGTCTCACAAAGTTTTTCAGTTGCCGCAAACTAGCTTACTGATGTATTGTTGTGTATCATTTTCTTGCAGCTACCTCAAGACCGCTCTGCAAAGGTTGCAATTCCAACTTTGGCGGAACGTAATAGTAGCTCCTTTCAGGAGTCGGCTGCAATGATGCATTTGGACTTGAATGTTACAGCAAATTCTAGCTTAGAAGTGCTCTTTACGTGCCTTGTTTTTGGCTGGAGTAACATGGACAGAAGTACTAGTTTTGTTGTGAATCCAGGCCTCCAAGTTATGTATGATGACGTGCCTGTTTTCAACGTTGAAAATGCCATCGAAAACCTAACGAGTGATTACTCAGTCAATGAATGGAACCAGTTCAGGTTGTATTCGAGGTAAGCCAGTCTATTTTCAGTTTTTCCCAAGATGGCTGCATTTCAGTTTTTTTTAGCAATGCTGTTGCCTTTATAGAGCTACGAGTTCATCTTCAATACCAAAAACACGATTTTCCCACCCTAGGGGATTATTTGGGGAAAATTGTAGCGTAAAGTTGTATTTCCTTCAGTCTGTAGTATCCACCCACTTCTTGATGTTTTCGTTAGGCTCCTGGTCCAACTCGTTGTATTCGATATTTGGATAAAGTAGTGGCCCACTTAATAAGTTTTAGTTAATTATCAGGTCATTACGCAGTAATTCGCATGTCAGGCTGCAATTGAACAAACATTGCTAATTAGCTGCCCTTAAAAAACCGCATAGATTTAATCGATCGAATCCATCAGCACGACTTGAGTGCAACATGCACCCACCAGTGACGAAACTGTAGCATGACTTGGCTGTTGATTAGGGTCTTCATGTCGTTTTCATCAGTTTATTTTTGCCCAATATTCAATACTGTGTTGGGTAGTTTTTCTTGCGACCCGCATCGGCCAAACTTTCCCTGCTAAGCTTGGAAGAAAGCATTTTCGAAAGTTGAAAAAACAATTTCCCAATATTGCAACCTATAACGCAGCAAAAATTTTAAGGAATCATTGGCACAGCCGATATCATGATGCACGGCTGCCACATGACATGATGGCACTGCAATTGCATATCCTTCATCCGTCTTTGCGTTAGGCATGCTATTGAGCTTACTACGTACATACACTTTTCTATGTAAGGAGCTCAGCATCTCAACATTTATTAAAACGCGCGAACCGTTAATCTTAGATGAGCACAATCACATTCCTTCCTAGAGGAAATCAAAATCATCGGTCCAGGCCATGATTTATCTCGGGCAAATGGCTTTTCGAATAGGAAATTGGAAAATGGCGAATAAAATGTTAGACCTTATTGCTAAATGAACTCTAGCTTGAAAGCAAGCATGGCTGCCCTTTCGTATGAACAAAATTGAAGTTTTCCCCTAGCGGAACGGCTTTTTTAGCATCAAACCATTAGCATAGCATCAAAAGTTCTGCTTCTCCATTTTGCAGCATGTAAACTAAAAAAATTGATAAATTTTTGTTTCAGCTATGGTGGCAACATTTCTATGCGAATCACTTTTTTAGCCACGCCAGGGACGAGTGCTGAAAGTCTTGTTGCTGTGGATAACATCATTGTTAGAATGGACAATGCTACCACATCTTCATCAATTTCTTCATCTGAGCCAGAGGCTGATATTGGAGATGAGGTTTGAATGCATAATTTACTTTTTGCCTTATACAGGTGCATTTAAGCCACACGTTTATTGATGATGCGCATTTTTTGGATTCTGGCCCAAAGAAGCTTAAGTTTTTTTCTCCTGAACCAACTCTTAACTTTTTTCCTACTGATAGCTACTTCTAATACTACTTAGCTGCTAATTCAACTACCTGTTAGTTACTGACTCTATATGGTTCGGAACGACTCAAGCATTTATCCTTTATGTGTTAGATGCCAGATTGGTTATCATTTAATAATGGTGTTGCCTTTTTTGTGCAGAACTCAGGCAGCTGGAAGCTTATTGAAACTGCGTCAGAGGAAGAGGAGAGCCTCGCTGAAAAAAGCATTGTATCGGCGAAGCCGGAGTTTTGTGATCTCATGCCTGAAATCGGGCCCTGCAAGGACAATTGGCCACGGTTCTATTACAACGCCAGTATTGACGATTGTGCTCAATTTTACTACGGTGGCTGCGATGGCAACGAGAACAATTTTCACAGCCTATTTGCTTGCAGAGCCGTTTGTAAAAAGCCCAATCAAACAGAAGAGGATCTCATTTTCCAACTAATCTTTGGCAATTTCAATCGCGGCCTCTCCATGGCTGCTGGCGAGCACTTCACTGAATTGGAGCTGGATTTTGAGGACAGCAATTTCGAGGACTGGCATGTGAATCATTGGTCCATCGTAAGACTGGACAGCGATAATATCTTCCCGTTCTCTTCTGAAGACCACTCCAAAGTTGCAGCAACACCTGATCATCACATTGCATTTATTGGGTAAGCATAACGGCACAACTCGCCTTCTATTGATAAGATATGGAAAACGACGTACTTCACTATGGTTACGTAAGAGCTAGCTACTTTGAGAAGAGGCATGCATGCTCTTTGCAATACAAAGCTTACGTGTGTTTGTTTTTCTTGCAGCCGTCCTAGATTGAGCCACCCCATCAGGTTAATCCCTAATTCCACCATCACGTTTCAATTCAGTCTCCTGCTAACTGGCAACATAAACCCGAAGCTAATGCCGTTCTTCGAAACATTGAACCCAGGATTCAAGATCTACATCGGAGACTTTCTCTTCTTCGACTATTTTGTCGACAATCCAGATCATATCATGGATAAGGTAGGAGCCGAGATTAGCCTGCAATCCGATAAAATGTTTCTTTTTAATCAACTGGAGTGGACTTTTTTCGGCTGCCTCCCCTGGGCATATTTATAATGGTAGCTTTTGATGGTCACCTGAAAAAGGGGAAAAATCGAGTTAGAGGTTGACAGAAAAGGCGGCGTGCTACAACAATGGCTGCTGGATCTTTTTAAAAATAGCACGAAAACACTAGCGTTTGAGCCTTCCCCAAACTACATCGGTCAAGCTTGCACATCTTCAAAAGGACGGAAAGCCATACTTTTTTATCGTCTTAGACCTGGCTTTTCGGTCGAATTTTATGTTCCTTGGCTGGATGCAATGCAAGAAATACTTTACAGCAAAAGCAGCTAGCTACGGAGTGTTATGTATCTTTTGAGGCTTTTGGACAGGCCTGCAGTTTCCATCTCGAACGCATCTACCTTTACCACCAGACATAGTAGGCCGTTCTCATATTGCCGGAAAAAGCTAAGCTAAGGTAAAAATAGCTAAGCTAAGGTAAAAATAGCTAAGCAAACGCTCAACATTTCAAGCAAAGTAGCTGCTTTTTGTGAATGTTGAGCGAAATAACCGGTTTTCGTTGCATAACTTGTACCTTAGCTTAGCTAATTTTACCTTAGCTTAGCTAATTTCACCTTAGCTTAGCTTTTTCCGGCAATATGAGAACGGCCTAGTACATCAGAGCTTACAAATGGCCTTGAACAGCGGTGTTTTGTATTGCAGAATTGGCATAACTTCTCCAAGAGCGAGTCCACCAACAAAATCTTGAATTTCCCAGGAATGTCCAACAATGGCAGCAAGACACAAATGGTAACGTGTTTTCAATCAATCTTGTGAAGCTTGAACCGTTTTTTGTTTGCATCGGCTAAAGTAGCTTCCTTTTTCTTCCCATTCTTGCCATTTCTCTGTTTGTTTGGAAAAAAGCCTTCTCTACCCGCCAAGTAGAAAGCTCCAAACAGCACTTCTATTCGATGTGATCTCGTCGATTATTCAAAATAGGAGGAGTGAAAAGGAATGTTTTTTCGCGGTTGAGCAAAAAGCAAGGTTCAAACTCCTTTTCATGCAGGTGAAAATTGAGGCATGGCGAGGCGGCGACCAAAGCTCAGTATTGTTGGACGACCTTCACATTTTCCAATCAAGTACGTTTATTTATGAGCACCATAAAAAACAAACGCAATTTGTTTTTCCGAGCAATTAGGTCAACAACTTCTATAGTTAGAAAAATTAATGCTGTATTCCCCTTTAAAATTGCCTCATTATGAAGCTTCATATTCCAATTTGACAATGTACATTGATTTCAATTCCACATTTCATTTCACTCTGAATTTTACGAAAATCAGGCTGAACACAGCATAATGCTCAACTTCAAGTGTACGTTTACCACCAGTTGCACTCGTACGAGCACTAACTTTTTTTAGGTGCTAATGGCTCTGGAGAAAAGGAAGACGCTAATTGGCCTTTCCCTTGCAATCTGACAAAGTCAGTAGGTCCCTGCATTGAATCTTTGCACCGTTTCTACTTCGACTTCATCGATGGCCGCTGCAAACCGTTCGTATTTGGTGGCTGTCGGGGCAACGCCAACAATTTTCTCACCTTGCAAGATTGCAATGATAAGTGTGGACCTCGCAGCAACTCCCCAGAGCATAGGTGCATCCTGCCGAGAGACGAAGTAAGCTGCCCTTTTAAAAATAACCTTGATTAAATGCATATAACGAAAAAGTTGTTGGGGCCGCCTGCCTTCTTCCCTCTATAATAGCTTTTAGCCCGGTTCCAACAAGGAAAATCAGCATAGTCAGGAGACGTAACTTGACTTTTTAGCATAGTCAGGTCACACCTAGCTCGCGCGCTCAGCTCAACCTGACTTAACTAGTTTACCGTACTATACTATACTGATATCCCGTGTTGGAACCGGGCTTTTGTTGGTCTCAAACTTTTTCATCGATTGCTCTGGCGAGTTGAAAAAGTCGGCTTTCTTGACCTATCACTCAAAGGATCAGAGAGAAAGTCGATGTCAACACCTTCACACTTTGTTCCCCGAAAAGTTTATTTGACTACTTGACTATTCCAGAGGAGGAAACGC
Source organism: Paracyclopina nana (assembly GCA_019096065.1). NCBI lineage: Eukaryota > Metazoa > Arthropoda > Copepoda > Cyclopoida > Cyclopettidae > Paracyclopina > Paracyclopina nana. Next base: position 8,921,783 of record JAGUCH010000001.1, on the reverse strand, counting down.
GGAGCCAATGCAGTAACGCTGCTTAACTTGAATGGCAGCCTCTATTATCAAATTGATGGATTGCTTGGCAAAATTCGAGGGGCTACTTGATACGATAAATGGGTCTTTCTTTCCTTTCAGGGAACTTGCGACGACTTTACAGAGCGCTTCTACTTTGATTCGACTCAGGCGAAATGTCTGGCCTTCATTTTCAAAGGTTGCAGCGGCGATGCTGGGGATGCCAACAACTTTCTCACCATGGCTGAGTGCGAGTCGGAGTGCCGAAGCTTTATCAAGTAAGTCGATACTCGTCCTAACTCATGTTTACTAGTGGTACAACTCAATTCGATACCACGAAGAACAAAGTGAGGCTCTCGAATGATGGGGGAAAAAGAGGCCTCGTTAAATTCTGCTTTCCCCCAAAAAACCACCGCAGTTTTCCGATGGCTGGATCCCCTCCTATACAACGGTTGATGGGCACTTTTGCCACCTTTATATTTCACTAAAAGTATATACACTGTGCTATACTATTGCACTCAAGAATGTTATTGCAGCAAAGGCGGTTGGTGGCTAGTATTTTTCCTATATATACCATGCGTGTGTGTATAGACGGGAAGTTTTTGACCTGACCGTGGAAGCAAAAGCCTCAACAGTTTTATCATAGCACCACGAGTCCAATAATAAAAAAGTTCGCCCCGGTTTACTATGCCAATATGGGACTTATGCGCGTACAGTTTGGTAATATTGTAAACACGCGCGCCACTAATGATTGTTCTTACTTCAGTGGCTCGTTGTCGAGTGTGACTGCTTTTCCACGAATGACATCGGATTGCCATCGGAAAATCGACAGGGGCTCATGTTCCTCACCCATTCAAATGTGGGCCTTCGATGAGGACCGAGGCCGTTGCGTTCCTTTTACATATGGAGGCTGTGGAGGCAACCAAAATCGCTTTTTCACACGAGCCGTCTGCTCACAAACATGTGAAGAAGCTCTTGCTACCCAAGACACCACGACCATGACAACTGCTCCAACCAGATACATCGTCAAGACCAAATCATCATGCAAAAAACCAAGAGTAGCAAATCCTTAAGTACTGCGCAATTACGATGCTTCATAAGTTTTCTCATCATAGGTTGGGGCGTCGGTGACTTGCGCAAACGGCGTTAACTTGTCCAAGTTCTACTATTACGACCAGGATGCGAATGCCTGTGAGGCTGAAATTGGATGCCCGGTCCCCATGAATGACACCTCGGTGGGAAACAGATTTTTCAGCAAAGCAGCTTGCGTAAAGCTCTGCCAGCAACCTTTTGGCACGACTAAGCACTCGAGAAATTCCGGCTCGGCAGAATTGAAAAAGTTTGAAAGGTGCCGCTTGCCGATGGATCAAGGGAATTGCAGCCGCAATTCCAGCACCCATTCTGTCCACCACAACTATTATTTCGATTCGAGGTCGTTCAAGTGCCTGCCTTTCATCTACTCTGGATGCGACGGCAACAACAATAACTTTGACACCTTGTCCGAATGCCACGAAGCTTGCTCCGGGGTCCGCGATGATGACACGGTGCTCCAAGACGCGTGTTTGATGCCTCGAGATTCAGGCGAGGGGAGCGGAAGATTCGCAAGGTTCTACTACAATGCAGAGCAGGCAGAGTGCGTTCCATATAACTACCTAGGATCCAAGGGGAATTTGAACAAATTCAATTCAGAGGAAGAATGCCAGCAAAAATGCATTGCCTCGGCGGAAAGTAAATCTGGCTATTATGTGGCCGAAGTTGTAGTCGGCATCGTGCTGGTGATTCTCCTCGTAATTGGATCAGTTGTGGCGTGGAAGTACTACAAAGTTTACAAGTCAAATGAAAATTACAGAATCTTCCAAAATCAACAGATCCAAAGACAAGACTCAATCTCACCAACTTTGCCTCAAATGCATTCAGCCGAGGCCTACGTAAATCCAGCTTTTGAAGGAGGTGCCGACGGAAACTCTTTCCAAATGCACGAGAATCTATGAATGCTTCCAACTTTACTACAAAGCCCTCGTGCGATAACTTTACATCAAAATACTACAATAAAGATTCAACGGCATTAGAGGCTGCCATCGAACAGGTGGAGTCCCATGGCCCTGGTGTTGTCGTCCTTGGCCATTTTGCCCAAAACGTTCAAGTGTCCGGAGATTACGCGAATGTCAGTGTAGTAGCTCTCCAGAAGCTCCTCTTCCAAGAAATGCATAACCTGCATAGTAACAAAGGTTATTTTACGAAGGCCTGTATACAGCAAAAATGCTCTTTCACTCACCATTGGATCATAGCTGTCATCTGTGGATGGCTGGTGCTCCTTCTTGTTGTTTGCATGCTTGTGAACAGCCATAACGTTTTCGGCATTCTCCTTCAAAATTGTCAGGGTATGAGCCAAGGCCTTGACTTCACCGTTGGTGTCAAAAGGCTGAACTCCTTGCAATTTCAAAGTTGGTTCGATATCGAGAGCACTTGATCCTCGATGCAACATGAAATGCATTACTTTTTGAGCATTATCCCACATTTTGTTGGAGTAATCCAACATCGTTTTGCTCAGGCCCAGCCTATTATGAACGTCGCTTCCGAAATGAGCGGACTAAAATGAAATTATGAAATAACTGAAGCATGTCTGGTGTTATTTACCATAGAGAGAAACTGGAAGCTGTGCTTGAGGTGGTCAGCCATCAATTTCTGCAAGTTCTGCTTGTTGCCTTGGATGTTTCCATATACTGCGTTACATTTGGACCCATCAGTCCACTCATTGGATCCGGATTTACACGTCTGAACTGCATGGCTCAGGCAAGTGTCCTGTTGGCCTCGGGTTAAACCAAAAATGGTAAGAGTTAAGACAAAAAGAACAGATCCCTTCATCATTTCAATTAAAATGCGCTTAGTAACTATGATCGATAAGGCGAGCAAGGGGAACAATTATCTAAGCAGTTTTGTTTGTCACTACATTTGCAGATGAAGATAAGCTCTATCAAATATGTGCCCAGACTATTGATTCTTGAATCTTTTTTGAATGCTTCATGCTAACACAGCCATGATAAATTTACTTGCGTTCCACCTTAGTTTCGACTAAGTTCTAGATATTCCTCAAGTGAAGAAGCAACATTGCGCAAGATAATGGATAACATTACGCAACCTGTCATGCTATTTAAATTTACACTGCAGGCTCAGCTTTTTTGAAGTCATGATATTTTTAAAAAGCAACCGAGATGAGGCAATTGACAACTTACTCACGCTTAGTATGCATCAATTTAGATTTCGTGCCGCAAAAATGACCTAATAAGTGGGTTAGAGTAACTTTTTTATTTAACCAATACTCCCGAAACTGAAAATAGATTTTTTGACATATTAAATTGGCAATCTTCTGCTGAGAATTTCCGACGATTCTCTCGCATAAGAACTGAGCCTCACGGCCTCAACAAACTTGGCGGTAGCCTCATGCTTTCCTTTGAGCCTACTGTTGAGGTAGTTCCTCAGCAAGTTTAAGTACTTGAGCTGAATTTGCTCCACTTGAGGCCGGTTCTTCAGCTCCAGAAAGTCTGGGTTGAAAACAATGATGATGGTTCCCAATGCCACGAGAACCTCATCCGGTTTGCCATTAATGTATGTCCACCTCTTCATTTTGCTGGTTAATTCCCTATGCTTCACTTCTTCAACGTATGATGGCGTCCACGGGCTGACGTAAAGTTGGTTGTACTTTATTACAGGCTTCGGGTCGTCGTTTTTTGTGCACAGTTTAACCTTTTCCAAACAGCCTCTCATGTCTTCCATGTCCAAGAACTCCTCTGTTTCCGCCACTTTTTTTAGGCCCACATTGAATCCAACCTCAGACTCATCTACGAAACAAGCTTCTTTGAAAGAATGTAGGAGCGGAATGTTGGCATGTATTAGCTGGTTCTGATCATCCTGGGGGATCAGAGTGAAGTCAACCAGAGCGCTCATGAAGCTAATCTGGCACTCGTAGCAAAGTCTTTTGAAGTTTTCAAACACTTCATTTGGAAAGGGCTGGTTGCAAAAGGCCAACTTGGCAACTTTGCAGTAGAAGCCTTTGTAGTGGACCAAGGCGAATGTCATGCCTTGCTGGATATCTCTCACCAATTGTCCGATCAAAATCGCCTCATCCATGGTTAGTTGATTCAAATTGGGCTCGAGGACCAGTTTCACAGTTGGCTGGACAGGTTTGAGGCTCTTGCTTTCTGAGGTAGGATCTGAGAGCGAAATTTTACAAATAATTTCGAGGCTCGTACATCATTTTGCGTACCTGTGATGCTGGTGAGGCCATTCCGATATTGAGTTTTGCTGAGCTTGTTGAATCTTTTATGTCGCTCTCCTTCTGGCAAGACCCAAGCTGTTCTCATGCCAGATGCCAGGCATTTTTTGAACCGGCAAAACTGGCAACTTCTCCTGGTTTGAAGGTTGACCGTGCACTTTTCTCCGCGAACGCAGAAGAATATTTCGTAGTATTTGCTCTGAACAGCTCTTCTGAAGAAAGCTCGGCAACTGGGGCAAACCCTTCCTCCATAATAGCTATGCTTCCCTGCTTTTTCGCCGCACACTGAGCACTTTTCTGGGTTGTCAGCGGAAGTAATTGCGAAGGCTTCCTGAATATCTCTACGGGACGAAAACTTGATCATCCATGTAAAGAAGACAATTAAATAAATGACTTACTCTTCATCAAATGATATTTTGGGAGGCGAATCGGCAGAAGCAATAGAGGGAGAGTCGGATGAAATTGTTGATGGTGAAAACAAACTACTCTCGTCACTAAAAGAGGAGGAAGAGTGAGCCCTGGCCTCTTGAAGATGTGCAGGCTTTGGCAGCCCAATCAGCGTGTAAAAATCAAACTCCTCTTCCTCGTCCATTGGGAAGGCTGCAAAAAAATCAAGCGATCAGCTTTATCTTGCAGCACAACTGATGATGTTTTTCAAATAGCGCGATTCACGGGTTACTGTGTACGCTTCACATGCCATGCCTTCTGTCGCTCCTTCCATCCACTACATAAGTTGGAGGTTGTAACAAAGGACGAAGAACAAATTCACCTGCCTTGGCCCCGCGTAAGAGCTTGTTTCATCACTAATCCTAGGGGGACTTCTTATATGAAGAACAGAACAAAAATAGTATCATACCTTATTTTCGAGATTTCATTGCTCTGTAAAACGTTCATTTAAAAAAAGCTTTTAGTGACTAGATAGCTTAGCCTCTCTTGCAGCTTCCGCTTCTACTTCAAGGAAAAGTGGATGAGTCATTTTAAAGTAAAGCAAAGCGTGACGTCAAATTACGGGTGCACAACAAGCAAACTATTTCGATAGATGGCACCATTCGAGCCAGTATTTTTTGAAGACTTTTTTTTTGAAATTCAGTTGAATATCGAGCAAAAGTACGCAAAATAAAGAAGATAGCTTTGGTTGAGTAGATTAAGGAAGAGCAGTGTTTGTTTAATTGTCGTATTTTTAGTAGAGAAAGCCAATAAAATGATATTGATATAGTCACATTTGTGGGCATAATAAGGTGCTGTAGTCCACTATCAAGAAAGCTGGCATCAAATTTGCTTGGTTTATCCACACGAATTCGGAAACAGCGAATAAGTCATGCAATAAATGACAAGATTAGCAAGTGTTACTTTAAAGCCAGGCTTTTTCTTATCAACATTTTATATCACGTCATTTTGTGCAATTTACTTGACATATTTACCCCAGATGGAAACATTAAAAAAATACAATTTTCTCAAATATGTTGAAATATTTGCGTCGCTTGATCATTATTTCATTAGCTCTGCATCATCACTAAGAAGAGGTTGCGTGTACGATTTAGAATTTTTGCGCTTAATAACAATTGAATTTTTAACTTTCTTTTTATTTAATCATGGCTTTTCAACTGTAATTTTGGAGAAGCCAAGTGAGCTCAAATTACTTGTATATATATGTTATCATGTAAGGAAATAAAAGGCTACATTGCAACATTAAATACAGCCATTTATTCATTCAGTGCTTAAATTAATTCATATGATTATGTGCAATTCTAAATGCCCGCTATTTCAATGGATTCAATTATCAACAAGTGCCTTTCAATGTTAGCCATTTTTCGGCTGTCACCCTGATTTAGGAGGTCAAGCCAAGTGCAGTCTCAAGTTAATCCATTCCACTATCGGAGAGAACAGGGAAAGAAATCATTCCCTTTGCCACCTGCCTCAATAGGAATGGTTCCCATAACAGCTAGTTAATTAGTGTTAGAGCTCAGGAATGCAACAAGCACAATTGGAAACAGCCATTGAAAACGCTCTACTTGGCATCAGTGCTGTAGACCCTTGTTTTAGTCTGACATTTCATGTAGAAGTACTACTTTTTAAAGAGGTTGGCCGAGACACCCATTTTTCTCCAAGTGCACCAGGATTATCTGAGTGAGGTGATAGTGTTGCATTAGAGAAATCTGGATTCTTGAGCGTAATTTGTCAAAATTGTGCATATATTGTGCACCCGGTGGTCTAGAATCAATTCTCATTCGTGCCATTGTCATTATTTTTCGATCCAATTACCCTCAGAGCCAACCTTTGGCCAAAACGTAATTACAGCTTCTGTTCAATTGTCTGATAGAACAAAAAAATCTTGAGTAAAATTGTACAATTTAACCAGGTCTTCCTCCCATGCCAGCATTCCATCCATCACTGTCTTCTGGAATCTAGAAGCCTTTTTTAACTGACATTGTCAGTTTGGGAGACAAATGACCGGTATAATTGAAATGAAATCAGCTCGTTGCTTGAAGTGATACAGAAAACAACCATTTCAGATCATTTCTCAAGACTTCAAAAAGTTCATCTATTTCCTTCACTAGGGGGGTTTCTTTTCTCGATTGAGCTTCCATTCCTGATAAAAATCAGCTCAACCAGCTACAGTAGAAATACGCTTGGCAAGAAACGTCAACTTGTTTTGACGAGCTGCTAACTCGAATACATTTCCTGAGGAATGACAAATAGTGGGCGAACTTCACATTGAAATTCCTTTACACAAATTGTCCCAATTTTTGCAATCACATAAAAGGCATTAAAGAAAACCAAACTTCACTGCTCTCGATCGAGAAAAGCTTCAAGATGGCAAATATATTGACTTATCCAAATGAGTGTGGGTGATGAAATGAGAAATCTCTGCAAGCTCCGCGAGGGGGAGAATAAAGTCCAATTAAAGAAACACCAGCTAATTGATCGTTAAGATTATAAATACTAATTTTTTCCTTGAGCCCAGCATGAAGTTGGCCATCATTAGAGATGCAGAATAGTAAAAAATGACGGCCTAGCGGTGATCGGGATTCGTGCTGTGCACAATTTGTGACCGTATAGTGTTGGTACTCGACTTGATCACGATGATCTTCTTCACCACGTGAGCAATATGGGTTTATGAGGCCACGACTGCTGGGCAGCAGCAGCTGCATAAGGTAAAAAGTGTACCTCAATAAAGAAGCATATTATTGGATCATCGCGGGCTTCGTGCTCAGTATCAGGTTCATAACTCTCCCGACTTGGTAGGCTCCAGAGGTCACTAGCGCGGGACAAGTGTCAGGCCTACACGAGGTCTGGAATGCCACAACCTTTCTCCTGATAATGAATCGGCCTTATTTGAGCGGCCAGATGACATCACCAAGCATGGAAGAAGTGAGTCAATGTTTAGCCTGAAATCACTCGTGGTAGCCACTTAGACATGGCAAATACCACGAAAAAAGGTTGTCAAGAGGCCGAACCCAAATTGAAAGAGCAAACAATAGAAGAACTGGTTCCACCATGTAAACCGGTCCTGCTTAGAGGCTCGTCATCATTGTGAACGAAATTAGGGTATTGCACGCGGGCTGTCAATGTTCCTAGAATTGCATCCTCCAAATCCATGCATATACTAGCTCCACTTTTGGGCCAGCAGCGAGTTGATTTAAAGACGGGCATAAAATGATTCAGCTCCCTTGCTATTATAATTTTAATAGACATAAAGAACTTGGAGTAGTATGCAAAACTGTCTGTGAATTATATCCCCGGCAACCGTAACTTTTCACCGGGAGGTCTCAGACATTCATAATTCTTGGTGTTGAAGAAGATCATGGAATTTCCTAAAGCACTTCATGAATGTGCTCAACCACTTTTCTGAGGGTGCCAATATTCAAACATCCTGCTTGTCAAATGTCAATTTGTCAAAAATTACGAGAGCTGGGCTCAAAGTAATGGGCAGGATCCTACTGGGAGGAACGAGCGAAGCCAATTCTCTTGTCTTTTTTCGAGGAGCAGCAGAGTTTTTACACCACATTTTCCCCCATAAAAGGGTGTGACAAATCGTGTCGTCATCCAGTGGAAATCTGGCTCGTCCATCTGCTCTCCTTTATTCATGCCAACTCTAGTGGCAATCACCTTTTTTGAATTCCATGGAGGTCTCGTGCTCTTGGACATGTCATGATCCTCGTCCCCTTTTTGAATGGGAAAAATTCCTGGCTCTTTTTAAGCAGCAGCAGCATAAAATGTTGCTTTTGGAACGCCAAGGTCAATCCTGTTCTGCTTCACATGCAAAGTGCACAAATCAAAAGTGAAGTCACTGTAAAATTCATGCAAAAAGTAGACATTTATGACGAGCTATATCAATTTTCAGCAGCGACTAAAAAGGGTAGAACGGCGGCCTAGCTAGCGTGATTTGATTTATTTCAAGGCACTTTTTCCATCAAACTAAATGGCCTTCCGCGCAATGAATTGATCACGGTACGACGATCTCTAGCAGATGATCAAGCCAAATGCAGACGCTAAGCTCCTTGATGGACTTGTTCATCTTGGAAGCTTCTTTTCCATGCATATAGGGACAAATTTGTGAACTTGATGGGCAACTTTTGGGACCCCCAGCAGGCATTCGGAATGCCGAGTTAACAACTGTAACATTCTTACAAGCACACACAACAATGAAGGAAAAAGCGCTAGAAACAAAGAAATGGAGCAAAAAAGGGTAGTAAGGTTTATTGTCAAACATTACCTCATGTACTTAGACCACCGAGAAAAATTCAGAGCTTTCATGTTCAGCCCACATAAGAAAAAATAATCTATGCCACGTTAAGGCAGAGAAAAGGCAAAAAACTCTTTTAAATACTCGAGTTGACATTTATTAATTGTGGTCGCTGCAAAAAATGCTGAATTTTCCTCTATCAAAAAAGGGAGCCATAGAACATTCAGTCAAGTGCACTCGAGCATTGAAGTTCGTTCAATCCTTGTCACAACACTTGACTTCTTTCCTTTCCAACTCTTTTTTACAATCTCGCTGGGGTATCTTCACATATACACTACAGTACACTACCACTATTTTGAAGAACACTATCAAGAAAGGCTACCACCACGAATGCTTCAGAGCGCTATAAAACGGCTCCAACAAAAGAGCTCTGCTCCGAAATAAAATAAAAAAAGGGGATGCAACAGTCGGGTCCAGATCTTCCTTTTATTTTCATGAAAAGCTTCAAATTATCGTCCATAAATGTCTTTGAAAAAAACTCTCGTACATTATGTTGGACAAATTCCAGTTTACCGTTCTGCTGATCCTAGCCTCAGATTTGGTAAAAATGGGGGCAAAAAAGGGACGGCCAAGTTGCCATCACAAATCAGGGGTGTATTTGCCAGAGAAGTCCATAAAGTCGTGGCCAACGTTTTGTGTACCAGGTTCTCAGTTGGGGGTGTCAAGATGCTGCTGCTTTTCAACTAGATCAAGATCTCACATTTTTACAACAAGAGTCAGTTAGCTTACTACTGACTTTGCTGCATTGATTGGGACATTCTTCCAGGCCGCAACTCTAATCTTCGCCAAGTTCTTTTCTATCAGAATGGCAACCGAGCAATGCTCCAAATCTATCGATGAAAAATGTGGCTTTATAGCCTTTTTTGGCTTGTGTGCGCATGTCAAGCCTTCTTGGTGGAAATCCATGGCTAATGGAACGAACCGATTCGTTCGTCCGACCGCATAAATCTCCGCTTCCACTTGTTAAATGGCGAAAAGATTTACGTCATGAAGTCGTCTTATTTCCCACCCGCTAAGAATCCCTGTGTTTTCCGTCTTTCAGGGCTGCCCTTCAATACATTCTAATGAACCGTACTCGTCTGCTGACCATTCAGCAGATCATCTGAACGCGAAACCCATTTCCACTGATTGCGTTTTTAAGTAGTCCAACGCCGATGATCTAGTTACCAGCCAGAGTTGCTGACAAAGCAGCAGGGTTACCAAAAGTCAATGATGGTAATCTTTGGTGCAAGATTTATTTGGAATCCGGGCCATATAGGAGGTCTAGTATAGGAAAATGGATACTTGAAACAATACAGAGTTGTCAAGATGAAGAATATATTAGGGCAACCCACCAGAAAAATGGCCTGAAACTGGACCATCGTGAGATCCAAACTGTGACGTTGACAAATCAAAAAAGGAGCTTTTAAAACAAAAATTCCTCGTATTCAGCGTGGTGTTCAAGTCCAGCCCCCAATTGCAGCAGCTGAGTAAAATCGGGTAAAACAGGGTGTCTAATGGGTCCATTACGCTCTCCAGCCTCATGTTCTTGGAATGCTAATTGGATCAAAAGGAGCCGACCGCTTTTTTATCCCTCTTGCTCTCGAATTCTTTCAGCTCGGTCAATACAACCTCGTAAATTTCGAACCTGTCCAACCAAGTGCTTTTTTCGAGCATTGATGCCCGCGCTTTTGGACTCAATTTGTGCACCATGGGAATTGCCCCTTTGGAAATGAATTCAAAGTTCGGTCGGCTTGAATATTTCATCCTGCTATTTAATGCTTGCCTAGCAATTAGGCATCATTAATTCTTGGCCCCGGCCACGAATGGTTATTATGATTTGGTGGGCATTATTAATTAAGTCACAGCAGCCAAGTTTGGTTTTCTCCTCACTTTTTCCGGCTGCTTTTGCACCATCATACAGCGTGGTTGCGCTATTCTCGGTTCGAGTATTGTTTTCCAACTGGGAGGATCACACTCATTATGGAGGGAACATGAAAGGAAGAAGACAAAAGCTAATAAATATTCACACTGCAAAAATGACCCGGCAACTTCTTTTCGGGACTCATTTAACGACCAAGACGTGATGCCACACATTCGAATTTTCGCTCGGTTTCACTTTCAATAATGTTCATGCCTGACTCGGAGGCAGGGGGAGCCAAATTGCAAAGCCTTAGATCCAGTGCGACTTTCAGTCAGCTCCTTTTTTCCTTTTTTGTCAGCTGGTAACCAAGTCTCTTTTTGCTGGGACTCTTCTCACCGTGCGTAGGTAGAGGCCGGAGGAAAAAAATGGACAGCTTGAAACATGAAACAATGCTAAGTGTCATGACGACAGATTTCATTCCATTAGGGCCAGTGCAAAAGTACACACAAGCTGAGACTGGATGAAAATCATCGGAGGCAGAAGTCCAAGCTGAGCGAGGTTAATTCATGGCACATAAATCGGTCGTGTGGCAAGCAGCAGCATTCCAGCAGAAAATTTGCTCGCACTAGCAAGCCATTACTTGTCGACTTGCTCTGCATTGAAATCACCCTTTTGAAGCTCCTGTACCGATTCTGATGTAAAACATTATTTATAAGCATGTCGTTGACAGGGGGGTCCGGTTTTGTCGGGAAGGTCCCTCTGGCCTCACCCTGTTCCGGGGGGTCTCGGCAACTTCTTAAACGCGCCATGATGGCCGGGGCATAATTTCGCCATATTTCACTCGAGCGCGGCTGAGGCGGAAAAAATGTAGTACCAGAAAAAGCACCTAGATCGCCATTTTTCGGGAGTGGCAGGAATTTCACCTCATTGGTATGCAGATCCCGGCCGGACATGCTCAGCGTTGAACTTTTGGTCGGGATGGAGAAGATGATGATGACGATGGAAGTTCCTGGCTGCCATAATATTCCAGGTCTGCTGAACTTTTTTGTACTCTTGACCTCCATAATTGCATGCAGCACTGCCGTAGCACTGTGAGGCTTTTAAACTTGGTGAAATATTGCGAGATATTAGGGTTCGGGTTCAACCCATTCCCATATCCATTTGCTCTCGACTCCAATTATATCATAGCTGAGCCACGTACGTGGCGCAAGAAAGCATGGGAAAACGAAACGTTACTCGGCTCTTTGAGCCTAATTTGTCAAGGCAGAAAAAGGCCATGGAAAATGGAACCTTCCAAACGTTAAACAGTTTCACTCACAACTGGAGCCTTTCCAAGATAGTGCACAATTTGCTGTTTTGCGCTTCGTTACCCCGAACTGGATAAAATGCTAATTGGTTGCCTCAGAACGAGCCTGGATTTTACTGCAATTTATGGCCTTTACTGTGGGAAAATGAGCTTACCATCGCAAAGCGACCGCCGCAAATAATTCACTTAGCCTGTCATTCCAACAATAATTTCGGTGTCACGAAATTGCAATGCAAATGAAGCTGCCTTTTTCTCCCACAAAATAAACTTACCTTTAAATATGCGCCAAAAAATGGCGGAGAAGGAGAGTTGCATCCAGTCCAGATTGTAGAATCGTGCCGTCCACATTAGTTGTGAAAAAATCACCGTTTGACGTGTCCTGGAAGAAGTGCTCACGATGAGCTCAATTTCCCATTGTCTACCACGGCATCATGTCGGGACATATGGGACAATTTGGTCTCGTAAACCCGCTCAATGTCCTATAATCAAAAAAATTACTAGCCATGAAAGCCATAAAGGGCGAAATAATGGCGCATCTTCGGCGCCGGAGAACTCTTACCAAGGCCGAGCAAAACCATCGAGGGCCACATTGAAGTAAATGAAAATAATCCATGTCAGCTCAAGTTTTTAGGGCTGACTTTTCAGTTTTGACTCTCTGATTTCCGAGTTCTGTGACTTCTATCGATTTAGCGGAATTTTGTAAGCTTTATTGTGAGCTGTTAATTTGTTTTTACTCGTCATTTGTCAACTAGATACAGAGTTATTTCTCTTCTTTGCATCTTTATTTGCTTATGCGGCATTTTTTGCCAAGTTTTGGCTGTTTTATAAGCGAGAGCTCCTTTTAACGTTGCTAGGAAGGTAAACAACCAAACTTCAGCTGCTTTCTGCAACGACTGCTAGTTCAAACCAGAGACTTAGATTACTAGAGAAGCGAAATTATGTGACGTCATAGGGGGTGCGTGCCTCTTTTTTGGGACGCTCCAAAAGAGAATACAATGGCTTTTTGGCGCTGGCTGCCTGAGTTTGGGCTGGGGCTGACTTTTCATTCCAAATATTTCAGAAATGATCCATTTTTGATCAATGTCAAGTATAGTTTGAATGTAAGTTGACCAAGTGCCTCTAACTTTTATTTTCAACAGTTTTAAGGTTCTTATTGAAAGTTTTAATTTATTTAAGAATCATTTTTATGGTACAGCCATTTTATCGTTCCCGGCTGAGCGTTCCTGGAAACGGCCAAACACTTTCAGAAAAAGTCGATTTTTTAACATATATGATCAAACTTGCGAATCTGGTTACTCTAATATCATTTGACGGAAAATCTCGGCTCTAAGGGAACCAAGGCAGTATGTCTAATCTCTTTCTGATATAGCACTGATTTTGGCGTTACTCTAAATGGGATTTTTATTGTCAAACAAATGCCGAGTGTGGCATTTTTTGAAAGTATACGTCTACATAAAAGTGATGAAAAAGATAACTTATTGACGCGTAGCAGAAAAGTGGAATGTTTACATTTTTACTTCGCTTCTCTTATAATCTAAGTCTCTGGTTCAAACTTGCTTGCGAGCCTCTGACAGAAAATTAATCGTGAAACTCAGAAATAATCAGACTTAAAAAGTGAGTGGGCTACTCAGAGCTTCGCTTCTTGGAAAAATTCGAAGTCGGATGCTCAATTATGTCCAAAGGTGCGATTGATGGAATGCTTTTTGGCTAGGATCCAGTTCCAGAGGTGCCTCTTTTCATGATCATCTCAGGCCATTCATTTGGATCCCCTGTTGAGAGGCCAATGGGCAGCAGCGTGACAAAAGCGAAATATGCCTTGGAAGTCTCGCCAGTAACCATATACAACTGAGCACGAGTACACAAGTCATCAAAACATGCTTAGCACGTTATGGAGTTATTCCAAATCCGGCCCCGAGAGACGACGAGGACCACAATATGCCAGGCATGGCTTGAGAAAATTATGGCTACTTTCAAATTAACCTTCAGGCCATAAAAAAAGAAGATTCTTGTGCTCAATTTTCGAACGAATGGAAAAGCTGGCAATTTGTAGGCCACGCAGAGGAGACTTGATGGGGAATGCTCCCATCAAGTTACTTTGCAACATCACCAATATGCTCCTTTTTTTTAAATTCCAGTGCGGCGCTGTTGGCGTTTTGGCTGATGGGATGCTTTAGCCCAACTTCTTAGGGCCCACGATGACTTTGTGGCATTTGAGTTTGCCCCAAGAACCTCATGGATCCACGTGACAATTGTCCCATGAAAGCGATCAGTAAAATTTCGTGTCACGACAATTTGCTCTGTCCATTAGGTGATTGGCCACAAAATGCAGTTCTTGCACAATAACACGCACATAAGTACTTATGCACTTCAATTAAACTCGCGTGAAGATGAGGTCAAAATTTTCTTCTACTTGGCTGGCTTTTTTTACTTTCTTCTTCGTCTTCGTTGTAGTAGGTCCATCAAGTGGCACTTTAAAGCATGCTTTGTGCTTGCTAAAATGATATTTTGAGCAGCTCGAAATTACACATCAAAATGTCACTCGATGCATAATACATTTGCACAGGGCGGCCAACTAGCTGACAAGATTTGCAAATAACCTGTGGGTAGTCTAGGAAAGCAATAATCCACCCGGTTAGGCTTGCCTTGTTATGAATAAAATTGTAGTCTGCAGCAGTGGCAACACGATCATAACTTTTTTATGACATTTTCGACCCAAAGCAATTGAAAAGCTGGGCATGTAGAAGATAGGTAAGAGCTGCTGGTCAAAAAAGTCGAGAAACCTAAAAAGATATGAAATGGATGTGTCACTCACAACGGCGGGTACGGCATGAGGAAATTGCACTCGCATTAAGAGTTTGAAATCTCGTTTAGAAGCTATCATTAGTGGTATTGGCAAAAAAGCGCGGAGGAGCTTATTGAAGTGAATCATGATAATCAACTTCGAGCTAGCTGGTATATGCGGTAATTTGAGATGAAAGTGGCACGTCCTAGTCTCTAATGAATAATGATGCCTCGACCAGCAGCCATTTTTTTGCCATCCACCATATGGCGATTTAGCATTATTCAAGCCTATTTTGCATCCTGATGATTAGGCACTTTTTGATATGAAAAATTATCACTTGATGCATCTTAAGCAAATGCAGTTGAGTTATAAGATTGAGCTCATCATTATTAATTTTTGACCAAATAATGCTGGTTAATTGTTGTCCTGACCAATTTTTTGTCTTCTCTAGCTTCTCTCAATGCAATGGATGGATACCACTATCAACGTGAGTAGCTTTGATTCATTCATTTTCCACCTTTGTACTCATTCCATCTATTATACTATAACCCTACTGAGCTGCGGCTTGTTATTGTGGAAATAGCTGGGAAGTCCGTTCGATCGATCAAATTATGTCCTATCTTGAAATTCTGCAATGCACAGTGGGCCTCAATCAGGCAAGCATTAAGCATCCATACATCATTTATATTATTGGCGCCCCTCGAGTGAAAGTGTAAAAACATCAAATGGGTCTTGTCATGATCATCATGGTGCACAAACTCGTTCATCATCTGTCACTGGGCTTGACCCCATGCAAACTTTGCTTATGATATTCAGAAGAAGTCGAGGAGCCTGCAGAGTCTTTTGAATCAGCCTCACCAGCAAAAAAGAACGAAAATCAATCAACTTTGGCTACCCAAACATATTTGTCGTTATAAATGCCAAAGGGAAGCCGGAATAGGATCTACCAGGACATACTGTGCTAAAAACTACTGTGACGTTACCGGAATAGAATCTACTCCATGACGGATCGGAATAGGAACTACTGTGACGATACCGGAATAGAATCTACTCCATGACGGAGCAGGAATAGGAACTACTATGACAGTACAGGAATAGAAACTACTGTGACAGACCAGGAACAGCAATTTTTACCAGACTAGGAATGTAAAATATTGCTAATAATAGAATTTAGACTGACCTAATACTGAAATGCGATATACTTCACAACCTAGCTGATACTTCAGGACTTAGGCAATGCATCAAGATTTGGCCTAGACTTCAAGACTTGGCTGAAACTTTGGGACTTGCCTCTAACTTCAAGACTTGCCTCAAACTTCAGGACTTGCCTTTAACTTCAGGACTTAACTTTAACTTCAGGACTTGGCCAAAACTTAAGGACTTGGCCAATACTTCAGGACTTGGCCAAAACTTTAGGACTTGCCCCTAACTTTAAAACTTGCCTCAAACTTCAGAACTTGCCTATTGCATTTTAGACTATGACTTTTTAAGCCACAGTACTGAAAAACATGTCCAAGATTTGGAGAACTTGTTGCATACTTCAGTATATCTTATTTGTTATAACCTTAATTACTTAGCTGAATTATCTACCTGATGCATTCACTAACTTTGCTGGCCTAGTTTCTGTCTTGTAAGCTCTATTCCTGTTCTGTTTTTGTAGTATGTAAGTATAGGTCTGTTGTAGATGCTATTCCTGTTATGTTTCTCAGTAGATCCTATTCCGGTTCTGTTACAGTAGTTTCTATTCCTGGTATGTTGTGGCAATAGATTCTATTCCGGGTCCGGCGTAGATGCTAGTCCGGGTCCGTCACAGTAGTTTCTAGTCCGGGTCCGTAGTAGATCCTAAGGTAGGAGCCCATGCCAAAGCCTCTTTGACAGAACTGAAGAAGGCCAGCGAGGCCTGCGTCATTTAGGCAGGCATCACGAAAGCTTCGGGCCTTGAGTTGAGTGGCCATTGCAGGCGTAAAATTGCAAATTTTATGTCAAACCAAAGGGCCGATATGCGCGGCTTCATCACTGCAAAGGTGGTGAAAAGTCCAATTTGCCAGTTGGATAACCTTGCAAGCATTCGAAGAAGGAAAAGTTGAAGCCATGCTCATTGCCCAACATCTGCAACCCATTTTGGGTAATAGTAAAATGCAGTATCTTTGATGTTGTGCTATACTTTTCGAATCGACTCCATTCAAGATGATGCATATGCGCCACTTGAGGTCTCACCTCAAAAATTCAGCTACCACCAATGTGAACTATTACATATACATGTTGTCGGAGGTGGTAATGATGTCCTGCTGGCAATTTTTTCGACCGACTACACCACGAAGCTTATTTTTCATCATCCCAAAAACGCCGATGATTTTCAAAACTGTTCACAGTGGCTCGCACCAAATAATGTGCCAGGTATCGAGCGTAAGTAGTTGGCAAGTGTTGCCCGCGTCGGAACCTCTCTCCCAAGGGGGCCTATTTTCGATGCGAGCGACCAATCAAACGGTTATTCCCAACAATTCGTCTTGTTTGGCAGTTGACGGCCGAAAAAAGTTTTCGCTTTTGTTTCTCCGCTGCACCCTGTGATTGGACTCGATCATCTTCTGCCATTCATCAATTCAAGCTAAACATGCGCGGTGTGTTATTAAAGACGAAACTTCAAAGGCAAAGACAAAGAGCTTCAGGAAGAGTAATATGCCATTAGATGACCTTTCCTAAGGTGCAAAAAAAGAGTCTCGACAGGTTTAGCCTTTTCAAGCAGGCTCGTTAACCAAGGCTGGCTGACGTGAGCCGCGACGCGTGACAGTGACGTTTTAATAACAAACGGGTGCCTATTTTGACCTTCGTCGATGTAATAATCATGATGGGAGGAATTGAGGAAAAATGCCCCGTAGGAATGTAAATAGTACATGGAGACCACCTTGATCGGTCCGATATAGCCTGTTGGGCGAACCGAGCTATAAGCCCTAATGATGCTAATTTGCCTCCTCCGCGGATCGTAATGACAGTCGTGCCGCAGAACCAATTCAAGCCGCGATCGGCCTGGTGGCGAGCCGCGTGAATGGCATCGGCACCCTCGCCATCTTCCATCCAGTGACACGGGCTCCACCTGGGGATTTTCAGCTTTGAAGATGGCCGCCGTTGCCGCGGTGGCCAGTGAGATGAACGCGCGCTTCACCAGGCCACTTTTCCCCACTTTACTACTACAATGCCGTCGCACATGCCCAAAACTCCGATGCGATGGCGACTACGGTGACTTTGGGCTCTCAGTTGGTCCGAAGCCGGGATCTGACACCCATCGCCAATCACGCATTGAACACTGAACTCTTCAGCAACTTCTTCCTTGTTGAAGCTCGGACGAATCATGTTTGGGGCTCCTCATCTGGCGGCCTTCTCGCCAGCCTTCGATCAGAACAGGGTAAGAGACTTTTACAGCGTTGCGCACTTTTTGCTTCGTTTCTTTAATTAAAACCCTCTTTCATTAATCTTGGCGGAGCAACCTCGATTTAAAGTGATTTTCCAGCGCAAGCAGCAGTCAGACTAGTCCTTTATGATCCAGAACCAATTGAGTAGCACGCGGGTCAGGTCACGAAGCGGAAAAAACTATATTGGCGGCCGTGTTTTGACGTAGATGATACAATTTTGAATTTAATATCTCGGTTCATTATGAGCCTGGGCCATCTAGCGGCTCCTTTATTCATCCACTTCGTGACTCTGGAGAATCTGCCACGCCGTTTGGCCACACACCATTCAATAATATGGCAGCACTATTCTCACCTTTAGTAGTCTTCAGCCATAAAACGACCTCTTTTTAACAATTATGAAAATGTGGGAACTCCGCGTGTATGGCCCTCATTAGCTACTAGAAATGAGTTCGAGCCGTCTCGAAAACATCCTCATTTGGAAGGGAACTAGCTCACTAAATCACTGGGTGATTTATGGACCAGCAACATTTGTCTCCAAGCATCGTTGACACATGCTTTTGAGCAACCACATTTTCCACATACCCGAGCTTTTAGCATCCAGGTAACTGATCTGGAAACAGGCATTAGCATAAACTCCCTAAAGGAGAATGAGCTCGTTTTCAAACCCACTTCTCTGATCAGTGATTTACATTCAGGCTGTCTTGTAGCATATGCCCACATGGTTTTCTTGCCGTGAGAAAATATTTGCGAGAGAAAAACGAAACGCGGCCATTAGTAGAGTATTGACAGTTCAAGTAAGGGCCGTGGGTGGTGCCCTCTATCGCCTCTTTTTTTCAAGAGGATCGTCTAGCCCTCCTACGCTGAAAAGTTATCTGTAGGTTTTCTCCATTTGCGTTACAGATAGACAAGCTGGATCCAATGCAAAACCAAATGTGCAGAGTTTGTGACGAGCCCGCGGCAGGCTTCCACTTTGGGGCCTTCACTTGCGAAGGCTGCAAGTCTTTCTTCGGACGGACCTGCAACAATCAAAGCGTAATCCAAGAATGCAAAAACAACTATCGCTGTGTCATAAACAAAAAGAATCGCACTGCTTGCAAAGCCTGTCGCCTTCGCAAATGCCTCATGGTTGGCATGTCCAAGTCTGGCTCGAGGTATGGTCGCAGATCGAATTGGTTCAAAATCCACTGCCTCATGCAGCAAGCCACTGGAAATCGGCCACCGTCGGTGTCAACACCCTCGTCAATGGAGCCTTCCCCCACGCTGACAGCCAAAAATGGAGCTATGAGTACAAGCAACATGAGCAGTCCTCCTCTCTGGAGACCATTGGACAGCCCAAGCCCAAAGGCCAGCAGCCAACAGCAGAGACGCTCTAGTCCACCACCATCCCCTCCACCTTCAGCTGCCTCTAGCAAACTACATTCACCCTCATCGTTCAACTTTCTCAATCTTCATCATCATCAACACTCTCAGCCGTCCAAGCAGCAGGCAGCAAGTGCTCCTGTAACAACGACAACTCCTTCCTCAGCTTCACCCTTTCCGTTCCCAGCTTCTCTATACTCCCCTTTCAGCGGCCACTTACCATTTATGCCTCCCACCTTCAACATCCCAGGCCTGTCAGCTTTACCTCTTCACAAACAGGCCCTTCTGAGCCCACTTCTGGCGTCAAGCCACCTCTTGGCCGCAGCTAGGAAGGCTTATCCGTTCTTGCCTGCTAACTCAACCTCAGCTCATACTGCAGTTGCTGATACGAACGATGTGTTGGCTGAGCATAAAGCTTTACTCGAAAGGTTCAGAGCATCTGCAGCTGCCATGGCTGCTGCTGCAGCTCTCAATAACAACAAAGACTCCGATGAGGACAAAATTGGACCCTCATCGCCAATATCTAGAAGTGTCTCGCCTCCCTTGATGTTAGGCCCGAAAGAGGGTGGGGCAATGGACTTGAGCAAAAGATCCAGCTCAGAGGACTCGGTGAGCTCTGTAGGAAGCGAAATCATTCCCCACCTCAGCGACACCGATGAGGACGAAGAGGCTCATCGGGAGCCCCAGGTGGGGAAAAGGAAGCCTGATGAGATGCCACTAGACCTCACTTGTGTATAGCTAGTTCTTTTTTCCAAGACTGCAGCAATGTTTCCATGTTTTATTTTTGCTAGTATTTATTGATGATCTTTCCTTGCTCCTTTGTTCTTTTTTATATATAAATCTTCTAGTACACAATGTCCACTGTGATAGTATAGAAATAAAATCAATAGACCACAACAATGCAAGTAATTTCACCGCGGCGGCAATGAAATGTTTCAAATGCAAATTGTTTATTGCCAAAATAAGGAGAGATTTTTTGGTGGTAATTGCATGTAGTAGTTTCTTTGATTATTGCACGGTTAACCTGCTAGCACTCACCTGTGTCCGTCGTGGGAAATGGCTTCGGATATCTGGAACTTATGGCAGATTAAATGCTGCGGTGCAACTTTTTACGTCCATTGTTTTCCTCCAATCTGCTGAAAGGCTTGAGTTATAACCTTGTTGGGCATCCATTAAAAATGAGGCATGGCGTCTGTATCTTGGGCAGATGACACGGGCCAAGCCTTTTATTTATTAACTGTGACGCCAGAAACGCTGTAAAGTCCTTGGCATGAGTCCATTTGAAGTGTTGTGACCACAAATCATGGATCTTTGGTAATTCATTGGCACGCTCTGGCGCAATTCAAAGCCGCGACGAGCAGCAAGATGGATGACCTCACAAAGATCTCCCATTTTTCCATAGGTGATCTTGGGCAAACAATTTGGAAACAATGATGAGCTGCTGATGAGGAGGTGATGATAAGGAAAAATATGGGTATTATACACGATCCAGCTTAAAAGGTTCCATCCATCTTCGCCAATAATCTGGCTTGCCTCAGAAAGCAATTTGCTTTCTAAACACTCATCTGTCAAACGTGATGAATTCACGCGTTCACTGAATTTTGTTGAGAAAAGCGTCACTTTGTCCAAGGTCTCGCAAAGTGAGCATACCACCACCCATTTTGAGAAAACAGTCGAAAAAGGTCGAATGTGCGATAAACTCTGCTACTGCTGCTGCATAATTTCGAGCCACGCGTAATGAAGTAGAACTAACTCGGCGCAGTCAACGAACTTCCAATTATACAAAGTTTATTGAGCTCGAAACGTTTTGACGCTGAAAAGGTAGCGCAATAAAGAAATGAGCCAAAGCCCATATAATGTGAAAATATTTGTAGTTAACTCGGTATGGTACCCCATCATACAAAACATGGTTCCAGCTTTGTGAACACACAGTGGGTAAAATACCGATGGATATCTCCGAGCTACAATTCATAAAGTTCCAAACTCATTTGTGCTGACCCCAGCGCGCAACATCATATGCTGTACTTTATGTGCAAGCCCCTTTGCCATAACATTGGTGCAAATTAAAGCTGATCGACAAAGTAGGTCGATCTAAAAGAATCCTTCAAATGACTGAACCCGTATAGCACGCTGACTGGAATAATCTGTGGAAATCTACGAGAAATCTGTAGGAGCAGTTGTTAAAGATCAGAATACGACCCCTTGCAGTCGCGCGTATTCATGGTGTTATCGTTTTTGCCTCTGGGTGCGCAAGAGAGGTCGTCGCAGTTATGAATTTTGGTGGTGATGTTGGAATGTAGATTTCTAAGCGATAAGGCATATCCAAGTGAATTAGATAATGAACTCCCGCTGAAGGTTAATACTGCGTACTGCTTTTGAAAAACTTGAATTTTCATCGCGCGGCGGCTGCGATAATAATGCGGCTTGGCGGAATCCAAACAGCCCAGAGCATGACTCAATATAGGAGAAAGATGATCAAGCTGAATCTTTAATTTTCCTCCTCCTCTCGCACAAATCGAATAATATGATTTAGGCTGCTCGCTCGCCTATCAAATTCGCTTTTGGAAAAGGTGTTTTCATTATTTGAAGGTGATGTCCATCTCCCACCGTGAGCTTTGTATTGATGAGAATTGATTAATGTTGTCATGACCTAATCTAGACCAGGGCTGCCTGTAAAAAGTGTGTCAACTCAGGCAAATATGGGCATGAACATGAAAAAAGTTTATTAAATGTGCATCTCACGCTGAGTTGGACTAATTGAAAAACAAATGGGGCCAAGAAAAAGTTTAAAAGGAAATGAGATCGCGCTGGCTGCAAATGCTACTACTACCAACTACCAGGTTTTTGCCTTTTACGTGAGCTCCTCAAAGATTGCAATTGAGAACTTTTACTCCACTATGAAGCCATTTCCAGCCCAAGCAAGAGGAGAAAATGGTTTCAAAACCAATTCCGGGCGCCGCGTCATAAGCTTTTGTCTATTTTTTTCCAACCCACTAAAGATGGAGCATGAACAATTTCGTGTATCAAAAACAAAATTACCAATTTTCGAAGGTTCATTTAAAAAGGTCTTTTCAAGGTGTGAGCAATGGTCCGTAAGTGTTGCCCTCTCCAAAATAGAGACAATTTTGAAACGATGATCTTCTACTCAGAGCGGAATGCCAGCGTTAAGTTTCTGCAAAAAACCACGCGCTATTTATTGCTCCACTTTCCTGCACGGCCATAAATTCCAGCAGCCCAGTTTTGCTCTGGAGCTGACCTCATCTTGAAAATCACATGGATATGGAATTGAGTGAGAAATGTGACGTGAGATGATGATGCATGGTCCGCAAACTAATTTTGTATAGAGAAGACATGATGGAAAACGTAGCAGGTCATCATCGCTTTGCCAATGATGAGGAACAAATTCAGAGGGATGAAGGCAAATCCATAACTGTCAACCACGTGCCCAGACCACCTCACTAGTGGTCCATATTGCTTGCTATTACTTACCACCGTTTCAAATTCCTTCCTTTGCGATGAAGGGAAATTCAGCTCAATCTTACTGCGAGCTTTAAAATACGCACCTACAAGTTTCGTGCAGCCCTGCCGTGGGGCTCGTTAGCCTAGATATCTTCTTCTGCCCTTAATTGTTATTCCACTTTTTCTTACTTGCCACGTCCGTACATATTATGCAGATAGGCCCACAAAAACGGCGAAAAATGAATCTTCAGTCAGCATGGGTAACCTCGATTTTTACGCACTCAGGAAGTTACGTTTCTTTCTGCTCATATCCTTCGCATAATACTTGAAAACTACACACACTACGCACTATTGGCCACTTTATCATTCATTTTCCTTTGGGCGTCTTTTGAGGGGAAAGATCGTGAAAATGCCTGTGTGGCATAGTTACTCCATTCATATGTAAGGAAAAATTTTGCCTATGAATGGCTTTTGGTGTAAATATTTCTGGGTAGCTACACTTAAGTACCGTCCTTTTCACCCTTTGTTAAGTAAAGACGCGCTCTTCTGCACAATGGGAAGGTTCGCCCTAAAATGGGCACAACTGTCATGCTTTCAGCCAGGGAATGTAATTAGGCTCTCTCCTGATGAAACTTCACTTCTAGGCCTCGGCACTAATTTGGCCAGAGGCCACCACGTGAATGGCTTTATGTCAAAGCTGTAGACCCACGCGAGAGTGAACTTTTTGCTATACTATACGTGCCTCGTTGTAAAATCTAGTCCACAGGAATTTTGAGTGGAATCCATAAAGAAAACTAGGAAGTTTAGCCCTAACCCCAGCCCAAGGGGTCATGCAGGGGCTGTAGTGTCACAAATGGCACTTTTATGGACTTCTTGAGCGCTCCTTCACAATGAAGGCTCACAACGCAAGTGCTTTTGTGCGAGCTGAAGGACAGTGCCCCTAAAGGACACCAGCAAAAGAATCAGGCTGATAAAATGTGTGTATTCTTTTCTTCCTTTTTTATTTATGTTAAGTGGGTAAGGATACCCACAAATGTAGATTTACAACTACTCTGATTTGTCGATCCATGCGTGAGATGGTCCGTATTTTTTGCTCGTGTCGGAACATTGTGATGGGGTCAGAAGCTAGCAGACAATACAAGTCATGTAAAAAACGTAAGAGAGTGACATATTCTCCACAGGAATATCTCAAAGTGCCATCATCGTGGCCCAGCTTGTTATTTGCCCTGTTTTTTAAGCTAGTTATCACAGTCTGCCATCATCGAGGAAAGACAGAAGCGGGAGGAGCCCCTTGTCTCTTTATCTCTCTCAGCCTGCAAAAAAGGGGCCTGGAAATGAGCATGTGTGTGCAACGATCTCTATCGGTCATTCATTGGGGCGTTCTCATATCGCATTTTAGTTAAACCAAAACTGATACTGGTTAGACCAAACTGACTTTTGTCCGGACAAAAGTCAGCATTCTTGTAGCGTTTAGTTTAACCAGAATCAGCGTGGTTTAACTAAAATCAGTTTTGGTTAGACCAAACTGCGATATGAGAACGCCCTATTGGAAAATTGGCTTCTCCTGACAGGACAAAATGGCTCCTTTGATTTTTCGCCTGTGTGGTCCACTTTGTTCTTTGCCCTTACTTTTATGGATGTACCACTACTACTTCTACTATTGGACAGGTTGGCTCTTCAACAAAGTGCAAAAAAGGATCCTCTATATGGACTTCTTCGGAGCATTTACGATATTGACAAGTCTGGATAGTAGATCCACCACATGTCTTCGAATTTTGTTCGTGAAAAACGTGGAGGCATTTTTATGCTGGCTCCGAACGTGACGAATAATATACCCTTGTTCAATATACCACAAAAGCTCAAAACATGACAATCTAAGCCAAAACATTCTTATGGGTAGATGATGCATTTGCTTGAGCAAAGTGCAAAAACTGCTAATATTTAGCAAATATTGTCCTTGGAACAGTAGAAGTGCTCCTGTGCATAGGTCAAACAAACCAACTCGCACATACCTTCAATTATAGCATAGGGGCTAGAAAATCTTTGCCTACAAAGCGCTTGGTGAACACCTGGCCTGTATGTAAATCAGTCCAAAGGTAATTTACATCATTAATTCAAAAAGGTTTTTTGCTAAAGCTCAACTGTTGGGTGTCCTTCGCTTTTGAGAGTCATTAATCAAACATCATGTTTGGGGATGAGTCTCACCTCGGTCATCATTAGAATTGAAACTCTTTACTAAGAGCAAAAAATAATACACGTCTATTCATCAACTCAGATAGATCCACATATTGTAAATGGTGGCATTGATAGCCAGACGCTGCTTGGATTTTCTGCTGATCATCGTACCAATAATACCGACCAATTTGCACCCTATCAATATACCAGACAGCTCGAGCCAGGAATGCCATCTTAAGAAGAATGTAGGCACCAGGGCTCCAGATATTATTATATGGAAGAGCTTCCAGTTTATTGGAACGTCCAGGAGCCAACAAGTAGGGAGCAGATTGAGATGAGTGGTGAGCTTACGCTAGCTAAAGGTGCCAAATTGACAAATGAGAGTCGAAATGAGCAAAAAAAGCTTCTGCTTGTAAGTTAATAATAGCAAGTCCAGGCCACTCAATATTCATTTGTAAATTAAGTTTTGAAACCCTTTTGCTCATTGGGTATGCATGACAAGCTTTAACAAGGGCTCACTTGGGGGCAATTCTGGAAAAAAGCCCCAACGCTTTTTGGATTGGATTTATTAAGGAAACAATGGGCTCAAAAAAATTAAAAGCACTTTTGTTTCAAAATCCAACTTTTGAGGGTCGACAGAGATTTTTTTGAGAGAAAAAAAAGAGAGCCTGGAATGCATTTAATCACGTGTCACACAGCTAGGTTTGAAAATTCAAAAGCTGAATAAGCAACATTTTTCTCACCCCGTATCATAGATCACCGGGATGATGCTAAACATTTGCATAATCATCATTGTCCGACTGCTATTGCGCCTAGAATAGCCAGCCGGCATGATTCAAACAAAAGAATGAATAAAAAGAGAACCAATGCAATCCTCCTGCCAACAAAACATCCCATTTCATTTGCCTGAATTTATGGTATACCCTTGATGAGAGCCCACTTTAATTAAGGAGTTCGTCGGAGGTCACTGTGGGCAATAAAAGTTTAAAGATCAGAGTCGTAAAATTAATTGAATTTACTTGAGATATCTGAAAGTCATGCCTTGATTGGTGATCGCGTGGACACGTTCTCGTACTCGTTGTTAGCGATTTCTAAGGAGGATTTTTGGCGATTCATGATCATTGGTGTCCCCTTGCCTCTCCGTAGCTTACGCTCGATTTCAGGTCAGTAATTTTGCCCATCACTAATTCGTTTTATGCGTCTCTTCTGGAAAAGTCTTGATTGATTGCTTGATCATGCTTAAAAGAAGTGCACGTTGCTTTGCTGTGGAATGCTCAAGCTGAGAGTTGCGATCGAGCTCTCAGGTCTCTTGTAGCTGAACTGCCACCTGCTGAGAGTCTCCATGCACGTACACTACTCCGAATTAAGGATTGCCAGCTCTAGTCACTATCACAATAAAAATAAAATACTAATTTCTTAATAAACATAAATTACTCGGGACCCTTCTTATCAAACCATTTTATCAGAAGAAATTTTCCGCCTTGATACGGCATGAATATTTTGTCAGCTTCTGAAGGTGCTCATCATATTCATGAAAATCATAAAAGCATAATGAAACACAATTTGGCTGTTACGAAAGGGAGGCTACGTAATTTGAAGCGTGTCAATCTCGCAACCTTTCTTGATTAAACAGGACGCTCGTGGTCATTCTAAAATGCTGAGCACTGAGCTTTAGTTTTAGCATTCTTGGCCGTAACTTCCTTTCCTCTGGCTTTTCTGTGTCAAGCAAACATGCAAGCTCCACTATTCCACAATTTCTAGTCTTAGGCTTGAGTCATGACAAATAGAAATCTCCCTAAATGGTTCCTTGCCCTCATTATTCCTGAGAATACGATAATGCTGTGGTATCCAAGCAAATGTCTGGCAGCCCGGCGGAAAAGTCATTTGAGCAGCTAGGATCTGGCTGAGAAGTCAAGTGGTCACGCGTGTTGTACATGAGGCGAGTCTTTCGAGTGTGTCGTTGAAGGGGTCACATTTTCGGTGAATTGCGACTTGGCTCATCATATTGGCCCCGGTGTCCACCACCTACTTCATTATGTATTCCAGGCAGAAGTCTTGCTTGATTCACGCAGCTAAAAATGTCTGAAGCCATATTATCTCGAGAAGTGATCCCCCGTTGCTACATCTCATCTCTCCATTAATCTCTGTTTATTTAGGCAACATAAAATCAAAAAAGTCTTCATTTTCATTTTGACTAATGGCCATCACTGATTCTGCCCGCAGATTAATGCGCCAACCATCAGATGAGCATTTCACCTCAAAAATGTGTAATACCAGGCTAAATTCCTTGTTCTCATTGGGCCCAAATGGTGCAGCCGATTGGCCTACGGGCACTTTTATAGCAAGCAACCGACGAGGATAGCATTGGTTTTGTGTGGCCAGATTGTCGAGTGTTTGCCCCAACAGTCAAAATTCGAATTCTGGTCAACATCACGATATGAAGACAGAAGTTGGCACACACGGAGGGTATACTAGATCAGCAGTGCTATTTTTGCTCTTCGGCTCCATCTCAAAGTTGGGTCGTTTTTGCTGGTCAAAAGCCCCAACGTGCACTATGCATGCATTGTGCAGCCACTCTGATTTGTTGACTTTTTGGCTGGAAAACAATGTTTGGCAATTAGTCCACGATCACCTTTTAAAAACCACTCCGATTTACAACGGTTTTTGCACTCGCCTCTAATTTTGCTAGCTCAAGGGGAATGAAAAATGCCGCAGCCAATCGTGGCATATCTTTGTTGCACTTTTGGCTCGCAAAAAATCTGAGAGATGCACCTCAAAACTGTTGTGTGTTCTCACAAAAAAGCCAGAGAGAAGCAAACGTATGATTTGAATGAAAATGGGTGTAATACTACTCGAAGAGCAGAAGCCAAAACAAAAATTCGAGGCTGCTGCGACGTCAATTTGCAGAGTCCGCATGTTGAACATTGTGGGACCGAGTAAACACAAGTTGTTTCTTCAGCGTGCAGTATAAATATTTCAAGAGCCCATGCCGTCAAGAGCAAGAGATCTAGATCGGCGGACTTGCTAGGTGGACTTGACAAATGGGCGGAGGTTTACACAGAGGACCTCTACGATAACTCGACACCTCAAGTAAACAGAGCATTCTATGGAAATAATGTTGGGCCATCTTCTTGCACAGTCATGATGGAATGCTAGAGCCACACAATGGCCAGACTTGACCGCAAGATTCATCATAAAGATCCACCAGGCAACACCAATGTGAGTATTTAGGTAATCCGGATACATCTGTAGCATAGTGTATCATACATCGCCGAATTATACAGGCCAATTTTGCTGCTGGCCTGTTTGGAATTCGATTTTATCTGAGGTGAACGCTTGCTTTTTCGCTTGAGCTAATGTCAGTGGAGAGACAATATTTCATGGGGCATACTGTGAGTCTAATTTATTGAACAAATATCCGTAGACTTTTGCACTCGAGACAGTTTTGATCATATCTAGGCATATGAATTGTCACAGCGGTGGCCGGTTCTAGCTACAGCTACAATGATGATGAAGAAAATGACGACGATGGCTCGAGCCACTTATCATTGTTATGCACCAAGCAAATTAAATTGGCTCAACTAAATCACTGGCACCAAATCTCAAATCCGTCCAATAACCCGACAGCAATGAAGTAAGCCGAAAAAAGGTTTCCAAATGCTTACAAAAGTGGAATTGGAAATGTTGGAAGGTTGATCTTGACGTGGCATCTTTGTCAGCTGTGGATTTTCTAATTCAGCGTAAATCTTGATGGTTATGCACCCCTACTGGGTTGAAGTAATCTGGAACACATGTCATGCATAAGCCTGCAATATGACTTCATCAACAAGCCCATAAAGTAGGTTTGAAAATATTTGAATTGTTAATAAATGATATGACGTACCGCGCGGGTGCGCAATCGGCGAATACCTCGATCATGTGGATGTTTTCACGAGTCTGCATTTTCCAAGCTTAAGCCACAGACAGGCACTTTCTTCAGTCTAGCATCCAAGTCTGCGAAGGCAGGCTCCTCCCATTCTGGAGCAAGCCGACTTTGCTTGAACCAGTTTCCAATGGAAATCAGAGCGCTTGTGGCGCAACGCATGCTCCAGATAGCTATCCCAAGATTCAATGCTTCGCTTTACAAGACGTAGTCTAATCAAATTTCACCTCTGCAACTTATGACTAGAGAGTTATCGTCAAAAACGCGCTAGTGGCTTTGAAAATTGGGTAATTTTAAGGTGCACTGTAAAAGCGCATTTTTTGGCGTTTCCCGCTTCGATAAGGAGATAAAACATACATAAACAGAACTATATGCTTGATAATTTTATCTAGCCCGTTTCAATGGGATCATTTACTAAACACGTAACAGAGGAAACGCTAGATCAACTCTAATCAGCGAAGTCAATGCCCCTTTTTTATTCCTATATGGAATTTTTCAATAAATTGCACATGAAATTGGGCCGTAAAGCTAATATGTGTGCAGGGTAATTGTTAAAAATTAGCCGTGGACCATTTTGGATGAGGAGGTTGCGGGCGGACAATGGGTGCCTATCAATTTACATCGGGGTCTCTATATGGACTCTCTCCTAATTCGAGCTGGCTATGTATGGCAGGCACCATTATGCTTGGTTTTATAGGGGTTAACCCAGATCTAATCGGGCTCTCACCCGATTTAGCACCCTGCCTGCATGCCACGGCTGCCGCCAAATTGATGGTGCACTACTTTGAAGAGAGCTTCTTATTATGTATATGATGCACTTCCCGGCCAGAAAAACGGGCCGAAATGCGCTTGCATCGAACAAGGCCAACCGACTTTTTGGAGGGTCAAGAATTGTAACCGCGCGCGACATTCTTTTGTACAACTGTCCAAATCAATCGACTACGTTACAAAATCATGTCGTATGCCCATCTCATTTTTCTGTCAATCTGCTGTCATGCTTCAACTAATGTTTGGACAAAACATGCAGCTGCCTGCTTGGCTGGTGGGGCACATTTTTGAAATTTCAAAGTAGTCCGTCCCCCTTTTGTGGCTTTAAAAGGGTCCAAATTGGCAAACAATTTATGTGGTCAAAATCAAAGCCCGAGATCGCCGGTCTTGATGACCCCTTGCGAGCCACTTTTCAATGTCTAAAAGGCTATTTATGAGCCCCATTGTGCTTTGAATGTCCACCTCATCAAGTAGAACTAATTCGGACAGGGTGAAAAAATTAGGGGACTATTATTGCAACGTACGCTCAATCAATTGATGCAATGCACTGCATGCCTAACTGGTTTGGATGGCAACAGCTGAGTAGCTTTGCGCGCCCGCAATTGAGCTATTTTGATGCGATTCATCTCAGCAGTGGTTATATTACGGCACATAAATGTAGCATAAAACGGGGGAGATGGAATAGTTATGCAGAAAATGGATATTTTTAGTGCGGCTGTTGGCATGGCATAAAAACAAAAAGGCTGCCGATGATCCCGGGCTTAATGCCGAACATTTTCATTCTGGTACCCAAAAGGTCTAACTTGATCTCCTGGAATGCCAATTTATAAATCTCAGCCAGAGACTGCGCGCGCAACATGTGGCCAAAAAGGGAGCTTGATGGAATGAAACCATAACTCTGCACCAAACCTAAAACTAGATGAAAAGGGAATCCAAAATCTGGGATGGAAATCTCGGAGCTGACACGTAACGTTATGCATGTGGTTTTACGGGAGCAATATGCCTCTCGTGACATTCTACCGTTTCGCTTACTAAACGAGGTGAGAAGCAGGGCTGAAAAAATTCGTGGCAAATAGAAGCACAAATTGTAATAGCAAGGAGAGCTACGATAAAGCATTCCACTTTGAAGTTAAGCATGCTTCCAAGGTGGGGGCTGCTACGGTAAAAACTCTGAGAACATCCGAAATAGAAGCTTTTCTTGAAATACCATGAAGTTGGTCAAGCCAGGTTGACTGTAAAGATCATGCCCCAAATCTTGCAGCACAATGGACCAGTACTGTACTACATTTCACTGAAAATAGTCCAGATGTCTGGGACCAAATTCCACGATAGTATCAGCTCTAGTCAATCACTCTGTTCTGATTCTGGGCTTAACCTGTCAACCACTACAACATTGTGTTCGACTACCACATGATGACGGATGATGATCGGTCAATCTAGATCCACTTTTTATGACCTCCGCTGAATCATGGTCAGTAGCCGCCGATTCTTTTTTTTTGTGGATTGTTCATCTCAGCAATATTGGTCACAAGAGTAATGATCGTAGATTACGAATTGATGAACTCGTAGCAAAACTGCTGAATGGATTTGGAAGGAGGTCGTTTTTTCAGAATGCTTTCAGCAGCAAATAGCAAGCAGAAGTTTGTAAATGATTGAATAAATTGTTTTCTCATTACATAGTGTTAGCTTGAACTGAGCAAGGCCAAAAAAATGGACAACAGATAAATCAGGCTTTATATAAAGAAAATCCGAATTCGCTCTGATAGAAATCCAGATTGCTTTTATTTACTAAGACATCACAGGCCAGCAATGAGCATGTCATGTTCCATAAATCTCAGTCATAGGGTATGTACGCTCAGCTTCCAAAAATAAACGGAATTAATGTCAGCGAGTCACGCCAACAAACAGAGCCCGAATTCTTTTGAGAGCTTCAACCATTAAAAAGGCAATGAAATATCTGTGACAGTCTAATCCAACCAAAAATTCCAAAAACATTGAAACCAGGGTGGAGATTACAAAAATGGATAAGGATGTGGCCAAAAATAGAGCATTTTAATCTGTCTGGGATTTAAATGTCCAGCAGCGATCCCTCCTCTTATCTATGGAAAAGTCGAAAACGTCAAAAAAGAGCAATTTGCCACCCAGCCAGACAAATACAATCGGGTCCATTATTTCGCTATTATTAGGGCACAAATTTTCGTTTGGGACAAATATAGCATCGTGGGAAATGGGGTATGAAAAATCGAAAATGCTCTGGTCAAGTGCGGACGCGCGCCTCCTCTAGCTGCTCTCGCGCGCGCACGGTCAGCTTTCCTCGCTGCTCCGGTCACGCGGGCGGGTCAGGAAAAATCACTTTTATTGGGCGGCTAGACTAGAGGCCAGACTGATTTTTGGACAACAATGGCATCCCACCGAGTGTCCAATTGTATCATCCAGCCACCGAATGCTTCAAGTTCAGCCCTGATCATGTGCTGTCAGCTTTTTTTTCAGCCTCCATTTAATTGCATCAATTAAGCCAAGATATATGTGCGTATGCAAAAGTCATCTACCGTGAAAACACATCACGAATGGATTTTTTTTGGATAGGATTGACAAACATTTTTTGTATGAAGCTGCAGTATAATCTTTCTATCAAATCTTTTTTGCCAACCTTGACCTCCAAAAGAAACTCTTCTTTCAATACGAGTTATTAATGCGTGACGCTGCAAAATATCACAAAATGATTTTACTGCGACAAGCACTTCAGCTTCCATCCTTGTTTTGCTTAGAAAAAAGGAGCCAGTCAACCGTCGTCTCAGCAGTTCTAAAAACTGATGATTCGCTCCCTCATCAAGCAACAAAACAGGCTCAGTTTCTAAAAGCCTTCCAGCATTTCTATTTATGCATTTCGTCTCTTTCACCACTTACTCCAGCGGAAGTTGCCGACATTGAAAATCAGTGAAAGTGAAAAAATCAAGAGTGCTGCTGTAATAGCTTCCTGCTATTTTGTGCATTCAGATGAGGAGGGTCTTTGAGGCTGTTGCAAATCGTAACGGGATCCATAATTCGTCGTCGGTCCGCGCCCTGTAAATCTACTTTCGGACAAAATTAGAACTTGGGTCAAAACGACGTAAACAGGTAGTTGAAAAATGGAGGTAAACAGCAAAATAAATCCCTTTTTCCTGACCTGATTGCAATCTAGGACAGCATTTTCAACCCTTGAGGGCTTGCGTTGTTTTTCGACTTTTAGCTGGCATTTGGGGTCCAACCCTATTCCAATTTCTGCTCCTCATTTCTCTGGAATTCCATGATTATGCTCAGATCGGGTGGGACAAAAATGACGATGGACGAGCAAGAAGTAACTGTTAAAACATTTGGGCTAAATGTGCCGTCACCAGCCCAATATTAAAATCAGTGGCCATTTGAGCATTGGTCAGGAAGGCTATCTAATTATTACGGTACCAGATAACACTCTTGGTAATTTGGTATTTAGAGGAGGGGGAAAGGAATTCAGCAATTTCACCCTTGTCTGACGCATGAGGGATCCCCACGGTGAAACTTCGGTGAAAAAGGCATTTATTTTGTGGTGGTTTGAAGTAGCAGATCCAGATTATTTTACACGACGATGGGCAGTTGATTGGCCCCAGATTTATTTGGCCCCAGATTGGTCTGCACTAATATATCACATGGCCAATGTGTCCAAATCTCAGCACGATAGTTAGTAGCTGAGAGGCCAAGCTTGGCTTAAAGGTCACCAGATTTCTACGACAAATCTGTTTAATTGATCCATTTGGTGGACTGGGACGATTGGAAAATATTTACGACACACACTAAAATAGACTGCCATTAAGTTTAAGCACCTTGGAATCGAAAGTGTTAACAAATTCCTTTTCACAGTTTATGGATCGAATGCTTCAAAATAAAATGCTGGATTGGAACGGACTGCAAACATAGCAGTAAATTGCCTCAGAATGCTAACGATGTAATTGTTTCTTTTAAAAACATTTGTTGCATATCCTGTTGCAAGATTGTCCCCTTTTTTGTTTTCACGCTTCGAATGGTAAAAAAATGCTCACCAGCAGCTGAAGGCAATCAAAGACTCTTACACATACTTATGAGTCCTTTTATGCCTTGTTAATGTATCAAGAATGCCTTCATGCCTTAAAAAGTAAGGAAAAATTGTCTTAAGGAAAAGTGAATCTGTTGCTGACTGCCACTCTCCGAGTTCAGCTTGGGGCCGAGCAGCGTTTTTTAAGGCAATTTTTGCCGTTTTGTCTCATGGTTTTCAGCATATTTCACAACAAATTAGCTTTCTGCAAGTTTCTTTGATCATAAATTGTTAAATTTAACTATTGGTTTTGATCAAAAGGACTAAAATGTGGAGCAGTGAATATCCAAAATTAGATTTTAGCTAAAAGTCGATCTGATTTTTTTTGAATCAGCTAGCGCTTGTCATAAGACATTTTTTTCCTTTACTCGAGGTGTTTTTTGTACATTTTCCTAAGGAGTTTGGGGCATACATGAACTGGACATTAGGCTTAGAGGCTAGTTTAATAATTCTAGAATATTTTAATGATAGATTCATTAACTGCACGGCCTATGAAACAAATAAAAGCAACTTGCTCTTATTTGTACTTTGCGGCTTTGTGTTGAATCGTTGCAAATACTTTAGGCTCCCGTCACACTCCAAATACTTTTTCGTCGTAACGCTGTACGACCACTGCGATCAAGGTCGACGTCTTCATACAATTTAGCTAAGGATATATATCTTTTCTTCAAGCATGGCTGCCAATCCATGACTACTTTTTGGTAGAAAATCGCAACTGCTACATATTGCAATTTACGCAGAAATCGCATGCACTTTGACATTGAAATCAAAGGGCTCTTTGGAGCGAGGAAAACTGGATGATCAGATTAATGAGAAAACAACTAAGTAGTATCTATTTGCTGCTCTACAAAATCATAGTACAATTTGTGATCAATGGAACGGGGCCAGAGTGTATACAATCGCAATAATAGGAAGCATTAAATGTAATATAAGGTATAAAAATAAAAGTAAATAGTGAGAGGGAAAGAGAGCATGGCACAATATTTTATCAAATAAACAAAGAGTTATAACAAAGTTATACAAAATGGAAGTGATTATCTATTTTCCCCCAACATCTAGCTCTTCTTCATCTTCATCATCACTGCTATGTTGGACCACGACATTTCTATTGAGGTCTGACTTGACTTTCTTAAAACTCTTTTCGTGAATGGACGCCATTTCCTCGTCGGTGGTTGAACCTTCTTCGTCACTACTTTTTTTGTTACTTAAATCTATCGGCGCGTTTTGGGTGGACTCATCCCTCTTTGGTGAGCATGGTGGAGAAGAGTTGTGGTCGGCAAAAGATCGAGTCTCCTCCTCCTTCTCTTTGAGGTCTTTGGCTGCTGAGGCTGCCGCTGAAGCGGCCGCAGCCGCAGCAGCAGATTGGGCGGCCATTGCAGCAGCAGCAAACCTCTCCATGAGGGCCTTGTGTTCTGCCATGAGGTCAAGCTCTGGTCGTACTCCTCCTGACAATAGAGGGTTGGCTCTGGCCATTTGCCAGAGGTGAGAGTGGGCCAGTAATGGGCTCAGAAGAGCTTGCTTGTGGAAAGGCAAGTTGTGAAGGCCTGGAGCAGACATCAGAGGGAAGCCTGGGAAACCGTAAAGGGAGGGCAGGGAAGCCATCGCGTCCGATGAAACTGATGAGGGCGGCTGCTGCTTCATCATCGGTGGCGAAAGTGGTCGCGACATAAGAGATGCGAAAGGGGTGCAGCCAATGCTGGAGGTTCTTGGGACCATGGTAGGAGCGTTGTCGGGGCTCCTCCTCAAGTCCGGTTCTATTTTCGGACTGATGGCAGCTTCTTTATGAGACGACCAAGATCTGGGAGGAGATGAAGGGCTCAAAGAAGATGAACTCAGAGGAGATACTTCAGTTGACATCGATGGTGGCGCAGAGGGCCCTCCAGAAGAGGACGGAGAAGACTTCTTGGAAGGTGAGCCTCCGCCCAGTGATTGCTGCATAAGGCAATGGATTTTGAACCAATTCGATCTGCGGCCATACCTCGAGCCAGACTTGGACATGCCTACCATGAGGCATTTGCGAAGGCGACAAGCTTTACAAGCAGTGCGGTTCTTCTTATCAACCACACAGCGATAGTTGTTTTTGCATTCTTGGATTACGCTTTGATTGTTGCAGGTCCGTCCAAAGAAAGACTTGCAGCCTTCGCATGTGAAAGCTCCAAAGTGGAAGCCAGCTGCAGGCTCCTCACAAACTCTGCACATTTGGTTTTGCATGGGGTCCAGCCTGTCCAACTGTAATGTAAATGAAGGAAACTTCTGATTAGCAGTCCGTAAAATTAGCTCTCGTATTTATTTTATACTCCTTGATATTTGGCATTGGCAAGAAATCCTAGAGTATTTTGCATGTTCCGGTCGAAGGTGCAAGGTTATGCTTGACTTCTATCATCGCATATACGACAATTTTTGCCACCAAGATAGAGTTACTATTGTGAAACAGTTTCCTGCCGAACCTAGCTACTCTATTCCTAGCTGTAGTGCGTACCAAGGTCGAGAAGGCGTTGCAAGAAAAATCTGAACCAATATTGCACAAACATCGTTTCTTTGGTGCGTCAAAAACGCATACATCGTAGGAAGAAGAATGGAACGATTTCGGTCACGCTGCCGTATTAGAGAACGTGTCATTATCACATGACGTGACCATCATTTCTGCTGCACTTAATTGGGCCATTTGGCTAAATACTAAGGAGCATAAAAAATCAGCCTGCTTACATGCGATTTCTATGACGACAATTTCCTCATAAAAATCAGTCGCATTTCACAAAGTATAACAGTAGGCCATTGTGACACGCAAACTCACTGCCGCGTGCGCAGCAAGTGATTTTGCTTTCGATATCGGATTAGCATGGAGCAACTTTACAATTTCTACGGCCGTGAAATGGTTTACTGGAGCAAACATTTAAAGCCATGACGACGGCGAAAATAAAAAAGATTGGAGCGATGTGAAATTAAATTCAAGGATCCGTGGCAAAATTGCATCCAAAGGATTAACCTTTTACGCAGCTAGTGCAAGCATTTTTTTCTCGCGCATTAATTGACGTTCAATCACAACTTATTATTAGTGTACAAAAGCTAGGAAAATTAAAAAGTAGCCTTACCCTTTGATGGTCGATGGCTGTGGCCGAAAATGAGGGGAATCCTGGTGACCTCAACATGGCTTCTACAGCACTGCCCGACTCTGAGATCATGGTATGTGCTGCTAAATGTGGTCGCGTTGGTCAAAATGGTGCTATGCCACTTGTTGCCGATCCGGGCTCAGTGAGCGGAATGAAGAGGATTTTTGGTGATGATCTTCTTGTACCGCGGGCGATCCAGGGCACGCGCATGCATCCGAGGTTAAAACCGAAGCAAAAGATCGAGATCCCAATGTTCTACAACTACCTCACTGACGACCCACTCCAACGCACTACGCTGCTTCCCAACCGTCAACCGGCGTTCAAATCACCGCCAAGAAGAACGCCAGTGCAGCACGCAAAGTCACACGCGCGGGATCCACTTTTACACGGTTCCAATGCTGTGATCGATGCAGAAAAATGGGAACGGGTTTGCCGGGGAATCACTGACGGAATGTCCATTTAACAAAATTTCCTTGCTAGCTGCGCATTCTAGAAAAAGGAAAAAGAACCGAACTGACGTACGCATTTTCTTTTGCTCTAGACGCTTCATATTATTGCAAGATTCTGAGCAGTTAGGGCGACAGATAAATCTAAAAAAATGTGGAGCTCATCATCAGTAGCTTAGTTTCTTCCAAGGTGGTTATGGTCGTGCCGATCGGCCTCAAATGTGGCGTGTCAAGATGATATGTGGGCTCTACTTACG
This sequence comes from Paracyclopina nana, assembly GCA_019096065.1. Classification (NCBI taxonomy): domain Eukaryota; kingdom Metazoa; phylum Arthropoda; class Copepoda; order Cyclopoida; family Cyclopettidae; genus Paracyclopina; species Paracyclopina nana. The sequence continues at coordinate 8,883,845 of JAGUCH010000001.1, read as the reverse complement.
GGGCGGATATCTTTTTCAAGGCATCGGGCGGAGCCCAACTAACGATGGCCGTTTTGTCAATGCTCCTGATCCAAATTAGACGACGATCAGTTTCGTGATGGCGTCCATTTCGTGAGCCTACTCATTGCTATTCCAAGTTAGCCTGCCATAAATATCGGAGTAGTCCAAGCATGCTTGCAGCATATACTGCTATATAGTGGTATAAAATGGCAACATGTGATCTATGCACAGTGATGAAAGTTATGCGTTGATCTTGGCTCGGGTGACTTCCGACCATTATTCTTAAAAGGCTTGCTAGCTCCGCTATTACAGATTTCGTGTCATCTAATCAAGATCAATAAGATGCAGTTGTATAGTAGTCTTGGAAACTTGCTTGTCATCGCAAAGTTGACAGCAGAAATTATTACCAAGTTTCCAAAAGAGCTCATGCTACCATGACATCGCAGAGCCTTATTTTTAGAAACCAGATAGCACTTCACTTGAGCTAGATGTTTGCCCCATAGTGGCCCATTCTCTCACATGCTACGAGAGTTGTTTGTTTATGGGCCAAAGTTCATAAGAGCGTGGAATTTGCTTAGTACGTGCCTTTCTCCCGATTCCCAAACCTCATTTACTAATTGAACTAGAATAGTAAAAGTACTGCCAAGTCATCCAGTTCGAGTGACAAAAGTTATTCAGGTTCGTGGGAGAAGTCATTTTTTGCAGCTATCACGACGTACCTTCTTCATCCACAACAACAAACACTTCTTTGCACAAACAATTGACAGTCGAAGCGATAATTGCATGCATAGCAGGTAGCTCCAACTAAAAAACTACCTTCATAAAGTGGTGGGAAACGGAATGTTTTGTCCCAAAATGGGGGCAAGAATGCTTTCGATTGAAAAAGTAACAATTTCAAAAGTGCACATCCATACTTTCTGCCACCAGATGTCGTCGTCGTGTGAAAAATTGCATGTTAATTATGATTAATTTCTTTCCTAGCCATGGATGACCAAATAAGCGAATTTTGAATAAAAACTAGCATGATTTATCTTCAGTCATGTTTAAATAAAATGGATGGTTTTCAAATAAATATCGTCAGGTTAATCCATGTGGGATGACGAACGCCATTGAGAATCGTGAAAGTTATTGAGAATGGAAGCCCTAAAATATAAGAAGGGTTTACAATTCATTGCAGCTGAAAGTAGGAAGGGTAAAAAAGGCTTTAACGAGGACTTATGAGAAATGCGAGCACTTTGACGAGGGCGGCTCCAGTTAATGATGAGCTCATTAGGCTTGACGACTTTTTCTGCATGAGAGTGGGTGTTCCTTCAAATTAACATGGCTGTGACCGAAAAAAACCCTGAAGGGTATGCTAATAATACTGCGTTTTTTCGTCGATTGCTCGTGATATATTTCGGGCATAACGAAAGGTAATGACAGGGAAGAAATGGGCATGACCTTTGACCATTTTACTGATGCTTGCAGCCCCACCATGAATAATATGTCCTACAATCTGTAAATGCGAAGTATTCTTCTTCAATGAAGAGCTTGATCATCCCATACGGCACCATAACAATAGTTTGTCTTGATGAAGTTAGAAACTTTCATTGGGGCATGGCTTTTCTTTGACACAGCAGATTACCATTCGCCCTTTGAGATTTTTCATAAGTTGTTTTTTCATCTGATCGAAGTGCTCAATTGGCTGTCAAAATTACTTGATGATCCTAGCGCTAGCAGGAAAACGTGACACGTGGGAGGGATCTGTCAGACCAGGAATTGGGAAATGCCTTCATCTTCATAATAATGTCCAAGATGCGACGACCTCAAAGGGCTCAACTCATTTACATATAAATGTGCGATTTTTTGAGCCACATCGTAATAATGGGCTAGGAGCCACCCCCTGAATAGAAGGTGAAAGTGGTGTGGGTGGACCGATTATTTCATTATTTTCATAATGCATTGAGCAAACAGACCGGGAGGTTTGTCAACCCATTACTAGGGGCCCTTTTCTCGCCTGGGCGTTAATTTGGCCGCACATGGAAGGCCTAGACATGGACCGATTTCCTGCGAAATTCGGCCTTAAGAAACACTAGCACGCCAAGTTGGCAGCTCTTGACAAAGGCACTTATCATCAGCCTACTACAAACACGACCGGACTTCCGGTTATGCTTATCAGATGATTTCTAATTTGTGCGCATGGTAGAGATCTTCACCTTGCCCTAAAGTTCACCGAGGAGTCCTAGGCGAACAATATCTCCTCCCAATTGGCGAGCTTGTGCAGTTTCTTGGCAATCTTGTTGTAGATTACGGCCCTTACGTGGCTTGCATTCAAACTGGGTGGGGTGAAATATCACAGATTGGATCTGCCTGGCTGTGCTTTTCTGGCGCAAAAATTGACATGTCAAGCCTTTCTTTGGCCCATCAGTCACCTTTTTTCCACTAAGATGAGATCACTGTGAAAGATAATACTAATAAAAACCATTTCAAGCATTTTTGACGGCCAGTCTCACTCACCAGGTGTTCTAATATAATACAAGCTCATTTTTCAACAGGCAGACCCCTTATTTAGGTAAGTTACGCGCCATGTAGATATAAAAAAACTGGCTTGGATTTTAAAATGCTAATCAACTTCCAAACAGCAGCCCGGTTCCAACAATGAAAATCAGTATAGTATGGACACCTTACTTATACTTATAAGTATGGTATGGTGCCTGCTAGCTCGCGCGCTCAGCTGTACCATACTATACTGGTTAATCGTACTTATACTATACTTATTTTGTTGTTGGAACCGGGCTAGCTTTAGCTAATGGTAACAAGCCATGCAGCGCACTACTCCAATGATAAATTTGATGTAGCGCACCCAAAGTGGATGCTATAGCAACGGGGCAGCCCTTATTAAAGGGCAGAATAAAGCAGCTCTCTCTTGGCTATTAGGATACGATTTTGGCCGAAATGCAGATTGGCTCGCATTAGCATGCAGGAATAAGCAATCAAACATATCGAGCCTAGCCGGTCATATGTCAAGTTTGACATTGCTCCGTGTGTCCAATAGACCTCGCGCGGTCACAGGGGGTCGCGCTTTTTCTCCCAACTCGGCCCCCCATTAATGAGGCCTTGAGCAAGGACCATAACTTACCATCAAATAACATCGGCTAAAGGTCGGGCTACATGATAATTTCCAATTATGTCTGACTGAAGAAAACTTTTGGGAAACGATAATTTTGGGGTCAAGCATGAAAGTTCAACATTTGTATGCCGGGCCGAAAGTGAATCAAATCGGCCACTTTCCTTCAGCTGGAACAAAAGCCACTAACGCACCGGCCCAATAATTGGCTTGCAGCTAGCATAGGCAGGCTCTCCGAATAAACGTTTAATTATGCAAGTTTTACGGCTGTTCAAAATCAGGAACTCATTCATGCCAATTTTTCAGCGCATTTAGAGAAAATCGTGCGTGCACCGGTGGGGTGTCTCTAAGTACAGGGTGTTGCTTGGACGCGAAAGAAGACTCTTTCTTCGCACCACTTTTCGAGGCACTAGTGCCCCTAGGTGCCATATGATGCCCAAATCGGTTGATGTTTTTGAATCAGATGACCTGAGCCAAGGCAGATGCTATAAGCTGATTTGAATAGAGGTTATGGCATAGCAGAGCATGCTTCGGCTGGGGGTCTGTATTCTCCACGGGCCATAATGGTCTTCATGCCTCTCGAATGCCAATAAGGAGCTTTGGGGTGGAGATCAGACTTAGCCAATCCTCTGATCCACTTTCTCTCCACTTGAGCTCATTGGCCTGCTCAAAACTGGAGCACACATGCCCAAACTGGGCCAGCACGTACTCAAACAGCCACTCAAGGAGCGGCGAGGACGGCGCTCTTGTCTATCAACTGATCTACTTTGCAGCTTACAAAGCACTACCTGCTAGCATTGAACTAACCAGAGGCACAATTTGCATGCGAAAATTCTGGAATGATTGAGCAAAGCACTTCTGTTATTGGGCCTTTTTAGCTCAGAGTAGTCATCTCAGCTCAAAAAGCGCCCATGGTCTAAGAAACGTCAAAATCAAGTGATAAATGCACCAGAATCCAAATATCATGATATTTGACAGTTAGTGGAATTCCCTTCATTACAAATAGAATTCTAATTCCAGGGTAAGCAACCTCAAGGGCCATTAAAGTGAAATCCAGCTCAACTTAAATTAGCTGTGGCCCAAAGGTATTAGATTTATCAAATTAGAGGGTTGGCATTCCAAGTCATCGAAAAGTTTTGGTAATTGGGCTGATGCATGAGTGCTATATTGTCGGCTTGAGTCGGGCCACCTCAAAGATGCAGCTCTGGGCATGAGATGAGTATAAAGTATGCCAAAACCTGAGCCTTTTCTAGACTCTACTGCGGCACTTTCTCCTCATATGCGATCATTCAAAGCCTCCTAGCGAAGACCACCAAAAGAACTATTTCGGTTTTCCAGATACGGCAGCCTATCCATAGATTTTTATCATAGAGCTTTGACCTGGCCTCAAAATTTTAAGCTTTTTTTGTTATGCCCATGCTTTAAGTATGTGCTTCAAAGTAGGGCTTTTTCTGCAACTAAAACATACAGATATGAGAGCAACCGAAATCCAGAACTGCTTTGTGAGTATTTTTGATTTCAGAGGCCATTTTTCTTCGTTTTGAGGCAGTGATAAAGCCTCTTTTGAATGGATTGGATGTGGAACAGATCGGATTCATGTCAAATCTTCGTGACTTATGTGTGCATTTCCACAGTCCAATTTGCCATGGTCGATCGATACAGATTAGCCATTTTGGAATAGAGTTGTTTAAAAAGTAGCCATATGTTAGCACCACCGAAATCAAGCTATTTCCAGCTCCACAAAGTGGCCAAACCATAGCAGATCGGTCATTAGTCACAAGATACTAGATATATATCTTGGTTGCCAACAAGTTTCACGGTAATAGAAAAGTATTTATCATCCCTGCATCGAGGCAGAGATTTCTCTCACAGACAATAATGTGTGCTAGTATGCAGCAATTAAATTCAGTAAAGCTTTTTTGCCTTTGTTAGCTCTTTGACAAACATCGACAGGCCATGACTGATGATGAACTCGCAGCTTGCAGACAAAAACCATCTGGTCCATTGCTGGGTAAAAAACAACTGTCTCCATACATATTTTGAGCTACTTCTGCATACTTGAAGACGGTCACAAACAAAGAAAACAATCCAGTATTTTTGACACGTTCTCGAGAATGGGATCATGGAGTGAGACAAAGGGTTATGTTTCATCAAGTAAAATGTCTAGTGAACGAGAGAAGTCTCTGAAAGTGAGAGGGCAAAATTGAAGTCTGCTCCGCAGTGAATTTGTCATGTCATCTTGTTATTTTTATCGCTGCAAGCAACTTCTTCTGCCACTGCCCATCATAGTAGTATTTTCAGAGCAGTTGCTGATACATATTATTTGTGGGCTAGCAAATAGACATGACAGAGGCAAACTATGGGCCTTTGGGATGATAATGCAGACCTGGAAGCTAGCATACTTTAGTCAATATTCCAAAATGACTGAAGACTCAAGGCAAGCAAATATTTAGGCTGGAAGACTATATAAACAGTCAAGGTTAGAGCATTTGTGTGGTGTTCATCTTCGTCATCTTTCCAGACCATAAGGAAACTTATGATTTCAAGACTTCGGCCTTTTCCTACTTAGGAACATTTTTTCACATTAGAGCTATTAGGAATTAAAAAATCAACTATAAAGAATCATCCCCAACTCTCAACCCTTAGTTTTTGGCTCAGGCTCTCAGTACTTTAATTATTTACCAAAGGAAAAAGGCGTTAAAGGCCAGGATTGTGTCAATTCCTTAAAAGATGAACACCTTAATTGGAATTGAGAAAAAGCTGTGTTTTATGTTCCATATTTTAAAAGCTTTTTTATCATACAGTAGTAATCACTCTTTTGGGAATTCTCTGAAGACAAAAACAATGGGAAATGTTGTCAGCATGCCTGTCCCAAAACCATGATGATATGGATTCCAAGGAGATCTGTATCCCACTATAGGTAATGATTTCCAAATGGATACATGCCATTGACTGAAGAGCAAGTGATTTATTGGATCACTTAGAACCACTCCATCTTGAGCACAAAAAAGAAAAGAGATTTTAAAACGGGCATTTACCCAAATAGCCATGGGTCCTACAGTAGACCAAAAAGTGGAACATTTTCAGAGCGCCGCACACACTCAAATGAAAATTAAAAGTTTTTTCATCTTCTGTCCAATGCAATGGAGCCACCTAGCCCAAGTCAACCTCCTCAGCCATTATTTTGATAAAATAACCACCCAACAAGTTAACTGAATTGGAAGGTGAACAACGGAATAGCAAGCACTCTGCTTTTGTTTAGACAAGGAGGGCTTTGTCTTCAAGTGGTCAAGAACCTTAGCAGGCCAAGGCAAAAGCAAACACTGCACAATGAACAATTGTCTGCCTCAAAATATCACCTGTTTTTAAATAATTTTCCACTCGAAAGTGTAGTAGAGGGACCTTTGAAATGGGTCTTAAAATACTGCGGTGATATTACGGTGATTTTCTCACACTCTTCATGCATAACAACATTGTGTTTTGGCTTGGTGCACAAGCCAAAATGATTATTTCTCTTGGTTGATGTTGTTGTTGTGGACTTCACGCTGCGTCTGGTGGGAAAAACTTTGAACTCCACTTAACATTTGGCAGAACAAAGTCATCAGCCTTTCAAGTCAAAAAAAGCTAACAACAGGAACGGTCAGTGGAGGAGAAATTTTGAAGCTGACATGGTCTTTTAGGGAGCAATACTTCCTATAATCAATTTCCTGTCCGAGAGTCACACATGAACAAATTTAAGCTTGGTTAACCCCTTTTTCACACGAACCACAAAACAAAGGGCAGTTATCATAATTTCGACTGGTTGGGACAGGTGCGGAAGCAGCGCTGCTGTACCGAGAAAGTGCTCTAGATTTGACCCATTAGAAATTACAGACAGGGAACAGCTCAAGCGGTAGCGGATTGGTTTCCAGAAGACGTTTCCTCTGCTGGTCAAAGACGTATAACAGGAAAGACATGGCAATAGTCCAACGATAAAAAACTGCAGTACTGGCGCAAAAATAGCGGAGTTTCGTTGATTTGCTAAATGCTCCGAAACACACTCTTGCCGTTCTTTAATTTATAAATGTTCTTGGTGCCAGTACATGTATGATTGCAGCTGGCCAATCCTAACAAGGTGCAAATGTGGACCGGACACAATCAAAACCAAGTGGCTGGACAACATTTGATGACTGAAGAAAATAGAGTTTCATTCGGGTGTGTCCGTCGTGGGAGGGTGATCGCGTCGTCTTCAAATTCCGATCCGCTACTTCCTGACCACACATACGTACACTGCGGGGCCCCAATAGACTTTCTAAAGCGGATACTATGAAAGCTCATCGTCACACGCCCATTATTACTGGGTGGACAAAAATGGGATGGGACTTTTTTGGCTACTTTCGCTCCCCGCTGTGAAATGCGACCGATTTTTCAACCGGCTTGGACGAACAAAAAGTTCGTGCCCATCATTTGACTTGGTAGCTCGGCGCGCGACTTCCGCGACATTTTCTCATGTGGCCATAATTTCTGGTTCCTGCCTCCCATCAGCAACTTCCACATCCGATTAGAAATGACATCCAAGAAACCGATGAAAGCGGCCAATCAGTGAAATTGCACCTTACAAATTACCGACAAAGCAAAGTGGCTTATGCTGTTGTTTCGACTGCTGCTGCTGCTGATAATTCGTCTTTTCTCTCAGCAGGAATGCGATTTCTTCGCTCTCTCACATATCAGCGCCAGCTACAATAGTACAGCAATTTTGTTTTTTGTTGCGTGCGTCCACAAAAATGTCTGAGAAGCGATGACAAACTATTCTAGTTTTGCGATGCCACGCAAGTACATAATTAAATCTCGGCGTTGCACGTGCTGCCTCACACTTGATACGCTGAGAAAAACGGATATGGTGGCTTTCATTTGGTTGTCGACAAACTCTTCATGATTTTTGGATTATGTGAGGGGGATTTTTACAGCAGTTCTCACGAGATATTTGAGGTTTTCAAGTATTCCATTCATTGGGAGCGTGGATTATGGGAAACGGGAAGCTCCAAGATCAAACGATGAGCAACTGACCATGACCAAAGTCATACAATAATGGCTATTTTTACATGACCAAAACAGAGCTCGTAAATTTTGCTGTTATACAGGATACGATAATTGTCGCGCCGTGAGACCACACACACTGAGCTGTATTTGGGCCTGTTCGTTGCAAGACCACCAATTTGCTCAACAAATACAAAACAGTTTCTACCACCGCAGTTAGCACACACACGGCGTTTGATTGAACAGCCCCTGAGGAGCATTGGCATGACTGTTTCAAAGTGGACGATATGACAAAACAATTGTCTCAAAACTTTTAAGTGGCCATGAAGACAATGTTCACGGATTAATGAGACCATCTTGCCTCAAGTTCCTTCATGAAATTTAACCTTCCTTTCCCATCTTCAGCACAATTGCCATGAATCAACCAAAAATGGGAAGATTTGATGACAAAACAAGCTTGTAGCCACAGCAACAGCAGCAGCAGCAGCAGCAGCAGCAGGTACCAAGTCATAAATTCATAAGGCTTGAGAGCCAACTGCTGTAGAGCATCAGTTCACTTCACATCGATTTGTCATGCCAATTTGAAACAGGCCAACGAAGAACGTAATTCACAGCGTGTGCGACCAACATGAAGTGTGAGAAAGAATTTTAAGGCGCACAGATAAACAGTGAAAATGGCCCACAAACAGTGAGCGGGTTTCAATTATTGAGGGTGACATGCAGCTACGGAGCCATGTAATAATTTGCATCAAACAGAATTCTAGCTTGGTCATCCTTGCCTTGCTCCATTCTCATCACCATGCAAAAGGTGATGTGGGCGGGGTTGAGCACGCCCATTTTGGCCCCCTAAGCAAGGACATTATTCACACACGGTGAGCCAAAGTGCCCCATCTGCGTGCTAGTTCGTAGAAGCTACCATGGTGATTTTCACTCAATTCAGCCCTCAGTGCTTGGGGAGCATGACTAGGAGAAATATCAGGGTAGCATGGTCTAGGTGCTAATTTGACTTTGAGATCTCAAACCCCCAACTAATTGGAGCCACTATTCGAGGTGTGATTAAGGTTGAATTGTCTTTTGAATCTCCCCTAGAGGCAAAAACTAAGGCGCTGCTGCCACGGAGGGCAAGGAAAACATCGTAAAAACGGTCGGAATCCATTTGCCACAAACCATGATTGCCATTTTATGCACATTTCTTCGCATCAGAGAAGAGGAAAGTGGACACCAAGCCATAATGTATCGGGAAGGAGAAAGAACGAAGAATGTCAGCACTGTCCCACCTTCACGATTGGTCGTAAAAACCAGGGGTAATCGCGTAATAGTACAGTGTGCAAGATCTGCACAAGGTTAAAATTCCTTGTTTGGTTCCTCGTCAAAATTGGATAGTAGGCACAAAATGCAACGCCAGTCATCCAGTTAGCTGTTTTTGAGGTGCAAAAAGCTTGCAGTATTAAGCTATAGGCATCTACTCGCTGATTAAAAATAAGTGTAATTTTGAAACAGGCAAAAAATGTCAATGAAGCATCAGACTCATTGTAACCACGCTTCCATTAGCGATAGAGGGGGTATGACAAAACGCGAGTCCCCTACAAATGGCCAAGAATAAGTCAATGTGACATTTCCTGCCATGTGCCAGGCTCATATTATTACCAGTTACCGCGCATTCCACTGAGGGTAAATCCAAGCCAAAATGCGAAAAGTGTGCACTAAAAGTAAGAGCCAAAATCGGGCTATGTAAAAGGCCATCAAAAGCCTGATCAAGTGGAAAAGTTAGGGTGGACACTGTGAAATGGCCATGCATTTTAAGCTAATGTCAGCCGAAATTACATTTGCAACAGGATTTCATCAATTTGGCACTGGTACCTCGGTTCAGTTTAATAGTAAAAGTTTCTGTGGCGCATGACTTTGCATGCATAATAACTCTTACAGTTGACATCATGACTCTTAACGAGACATTTGGCAGGAAAGCTGAAATCCCATTTGGCCAGAATGGTATATTTCTCCTGCAAGCAATCGACTTTGTGGTCCCGCGAATGAATGAGATACGCCATCTTTTCAGCTTCAATCCTTAGACAAGCAAACATTTTGGCCTAGAGGACTTCCCTTGAATCTCTTCAAAAGACTTGTAAATTGGAAGTTTAAACAATGATTTTTTGACGGAAATTGATCTACGAGGAGCTGCTACGCGACGACAATTCATACCTTTCTCACTCTGACAATGATTATTTGTTTCATTCATTGAAGAGTTTTTTACAGGTAGCGTAAAAGTGCAAAACTAATCATCATTTTCATGGATTCAAATCGGCACAGCTAGGCAGCCCTCAACTGCGGGTGCACACATATAAATGAGGGTTTAGTACGTACGAAGGAAGCCGTACAATTAAAATGCATTTTACAACCTCAGGGAGGACCCCTCCATTTTAGGAGTTAACTGTGGTTAACCACGAGTGACCACTGAAAAAAGGGAGCCGAGTGCTTAAACTTGGCTATTTTCACGCCCATTTTATTTCACGCAGCTAGTGGAAAATCTACTTTTCCCAGTTAGAAAACAAACGATTTTGAAAATCGTGTCGGTCATGATGTGATAACCAATACATCAAAGACTTCTGTTCCCATTTTGAAGCACTAGGGGGTGCTTTTTATTATCGAGATTGGAATCAAAACAACAAGATTTGATTCTCTGGTATTTCACTGGGGTAGCCACTGCTGTATCAACAATGAGCAAAAAAACAAACAGAGAATTAAAGAGCCCGGCTATTTGCCCTACAGGAATTTGACCTGCTACCATTTTGGCGCTAAGGTTTTTGCTCTAAGCAAAAAACGCGTGTTGCATCAAATAAGGAAACCTCGACGACTTGGAAGGCTACTGCATAAAAAGTCCTATCTATTAGTGGGTGCCAGGAGAAAAAACCAAAATCCGAATTCGCGCCACAACTGGCTGAGAGCAGAAATTGCTTTGGTCTATAATGCAGTTTTCAAGTTGGGTTCAGCTCTTGAAATGTAACTATAAAAAGTTCTGTGCTCGTTTTTAGTGGTGGATGAATTGCTCGTGTCAGAACTGTGTCATCACGAGACAAATAAGGCCATCTCACCATTCTTCTCTCAGTGGGACAAATTGAAAAACAAATGGGGTACAGGGCTGATGATGATGATCACAGAAGCTGAAAATCTAAACTCACCATGGTGCCTGCAGAGTTTAAGTGAGATCCAGATCTATGGCTCGAAGAAAATTCCACCATCACCAGGCATAAATCCACAAGATTATCCTATCCTCTTCTTCAAGGGTTTTGCATTCACAAATTGTGCTGAATCTGCAGGATCATCTATCTGCAAGATGTCAACCTGCAAGTCATCACATGGCGCATTTAGCATCCCAAGCTTAAAATGCGCTTTTTCCTCGCAAATGGAAAACCTGCAAAACTGCATTTGAATGAGGCGATGCAATCGGGTGAGAACTTGATTATAAAACCTCTTTTAGGGGGATCCTCTTACAAGAGGAATGTTGCTGGTTTCTCATCATATGCATAGGCCGTAGCTGGTAAAGTCGTCCTATGGGGGCAAATGAATTATCGCTTTGAATATAATGTAAGTTTGTGCTATTACTTCTGTTGCGAGTTCGCCTCAGCTAGTGAATTGTGCAAGAATCAAAGTATTCGAATACCGATGTCCAAATGTGACCTTCTATCTAATTTGATATTGTTGCAGGTCAGCCAGAATTCCTTCAGGTGATTCAGGTATCAGTGCGCGATCACGTTGTTCCTTGACAGATTTATAAGTGGCAAAATCGACTTCCCACGGCGCTCGAGAGATCTGGATGAATTTCTAAAACTGTTTCTTCTCTGCAACAATGCAAAGCTTCCAATATTAATGAATAGAACTGTTATTGCCTCAGCCGGCGATGGGAACCTTTTTGGGAGACTTTGAACTCCATTTAACATTTGGCTCCACAAGTTTTCCGCGCTTCGATGATTCTTGCCATGGGAGCTTTATTGTGATCTCACATCTTCTTATATGGGAGCAAATATCGCCAGCAACTGTTGCAGCTCACCTCTGCGTCTTGGATCAAATTGCAAAAAGTTGTGGGACAGCTAACCATTAGAGGAGGTGGGTTCTTCTCTTCTTTTTGTTTGCTTGAATCGCCGATGGGAAATGCTTCACGTTTCCTGCCGGATCTACTTTACTCACGAGGCTAATAATTTGGACAAATCATGGTGAATAAGGAAGTCATTAGCGGAGAAGAGTTTTGTCACTTTATGAAAAGCATGGACTGGTGCTTTTTTGGGGTGCTCTCCACTTGATTCACGTGCGTGCAATAATCTTCATTGGACTGAGACGGACTTGGGAAGATTCTCACAGGAAAGAGATTCCTTTGTATTAATAGTGAAACGTCATCGAATCGTTCAAAACTTTGATGATGTCCATATGTGCGTTCACAGGTTAACGCTCCAATGAGCCAGGATCTGGAATGAAAAAGCCGAAGTTGCAATCTTGAGATGGAAATTCTGCGGTTGATTCGGGAGAAGAAGATGAATTGGAAATTATTAAAATCCCGGCAGAAATCGACTTACTGTTTCTGGACAGCTTCTTTCATGGGAAATGAATGCGTTGGTTTCACTCTCCAAGTCCAGACAAAGTTGACCAATTTTAGCGCTGAAATGTGTTGATATTGATCAGCGTTGGGCGCTTCATTTTCCCGACATCGAAATCTGAAGAAGAAGAAGAAAAGAACAGATTCGTGACGGGTGATGCATCAACCGTGGCATCTTTTCTTCAGCAGAGCACATTCTGGATTCGTACGAATCCTTGGCCCTTCAGTAATCGATGACATGTCCTGGAATGTCAGAGTGAAAGTCCAATATTCATTGACACTAGTAAACGAACAAATGAAAGGAATATCTTACTCTTTTCTTTGCCTTTGAGAAACGTTTTGGCCGCCCCGGCGTTTTCGCGAGTTTTTGAATAATTGAATCAGCTGAAAACAAACAAAAAAGAAAACGAGTTTTGATAGGTGTAAATAAGCCAAAAAGGCTCATTAAAAGCCAAGCTCAGTATTAACTTATTTTTTTCGTACTATCTGGTAGCTTTCTTCTTCAAAACAATAACAAATCAAGTTTACTCAGTTTTCATGAATTTTCTTGCAAGAATTTTTTTTTTTCGTTAAGGAACGACAACTTTATTTGTCTATTTTCACTTTATTTATGTGAGTGCAGTCACCTTTTTGGAAGAGATGCAAGAGTGAGAATGGACCAAAGGTACAAAAGTGGACCTTAACTGCGAATATTAATCGTCCAGAAGGTAGGAATTACAATTTCGAATTTCTCGCGACTCTGCTAAACTTTCGTTTACTTTATAAATATGCTACGGCCATTTCCCCATGTATCGCATCGAAGCGTTGAGTTCATCAAAAGCCCACTTTGATCGTAATCTAGAAAGGAAAATGCACTTTTCGATGTGTGTGGCAAGAAGATCTTTTAGCGAGCGTTATGATGATGGTGTGTGACTATCGATATGTTTTCCTGGTAATGAAATTCAGATGCCGTGAGGTACAAACGCCATAGGTGATATTCCAGATCACACTTGCGTGGTTTGCTCTGTGTTGCGAGCGCGGCTTCTTCTATTGTTGAGCAGAAACCAAACCTCATTCACACTACTCCAAAACTCTAATTGTTCGAGGAGAGATGCTAAATGCCATTTTACAGCTAACGTTAACGGTGTGCCGGAGCCATTTCGCAGCATCTTCGAGGGGTGACTTTGGGGGCCAAATCAGCCATCAAATTTGTGCAACATCTTGTGGCCTTTTTTGGGACATTTTACCCATTGTGGGGTAAATGGTAGTGCCCGCCACACCGGTTTTACGACCTAAGGTTGGGACTTTTTACCGGTGTCAACCACAATTGTGACCACATCAATTTGACATAAAATAGATTTATGTAGCACTAGCGAGCTTGCGTTAAACAATTGCTTAAAACGATGACCCACAACATAGAAAGGCCGACATCTCACGACTTCAAATAGTATTCCGAAAAAAACCGTCTATTTCAACCAGCCAAGCAGATACAAATCAAGCGGCGATTTTTCAGGTCGGCAAAACAATTCCAATTCTTGACATTTTTCCCCCATCTTGTAAAGCGGTGATTTTATCGCCAGTAGAAGACTACCACTCTTCCTTCTTGGCCTTTTTAAAGAGAAATTTGCCTAAGCGCCTTTTGTCACAGTCACCGATTTGATAATTGCAACGTGTGGAGGCTCGAAATGCGTTGACGCGCGTCATTGGATCGTCAATAGGGCTTGACAATACCAAAACTGTACAAAGTATCCTTGATTCTGGTGAGCTGTTCTCGCTATGTCAGCCCTTGCCATCATCACCAACTGATGGATATTGGGAAAGTCAGACAGTGCGTTATTTCGGTAGAATGGATTCTCACCTTGTGAAAATCCGTTTCCCATTAAAACGGTTGGTTTATCAAGTCCTCGTTTTGAGAGTCCTTTGATTTATATGGGACTTTTTTGCTGTGCTCATGAAAGGTGAGGAATTCTTGTCAAATCATTAAACTTTTGAGGAGCAGCAGCTGTTTTGGGCTATGAAGTTAATGATCCATGCATACCATATAATGTATTGCACTGAATCTGATGACTTATAAACGAGCTGAGCTACCTCGTAAACCTATCACAATATTTTGCCCCTACAATGCTTTTGTGAAGCAAAAACCAGCTCGTATTGTACAATGTAGTGTAGCATTTCCCCCTCTATGCTCATTTACTCCTTCCATAATATGCCTCACACATACTTTAGTTGAGCTGGCTTACCTACCCGACCAGACAAAAGTCGAGCTATCATTTCTAGCTACTTTTCTCTGTTCTGTGGCCCTACAACTGTTTATTTAGTCTCGTTTTAAAAGCAGTTTGTGTGCTCCTTTTCTAACTTTTGGCTAGGTTAGCATTTTAAGCTGTAAAACCCGTCTGGTTGGGCTTAGTATATGACTGTTATAGTTGACTGAATGGGATGTTTCTCATATGGGAGAGAGTGGTGTTCGAGGTGGTGTAAATCTAGTTCAAAGTTCATTCTCCCATTCTCTTGGCTACAATAGGGTGTCGAAATATATGGACCATTCGGAGGATTCTATGGCAGCAGCTCATAGATACAATTTTATTTTATGTTATGAGCACTAAGTCGTTTGGAATGTCATTGTGGCTTGTTGAGTAGCACGTTCACCGTGAAAAGGAGCTGTTTTATTCAGAGTTATTGCTACAGCTATTATTGGTCAGTGAGGCAGAAGTAACTGAATTTTGCTCTCAGCTGAAAATGTTGACTTGTCATGATTGATTCAGGACTCTGATTTTTAGAGGAGCAAAGCTGTGATGATTTATAAACTAGCCGGCAATTGATATGGTAATTGTAATCATGCCAGAATTCCAAATGAGCATATTTTACTCTTCAGAAAGGCTGTCCTTGCATATGATTACGATTTTACCTTGCCCAACTTGGCTTTTGCGTTTTACCGTCAATTAAGCTGGCTTTGGGCCGCTAAATGATTGCTGGCGCGGCAATAAAATGTGCCTCGTAAACAAGTTTTCCCAAAATTCCTTTTGGGTTTATTCGGATTGCCCAAATAGTGGGTTGACCCTATTAAACTCTTGAGCTGTAAGAAAGTTACCTGACAAAAGTCGACATTTTTCTTGCTTTACTGCACTCCGTAAAACACCTCAAAACGAGCACAAAATTGCTCATAAATATGCGCTAGCAGTAAATCATCATCACGGGTTTTTTGCCTTTTTAAACGGGCCTCATCTTTGCACTTTTCTGACTTGGCAGCATAGACGGTAAAAATGGGCGTGTAGTGAACTTGGAGATCTGGTAGCTGTAACATGAAAGTCGGCGTTGATAAAAAAGGATATTCATTACAAAGGTGATGTAGGGCAATCGATCATTGCAAACAAGGCAGCTGCTTCTTTTTTCATCAGCTAATCTCAGTCAATCTATCATGTAAGGTCACACTGTAAGCTCAATCTCGAACTGCTGCTGCTGCTGGTGATCTGCTTCATCATGAGCAGCAACAAAAATTGCTTGTATATTTTAAAAAAATATCTTTATTCTGGCTATTTAGGAGTTGAGCTGTAATTCACTCAAGCTCTTCCGTGGGCTATCAGCAATTTATTGAGGTACCAAAAAGCCACGACATTTTTGTGCGATTTAGCACTTTGGGTCAAGCTTTGAGGGTGCATCAAAGTTGGTGGCATTCTTTTTAAGGGGCCAATAAAGCTGAATAGAGTTGGAAGAAGCCAGATTTACGCTACTCAACATTGTGACATATTGCCCAGCTACCGTGAAGACATTTTCTTAACTTGAACAAATCCATGATTTTGTCCGGTAGCCACCGATCACGGTGGTCCGAGCGTAAAAACTTGCAGCTCAGCAGTAGGTCACACGAGTAATTATCAGATCCTGAGATCTTGAGAAGAATCAGCAATTTTCCACTATCGCACTCCCTCAGCTTCTTAGAGATGAAAATGAGGCGAGATTAGGATCAGTAGCAGCCACGGATAGTTTAGCTTTCCAATTTGGCAGGTTTTTACAGCAAATTGGATGACCTGATAAGAGATCAACAAATTGTGGATATTGCGCACTCACGAAAGACCCATTTTTGCCACGAACAATTCAGTATGGTTCTAGCTAAAGGTCAATTCTTTTACAATGCCTTTTTAGAGCCGGGCAGAAACGAGAGGAATTTCTACGCAAACCAACACTTGCCTTGTAATTACAAGGATGAGCAACTTTGACTCCTTTGTGAGCTCTAAAATCCCCATTATACTTTTAAAATTTATTGATAAGCGTTGCTTGGCGGTTTCACACATTTCAGGACTGAGGCCACGAATACAGACTCAACGGGCTTATAATATTTCAATTTGAAAAAACCAGCTGGGTAAACGGTTCTTTGCGCAAATTTCCTCGGTTTAAACCTCAAGGCTTTGGCGTTGAGACATTTTTGCCAGATCATGACCCACTTGTTTATTGGGGCTGCACGATTAAACGCTAACTTCTCGTCTCATTATGTAAAGATGGCAAAAGCTCTAAAAGAATTTTCTCATGAGAGCTTATTGTCTTTTTCATCCGAGATGCCCTTTTACCACGCCCAGTTCAGCAAAAATATGCTCCATTATGCCACACACAAAGAAGAGACCCTATCATCACGTAGTACTGACATAAAAATGTGCGCGCATGCGCTATTTAAAAGGCCTCATTGAATCATGGACCCAATGTATGGAATGGGTTTGCCTTTCCACATCAACCCATCAATTTGCACCTCGTCAACATGATCTTTGACCAGGCTAGCTAGCGTTAAAGTCACTCAAGTTCTGATTTGATTAGAGGTAGGTGGCTTGTGGGAACAGCACAGGTTACTCCCACGCCGTATTGGCTGCGGCAGGTTGTGAGGGCTTTAATGTATGCTGACACTAATTATGTGGTATTGAGAGAGTTATAGCCATAATTAGAGTAGCATTCTTTTTCTCTCGGCATACCTCGGAAACAATTATGGGGGTCAAAATGCATATTCATGTGCAAGGGCCACCCGCAAATGAATGAGGTCGGCACAAAGATCTGTTTCAATTTCCCAAATCGGTTCAACAGTTTCCTCTCGAAAGCCCATCGAACGACTTCCTCAATTGTTGACATTTCAAAGTTAGGTGCATGGCGGCGACGAAAAACGAAGTATCTTTGCATGTTTGTGCTCTACTATGACAACAGTCGGCATTTGCTTTCTTACAAGGGCTGCGTGAATGGAACAATTGCACCCGTTTTTTGCGCATAGCTTACAAAAGTCTCACTCAGTCATCGCCAGCAACAAATACGTTTTATAACAAGTCCTCAAGCTGAAATTAATGAAACAGTTCATGCCAAGTTTGGTCCTCCCTGCAATTAGCAATCATTAATCAGATTCTTCTTTAGAGAGCATCATTCCGCTTGAGCTGGGCATGCAATTATGACTTTCATATCAACTGGCTAGTCATGATTACCACATGCATAAATTGGACATGCCCACGACGGGTCAAAATTACCCCAATCCCCTCGCGCTTTAATTTTTGCCCTTCACCCAGCCAGCACCCATTTTGCCGAAGCTCATAAATTAGAAAACAATAGATTGTTTCAGGCTCAGCCGTCCCACTGCTAATTATGATTGGAACATGCGCCAAAAGTGCTCTTCGATTTTTGTGATAGATGCTCAATATTGGACCTCAC
This sequence comes from Paracyclopina nana, assembly GCA_019096065.1. Taxonomy (NCBI): domain Eukaryota; kingdom Metazoa; phylum Arthropoda; class Copepoda; order Cyclopoida; family Cyclopettidae; genus Paracyclopina; species Paracyclopina nana. The sequence goes on along the minus strand of JAGUCH010000001.1, from coordinate 8,865,489 downwards.
GCGAAATTTCCAAAAATTCGACGCGCATGCAGGCAAAAATTCTTTAGTGAATATACCACCACAAGAAGAACAATGGCTACATTGACCCTTTGATCCTGGTAACATCAGGGAGTATGCTATGAATAATTTTTCGTGATATCAGAAACCAGATTATTACTTATTTTATGGTTTTGCGCAAGGTTTCACGACGTGTGTGCTGAAGTTTTCCATTCTAATATAGCCTTGACAGCTGGCTGGAAATTAATTGTAACAAATGTTGTTACACTTGAGGCTTGGAATGCGGCAAAAAATAATCGGAAGAGCAGCCCCGATATCATTATGACAAATGAGACCTAGTCAACGGGGGTTCACGACAAGATTGCCCCGAGGAAAAATGCCTGGTGCTCCGCTAAGTAGCCTCGCTAGTGATATACTGGCCTAGTGAAACGAATTTCTGCCATCATGTAAAGAATTATTTCTCTGGCAAGAACTAATCAAAGCTGTTTGTCCGTATATCCCACCAGAATGGGTCTTGCTAGGGGAAGTTGGTCGACGGATTCCCTGGAAAATGTGTTCCTGTCCAAGTGACAAGACTCGTAAAGTTGGATAGTTTAAACAGCTCAGAAAGTGACGTCGGTGCGTCAAATTAGCCAATTTTATGGGGCGCTTAATGAAAGTTAAGCTCACGTCGGATAGTTCATCACCTGCAGCACCGCGCAAAGAAGAAGAAACCTGAACTTCTTTGTAAACAGCATCCCTGCAGTTTTCGCGCACAAAGTCATTGAGAGATGCATATAATTTCCTTGGCATTAAGGCATCCTGGAACCCAGCATTTTGCTTTGGTCTCTCGACTTTGGACCTCACCTCCTATTGCCGAATGGCGGCAAGCCTTTTTCGCCCGCTTAATTGATTCCGATGGCTTTGGCGCAAAGTCGAAGAAGATGCACGTGAAGAGCATTTTGAAGCCGTCATTTTTAGCCTCTTTAATTCCTTGTAGCATTTTGAGCAATGGCGGCTTTGAATGAGACCTGCTGTGAAGACAGGGTTGAGTCAACAGTTCATGATATATTTCGAGCATGTCTAATGGTAATGACAGGGCCCTATATAGAGATGTAGTGCAATATTACATGAACTTTGACCACGTCCAGACAAAGTCGCAGAAATATAGCTAGTTCTCACGATGTTGTGAACGACGTTCTGCGCGCTGCTCGAGAGCCCTGTAAAATATCTCAAAAATTGCTATAATTATGAACAATTATGGCCTGGATTGGCACCTCATTAAAAGTGAGAACAACTTAAATGATTCTCTCTTTGTTCAGCGTTGCACCATTCGATTTGGGAATGCTTCTTTTAAAAACTTCAGCAATATTTGAGTGCAGGCAACGTTCTTAGCCATAGAACCGTGGACAGTCATGGCAAGGTCTCAATTTTAAATTTGGCCCTCCACCGATCATAATGAGATGATGACCTCATAAGAGGCAATCAAGTCTAGAGCAAGCGACCAAGCTCAAAAATTGCAGCCCAAACACAAACTGCCGCATTTAAAAACCGGCGACACAATCAGAGAACGAATTGGTTATGCACACGCGTGTTTGTTCAACCTTACAGCTAATTTCGGGGTTTATGCAGGAGTGTAAAAAAGTCGTCTAATTTTCTCGGTTGGGTCGTAAAACGTGACATTTCCCGTCTAGTTACAATTGAATTTTGTACGAACATAAAGGCCAACAATTGCCACCATTTCCCCATTACAAATGGGCAATTACTTTGACTAATGATTGCTGAGTAACTAATGAAGAAAATTCCAAGTTGGCCTGGGTGGTTGACGGTGACCCAGTCAATTAAGTTTACATGAAAATTATAATTCAAAAAAGGCGCGCAGGGAAAGTAGAAATTCTGCGGGATTTGGGATCAATAAAAATTCCTACGTAATTCTTGATTAATTGATCTTAAAAGCTATAGTTTGAGAATGCAGCTGGTAGTGATTACAACGTTGACTTTAGCAGCTTAATTGCTAGCATATTATGGTCGGTTTCGCTTTTTAAAATGCATGTTTCAGATCTGGATCTATTGAGTTTTCGCCATTACATTAATTGTCGTCGGCCCCTTTTTGCCTAATTACACAGCTCTATTTTGTAGCTATGAAAGCAAATGCGATCCTTTTGGGGCTCGTTTGATTAATGCTCCGTCAAAAATAGATGAGTCTTCTAACAGCATCACACTCACAACATGGTTTGAAACCCGCATTTTCCTTCTCATTTTTCCATGTCAATTACTCGAAAATACAACTCATATTGCCTAGTGAGTATGTTGGCTACATTGGGCAGGGTCATAGCTGGCGGTACATCAGCATATCCTCCAGATCTCCTGGCTTGCTGTTTTGCAATGGGGAAAAAGCCTTGACTCTCTTGACTTTGTGGCGAATTTTGCACTTGCCTTATTTATGGAGGGTCAGATTGGCTACTTACCCCTCGCACAGCGAGAAATATTTTTCCAATCTTTCAAAACATTTTTCAAGGATAGTATATGCTATATGCATCAGTTGGAAATCAGTTTGAAATGGGAAAGTTGCAACAAAAGAGGTTCTTAGTGTTGGCAGAATATGCCAAGATTTTTTTGGCGGCATGCAATTGATCTGGACTGTCAGTGTACTGGACGTTTGTGCTTCATAACTTGAGCTTCATAATGACCTGGTCATTTGCCGCCACCAAGAAAGGTTTGGAGGCAAAATTCAGAACACGGTCGAGGAATTTGGAGCAACTGTGAGAGCAGCAGCAGCGCTCAGTGATGAAATATGGGACGCATACCAACCGTGGGACATCAATAAGTCCCATTCCCAGAAGAAGAAACTGTTGGAGTTTTATGGCTTCTCATTAGACCTCTTCTGTCAGGTCATCTAGCGATGAAATCAGTCGCAAAGGCACATTTTATGGGACACATATTCCACAGCTAGATGGCATCTCCAAATGTATTGACACAAGACAAACAGCTTTCTCACGGTCTCGTCATGCAAAAAGATCTGGAAACCTGGGCATTTTTTCCACTTGCATTCTTCGCTTTCCACCACTCACGTTGAAGCGATATTTTCCTCTACAGCAGCTTGGTGATAAAGATAGTTGTTTTCCGCTTGGAGCTTTTAGAACTGACTCTCCCGTCTTCGAAGATGACTTCTTGATTAAATTTCGTTTTTTGCCCTCACCTCACTTCATTATGGCCAAAACAAGAAACGTAATATTGAGCAGAAGCCACTGGGTAAAAAGGGGTACGTAGACTCGTTTTGACAACGCAGCTCGACCATTCTATTAAGTGTCAGCTCCCGCCGGGAATTCCCAGTTTCCTTCAGCTTTGCTGACATGGTCGTCGCTTTTTTCGGGGGCTGAGGAGCACTGCTTGCCGAGATGCTTACCTTCGTATTTACAACTTTGGAAATCAGAATTGTTCCATCATTCGGGTGCCAAGAATAAGAAGATTCTGACAAGCATATCAGAGCTGGCAGGGAGTCTGACTGAATCGTTGGATTCTTGGACTTGACAGCCCATTCAGAATCATCTCAAGAAAATTTCTCCACCTACTTTTGGCATCTTCGTGGACTTTATTAACTTTGATGCCACGCCTCGCCTCTTGAGGATGAATGAAGAAGAAGAACCTTAGTTCGGTTTTGTTTGCACAAGTGGCCAAGGTGAAGAGGACAGACATTCTTGTCTCCATGGACGCGTTCAGATCTGAGCTAATTTTCTCCAGAGTCTCAAATATTACGCGGTCCACCGCTCGAAAAAATAACCTTTTTCAACCTTTTTCCTCCCCTTTTTTGGTCAATTCGGTCTAACCATCCGAGCAAAGAATTGAGACAAAAGGCAGCCTTAAAAGGTCAGATCAAGATGAATTGAGTGAAGAAGATGTGATTTATGGCCCCAGTCTTCACTGTCTGATCTTAGATTTTAGGGTCATGTTGTCATCAAACGATTGCCATGCTAATAGGATAAAATTGACCAGTTCCCAGGGTCTGGGGTGATCTCAAATTGAGGTCAATATTTGAGAAAGTTGACCGGCTCCTCACCAAAGTGACAGAGTTCATGCAATTCTCTCAAGTTTCTGCACCAACGCCAACAAATGAAGAGTTTACGGTATTCGCTTGACCATTGAGAACATCGTGGGAAGATGTTAGAGCAAACAAAAGCTAGGTAAATTGGTTCACTCACATGGATGTCAGGGATTGAGAAGAATCAATTAGTCAATCCAACCATGGGTGGTCCAACTCAAGCAGACTAAAGGCTAAACTGTCTCAAAAAGGAATGGACAATGCGAGGTCGTAAAGTCATGAGGAGCCGTATTGCTCGCTTGCAGATTATTTATTAATGCTGTTTCCGGCCAGTAAAGTAGTTTGTAGGATGCCAGCAGCAGCAGCAGTCAAATATACAAGGTTGACAATCGAAGCTCTTCCATCAATCTGATGGAAAGGCTATGGATGAAGATGTTGTACAAAGTGCAGAGGTTTGACAAAGAGATCACTACTTTTACCCATATTCGGGCATTCCCGAACCTGGCTCCTACTGCGAGCAAGACTCTCTTTTGGGCAGCCATCCATCCATGGAACGTGACATTATCTAGTATATGGATTTGTGAATTTGAGTGACAATGCCACGAATTCGAAAAGGAGCCTTGAGCAGTCACTCCGATTCTCTAGCACGAATAGTCAATCAAGTCGAGTCTCCAAAAAGATGGTTTCCCCTAGCAGACAAACTTTTTAAAGTAAGGTCTGGAAAAATCCAAATGAAGGGGTAAGCATTGGCATAGTTTCAGATTGATAAGATTAAACTTTAAGCCAGCAAACTCATTGCTAAGTGAGTATTGTTTAAAAATGCGCATTTAAATGAGTATATAGCGTCAAAAACACTATTAATTAGGCCTCAATCCAAACTTGTTGAGACATACACTGAGGCCATTTTTCCTTACATTTAAAGGCATTTTTGGAGCTCAATCATTGGAGTCTATATTGCAAAGAAGCCTGCGCCATGACATTAAGGCTCAGCAAAAACTTCAAGCATTGCTTTAAAATTCTGAATATGAATAAGGAGAGGCATGTTTTGAAGTTCTGGTGATTTGTTCAGTGGTGCTCGTGTCCTTGTTCGTCATTGATTGGTTTCATCTTGAGACACGACCAAGATGAGCCAATCCTCATCGTTCATGTTCGTCTAAAGATCTCTATCTTTTTCCAGTTCGTGACTGGACGGGTGCCAAAACGATCGATCCGATTGAAGAAATTACGTGGGGAGCAATTTTATTGGCTCCCGAGATTTATTTGCTCAATCAAAGCCTTTAATTATAGCTGGCTGCCTCGAGCTGGTTTCTTCGGCCACGAACTAGGATTTGCACTAAGCTCATTTTTTACCCCGTTTTGTTCTCGTTGGTCACGGTGCAAAAATGAATGTTGGGGGGCTGTACTTTGCGACCAGAAATCTGGCCATCGCCAAGCGATCATTGCTCTAGCTTCCGACTTGAACACGTGGATGCGCAACCTTAATATCTTGAAACAAATGTCTGAAGAGATACAGCCTTCCAAGCCCAATAAGCACCTGCGTAATGAGACGAGTTAGTCAACTTTCTGGCATTGCCTTCGAAATATGATGAATAACCTCTTCTTAACGCAGAAGCACGTGCTTCAGATTCATGCTGATGTCATCTATTGAGGAGATAAAGGGCTTTTGGATGACATTTGTAAAATGTTTTCAATAAATCAACCTTTTTATGACACATTTTTTAGTACTCAACCCAGCTCGAGAACACGGCCATGAATAGTGGGCAAAATAATTTTATGCTTTCAGAGGAGGAGGTCAATGTTTCTGGCCGCATAAAACTCCTGGATTCATGCATCTTTTATGATCAAAGGTCGTTAAAGACCATTCATAGAGGAGGAAAATTTTCAAGCTTCCTTGTTCCACATTGGCGAACTTTATGGCCTAAAAAAAGCACTGCATCTAAATGACCGCAGTAGTAACCACTGCCCAAGTTGCTGGTTGCAAAATACAAATTGCTCTGTTCCCAACTTAAGAAAAATGCATTTTCGAAATCTGTGATTGTGTTTGTGTGCGGTTGAAGGAGGTACATATTGTGAGCTTGCCATAAAACCCCCCCAAATCCTTTAAATTAGCGCCGACTGCCCTTTCCACAGGCCAAATATACCACCAAGATTGTATGATGCTGCACATTCTATGCCGCGACTCTTTTCCCTTGCTCCAAGAAGAAGAGTTAATTGGAAGTAAATTACGCCGCCTTCTCGAGCGATTTACGGTTGATTCGAGCTGTTGCAATAACAAAACAGTAGAAGGAGATCGTGACAGTGAAACCAGAGTCGTGCCACAAAAGTGGCCACAAGAAGTGCCCCAATGTGCCAATTCATCACTGTCCTCGCGAGATGGTGGAGGAAATCAAAGTGTGACATTACGCGTACACACCGAGGCCCTGCTCATGAGGCGGCTCAAACCAAGCATAAATTCTATGGAGTCAAAGTGCCCCCAAGAGCAGTTGGCTTAGATGAGAGGGTCCCAAGGGGTCTTCTCATGCATAAATGCATGGCCATTCCTTTAAATATACGATACAAACCACATGATCTTCCTAATGTTGAGCACTAGAGTGACGTGTAACACAAACTTTAAGACATGCTGCTTTATGATGAGTCCTCTTTGCCGATTCACCACAGTGGCCTAAAATGGCAGACTCAGCCGAGATTGTTTGAATGCATCGGCTCGAGAAGTTTAAGCTAGCTGATGCCCCACTGTGCACTTTGGTTTTTCCCCTCTCTCTCTCTTGATGGCTATGACTTCTAGTGAATGAAACTGGTATATGTTGATGGCCACGCGTGCGTTAAAGGTCGCACAATTCTGCTGCTAAAAAGATCAAAAGCTACGAGATATTTGCATAAATACTTTTTAGGAGTAGTAGCCCTCACATTTCGTGTTATCTTATGCTGGAGGAGCGTACTGAATTCCTGGGAGCCAGCGTGAAGTCTAATTTCTTTAGTCTATTCAAACAAGACGTCGTCAAGTCATGGGATGTGACAGCAATATGTGTTGAAGATGAAGAAGAAGATGCTACATTTAGTGCCCTTTGATGGACAGGCTCATAGTGAACATCATGATTAAAATGATTTTTCTCGGCCAGCAGCAGCGCCTACAGGCAAGTTTCGTCCATTCTACACTAATGCGAAACCGTTTCCATTCCTCCCAATTTCAAAGATGGCGCCTAGCTGCTTTTGGCCATCACATTGATTATTTGCACCTACCAGTTTTCTCATCAGCCAGCCTCTTTTTTGCTCAGGCATTGATACTGCAAATCACGGCCGTGGCGACACGGCTCAAAATGATTCCATTCTTGCTAGATCCAGATTTAAGTGTTAAAAGGTGTAATTTCGTTTCTTCAAATGATGGTGTATTAGTGCACGCAAAGTGTTTTTCGTCAGAATCGGTCCATTCTATTTTGGTGGACCTTCCTCATGGCTGCACGGTGGGGTAAAAGGCTCAGGTAACTGCCAGCCCTGAGACGCGAGCCCTTATCCTGTTGACGTGTCCCAGAGTGACACTGTTCCATAGATCACATTTATTTCAATTCAAGTTTGTACCATCACATGGCGTTAATAATCTAGACCATCAAGGTGTTTTTTGCGTGAGTCAGTATTAATAATGATGATGACGGTTTTGTCCAGCCTTACTGCTATAACAGCTGAAGTTCTGACACAAAAAGTTGAAAAGTCTAACTACCTGTATTCACTTCAGCTGGCCGATTTTCTAGATTCAAATAGTTGGATTATTAGCCACCATTTGTCTCGATATGAAGATGATCTGTTGTTGTGGCGGCCATTGATACCATCACCAAGATGATTCACATTCCGACCACACGAAAAGTGAAATGCAGCCATACTAAAAGTTTTATTGCATACCATGCCTTGACTAGACTTTTGGGTTTGGGCCTAATCTACTGCTCAAGCCAAAAATCCATAAAAATATGTATAGGACCTTTGAGAAACGACCTTTCTCTATAAAAGTTGGACTCAAAGCTGCAAAAAAAGATGAATGAGATCCGTGCCATTCATTGCAGGAGCCCTCGATATTTTAATGAAGGTCTTTTCAGCAAATTCAGAAAAGTATCTGGCTACTAAGTCTAATTGAGATGATTGTAGGTGTAGTAGGCCTGTTTGCAAATCCAATTTCGGAGGTTAAAGTGGGAAATGGCATGAGATCATCATTAATTCGTTCTGGGAGGCAAAGAAAGAAAATTGCTCTAGCAGCTAACAGCAGGGCCTCATCGGGCCGCGTTGCTCGTACTTAGTTATTGTTTTTCCCCCAAAAAAGTTTTGTCAACAATCTCAGCAGGAGGCTTGATTGATCAGCAAACCTGATATCGTTTGTCAGCAACATCAGACCAGACTTTCCACAATGGCACGATGATGAAAACAAGCCCTATCACGTTCCACATGTCTAATCGCTGAATCGGATTCATATCATGGATTCTTTCGTACCAAGACTATATATTGTTCAATGTAATGGTGGTCTTCGCGAGCATCTCGCGGCCTACTATCACATCGCTTGGAAGCTTCCCTGGTAGAAAAAAATTGAGCTTGCCTCGTTATTTCACATTCTTTATTTCCTTTTAAAGCTCGTTTGAGATGAATGAAAAACCAAATTTGCCTGTTATGTGCACAATTAAGCTGAGTTAAAAAATCATGGGGACAATGCAAACTTTCCATCCGTCCGCTGTAGTGATGAATAAAGATATTCTAGCTTTAGTACCTCATTTGTCTCATGAATGCAGCTTGCAATAAAAAAGATGCACTTGCGCTTCAAAAGCTCCAAAACTTGCCTTAACGCTGGCTATCGCTGAAAAATAAATCATTATCCGTTTTTCCTCGCCACAAACTACATAAAGGGCGTGAATCTGGGGTTTTGAAAATAGAAGTGTACGTGGAAAAAACAACAGTGAGCATAATCCATCTAGCCAAACTGTGGGCTACTTTTGGTCGAGGGCAGCTTTTCAGCTTAGGCATTTTACGCAAGTAGATTTCAAGCAAGGTACATTGTTAACCTTCCATCATTTTCACAACTCATCGTGAGAACCAACTCGAATATGACGATGTAAAATTAACCAGGGCAAAGCTCAATTCATCTGAATGTGAAACTAATTCAATTCATCTGAGGGCAGATGAGTCAGTCAAAAAAGGTGACGAATCTGCATGATTCATCAATGAACCAGATGTTCTGGCTAGCTGATGCTCATTGCATTTCGATCAGGGCAAAAATGTCTTCGTCACCTTCTTATGCATAAATCTCTTACGTGTAGAAATGGAGCTACATGTCTTACATACCTGCAAAGGTGAGCAAAAAATGGTGGTGAATTTGACCATCCATCCTTTCCTCGATGATATCGCTGCTGCGCAGGAATGGAACTTAAAGTTTTACTAGAAAACAAGTGCAGCCCAACTTAGCTTGTCGAATTCCTGATAAAACTTGATGCGCGCATTTTTGCCATTTTCCTACGCAGGCCACGTGGATATACATCTACGTGTGTCTACAGCACCGATATTGATGATCTTTTCTGGAAGTATGCAGAGCTCAGAATTCCCTAAATAATTTGTCAAGAAGTTTTAGGTCAAAAGTGGACCAAAAATTCAGTCTAGAGAGTCATGCATATATAGATCAATGTCTCACCACGTTGCAGGGGGTCAACTCAAAACCAGCTCTAAACTAACGTGATAAATTCTTTCCAAATTCTGAGCTGAAATCTCGGTAAATCATTTTAGGCAAAAAGAGGCCAAATTCCTTCCACATTGGAGTGCTCTGTAAACCTTCATGGTACCACTCAGTGACTCCATGGTGATACAAAAAGAACGAGCTCCGAGTCGATTACACTTTCATGAATATCGCCCATATTTTTATCAGCTCTTCGTACGGCACGCCAATTGTGAAATCAGTAATTATCTCTACAATTTTAATAACAGTATGTCTGAAGGTGCTATTTGTCCACTTTCATGGTTAATTGGACTGCGAGCCTTCGCGAACTTGGTAATTCACATACCTGAGAGGTTTTCAAATAAGGTCAAAACCATTATCATGCAAAAAATAACAAGCAAAGTTCAATATTGCTTGTCTGGTGAGAAACTCAGCATTTGGTATGTTTTTCCTGCACAAAAGCTTAAAAAGAAACCTACTGGTGGGACCAGCGGCTAGCAAAAAAAGCATAGATAGCCCTTAGTTTTTGAAAGTGACACTTTTCGAGCTACTCCTTTTCTTCATTGACGAGTGACTTCTGCAAAAAATGACCACCCACAGCCTGACAAAAGGGGAAGAATGAAGAAGAATTCCTTTCTTCTTATAATCGGATTGTACCCTTGCGAAACTCATTTGAGCTTTATTGGCTCTTTTTGGGAGGAAACTTTGGCGTCCAAGGCAAGTTGGAATGTGATGCTCATTTGGATGCAAAGAGAGATGGTGACCTTCTGACACTATTCTGTTTAAATGTCCAAAGCTCTGCTTGGCTCTAAAAGTATTGCAAATTTCACTAGAAAAAAACCCAAAAGCCATTAGCCTTGAGAAAAGTTGGGTCAAAGATACCAAAGATATTGCATATGTTTTTGAAAGCCTTTGTTGCTAATTTAAATGTGAGATACAGTCTGCAGATGGTTATTTCAATGCTAAACCAGATCACCGATATCCGCAGTGAGCTCGAGAATCCAAGCTTTGTTGGCTCCACGTTTTTGACAGTTGCGGGAGTTATTTTGACACAAACTGCCCCAAAGAAAAACGGTTTTCAGCAAACATTGCAAGATTTTCTTGGCTAACTTGCTTCACGGTGTGATGGGCGAAGATTTACATGAAAAAAGATTACGATATTCTCTGCCTGGGGGTTCTTGAGATGATGTGCCATCATTTCACACTTTATGGCATCAAGCCACCCCAAAATTGTCGCTTGAATAGGCATCCAAAGGCAGAATAATGCGTTTTGATGGGGCGTAACTCGAGCCTAAAGACCTGCCATAAAAATGCTGAAAATTCGTAATACCACAAATAATGGCCATGATCTTTTGTGTCGCGAAAATACCCTTTTTTCATACTGGGGAGAAATCAACGCCTGCTGAGTACCTAGAGAGATCAAAATTGTCAGCCTCCCAAGTTAGCTGAGCTCAGAATTGTCCCAACCACATGGCCATTAACCTTTATGCCCGGGATCCCCCGAATATGAGTATGGGTACACATAATGATCTCAATCTCTGGTGCAGCAGTTTATGACATAACTGCCCAGCGTGACCAAAATATCAATTAGTTTTCATCGTAGAAAAAAAATCTCAAGTGATGCCACAAACTGTAATAGCTTTGTGGTTGTCCAAGAAAGTTGTTATGAATTTCTGATTTCCATTTAGGACCACATAGGACTCATTGAAGCATGGACAATTTTCCAATAAACGAGCTTTCAATCTCATGCGGAGAAGAAGAAGATGAACTTACACGCCTTTTTATGACCTGCTGAGTAGACCAAGTATTTGCCATTATGGCATTTTCATCCTCGTCAGCCAGCTTAGAATTCCGCCGATTTGGCGCGAGCTTTTCACGTGCTCAGCAGAGAACGAGCTTTGAATGAAGTTTTGCACATTACACTAGCTCATTCGATGGCCCATGCTATATTACCTTCAAATCAGCAATCCTCATCTAACTTATTGACCATCATCATAGTTTGCCAATCCCGCTTTTAGCATTGCATGCTCTTGTCATCTTCCGGAAGCAGGTGACTTGAAAAAGGTCTTATGAAATATGCAGTCGTAATTTCATTATCTGTGGTTTTCAGTGGTTTTCAGTGGTTTTGAAATCAGGATGTCGTCGGTGCAATTTTGATGACAGATCTTTTAATTCTGAGACAAATTTCTTCCCCCTCGTCAGCACTCCCTAAAGTTGTTGTAACATTCGTTCTGAATGTCAAAATATTTGGTACATACTCCATCATTGGCCACCATTCTTGTTGAGGTCCTCTTGAATTTGATTTTGAGTTCTACCCATATAGTGGACCACCCGCTATGAAAATTAAAATTTCAAATACTAATTTGTTCACGTTTCACTCTCCATTCCGGCGAGAATGTTTGCCAAACGATGATCAATATTGTGGACGCTGAACACATTACTGTGAACTAGTTTTCCATTCAAGACCTAAATTAATTTTAGCAAGTGGACAGCAATTATGAAACAAATTTGTGCTCGTGCCGATGAAGTACCTTGAAAAAAGAAGGTTATTGCGCGAGGTGCAAAAAAATTAGGGTAAACGTCATTTATGCATGAAGTTTTCATTCTAAACTACAATTACTGCCTGCTTGTGATGTGCGCGCTGCTTTGACAAGGACAATTTCGGCAAAATGATCATTAGAATTGGAGGCGTCAACGATTTGAAAAAGACCAATTGTGCATGAAATGTGCATCAATATTACGTTTGCTTTGACAAACTTTTAAAGATCGGCATGCTTTTTCCAATTTGTCAGCTGCCGTCCTTATACATTTTTTGCGCCAAATTCCCATCGTGATTGTGCTCTTAAAACTTGATCTATGATCCTCCATGCATGCATCATGACAATAAATTTCGCGCAATCAGCAACCAAATTTTTGGACCTTATACATGGGAGAAGAAGCCAGTCGTGCTTACCGTATAAAACCCTTCGCTGGGGATCAGAATTCACTGAGTTGACAAGAATTATTTTTATTTGGTGTCTGCAAAGTACTCACTCGAAAGCTACAGTTTTGAAATTTTGCTTCCTTTTGACCATTTAATCTAGAAGACCTTTTCCTCTTTTTTCGTTAAAAGTTGCTTTTCGTTAAAAGTTGCAGAATTGGCAAGGTCTAGATGATTAATGAAGCTCCATTAATTTGGCTATTTTCACCGATCTCACACTAATTACTATGAGACTTCAGGAGCCATTTTTCCCACTAATCTGCTCGATACCACAGCATCACCATGTTCAGTTTTTTATTCAAGAAGGCATAACTCAAATGAAGCCTCACTAATTGCTGGCTACTCAATTTGACCCCTACGATATCCAAGTGAGCTTTAGGTTTGAAGGAGTGCACGGTACGCTCAGGTTTATGAAATAGCAGTTATGCGCATCAGAAAGCAGAGAGCTTTGATAATCTAGATTCGATAGGTGGGTAGGTCAACTAGTAGCCCATAAATTGCCCGACCCATTATCATCGATGACATTTTGCTTCTGATTTATGAGCTCTGCTCCCATTTCATAATAGAAGCTCTACTAGTAATTTATGTCTTCTACATTCGAGTCAGAGAGGTTTTTTCTGAGTGACAGGTTCAGCTTTGCAAAGTGCCAATTTTCCCATGAAGTGGAATGAATGATGCATCATTTCAGTTTTGGAACTTCTCTACAAGCTACGTCGCGTTGACCCCCCAAATTATGCCACCAATTTTCTTCTGTTGTTCCACTTTGAAGGAGCATGATTGATTACCATTATGTGATTCAATTACAGGGCTGTAATTTTGATAGTGCCACTGCTCCTGGAAAAAGTAGACTAGGCTTAATTTCTGTACACCTCGGCTGACACGCCATGATTAGGGAGCGGCTGTTATTATTTGCCTCAAAATTTGGGGCCCCACGCATCCAAGATCAAAAGGTGAATTGCTCAAAAGCTGCCCATAAGCTCTTTTGAGGAAAATCCTGCTTTTCACATCAAATGAATGAGTGGAAAGGTTATCAGAAGAGACAAATACACTAGCAGAGGCATAAATCTTGCGCAAGAGAAACACTAATATTCAAGCATCCATTTGAAGAGCAAAATATAGAGGGCCAAAGATGGAGACTCCCTGCATGATGGATGGGTGCCACTAACGCCCATATGATCTATTAGGGCAATTTTTGGGTTTGCTGCTGCATTTTCAAACTCTATATCTGATTAATTTGCAACAATCACGACCAGTATTCCGGATATGCTTTGTGGTTTTCCGGACAACAGGCAAAAATCTGTCGGACATGCTTGATTTATGTCTCTCACTTGGCTCCATTTTTTGAGAAAATGATAATGGATTGTTTTGCACACGAAAATTGCTGCTAAAAGGGGCCATTGTTCTTTTCTGTGCACATCACAAATGAATGAACGTAACTTTTTACCCGTGGGAAAATCAAAATCGTCGGAAACCAGGCTGAGATTGGAGCTGTTCTGGGTGCAAGGTTGAGCGATTCAGCAGCACCCAAGTTGCGCAAAACGAGTTGTTTTGGTATTTAGTTTATTGGCTTTTTTACATGTTGGGGTTGGTGTACTTTCCTGCAAAAAGTATGACCCTTTGGGCCTTGTCATGGACATAGAAGAGGAAAGGCTTGTTGATCAAAATCTCCTTGGGAGCCTCAACCACAGCACTAAACTTGACAATCTCAATTGCTGAGGCAGCTGCTCCGATTGTGCCGTCTTTGGTCACTTCAATGGTAGCCCTGTGTTTGATTTGGCCAACTTTAAAAGCCTCATCATTGATGATCCGGCTAAATCCGCCTTCGTCAAACGCTGCATTAATTCCTATCTGAAAATAATCAAATGCATTGAAAGTTCTCTGACAAGCTACAACCACAAAAAAGATAATAAACACGTCAAATTGTGTTTTCTCCTCCAAAATTAACTTAAAGTGCCAAATTTGTGAAGTGGTTTTGAAAAAATAACAAATCTTGGAACCCCTATATAAATTAGCATGAGTTCAGCTGGTCTACTGAGCAGTGACTCGCGATTAGAGGTGTATCGGGCCAAGAAATGTCGGGCTCGGGACGGGCTCGGGCTTTTAAAAAATTACTCGGGTCGGGTCGGGCCGGGCCTGAACTTTTTTTTCAGGCTTCGGGCTTTTTCGGGCCAGTCAAAAAATGTTACGGGCTTTTCGGGCCGAGACAAAATCTACAATTTTTCAGGAAAAATCTGAATAAAAATCACTTTATTGTTATGAAATTCTCATCAATTACTGAAGGTTATGCAAATGAAGGGATACTTAACAATCAAACTCAATATTAAAGCTCACAATCTGGAGCAATTGTTTTTCTGATTTTTAACAAGTTTTTGAATTTTTAAAAAATGTCATTCGGGCCACTTCGGGCTTTTTGAAAATGACTTCGGGCTTTTTCGGGCTTTCTGTAAATCGGCCCGAGTCGGGCTCGGGCTGGGGTCTTATTTAGCTCGGGCCAGAAATTGGTATCGGGCTTTCGGGCTCGGGCCTGAGCCCGATACACCTCTACTCGCGATTTTCTTCGCTTATCTCAGTTATTTTCATTTCAGAGAAGAGTTGACAAAATTTGATTGGTACCTTTCGGAAGTAATCTCCCGCTGATATGCTCGAATCGATGGTGAAACGTGGCATGGTGACCGTATATTCGTTCCTGCCCTTCTGCTTTTCCGCCAATGCTTCAAAGGCTGAGTCAAAGATGTTCTCAATGCTGGGGTCGCCCTTCTTTTGGAGGTATGTGGCTTGCAAAAAGTTGAGGGCTTTGGGATTGCTTGGCATCACAATCACCATTTCAAACCGTTCTCCAAAGTCATACTGAGTAAAGGTACATTAGATGTTTTTACTTTTACCCTTATTTTTCGATGAGTACCTCGTAAGGAATGGACAAGACCAGCATTTCATTGAAGCCTTGGGGGAGAAGGCCGGTCTCAAATTTGGCTGCCTTGAACTGGTAAGAGAAGTCCCTTCTCATCATAGGTATCTTGAGGATTGTTTTGTCATCGTCAAGCATGAAGTCCTGAGGTTCCGGAACATCCTCAAATGCTATTGTCCAGGAGGCTTTGAAGTGCAGGGCATTCACTATCAAAAACGCCAGGGTTGGGCTCACCATGTCTGCACAGTATGAAAAAAGCACTTTAGTGAGGTAACTTATGAATTCCCCTTTCATAGCTCACTTTACCGACTATGCGGGTTATTTTCCCATCAGTGACATTGCTGACCCAGTCATTGACATCTTTGGCTGGGTCGGGTCCGAAAACTTGGAATTGCACCTCGTAGATGCTCGAGAGCCTTTCGAGAAAGTAGCCGCTGATTTTTTCAAAATACTTTTTCTCCGTCCAGAATCGATTGCCAAACGAGAGGAGGGAGCTGACATTGGTTGAGGAATAATCCTGGATGAGCAGGTTGTATCGGTTCTCAAGAGCCTGCACGTTTCTCACTCTGCCTAGTGCATCCAAAAGCTCGTTTTCGGTCGACGTGTTTGGCGAGGCTCCAGATGTCAAGATGGCCAAAGCCGAGTGCAAGCTAAAAGGGCTGAAGACAAAGTTGTCCCCCTCGTTCCACATTTCAAACATCAACGATTGGGAGAAGTCATGCATCGTCAAAGCAAACTCTTCGATATTTGCTTGGGACAAAGTGGCGTCATCACGAACTTGTTCGACATCGTTGAAATTCGCCTCGCGGATGCTAGGATCTACCTCAGCTGAAAGTTAAGTATTCATTTTCTTACTTGCTTTTATTTAGCATAGTATTTTAGTTGCGGGTGAAGCTTGCTTACTTTGGTTCTCAGTTGGCAAAGGTTCAACGTCCGAACTTCTTGTTTGAAATATTTCAGCTACTGTGCTTTCTCGGGTTTGGTTTTGAGGGCTTTTGTCCGCAGCAGGATTCTGAAACACGCTAGGCTCAGGCCTTGTTTTGAACCTACTGCCTTCTTGACCTCTTGCAAGAAGGTTCAATGAAAACAGAAGGAAAATGGCCGGTAGCAATTTTATTTTGAGACTCATTGCTGCAACCAACAAAGAACAACTAGCTAGTGGTTGTCGGGCTCAAATCTGGAAAAACCTGATTTTTACAACTAAGTTTGGCTAGTCGTGGGTTTTTCCCCTTGTCTCTGAAAATTCAATATTTAATCGAACATTCTGACTAAGGGCTGTGACACAAATATTTTTGCAATTGTAAAGTTTTTTGGACTATTCGTGCTATGCAGTTGATTCGACGTTATGTTGGGCTCTAATAAAAAATATGCTTTTTTGTCAATTTGAACTAAAATGAAGCTTTGCAAGTTTTCATAGGCAGTGCTTATACATTGAACTGTTTACTTAGCTGTCGACTTCGAGTTTTCTTATTCTTGGGACTTGAGAAATGTCTTTTCTTTTTTGTCGTACTCGCACACAACTGTAATGCTATTCAAAAACACGAAATGATTTACTACAGTACAATTAGCCAACTCATTGATTTAAATCCTCGTCCGGAGAAGAGACTGGCGTAGTTTTCCTTAGAGCACTGATTTTTCTCTGATCCGGCGTCGATTTCTTTCGGAACAATCTTAATTTGAGTCACGGAACTAATGGGATTTATCGAGTCACCTAAGCCCGGTTCCAACAATGAAAATCAGCATAGTATAGGCACTTATAATCATAAGTATAGTATGGTCCGTGCTAGCTCGCGCGCTCAGCTGCACCATAGGGAGCAAAAGACAGACAAAATGCAATAGATGGTGCTGAATTTTTGGATCTTTGGCGTGCATGTGAGCGTGCGTAGCAATTGCGGAAAAAATAGCGCTTCTAACAAAAAGTAAACAAAACGTTTTCTAGAATTGTAGGGAAGAAATGACAAAGAGAGCTCTCTTTTTGAGCTTGTAACATTACAATTGATTCAAGGAACAGAATGGTACCATTTTGAGTAAGATTCATAAAAGTCAAGGAATTTTGGATCATGAGTCACATCATATCCAGACCTGAGCATGATGGATCGAATAAGCCAAAATAGCCTTACTTTTAGCAGCTCAACTCTGTGTGAGTTCAAAACAATCAAGTTCATCTAGTGTGGATTCAATAAAAATAGCCAGTTTTTTAACAAATTAGCCATTACATGCAATGAATTGAGGAAATATCTATTTATATATGTAAACAATTTATAAAACAAGCTAATAAAATAGCTGAGCAAATTTTGTAAAGTAGAAATCGAGTGGCATTTTTGCGGGCTCGAGCTTGCGAGAGCCAAGTAATGCCACGAGATTTTTACTTTGCAAAATGAGCTCAGATGTTTTGTAAGGCTGTTTTATAATTTGTTTACATATATATACGATTTTATATGATGGAAAGTAATTTTCAAATGTTAATGAAGTTACCAGACCAGGCGATCTTGACTTAGCACCTGATCCATTACTTGAAGGCTAGGGTTGAGAGGCCCGAAGTAGTGCAAGAGTAACAGAAAGCGTTAATCAATCAATTAAAATATTGTGCATTTAGAATTTGGCATTTTTGGGGGCTAAAAGATGTGTTAGATTAAGTTTTGTCTGGTACCGCTGTAAAGGCTCTACAGTTCAACTTAGCTTAGCTCAGCTGAGAAGAAGAATAAGAAGGAATTCTGACAATGATTATTCTGTCTGTATTGGTAGCTCAGTCAGTAGAGCGTTGGACTCCTAATCTAGATGATCAGGGTTCGATCCCCATACTCGGCATTTTTTCTCCTTTTTTCTAACATGGGATTTACTTCTTGGACAATATCATGGTCTCTGGTCAAACAGAGGAGCAACACACCTTATAAAATACTTTATAATGCGTGTCACTTGATAAAGTTAAACGTCAGAGCTTTTATATATGTATAGTAATATGAACTGAGACGAATTGGTAAACTGAATTATACATGCGAAAATTGCTTTCCATCATATAAAAGTATTTTCTTGTAATCATGATGGCCATGCTATTGTTGTTGTACTGGCATGGAAAAAGCTAAGAAAATTGGAAAAAGCCAGCCCATAAGTAGTGAACTGTCCCTTATTTTTAGAAATACTCCTCAAAAACTTGGTAATATCTTTGAATCTGGGGCTTTGAAAATAGGTATCTGTAGCATAGCATATCTTCTAAATTAAAAGTAGTTTAGAGAACCAAGGAGAACCAACAGATATTGCACCTCTAATCAGAGAACCAGCCAATTTTAATTGTGAGCCCAGCTAGACAAGGCAGTTCTCAGCCCACCATGGCTTCGACTAAAATCCGCTAGTAGGAATATGGCTCTTCTAGTTTTGCTCTATACTATGCTGGTTAATCGTACTTATACTGTACTTATTTTGTTGTTGGAACCGGGCTATAACTTAGGTTGCTGAAAAAACGTAAGGGCGTCTTGATTTGAGCTTCAGCATTAGTTGTGTCTTATGTCACCTTAATTTTTTCATCAACATCTGGATGGGCTCTCTCTTTCCGGAATCGCCTTTTTTCACCAACAAAGCAGGCTAGTTCTCTGGCATAAAATAAGCAGCAATACTGTAAACCTACCGCACAGCCACCTTAAGAAACTCCATTCCTGCATGGAGTTTCTTTACAGCCACCTCTTGGTGGAAGCTTAAAACTTTTGTTAACTTAGTCTATAATACTTACGAACATATTGTTCATTTAACTTGTGTCCCTGAGCAGTTATCACCTCGGATTGCAAAGATGATGTAGGGGTTTATAGTTATTTATTTCGTTTTGTAACGATTATTTGGATAACGATAATTATTCTATATACCGTCTGACCGTTCAAAATTGGACGGTGCGGGAATCAAAAGTTTGTGTTATGAATTCATGAATTTTGAGGCTTAATGGGTATCGTTGGAAAGCTTGAACCTCTGGACATCTTTTTTGTTTTCTGACAAAATGAAAAATATTATTGAGAATTCCGCGTGACAGCAAAAAATAAATGATGCATCAGTTTTTTCGTGACAATTTTCTGGGTTGCCTTGGGAAAATTGAATTTTCCTGGTTTATTCGGGTTTTTTGGTATCATTTTTACCTGAGTACTTTGATCCAAGATGATCTATACTAATAAGGTGAGTTCTTATCGCTGCTTTACTATAGCGCACAGTCTGACTGAGCTGTGGTAGGCTCCAAGACGAAATTTCAATAGAATTCTGTGGATTTCACTTCCAAAAATTTCCATAATCAACCATAAATTAGCAAAATGTGCCAAAATTGCATACTTTTTGGTAAAAACAGAACTTATCTGGGAGCTCTGTTTTAAAAAGGGAAAGATTAGCCCGCTCGCTTCCATCACTGACGTCACATGAGCTTACGCGCTTTGAAGTAAGAACTACTAGCGCCACCGCAGCTAAGACGAACAGATTTGGTGGTTTTAGTATGCAAAACTTGCGTCAAGAAATCACTTACGAGACCCCCCTGCTTTGATCTACATACCTGTGTGTTACGATCTACGAAACTATGTTTTTGATCTACTTGAGGTAATCGGAAATTGTATAATTGGAGAGCAAAACCTCTCTTCATGAGAATTTCTCATCTGAGAACTGAACTCAGTGAATGACTAAAAGAGTTTCTCAACTTTTGTGAATGTCTTGCCTATTCAACAGGTGAACAAAAACTCAAAAAGTGAGACAAGTATCCGATTGAGAATAAGATTCAGCTCTGAGTCAGCAAATATCAAGGTTGCAAAGACTAAAACCAAAAATTTCCGAGCTGTAGATACTAAAACAAAAAGAATCCTAAAACTAGACTTATGCTCTAAAATTCATTTAGACCTTAAAACAGACGCCAATAGATATTAAAACTCAGGTATAAAATGGTTTCCAGCCACTTCGCGTTAGATCTTAAAAATGACGCCGTAGATAATAAAACGTAAACAACATGTAGTCCTTAAAACGTAGATCAAAGTACGGTGTCCCGTTTATTCCTCTTTCAATTGATTTTTTTACTTTTACAAAAAAGATGTAAAAAGGCTCAATCTTTCCAATGCACAGTGGCTCAAAATGCCTTCTTGACGCGCACGGGAAAAAAACTCGCGAAATCGTTGGAGTCAATTTTCATAGGGCCGTAAGCTAAAAGCAGACCTTCAGAGCTCCCAAGTCCGCAAATTTCCGCAGCCAATTTTGATAAATAATCATTAAATGAGGTCTGATTGACCTCTCAGTCATCATAGATAAATTACATTCGATTCCGATCAAATGTTATGGATGCACGGGGCAGCCCGGTAACTTCATTAAAACACTCAAAAATCGTATTACATAATATAAAATTGTATATTTCGAGCTGGGGCACGTAAAGTAGGGTCATAAAATAGCTGAGTGAGGATTTTATGATGGGAAAACTCGAGTACAGCTTTACTAGCCCGAGCCTGCTACTTTACATGCCCCAGCTCGAAATAAATAGCTATTTTAAATGTGTAGTTATATAAACCGAGACGAATTGGTAAACTGAATTATACATGCGAAAATTGCTTTCCATAATTTAAGGTATTTTCTGGAATTGACTTCACAAAAAGTTCAAACTTGCGATTTTACCAAGTTTAGATCATTATGTGATTAAATGGTTTTTAAAGCGGCTAACGCCATCTGTGGCGGCTTCGACAACTAAAACAAGTGCAATTAATCAAGTATTGCATAGTGTCTGTGACTGTACAAAAGTGTTCAGCCTATGAAGCCTATGAAGGTTTCAAAATACATTTATGCTTTAAAATAGTGTAAATTTGCCCTCATTACACTCTTTCTGAAAGAGACAGATTTTTTTTCTAATATCTAAAAAATAGTAGCTCTGCCTGGTTATTTTCACAGAAGCCCTTCCATAGCATAATTAGACAGCGTATTTAACTAATTTCAGCTGGTAGTTCACCTTACAGTCTAGGTCATCTTGTGACTGCTTTGAGCTCTTTTTCTTGAACTCTGTTATTTCCCTTATAACTTGCGCGACTTCAATTACGCAGAATATTCGCGGAATTTTCAGATGGGAAATTAGCGGTCCACATTTGAGATAAAAGCATAATGACAGTGAATTTTTCTCCTCAGTATCTGAACTTTTTGTCTTGGGGTCGTGAAATGCTTTAACAAGGTTGTTATTTGGCTTTTTGTCGTATTTGAGCTGAAAGCTTTACATCCTTCTCCGTTCCCACAAGAACGTCAATTTGTCCCATTAAACCAAACTCTACTCCAAACAAATTCGTGATACCCATTATTGTTATCTTGTCAAGGGGTTGTCATATTCATGGAGGGGAATGAGTGCACGTCTACTAATGTTTGACGACAGCAGTACCCTTTAGCCCCGAGAGAGATTAGTCTCTCAAGTCGTTGATCTCACCAGTTCCAGATCAGCCCGAAACTACAAATTCCTTTTCTGCCATCTCATCACCAATGACCAAAAAAGGCAGTCAACACATGAGATTGCTAGCATTCATTGAGCCATGACACTCCCAAAGTGAAACCGTCTAATGCTCACCGTTTTTAACAGAGACACTTTTTTGATTGATCCAAATCGGACTGATGAGAGGAATTCGGAATTTCTGCATTCTTGCCCAAATAGGTCAGATTTTTAATGCAGTTGAGAATAAGCTTTCAGCTTTTTTTAACAAAAATTTTCTTTGGCTAGTTGTACGTAATACCCCACAGCCGCTTCAACCGTCCATAATTCACGTTGATAAGTATATAGTTGCCACCGAAGCAACATGTCATCATCACAGAAATAGTTTTGAGCCCTTAGGGAAGTACATTCTTTATTTAACTGATCCTTAAGAAAATTGTAGCATGTGCAAGGTGTCATTTGAGTTTGAACTGCTGCCCTTGAACTTAAAAAAATCATGAAAGTTATGCCTGCGGGCCATCATGTCATTACATCTTCCAACTCAACAATGTGTGGAATGATTATTGTTAAGTAGATGTCGACAACAACAAACCCAAATTAGATGTTTCTTATGAAAAATCGTTTGTTTGGTTGAAAAGAAAATTCATTGTTTGGGCTTTGTCTTTTCAGTCCCATTCTATTTCGAGATGCCCCATTCAAAGCCAATCGTTTGGGCAATATTGAACTGAACTAAAGTAAACCATTACCATAGTGCACTTCATTATGCAGAGGTAAGTTAATTGGCAATGTCTCCAACTCTAGGGCGTTTGTGTTAGTGTTCGTTAGCTCTATCCTCGGATGTGAACCTTGCCATGGCTCTGATGGTTGCATTTATTGGAGCTAACTAATCTTCTAATGCATATTTGACGTCAGTGACTAATAGGCAAGGCGTTTGTGCCATTTGGTAGTTACGAATGATTTTTTTTGTCGTTGCACACATTGGCATGAGAAGTGTCTCTTGAAGTGAGCACGAGTTAAAAATTGTTCTACTTTGCATGCCTATAGGCTTTCGTGGCTCTGGATGACAAATGTAGCTTGTTACAATCTAAGTGTGAACATCCGTCGCATGCATTGACCTTTTGGCGAGTGAAGGATTGAAACAATAAATGTGTGCTGCTGAGTTCTTCCACTGGATTTGATTGGTACCGCATTTCGATCCGTCTGATGGATGTTAAGGTTGATTGTCCGAGCGTGTTTTTAAAAGTCCATTGTCGTGTTGAAGAAGATGGTATTTCATTTGACAGATTTCACGGCTGAACTAGAGTGTATCGGCGGCAATCGATGTGAAATGCTGGGAAATTTTGCAACTCAGAAATTGAGAGGAAAATTGGAATGTTAGCCAATCTACATTCTTACACGGAGCAGTCGTCGTTGTCTTTCCTGATCTTGAAGTTTTGCATCGAAATTGTTCAGTGCAGCGTTAGAACGAGCTCGCTCTGCAATGTGCGTTGACGACGATAGCACTCTAAAAGGTAGATGTTTTATATCTATTTTCAGGCTCCTGGGCAAAAGTTTCTAGCGCTGAAAACTCCATTCACCATCGATGGATCGGTGTAGCGCCGATCGTATGCAGAACTTCGCGCGAGTTCACGCTACTTCTAACAAGCGCGACTTTCCTAGGATCAGTTGACGTTTGGAGTCCGCGGTGTAAACATTAGAAGTGCGCGATGCATCATCATTGAGGAATTTCATCTACCACGATCCAGCTTCAAGATGAGTGCTGCTACAAGAAGGCACACGGTGCTCCTATTTTCGACCCTACAACTATTTCTGAATACAATCGGCGTTCAGTCATTAAGTGTATCGCCACATGGGATATATTCAGACGTTCGAATCAAGATATCCGACCAAGTTCCCCGGCAAAAATGTCGCCTGGCACTGGATAATTTGGAGGTAAGCTAATTTACCACTCATAGCTGTCAAAAGCAGGAGAAATTTCCACTTGGAGCCATCATGCTTCTTGCTGGCATATAACTATTCAATTTGGCAATCCGATCACGATAGCATCTAAGACCTTAAATTATATGATTATCATGATGGGTGAAAATTTAATTGGAAAGGTAGCATTTCCTCGCCATCATCTCCCATTACAATAAATCAAACTCGTGTTCAGTGAGATAAGGAACTAATTAGGAGCATGATCGACCACACGTGATTTCTGTACATTTACAGATGTGACATCGACCGATATTAGATTACTCTCCTGATTTGGGCTAAGAATAGCCCGCCTTTTATGCAGCTTTTATTGTCAATTTTAACGGTCAATTTGCATTTACGATTGCTCCCGTACTGATGATTTTTCATGATGTCAAAGCTGCTCTGAAAGACATCCCGCCGAGAAAAGACTCACAAAAAGCAAGTCCATGTTGCCCTAGGGGTGTGCGAACGCAAGAAATAGCCCTTGATTAGAAGCCCTTCCTTCCCACGGATGGTGCCTTTATAAAAGACAATGCCCAGATTGAACTTCTATCAGCTGCAACTGCGAGATGGTATCTTGAAAAAAGGGGTGCTCCTAGGGTTCTTTTGTTCCTTAGTGAAAGGTATGCGCACATTAGAATTAACTTCTCGTGTTGTTGCTCAAGTCATTTGGTCAAATTCTTTTACAATTGGGCCCTGCCCCAAGCAGAAATAAGATTGCTTATCTTTCTTTGAAAGCCTTGCTGAGAAGCTTTACAACGCGCAATTTTCATGTAAATGAGATGTTAAAACTTCCTCACAATCTTACTCAAAGTGACGCAAGCTGAGCCTTAAGTCTTCTCAGCCTCTAGCTTAGAATCATGGAATTGTTTTCAGCATTCAATATGGTTGCTATCTTTATAATGATCCGTATTTTTAGTTCTAGTGATCAGTCTTTGGACGTTGTGCTCGTTTGCGTCGAAAATAAGTGACTCAAGAAAGCATCTTTTTGCTCCCATTTCAGCCATTTGCTTTGTTGTAGACTACTATATCTCCACCAAATCGGTAGGTTTTTCAGTTTGAAGATGCCAAGATAAGCTCATAACAGACATGCAAAATAATTTGCTCCCAAATCCAGCTCTTTGTCTCATCCTCCCTAAGTTTTTTATGAGTTAACTGCCAAAGATTCTAATCAATACCTCCTTTTTGACCACATGCTAGACTGGAGGCTTTTTTCTCAAAGTCTCTAGCCTTATAATTACTGTTCCAACAGCAGCACCTCTGAAAGAATTGGATGGGCGAGGAGTTATTAATTTCGTCCCAGGCGATCAGCTTGATCCATTGTAGAAAACATCAACTTCAAGGTCTGATAATGATCTAAGAATCTCAGATAACTCAAAGGAGGGGAATCAAATCATAATTTCCTTGCGTTTTATGATATGCTACCCGACGAAGATATGAAACGGTCTTCTGATGTCAAAAGATGGCAAATTACAGCCAATTAGAGAACTTCCTCTTGACAAAGCACCTGTGGCCGAAATATTGGTGAAATATTCTATTGAGGATAGATTAGGGGTCGGCGTTATTATTTGCGTTGCGACGGTCTCCCTTTTGTTGCACATTGACCACCTTGAGGCAAAAGTCAAGTTAACAGCAGAATGGAGAGATGGCAGAAATAGCTAGCATTTCCCTTTCGCTGTCCCTTTGTGGTATTGAATGTTTAGACAAGCAGGTGAAACGCGAACAATTGATAATATTATCATTTTTTGAACTACCCGAAACTCGTTTAGAGTGGATAAGAGTTGTAAGAGTATCGTGGTTGCAGTTGTTTCTCTAATGCCTGCTACTCATGAATTTTTGTTACCTTCTTACTCGAGGCAAAAAGAGAACCAGTATATAGGAGAGAGAGGGCTTCGTAAAAGGGGGGCGAACAATTGACTTTGCATTTCAATTTCCATTCCATTTATAAAGTTGGATATCAGGTATTGGCATCATGACAAAGGTGATTTTGGCCCGGTCCTAGAGCAACACAGTGGTCGAGGGGGCATTACTAAATACAGTATGAATTTTGCCTTTGGCTGAAGTGAGTGTTCATTTTTCATTCTGCCACCTTTAAGCTGGCACATCATCCTTCCAAAACTTGTTGATCGGATTATGTTGGAAGAAGCAACAGTAAAAAGTGCCATGATTGGCACCTTTTCTATCTTGGTTGGGGTTCATCTATTAACAGCATCTACTACTTCATTGTAGTATGGAACAGATTGAAAAATCTCTGACTGTGCTCAATGCTGGCAAAAAGTTGTCCTGCTGATCGAATATTGACCCTTCTGGAAGCTTAACAAGCTGACGTGAATCTCAGACAATGGGTATGATTAATTTATTAGAATTCATCATTAGACAGCGAGTTTTTTTCTTTGGCCATGCGTTTTTCAATTATAATGTTGCTTCTACATGATTGTTCTTTGCTGAAGAATCCCAAGCTCCGAATATTTAAAGCAAATTTTTGTGTGTGGAAAGTAGGAGGCTTGGCTCGTTTTCCCACAAATTAGTTATGTGAATCATTCGATTGTTCTTGCAGCCTTTGCCTAAATTTGCTTGAATAGGAAGGTGTGTACGTACGTAAATGTGCGCCATATTGTCCACAATCGGTCTAAAAAGCGAGCTTCTTTCGTAATCATGCGAACAGTATATCCGGTCATCAAGGCCCATAAACTGCAATTTGGTTCAAGCAAAAAAGTAGTGATCTGGGAACATTGTATTTGAAGCACCACTAAATATGTTCAGGAAGTTCCGTAGGGGAAACTGGCGCTAAATCGTGCACCTAATCTCTCCCAAATAATCTTAGTACTTTTTTATGATTTATCCGCAGTAAAACGCGTCTGCAAAGACGCCTCGTAAATCTAGGCACATTCGCGAACTTTGACGACTTGCCAGGCATGGTTGAAAAACTACCACTGGAGATGACGCAACAGTTTTCCAAAGTCTTTTGAAAATCAATGCGGGCACTCCATCCATCTTCATAATGAGAAGGAAAGAAGAACATTGGGCTTCTCAGATAGATGTGGGGCTCTAGGTTAGGTATCATAATGTGTGCTACATTTACATATTTTGTCTTTTGGAGCCCAACCTTGCAGCGCGGATGGTGGTCATCAAATAGTTTCCCTTATTTGCATAAAAAGTGCCACAAACTTGGCCACCATTTTGGGCTGCATTGCAGCAACGAGCGGAATACGGGTCATCTTGTGCATAGTAGCGACTGTAAATCAGCTTGCATGCAAAGTGCTTTTCGACTGTTAAAATTCCTTCTCCGATAAAGGCTTCCAGTGCTATTTAAAAAAATACAGTCTATGCTCCCTCCGAATAAGCTTATTATTATGACCTTTAGTAAAGTTAAGTCGCCTTGTAGCAGCATGCCTGTCTGGTCGGATTAAGAGAAAAGAAAGTTAATGAAGCAGATCTTGGTGCACGAATTTTTAAAGGTTGTTTGAATATGATGCTCGGTGCAAAGTAATCAAAGTGGACAGTTCAATTTACTTAGGGTTAGAGCGTGAAGCAACAACCATATTGCTTAGCGAACCAAGACCCTAATAAATCCGCCAAACTATTAGTATGTAGACTAAGAAATTGAATTTTTGTGCAACATACATTTTCTGGCCGCTTTGGCAAATCCGATTCATTGTGGTGTGTCTGAAAATTGATGGGTGAAAATATGTGTTAGGGAAATAATCAAGGCCCGCTTACAAGTGTCTTTTCTTTCTTTTGGGGGTCTTCTTTCAAAGAACTCCTTCAGTTCTTTAGAAATCTAGCAAGACAATAGATGATAGACGAGGTATGATAACCAATAATAATAAGAGCTCTTTTCTCTCTTGATTATAAATATGCGAGAGTCATCTGCATACCAAGAAGACAACAACTTAGAGCAAACATGGGAGCTGGCTATGAAGTAGTAAGTTGATTTGCAATCCACCTGCTTCATTCAAGAGGTTGCCATATGAGTTTTGAATACAATGGATAAGTAGGCACGCGGTAGGCTACGACTTCTCAAGTCCCATCTAATATGCAAGCAACTTCTGTTAAGATGCAAATTACTACTCGTCCAACAGCCATTAAAAGAACCTTTTTATAAATGGTTTTCAATAATGCAGCATAAGAGCCAAATTGTGCCATTTTGCCCCCTTTTGTAGAGATTTTATTTATATGTTTCGTGGAGTCTTTTATGTGTCCAATCCAATTTAAGTGGTTCATAAATTTCTCATTGGCTATACTTGGGTGGAAAAATGGCATTAAACCTTTGTGTTATCTCTTCTGCATTTCTTCATTTCGGCTGTGGTAAATTTAGCCCCATGCGTGGCCCAGAACTGCTGCGTTTTTTCTCCCCAGAAATGGGAAACCACTAAGTGGGGGTAAGGCTTTGGTTTTGGCTTGACCACCACCCCAATTACCTAGTCTTCACATTCATCAAATAGTTTAGCCTAATGTCATACCAGGGAGAGAAAGTGTCACTTTGCTCTTCTTAAAAGCCAACTTTTGGCAACTCTACTGGTCGCATTGGTGCCTGAGAAAATGCGAGTCTAATGAATTTTGCTGCTGCTGTGGCCGAAGCTCCTGAGATTCCTATCAGCCTATGTAGGTCTGTATATCAGATCAGATTTCAGCTTTCATCAATCCCTCATGCTGAGTAACGTGATGCACGAAGAGATCTATCAAAGCTGAACTTTCCTCACACTTGTAGCCACACCCTCATTGTAGCTAATGCAAGAGTTTATCGGCCATGCAAGTCTTGGTGCTCGCGCGCAAAGATCTTATCACCTATTTCACCGAATTTTTTAGGTGGCCTTCGCTATGCCAAAGTAAGCAAATAAAGTTATAAATTTGCTTGCTCACTAGCTTGATTTTATACTCTACCAACTTACTTCTGCATGCTAAATGCAGCCAGCCGGTCCAATTGACGATTTAAATTCAGGATGGTAGATTGTACGTAGGTAGTTGACCAGGTATAAGCCAAAGAGCATCAGTGCTATAGATCAGCTCCTTTTGCTAAATGGTCTCCATTGTGATCAGTGGAGGCTAGCAACTGCGCAACAATAGAGGCTCGAGATTTAACTGCCTTTGGATGGGGGTCATAGGAAAAAAGCTCCATCTAAAATAACACTTATTCTTGGTGGGTGTCCCACTCATAAATTGGATGTATGCACAAACTGCACAAAAAATCTGCCAGTTTCTGCCTTTAACCTGGCTCAGCTTGCGAAATGCCTCACTTGAGGTTAAAATGCTGGCTGGAATTTCTGGCATGAGGCTAATGAGCAAATGCAGCGGCAAAAATGTCAATAGAATCTTCTTGAAGCTACCTTGAAAGAAAATCACAGGCCTGCTGCTGCACACCACATTCTATTCAATTAGGGAAATTTTCTCTTTCCTTCCCAAACCTATTACCTAATTACTATAAAGGGTCCTTCAGACTTCTTGAAAGACTGCAGACAATCATTGAATTCCCCAGTGAATTTTAAAACTTCTTTCAGTGCGCTTGTTCCGGACAAAAAAGAACAAGTTAGTTTTCCTGAGTCGCAACCCATGGTAATAATTTGGAATCATTCAACCTTTGCCGGTGATATTCTTTACTGAAGGCTAACGTGCCAAGGAATAGTAGCCTTTAATAATAAGTTTTTAAGGCTAGAAATGATGAGTTTCCAGCTGTGTTCCACCATTGGAATTTGGACAGAGAAATATGAAGATGAACTGAAGCAGAGTACCATAAAAGAGAGCAGCCATGGATTCTAATCTACAAATGGCAAAATAGCACCTGCTTTAAAAAGAGCTGTGACTAAACATTTGTCTCAGTCGTACTCAGCAATAAATCTGAGCAGTCAGAGCTCAACTGTCAAAAGCAGACCACACAAGCCCTCAAAAAACCAGGTGTTTTACCAAAAAAGGGTCAGCCTTATTCAGCCTATTTTGTTTATCAGTGTTGGGAAATCTAGAGAGGGATATTTTCAAAATTGATTCTTTTGTCATGCTACCATCACGATTATGGGACCAAAATCAGTTGGAATCAACTTGGAGATCATCAAAAATAGCTGGCATGACGAGGGAACCCCTAAGTATAGAGCGCATTAGATGGCACAGTGGGACTCTTCAACATGTGTAGCGCTACGTAGCGTATGTGAGCTAGCAATTACATTATTACACCTTCAAGCAGGGGAAATAGGCCGCTCTCATACTGCCGGAAAAAGCTAAGCTGAGGTAAAAATAGTAAAGCAAACGCTCAACATTTAAAGCGAAGAGGCTGCATATTTTAAATAACTGGTTTGCGTTGCCTAATTTCGCTCAACATTCGCAAAAAGTAGTTGCTTAGCTTTAATTGTTGAGCGTTAGCTCAGCTCTTTTACCTTAGCTTATCTATTTTGGCAATATGAGAACGGCCTAATGCCCCGTTTACTTGGCGCTACATACAAAATGAAAAGGGAGCAAACTGCCAACCCATTCTGATCATGATCGCATCATTACCGCTCGTGAATTTTCTGTTAGCAATGTCGGAGAATTCAATCTGGGGATCATCACAAAAATGAATGTAATGGTCCAAATTCTGGGAGATCCACTTTATGATAGTCTCTGAAAAAAAGTTGCAGAGTCACGTCGACCACCATTTTGAAGGAGAAATTTCCTATTGGAATATGAAGTGTTCGTTCGTTCCATAATAAAAATTGAAGAGTCATACGGCTTGCTGCTGGGACATAGGTTGAGAATTTGATCCCATTGTGGTTCCCGGATTGGTCACGCACTCACTTTTAAGCAAATAAATTTTGGTGCTACAAAGAATTTCGGGGGTCCAGTCACACACTGAAACCAGATCTTAATAATCACTTTTAGCATTAGATCTTCAATCACTTTAAGATGCTTTGCTATGGCTACGACGAAAAAAAGCTTGCTGCGAGATAATCCCTTGTCTAGACCTTTTCCAATTTGATGCTTCTTAGCCAAACATTCCGAACTATCTCAAGCAAAAAATACATTCACCTTCAGAATCTAACCCCAAACTATCTTTTTCATCGTATTTTGTGAGTCAGTTCAAAAGCCCGTACGTTGTCTTTGGTAACGAAGATTGTAACTGATATTCTTTCGCGCTTTATGTTTCATGTATTTTTAAAATGGCAAGGGTCGTTTTTTGTGGTGATCATGTCGACTTCCCTGGGAAAGTTTCAATTTTCATTGCGACACTCTGTAAGCAAAGCTCTTTGTAAGCATTACTGCAGCTAGTACGAGATAAGTCGAAATCTGACAACTTTAAATGTACCATCATATCGTCTCACAACTGAATTGAAACAAAAATGACGCAGCACAAATAAAGGCTCCAATAATGCAACTCATTTGTCTCGGGCAAAACAAGCTGATGTACCCATAAATGCTAAGCAATTTCTGCTACTGCTGGTGCTTATCTGGCAAAATGGCCAGCTAATTGATTATAATGAATTTGCTACCATTTAAAATCAGCCATCTGGCATGATGCACTTTTAAAGGAAGGCATGGTTTTTGCAGATAAGCAAAAAGCCAAAAGGTTGACGACGACGACCGCCATTAAAAGGTAGATTTTCCCTTTCTTTGAGGCATTCTATTTTGAGCTACTCCTTTCCGGCGTGATCGATGGGGGGTAAAAAGAGAACTTGCTTTTTTTGCTATTTGCAATGGAGGAGCTTTTAGTAGCTGAGTTTTGGGTAGCAGACCAAAGCTGTTTTTGCCCATAAGTAAGGTCTGATTTATGCTGTACAATGTTTCATTTGCATTCGTAGCATGCGCACAAAGAGGAGACTGATTACTGGCCTAATGAGAACCGCCAGTGTCAGTGCTTACATGCGACATTTTCTCCTGAGAGATGCTATCTGAGACAATTAAAAAATTTCCTGACCAAGCGGCCGGCCAAATTATTGAGCATACATGAGCAATAGAGATCCAAATCTCAAGATTAATTATCATGCGAACAGCATTAAAAAGACAATGGAAGCTTCCTTTCAACAAGATCAAAATGGAGCTGCGCGGGATCCTTTTACCTGCCTCTTACGGGCGTTGCATTAAATTTTAATGGCCATTTTAGCTAAGCTCTTCTAAAGCCAAGTGACCCGGTCAAATTAAGAATAATTGAGCATATCCTTAAAAGATATGCTGCAGAACGCTAATTCTCAGCCTGTGAAGGCCTTGACATGTCAGCTGCATTGTGACGCGTAATTTTCATCCACTTGACACACCAAACATGCTCACCCACACGCGGCTGCTGCTGCTGGTGACACATCACGATGCATTTTTGAACCCTTCTTTTTTTGCAGGCACTCATGACCTCCGTCTCAGCAGAGCTTTATGATGTCACTGGAGGACGAGGACGTTTTGGAAGCTTTAGCATTGAGCTGCCCCACTCCTGGAACAGCGAAGAATGCCTTCGGTCAAGGGATCTATTTCACCAGGGCCAACTCGTCGACGACGATGACAATCCCGACTTTGTCGTCGAAGGTGCTCACCCTATTTTCGGGGCTGATCCTTGGACGCAGCAATTTGGACAGTGCGGCGTGTCAGGATTGGGCGTTCGGCTACCATACCCCATTCTGCTCGACGAAGCTAGGCTAGACACGGAAGACAGTAAGTAAATCATCTTGCTAATTTCGGCTCGTCCTGTTTGCTCAAAAAAATACCTAGCCTTGACCTTTCACCCCATCCACCCCACTTCAGAGAAGAGGATTCATGATATGTCACCACTTTCCATTATTTCTGCTGTGACATATTTTGTTGTACGGGCTTGGTTGACTGGGAATTTCCTTTCTTTAATGCATACAGAGAAATATTGCTTCAATGCGGCCTTGAAGCAAGTACAATCGAGTGGATGTCAACGAAAGTCTTTCAGTATTTTCCCTTTACTAATTTTCAGGAGTGAGGACACTTCAAGCTTGGATGAGGTACAGATACGGCGTGTTTCCAGAAGTTGGGTTTCCTAACGATCCCAGGTATCCGGAGTTTTATCAAGTTGGGCCCCAGATGAGGAAGAATGAGGGCTGCAACACGACGTTTGTTGCTCAAAAGAGCAGCGAGACCGCCTCTAATGGAACCCTTGCCTACGTCAGGCAAATGGTAAGCATTTCATTGTTCTCTGCTGCAATGCTGCTTGCCAAAAGTGATAATGGAGATTTGGAAATCTTTTGAAAAGGTTGTAGATGTCACGCTTTAAGCCTCAGAATCTGTAATTGTGGGGCAAAATTGACTTTCACCACTTTATTTGTCAGTCCCGTACAATGACATTATCATCTCTTATGATTTTTTGCCCTCGCTCAATTACACCCCATTCTTTTGCACCCTAGACACACACATTCCACTTCGTACCATCAAAAGTGCTAGCAGGGATCGCCACAAATAATTCAAAGTAGCTAATCAATTTTGACGGCGCTGCGCCTCCCTTCTATCGCCATCACAGACTAGTGCATGTGAAAATCAATTTTCCTCATGAAATAATTTAGATCCTTATCGTGTATCCATCAAGCCTCCATTAAACGTTCGTGATTTCCAGGTAGGAGGAAAAAGATTTCTCACTTGAGGCTCCAATGGCCTATTGGAGTCTTCCGGTCATTTTCTGTATGATTTATTGCTAAAATGTGGGTTACCAGAGTTGTTATTGTCTCCACCAGAAATCGTGCCTCCTCAGTAGACCGAAAATCTAAACAAATGAAGAAGAAAGTGAAAAGATTCCTGTTGATTTAGTTGATGGCCAGATTTCAAATTAGAGCCAATTTGGCGTCGTTTCACAAAGGAACTTTTGACGCGAGTAGAACAAAAGTGGACAATCCATGTAGTGGTGGCATGACATTTCTTGCGAGTTTAAATTGCTTTTGCTATATAGAAGCCCGCGCATGAAAACTAATAATAATAATGTGAGCTGCGACGAGAAAATCCCTCAAATCCTTTGCGATGATGATGATGACGAGTAAGCTGGGTGAAAATCTTGTTATTCAGAGTATGGTGCCATCTCATCATGAAAAATCGTGCCATCCAGATTTTGTCATCTTGGGTCGAAATCAAACTGGGATCCACCCTAAAGGTTTGACCATTAGCGACAAGATTTTGCAACCGAGATCCCCATAAAATCGTCATTTGGTTTTGGGTGGTGGTTCTGCTTCGAGTGATGGCATTTTTATTTCACTACACATTTTGCCGCTTGAAAGTACTTAATTGGGCAAAACTTGCCCTTTCTATTTCAGTTCGCCTTGGCACGTACAGCTTTTTTACTGCTGCCTTGGTATCAAATAACTGCATACCAGAAAAACAGCGTAATTATTCAATTTCGTTGAGAAACCACTTGTTGTAAATTTACCACGTCCTGCGCAAGGGCCTAGACCAATTCGTAATTTTGTATATAATCAAATTTGCGTCTACCGCGAAGTTATTCTAATTTTATAGCCCTCTGAAAGTTCCCTAGGTGGAAGTGGCCTTATTGGCTATTAGAGGAATGCGGTGACATTTTAGCGGAATCTGAATTGCAAAACTCGTCGTCGTGAAAGTGAAACTGAGCGTAGTAGATGCATCTTGATTGATTAAAAAAAGAGGCGACAACCTAGTGGCGGGAGAGCTTCTTAATGAGATGTCTCTGAATGCTAACTAGTTTGCGAAGAATAGATAAGCAAAGGATTGTTCATGGAGCTCGTCGCTGATGAACTAATGCGTTATCTGGCTACCCAAATATTGGCTATTTTGTAACTGAAGATGACCATGGTGAAGAAGTGGCCGATAAGGAATCATTATGACGAACCCTTTAGGGTTGACAATGTTTAGCTGCGCAATTCAAAATGTGGGCGAAGGAGCAATAATTTATCTCAATTTGAAGCTTTGTTTGTGCTATCTTTGAGAAACGTGACCTGAAAGCGAAAAATTAATCAATGGCCCCTTTTTACCACTACTGACCAAATATAGATCATAGTGGCCAACTAAGCCCCAGACCATCCATTTCCATTCAAAGATTGACAAATAAAATCAGTTCGTGCCATCTCCCTACCACCAATCAAGCTAAATTTGAATTCAGCGTTGCTTAACTTTCAATACTAAAATATTACTTTGGCCTAGTTCTGCCTCAATTGGATTTCTTCAGCTATAAAGTAACAAAAAGCAGCAACACCCTTATGACTGAATCATTTTATTTGCTCAGTGAACAATTTTGACATGGCATGCCTGCAGGGGGCAAAATTTATTCTCACAAAACAATAAAATGAATGTTGGTTTTGCACTCGTAGAAAATGTGGAAAAAGCCAGCAAAAACGCTATGGAGCTTAAGATTTGCATTCAATCATTTTTGATCATTTTGGCTTCGTATCACCAGAGTAAACTGATTATGGACACGCATGGGAAATGAAACTACATGCAAAATGCAGACTGCTACTTACGTGGGAATTTGTCATTTAAAAAGCTTACTTGTGAATGTAGGCATTATTGCGTTGCTAAACGACTGAACAGTAAAAATTCAAAAATTTCCTTTGGAAACCATTTTGCCCTTTTTTTCTAAATCTTGCACAATCCTGAAAACCATCATAATCCTACCACCGCGTTTGCATTGCCTGAAACATTTTGCGGCATAAAGCAATCCACAATATTTTACTTGAATAGCAAATTCTGTACCACATTGAAAGGGTTCAGTGGCTTCATTGTTTCTGCCTCTTATTTTGTTGTTGTTCTATATATTGAAAAAGCGCGTGCTGGGGCAGTGAAATTATTTCTGTCTGTGTGTTTTCTTTCGCCTTTGGTCATTGTGGCAAAATAATCGTAGCAGATCGTTTTTCCGTCGAAAAGGGAGAGTTTTTCCCGAAGACTTTGCTCCTTGAGGGCAAACGTGCTAGTATTCGAGCTTTGGCACGTGCTTTAAGCAAGTACAACTACTACATATACATTTAAGGTTAGACACTTTCTGCAAGCTTAGTACACTTGGGAAAATAATTATGGCCACAGGGCTAAATGAAAGTAAATCTGTACTCTAACTACTCTCGTGGTTGTCATCGAGTAAAAAAGCTTGCATTTCACACCCTTTTTTCCCCACCACGCCGACCCAATAGTGCATTTCCTCTATTTTCTTTTTAAAAGTGACAGTCGTTGAAATCTATGTAGTAAAGTAGTAATGCATTTCGCATTATGAATGCAGCACCCTGAGTTGAGCTTGGTGGTAGGCAAGGACACGAAAATAATGCAATGCACACATTATTAGTGAGTCAAGCTTGTTGAGAAATGTAATTGCTTTGGACATGGAAAGTGTCACAAGAAAGTGAAAGGCGGCAATTTTGGCTGCAACGCTGAAATTCTGATACTGCTTCCACAACAAGGAACGTTTCTTTTTGTCCAAAAAGCTTAAGGTGATTTACTGCAGCATTTCCTCGGCTGCAGCTGGAAGCTGCTCGAGCTTGATCTACTTTTACAATCATTTTTGTTTTGTTGCCTCGAGGCGAAGC
The DNA here is from genome assembly GCA_019096065.1 of Paracyclopina nana. NCBI lineage: Eukaryota > Metazoa > Arthropoda > Copepoda > Cyclopoida > Cyclopettidae > Paracyclopina > Paracyclopina nana. Next base: position 8,829,110 of record JAGUCH010000001.1, on the reverse strand, counting down.
AGTTGCTTTGTCTTATTTTATTCCCATTCATAATCGTTTCTTGGAGGTAATCATCCTAAATTACCAGACTTGTTGTGACAAGATATGATGTATTGCAGACTACTTTTGACACATTCAATTTAAAGATTTTCATCTTATTACTGCTACTGCTGCCACTTCATCTTGGAGCTCATAAATTTGCTTTGCTCCTGCCTCTATACCTTATTTAATGAAGACAACGAGAAGTCGAGTGAAGGGGCGGTTGTAAATAAATCCAAAACAAGGTTATCAGCAGTGCTGGCGTTAAACTAGCATAACCGAATAATAAATCTTATTAAATTCGGCCGTGAAAAGAACAGAATAGTAGATCTGATGCTAACGATTTCAGGTCGTTTTCCTCTGACCAGGTTTTTCTTGGGGGGAAAAAATGAAGTGCACCAGGTGCGTTAGGAATTTAGTAGGTTCTGGTTGCTGACAGTTTCAGTGGAAATGCAAGAGCGATAAAAAAGCGGATCCATTTTCTGAGACTTGCTTTTTTCACTTCGGACTTGAGGTGAAATCATATCACCTTTTCAAAAATTGCTCTTTCATATCGATCCAGAATTTGAAACGCCTGAGGAATACAAGAATTTTGATTACGTCCAATTTTCGTATGGTCAATCTTCGCACCTGATGCCGAGTGCTCTGAGCTTTCCTCATTTTTAAATAGCTGCCTTGAATACCCAACATCGATCATGGCCGAGCCCGGGAAAAAACTGCCAATGGCTAAATTCACACGGCATCGGTCGGGGGAATAAGTGAAAAAGCCAGCGCACAAAGCTGCAATTCTTCCATCATGGTTGTGTACCTCTGGTTCCTAATTAAATGTCTAATTTTCTATCTTTCTTTTTCGTCCGAAAAGCGCATCATCAACGTTTTTCTCAAGATGGCTAAAAAGATATGATTGCAACGCTAGCTGCACATTGATGAAAGTCACGGTCATAACGAAAGAACTAATAATGTCGCGCGCCATGTTGTCAACAATTTTCTAAAAGGAAACTTTCACTTTTATTCAGGCAACTTTCAATTTCTTTTAATCGTTCCATGAACTCTAATTGTCACCGTAGCAAAGCAAAAAGTATTAATCAAATCCACATTACACTGTTAATCAATGGTCCCATTTTTCTTTCAGGCTTTATGCACATCCTCGCAAGAATACGACAAATTCAGTCCAACGAAGCAAAACTTGCTATGCAATGGAAAGTCAGCCCTTCAAACGATTCTGAGCCATGCTGATTTCCCACCAGAATCGAGTGGCAACAAGTCTTCGCTATTGGGCATAGAGTTATCCCCGCCCCAGTTCAAGTATAGCCTTCAGAAGAAAACGTTGAGCCTCATTCTAGTCCTTGATGCGAGCCAAAAAATGAGCATTGATTCACGCTGGGCCCGAACGCGAGACGCTTTGTTCAGGCTGGTTTCACACTTGCCGACTGGATCAGAATTAGGCATCATTACGGTGGGTGGTGAATCGGGAGCAAATGTCAATATTGAGCCCACTATGGTTCGTGAGTCCAATCGCGAAGGCCTTCATGGTCGGATACCGAACAGGCTTCTAAATGACCGTGAAGCCTGCCTATCTTGCGGCGTTTCAAAGGCCAAGGAACTTCTGAATCCCGATCACCTGACCTCCATCATTGTTGTCTCAGCCAGCCATGAAGAAATTGTTCAGGATCACCGAGCGGCTCCAGTTTTCCACATTTTCTTCGATCAAGACCCTATTGACGAATTATTGCGAAATGGTACCAAAGCACCTGGTGCGGAGCCGTCCCATGCTCGCGGTGTCTTTCGCGTTCCCAAGACCCCAAGGCTGCTGCAGAGCTTGTCCTCCATTTTCCTCTCTGTTCTAAAATTAGCCCATGGGCCCCACATTGAGTGCACCTTCCAGCGGTTCTTCCACTTCGAGGCGAATAGCATCACCAACGACGAAGACAGCTTCGAGCTCGTCCACGGCAATTCCATCGGAGGAACGTTCACAGTGGAAAAGGAGCTGAATACGGATCTCTGGGTGATTTTAACGCCCAGCCCAGGCTTCGAAGAGGACATTGAGGTATTTGAAGTCACCAGCCCGTCTGGTCGGAAATACGTGTTTCCCCACTACGATCATGGCATCGTCTACTTCCATTTCGAGCCGCAAAATAATGAAGAAGGCGTGTGGAGCTTCGAAGCCAGGCTTCATCCTATTGTGACCAAAACGCTCGGCTCCATGGTGAGCTTGGAGGTTTTTGGCCAACAAGCCTCCCCTGAGAATGCAGTGACCGTGGACTTTTGGATAGCCCCCTCTGGCGGCGGGGAAGTGTCAACTGCCATCCTCTATGCCAAAGTGAGCCAAGACGATTTGCCTATTCAGGGTGCCAACGTAGTGGCTTTCGTCTATCCCCCCTCGGTTGGAAGTAGGCCCCTCAAAGTGAAGCTGGAAGATGCTGGGTCTGGATATCCGGACATCACTAGAGGCGACGGCATTTACAGCTCCTATTTGACTGTGCAATCGCCAGGATTTTTCAGTATCGTAGTGCGGGCTGATTATAACAACGGCAAAGCCAATTTGCCAAAACCGTATGGAAATGAGAAGTCAAGAAGCTTGAACTGCTGCGGCTCGAAATTGCCTGACTATTACAACATTCCCACTTCGCCCTTTGAAAGAGTTTTCTCTGGCCAATCTTTCACAAACTATTATGGAGGCGGCCTGAAGAGCAATGAGGACGTCTTTCCCCCATCGAGGATCACAGACCTGCGCCTCAGAGGGTATGTCAACAGTACGCTCTATGCCATCCTCGAGTGGACCTCCCCCGGCGACGACTTTAACATAGGCACTGCATTTAGGTGACTCTCATCGCATACTACCCATTTTAGAAGCTCTTATGATTTAATGCTAACCTCATTTTCTAGGTACGAAATGAGATGCTATACAAACGAAGAGACCTTGGTGTCCTCCCAACTTTTCAACAAGGCAATTTCAGTGCACGAGAGCCTGCTACCCACCCCAAAAGTTTCTGGCTCGGAGCAAACCATAACGGTGGCACTGCCATGGGCTAATGAGGTGTTTTATTATGCAATCGTGGCTATGGATGAGTCCAACAACCGAGCCCAGGTTTCCAACCTCGTCCCCGTCTACGTTGAGGAGGTCAAGACGACTACCCAATTAGAGATGACTTTTAAAGTGGTCAGCCGCAACAGCTCTGATGCGGACCTCGTTTCGTCCAAGTTCGAAGCAGCTCTCGACAATGACACCATGATTTATGTTATCAGTGGAGGCATCACTGCCTTTTTATTGGTTCTCATAGCAGTCTTTACAATTGCCATGTGCAGGGCCAAGCGACGAAGGGCACTCAAGGAGAGGCCACCACCTCCCATCACGAGCAATGAGCATCACCTGACAGAGGCCAACATTTATGTGGTCAACAATAACTCATCCGATCAACCTTTGAGCTCGGTGACAACTGCAGCAACAAGCGTGATGCCAGATCTCACCAGTGACCATCTCTCCTCGTCGTCGGCCAAGGGTTACGACTTGTGGAAAATGGACAACTTGATCGATTCTGGCTACATCAACACTTATTACAGGGGAGCTGCCTCCTCGTCTGGCGGCATCAATTATCCCAGCTTGCAAGCGTTCCCAAATTCGTCTGGCAACATGGGTCCCATGTCCTTGTTGAGCCTCAACATCAGTCATAACCCCAAAGTGCATCCTCACCAGCCGATGGCGAGCAGCCATTCGCAGACCAATTTGTCAGCTCTGTCAAGTTCTCACCTGCCTCTGCAGGTTTTCAGGTAATAATCAGCCAAAGACTCGGATCACATGCCTGCTTCACCGTAGTTTTCCGGCAATTTTATTATACGCATATATGCTCAGTTAAGTGAAATTACATCCAATTTTTGTTTTCTTTTCAGAAACGGCTCGGGATCCTCTGGAGGAACTTCCGGGTCGAGGGATCAATCTCCCACTTATCAAAATTGGTCCCAGGCCAACTCCGCGGCTGCTCGTAACCAAAGTAGCAAGGAAGAAAAATCCAAGAGTGGCAGTGACTGCACTTCATCTACCGAGTGCTCAGAAGACTCGGATCGAAATAGTGAGCCGATCAATGAATTGTCCAAGGGAAGCCTGGCTGCGCCAACACCAGCCCCAAGAACAACCTTGGAGAAATCTTCGCCTACAAAGTCATCATTGCAATCTAGCATCAGGAGTCTCTCGGTGGAAAGAGTGAAACAAGTGAGGCATGAATCGCTAGTGTAAAACTTGCCAACTTCTTTTTGGCTACGCACGTAATAAAAACAGACTTATATATGCTTCATCAGATATCCTGGACTCATTTTTTATCACCGCATTTCATCGCCTTCCCCTTGGTCCACCTGCGTGCTAAAAGAAGGTGTCCTGCAGTCAATTAAAGCCCTCGAAAGGGCTCATTAATTATTTCTGCACAAACTATACGCGAGAGGAATTTTCTCCAAGATTCACTCTTAGCTTTTGACAAGAGTAATGGCATGCCTTCAAATAGCAGGGAGCCCGGTTTTTTGTCAATTTTCTATGGGTCAACGCCCATTAAGTGAATTCTTTGTATTTTGTCAAATACGCCACCAGTTCTGCAGGTGTTGGGGCTCAAAAGGAAGAAGACTTCTCTTTCTTTAAGAACCTATAAAATTCTTCGGGGTGGCCTCAAGCCACACAAGAGCAAAACGTCATTGAGAGCCAAAAGCCCTTTTCCTTCAAATGTCTTCTTTTCTCCTCTTGGCGATATTTCAGCTGAAGAAGGGTAATTCGATAAAAGTTTAAAGGAACTTTTTTGTCACTTCAAGTTCAAGAGGAGGAGCATCCCACTTTTTCCCTGGAAGTTGAGTAGGTCTTTGCAAATTACCATGATGAGCGCGTCTTAGCCAAATTACATACTCCGCCTCCTCGTCATATGTGACCCTGAAGATGTGTCAATGTCAGGTAAATGCTGATCCTCATTATTTTACCTATCTAGCGTGATCAGCATCAAATATCCGCTTATCAATGAAATAAGGAGTTTTCCTGGGAACCTTAAAAGTCTCAAAAGCAAAAAACTATGATTCATGATGCAAGAAAAGGGAACACAGGTTTGCTTTCAAGGCATTATCAAAGAGACCAATTAAATGAAACTTTTATTATGCTCTTCAGAGTTGATTAAGTTCAGCTTTTAATCATTTGCCCCCCTGTGGGTCACATTTTAGCAGTCAAAACATGTGGCTGGTGAAAAAAAAAACCTGTTGGTCTTAATGAATTAGATTGGGATTGATGATCTGGCTAATTGACATTGATGGCCTCGTTAAAATCGACACCCCTGCAAGAAATAATTGAAAACAACACAAAAAACATTAAAAGCTATGGAACGAGATGCACTCTTCCAACTTTTGATGCTGAGTGATTACTCAGCCTTAGTGCAAATGCATCTGGCGAAGAAACAAAGAAGAGAGCTTTGGCTATAAAAAGTTGAGCTGATCAAAAACCAATTATAAGAGAAAATGCAACTGCAAACTTCCGTTGAGATATTCTCTAGCCAGACCCGTTGACGAAGGAACGAGGTTGCATGAGAGCATATTTAAAGTTGCGCAACAAATTCGTAATTATTTGCCTATGAACGAACAACTTACCTTTCGAGAAGACATTTTCTGCTATAAATATTCCAACTGGTCATTTTAAAACTTTTAACTTTAAGCGATATAAAATTACTCGTGAAAAAAATCCTTACATACAGCTAAGGGGACATGCGAAAAAATTGGAACTTCTAAAATGCTTATTTAGTGGACGAAAAAATCTTTTTAACTGACAAAAAAATGAATGAAATACTTGATGTCGTATGTATAGCATTTCACATCATGAAATGGAGGCTTTGTTTTGTTAATAAAATGCCTTTTTCAAGGTAACGAAAAAAAGAAAAAATCATTTATCACATATTGACCTGTCGGGGATTTTAGTCCTGAGTCTCAGGACCACGATGACATTCAGTCTGTCCTAGGAGCAATTTAATACAAAAAGTAAGCCAAAGCTGCAAAATATTGGTTCTAGAGGTGTTGCACATCTTCTTTTGAAGGTTTCGTGATTTTCATTCAAACATTCCGGTATAGTGTGATACAATTTATTTCTTCTACAAATTTAGGTAGCATTTTCTTTAACATAGCTGAATCTTTTTTTTCTAATTTTTTAAGGCATCAAATCTTTGTTTTTAATCAATTTTGCATTAGATCCTCTCCATTTTGCAGCCAAGTCATTTTGACTGCTCCAATCCGAATTGAACATGTATGCCAATAAATTTTGAAATCAGAAAAGTAGATCATTGATAGTTGCCAATGTTCTGGGCCACCAAGGATGAGATGGTCTGAAAAGTAGTTGTTGACTAGCAGTTGAATGCCGTTTTTTTTTTGTTCGATTTTCGATTTGAAACTTTGTCACGTCGAGCCGTTGGGCTCTTTTGGAATTATTTTGGACTTTTATAGCTCTGATAGCCCTGGTGATTAGAGCTCTTTGATTTGTCATCATGAAGAGTCGGATCTGATTTTGGTAGAGATGAAACTCATGATATGATTGAAATCAGGTCTACCAATACGAAATCAAAGACGAGCAACGAGGAGTTTTTTCATTCTTTCAATCAATTAAAAGAAATGGAAAGAGGCAGCAATCATTGGTAGAAAGTGTAAACCGCGATTGTTTTGATTTGATGTATCTCTTCAGTTTACGTTTAGGTAGTGTAATCATCACACAGGGGCCAGAAGGATCACCAAAACCGTATATTCAGGTCCTACACAAATCTTGTAGGTGTGCGCGTTCAATGTTGGAAAAAACGTATGCGGTGTGCTTGAAAAGATCTTTTGCACCCATTGTGATTTTGTAATGACGGAAGCCGCAAAGTTGATGAACGACATGTCGACAATCGCGCGTAAATATGGCGGAGAAATCTTGGTAATCATCGTGATAAATCCATTGTTTTGTGGTTTTCACTTTACATGTGTAATTTTGAGCGGTGGATTTTCTTCTTGTTTTCGTTCTCTTATTATGAAATTGTTGTTTTGTCATGGTGTTTCTGCTAATTGCAGGCTTCTTTGATCATCATCGGCAAAATCATCCTAATTGCAAACAAGCGGCTGACCCAAACGCTGCCCATTCAATTGATGATGATGCGAATTTTCACGCAAAACAAGGATGAAATTTTTCGGATAATGATAGCCGAGCTGGCAAAGCATTCCACCGTGGATTCCGAGAGCATCTTGAATGCAGCTTCGCTGATTAGAATTTCCTCAAGTAGCACGTGCTTCTAGCGCAAGAATTCCTCTTAGCATGTAACCCTTAGGTTTGAAGAGACAAAGCCCCCTAGTGCTATAAGCGACAGTTGGTGATTGAAAAGATCGGGTAGGGGTCTTATAGAAAATTAAAACAGGTCTCAATTTTGATTTTCGGTTCTACTGCTGCTCCAAGTAAGACGGACATGTATGCAGGTTTCCTTGGAATGCACAACGTTGTTTTTCAAAAACAAAACACTATTGAGTGGAATAGCCTTAGTTGAACAACAGTTTTGAGTAGGGATAATTCCTACGCGAGATGGCGCTGGGAGCTCCATCGGGGCAGATTATTTTCGTAATTCAAGGGTTTCAGTGGGTTTTAATGGACTTTTGAGGCAAACTTGATGATATTTCGACGCATTGAAGGGAGTTTGGCATTTTCAGCTAAGTTTAAACCGAGTTTTAGAGCATTTTTTTTCGGACTGCCCCGATGAGCGACTGAAGCGCCACTCTGTGCTAAAATACCGCAACTAAGTTCCACTAAGGCTATAAGCGCGCGTGCCAAGCTCCTTGGGGTGGTGTGAAATTTTAATGATAGAACCGAGGAGGAGAAAAAAATCTGGCTGAAATGTCTCAAATTTTCTGACAGCGAATCAAATGGTCCAAACCTCAGCAGGTAGCCTACCAAATGACCAATATGTGGCGCTCCGACAGACCAAGAGCTCTTGCCAAATAATTTGTCAGCATTCCACATCTAAGCAATTTTAAGCTGCTCACCATGCTGGACAGGGACCGAGACTGGAGAGGCCGTCCACAATTTCCCACAAAAAAGGACTTTGCCCAACAGCTACGAGCTTTGGGTCATTTGGCTGCATTTAGGTATCTTTTATGAGGCCTCAGTTTCTCAAGTGATAAGGCCACCGCCACAACTACTGAAACCTGCTGCCTATGCAGTAAATAGGGCCACAAAGCTCGGTAGGTTGCATGAGGTTTTCCTTGGGAGTTTCCTGTGCACCATATTTCGTGGGAAAACATGAACTTTGGTCCGTCGTTTCATTGTTGGTCAGCAATTTTTGTGCGAATTCGGTCAATATTTTCCTTGAAATTATCTAAACATTGGATATACTGACAAGGCACGAATATGGAGTATTTTTCGGTTCTCCTATTCAAACGAAAAATCATGATCACAATGCAAATGATTGAAGCTCAAATCGAGACTGGGCTACAAAATACTGAGAAACTGCCGAGAACCATGGGAACTGGGTACTATCAGGGGCAAAGTAACAACATAGCTCCAGCTGACAACTGAGCATTTTCTGTGCCAGTTTTACTGAATTTGATCAGAAGTAATGGTGCGATTTGGCTGTTCGATTCGAGGTGTTGGTAACATACTGGTTCTTGGATTTCAAATTATGCAGCGAGCCCTTGTTAGTGTTGAAACAAGTTTTGTAGTAGTTGTGGGGAAGAATGTGCTTTCAATTACCCCCAACTGAGTTTCAATCTCATTTATTACCGACCTGTGATCTCTCTGACTGCTGGAAGGTTTTTTGATTTTTCGCCAAATTCTGGGTGTTGTTAGTGTGGGGTCTTGTTGCTGTTTTTTTGCGGCGCCCAGTGAGGGACCTACTGATATCTGAAACAAAACGGCATGACATGATATTATAAAGGTCTTTGTCCTAAAGACTGACGCGTAAAAAAGCTCAATTTTCAAAGTCAGCATGCAATCTTCAAAATTCAGACTGCTTTAGTTGTAGCTTATCGTGAATTCTCAGAAATGTAGCGTTTTGGCCTACGCCTGGGATAATTTGATACCACTTGAAAATTGTTGCTCTTAAGAAAGAGAATGAGCATGCTGAAAACATTTAGAATCTGCACTTGTCTGAAAATAGCTGGTTGCATACTTGAGGTGTACAACACAAGCTCAACTTTTGGCACAAATCCCTCAAGGGAAAAACCGTTTATAGTTGGCCATAAAGTAATAGTCAGCGAAGGAATTTAATTTTCTAAGCACATCTGATTAGAATCATGATACAGCACCCTGATAATAAGAAAGCTATGATCGTTTGTCATCATCTCATTCTTTGCAGATGTTTTATTTTCAACATATTACACGTTAATGTTTTTGCTCTGGCTCATCTTATCTGAAATAGTTCTGACCCCCTGTGGACCAGGGGTGACCTTCTCTTGTGACCTTAAGCTTGCAGAAGACGCCTACATTGCAATTGAATCGGGTAGAATACTTGGCGGGCTTTTGAAAGCAATTGGAGAACTGTCTACAAAAAACTGCATGTGCTTGATACCGTTCATGTTAACCACCTCGCGAAAACGAGAGAAATATCTCAATGCCAAGATGATCTAGAATGCAAGGTGAACTACCAGCTGAAATTATCTAAACACGGAGTCTAACTATGCTATGGAAGGGCTTCTGACAGAATAAATAGAATTCTGTGGAAATAACCGGGCAGAGCTACTCTTTTTGATTAGAAAAAAATCTGTCACTTATAGAAAGAGTCAAATGAGGGCAAATTTGTTGGGAAAAAAGCCAAATCTGGTCGCTCAAATTAATACGTCACTCGCATCATTCTCTAGCGTGCGCTCAACTTCACGCGAGCAAAGGGGGAGTAGAATCTGATTTTGAATTTAGCGCCTTTTTTTATGTACTTGGACGACTGTGGCGCCCTCGAAGTAATGACAGAATCTTGGTTGCGTGAGGCTTAAAAAAGTTGCGTCAAGGCATGCCTTGGTGGACGGGCCTGCTCAATGCTATCACAAAATGAATCTTCGGCTGATGCAAAAACGGGGTACGAAGACCATTTTTAAGTCAACTTGAAGGCAAACTTGCACAAATATTGCAATTGAATGTGCTCTAATCAGTGGAATTTGAGCTAAATCAAACATGAAAATTAAATTATAAAATCAGCAGATGTAATTGTAGTTAATATGACTAGAAAAATGTTGATTAAAACCACCAAAAGTAAGCGAATTTGCCCATGAACAAGCTGCTCGGTCTCCTGCTTAACTCGTTGAGCTATCCCATAAGGCTAGTTGGCAGCTGATTCACTAGAGTTGAATTCAACTTTTCCATATTTTTGGCCTTATGCCAGGGACACTAGCCTGTAATGTATGTGAGTGAAAAACTTAAAACATGAATTTATTTTCAAGTGGAATGTCTGTCCTCAAAACGCATTTTGAGTAATTGCTTTTGCCCTTATCTCTGCTCAAAAGAAAATGATTGAAGGGTTAGAGGCTTATCACAATTTTTAACTTGTTTTTGAATTTTTGCCTGTTTTTGCCCTGTGATTACCCGCAGTGCACACGGGGTAGAGGTAGAATTTTCATATTTTCCCGATCAAAATCGTCATAGATGTTATCTGAACATCGTCCATCGATTTTCTGCTGCAATGCGTGCTCTATCGATCCCTTCTCCACCAACCATTTTGTAAAAACCCTTTTTTGTTTTCACCCTGCACACCACACAGCAGACACCTGCCATAATCCTGACATCTACCTCAATATTGTGATAGCCGAAAAAACGACTGATCTTTCTTCCAGCATCTGGCATTGTGCTGTCTGCTTCATTTGTCCTTGCTCCCGTCTACTACAATTGTACCTCTTTTTTTGCAGAACATCACGTTCACCTTGTGTCACTCTTCACAGCTTTACTCGATTGAAGATCATCTTTGATGGCTGAGAAAACTCTTTCGTCTCTTCTCTGGGAACAATGGCATATACGCCTATTTATGGAGTGACCCGCCAGTTCCCTGAAAAGGCCTCATCCACGTCGCTGATAGCCGTTGCAGTTATATGTAACATTTCCACAATAGATTCAGCAGCGCCCGTGCAATTTGCATGTCAAAACAAGCCCCAAAATGGTACCTTGTGTATGGTAAGGGCCTCGGCCAATAAAGCCCTCAATAAATGTAAAAGTAAGAAATGCACTGGCGAGAGCCTTGGCTCATGAGGAAAAATTATTGCGTTGGCGGCCCGCTTTATAAACCATCATAAAAATAGACGGCAAGCACGTGTTGAACACGATCTCGATCATGGATCGTGAATTCGAATTCCGAACCTTGACATCCATCCACCCATCATGAGAAGCTCGATCTTCTTCAGTCAAATTTGGCTAGACATAATAGTCACGAATTGAACTGACGGGCTACAAAACTCTTCTCCGCCTGGAAAATCTGCCATCTGACAAATAATGAGCTCACTGTCCCCATAACCAGAAGAGCAATAGCAAAAAATAACACCGCCTATAGAGAGAAACTAGAAGAGCCATATTCCTACTAGCGGATTTTAGTCGAAGCCATGGTGGGCTGAGAACTGCCTTGTCTAGGTGGGCTCACAATCAAAATTGGCTGGTTCTCTGATTAGAGGTGCAATATCTTTTGGTTCTCCCTGGTTCTCTAAACTACTTTTAATTTAAAAGATATGCAATTCTACAGATACCTATTTTCAAAGCCCCAGATTCAAAGATATTACCAAGTTTTTGAGGAGTATTTCTAAAAATAAGGGACAGTTCACTACTTTTGGGCTGGCTTTTTCCAATTTTCTTAGCTTTTTCCATGCCAGTACAACAACTATAGCATGGCCATCATGATTACCAGAAAATACTTTTTCCTCAATTCATTGCATGTAATGGCTAATTTGTTAAAAAACTGGCAATTTTTATTGAATCCACACTAGATGAACTTGATTGTTTTGAACTCACACAGAGTTGAGCTGCAAAAAGTAAGGCTATTTTGTCTTTTTCGATCCATCATGCTCAGGTCTGGATATGATGTGACTCATGATCCAAAATTCCTTGACTTTCTTGAATCTTACTCAAAATGGTACCATTCTGTTCCTTGAATCAATTGTACTGTTACAAGCTCAAAAAGAGAGCTCTCTTTGTCATTTCTTCCCTACAATTCTAGAAAACGTTTTGTTTACTTTTTGTTAGAAGCGCTATTTTTTCCGCAATTGCTACGCACGCTTACACGCACGCCAAAGATCCAAAAATTCAGCACCATCTATTGCATTTTGTCTGTCTTTTGCTCCCTATGATAATGTTTTGACCATCCAAGAGCTAACCGAGAAAGCTCTATCAATCGAAGTAATCTCGGTGAAGTATTTTTGCTATCGGTCCACAACAGCACCCCCCTACTTGATGTCAAATCAATCAAGAGCTGAAAACGTGTTGCCAAATTTAACGCAAAATTTCATGTGAAAATATCTGGAATAGCTGGATGTGCATCTTTTGTTGTCGCTGATAATCCCATGGCTGATGCACAATTGAGTCATTTCCACCCTCAGCATGGCCCCATTGTGACCCCATCCCACGCACAATTTTTACTGTCACTTTATTGTTATCGAAGGCTGCACCTGATCGCCCAAAAAATTCTCATTTTCAGCTGCCGAAGTAATGAGGAATAGATTGCTATCGTAATTTCCCAATAAAGATGAAAAGCACAATCTCGATCCAGCAGTTCTACAGAAAGTGGAAGAAATTGGCCTCAGCTGCAGCTAGTTTTTACCGAAATACGAAAAATCTAAGACAACCTTTGAATGTAAGTACAAATTGAGACATGAGTGTTATTTGAGGACTCACTTGCACCGAAAATAGGGTAACAATGCTCGAGGTGAGGTTTTTAATTTGGATAAGCCCCCATATTGCTACTATACGTAGTCTCTGAAATGCGATCCTCGCCATAATTTCTCGCTCGATTGGACGTCCAAATGAATCCAAAAACAGTCCCCGTTTTCATAAATCAGAGGGTTAATCCTTGGTCAATTCTTGACAGAATGACGAATTATCATCCTGCGCCTTTATTAGCACCGAAAACGAGATCTTCATTACTTCTGCGGAATCTGGTCGTAGATCAAAATTCGGGGTTATTACTATTACCCCCCACCTAGCACGTGCTTGACCTTTGCTAAATTTGCTGATGACCCCCTTTTCTTGGTCATAAAAGTCTGTCTGTTGGCAAAGATACATAATGGCTCAGTCTCTTCTGGAGATTTCATAGTGGCATTGCCACGGTCATTATCGATTCTTATTTAGCTCCATCGCAACCTACTCAGTACATAAGAAACGATAATGACCGTGGCTGGGTCACTATGAAATCTCCAGAAGAGACTAAGCCAATGACCAACTCAACGTCGTCGTAGGGCTCAAAATTGCTGCAGGTTAAAGTCGTGTAGCAGCGCTCAAAGTTGGGATAAAGTTGTTCTTCGTAGGGATAAATTGACAGGAACATATAGCTCTGAAGGTGACCCGAGTGAGCAGTAATAAAAGAGCTGGTAGTCGTTTTGGGGACACGCTCGAGCTGGAATTATATGGTCGATCCGTCAGCCTCGTCGTTTTTGGGCAGCACCAGCCACTCCTTTAGAATTTGACAATCTCGAACAGAGACCGGGGGAGGTCCTTTATTGAACCTGGGCCACCTTCTGGCTCTCTAACAGCAATTTTTTCACAAAGCCTAAAAATAGTAGCTAAATTAGGAACTATTTGTTGTCTCCTGCCTTGAAGGTGACAAACGACTGCACTTTTTCTTCTGCACGGCGGAAACCCTGCGATGAAAGGAGTAAAAGTCACCAAACACCAATTTAGGCCCTTGAGTGTCGTTCTTGGAAAACGGCAATCCGTGCAAAATGAGGTTACTTTTAGCTCAATATTTGCTATTTGTCCTCTGGCTAATGGCTTGACAAGTAAAGCGCGCGTGTTTATTTTTACAACCCTCCCATTCAAGGCTTGACACTTTTTCTTTTTCACAATAAGGCTCAGGTATTTTTTTCAAAATTGAGAGATTACCAAGAGGACCAATTTGTGCTGCCTTTTGTCACGAGAATGTCTCTGGGCGAAGCTGCGAAAATAAACTGGAGTTTTTAGTTCAACAACTTACGAGCATGCAACCGACAGCATCCATCCAGCTTTTGTCCAATTTGGGTCACAACATCACGTACGAGAAAGGGACTAACCTTTTTTATCTTTGGATGTGTTTGAGTGACACAGAAAGAGGCAAGTCCCATACAATATGCTGCTTCCTTCTAAACTACTATAAAAGTGAAGGAGAAAAAAAGGTTCCATGAAAGGGAAATTGCCTGGGTTTAAACACCATCTTTTATTTGGACCATAAAAATCTGTCTTGAGGTAAGCTCTACAATACTTTTGACATTTCGCTTCATCAAATCAGAAAGTTGTCTCAACGTTTCACTGCTTCGTTAAAGAATTGACCTATTTTTGTCCCTTCCTTTTGGCTTGTAAAGATGTAGCGCAGAACTGCATGCCCATCTTAGGTATTTTATAAGCCAACCTGCCACCCAAATGGAAATGTTGTAAATGTGTGCACAGTGGGGTAAGGTCGTCCACTTTCCAGTCCAATTCTAGTAATCACTCGCAGTAAATGCTTAACTTGACGACTCATCTGGGCAAAAATGAATGAATGGACTAATTAATTATTTTTTGCACCCTACTAGCGCTTTGTGCTGGGTCGCGTTTTGATCCCGTTAATAGGACTCGAGCTGGGTTTTGATTGCCGCCAATTTAAGTTTATGACAGTGAGGTTCAAAGATTAGCTTACTTCCACACTAAGGGAAACGTATACCTTTTAAATTCTTTGCCAGGGCGCGCTATTTGCAGTCGAAATCTCGAAAAGCCCTATATATTCATTTGATTGGTAAGCTGCCGATCAACCACCATGGGCAAGTAGTTTTAGCGACTTTTCCCCCTCAGTGTATATTGAAATGGGTGCTTTATGAGTGAGAGGCCGCCAGGAAGACGTTAAAACTTTCTTCTGGTGCCAGATTATTTCCTTTTCAATCGATTAAACGATTTGTCAGCAAGAATTGGAATTTGGAAGCTTAATTGAAATAATCTACCCAAGTTGATCTTCACACTATCATAACTGGCCGACTTGTGTAAATAAACAAAGATAATTGAAGTGCAAAAAGCAAACTGCGTCAGTCTTATGCACAACTTTATGGGATATTCGTGTTATTGCATGACAGGATGAAAATGCAGAAAAAATTCGGATTTTCCTTGGATTGGGCCAAAGTTGCACTATTTTCCCAAGCCACATTAAACCGTGAAAAAGTCGATAAACTTGTTAATTCGTGGAACATTACTCACCAGATTAGCACAAACACATCCAAGACCCCAAAAGTCACGTTTTTCTCCACTCTGTCTAAATTAAACTCTTTTCGCATTCAAGGTTGGCTGAATTGGAATTGAATATGTTCTCAGATGGATGAGGATTGAGGAGTCAAGGCTAAGCACTTTGAAACAAAAATAATAGTGGCATAAAACAGCTCCACTTGAGATTTGATGGAGCAGCAGCAACACCCATAGCAGAGCTAGCCGGGGTGTTCAATTTCTCCGTTTGACTTGACAGCAGCCGGTTAGCGGCCAGGGGGATAACTTTAAGCCTTTGGCTAACAACAGGAAATGAGAATTTGGACACTTTTCAATTGGATTCTGTTTGCAGCCTTGTCATCAAGCCTTGCCAACGAGCGAAGTGGAATGCATTTTAACGAGTCCAAGGGTGGTCTATGCTTCATCATGAGAGATTCTCTTCAGCCAATGGTGCTATTTTATGGAAAAGCAAAAGCCTCGAGACGGATGTGGTCATGATAAGATAACAGCTACGTTTATTCATCCCCCTTTTAAAAGGTGCGCATGATAAAGCAATTAAGACACGAAGGGAAAGAGCAGGGGGATGAGAGGGGATCTTTATGGCTTTGGAGAGTTGATGGTTAATTCAGTACTCCCATTTACGCCCAGTCCGGCTGCATATTTTGAGCTGCCACATAATAACTAAGCTGCTCTGTAAGTCGAAGCGTTTTGATATTACCAGATTACAGGCGAGGCAAAAAAACCTTTGACATTCCAACTGAAGAAGATGTCACTTTGTAAAAAAAAGTGTTGAACACAGGTTCATTGACATCTTCGGCAGTGGCATTCCACAGCAAGGGACCAATTTTGGCAGCGGTGTTGTGCAGGAATTTCCAGTTTTTAGCCTCTTCGTCCATCGTGCTGATGATCGAGATTTTTAGGAGACTGTTTTCTTTCTCAATTAGCCAGACAGGTCAGCAGGAGATAAGAGGAAAAATTGATGTCTCCCTGTAACTCTTTTTCAAATCTTAGATGGCTTGGTTTGATTTCAAAATTTTAACTACTTGCCAAGGAGTTTTTGTCTTCTTCGACTGTCAACAAAAAAGTCTTCCATATCTAATAAGAGGATTACAACAAGATGACTAAGCTGGCAGACTACTTCTATTTTTTCCTGGCTCTCAATCCGTTAAAATGTTTGGAAAAAACGAGCGAGTCATCAGTTTGTGTTGTAAATGCAACAAGCTTAAGAGCCTCCATAGACTGCTTGAGCAGTAGATTGGTTGCTGGTCCATCATGACTCTATGCAAGAGATTGATATATTGAGTTAAAAAAATGACCTTGTTTGGACTCGAGCTTTTTCCGAAGGATGCCAACATTTTAGGAGCGCCTTCGTGAGAACAGAGAAGTCGGCAGACCAAACAAGTTACCAACATCAATTAGCTGCATCAATAGGGAGGCTTGTTTTTAGAAATGAGAAGCGGACCCTCAAAATATCCACTTTTATCAAGATTTCAGGACTTTTGAAAAGGTTAACCAGACCAAATAGGTCAGGTCCGTAAAAGCAAACTTAAAAAAGTGTTTGTATCCGTTGAGTCCAGCGCCTCCCGTTATTTTAGAGAAACATCCAAGTCCCCCCAAGATTAGGCGAGATAACAGAGCTGAGTTGAACGCAGTTTATGGGGTCGGAGAGATTTTCTTGACTTTTATAGCAAAGCTTTTTATCACTTAATCAGTCAGCCCCTTTGGAAAATCGCGCCTCATCTACAAAAGCCACCCAGATTGGCCCATTTTCCCAATTTCCTCTTCTGACCGATTTGACACAGTTGGGACAAAGTCCAATTAACAAAAAGTGGAAACTCTGAGCTTCCGTGGTCAAATGGCTTCAAACATCGACTCATTTCAAACTGGAATGGAGATATTTGCAGAGATCTCGCCTCACTTTTCGCAACATGCTTCTCTTCTAGAGAATGCTCTCAAAAAAGTCAAGCGTGCAATCTAGGTACTTGGAGCCAGATAAGTACCAGCTTTGTTTGGGCTTTACTTGGCATGAACCCTTCAGCCATTTTTTATCTTTTCATTGCACCAAAAACAGAGCACTTGAGCCTAATTGTCCGCTTCAAATTACAGGCAGCCAACTTGATTCTGAAATAGCTATTTCTCATCAGTATTTGCTATACTGGAAGCAACCAAAAAAAAAACTTAAATGGCTTGAACAGCGAGTTCCAATTCAAGTTTGTAGGTTTTGTGCAGTGGTGATACTGATCAATATGATGCTTATTCATTAGGGAAACTTTACTGATAATATAATATTGGGTGCTTCTAAAGTTGCTCCCTGCTGCTATATTAGGTGGTCATATTAGTACGTTTGCACAAAAGTTTGATTTTGGAGCTTGATGCATCCATCTCATGCGGCACATATCAAAATATTTGAGCGTCCGCCCTCCATAAAACAACTCATCTTGGGTTCCCGCACGAAAATGATGAAAATGGTAGGCTATAAAGTGCAATTTTTTTCCACGAAATGGAGGTATTTTCCCCACGTGCTACAGCTTCTTTTGGAGAATATGCTTTTTTAAAAGATCATTATCGTTCAAAAGTGTTGATGTAGAGCCGAGATAAAATATACACCACACATTTTTAACACAATATCGGGAAGGGTGAGCGGTGCTTGATATTGGTTTCTTATTTTTGTTTTCTTCTTTTAATTTACCTAGTATAGGGCTTGGTGGTAACACTATTTTGAGGCAGAAAATTCAAAACATTGAATCTTCCACAAACTCGGACAAAGAGGCAACGGTTTTCAAAGATGCCCTTATTTTCAGTCTTGTTACATTCAGGGGTGGCACATACGGGGGGATCTCTCCCTCCCTGCGAGAAGTTTAATCGCGTGTTGAAACAATTCTTTGAAGAGTCGTGAATACTTCACATATTTTCACGTAGCATTTTGTGCATTATGCACCAGCTAAAGGGTTTTCAATATAGCATTTTTGAGGTTCTTTTTTCGTCGTCAATTTACAAGCTTGTAATTAGGTTTGACCTTATGTCAGCAGCTTGAGTGAAAATTCCAAGCTTTTTTGACCCTCAGCTTGCCCAAGTTCAAGCCCCTTGTCAAACTTTGACGGGACAAGTTTAGCCGAGAAGCGTGAAATGGAGTTTTACTGTTGTTGTTGCGACACAGTGGGATTCTTGGGACGGTAGAGGGTTTTCTTTTCTTTAAATGAAAAAACTTTCTGCTGAAACTCGACAATATTAGGCTTCGTTCCTCTCGTGATCTCAAGGGAGTTGACTTCTCAGTTTTTAGTAACTTGTTTATGTGGAAAGTTGAGCTGCAAGAAGCGAGCTAAATAAGGTCGGACTTGGATCACAACAACATGGTCGTTAAGAGCTAAAATGGTCGATAACAAACCAGAAATGAGACAAGTCATCAAAACGTTTTATTTTGCCTCGTATTCATAGTAATGTAATTGGTATTTGATAAAGGCCACTTTAGCCTGCCGATATTTTTCATTAATTCATTTTCGGATCGACTTGATTATCCGAACTGTTTTACCGTCAAATTACTGAGTAACGCGTTGTTTACGTTTCGGCTTCGCCTACTTTCAACTTTATCAAGTTCGCTCGTGAATTCGTGTAAGTTGTAGTAGATATAATTTCCATGAGGATTTCGGCTGTTCAAGAAAAAGTAATTCAACTTTTGATGGTATTAAGAGTCTCATCGCTCATTTTTAAGGTCATCACGAAGATGGGTTGAGAATTCACGCCGTTGTCCCACCTGATGAGCCTAATAAGATCATCGTTTCGCAACCTGGGCTCAAAACACGTAACCTTCATCAACTCAGGGAAGCTCCGGAGTAACGAGAGGTTCGTCAGCTTTTTCCAGCAAACCTGATTGCGAGACTTCAATTTCTCCTGCTTTGTTTTCAGTTAGTTAAGAGCGGACGCATCCGTCAATCCCAATGCTCACGTTGACGGCAGAATGGGGATTCCGCGTAAATATCCTTCTTGATGAAGTGGCACCAAAACAAAGCAAGGAAGCAGAAGCTGCCTTAATGAAGAGGAGTCGTGAGCCTTGATTTGCAGCCTCATCACCACGTACCCAAATTCATTTCCTCACGCGAGTCCTAATCACCGATGGCATCAACTCTTTCGGTTTCTCACGATTTGATGAATGGCAGCATCGGAAGTCGATCGCGAGCTGACACCTACTCGCTAATCGATAGCCAACCGCCATTATAGCTCTCAAGAATGCGCCGATTTTACGCAAGATTTGTCAAAAGAAGGCGGAGAATTCCTTGGCATAATTGTGAGGAAAGAAGAAACACATTTTTGTCCGACTGCTGGCGTCCGATCGCCAGTGAGGCTCACTGTAGCCGCGCGCGGCTGAAAATCGTTTGGGCGCAACGATCCTCGTAGCGCTCCTCACCTCTGCAGTTGGCTGCAGGCTTTGTAACTGAACAGACGTGCGCGACATCGCTCTAAAGAAACAATTTTGGACTTTAGCTACACGAGCATGAGGCATTGCTGAGGCCTTTTCAAACGAAACCATGCCAGGCCATCAAGTAGCTTTCGCAGTGCTCGCGGTGGCGCTGTACACGTCCCACGTGACCTCGGGCTCCATCCTGAAGGTGGACGCTGACCATTTGTACCAACGATTGACTGTCCAAGTGTCGGACCAAGTGCCAAGACAGATGTGCCAAACGACACTCGAACACCTCGAGGTAAGCCCCTTCTCACATCATTCGGGGTCATTACATAGTTCACTGGGTTGCAGCCATCATCATTTTCACAATCGCTTTTTTCCTATGACGCCAACGACGATTTCCCAACAATGATCGGGTAGCTTCTTCGTTCGTTGTTCTTCGGGACACAATGCAGATGTCACGAAGGAGAGCCAATTTGTTGGGCTATACAGCAAAAAGTTTGTTTTACATGCCCCGTTCCATTTCCTGGCTTTGACGAGCGTAATGATGGATCATGGCTCTTTTCACGCGTTTCTTTTGACCGTGCTCAAACAACGTGGTTCTCGTGGCCACGCCTTCCCTTGCCTGTTGTACCCGATGTAATTTTGGCTTTTGTTCCTCTCACTCCCAACATGTAACTAAGCGCGATAATTGCTGGGGTCGGCTATTTTCTTTCTCGGCTAATGGAGGTCTCAAGCGTTGCTGCTAGCGTTAAAGTCACCATGCATGGGTTGGATCGTAAAACTAGTGGGTAGCAGGAAGATGATCCATCCTTCATGATGAAGCTTCCTTTTGCAGCTTGTTTTACAAGGCAAGAATTAGTTTCCAGTTTCCCTTCCCGAGGACACCTTAGTTGATTTGATTTTGCCTGCGCTTGCTGGTGGGATTTCTCCGTTGCTAATAGTTTTGCCAACTTTGATTGTTGAGGAAAGCGATAATTTGCAGCCCCCTCCATCTTTTCTGGGCTTGCCCTCGCAACAACGTGTGGGAATGTTGCAGCCGCTCAATCAAAAAGCCAAATCTAAGCAACATTAGCGCATGCAGAATACGCCACAGATTGCTGCAATTTTCTCATAATTTAATTCTAGCTCAAAAGAAGTTCGAGGAAAAAAACTTTCCTTCAATAAAGTAGCGTACCGTCACAAAAGCGCTCACACGCGAAAATATAGATCAAAGTCCATTCAGGGAGAATGGTGACATAGATTCCGTGTGAAAGAACCCCAAATAATACTGTCACCTGAAAATTACCTACATTCAAGCAATTTCAGGGGTCGAGGGAGGGAAAATGTATTGTGGAACAACAAATATTTACTGATTTATTATTATATTGAATCGATGGGAAAACCTCGACTCTAAACAAGAGTGGCCTGGAATAAGCTAAAAAAAAACACGCTTTGCTCTCCATGAAAAAGCAACTATAATCCGTGTCTGCTCCTTAAAATCTACAAGATTGCTCCATTGTTTCCACCGCGCACCGCAAGAGAGCTGTTAAAATGCGTGTTTTAAGGTAGCCAGAAATTTCGTAGCTCATATTGCACGACTCGGTCATTTTAGTGCCACCGCACAACCGAAAAGAGAAACTAGGTAGCGTTGCTGTGGTCTAAAATTTCTTTCTAAGGTCAGATCTTCTGGGAAATAGGCTTTGATGGCCCGTATCAAATTTTGGTGAAGCTTGCGAAAAATTGAGGCCAGGCCCAAATGTGTGCTGACAATGGCTTCACGGACCTTGATCAGCCGCAAATAGAGACTTGAATGTGTGAACATCAGCGGCAATCATTTATCACCAGCAATGCAAAGGTTTCCATTTTTTCTGTTCCAAATTACCATGATTATTATCCGTTGCGTTAGCTCTTTATTGGAAGATGATGCCTATAATTTATGGCCCGTTTAATCTCGTGGGCAATCGGATAGATATACGAGATTTCCTTGATGTAATTTACGTCTCTTCTACCCACGAGAAAGTTGGAAGAAGAAGTGGTACAGGACAAATGGCTGTTTAGCAATGCAATCCATGAATTAAATTAAGCTGTCATAAACATGGTCGGTGCGGGCGGCCGTACTTGGATCGACTAGGACATACTGTCCCTGGATAGACTGCAACAGATCGTCCTTGGATAGACAGACAGAACTCATAGTCCCTGGATCGACGAGACGGATAGTCCTTGGATCGACTACTATGACTTAGCAGGACCTAGGTCGACTAGAACGAACAGTGCTAGGATAGACTGACATAACTGACTGTCCCTGCATCGAAAAACGGATCGTCCTTGGATCGACAGCTAGAACGTACTGTACAATGTTAGAATTCAACAAAAACTTTTGTTCTATCCAAGGACTGTATGTTCTCATAGTCGATCCAAGGACGATTCGTCTTGTCGATCCAAGTACATTTCGTTTTTCTTGTCTAACCTAATACATGTCAGTCCTGGTCTATCCAAGGACTGTGTATTCTGACAGTCGGTCCACGGATGATCCGTTTTGTCGATGCAAGGCCGGTTCGTCGTAGTCTATCCACGGACGATCCGTTGTCGATCCAAGGGTAGGAGTCCGTCGGTGCAGTGCAATGATTCAAGGCGCCGATTTCACGCTATAGATGGGGAAAAGCCATTACTCTTTTTTCCAAGTCACAAAACCACCTTCTTCATACAGGCTCTAAAGGAAGAAATCTATTTGTGGCATTATCATGACAGTAATGACGTCACGATTGCGCGTGTGAAAATTTATTTCAGCGCCGAGAAGAAGTGTGTGCGTTATTACTGTGTGCCCAATCTCAGACCCATAAAACCCGATGAGCCTACAGCATTTGTTAAAAACCGCAAAACCTGTCCGTTGTCTTGCGCGACTGACGTCTGCTTTGAGCTTCAGCGGCTTTTCTCTTTTGAAGTGGTTGTTGTTGTTGCTTCTTTGAAGCCAAAATTGCAAAGCTCGCCAATGCTCGCGCACATTGGGGCGAATGCCACCGAATTGCACAGGCTAACTTCCTTCTAAGGGGTCGCTGGATTTCCCTCGGTGCTATTGTTATGCCTTGGATCATAAGTGAGTATTAGCCTGTCTGTTTGGAAAAGTGTGCCTAAAATTGGTACCCTGCCCAACAACCAAACCACGTGTTCTTGCAGTTTGTGCGTGGAAAAAATTGCTGATACAACATGTGCATGCCCTACTGCGGCTAGCTGCTGGTCATCGTCTGCTATGATATGAAAGAGTGGCTTTAGATTTCCATCTTTTAAAAGGAGGCTGGCGGACATGAAACATGTTCGTAATGATGATGTGTGTATGGCTTGACCAAAAGTAGCAAGGAAAGGTTCTTTATTTGGGAGGACGGCAGATTAATCATGGGGAGAAAGAGCAGTAAACTGGCATGCATGTTTTATTTAAATGGCAGGCCAGACATTATTTCTAATTATCTCATTAGATTCAGATGTCTGACCTGGTTGGATGGTATGTGTAACAAAGAAATCTGGAATAGAGCAGGCTTTGCACATCGGCTGTACTATCCTGAGAGCAGCCATGATTGCGCGGTTACTTACCAGTATTTTGGTTTGTCCAAATGATAAATGAATTTGGCAACCGCTTCAAGTTGATGACCATAGAGAGCTCGCTGTGGGCAGTCAAATGTGCGAGTCTGTGACAAATTAGCTACCAAGTGAGTGGTCTTCAATTTAGTTCGGTGAAGACGAATGCTGAAAGTGCTATATTTTGATGGTGGTGCCTTTTCGGCGATCAAAAGAAAAGACCGCACGGCTCCCCCTGCTTCTAGAAAATGGCGATGACAGTGCTCGAATTGTTCTACAATCGCTCCATTTGCATTGACATTTTCCTGGTTCACAGGCGCACATTCAAGGGCATAATAAAGACTTCATCCATCTTGAAAGCGAAGTCGCAATACAGATGTTATTGCCTTAGCAGGCCCCCATTAACGACAGCGCACGACCGTCGTATTCAAGAGGTTCTTCCTCTAGAGCAATTTTGTCCTGAGGTCTTTTGTGATTTTCTTGCATAAAACATAACCTTGTGGGACCAATTATAACTCTTTTTTGTGCGGTGGGCTCAAGGTAGGGAGGAACTATATGGCTTGAGATTCGAAGATGTGCCCGGGTCTCGTGAAACTCCAAATGTTGTACTTAGGGTTAACTAATCTAGTTGAAAAGCCTCAATTCGTTGCTGATTACACTTCCTAAATTCATTCGAGTCACGGCAATGGCTCTTTCTCTTCAACTGGAAGTATACCAAAAACCAATAACCCCCCAAGGTTTCACGATGACTCTTTGGTTTTTTCCCAAAGGGTCATTGAATTTCCATTTCCGTCCATTTGAGCTATAGATAGACAGATAATCACAGCGGGTGGGCAGTAGCAGCCATCCGCTACAAACCCCGAGTAATTCTTCTTCAAATGCGATGGTGGCTAAGGAAAATTGACCATTTTGAATGGGATGATCGTGCACAAAGCTCGCGACATACCACCTCGCGATTAACGCCCAAACACGCAGCAAGCAGCGTTGGTTCATTGTAATTGTTTGCTGGTAGCAAGCAAGCATAAAGAGGCGACAGGATTCATTGATTGTGATGGGGTTTGGTTAAAACTGAATGGGCTTGAGAAGAAATTTCATCCAATCTTCTTGTCACGGGGAGAATCGAGGCCACCATAACAACAACACCAGCTGTCATCGAATTGATGGACACCCAGGAAATGAAAGGGTCATCATTTCAAGTTTCATCAATTTACTCAGCATGACTCTTGGTAAACTTTGCGAGGCTGCTCAAAAGGGAACCTTTTTCGCCCTCAGCTCGCCCTAAAATGCATAATGCTTGTGTGCTACATTGTGTTGCCGACGAATATGTTGGGGCCACAATTCTTCGTTTGGCAAGTAGTTGACAAAAATGTATTCAGTAGGTGGACAAAATTATTCTGCCTGCCATGAAATGTTCCAAATTTCGTGTCATGACACCTGAAGCTGAAAAATGATGGTGTCTTACCGGTGTACGCGGTCCTGCAACGGTCGCGCACTTTTAAGTTTGCATTATGGCTGGAGGGGGAGAGAATCAATATTCTGCACCGAGCATGAATTGTGGGTCAGTTAAGCTTTATGATGAAGGCGAGTAGTCAAGCCGGTCACGGTTCTCCCGCCTCGCAGGGGGGCCGCGCAACTCTTTATCGGTGACACAAGCCGCAAAACTTCCAACAGGCCCATATTTTAAAATGGAGGAAAAGGAAACTTTCACAAGATGAGCAAACAGATCTTAAGCAATCACCCATCCGTCATTTAGCTCATTAATTATCATTTCCTGTCACTCATTAGGTATTCATGCCCATCCCATAGTCTTTGAAAAAATCATCAGTCACTCGCGCGGAGCTCCCAAAAAGATAGCGTATGCTCGCATGACATCAATTTGTAAATGCGCTCACGATTCGGCTATCAGCTTGCACACATTATGTGGCCGTATTTGGCGAGATCATAGGAAATTACCGTGAAGTGGACATCTTCTTCACTACTCCTCCGAGGAACCTTGAGCCATTAGATGATGAATTGGCTCGAGTTTTTGCGCAAGAAAAAACCTTGACATTATTCACAGCAGCTCGCGAGACAAAAATGACCTGACGCCGATTCGATCATGATTATCAGAGAAAGTTTTGTTTATGGCCTTTCCGCGTGCATTTCTGCAAATGAAACCATTGCAATCGCCACGCCACGCCTTTAAAGCTCAGCCCATAACTTCTCTTTTTCGTTGCAGCAACTGCTCACCTCCACATCCAAGAGTTTGTACGAAGCGAGCAAGAGCAGGACACGATTCGATTCCATCAACGTTCTCCTCCCCTCTTCTTGGTCCGGTTCAGATTGCCTCAATGGCCGACCTATCGAGGACAAAATCAGTTGGCCAGAAAATGCTGATTTTGTCATATCGTCTCCACATCCACTTTTTGGCCAGGAGAGGCCCATTAGTGTGCAGCACGGACAATGCGGTCAATCCGGACGGGACGGCGTTCAAATACCGTATGGGCTCATCAGCTCGGCAAATCTGACTGAATCGACTAGTAAGTATTCGACTGGCCCAAATTGCACCGAGCCATACTTTACAAGGCTCACAATAGGCCTGACATTTGGGAGAGTGCATCGAAAAGGATTACCTTCACTTTCGACGCGCGGCCTAATTTTGCTATCCAGGGATGCGCGTCAATAGCTATAAGCCATGCACAATATCATCATGATGTCGTGATGCAACCATTACATTTGAGCGTGCAGACATTTCGGTCAAAACTCAAAAGCTCAATTTGAGATCTATGCGATTTTTAACCCCCCTCCCTCTCCTCAAATATTTTAGGCATGTCTAATTACAATCTTGTGTTATTTTACGGGCTCAGTGTTGCCAATCTCAATTTTTGTAATGCAATATTAGGCTACATTTGTGGCTTAAGATGACTTATGGTCATTTCTCAATTTCTGTTGCTCTCAACTATATTGATCCTTTAAGCTGAGCACGCAATAACGTGGCCTTTGTTACCACCGAGACAAGCTGAGAACTTTGAGAGTAAAAATCGCGTGCTTGTATCTTTGGTGCTTATTAGTTTCTGACCACAAGCCACTTCTTTTTGCCCTACTGCTGCTGCTGGTCATTGGCGCCTACACTTCGTACCACATATCATGATTTTTCCTCTCTCCACAGAAATCTCCACTTTTCGAGAGTGGGTTCACTATCGCTATGGCACTTTTTCGGAAGTAGGCTTCGAATCGGATCCTTTGTATCCGTCTCAATACCAATTTGGACCTTTGGAAAAGCATAGCCAGGGCTGCTCTAACGTAACGTGGAACGGTGAAGATTTCGACCAGGTGGTTGATGCTTCCATTGAACCTAAGGTGAGCCAATAATTCCCTATCTTATATAGATTTTTCAAAATAATCCAACTTTCACCTGCGGCGCCTAACTGATGATACTAATGTCCATTTAGTGGAATCGGCCGCTGCACTAAGACTATCAAACGCGTCGACCATGAATTGTGAAACTGAGCGAAGGAATTTTGGGACGCCTCAAAAAACTAAGATGGCTCGCTCAAAATGATTATTATTTAAAAAGGAGCCCTGATGGGAATCTTCAATTTCCAAAAAAGCTTGAGATGAGAGCCACCATTTGGGATAAGATAATTAGCTCTGAGTAGTATTTTGGGGATCTCAGCATCGCCAAAGCTTGGATGGAGGATGACTGAGAGCATTTATCAATTAGGATGAATGATGAGGTAAAGTTGAACAAAAAGTAGACCTGGAGCAACAGATGACGTTGAACTAATTTGTGAAAAGGGGATGGATGCCGGCGGAGTTGGGTGGGGGTGATTATTGTACCAAGTTTTTGATAGAAGTGCATATGGTCTTGCCCTCTATTGTCACACAGTGTTCATTGATTGATGATCATTCCTGAGGTTTAGTGGCGTGTCCAGAATCTTTTCTTAATTGTTACCAGATCAAAAGGAAATTACAAATATCTTTCTTTGATGCGGGGAGAAATCGGCGAAAAAAGCTTAACAAATGATGCATTGATATCAATATTGGAAATTAGCAAATAGCTCCCTTAGGACTTGAAACCATAATTTATTTTCGTTGGCTGACAGGTCTCAATAGATTAGAAATCGAGGGCTAAGGTTTCAAATTTTTTTTTTCAAAAATGCCACTAGAGCATAAGAAGTAAGTCGACTGAAGTGAAATTGATACGACACTTCTGACCTTATACTTTCAAAACTTACCGTCATATTAACAAACATTTTCTCTTTCCTCTCCTCACTAAATATGGACTAAATTGTCAAGCCCTTCATTGAAACGAAATAGTCAAATGTGTCATAGTCAAAGCAGCATTAGCTACAGTAAATATTGAAGCTTGCCAGGGGTAATTTAGAGGGCTCTCAACGTTTGTCATGTGCTTTAGTTCATTTTTAATGGACATTCTACAGGTTCGGCTGCCCCTGAGGAATTTTCAAAATGGAAGGAAAATTTCACAGTCGGTCAATGTGATCATTCCTACGATGAAGGAAGCTTGGGGACACTTTTAAGACCCTGAACTTTAGATCCCAAGTTTTATCAAATTCCTCATTTTTGTAGTACCGGTTTGCCCCAGTGTGGATCAAGCCGAGGGTCGTTAGATTCTTCGGCAATGATAAGTATTATCTGTAGCAGTTGATACTGTGCTTTGACCAACTGGACCAGATGTGAAACTCGCGGGGGGAAACCATTAAAAAGTGGGATAATTTTTTATCAACAACGCTAGTGTGCTAACTCTCATGAAAGTGCGATGATCATCATCGTGATTATGATCATCATCACGCTGATCATGATCATCATAATGATCTCTCGCCATGGCTCAAAAGAAGACATTAGAGGCTGGATCGTAGGTTTTTTTAACAGCTGCGCAATAAACGCTCTGCGTTGCCATTTTCTCTGCCACGCCCGAAGGTACATACACTGCAGTGGCATGATGGTTCTTTATAGAGCCATATAGAATTCAAGCTTTGAAGTTGGGCATTTTATCGGCTCTCTGATTGAAATTGACGGGTCTCTCCCTCATAACTTTTTGACGTGCAGCATGTCTGCCTGTCACCTTTGCTCAGCTTCACATTAATTTCGTTGGGTCGACCAACAGCAGCAGCACTTTTGGGTGCGTTATTTCTGTGTGTTTTTTATCTGATTCACGTAGCAATCTCCCAACTTTGTGTTCCCTTTTATAGGCAATGTGTGATGCCACAACTGATCACTACGACAGAGACTCGCCTACTAAGCAGAATTTGCTTTGCAATCGACGATCTGCTCTGGAAACCATGCTCGACCATTCCGACTTCAAACAGTTTACCGAAGAGGATGAAATTCTTAAGCAAAAGATCAGGAATGTGGACTCGTTCCAAATTGAACTCGTCACAACAGACGAGGGTCAAAAAATGGAAAACGGCCTCGTTGCCGAGGCTGCCTTCAAGAAGCCCACCTTCAGATACGTTTTGCCGACCAGGAGAAGGCACATTCTGGTCGTGGACATTTCGCAAAATATGGCCGCAGACAGGCAGTGGGAGATGGCTCGCAACTCTCTGTTCAGGTTCATCGCTCACGTTCCTGAGGGAGACGAAGTGGGCATCATCAGCTTCGGAGCTAAAGCGAGGATTAACATTGAACCCACTGAAGTGACCGCCTCCAACAGGGAAGGCCTCTATGGACGAGTTCCCTTCAGGCTGACCGAAGGCCAAGACGGCTGCATTGAGTGCGGCCTACGTCTCGCCACTAAGGTCATGGATACGCCGAGGCACGTCTCAAACGGAGCCATTACCGTACTCACTGCAACCAAGGGCCAAGAGTCCCCCGTGGTTGAAGAAGTGGCCGCTTATGTTGAGGAGAAAGCTCTGCCAGTCTATATGGTGGCCTTCGAGGCTGAGATGCACCCGGATATCGCGAGGCTGGCGAAATATGGGGGAAACTATGTGGTCGAGAAGAGCCTGCCCCTCCAAACGTTGAGCAACATATTTGTCGAGATTTTGAACAAAGGTCGCCGCGACTTGAACCAGAGGCTCGAAAAATGCCACGAGAGGAGGTTCCCGCTGGACAACCACAGACATGAAGTGGCCAGCTCGAATGGGAAACGAGGAATGGCGATATCTGGCAACTTTGTTGTCGAAGACAACCTCAGGTCCAACCTTTGGGTGATTTTAACGAGCCCGTTCAAGGAGGACGTCGAGATCTTTGAAATCACCAGCCCTTCTGGGCAAAGGAAGGTGTTCCCCAAGTTTGAAAACGGCCTCGTCTACTTCTATCTGGAAGGCCTTTCTGAGGCTGGAATATGGTCCTACAAGGCCACCCTGTTCCCCGTGGCGCTGAAGGCTACTGAGGTGACAGTCGAGGTCTTTGGTCAGCCGACCTCAACCAACGATGAGACCATCAAAGTGGAATCCTGGACCAGCCACGACTTTGCTCAGTCCTCGGACGAGAACGGACTCATCATTTACGCCCGCGTCACGAAAGGCCAAGTTCTGCCAGTCATGAACGCGCAAGTGGTGGCCACTGTCTTGAGACCAGACTCATCAGTGGCGTTTGAAGTTGTCCTCAAAGACAATGGTCTTGGATACCCTGACATCACCTCTGGTGACGGAATCTACTCTGGATACTTCACTGGCTTCACCACCAAGACTGGCCTCTACGGAATCGACATCAAGGTGTCGGACAATGAAGGCCGAGCCTCCACACCTACCTTGTTGGGCGCCAGCCCAGTGGACCGAGAGTGTTGTGGAAGCGCTCTAATGACCCCTGGATTGTTCTACGCGACGCCCATGGCCCAGTTCACGCGGTACCTCAAGTCGCCAGCTTTTTACGTAACGAAGGGCGTCGAATATTTTGTCGTCAACGGCCAGCCCGAAATGGATGACGTGTTTCCCCCGTCCCGGGTCACAGATCTGTCCGTCTTGGCCTTCGTGAACAACACCCTCTATGCCACGCTGAGGTGGAGCGCGCCCGGCGGGGACTACGACCTCGGCAAGGCCGATATCTACGAAATCAGATGCTACACCAACGCTGAGGCGTTGAGCACTACCAACTTTGCGAGCATGGGAATCCCAGTGCATGACAGCCTCCTCCCAAAGCCGGCCAATCAAGGCATTGAGCAGACGGCCACAGTGGGCCTTCCATGGGCTAACGAGATTTTCTTCTATGGCCTCGTTGCTGTGGACGCGGCTGGCAACCGGAGCCCCGTCTCCAACCTCGTCCCCGTTTTCGTCTCGGAGAGCTCGAGCTCCGATGGCTTCGATAGCGATCTCAACAGCAGCGTCAGCAGCGACGGCGATGACGTCAACATTTTCAGTTCGGCGATCCAAGAGGCTTTCGGGTCGAACGACACTCTGATCTACATCGTTGCGGGAGTGATCAGCGGTCTCGTCCTGATCATCAGCCTGATCGTCATCATCTCCGTGTGCCGCGCCAAGGCTAAGAAGGCCGAGGAGAAGCGCAAGCAGAACGCCCGCACGCAAATCTTTGTCAACGACTTGGAATCTCAAAGCGCAGCTCTGCCCGACTTGGCCCCCGAAAAGCCCCAAAACTACTCCGAGGTGTGGGCCACTCATGCATCTGGGCTGCCCTCGAACAACAGCCCGACGAACAGCAGCCTCGAGGAGTACACCAACATGATGATGTACAACGCGCGGGGCCCAGTGCATGTACCCGTACATGACTACCGAAGCTCGAGCAGCATTCCAGCTCAGTCGCTCCAGTTCCCCACCGAGGATGTGACGTATCAAAATTGGACCAGCCACAAGCCTCCCTCCGATAACGGGACGGCGACGACCTCCACGTCCTCGACCGAGTGCTACGAGGACCACAGCAGCAGCGACAAGAACGGCAATATTCGAGTGCAGCCGATCATGCAGAGACGCTACAGTGTTGAAGACTATTTGAGCACGAACCTCAGTTTAAGTCCGAGCTTTTGCAGTTCGTCAGAGAAGAGGCGACGACAGGAGAGCCTTGTTTGAGATTCTAGTCATGCTAAAAAGTTGCTATTAAGTTAATAAAGCTATTCATTAAAATAATCGTGACTGTTTACCGCGAGGAGGAGAAACTCGAGAACTACTTAGCTCATAAGCATATTTATGCACATTTTCTCCTCCTCCTTCTTCCTAGCTTAGAATGTGACACCATCACAGCTATCTAAGTGCGGCAGCTCATGAAAGATGTTAATTCAGCAGACTTTGCTTGTCTTCTGCTCATCACGCTACTAAAAGACGCGCCTTGGCAAGATTTTCGGAGACGAGGCAAAGCACGCAACTAAAGACAGCCAAAGTTCAGGTACAGGGAGCAGCCTCGTCATGAGAATCCATATTTGGCCGAGCTTTTTTGTTAATTCACGGCTCAAAATGACCGACTCACGATCAAAAAGAGGAGCTCAAAAATTTCTCTAGATCAGGCCGTGCCGAATGCTTTTCGCGTGTGCCCGCAATGAGAGCAACTGCAAGATTACAGGGTGTTTCAGCCTACGGCCAACTCTATTATAGCAATTGGGGAACGACTAGCCTTCGTCCACTTAAAGCTATTAGCCCAAACAAATTGTTGTTTCTTTTTTGGCAATGCAAGACTACCACGACGACAAAGTGGCCCGTTCTGCGCTAGTTTCCCTCATCGTGGAGTGGGTTTCACTCGCGCATATTCCAGCCTAGTTGCCATATCTTGCATACATTAACAAAGTTGGCTAGAGAACCTACGGCACACGCCCAAAACTCGAAACTCAACAATGCGAAAATTAGATTGAGCTTGAAGCTCATTAGACCTGACAAGGAAAAATTAAATGGCGCCTTTTTCTCGGCCACTTGAATGGCGCGGGATATCTTCTCAAAGAGGGTTAAAAATGGTTTATTTTGGGGGGGGGTCAAGCGAAGTCAAGAGCAATTTGAGCACTCCTGGCTAGCGTGAAATTGAGCCTAGAACTGAGATATTGCTGATGCTCCACATTATCATGATTGTGCCTAAGATCAGCTGCTATATTGGCATTTGCCATGACAAAATGATGAGCAAAACAGCCATGAAAATACAAGCTGGTGAAGCCGTCGTGACGCGCTCCGTTTGCCTACTTTATGGCATGAAATGATGCTCATCCTTGCGCTGCTCTGTACAAGATGAAAATCTGGTAAATAGCAATCTTGCTCTGTAAAATATGGGGTGACCGCCCATTTTTCTGCCTAAACGCCAAACTGGAAATTTATGTCCAAGCAAGGAGGAGGAAAAGTGAGAGTTCGATATCGTGAAATTCATCCGAGCCCTTCTTGGCTTGCTGAAATCATCAATAATATTTCCGTTTGATGTGGCAAAAATAGCCCCTGGCATCTCGCGTACCTGGCCCCCCCATTCTTAGACGGAATAATTTCAAAGCCAATAATCGTAACTCTGCTTCATACACTACTCTTTTATATTGCCCTCGAGGGTAAAAGCTCCACCTTCCTTGCTGCTTGACTTCTATATTCAAACGTTTTCGCTCGTATTTGCCAAACGTAATTTATAACAGCATTGATAACCAATAATTACAGCGTTTAAAGTAGGACACTCCTTGAGGTTTGCGTTAGATGTATTTGACTTTTAGTGGAGGATTCTAGAAGAAAGGGAAAAAATGTGATGGTAAAATTAGCATTTGTATGGTGAGGAGAAATTCAATTGAATCTGACATTTTCTCGAATCTCAATTTGTAATATGTCTCGGGACTCATGCATTTTAAGCTGCCTCCTTTTTTCCAAATTATAAGCGAAAGATAGTATGCTATATTACTCTTTAAAAGCGCTTCATGAAACGTACAAGCTAGCAGCATCTGAGCTCAAATTTGAATAAAAAGTGCAATTTGTAATCCAAGATGTCGGATTGAATTCAGGCTGCTAGAATTCCACTCTCACTTGTCATCAAAGACGCAAATGGAAAGTTAAAAGTCATGATCTTATTTGAATAGAAGAATCAACAGCATTTTTGACCTACACCTAAATAAATACTAATTTCACATTTCAGCTGGCTAATCTGTGGCACAGAGAAAACCCGCGCAGCTTTGCTCGCATATTATTTTAATGCCAGAGCATCATCCTCGTTTACATGGAAGAAAACCCAACTCTGTTTTTGCTGCAGTGGAGTGGAGTAATGATTTTGGCCCAAAGCATGTTCGCTGACCCTGAACCAAAAAATATCTTCAATGCAAATGCACATCCAGCCACAGTCGGTCAAATAACTATTTTCGCTCCCACTGTGATCGGTTGATTGAGCAAAAAAAAGCTACTCGCTCCTCCTGTAGCAGCTGTCGCTTTGAAGATGAAGTTTTTTCTTCAGCAAGAAAAAAGCGATCTGCCTTTGATGCACTCATCAATAAATGTCAAATGAGATATGCTGGATTGTACGTTTCTGTTGGCCCAAGCATAAATCTGTACTAGTGAGAGAATGAGAGCAACATTCTAGCCAATATGTAAATCTGAAACACAGACACTCTCACACAGCACACAATTAATCTTTTAGTTTCCATGCTTTTTCAGTACTCTGCTACACCTGCTCTTGAAATAGCGATGCCAGCGCAGAGAAACTGGCCGTACTTACTCAGCATTGACTATTTTCATTGAAAAGCTGCATCGCCAAATTTGTGAGGAGAATCGTCACATCATGTACAACAATCCATTGAACGTTGTCGGGCATCGAATTCTTGCCCAATTCGTTCGGAGCTAACGGTAGCCGTGTCTTGATTGAGAAATGTAGTTTGCTCACGCAAAGAATCCATCAACAACAGCATGCTGTTTATTTACAGCCTACAAATGATGTTGATCATTCAAAGGGAGTCTTATTTTCAGGGATCCAATATTTCACGGGCCATTAAGCTTGTTTTTCGGCCGGTCGTATTTTAAAAAGCGCAAATAATCCCTGAACTGCAGTTATGTCTGCAAAAGTGCTCAGAAGCGATTGACTTTGCGGGAGTCGTGATTGATTTTGTGATCTTGCGGCTACAAGGTGTCAAGTTTTTGCTCCTCAAATTGAGCCGTTCGAAATGCAGCAGGCGCTAGCATAGTTCAACGTGCCAGAGCTTTTAATAGCGGAGAAAAACCGAAGAAGAGTAGCTAGCAGTAGTCTAGGAGATCAATCCAATTGAGCACAATGGTAACTAAAAAGGTATGTTAATGGACGCTTTCGATTAAATGCCCCAATTCTACATGTGCACTGATCAGAAAAGCTATGCGGTTAAATGGCCATTTGAGTGCCTTCTGACTGCCATTCCTTAAGCTTTGTCATGTGAATTACAGATCCGGAACAGGCCAGCAATGGCGCTAATAATTGCAAATGCCACATGGAAAGTGATGCAGTCGGCGGCCCATTGTGCATTCAACATATGAAATATGGGCTAAGCTGTGAACGGTGTTTTTGAGCCATTAGCCCGGTTCCAACAACAAAATAAGTATAGTATAAGTACGATTAACCAGTATAGTATGGTACAGCTGAGCGCGCGAGCTAGCAGGCACCATACCATACTTATAAGTATAAGTAAGGTGTCCATACTATACTGATTTTCATTGTTGGAACCGGGCTATTAATTGATGCAACTCCCATCATCGAGGGCGTTAATGAATTTTTCTTGAGCTGCTTTACGCGTATCAAGTACTTCATAAGCACGCAAAATTAGCGGTTGTGGGTCAGCTGTGACGTTTCGGCATTTCGGAAATTATATCAGGGGGGCACATCACTTTCTCTGACCAAGAATGAGTTGTCATTGCCCATTTGGTGCAAGACATTGTCACGTAGATGATACAAGCCGAAGCCAATTACAATTGTTTTCTCAGGCGTGAAAGCCGTCAAATGAGACCGAAAGTGGACGAAAACCGAAAAGCGGCAATTGAGATACTAGCAACTACCGTTCTTTATCAGCTTGCCCGAGTTCCCACAGTTTGAGTGAAATATTTTAAGGATTCTCCTCAGTAAACCTTCAACCCTATCGGCTTCCCAGCAGAAATTCCTCTGCCTCTCCATCTTGCAGGAAATCCAGGTTATCTTACCAAAATTATCACTAGCAAATCTTGGACGGTATTCGAGGCTCGATGCATCGGTTTCACTCTATTTCCATAAAAGCTCAGCTGCTTTTTCAACGTTGAGGGCTCGCGCTGAGCTGATGACTCAGTACGAAATTGCGACTCGCAGCTCAGTAGCAAGTGAAACGAAGGCAAGAAAAAAAGCGTGATCAATCAGGTTTTTTGCCAGTTGTCGCTTTGTGCGGCAGAACACGGAAACCCTAAAACAGCAGTGCAAAATGCTGGTGCATTTCTTCGAGTGAATATTGAGTGAAGAGCTAACAATGAAGCCAAACTTCAGAAAAAAGGTAAGGCATATCTTGCAGTTTACGCGCGCTTTAATGGACTCAGATGGGCTATTGAGCGTGAAGCATGCCACTACTATTAGTTGAAAGAGAACGGGGTCCCATTTTAAGCAGGGAAAGGTAAAATCATTCATCATTTATCCGGAAATTTTTCTATCATCATCGATTGGAGGAAAATACCATCATTCTCGAAAAAGATACGCGAAGGAGAAATTCTTGACAGCGCACAGTGGAATGGTGGTGCGAGCAAAAGTGCAAACTTATCACCCCACCAAGCATTGCACTACTGGAAACAAAAAGCATGGTTTTTTAAAAGTTCACAACGTAAATTGTTGAAATTCTTTCGGAAGATAATCTCTTTATATACTCGTATGCAGGTGAGAACCTTGCACAGAATTCCATGGGTGAAATATAATGGCTTTTTTTCTATTGATTAGTGGCTAGCTTCTCCATAATGGAAGCTGCAGTTCTGACCCTCGGGCAATCTGGAAAAAAATTGATGACCTATGACGAAAATTAAGCAACCTCGCCAATGCTCGGCAAGGAATTCTAGGATTTTTCCCGATTCGGAAGACAAACAGTCAATTATTACAAGAGTAAGATAAGCTCGTGGGAAAGGAATCTATCTTGGCTTAGATGGCAAGCAAACAGGTCAACTCGTGGGTAAACAGGAATGTCAAATCTGGAGTTAGCTTTTAAGGCTCACCCACTAGCTGCCCTCGTGTAATACTTTCCAAAGACTTGGTGGTGGTGGTGAAATGAGTGATACGGATCAGTTTTGAAGGAATTTACCGATTGCAGGCTAGAATTTTATTGGCATTATGGCAGTTGGACAGACTAACCCTATAATTTTGATAAAATCCTGCCTTCGAAGTCTCTCGCTCAACATCTGGACTGCACTATTCGTTTCTCATA
Organism: Paracyclopina nana; assembly: GCA_019096065.1. NCBI lineage: Eukaryota > Metazoa > Arthropoda > Copepoda > Cyclopoida > Cyclopettidae > Paracyclopina > Paracyclopina nana. The sequence goes on along the minus strand of JAGUCH010000001.1, from coordinate 8,792,576 downwards.
AATCCACGGTGGGTTCTGATAAATCGCTATCCTGACTGCTAATGCCATTAATTACTCGTACTCCATGGACTTTTACCTGCTAAGGCGCTTCTTTGTGTCCAACATTTTGGGAGAGCTGAGTGGTCAAAGCCTCCTAAAAGTCATTGAATGTCAATCAGGCTATTGGGAGTGAATTCGACATTGCGCTGATCTGCGTTTAATCCCTTGTTTGTGATGATTGAGGTGCTTGACGTGAAAAGATCCCTCGACACCTCTCAATAATAAGCTCACTTCTGGGTACTTTAGTGTCCCTGGAATTTTGGCATAGCTGCCCAATCTTGATTTTTCACATTCAAAGAGCCCAAAAGCGAAATATTAATTTATGCAGAATCCTAATTAACAGTTACATTGCGAACGTGAAAGGCCAGTGAGCTGATATGACGAAACTTTTGTCTTGAAGTCAGCAGCTATTTCTGGAGGTAAATGGCCAGAGGGCAAAACATCTTCATCTGACCTTCTGAATTTTATTAGAATTCACTTTTGAGCATTGACTCTAGGTGTTTTTTTTTAAATCTCAAATCACCGGGACTTTGCTGGGTGTTATACAAATATCGAGCTATAGCGGTTTTACAGCACTTTAATGCTCCATAATCCCCTGCAGTTTTGAAGCCTTTTCCGATCAGCATAAAATTGAGCCCGTAATGGCTTTTTTCGCGCACAAAAGAGAGCTTCCAAGCAAAACAAGTTTTTTGAGCAGCACTTTGAAAAAAGCACCCAGGTGATTGAAAAAGGTGTTTGTGCCCTTGTAATTGGGTCTCCAAGCAATCGCCTCACGCATGAGCAAAAGCTGTCAGCATGACACATGGTCCATCGCTCTCAGGAAAAAATCTTACTTCTTTATACGGATGGCATACTAACAACATGAAATGCTTAGTGGGAACAAAATGATGTTGTTTTCATAACTAGCTGTTAGTCAAAGTGATGATGGCTATCTTATCTTCTGCCATTGGTCAGGCTTCTTTCCTCGTTAAGTTTCATCGCAAAACAGATTTCTTCTTCAAGCGGAATGCCTCAGTTTTTCGTCGAAAATGGGCTCCTCAATTTTCAGGATTTTTAAAAATCAAAGTTTGAATTCGAAAAAGCATGTCGGTCGTCTATTAGAGTTTTTTGTCATTCTGCTCAAACTCATGGCAGGAAATCAGTTTTTTCGCACCTTCATCATCTGTTGCTTCTGTGGAGTAAGCATAGAAAAAAGGCTATTCTTTAGCGCAGAATGTGATTTTTTGAGCGATAACCTTTGGCAAACATAACAAAAGTGTTCTTTCTATCTGTCAACAAGTTTTCAAAGAAGTCTAGTCGTGGGAAAAGTCCATCGCAATGCATGATCTTTCTGGTTCAATTTGAAAAAGGTCCTTGGCCTTCTCCGCTCTGAAGGTGAATTTCTTTCAGTTAGGATAACACTCTGTGTTTGTTGCTACCTATTTTTCATCATAGCAGTGTTTTGTTTGTCAAGCATAAAGGAATTTTCAATTTTACAGTAGCAACAGTCCGAAGCTCAGGCATAAACAACTATTGTTAAGTTGATGAAGAAAATTGGCCAACTGCGATCGTAGTAAAACCACTATTAAATTTTGTTTGGGTTGCGGTTGAACCATTTAAAAATCCCTATGCTGAAAGCGCTGCCAAATCAACATTTCTAAGCCAAAGCTGGATGTTCTGACAAACATCCCAGCTTTCAGTGAGTCCATTTGAAATCCTCATCTCAACTTCAGAGCTCACTGATGAGCGTTAGCCCTGATTTTTAATAATAGCTCTCCCCTACAAGCTTTTTTTGGCCGGCAAGTTGTGATGTAATTGTAAATTCATCTTCATGTTATTTGTCTAACTGGTGAAGTTTGCGTGGCTCTTAACACGACAACGCTCTGACTGGTTTGCTGGTTTCTTTTTGTATAATGGCCCAAAAGCTCAGACTGACTTTAGATTGGAAAAGCAGAAAAGTTTTGGTCTTTTAGCATTATCGAGGCATATTTTTTTCTTTGAAACCATGAACTTTTGCTTGAATAGTACGCATGCAGTTCTTGCCATGACGTTATAGTTGATAAGCAGCTATGCAAAAAGGCTTTATTGTGTGCTCATTCAATTCAGATAGTCGTTTCCCTCTGTGGTGGGTCCTTTTTTAGGTACAATTATACTTTGGATCCTTGCTTTGATTGCCAGGAAGATCAGTTGCACGAGAGGAAAAACTGCCTCACTCTTGTCGCAAAGTCTCATTATTCATAGCAATGCCAATGCTGCATACACGTACCTTTCTACTGTGGAAATAAGATTAGAATCTGCTGCTCTAAATTAGGAAAATTTGTTACGGATAGATCATACAAAAGACTGCATCATGAATGAAAACCCCAAAGAGCAAAGTAGCCAAGTCATGGCAGAGATTAAATTGTGGTCATTTTCTGGCTAGGAGAAGATGTGGCAAAGATAAGGGCGGTTTATGCGTCAAATAAATGCAAAAAGCCCGGCTCTGTTCCCGTTGCCGTCAACAACTTGGCCAAATATCAATAACATGATGCTTATCAAACCACTTAACCACCAAAGGCGCCTTCTTTATTGTTCTTCTTCTCGATTCCCTGGCTCGATTGATGGCAGCTTATTGATAAGGAAAAAATGGCTAGAAGACTGAAAAATATTGCTACTTTTCACAAATTCTCAGAGTAGAACTGCTGATAATTTTTTCTTCATTTTTTCCCCATTTCTTTCAAGGCAATTCCATTGCATTGTCCTAAGAATAATTGCTTCTTTGTGTCACCTCTCGACCCAACGTAACCTTGATGGTATTTTCATTAGGTCAGCATTTGGTTTTTATGCGCCATGTACGCATTTCACAGGCTGAACTTCTCATATTACCAACTTCTCGACCTACAATTTGTCCTCGCTGCGCCGAAAAAGTTTCCAATCTCGGCAAATGTGGATACTATGCTCTGTTTATAGTTAGACCACAGAGTTAGCTCGGAATTGGAATGTGGCCGAGCTTGTTAGTTGTAAGTAGCTTCCAAACAGAGATTGCAGTTGGCAATAAGAGCAAAAGTGAGTTGAATGAAAAAGAAAATCTATTTGTTCAGAGATCTGCATCATTTGAGTGTCACGCTATAGAGAATGCATTGGCTCTGCAACAAATTCGAGTCTCCACGCGATCTTCGGAATGGAAAGTGGGCTGATATTTCTTACTGCTGACAAATGTGGCGAAGACCATTAAAGCTTCAAAGTGCAAAATCCAGAGTTCTATGGGAACTGGCAGAGATTCTACGACTTGATAAATGCCATTCGAAGTCACTCTTCACTTTGGATTCACATTAGGTGACCGAGCGCGAGCACTGGGTGAAATTGATCGTGAAAAAAGCTGGGAAAAGTTTGCTCATACCCAAAAGTTGATTTTTTCCAGCCTAGGGTACCTCCAAGGCATCCTTCCCAGAATGGGTTTCATATTGGAGTGATTTATGAAGCTTGGTTTTGCACACGTTGCGATAATAGATTGGGCAATGAAAGTGGTAACCAATCAATACCTACATACTTTTTATTTCGATTAACCACTTTCCAAAATCAAGAAAGGCAGCTTGGAATGGAATTACCCTGGCTCGAAAATCCGCAAACCCATAATGGCTTGACACCTCAATTGTAAAGAAAGCTTCTTTTTGTTCAAATGGCATCTTTAGAAACCCAAAATGGTGGCCACCTTGGTCAGCCGGACAACCACACAATAAAGCACTATACAGCACATTAGTACCAATGAGAGCCTGATTTCTTAGAGCTCAATTTTCACCTGGTCGCATTAAGAAATTGACTGGGCCTATATACTTCATGTGGCAAGACATTTCAGACATTACCGGCGGAAAAAATGACACTTTTAACGACGTGACCTCATGCTAGTACATTGAGGTGTCTTTTGAAGCTCATGTTACTTGGGGATCCACCCAGTGAAATTGCTCAGCCATTACGAACTTACTGGATGAGAGTCTAGCACCGAACGGGGGGCGTCCAAACCGATCTACTACACTTTAGCGAGCTTTCTTTTTTACCCTCATTAAAGTCATGTAATTAGCAGAAAATTCCTTAAAATGTAGAGTTGAGGATAGTGTTGGGAAAAATGAAAAGTTCGGCCTGGATCCATTTTAGTAGGAGGCAATCGAAGGTATTGCTCTGCCCGCTGCATTTTGCAGAGAAGAAGATGCTGCCGACATCTGATTACGGCTCTAATGGCGGAGGAAGAGCCCATATACGTGTCGAGATCCACGAATTGATCTATACATCTTCAGGGGGGAGAACCCTTTGCTTCCAAAACACCCATCTCCACTTTGTCAAAAGATGGAAATGTACGATTCTCAGCAGCGCTGCGTGCCACGAACATGTATTTTTACTAGTTCCATTTCTGGTAGTTTTTCTTCAGATTGGAATCTCACCCCAAGGGTCATCCGCATGACGCCTATTCGAAGGGTCCCGAGATTTGACAGCGATAAAGCATCTCTCAGTCCAACAAGTATCTCGTACCACTATGCTATAATTGACTTGCACACTTTACCTAGAGAGACCAGCTCGCTTGTACTAAGCGCAACCCTGAGCAATGTCTTCGCCTAACAGAAAATGTAATATATGGATCGCCGAGCTTACGCTCGAGTCGAGATTTGATCTAAGTAATGCTTAATTACCCAGCAGACTTCAGGTCATCTCTGGAGATTTTATTTATGGATCACCACAGCGCAGCACGCTTCTTTTTTTATAGCCAAAGCCCGCCAGCTATCGTTGCCTTTTATTATTTCGGTGGTTAATCTGAGCTCACCGGTGGAAAATCTAAGGCTAATTCTTAGCTATATGCAGATTGTTATATGAAGTCAAGAATCGCGGTGTGCCATATGCACTGCTTGACATTTAAAAATGAGAAGAGACTAATAATGGAATGGTAGAGCTGCAAAGTAAGATGTGCATCATTGCTGTACTCAAATTCCTGGGAGGAGTACATACAACGAGAGAGTCGAGCAAAATGACTCCTATAAACGCGCGTTAGTCTAATATCATATTTTACATTTCTCTGCTTAGCATGATGCCACCCTTCTTGTCACCTTGTGAAAGGTTTCTTTTAGATAGGTTCCTATCCTAATATAGATAGTCTGATGTCTCCAAAACCTGGTGCTGCGTTGTTCTCCATCTAGCCTTTAATAGATTCTGTTTTGGGGTAAGCGCTATTTTTAAAAGTCGGACATAGCGGGAAATTTCTCTTTTTATGCACCTTTGTAGCCTATTCAAGTCAAGCCTAAAATGGGCTATTTTTGTGGGGTTGGCTTGCCATAAAAGAACGACAACAAAGTTTTATTTCCTTTTCAAGCTGCAAGCTAGCAAATTGGATTGCACAACTCATGTTGGAAGAGCCTTTTTTATGTCTGCATTAACTTTTTAATGGAGTGGTCCTCTGCCGCAGTAAGCTCTAGAGTTTGACAACTTTTTACCTATAGGGGCCCCAAAGCAGCAACGAAAAAAACTACTTTTGGAGCAAGCACGATTTTTCGTTTATCGAAGATTCGTTGAAATCTCCGACCAAATGCAGCGTATCTGGTGGCAAAATTGCTACAATCATCGCATCATCGCCAACCAAATGATGACAGAGGGGCCACCCTGACAGACTAGAATTCGAATTGCAGCCAATACATCATAACTGTGATTGACTTGGCTGGCGTGTTTGTAAGTAGAAGCCTGGTCAAAAAATACTTTTGTGTCTTCTGACCACCCTGATTTTCCAAAAGTTTCACAACAACAGCAGTCTTTTGGTGGCAAACATCAAGAATTTTCGCTTACTTCGGCATCCTTCCGCAGTTCAGGGCTGGGAAAAATTCCAATCACCCTCACGTGTCCAAATGCAGCTCGTGTTTTGCACATTGGAGACAATAGAGCAATTATAGGTGCTCAGTGGGTGACAATTGGATTTGTACAATGCTAAATAGATTTTGGTCTCGATATTGTTTCCGAGCTGGTATGCTGCTGCTGTCAGTTGAGTGGACAATTGGTAATTTTTCGATCGGCAGCTCCTGGACAATGGCACGGATCTCGGCGTGGGCTCGAATTCCTTCACTGCCGCTAAGATCGTGATAGCGTGATTTAAATATGAGTGCATTCTTTAGACGCAAACAATTTTTCATACAAATGCAGAATATGCTTCGAAAATAATGTCACTCGAAGAAAAAGCAGAATGTCTCTGCCCCTGCATCGCTCTCATTTGCCTCTGATTTCATTTGCAGTGATGCATGGCCTCCCTATTGGCCAATTTTGCTGTGTCACGAGCATCGCTTGGCCATGCATCACTGTTATGAGCTTCGAGTTACTTCCCTGTCAAATTTGTCATTTTGGATGATCTCAGCTAAAACGAGTGAACTAGATCAGTCAAATGCATGGTTAGGAGGCGTATTGAGCTCCTCCTTTGCATAACTAGAAGATGAATAGGAGAGAGTTGGACATGATGCCCCTGCTGGCCACCAACATGTCGGCCCACACGCTCTCAATCTTCTTTACATTGTTTTCTTTACCGATCATGACAAAAAATCCACCTTCCAATAGGGTTCTGTAGCTACCATATTTGGCTTTCACTGAAAGAGGATATAAAAAGATATTCACAGGCTCATAAAACTTGATTCTGCACGTAGAAAAGTGAAACAGATGTCGTCCATCACCTATGGTAATATTTCCCTTCCATTGACTTAATTAGGTCGATAAAAAAGGGTCTTTCGTTGACATAGTGCAAAAAGCATTGCCACAGTAGTAGTTTTTGTTATTTGTCACTTAATGATAAATGCCCCTAATTGGGCTGCTTGACGCACAAGATATTTTTCACTTTTGATCGATGACTACCCAAACCAGATCGGGTTTAGCGTATAGCTAATGAGCAATGATTAATACTTCATAATGGAACAGTTAGTTTACTTCTTGATATAACTTCAATTGGCTGCGATTGACAGTAGCCTGCATAGGGAAACCGCCTTTGGCTAATCTCGCAAGTCGACTGGTCATGAGTGATCTGACCTCACTCTGCTAAGAAAAACGAATTAATTCAAGCTCGTATGCCATAGCCCTAGAGGTTTGCCCTAAAAGTGCAGTAGTGGCAGAGATTCAATGTCGTGACAATTAGATGCCTCTCAGTGAAAGGAAATGTCATGGCATGACAAATGCGGTTTGGCTTGGAAATCATGCACTTTTCAGAGCTCTGTATACATAATTTGCAAACATTTCCGAATGTCATAACTCAACTCAAGATTTGCTCCCATGGTAAAGCTGAGCAATAGGCTCTCATGTTATCAACAAAGACTGTTAATAGGAAATGTTGTCAATAGCTTGTTCTCATAAACATTTCTATAAGGTAAGCAAGGCACTTTGCGCGCTTATATCTCAGCATCTACTCGTCCGATTGGAACCAAATTTTGAGGAATTCATAAGGAAATATTGAAGAATCTTCATGCCAATTTTTATCCGGATCGGAGGACTCTAAGGCCGCCTTACTGAAAGTTAGGCAAATCAGTTAAGCGAGGGAGAAAAATCAGCCACCACCTTAGAGGCGTCCGATCCGGATGAAAATTGGCAAGAAGGTTCTTCAATACGCTCTTATGAATCCCTCCAAATTTGGTTCTAATCGGCTGAATACTTACTGAGTTATGAGCTTCCAAAGTGCCTTGCTTTGCTTACCGCCTGCCTTACTGAGTTTTATGAGAACAAGCTAATGTTCATTTGGTGCAGTGGTAGCTTTTTTGCTATAACAAAGATCGTGATTGCTAAGTAGGCTCAATAGGATGCTACCATTATTCTGCAGTTGAACAGATGTTTTCTGACTTTATGATGACCATTTTTTATTCCAAGACGGGTATGTGAATTGCACAATATTTCACGCTCATATTGAACGTACTCAGGGTGACTTGGATGTTTTTTGCCGCGACCTGAACTGTTTTCTTCTTGATACAATTGAGATTTCAAATCTCTTGTTGGACGTACAGATGCCTTGTAAAAAATAGAACTTTATGCCTGACGTTTATGGGCATTCAGATTTTCAGAGATTACAACGTCCCTCATAAACGATGTACATATGAGGCATATTCACATACTCTCGCATTTACCCGCTGTCCTTGCGAATATAGCATGATTGAGCTCTATGAGAACAGCTACATTACGCCTTTTCATGCTCAGTTGTCTCCCGTGAATTTTTTTTATTTTTCTTCATCACTCAACATTAAGAACCTGTAAGAAAACAGCCGAGTTAAAAATTATGTTTAAAAGCTGAATAGCCAGTTGAATGAAGCCTTAAATAATGTACCATGCAGAAGGAGGGAAAAAAGACAAGACAGAATTGTTTTGAAAGTGCTTGGTCATACTTTATAGCTTCTGGCTTGACAGCAGCAGCAGCAGCAGCAAAAGCGAGTCCAACTTTTTTCATTCGTCCATCCAAAGTAGGTTTAGCAATCGTAATCTTGGAGCAAATAGATGACACAGCAGATGCCGCAATCTGATCAGACAATGATGCCCTATTAATAATTGTAAAAGCTATTCAAATAGGATTTCTCCAGACTTCCACTATTTGTCAACTTTTAGGAGCAAGATCGAGATCACTCAAGCAGTTCCAGTTATCTGACTCTGTGGTCATGACTTGTTACCTGATTTTGCATCGCGTCCATCCAAAAACGGCTCGAAATAGTATCATGGGGCGTTTGGCCAACATCGAAACTCTGCTCAAGAATGCATGTACTAAGAAAGGAAGTTGCGCCTTTTTGGTATTACGCGTCATGTTTGGTAGAAAGCACTTTTGTTGGAAAATCTGTCACTATTGAAAATAGTACCAAGAATTCGATGGAAGTCTAGCGCGTCCGGAATATCGGAATTTGTCACACACAAAGTGATAAATTTACTGGTTCGACCAAAGCAAAGACCATTTTGTGTCTGTCCTTTTGAGGATTTCTCCGTCAAAGATTTCATTTGCCATGCCCACTCAGCAGGTAGTTTCAAGATGATAATCCTCAAGGATTTCACCCCCCCCTAAAAACCATTAACATAATTTCGGCCATTCAAAAATTTGTCGCCGTTTAATTTTCACACCTGGAAGGAATTTTCAAAAGGCTATTTGTTTGTTTTCTTTGTACAAATTGTTGCGAGTTTAGCTCTACACCTCGGGTGCCGACAAGTTATCAAAGAGACACTGATTTGGCGCCATTCAAACAAGCTAAAAAAATACAAGAAATACAATTATTTCGTTGAAAAAGCATGAAAAGCAGGCTGCGCCTACTTCTCCCATAATTATTGGATCATTTTTCACACAAAAACTAAGGGAAGCAGATGTAAAATGTCAGAAATTATAGATGAACAAAAAAGGTTGAGCTCAAGATCTCAAAACGGCAATTCCAACTGAGACATGTGTTACCTTCATTCAACGATCAAAAATCTAACGGCCTCTTTTAGACTACGACTTTTTGTGCTTTCTCAGATCGAAGATGAACTTCACATAGGGCGTGAAAAAATTGATTTAATCGTTTCGATTTTATTTCAACTGGGCACGAGAGGTCGTGAGCATCACAAATGACACGGCAGAAAATTTATCAGGGAAAAAGTTGAGGTCGACTTTCACGACGTCGTAAAATATAGCCCACGTGTACTCATTATTTGAAGAAGCGTCGATGCATGACTGATGACCAATACATTATTCAACAGTGGCTAGGTCGGATCATCAAGATTTTCAGTGCGGTTTGGATATATCTAATTCATGTAATAAATGACGCTAGTTTATGGTGCCAGGCCTATGTTCTATGGAAAAGGAAATAAAATGGCCCATCATGTAAATAACAAAATGAGTTCAGTTGCTGCTAGTCAGTTTGAACGTAAAAGACCTTAATTTTTGCTGATTAGTCAACTCAAAACGGCATGTTTTCAGACTATTCTAACATAAGATTTAACTTTTAGCATACATTCGGTTGGTTGGGTGAGGCTAAAAAAGTTGGAAAAAATAGCAGAGTTTGTCCATAAATATGCTGCTCGGCCTTTTTTTTCTTTGATATAAAACACTTTTGAAGTGCTTGAATGGCAGAGTGTGATGGGGTTCATGGAAAATTCCTTAGCATCATTTCATCTTGATTGCTGAAAAGTTTGAGGCTCATTAAATTTAGTTATTGATTTGAATGGGCAAGCAAAAGTGCGAGGCAGTTTTGCAAATGGAGCGAAGCGCATTCCATTTTTCACTCTTTATGGTTAATCAAGCCAGACGCAAATGGCATCGTAAATTACAACACTTTTTGCGCACCAAAAATAGGGCAATTAGAGCAGACCCAAATTTGACATCTCCCAACCACCACTTGCAGAAAATGCTGCAAAATATCAGCTGGGTATGCAAATTGCTCAAGCCTCGAGGGCCTTTACTTTTGCAAGCCCAAAATTCGCACCTCCTACGAAACACTGCTGGGCATGCCTTACTTTTTCGGCATGCTAATGAAGTGCCCACGTATGAAAAAAATAATTACTTTGCGAAAAAGAGGTCAGCGTTTATTAGAATCTGGTGATTCTTATCACCCACCCAATTTGGCCGGAGCCTCACAACTATTTTGCACAAAGACACTCATATTTAAGAATGGAAATCACTGATGCATATCTCGTATAATATTAGCTCGCTGTTGCCATTCCTAGCTGAGGTGTTGGCAATTGGGTTGGTTAAACTGGTCACGGCTGCATCACGTTTAAACTTTCCCATCTGAGAGAGATGATTGTTACCTTATTTTATTTCCTCAGGACAAATAATATCGTAAAAACGCGCATGAAGTCATGTGATAGGAGGAGGTTTAGGTGTAGCCGATTCGGTCGTTCACGTGATCACTAGCGAGAATCTTTCTCTGCCTTTTTATGCATGAAGATGATGAAGGGCGTCACCGCTTTATACCCCTTAGGGCTTGACCCTAAAAACTTCGCGTTTGGACACACGTCAGGTAGATGTAACAGCATCCAAATTATTATTCAGGAATGATCCCAACCAAAACGAGCGGGAGCACCACCACCATTCCTTTTGGTATCGTGTGAAATACGGTTCGATCCTTGCCAAGAAAGGTGGCAATTTAGATTTTTGCAAGGTGCGAGAGAGAGCGTTCATGGCTGAGAACCGAAGCTTTTCTTAATACACGAATAATTAGGTGTTCTCAAAAGTGTGACAAGACAGTCTCCCTTTTTTCGGGGGGCTTTTTTACGAGCATGCACGCATTCTTGTTTGACTGAAGTCACTTAGAAAAGGGTGGAGCGTCCCTACGATTTAGAGTGAGTCAACTGTGGAGACAGTTATTGATGGCTTACTCATTGGAAGTAATCTAAATTGTTGGTACTTTCGGCTTTGTCCCTTTTAGCACGCATCCAACCCAAAAATTAGAATAGTTAAGGCTGCCTCTTTGGCTCTGAGTAAGTACTCCTCCTTCAATTTCAACATAGCAGCCCAAAACTTGGATGGTAAGTGTCACTTTTGATGTTTTTCCGCGGGGAAATTTCAATGCTAATCAGTCGTATTGCCTAGGAAGTTGGAGGAAAAGGCTAAACGGCTTGGGAGGCCTCTTTCATATGCAAAATACCGGTTTCCTTGCATACCACGCAGCCCGCCCAAAAGGAGACATCATGTTAATCTTAGATGATTGCGAGAAATTCATTGGCCACCATGACGGCTGGCCATCATCGGCATTTTATGCGGGTCCACTACTCTAGAAAGATGGCGAATTTGCAAGCAATTTTAAGTGGGCGCTCGGCAGGATGTCTTCTAGATCCTTGCCATAGCATATGAAGACCCACCCCCTAATTTGTAGCCATAAGTCATGAGAGTGGCTTGCGGCTAAAAGTGGCAGCTTTTTCTTGAATTCCTTACGCTACGTACGAAGATGTTCTGAGCTCATGCAGCTATGACTCGAGGCTATGAAATGGTCGATGGTGATAAAAATTAAGGCTGGAATGTTTATCTCGCCGGACGTTCAAGCCATTTAGAGAACCATCTGTCTAAAGGGTCAGACTATACAGGGCGTCCCATAAAATATTCAGCAACAAAATAGATCTGTTGCAGAGACACGCATCCCAACGTTTTATGGCTGACCTTTGCTGCTTCAGAGCGGCTTAAAAATAAATGATGCCTCAGAGGCAAATCTCGTGTGCTTCGCTGCAAAAAAGCTTGATAGGGTCACTTGGTGATGCTGCAGTTGGAAAGTCAGTACAGAGGAGTTCTTCAAATCCGAGTCAATGTTCTACAGCCCACCACAGCCTTTGGACGCTTAACTCTCTATAGTTTTCCGAAATGCTGGGATTCGCATCCTATAGCTATTTGATTTCAGATATATTTGGGCTTTTGCGTGAGCGTAATTGCTTAGTAGACAGCTCAGGGTAAACCATGGTTACCTTTTCATTTCCGCTGGAATCCGAGAATGACATCCCATTACTACTTGTGTCATTCGGTTAATTTATGGGTTAGACAGCTTGTTGCTCCGAACAACTCCCAGAGCAACAGACTGCAACTATAACTAATCGTGATTTGAACAAGCTTGCGATCCTTATAAGAAAACCTTTCAAATAGACTGTGAGAGCTCGAACCTATGGGCAGAGTCCAATCTCTTAAATCGATAAATTGAATAGTCGAACAGAGCTACATTTGTAGTAAGTAATGGCCATCTCAGCCTGGTTAAGTGTAACTGGTGGCCGAGCTGAAAAAAGCCTCTAGGGTGCCGATCAAAATGCATGCAAATCTCAGTTGGAAGTCTGTTTCCAGTCTTGTTGAGATTCCATTTATCCAGCAGCACGCGACGACGTCGACGACTCCTCTTAGGAGATCATGAAAAAGAAACCAGCTATTTAAAAGTAAAGAGGTGCGTCTCTGTGCTGCACAACAAAGAGGGTTGGTTATATCGAGCTTGGAATGAAATAAGCTGATCCACATCGAATTGTCATGGTCACAAAAACGACTCCAGATGGGTTCCCTTGACCTACTGAAGACCAACTATGAAACAAACATCTTTTCTGGAAGCAACACTTGACTCTTCTTATGAGACTAAATTAGGAAACAACTACTCAATGAGCGGCATATGCTAGATTTCATTTCATGACTATTGTGAATTAAGGTTGCGTGATCTTACTGGTCATTTCTGGCGTCACTATGATTCCTTTGTAGTTTGTACACATTTTACGTAAGCTTTTGAAACCACTACCTGGCAGCAATCATAACCATGAGTTCCGATGAAATTCGCGTGTCCTTTCCCGAAAACTGTACCGAAGAAGACAAAACCAGGCTTCCAGTGATTTTCCTGTTCGGTTGGGCAGGAGCATCTGTTGAGAAGCTGTCACAGTACCAAAAGTTCTACAACGAAAACGGATACATCACAGTCGCATACACTGCTCCGTGGAACTTCATATTTGTCAACAATGAAAAAATCCCTGCAAAGGCTGAAAAGTTGGTCGAATTCGTCAAGGAGGCTCCGTTTGCAAGAAACCCCTCCGCTTTCCACGTCTTCAGCAATCTTGGTTGTGCAGTCTATCAACACTACACTCGAATCCTTCTCTCTGAAAAAGAGTCCTCGCATCAGTTCAAAGGCATCATTTTTGACAGCTGTCCTGGAAAGCGCAAAATTCGCTCCTTTTTCAACGCCATGGAGTTCGTCGTGGGAGGAAACATTTTTCGGCGGAAAATGGTCCCCTTTTTTTACTTTGTGTATCTGATTGGAAAAAAGATCTTCAGATCATTGGCAGGGCAAACTGATCCTGAAATTTGGTGGGACTATATTGAGAAGTCAGACCCGCTGAAAATGCCCCAGCTTTACATTTGCTCAAAAGCTGACATTTGCGTCGATCCGGAAGACTCAATGGAAATGGCTCGGATCAAGTCCGAAGCCGGAGTTGACACCACTCTGGAAACGTTTATGGCCTCTCAGCATGTCAGCCATCTTGACAAGTATCCAGAGGAGTACAAAAAATGCTGCCTGGATTTCACCGGAAAGGTTTTTGGTGCAGCCTCATAAAATGCGACACAACCACACCAAAGAAGCTATGCGACAAATTCTTCAAAATTGTCTGTTGCTTATAATTTTATGGTAAATCACAGGTCAAGATTTTTCTGCTTGAAAGCCCGAGGCTGCAAATGAAGCTCTCGGTCGCATCATGAATTTTGTGGCCAAACGAAAATTAGAGATTAGGATCCTTCGACAAAGCCGAAAAGCAGCATAAAAATGTTACCCCCGGGCTTTGTCTCGACAACGATGAAATATTCAATGATGGCAATTAGCCCAGTTTATGTATGCCAAATGACCCGCCCACTTCCAAGATTAATATTTCACCCTCTGAATTTCCTCAGGGTGCAATAAAAAAGGTCGTCGAATCCAAGTGTTGAAGCGCAACTCAATGTCGCACAATAAAGCTAAGATAAATATTTCCACCTCCAACTCAATTTTAAAAATTATAGATTTCTAAATAGAATTACTTGTATGGTACTGGCAATTATGGTCTAGGCCTATTTGCTATGGTTGTCAATTAGAAAGTCATGTATAGTGCTAGTTGTGTAATCTTTATTAATTATTAATGATGGACCACTTACACAGCTAGTCATGTAGTAACATTTCTTGGCCAATGTACAGTTTTTTTCCCTCTTTTAACATTGCTTCAGGGCTGATTATTTTCTCTAACTCTTACGTTTTCATTGATTTCGTTTGCAATTATGCAATTTTCGTTCGTACAGTTAATCATTAAATTAGCCAGTTTATCTAAGAACCAAAAGTAATACGAAAAAGCCCTATGATGAGTTTTGAGAATATGTTGAGATTCCAATTGTCAATGAAGCAGATTTGTTTTCATATTGCTTTCGAAACTGTAGTTTTATTTAAAGCGTACTTGCAAATGCGCTGCAATGGCTTATTCAAAAATGCATCTGCCGCGCTGGATAATATTAAGGATTTTGTGTCACATTGTGGCACCACCGTCAGTGAGCTGGGTTTTTCATCTGCGAAGAAACAAGCTATCATCTTATTATTTTAAATATGATGAAACTATGATGACGTACATGAACATCACATCAGTCCGTAGCTCTGCTCTCCTCTCCCAAAATCTCAAGGGTGTGTATATCTTGCTGCACCAAGCCCACTGACACTCACTCAAGATTGAACGTTCGTCCGCAAAATACTTCTCACAAGATGTCCCAGCTAGCCACAAAAAATTATCGATTGCTTGGTAAGATTATCATCAACCATTTACTATAAGGCTACTCTAGGCATTTCCTGCAAATAACACAAGATTTTTTTTCTGTTTTAAATTGGAATATTGAGCTATGTTTCATTCCATAAAAATCTTTAACGAATCTTTAACTCTAACGAAAGTGCTAAATTGTATATCCATGTACGCCATCTCATCAAGACAGATCCCAAGATCCCATTTTCAAAAGCTCCTTAAACTTGCATGCATTGGATTTGAGCTTAGAGCTATTTTTGAAATGATTTTAGCTGCAATCTTGTTAGAGGGAAAGCTTATAAAAAATTCCGTTGGTTGAAAAGCATTCGGGGAAGTTTATATACTGCACTGCAAAATGCACTTTCTTTTTGAATTTACATTTTTGGCTTATCAAATAGAAACAAGCAGGCTACAGAAAACTTTGAATGCGCACCCAAATTACATGCACTTCTTTGCTTCTAAGATCTCACTATTTGTGAGGTTAGGTTTTTGAAATTGATTTTTGCTGGTATTGAGGCGCAGGTTCGTGCGTTAAATTACCTTATTCAGAATGAAATAAATACCTTTTCTTAGTTCCTGCAGTGCCTCGCACGTGGTACCATTAACAGTCTATTTTTATACCCAAAGGTAGCATAGAGTGCCTCTAAAAAAGAAAGCCTTTCAACAGTAGTTTAGGGCTGACGTCACGAAGCCAAAGACAACTTATTAGTTCGCTGTCCTCGTAAACAACTCAAAAAGTAAAGTCTGGACTTTTTCGTACAGCGGCCTAGGAAACTTTACAAGGGAAAAAGCAACTTTACCTAAGCAATAAAGAATTCCCTTGTCTGGGCTGCTGCAGTCATAAATACACACCGAGAGATGCAATATCCTTTCAGAACAAGGGTCTCTTAGGAGACGTAACCTAGGACTTTATGACCGACATGGTGATCTGAAATAGTTTTCAACTTTCAGTTATTTTTAGCTGCAAGCAGCGAAGGAAAAAGTAGCAAATTGATTGCCTTCAATAAGGTTTCTCTCTTTATTCGGCCATTCAGTCGGGTTTTTCATTGATTTGTCCATACCCCCATTTTTGTAGCGTATCAACATATTGCTTGTCGCTTTCTTCTAAGTTTACTGCACAATTGACTAGCACTCTGATTCGACCATTTTGATCGGGCTGGCTGTATTTTTGCCTACCTCGGCTCTCTCTATACATATATAATAAGTGAGCCTTTCGGGCCAAAATTGCCAGTTCCGCAAGGAAAGGGGCTCAGTTTCGACGCGTAAAACAATAATTAATAAGGCAACTATTTGGCAACAACATTCATCGTCCTCCCTAACTATTCAGTGACAATTTCCAGATGCAAAGGAGCAATGTCGAATCTCAAGGGCGCATGGGAACAACATGAGGAAAAATGATAAGAACATACCAGAAATGCTTGCTCAGAAGCCTCCCGGAATATTTCCTCCGAGAAAAAGATCAATTCCATATGGTGAGTCTTTCCTTTCGTTCGTATTTGCAAAATCATGAATGTTATGAATTCCCCATGAATCTTTAATCGTGCAATCGACACCAAAATGAGCTTCATTTTCGGCGAATACATTTAATAAAAAAGTTGCAAATCAATCTCCGAAAGGCCCCAAAACTACAACAAAACATTCTATCGTATTATGCAATTAAAACGATTTATCGATCATGACAAGCATTGAAGGCTCGTTTGCCTTTCCTTCAGGTTTTGACTTTGATCTCGACGAGGTGTGGGCTCCTATGAACGGCCACTTGAGGGGCCCTCGTGCATCAGTTACTCTCTCAGACGCCTCAAGTAGCAGCAGTTCCAGCGAAAACTCAATTTACGGCCGTTCCTTGCCAATGCAGTCCTCATTGGGAACAGGGTCCGATGCTGAAGAGCGAGCTGCAACCGCTCGTCTTTCAGGGAGAGGAAAGGAGCTTACTCATGAGGTAATATTTCACTAGGCCTTGTGATCGAGTAATTACTACGTCTGGCTTTACCAGCAATTTACCCATGCCAAAGCCATGGTTTTGCATTGATTTTGCGGCAACTTTGGAACATTATGCCTGTTGCAATTAATTCAAACTAATCATGAAAACTGGAAAGCACACTTGACTTAATTTTTTCGTCGATCAGGATTCCGATGAATTCGCAGTGGACAACGAGGATATCTTCATGCAGATAAATAACCTTCGCTTGGCCTCTGAAGATGCGTCACTCGATGACGAGGGCCATGATGATGATGATGTTTTGGTGACAAAGGTGGGCCTCCCATCTGCTCGAAGGCTAAGGGGAGGTGGCAACATTGTGGCCAAAGGCCGACATGGCATCAATGGAGGGAATAATGATGGCTCACTCTCTGCTTTGTCCACAAACAGCTCTAATCCTGGTAACAGCAGGTACTAAAAACAAAAGCGAGGCGCACAATCCTTAAATTTGCCGTGCTAGCTGAAATAGATAACTAGGCAGTTGATCCGGAAAGAAAAGCCAGAATACTCTGGTTGTCTTACTGCAAGTACAATCCGTTTCGCAAATTCAGCAGAATTCAAGCAAAATGCGCCTGCAAAAATTGCAATCAATATGACTGCTGACATGGCACCTTTCCGACAGCTATTTTTTTGTAGCTCAAAAATTATGTGCTTCAATGACGACAAATTCTTCAATTTTAGGTTCAGCAGTGGTGCAACGAGCCCTGCGCTTTCTCGAAGATTTGCTGGAGCTGGCCTCACTCCTGGCCTTGGAGGAGAGGCCAGTCGTAAGCACTCCCCGCAAAAATTGAGATCCTCCTCACCAAGAAAGCTGTAGCGAACTTCTTTAATGCCACTTGTGACAGTTATTGGACAGGATAGGACATCCGATACATATGATAAAACCCATAATACATTCTTGAATGTAACAACACACTATTTCTTTTTTGAACAACTTAGCTTTTGCTGGTGCTTCGCAAACAGGCTCATAATTTCAGGATCGGTCATCAACTCGAGCTTCTTCTTGTTCAGAATCTCGTCAAAAATGGACTCTCTCAGTTCAAGGTGGTTGCCAACCATGAAAGTTGCATCTTCTTTAATAGCAGCTGTTTCCTTGGTGGGATCCGTTTCCCCCATGTCATCATCTTGATCCGGATCTGGCTCATGGAACTGACTAGCTTGTGATGATGTTACTTGGTGAGTGCCATTGTTTTTGGGCCCTGAGCCTCGACCCCGGCCCCTACCGCGACCTCGGTTTGAACTCGGTTCTGGTGTGGCGACGTTGGCACCTCCCCGCCCTCTGCCTCGCCCTCTGCCTCTTCTCGGAGGAGGCTCTGTGGGAGGACGCATCAGATTGGGCGACTGTGCTGTCTGAGGCTGTGCTTGATTAATCAGAACGTATGTGACATTGGAAGGAGGTGGCGGTGGGCCCATAGATGCGGGTGCCAGGCTGGCAGAAGGCGTCGGAGGCTGAGGCGACATTTTGCTACTGAAAGGCCGCTGTTGGTGGTGTGGGGTCAAATAGATGGCCCTCGTCTTGGAACTACTTGAGCCACTCCCAGAAGCCCTACCGCTAACAGACTGAAGCGTCACCAGGGTCTCGGCGGCGTCCAGCAGCCTCGAATCAGAAGTAGGAGGCTGCTGTTGGCCTCTCAATTCAAAGTTTGAAGGGGGCAGTCCACTCATTAGGTGTCCACAGTAACCATGGTCTTCTGGGTAGAAATGGGGCTTGCTTTCGCTTTGTTGCCGTATTACACGATGTCAGAAACGAAACACCTTCTCCTCAGAAATTTGACAATTCTTTGTTTACATAACCGACTCTTCATTGGCTTAATCTCGGGAAATCGACGAGTCGAAAATCTGCCCCAGCCAACTCTGCCGCAAAATTATGAGCTTTTATTAAAAAGCTTTCTCGTCGTGCACAAGCTTGAAAACTTTCATTATTGGTTTTTTATTCAATGTAGCGCTTTTTAAATTGCCTTAAATCTTCAAATAATTGAAATTATGGAATGTTATAAATTATGTGAAAGGTTGCGCGAGTTTTTATAATATTTCCGCAATGTTTTCATAACAAAAGTTCACGTGCTGCTACATTCAACGAGCATAACAGTCCGAAACATGTCGCTTCAAGATAAAATTCTTAAGCGCAAGCTTAAGAAGAAGGAGAAGCAAAAGCTGAAAGTGATAGAGGAGCGTAAAGGAGCTCAGACCGAGGAAAATGAAGAAAACGATGTCATTGAGCCTAATCAAGGGCTGAAGAGAAAGATGGAAAATGACACCGAAACTTCTGGATCGAACGTGGAAGTGAAAAAGAAGAAGAAGAAAAGTGAGACTTTCGCTCGACACCTGATTCTTTTACATTAATTGTTATTCGTTGCAGAGAAAGCTAAGCTGGAGGGGTCTCAAGATGAAACCCTTGAAGAGGTGGATCAGGGCAAGACCTCCGAAGACACCGATCACCAACGTAAAAACCTACTCTTTAAACGATGCCTTCGTATTTCAATTATTTTATTATTTAGTGCCTGGAAATCGATTGGAAATGGCTGGTATACTGTCCGACAAAAGCTTTGAGAGCCTGAAAAGTCACGTGTGTGAGGCAACTTTGAAGGGCATTGCCGATATGGGTTTCACTCACATGACTGACATCCAAGCTAGAACCATTCCTCCCCTCCTTGAAGGAAGAGACTTGGTTGGCGCCGCTAAAACCGGCTCCGGAAAAACGCTGGCATTTCTTATTCCAGCAGTTGAGCTGATCTACAAGCTACGGTTCCTACCCCGTAATGGAACTGGAGTTCTCATCATTTCACCCACAAGAGAGTTGTCCATGCAGACTTTTGGAGTGCTGAGGGAACTCCTCAAGCACCATTGTCACACTTATGGTTTAATAATGGGTGGAGCCAATCGAAGCTCCGAGGCTCAAAAATTGGCCAAGGGAATCAACATTCTTGTCGCCACTCCTGGACGGCTCTTGGATCACCTGCAAAATACGAAGGACTTTCTGTACAAAAATTTGCAATGTTTGATCATCGACGAAGCTGACCGTATTTTGGACGTCGGCTTCGAAGAAGAGATGAAGCGGATAGTTAAAATTCTCCCCAGTAAGTTGAGACTATCCTGATATTTTAATGAGCATTTTCCATGCCAACTGTTTAATTGGCATCTGTGTTGCAGAAAAAAGGCAAACTATGTTGTTCAGCGCAACAACAACGAAGAAAACAGAGGACCTTGTCAAGTTGGCCTTGAAAAAGGAGCCTTTGTATGTCGGACTTGAAGACAAGGCGAACGAATCATCTGCCACGGTGAGTGGCCTTGAACAAGGCTACGTCATTTGCCCGTCGGACAAAAGGCTTTTACTTTTGTTCACCTTCCTCAAGAAAAACCGCAAGAAGAAGGTCATGGTGTTCTTTTCCTCGTGCATGTCTGTCAAGTACCACAACGAGTTATTTAATTACATCGACTTGTCTGTCATGTGCATTCATGTAAGTACCTATTAGTCATTCTATAGTGAGTGCAGCTTTCTTTTTCATAGCTCGCGCGCTTGGTAGCTCGGGTTTATAAATGCGGTGATATCGTGTTTTTGTATTGCTCAACTAAGCGTTCTCCTGAACTTATGCCTAAGAGCGCTAAAAATGTTGACGATCTTGTGAGATACGAATGCTGCTCGCTAATGTAATATGTTCTACTTGTGGGCTGCGTACGTCACGATTTTCGGGGACATTTTCCGTTTTTCACCTCACCAACTCGATTAGCAGAGTGATTCTGTCAACAGCTCCACTTTTGACTTGATTCAGGTCATGGGAAAGCTTCTTATATCGCTATCTGATTTTGCATTTTTTCTCCCTAAGCGTCATACGAGCTACTTAGTTGCATATTGTAGGTTAGCAGATGTTCTGATGGATCAGGTAGCTCTTGATAGCTCTTTGAGTCCTGACATTGCTGGAATGTTGAAAGTATTTTTTTTTCAGGGCAAGCAAAAACAGGCAAAGCGGACCACTACCTTTTTCCAGTTCTGCAATGCGGACTCTGGCATCCTTCTGTGTACAGATGTTGCAGCTCGAGGCTTGGACATCCCAGACGTCGACTGGATCGTCCAATTCGATCCACCAGATGATCCACGAGAGTACATTCATCGAGTGGGCCGGACTGCGCGAGGAGAAGGTGGGAAAGGCCACGCTTTGTTGATTCTCAGACCTGAGGAACTGGGCTTTTTGCGCTATCTGCGACAAGCCAACGTTCCTTTGAACGAGTTCGAGTTCAGCTGGAGCAAAATTTCCGACATCCAGCCTCAGTTAGAAAAACTGATTGCCAAGAACTACTTTCTCAACTTGAGCGCCAAGGAGGCCTTCAAAGCCTATGTGAGATCTTACGAGTCTCACAGCCTCAAACAGGTATGATATGCCGCTGATGAAGCATTGATTAAGGAAATCTTTTTGAAACTTTGCCAAGACACGTTTTCTCAATGATTGACATGCCAACTTTCATTTCAGATTTTTAATGTTCAAACTTTGGACTTGAAAGCTGTGGGCAGGTCTTTTGGCTTTGTGTCACCCCCTCACATTGACCTTGGGGTCGGAGTGTCAAAGAAAATTGCCCGGGAAGGGAAAAAGATGGGACACAACGCGGCGGACAGAGGACAGAAAAAGGCCAAAATCTATCGCCAGGGGAAGCCGAAGGGTCTTGTACAGTTTGCCCGATGAATAAACCAACTCGGTGGAAGGCTTTGTTTTATTGAGTATGAATATCTGGTGGCATATACTATATAGGATGTGGTAACGACACTTTTCCCACTAGAGTCTCCTTCTGCGATTTCAGCACGATTCATTAATGTCCATGTCACATGCGGGTCAAGCATTGTCGTAAAGAGTTCTCAGCAGAAATCATAGCGGCTAATAGTTGGCACTTGTCCAAAAATACAAAGGCCAGCAGAAAAACCTTGGTGTTGCAATCAAGTCAAGGCAAATACTAGGCAGTATAGCAGTAGTAGTAATAGTTTTGTGTTGAAGAGTTAGCGCGCGTTTTGGAATGACAAAATTATGGGTAGCTGTTCGGGTACGGTGCATGTTCATGTGCCAATTGCATGGCCAAAGGAGTTGGAGCGTGACCACGTCTCATTCCCCGTGGCAGTGGCTATTTTCTCCTGCTGCTGGCTGCTGCCACAGTTTGTGAGTTCAATTTTCACCTCCGAAAGCTCGGATGACTTGCTGGCAGCTGCCGACAGGTTAAGCTCTGCTGCCCCTGTCCCGTTCCCGGCTGTAACTGCAGCTGCGGGCTCAGGGTCGCCTGATGGCGTAGCTATCTCAGCTACGGTGGTTGGAGACTCCACGGCAGCCTTCACTGATTTGGTCTGTTTGATGGTTTTTCTGCTTTCGTTGCACTCAGTCATTTTTGGAATTATTGCTGAGCTCTTCACAGCTCTTGGGGGCGGCTGCGGGTGCAGCGAGGAGGCTGTGGTGGGGGTCTGGTGAAGTTGAGCAGGCTGTTTTTTGTTGATTGAGTTTTTTAATACTGATGCAGCTTTGACATGGATCTTCCATTTTAGTGCTCGGTCGACGCATGATTTGCACAAGTTGAAGTCATGCAGAAAGCAGTTGAATCTGCTGTTTCCGGTGTTCTTCAGCTCCTGCAGTGGTCAGCCCAACGTTAGAAATTTTCTTTCTGTTACTATTAATCGAAATCGCTTACATATCCCTCGTAAATGCACGTATCACCATCACAAGTAAAAAATTGTGGTCCCCTGTTTGCTGGCCACAGTTTGAGCTTCTGCAACAGAAAAGTTACCATTTTTAGCGAGAGTTCTCGAGCCAGGAGGCACGCAAAAAAAGGCATCGGAAATCGTGTTGCTAATTGAGCGATTTATGAAGAGAGCAATCCTGTCGCAGCACAGGTCATGCAATAAAAATACTCTGCCCTGCTTGCTTCGTTGATTACCTCTGAGCAATCCGGACAGCAGACTGAAGCGTATGGAGTTGGCAATCTTGCCAAAAATTCTCTGTTAATTCTAAGTTTTTGACATTGTCTCCGATGGCTACCGTTGGACCATTGATTTTTCGGTACCATATCTTCGCATAAATAGCAAAACTTTTTTCGGACACGATCTGAAAAAGAAGAGAAAGTAGGGTGAGCAACTTTCCTTCGTGACACAATATATGAAAGGCATGGTAGGCATTTTTCTAGTGTGTCTCACAATGTATTCTAAATTCAATCGATACTTGAAATTTTTCGATTATTGCGGCTGCTGGGATTCGTTCAGAGGAGAGTCGGCTAGGAGACTATATTCTCTGGAATGCATTATTTGCTCAGTCCGCCTATAATTAGATTTTTCCCACATGTGATATAGGAAGGTACATAGACCACACACCGAAACTCGTGCGCACATTGAGTGGAGCAAAGGGAAGTTGATTAGCTATGCGTACGACTCAAGTTGCGGCGTTTTTGAGATGGATGCAGCTACTTGGTTTTCATTTGCCAAACAATATAATAATCAAGGTATTGCTTTTGGAAGATATAGCGTTTCCTACCTTGCAAGTTGCCAATAACATGTTGGCTCAAGGCCCAGGAAAACGAAACTGTCCATGCTTTTGACAGGGGGCCAACCATCAAAAAGTTAGCCAACAACATGGTGTGCTTCTAGTGCTATTAGCTTTATTTGCCGCACCTTCGTGAAAGCTGGGCAATTGAAGTAGCAAAAGTATCGTATTTTAAGTGTCGTCGTCGTGCCTACAAGGCACGAAAGAAAAGGCAAAGAGCTGCTGGGCCTCAGCTCTTCCTGAACCAGGCGGCCAGAGAAAGTGAACGCTCCAAGCTACACTCACGAGGTGTCAGCTGAAGCAATCAAAGCTGAAATTGAGCCCTGCTTGCGGTCGAATAGATGGGAGCAAGATTTAAGGACACAAAGAGCAGCTTCAGTTGCAGCAGCAGTTGTAGAAGCAGTTTTTCTCGAAAGTTGTAGATAGTCATCAGGAATGCCAAGGTCAAGAAGCAGGCTCAAAAAGTGAATTCTTACTCGATATGCAGCAGGTCCACGCGCACATGCAGAAGTATGCCAAAACTGCCAAACCAATGATGATCCAAATTGTGCGCCAATAGCTGTCAATGCAATCGGAGCTGTGTGAGCAACCGTCGACCTCTTGCAGTGTCGCCACACTTGAGGTCGCACAAAAGGCCGCCGAGGCCATGCCATGAGCCACAAGCCTCCCAAGAGAGGGCTTCATCCTCGCTAGCATCACCTTGAACGAGCACAAAGTGTTCAAGACAACCGAACGAGTCGGATTAGAAAGCCATACTAAAGAAAGTCGGGCCTTCTATTCGAGTCTCTACTGCCGCAGTGAGCTACTAGAGCTCACTCACTCAGATCGAGGAAATTTCGTGCAAGGCATGCTTTCTATTTGTCAGCCTTTCGCTCCTATGAGGCGAATTAAGCCGCGATTTGATTGCCCAAAGCCACGCGGTTTCCCCAAAAACCATTCAAACATTTCATGGCCCATTCTTGCGGTCAAAATAGCGAACTTAACTGGTGCTCTCTAGTATATCTTATGGTGCAGTGCTGGATCAGTGGGTCTTTTCCCGATAGAGTACAGTAGAACGTAGAAGTAGGCCACTACTGCACTATAGCATCTCATCAAGAATTCAAGCCTCTGTATGAGCCTCGTTGCGGATCAGTGGGGTCTACTGGCCCATGGCCCAGTGGAAGAAGAGTTTTCTGCGAAAGCTCCCAGGTCTCAAGCCTTCGATGCGGAATTTTTTTCAAACTGGAGAAAGGAGAATAATGCGCCTTTTGGTGTAGGTGAGCGCAGAGGATTAATCCCACAAAACAAACTAATAGCACATAGGAAAAGAAAGCAGCAGCTAGCAAACCAAGTATGAATGATTTAATGCTTGACTGGTCTTACGTTTTTGCCTTGTCTAACAGGAATTTTTGGCAGCATTTTTCAAATTACCTTAAAATCCGAAAACACTAGACGAGTTGCATAGCTGAGTGAAGTTGCGTGTACGTACGTAACTCGCAGACCATTTTCGTAAATCATTCCTCCTCAACAGTGCTGTAAAAAGCCTCAAATTATATCAGCCATTTTCTAGCCTTTAGTGAAGATGATAAGTTGGCTCTTTTAAATGCATTTTAGTCATAGCTGACGCAGTTGAATTTTTTCTTGATCAAATTAGCAAATGGGACGCAAGTTACCGACGACGTTCAACCGGTTTTTATTCATGAGTAGTCGCACGATGATTCTAATAAATGAGTAAATAGTATGCATTATTTGCTCCAAAATGAACAAGTGACAATCCAACAAATCACACATTTTATAAACAGTTATGCAAAAAATGCTTTCATTTTCAAATAAAAGCCACACCTGTTAACCTAAAAGTACTACATATTTGAAGGGTTATTTTTTTCAACATATTAATGTGAATCGAAGCTTAATTATGACAACTAGCCATCGTGCTTAAACGTATATAATTTCAGAAATCGCAAAAATTTTTGCTGATGAAATGTTCGCGAGTACTGATAATTTTGAACAACCTGGCTATTTCACATAAGTTGGCTTCGGATTGTGTCGATTTTCTTGGATACCTGGCATTGATCATACTTACCAAGAGGAGTAAATAGACCATATCTTTGGCTTTGTTTCTCTTATCTTCTACTTCTTATCAGTGAAAAAGCGTGCGCCATTAAGTGTTACACATGTCAGAACAGCACATGTGTACTTTGGTTAAGTTCTGTGATCAGTAGTCAGTAATAAGTCTGCTATGCTTGAATCGCAGAATCACAACCAGGCTAAGGGTAGAGCAAAAGTGTGGCCCTTCGCTCTTATTGTGTCTTCTACTATAATGCTGCTACACTTGATCTCAAACATGGACATCTCGCCAATTCAGTTAGAAGATACCTTGAATTTACAAGAACAAAATACTATGGTGCGTCAGGTAAATTATATTAACAAAGCAATTGTTGCTCCACGCATATTGGAGCGTCCACAGTCATGGCAATCAGCTTTAAAGAGGTCACAACGTCAAGTCTTCCTAGAGCTACAGACTCTCAAGTAAACTATTGCCTATTAAACGTACTTTAGTTGATCATAATCATCTCACATCATTTAGGCCTCACATAAAAACTAATTTATTCAGTGATGGAGGTCCTACGATAACAAACTTGATTGTCACAACCTGGAGAAGCGGATCAACATTTCTATCGCAATTCTTTGACTCTCATCCAGCATCATTCTATTTTGAAGAGCCTTTGAACTATGCTATGATTCATCGATTCACTAGTCCGCAGGATGAAGGATTAACCTCGGCTTTGTCAATGATGTCGCATTTTTTCAAATGCAACTTCACATATGCATCAAGTAAATGTTTTCGCATAGTTACAGGTTCCGAAAATTTTATGACCTTTTTTTAGAACACTGGCCAGATTTTCCAGACAAGTTTGTCTATCCTTCCAATTCAATGCTTAGCAAATTGTGCAACAATGAACAGTACAAAAAAAACCTGATGTGTTCCGACCCAGAGTTTCTGAGTTCTGTGTGCTCTCATCATCCTATACAACTGACAAAAACTGTGCGACTGGCATTAAACTTTACAAGAGTGTTGCTTGATGCCAACAAAGGCCTAAAAATTGCCTATCTTGTCAGAGATCCGAGAGCTGTGATACAGTCTAGAAAAAGGCGTGATTTTTGCATCATTAATGAGTCCTGCATACAGCCTCAGTTTTTGTGTCATGATCTGGAAAATGATTACTTCAGTTACCGTGAGCTTAAAAAATTATACCCTGGAAGAATCAAGTAGGTTCCTTAGCATATGTGTCTTCTAAATATGTGCATATTTCCGAACCTTGGTTTTTAGGATAGCCAGGTATGAGGATATAATATTGCAACAAAATGAGGTTTTGCAAGATTTAGCCAATTTTTTTCGCCTTGAAATTCAGCAGCCAATGAAAGACTTCTTGTACGAGCATACAAATGCCAATCAAGTGCGGAAACACAGACAAGAAGTGTGGAATACTTATAGAGATCCAATGGCAGCGTTAACTCATTGGAAAAGCAATATGGACATTGATGAAGTTCACTCAGTCCAAAAAGAATGTAGCCAAGCTATGAAATTATGGGGGTACAACGAAGCGACTAATAAGCTTGACATGATGAAATTTAACCCTGTTATTCCTTTGACAGAAATAAACCTATAGCATTACATTCACTTGAAATGTATCCTTGACTTGACTTAACCAAGCAGTATTTTTATGGGCAATTTTTCAATTTTGTCCAATACTTATCAACATGTTTCATGGCAAAAGTCCGCTTTTCCTTGCTTTTTGTCACAATGTTTTAAAAAATCATTTGATCAAGCTGAAAACGTCTATTGCTCAGTAATAACAAAATTGCAAAAACTGCATTTGTTTACAGGGCAATATAAGTTGAGAATAGTGATTGCTGATTAAAAAGAGAGGAATTGTCATTTATGATTCTACCTCAGCCATTTGCTGCTGACAGAAAAATTGGTCAATACAACAAAAGTCATTATAATGGCTGATTGGCAAGGTATTTAAGACTCATTAATAGCTTGACTGTCACAAGAGACTGTCATTTCTCTCATGGTTTACAATTGTGGATTACATTAGTTAAAACAGAGTTTGGCATGGTTCACCTGCTCATAATATCAGATATTTTGACAAAATATCGGAGCGAAATACTGAGAAACTGAGAAATTAGATACTGTTGTAGGATGGCTTTTGGTGCCAAAAGACCGAATTCGAAGAAAAAATCTAAAAAATGATGTTGGAAGTACCTGATATTTGCAAATATCAGCATAATATCGTTCGATATTTTGATCATAATATCGCAGGTGAACCAGGCCTTTGTTATGCTGCTGGCTGTCCCTTTTTGTGAATGTTCACGAATTAAGGCGTAAATTCGAGTTCCATCTCTCCCCTATGAAGCTTAATATATAGTTGTAGTGATGAGCAGAGCTTAAAACTGCCATTGACTTTTTTATCGAAGGATTACATATGTCCTGTTCATGTATGCCCCCAACTCCTCAGGAAAATGAACGAATAACACATCAAGGAAAGGAGAAAAATTGTCTTATGACTAGTGCCATCTGCTGAGTGCTGATACTAAAAAAATCAGATCGACTTTAATCGAAGTAAAAGTAAAGAAATCTAATTTTGGCTATAAAGTGCTCCACATTTTAGTCCTTTTGAGCAAAATCACTAGTCAAATTTCATCAAAAATTTCCATCGGCCTCAAGCTGAACTCGTAGAATGGCAGTCAGCAGCAGATTCACTTTTACTTACGGCAATTTTTTCCATACCTAAAGGCATTCTTAATATATGAACAAGGCAATAATGCATGAACTGTTTATAACTAACCATGTTGCTTGAAAAGATATACATTCTTTTTTAAACTAGAGGGATTTAACTTAAACTTTTTTAATGAAATGTTATATTTAGTATTGTGACAATGACAAATTACCTTAAAAGCAGCCATGATATGCCAAAGCTGTAAACGCAGCCATGATATGCCAAAGCTGCCAAAAAAGAGGGAATATTCAGTTTTGAAGTAATTCTTTATTTAATTAAAACAAACCGTTTTTAAATTGGCAAATGGTCTAATATTTCCAAGAAAGTCATTGCTGTGACAGGAGATTTCAGAACATAGATTCATAGGTACAGGCTCAAAAAAGCAAAGTTTGTCTCAGCAAGTACTGTACTCTCCCTGGCTTAAGGAAAACAAATTTTCTCTACCGGTAACCGAAAATCCCTGGTTAGGTTTCAATTTCCAAATAGTTCTCAATTTATTTCTCTACCAAGACGAAATGTAAACAAATACATTGGGGAAAAAATTAACCAGGGGAATTTTTTTTCCGGAAAAAAAAACACCTGGCGAATTTTTTGGGGTGAACTTTTTATGTTAGAAAGTCAAGTCGTTTTAAGTTAGACACGCCAAGTTACTTTAGGTTAGACAACGTCTATGCTTTAGTGTAGACACCTTTTGGCATAGTTGGATTTTGTTAGAAAGTCAAGATATTTTTATTTAGACACCTTTTGGCATAGCACTTTTAGCGTAGACAGATTTCAAGGACTAGTATACTTTATGATAGACACCTTTTGGCACAGTACTTTTTGAGTAGACACAAATTAGTGACTAGTATGTTTTAGGTTAGACACCTTTTGGTACAGTACTTTAAGCTTAGACACACCAAGACGTTTTAGGTTAGACACCTTTTGGTACAGTACTTTTAGCTTAGACACACCAAGACGTTTTAGGTTAGACACCTTTTGGTACAGTACTTTTAGCCTAGACACACCAAGATGTTTTAGGTTAGACACCTTTTGGTATAGTACTTTTAGCTTAGACACACCAAGACGTTTTAGGTTAGACACTGGGTTATCAAGCTTTGCATTTTTTGGGTTTCAAGCTTTTTCAAGTTTTTCATAATTTGGTTCAAGCTGGGTTTTAGCTTCAGGCTTTGCAGTTTTAGGGTTTCAAGCTTTTTCAAGTTTTCAAAATTTGGTTCGTCAGTAATTCGTCAGAGTGACAAGAGCTTATTCAAGAAAGTAGACAAATTGTTGGCATTCTGCATAAAACTAGTATTGCTCTTTTACATTACTTCAAACTATGATTAATTAATGCATCATTATGATTTTCATAAAAGAATTATCAGGGACTTTTCAAGTGGGGCGTGTCTTGACATGTCTTATCTAATAGTGCTATGCCAAAAGGTGTCTAACCTAAAACGTCTTGGTGTGTCTAAGCTAAAAGTACTGTACCAAAAGGTGTCTAACCTAAAAGGTCTTGATGTGTCTAAACTAAAAGTACTGTACCAAAAGTTGTCTAACCTAAAATGTTCCTGTCACAAAAATGGTGTCTACTTTAAAAGTGCTATGCCAAAAGGTGTCTAACTTAAAGCATACCAGTTATTCAGATTTGTCTAACCTAAAAGTACTATGCTAGTGTGTCTAAATTAAAACATCTTGACTTTCTAACAAAATCCAACTATGCCAAAAGGTGTCTATGCTAAAACATGACAGTCATGAAAAATGTGTCTAACCAAAAATGACTATGCCAAAAGGTGTCTAACTTATTCCGACTGTACAAAATGTGTCTAGCTTAAAGATGGCACCCATTTTTTGTAGTCTTGAGCAGCCACAATGTGCGGGAGTTGCTGCTGGGTGCGGGAGATGCTGCCGGGTACGGGAGATGCTGCCGGGTGCGGGAGATGCTGCCGGGTGCGGGAGACGGGGAGACTCTGTTGGGTGCAGGAGACGCTGCCGGGTGCAGGCAACGCTGCCGGGTGCAGGAGATGTTGCCAGGTGCGGGAGACGCTGCCAGGTGCGGGAGACGTTGCCAGGTGCTTGAGACGCTGCCAGCGTAAATTGCAGTTTTAACAAATTGCAGCTAACTCAATTTGTAATCATGAGCGGCCCAACACATGTTGAAAATGCGCAATGGCGTCAATCAGCTTGCGCTTGGTAAGACGGTTACTCAGCTGAGAGTTGGCATTTAGCTGTAAGCCACTGCACTGGCAAGCCTCAAAGTCGGCGCGTTAACGCTTGCGCGAGTCAACTTTGGTCACTTGATGATGGATCAAAAAAGTAGGTCGAGCTTTTCTTGGAATTTCAACTGCCCTGGGATTGTCGGTTACTGTTAGAGAAAAATGAATCCCTACCACCCTCAGCAAAAGTAAGACCCCGCGAAAAATCCCTGATCGGCCGGGAAAATTTTTAGAACCGAGCAACTATTTTTCATCCGAGCGCAGCGAGGGGAAATGAAAAATGTGCAAGGTTATTTTTTTCCCGACCTCTCAGGGATTTTTCTTGGGGTCTAACTTTTGCTGTGGCGGTAGGGACTCTTGCATCGTCACATTTACATCGCTTTACATGAATTTGGTCCTAGGGAGGAAATGCCTGTATTGACCTTATTGTTATCAATCAAATCTTGCATTAATTGACGAAATGAAAGCTGTACCTAAGGCTTAGTCTCTTCTGGAGATTTCATAGTGACCAAGCCACGGTCATTATCGTTTCTTATGTACTGAGTAGGTTGCGATGGAACTACATAAGAATCGATAATGACCGTGGCTTGGTCACTATGAAATCTCCAGAAGAGACTAAGCCTAAATCAGTCCTTACTAAGCGACGAGAAAACAATGAAGCAGGGAATCATTTATTTGCTCTTGGTTTTGTCTATTGCTACAGCGAAGCTTTTCAAAGGTGGTATGCATGGAGGCAACATTGGAGAAGGTCACAAGCCTGTTGCAAACATTTGCCTAGCTGTTTCTGCAACATGCATAAATGGTACACAATTCAAGTTTGCTCAAGGGAAATGCGGATCAGGATTGAACGCATTGCCAGTTCAGCCAAATCCTTGCGAATACAATGGTGGTGCTCAAGTATCCCAATATTCAGCCATCTTAAAAAGATATGCTACACTCAGCTTTAAAATTGCTTTTTTATTACTCAGATTAACGTCACTGGTTGTGGGGCTTGCATTTGGCGTGGAAAAATAATATCATCCTCTGATGTGACATTGGTTATTTTCTGCAAAGTCAAAGTAGAAGCTTCAATTTTGACTCCAGCTCAATACGTCGTCAATTGGGACAACTCAACTTGCATTTCATAGGCCTAAGCCTGAAATAAAACTGCCATTGAGCTATATAGCACTCACATCCGTGGATACTATTAAGGATTCTTAAGTCACTGTGGCCATAATAGAAATATCCTCTAGAAATATACTCATCATTTGGGCTGTTTAGCCAACCTCAGATAATGGTGGCGCTAATACATCAGCTGCAAAATGATGAACATAGGTTGATAATCAGTTACTCCTCCCAGTTGCCTTTTTTTGTTAGCTATCATGGGAGGTCAAACCTTTTATCTTAAAAAAATATCAAAAGACACGTCCGCTTAAAAAGTGCGTGGTTATATAAAAATTCCGAAAGTGGATTGTGCACCTCGATGGCTTCTTGCTTTCCTTACAAAGGCTTCCAATGCTCAAACCGACTGCGCATTCGTCTTCAGACAATTGCTTCTCTTGCATTACTTCAATATGGTTGGAACTAAGGTTTATAAGAAGTGCTCTCCTAACGGTATATACATATTTATCATTTAGCAAACGAATATTTCCAATAATCTATTTAATTGATAGGACGAGTGTATCTGTACATGGGACAGCGAGAGTATATTTCTTGCGAAGGCAACATTGACGACATTAAAGGCATTGCTTACATGCCAGAACTCCAGGACATCCAAGGTAGATATTTGATTGATCAGCTTGCGCGAAAAATGCCTTCACATCAATGCAAACTTTAAAATTAATTCATGCTCATTTTGGCATATTCGCTCATGACACACATCGTTGATAGCCCCCAAAAATGTAATAAATCTTCCACTCGGCAGGCAAGTTTGTTTATGCCAGCTTGATTGTCACGTTCCGTCATGGCCGAGAAGAGGACGAAATTATGGGAGTCTCCTTCAAGAAAGAATTGGTCGTGGACCGAGTCCAGGTTTATCCTGCTGGAAAAGACGAGGCCAGGACTGAAGTGTGATACATGAAGTTCAATAGCATTGTATAAATAGATCCAGATATTACTGGATCTTTCAATATACTTCCTCTTCCTGGTTCTTTGTGCTTAACCAATACTTGACCTTGATGTCAGCATATGTTGCTTGTTGCTTGGTTGCACCCAAGAATTCCCTCCCTCACAAAACTGTATATAAGGCCCAGTTCAAATCTAACATGTACATTCACCCAACTACCTCTGTACTATACAGGTAATATCCCTCAATAAAATACTAATAGAGTATTTGCTCTATTCCCCCTAAAAACATGACTTAACATTTATTCCCATTTGCCTACATTGGTAGGTTGATTTTAGTTAGGCTTCAGGACATTTACTGAGTTGAAATGCATGGCATTTTACAGTATAGTTATGTTAAAGCTTGCTGGCCATGTAACTCCACAATTGGCGCCCAACGTGGGGCCTATCTAAAATCTTTTTAGGATAAGGATAAGTCATGTTCAGAAATTAGAATAATTTTGAATATTTCAGATACATGGATTATTGCACAGATTTGTTCTGAGCACATCCAATTTAATGGGAAGACAATAGTACCATTTATCTGACTAGAATCAGAGGCTAGAATTGCTCAGATTTGTTTTGAGTATATTCAATGAAAAGGGAAGTCAATAGTACCATGCATCTGATTAATAATATTCTGATTACAGATTTGACACCAATTTCTGCTGCTGCCCTCTCAATTTAGTCTGCCTGATTAAATTGCCCAAGTTGCATTTGCATCTGCCATCCTGCCCATTTTTCCTATCACCCATATACCATCAATTCAAAGTAAGACACAGTTTATTCCCTTTTTAGATTTTTTGACTTCTTAAGGGGAGATATTTTGTTGGATCAGCATTTCTGAGTTGTCCAATTTATGTTGCATACTACTTGTTCAGGTTTGTCCTTGAAAAGCTAGTGTTGTGGTTGTGTATATATAGAGAAGGTATAACTGTTGCTTATGACCTTGAAGTCTATATAGCGTTACTTTGTGCAAAATTCCTTGATTTGGTTCCCATTGTACTGTGATTAGCAAATTCCAGCTGTAAGGATTCCTTTTTGGGTAGAACCATAGCACATTTGTTGTGAGGAAGTCCATTATGGAACCAAATCAAAGTAGATTTGTAGCAGAAGGTGGGCTGAATGCCACCTCTGCTAATTTCTTCATTGGAATCGAGGAACAGGATAATCTTGAATTGGCTCCTGTTTCTGAAGAGAGGAATATGGTAGATAGGATTAATACTATTACTCAGGATTTAGGATTAGGTGAGACTGAGAGATCATTGGCAGTGGCCATAGCAAGCTCTCTTTCTGTTATGAATTCAAGAAAGAAGCCTGAACTTCTTGAATACAAAGCAAGGGAAGATGAGAATGTGGCTAAGATATCCTATTTCAAGCTAGTTTTAGATGGACCTAATGCATCCATTTCTGAAATGCTAGGCAAGGAATTTGGATCACACAAATTTTCATCTAACCTTGCAAAGTTGATGACTAAGCAGCAACTGTTGGCAAAGTTGTTGAGAAAGTTTGATCAGATGGAGAATACGCCTTTAGTGAAAGCAAAGATTGAAATCATAGAGGAGGAATTGGATTCGATCAATGTATCAAGCGCGATCATTGATCATAATGTCCAAATGGTAAAGAAAGCAAACTTGGAGTCCTCAAAATCCACCATCTTCGAGGATACCAATAATAGTGAATACATACCTTGTCCAATTCTTGGCAAGAGTAACACTATTGAGGTAAATGTCTTGAAAGCTGTCTTTGTAAACTGCAATAACATTGCATTTGGAAGTGGAAAGGCTCACAGGAAACTTTCACATTACCTCAAGGTGCTGAGATCAGCCATTCACTTGCGTTATGATACGACTGCTGCCTATAATCTAGCCAGCCACGTAATGGCTAATGATTATTTGGCCTTCACCATCTCTTCTGAGGCTGATAACTTGCCATTTTCTTCATATTGGCACAGCCTCCAGATCATAAACAAAAGCTCCAATGATTCGTCCATTTGTGAAAAGGAGATTAGGGAACTGCTTTCTACTCCTCCTAAAAACTTTGGCTCTGTATGTCTCAAATTGTACAACTTGGTCAGGGAGAAATGCTCCCATATGGAATCAAGTGAGAAATCAATCATGGTGCAAATTGAGGCTAGGACTCATGTTTTTACTTTGATCAAGACTTTTTGGCCTGCTTTCTTCGCTTCAATCCAGCAAAATTATGAGAAAGCTGTATCCTCCGCAAAGAGCTCAGGTGCAAGTGGAGTTCAAAGCTTTCCAATGTTGGTTGCAATTGCATCAAAGGCCCTTGGGAATTGTCCACCAGTTGTTCTCCAAAAGCCCATGATAATGTCTGCAGAAATCTCTGAAATATCAGAGGAATCTGTGGATATTCATGCCTATCAAGCTCGCTCAATGGGCCAAAATAGGCAGCCTTCCCAGGGGAATGCTCCTAAATTTCACTACGTAAAGGAGCTAAGAGGTCGATGCTTTCTATGCACTTCTCCAAATCATGTAATTAGAGAGTGCAATGTCTACTCTAATAAGAACATGGCTGCAAATGCATGCTCAAAATGTAATGGATACCATCAGGAGGTATGCCAAAATGTAAGGCCTACAAATATGATGGCAATTGAGCAGGATCCCAAGGGATCAAATGTTCAAGATTGACGGTATAGTGGTCACCAGGGTAAGGACTTGCTGAATCTGTGCCCAGATTCTGCTCAGGTAGGATACCTGCCTCAAAAGGTATTAAATAGAAGCTCTGATCCTCGTGTAACAGGAGTAGAAGAATTTAATGATGTCTCTTCCATTGACATAAAAGTTCTAACCCTAGTTGAGGATGACAGTGAATCCCTGTGTGACCCTGTATTCGATACATCCAGTAGCTTGCATGATTTGTATAAAGAATTTCTTGAGGCTGAAAGCCAGACTGAATCTGACTATGAAGAAAGTCAGTCGATTGAAGATAATTTGCCTAGAGGTCCCATGAGACCTGAGCAAAATGTGAATAAGGATCTTGCTATAGATCAGCTCCAATTAGAAGCCTGTCTTAGAAGTCCAGATGGATCTAAGGAGGCCCGAAATTTGCCAGCAGCAAATTTTTCTCTTGGCGGTCCCAAGGGTAATGAGATGAATACTACTTTGCCAGCAGCAAATGAGTATGTGGACCCTGATGGTCTTAGGAAAGGTGTTGAAGACATCTTGTGCAGACATAATGTCACCCATGATCAGTATGAGACTGATGCTAGCAGCTCTGATAACAGTTGGAAAGAAAGCTCCAATTTTGTAACAATGGGAGCATTGTTCAGTAGGGAAATTGAGAAATTTGCGTGTAAT
The DNA here is from genome assembly GCA_019096065.1 of Paracyclopina nana. NCBI lineage: Eukaryota > Metazoa > Arthropoda > Copepoda > Cyclopoida > Cyclopettidae > Paracyclopina > Paracyclopina nana. The sequence continues at coordinate 8,756,525 of JAGUCH010000001.1, read as the reverse complement.
TTGTTTACCGAAAGGGGATTTCTACTTTCCATTATTTTTGTCTTGATAGGGGCTCTGTCCATTGGATATGGACAGGATCCTTGGAAGTACTTGGCACTTGTCTTGATGACAATTGCAGGATTTCGTGTTTGGAAAATAAAAATCAAGAGAAAGCCTAAAAGGAAGAGGCTTACTATTGATGGGAAAAATCTATTGCTGAAGAGGTTCATCCACCATCTACCTACCATAAATAAGGTAGATATGTTGGACAAAAATGCTGTAAAACTCAAATACAGCAATTTGAAGATTCCTGATCGGACAGTAACGACTGAGATCAGAGGAAAGCGACGATCACTAAAAGTCTCTTCAGGGAAAGTGACAGCACCTAATGAACTCCCAATCCCTTTGACAGCTGACAGAATCACTATAGATGTGAGACTTCCCAGTGATTTAATGACTTGTGGCCTCATTGATTTAGGGGCTAACTCTTCAAGCATTGAAAAATCACTGGTGGATGACATTGAAAGAAGATTAGGTCATAGGCTTCCAACTCTTGATAAGACTTTTAGATGCAATGTATTTGGCTCTGACAGTCCAACTCCACCTATGAAGGTTGTGTTGCTTGATTTGCAACTTGGAAATAAGGTACCAATTTGTAATGTCCCAATGCTAGTTACTGAGACTAAGCAAAATGTACCTATGATCCTGGGCCAGAACGTGCTGCTTTCCAAAAGAATGGTATTGGACCAGTCACCAAATGAAGTCTTCATTGGGTTCCGATCCCAAGGGACTACATGTCAAGTCAAGGCCTACCTTTCAAAAAATGAAGTTTTGCCAGCTAGATTGGAGCAAAATTTAATGTTGCTCCCATCTGAAAGCAGAACTGTCCCTATGAAGATTAGCGGCCTTCCATCAGTCCCACATAATTTAAAAGGATTAGATTGCCTAATCTTGCCTTCTTCTTATGGGGAGGACCTGGTTATGAGCACGGTTACAGTGGTCAGTAGAAATAATAATGTACTGGTCAATCTTCACAACAAATCTCGAGAACCAATCTGCTTGCCAGAAAATTCAGAGCCAGCAGAGGTCCAATTTGTAGGCGACTTTGACAAGTTTGCAGAAAAACATACCTTAGCTCCTAATCTTGATAGCATGAAAGCCATACATCAAGTTCCATTTTCTCACCTCACATGCATGTGCCATGTTAGAAAGGAGCATGCTTCAATCACAAAGGCTTTTTTCTGCGATTCATATGGCACCACCCACTTTGCTGAATCAGGAGCTAAAAATTTCGAGGACTGGTCTCCAGAAAAATCTCCTGTCGTATTGATAAACAATGACCTTTTCTTTTATGAAAGTAAGGCAAACTTGTTCAAGATTTCCGAGGACTATTTGAAAACATACCTTGGTAAACTTCCACAGGGAGCTGTACGGAAAAAGATATCTTTTGTCATACCCCACAATGAGGTCCTCGATTTGAGCATGATAAAGATTATTGCCCTTGTTTTCCAAATATGGGAAAATGTGGACATAATTTACTTCAAAACTGGAGACTGCACAAAGTGTGCTTCAATTGCTACAGATGATCTAACTGAACTCATCATGGAAACTGATACTACTAAAATTCATGTCTCCACAGGGGGGACTCAGTTACCAGATTTTACCATGAGAAGTGTTAAAGGGAAAGCACCTAGGTACTATATGATGGACGACAGCTCAGCCATGATTTTTCAGAATCAAGGCAAACTAATGGTCATTGTACACATGGGCCGACTTTATCACAGATACAATGTGACTCTTCGTTCTTTAATCCACAAGGTTTTGTATCAGTTGGCTATTCATAGACCACACCAGCAATTGGTTCTATCAATTGATACATCCGATTTCAAAGGAAAGCATGCTCAGGATGCTGCTAGAACAGTTGTCAACTTTCATGGTTGGACACAAAGGCCTGGATTAGAAATTAAGACTTTAAAGCCCCAACTAAAGAATCTTGCATTTTACATACCTACTTGCAACTGCACAGCATGTCGCAAGATTCAACACGGAGAGCTTTGTAAAGTAGCGAAAGATTATGTTATCTTTGATGGCGATATGTCTAAAGAGAAAAAGGAAACTGGTCTGAAAATAAATCTTCTTAGGCATAACATGCCAAAGAGATCAGTTACATTGCAACAAGGCGCTAGTGTATTAACAAACATGTTTTTCATGTCAACCTCTTTGGTAGCAAATAACAATAGCATTGAGCAGGATGATTGGGAAAAGCTTTCCCTGAAAAGTGTTCAAAAGGATCTTATTGAATTTCCAACCCAAATTGACACTGAGGCGCTGATAACTTCTAGGTACAAGTTCACGCCCTGGCGTGATAATTACCCTGAAGAGAATCTGCCAGTTGACCATAGGGAAAGGATATGCAAACTTTTTGATAAGTATAATGATTTATTAACTGCTCAGCCAAATGCTTGGAGATATTTGAACACAGAGCCTATGGATGTTTTCCATACAATGAAAGAACCTTACTATGCTCCAGCATTCTCTTCAAGTGCTCTTTCAAATAGAATACTAGATGAAAAGATAATATCATTGCTTGATAATGACCTGATTGTGCCAATCGATGTCCATGCATCCCCTTATCTGACTAACATATCTCGAGCCTTTATTGTAAACCACAATAGCAATGCTAAGACAGATCCTGGGTTTAAAAACAGGATATCAGATCCCAAAGAGCAAGGATCTGGAAATTTATTTAGAATAGTGATTGATTATAGGCATTGTAATAGGTACATAAAGAAATCACATCTTGACTCATTCATTACTAATGTTGATGAGTCACTTTCTAAATTGGCCCATGGGAAATACTTGATAAAGCTGGACCTCAAGTCTGCCTATAGGACATTACCTATAACTCTTGCAGCCCAGCATTACTTTGCGTTTGCTCCAAGTAACAGCAACCTTTTCCCATTTCAAGTATTTGCCTTTCATAGTGTTCCAGATGGAAGTAGCATTGCAGTTGGCGAATTTTCAAGCCGAATATCTAAAGCATGTGCTGGGCTAAATGTCTCAGTATTTCTTGATGATATTTGTTGGAGTGCTCCTACAAAGGAAGAAGCTTTAGACATTCTTGAGCAAGTTTTCGATAGGCTGCAAAAACTAAATGCATTGGTATCTTTGCCAAAATTAGAATTGTTCTCGCCAAAAACTGAAATACTAGGTTGGGAGCTTACTCCATCAGATCATGGGACAAAAATCGAAATCCCTGAGAAAAGGTTAGTCAATTTCCGCAAATTTGAGATACCAAATTCAAAGAAAGCATTGATGACACTTCTGGGATGTCTCAACTTTATCTCGAGCAATATCCCTGGGTTATATGCAAGGATAGGTCCACTTGTTGACTTGCTAAAATCTACAAATAGGAAGGACTTTTCCCTGAACGATGTGCAAATCAAAGCATTCAATAATATTATGGTCTTGCTCGATCAAGCGCAGACTACTTACATTATGGACCCCAACAAACCTATTATGTTAGAATCAGATAGTAGCTGCTTTGCATGTGGAAGCGTACTCTTCCAAGTAAATCCAGACACCCATGAGAGAATGCCCATCAGGTTCTTCTCAAAACGGTTTCCCCAAATAGTAATCGCTCACAAATCATCAGTTTTCAAGGAACTACTTGGCATATACATGTCAGTAAAGGCTTTTAAATACTTCCTTCATAACAGCATCAAAACAGTTATTATTACTGATCTAAGTGCAGCAATATGCATGGTTAGCAGTTCATATGATTGTGAGGATCCTGATATAACCAGGCTGTCACATAGGCTGTATTCTTTACCCTTTATATGGCAAATGAGACACACGGCTTCAAAAAATATAGTCATGGCAGATTGCTTAAGTAGGTTAGCTAATCATGGCTTGAAAAGAAGTGGTTTGCCGTTTCTGTCTAAAGACGAAATGAAGCAATATTTGGAAATGAACAATATACCTGCAAACTTTGAGAAATTCAATTCTGAGTTCACAATTCAAGAATTAGCAGATCATGTGAGAAGCACAATTAACAATGATCCAAAATTGAGCACTAAGATTAGAACAAAAAGATTAAAAGGTTTAGATGATGCAATAGATGACTATTGGGGCAGCATTCATCTACCAAATGGCAGCGATGAATCGTCAACTCTCCATAAAAGAGTAGAGCAGTTAACAAACAATGATGATTTTTCCATCCCCTTTGTAACTCCAGCTTCTAGCACTTTACCAGTCATGCCAGCCATAAATGCGGTAAAGCTATCTCCTCCAGGGTCGATAAAAAGCCTTGACATTCCTTACTTGATTAGTCTGCAACAAAAGGATGATTTTTGTGCTAAAATCATCAATACTTTTCAAATTAGGAGCATTGACAAAATCTCCAAGTCGCTTTTAAAACGATATAGGGTATGTGATTCTGCTCTTTTGCTAGCAAGGAAGTCAAAATCTAAGCCATTTGAGCCTGGTAACCTTCGAATAGTTATTCCAGAAAGTGCGATCTTAGAAATCCTTTGTTACATCCATCTTTCTACTGGACACAGTGGGCAGAATCTGCTGAGGAAAATTTTCTCAATTAATTTTTGTAGCCAAGCCTCTGTTACAACTTATGCAAAAATAATCTGCAATAACTGTAAAGCTTGCCTTCTATATGAAGTAAATAAGGAAACCTTTGTGAAACCAGGGAGGCTTCCCAGGGCTAGTTCCCCTGGTGAAATCTTTTACATGGATTTGGTGGTGTTCCCACAAGGGATGATGAATTCAACAATCTATAACTGCTGCTTGGGAGTTCAAGATAGTTATTCATCATACCTTTTCATGTTTCCACTCAAAGATAAAACATCAGACCAGGTAATTTTGAACCTGAAGAAGTTATTTTCTTTAGTTGGGACACCTCAATCAATTTTATTTGACAATGGCCCAGAATTTGCTGCTAAGGCTACAAAGCAATTTTTAACAAATTATGGAGTAAGTAATATTGTATACTCAAGCCCATACCATAGTACATCAAATTCAAAAATTGAAAGGGCCTTCAAAAGCATCCAAAGAATTCTTCACTTGAACAAAGAAACATTTAGAAGGAGAAACTTATTTGAGGTACTCTACTTATCATTAAACCAATTGAACAATAGGCCACTTCTTAGGCTAACTGAAAACAATAGTAATGAGTTGGTAACTCCTCATGCATTATTTTTTGGGAAAAGACCTCAGCATAGCATTCTTAGCTCTTGGATTAATGAAATGGATGATCTTTCTCAGGCTGCTTACAGGGAAAAGTATAATGAAATTATTAAGGAATATGAAGAGAGAGAAACCACAAAGCACAAGCTTAAAATTAGTGCATTAACCCTCTCTGCTCCGCTTAAAGCTGGGGACCTTGTTTTCATCAAAAGTCATCCCAGAATTAAACATACTCCTAATTACAAACGTGCAATTTATACTATACAAAAAATTGGCAAAGCAAAAGCACTTGTGTCAAATGTCTCCAACAAAAAGGACAACTTTTGGATCTCTTTGACTGATGTAAAAAGATATAAGCAGGACTTACTGATAAATAACCTGCCAGATGACTATAAAATCCTTATGGGTCATGGCAGATCAAAGCAGGAATTGCTAAATTCCAAGCATGGGAAAACTCCTAGTTTGGTTGCTGATAAGCCTTTTGAAAAGAACATTTACAACCTTCGAAATAGACTAGCTCCTAAATCGAAAGCTTCAGCTCCTGCTCTGATATTACATCATTCAGAATCATCTTCTAATGCTCCCACTATATCAGACAATAGTTCAGATGATGTCAACTCCATCCATTTGATACCAAAAGCTGAGGGTGTAACTCAAAAGGTTGATCCACCTAAGAAACCTGAAACACCTTTGCTAGACTTGGCTTCAAAAATAGGGAGATCAATTCATCCACTTGCATCACTTGGTGCTATTCCAAAACAACGGCAAGCAATTTCCCAAATAGTATTCAAGGAGAAAAAGGCCTTTCATAAGCAACAATCCCTGTTCGACAAACTTTCAAAGTTTGGGGCCAGTATGGTGGATAGAACTCAAGCTTTCATTAGTGGAGAAAAGTATGGAGGAAAAGTCCTACCCCCTCCACCAAAACAGGTATTTGGACAGAGAAGGCACTCCATTGATTCCCCTGTTTCATACAGAAAACTAGCTTCTCAGATCCCTCCAACAACTCCTGGAAAGCCAAAGTTGGCTTCAACTCCAACTAAGGAAATTTTCTATACACCTGTTGGTCAAAGAGGTGGTGACGATTCCTATATCACCAAGCCTTTTGAAAAAGGATTGTACAGATTAAAAAGTCCTTCACCTCCTTCTGTGAGTCCATCACCACCATCTTCACCAAATGAGTCATTCCAAAGTGCTGCAGATTCAGCTTCTCCAAAACATGCTGATTCTGAATTTAGCCTGTCCAAATTACAAGGATTACAATTAGAATCTGATTCTATAACTCCTCGTAAATCCCCATTGCTTGATTCATCACTAGGGCTAGATCTATCCCAATTTCAAGGTCTAAAGTTGAGTCCTTCTGCTAAGCCTACATTTGCAAAGACACCTAGCAAGAGTAGCCCAACTCAAGCTTTAGAACCTGATAGCAAACAAGTGAAAAAGAAGTCAAAAAATGTAAAAACGGGTATGGACATTAAAGAACCTCTCAAGCCATCCAGACCTAAGAGAGATTCAAAGCCTCCTGACAGATATGGAGACTGGTCAACATAAATTACACAAAATAACGAAATGGTAGCTGGATCATGATGCATTTTGCAGTAAAAGCATAGGCATTACAATGATCATAGTGCTACATCATAGATGGGGTCAGACAAATAGATGGTTGGGTTCAGAAGTCCTTCAGTGTTTGCCTCAGGTTTCCTCTCCTCAGCCCTTATTCCCTCATCTCTCCTCCTCCTTGGATGGCAGATAGCAGCAAAAGCAATGGTCACACATGACACTGCGATGAGGAGCAAAGCCAGCATTGAAATGACCATCATCCACCATTCAATTGAGAACTAAAAATGATCTTTAAAGCTTAATTGAATTTTCATTAATGTTGACAAATTACCTCAATCACTGATGAAGAAGGATCCAGCTTAGGGATCAGCTTGGCCTCAAAAGGGTCAAGGTCCCCAGCAACCTCTCCAATAGTATCCATGATTTGGGAAACTTCACCAGCATCATCCTCAGAAATCCCAAAGATTTTTTGAGTAGTGGTACCCACATATTTGGTGGTCAACTCCTCCATGGTAGGCACAGTCAACTTCTCCATGGTTGGCAGAGTAGTGGCCTCATTGGTCCCAATTGGCAAAATTGTGGCCTCAATGGCCTCCATTGGCAAAGGAGTTGCCCCAAATGGAGACTGAAGTACACTCTCCATTGTTGGCCACACTGAAGAAGTTGCAGCAGGATCAACATCCCTAAAGGCCTCTGTTGCCTCCTCAAGGATGATACCCTCAGGCTGAACTGGAATTTCAGTGGTAGTTGTCAAGACCTCCATCATGAAAGAGGATCCAAATCTCCTCTTGAATGACATTGCTTTTCTCTTCCTGCTTCTTCTCTCTGGAAAAATTCAAACAAGACTGGAGAGCTTCTCAAAAACAGCCTCATAAAGCAATTTAACTGCCAAAATCCAAGCAAATTGCTCTAAGCCCAATATCGTACTAATTCTCCCAAAACATCCTATTAACTTCCAGATGACATGGCTGAGTTTTATGAGAAACCCCAAATAATCATTGTTGGAGGCTCAAATCTAATTGAAATTGAAAAGGAATACAGGAGACCTGACTACTTCGATCGGCAAGTTGACCTTATCAACATTTCAAAGAAAGGCGCGAAGGTAGGAAAAGAAACCCTTGCCAGAATTTTGGCAGTTAACCCTTCTACTAACAAATATTTTGCTCTTTTTCTCCTCCCAAACGGGTACAATATTAACCAGTACAGTACCTTTTACTTTGACTACCAATATCTAATAGATTGCCTTTTGGAATCCATACACCCCTCAAGGCTTTTCATAATTCTCCCATTGGTAAGGGACAATAAGAAAACTTGGTCTTTGCAGTTGGGTCTGTTAAAATCATTTCAACTATTTTTGAATGCAAGAAAAGTTAGCTATTACGATCCATTCTTAGGACTTTTTGGTAAGAAGGCTTTCCCTGCTTACTCCAGCATCTACTCGAAAAATAGTTTGAAAAGTGGTCGCCTGATTCACTACAATAGAAATGTCAGGTTGCATCTACTTCATATTATTACCTTCAATGCCCTGCAATTTTGCAAAAAGTTTTTTGCACATTATTTTGATGGTGACGACTCGATCCCTGACCACCCTGACCAAGGCTTCTGTGAGTAAATCTTGGCTACCCTTACTGATCCTTTCCCATATCCTTTCACCTCAATCCTCCATTGCCGAACCTATGAGAACAAAATGCCTAGACCAACTTATATTAAAACCTCACCAACGGGTTCCACTTAAGACCAATGTTGAAAGAACTCTGGATGTTGACATGACCAAGCTAGTAGCCTCTTTCCAAGGCTTGAACCAGGAATTGTCGCAAGCACAATTGATGATCAGGCAAGAGATTCCAGATGATTTCATCCCAGCCAAATCACGGATAGGCAACATGGAAATTTATCCTGTAAAGGATAAAACCATTGCCTCGGCTCCTGAAGCTTGCTATCCAGACTCTTTGGTTCAGCCACCAACGCCCCAGGATTTCACCACCTTAGCCAAGATCATGAAGTCATTTGGCATTCCTGAAATACCAATCGAAATGACTATCACTAGGGCTGGAAAGTACCTATGGAACAACAGGTACTTCTCGGAGCTTAGGCCTGAGGAGCGCACACCTGAAATCATGAAACACTACACTGATAACTTGCCGGTTTTTAAGGCAGCTGATCTCGCAGTCAACCATTCCCCGTCAGGCACGGCTCCTGTCACTGTCCTATGCCAGCGGAGGTTAACAGGCGCAAGGTTGAATGAAGGCTTGCACTCTTTTCTGAAGGGCTTTAAGGATGGGTTCCTCTCAAAGATACCAGTGCTCGAATCGGTCATCAGGACTGTTCCCAACCTTGTTGAAGAAGGGACTGAGCAGCGAAACTTTCTTGGCACTCCGTACCAATGGCCATTATCAAACCGCATAGTGGAAATCAGCGATGATCTTCGCGAGCTTGGTAATCCTGAAACGTATGAGCAACCTGAAAACATCTTAAAGCTGAAAAAGCTTAAGGATGACATAGGGTTCTTCCTTACACCTGAGGGTAACTTCAGGCAGGTAATCCAAGATGACAAGGCAGCGGACTTCTTGAGAATGGCTGGGCTCAACCCAGAGGGTAAAATCCTATCACCAGTCACCCTCAGGGTGACAGGGAAGACTCCTAGGACTGACGATGCAGTCATAAGGGTAAAAGCTTCATTTTCTTACCATGATCCAACTGAGGTGGCTGACATTTACAAGATTCTCCCACTGAACACCATGGGGAGAATAATATCACCATCGTACTTCATGAAAGGAAATGGATTGGCCCCATTTGTCTCAGCATCCAAACCAGTCTTTGACCGGTGCAATAGTTCTTTTTGCGAGCTCCAGGCATTCCATGCCAGCTCACAAGAAAGAGAGTGTGGCCTACAGATCGACCTAGGAGGGCCACTAACTTCTTGCCAGACCTCACAATCATGGGTTCCAACAGCTTATCGAACAGCATGCTCAAGTGATGCAGCAAACTCATCCAGCATGGGAATCCTGGCCACTCCACAAGACATCACAGGATTGGTCATCTGCAACAAAAATTCAGAAGGAACCAGACTATTCAGGAAAGGCATTACAAAGATCACCTCTGGTTGTTCACTAAAGGTGGATGATTCGGTTCTCTTACCACCCAGCCTATCCGATCCTCAAGTCCTTGATTCCTCAATGGGTGAGAAAATCCCCACTCCCAACCCGGATCTCATATGGGTTAAAGCCTCGAATATCACCGTGGTTTTAAGTAGCGTGGCAACGGTGACTCTTGTCGTCATAATCTTGGCAATGGTTTGTTACTTGCGATTTTTAGGGCATTGTAGATGCTGTTGTGACAGACCTGAAAATGGAAATAATGAGGAAGGTATTGAAATGCCTCCCTTGTTGGGGGAAGCACCTGCCAATCAATTGCAGGTTGTGCCCTTGCGTCCTATCCCTCAACCAGACTTAGTTCAGGCAGTTATGCTTCTTAATCGAGCCATTGGCATCGAAGTTGCCTAAGTCCCCCTTTAATTTAATCCCATAGGAAAGCTTATTTCCTTACGAATAAGAGTCCTAAGTCTAAGTAACTGCTTCAACTTTCAATCTCTTAAGTCCCTAACCTGCTTGGGAGATACAAGATGGAATTCATAGTATAAAGTTGCTGTACAAAGATTTCAATCTGTAAAAGGTAATCAAAATTAGCCCCAAAATCTTTGTCGATATAATAATCTATTTAGGCTCAAGCTAAGGAAGTTTTAAGATAGCATGGATCAAATCTTAATAAGTCCAAAGCTGCTCATTAGCTAGTAACACATAAAGTACTTACAAGTTCTAAGCTCGAAACTTAAGGTGAAGGTGTACTTACCCATTCCATGTATGACTTAAAAAGATAGACAATCACACAATTTCAACATGAAGGGTGCTGCTTCATTACTTGCTTCAATTCTAACATTAGGACATAAAAAGTTAAGTCACAGAGCGATTAAGTCACAGAGCGATTAAGTCACAGAGCGATTAAGTCACAGAGCGATTAAGTCATATATTAAGTCTCCTTTGACTTAGGGGTTCAAATGGACCTCCACTGCTCCTGGCCCTAGTTGAGTGCGCAATAGCACTGCCAGATAGTAGCAGCCTTTCTGCACAACTGGTCCTAAAATGGACTTAAAAGTTTTAAGCCTTAAAAGACTTAAGTAATAAGGGACTTACTCTTTGCCTTGCTGCATATGAATTGTAGCAAGAAAATCAATCCATATATGGCCCAGTCTATCAGTACTTGGGCAACTTTAAGGCCATAGAGGAAGCCTGAAATTAAGTCATAGTTAAGGACTTAAGCTTTGCAGGATTTAAGGCTTAAAACTTAGCACCTATGTAGTAAAAGAAGGAGGCCTCATCTTCTGCCAAGGAGTCCTGGGCATTCTGCTTGGGCCCAGTGGCACCAGTTGATCCCTGCCTATCAGGTGCATTGGTGGGCGTGGCAGCATTGGTGGGCGTGGCAGCAGGTGTGGGCGTGGCAGGCTTTGCCACCTTTGGGTTTCCATATGGCTTGTTGAAAGGCAAGTCATTCTCAGTTAGTGGTTTCAAAATGGAAGTCTTTGCAGGCTTCCTGATTTCAAATCTGGAAGAATAGACTTAAATTCATTCTAAGCCTTAAAAACTAAGTCGTAAGTTCACTTACCCAGGTGCACTCGTACTCAGTTCCATGTTTCCAAAGCAAAGGGAGATAAATATCAATACATGGACAGCCCCCATCATGTAATAATATTGACCACTTCATGTTGGGAACAGTAGATTTAACCTGTAAAGGATATTTCTAAATTAATGATCTGATTTGAAAATGTCCCTGGGAAACATTAATCAAATAACTCTTATAGCCTAGGCTAAAAGATTTAGTTCAGGCGTTTTGCCACTACACAATTTGATGGCGCTAGCGTAGGGGGGGAAGGTATATCCAAACTTGGATATTTTTATTTTATCCTCTCAAGTTGAATATGCTAGTTTGGAGCTGTAAGAGAATTGAGTAAGGTAATGTAAGGCATTTTTCTCATTTTCGATCCATCATGCTCAAGCCTGGATTTGATATGTCTCATGATCCAGAATTCCCTGACTTTCATGAAATTTTCTCAAATCTGTACCATTCTGTTCCTTGTTTAATTCTAAGCGTTACAAGCACTATCTAAGCACTTTCTTTGCCACTTGTTTAACTAAATTAGCAAAACCAGCTTTGTTTACGTTTTTGCAAATGCGCTATTTTTTTTCGGCAATTGCGTCGCGTTAACGCATGCACGCCAGACAGCCAAAGATTCAGCACCATCTATTGCATTATGCTTGTCTTTTGTTCCCTATAGGACATGACTTCCCGTTTTCTAAGGTCAATTAGCGGCCGAAATTGCAAGTTTACGGGAAGGATTCATAAAATAACTTTTGTAGAGCTCGATCTGCCGTTTCCAAATCTGTAATTGGTTTTGCTCTAGGCCCAAAAACAACGGAGATACAAGCGAAAATAAATGACGCCGACTCTTTTTCAGCTTCCCTCAAAAGCTCAAAAATGACGCTAATCGTTAAGCGATTTCCGATTTTGATCTTTTGGCTTAAAATGGCGTTTTTTCCATGCAGCAAAGACCCATGCATGATTTCCTTGCATCTGTTTGGACCTTGTTGGCCAAACTAATCCAGAATTTCGAATTATTAATTTTGTTTTGAACTTACCTTGAAGAAATTCCAGTCGCTTTTGGCAAACCAAAACAAACAGATCAAAAAGGTGACTCGAACTTTTTGACACAAAAATACTTTTAAGTTGCTTTAAAAATTAGTATGGATAGTTGCACAAAATTTATTTGCTATATTAATAATAGACATTTTATGCCCTTTTTCCTCGTCAAATTTGGTCTTCTTCTTGGTATAGTTAAGAATTCTAAGGTTAATTTGGCCCAAAAAATTATGGCTCGGTTTCAACCTAGGAAAATGCTACGAGATTCTTAAGTAACAAAAGTCATCATATTATTCTAAATAAAATCATAACCTTTCATATTACAAAACCAACATTTTTGTTTCCCTCTTGATATCATCCCAGGGCTCATTTCCAAACTGGATAGGAAATGCCCCTATGTTTAATCCACCTTGTGTTTCCAAGCTATAATTGCAGAAATATAAGTCCTTGATCATCAACCATAGGTCCCACACACCCTCATATCTAGCCTTGGAGACTAGCCCATAAATACCTAATCGATTTTTGCACCCCAACATCAGTACAGCAAAATGGCTACCCCAAAGCACAACAAGGATGACTGCAAATATAGCGACAGGAACAACAATTCCAATAATGACCTACACCTGGCCTCCATCCTCCAACACCGTGCGTCCTGCGACTCCAAGCCTCATCAGAAAAGTTTACCATCACTCATGTCTGAAGGCCCGGAAATTGAAATCATCCTAGAAAAAAAGGCTGATGACGTCAGAATTGTCTACGAACTAATCCATCTGGAATAAGCTAGACCATCTGCACAACCAAAGGAGAGAATTCAAGTAATATCCAATCACATCCAATCAGAAGTTCCCATCAAAAATAACCACCATTCATAACATAAATTAAAACTTCATGAGCATCATCCTTGTCAAAGTGCTCATCTTGAAAAAAAAAACTAACTAGGATTAAAGTTAGCCTAACGCGATTCGCTCACGGCCTCCAAAAACATAAGTCGCCATTATGGCTTAAAACTATTTTGCTGGGTCTGATCACTCCAGATTCATGCTACATAATGAATAAGACTTAGCAGTAATTACTTTGGAAAGATGCAGCACTTTGGTGGAATAATAATTTCCTTTGTGGTTTTGGGGTGAAAAATTCTTAAAAGTCACATTTTAAGAATTTTTTTCTTCTTGCACCGGGGGAAATGAAGTGTGATACATGAAGTTCAATAGCATTGTATAAATAGATCCAGATATTACTGGATCTTTCAATATACTTCCTCTTCCTGGTTCTTTGTGCTTAACCAATACTTGACCTTGATGTCAGCATATGTTGCTTGTTGCTTGGTTGCACCCAAGAATTCCCTCCCTCACAAAACTGTATATAAGGCCCAGTTCAAATCTAACATGTACATTCACCCAACTACCTCTGTACTATACAGGTAATATCCCTCAATAAAATACTAATAGAGTATTTGCTCTATTCCCCCTAAAAACATGACTTAACATTTATTCCCATTTGCCTACATTGGTAGGTTGATTTTAGTTAGGCTTCAGGACATTTACTGAGTTGAAATGCATGGCATTTTACAGTATAGTTATGTTAAAGCTTGCTGGCCATGTAACTCCACAGGACTAAATTACAAGTACTTATATACTTAAATATCTTGCGTTGGGTCCCTGTCATAACGTGTGACACAAACTTCTAGACCCGTCTGATGCAAAAGCTGGGCGAAGGAGCTAAACCCTTCACCCTGAGCTTTCCCCAGTCTGCCCCCAACTCTGTGCTTATCAGAGGCGAGGAGGGTGACTCCACTACTATGGGTGTGTCTTACGAGGTCAAAATTCATGTCACAGACAGTTCAGATGACCACCAAGGGCCCAAGAAGGCCTCCGTCCACATGAGCATTCGAAAGGTGCCAAGAAATATTAACATTTTTCATGAGCATTTTTGGTTAACAAAAAGTTCTCCTGAAAGGCTCAATATGCTGCTACTGACGAAAAGCAAAGGTCCCCAACCGCTAAGGCTGACAAGGGTTTCCTCATGGCGAAGGGTAAGGTCGTAATGGAGTGCACTCTTGACAAGGAGATATTTTATCACGGCCAAGAGCTTCCAATTCACGTCTCGATAAGCAATAACTCCAACAAATCTGTCAAGTCGCTGAGAGTTGCCATTGTGCAACACTGCGAGCTCACGATGGTTGGTGCCCAGTACAGCTGCAAAGTTGCTAGGTGAGTTAAAACCAAATCTGCTTTCAACATAATCTGATGGTAACTTTAACCAGATTGGAGACCAAGGATGGCTGTCCCCTGGGACCGGGAGCTAATTTAAACAGAACTTTCACGATGAAGCCTTTGGCCCAAATGTGTGGCCACGAGCGTGGACTGGCTCTCGACGCCGCCCTGAGCAAAGAGAGAGACGAAACTAACCTAGCAAGCTCTTCCATTGCCGAAACTGGTGACCCCAATGACCTCTTGGGTGTCATTGTTTCATACTCAGTCAAAGTGACCTTGGTTCTGTCCGGAATGGGAGGAGACTTGTCTGTGGACTTGCCATTTAAGCTAGTTCACCCAAGACCAGGTTGGCCCATATCGTGGAGTATTTAAAAAGTCTTTTTAACACCATTTTTTCAGACTCTGAGGAGGCTGACACACTTGAAGAGCTGAAGAAGACTTCTGCTGAAGAGCAGGCGAAGCTGAACAAGAGACGCCAAAAATTCCAGGCCCAGGACTCGGTGCTTGTCGAAGCTATGGGCAAATCTATGGAGGAATAAGCTGAACTCACGACCATATCTCACACAAACCATCGTAATCAATCGTTGTTATTTTTTCTTTTTGTATTCCATGTTATAGTAAGTCTCAGTTGAATAGCTGTAAGGTGGCAATTCGGGCCTCAATAAACAGGGCAAAATTGCACCGTGATAGATGTTGTCACAGCCTGAAAAATGAGGGGATTCCACTAACAGCGCTTGTATTAACTGCGATTCTTACGTCTTTCACCCAGAATTACTGGGATGATGGGAGCCTTTTCTGGCTGATACGGATCCAAAGTTTGCAGATCGTTTATTTTGCCTGGTCCATCAACAGGTGTTGAAATGGTCGTTCCAATGCACAAAAGCATGAATAGCGCAATTTGAGTAGTTGCTGCCATGATGCAAGTCACCTGAAAAATTGATGCACAGTCAGCTGACAACCAAGGTAGACTCGTTGACTGGAAGTCATTCTACCTATCTGTTGCAGTAACCCAAAGCTCCAGTCGACCTGTGGCGAGTTCATAGAACGACGTTCGCATTGGCCTTAGATGCTTATTTGCGAGGCTTTTACTTGAAAATATCGGAAGCTCGCGAGGAAATGAAATATCAGTTTATTATACGATGCTGCTTACATGGATATGAAAGAGAGTGCAAAACTACAATTTTGTAATGTACTTAGGGTTATTTTCATTCATGAAATCGACGTACACCTTCACGCTTTGATTGGTTGCCACATCAATAGCAGTGGCCTTGATTTCAGTATCTCCAAAGAGCATCTTGGCTTGAATTTCGCGACACTTGGACTGAAGAGACGGAAGTGGATCTAAAGTTAAATTCAAAGATCCACAAGCCTCGACACCGGGATCAGTAATGAACTGAAAAAACGGTACATAACAGAAAGCAACATTTGTCTGTAAAAGAAAAATTATACCTTGACATCATCCCGGTCAGTTGAGAAAATATGGAGCACAATGTGATTGTTTTCAGCGCTGACTGGTCTATACTTTCGGACTACAGCTTCCCCCATTGTCACAGACTGACCAGCTAACACAAACGTGTCGAACACATCCATGCACCATTCATGGTCATCCTTCACCACCAGTTTTTCTGTGAAGAAAAAAGAGCAGTGCTATAGTTTGATAAATATGGTTTATCTTGTCGTTATGCATGAAAAAGGACCGCTTTCGTCGGCTTTGCCACGCAATTTAGTGCAAACAGCTTTCTAAGTAGGTTTAAAGCCCCTGTCTTGTTAAGCCCTGAGCAGCATTTGTCAATTAAAAGATGCACACAGGCATGCGCATGCGTTAGATTGGCTCAAAGACGTTAATTATGCTCGCAGCATGAACTTTTGAGTAATCTTTGTTATCTTATCAAATGCATTTTAAGATTGCCCTCGACATGAGAGGTCGGGAACTACTTTCTATTCTTCTTATGGCTGCAGGAGCTGAATGCCTTCGCTGGCCGAAGGTATTCAAAGATGGTATGATTATCCAAGCTGATCCCACGTCAGCGATCTTGTGGGGCTTCTTGGATGGAAATACAAACACTGTCGAAAGCTCAGCCTCGTGTCAGCTCAAGGGAAGAGAGACGTTCCCTGTGACGAAAACGTTCTCTCCAACGCAGGTATGGAACAGCCATTTGCAACGTGGTATTATGGTGCACCTAACCCTTTTAAATAATAGGATGACACTATATTCAAGTTCGAATTTCCCGGGGAGCATGGCTTGACTTGCTCCTTCAAATTTACTCAAGAAGGATCGGATGTAGGAATTGTGATACAAGAATAAAAGCGATAACCACACATTTACAATGTAGGACTTAACCCTCAACTTCGTCACCTATGGGGATGTGTGGGTGTGCTCAGGACAGTCAAATATGGAATGGAGCATGGGGAGCATTTTCGATTTTGAAGCTGAAATAGCAGACATTGCAAATTATCACAACATAAGATTGTACAAGCTGCCTCACATGGGCCATCCTCAGCCTCAGGAGGATCTCATGAGCGAGGATTTCACTATTTGGGCATCCACCAACCAAACTCAATACGTATCACGATTCTCAGCTATTTGTCTTCTCACCATAAAAAACATGGCTCAAAAACTGCCCGGAAAGGTTAATCAGGCTAATTACCTTTTTCATGCTCCAATGAAAACTTCTTTTTATGAAGCACTTTGGGCTAATTGAAACAAATTGGGGTGGAACTAGAATCGAGCCTTGGATGACACCAGAAGGCTTGGCCGCGTGTGACATTGAACCCTCTGAGGACGACAACAATGTTGGCAACTCGGACACTTATCTTTACAATGCCATGATTCACCCTTTGGTAAGGATGTCAATCAAGGGAGCACTTTGGTATCAAGGTAGCAAAACAGCCCCTTAGATATTCTCTTATCTCAATTCATGAGTTCCTTAGGGGAGGCAAACACCAACCGGAACAGAGACAAGTACCAATGCTCATTTCCAGCCATGATTTCTGAGTGGCGAAGGGTTTGGAGCATGATGAGCTTGACGGGCAATCAGTTTCCTTTTGGCTTCGTTCAGCTTTCTACTTGGAATGCTAATGACATGAGTCCTGGATTTCCAATGATTAGGTGGCATCAAACAGGCGACTTTGGGTTCGTCCCCAATGATGAAATGAAGGTACTTTTAGAATTAAATTATGTCAAATGTCTAATTAAACTGGCTTTGTTGGGTAGAATGTATTCATGGCAGTTGCACTGGACACCTACGACAACGAGTCCGGAATTCACCCAAGAAACAAGCAGCTTCCAGCCAAACGATTGGCCACATCTGGGCTAAATGTGGCTTACGGACTTGCAGACTACCCAACGAACGGACCCTTTCCCGACTATGTTGAGTTTTTCCTAGTTGAGGATGGCTTTTCAGTCACCATCGACTACGATCAGGATTTCAAGTGGAACGTGGTTGAGTCAGTTGGTTTTTATTATTGCTGCGAGGAGGATTTTGAGATGTGCAACAACGTGAACGGAGCATGGCAGAAGGTAAAGAGAACTGTTTGCATAGCTAGAATGTTCAGAGCCTCCATGCCTATCATTACAGGTTGAACCATCAGCCGTCACTCAATCAGGAAGACGAATTCAAGTGAAACTGGAAATGTGCGCGACAGGCTTGGCTTACTTATGGGAGACAACTCCGGTTTTGGGCACAGCAGCTCTTCCACTCTACGCTGATAATCCTTTTGAGCTGCCAGGTGCACCGTGGATTCGACAAGTAGCCGTTTAACTCAGATCAATAAACCGAAGAGCAAATCCAACACTTGGTTGTTATTCCGAGCCCATAATTTTCCTTAACTACGCGTCTCACCTGAAGGATGTTGACCGTGGATGAACGGCTTTATGACTCCAATACCATACGTTTTCATAGCGCGTCGCACGTGGACAATGGAGGGATCGAGCCCATACAAGACAGCACCTCTTAACACGGCCACACCAACTCCCTGAAAAACAAAAATAAGCATGCGCATTATTAAACCGAAATCATAAGTTAAAACAATGTAAGAACCGTAATATTCTTACGTCATGACTCGCAACCTTTCACGTTACCTGCGGAATTATGACGTTCATGCTTTGGCCAAACTCAGCGCGAATTGCTTCCTGAACAATCGCAGACTCGGCAAAGCCTCCAACCAAAAAAAGATGACCAATTTGCCCACCCTCCGGATGCTCCTGGCTTTTCGTGAAATTCGGAGACTCCAATACGCGTTTGATGTGCTGAAACAAATAGTAATCATTAGGGCTGTTTGCTACACCACAAATCCTAGCCAAACTAGTTTTCAACTTCAAAACTCCATGACAATATCTTTTTGATCCTTATGCGCCATGCCACGAAATGTTCTATGATATCTTGATACAAAACTAATTATTTCCAGTTATATTCAGCTCGTCAATTGAGACCAAACTTAATTTTCTATTTGGCATGTATCCTCTCTAACAACTTATTTGCATAAAACAAATGAATGCAACCTTCACCAAATCGACCAAAATTTGACCCGAGCAAAATACAATCTTTAGCAAGACGTTTTCAGCAAAAAAGTGACCACGGTCATGTCAAGAAGGAACGACAAAAAACCTCGCCGGTAAAACAACCTCATTAGCTGAAATCACAATGATTAACTTACAGAGAACGTACAACTTCAGCTGACCCAAAGCAGCCCCTCAATTTTTACTTTGCAAAGTGATTTTTTTCTATTCATGTGGACATTCTTTCCGTTTGTTAAGAACAATGCGTGGCCCTAAGGCAGATTAAATAATTCCGTTTGCTAACGGAATATGCTGAAATGCGGTAAGAAGGGTTTGTTTGTCAGACCAACAAGAGGATTCTTTTTTGACCGGCAGCAAAGCTTATCACCTTTGGTACGCACAAAAGAATTATTATCTTGGAGGAGCAACTAACAATTAAAGCCTAAGCCTTGTGGAGGTGCACTCAGCACAGGTCAGCCAATTTAGCAGCCTGCCTAAGCAATAGTGAATAAACCAGGAAAGGTTTTAGGGTAAGCTGATGCCCAGTCAATAAAGTATTAGTGAACCCATGCATAGGCCAGGCTTGAAGCAATTTTAGGCTTGATTCAATTCCTGAACTTGAGAGCTATGATGCTTCATGCATTGGGCACAAAATATCCTGGTATAGCGCTTGATGATTAATTTTCACCCAAGTAAAAGAAATTCGACATCCCGAGGTGGTAATACAAATGGCAATATTTCGTAACTGTGAAAGTTATCTCGAATGAAGAAATAATATGCTCATTGATGCACAGTGCCAAAGTTAAATCAAATATGCAGCGCTGAAAACTTAATTACCTTTCATAATATTTCTTGCATATGAAAATGAGCAAATATGACTCAAAACAACTTGAGCTTTTGTCTTTTATTTGCATTTGAGTGGTATTGACATAATAATAATGCTGAGTCAAAATTGGCCACACACAAAGTTGGGAAAACGCAACACCACTTCACGAAGACTTTTAACAGGACTCAAAGCCCCAACTAACGTCAATAGCACACAAAGCCCTTGATTAACTTTAACTATCAATAATTACCCCACTAGAAGTTCGCACAGGGTTTCATTACTCTCATTACATGCTTAAAGAATCTCTGTTGTTTTCCCACTTCAAGGTCTTTCAAATGATGATTGTTGCATGCAGGTATGTCCCCGAAGTTGTGGTAATAATGGTTCCCGGACACACCTTATATATGCCTCAAAAATAACAATAAAGTTATCATGCGCAACGAAGCTGTTCAAGGTAGCAGCAACAGCAGCTCCAGTATTCCAAAATTATGTAGCAATCTTACGGAAACTTCATCTTTAGAAGTCAGTCAATGGGATTAATGCCAAAAAACGAATTATTATCATATCGCCATCATAACAAGGCATCAGCGCATATTCATATTCCATAAGAGTTTACGTGTTTTCGTTTCAGTTAGGTGCGTATTTCACGGCTTTGTTCCCTTTTCACCCCACCCACCTAGGCAATTTCAGTCACCTTTGATCCCACTGTGAGAACCAATTTGATTTTTCTCAGAATAATGAGGCAAAAAGCAACAAATTGGTAGCAAATATTTTACTGAATCTAGCCTAAGAGCTTCGAGAAAGATTGGAACATTAGAGAATGGGCGATTTCAATTTCATCCGGTTTTTTGCCCCATCTTCCAACGTTTCAACAAAGGTTTTTGTTTACCAAGACTTTTTTAATTTAAACCAGCACACAGCCGCAAGTTCCCACCACCCTTTTTCATCGCGAATCAAATCTGCAAAGACTCGAGAAGAGTGAGAAAAAGTACATAATGGATTCGTTACCAAGAACTTTTCCATGGAAAAAAAGACCAATGAATAAGCCACATGATGGTAAACAGTGATTGTCAAATACTGAGGCGTATCAAGAACTAACTGAATTTAAAAAACAGAAGCAAAACAAACCATCGATTCGATGACACTCGATGCATAAATGAGTAAAAATAAAATGTGGGTGTTTCCGAAAGTGCATAGCTTTGAGCGACCCCGGGGTCAACCTTAAGGGCATGTGAAGATTTCTGGCTACTTCAATCAAAATTCTTTGTCTTTGAGTCAAAAACGAGCGTGTTAATGGAAACGGCCACAATCGTGAGCCGCAATTGAGCATTGGAAAATGACAAAGAAACTGTGATCCGAAATCATACATCATGCATGGATGGAAGAGAAATGCAGAAATCAGTTATGGGGTCATGTCGAAACAAACATCCCCTCCAATGGGGCCATAATATGCTTTAAGAGCGGACCGCAGCAAATGTTACGTCACCGAGCATCATTACTAGCAATCAATTTGTTCATGCTATGACGCTGGATCCCAATTCATTGGGCCTCAAGGACTTTTCGGCCAAAGTGCTATGTTGGCCCAGGGGGGAGAACTTTTTCATAATCAACCGTTTGATGACGACGCTTTTTTGGGTTTATCCAGCGGATGATGACGATCAATTGTGTCTAGCTGATGACCCAATCCTCGGACTGCCCAACCCTAAATAGCCAATGGGTACAACATTTACTTTCATGCGATAACTACGGGCATCACGATAATTGTCTTGTCTTTTTTGACTCACGACAGCTAACCAAATAAGTCATGAAGGTCAAAAACAACGAAACTCTATGTAGAAGTTGTATTTCGGAGCGCTATCCCAAACCTCTTTCAAAATTTCTCGACTAAAATGCTAATCCGCTTACATGGCAGCAGAGCTCGAAATAAAATCTGTTCAACTCAAAAAAGTAGCAACACGTTGCTGCCGAGCCAACTGAGCCGGCCAAAAAATAAGCCGACGTGAAAAATGGTCAAAAATATGTGGATTTCTAAAATTTTTGTCAACACTATGATGGGGATCGACGGAGCAGAAGTACAATAGAATTTCCTGAGCTTTACTTATTTGTTTGGTTTTCAGTTCAGAAGGAACAAAGACATCCTGAGAGAAACGCATGCGACAAAACGCTACCAGTTTATTCTAAAAGTAATTCCCAGTGACTTTAACGCCATCAACTAGACTAAAAACACTTCATTTGTCTTCTAGAGCAAGTAGAGGTTGAAAGAATGAATTTTGGCCACAATACCACAAAAATGTCTCGATAAAGGATTTTTATGGTCACATTTTGAAGAGGCCTTAAGAGAGGTTTTTTGAAAACCAGTGACTCTTACGCACTTTGTGGAGCTTGGTGCGGGCCATCAATCACCCTACCGCCGATAGTTTATAGATTCTAGTGCCAACAAACGAGGCTTTACTAACACATTCCAGTTTATCTAACTATTTTATGGAATAATGTTAATTTTTGAATTTTTCAGAAAAGGTTTTGAATGAAAATACACTTGAAAAGTTACCTACAGGAAGCGGAGTTAAAAGCGCTCGTATGCTATCGGCTACAGAGATCGAGCTAAGTCAATTAATGGCCATATCGGGCATTATTCGTGTTGCTGAAAATTTGACTTAAAATTATAAGCTCGATTTACCTGAAAACTGATTTGCTCTGCTTTCGTTAGGACGCCATGTATTTGCTGGTGAAGCTCAGCGTGACTAAGTGCTTTTTAATTGATCTATTTAGAGACTTGGAAAATGAGACCACCCGAGACAAGATAGCCAAATGGATGATTTTAGGTCAATCGAGCAACAGTGATGTGTAGGGAGAAAAGTTATTTTGGTCAGCAAGAAGAAAAAGTTTCTAATTCTCGGGACTGTATAAAAACCCCAAACTACCACAAACTAGCACAAACCAGCACAAACTTTTTAATCTTTAAAATTTCAATGTCGAAAGCTCCCCTATGATCAGGAGAGCTCAAATATGTACTTTTTTTTCATCAAATCCAATGGGAAGTACCTTAAATATCAACTTAAATTAATATAAGAATACTTTATAATAGTCTGATAGCACAAACTAGCACAAACCTTTAGATTTTCAAAATTCCAATGCCAAAAGCTCCCATATGTTGAGGAGGGCCCAAATTAAAATTTTCAGCCATCAAATCCAATGGTAAGTGACTTAAATACTAACTTAAACATTGTAATTGGTGCTATATAAAGAGTTTGGGCCCAAACTAGCACAAACCTGCACAAACCAGCCCAAACCTTCATGAAATGTGTTTTTCATGCTACAGATCCTATTGGCTATGCATTTGACACTTTTTCTATTAATGAATGATACTTTTAACTTAAAAACTTAAAAAGCACAAACCAGCACAAACCTTTAGATTTTCAAAATTCCTATGCCAAAAGCTCCCATATGTTGAGGAGAGCCCAAATTAAAATTTTCAGCCATCAAATCCAATGGTAAGTGACTTAAATACTAACTTAAACATTGTAATTGGTGCTATATAAAGAGTTTGGGCCCAAACTAGCACAAACCTGCACAAACCAGCCCAAACCTTCATGAAATGTGTTTTTCATGCTACAGATCCTATTGGCTATGCATTTGACACTTTTTCTATTAATGAATGATACTTTTAACTTAAAAACTTAAAAAGCACAAACCAGCACAAACCTTTAGATTTTCAAAATTCCAATGCCAAAAGCTCCCATATGTTGAGGAGAGCCCAAATTAAAATTTTCAGCCATCAAATCCAATGGTAAGTGACTTAAACATTAACTTAAACATTGTAATTGGTGCTATATAAAGAGTTTGGGCCCAAACTAGCACAAACCTGCACAAACCAGCCCAAACCTTCATGAAATGTGTTTTTCATGCTACAGATCCTATTGGCTATGCATTTGACACTTTTTCTATTAATGAATGATACTTTTAACTTAAAAACTTAAAAAGCACAAACCAGCACAAACCTTTAGATTTTCAAAATTCCTATGCCAAAAGCTCCCATATGTTGAGGAGGGCCCAAATTAAAATTTTCAGCCATCAAATCCAATGGTAAGTGACTTAAATACTAACTTAAACATTGTAATTGGTGCTATATAAAGAGTTTGGGCCCAAACTAGCACAAACCTGCACAAACCAGCCCAAACCTTCATGAAATGTGTTTTTCATGCTACAGATCCTATTGGCTATGCATTTGACACTTTTTCTATTAATGAATGATACTTTTAACTTAAAAACTTAAAAAGCACAAACCAGCACAAACCTTTAGATTTTCAAAATTCCAATGCCAAAAGCTCCCATATGTTGAGGAGAGCCCAAATTAAAATTTTCAGCCATCAAATCCAATGGTAAGTGACTTAAATACTAACTTAAACATTGTAATTGGTGCTATATAAAGAGTTTGGGCCCAAACTAGCACAAACCTGCACAAACCAGCCCAAACCTTCATGAAATGTGTTTTTCATGCTACAGATCCTGTTGGCTATGAATTTGACACTTTTTCTATTAATGAATGATACTTTTAACTTAAAAACTTAAAAAGCACAAACCAGCACAAACCTTTAGATTTTCAAAATTCCAATGCCAAAAGCTCCCATATGTTGAGGAGGGCCCAAATTAAAATTTTCAGCCATCAAATCCAATGGTAAGTGACTTAAATACTAACTTAAACATTGTAATTGGTGCTATATAAAGAGTTTGGGCACAAACTAGCACAAAACTGCACAAACCAGCCCAAACCTTCATGAAATGTGTTTTTCATGCTACAGATCCTATTGGCTATGCATTTGACACTTTTTCTATTAATGAATGATACTTTTAACTTAAAAACTTAAAAAGCACAAACCAGCACAAACCTTTAGATTTTCAAAATTCCAATGCCAAAAGCTCCCATATGTTGAGGAGAGCCCAAATTAAAATTTTCAGCCATCAAATCCAATGGTAAGTGACTTAAATACTAACTTAAACATTGTAATTGGTGCTATATAAAGAGTTTGGGCCCAAACTAGCACAAACCTGCACAAACCAGCCCAAACCTTCATGAAATGTGTTTTTCATGCTACAGATCCTATTGGCTATGCATTTGACACTTTTTCTATTAATGAATGACACTTTTAACTTAAAAAGCACAAACCAGCACAAACCTTTAGATTTTCAAAATTCCAATGCCAAAAGCTCCCATATGTTGAGGAGAGCCCAGATTAAAATTTTCAGCCATCAAATCCAATGGTAAGTGACTTAAACATTAACTTAAACATTGTAATTGGTGCTATATAAAGAGTTTGGGCCCAAACTAGCACAAACCTGCACAAACCAGCCCAAACCTTCATGAAATGTGTTTTTCATGCTACAGATCCTATTGGCTATGCATTTGACACTTTTTCTATTAATGAATGATACTTTTAACTTAAAAACTTAAAAAGCACAAACCAGCACAAACCTTTAGATTTTCAAAATTCCTATGCCAAAAGCTCCCATATGTTGAGGAGGGCCCAAATTAAAATTTTCAGCCATCAAATCCAATGGTAAGTGACTTAAATATTAACTTAAACATTGTAATTGGTGCTATATAAAGAGTTTGGGCCCAAACTAGCACAAACCTGCACAAACCAGCCCAAACCTTCATGAAATGTGTTTTTCATGCTACAGATCCTATTGGCTATGCATTTGACACTTTTTCTATTAATGCTTATTAGTGCTGGTTTGTGCTTTTTAAGTTTTTAAGTTAAAAGTATCATTCATTAATAGAAAAAGTGTCAAATGCATAGCCAATAGGATCTGTAGCATGAAAAACACATTTCATGAAGGTTTGGGCTGGTTTGTGCAGGTTTGTGCTAGTTTGGGCCCAAACTCTTTGTATGGCACCAATTACAATGTTTAAGTTAATATTTAAGTCACTTACCATTGGATTTGATGGCTGAAAATTTTAATTTGGGCTCTCCTCAAGATATGGGAGCTTTTGGCATTGGAATTTTGAAAATCTAAAGGTTTGTGCTGGTTTGTGCTTTTTAAGTTTTTAAGTTAAAAGTATCATTCATTAATAGAAAAAGTGTCAAATGCATAGCCAATAGGATCTGTAGCATGAAAAACACATTTCATGAAGGTTTGGGCTGGTTTGTGCAGGTTTGTGCTAGTTTGGGCCCAAACTCTTTATATAGCACCAATTACAATGTTTAAGTTAGTATTTAAGTCACTTACCATTGGATTTGATGGCTGAAAATTTTAATTTGGGCCCTCCTCAACATATGGGAGCTTTTGGCTTTGGAATTTTGAAAATCTAAAGGTTTGTGCTATCAGACTATTATAAAGTATTCTTATATTAATTTAAGTTGATATTTAAGGTACTTCCCATTGGATTTGATGAAAAAAAGTACATATTTGAGCTCTCCTGATCATAGGGGAGCTTTCTACATTGAAATTTTAAAGATTAAAAAGTTTGTGCTGGTTTGTGCTAGTTTGTGCTAGTTTGGGGTTTTTATACAGTCCCCTAATTCTCCACCTCAGGGTACTCAGATAGATTTTCAGGGCCCCAAATGGAACCAGTTGATGAGCTGGAGTAATTGCTGTTGATTTTTTTAGGTTGTCAAGTATGTTTCGGTTTGCCTGAGTTACCTGATTTGCTATTGTCATTTTTATAAGAGTGCATTCATATTTGCCATAGTAGATAATGCATCAAGAAGCAGAAAATAAAAAGGGAAATAATTGGCTAAGCGCTTACGTAATTTCAGCATACGTGCCCATGTTTGACCCAAATCGAGCTGTATGCAAAACTGGCCTTTGGGCAAGGAAAACAAATTGAAATTTGGGCTTAATTTTCTCTGGAATTTTTGCTGCTCGCCTTCATCCACAAATTGCGAAGCAGCCTGCTGTCACGTCCCGAAATTGCTCCAAATCGTTGCTGCAGTTGTTGAACTTTTTAACCCGCCGGCGCGGTTGAAGAAACAGGCCTCGTCAACCGGTTTTTCCAACTTTTACACATACCACAATCAAATATCCGCGTGTGCAAAATGCCACCGTGATAGAAATTAGCTTTTAAAAAGTGAGGTAATGTTGCGAGTCATAGATTCTTTTTACAATCACCCTGTAGATATCTAAAGCGGGAAACGTCAATGATCAAGGAGGGAATTCAAGATGCTCTTTATACATCCCACACGCACACGTTATGGTTGCATTTTATAACCCGAGGCAATGAAACTGACCCGAGTTGAATGCACTTTTTAGATGCATTGGGCAGCAAGAAAAAACCCACCGAGACATCAGCATTGCGGCAACAAAATGTTAGCACAACTTCGCAGCTAAACAGAGATAATGTGCCACTTTACCTCCGAACGCATAACTCTAGTGTGAATTCCTTCCCGTTCTGAAAACTTTGACCTCATTTGGCTCTGAGCTGCTACGTACGGTAGGAAGCAGCAATTTATGCCCATAAAATGATGAGTTTGCCTCTGAGCTATTTTCGCTTTATAGCTCAATTCCACGCTATCAGAGATTGTTAATGAAAACAGGGTTAAAAGGGCTTTCACGCAGCACGCATTTGTAGCCTCAGAATGCTCACTTCTTACAAAATATCAGTGCAGTGTAGACTTGAAGTATTTAATAAGGACTTTTATTTAGCGTCAAAAAGTTATTATTTTAATAATTTCAACCGTTTCAGTCGAATGACTTCTCCTCAAAACAATAATTACTCTGCATTAAGATGGAATCTAGGAGGCAACTACTTTTGCACGAAATTCCGCCACTTTACATAAAAAAATGCTTTGCAAAAATTAGCCGTTTATCCAAAGGAGCTGGCTTGGATCTCGCCTCAAGAAAATTTCAGGTTAGCTGGTACACAACAATAATTATGATTGCTGGCATCTTTCTTCCACTTGTGTCTCTTCTATGTTGCATCATGCAGTGCCACTATAATAATGATGATGAAGGGTGGAGAACGGAATAAAAACAACGCCATTAAAGCTACATTTGATGCGAAAATATTTCACAAAGAGGAAGAAAATCAATCCATGGAGCGCTCAAGGAAAATCTATGCCTAGCAAGTGTATGAATTTCACGGTGGTGGAAGATAATTTATCTAATGGGCGCGACTGATTAGAAACTTGACCAAACCCATCTAACAAACGGATTTTACAAGATCGAATCATCTGATAAAATGAGCGTTAATCGATGTAAGATTGAGGATGCCATTTAATTCCAAGGCATTTGTCACGCAAGGTCTCAATGTGTGCGATTGGCTCAAGGTGAAACTGCTCATCAACAACAGAAATTGTTGGCGTTAACATCCCTTCCCTTGAATGTGGATTAGGTAGTTTTTCGAACGAGTTTTGAGCGCTGGATTCTCTTAATTCACAAGCGTTGCTCATCAATGGCCAATCATTATCAGCCCTGGCCAGACTAGCTCAGCTCTAATTTGAGGTTGCATGCAGATTTTATGCTGCAATCAGGCTCCATTAACTTTCCATTCATGATGAAACGAAACACTACGATGAATCGAAGAAAGAGCAATTTGTTGCCCCAAAAGTCACGCAAAGGAGGGTTGATTAATGGTCCGAAGTCGCAAAAGAACGTCTATCAGATGAGGAGACCACACTCGGGGGGTCACATTTTCATACAATGGAAAAGTGGCCAAATAGGGGCACCAGAAGCATTGAGCATCATCGATAAAGAGGAATTTCTTCTGACCGCCTTTTTTAGGCGCCTTGATTCAAAGCATTTAGTATGCGGCGGCTGTTAAAATTAGTTTTGGAAGAGCGGGCCTGCAACATTGAGCTACCGGGGAGAAATGATGAATGAATTGCATGAGAGGCAACAACAACAAAAAACTTTCTCTTCAAATTGTCGAAAGAAGCATCAATAATATGCCATTAGCCCGCTGAGGCAACCGCACGACCTGAAAAAGTAATTTAAGAGACGCCAACAAGGACCAACGCATTCTAAAGGAAGTCGGCATCAAATCATTGGCAATTCTAAAAACGCGGATATTATGAAGCTCCCAAGAAGGAGTGGTGTGGCCCTACGTCTAGCACAGGGTCACGCATTTTTTAATACACTCACAGGGGTAGGAATTTGCAGAGTCATTCATTCAAAAAATCATCTTGACCTTGTCCTCACTAGAAATTTACATGGCGATTCAGCTTCAACCATAAGCGCTTGTGGCGACCGAGCACCACAATTAATGATCATAGAGGATTTTTTACTCTTTTTTACCATTTCGTCCAGCGTGAACTGTAAAAGTCCAAGGAAACATTTTGATAGATAGACAGTTTCATCTCTCACGACAAACGTACGATGTAATGCCCAATAAAACAAAGCTACGCTGCTTATAACACAAGCTACGTTTAACCGTCAGGTCACAGCGTGGAGCCACCTTTTCAAGACATAGCTGCTTGGGTACTTCAGCAGCAGTCATGAGACTTCCTTTAAAAATAATTGAAGAAAATCTTGGGAGGAAGATGACATCAAAATTGCTGAAGTTGCTTGTTTCCCACAACGACTGCAAACGCTGGAGCCTGCAGAAATCTCGCAGCGTAGATCACTGCATCTTAAATTTTCTCACACCTGTGTGCTTTGCTCTTTATAATTACCCAAGTCACTAATTTATATGGTATATGGGGGGTCATCATCATCTCAGCCAGTTCCAGGCATTCTTAAATAAGCCAATTAGAGCCGTGGGCTGATAGTTTTTCAAAAATCACGGTCATGTCATTTTAATTGCTTTATCCAACTTTACGAGCAGGGTGATAAAGTTGATCTTGAAACCATCCCTACCTGTAAAACAGATGACTGCCTACGCCAATGCACGACTTTTGGCAGCCATATCGACCAACAACAAATTTCAACAATTGAAGGTCAAGGGACTACAAATCGCACTTCTCTTTTGGTGTTTTGAGTCCAAAATTGTAGTCCATCATAACGCCATAATGCTCTCAATCCAAATCGAGACACGCCACTGGTTCAGAATTGGTTGCCCGCTTTTACTACGTAAGATCAGGTAGATCAAGAATGAGTAGTTTTATAAAAATGAGCTAATTACTTTTTTACTCAATACTTCATGCTTGGATTCTTGTTAGAGGAAAAAAGAGCAATTTAGATAAATCCAACTCCGCATGGTGAGTCATCACTTTATATAATGGAGAATTATACTTAATGACTCTCACACTGAAAAAACGTTGATAGCAAAATGCAGTCCTCAACAAAAATGGCAGCGAGAAATCTCGAACTCAAACCAGGCTGAGCTGATAAGTTCTATATCCCGTTCATCTTCCCCCGAATTCCTTACGATAATACACGCGCCTTACGGAAAGGAGAAAAATTGTCTTATGACAAACACAAAAAGTTCTGCTGATGCTAATACTTTGGGAAAAAACGGGTCAATTTTAAGACTATTGAAAAGTAAACACTCAAAATTACATTTCAATTTCATTGCCAAATTGGTTACTTCTGAATCAATATTCATCACACAAATTCATATGAACCAACTCAAAAAATGCAGAGGTCATACATATAAGATACAGCTGAAATAATCAAAGTTTTTCTGAATTTTGCCCTAAATTTGTAAACTCGATTCCTGGTTCAACTAGTTGAGAAGCCCTTCTTAAGTGGTTTGATAGCAAAACTCCTTTGCCTTGTGACAATTTTTTACTTTCCGAAAAGTAACTTTGCACATGAACGGGACACTAGTGCACTAGAACTGATAGAATGCTGACATAAAAAGTATCTTGTATGGCCAGCAACATACCATGAGGCAGAATTTGCAACAAGTTGGGCGCGATAAGCCAACATGGGCCTGGCCTTCCAAGCTAACTGACCTATTTTTTGAAGAGCTCCACTAGCAGTTACCATAGGCTATGCAAAATGTAGATCCTGCTGTTAATTGTGCCTCGTGGCGCTGATGGATTAAACCCATACGAAATCCGCAACCCCAATGCAACGCGACGGTGGCAAACCTTTCGGTTATCTGTCTCGCTTGAAGATCTTAAGCTAGGCGGCTGACTGAGAAGCAACACCCTTTCAAAGTGTGGCTTAACGAATTCAAGACTCGGTTTTCATACATTGCAACGCATTGTTGAGCCCATTGAAAAGAGCTGTAAGCATTGTCGAGGATGACGTTTCAGCTCCGGAATAAAGCCCACCAATTGAAAACATAAAAGGCGCTTGTCGCTGACTTAAGAGTTTCGTTTTCACAGGGATGCTCTGATGATGATACATGGAGCCAAGAAAAGGTATACCTACAAATGCAACTCGTAGGCTCTGTTGCCTATACCTGCAAAATTAATGTAACGAAAACGAGCGCGCACAGCCATGCAATTAAAGCGCTGACCGTAATCTATTTTTGTGCTAACTGCCACCTTCGGTAAGCAAGCCTTCTAACAGTACAAGTTCAGAGACTGGTCACAGATGACAACTTGGGAGGCAATCATTATCTTGCCATCTTCTTCTTCTTTTTGGGCCGACTCAAATAAACGATCGCAGTTTAGCAAAGCCACATCATGGGTCGAGTTTAATGCATTGCTTTGCAACTCCTCAGCCTAGCCAAGCCAGCTTGGTAAGCAGGCATGCGTTGTCGCGAGCAGTCGCGGCCCTAAAACGGGCCGATGAGTCGAATTCGACGCCCCGTGCATCACTTGGACGTCCGTAGACCTTGAAGTGGTAGTAGGCAAGAGGAGTAGGGCCTACCTCGCTCGCCTAAGTTGGCTGGCAG
The DNA here is from genome assembly GCA_019096065.1 of Paracyclopina nana. NCBI lineage: Eukaryota > Metazoa > Arthropoda > Copepoda > Cyclopoida > Cyclopettidae > Paracyclopina > Paracyclopina nana. The sequence continues at coordinate 8,724,831 of JAGUCH010000001.1, read as the reverse complement.
ACGAGTACACCATATTACGAGGTGCAAAACAAAAGATGATAAAAACCACGAACGGAGCAGAAGCCATGGAATGCATAACAGACATGATCCATCATATCGCCTTGCCTCGCGCACCAACATGTTTGACGAGACCCTTTTGTCACGAGACAGCGCGAAAACGAGGACGAGCAATAAATACCAAAAGATTTCTGTCACAAGCGCGCTTGCTTAATATCAGTCGATGCGAGAAGGACGCCGCGCCCTTTTTTTGCTCCTCTTCTCTCTGTGTGACCGTGAATGGTGGACGAACGAGCATTCCCCAACCCTGCGAATTACGGTGCGTTGACCCTTTATTTAGAGTGATGCTGCGTTGCTGCAGGAGTGATGCGCTCGCTGCGAGGGACAGTAGCATATAGTGTGGAAATGGAATCATGTATCGAAAAAGGTTTCGTTTCCTATGCGAATATCACGGGCAGCCCATTTGATACGGGCCTCATATTAATTCTGTGGCGTGGGCCAGCCATATAGCAAAGATGCGCGCGGCTCCCTCTTCACTTTGCTATGCTCGACGCGATCATGGCTTAGTTGAGAAGCGCGCTGCAACCAATGCGCAGCCCATCTTCGCTTGCTGATATCTTTTGTTTTCATTGCACGCTACTACAGCCGGAGACTCAATAAGGGACACTTATTTAGAAAGGCATGCAAAAGCATACGTCACTAATGAGGTAAGAGTATTAAGAGATACTATAACAAGAAAGAAGTCACCTACTAAACATTTCAATAAAATATCATACAGAGCTTACATTTTAAATAATGGGGACCCCACAAGCATTTCATTATATTTACGCACGATATAATTGCCAACTCTAGCTAACACTTAGTGCCATTAAAATGCAAGGACGACCTGTGATCAACTATTTTGGCCGAATGGTAGTTGTTAAGTTAAACTTCAAGAACAAGCTATATCTAAACTACTAACTATGAGCGACTAAGTGTTGAGCTGATAAATATTTTACAAACCAGGGCTGATAAACAAATCCGGTTTAAACTTAAAAGCATCTTCAGTAGAGCCTTAGCCAGCAATTACAAGTGGTGTCTAGATTCTATTAGATAATATTGATGCAAAACAAAGAACAAACTTTGAATGACGTAATATATTAGCAACTTTTTTTTCTCGTTAAGGAAGGATATGGTTAGAATCAACATAGCGTGCAAGAATTATGCATTCGTTGCATAAATAGGATCAAATAAGGCTTTGTAAGGTATTAGAAGCGATTCTCGCAAAGCGTTAGCGAAATTCAATGTTTCTCTCAGCATATCTTGCCGAAATTGATTTTGTTGCGAGATAAAAACGGGAGGGGAACCATTTTTCTTTTAAGATGGCGACATTTATGGCTTTATCAAGATGTGCGAAATCACAAGGCCACCATTTTTGGCTGAAACACATCATTATTCATCAAATTACACGAAGCCTTTCCGATCTGGGTCACTAATGTCAACTTCACAGTTGGAATCTGATGAAGAGCTCATCGTTGGCAATTTTGCATTAAATTCTCACTCCTTTCACTACGAGCCACAAGAGTAGTAAAACCCTCCACGAGATTGGAGAACTGCATAAAAATTGTTCCCTTAAAAGATACTTGACGAGCTGATGGGGAAAAATGAAGAAGTGCACGACGAGTCGGCCTTATTTTAGTGTCGGCACTAAGAAAGGATCACCTTTTTACAGCCCTCTCCACCACGGTGTGAGCTGGTGAAATGATACCGTGACGCGAGCGAAATTGAAAATGCCCTGAATTCAATTGAGTTGCTGAGCAACAACATCATCATCAAAATTCGTGAGTGTGGAAAACCGCAGATCACTCTTGTTGTACTTCAAGAGCCACTCGGCCATTTGACACAAACTTGGGGTCGATTGCCTAGAAATTTCAAATGAGAACTCAATTTTGGCAACAGCATGCAGTCTCACTAGGTTGCAAAAGCACCTGCAAACATACATTTAGCAAAAGCCACCAAGGTGTATAATTACAGCGAGGCCAACAGTTTTTCGACATCATGATGATGAACTTTCTGCCAAAAGGTTATTTATTGCTAGTTTTTAGCACATAATGACTGCAATTGGGGGCAATTTCCTCAGGTACACCCAAGAACGTGTTTTTGTCCTGATTTTCTGGCAACGTTATGGTTGCTTGAAATAGGAGCTAAGAGTGATTGCCAATTCGTTTTCTTGGGCTTTTCCTCCTAAATCGAGACATGATACAAAATCCCACTTTTTCAGGTAATCCTTCAACAGAAGGACTGATGAGAAGACAGCTACAATGACGAATTGAAAAACATGAAGGATTTTCTACTGATTTTGCTGCTTCCTCTCCTGAGCCAAGGCTTATTGGGCGAAGAGATAGTGGAAAAGCCAATATGCAACAGGGAAATCCAACTCAAATACTGTCAAGCTTGGTATGGAGGGGATCTGCACACTGGCTGCAAATATTGTGGAATCGGCCCTCAGTGCCCCCAGGGGGTTTCCCCTAGCGGGCGTGGCATAAAGAACAGACCAGATCTCAAGAATGAAATTTTGCTAAGGCATAACGAGTACCGTGCTGATGTCAGGGCAGGAAAAACGGGTCTACCGGCCACTAAATGCATACCAGATTTAAGGTAAGCAAATAAAAAGATGTAGCTGCATGTTTACTGTCAGCTAGGCATATTTTGTTTTGAAATTAAATAACTCTGAATAGGCCAAAAAACCATGTTTACACTTTCTTCAAACATTTGAACAACATAGTTGCATGCCAAAATAGCTATTGAGCTTTTGGCGAGTAATTCAAGAATGTAAGATATGCGTGAACCTCAACATAATAATGCGGAAATATAAAGTGGCACGGCCAGGCCCAACAAAATTAAATAAGAATGACGTGTTGCTAAAATAAAAAGACGATCTAAAATATTGCAAGCTTGAGTGTATGAAAAACTGACTCAGGGCCAAACAAACATACAAAGTTTACAGCTATTTTCTAAACGTGACTCTTTTGGGCTCAAGAGTACAAGTAGGAGGTAAAACTTGAAAAGGAAACAACTCTTCTTCCAGTTTTGATTTAAAATTAGATCCAATTAAAATAAGTACAATAGTGCTTGACTTTTACTGGCACTATTGCAGGTATGACACGGAAATCCTACTTTAAATGCACAAGTTATTCCCAAATAATGCCTCGTGGGCAAATACAAAGTGTCATAGCTAAACTTTTTATTGGAACGACAATTAAAGTTCGAAGTGCTTTTAAAATACCAAGTTTTTTTCGGAGTTCTTGAGGAAATATTTGGCCACCAACCAGCTAAAAGGATTTTAGTAGCACGCACAAAAAACATCACATTACTATGCAAGTTTTAACGAATTTTAGGTGGGACGAAGAACTGGCAGAAGTGGCTCAGATTTGGGCCGATCAATGTGCGAATGTGGTTTACTTCCATCAGAGCGATGCCTACCCGCGAGTTTTCCACGAGAGAGGCTTCGAGAGAACGACGAGCAAATTCAATTCACCCCCAGGTGTGGGGCAAAATGTCGCCTGGGCACTGACGAAACTTGTCAACTTCACCAGAATCATCGATGACTTGTGGTATCGTGACATCAACAAATTGCAGCCAGGTCGCATTGGGGACTTTCAGGTAATCTGACAGCAGATCTATCAACGTTTTTTGACGTGTGTCAAGGGAGGAACAAGCCGTTTGATTACCTTGCTGCGCGCGTTAAAGTCACTTTTCCTCTTCGTTTCACTGACCTTTTTCTGTATGAAATGGCGCTAACACACCAAAGCGTCCAACAAACCCGCCTTAACAGATGCTTCATTAGCACTTTGGCGTTGCCAGATTTGAACGAAATAGCCAAAGATGGATTGCACGTTGGCAAAAGAGTGGGTGGGCAGGCCCAAAATATTTTTTTTCTTTCTCACCACAACAAAATTGTAACTTTGCAGGTCGACCCGAGCAAAATGGACACGAATTTGGTGACCCAAATATTGTGGGGTCGCACGACCCATGTTGGCTGTGGCTGGACTCAGTTCCCGCTGTCTGAAGGCTCCTCCAAGTTCAAAGGCATTTATGATGAAGGGGAATATGAGAACTTTTTTGTCTGCAACTACGGAGTGGGTGGCAACGTGCCTGGGGAGCCTGTCTACGAAATGGAGTGTAGCGAACAAGCCGTTGACACCGAGGCAAATATGGAAAAAGTGTTGGCCGAAATGGAGATCAAGTTCAAGGATCGATTGCATGCTGGCACGAGACCTATACAGAGGTCGGAGATAGCAGTGTGCTTGGATGCGCTCACTTGCTTGAGCCAGCAAAGCACCGCTGAAAAGTCCTGCTCTCAGCTCGAGATCCAATGCGTCATTCAAATTCCTCCCAGGATCCCCAACGCTGAAAGCTATTTCAGCTCCAAATCCCTGACGGACCGAGCGACTCAGCTTGAATGCAAAGTGGAGCTGCTCTTGTGTCGCCTACCATTGGAGGCCGAATTGACCACATTTTCCGATGATGAGCTATGTTTGGCGAATTTTAGGCGCTGCCTTGAAGAGTCTTCAACCCTTGATGATGATGACGACGTTGTTGTTCTCGCAGCTACAAGCACCACTTCAAGACCGGTTGTGATCACATCTACGTCACTGCCGTCATCGTCCTCCACAGCCATGACAGGATCAACCCATCTTGATATCGATGTAATAACAACTGAAAATCCCTTACTGGGAGTTGAGACGACTAGCGTTCCTCTTACCACCACTGACGTAGTCCAAGTGACCGGCGAAGAGGTGAAAAGTGACGAGATAAGCAAAGCTGCTGTAGCGCTAGATGCTAGTGTGACAACCACACCAGTCGTTTCTCCAAGTTCAACCAGTAACAGCAAAGACGAAGACGTAACCACCTTACCAATTGCTATTATCGACATGATCACAGAAGCCAACGAAGATACTGTTGTGACCTCTACACCTACCGTGGTGCGAAGTTCAAGCAGTATCAGCAAAGAGGAGGATTCAACCATCGCACCCCTTTCTAACAATGACATGGCCGCAGTGGCCAACCAAGAGGAGAAAAGTGAAGAGACAAGTCAAGCAACAGTAGTAGTGCGAGATTCGATTGTGACCACCACACCCATTATTTCTACAAGTTCAACCAGTACCAGCATAGCGGACGACGTAACTGACATAGTGACCAACCAGGTGGGGAAAGGAGACGCGACAAGCAAAACCATTTCTGCTGAATCCACAACTCCTACCGTGGTGCCAAGTTCAACCAGTACCAGCAAAGAGGAAAACTTGACCACCGTAACTCTTGCTAACAAAGACATGGTCACAGAAACCGATGAAGATGCAAAAACCAGTAAAGCCACTATTGCGCAAGATACTGTTGTAACCACTACACCTACCGTGGTGCCAAGTTCAAGCAGTATCAGCAAAGAGGAGGATTCAACCATCGCACCCCTTTCTAATAATGACATGGCCGCAGTGGCCAACCAAGGGGAGAAAAGTGAAGACACAAGTCAAGCCACGACAGTTCAAGATTCGATGGTGACCACTGCACCCATTATTTCTACAAGTTCAACCAGTACCAGCATAGCGGAAGACGTAACTGACATAGTGACCAACGAGGTGGGGAAAGGAGACGCGACAAGCAAAACCATTTCTGCTGAATCCACAACACCTACCGTGTCGCCAAGTTCAACCAGTACCAGCAAAGAGGAAAACTTGAACACTGTAACTCTTGCTAACAATGATATGGTCACAGTAGCCAATGAAGATGCAAAAACCAGTAAAGCCACTATCATAGAAGTCACTACTCTAGCCACTACGGTGAACGCAACACCTTCCAGTTCTCCAAGCACAGCCGCCATCAACATCAAAGAACCAGTAACAACCGAAGCCGCAAATTTGATCGAGATCACTCCTAAAACTGAACCGCTAAAGACTTCTTTGGAAGAGACGACAACGCTGCGCAATCTTGATGATGATGATGATGAACTCAGCGGCGTGGGAGATGCATCTTCAAACGTGAAGCAGCAAAAAAGTGAAACAGAAAACCTGTCAACTGAGCAGCCAGGCAACTCGTCGTCGTTTTTGCCGTTGACAACCGTGGACATATCACCAACTGCATCAGTTACACCAGCTAATGGCGACACGATTATGGAAGACGAGCATACCGAAGCGCCACAAGAAGAAGCTACTGAAGGTCAACCGCTCATTTCCAAGGCTGATCAATCAACTGTCAGATCACTTACGGTTGCACCAGCTACGGATCCCGAAAATGTGGCGGGTGATTCGGAGCAAGAAAAACAGGGAAATCAGCAAACTTCTTCTCCTCCTCCAAGTGAATCTACAGGGCTTGATGACATACCAACAACTTCCTCATCAATCACAGCCGATGACATATCCACCCAAGGTCTGGTCGTAAAAAGTAGCTCGATTTCAGCAACAATGCTTGAAGACACCGAGCCGAATCTCGTCACCACCACAATGAGCCCCAACATACTTGACTTTTTAGCCACTGGGCTCGACACCACGACACAGTCGGTAGATGGCATTCAAACGGCAACAACGCTGATCGAATCGTCAAAGAAGGACGACGCGTCATTATTGAGCATCAACGTGTCATTTTACAACAGCACCTCAAAGACCTCGCTCAGATTGGCAATTTGCCTAGAAGGCATAGGCTGCGAGGATAATTCTAGGTGCAGATTAGTGCACCAAAAATGCAACGAAGGCATGGACGTGGCAATGCTGCCACACAAAGTGAGGCAAAAGCTATCTGAATGCTCAGTGGACGATATACTTTGCCACTTGAATGGGGACCGGGATAGCTCAGAGTGCCAGGGAACGTTTGAGAAATGCATCGGAATCGTCGTGCCAGCCTCGTTCCTGCCCATGGTTTTTTCCAGCTCTCCGCCACCTCCAACCGAGCTCGCAATGGCCGAAGAGGCCATCGACCCAATGTCAGTCCTTGGAGGGCTGGCAATGATGAAGAACAAGAGCAACGATGAAATCCTCAATGAGCTTACCTCCAGCGTTCTCTCCGCAATTCAAAACTCCACCAAGGGCTTCGAAATTCAGCCCTCCCAGGGCAACGTCACGATAGCCGATCTGCTCGCCCAAAACGACACGCTGCCCATCTTCCAAGACTTTATCATACTCTTGGATGACTCAAACAGCAACGCAACAGAACACGTCATCTTCAACCCATCAACATTCTTCTTGGGCGACAATTCGACTCAGCAGCTTGATCCCAGCCTCAACTCGACAATCCGAACCAACATTATTGGCGCAATAGAAAAATTTGCCACAATTTGTCACGCTTGCTCAGAACAAAAAGTTCCAGACCCTGCCATTTTACCCGAGCAACCAACTAATGACCCTCAGCTAATGCTGGCAGTGTGCTTGAAGGGAGTCGAATGCAAGGACGCTGTGACATGTGCCAAAGCTCAGAATCTCTGCCTAGGAGGCGACAACTTTGAGCGTTTCAAGCCAGCGCAGAGGAAGGCTCTTTCCGAGTGCTTTGTAGGCCACAACATTTGCCTACTCAATAGCACGATGATAGCGGTTTGCGAGGCTGACCTGGAAGAGTGCATCGCTCAAAAAATGGCTGACTTTGATGAGGTCACGAGCGGATCATTCTTCGACGTGGACGAAATCATTTCCCAGGTAGCGCAAGATATCGCCAACATCATCACGGAGGATCAGGACAACGAGGACACCGTTATCATTAGCGGGATCAACGAGCCCCTCGCCGAAGATGGCACGGTGAGCATAAACCTGAATAGCACGAAGGGGCCTATCATTTTGACATCGACGACTCCAATCATCACGTTCAGCGACAAAAATGGAGAGGTTAGCGTAACTGTCGAAAAGAGTGGCGACTTGGAGCAAAAAAGGCTCGTCACCAAGGCCAGGATTGAGGCAGCCCTGAGGCAAATCGTGGTCCGGCCGACTTCGCCTACAACGCAGGCCGATAATCCTGACGAGGACTCCCTAGCAGAAATGATTGCCAATTCAGTCATGGAGTTTGTCAAAGACACGGGCGACGCGAGCTCTGAGCAGATCTTGCACCTCAACGTCAGCACCGAGGACACGCTGGAAGTGTCCGAGATTGCGCTTGCACGGGAGACCACTGATGATGTCATTGTTAGGGTTAAATTGCCTGGAGATGCCAATGATTCCATATCTTTTGATGTCCCCTTGATGCCGTCCATGAATCAACAGGAGCTTGCTAAGGAAGTTTCAGACGCATTTGACAAGGCAGTCATGGAAACCCGCAAACCGCCTAATTTAGATGAAGAGTCGGGCATAAACGACGACGGCTTGGAAACGTCATCGAGCCAATCTGAGCAATTTTCAGAAGAAACATCTGAGAATAGCAACCCACTGCTGTCAACCCAAATGAGCAATCCCGACCAGACAGAAAAACCGAATGCACCTTCAGATATTGAAAAGGATGGAGCTAGCGATAAATTGCAAGAGGGCAACATAAATCTGGCACTTGAAGCTCACCCACCAAAGCAAACTCTTGAGAGCGCCAATAGCCCAGCCGAATCGAATGAAAAAATTCAAGGAAATGAAGATTCATTCGTCTTATTTGGCATTCAGCTACCCACTCACCAAAATGACTCGGCAAATAATAATGAACACGTCGTCTTCAATGGGCAACATGAGACCACAGAACCGAACCAACCAATCATCGACGACGAGGAAAAGAACCACAGCCTCGAGAAGACTGCAAACAATTCCAAAGCCGCCCAAGATGTACTTGAAAAAACAGCCGAGGCCATCGCTGAGTTCATCGATAAGCACCAAGAAATCCAACCTCAGCAGCAGGTGACTGTAAAGGTCACCAAGAATGGGGCCAAACAAGAGCCTCAGGTTTCTGTTGAGGCCTCGAGCAAAGGCCAAATAACGGCAACTGTGCAAACCTTTGGAAATGACAATGAGACATCTACAATCTCCATTCCGGTAACGAAGACGGCTGAGAGCAAAGCGGACGCTGAACAACTGAAACAACTCCTTATTGAAGAGTTTGCCTTGAGCGAAACAATCAGAGGAATAGCTGACGTCATTGGAAATTATGTGGATGAGACAAATGGAGATGTTCCTGCCAAAAAAGTGACTGTTATTGTTGAAAAGGGAAATGACGTGGACAGCCCTCGGGTTGAAATTCAAGGCGTTGATGCTGACAGCAACGTTATCGCTGTTGTTAAGGCACCAGGCAAACCAGAAGAGCCAACAGTGATAAAGGCTACGCTAGGAAAAAACAGCAATAACCTCACTGACACCAATCAGCTCAAGGCCGACCTTGTTGAGGATTTTGGCATAAAGGAAACCATCCGTGATGTGGTTGGAGCAATTCAGAGCTTTATAGTGGAAAATCCAAACATCAAAGCTGAGAAGGTGACAGTTAGTTTCGATGATGCAAATGAAGAAGAGCAGATAGCTATTGAACAGACGGAAAGAGGTGACATCCATGTTGTGGCTCAAAACCCTTTCAAAGGAAGTGTCACTGTCCCATTGACTAAGAGTCAAACAGTAATTGACAAGAGCAAGCTGAAGTCGAATCTTATTGAAGAGTTCGGAGTAATTGAAAGCTTCAAGGATGTCGCCAAGGAGGTTGCACATGATTCTCAAGAACATCTAAGAGTGACAGTCACCGTTCAAAAGATTGAAAGTGACCAACAAACGGAGATTGAAATTGCGAAAAGTGAGGACAAGTTCACCATTAAAGTGCCTGGAGTCAAAAACGAGTCCACCACAATAACCGTCCATGTTCCCAAAACAGAAGACAATCAAGTAAAAATTGAGGAGCTGAAAGACAGCATCGCTGAAGAATTCGCCATCAGCGAGACCATCAAGACAATCCCTTCAAAAGTTATTGATTATATAAATCAAGATCAGGATTCCAGCTATGATAAGGTTCAAGTGACTATTGCAACAGACACAACTCAAAAAGAGTCAGCCGAGTCTATTGAGCCAACTGGCGTCGAAGGACAGCTTAAGGTTACAATCAAGGCTCATGGAGTCAAAAATGAGACATTTTCAGTTTTGGTGCCAATCACTCCCAACGAGACGCCTCAAGAGCTCGAAAAAGACCTCAACGAAAAGCTGGCAGTGCTGACCACGGTAAAGGATATTCCAGCCGCTTTAGCAGAATTCCAGAAAAATAATAGCAACTCGGCCCATGATAGGGTGAAAATTATCTTTGAAAAAAGCGAAGAACCTGAGCTAGCCATTGAAGAGGCCGAGAAACAAATTGTTACGGTTGTTGTCAGGTCACCTGGAAACTCAGATAAGAAGACTACGCTGACCGTACCATTGCCCAAAACCGACAGCAATACAATCGACACTGATCAGTTGACAGTCGCACTTGTTGAAGAACTAGCCCTTGCTGACACTTTTCGGCAAGTACCAGCAGCTGTAGCTGAAATAGCTGAGAAAAACTCTATCAACGGACCAGCTCAAGTTCGAGTCACCATCAAAAAGGGAGAGGAGTTTGTAGAGCCGCAATTCTCAATTGAGTTCCAGGAACCTAATGGAATTATCAAAGCCACAATTGTCGCGCCAGCTACGAAAAAGGAGGAAATTCACGTAACGATACCATTCACGGCATCAGACAACAAAAAAGCAGATGCTGAAAACTTTGAGAAAAATCTGCTTGAAGAACTGGCAATTGTGGATACAATCAAAGAAGTTCCTGCAGCAATCGAGAAGGTAATCAAAGGCTCAAATGCAACCAGGCCAGAAAAGATTGCGTTGTCAATCGAAAGAGGTGAAAGCCCAATTCCTGAAATTTCTGTTGAGCCTAGCTACCAGGACCAAATTGAGGTGACCATCCAAGCACCAGGGAAAGGCAAGGGAAAAACAAAGCTAACAGTTTCGAACACGGAAGATACAGAGCAATTGAAGAAAACTCTGATTGAAAAGTACGAGTCTGGCGAGGCCATCAAAAAGGTGCCTCAAGCCATTGTCAGCTTTGCTGAAGAGAATCCCGACTTGAAACCCACCCAGGTAAAAGTAGTGATAAAGCAAAGCCCAGAAGTTGAAGAGCCTCAAGTTGCAATAGAAGCTACTGATTCAGGTGAAATCAAAGCTACCATCACAACGCATGGCAAAAAGAAAGCGCCTATTGTAGTGACTTCACCAATTCATAGTGAGGGCAATGTGCAAGAAGAAATCAAGGATCAAATTGACGAGAATGTTGCATTAGTTGATACCATAAGAGAAGTCCCTGATGCAATCAACAAATTTATTCCCAAGAACGCGACGGTCGATGTTAGCAGCGTGACAGTGACTATTGATGTTGGCGAGGATATCGAAGAACCTGAACTCTCCATCACGGAAATTGTTCAAGGAGACGTGAAAGCTAAAATCAAAGCACCTGGAAAGAAAGCTGGTACGATCACATTTAAGTCTGACATCAAGACTTCTCCATCCACAAAAGAGGTCGATGTTGAGGGGCTTCAAGAGTCATTGGAGGAAGAATTTTCCATTGCGGAGTCGCTACGAAACGTGCCAGAGGCCGTAAATACTTTTGTCGATCAAAATCCAGCAACTAAGGTAGACAAAGTTCAAGTGACACTAAAAAAGGGAACATCTTACGATGAGCCGCAATTGTCAATCGAGCCCACTGAATACGGAACTCTGAAGGCAACAATTACTGCCTACGGCGACAAAAATTCTTCCACGTCATTGTCAGTCTCAGTAGAAAGTCAAAAAGACATTCATGATGTTGATCTAAGCAAAAAGCTGGCGGAAAAACAAGCTATTAAGGAGGCATTCAAGGAAGCGTCACAAGTCATTAAGCAAAGTGCTGATAAAACCAGCGTCACTAGCGTCACAGTTACAGTTCAAGAAAGTGATTCCATCGAAACTCCCGAGGTGTCCATCGAGTCGATTGGTGACATCAACGTGAAAGCAACTATAACTGCTCCTGGAGACAGCAAAGAGAAAACAGCAATTACAGTTGATGTTCCAAAGAATGAGGATAGAGAGGTCGACTCAGAGAAACTGAAAGATTTGCTAGAAGAAGAGTTTGCTATTGCAGAAACTGTCCAAGATGTACCGAAGGCTGTATCTAACTTCATAGGGAGAAACCCAAGCTTGACACCCACCTCGATACGCGTGACAATCAAACAAGGAGAGGAATACGACGAGCCCCAAATTTCGATTGAAGCGTCAGAAGACAATGATAAAATAAGGGTCACCGTATCAGCTCCGGGTGAACAGGAAGAAAGCATTTCAGTCAACTCAGCCATTTCTTCAAATGACACCATAGAGCAAGTTAAGAAGCATCTTGAAGAAGAGTTGTCTCTCCAAGAAACCATCCGGGATGTTCCAGCAGCTGTGGATAAGTACTTGTCACTGAAAAATGGAACCATTCCGGATAAAATCACGATTCAAGTCAACAAGGAAAAAGAAGCTGTCGATTCGGCTAACGTTGTTGTTACAGATAGCAATGGAAAGCTCACTGCCATTGTCACTGCTCCCTCATCAAAGACAGATTCCACCACATTGTCCATTCCACTTCCAGTGGAAAGCACCAACAAAATGAAAGTAAACACAACCAAGCTGAAAGAAGTCCTCATCGAAGACTTCGCACTAACTGAGGTGATCAAAGAGGCTGCTGAGAGTATAATACAGTTCCAAGAAGAGGGTTCGCCTCCAAAAAATGCTACGGTTACTATCATCAAAGGTCAGTACATTGAAGAGCCGGAAATATCTGTGGACGCATTGAACGATGGAAGCGTCAAGGCAACCATCAAAGTTCACGGCAAGAAGGAGGAATCAACTGTGACCCTCAAAGTCAGAGTTCCAAATACCGGCGATAGAGAAAAGGATAAGATTCAATTGGAAAATGGGCTGATTGAAGATTTTAGCGTAACAGAGACCATCAAGGAAGAAGTGAAAGCAATCCAGCAAGTATCAGAGGCCATCGTAGAATTTGTAGGAAAAGAAGCAGAAAATGTTCCTGGGACAATCAAAGTGGAGATTGTCAAGGGAAATTTCAAAGGAGAGCCAGAAATCGCCATTCAAGAACTCATTCCAGGAAAGGTTGAAGCCACTTTAAAAATTCCTGGAGATGTCGGCAGCTCGCAAACCCTTCAAGTGGACGTTTCCAAAACTGAGTTTTCAGCAGAGAGCGTTGCAGGCGTGCTAGTTAAAGAATTGGCATCTAAAGCAAACAATGAACAACGCAACGTAGAAGATCTCCCTCAAAAGATCACTGATGCTATAGTCCAATTTAGCAACACCAAAAAAAGCCAAAACGTTGATACAGTGAAAGTTGTGATAAGCACTGGGCAGGATATCCCTGAGCCTGATATTGAGATTTTTCAAAGAGGAGATGGTGGCCAAGAGATTGTGGCAAATGTCAAAGTTCAGACTGGCACAGTAGCACAGCCACTCACATTTGAACAAATTGTTCCACTTGACAAGCTAGGTGACATTGACGAGGTCCAGCTAAAGATCGAAATAGCTGACGTATTAACCAAGCCAAGGCCTAGTGAAATTGGAGAATCACAAAAGGCTGAGGATTTGGCAGAAATGATAGCTGGAGAAGTAAAAAATCACATCAAAGAGAATCCCTCACTAATTACACCCTCAATGGTCAAGGTCAATATCCTGACCGGAACAGTGACTAAGGAAGCAGAGATCGACATTTCAGATGCGAACGAAGAAGCTGTGACGGTCACTGTGAACATTCAGGGAGAGAAAGCAGGCTCTCAAACATTTCAAGTGCCGCTCTTCAAGGCACCTAGGTCCGAAGATGTAGACGCTGAGCAACTAGCCAAGGATATTCGAGGAGCTCTGAATGAAATAATAACAGGGCTTTTTGAAAGTACGACAAACGAACCATTTACATTGAGCTTTGAAAAATTTGGTATCACTATTGCAACAAGAACTCCGGATGTCGAACTGCCAAAAACCGAACTTTCTACAGTTAAGGCGCAAGAGAGCAAACCTGTTGTGCAACAAACTCAGACAGACTTGATGTCCATTTCTGAATTTGGGCTAACCATCTCGGCTCCCCTTACGACACAAGGTAAAACTATGAAAGCAAGATAATTTTCATATACCTTAGAAATCATTGTTTCAGCAAATGATCGAGTAGAAACGTCAACCCAACCGCTACAACTACCGTCCGAATTAACCAAGCCAATAGGTATTACGAATAAATAAAATAATGTATATTTCATTATCTAAAGTAATTCTTTGTAGTATCGAAGCCAGATGAGGCCAGTGGAAGGCCATCAACAACACAACGAGCACTAAATAATGTCATCCCCTCGACTGAAGAAGAGCATAACGGAGAAAATGTGGCACCCAAGCCTGATTTGAACAATTTGCCTTCATCAGTTGATGATCCATCTTTGGCAACTAAAAGCCCTGAATTGGAAAAAGAATCCAATTCATTGCCTGATGCCTCATCTACCACAGAAGCTTCAACACTAGATGAAATTGAGGAACAAGGACCAGCCCAAATCGATAATTCATCAATCAAAGACAGCGATGCTACGTCTGATCTGGATATTTCAAGTTCAGATGAGGCACTCGATGGGCAGACAACCCTTCCAACGATAAACGTGGTGGTTGACGAAAAAGCTATTCCGGACATCACCAAAGCACCGAATTTGCCAATAGGACTAACAACACCAAACCCACTAACGAAATCCGACGGTAAATTGGAGGAGATTGCAGCTCCAATCGAAGTTTTTTCCACCACTGAACCGGCTTCAACGACGACCACAGAAGCTTCATTTTTCTCCTCAGGAGTTTTGAGCCGAGTGAGGGACTTGGTCATTGCTTTGGTTGCTGGTCTAGTTGCGCAACAAGCTGGACTGAGTTTACCTATTCCATCATTGGCATCACGAAATGACGAGTCAGCGGACCAATTTATACCACAACCACCAAGGCTGCCTCCTTCCATTCCTCAAGATCCTTTTGTGCGTAGCAAAGTCAAAGAGAGCGAGGGTGCATTCTATGGAAATTTCTACAACCTCACAATTCCCATCCAGGAGGAGGAGATTGACGAGCTTCAGTCAGAAGATATCAGGAGAAATATTTCAAGCATAGTTTCTGAAGCGTTTGGTCCCAGCAAGCCTCTCGAAAACGTGACGGTGACTTTTGGCCAATCCAAAGACTCAAGAGGCCAAATATTGATCAAGGCGCAGCCAGCAGCGAAGGACACTGAGAACAGGCCTAAACTTCCGCGACTCGAGGACTCGTATGAATCTTCTACCCAAACATCAGGGGCCCAAGCTGAACAGAAGCCGTTTTTCCCCATAGAGCAAAAAGAGCCAAAGTTACCAAGCATCCCACCTTTGACCACAAGAAGACCACCGCCTATACAGAGTGCTCCAGAATTACCACCGTCCTTCCGGACAGAAACCGATTCCTCAATTGACGTACCAAAGATAGGAGGGCCAATTCTTAGGCCCTATCCAACAACGGAGGCCTCTTTTGGAAGGAGTTCCGAGGCAACTCCTCCTCAAATTGAAGAAGAGACCGCTGTCTTTGATGGCCCACAACGGGGTACAATAAAATTTGAGCTTGTCGATGCTGTCAGCAGACCAACAGCCTCTTCAACAGAGCGAGCATCTTCGACAGAGCGAGCTCCACTCCAAGAGTATGGGCAATATGACAATACCGTATTTGTTCCGAGAGTGCCCGCTAACTACGACGACTACGAGGATGAGCAGGAAGTCATCCTGGATTCAGTTCCTGTCGATGACAACCGTATTTACGATAGACGACTCAATGTTCTTGGCGGATCGTCTGCCAATGTGGTTGAAGCAACGGTGGTGGAGGACTTGAACTATGCGAGATCAGTGAGGGACTCGAGGGCTTCCAGGATTGGCATTGCCACCATCTCAAGCATTGCTGTTGGAGTCATTGCTCTTTTGGCTTTCGGCCTCTTGATCTTCATGGCCATGGCTAGGCGGAGGAGACGGAAGGACGAGGCGCACTCTTCCACAGCCAACCTGACTCCGACCCAATCCCGTACTACCTACTCTGGCACTCCCATCATCGCAGATACTCCTTCCGTGTCCGGGGGCTTTGGCGACGACCTACTCAACACGACGGGCTCATCTAGCATCGACCCTGTGATTCCCCTCGATGGACATCAAACAATAGTGTCCTCCTACAGCGAATTCATGTCCCTGCCAGGCAGAAACACTATCGTCAACAGTTTACCTTCCCCTCCGGAAAGCAGCTTGAGTCCGTCGCAAGGACCAGCTAGCGCACTTAAAACTAAAGACTTGAGGGAGTATCCTCCACTCTTGTTCGCTCCTAGCAATACGCATTATCGTCATCATCCTTAAAAACTCTCATCTGTGATTTCCCCATAATGTTTTGAATATGTTGTGTCATATAAGTATACGAACTAGTCAAATATAAGAAGAAGAAAAATGCTTTGCCCTACCTCAATTATCTTGCTGAGCGGATATTCAAAAAGCCTCTTCATCACGGTCACTTCGATTCTCAGCATGCCATGGCTGACCCATTTAATATCTTTGTTACCGTATTTGTTGATTGCCATACCAACCTAATGACGCAAAAGCGGTAACTAATTGGATTTCAAGAGAAAAAGTCTGCTCACGTCTTTTCCTTTATGTCGTCTGTAGAAATCTATGAAGCTGAATGGCAGGGCTATGTTCAAAGGTGTCAGCTTGTTGGGAGAGCATCCTCTTTTTCGAGACTCGAATGCTATCATAAGGTCGACAAAGCCAGCAGGCCTCTTTTTCTTGAAAGCCTCCATGATATCCTTTCCGAAAATCTCCTCCATAAGCGCTTTGAAGGCATCATCGACGCCTAGAAACAAATAAGACCATTAACTCAGGGAGAACTCGTGACTAGTCTTGCACTTACTGACGGAACCGTACGGTCCTCCCGTAGCCTTGAACAGCTCCTTCAATTGGCCATCACTTGTGGTTATTTCGTGAACAGTGATGTCGACGGTTCCACCGCCACAATCAACAACCATGTAACGACCTCCTAAAAAGTTCCTTCATTACGCTAAGAGCAACTTGAATATGAACAACTACCATTGTTAAATCCATCATTGACAAAGATGTCATCGGTGAAAACTTGAGGTTCAATGCAGAATCGAACCGATTTTTTGGCTTGGTTAGTCGTATTATTATTGTTACCATCCAATGTATCCAGAGATTCGTCAGAGTCTCCACCAGAATCTGATAATGGGGTTTGGGAGTTAGTGTTTTGTTAGCGAGATTGGGTCAGAATGAAGGCTTACCAGCTCCAGAGTCTTCAAGGACAAAATCCGAGCATTGGGACATGTTGTCATTGTCTCTGAGGTTAGTAAAAATTGACCTGGGCCTCTCAGGTACAAGTTGATTCATCCGCAGCTTCCTACAATTAATGGAAGCTGCCTCTGGCTCAAGAGCAAGCAAGAGGTGCTCTGGGTTCGCATCAGATCCAATTCCAGCCTATAAGCATTAAGCGGAGTGACCACCATTAATTGATTGCATAAATTGACCGCTAGAGCGAGCTATCATTGAAAAAGTTGGACAAGTACTGACCGCGCCGAGTCGTGCAGGTCAGCCCAGCGCAAACAGCAAACGGAAACAGCAGCTGATTTTTAAAATTCAATTGTTGCGCGAAATAAAGCTCAATGGGCAGCTCCATTCTCCCAGTCTTTAAATTCCATCCAGAATGGAATGTGTGGGAAGAAGAGGAAAAGGAGGCCACTACCACACAAGGATCGAGTCACCATGGGCCGATTTTCACTAGAAGCCTAACCTTTGGAAAGGCCATTGTTAATGGGATAGCTCAAGGACGCGAGGAGTTTCCCTGTTTAAATGAAAGCCTCTTCATCTCCAAGCTAATAGACAATCACCAATGGTTTGCCCTAAGGAAAATCCTTATGTACCTAGACGAGAAAAGTTTCAAAAATTGCAAACTCGTCTGCAAGCCTTTGAAAGCCGTGATAGACGACATGTTCACCTACAGTAAAGTAGGACAGAGGTTTCTGACCGATCGACTTGAGTACCAATGGAGCATGGCATTTCCAGAACAAAGCTGCATCGACTGTAAGTATAGAGTCAAATCTGTGTACGTAGACAATGGGGAGATTTTCTGCTGCCTCCTGAATGGCAGAATCCACGTGTATGACAAAAGAACGCGAGAGCTCAAGGAAATTTTGAGACATTCCCACACATATCCTAAGCTACTCGCCATCAACGACAGATTTGTGATAAGTGGCCACGGCAATGACACTTTGAAAGTGTGGCACAGGAGGAGCTTTTCGGTAATGAGCTTTTACCAAGCCATTACTAGAGACAATGCCTAATTGCGAATATTTACAGAGCATCGGCTTGGTGAGCTTCAACTATGGGATTTTCGACTTGAAACTGACAGTTGTAGACAGGCTGGTGGTGTCATTCACGAATGGCAGGGTGAAACTGTACCAAATAACCGACGAAGAGACTCCGAAATTTGTCAAGCTCTATCACTATGCACCTGAACTGCTCAGAGAGAGCCACATCCAAGTGGATGCTGATAGATGCCTTCTTTTTACTGCCATGAGGTATTATTGGATGCACCTTTTCTGCCTTGACACTGGAACTGTCGTGAAGAGTCAAAGAATCGCAGATAAGCATGTCCTAAGTATTCATCTATGCTATCCTTATGGAGTTCTCACCACATTCGGTGATCCTGGCGATACCTTAGAACTCTGGAACATCATGACCATGACACATCTAGGTAGAAACCTTAAACTATATCTGGTATTAAATTGGTAAAAAAGCAACTCTTCTTCGTATTTCAGGAAAGTACAAAACTATGAATCGGATTTTGTCAGTTGCCCTAAATCTGAAGAGGATTGTCATTTTTACCCCAAGAGGAAACTTTGTCTTCAGCTACGCAAAGGAGCTATTCAAAAATGCCTCTGACCAAGGCAAGCCTCAAAAGAGAAAGGATCGCAACTTGGACTTTGTGCAGATCTATGGCCCGGTGTGCAGCAGCGGACTCGTTCGCAGAGACATTTATATGGATGACAAAGTAGCTATATATCAAGACAAATTCCAATGCCAAGTTCGGATCGTTGACTACTCCAATGGAACGCTACGGAGTCGAAGGTACGACAATCAAATATTGTTCCCCAATAAAAGCATGTGACTTTTGATTTTTTAAAGGGCGACCATGCGTGACCTGCTAAGTCATCAGTACGTGACAACTGAGCACGAATATCCTCGACAAATAGAAGCTATTGCAGGATTGCTGAATCACATCAAGGAAGCTTACTTCGGAATTCCCCCTAGGCTGGCCTTATGTTAGCAATAAAAAAGTCTTTATTACCTGATAGGCGGCCTCTCTCATGAACTGTTTAGCTCTTTGCCTCCAAATCGCCGGCACGGTGATGACCCAACGTACTTCATTTTCTGATAGCTTCTGCCCAATGCTATCAGATAATTCGCGAAGGGCGTGATCTCGGAAGTATCCTAGGGTCATGGCAAATACAGCCATCGCTGGCATTTCCTTGCCATTTGCTGCCTTTACCATCGTATCTCGGCCGATATCCTAAGGAGCAAAACTACGTTGCGTTGCCCAATAGGGATTAAATTAATATGACTCACCTTGTTGTGGTGAAGGATCATCTTGAACTTGTCGAAGTAGAACCATCTTCGAGCCTCGTTTTGGTCTAGATCGTGGTAGTAATCCCGGGCAGAAAATCCAAATGAGTGGAACTGCTGATTCGGCTTCAGCAGAAGAATGGTGGGAGTTTTCTGATTACTCAAGCCCGGATCATCGCCTCAAAGGTGAAAAATGAAATTCAAATGAAATTTCGTTATTTTCGAGTAGCAACTAGCAACTTGAAAAGTGAGCAAACTTGGTTAAAGGCTCAACGTGTTTTTGACTACGAGTCTACAATCTTAAGGCTATCAATTCAGCGGCTTAAGACTTTTAAAAGTGGCCAAGTAGAAAAGTAGAACTTTCTATGCATTCAGTTTACAATATCTTGAAAATAAGAATTACTTCATGATTACTTTATTCTAATTTATTCGTTGTTTTGATTAAAAGATGAAATCAAAAGCTAACGTGGGCTACAATCGACCCGATTTTACTCAATCAAACAATCTCAGCTGACACGGTGATCTTGAGTTACATCTCGAATCAACCGATTCAAGTCATTCAACTAATTCAAGTCTGAACTTGCAACTTAGTCTTAGCCAATTTTGATCGGATCATTAAAAATGGAAAAGTGCCGCGAGACTTCGTCAATAATCAAAAGAAGGTAGGTGGAACAATTCATATTCACCTTCCCATTTTCGCATGATATGAATGTTTTCGGGATCATGGCAGAAGCTGTAAGCATAACCACTGAACGTTGTGCCAAAATCGATGGCAACCACGACTTCAAATTGGAATTGCGGCGTATCCAGATTCAATCGTTTTATGCTTGGCTCACACTCCACGAGGTCATTGCCCGTCTTCGTGAACACCTTCATAGGATCCTCCTGTTTCTTTTCTGGTTCGGTCGCAGGTTTGCTCAACTGTTCAGTTTGTCCATGCTTAGTATTCCTTATGACTCCCAATCTTGGCGACTTTCTCGCAAATGAGGACTGCTTCTTGAGAGTTTCTAGTGCCTTGTCCACTTTGTCTCTTGACAAAAGAGGCTTTTCGGTGATTATTATCTTCGATTGTTCATCCGGATTCCGTTTCAAAGACGCAGTCTTAACGAGAACAGAGCTTGCTGGCAGATAAGAAGGAGGCTTTTTCTTTCCCATCTCTGGGCTGAGGGATCGCCCTCTTTCGCCATTCAGGTTTTTCAGGTTCATTTCATGCCATAGTAGATTTGGGGAGTTTTTCGAGTTGCCTTTGGAGCGAGGGAAGACGTAGTAGCTGTGATACGCACTTTTTTCCAAGTCTTCCTCAGCTCCAGTCTGAGCAGTCACTGGCTCTAGTGAAGGCAATGAAGACTCGGTTTCGGCAGGTTTTTTCGCACAGTTGGCCTTACTTTCCGCCCCATTAACATCCAATGGCCGATCCGAGTAGACTAAAATTGACCTTGTTGTCGAAATATTTTCTGCAAGGCAACAGTAAATAGAGGTCGTTGTGGTAGTCCCCGAAAAAGTAGCTAAATGAAGTGTTACCATTCAAAACAGTGTCATGTTTTCCAGCTAAGTTCGCGGAATTTAGTTGGGTAATGCAATGCTTGACTGTTGTCTTTTTGCTGCAAACGCCATCTGTGGTCGCACTTTGCCTTCCAAAGCCGTTTCTTACAAAGGGAGTTGCTGAAAAGAAGTTTTTCACTTCCATTGGTGAGTCTTCTCCTTTTGGTTGCTCGAAGAACGTGTCACCCTCCCAGCCTTGACCAAACTGCTCGTGCTCATCCAAGAGGCTCATGCAAAATCGATGCCTCAAGTGTTTTAGGGCTGGTTTCCTTGACTCTAAATCGACTTGAGCTAGGGTTGACACTAGAGGCAGGCTAAAAGTCTTCCACTCTTCCTTGGGCTTTTTCACTGCAACTGGTGGAAATTGTTATTTTTTTCGTCAATTCTACATCCGGTGTTGATAATCGGGCTTTTTATGCCCAACTGTTGCTCTCCTCACAAATTCACATGGCTTGCCCAAAATTGCTTTATAAGCATTGATTCACTGTGGCCTTTTGCCTGGCAAAATTAATTTTCCCTAATGGATGAAAGGGTTTTTCGATCAAGTTTTCAGCTACTTTCCGAAATTTAAAAATAAATTCCTTTGTGAAATGACTGATTTTTAATCCACAGTGCTTCATCTCAAAACTTTGCACTGTAGCAACGGGATGAGGGGGAGGCTATAGTGAAATTCGACCGTGTTATTCAATATCCAGCTACTTTAGTAGCAGTAATATTGAGTAGGTTTGGACCTGCTTCAACACTTCTTGCATCTCTTTTCAAGCGATGAATTCATCGCAGTTAATTTTTGCGATATGCTAATAATTTGAGGTGAAGGAAGGTATAGGTGCGGAGCAATAATCAAGCTGTATAAAAATAATTACCTTCTACTTTTGGAGTATTTGTTTCAATTTCATCGCATTTGTCGATCTGTACATTTGTTTCGTGAATGACATGAGCTGGTAGAGCATAAAAATTACCTTGGAGGAGACAATAGTTATTCGTAGATTGAAATGCAAATAATTCTAGATGTATGCTTTGCTGAGCAAAAAACTTAAAAGGAGTATCTCTATTTAAAAGGACAAAAAAACGCCCAAGCTGATGAATGTGTTTGCCTCTCGTGATTTTTTGTGGAAGCTCATGTTACTCCCAAAATTCGAATTATCGGCGTGAATGATATTTTAAATGCACTTGCCACTCTTTTCAAGGCCCCCTTTTTCCACATTGTCTTCCTCGCTGTCGCACGAAGGCAAAAGACCAATGGGCAAATTGTCCCATAAAAGTTGAGCTTTCAAGGGAGCTACTTCATCCCAGCTTGCCATGTTATTTCACTAAGCACTGTGTATATGGTTCACACAAATTTTTTATCACACTTGCTGTTCGAGTAGAGCTGAGTGACGCCAAATTATTATGACCTAGGAACTACCCATATACCCTATTATCAAAGCCCCAACTCTTTTTTTTCTGATACGAACTTGTCTTAGGCTAGGAATTATTTGTCATGGCAAATATTTTGAGAATCCAGTTCTAAATTATTGTTCAAGATGGATTGGTTAGATGAGATGGGCCATTCGGCGCTATGATGTCAATGAGGCTAACTCTTGTCACTGTTCAGTGAGCATGAAACCAATCATCACTGAAATTCGTTATTAGTCTTATGCAAGTGATGTCCCGTTCATTTAAACTCAAAAATATGTACATAGTTATTAGGTGTTTTCCTGCTTGTTGCCTAAGTTGTTTTTGTTGCGTGCTAAGCTACAAAGTGGGGAAAACATCTTGAAGAAATCTTCATAAGGATGCTTTCAGAAATACTAAAAATGCAAGCTGAGCACTTTTGCAGCTTTCTCCCTTGATTTTGGCAAGCTCATTCAAAATGTCTGAGAATCTTGCAAGGTTGCATCGAAGCTTAGACTCGTACTATTCTCCCTCTTATTTGTCCACTTGGTGTTCCAATGTGAAAATTGAATGGACTGAATTCCTCGACCGAGCATTTAGTGACACAGTGCCCTCGATTTTGGGATCAGGTGACAAAAAAATCATCCTCGACATTGGGTGTGGACCTTCAATTTCCAACATCATATCAGCCAGCAAATATTGCTCTCAAATTATCATGGCAGACTATTTAACCTCGAACAGAGAGGAGATACTAAAGTTCAAAGAGCAGCAAACGGGTGGATTCTCGTGGTCCCATTATTTCAACTTTTTGGGCGTCCTCGAGCTCAATAGCAGTGTGGACGAAATTGAAGCCAGAACCAGGAACGCAATTACTGTAAGACACACCATGCATGGCTTAATTGTGTCCCCGAAATGGTGGCATTACTTCTTCTTGCAGGATGTAGTTTTCTGTGATGTGACTAATTCGAACGTTTTCGAGGGGAGGTTCAACGAAGTGCTGTTCGATGTCATAATCGCATCTTTAGTGTTTGATGTAGTGGCAGTGAGCGCTAATATGTTTAAGCAAGCCTTGAGCAACGTGGCCAAGTACCTGAAGCAAAACGGATTGATCATCATTCACGGTTCCATAGGAGAACATATGTACACTGTTGGCAGTGCGGCATTCCCTGCCATGGAAGCCGATGAGAAAATGCTGCGGGACATATTTATGTCTTGTGGACTTGAAGTGATCAAATGGGAGCTTTGCGTAAAGCTGACAACGCATTACTACACGATTTTGAAGAAAGCTTAATTTTTGCGCTCGTCAGAGGTTGTGTGATCACCGCTTTACTACTTCCGCTTTGCGCATGGCTTTGAATGGGATCAATTTCCTTTTAGCACCTGATAGCTGTATGCTGCCTTGCACGGCTTGATCTGAAAATGGAGATTGGAATTTTTGCATAGCGTTCATTATTTAAAAGCCTCTTGTTTATACTTTTTGTACTGAAGTCTCATCACCTACAAGTGGTTATTTTTGCCAAGTGCTACTATGCATATACGTACTCAGTGTAACAACTGTTTGAGCAAATTGTCGTTTATTGTGATAGATTCTGATGAATTCACGAAACAAGCTGTCAACAGCTACCTACACGAGATAGAGCTAACTTACAAGAACATGAAATATGAAAAGAAAAAAAAATACAGGAACTAACATTGAATTATTGGATGTGTTGCTGTGATTTTCAGGGTAATTTAGGCAAACCAGTTTTGGATGATGCACTTCGAGCCAAAAGGACATTTTCGTTGCCACCGTGAGGAGGAAGAAGATTTGAGCTTTCACAATGTGCATCCAGAGCTCGGAAGAGGAGACAGACATATTGCACATAGGGGACTGGCGAAGCCGTGCATGAAAATCCCTGCTTTTTCCCAACGACTCGATCTCGCATAGCCTTCCGTCATCCAGGGCTAGAAATCAAGAATCTCCAAGAATTTAGCCTCTATATCATTTCGCTCTATTCATAGGCGGAAATGTGCTTTCCCTTGTGTATATTGTCAGTTGGAAAAGTTGCGAATCGCTCGCTGATGAATGGGGGTGCTTTTACCCCCGGTTTTCCCCGGTATGCTCAACCAGTGCGGTGGCACGGCGAATCTGTGACCTACTTTCCCACCCTACTTTGATGGCAGCGACGTACCACGTGGAGCAGTCGCCGGTGGTGAATGTGCAATACCCTGTCAGCCTACAAAAAGGGAAAGCCGGTGGAAAACGTCAATTCTCATGCCTTGACTTCGATCCATCTTGAGGGGGAAAGCTGCACCGGCTTTCCCCGTCTCCACCAGCCACGGACGACTCGTGCGAGTTTCTTCGTAGGCTGGCCCTGCTTTCACCCCCTTTTCACCAGCAGCTGTAAAAAGCGATCATCGCTTTGAAGCACACATAACTCGGGAGACCACTCCACCATTTGGCTTCACAACTTCTCTTGGGCCTTTTCCTCGAAACTCAGGTACGTGCATAGGCTGATTTGGAGGCAGCATCTAAAAATAGGAGAAGCTAGGGCGGGCGCGCTCTGGCCTCGCTTTCTGTCTGGGCCGCCGAGGCTGCTTCAAGTCAGCTGAAGTTCTCGGCAACGACGACTGCTGCACTCGGCTACAATTGACACACAAAACGTCAAAATCCCAACACTTCGTCTGCCTCTATTGATCAAATATCACAATATATAGAGGCCAAGACGCTCAGCACATCAGGTGAGAAGGAGCTCTTTGGCCCAATTAATTGCCTATTTTACGATCCCCAACCACCGCTTCGGTTTTTTTTTCAAGCTCAAGCCTATAAATAACCCCAGTTCATTTTTACTCTGCTTTGCTCGAAGCCAAGTAAAACTTTTGGAGCACGACAATTTTTACACATTAACAACGCACGATTTTATTATTATGATAAGGATACTGAGCTTTTTTTTTTGCGCAAAAGCATTAAGGTCACATAGGAGAGCTTTCTTCTCGTTAAACCATAGAATCCTCTCAAGTGCCGTAAAAACATCGTGTCGAATCAAGGCGTTGTGCACTTACTAGACCTGGTGGCTTTTTAATTCAGGCAAGCCAATTTGGGAGTTTCCGCAGTGCAATCACTATATTGGAGTCTCGTGCTTGCTGCCAAGGGAGAATTAAGGGTAGGAATGCAATTTTTTTTTTGGCCCCAGAAAGTGCATTTTTGCACTCTCCCTCTCGTTTTATGGCCTTGAGGCCTAGAGGCCTGGAAATGCACAGAGGAAAGAAAGCCAGATGCATCGGCTGTTACCATTTCAGCCAGGCATCAGCCGGCCTCTTCACTGCACTCGATCTTGAGATTAGTGAGCAGTAATTATTTGTTGACGCGCGCAATAATCACAGATAAGCGCGTTCTCAAGACTTTCTGTCCTAAAACTTCTTAGATGCAAGCCAATTTGGCTGGGGAAGCAGCATCGACATCAAGCTCGGGAAAGCTTGCTCTCATTCTTAGCAAAGTTGCAGGTTTTTTATGCAATGTTGGTAGTGAAAGTTATGTTGTTCCAGGATGGATTCGTGACTAAGGTGGACCGCTCGAACTTTGGAATCCAGAAAAGAGGACCAGTGCAATAAAGAAATTACTGTTCAACAACTTTGTGAGCAAGAGGAATTACAATGCAGAGTCAAGTAGAAACTAATGGCAGCGCAAATGGCAGCAAGGAGTCCTCGTTGAGCCTTGAATTGTCAGAAACCCCCACCAAAGAGAATGGAGTCAACCTTAGTAATGGCACGAACGGAACCAACGGTACGAAGGATTCCGACATTGCAGCTCCTAGTCCCGTGAAAAATGGCGACTCCTCTGTCGAGGCAATCACCAAAGAACCGGAGGCAGCTACCAAAGATCTTGAAGAGAATCTCAGCAACGACGAGCCAGCCCAGTCAGTGAATAACCTGGCCAACTTCCAAGAATCAAACAAGTCCGCTTTTATGGGCGGCAACAACGGTAGTCCCAACCACAAGAACAATGACGAGTACTTGTATGACGGCCCCCAAGGGCAGCCACAGCAGCAGCCTTCGCAAGATATGAAGTTTGACTACTTTAGGAATAATGGAGTGCAGAGCAGCCATAACAACTGGGATCAGGATTCCATGAACATTAACTATGGACCGCCACCAATGATGGCAGCTCCCTCAGGCTTGCCCCCAGGAATCCCAACCATGAGGGGAGCCCGTGGGCAAATGAATAACTATAGCGGGCAGCAATACAACATGGGCGGACGTCAATATCAGCAGCAGCAGCATCAGCAACAGCATCAGCAACAACAGCATCAACAACAGCAAAACTTGTTCATGATGGGACGAGGAGTCTACGGTGGTGGCTGGGGCAGTCCTAGTCATAATTCCAGCATGCCTCCCAACATGAGCCCTGGAGGCTGGGGAGGATGCCACAGAGGAGGACGAGTGGGAGGTGGCATGGGCTCTTTGGGAGGCCAAAGGAACAAGATTTTTGGTGCTTATGGCCAGCACCATGGAGGCAACCAATATAAAGTGAGTAGTTTCTGCCCGAGTGACGAAGGCTCCAGTAAGCAGCTGAAATCAATTTCAGGACCGAATGGTGGGAGGAAATGGTCCGTTGGACTCCATGAGAAGTTTAGAGCAATTTTTGCCTGGTGATCAGCCTCGTGGATTTATGGGCCCAGACTCGGGGCAAAAAGGTAGGGCTACCCATAAATCCAATGCTATAACATTTGAAATTTTTTTGCATATTAGGTTGTCCACCTCCATTTAGCAATTCTTACCACATGAAAGGTACTTCAGAGCATTTTTTGTATCATGGTGTCTAAGTGTGTTGACTAAGTGTGAAATTGGTGGTGCTCACAAAATTCGTGCTGATTAGTCGTTTCAACGCTTTCTTCTAATGCGAGAAATTTCCCGTTTCAGGCAAGGGTATTATGCCCCTCGGAGGTGAGGAGTTCAACGATGAATCTGGAGGCTACGATGCCAACAGCTCATCCGGATTCTTTTCCTCATCCAGATCGTCTCCCAGATCTGGGTCCGGATTCGACCCGAATAATGAAAGATTTAGTCGGAAAGTTTTTGTCGGTGGCTTGCCACCAGACATTGACGAGGACGAAATCACAGCCAGCTTCAGACGATTCGGGCCGTTAGTCGTGGATTGGCCGCACAAAGCCGAAAGCAAGTCCTACTTTCCCCCCAAAGGATATGCATTCCTGCTTTTTCAGGTAGGTGTTGCTTTCCCATGTTGAGTAGGGTGTTTTCCAATTATTGGCTTAATTCTCCTACGAGAGAGAATCGATTCACCTGCGTGATCAGTCAGAAGAAAGGTTGTTCATTGTGCATATGAATTTTTCCAGGATGAGTCATCTGTTCAGGCATTGATTGATGCTTGCATCCAAGATGACGACAAGCTCTACTTGTGCGTGTCAAGCCCCACCATCAAGGATAAGCCGGTACAAATTCGACCTTGGCGCCTGAGTGATGCCGACTTTGTCTTGGATGCTTCACTGCCCCTGGATCCTAGGAAAACAGTGTTCGTTGGGGGAGTGCCGAGGCCGCTGAAAGCAGGTACTGAAAGAAATCGTGCGGGATCCGGAATGAACTCCGCCTCTCCAATCCGGACTTTACTTTCCAGTTGAATTGGCCATGATTATGGACCGGTTGTACGGGGGTGTTTGCTATGCCGGCATCGACACCGATCCGGAGCTCAAGTATCCCAAGGGAGCAGGCCGAGTGGCGTTCTCAAACCAGCAGAGCTACATAGCTGCAATCAGTGCACGGTTTGTCCAGCTTCAACACGGAGAGATTGACAAGAGAGTAAGACTTTTCCCCTGGATTTAGTTGAACTGGCGCTTGATTTTCAAATTATTTCAGGTTGAGGTCAAGCCCTATGTATTGGATGATCAGCTGTGCGATGAATGTCAGGGAGCGAGATGTGGCGGAAAATTTGCGCCGTTCTTCTGTGCAAATGTCACGTGTTTGCAGGTATGACAACAGCAAAAAATATCGACGGCTTTTCTCCCACTAAGTAATAAGCAGTCCGTGTTATATGGCTTGTTTCTTGTACGCCAGGCAGAGGTCGGCTTTTGTGAAACTAAATTAGAAGCACTAGAGCGATGCGTGCGGTCAAAAGTCGCGTGAGTGATCTCTGCAAATTGTCACCTAGCCGAATCTGGTCTCTGCTCCAAGTCGTAATTGGGGGTGAAAAGTGAAACTGCCAGCAGCTTGGCCACTACGCACAGATACATCAAAAACAGTTATTGAGACACACACGCAGTTCAAATTTAGTGGTGATGAATCAGCCTGGTGGAGTGGCTAATCATGCTATGATATTATCTACTATATGTATAGAGAGGTGCTTGTGTCCCACTGTGCCTCCCTCAGCAGCTGCGGTAGGTTCGGCTTCTTTCGTGGCTGATTACAAGGTCCAAAGTAGGTAAACTTGACGCCCCCCAGGAGCGACTATTTACACCTAAATTGCATTCCTTTTCAATCTGGCCGATGATGGAATGCCAATTTAAAAGTCTGCTGCTGACCCATAAATAATGCCACCAACATGGATAATTGAGTCAACAAATTCTCGAAGGCCTCAAAGAGAAATTGATTAATGGCGCTGAGAAAAGTCGTGAAATTGCAGTTGGGCACGCAACAACACTAAATAGCTTTGCCTGGGCGAAAATAAGCCTGCGCACTGCTCTTTTGCAGCTCAACTTCGTTCTCCAATCCAATCTTTTTTGATGCACTGAGCTTGGATGGAGGTCAGGAAAAGCGCTATTAGCACTTTGGAGTGGCCGGGTCAAACATGGTATAAAGAGAGTTGTCAAATTTTGACAGCCGCCATTTTTGCGGCGTAAAAAAGGTGCTTGGGTGCTTGAAGGGTTTTCAAGATGATTGTTACATTGTTAGCCCGCAGGTATAAGAAGCCACCTCACCGTATCTAATGAGACAATTATTACATCTCGTTCATCGGGGTGGTCTTCTGCCCAAATTCTCACTTTGCTCATGCACAAAGAATTCGCCTAATGGCCCACAACAACTAGCTCAACCACCACACTGGAGAACAGTTGGCAGCAAATTAAAGTGCTCTGCGGGAAGGGTGCGGTTTGGGGGCTCTTTAGCCCACTGTGCGCGGCAGTTAGCTAGCACCAAAGCCGTCACTCACTGCGCTTGTCTTTTTGAGGGAAAACCGAGGCTAACGAGGCCAAAAAATCATGGGCTGCAATTACCGAGAAATCATCTTCTGACTGCCGAGCGCTTGGTAAATGTGTTTCTTCATTCCGTTTCAGTACTACTGCGAGCAATGCTGGGCTAATATTCATTCACGTCCTGGTCGGGAATTTCATAAGCCGTTGGTCAAGGAGGGTGCAGACCGACCTCGCACCGTTCCGTTCCGATGGTGTTGAGAATAGGAAAACAATTAACTACCAATTTTAGTCAATATTTCTAAAACACTTCTACTACTACTACTATTGTACTAATATTAGGCATCATGGTTCTTCTAACTAACAACAACGTACTATACACTATTTAAAAGCCTTGCCATCATCCAGGAAAAATGCGCCTTTCTATGATGATCCCACCTGCCAACAGTTTTTACCCACCCTCATCCTTCTTTAAAAAGCTCAATTTCATGTCCTTTTTGATACATTGCAACATGAAATTAACGTTTTTTAGACAACTCAATTATTCTCTTCAGCCATGGCAATATTTACCAACTCGATTTTGATACTACTGAATTTTGCAAAGGCTTTTTTGGAATTCTGCTAAATTTTTTATCGAAGATGCAAACTTTTTACTACCAGCCATGCGCGTGGAAATATGACTCGGTAACGATTGTTTCTGCTCGTGAGTCAGTGTTTTCATTAGCCCAAATCATTAAGCGTCACTTTTGCTTTTTTGGCCTTTTCTTTTCGCTTCCACCCCTCCCTCCAGAGTTTAATTCTATTCAGGCCCACGTATATTTTTTCATGCAAAACCAGCCCTTTTATCCGCTCTGTTCTCTTCTTGTATCCCTACATAGATTGTAACAATACTGTCCTGATGACGAGTCCATATAGGGTTTTTCGCTCATGAGTAGTCAAATGAAAGATCACCGAGTGGCGAAGCCACGAGTGATCTGGAATTTTACTACGAATGAGCGAAAAACCCTATATGGACGAGTCATCAGGACAGTATTGACATTTTTGTCAGCTTCGTGACGGTTAAAAGTCCCAATAGTACTGTTTAATGCTTAAAATTGATTAATTTACCTATTAAATTGGCCTTAAAAAAGATAGCTCGTTTGCAGGTAAAACTTTGCGGTCAATCGCGCGCGCGCATCTCCATCAAAAGCTCAGCACTTGCAGGGTAACCAGATATTTAGGGAAATATTTCGCCGGAATATTTTCAAAAAGCACCAAAATGACGAATTTGGCTATTTAGAAAGATCAATAAAAGTTTTTTTTGCAAAGAAGTCTCGAAAAAAATTTGAATTTTGTTAAAAAAAAATCTTTTCTCAGAAGACTTTAAAAAAAAAGATCTTGGAAGACTTTTCTCAAATGAGAATGTTTTAGAAGACTGTTTTTATTATTTATTAGGAGTTACAAGGAAGACTTTCCTAGAATGGAAAGTCATCATTTTTTATAATATGCCATAATGTGCAATTAAATTTGTGAAATCAATTAGTACATTGGGATAGTTCAGACCTTTCACTCAGCAGACCCAAGTTCGAATCCCGGTTAAGTCTTTTTTTTAATTGAAGAAGAACTATCAAGTTGCCAACTGTACAATAATGAGCATTATTTCTTCACATGTGACAAAAAAATCCATTATTGTACGGTGGATGCGAGCGCACGCCAAATCTCAGCAAAATACAGGGATTTTCGCTTCACTGCCGTATGTAGTGAACCCACCGCCAAGTTGACAAAAATGCTTGTTGTTGTACGTTATCTAAATGCCGGCACTGAATTCTTGATACAAAGAATGCTTGTTGCTGCACATCATCCACCCCGAGTAAAAACTTGCATGCTTAGAAGCATACTAAAGGAAAACACACCATTGCGACGGAATTTTTTCCATAGAAAAAAAAACATAAATAAGGAAATCTGTACATATAGGACTACAAAAGCATAACTTAATTATTGCTAATTCCGAATTCTAGACCACCATTTTTCAACTCTAGTGAACTAGGACTTACTTTTGCACCTTGAATGTGATTACTATCTGTTACTAATAATTGACACATTAGTGTG
This sequence comes from Paracyclopina nana, assembly GCA_019096065.1. NCBI lineage: Eukaryota > Metazoa > Arthropoda > Copepoda > Cyclopoida > Cyclopettidae > Paracyclopina > Paracyclopina nana. The sequence goes on along the minus strand of JAGUCH010000001.1, from coordinate 8,693,118 downwards.
AGGAGGATTTTTGATAAACAGCACGCGCGTGATGATTTACTAATTGTTGTTTTTGATTTGAAGAAGAAACTACGGCAACTTCATTATTATACAGTCAGATAAGCTATTATGAGTATCCCATAATTCGCCCTATTTTTGATGTCGATTTTGTACGCTACTTATCGTCACATTTTTTGTAGAGATTTGGAGCAAAACTTTGTACAACCTCAATATTTTGCAACGATTGTGAACAAGAAAGAAAAAAACATGACCCGCCCAAAATTGCGAACGAAGCCATATATATTCGTTTTTATACTGAGTTGAGAGTGAACTGCTGCAATTCCAGTTTCTACGTACTACTACTACACCACTACTGCTACATCTAGTCAGCCATGTTTTTTCAACTTGTGGATTTTTTATGCCATCTTTTTGTAGTAATAATCACAGCCGCAAAAGACGAATTAATCTATCAATTATCATCGAGCATTATTTTTTACGATTTCCCGTCTATTTTCGATTATTGTTGTGTGGCTCTTCTGATGTGTCCAAATAAACAAACAATAAACGAGTGGATACCACCTAACGAAATTTCCTCATTTTTCGCTCATCTCCAGCGCCTCCTCGATGGAGTCGGGCAGTTTCTTCCCCTTTGTCTCTGGCAGAAGGAAGGCAGCCAGGCCACCGATCACTGTCGTGATGCCAAAGATTAGGAACGGAATTTGGGGGTGCTTGTAGCCCAGCTGAGCTACGGACGGGGCCAGAATGCCTCCGATTCTCGCGAGGGTAGAGCACACCCCAATCGAGGAGTTCCTCACTGGGGTGGGGAATAGCTCGGCCGTGTACAGGAACACGACTGCAAACGCGGCAGCCGAGCCGAATTTGCCCATCAGAGAGAAGACCAGTCGGGTGGTTGGGTCGCTAAAGCAGCCGGCCAAAGTGCAAGACAGCCCGCATAGCATCTGGACGAAGATGAGAAAAGGCTTTCTGCCCAGTCGATCGATCGTCTAAACAAGGAACGAGAAAATTAGCATAGTTAAGCAGGGGGCACGGAATACTTGCAATCGCGCAAAGAATGTAGGCCGGAATCTCCATGGCGGCCGCGAGGCTGAAGGCCGCGAAAGTGTTCGAGCCGATGCCCGCGTTCAAGCTCAAGCCGTAAAAGCAGAGAGTGGCAGCAATCCAGTTGAACGCCATGACGGCGAGTCTTCCCAAAAGAGGGCCAGACTTGAGCAGAGCAGTGAGCCCACTCTTCTTGGCAGCCGCCGACTTGGGCAGGAGGCATTTCGTCGCTATAAAGTGTTCGGGAAGTGGGGTTTTGTTGAAGTCAGCCATCTCACGTATGACTTTGTTCGCCACCTCCATCTCTCCCACAGCCCATGCCCAACGAACGCTCTCGGGTAGTTTGATGAGGTAGAGAAGCAGCAGAAAAAACGGCAACCCAATGGCGAGCTAAAAATAGAAGCAAATTATTGGCTGCTAAGAAATTGAGTGAGTGGGCTCATTTACCTGCAGCGTCTGCCAATCTCGAATGAAGTAGGCGAGCAAGCACAAGTAGAGTTGACCGAGGGCAAATGGGATTTCAATCAAGATCCCGCACAAAGTCCTGTACTTGGTGCCTATGAACTCTGTGGCCAGAACGAAGGAGATCATGAAGGAGGCCATGCCACCCATGGAGGTGATAAATCTGAAAGCCATGTACATTGGATAGTTGACAGAAAATGCAGCCAGTGAGGAGCCGAGAGACAGCATGAGTATGCTCAAGGTGAAAGCAATCCTTCTTCCAAACGAGTCAGAGATCCAGCCAAACGCAAAGGATCCGAATAGCATTCCGCTCATGTAGACAGTGGAGCTCACGGTTTTCAGGTAGCTTCGGTCGCATACGGCTTGGAAGTCAGTGATGACCGTTCTGGTGAACATGGACTGGTTGAACGTGAAATTGGTGCACGCGATGATTGACGCATCATCAGCAACGCTGCTGCAGTTATTGGTATCATTGAGCCAGGATTTTGGCACAGTACAGGTTGGCAAATCTTGAGGCGGAGGCAAACATTTGTAGGCCGAGCAATTGAAGCTGGGAACAAACTCCAGGAAAACTGACGCATAGATCCCGATGGCCATAGCTCCAGCGGGTATCCATAATGCGAAATACAGCCACCGCTGGTACGATCCAAATTCGCCAATATGGGACACCAGCTGCTCAAAATCAGGTAAGCTTGAGCCTTGGGCTTCGTCTTCCGATTCACTCTTACGTCTCATCGTGAATGGAGGAAAAGCACTCCTCCTGATAATCCAAAATGACTAACAAGAGATCGGTTTGATGTCAGAGTTTTCGGCTTGAACAGCTGAGCTTTCTCTTTTCATTCCTCCCTGTCAGCGAATTGTGAGCAGCAGCTCCTCGATGTAAGCAGAGCATTCTCCGCCTACATAGCTGCGTTTGATGAGTGGGCTTCATTTAAATTAAGAAGCTTAGCTTCTTCACGTAACTCGACACCTGGAATGGCAAAAATGGCTTTTATATGTGCTCACCCTATGTAAGATACACACAGATTATAACAAAGTGGCTAGTTATGCACCTTAACATATTGATATCCAATTCGTACTCATAGATCTCTCAGATGCCTTGCTGATTTGTTTTGCTAATCTACGCTAAGCCTCGTAATTCCATGCTTACTGGGCGATGCATGGTATGCCTAGGTTGCGCGGGGAAAGAGAAAGCTTCCGCTCTGAGAGCTTTCTACCTACTAGCAAATAAAGTGAGAGGTTGTGTAGGCACCATCGCAATTCTAATTAAGCGCTACAAATGTATTGCATTTCGGAGTAGCAATTTCTGCGGAACTTCTGATGTGGATTGAGTTAATAGGTTGCCTTGAAGTACGATAACTTAAAAGAAATCATAAATTAGAACTGATTAATTCATAAATCAAAGTTAATCTCAATTAAAACATTGATTGATTATCATTGGCAAGATATGAAGTCAAGCATTTTGATCGCCTTAGCTTGCTTGATGACCCTAGCAAAATGCAGGCCAGGCAGGCAGCAAGTTAAGCATTGCAACTTTGACGACGATTGTGCTCCAGGATTCATCTGCATCAAAAGCCTCGAAGGAAAGTCATTCGAAAGCCCAGTGTGCGCGCGGAGTAAGCAGCACTCATCTGCCAAAAAAGCATTCAGATCCTTCCCAGCTAAAAATTCCAAATGTGGCCTGGGCGACGACGACTGCGACGATTTGGCCAAAAGCTACCACGATGATTACGTAAATGAGGGTAAAGCTAACAACATTGGGAAATTTCCTTTCACTTATTTGAGCTTCCGTTAGGAGACGAGGGTGATGGAGCACCCGAGGAGAAAGATCTCTTCGACGACAACGGCGAAGACGAGCCAGCACTTGAAGATCTCACACCAGCAAAAGATTCGGAAAAGCCATCGGACGACGAAGAGGAAAACGACGAAGAAAACGATGAAGTGGTGACTGATGGGGAATCATCCACCGTGTTGCCGGGAGACAATTTCAAGGACTTTCCCAATGGAGAGTCTGAGGATATTGCAGCTAACGCGCTAGGCGGAGACACCACCGAAGGTGCTGGTGGGGGAGTTTTCCACCAAGAGTCTGGCAATTCTGATGATGAAGCTCTGCCAGTTTTGCCCAATAACGGGGCTAGCGAAGATACCACGGAAATTTCTGGTGGTGAGGGTGTATTCCAACAAGTCACCGATCAGCCTGCTGACGACGACAACGAGATCAAAACTTTGGACCCTGGTGCACTTGGTGAAACCACAGAAGCTCTCGCAGTGGACGAGCAAGGAGATTTCCAGGCAACTGAGCAGAATGTAGTTGACCACAACGAGGGCAATGATGCAGACGTTGCTGAAAACGATGAAAGCCTTCACAATGGCAATGATGTAATCGACGAGGAAATACTTGACCATGGAGACGTAAGCCAAATGCAAGGAGGTGCAACAGAGGACGAAGCTGAGGCAGCTACAGACATTTCTAAAATGGCAACCGATGAAGATTCCACTGATGTCAATGATCAGCTCGGAGAAGAGCATGGAGCATCAGTCGCGACTACCTCTGCTGACGGAATCGAAATAAAAACAGGCAACTACGATGACATGCCCCATGAGCTGACTGTCCATCTGGAAAGTGGGGAGGAAGGCGGCGATCATGGCTGCGATGCAAAGTTGGAGAATTTGCTCGAGATGGTGAAGCAGGAAATCGCTCGCAGAACCGACGTGAACAACCGGGCATTCGAATTTCTGCAGCAAGTTCTGAATGAAGTGTCTCTCAGGGAGGTGTATTAAATGCATCATCGTCAGGCCTCGGTTATCGTGTCTTTATTTTACTAAAGATTTTTTTGAATAATTATCATACATATCATGACCACAAATAACAACACGTAAGACTAAGATTTGGCATCGAGAGAATAATGTGTTTTTTTCCGAAGCAAAAAAGAAATCAAGTTGGTTTTTCATAAATCTGACTTGGGGGAGAGCTGCAAATCAGTCAATGCTCTACAAGAATGTGATTCGTTTTTTACAATTTCAGTAGCTTAGTAATAGCAGTCAATTTGAACGAATGGTTATTGTCATTACTATTGAGGCCGAAAGAAGAAATGCACTAGCGGCAAACATTGCCGAACGAAGAGGTTGTCGACTAATTCAAGCAATCCCAGCTAATGATCCTTGATAGGAACCGGACTATTGAAAGGCACGCACAATTAATATAACTTAGCAGTATAGATGGGAGGACGTAGTAGCTCACAATGAAACGCCATTCTGTCTTCGTGATCCAGGATGGTCTTCATCATGACAGCAGAGCATTGACTTAGAGAGCTGTGGTTGGAATTCAGCCGTCCGAATCGGTGACCCGAATAGGAGGAGATCTTGAGTCGGCTGGCACGGAGGCCGAGTCGGGCGGCGACCTTGGACTAATTAAACTGGTGGAGCTGCCAGCCTCGGATCTCGAAAGGCCCGCGGCCGCCGCGGCGTGCAGTAAGTGAGGTCGTTGGAGGTCGAAAGAATAGGACTTGGAGACGGCGACTGCCGCGGCCGCGGCCGCGTTCCTCGAGGCCAGAACCGAGGCTGCCACGGCCGCAGCGACGTGCTGCTGATGCCCGACCAGCGCGTGCGGCAAGACTTGGGTCGTGCATTCCACGTCTTTGCGGAGCTCTTCCATGTCGCGTTTCAGCTTTGCTCTGCGGTTCTGGAACCAAGTGATCACCTGAAGAAACAAGAAGTAGATTATCGAATGAATCGGATCGACGGTATGGCAAATTTGTACCTGAGCATTTGACAATCCTAGTTGAGCGGCAATTTCATCTCTGTCAGCCGGCGACAAATATTTCTGGTACAAGAACCGCTTCTCCAGCTCGAAAATTTGATGGTTGGTGAATGCAGTGCGTGATTTCCGCTTCTTCTTTGGTGGCTGCTTAGACGTGAATGTCAACTGAGATGGGTCCAGCTCTGCAAGGAAATCAATCACAATTAGTGACAATTTTGACAGGTTAATTTTTAATGCATAATTGGCCTTGTTCGCGCCTTCCAACTGACCCTGGGGCGACATGGGCTTTAAACCGCCTCATTTTTTTTTTTTTTTTTGGAAATTCCATTGGTATATGGTCGTAATATTCTCACACTTCACATTTGCCCACTTTTGATTTTAACAACTGTGACGTCAGCTAAGCAAACAATCAGCGGCAAAAGTGCTTACAATTGATTTTCGATTGACTACTCAATTATTGAAGCAGTGGATTTCCGACACCATTACTCATCTGCCTAATAAAGGCTCTCTTCAAATAGAATGCCGAATTGAATAATATACCTGGTGGTGTACGGCAAAAATCACACATTTCATTACGAGCTCACATGTTCCAAATCTGATTGGAAAATATTCGATGTGTTTTTTCTGTCGCCTTGGCTCAACGACAATTTGACACAAAGTTTTGTTTGGCGTGCGTTCGTTTCCGTTCCTGCTAACTGCAAAGTTGCCAATTAGGAAAGTCACGACATAATTAGAGTTGGTTTTTCTGTAGAATAATGCTTGGGTAGTTGCGTCAATCAACTAGTAAATTGAATGTTTTTTCCACATTATTAGGTACGCAAGGCAAATAGTGTGCATGCAACGACAGCCCGAATTATCATGCATAGCAGCAGGGCATAATAAAAATACACAGATATTTCAGCATTGCTTGATTGCCTACTTTAGGAAGGAAAACGTTGCTTTTGATCATTTTCCAGCGTGTCAAAATCCGCCAGGGGGGAAATTATCTTTCTGACAAGTTGGGGGTACTTTATATACCACCCCCAAAGAAGAACGCAACTGAGAAAACTCCATTTCGGTGAATGTTTGTAAAAAGGTGCAAAAGCGCTATTGCCAGTCAGTCGTTAGGAAAATAACGACTTGCTCGCAAGGAAAAGCCGTGGCTAAGTGGTCGAATCACGAGAGCCAGTAGCTTGTTCTCATAAACATTTCTATAAAGTAAGCAAGGCACTTTGCGCGCTCATATATCAGCATCTACTCGTCCGATTGGAACCAAAATTCAAGGAATTCATAAGGACGTATTGAAGAATCTTCATGCCAATTTTCATCCGGATCGGAGGACGCTAAGGCCGCCTTACTGAAAGTGAGGCAAATCAGTTAAGCAAAGGAGAAAAATCAGCCACCTCCTTAGAGTTCTCCGATCCTGATGAAATTTTGCATGAAGATTCTTCAATATGCTCTTATGAATCCCTCCAAATTTGGTTCCAATCGGCTCAATACTTACTGAGTTATAAGCTTCCAAAGTGCATTGCTTTGCTTACCGCCTGCCTTACTGAGTTTTATGAGAACAAGCTATTAATTCATCAATCGCGTTATTTTACCATTTTTGGTGCAATCGTGATGGATCGGGACACGTCGAGCAATCAATCTTCGATTATCTAGGATTGATCGAAAGTCATAAAAATAATGAAGCTAAAAAATTGGCCAATAAAATCATTCACACCATCTCGACAATGAATTATTGCGTGTCCAGTCGTAAACGTTCCATTTAGAACGGAAATTGTGAGCACGCCGACGACTCTTTTTTTTGTTCGGCGAGAAGGTCAAGAATTTCGAGGGTTTCTCTTGCGATGCCGTGAAGAGTGGAAGTTAGCGGTGCTCCACGATTGAGGCGTGTTCTTTCAACGTGTCCCATGGGATCTCGCAAATGAGGCGAGAACGTGTCAATGCGAGCGAGAGTGGAGAGCTTTTCCGCTACGTCCGCCGGCTCGCAGTTCCGTTTTCGGCTGTTCTCGGTCGGCGCGGCGGAAACGGCGGCGCTGCTTGGGGGAGCTCGCGGCGAAGGTCAATGTCGGCCTCGCTGGGCTGCTGCGCTGCAAAGAGGTCATCGTCGGCGGGATTTGGGTGGTCGTTGGTGCGGCCTCGTGAGCCGACGCTTCAATCGCTCCCTAATAATGCCATCAAGCCGTCGCTTAGGGTGATGCATGGAGTCAAGTGGAGGGTTGTGGCCGGCGGAGTGATTTGAGCGTTCGCTTTTGACCGCGCTCGCTCAACTTTAAGTGTGAGATGCGCGTTTCAAAGGATGCAATTACAAGGTGTGTAACAGATCGACTCGAGACTTCATCTTTTTTTACCCTGGGTGGTCCATCTAACCTGTTGTTGTTCAACAACTTTGCTCTAGCGCGCGCATTACACCGCCGGTCGGGCAAGCCGAAGGAAAGACCATTAGAAGCACTTTTGTTTACATCGCATATCAATTTGCCCGCAGTAAAATCATACGCTGCGGCGCTCAGTCCGGCACTTTTGATAAATCATGGGTGTCATTCCCAGGCCAAAGCAACTGGCAGCGGAGTCGGAAAACAAGCTGAGAAAATCTCCTTCTTTCTTCCAGAAGTAGGCGCGCTCATTGGAAGCCGAGGAAACGGAATTGAAAATTGGAGCGCGCAAAAACGGGTTCATTGTGCGGCACAGCTGGCATCGCGATGAAAATTGAGCGTGCGAGCAGTTTGGGTGTTCCGTCTGTCACGTGAATGAACATCCAATTAGAGTAATGATACTTGAAAAATCTCTTTTCGTGTTTCGGTCACGTCCATGTTTGTGAAGTCATTTCTCAACGAACTGCAGATGACGAAGTGTAAATCACAAAAAGTGGTGGTTTGCCATGGCACGGATTGTGGGACGATCATCGCATCGCCCTAATTGAGGAAAAATGGCCCAACAAGACGAGTGTGACCAATCGGCACAATTTCAAGTGACAAAGCACAAATAAATCCTCCCGCGAGCTTTGTTTCAAAAATCATGACGGACCTCTCGCGAAAACCCCGCTAAAAGAGCCGTTTGTGTGATAAATGAAGAGATCATCGTAGGTGAAAATCACTGGTGCTCAAACCCTGGGGCGCACTTAATCACTAACTTCCTTCTCCAAGTCGCCCTCCCATTTCCCACCTTCGCTTCGAACGAGAAATGGAATGCAGTACAGTATCGATCATCTCATCCCTCCGACAACGCCATTTCCAGCTTGCCTATTTCAAGAGCCTTCGGAGCTTCCGAACGACTAAGGACTCGAACGATGCAATCGACGATTGGATTTCCACGCGTGTACTTTGCCTGGGCCCGGGCTGATTAGAGGCTTCGGCTGGAGCAACATGAGAAATGCGTTGCTAATAGACTTAATGAAAAGCGATAGCCCCTCATTTAATGTGGCTTGACAATAAATCACGGAGGAAATAATAATTTCGTCATTAACCCCTTTCAATGAGTCTGCGCGCGAGGAATTTCGGAAAACCCACCCACTTTGAAAAAGTCGTCAACGAGGTGATTTGTTCCAGCCCATTGTGGGCTGGCTGGGGAACATACGGAATTCGAGCAACAATGGTAAAAAAATGCGAACCACAATGGACGCTGATCACCTACAACTACATCAATTTAGCCACCGACTCCATTCAACTTTTGACACCCGCGAGGAGTCCTTCCAAACACATTATTGGCATTGATGGTGCGCAGCAGCAGCAGCAGTTGAGGCGATGAAGCCAGGCAGTAATTGGTTCCAGCGAAATAATTAGATAGTCGCGAGTGGTAAAACCGAGTACAGCTTCGTTTTATTGTACGGGGGCTTCAGTTATTTATGGCGAGATCTTGCTTTGTTGTTGAGGGCCAGTGAGAAAAAGCCATTAAAACGTTTTGAGCCAATGATGCTGGGGCGCCGCACCTGGAATAAGCCAGAGCGTTGGAATTGCCCAAGAAAAGTCCATCAAATGTTGCTGCATACGCTGCAATCCACATGGCGAGCCTTGGCTGAACTCGCTCGCTAGCTGCTGCAGCGTTTGGTAGTAGTCTCCTGGAGGAAATTGAACGAAATGACTTTGGCTGTTAGGGACCTGTCGAGGTCCCAGCATGACATCAAGCTCAATAGACCGAGGTGTCAGACCTACAGCAGACCATTATTATATTGGTTTCCAGACCTAAATAATAACAAGGGCCGACAAAGATGATGACCCTAATTTTCAACATGATCTGGAGCTGAAAAACACGACCCATTCCTCTTGCAGGGAAACCACTTCATTTTTATCAGCCATCATTGCATTTGTTCAACTTATTAGGAATGAGCGCGCCAACAAAGCTGATGTGATGAAGGAATTCGCGGAATTCGCTCTTTGTTTGAGATGAACTTCCCTTTGACGAGACACTTCTTCGGTCATGCTAATTTAGCAAATGTCCCATCCACTTTGCATTTCGAGGCTCGATTCTTACGACGAGCGCGCGCGCGCTTTTAAATAGTTCCACATTCACGATTCGATAGCCATGTTTCGTACAAAACGCAGATCTCCCAAATAAGCTCTGGTTTGTATCATTTTCTGCTGCCATGAGAACCATGTCATTATGTGATATTTTGACTAACGATGGCCAGCTACCGTCACAATTCTCACTAATTCTAATAAATTGGTGGTAGCCACGCTTTGATCTGCTAATTCTGATCCAACAACGTGCTGAGCTACGTGATCGCAGTACATCATAGCGGTGGTGGCACATTTTTCAGATGGTACCAAATCAAGAGGAAGAAGCTAGTGTAAACCTTCGTGCACACGATGATTAGATGTTATTGTTGTTGTCTTGTTCAAGTGCTAGTTGGCGGCTTAGGACTCCACACAGGGCCTGTAATCAGGGTGTCAAACAGAGACGAATAAGCAAGATGTTCCCAAGCCAGCGCAGAAAGCACTATGGGGGTGGGCAGGCCAAAAAAGCAAGCCCTTTCTTCAGCCTGTGCTCATCAGATCCTCGGATGGAGATTACATTTTGGAAGAAACGGGCTTTTGATTTGTCCTCATAGTGCATGCTTAGCTTGAGCCATGAAGCTTGTACCGACATCGGGGGAGTGAAGTTTCGCGCCAAAACAGTTAATGATGTGTCACTTTGGTGCTGACAGGTAAAACTGAAGGTCTGAATGGAAATTCAAGATGCCTGCGGAAAAATTAGGTCTTCATTGTCGAGCCCTTTGGCTATGTCTTCCTAGACCTCCCACTTCTTGGCTATTACCTTCAACAATGCATTGACGACTTCATCTGCAGGAATCATGGCCCTAGTCATCTTCGCCTTTTTTCACGCCCCAAAATCTCTCCAAAGAAGCATAAAATGAACAAAAACACACCACGGCGCTGCTCCTTAATTCAATAAGGATGATGGAGACAAAACTCAGAGTTCATCAGTGGAATGCAGGAATGGAGGAACTTAATTTCGCTGCCCAGCAGCTGTAAATAGCAGTCGAAGCAATAAAGAGCCATAAAAGTAGTGCAGGGCGCGCAAAAGTCAATTAATTTGCCTTTCTATGATTGGCCTGGTTAGGTGCCTAATCATTGTGCATCCTGTCGAGATCAGCTGAAAATGATTCAAAGCATGACTGAAGCAATGACAAAATGATTATCACACTAGCAGCTCTCGGCAGGTGTTGGCTGGCTTCCTGTAATTACTTTTTACGTCTGTGGCATTTCAGCCATTATGTTGACTATTCAATATAGACATCCAAAACAATAACCAAGCCGGAAAGTTGACAGCTGTTGACACTCGCGCCTAGCAGCCAGCTACTTGGCCGCTTTATTTACTTTGCCCTCATTTTTTCCGTGCTTTCAAATCAAGGCTGATTTGCAACGGATTGACGAGCCACGGCCCGTAATGAGCGTTCGCTCCGCGCCCGATTGGCTCCGCTCGATTTCGCCCGAAGTGGTGACACATGCCCCTTTGTTGTCTGTCGTTGAAATAGAATTGCTATCATCATCAGTTCTTGATTAGTGTTTACCATCACACCAATCGATGGGTAGAGGGTAGTTTCTCTTTTCACCTCTCTGCTCTTGCGCATAATAAAATACTTTTTATTGCAATGCCCCGAGGTTTTACAGCGCGCCCATCTCCGTGGCAAAAAGTCTGATTTAGAAAAGTATGTGTGACCAATTTTTAAGACCTGGCTTTAAAATATGACTAGAATATTTGCAGCCAACCTCCTCGCCACTACCATGGTGGTCTAATTAATTACTCTCGCTCGGCGCTCTCGCGAGCGCGAGCCGACGAAAAAAGAAGACTTTCTAAATATTTCTCCTCATTAGGTGTGAGATGAATCGCCATGCAGCCAGCTCAATTTCGGGTAATTCTTCAAAATCTTTTTGGGCAGCTTCGTGTCGCCTTCGGCGAGGCAATTACGAGCCATAATTTGACGGCGGTCGGCTCTTGAGAGCACATGGTCGACATAATAGTTATTTCCTAAATGGCTATGCTTAAGTTTTTGGAAATCGCCAAGAAATTGTCACCTTCGCTAATAGCGCCCTAGGATTTGCCTGGCGGATGCAAGCTGGAGAAATGTTTGTACAGCTTGTTACCTCAGCTTTTCACTAAAGCGATGTCGGATCGGAAATTGCTCGTGTCAAACTGATGAAATATGTTGGGTCAGGCAAAGGTCAGCAGCAAAGTTTAAAAAAAGGCGAACATTAAAAGAGACATCCTGCCGGCCACCTAGAGCGCCAAAAGAAGATTTAGCCCCACTTTAGACTGAGCTCACGACACACCAACTATGAATCAAGTCAAATTCACGCCCATTCCTTGAACGAATCAACCAGCGTAGCAGGCTTTTGCAATAAATTGCACTCTTGTCCTTAATATTTGAGGCTTTTTTTCATTTGTGTATAATAATAATATTATGCTTCCTGACTCTCTCTTTAGTACAGCAATAAAGATTATTCAATTTATGTGCCATTAAAGAGGATAATTTATTGCAGTTGCTCTTTTCATTGCACTTATTAATTGTGATATTGGAGAGCTTTGCGGATCGAGGAAAATGGATACGTTTAGGCAGCGCAAGTGATTTGCTTTTGGCGGGGCCAAAATAGATAAATAGTGTTGCGCTAAGCAAACACTTGAATTCCATTTGTCTGCCGTTATTTGACAGGTCTACTTGTCTCTAGAGGGTGCTACAACAGCCAGTAGTAATTGTTCTATTTGATTTGCCTTCTCCTTTTTGCAATTAGCCAAACAAACAATAATAATATTGGGAGCTATAACGATTTCTCACTGCCGAAATCCAACGTATTTGCTGAGGCGTAAAATCTCTGTGGCTCCAATACAGCAACTGTGCACATTTTTCATTAGCAAAACAGCTAAGCAGTTTTCTAGCGTGGACAGCGCGGCCATGTTTGCACAAAACAGGGATATTGCAGGTATCCTTTTCGAGCTCAGTAGGAGGCGGCTGCCTCGCACGTGCGTAAATTAGCGTGCGTGCAAACAAAATCTTGACTTAATTGGAAAACTACCTTTCACTAACATCATTACGCGGATCACTCCCTCAGCGTGTAAGAAGATACGGAGAATGAAGCAAATAAGATCTTAACTGGCATTTCATTAGCAGATAATGCGATCAATTTTGCTTCTCCCTTTTTTGCCCTTCCCATGGGTGCACGACTCTCTGCTGTAGATTCTCGGCCAAGTTTCTGCTGTGCGGCTAAGCAAGCCCAGAACTTTTGGCTTTAGGTGGGAACAGATGAAGCGATGACAGCAAGTCTTCAAGTTTCTTTATCCTCATTGGCCAGAGCAGAGTACAAAAAGATGCCAGTCAGAGATACGGAAAATCCTAATGACAACTTTACATGCCGAATTGACCGAGAAGAACAAGTTCTTTGTTAAGTAATTGACAGGCAAGTTCAGCATCAGATGACCTCACTACTCGTTAAATTATCTTGAGCACAAACTCAGCGCAGTCGCTTGGAATTCTGGCCGAGATCCGATCGGTTTTTCCCGAAATCTCATCAGCTTACACCTAATTTTACTGTAGCGTAGGCTCCAACTAGAAATTGAATGAGAAGAGTGTGCACACACACTCATTGAAATTTCATGGCACAATCACGACTACGTGGGGAAACAAAAGTTATTACAAACGAGATATTTGTTCAAGCTGAAAATATCCGGGAAGAGCAAACAACTCTTGAGCTTTACGATCTGTTGCAAATACGGCTTTCTACACTTCAGTACATAATAAAAAACAATGGATTTGCACTCAGCACAGTAGAGGGACGGTTTAGCCCATTCTTTTCTTGCCAGCTTCGCAGTAATAACGCGAGAAATTATTAACAGATGATCATCCAGTCTGAATGGGTTTGCTTAGTTGCGCTTCGCTATCACGAACACGTGCGTGGAGAAAAACTTTGCACTTTATTATCAGCTTTGAAAGTTAATGTCGTAAAATTCACCCCACTGGGCAGACGGTATTTACAGAGAAAATTGACTTTCTTCTTTAGATGAAAATTCTTGTTGTTACAACACGTTCTTTGTTATCATGACAGGCATTCATTCCGTTGGCAAATCCGGACTACAACACGACAAATTTCTGTGCAACTATTTAGGCTTGCAATCACAAAAAGTAAAGTGCGCGAATAAAATCTCAAATAATTTCGCGTCCCCTCTTCTCCTGGCTGCCTGATATTAGCTAAGAACGGCACCTTCCTCTTCAGAAAAATCAAATTTAATTGCAGTAGCATTTGCTGTCAGTTTTCTGAGTTAAGAATTAGGCTGTGAAAATATTGTTCAGACTCTCGGCTTTCTTTTATGCTGGAGTTACTACTTTCGAAAAAAGTGAAGGGATCCAGTAACGCAATAAGTTATCGTGCTATTACAAGGATCGTTTCTTGTCTGGTATGCCAATGATCTAGTAAAATGAGAAAGCCATTTATTTGCAGACCCCTTTAGACTATCAATTTGGGAACCAATTTCACGCGGAAGTGGATCTCACGATCCAATGAGCAAGGAAACTTAAGTACAAATAATTAGCCAAGTCAAAAATGACTGGGCTGTAGTAGTTTTCTTTCTTTCAATTTAACTCTGCATGACTAGGCCATTTTATGGCTGCCTAGACCTCAAGTTATTTCACTCCGGGAAATTACAGAGAAGGGTTGCACTGAGGGTCCTAGAATAATCGAGACAATCAAAAAGGGTTTCTGGCTTAGTCACTGCGGGCTCAAAGTTGAGGCTTCAAGGTGCTCAGTAGCCATTCAACGATGGCAATCTTCTCCTTTTCATCTTGGGGAAATCTATTTTGTTTCAACCACAATTTCGTTTCATCACAATGTAGTTCGTTCGTTTTTCTTGCACCATATCAATTCATTTCAACAGAATTCACCCTATTCGCAGCAGTAATAATTATACCTAAGCCTAGGAAATTGCGCGCATTGGTTGCATGCTAAATATAGAGTTTTGCATGTTATCATGCATATCATTAGTAGCTCTCAATATTAATTATGGGAGCTAAAATTTCTCGGTAGCTACTACCACCACCACCGAAACAGACTGCAAATCAAGAATCTTTTCCACCAATCGCATTCTATTTTAAATTACGGGAACATGCCTGCAGTTTGGTTGACAAATTTATGGCATAATTGGCAGCATTTTGAAGTAGTTACCAGCGGGAACAAAGCAAACAAAAAACCACTGGCAATCAATATTTACGCAACCCGAAAAGAAATTGTTCAGCGAGACCCGATGAGTTCTCTTAGTTGAAAGGAAGTGTAAAAGTGAACACATTCATTTTCCTGAGGATCTAATGAAATTACACGACTATGCCATTAGTCTGGTATGGAATTGCTGCTGCTGAAAAATTACAGGCTTTTTTCCAGTTCTTGCGCCTGCTCGAGCATTGCTCCCCCCTTTTCCTGTCAGAGAGAGAGAGAACTTTTGCACTCCTATTCGTTGTCGTTCCCACCTTTTCTTGTAATCATAATGAGATTGTAATCAGAATGCAGTTATGAGCCTCTTCAAACGAACCTCTTAAAGCTGACAGCAACCTTCACAGATTAATTGGCAAGAAACCATCATAGAAACACTCATGTTTCAAAGGACTTGCTCGAGCCTCAATTTATTCGTTTTGAAAGAGGCCTTTTAAACGAAATGATGTGAATAGTTGGCTTGGAGGCTCGGTCGTTATTATTCCAATTACAAAACTCATTGACGTATCATGATGATGATAATTGAAGCCTGCCTCAGACCAATTTCCCGTTTCTGAAAAGCCACCAAAGCTCGCAAATAAGAATCGGAAAATTGCCTGCATCTCCAAAACTCTCGTGTACCTTCAACTGTAATTTGGCTCCATTTAACACTCATTGCACCAGCAGTAGGAGTAATAGGAACAAAATGGCCACTGGCCAGAATGCACCGCTGCCTGCAGCTGGTGCAATTCAATCATGTTCTTGAAAAAGTCGGAATTGCCAATAGATTAGTCATTGCACATAGCTCTGTCATGACATGCCTTTCTCTATGCTAGCTCATACGAGGCTCAAATCTGTGAAGCCAAGAGAAGCAAAGAATGCGATTGCCAAAGTTGCGTTCGGGCTTGTAAAATCATTAAATAGAGCTGTTGTTTGCGAGGTGGCTTTGGGAAATTATGAGATTAAAGGTAGCAATTTGGGAGGGGCGGAATGATCATACAGACATTGACACCTCTTGTTATTTGGCGTCACACAGTATACCGTCTGACCGTTCAAAATTGGACGGTGCGTGAATCAAAAGTTTGTACTACAAATTCATGAATTTTGTGACTTAATGGGTATCGTTGGAAAGCTTGAACCTTTAGACATCTTTTTTGTTTTCTGACAAAATGAAAAATATTATAGTGAATTCCCCGTGAAATCAAAAAATAAATGACTCTCCTGTTTTTTCGTGAAAATTTTCCGTATTACCTTGGGAAAATTTAACTTTCCTGGTTTTTTCCTCCTTAAATTGATTTTTTCTACTTTAACAAAAAAGATGGAAAAAGGCTCAATCTTTCCAACGCTATCATTTAAAAGTCCTGTATTTCGTGAATATGTGACAAAAAGTTTAGATTCCGGTACCGTCCAATTTTGAACGGTCACACTGTATATCACACTACTTGGCTGAAGACGATTTAATGAACAATTGAGACGTTCAGCTAGCAGTTTTCGCAGCCAGTGTTGAGCGTGAGATTGTGCCGCAGAAAATCATTCACATTTACTTAAGTTAATTGGGTAGAGCGTGTGTTTGAAATTCTTTCATTAGGAGTGATTTTGACGCTGCAAAATTGGCTGACATATCTGCGTCATGGTAAGAATGCGTAACGAAAGTTTTTATTTTTACTCATCGCACCGCCCACAAACACCAGTTGTCAGGGTGACCCGAGTGATTTAGTGAAATTGGCAGGCTGCATGTAGAAGAATGCCCGATGTTTTACGCGAAGCAAAATCCATAAATGATGAAAGATCCGTCACACATTTTCACCCACCCACACACAACATGCATATGTAAAAGTGAAGACAAATTCCCAAATCATCATCATCAATTATAGTTACAAGATGGCAGCCAGCGCGCGCTCGCGCATCCGATCCATCTTTGTAAATATTGATCATTAGTGCCTTGAAGCGAGCATAGATACTTTGATGATGGATTGTTTTTGAATTTTATTTGTACAATTACTCGGCTGAATTATGTTGCTCTCTCAAGCTCACTGTGATACTATACCGCGCGTACAACTGTAGTGTCTTTAGTGAAGCCGGCAGCCGTATGTTTATATTTCTTCCAGATGTGAGAAGAAAGACTTATTTTTTAAAATGGCGATGACAGGAAAGACGTTGAAGGCAAAAAGCAAGCCCAAAGGAAGTAACTCTTCTTCTTCTTCTTCTTCCCGAATCTGTAAAATGATTCAGGGCCACACATATGTTTCGGTCGTCATTGAGCATTTTCGGTTATCATTAATGAAATCATCATTTCAGGTTTCGTCACAGATGTCAATTGTGCATGGGGTACGACCCAAATTTTGCTAAAAGATCTTTGGGTAATCAAAGGGACTATTGTTATGTACTTGCTAGTTCGTCATGCCACATCAGCAACAAAAACGGTTACTAAATACTCAACTAACTGTTATGGGCGCGAGAGTTTCCCAGCCATAATGGATGTATATCAAAGATCAAAATAAGTTGCCAGCATAAGGTTGATTATGAAAGCTTCATGGAGAGCACCACGGTGGTCATGGCTCAGTGCATTCAAGTCCCAAATTTGTTTCATGACCACAATTTCAGTTGGCAATTCAGACAATTCAGCTAAACTGAAAATGTCCTTGATGCAAAGATTTATGTATTTATATCTTTGGTTTGCCCTTTTTGGAGCCACTCCACCACTGGATGTAAATTTGATAGTGAAAATAACATTGACGGACAGTTTTGCGTTGTTGCCTGGCTTAGTATTATGGTCCTACAGGGTGAGTACTAGTCAGGGTGGCAATTTGCGAATTGGTCATGGCTCTCAGAGCTCAGAAGAATTCCAACT
This sequence comes from Paracyclopina nana, assembly GCA_019096065.1. Taxonomy (NCBI): domain Eukaryota; kingdom Metazoa; phylum Arthropoda; class Copepoda; order Cyclopoida; family Cyclopettidae; genus Paracyclopina; species Paracyclopina nana. Next base: position 8,675,357 of record JAGUCH010000001.1, on the reverse strand, counting down.
CAATTTTTCGGCCCTTTTAAAGACTCACAAAAGACAATGGAAAATTGCAATTTGCGGAAAGATTGCACACTTACTTTTTGAATATTTCCCAGAAAAACTTATCTCTCGCCCAACTTTTGTGTCATGTTCCTCACCATTTTCCCCCGCTTTTCAAGGATGAAAAATAGGCGATGGACCTCACTTTGAGCAATCACTCTGTCACAAACTAATGGAGGCATAATTGAAAAATTGAAATGTTTTTGCTTGCATGGAATGCAAAAATTAACAATCAATATTTTGCTGTGAATTGATTTGCGGTGTGTGCTTTTGTGAATTCTTGCCAATTACTACGTTCCACGATGGTAAAACGATTATCGCATGTATGATTCAGCCTACCGATTCGTCTCAGTTAAATTATGGCCAAGCCGTTTAATGGCAATTGTTACCATTTTACTCTGTTCTGTTAAAAATTATCAACACAGAGCCAACGCTTTTAAAAGTGCTCAATTTGCAGCACAGAATTGCATATTTGGAAGCTCACTCTGTCTCGACACTCAATAGTTCTCTTCTGTGTGAACTCGTTACACAAAGTTGGAGGTGACCTCATGGGTGCAATGTGTATATCGACCAAACACTTTCAAACTGATGTTCAATTTCCTGAGCTTGTTTCCTCAATGCAAACTACTTAATTTGATAACTTAATTAAGATCATACTTCAAGACAACGTGCTCAGATATGCTCGGTTCCATTAAGAGGAAAAATTGGCTTGAGGCAACTTGTCTGTCTGTCTAGAGGAGTTGATAAACACGAAGGACACACACTAGAGTAGTTTTCAGCTCTCCTTAGCATTCTGGGAATAATTTTCAAGCTGGCTCCAGAGTTCTGGCCCTACCTGCTTTGAGCCCAGGCTGGTATCATAAAGTGACTATCATGCTAAGGGCGTGCTTGAGAACAAGCTTACGTTGCATTGCAAACTCCGAGGATAGCCGACCCTTGTTTGCATGCTGGTTGCCATCTGAGCCACCCACTCAACTCGGAGCCACTCACAAAACTTCTCTCCTGGTTGCCACTATATAGCAGGGAGGGCCAATGGCATTATTTGCTAAGCTGGACCAGCTAACCCGACTTTTTTGTCGAATGAGTTCAGGCTTCAATTTGGACGGGCGAAAGTATCGTGAAATATCCAATTGTTGAAGGCGGGCAGGCAAGGGAGCATCTGGATTTCAGAGCTGCGTGGTCCGCTCACTTTTGACCCAAATTAAGCTCTTAGCAACTATATGATAACTTCAGAAGGTGCAATTTCGCGTGCAGCAACGTCCAGATGATCCACCACAATAAGGGTGGTTTTAATATTAGAATACTACGTTTGTGTCCGTACGTGGAATGGCTTTTCTGATGCGATTGCATGACGAAAGGGCTGAGTGAAGACGAAATTTTCATGTCTGAGTAAATTGAGTGGAAAACGATTGTGAGCTTTTGTTGACGTTTTCGACACCAGCTTGAAGAAGCCAATTTCCAATATATTTCATGAGCTTAGCACGCGGCACCGCAGCAAATATCCATTCGCCCGCTTTTTATGTATCTTGTTGATGCGCGCGACTTTCAATAGAGCCACTGCTATTTTTCGGAGGTCTGTGAGCCATGATTGACAGCAATTCTAAAAACCACAACTAAAGGGTTGGTTAGCAATTATGCAAAAATTTTGCATGCAGTCTTACTCGACAGCTGTTGTTTGAGCTACTATAATAATCGTTGCTGAACGCGCACTGAGAGGAAATTGTAGGCAAAGCCCTTTTCCACAAAACGCCAGACAAGCCCACGACTTTTGGCATTCTTGAATTAATCCGCTATTACAAAGCAACATGACATGTGACCAAATATATAGCACGTTTATCGGGGAACAATCCTGCGTCTACCGTTTTCAGTCCATTTTTAACCTTGTGCTGAGGAATAATAGAGCCATTTTGCATGAGCAAAATCAGACAGGCCAAATTTGTAGTGTGGCATCCTGCCTGCAAATTCTATCAAATACTAGCCTCAGCTAAGGTTGCAAAGTGGAACACACTTAGCAATCCAAAATTTTCGACGCAGCCAAAGAAAGTTGGCAAACGAGCAGAGCATTATTTTTCCAGTCAGGAAAATTTGCATGGCTACCAAACGACAACTACTTGCTACTCCTCTCTGTCTAATTAGTCTTGTAACTTTCGAGGAAAGATTCATTATGTCCACATTGGCAATACAGTAGAGCACAAAAAATTATCGCTCACATTTTTTTAGGCAGACTAATCATATTCGTAGGGATGTACACAAAGGCTGTTAGAAATCGTGCTAGGTTGCTTTTTTATAGCCAAGCCGAATTGCCTTTGTAAAAAACTTTCCACTCAATTCCTTGGCCGCCAATTGGGGAAGCACTTGAACGGCGCATAAAGTAGCTGAGCCACCCATCAGCTAATCCACGTGGCAAAAAAGCTGATTGGCAAGTTGACAGGGCTGCGCAGCAAAAGGAGCAGAGCAGTGAAAATACCATGACATGTTGCAAAGTGGCCAAGGGCAAAAGTTTGCAAATAGATTGGCAAAAACAACAAGACCCTGACTGGGAAGAAAGCCGCTAATTCCCCGTGACTTGCCAAAGTCTCAGCTTACTTTAATGTGGAGAGCAGAAAAAAAAACCACCTAAGCAGATTTGTTTTGCCCGCCGCCGTAGCGGTGAAAAATAGAGTGCGCTAATGACATTAGGTACTTAGCTTTCCATGCTATTATTTGGCAGAGAGGGCTTTCAATGCAAACAAGCTTGTAAAATCGATGTGGGAGAGTGCGACGGCTGATTTCCGAAATTGTCCTTTTTCATTAGCGAAACTATTATGAGACGCAGCAGAAACTAGTTAAAACATGAGTTGCTGGCAATCAAGACATTTTCTTGACTTTCACTACTCGCGCGGAAAGTGACTACGAGCAAAAATGTGACGGTTGTGACGACTTTCTAATTACACTCGAAGTAGGAGGTGCGACGACGTAAATCAAGTCCAACTTTTCCCGTGATGACGATAAGTTATTGATCAAGTTAGTAAAACCAACAATAATGGCATGACATGACATGACATCGAGGCATGGTTGACATTCAATCAATGCACATTTGGACGACTGTGTCATGCTATTTTAATAATGTACATAATTGCCTCTTGTGTGAACAAAAAGACAGCTCGAGTGAAAATGTGGGTGGAGTGAACTATTTGTTGGGGTTGGAATCATTTGCAAAGATAATTTTCTAGACAGCAACAAATGACCCCTCAATTGCGTAGCCCAAGACGCCATTTTGGCCCCCACCGGGTGTTAAATAAACTGCTGAAGATGATTCTTCAAACAACAAGCCAGCTCCGAAGACAGCTTCTTTGCTGCACATTCTGCGCCAAATGAAGAATTGTTTTAATTTATATTTTTTGGGGAGAGCCATCATCTCTGGTGGGGTCGACTGCTCTTTTGAATGCGCCTAAAAATTAACTCAACTTTAGGGCGTGCACGCTGGGCTACGGGGGCGGACAATAAGGTCGACTCCGCAAAGAGAGTAAATTGGTGCAATAATTTATCAGGCCGTAATTTGGACATGCCTGTCATTCCGACGCTGATGGCATAATTTGTCCGTGATAGTCAACTTTCTGGTTCAGCACACCACTTTTTACAGCGCGGCAGTGGCTACTGGCTGGCTGGCTGGCTAACAAAACAAACAAAATGCCAATAAAACAACCGCTTTTTTTGATAGAATTTGGCTTGATAGAATCAAGCCCCACCTACCAAACTGTCTTCGCGACCGCAAAACTCTACAATTTACTGGCACAAAAACCAACAACTTTTTTGCAGCATTTTGAATGCAAAAAATTGCACCGTTTGTGGCATGTAATTAAGGCAGGATTATGACAAAAGTTATTCCAATTTCAACCATTGAGGTGTCGGGGTGTGGGCCATAAAATTCCAATTTGTGTTTGTTTACCCATTATTATTATTACTGTGCTTTTGCCTCCATATTTTACGATGCCGTCATCATTTTATGGTTTGAAGCCACGCCAGAATTGAGGATATGGCGGCAATTCATTTGTTCAACAACGACGACGACGACTACATTTTGTGGTGTGTCGGTGAAACGTTCTTTGAGCAGTCGAGCATTTCGTCAAAATTAAGTACACATGTTCTGCCGCTGCAATGCATTATAAAGCAATCCTCCATTGCCAATTAGAAGACAGAGAAGTTTGCGGCGGCCATCTTGAATGGGCCTTGTTTTGCCCGCTAATTGGCAACTGGAAACCACACGTAGCAGTAGTAGAAGTAATGAGATGCTGGTTGCCACAGGGCTGCCGTTCATTCATAATTTTCGTAGACACACATCACATCAAATGACAAATTTCCAGCGTTGTCGCGGTGTCTTGGAGATGTGACAAAGGACCCACGGTACTTAAGTCAATCACAACACATAACTGTGTCATATTTCATGTGTCACTAATTAGCTATTTTGTCTGGAGCGCCGCGGCGCTGCACGCAAAGAAAACTGCCCACGGTTCACTGGAAACCAATTGAATCAGTTTTACGTTGCCTTCATGAAGACATATTCTTCCGGTCGGATCACCATACCACGAATCTCACATGAGAGAGTGTTTGCATTGAGCACTGACTTTTCAGTTTCTGACAGTCTGACATCCGGCAACACTTTTCCCCTCATAATAATCAAGTTCATGATGTCTATCAGTCATGGATCACATAATAGAGTCCACTTTTTTCACCAGCTCCAAGTCTGGATTTCCAGCTCGGGCTGGCCATAAATAAATAATGCGACGACAAGTGCGAACGACGAAAACAAGATCTGCCGCTCAATTAATTTGCCGCGCGCGACGGCGGATGAAAAACTGGCCAATTTTCGCGGAGATTTGTGCAAATAACTTCTTCTCCGGCCGAGACTACAAATTTGGTGATTGATGGCCAATTGTGTCGATTGGATTTTTTCCTTCCATTCATCACGTGATTTACCAACGCCCCTTCATCATCGCGGAGGGAAGGGGAAAGTCATCGCGAAAAAATGCTTCCACGTTGACAGAAACTCGTAATAAAGAGATCGAACGGGAGAAAAGACGGATGGCATTTTAATGCCAACGCACGGCTTCAAAAACTGCGTGGCCTACCTGATTTTGCTTTGAGTCCTTCGAACGTCTTGGAGGCCATTTGAAAGAGAGCATCGAGGGGCGAGTCTCCCTCGGAGGATTTGCTTTTCCCATGTCTGGCGTGCTGCTGCTGCTGTTGCTGTTGTTGTTGCAAGGCGGCAGCCACTGCAGCAGCAGAGTGAGCGCCGTTTCCGCCCACAATGTCCCAAGGTCTCACGATGCTCTGCTGCTGCTGCTGCTGTTGCTGCTGCTGCTGTTCTTTGAGGGCGGCCGTCTTGTGGGACAAAATGTCATCGATGGAGAAGCCCGCCACCCCCTTCCGCTGCTTCTTGCCCTCGCTCTTGGACGAGTCCGACTCGGAGGACTCCATGGAGGACTGGTGCGTCGAGGTCATCTCGAGGCGCTTGAAGGGCAGAAAGTAGCCGCGGCGCGTGAAGTCGAGGGGCTTGTCCTCCTCGTCCTCCTCGTCCTCGTCCTCCGAGCCCGTCGAGCTCGTCTTCCGCTTGCGTAGGCCTCGCAAGGCCGCCGTCGTGGAGGTCGTCGTGCTCACTCTGGCCTCCTCGTCCTCCTCGGGCTGCCGCTCCTCGGGGCTGCCCACGCTCAAGTCCTCGTCCTCGTCGGAGGTGACCATGGCCTTTTCGGCAGCTGCGGCGGCCTCCGGGCTCCTCAGAGCGTCCTCACTTTGCGACATGTTCGTGGTCAACACCGAGCACATGTTGGGAACGATGTCCACGACACACTGACGTCCATGCTCGTGGACATGTCCGCGGTCGCGGACGTGGCGGCGACGAAGCGGAGCCTCATTGGCTGCTCGGAGACGGCGATGGCGGAGCCAATCCCGCGCCTCCACTTATTGCTCGCTACAGTACAGCTCTGACTAACCCTTTGCATGCATTTAGCCAAGCACGTACCGCTGCTATCTTGGACGCATCAACACCTAGTTGGCTCGAAGCGTCAAGCAAATGCTCCCCATCGAAATCGAAGCTTCGATTGAATCGTCTCTCTTTGCGGCACCCTGTCTCAGCTCCATGAGGGTGCTAAATCACGGTGGACGGAAAATCATGCCGTTGTTCGCTGCCATTGTCTGCAAAAGAGGTTCCTTGTGCACATCACCATGATAATTAACGAGATACAGCCCTTTGTTGCGCACGATCATTTCAAAAGCCAACCAAAGCCTGCCTTTTCGCAAACCTGCCAACAGCCAACCCGTCAAGCCATTATGCGCAGAGCCACATTGAAAACGAAGGAACAAACATTCATTAGCATTCAATTCCCACGAAAATTAATTAGCATTGACAAAGAAAGAGCAAAAGCAGTCTGTAAAAACTTGATTTTTCCACAGTTGGCATGGTACTCGTGTTCATTACTTTTGCGAGAAGATGCTTCAAACTGAATTCGAGCCTAATTTCGTATAAAACGCACTGACAACAAAACAATGGCTTATTATCACGAGCAGCTCTGACGGCGGAACGGGCAGTTTGCTGCAGGTCACTTGTAAAAAGAAAAAAACTCCTCCCCCGGTCACCTCCATTCGCGGCCTCATATCCAAGTGGATAATTGACACTGTCACATTCTTTACGAGAGCCCTTGCTGATCGAAAACGTGCACCAACGTGGCAAACATTTTGCACGTCGATAGCTGCTAGATTGCTCAGAAGGCCTCGGCTGCTGAGAGCTCAGATCATTGCAACTGAGAGCATTGGGTTAGAATTACAGAGTGACAGTTGGCAAGTAACGCAGATGCTGAGAGTATGCCCGACTGCATAAGTATATATTTATACTGCTGTCAAATTTTTTGGTCTTTCGCAGGGATATGCGTAAATCAGATAAAAATCACTAAATATTAACCCTGGTACATCGATCGTGATTTCTATGAGGTTGTGTTCGAATATGAATTTGCAATTCAGGCACTTATAGCTAACACTAAGCAAATGCAATTATTCATAAGAACCCACAAAACTGTGCTATAAAGCAGTCAGCAAAACTATTACTCACTCAATGGTTTTTTAAGCTATTTCTGGGTAAATTCCAACCACTGCACCAGATGATTCTTAATAGAGGAGATGTAAAATTATTCAGGATTTCGAGTCATTTAGATTTCATAAAAGTGGTATTTGATACGGCAAGCCTGTGAAATGACAAAATTTAGTTACGTAAGATCAAAAAGGTAACATCGCGGTGACTTACACTCATTTCGCCTCACTATCTGCGTTACTCTCTTACTCTGCTCCTGTATTGCCAAAACTGCCCTGCGCTGCCCAGGAGTTTAACTCAGCATAAAAGGGGTCTTGAAATGCCTTGAATTCTTTCATAACTTTTAAAAATTAAAGGATTTATAACTCTATGACAATAAATATTATTGAATGATTCAGTTCAATTTTTCAAGATTGGCACCGACTTTCCTATTGGTATTTAAAAACCTGCACGCTTAAAAAAGGTTGCGAGAAAAGGTGCGTCTATTTCCGAAGTGATGGCGAAAGAACGATGCTCGCTATGCTTTATTGAATGTAACGATAGCTAACTTATTAAGTTATTGGCGGAAAATTAAATGAGTGGCGAACGTTTTATTATTAATTCATAAGGAATAACTGTTTCCGTATCACATGAGGTTCATCATCGAAGCTTTGAAGCTGTAAAGATGATCGGTTTCCTGTGGGATTCCTTTAAATGCTTTACTAATTCAGTCAGGTTTGGTGCCTTCCAGTCACAGCCAATGCACTTCAAAGAGTCGAGGCTAGCGTGGCCCACTACTAAATGCTTCATGATTATAGTGGGGCTATCATGTCGGAACCTAAATAAATGGACTATATTGAACGGAATATGGCATGAATGTGAGAGCTCATTACCTGCATAAGGTACATTCATTATCTCGCACAAGCTCTCGATGAAGAAATCTCTCGTCATCGTTCACAAATGGGCCAGTAGCGGGACTCGTCTCACAATGTGCCTTCTTTGTACCAGTCACATCTTCATCAATAGCTACAGGATTTGCCTCATTGGCCTCTTTCTCTTTCGCTTTCACTTTTCCCCCATTTTCATCAGCAGCAATCGCTAAATGATTCGCCTCAATACATTCTCTTCCTTTTGTAATTACGGTTTCTTGGGTCTCGGTTAATTGATAACAATTGACTGTACTTGTTCCATGTTCGGGCTCGTTGCTTCCATGACTTTTCTCTGATGCATCCTGGTAAAATTTGCTCCTCACATGGCTTGCATTCATTGGACGTAATGGGTCTTGGCTAGAATCACTTACTTCCTCGTTGCATTCCCCTGATATTTGCTGGCTGGAATCAGTTTTGTTTTGGCAAGGCTCAACTTCCGATGGGCCTTGATTGGCCGCTTCCTGGCTTTCATCATTCGATCCATCAGCCTCAATGTTCACATTTTTGCCTAGGTGTAACTCCACGATCCCTCTTTCACTGTTTCCTTCATGAGTAGCATTTTCATGAAGGGAATGAAAAGCAGTGTTGTGGTTTTCAAACTCGGAGAGAACTTCAGTCTTAAATAAGCAATGAGCGCATTTAAAAAATTTCCTGACAACAGGGCGCATTTCAAGGAAATGCCCAGTCGATGGGACTGGCTTTACCACCAACTCATAGAGATGCCTATCGTTGCGCAACCTTGTGATTTTCTTTAAGGTTTTCTTCCTTGCAAATCCAATACCAGGGGGAGCTTTCTCCGGACCAAGAATTGGCTCCTCATCTTTATCGCTCATATCTTTGGTTTCTCTACTGTATTCACCGATAAAGTGAAGAATTTTTGTCTCACTTTTGATTGGCAGTGGCGACTCCGAGCCCCTAACGTTGCCTTCTTCATCAGTGTGGTTGTTGCTAAAATGATCTTTGAGGCTATTCAAGTACTCACTTGAAAAGCTGCAAAGATTGCATTCGAATCCCTTCTTCCTTAGGTGAACATTTCGTATATGACGAACGGTGTCGAACCTTTTAGGTCCGTTGTAGTTGCATTCCAAGCAAAGCTTTCCTTTTAGCCGACTTGAAATTTCCTTAGGCATGTACAGGTCTTTATTTTCGCAATCTGCTCGGCTCTTGTCTTCCTTAATTAACTCAGAAGGTCTGAGAGGCTTCTTGTTTTGACAGCTCACATCACTTGCAAGCGTGTTCTCCGCAATTCTGTGATGTTTTTCAAATAAACCTTCCTCGTGAACACGAGGGAACGTAGATTGGTGAGCTTTGAAAACTAGGTCTTGTTTTTCGTTGGCAGAGACATCAATTAAAGGCTCAATATCTGAATTGCCTGTTTGAGATGTGCTTGCACTATCACTTGACGGCTTGATGCTGGAATGTTTGCTGCTGTGGTGTTCTTGAGAGTTGCCAACAGCTTGAGATGTTTCAGAGGGCTCATTGACTTCAGCAGCAAGAATTCCTTCGTTTTGCACTGATGAATTGCTTGATGGCAAATTATCACGTATTCTACTACGTTTTCCTCGTTTTGCAGGGAGCATTGAGAGGCCAGATTGCTTTAAAGGATAGCTAAGAACTTCAACAGATGGTGTATCCTTGGAAAGCTTGTCATCAGCTTTTTTCTGTTTCCTCCGACTGTAAGATGATGTGGTTGGATTTTGTCTTACATTCTTCCCTAATACTGATTGGCCTTTATTGCTTTCAGTACCACTCTTTCCTTTTAGATATTCGTTTGAGGTGGTGAGAATTTCCTTGTTATGACTTTCAATTGCATGCTCCGAAGGGCAGCGCTGAATTTCAGGCCTCCTCTTACGAGATGATTCCCGAGGTGGTTGTCGAGGCCTCTCATTCAAGACTTGCTTACTTTGATCTTGAAGATCAATTGAAAGTTTGCTCCTGGGCTCTTTCATTTTATTGTGAGATCTTCTTTTCACTGGCGACATAAAATTGACTTGCTGTGCAGACGAGTTGCTTGGACAATTCCCGTTTTTTCCAGGTGCATCAATTGAGGGGATTTCCTTTGATGTTTTTCCATGTAGTCGAGAGGATTTGCTAGCGCTGCTATTTCTCAAAGGTTGTGGAAACGAATATCTCACTTTCGCAGCTTTGGTCACCTTCCTTTTTTGCGTCCACAAGCCACGAGGCAGTGAAATATTGAGTCTGTCACACAGAGTTTCATCACCTTCACTTGAGTCCATTTCGAAGCATTCTGGGTTGACTGGCTCTGTGAACAGTTTATGACGTTTGCGTGTGCTTTTCCCATTTTCCTTTTCTTCTGCATCATTTTTGGGTTGGCTTGACCCGTCAAAGGATGGACAAACTAGGACATTTTCATCCTTGGCAATCGTCATCCTTTTCTTGCTAGCAGAGGCTAAAGCTTTATCAGTTGGGCGCTTTTTGGACTTTGAATTACCGGGGTCACCACCAGCATGGTGGTGACTTTGGACATGTTCTTTCAACAGTTGTGGGCTGACAGTAGAAAAGCTGCATTGCATGCAACTGTTTAGGTGATTTGACACAAGATGCTGGCCAAGCTGAAGTTGGTCAACAGTCTGAAAATCACAAAGGTGGCAGTGGCTGAATTGATTTGCTTGATTTGGGGCATGGTCCTTGGCTGTATGAAAGCCAATCAAGTCCAAGCTAGTTGCCTTGAAATTGGAGCAATGAGGACATGTTAGAACGTTCAAAATGGGCCGTTTTGAGTGGACCTGAAAGGTGTGCTCAAATACTGTTTCGATCAGGAGGCTTTCGAAAGGGCAGAAGAAACATTTCTTCTTAAGCACTTGGCCCTGGTCCATCACGGTGCACAATACTGAGAGCTGTCAGACTAATTTCATCACGGTTGAAATTTCGATTTTCAGCGATGAAACAACAACAACAAAATTGCGTATTGCGATGGATCAAAAACAAGTCGTTTTTCTTATGTTATTCCGCGCAACATTGTTTACGTTTCACGCAACCCATCATAACTATGAGTATTTTAAAAGTTGAATAAAAAAGAAGACAACAATAATATATTTTCATAAACATTCACACTTATGTTTTAACATTTCTCCATAGAAACAGTTGTTGCGTACATAGTAGTTTTGTTCTGGACATGAAAACATTGATAAAATAAAATAATTTTGCTTGACAGCATATATAGATTTATAAGTAGGTGGATATGTATCAAACAGAAAATGACACACACTTTTCATTTTTTAGGACTGGATTACATATCACGCTTGTTCAAATTAGTCAGATACATTTTCGTCACCGGTTTCATATTGATCAATTTTGTTCGCATTTGCTTTATGAGGATGGAAATTTTGCAGTGGGCATGTTCATCAACATAGTTTCTACCCTAATTAATATAGTTTTACATCGAGTAAAAGCTCAGCAGCAAGCTTTCTCTGTGAAAATGACTAACGAGACTCCACAAGTTTTGAGCTGAAAATAGAATGTGCGTTCAATTTAATGGAGGAGGTATTTTCAATAGCATGAGGGGTCATCATCATGACACGGAATTTTGTACGAAAAAAAGGAAGATTGAGCCATGCTTTTCTATGAGCTGCTGTTGACACTGATGTCCAGCTTACGCATGATCTTGCTAAGCTCGTCAATTTCGTTCAAGCCCACGCAGAGCTTGTCATAGGATCGCGAATTGTTGAGTCTTCTGCGGATAATGGACATGTACTGGTTCCGAATATCTATTGCGAACTGAACAGCCTTAGGGCTCATGTCATCGCCGCAAAACAAAGCAACCAGGCTCAACAGTTTAAACACGTCTGGCTCCATGGTGAGTTCGTTGAGGCCAACGACTAGGTTCATGTAGTCCATCATCTCTTCGGAGTTGAGTATGGAAGAAGCGCGGTTGCAGTCCACCATGGAGATCTTGCGGATTTTCTTGTTGTGAGACTTGGCCAGATTATCAGCAAAGTTCTGACGCCAATTTTCAGCGTCCCTTGAGCCAAACAGGAGCTCCAGCTGATCCTTGCCATTTTGCATGCACTCCGACTTGGCAGCATACAGGGAAATCGCCTTTGCGCTGCCACTGCTCCATACATCGGCCTGAAACAAATAAACGGTCAAATATCAGTGCAAAAAGGCAAAAAAATTGGAAGTCATATACAGGAAAACCGAAGTTGATATTGGCTTGCTCGCAAATTACCTTTTCACTCCCACGAAGGCTGAGTAACGACTATTGTAACATTTTATAACGGTACGCTTCTTACCTGATCTTTGGAGCTCAAATCTTGAAATCCATCATGGACCATGAGGATGCGCTTGAATCTTTCGAGAAACGTTGCGTAACCGTTGGTGACAAAGTGCTTCGATAGTGGAACATCGTACGAGAACATCACGAACTCAGTGATCCAATCGTGGCCCATTTGCACGTCGTCGTAAACTTGGTTATACTTCATCATTTGGTTGGAATACCAGCCCTCCTCCTCCATGGTGTATGGCATTTCCAGATGACCAGGAACCTTGCCTGATGATGGGGTGGCGCAACTGTTGCTTCGAGTCTAAAATGGATTGGAACCACCATGAAGGATAGTTAGCTTTTTGAACAACTTAACACTCGAACTCTGAATGCATGGGGGAAGATTCTTGCTAAATGAGAGAACCAAAGCAAAAATCAGTCATGAATGGTCTCATTTAAAAAATGCATAGCTTTTCCTTCTTAAGAAAGAAAAATCCTTAGCCACAGACTGTCTTCTGATCTTTAGAAATATAGCTTCATAAAATCATCGCAGCAAATAAAATACGTTTGCCGTGAAGTTGCACTTGTTCCGGAACTGTGGGACACCCTGTATATAATGTATTTTAATTGGAAATTAAATCCAAGAAAGGAGTAAATAATAGAAAGGAAGAGTCTTAATAATAAAAAAGAAGAGAAGATCCTCCTTAATTATGTACGGAAAGTAAGCGAAACCAGCAAACAAAATAAATTAAGGGCTACTAACCTGGAATATTTGCTTCAAGTGAATGAGGCAGTCGATGAATTTTGGCGATCGCTCTTGCTCCATGTCCACCAAAATGTGAGCATAGTTAGGGCTGTTGCGAATCCAAGACTTGATAGCACGAAAAGCAGCCTCAACAGCATCGGAGTCAACCAGTTCCCTCATTCCATCCTGTTTGGCGATTTCACTCTCGAATGGCCTTGTATTATACAGTATGAGTGCGGCTATGACGCCGTTGGCAGATGGGCTGGCCTTCAAGCCTTTGAGGCCATGTTCAGCAGTTTCTAGGTACAACTGGGCCTTTTCATCACTCTCAAAGAGGTTGACGCAAGCGTTGAATTCCACAATGTCAACGTGGCCAAGGTTTTGCACATACTGCGCGGGTGCAAAGTTGGAGCCCAGTAGCCATTTGAGTTGAGCAGAGCCATCTTGAGTGATGAAGTATTTCCCCAGGATGTAGTTGAGGTACAAAGCTCCGTTTGTGGCGAGCAGATTTTCTTGGTCACCTCGATTAAGCCCCTGAAATTTGACGAAAAATGGCCATTAATTACTACTGTGAGACGCGAGATGCTTAGTTATTGAATCGTTCGCACAGTACAATTCATGCCACGCATTTTGATGGAAAGTAGAAAGAATACAAATCAGCTACGTAAATGAGAAGCAAGATTGGAGAAGCTGATTGCTCCTTTAGAGATCAAGGGAGCAATACGACACGCTTACCTGAAATGGTAATTGTCTTGAAGCAAATTGACAGAATTGCTGCCTAGTCAGTTGGATTAGTTGCTTAGCATCTGAAAGCATGATACGAGTCTTGGTGGAATGAAACGCAACGATCCTTTCAGTGAGATCTTCGTCTAAAGATGACGCAGCAGCGACTTCGTTGAAGCCTCCAAGCAACTTGATCAGTTCTTCGGAGTCGCCTTCCACGACCTCTTGCTTCAAATTATTTGCGCCAGAATATTCTCCAAGGCTCCAATAGCTTTCGGGAGCCGAATTGCTGGTGGATCTCTGTCCCTGTAACATGAAAAACCCATCTTTTTAGCCTTAGTCATTAAATGGAGAAATGAGGCTGCGTTAATACCTGAGACTGGATTTCAATTGACGGGACTTGGGACGTTCCCATCGGAGTTGTGAAGCTGTGGAGTGGTTGCAATGACTCTGAGTTATTTTCCATCAGCAGTGACTCAAAAAGAGCTGGACTTCTTCTGCTGGCATTCAAGGTTGAAACGAGTGGCGTGGATGAGTTGGTGTTAGTTGACGAAAAAAGGTCAACAAAATCTGATGTGTTGCAAGCCTCGAACCTCAGTTGCGAATTTTCCGCAGCCAGACTTAGGGTGGCTTCCAGGTCTGCGAGTGAGTCATTTTGCAAGCCCATTGGTGTGGCTTCAGCCATGAACTGTTCAAACTCGGTCATTTCCCGCTTGAAGCTCTGCTCTTCTGCCACAGCCTGCGAAAAGATGGTCTCCTCCACTGGCTGCTCGTTATACCTAGCGGGGCTAGCATTCAGGCCCAACTTTGTCATGGCTAAGTAAAGAGCATGCGTTGTACGTCACTTCTGATTTAGTGATTGCTTGGAAGAAGAAATCGGCTTACCTGGAGGCTCTAAGCTGTCTGCAGAAGCTACGATTAAATTAGGAATGGCACATCGCACACTCGCCTGACCAGATAACTTTCTGGCCCTTTGAGCTTCCCTGGCGACATGATGCAGAGGTGATCCGCTCTCCATAGTTTTTGACCGGCGAATTTGCCCACCAAAGCGAGAGTCGGTGGCATGCAGCTTGAGGTCATGACTGGCCACACCAGATGATGAAGAGCCCACACTGACAATTGACGCTGAAGACGAAGCATTACTGTTGCAACAAGCCGAGCTCGTCGCCGGCTTTTTTTCGTGCATTTTGCGAAACCTAGCTCGCTTCTGATCATCGTTCAGCACTAGGCTGGGGTCCATACCCACCCTCAAGCATTTTTCGTACCTATATGGTAAAAGCAAGCACATGTACTAGCATGAACAAAATTGAACATGCGCATTTTCAAATGTACGGCAAAAGTTAATGGAGAGCCGAAAGTTTTACCTGCACTTTTGACATTTTTTCCTGTTCTTGAAGCTGATATCACAATTCCCATCCTGCTTGCACACATACACCGTCTTCTTGGTCTTTTGGTTGGCTCTCCTGAAGAAGGCTCTGCAGGAAAAGCAGCACATGGCACCGTAGTGCATGTGGTGGTTGTCCGTGACCTCTGAGCACACTGCGCACTCAGTCGACCTCCCGCCAGAGCTCGAGCCTCCCATTCTGGGGCTATTGCACGCGTCATCCTCGGGACTGGAGCTGTGCTCGTTTTCCTCGGAGCTAACCTCCATTTTGATGCGCAATGGAAATGATCCCACCTGTGGGTGAATTGGGGTGCTGTGAAAAGGTGGAACTGGCGGTAAGAAAGCAGGCGGAGTGAATGTTGCACTGCTACTATAGTAGGGCGGCTGGTATTGGTCCAGCCGTAAGTATGGGTGGAAAAAATTCATTTTTCCCCCTCGGTCTGCTAAAGTCGGCGAAGAACTGATTTCTGGCTTGATTTCGGCGAAACTGAAGAGCAGCGCTACGAAAATGCACACGCTTACTCCCAAGAGCAGCCAGCAGAGAAACGGAGCAGAGCCTCTCAAGCTCGCAGTCGCACAACAACAGGTGCGAACTGATCAGATAGACGCGATTTACTGCTACTCTACGAGCATCCTTGAAACAACAGCACTTATTCTTTTTCTTGTAGCGCGTCTTGCGAATGATCATGGTGAAGCTACGCTCTTCAGTTATACAGATGCCACTTCCACCGCTGATGCTTATTTTCGGTCAATGCATGGCAAGCTACAGAAAAAACTAGTTTTGCGCTGTCGCCTGCAAAGTGTAATATTCCACGTCTCTTGATGTACGAAATCAATCCTGTGAATCCATATAGTGATGAGTAACATAAGGCAGACTTCTATTTTGACAAGCTCTGCCCTCTTAGTCTCTCTCACTCTCAATTTCTCGGTGTTTTTTACGAAGGGGCCTCTCTAGAAGCGGCCTCAGACGGCCTCGATGAAGGCCGAGGCCTTGCAGCTTAGGTGGGAGAGAGAGGAGAGTGAGAGGAAAAACAGCTGAGTTGCGACAGATCTCAGAGAAGTTGGAGAGGAATATTACTATTTTGACCTCAGATCTGAGAATTGAGGCCGCCACTAAATGCCACGCAAAATCACACAAATATTATTCCTCCGCTATGACATCTGTCTTTGTAGAAAGAATGTGAATTATGCAATATTTTCGGAAAAGCTCTTGAGCCTGTTTAGCGATTGCACAGCATCCTCTCATTAGTGAGGCCCAGGCATTGCATTGAGCAGTTTTTTTAAGGATTTGTTAGAGCTAATCATTTTGTTTTTTCACTTGCATCACTTATACGGAACTGCGATGAGTCTTTACGAATTTGAAACTAGCAAAAAGTAAGTTATTAATTGGCTCACGAGGCTATTTTAGCTAAAGTACATTATTGCCATCTCCTTTGGATTAAATCTAGGGCAAAGATCCTCGATAATTGGGAAATTTCCGTGCTATGCTGGGTTACAGAACATCATTTGATGAGAGCATTTTTACGTTAATCTTTCGATTAAAAGAATGTCGGTGAGAATGATTCATGGTAGATTTTAGGAACGAAATGGACGGAGATCACCACGTCCAATGTATATTAAAGAGTAAAAGGCCACAAAATCAAGGCTCATCTTATTAACGTTTCCGTTAACCACCTGTTGGTCCATGTCGTTCGCCAAATAAAGCGGCTTATTTGGAAATCGATCAAAGCTACTTCTCAAAGTAGGTTAGACGCTGCTTTCTCTTACAAATTACCAATAAGTGGGCGATGGTGAAAAAGCAGACGCAGATGGCCTTCT
This sequence comes from Paracyclopina nana, assembly GCA_019096065.1. Taxonomy (NCBI): domain Eukaryota; kingdom Metazoa; phylum Arthropoda; class Copepoda; order Cyclopoida; family Cyclopettidae; genus Paracyclopina; species Paracyclopina nana. The sequence goes on along the minus strand of JAGUCH010000001.1, from coordinate 8,658,461 downwards.
CTTGCTCGAGCTTTCTGGCGAATTTCGATTGCAAGCTCATCTTTCAATGGCATATGGAAGCGCTACAATTGCTACATCGAACGAACACTATCTTGTCCATTATTTTTTTGGTAATGTCATCGCATTGTTTTAAAGCTGAGACGCAAAAGGATTAAAAGGCAACTTCGAGCGTAGCGTGCTACATTTTGACGAAAAGCGCACACTGTGAATAGCTCCAATACGGCAATAGTTTTGTAGCAAGCCTTCGCCGCTGCCAAGAGGTTTAGCCTCGCAGATCCCTTTATTCGAGCAATTCTTTTAAAAGGGCTTTTGTTCAATGATAATGCCTCGCGCGTCGACGTAGCAACGACTAATGAGTTCTGACGGGATCGCTTTCCTAGCTGTGATATTACTACACTAGGATGCTCAAACATGAAGGCACGCGTGGACGCAAAATCCAGGGTCAATTGGGCTCAGCAAGGATCCAAAGGCCCACTTTATATACCTGTTTGATGTCAGACAACTTGACGCGAAGCCGTGACAGACGCGGCGCAACTTTGACGCAAGGTCAGTCCGAGGTCGGGCGAACCAGGGAGGTCGCGGGAAGGGCTTACCTGGTATTCGAGGCCAAAAGACGAGGCCTTATTGGGCGTCCTCGGCCTTCGAGATTTGCTGCGTGTTTTGACTGTTCGGGCCAGAAATTGGACCGGACGGGCCGGGTCTCGGACGTGGCACAACGGCCAGCTGCCAGCTGGACATGCAGGCAGCGTGACAGGCCCGAGGCCGTGGTGGAGGCCGTGCCTAAAGAGTCGGATCTACGGCGGGAGCATCGAGGGCCTCTCGCATCGAAAAGCTGGCATTCATGGATCAAATGTATTGGGAAAAACGTCAAAATGGCCCCTTGGAAACAGGCCTCTATGGCGCGGCCTGACTGTCATGCCTGTCAAGCCAGCCCACGTGGGAGAGGAAGGCCGACGTGCGCGCGAGCCGCTTCGGTGGACCGAGCAGTGCGCGCGCGCGCGCTCGGTTGATTACGTAACGGCACGAGCCGCTAGAGGTGCGCCGACACGTGGACTCGAACCACTGGCCCCATCCCGGCGCCTTTGACGTCTAGACACGCGGCCCCGTGATGGTCCAGCTCGTTAACTGGTTTCCGCGGAACCTGTTCATGGATGTCATTCTCGTTTTAGCGATGGTTCATTCTGATTAGCGCATTCTTACAGCAAACGCGAGACGTAGTTAGCAAGATGATGATGCGAACCATCCTGAGGCCCCTTTCGTTGCCCGGGCGAAGGCTGCTCTCCACCAAGGCCAAAGCCATCATCGACCGCGAGCTACAGTACGGCGCCCACAACTATCACCCTTTGCCAGTGGCCTTGGCCAAGGGAAAGGACATCTTCGTGTGGGACGTCGAAGGCAAACGCTACTACGACTTCTTGAGCGCCTACTCCGGTAAGCCGCTTATTTCCTCCATTTATAGATGGCTCATTTGGACCACTTTCCAGCCGTCAATCAAGGCCATTGCCATCCTCGCATTTTGGAGGCTCTGACGAAGCAAGCCGACACGCTGACCTTAACCTCGCGAGCTTTTTACAACAACGTGCTGGGAGAGTTTGAGGAATATGCCTGCCATCTATTTGGCTTTGACAAGCTCCTCGCCATGAACACGGGTAACGATTAAAGCGCTTTAAGGAGTCGCACTGCACATTATACCAATTGGCTCATTCCAGGCGTGGAAGGAGGGGAAACGGCCAACAAGTTGGCTCGCAAATGGGGCTACACGGTCAAGGGCATTCCCGATAACGAGGCCAGAATTGTGTACTGCGAGAACAACTTCTGGGGACGCACTTTGGCAGCCATCTCATCCTCCACCGACCCCACGAGCTTCAAAGGCTTCGGCCCCTACATGCCCGGCTACGACATGGTACCCTACAACAACCTGGAGGCCTTGGAGGCCAAGCTGGCCAACCCGAACACGGCCGCCTTCATGGTGGAGCCCATCCAAGGCGAGGCCGGCGTTGTCGTGCCAGATTCGGGCTACCTGAGGGAGGTGCGACGCCTCTGCGACAAGCACAACGTCCTCTGGATCGCGGACGAGGTGCAGACCGGACTTTGCCGCACCGGACGAATGCTGGCCGTCGACCATGAGCAGGTGAAGCCGGATATTCTCATCTTGGGCAAGGCGCTCTCCGGGGGCGTGCTACCGGTGTCCGCAGTCTTGGCCAATGACGAGGTCATGCTTTGCATCAAGCCAGGAGAGCACGGATCCACCTATGGAGGCAACCCTCTGTCCTGCAAGGTGGCAATAGCCGCTCTTCAAGTCCTGATTGACGAAAAGCTCGCTGAGAACGCAGACAAGATGGGCAACATCGTGAGGTAACGCACTACCATTACAAAGTTCAATTGGATTTTTCTTGAAAGCTCCCTTTTAGAGAGGAACTCGGCAAAATAGACAAAGATGTGGTTACTCTGGTTCGTGGAAAAGGTCTGCTGAATGCGATCGTCGTTTCCAAGGAATATGATGCGTGGGAAGTGTGCCTAAGAATGGCCGAAAACGGAGTGCTTGCCAAGCCCACCCACGGGGACATCATCAGGTTAGCCCCACCATTGACCATCACTGAGCCCGACTTGAGGGCTGCCATAGAAATCATCCAATCCACTGTTATGAGCTTCAAGAAATAAACCAGGCTTTCCAAGCTTTCTACGTTCTCGGTTGCGTGATTACTGATTTTTTATTTCCCTTGTGATCTCAGTTCATCAACGCGCGAAAATATTTGGTTCTTACTTCAAGGAAACTCGATTCTTTTCCTTTTCGGGCTTGTAGCTTTGGTTTCTTCTGTCATATTGCTAATTGAAGGTTTTCCAGGAAATTCAATCACTTTTTCCATCGGGCTTGAAGCTTCAATATTTGAATGTTTTCTCTTCAAAGCATTCGGGACTTCTTCTCTCCGTGGCATTGGAACAATGTTGTTGGCAAAAAGGTCTAACATTTCTTCTCTTGTAAGATGATTGCATGATATTTTGAACTGAAAAAAGGCGACTCCAATCAAGCACGTGCTTTTATTCAGAAAAACCTGACTTACCTTTTGTGACAGGTACATAATCAATTCGTCATTAGGCAGAAGAGCTGGCAACAAAAAGCTTCGGTCGAAGCTGTTTGACATACTGATGCCTGTTCAAAGTATCTTGAATTTGATTTAACCGCATATTATGACCACGGTGAGTAACCGCTACCTCAAAAAACTAACTCAAAAGTCAAAACAAAAGAACTGAGCTGGGCAAATTAAGGCGAGCTGGAGATCAGCCTTACTTTGCATGGTGCACTGCAGCGAGTGATTTTCAAAGGAACCATCAGAAAAACATACAGAAAAAAAACTACGATGCACAAAACTGCGAAGCTAGTATGTAGATTCGAAAAGCAATACTAAGATCCCAAAAACTACGAATCGATTGTGGATCAAGAAACTGCTTTCGCGCGCATGGGAAAATACCTCAAATCCCCAAAATTCTCTTTTAAACACTGATATTCAGCTTCTAATTTAATTGACTTCCTGGAGCAGATACAGATTCATATTTGACTTCAAAAACAAACTTAGCTTCTAATAATGTTAAGCAAGGAAAATGGTAGAACAGCCATTTTTGCCCATTTTTTGAGCCACCACATTAAGTAGACAAGGCCTTCATCTATGCAGTCTTTATGCTCGCTAAATAAGTAAAGTGGCGCTTCAAATGAAACCAGGCCCATGAACAAAAATTAAGACCAGTTGTAAATGAAAATTACGGTGCATTAAAGCTTCATAATCATGAAATTAGTAGATTCGTAGGTTTTGGGACATAACGATATTTTGCTTTTCGTAGTTTTTGGCGGATTCGTAGCTGAACATATATACCAGAAAATCATCTAGTTTGAGAAATAATCGCTCTTTCATAAAATCTCCGCTATAAAACAGAGACATAATGGAAGACCTTCTCTGACTTTCGAACCTTTTTCATTAGAGGCATAGAAGTTGCTATTAATTAAATGGTGCTTAGATACCCACTTTTCATAGTTTTCTCTGCAGCAGAATAACCAGCTCGCTTCAGCTTCCACGGCGCTAGCAGCATATGCATCTAGGATTCTGATGCGATAATTTCCAAAGCGCAGCTTGATTTATCTACTCGAGTGATTTTATTAGTTGATTTGTCACTTTAGAAACTATACAATCGATTTACTGATATGAGAATGTTGCTTGGGAAAAGGTACAGTATTTTAAGACCAATAAAAAAATTTTGGAATGCAGAATTGTCTTGCTTGCATGAATGTGGTGATTATCACATTGGTAAAAAATACTATGGTACAAAATGCCAGGGTTAATGTAGAAAAAATAATGACTAGAGGCACAAATCAATCTCTTCATTGCACCATTCTTTTCAGCTCGTCCTCAGCCTTTTGTCGAGCAATCTTCTCATCTGCTAGTTCTTGAGTCATCTCTGCAAACTTGGCCTCGTATTCCTTTTTCATGCTGGCCACAGTTGCCTCCAACCGTTTAACCTGTGACGATAAAATGCACTCCACATAAATCATCCGATCGCTATCACTAGTTTCACTACCAAGAAAAGGGAAAAACTTACGCGTTCAGCAAGGTCTATCTCTTTCTCGTCCATCGCTTCATCCTCTAGAGAATTATTCTGAATAATTGAAGGTTTCCAGCCCACAGCGGATGCCACTGTGGATATGGGCTTCAATTCTGGTTCAAAACTAGTTGGTCTAGTAATGATTTCGTCAGCAGCAGCAGCAGTCGTAGAAGTAGCAGCCACTTTCGGCTTAATCTTCTTGTCTTCGATTTTGTCGACCGATTTCACTGCGGCTTGAGAGGACGGCTTGTTGTTCTCCTTGTCATTATTATTATTGCTGCTGCCCGGGGTTACGGTTTCGTTCGATAGCGGCCTTTTTTGGAACGACTTGCGCGCTGCAACAAATTTCAGAAAAAAGAGCTCACGTACTCGACTCGGAAAACAATGCTGTCAAGCTTAATTACCTTCTTCTCGGATTTGGCTGGGTTTGAGCGGAATGTGTGGTTTATCCGGAGCCACGGTTGGCTTGGTGCTGTTGGTTGAGTCGACAATTTTGGGTGGTGATGAGCTAGGCTTGACCTCACTCGGGGCCGACGAGACCGGCTCGAATAGACCACTCCTTCGATTAGCCTGCTTTCGACTCAGTTCAGCCAACCAGTCTGGCTTTTTACCGGAGTCATTGTTGTTTTCAGTGGTAGGGGAGTCCGCAGGGTTCGAGGGCACTGCAACAGTAGCTGTAGGCGGTGGGGGCTTCGGAGGCGGAACAGACACCCTCTTAGAATCCTTCTTTTCCGTGCCATTGGATGTAAGGCTTCCAAGAGCCTCCTATTAAGATATGCAATATTAACAAATCGTAGCAATGATATTTTCGCCAAAACCGATCTGCCCAAACGTGGTTAAAACTAACCTTCATTTGCATTTTGACCATTTTGAACGAGAGTCGGTTTTTGCTCTCCTGCCTTGTGGCAGTCAAAAGAAGATGGTCATTGTCATGCAACGAGCCTTGTGATGCAGATCTCTTATGCAGCAAATCATGGTTTGTTAGCCCAAGATCCTCGTTAACAGCCGAAGAAGTTTGCTCAAACGCTTCAAACGCATCACCGCTCAACTTCTACGCAAACAAAAGAAAAACAAATTCGAACATAAAATGGAACCATCGAACGCGATGCCAAACAAAATGAAAACGAGTGCATCATTGAAAGACTTACAGCTTCTTTCTGGAAAACTGATGACGGTGGTCGCCTCTTGGGAGCTTTGACCCTCTCTGCAGTGGGATGCGCTAGTTTGTCGTCCGACCGCAGCACAAGATCAAGGTCAATGGCGGAGTCTTGGAGCGAGCCAGAGCTGGCATTGAGTGGGGAAGAGGCAACGGCGAGACTTGGAGGCTTGGGCTTCGGTGGCGGCGTGGATTTTCCAAAGGAATGTTTCTTTGCTGTGGAAGTTGCACTAGTTGTAATAGAAGATGGGGTGGCATGAGACCCAGGGGGCTTCGAAACTTTGGCCACCGAGCTCGCGACCGGCGAAGGCTGCTTCGGAGCTGCCTTGGCAGTTGCAACCCTTTTCGGGCTACTATTAAGCTTTTCTCGGCTAGAATTGGTGGAAGAATTGGACTCGTCAACTGACGATTTCTTGGCGATTCCTTTTGTTGGAGTCACGAGTTTGTTGGCACCAGGTGGTCGCGAAGGCTTTTTGCTCTTCACCTAAAGTAAAGAAAGGCTATGAGAAGCACTCAAATGACCAGCTGCAAGCTTACGTCTTCAGTTGCGGTGGGGATAGTTGCAGTTTCCTTCAATGGAATGATTTTCACAAAGTTATCCTGCAATCGAGAGGAATAAAATAAGGAGATTCGCCTTCGGTAAACAATGAACTTTAATTTACCGGAAAAACTCCAACTTTCCCATCGATTTCTCCTTTCCACCAGCCTTTATCTTCTACATCCTTGGATATAATTGTCACAACTTGTCCCTCTTCCAACGTCAGCTCGTCGTCGTTCACCGAGTTATATGGGAACAAAACAATGCATTGCTCCTTCACTGAAATGGAAACCATCCCAAATGAGGAACGCAAGTCAGAAAATCTATTAAAGCGGACGTTTTTTAAATGTACTGCAAGGAAGTGGCCGAAGAAGCTCTTCACCTGAATTATCCATGTTAAACGTCGACAGCTACTTTATCTTAAAGGCCTCCTCCCCTTTGTTTGCCTATTCTCCTACTAGCTGCTACAGTAGGTAGGTATACCGCGATAAGCCTAAAGAATTGAACTATAAGCAGCGCCACCTAAATGAATAAATTGAACGGAGGCAATAACAGAGAGGAAAAAATAGGGCGTGACAACATGAAAACTGGTAGTAGGGAAAGGCCATGCGGATCTTTATTTCGTAATCCTTAGCCTCATATTACTCTTCTCGAGTGCAAGTGGTCGCTCTCGGATTCGTAATTATCCGGTTTCTCGGGGAGATATGCTTAAGCTCTGTTTGCGTAGAGACTTCAGCCCTGTGCTTGTATTGCGAAGACCATATGCTTGCGCCTCCCAATTGAGGACTAGTCTGGGATCCCCTTGTGATCTTAGCAATTCCTGAATAGCTATGAGGGTGCTCAATTTTCGGGCTAGTTTCACTCTTGGACCTCTCGCGACCACCACCAAAAATGAAGGACCAAGAGGATTTGAAAGAGCCAGCAACGGAAGCGGTCTCGAAGTCCGAGTCTTCATTAATGCTGGATGCCTTACTTCTTTTAAATTCGCGAGTTTCAACAACTTAATGCTGTGCTGCTTTCAATTACTGTGCTTGCATCAAAAAGTTAATTTTTAGATTAAAACGACACAGGAATACCGTGACGCTATTGAAAGGAAAATGCGCACACATTTGTAGTTGTTGAATCGCATACGCTGCTGAGCAATTATTCTTTGTTTTCGAAAATAGATTCCCCAGACTCTTTCTCCGGTTCAAAGATTTTGGAGCCGAAAGCACCCGTTTGAGTCTTGATTTCGGTTCGGCCAAACGGCTCGGCTTGCCAGCAGTGAGCGAGCCAACGAAAAAGACCGAGTCGTCTTGCCTCAGAGGTGCCAGAAAGTCAAAGGGCGACAAAGTCTCCAAGGGATCCATATTGAATTCGTCATTCATAACAGGAGTCACCTCAATGAGAGGTAGATGTTTCCCTTTTTTCAATGTCTTGGATTGGGAGTCTTGGTTGTTGTTAGGATCAAGTCGAGGACCTGGGAGAGTGTGGTGGGGTGTTTGGTAAGAGCAAAGCAGAGAGGACACAAAATCAACACGACCAAGCAACCCTACTCCATCTTACCTGGTTTTGGAGGAAGTCTTGGAGCATTGGCGAGATCATCGGAGCTTTTGGTGGGCATCTCCTCGCCTCCAAGGGGAGATTCCCGTTTCATGAGATTGAGATTCTCCAAGGAAGCCTTCTTTTTTGAGGCCTTCGACTCAGCCTCCTGGATCAGGCTGCTAATCTTGCTGCTGGCAGGTCTGGCAGCGGCAACTTTTTCAACTGAAAAATGCATAATCATTACTGTGAGCAGCATGCTAGGAGCCTTAACCCACCCTTGAGCTTTTCGTTTCTCTTGTTTTTATCAGCTACAACCATTTCCTCTGTCTCATCAGCAGCTGCGGACCCTTTCACCATTTCCACAAAGTTGGAAGGGAAAACTCCGACGCGACCTCTTAACTTGCCCTTCCACCATCCATCCTCCACCTCGGCCATGAACTCGACAATCTCGTCCATTTTCAGCTCGAGTTCGTCATCATGTTTGGGCTGATAGCTGAACAAAACGCGACACTTTTTCCTGTTTTGATTGGCACTCGAGCGGAATTGCTGGCCACGTCGAAGCTGTACATCCTCGCTGGATTTGGCAGTCGTCGTGGAAGGCAACGCGACAGGTGATGGCACAGTTGGCGCTTTCGGTTTGGCTTTGGGATTGTCTGTGGTCAGGACCTGAAAAGAAAAAGCCAGTTAAACATTCGGCAATGGGGCGGCTCACAAAGAGGACGTTTCCATGTTCAGCAGTTGCCAATTTAAAACAGTTGCTCCAGCCAAAGCGTAAGAATGTCCTCTCGACAGGAGACTCATGCCGAAAAGGTTCGACCTTCGTGCTGTACGAAGATCCCATAGGAACTAAGTTAAAGGTGCACATCTATTATGAATAGCCTCCAAATCGATTTGGCTTCTAAGAAGCACATTGAGGCTGAGCAAAACTTGTTTTTTCACTTCCTCAGCAATATTTTTTCTAAAAATGATTGAAATTGGAAGTTGCGATAACACAAGCATCATCGAATTAAGTGTGTTCTTGCTATGACCGAGGCATTCAACACCATTAAATCTTGCGACAGTTATTCACGCGTGCAATTGAGAGAAGAGAAAACGTCTCGCTAGCAACAAATACTCCGTGAAATCCATCAAATCAATGCAATCTATCCAAAAATAAAACCATCACAGACTAGTATAATCCCATTCCAATTACCTTTGGTTGCGCAATGTATCGACGATGCTCAGAAATCAGAGTGCCACTATACCACCTCGACTTAATTCCGTCATGTTGCATGCTTAACAAAGGTTTTTCATGTATATGAGGAATTGGAGGTGATGGAGAGTCCGAAGGTGTGGATAGGTTAAAACTGGACAAACTATGCAATGAACTACGGTTGCATCTCTTCATTGAGTCACTGAATAGCAGATAAAAATAGCTAATATACTGTGGGTTTTTACCTCTTTGATAAATGCACAAAAGCTACCTGCCTTTATAGAATAGTAATTGAAAATTGCCAAAAGTGATTTACTGTCTTCAACAAAAAATCAAAAGCAGAGTCTTCTTTATCTTACACTAAATGTGTGGGCTCACAAGCATAGTTAGCTATTTTTGCCGACCGTGAATACAAATGTGATGGATGCAAACTGCACATGCAGTAATTTGGGGGCGATGGTTCTGACACATGGTACACATGTCTACCATTTGCATCAATATGATAATTCCACGACCAGTTAGCAGACATCATTTTTAGCAACTAAGTCTTCGAGTCGCGCACAACGAATTCCACAGACTAACTGAATGCGGTTACGCTAGCAGCATATGTGGAAACATTCGCCTGCTGACTCGCGCCTTGGGAAAATTGTTGTTTTATTTTCACAATATTCTGGTAGAGGGCTTCTTCCGTTGACTCTGGCAAATCGACAAAAAACTAGCTGCTGCCTCTCATGTCTAATATATGTTTCACAAACCTCATATTCTCTGCAGATAAAATCAAGCCCTACATATGATGGCGTACTCCGAATCAAATATCCCTTTGAAGTAAATCGCCAATTTGGCTTGTACTCAATGTGCTGCGCCACATTGAAGTGCGACTAAGTGCTACGATCCTTTGAAATGGCCTACTAACCAAATTGAGAGTTTGTAAGCAACACGAATATGAAAAATATATCGCGACAAAACTTATCGCATCAGCAATATTTGAAATGGTATCAGAAGGGAAAGTTTTTAAACACCTGCTCTCAATAGCGTAAGAAATAGCTACAAGCAAACAAGATACGGTTTAATTAAAAATTTTCGACCTATGACAGATGATTTCAGAGCTTTTTGTTCCTATACCACTCGAGTATTTTTGCTATATGTTTAATAAAATGCCATTTGTGCCTAGCTTATCTCAAAATAGCGCTCTTCCTTCATGCTTCAGAAACAACCTTTGCTAGAGCTCATATTTTAGTTATGAAAAGAAAGTTATGCCTTAATTAGACATCAAGTACTAAGTCAAAAGCAAAGCAGGCTCATCTATGAACATAAGCAATATATGTGTCTGATTCTCTGAATCAGGGTGTAGCTATGAAAGTTCACTGATTTCTGCTTTATTTTAGGCCTAAAAGTAATTAAAAGCAAGAGTGATAACTTTCAGCCTTTAACCGCTCGAAAGCACTAAAATAGTCAAAATCAACAAAGATTTACTGCAACTTTTTTCGAGTATAGTTATGTAATGCTTTTCAGTAATTTCACAATATTGAAGCAGTGTTTAAATTCATTTGATGCGATAGGAAAGCGATGCCGAAATGCCATGATTGTCTACAGTACTTTGGCAAAAACCTGACTTTAATTTTCGGCGATCTACTAAAGACTTTTAAAGATGGATTTGCGAAAGTCTGATTAAAAAATACGCTTCATCGTTCATATGGTATTAGCTTAAGAGTGATTGCTAAAGTCAACTCCTTTAGCGAAGAACAAAATGCAGCATTTTTGAGCAGAAATGTGGCTACAAATTGAGGATCGCTCATGCACAGTATCATCCGTAAATGGTATCATCGTTTCCCACAAAACCATTAGCAATTGATTATAAGCACACAAAATATTCATTTTGTCAGTGTGATTAGAAAAAACAGCCAGGCATTTATTTTGAGCTCAAACAAAGCTCAATTTGAAAAAAAAAAAAACCTCTAAAACACAGTACCTGTCGCTGCCTAAAATTAAATACTCTTAACACTCCTAATTATGATGTGACATGGAGCACCCCAAAAAAATGACATTGATGACGGCTCGTAGAACACCATGAACACTTCATGAGGAACCTTGAGAAATGACTTAATTATGACATTGGGCTCAACGATACGAATTCTAGACCATTTGCATAGACGAAGAATCCCAGCGCGAAAAGCAATTTTAAATTTTGACATTGTTTGGAAGGTGCCAAAAAAGTTGACCTGGAGGCCCGAAATTGGTTTGCAATTTTTATGAGGAAACGGACGCTTTCTTACCTTGACAAAATTGTCGGGAAAGACACCTCTTTTGCCACCGAGGCTGCCTTCCCACCAACCTCCCTCCATCCTTTTGACCTCTTTGATGATGTCCCCCGTTTTGATGGTGAGCTCATCTGCCAGTTCCGCCTCATAGTCGAATTCCACTTCCACCTCAACCAGGTCGGCGGAATTGTCTGAAAAGCTCGCCCAAGTAAGCTCAGAGCGTTAAAATTCAATCAGGAAACCAACTCACCCATTTCGGCGACGAAATCCCGTTTTTTTGAGCCCTCCCAGCCAATTTGACGAGAATTGTATTTGAGCAGGACGGATTTCGGTGGGAGCGATCCAACGAACCTGGGCACCAGGGAGGGTCTTCACTATAGTACGCACTATTTACAAGTGGGGCCGTCCTTGTAGAATCGGCCGGCGGGCAGTGCCGGCAAATCGGCAGTCGCGGCGCATCGCACATCAACAGCACAAAATCACGCAACCTCAATTCCGAATCGGAACTTGCATTATTTTCGGAACTTTTAGGGTCAGCGTCAATTAAGTTATGCTCGGGAGAGACGACAGAGTCGTCAACAGGGCTTCACTTCGTTGCAATTATTTTTGGATATTTTTTTCTCCGAGACGTTTGTGGAGGCCTCTTGGCCTCGACCACGCAGCCGCAACCATTCCTCTTCGTCTGAGCGAGTCGCCAACTCATTCGACTCGCGACGTTGCTCGAGTGCGGTCCTTTCATCATGGCGAATGGCTCGAGTGGCGAGCACTGGTACAACTTGGTCATACTCAGCCTGGCGGTTGTTGGTGCGGTCGTCAACGTGTGCAGCCTTGTCGTACTTGTGCGGAAACGAAAATGCTCCATGTTCTACAACCTACTCAAGGTATGGCATGGCAGTCGCAAAATTAAATGGCTTACTTGGCATCGGTTTTTTAAACGGAGCCGCTTTCCATTCTGCAGCTCCTGGCAGCATCAGATATCGTGGTAGTCGTTGGAGGAGCTATGCTGTATGGACTACCCGACTATTGGAATTACTACAGCCTGCGCATCTACCCGTTCATCCTCCCGTACACTCTTCCTATAGTCCAAATAGCCATGATGATCTCAATCTACACCACCATTCTGATGAGCTTTGAGCGCTATGTCAGGATAGGTCACACTTGCAGGCTCAAGGATTGCTCCTACATCACAGAGGAAAATTTCAAGTAAGTAAGACAGATGGAGACGTAAGGCTACTCGACGCATCCATTAAGCATGAAAAGCTCTTCACGTACATAGCTTGAAGGAAATCTCGTTTAGCACACCTCACAATGCAACGACGATCTTACGTAAACCGCTGAGAGGCCATCGTACATGTCAATTTTCAGGTATTACATGCTCGCCATCATGGTTGGACCCTGCCTATTTTACGTCCCTAAATTCTTCGAGTTGAGGTCAGTTCAAAGTCGACTGCCAATAGACTTATCGGTAGATTGCGAGGCCGTTCTCAATCCACCCAAAATTAACTACTCGGCTTTCAGAGGTGAGTCCTGCTTAATGCGTTACTTGCGTGATTATTGATTGAAATAACGAATTTAAAGCCATTGCTATCCATCATAACTCAATCGCAGCCAACTCAAAGAAAGCTAGTTATGAGAGCAGTTTCTTGCAGCTTTCTTTTTCATAATTTAGCTGCATTTTGCTTTTGAGGCTAAAGCGTGTGCTTTCGTGGTGTTCCTTCTTGTTGCCTAGCCTCAAATCGCTGTTTCAGAGCTTTTTGGAGCAACACCTGCAGAGTTTCTAATGAAGCACTTGTCCGAAGCATCTGATGATTATGATAGCCCACAACCACTAGATTCAACTCGAGCATGGACTTTTCCAACCCCCCCTGTTACTACTGAAGAGAGCCCAGAGGTGCCCTTTTTGGCTGAGTGTCAAATAAGGAACTTTTCCAGCCTTGATCATTCGAAAATGATCAATATCACTCAGGTAACAAATATTGGATCTACGGTTTATGCAGGGGAGAGCATGAGAATAATATACCATGAATGAATGAAGAAAAATTCATAGACATGGCTTTGTAGCTTTGAAGATCCTTTGTGCTCGTAGCTACGAAAGGCAAATTCAAGTTTTTCCGAAGGTCATGAGCATAAAAGAAAACCAAATCATAACAATGACATTGAGTCTTCCAAGCGTATTTTGTGGGACAATATTGCGAGGCTAGCGGAAGTACTGTCATCGCTACCAGAAAATTATCTTTTGTTAGGGAAACGCAACATATCTGGCTTTTTCTACGAGCGATAGCTTGAATACATCAAAATGCAGCAATAACATATAATGACGAAAGAATGGCCAAGAGAATGGCTTGCTGAAGCGTACGGTTCGAATTTTGGACCCGATCAATGATTATAAATTAAGATTTCCACCACACACTTTGATTTTTAATTTAAAAACAAGCAATTAATGAAGCCTCCAATTAATTCTTGTAAACATGCTGGAATTGTTGGGAACAAAATTGCAAAGAAAGTGCTCATTTTTAGCTTGTCATAGTACAATTGATTCAAGGAACAGATTGGTACCATTTTGAGTAAGATTCATGAAAGTCAAGGAATTTTGGATCATGAGTCACATCATATCCAGACCTGAGCATGATGGATCAAATCAGAATAAATAGCCTTACTTTTTGTAGCTCTGCTCTGTGTGAGTTCAAAACAAAAAAGTTCATCTGGTGTGGATTCAATAAAAATGGCCAATTTTTCAGCAAATTAGCCATTACTTGTAATAAGTTGAGGAAACAGAATTTTCTGGTACTCATGATTGCCATGCTGTAGTTGTTGTACTGGCACGGAAAAACTGGGAAAAAGCAAGCCTTAAAGTAGCAATGTTGCAAATAGTTCTTGCAAAAATTGGCAAAATCTTTGATTCTAGATGGTGAAAAATAGGTGTTCAATGTAAGTAAAAAGCTTAAAATAGTGAGTAGTGTCTGTTTCTTCTGTGAAACCAATTCAGCATTAAAGCAGAACAGAGATTATGAACACTTTTAGTTACTGCCTCCCAACGCACGGCAGAGCGCGACCAACCAAAATTTATGCCTCACACCACCAGCCTGAATATGCCTCTTCTATTTTCACCCTATTGGGCTTAATTTCAGTTCGTGGAGACCGTGGAAATCGAATCAACAGAGCTCAGACGTAATCCACTGTACTATAGAATTTATTGCATTGCTTTAAACACGTTGGCCTCCTCTGCCTTTCCACTTTTATCCCTGCTGTATCTCAACATCTACACCGTGCTCGGTAAGTTGGCTAGAATGCATTGCCTCACTTGCACCCATCAGACATTTTTTCATTACGCCTCCTTTTTTCGCTTGCGCAACCTTCACAAACTAGTTGGGTATGAATCCTGACTTCTTTTATGAAAGGCTTCAAACGAGCTGCTCACTTTTTCAGTTTATTAGAGCAGTATTTTCGGTAACACTAGATGGTTACACTGAAAACTAAAAAAACAGCGATGCTACTACGCATGTGCTATGAAGCAACATCCTTCTTGAGAATATTCTCGTGAATGTTGCATAAACCTTGTCATTAATGCTCCCAACAGTATTAAAATATAGTAGTATGTTGAAGATCGCGTTGCCACTTGCTGATGGATGCTTTTTATTGTGTGGCAAACGTACGTATGTGGGTAGATGACTATGGTTTTGCTATAAGCGAATTGCGTAGGCTATTCCACTAGGTCTACCTTCATTTTTCCTAGCTTTACGAGCAATTGGAAAGGAAAATGGAGCTGCCATATCAAGCCGTTTGAGTAACGCACCGAAAAGTCCACGAAGCAATTCTGTCAGGTCAACGTGTCATCTAAGGACTGCGATGGCTTCTTCGACCAGGAGCAAAGCCTTAAACAAGAAAATCATGTCTCGCAGAGAAGATCAAAAGGAAAACCATGCCGCACAAATGCATGGATTCAAAAGATGGAAAAAGACGTGTAGCATTTTTTCGATTTGTAGGAAGCAAAAGTTTGTACGCAGAAGAAATAGCCGGGAAATAAGGTGAAAGCCATATCCTTCTTCGAAAATTTACAGCTGCTAGCCTCGTTTATTTGCTTCTTATACGCATAAACTTTCATGATCATTATTGTTTGAGGTTACTACCTCAACCTACAAAAGCAGAACTGAGTAAGAAAGCGATTTCATTTCGCTGTCAGCCTGAAAAACACTTACCTTGGTACTTGTCTGAAAAGATCTCCAAGGAGGAGTTGCACAATATAGCTATAGTTGCTAGGATCAATTCAATTCTCTGAAGATTAATTCTCTGTTGCCTTCTGAAGCTGCAAATTGATTAGCTCCTTCTCCTTGTAGATTATCCATAATTTCTGCTTGTCATTTTCGAAGGCATTTAGCTTGTTGCGAGTAAAAGTGGCTTTATCTTAAATACCATGCACTTGCCCGACTACTCCAAAGTTGAATAAAACTTTAATTCTTCGCACATTTTTGCTTGCAGGATGCGGTTCGTTCGTGAAACGCACTCCATTGAAGTTGTGATGCCTACGGTAACTGAGAACAAACCAAGCTATTGGAAAAAGCCGCCGATAACGTGGCTCAAGATATGTAATGGAACAGGAACACCGATGAGTCCCGAAAAACCCTCAACGCAATCAGTGCAAACTCGAGTCAGAAGTGAATCTCAGTGCGAGTATAGCCCTCAAAAACGGAATACAGCTCAAATGTTGCAAAAGAGGGGAAAAGTCAACTCTCGCAATGGAGTACAATTGTACAGCAACAAGCACGGGAAGACTAAGTAAGTACTTTAATCTGGCTGAAAGCCATGTGCGGAAAAACTTAAACTTTTTTCAGAGGCGAAATGTGGCTCCGAAAAGCTAGTTCTGCTCCTTCACTCTTTTGCTCAATCGCTGAGAAGAGCAACTCTGATTCAAGGTAAGAAATTACTGAATCTGCGCGGATTTTAAAAGCTTCATATCTTTTAAATGCCACCCATTTTGAAAAAGCCACTGTACCCTAAGTTAGGAACCATTTCTAAAATGTGACATCGCTCATTTTGCCATCAGTTAGTGCCAGCAGCCCTTTAATATACTCTACCCAATACACAATTGCAATTTCGGAGTAGAGCTGCCTCCAGTCAAATTTTTACCAATATCGTATTTCATCTTCAAAGCTTTAGCTGCCACTTAATCAGTCCGCAATACGTGCTTAAATATTAAAAGTGCTTTTGTGCATGCGTATGAAACAAAAGTTAGCTCTTTGTTCAACCTAAAAGCGGCGCTTATGCACCTTTTAAAGCTTGTAAACGTGCTCATGTCATGGTCAACTAATTCTCTTGTAATTCACAATGAAAAAGATATTTTACAGCTCCTTTCATCTTTTTATTTCTACAGCCGCTTGATTGTGCTCGATGGGAACTTAATTCGCATTACAACTCAAAGAGTCCCCGAAGCTCGAAGTCCTTTGATGGCTCAAAGCACCAAGCCCAGCAAATCGGGTGAAACGGCAACAGTTAGAATTTCGATACTTCGGTCTGGTGAAGCTCGGCTCACAAGAATAGCGTTAGCCATCGTGTGGCTATTCATTTTTTGCCATGTATGGAGGCTGATACCCACCGTATTTGAGGCTCTGTACCCAGGAAATACCTCATGGCCCGTTTGGTTGCTACATGTGCACGGCATTTCCCATAGCCTAATAGTCTTTAACTCTGCTGTCAATTTTCTGCTGTACACTGTTTTGTAGAGATTTAGGCGTTGTTTTCGACGTAGGTATTAACAGCTTTTAGATTGGTATAAGCTTCTTAGCTACGTAACTCTTCTGGAAGACTTCAAGTAATTGGCTTGTGCAATGGCTCGGCACATCCCTTCATATGTGAGGATAGTGCATCATCTGTTTGATCCAAGAGGTGAATTCAAGAATTTTTTGGAAAGCTGGCAGAGCTCTCTTTGCTATTATATGTATTGCTTTGTTGTGGCCCTTTCCACACCTGGTATCCATGGGGCATTCTGACAACAGAAAATATGCATTGTAGCCATGCTCTATTGCAGGCTTTAGAAAATGCTCTGCAAACGAATGTTAATGGGCTTCATGCCATCAAGCTAATTCTTGGAGCTCCTTGCTCATTAGGGTCATATATGTCTTGATTGAAGTAATTAGAGCAGCTTTCTTAGCCAGTGATTGCTCCAAGGAAAATTCATCCATATAATCAGAGCCATGACTTTTTTGTTATACTTCCTGAATATCACAGTGGCTTGTTTGTGAAGAGCCTGTACGAGAGATCCATCAATAAAATACTGACCTTGATACTGTAGTTGATTCGCTGTCATTTGAGGCTCGACTGCGTAACGTTGAGTTATGGGAGGAGGGACGAGCAAAAACCAAGATTTAGCACCCCCTGGTGGCTCTCTTCATAGCAGGGAGAGGCGAATGTCTCATATTGATACCAATCCACCACCGCAAAGTGATGTTCTCGTCGTTTGCCCCCATTGCGAACGGAAGTTTGCAACAGATAGAATCGATAGGCATGTAGAAGTAAGTAAACTCGGCCTGTAATTATTCACGTTGGAATTTTGCTATGAAAACTGTCGCGCAGGTTTGCCAAAACGTCTCGAGCAAGAAGAGGGAGATTTTCGACATTTCTGAGCAGAGAATCGAAGGAACCCTTGCAGCGGATTACAAGGATCAGATTACCGAAGTTGAAAAGAAGGAGAGGACAGAGTGGAGAAGACAGCACGAAGAGATGCTTGAGGCAATTCGTGAGGCCAAAAAAACCGCCCGACCAGGCTCTGCAAGCGATCCTCCGATCGAACTCTGTGAAAAGTAGAGCTTGCACTGTTTGAAAGTTTGATTTACGAAATCTACGCAATAGTGGCTGCCGTGCTCATTGATTTCCGCCATAATACCAGGCCTTTTTAAAATGCGAAAGCCACGTTTCTATATCAGTAAATCTGGTGACCGACCGGCCAGAGAAAGGATTTATTGACTGCGAGATACAAGCAAATGTATAGTTTGAATTGAACTTGACCGCGCATGTTGCAACTGACCACATACTAAAGAAAGCAAATGCAACTCTTCGATTTATGGCAGATTAACAACATCATGTCAGTTTGCCTGAACGCGCCAGTTTGCACTAGCATAAGTCCCTCGGCTTGAAAGAAAAATCTTAAGAAGGAAAGAGTTGCTTTCCTCTTATCTTATTATCCCTCTCTAAAAAGTCAGTCCGTTCATGTCGGATAAACGCTGGCAAGCAATTAATATCAGCGCAATGAGCTCTTCACTTACTTCGTAACATGCTATTTTCCCCCATTCTCGTGGTTGATGTGCGCGTAATCGGTTTCTAAGCAACAATGTTTTATTCCTTACAAGTTATTTTTGAAACTTTTTTTGACAAGAAGTTACGGATATACTCGCATTAATATAAGTGTTATAATTTTGGAGGGAGGGGAGCCCGATACAACATACAGCGCAGCATCAGTTACACGTTTTAATTAAATTGGGAAGCTACTAGGGATGCAATCGCACAGAATGTGTAAGGTCATCGTAAAATGAGATCGACATCAACTAAATGCAGAAATTCTACCAAGCCGTAGTATCCTCTAGGGTGTCATAAGCCTTGGTCATGGGGCAAGAAGCATCACAGTTGTTCCAAGCAAGACCTTTAAACCGGACATAAGCTCCGTCTTCATCGACTTGAGTCGGACACCAAGGACGTGTGTCGGTCCACTTTTGAACGCAACCGGTATGCACCAAGCCCTCGTACTTGAAAGGGAAGATGCAATCGGAGGCACCGTCCACCGTTTTGCAAGCTACTTCTGCAAAAAGTGTAATATCTTAAGTGGGCTCGGGGAGCTTGAATTACGTACGCTACGTAGCATGCTCAGAAATCCACACTATCAAGTTGTTCCCTTAGCCTACATAGATGCAATAACACCTAACACGGCTTACCTACAGTAGGAGGAGAGGTAGTTGATGTTGTGGACGAAGATGATGAAATTCTTGACCTCTTTGATACTGCAATCGCCGACTTCTTTTTGGGTCTTCGAGCGGCTTCTAAATGAACATTTAGGATCTGGATAATTATTCCAAGAGGTCAAGTCTATCTGTACCTTCTCTGTATGACTTTGTAAAGCTTTTGGCCTCCAGCCTCTGGTGCAACTTTGCAATTTCTTGACTGTTTCTCTCACGATCTGCCAGGTACTTGATCTGCAGGTCCACCATTTTCTCCTTCATGGACAGCAATTTATCCTCCATTGTAATCACCTAGAATCAACATGTGCACCGCTTCGCTCCAATGCAATTTGCCACTGACGTGCGTACCTTCTTATGGACATTGACTCCCAAGACAATCGACCCCCAAATGGAAAGGATCAAGGCCACCACGATGGTGACCTTTTTAGGATGTGGACCGCATAACGCCTTTAGCGAGCAGAATCCTGAGCTGAGATCTGAACTAGAGCCTTCACTCGACTTTTTTGACTTGGTTTCAGCGACATGAATGGATAAAGCATCTTCATGACTTATGGGCGGAGGAGGATGCATGGGAATCGCCGCCGTAGCTATTGACGACCTCGACGGAGCTTTTACATGATTAGGAGACGTTCTCACCGACAGGGTGCTTCCTACAACATTAACCGGTTAATTCAGAAGGCAGAATGGTCGCCGCCATCATACGAACCTGTGTGTAGAGACGTTCTGTCTGATGGATCAAGTGTCACCATGATGGGGATCTGCCTGGCCTCCGAAGGAGTCTCCTCCCTGGCATGGATGAGAGGCTCATCTTCCTCACCCTTCGCATCGGCCTCATCTGGGCTCAACACCTCTTCCCGAGCACTTTTATTCACGTCCTCGTCTCCGCCGCCTCCTTCGAGAGCCATGATGACTGAAGTCTGGAGAGGTCAGCTGACAAGGCCAAACCTCAGTCCATGGCCATTGCGTAGTAGCAAGGAAACGCAATCAAGACTGGAGCGTAGACCAGAAGAGATCCATAGATTAGAGCTTCTCTCAGCTCAGCCAACGCGCCACCAGCTAGACTTGGAAAGTTGAGCAAAACTGCACGGGCGTTGGATTGGCTGACGTCATCGAGTATAGAGCGCACGTTGTCAGCTGACGGTGCAATGCTGATGACGTCATTTGGCGAGATTTCTCTGCACTGTTTTGCTTGCTGATTTTAATCGTGGCCATTGCGAAAGAAAGAGAGAAAGAAAGAAGACTAAAAACTTTCACGTAGCAAATGGTGAGACATTGCGAGCTCTAGCCATGGCCGAGGTGGACCCGGAAACGCTCCTGGAGTGGCTCCAGATGGGCCAGGGAGACGAGAGGGACATGCAGTTGATCGCATTGGAGCAACTCTGCATGCTCCTGCTCATGTCTGACAATGTCGACCGATGCTTCGAGTCGTGCCCTCCAAGGACTTTCTTGCCAGCCTTGTGTCGCATCTTCCTCGACGAAGAGGCCCCTGATCAGGTCCTCGAGGTGACTGCTAGAGCCATCACCTACTACCTTGACGTATCGGCGGAATGCACCCGAAGAATTGTGGCTGTGGAGGGCGCCATCAAGGCTATGTGTAACAGGCTTGTCATCGCCGATTTGAACGAGTCGAGAACGGCCAAAGATTTGGCTGAGCAATGCATCAAGGTCTTGGAGCTGATTTGCACCCGCGAGGCCGGCGCCGTGTTCGAGGCCGGAGGCCTTACTTGCGTTCTGGGCTTCATTCGAGACAACGGCGGCCTCATCCACAAGGATACGCTTCACTCTGCTATGGCAGTGGTATCGAGGCTGTGCACAAAAATGGAGCCTCACGAGGACAGCCTCGGCGAGTGCGTTGAGAACCTGAGCAGCCTATTGTCCAATGGAGACGACCCTGTCGTGGCAGACGGAGCCCTCAAGTGTTTCGCCTCTCTGGCTGACAGGTTTATCCGCAAGAATGTTGATCCCGTTCCTTTGGCGTCGAACGGCCTCACTCAGGAGTTACTCAACCGACTGGCCAACGCTGGCAGCGCCGCCTCGTCCACCCCAGCAACGTCTGAGGTGGCCAAGTCAACCACTTCTGTGTCAACGACCATTAGTTTGCTGTCCACGCTGTGTCGAGGCTCTGAAGTCATCACGTACAACTTGCTTAGGTCCAACCTGGCCGAGGCTATCGAAAGCGCGCTTCAGGGCGATGAAAGGTGCATTTTAGACACCATGAGACTCATTGATCTCCTCCTCGTGCTCCTTTTTGAAGGTAATTATTTAACTACTTGATTATTATTTGGTTTAATGATCAAACTTTTAATTAAGGCCGCCAAGCTCTTCCCAAGTCGTCAACTCCTTTAAATGGAGGACGCTTATCTGGGGTACTTCGCAGGCTTGATAGCTCCGGTGAAAGGACTCACCGCCAACTTATCGACTGCATCCGCAGCAAGGACA
This sequence comes from Paracyclopina nana, assembly GCA_019096065.1. Lineage (NCBI taxonomy): Eukaryota > Metazoa > Arthropoda > Copepoda > Cyclopoida > Cyclopettidae > Paracyclopina > Paracyclopina nana. The sequence continues at coordinate 8,636,818 of JAGUCH010000001.1, read as the reverse complement.
CTGACGCCCTTATCGAGGCCATTGAAACCGGAGCCTCGAGCATTGACTACATGGACGATGTGGGACAGACTTTACTCAACTGGGCGTCTGCTTTTGGAACGCAAGAAATGGTGAACGTTTGTTAACCTTTTTCTCCTCTCTTTAGCTACCATGTTCATCTGTTTCGTAGGTTGAATTCCTCTGCCAAAAGGGAGCAGACGTTAATAAAGGCCAACGGTCGTCCAGCCTTCATTATGCTGCTTGTTTTGGCAGGCCGCAGATAGCCAAAGTACTACTGAGGTTCGGTGCTAATCCTGACCTTAGAGACGAGGACGGAAAAACTCCTTTGGACAAAGCTAGAGAGAGAAATGACGAGGGTCATCGCGAGGTGGCCTCCATTCTGCAGAGTCCTGCTGACTGGATTGCATCCAACGAGGAAAACAACGCTGCGAATATCGCCTCTGATACTGAATCTAGCTCTGAGGTCACCGTTGAGGCTTCCGCAGAGGCCCCCATAGAACCAGAAATGAAGGGAGACCTCGAGATGGTAATATTGGATGCTTCAATTTGGGGCTCCTTGCTAATTATTGTCACCCCCAGGTACCCGTCTACGTGGCATCATTGCTGCCCCTGTTCTGCAAAACCTTCCAGTCCACCATGATAACCAGCGTGAAAAAAGCCAGCTTGAGCCTTATCAAGAAAATGATTTATTATTTAAATGCCGACTTGCTGAAAAATGTTTGCAAGCCTGCCATCGTTGGAGAGGTGGTGGAAGTGATGACCTCTGTCCTCGACAATGAAGAGGATGACGAGGGACATTTGACATGCCTTCTTATCACTCAAGACCTGACTTCCAAGGACTCGGAGGGGTTCTTTCTAGAGCAGTTCGCGAAGCTAGGCTTGTTTCAGAAAGTGCACAGTCTCTCTGATGGAGCTGATGATGAAGACTGCTGTGGCTCAGATGATGGAGTCATTGGCCGCGCAGAGGGCGGGGGGCCAAAAGAAGACGCAACTGAAATTGTTGCAGGTAAAGGGTATACTTGGAGAGATTGGTCTATCGCTAGAGGCCGTGATTGCCTCTATATCTGGTCGGACGCTGCTGCTCTTGAGCTATCTAACGGATCCAATGGGTGGTTTAGGTAAGCTTAACAACTCTCTTCAGTCGCGTAAAAGTAGCGTCATATTCTTTACATTCGCAGGTTTATCCTCGATGGTAAATTGGCCACCATGTACTCCTCGGGTTCACCTGAAGGTGGCTCCGACTCTTCTGAGAACCGTGGAGAATTTCTGGAAAAGCTGCAAAGGGCTCGGGGTGCTGTCAGGCCTACCACCAACACTTTTCCTGTGTTTACCAAAGCTAGCGATGAAGTCGTCATACCTGTGGGCAATTGGAACTTGTCGTGCAAAAAGGACGGAGAGCTATCCATAGTCAACTCCGATGGGCAGCAGCAGGCCACTATTTTACGGGAGGACCTCCCTGGATTTTTATTCGAGTCAAATAGAGGCACGAAGCACACTTTCACTGCGGAGACATCATTGGGACCTGAATTTGCTGCCGGATGGACCAGCAAGAAAACAAAGCGATTGAGATCAAAAGCCGAGGCCGTCAAGCAGAAAGTCAAAAGTCTTGCTAAGGAGATATACGAAAATCACTTTAAGGTGGCTCAATCCACTCCTCGCGGAGTTGTGGCCAAGTTGAAAGCCATCGTTGACGATTTAGCCCAGAGTGGTCAAATGCAGCTGCTTGGCCATGATACCTGGATGGACATAATGAGCAAATCGCTTAAGGAGCTTTCGAGCCTGTTAAACGATGAAAATATTGTATCAGGTACGACTTTTGGGCTTTTTCCCTAGCTTACTGTTGAATGTCTTTGTTTTTAGCCTACGAGCTTCACAGCTCCGGATTGATTCAGGCTTTGCTCAAGATGTTTGCCATAGACGGCAAAAACAGGCGATTGGCTAAGCTTCAACGCCAGAGAGTAGAAGTGTTCCGCAGCATCTTTGAAAAAGACGTGGCTTCTGCGTTGGTGAAAAAGCTCATCTCCGTTTTGGAGACAATAGAAAAGTTGCCTATTTACCTTTACGACAATTCCACCAGCTCAGGCTATGGCCTGCAAATTTTGACACGACGCTTAAGATTTAGGCTTGAGCGAGCTCCTGGAGAAAATGGTTTGATTGATCGTACTGGATGCACGTTGAAAATGGAGCCGCTAGCCTCTGTCCGCCAACTTGAGCGGTTCTTGCTGAAAATGGTCGCCAAGCAGTGGTAAGCCAATTTATTGTATCCTGAACTCAAAGGACGAGATATAAAAGAGTAGCGTAATTTATCCTGTGAGCAGTACGCGAATACATTGTTAGAGACTATTTACGGAGATTTATGAGATGCTGCTTAGCATGTATGAGTCATTGCTTCAGTAGAATCAGAATAGCATAAGCTGTGTATAGATCCCAATTTCTTTCCAGTTCATTGTGGTTGTTAGCTAAATTTTTCCTCTTTTGTAAGGTACGATCACGACCGACTATCGTTTCACTTCATCAAGAAAGCCGCTGATGCCAGTCCAATTCAGTTCAATTATCAGAACGATTTTGATGAAAACGGCATCATTTACTGGATCGGTACTAACGGCAAATCTGCCTACGACTGGGTCAACCCTGGATCCCATGGACTTGTGGTTGTGACCTCAAGTGAGGGTCGCAATCTTCCTTATGGTAAATTGGAAGATATCTTGAGCCGAGATGCCGCAGCATTGAACTGCCATACTAATGACGACAGAAGAGCCTGGTTTGCCATTGACTTGGGCCTCTGGATCATTCCCAACGCGTATACTTTGAGACACGCTCGCGGATATGGAAGATCAGCCCTGCGGAATTGGCAGTTCCAGGTTAGCAAAGATGGAGTCAACTGGACGACCATGTACGACCACCAAGATGACCAAAGCTTGAACGATCCCGGGTCAACTGGCACTTGGCAATTGACCCCCGATGCTGATGAAAAACAAGGCTGGCGCCACATAAGGCTTCAGCAGTCTGGTAAAAATGCCTCAGGACAAACCCACTACTTGTCTTTGTCGGGTTTCGAACTGTACGGAACCGTGCTCGGAGTATGCGACGAGCTTGGCAAAGCTGCCAAAGAAGCCGAGCAGCAGCTGAGGCGACAAAGACGGCTCATGAGAACGCATGTTCTCAAGCACATGCTGATAGGAGCCAGAGTCGTGCGCGGCCTCGATTGGAAATGGAGGGATCAAGACGGAGCTCAAGGAGCAGAGGGTGAGTGGCAGTTTTCATTTATTTGCAAATTTGTTCATTTTTTGGGGAAGATCACTCCTTTTGGCTTCTCAGTGTCTTTTGGAACTGAGGACAGAAATAGTATTAGGTTTTAACCGAAAACATAGCTATAATTTGTTTTGGGCTTACTTTTAATTTTGTCGTCTCGGTCCATTTTAATTTTATGGCTTCTCCATGCACCGCTAATCAATCCAAAGAATTGATAACATTTTTAATAATGAGCGAGCTTTTATATGATAGAGGATGCTCCGCCTATCTTTGAATTCGCGCCTCTGGAACCGTGGGATACTAAAAAAAATCGAATAGGGGTTATGTCGTTGCAATAATTTCTGCCAATTGGATCCTTAACTGCGTGTTACTTCATAATATGCTTTTGAGGTTTGAAAAAAGCTATATTATATTGTTCTAAAATTAATAGTAAGTACAATTGTCCACTCTAAAAAGAAATCCTTACGTAGAAAGAATAAGCAAGCCAAAGAGTAATGCGTAGAATTACATGCTATGTTGCTTTCAAAAACTTAGATGTGACAGAAGAAAGTCCCTCTCATATTTTCAAAATCAATTCAAAATAAGGGCTTTATCCATGCAATCAATGCAAAGGTCGCAGAAAGAGCATTCCACCCTATTGTAATTGAGGAGCTGCAGGAATTTTTTAATTAAGTTTTGGGACAAGGAGGTTAACTAAACAAAACGAATCTCCTATTTGCTTGGACTCCCATGATGTGGAATGACTCACTTAAACACTGCCTTAGTTAGTGGTGCGTCAGCATTCAGACTTATTTCTGTGTGGGAAATATATTCTTATATGGTCTTATTATCCTGTAAACGATTCGTCTCTGTTTGAAAAACTTATTTTTTACAGTTTCCTAGGTACAGTTGTTCAAGTATTAATATTGGCATTGTTTCTAAAATACAGCCACATTCATTGCTAGGTGTTGTTTGCACCTCATGCGCTTTTCGCTTACGATTAGATATAATCTTCATACAACGATTCACAAATCCTATGATGCGCTATGTTTCAAGCTATTTTTCGTTATGTACAACTCAAATATTGTTTTTTGGGTTTTTTTCCAGGTACTGTTACCGGGGAGTTGCACAATGGGTGGATTGACGTGACATGGGACCATGGTGGCTCAAACTCGTACAGAATGGGAGCTGAAGGCAAATTTGACTTGAAACTTGCCTCCAGTTATGAGGCAAGCTTGGCTACTGCATCCACTCCTCCCTCAGCCTCTTCAAGGTCTATGTTTACTTCCCCCAAGTCCGAGGCGGCTTCCAAGCCTGCCAAGAAAGTGTCTGCCTCAAGAAAAGCCAGTTCAACTCCAAGCCTTCCCGAGGCCACAACGTCTGATGGAGCTAAATCCCTCATGGAATCTTTTGAAACAACCACATCAGCAGACAATTTAACAACCTCGGATGCCAAACAGTCCGTTGAAGCTATGGTAAATAATGTCCTCAGCGAGGCCATGTTGAGCCTTGAAGCTGCTAAGAAAGCCAAAGAGGCAAACGATAATGAGACAGTCGACTTCCGTAAGTCGGTTTTAAAAGAGGTGGAAGAGGATGACGAAGAAGACGAAGGCGATGACTTGGACAATGAAAATAGCTTAAGGTAAATTACTTGGTGGACAAATATCTGATAATCAAATATTGATACACATTCATTTACTTACGCTCTCGTACTTATTGTATATAACATTCGTTCGTTCAGGTCAATTGAGGCTAAGTTGGACCGGGCCCTCAATGATGTCAGTAACCTCACTGTTGACAACCTTGCGTCCTCCTTGAGCCAAAGTCTGGTTTCCGGTGACCTTCCGTCGTCAGAGAGGCAGCTTTTTTTCGCTGATGCTGCCTCATCTACCAATACTACCACAACTAACTCGGACGTGGTCAGCTTAGCTTCATCTTTGGCTCATTTGGTGGAATCCATGAACCTCGGCGAAGCAGCAGACGCGTCTAAAAACTCAACCTCTAGCGGTCGTAATCGAAAATCAAGACATGCAGCCTCCAAAGGGTTGTCTCGTCTGCTTGATTTTTCGGCCAATTCCGAGGACTTTGCTCCGCCACCAACCTTTCCTCCGCCTCCACCACCACCTTTATCGGACAACTCGATGACCTCCAACTCAAACTCGATGAGTCTTTCTGATCCTAATCTTACAGCCTCGGAGGTAAATCATTTCTTAACTGATCTCTTTTTTAAAAAGTATCAAGTGCAACTTTTTATTTTTTCTGTAGGCAAGTGCTGTCAGCCTATTGGAGACATTTGCAGCCGTTGCCCGGCGAAGAACCTCGGCATCCTCGAGTGTGTCTTCGACCAACAGTAAAAATCAGACAGGCAGCTCTGCAACAAATACTACTTCTGGCCTGTTTGGAACCAAAAGCGTATCCTCATTGGTACGTCTGGCCATCTCATCAAACTTTCCTGCTTCCCTCCTGAACGGTGCCCAATCGTACCCAACCCTAGGCTCCACTGCAGTTCCTGGTCATACTTCAGGCAACCAGGATTCTGAGCAGGTAAAAAGATACTCAAGTATTCATTGCAAAAGTAATCTAGCGTATGGATTTTCAGGTTTCCTTGGAGGAGTTTTTGGAGTCGTGCAGAGCGACATCATTGCTTGCAGAACTTGAGGACGAGGAGGAGCTTCCAGATGCTGATGAAGATGATAATGACGACGAGGCTAATGATGATGAGGAGGATTACGATGAAAACTATGATGAGGATGCTGCCACATCTGGCGGCAGTGGAAGTCTGGAACTGCAGCCTCGAAACACTTCGTCCAGAAGGAAAACATGGGATGAAGAGCACGTGATTAAGCGCAAATTTTCCGCCTTGATTCCGGCTTTCGATCCTAGGCCTGGAAGAACAAATGTCAATCAAACGAGTGATCTTGACATTTCTTTGCCTTCATCAGCCACTACTGCGACCCCGGAGGCGGATGATGTCGCAATGCCCCAAGGTGATTGGAAATAAGAATCAATTGTTGGAATAACATTGCTAATCTATCAATTATATTTCAGAACGAAGCTCAAGTGAGCGGGAAATCGTGGCTCCTCGCTTAAGCTTGACCTTGCGAGGTCCAAACATGCCTGGAGTACCCGACGTAGAGGTCGACCTTGCCAACTTTGATTGGAGCATTTTCAAGGCCGTCCAACATTGTATTCAAGCCTCCAACATTGGAAGCAAGGCCGATAAAATCAGGCGTGTTTGGGAGCCCACCTATGTCATCGTGTACAAAGAGGCCAAGGAAAAGTCACCCTCAGGTAGAGTCATAGCACTTTCAATTTTTTTTTTTTTACATTCTGACCTTATTCAATTTAAAGGCTCGGAGTCCTCTGACCAGAACGGCGGACATCACCGCCAGTCCATGGATGAGGTGTTGCAGCTATTGCGTCAGCTCTATATTGTGACCACCAAGAATAACATGGTGTCCTTGGAAGCGTTCAACTCGAAACGTATCACAAATAAGCTGGTCCAGCAGATCCAGGACAGCCTCGTTTTAGCTTCGAATGGGCTACCGGATTGGTGCCATGACCTGACGTCATCGTGCCCTATGGTGTTCCCTTTCGAAACGAGGCTACTTTACTTTCAATGTACTGCCTTTGGCGCCTCTAGATCAATTGTTTGGCTGCAAAACCAAAGAGACCAGACCATGGAAAGAAGTCGTGGAGCTCTGAGGCGCGAGGAAGTCCACGAATTCCGAGTTGGTCGAATTAAGCATGAACGAGTAAAAGTCCCCAGGGGCGATCAGCTGCTTGAGTGGGCCATGCAAGTCATGAAGATCCATGCAGACAGAAAAGCTATTCTCGAAGTTGAGTTCATCGACGAGGAAGGCACCGGCCTTGGACCTACCTTGGAGTTTTTCGCTCTCGTCGCTGCTGAGTTGCAACGTAAGTGGTTGGATTTATTTTAGAAAGGCGTGCTTCAACTGAACGTTGCTTATTTAGGGAAAGACCTAGCTATCTGGATTTGTGAGGACGAAGAGCCTTCTGTGGCAGCAGTGGACTCTGGTGAAGCCAAAAAGCCTCCTGGCTACTATGTAATCCGTCCAAGCGGGCTGTTCCCTGCACCTCTACCCCAAGATTCTGAGGCATGCTCAAAGGCATCAAAGTTGTTCTGGTTCTTGGGAGTATTCCTAGCCAAAACGCTGCAAGACAATCGCCTCGTAGACTTGCCCCTTTCCAATCCTCTGCTGAAACTCATATGCCAAGGCGAGATATCTCGGCAGGTGAAGAAGCAAGCTGAAGACCTAATGATGAGCTCCATGGCCTCGCTGCAGTCAGAAGAATCAGAGTTGGATTCGTCAGGATCTGTGACGTCAGCAATATTTGATAATCCCTGGTTCGCCGACATTTTGACGATCGAGGACTTGGTCGAGATCGATCCGATCAGAGGAGAATTTTTGGTCAAGCTTCAAGAGTTGGTCAACGCGAAGCATAATATTCTGGATGAAGCCGAGATGGCCAACTTGACCCTTAAAATGTCTTCCGGATTGGAAGTCAAAATTGAGGATCTGGGGCTGACCTTTCAATATTCGCCTAGCTCACGGGTGTTCGGCGTTGACGAGATCAATTTGATTCCGGATGGCGACAATGAGCTCGTCAATCTTCACAATGTCGAAGACTACCTGTTTTTGACCCTCGACTTTGCACTCTGCAAAGGCATCCGAAAGCAAATGGAAGCTTTCAAGGCAGGCTTCAACCAAGTGTTCCCCATTGAAAAATTAGCCCCCTTTTCCCCGTCTGAAGTGAAGTCCATGCTTTGCGGAGACCAATGCCCCGTATTTACCAAGGAGGACATTATCAAGTACACTGAGCCGAAGCTCGGCTACACTAGAGAATCGCCTGCTTTCCTCAAATTTGTCAATGTGCTGGTTGATTTCAATGATGAAGAGCGCAAATCATTCTTGCAGTTCACCACTGGATGTTCTAGCTTGCCACCAGGTAATTTTCGATCGAGCGTAACATGATTTGGATAGCTCATAAAGATAATATCTGTTCTTTTTTTAGGCGGGTTGGCCAATTTGTATCCACGCTTGACAATAGTTCGAAAAATCGACGCTGGCGACGGATCGTACCCTTCTGTGAACACCTGCGTTCATTATCTGAAATTACCCGATTACTCCTCGGAAGAAGTAATGAGAGAGAAATTGCTGGCAGCCACGCGAGAGAAGGGATTCCATCTCAACTAGAATATGTGATACAGTTTTAGCAGTAATACATCTTTTGATCCCAATTTCAATTCAATATCCCGTTCATCTGTGATTCCGATTTTGTCGTTGGTTCGCGGAACTTTTTAATCAAAAAGCATCATTAGCAAATTCTGTTAAGCCGGATATCAGCTTGGATAAATTCTTGCATAAAGTGGCTAGCCCCACGCTTTTAACGCCTTTGCTTTGCTCTGATGGGCTTTTCATGTCAACGCTACCTACTGGGCGCTGCTATTTAATAAGCAACCCTTGGGGGTCGATGTGTAGTTGGATCTCGACTTTGGGACCTGGCACATCCATTTGATTCAGGTAAGGAAACTTGGGCTACTTAGTGGATTCAGTGACCATGTACAGCTTCAGGATGGGTGCTGCTCAATTTATCCTCGCCTTCGCTTGCCTTGTCTTCATCGTGGACTCGGCACCATTTGCCAAAAAGGTAAGCTTAAACGTAAACTAGAGGGACTTCTTGATAGTTTGGTTATGTTTCAGAGTTCTTTCAGTGGTCTGTACTCTTCATTTCAAAAGCGGCCATTTTGTAACAGTTTCACGGGTAAGCATTAAATCATGCTATTTAAATGATCTTTGATTTTGTAGTATATGAGTTTAGGCTGTGGCGGAAAGAAGCGATCAGATCCTAATTTAAGTGCCATTTTAAATAGCCAAGCGAGCATGAATTTAGATTCTGGCGACTCATTGGGCGAGAGCAATGAATACCAGGTAAGCAAAGAGAGCTTCAAGCCAAGTTTTTGGTCAATAGAACTCACTTATATCCGTAGGATCTAGTTTTATCCGACCACGTCGGGCCCAAATACTGGTCCATAAGAAAAAGGAGGTCAATACCAGCAGCAGCAGAGGCTGGAGGTGAGTTAATGTAAGGTTTGTGCAGATTCGAGTCTCATGGGAACAGCCGACTTCAGAAGCCAGTATTTGCCAAAGTTATTGTATTGCCATAGTCAATCCCGATTTGTTGATAAATTGGCACCAAAATTGTCCAAACGAGCTTTCGTAGCACATTTGCTGTAACCAATAAAAACATGTCTGTTTCTCAAAGCCGAAGTGGGCTCTTGCGAGAAAAATGGTCTTCTTGGCCAACATTTGGCACCAGTCACAATTTGGGTGTGTCCATAGGTAATCTTTCTTGCTTCAGAAGAGATAGAGAAGGCTACTACAGTGCGCGGACCATCTGTGATCAAATCTTCAATTTTGCAGTCTCCCGAATTAGGATACTCAAATATTGGAAACGGTAAAAGTCCCAGTTGCACGATGACGCAAGCCGTTGCTTTACGTGCTTGAAAATCGATCAACTCAATAGGTTATATCGTTCAAACTGGGGCTTTTTCTGAAGTCTGGTCGCAAATTAATCTAGCTAGATTCATTATAGTAAAGAGCCGCGCATCGTGAATGGCCAATAAACTGAATAAGACGATAAGTTTGACTATGCGTGAATATCAAAATCTGGAGCCCTTCACGACGCGTGATGAATCATCTGCAAGAGTCAGCAATTCTAAATCCAAATTGGTCCATTTCATCTGTGATGTCGAGCACTGTAGTACAACTATAATGCTGCCATTGCATAGAGGGGAAGAAGACCCTTACACTAATTACCTTTGATGATCCTTGCCAAAATGGTCCCGACAAACGCGGCCATTTTGAAGAAGTGGACGACGCTGGTATGGGGCGCGCTATCACATGCAGCCATTTTCAATGATCGCTGACTCCTTACAGCTCTCCCAGGAGAGGAAAGTGTCAAATCGCTTTTGAGCTAAATTGACACAACATAAAAAAGTGAAAGCTTTGCTAGGAGCTCTATCATCCTCTCCTGCACAGCCGACATCAAAGACGCGAGAGTCCAATTTCTGCTAAACAAAGGAATTGCCCCTGGGTAACAAATAAAACAACTGTGTCCCCGCTCACAACAAAGTGTTCACTTTCAAAATTCATATTCACAATATACAGGCAATATCTTGATGTGAACCTAATATGTGTGTGTAGAAAGCTCACTAATGGGAGGATGACAAATCACTCTGCAACATCACAGAATCACAGCTTTCTCATCCTCATTGTCCACCGAATCCTAATATAACAACATCATCAACATCACAGTTCGTGCCGAGTTCATCTGCTGTCTCATTTACTGCGGAGGCGGAGATGTGGTAACTCCTACATCAGATGGTCGGAGCCACAAAGAGCCATGGTAGATCAGACTAGTTGTCGAGCTCGTTATGCTCGAATACGCCTTTCCCCCAAATTGTTCACCCTCTTTGGAGCTTCCCTAGAGGATCCAAGAGCAGGAAATAATATCAGCAAATGCCAAAGTAATAGTGAAGAGAAGTTGTCTCGAGGGACACTTTCAAAAAGAGAGCTTTCTACTTGATCTCAATTTAATTGGGAAGCCATAGAATATGGAGAAAAAGTGAGAACACGAGCATTTCCCCACCAATGCTGCAATCCATTACTTAGATAGAAGCAGTAGCATCTTTGCGAACAGGGAGAGAGAGCATAAATTGCCTGAACCAGCAAGTTGCGACAATATGATGGCAGCAGCGAGACTTCATAACAAAGGAATTTATTCATTCTCCTATGATGACTCATCTTTCCCCCCACTTCACTCCCGCGGAAGAGATCATTCCAAAAAACCTTGGCTTAACGCGGCGCGCAGTCAATTAAAGCGAAAATACGTAGCATGCAAGTGTATGCGTTACAATTACGGCATGCGTAATTAGAAAGCCGTGCTCTCTGATCTGGTGGAACAACAACATGTCATTTTCTATTGTACACCAGGAAACAATTGAAATCTCATTTGATGAGATGTTGGCTCTATTATCCTGGCTGCTCAATTTGGGTGCTCGTGACAACCAACTTGAGACGAGAGCCAAAATCCCCCTGTCTCTGGCCAAACACACAAAGATGATTGGATGGTGGGAGCACTGTGACAGCTTGTACACAGAGGACGACGCAAAAGAAGAGTGTTCTTCTTCAGCCGCAATCAACATTAGTGTGATGGCCATATTTTAATAGCCCAGACAAACGTATCGCCACAGCGAGAAAAGCAATTGTTTCGAGAGTTTTTTAGCTTAGCTCGCGGGATAGATCAATTTGATGATCAAATTTCAGACATGATAGTGAACTCAAGAATTTTCATGGCTTGTAGACGTGTTTTATTTGCGTTTTGGATTACATCACGAACTGAAAAAGACACCAATCAATAATATGTGTATTCTGATGATAAACTCAAAAATTACGTGGGATTTGACTAGAGAGAAAATGCTCGAATTGTGCATCATGTATATAGAAAAAGGGCGTATCAACAATTTTGCTCACTCAATATGAGATTTCCTACTACTACACTAAAGTAGCTACTTACTGGCGGTCTGGAATACAGCATACAGAACAGTTTTGAAAGTGTATCAAAATATATATAGTTTTTTATCATCTGTAAGCACAAAGTGCGCGACTCACGCACTGATCAGCCTCGAATCGTCAATAAGCTATGCTAGAACACATCTTCCAGGAATTATCTGCCTGGTTCGCACTTAAAGCAACTCGAGGTTTGCCTATAAGCTTCCCAAGTGCTCAGACAGCGAATTTTTCTCATCACCATGATTGTTGTTGTCGAGGCTCGAGGCTGCAGCCTCAACATTGGGTGACTTGGGGCAAGCCTCTGAAGAGTTTTCGGACGAATTATGCCTGTACTGAATGTGATGATGATGGTCTTGATACATTTGCAGCGAAGCTGAGCTCGAGGCAGATGACGACGGCCTCAAAAAGGGTGATGAGGATGGGCCAGGGGACATTTTGTCAGCCACCAGTTGATTTTCTGACGAGCTCTTGCTGCCCACTTTGACAGACATCATCAATTCCTTTTGACTATTTTTAGCCTTCATCAGCTCGGCAGCCTCGGCATTTGATATGTTTTCTTGCTTCTTCCACTTAGTGCGACGATTTTGGAACCAGATTTTGACCTGGAAAACAGCAAACTTGAGGTAGTTGGACAAAATCATTGTCCAATGTAATTGGGTTAATAAGGTCCGCAAAAGGTTTTTTTCCCTCGAGTGAGGAAGTTTCCACGGGAGATAAATGGCTTTCTCTAAGGATCTTCCCATAAGTTGGCTGAGGTTTTATTGCCTTTCTTCAGGAAATGTCATCCACAAAAGTCCCATCATTAAACAGCCACTCTTAACATCTGGACCTTCGCAATTGCAGCCAAATGTTGTCAAGAGCAGTCTTGACCAGCGAAGAGCTAGTCCATATATCCTTTTTTTTAAGAGCGCAGTTAGATTCAAATACAAGGAACAGCAAAAATGCAATTCATCATCACCTCTTGAGTCATTTAAAAGAACCTTTCCTCAATAGACCCATGAATCCAGACACAAAAATCAATACAATGTTCTGTGGAAAGCCAGCAATCAAATTTCGAGGGACAGAGGGGGATGTGGCGTTTTATGGGGAGCAATGAAAATGAAAAGTATGCAAAAATATGTTCTACCTGCTGTTCAGTGACGTTGAGAATTTTGGACATTTCAGTTCTCTCTGATGATGACAAATACTTCTTTGACTCGAACATTCGTTCCAGCTCGTAGATTTGCTTCCCTGTGAAAGTCGTTCGCACTTTCTTCTTTTTCCTGTCCTCGTCCAACTCATGATTTGATTCATTGGATGAATCCACGCGGCTGTTTTTCCTCTTCGTCCCTTTCCCGTCTGAAATAATTCATCATAATAACCAAAAATGACGATTTCCCGCATCTATTGACATTTAAGAAATGTCATGCAGCTGGATAATTCCTCAGTGAGGAGCCTATCATTGATTCACTCGGCAATTACGCATGTTGTTTGGAAAAAGACATACTTTCACATTTGTAGTAGTTCAGCAGCCATTCGTGTTTGATTTTTTCGCATCTATTAACTACTTGTTGTAATCTACCTCAGTGCGAAGATATAGTGCTGAACTTTGCATGCATCCCTAATTCAACGGCAGCACGACAAGTGTAGTATAGTGCTGCAATTCTAGATCAATTAGACTGAATATGTGATGAGATTGCTTTCTCCTTCCACGCTTTGATTCTAATCGCTTTCTGTGCGCGAGAATTGCTCCTTTGAGGACGATTTATGCTCGTTTTCAATTGAGAGAAAGATGAGACCGCGTTTAACTACGCGCCTCAAAAAGCTGCAACGACTTCATGCCATGAAGGGGGTATTACGTGAGAGCTCGCTTGTTTCGCGATATGTAAGCAGCGGAAAAAAAGCTTCAAAGAGACTCCCATTAAAGCGGGGAGATTTGCTTCTTCATAACCTGAATTGGGTAAGTGCATTTGGCAATTTGCAGATGCACTTTGAGATTCTTTCTACGTGGCTTACCCGAAGAGTCGTCCTCCATAAACTGCCTGTCGTAAGGGTCCATTGACGACGACCTTTTACTGCTGAGATTTAGGGGCTGTGGGAGGTGGGCAGATTCCTCCCTCTCCTCCTCCAAGTTGTTGTTGGGCGAACTATGGCTGGAGTCGAGGTCACATTCTCGAGGCGGGTGGATGGCGGAAGCCAGCAGCTGCTGCTGAAGGGCGAAGCTGGTGAGGAAGTGGTGCCATTCTGCGGGAATCATCTTGGACATGACCTCGTGATGGCGGGCGACCTCGTCCGTAGAGGCCGGTCTGCTGAGGATGTCGTCTATGGAGAACGGGGTAGGTTGCTTGGGCGGGGTGCCATAGACGTGCGGGTGCCACATGTCCATCAGCTTCTGCCTCAGCTCTGAGGCCATGGCCAAGGCCATGGGGTGGTTGATGCCCTCGGGCTCAAGTGCCATGGGTCTACGCGGTGTTTGATTTTGAGCAGCCTTGTGCGTCTTCGTGGCCTGGCAACACTCGACTGAAACTCGCTAGCGCACGATACATCCACGTACGTAGTAGCATAGCAAACGCCGCGCGCATCGACGCTGCTGCTGCCGCCGCCGTCGATCCAATTGCTTTCACCTCCGATGTAACAGCAGCACGTGGATGATCTCTGGTCGTGATTTCTTGCTCATTGGAATAAACCGCGCGACGGTGGACAAATATGGTGGTAAAATCCGGGCTAGCACTACCTATGCGCACCGTCAGTGTCTCCTCATATTCGGCGATATTGATTTCCGCAGAGGAGAGCTCAATTGTTATTTGAAGAGGGGGATGATCGTCCAACATCGTAATTGGAGTTCTATTGCTTTCTCATCGCTGCTGCTGCTGCAACGCTGAGCTTTCGTGGATGTGGAGGGTTGGAGAATGGCACATTTTAGCTCATCAAACGCTTCTCTATGCTCTCATGTCATCATGAGCATGGAAGCGGCTCGGAGTCCATTTTATTCCTTTCCTACATCATTAAACTAATTGTCATTGCTTTCTTGCAATTTCACTAAGCTTTCTAGCGCATTCCTTCGGTGTCCTGGGTAGAAAAAACGAGCTTGACTTAATTTATTGCCCAGCTACTATCTACTTAAGCTGTGAAATGCCAGCATTTGTCTGCTGCTTGTTTTCCTCATTAACTCTCCACAGAAGGAGGGCTAAGCTAACAATTCGATCTTTTATGGCCAGTTGAGTTGCGATGTGTTGTCGCTTTGCAAAGCATCAATAATACGCGCGCTAATTGTCTTGTAGTCCATGATGAATGTCGATTGTTTAGCCATGATGAATGTTCCACTCGGCCACTTATCATCGAGTCATTTGGCATCAGATTACACCAAGCTCTCTCTCTCGTGCGCGGATGTATTTGAACAAATGTGCAACAGACCGCAAAACTGTTCGGGGAAATGGCTATCACCAGCTCCTCCCGCAGATGCTAATAAGCTTTCGCGTCATTCGAAATGTAGAGCTTTTCAAAGATGATTTGGGAGAAACAGCCACCACCGAAGCCTGCTGCCGCCTTCCTCGCTCAAAGAGAGAGAAGAATGAGGGAGGAAATTGGTGATCTGAAGGAGGAATTTTCGACTATTTAAAAACGGCTACAGCTGCTGCTGCTGCCTGAGTGGGGAGTGTTCATCTTGTTCAACCCATTTTGCCTCATATCATCGACGCGGCTGCTAATAGGGCAGGATTAGAGAGATGTTGAAGAGTAGCTAATAATAGAGATTCTGTGCCAGCTCACAATTTCAACTGTGACTTGAAAGATTAGCAATCGCCTTGTCGATCATAATTTTCCGCCTTGCGACAAAGGTTCCCAAATGGCAGTTCCATATGCTTCTGAAATCGTCTTAACAACTGTCTCTGTGTAGTAGTAGTAGTATGGGAAAAATAGCTTGGTGCAAATGTTTACACTTATATAGCTCAACTTTGCTGCTGCTGATTGAGAGAACAGCTCTCTGGCTGCTATAAAACAAGAGACCCTTTTTTCAGACATGTGTCACTGCTCCGCTATTTTTTCTACTCCAACTCCAATTTTGCGAGTATTTTATCGAGCGTAGGCATTTTTCCGAACCCATTTCGCCTGACATGCAGCAACTTCACAAGGCAGTCGCAAAAACAGGCGGGGTGACCACGTGTGACTGATGAAGTAGCAAAGTAGTCTCTCTCAATCTTGCTAACTCTCAAATGGCCGGTTAGCAAGCTTTATTCCCCGTTGCACATGACGCAGCTTCAAAACAATCTATAACCGTGGAAAAAAGCCTTGTTGCAGCAGGGCATAGCGCGTCGTCGTTCTCCTCAGCAGCTCTCGACCCTCGAGTGTAAAAAGTGCTTTTACTCGCGAGAGAAAATCTGAGTTTAATTGTCCTATAAAGTTGAAAAGATCTTGTTTCAAAGACAGAAAAACATGATCAATAAAACTTGAACTAGATAAATTGCTTTGTCTGCTGTTAGTCTTCATATTTCAAGTCTCCATAAATTGTGCAAGCGAGCAAAAGTAAACTATATCGCAAATGAGAGACATGAGTCCTCGTTGTTTAATAAAGAAGAGCTTGTTGATGAGATCCTGGTGCGGACGCGCTTGTGTGTAGTAGCATAACGTGACTTGTGGCTGATAACGAAGATCATTTCTTTATGGCCAAATGTAACAAAGGAGAAACGCCTAGCTGCTAAACAAGCTATAGCCATTAACGAGCGACGGAAAATCGACATTGCTGCATATAATCCACTTCTTTTACTATTTCTGCTTTGCTGTCATTTAAATGAGAATAATTGGTGTGTGTGTGGCGCGCGCAAGCGCTGCATTTGGCGCCTTTAAATATCAATTACTCACATTGACTAATTAAGACGTAATGATCAGCGGCAACTTTTGATGTTGCACCGCGGGTGCAGGTACTTGAAAAGCCCCCACATTTGGCGATTGCCAAGTCACAAGTGCCTAGATGAGTTGTAAAATCGTGTGTGTAGTTTCATCAGCTTGAAGAGCAACATTCACCCGAAGTGTCCACGCGGCGGACTTCAAAGGCAAAATCGAAGATTTGGGCGTTATTTACTCTAAGTGAGCTCATGGACTGGATCGCCAGATTGTTTTGAAAAACAAAAAGCAATTAATGCAAATTACCCTGAGTGCCTGCTTGCGCTTTTCACCCCTAAAAAGAGCCATGAATAGCTTTTCGATTGATCTTGCCTTGGTGCGCGAGATGGGGCTAGACAAAAACAAAAATCTGTTAAGCTCATTAGATGAAGAGCTTGAAATTAATTAATTATTGTGTCTCGCTTACAAAGAGCAAAACTGGCTCAGCCCAAAAAGACTTGGCCATAAACGACTGCTCTACCCCATTAGGAAAAACACCTACTCCAAATTCATCCTATAAAGCTTAATGGCTCTACGGCAATTAAAACTGGTCAGTAATATGGCTAAATCACTCTTGAACTTCTTAATGCACCCATTAGAGAGCCTGCCAGGCTGTTGGAGATGCGCAGGGATAGAATGGAAAGAAAATTATGGCAATCAATTAAAAAAAAGTGAAGATTTTTGTCGAACCCAACCGCTAGCGAAAAGTAATCGTATTTAATGCTTTTACTTCAAACTGCTTCAAAGTGAAACAGCGTCTCCCTTTTTTAGACGCTGGCTTGCCTTGGCCAAGCACAACTGTGTAGCTGTATAAAGACCCGCATTGCGAGTCAGTGCGGGCAAATTAGACTTGGTTCGTCACTGTGAGAATTGGGTAATTGCAAAGACCCAACAGACTCTTCAAGTTGATTGAAAACTTGAGCCCTCTTAATTCCATTTTCAGAGGAGGCTACGTAAACTGTTTGAAAACCAGCTCATTAGGCCCACTTAAAGGTCCAGCATCAATTTCATGTTCTGGGTGAGTCTTGACAATGCAGACTTAATTGCCTATTCGGCCCCCCACTATTACAGAAGTTGGATGCTTGTCATGCATCATGACGGGATTGCAGCAAGCAGCTTGTTCTTCTTCAACAACTAGCGCAATATTACGAATGTCTTGAGTGGCTCTCATCAACCCCAGATCTCAGCGGGGTCTTCAAACATCAAACGAGCTGGAGCTGATGAGTCAAGAATCAGGAAGTCAAAGCTTTCAGCCGAACGCTGAATCGACAAATTCGGTGGCTAACAAATAATTGAGCGGCCATATGTTCTTGGCCGACACTTATTTTTTGTGGCTGACCTCAAACCGTATAATAAGCTCGAGAATTGGAACGGCCAGCATCAAATTTTCTGGTGAGCAGGAGCAACAATTAATCAGGGCAGAGATAGAGTCTGCATCAAGATTGGGGCTTCAACGAATAGTGAAAGAATCGTAAAATTGGTGGCTAATTAATTAGTCCGAAGCGTGAATATAGTTGAGCCATTAGTTTTAATTAACCCACAGATGAATAATGGTCACAAATTGACCTGCATAGAGCTTCAGTCAAAACAGTTAAGCGAAAGCACACAAATCTCTCCCTAATCAACTCCAATAAAGCCATCTTCGCTTTTACAGCTTTAGGCAACCCATTATGCGTGCTTTTTGCAAACTTCGGCTCAATTGATCAGGCTTGAGAGTCGAGTTGATTATTAATTTTTTGATACCGCCGTCAGAGTAAGCATCTGGAGGAAGTTGTGTAAAAAGCATCGATAGTTAATTTTAGCCATAAATTGATTCCGAGTTTGCCCTCAAAATGGAAGATTGGACTTACAGAATTATTGTGCAACACAATAATCCTTATTGACTCAACTTGTTTCTGGTAGAGGTAATCTACCACAACAAAAGATTTTGCATCACTTAAAGAGCGGACGTTCAATTTTGTGGGTCGAAAAAAGCCAGCCCGTGCTCAGCGATTTTCTGCGCTAATAGCTGTTTTAAGTGTAGTTGAGTGACAATATCTTATTTGTTCCGCCGAGATGCTGCTGCTCCAGGAAAGGTTTGACGAACTGAGCCAAGCAATTTTTTTTGCAGAACTTTTAACAAAAATGCGACTAAAATGGTGAAAATGAAAGCTTGTGTTAGGAGTTGCCCTACTATGACTATTTTTAATTATTTGCTCCCATTCCATTAAAGAAATTAAGTCATTGTTTAATGGAAAACAAGCTATTTTTTTGGCCCAAATAAGTAGGCTCGTTTTATCAAAATCCTAATTCCGACCCATGCTAATAAAATTTCAGTCTACGCGCTGAGATCGCAAAATAGCTTGTCCACTCTTTAAGTGATGCAAAATCTTTTACCACAACCTATATTTATACCAACTTCAAAATCGAGCTTTTTATGGCACTGCACGTTTTAACAAATCATCTGACAGGTTTCTATCTAAGGAATTTACCATAATAAGGCTCCCACGCAAAAAAGCTAAATAGCACTATGTTGCTTCAGAAAAGCATAAAATACACAGTAAAGTGGGCAAGGTTGCGTGATTCCTGCAGTTACAATCGCAAAATGCCAATGAGGGGCAAGAACACTCCCTTAACATTCTTGTATGTATTTGATAATTTAGGTACTGTGACGTTTTTACAAGCTGCAGTGAATCCAGCTGACAGATACACAAAAATAGCAGGAAATTACAGTTACTTCTTTTTGGAGCCTTTTCCTTTGCCCTTCGATGGCTTGCGCTCTTGGTCATCTTCTTCAGTGTCGTAAGATGGTGAAGTTGGAGAATAGGTCGGGCTAGTCGGAGAGTAGCCTGAAGCTCCAGCCGAGGGTGAATACGTTGGGCTTGTTGGCGAATACTGCGGCGACGCCGGCGAGTACGATGGTGACGTTGGAGAATAGGTCGGACTTGTGGGAGAATATTGTGGTGAACTGGGGGAATATTGCGGAGAGGTTGGGGAGTATTGAGGAGAGGTGGGGGAATATTGCGGCGAAGTGGGAGAGTATCCAGGAGATGTTGGGCTGTACTTCGGAGAGCTCGGAGAATACTTGGGAGAAGTAGGCGAATAGGTAGGGCTGGTTGGGGAATATTTGGGAGAAGTGGGGGAGTAAGAAGGCGAGGTTGGCGAGTAGGATGGCGAAGTCGGAGAATAGGACGGGCTAGTAGGGCTATATTTGGGGCTACTCGGGCTATAACTTGGGCTTTGCGGGGAGTGGCCAGGACTCTTTGGAGAGTACTGTGGTGAGCTGGGAGAGTAGCTGGGACTTGTCGGGCTGTAGCTCGGGCTCGTTGGGCTATAGCTCGGACTCGTAGGGCTATAGCTTGGGCTTGTTGGGCTGTAGCTTGGGCTCGTTGGGCTGTAGCTCGGACTCGTAGGGCTATAGCTTGGGCTCGTTGGGCTATAGCTCGGGCTCGTTGGGCTGTAGCTCGGGCTCGTAGGGCTGTAGCTCGGGCTTGTTGGGCTATAGCTTGGACTCGTTGGACTGTAGCTCGGGCTAGTCGGGCTGTAGCTCGGGCTTGTTGGGCTGTAGCTCGGGCTCGTTGGACTGTAGCTTGGGCTCGTAGGGCTATAGCTTGGGCTTGTTGGGCTATAGCTTGGACTCGTTGGGCTGTAGCTTGGGCTAGTCGGGCTGTAGCTCGGGCTCGTTGGGCTGTAGCTCGGACTAGTTGGGCTATACTGCGGAGATGTAGGGCTGTAGCCCGGACTTGTAGGCGATCCAGCTCCCATGCTCGGGCTTGCTGGAGCATACGTCGGGCTAGATGGAGAGTAGCTTGGCGATAGACCTCCATGGGCGGGTGATGGAATATATGGCGACATTGCCGGTGAGCCAGGCGATCCAGGTTGTGGGCTCCAGGCAGGAGAGTATGCGGGTGAAAGTCCACTTGCATCACTTTGTCCTGAGGGAGAGAATCCAGGGCCACCTGGCGTCATGCCAGAGCCCATTCCTGGAGACCAAACTGAGCCATATGCAGGAGTAGCACCTTCGGCCCAAGGAGTCATGCCAGGAGTCATGCCAGCACTTGGCGAGGCTGCGGCTCCAAAGAACATTCCTCCTCCTCCCATCATGCCCACGCCAACATTCATGGGAATTTCTATGCCATACTTGCATTTCTCCGAGTCGAGCAAAAGGTCAAACGAAGCTGTTCCCATCCTTGGCAGCTGACCCATTATGATGTTTTCCGACACACCTCTCATAGGGTCCACTTCAGCGTGTGAGGCCGCATCCATGAGAACATCAACGGTCTCTTCGAATGAGCACCTCATGAGTGCGCCAGAGTCTTGCCTGTTGATACCGTGCCGAGTAATAGCCATCAAGTGACCCTTGGCAGTCATGACGTCGCAAAGCAATGCCAAATGCCGGTAGTTGACATAAAGGCCATAAAAGTTGAGCACAGTCGACATTTCCTTTTCAACGCTCTTACGCACAGCTTCAATGCCCAAAACAGAGAAGATCTCGCAAATGTCGTTGGACGAGGTTCTGGTGGGGTCAACGTCTCGCTCCGACAACACCCGCATTAAGGCCGTTCCGTCAGTTTCAAGCAACCACTCAGCGATGGCCTTAAACTCTCCAGTGTCGGTAATAACGATTCGTTTTTTGTCATCAGTGTTGGGTAAGTGCATGTACACTTTAGCAATAGACTCAAGACCTTGCAATGTCAAGTCAGACAACATGTTGGCTTCAATGCACCTCAAGAACATGTCATCTTCCATCTTGTCTGCGAGCTGCTCGTCTTCACCAGCCGCATCATCCTTGTCCTCCGTGTTCATGATTCGAATGCGCAGCACCAACTTCTCTGCGTTGTCATCGTTGAAAATACAATTCAGGTCGTCACCAAAGCCAGCATTGATCTTCTCGGAGATCTGCTCCATGGTCAATTTTTTATCAGTCATGCGCTTGCGGTCCAATTCAATCCTGAGCAGCCACGGGGAGATCTTGGTCTGGTCAAAGTCCGGCATCTCGTAGTACACATTTACGAACTCCTGATCTTCGGCAATGACCGTGTTTTGCGGCTCGGGATCGTAGTATATGGCAGTATTAGCGGTGACCTTTCTCAAGGTCGTGTGCTCTAGGCGACAAAGTACATTCTTGGCCTTTTCAGCATCTCTCGCAGCCGCACCTGTCAAAAAGACAGTCAAAGAAGGAGCTTTGGGCTTCTTCGACACGTTGATAATCTCTTTCAGACGAGGAACACCCAGGGTCACATTTTTGGAGGACACACCAGCGAAGTGAAAGGTGTTAAGCGTCATCTGCGTGGCGGGCTCTCCGATGGACTGGGCAGCCATAGCACCCACCATTTCACCAGGAGTAGCCATGGCTTGGTGAAACTTGGATTCGATCTCACCGAGCAACCACTCGAAGGCTTCTTCGGATAGCCTAAATAAGGGATAATAAATATGTGCAAATGGGCATTCAATTTGAGCAAGAATGAAGTTAAGTATAAATGGAGGATTTGCTTACCTATGATTTTCAGCTACCATCTTAGTGCACAACATGGACCTAACGAGGCACTGGAACAAAGTAGTGGCATTCATGTTGGCTTGGACAGACATTTTGTCTTCTCCTCTAACGATCGTGCACTTGTTGAGCAAATCTCTGACCCCGTCAATAACCTTGACAGGACTTAGGTCCGTTGGTCCTCGCAAATTGATGTGGAAAGTTTTTTGCGCGTTCCAGATCATTCTTTCAAGGTTGCATGGCAATACCACTTTGGAATTTCCAGTGGGAAAAATTTTCCTTAAGGTTTCCCGATCTTGTTGCAAAAGGTCCCATTCGTGTTCCACAGCAGCCACAACATCAGATGAGCCGACCATTTCACGGAGAATCTCGTCAGTGAATAACCTCCGCACATATCTTTCGTTGGTGGGATCAAATTTGTATTTCCGTTCAAAGGCCACATCGTTCAGTTGAATAGTTTTCAAGCTCTGAAATTCCACATATTCGCCTGCCAATCCGTCCTCTCCATACCTGTTTCATAAGATAAAAAATACACATGTAAAGGAGAAATGAAATTGTTCAAAATAAAACCCAATTGTTAAGCCTTTTAAGTGAAAACAAAAATAACCCGATTAACGAGATTCAAAGATTTACCTGAATTGGATAACCTGGCCAACTGAATTTCTCACAGTACCATCGTAGGTCACCATGACAGACTCCATAGCTTTGATAAGCCTGCGCTGAATGTAGCCAGTTTCAGCAGTTTTTACAGCAGTATCAATGAGACCCTCACGACCTCCCATTGCGTGAAAGTAGAACTCTGATGGAGTCAGTCCAGCTAGGTATGAATTCTCGACGAAGCCTCTGGACTCTGGACCATAATCGTCCTTAATAAAATGTGGCAAGGTTCTTTTTCTGAATCCGAAAGGAATTCGCTTTCCTTCCACGTTCTGCTGACCGACGCAAGCAATAACCTGAGAAACGTTAATGTCTGATCCCTTGGATCCAGCCACGACCATGACCTTGAAGTTGTTGAACTCAGTCAATGACCTTTTGGCTGAGGCACCAGTTTTGTCACGAGCATCGTTCAAAATGCGGTTAACCTAGTAAAAAAGCAACGAAATGAGTTTAGGCCATATTGCCAGCCTTACATGATTTCTTACCTGATTTTCAAAGGTTTGGCGAAGAGTGTTACCAGGAGTGGCCTCAAGCTCGAGGCTGTGAGCCTTATGGATAACTTCAATCACCTCATCTTTGGCGTTTCTAATAGTGGTCAAAATGTCGGCATAGGTCTGGCTATCAGCGATGGTATCCTCAATACCAATACTATGACCTTCTAACATGAGCCAGTTGTTGACCACAGTTTGGATGTTGCCATAAAAGAGGCCGTTTTCCTCGTGGCCATTTTCCAGCTGAGACACGTGCATCAAGGAACCAGCACTTGCTCCCAATGATCGTTTGCAAAGAATGCCCATAAGAAGTTCTCCGTGCTCAATGAGCACTCTGGTGTCTCCAGGAGAAATCCAATGGTAGGGTCCGCCATTTTCGTCATCAGGATGAGTGGCATGGAGCCTCTGACAGTTGACATTTCCGGGAATGATGAGGCTGAAAAGCTGCTTTCCAGTCCACAGAGGTTTTGGTTTCAAAATGGCCGGAATGGGCAACTTGCCGTCCCACGTAGGGAGGAACATAACCAAGTTCATCATTTGCTCCTTGTCCAAAAACACGTCGCGCTTGGTCATCTTTCGGACAGCCGTCAATGTGTCCTGGACAATGCCCATGACAGGCTTGTTGGACTGCGGCGTAATGATCTGCCTCGGAGTCAAGTGAATGTTCAATATCTCAGCTCGAGTCTCCATACTTTGAGGCACGTGCAAGTTCATTTCATCTCCGTCGAAATCAGCATTGTATGGCGAAGTGTCGGAAAGGTTCATGCGGAAAGTTGACCAAGGCAGCACTTTCACCTTGTGGCCCATCATGGACATTTTGTGAAGAGACGGCTGTCTGTTGAAAACAACCAAATCTCCGTCACGAATGTGCCGCTCCACTTTGTAGCCGCATTGCAAATGCAAATCCGAAGGTTTCGGATGGAATCGAAGATCGATACGCTCACCAGTGTCCCGGATGATGTACTTGGCTCCTGGATACTGCGAATTTCCCCTTCGCACCAATTCTTGCATTTTGTCAATGTTGAAGGGGGTCACAATCTCAGGAAAGGTAAGATTCTGCGCGATCGACCTTGGCACACCGACCTGGTCAATTCTCAGGTTGGGATCTGGGGTAATAACGGTTCGAGCGGAGAAATCAACTCGTTTACCCATGAGATTGCCTCGAATACGACCCTCTTTTCCCTTCAACCTGGCCTTGATTGATTTCAGAGGCCGCCCGGACTTTTGCATGGCCTTAGGTAAGCCAGGCATGTCGTTGTCACTGAGGGTGGCTGCATGGAATTGCAGCATTTTAACGTTCTCACTTATGATATGAGCGGCCGCACCAGCTTGCTCGTTTCGAATCAGCTCGTTGTTAGCCTTAATGATGTCAGCAAGCTTGTGGGTCAAATCGTCTTGATTTCGAGCCGAGCCGAACATGACGACGGCAGGACGAACAGCCAAAGGTGGCACGGGCATAGCAGTCATGATCATCCAATCTGGTCTCGCAAATTTTGGGTCCATACCTGACACGAAAAGAACATTTGCAAATTAGGGCACAAGTAAAGCTGATGAAAGGATTACCCAAGATGTAGCATTCTTCATCAGAAATGTGCCTGAAGATTTCATGCACTCTTTCAGCAGTCAAGTTCATCGACTTTTCCTGAGTGTCTTCATTGATCACATCCCAAGTGGCGCTCATTTCGAGCCCAGTTCGTTTGTATTTTGGTTGGTACCTTCCACATCCACCATGTTTTTTATCGCCACCAGTGGGATCATTGCCTTCACTGGCAATGTCCATTTCGTCGCCACCCTCACAAATCTTGATAGACTTGCAGAGGTCATAAACGTGAGCCATCCTTTTTCGGGGCTGTCCTTTGCTCTTTAGCACAATATCCTTGATCTTAGGATCTGTAGGAGTCTTGAGGAGTTTTGAGCAGTAGAAACAGACGCATCTAGAATAAGATTGAGTTAGAATTCCCAGGTCGTCCTTCAGAATTGATTCATTTACCTCAGGACTTTTAAGGTCTTGGTCAAAAATCCTGGATGGAAAACCGGTTTGGCCAATTCAATGTGTCCAAAATGGCCAGGACATTCTGTCATGTTTCCAGCACATGTCTGACACCTCGAGGCCCGATCCACAACGCCTTGGCGCGGGTCCATCAGGCCGCCAAGCTTGGGTCGGCCTCCTTCATAGGTTTCGGGAAACCGGATGCCACCCTCGGTAACGGACATGCGCCGAATCTCCTCCGGACTGAGGATACCGAATTGGATCCTCTTGACACTGCGGACCGTAGCCTTGGAGTCGCCCGTGTTGATACCAGACATCTTGAGAGGTGTTCTCGTTCACTCTGCAATTAAGTAATGCTTCACAAAATCCTCTCTTGAACCGAAAAAAGAGGAGAATCATTAAGGACTCAATCACTCGTCGATTACTTAATATATTGTTCTAATTGAATCATGAATAATATGCCAAAAAACAGCTAAGTACGTTCGCTGTTTGCATTGCTAACGTACAGCTAAGGGTGACGCTGACGCTCGATAGAGAAGCTTTTGGTACACTGCTTTTTCTGATAGAAATTGACGCTATAAACGAGTCGACTCGATAGGAGTTGATTTAACAAGATATCAATTTATTTCTGCCTCATTCGAAGACGTTGGAACAAATTATTAGCTAAAAACGTGGAAAGCTTTGTTGCATCATACCGCCAAAACCCAAACTCGGCTAAAGCTTGTGAAACGGAGCTGAAAAGGCATTAAAATGACTCTCACCTCGATGCTCGTAAATCGGCATGCAACTTGGCCGGCCACAGAGTGCGTATTTCGGTTGTTTTGGTGATTTTTCCAAATTACATAAAATGGCGTCGCTTCGTCACTGAAGGACGCTCGCACTAAAATGGCGGCTGAACCGGGAACTCCAGCCGATCTTATATAGCCGCTCGGATAGGGATCTGATGGACTCACTTAAAACTTTTGCAAAATGGATGTGATGTTTAGCAAATTAATTCGCTAATTTTCTTCTCCGACGATTTCGCGTACTTACGAAGCCGATAAACTGACACTCAGTAATAATTGCTCGTTTTCTCAGCTCTGAAAATTACTGAGCCCTTTGCATAAGGACCGAGCCAACTTTTCTAAGGTCAATAGACCGACATATCATACGAGTATATTCATTGTCAAAGGCTTTTCTTTAAGACGAAATGTAAGCTTCGATTTTGGGGAAACATTTTATTTCTTATCTAATTAAAATCAAGCAAAACAATCTAAAAAACCAATGGTTTTTCGTTATTCGAAAGTTTGCTTTGAAAACCGAGTTACAATAATTAAGGTCTGTCAAAAGGACTGAGTCAATTGCAAATTGGAAAAAGTAGCTTAACATGAACTTTTAAAATTAGTTGCTCTTAATAAACACTAAAAAAACCTCATAAGCTTTGTTTTATTGCAAAATATGATACCTAGACGTAGATTCGAACAGAGACTTATATTGAAAGAGAAGTGCTACTTCTTGCATTCTCACTGCACGCGAGCGCGCGCCAAGTGCTACAAGTGATTTTGAAAACATTCAGGTCAGCTGTTCTAATAAAACAGTCAGCGGGCTGCATTGATCCAGAAAGGAAAACGCCAACTGGCACCTCTGTTTTACAACTTTTAATTCCTAACAGTTGGGAAAATATTAATAACAGACAAAAGATAGCTCAAGCAAAATTGAGCAACTCGTAAAATAGGACTATGTTGGCTAAGTGGACTCATTTAGGAGTTATTAGCAACCAAAAGTCTGCCCCGGCCCAAATTCAGGCAGCCGCGACCAAAACTCCATTGTAGTCTCTTTTTGGGCGTGCAGCAGATCTGCAAACGCACCCCCTTAAGCCTCGCCCAGTAGCACTTCTCTTGTTATATAAGTCTCTGGATTCGAATGCAAGTCCAAAAATTATTCACGAGCTCAAGCTCAAATTCGATCTACTGTTCCACGCATGATAAACAAAAGTTGAAAATAATCATAAGAAAGTTTCAGTGTTCTCGGAGAATTTTGTCAATGAATTAACTTCTAATCAACCATAGTATGAGATAAACCATGGCATCGTCTCAAAGACAAGTGCGAGCTGCGGCTGGAGTCAGCCGAATTCTAACCAAGCTAAAAACTAATTTGGACACTGGGAATTTCTACGAAGCTCATCAACTCTACAGAACCTTGTACTTTAGGTAGAAATAATAAAGACATTCTCTATTTTCTAACTAACGCCATTATTTTCTTTAAGGTATTCGGGTCAAGGAAAATTTTCTGACGCAGAAGACCTCCTCTATGATGGAGCCATTGAATTGTTCAACCATGGCCAAGTTGGCAGCGGAATTGACTTGACTAAATTGTACATCGAAGTTCTGGGGAAAAGACAAGAAACTGAGCAGAGGACTGATTCGGAGCTAGAAAAAGCCTTCTTGAGAATTGTTAGGTTAGGGCTTTCTAAGGCTTCTCTTACCAAAGCTTTTTAGTCAAATTCGTACTTTAAGTCATTCTCAGGAAAATTTTCGTAGCCATTGAACAACGTTTTTATAGGCTGTATGCAAACATTCCAAGGGAGAATACGGACAATGACATTGTGAAGGCAACTGCAATCCGTTGGGCATCATCATCGGAATATCCCAGTGGCCATCCCAGGTTACACCAATTATTTGCGCATAACCTGTGGTCGTTAAAGAGGTATCCTGAGTCGAGGAATAACTTCTTGTTTTCTTGTGATGGCTCTGGTTGTGGAAAGATGCTAGTGGAATTCCACACGACTAGAGGTTTTCCCCGTGAAATCGACCTTTTCATTACTTCAACTGTGCTGCAATTTCTTGTGCTCAGAAAGCATATCGTGGCTGCATGGGCTTTAAAGGTTTACACAGAAAACCATCCATCGATCAAAAGGTACGATAAATGTGAGAAACTATTTACATCATATCTAATTAATATTCTTGGAATTTTAGAGGACCGCCATTCAAGCATCCCTTGTTGAACTTTGTTTGGCTTCTTCTGCTAGCAATAGAGCATAAGAAGAATATTGCCGCTTTTTCTTCCCTGGTGGAGCTTTACAAGCCTTCATTGCAAAGGTATACTTTTATCAGTGTTAAAAGGAGGGCAATTGCTCATGTTGCATTACAGGGACCCTTCTTACTTTGAGTACATCGATAAGATTGGTCAACATTTCTTTGGACTTCCTCCGCCTCAACAACCTCGTGGAATGCTGTCTGGTCTCATCGACTCATTGATGTCAGCCATGAATGAGAATGAAGATGAGAGCAATGCCTCAATCAGCATGGATGCACAAGACCTTGATTAAGCATCTAAAAAATAGTTTAATCACATACAGAATTGTACTAACCGAGCAAGACTTGCTATCAAAGCTATAAAAGAAACAAGAGTCTTACTGAAAATCATTGTTTGATATAGCTTCATCTAATACTGTCTGAAAAGGGTACTGCTAATTGTTTATTATGCTAGTTATTGGCATGAAGATCGAATACGATCTGTCGGGAATCTTAACCGAGCTACGAATTTTAAGGCTCAAAATTATTCTCATATTTTGCAAGGCAGAAAAGATAGTTTTACTTAAGGATATTTGGGCGTTATTATTTCAAAAATGCGCTTTAACTATAATTGGTATTCGTTTGAATAATAGAATACTCAAATTTATATGTTTTCTTCAGCGTTACGCTTTGGCTCGGGGTGTTGTTCGGTCCAGTTGCGATCGAAAGCCGCGTCTGTTGACGCCGAATTTTTCAGTGAATTTCTTGGAAAAGTTGGAATTTTGAGGAAAACTAGCCGATTCAAGAAGATTTCAGCCGCTCCAAAATGGATTCGAATTCAGGTAGGAAAACTTTTTCTATTTCTCCTCTCACATAAACTTTGGTCTTTTACATTTTGCTCTTAAAGTGCGAATGGAGTTGCTAATGAAAGTCATTTTGTCTTATTGCTTTTGGTGTTTTTAAATGATTTTTAGGTTTCGTTTAGAAAGGAACCCATGAATAGTAAAAAAATGGAAGTTTATTTTTCGAAACGATAAGAAAATTAGATTATTTCTATCATAATTTGTCCATCTGTCCATAAACTACTTAGGTTTTTGTTCGGAATTTGAAAGGTTAAGAGCACTACAATTGCATTACCATGATTTGTTATACTTTGTGTGCTGAAAGATACTGGCGGTGATATTTAGAAATGCCAAAGTATTTCCAAGGATGCTAAATTAATAATCCATGCCGATATGAAAGTTGCTGCTATTCTGCTTTTCTCTCGAAAAATTGCACAACTCCTTTATATTCAGAAGTCAGGCTGATTTTTCCCCTTGTGAAAAATCTAATTTCGCTTTCATGAGCTCTCTTTTACTGCCCAACTTACGGTCTTTTTTATCTTGCTCTAAGTCATTGCCATTATCCCAGCGTGATTCGGCACCTGAAATGAAATCTCCCCACCCTTCTTGACTTGCTCTCTTTGTATAAATCCAGCTTCTGCTCTGATGCTCTTAGAAGAATAGCAGGAAGAGAGGCTCGATCTTCTCTCAATGATGCGGATTTTCCCTGCTAGAGATAGAGCGGAAATGTGTCCTCAACTGTTCAGCACATTGTTCTATTTCTTGGGGAGAAAGGCGAAACTTGATAGGAAAATTGATGTACTATGTGTGCGCACTAGTTAGCTCCATATTTGCTTTAAAGGTATCTTGCTACAGGCCCTCGTGAATTGGGTAGAGAGTCTTAAAAAATGGCGTTTTTCATGCCACGCAGTTATCAAGCGTAGCCTCGACGCATCTCTACTAGCGACGGTCTTAGGGTCTGCATGATCCCTGTGAAGAAAAGAGCCTAAAGAGGAGTTGGCCCCCCAAGATTCTGAAAAGGGAGACAAGTTGAGGAAGACTTGATAGTAAGAGAGCAACAACAGCTGTAGAGAAGTTGTAGAGAAGAAAGTGAGAGGTAGAGCCTTCATGCATAAAGTATCTCGAATTCTGCTACGAAAACCTAACGATAATCATGACCGTTAAGCATGCTGAAAAAAGAACCTACAAGAATTCTGCTAACGTCAGGGCGTAGAGTTGTAAATTGCAAATTTCAATTTGATAGATAACTCTGATGCTTTCAATTCTAGCTACTTTTTAAGTTGCCTTTTTGCTTTTTGCTCAGCTTGTTGCTTAGCTCATGAGTTAAGATTCGTTTTGGCCTCGCATGATAACTTTCAGAAAGACACGCTTGTTTTTCTCAACGTATGCTCTACTTTAAGAAAGCCTGCCTTCGAGAGAGGGGTGCAGGACACAACCTCTCATTCACATGTGGTCTGAGAGCCCTCCGCGGTCCTCTACGACTTTTACAACGTGCCCGCGCCTTTTTGTGACGAGCACATCTCTCCTTGCTCTCTTTGTGGCTGGACAGGGTGTAAACAAGCCTCGTTTTTACCATGTACTTCTTCTAAGAGAAGAGGAGCAGTAGCAGAGCTTTGCTAAAAGAAAGAGAAATACTCTTCAAGCCCTAGTTCTACTCTTTAACTTCTTTGTGATAGGTGCACGAAAACATCTGGAATTATGTGTTACCCAAGCAAGTTGGATTGTCAATGCGGGGTAAGACGGTATTTTAAAACTCCTTAGCTCGGGTGGGCACACGTGGGTTTTCTTTGTTGTGCTTTGTTACAAAGAGAAGCTGACTCCTTTTTACATAAGACGTATATCGATGTAGTTTGATCTGAACGAAAAAGTAACGAAGGCTTGCAATGACGAATGTTAAAATATATTTCATATTCAACTTCAGCACTCCTTAAGAATGAAATAGCTCAACAGTGTACAAGTCTCTGATATGACTGAAAATCATGCGCGAACAAAAAAATTCTTGATTTGAGGCTGTTTCTCAATTTTTCACCTTATCAGGCATGTACTAAGATTTAATTAAAGCATTATTTTTTAAAAAAAAGTCATTATTATCGTTCATTTTGGCTCGCCTCCTAGGTAAGCTAAGAAAGGTGTGATGATTTTCTCTTATTCTTAGAAAATCATTTTTAAAACGTAAAATTCATTTATGGTTTTAACATGGCTATCAAGAGAAAGTGCTTTTAGGGCTTTGTACTAAGCGAAAGAAATGAAGCGTGAGTCACGCAACCTCAACAAACCAAAGAGGGGAGAAAGCCCATTTTTGGCCTCTTTCTCCTGTATTTGCCTTGATTTTAGCATCATGAGGACTCAACAGTTTCTTTCCTTTGCTAGCCCTGAGGTTCTCCTCTTTAGCAGAAACTAGAGAGTTTTTAGCTCGAATGGGAACAACTTCCATTTCTCTTTAGCTTCTTGCTTTATCTGGCAATTATCTCGCTATTCCTGTGGGGATTTCTGCCAAAGTAATTTTTGTTTGAGCAGAAGCTTTCCATTTGCCAAATGCTGCAAATAAGGTAGCTTAGTGGGAGAAAAACCTCATTGTTCCCTAATTCCCTGTTTACCACGATTGTCTTACAAAAGCGCCGAATTCTTCTGTGTGTTATTAATGCGTTCATTGGTGCTTGAATTATAATGGAATTATCTTGTAAAAAACATCTGTTCTTCCTTTCTTTGTCCTATCCCTTCGACGCAATTCAGAAATGCTAAAAAAGTCAAGGGCGCTCATGCTCGCGCGCGCATATCCAATCATTTTTGATTCCTTGGAACCTTTAATTATGACTTCTTGCAAGTATGGAACGATCCGTGGCCATATATCAGTAGCTAGCTGTCACCTTAAGGCCAACGTCATCGAGGTGGGGGAATATTGCGCGCACAAATCTTGCACCTTCTGGCGTGCTAATCTACAAATTGGAAATCCCTTTAAATTGTTATGCTATTTTTGATAAGCAAAAAAGAAAGGCTCTTCAGGGGCTGGCAGCTTTCTTCCCTCGATATCGTAGGGCTTTCTTTTGCCGCACGGCCCCTCTTTGCATTGGAGCGCGCGATGACGCTCGCTCGCGCGTAGCCGCAAGTTTGCTCAATACGGCACTATCGGTTAATTTATTGTTAAAGCCAACTCTCTTTTAATTATTCTTTGGAGGCTTTCTCTTCTAATGCTCCAGTTTAAACGATCCTACATTCTTATTTCAAATGAAGGAAATATTGTTGTAAAATGCTCTTTCGTACTATTTTTCCTTTTTATATTGGCTGAAAAAGAAATTTTGAGCATCATGAGAATTTTCGGCTCGTTTTGGGTCCGTTATTCCCCTGCGTGCGCTCGGCTTTCCCGCGGAATTGATCGCGCAAGCTTTCTCCTGGTTTTACCATTGGCTGTGGTGCATCTGGCGAAAGTCATCCAGCCTCCGATCCGAGGCTACTAAGAAGAAATCGTTACGCTGCTGTGGCTGGCAGGCGAGGCCCTGATCAGTTCTTTGAGGCTGCTGCATCAGCCGGCAGTGGCGGCCTCAGCCTTCACAACTTTTTCTTCTTCTTCTTCTTCTTGTTACCTTGTTGGTGACAGCAGTAGTAGCAGCAGCAGCAGAAGCAAAACAGCAGCAGCAGCAGACCTTCAAGTGACCCTAGGCGGCCTCAGCGGCCTCAACAGCCTCGAGTTTCAGAGTAATTCGACGACGTCGACTTCGACTTTGGCTTGCTTGTGATTCCAGCTCATGATCATGAGCACCCACTGTTGCTTCTATTGCTTCTCGAAAAGACTCATAAGCTGAAGAAAAACATATCTGCTGGAAGAGCGTGAGCCGCAGACGACAGAAAGCCCACCAAATTGCATAATTGTGGAAGATCATTTCTTCGTGTGTCTGGACACAGTGTAGATGAAGACACCCTCGTGGGGTTCGCCATTCAGTGATCTCTGAAAAGGTGCTTACTTGCTTGCTTGCTTCACCGAGGCTAGACTCCCGTGGTTTTCTAGACAGGTTGTTCGTCGTCGATCTGACGGCTGGATGAGTCGAAAGATTTGGAGCGTAGACGAAAGTGTACGATATGAGCATTTTGTGATTTAATTAGGCCTTAGAGTATCTGCACTGGAGTGGGTTATTCAAAGCGAGAAAAGTGCCCTCAATTTTTAATTGCCTACGGCAACTTGTTAGAGGTAGTAGCCTAAAAAGGGCATTTCAGAAATAGGTCATCCTTGGCTGCTAACGAAGGTGTCCTTGAACTCGTGACATGGTTCTGTAATGCTTACATTTTTGCAATACGCTACCTCTGACGTGTGGCGAAACTTCTTTAACTACCTTTTATTCAGCCGTCGTTTAAGAAGTGTGGCCTTTCCGACAAAATCTGAGTTTGATTGACCTACTTTCTAGTTTCATAGTTTTCTTGGCTCTATTTTTATTACGTTCAAATGTTCAAGCTGAATTGCTTTTCCCCGGCAACGTCAGCTGTTGCGAGGGCTCAAATCCTCGCACGCGCATCAGCTGCTGCAATCAGCTTGGCGCGTAGAATTTCCTTCGTTAAACTAATTATCCCTGCAGGTAGAAAATAGAAGTGTAACTTAATCGTAATCTCGTGATTTGCCCCTATTAGCCGGCTAGGGCTGGTACATTCAGTGTCTTGATGCCCCCTAACGTCCTAACATCGATCGCACTTTTCGAAATATGGGCTTCTTCCCGCACACCCTTTTTCGAGCGTGTATTTTTGAGGATTTCCTGTCAAGATCGCATTTACTGAGCTTAGGATGTAATTGCAGCAGCTTTATTATACATTATGCAACATCTTTTCATAGAAAAACGATTTTGGCGAAAAAAAGAGAGAGGCACTTCGTCTGCAGCAAACATTGCAAGTAAATAGTTTGCGACTCCTCGCTAGCGTTTTGCCCAGAAACTGGCGAATTTGTATGCCATCAATGAAGAGCTGAGGGCTTCCGATTGAGAATGTCAAGTGGGTCACGTGACACTTTTTTCGCGTTAACAGATACCGTCAAATGTAGAGATAATCTAGCTGGAAGGAGGCAGTGCGCTGCGTTGTATACATAGAATATATATATATAACGTATACAATGTTGTGAAGCAGAGAATTGCTGATTTGGACACTCGCCCGAGCCCGCTAGAGGTCGTTCAGGGCGGACCCTTTTTGAAATGTCTTTTGGCAAGAAAGCAGAATAATACGCAAATAGCTTGCCTGTCAAAAAAGCCCTCTTTGAAGCTGCTTCTCATGGAAAATTCCTTTTACATGATAATGTCCTTTTCAACTCTTATAAAGCCTTCAATTAGATAGGATTGGGAAGAGGGCTTACATTTGATGGTGCATCAAATGGACGCTTCGCTTGCCTGCAGCTCAGCAAAATTTGGCATATTTTATGTGCAGAAAACAACAGCAGGCTCATTTAGTTCTTTCTTTTTTTGGCTATCATTTTCCATAATAGCAATGAAAGGTATAGAACAAGTAGGGTCCTTTCTACCTGAATGCAGCCATTATGGGAGCGATTCTTAACAGCTGTTTTTGTTTCTGTGACCTCATTAAGTTGAATCCGTAATGCTCTGGATGTTGTGCTACAGTCGGTGCGTAGAATTTCAGAGGGTCGAACGCTGCACAGCTGAAAAAATCATTGAATTGGTGATTTTTGTTGTTGTCAGCTAAAGTTGTTAAAACTTTAGCAGAAATTTGATCAAGTGCCTCAAAAACTAGACAACGCTTTTGGCAGAAAAAGAAACAGATTTTTTTTTGCGCATGTGTGTTCATTCCTTTGCTGTGCAGTTTCGGCTGCACCAAAAGAGAATTGGCATGCATTACAATACCGCTGAATCGATATGCGATCAATACGTCTTGTACTCTCCAGACGATATTTGGTTGTAAGCTATCAGCTTCTCATAGAATTAGATATTAGTCCGCTGACGTTTGGCCGCAACGCATCATCATGCATCAGAGTAGGGATCACGCAATGTAGAAAGAAACATGCTCACGCAATCTCCTCGCAAGCGAGCCTTAATGATGATGATGAAGCAAGCAAGCACAACTCCTTCAAAAGTGAGTAAAGCACTTGGATTGTTGCTGAAGAAGCCCTTGTTACTACTAATTCTGCTGCGCAATGGCTGCTCACCTGTTCAATGAAAGCGGGCAGATGCAAGAAGTGGACATCCCCGACATCTTTGACGTCCTTGAAGGCGGCGAAGACGAGTCGGCTGTAAAATTCTTGCTCGGCTTCAACGCCGACGACGCTGGCTCGGACGGAGGCATCACCATCACCACAGCCTCGGAACTGATGAACAACAACGGTCTCGTGCAGCAAGTCCTGTCAGCTTCGGGCGGTGGCAGCCTCAGCCCGCCCCCGCCCATGTTGCCCGACGTCAAGTCCAGTCCAGCTCGAGTGGTGGTGCAAATCGAGCCTCCCAACCCCTCTGGAAGCATGGAGCACGTCGCGTCCTCCGGCCCAGCCTCGGGGGGCTCCTCGTCCTCCAAGACGGACAAGCCTCGCAAGCGTGAGCCCGTGGATCCGTCCCGATGCATTTACGCGTGCGAGTCCTGCGGCAAAGCGTTCACGACCAAGTTCAACCTGAAGCGACATATCAACATGCACTGCAGCCGGAGCCGCGAGGCCGGTGTGCCCATCCAGGGCCCGCCCTCGGCCTCGCAGCCCTCGCGGAAAAACAAATCCAAAGACGAGCAGACCGTGGGCGGCGGCCAAGTCAAGGTCCGGAGGGTGAGCAGTGGGTCGAGCTCTGGCGGAGCGACCTCCGTGACCTCGGCACCGCTGGTGAAAACCGTGGTCAAGACATATCAGGAGCAGCCTCAACCACAACTGCAGCAGCATCAACCTCAGACTCACCAGCCCATGACCGTTCAATTAGCTGTCAACGCGCAAGGTCAACTGGTGGCCTCCGGCCATCGGACGGCCACAATTGTTACCTCGAAGGCGGGCGGCCTTCTGCCCGAACACGTGCAAATCATCCAGAGTCTGGCTCAAGGCGGAGGTCAGCGCATCGTGCGCGTGATCAACGCGCCCCAAATCATAGCCACGACCCAGTCGAGGGCCGGCCTCACGACCGGCGCCACGGTGCAGCTTCAGGCCATCCCCGTGACCTCGACGACCTCCAACACCCTCACCTTTCCTCAGCAACCCGTACCCCTTGTGCAGTCGCGCCAGTTCGTTCTGACCAACAGCCTGACCAAAATGGCCGCCAGGGTGGCGGACTTTATGCCGGGCATCGCGGCCACCGCGATCGACACGGCCAACCGCGTGGTCGTGACGTCGACCTCGAGTCCAGCTGATCTCATCTACCGGTCCATTGTGTCCTCCACGGCGGCCTCCTCCTCCAACCAATCCACCTTGACCCCGCTGCAGGCGGTCGTCACCTCGTCCACCATTTCGAGTCCGACGGGCGGGTTCAACGAGCAGCCTCCGGCCGACCTCTTCGACTCGGAGGACGGGGACGCGCTGTCCGTCGCCACGACCACGGAGACCCCCACCCCGCCCCCCTCGCTCAACGGCGACCTCGCCATCAAAAGCATGCCCGAGGGCAACAGCATGGACAAGGTGGTGGTGATCAAGCAGCCTCAGCCGGCCTCGGAGGCCGAGGAGGAAGAGGACGAGGACCTCCCATTCACGAGCTCGTTGCTGCCAAGCAACCGCTTCCACGGCCAGTTGACATCGATCCCCAAGGGTTGGCTGAGGAAAGTGGTGACGACGAGCAAGGGCTTTCAACAGGTGTTCTACTACAACCCCGTGGGGAAGAGGTTCTCCGGCCAGGAGGAGATCGACCAGTACTTTGCCAGGCTCGGATACTCAGTGCCCATGTCGCTTTTCAACTTCGAGCTGCCCAAGCTCGTGGACGAGGACGAGGATGACGACCTCGACGACGGCATGGACGACGCCGAAGAGATGGACGACGAGGACAACATGAAAACCGTGGTCGTCAAGGTGACCTCCAACGCCAAGGGAGAGGCCACTGTCGTGCCCACCACGAGCACAGTGGTGGCGCTGCCCTCGGGCACCGTCGTGACCAGGGCGGACACCACTGTGGAGACCTCGATGGCGGCGGCCTCCACCACGACCTCGAGGTCTCTGGAGGCCGCTTCCGGAGAAACGACCCTGGTCACCTCGAGCAAGTCCCATATGGCTGCAGCTTCTACCATCAAGACTTCCACATGAACCGCGCGGGTCGTCTAGGCTGTCGTGCGGGTCTAACACGTACACCGGCCCATTGAAGAGAACAACACTCAGTGCTCCTGCAGAGTCCAGAGTCACAACACTCTGGGCTCCTCTTGTGGAGGCACTCATCTGCCAAATTCTCCTCCTCCACTCAATTACTGAGAGACAAAAGACTAGCGAAAATTCCATGCATATATCTAGATATGTGGGAACCTTTGGTTTAAATGTTGAATGTTGATCCCCCTCGGCGGCAGTCCTCGGCATGGGTGACCTCACTCTTTTATCTACCCCACACTTTTAACAGAAAGGCGGCCATCCTTAACGGCTTCAATGTCAGACAAATAAGAAATTGTACAAAAAGTGACTCGAACCTTAGGCGTGTTTTCGTGTTTGTCGAAAAATTGTGTCGAAACGTGTCAAAGCGGGCGCACTGCGTCAGCTGAAATACCCAGAGCATTTTTTTCTAGAAATTCTTCTACTCAAGGTTAATTTAGCAAGAAAGTATTACCACAGAAAAATAGGCAATCAAGAACAAAGAAGAAGGATTGACAGTAAGAGTAACCAAAGATCTAGAGAAAACATTCCTGAAGAATCAGCTCATCATTACTATTAATAGGGAAAGAACGTTTATAATCGTACGGTATAAACTACGCAAAAAAATTAAGTGTGCTCGAACAACATATACTATTAGAGGAAATCGTTGCTGTTTGGTGTTCTAACTACTCAGAAAAGAAAATACTGAAATATTGTCCCCGTTTTTTTACATGTAGACCCTCCTCGATCATTCTTGTCTTCTCCCACCACCCCATACCTTCATAATTGAGATATCTGCTTAGTTGAAGAAAATGAATGTGTAAGTAGGTAGGGATCAAGAACAAAAGAAATCCATCTACTATACTACTTTACCACATTTTGATTGTGATACCCCCGAAAAAACAAAAACTATTGTAGACAAAGTACTCCTAGAAAGACATCAGTAGCCATTTTACCTATATTGCTACTACAACAACATGAAATAAACAAACCTTGGAAGTATTTCTTCTCTCTTCCTTTTAATATCGAAGATTCGAGATAGAGCCAAAAAACAAATACTGACGACATCATGCGTGCCATATGGTAAACTACTTTTTAAGATTGACCATGGCTTGTAGATCGTGAATGCAACAGTGGAGTTATCTTTGATTCTTTGCCTTTACTTTATTTTTTTTAAATTTGCTTTAATGACGCAGTTCCGTTGCTTTTAGGACAGTCCGTGTATTTCAAGTATTCTGCTGGCCCGTCGCTCCTAGCATACGTACTTTTTGAAATGTTCTCCCTTGAAGGGTTGCATGATCTCTAATTTGATTGCAATTAGCTTTTGCAAGCTTAATTTCTTCTTGTGGGCGAAGAAAGCCTTGTTATTGGCTCCTGAGAGACGTGACCTCGATAAAATCGAGATATTTGAGATAATTAACTCCTATTCAGAGAAGAATTGATTCTTACTTTAGATAATAGAGACGTACTAGCTCGGCATTTCCCATCATGGCTAATCTTAGTTTCTAATGTGAGCGATGAAGTATTATCTAGGTTAGTGGTGGCTCTTCAATATGAGTTTTGGTATGGTACTTTTATTTGACATTTGTCCTCAAAATGAGCTCTTTCCTTAAATTCGGCGCAGCTTGCTGATGCAATGGTTAACTCAAATACATCATGATATCAGCTTAATGCACTTTTTACGAGTTTGCTCTTTTGCAATCGGAATTTTTTTCTGGTGTAGCTTCATTCTTACTTTCCTTAATGCTCAATAAAGTAAGAGAATGCTGGAACACATTCAAGAAAAATAAACCTTGGCCTAGGCTGCCACCCAGCGCGCGTGCTAAAAGGAGGTTGCTAGGCTGCAGCCTCCACAACAAAAATTGAGATCGGTTGGCCTTTGATGGCAGTTAGTTACTTTCCACAACTCGACCAAAGCTTTAGTCATGGACATCATCACACCAGATTTTGACGATTCTTTTCTTGACATATTTCTAGGTGATTCTACGCCCTCTCTGGAAACCTCAGATAAGAAAAGATCAGCTTCTGAAGCCAAGGATGAAGAGAGCAACGAAGGCTCGACCTCCAGAAGGTCAGCAACCCCTGAGCCGGCGAAAAAGAAAAAGAAAATGGACCCGGTAAAATTACTTTCATGTTATCAAAGCTATTTCGGTATTCATTGTAACGAGTTTTGTAAAAGGAGGCGACGAAAGCTTTTTTCAATGTGCCAACTGATTGAGGGCTCTCTCGGAAGTATTTGAAATAATGCACCTCTGTTACATGACTTTAATCTCATGATGTTTCCCCCTTTGCCTAACCATAAGCGCGCACGGCTACATCTCATACCTATTTAAATGCTATTTGCAGGCTCAACAGCTTCAAGTTCTGTTTGACTTCGTGCGCCGATATCGCCGCGAAGATGGTACCGAGTTGTGTGACACTTTCATCCGTGCCCCTAAGCGTCGAACAGACCCGGCTTACTACGAGGTCGTCACGGACCCCATCGACATGTTGAGGATTCAGCAGAAACTCAAAATGGACGAGTACACAAAGCTGGAGGAGCTCAAGGAAGATTTCGATCGATTGCTCAAAAATGCGTACGCGTACTACAAAAAGGGCTCTCAGGAATACAAGGACGCGAGCGAGCTGAGCGAACTTTTCAACAAGGCCTTAGGTAATGCCACTTGCCAATCATATTTAGTAGCCTTGGCTCAAAAGTTGCTCGCTAATTTATTACCTTTTTTATTTAGCAAAAGTTGAGGCCGGAGAGGATCCAGCTGCAACCCTCGGAAGCCGCGAAGATAGCGAAGAGAACGAAATGTCTGAAATGCTTGAGGAGCTCTTCGGTGCAGTCATGACCGTCACGGACACCGCTGATCCCACTCGACTGCTCCACTTGATGTTCCGCCTTTTGCCCTCCCAAAAGCGGTACCCCGAGTACTACAAGGTCATCACCGAACCCATCGACTTGAAGATCATAGCGACGAAAATCGTGGAGAATAAGTACACGAACTTGAACCAATTGGAGGATGATATTGGGCAAATGTGCAAAAATGCGCAGCTCTTCAACGAGCCTGGATCTCAGATTTACAAGGATGCCAGAATCATCTTGAAGACGGTCAAACAGAAGAAGTTTGAGCTGGAAGCTAATAAAGTGGCCAGAGAAAATAGGGGCTCGAGAACAACTCGAAGGGTTCAAACCACGAAAAAGCATTATTCCACTGAGGTACTTTGAATGCTCTCAAGTGTAGTACTGATTGAGGAGGCTATTTCCCCTTTTCATTTTAGATCACTATGGTATGATGAAAAGAAAAAAAGGGGAGGCAGTGAATTGAAATCGCTGCACTTTAATTTATCTTGCTAGGCTGATAGGGTAGTACTCTAAAAGATAGTGATAAGTTCATTTTTTCTCAGATTGCCAACATGTCGTATGAAGACAGCGAGAGTGAAGAAAGCTCTGAAGGTGAGGAGGGAATCGACAAGGAGGATCCGTTGTGGGCTCTTTTTAGCGCTGTTCGCTATTACAAAACTAGCCGAGGAAATGCTCTGGCCGAGCCCTTCTTGACGCTCCCCTCCAAGCGCGAACTCCCAGACTATTACCTCACGATTTCCAACCCAATTTCGCTGAACGTAATCAGGAAAAAGCTGAAAAATGGCGAGTACAACGGTGAGACATCGGGACTCTATGAAGACCTCATTCTCATGTTCGAAAACTGCAAGACCTACAACAGACCTGACTCCCGGCTGTTCAAGGACGCGTGCAAGCTCCAAAAGTTCACAAAGAATAAATACGAGGACTTGGAGACCAGCGAGGATGACGATGAGGACGATAGCGAGTCAGGCGATGACGAGGACATGGGCGGTGACTCAGAGGTCAAGAAAATGAAGGCTCTTTACAGCACACTCTTGAGGTATGACAATAATGATTATTTACTGCTCTTCTGGAAAAATGCTATACAATTTGTTTAGGTACAAGAGCATGGATGGCGTTGAACTGATTGGAATGTTCATGGAGAAACCCTCCAAGAAGGACTATCCAGACTACTACGAAGTCATTGCCAACCCAATTGACATGAAGACCATCAACGAGAGGATAAAGAATGGCTCTTATAAGATGGTCGACGATTTCATCGCCGACGCTAGATTGATGTTCAACAATTGCAGACAATACAATGAGGAAGGCTCGGACATCGTGAAGGACGCCAATACGTTGGAGAAGAAGCTGTACGCCAAGTGTAAGGAAATGGGCATCGTCTCTGCTCCCACGAAACCCTCGCGAAGGACGAAGCCCATCTCTCCAAAGGCTCTGGGAGAAAAGGTCAAAAGGCTTGTAGACACCGTGAAGGAGTACAAGGACCCTAAGGGCCGTCAGTTGGCTATTATCTTCATGAAGCTGCCAAACGCTAAGGAGTTCCCAGACTACTATGAGGTATTCGCGACCAATCTAGGGTTATCGGCAATTTTCATATAATTTCATAAATAGGTCATTAAAAGGCCCATAGATTTGGATAAGATTGCCACCAAATTGAGGACCAACTCGTACAACAGCCTCGAGGAGTGTCAGGCCGATCTGGTGTTGATGTTCGACAATGCCTGCAAGTACAACGAGCCCGACTCCCAAATTTATAAGGATGCTCTCACATTGCAAAGCATGGTGACCAGAACTTGCAAGAAGCTCTTGGAGGAAGACCTCGATGAGTCGGCCGTGCCCAATGTGACAGAGGCCGTGCAAGAGATCCTCAGCCATATTTTCATCGAAATGTACAACCAACAAGATACCGAAGAGCGCTGCTTTTCTGACAGCTTGGCTGAGCTGCCAGAACATGATGAGGTTGACGGCAAAAAGGTCAGGGCCATCAATTTGGACCTTATCAAGCGAAGGTTGGATCGAGGGCTCTACAAGAGGCTGGATGATTTCCAAAAAGACATCTTCAGCGTATTGGAACGCGCTCGTAACTTGACAAGGACCGATTCCCAGGTAAGCTTTAATCAAAGAAGGTCTGTCATTAGAACGCTCACAATTTATTTATTTACGACCAATCTTGCTTGATTTTGGAGCTTTCTTGCAAAAACGAACTAGAGTGGTGATTGCATTC
This sequence comes from Paracyclopina nana, assembly GCA_019096065.1. Lineage (NCBI taxonomy): Eukaryota > Metazoa > Arthropoda > Copepoda > Cyclopoida > Cyclopettidae > Paracyclopina > Paracyclopina nana. The sequence continues at coordinate 8,594,400 of JAGUCH010000001.1, read as the reverse complement.
GTCAAAAATACGATTGCTAAAAGGCACACCATAATGCCCACAATTTGTGAAATAAGTCTGATAGTGGCAATTCTGTCGTTGCTCTTGTCCATTGAGTTTCCAACCATTATGATCCAAACGCCTTCCAGCACTGTCAGAATGCAGCAAATTGCATTTACCATGCCCATCAAAAAGCTAAGCAACGAATCGGAGGCCATGTTGCCTAGCGCCCAACCATTTGACGATATTCTGAATTGAGTTTTTATTTCACAGGTTTTTGAAGACTCTGTTGAGCTGCAAACTCACTTTATCCGCATCAGAGATGAAGCATGTGGGCATGGCGAGATTCTTCAATCGAGGGCGTTGCTCTACACTCAAAGCGACCTCTTAAAGTCCGTGGAGGACATGAAGGCAATCAAGCAAGAATCTGAGCAGCCCGAAGACACCACTGAAGATGTCAAAGATGTTGAAGGGTCTGCGAGCTCCCATACCTTCAACCAGGAACAGTACCATGTTGGTGACTTTGTCTACGTTGAATCGGCCACTAAGGGTTCCGAACCCCTCATTTATGCCATCGAAAATATTACCAACACCAAGGAGATGTTTAAGGGCAACCAACTATTCCGCCCAATGGACACCTTCCACGTGCCAACCCGAAAGTTTTTGGAAAAAGAAGTTTTTCGTACGAGCGAGTTCAAGGATGTGGCCTTCAAAGATATCGTTGGCAGATGCTATGTGATGTCTGTCAAAGACTACTTTTCGAAGAAGCCACAAGGTTTCGAGGACAAGGATATTTTTGTTTGCGAGTCTCGCTACAGCCCCAAGTCGAAGACGTTCAAGAAAATGAAGCTTTTCTGGAGCACCCCGGAATATGTGACAATCGAAGACAGGAAGGTTCCTTTGGAGCCCAAGAGAGTCATGAGTGTCTTCAAGGAGAGGGTAGAAAAGCACAAAGAAGAGTTGGAGGAACTGGCCATCCTGGAGACCACACTGCAAACGGAAATTCCACCCAACATCATTTGGGAGAATCCGGAAACTGTGTCTGGCCACGCAGATGGATGCGTCTACTATGAGCAATACACCATTCCAGGCCCTATCACTCTGCGAAGAGGAGATGCAGTCTACGTTAGGTATGGGGAATATTAGCCTACCTTGTAGTCATGTCCAACGTTTGCTTTCTAATTGCAGGGCCGAGAATGGAAAGAACCTGATTGCCCAGATCGACTCCATGTGGACGGCTCCGGATGGCATGGCCTACTTTCATGGCCCTTGGTTTGTAACACCTAAGGAGACTCCACACCCGTCGACCCAAATGTTTTACCCCCGCGAGGCCTTCATTTCCACGATCCAGGATACTAATCCGCTCTTGTCTGTTGTCGGTCGTTGTTGCATCCTCGAAATGGAAGACTACGTCAAATCAAGGCCAACTCAGTACGGCGAGGAGGATGTGTACATTTGTGAAAATGTCTATGATGAATCGCGACGCGTCATCCGGAATTTGCCACCCACCGGGCTCAAGCGCTATGAGTACAACTCAACGCTCGTATCTGCCGATGAGGTCTTCTACTTTAAAAAGCCAATCAAGCCCCAAAAGGAGACGGCCTTGGTTAGCATTCCTGGTGGAGTATCAATGATGGATGTGGACAACGAAGATTCCATGGATGCTCCATCCATCGGATCCGTGGACAGCCCAATTCCAAGCACTCCTGCCAGCAAAAAGGTTAAGAACTTTTTGAATCAATTTGAAACACTTTACTTATTCTTTAATTGTGCCAATTACTTTTTGTAGGTAAAGAGAGGTGGCAACAAATATGTGACCCCATACATCATGTTTGCCTCCGAGATTCGCAAAGCTGTGACTGACCAGAACAAGTCCTGTTCTTTTGGTGAAATCAGCAAAATTGTCGGAGATAAGGTAAAGATTTAACGCCCGATACTAATATCAGGAAATTTTCTGCGTAGCTGCGCCAGCATCAAGTGGCCAAATCGAGGCTACGAACAGGCTACCAAATTTTCTCGTCGCAAATTTGGCTTAGGGTCAAGGCCGAAATGGCGAGCGGAAACTTTGCTGAAATCAGCAGAGAAATAGGCAATCAGGTTAATCATGGCTCCCTTTATACCGACTTTTATTCATACTGTTGTTCACCACCCAGCTCGAATGAGGCATGACATCCCTATTTTCGGTTGTCCCATCTTATTATTTAGATAAAGCTGTTATAGTTTTCTGCTGAAGATGCCAATTGACTTTGACTGTAGGGCCTTGCTGTTTAAAGTTTTTTTTTCGGCCTTCATAACGACAATTGTCGCATGAACATTGTTGCATGTCGTTTTACGCTACGTGTAGCTCGTCGTCATATTGCTAAGCTCAAGTTGTTAAAATATTGTGTCGATTAATTTTTAGTGGAGGCAACTCACAGATGTGGAAAAGCAAATCTACGAAGAAAAAGCCAAGAAAATGAACGAGGACAATGCTGTCAAAGCTGCCGAGGAGAAGAAAATTGAAGAACAGTAAGTGTTTAAAATTACTTTTAAAAAGTGACCAACTTTTAAGAAGGTTGACATGCATAATATTTTAGTGGGTCCAAATCCTTAAAAATAGAGCACCAAGCTGCTTCTTCGAGTTGTAAGTAAACTGAATGGGGTTCAATGTTCAGTTCATGTTTCCACTCCCTCTGGCGCTCCTATGATGTTCTTTTATGTTCTTGCATGCGTTTTTCATTTTAGTATTTTTTTTTACCTGTGTAGACGTAAAATTCTTGAGCAACAAACGTTGGCTCGGAATGGCCACAATTTGAACCAATCCGGATTGGCTATGATGACAGGAGGTAATGTTAGCATGGTCTCATCCACACCCCAAGCTGCCCCTCGGGGCTTGGGTAGCATGTCTCCAGCACCGCATCAAACCATTTCTCGACCACGTAAGATTATCTTCATGTTTTTTAGGCCTAGCAAAATCTTGCTATCTAAATGATGAGTTTGTTGGCCAAGGCTTTCACTTTTCTTTTATCTTTCACTGCTCAGCCTAAGAGCGTCCCTGCATGAATAACATTCTTTTTCCTCATCGAAAACAGCCAATTGGCATCCATTGTTACACTGTCTGATATTTTTGGCACTTTAAATTGGATGAGACGAAGTAATTAGGTTTTTACCTATCAAGTGAAAAAATGGAAAGCTAATGCTGTTGCCTCTCTTCGTTAAACTCGAGAGCGTGCGGATGAAAATAAATCTTTATAACAACGATTTTTATTGCAGCGTCTCAAAATGCCGCTCCGGTAAAGCAAGTGGAGCCCATCTTCCACACCGTTCCACCCAGGCCACAAAGACTGCTACATTCCGAGGCTTACATCAGGTGAGATTTTGAGGAAGATTCCGCAATTTTCCAATAGATTTAACCCTTCGTGCACTTCCTTTACAATAGGTACATTGAAGGTCTTTCCACGGAGTCGAATACTATGAGCAATTGGGCTAAGCAGTTGCAAGCCACCAAAGATAACGTCAGGTGTCCGGATGAAGCTCGTCTACCAGCTCATTGGCTGGCAAACAACGGAGACCACGGCACCTCTTTGGATGCTCTGTGGGCACTGAGAGACTTTCTCATGTGCGACTCTTTGGGGGTCACCAGGGTTGTTCAAGGCCCCCTTTAAGCAGCTGCTTAATTCAATGGTGTAAAATAGTAATAAAATATTCTCATGTTTCAACACTCTAGTAATTTTTTACCAGCTTCTTGAATTAAATGTATCAATATGATGAGGCAAGATTGACCAAGAGAAAGTCAGTTATCCTCTGCAGCACGGGAAAAAGTCCTTGTGAGATTTCCTGCATAAAAGGGGATGTGCAGGGATTTTCAGATCAGCCGCCCTGCTATACATGTAATATTGTCAAAGAATAGAAATGTGCGCGATATTAAGGTCAATTTGCATGAAATATTCTGGGAATGGATGATGACGTCATATGTAGTATGATATTGGCAGTATATTTGCTATTTCATCGCGCGCACACACACACAGACTTTTATTTGTATAGGGGACCCCCAAATGGCATCCCATGGGACACAAGAAAAAAATAGGCAGTAGCTAAGTCCCATCGGTAATCCAATTAGTATATAGCAGAGCACAGTTGGCAAAGAACCGGTTGAAGGTCCCAAGGTTGAATAGGTAAGCATGCTAATCCATTTCTCTGCTGTGTTCGCGCCACTGTGCAGTTGGCGGAACACATGTGAGAAAAACTTGTTTATGCCTCTTAGACCCCATTAACCACTTCCAGCCTTTGCTCCATCGAATAACGCCTCCCTCCGTTACTTGAGCCGCCGCCGCCGTTAACGGATGTGGACGTTTTCCTCTCACGAATCACGTTGACGAGAGCCTTGACGATCCGCTTGTAGATGTAACTATTCGTGTTTTTCGAGAGCAAATGAAGGACAAACCAGTCCCCGATGTAGCACTTGTCCATGATATCCTCGATGACTTCGCGGTCATGCTCGGTCCACATGCGCGTTTTTTGCCTGAAAGTGGCCGTAATTGAAGTGTGCAACAATCACGGCGAAGGCCCGACCTCAGATGCAATTTGCATTCATTTGCCAAAGATAAGAGCATTTAAGGTAGTATAGGAATAGAAATGTCACCTAAGCCATAGCTTTCTGGTGGGCGGCAAAACGACTAGAATGGCCGAGATGATGAGGGATCCGGAGGAGAGAAGGGCCAGAACATAGAACCAAATCCACTCGAGGAGAAAGATTTTGTCGTTGATGATGTTCAAGCTGAGGACACACATGGCATGATCCACATTGAGATTGCCTGTCAAGGCTCCAGAGGGAAATTGACATCTGCAACCAAAATCCAGATTATCACTGAGGGGAATCCACCTCACTAAAGCGGAGCAGTTCAAAAAGGGCCACTTTCCTTCAATGCACAAGCTATAGTAGAACAATCATGTGGGTGCATTTCCCAGTGTGCCGATATAAGGAGCTTTGTGGCTAAGAACAATTTACTGAGGAAGAATTATATTTAACATTTTTAGGAGCGCACTTCCTTCAGCGTAGAGCTTTTTTCCGGGCATTGTTCTTGAGAAAGTAATTGCGGAGATGAACTCGCTTATGAAAACAAAAGCAATTACCTACTTCTTTAAAATCAAAAGCTGCTACAGAATTTGTGACTTCGCAAGTAACTATCCCATAAAACTTACGAAGTGACAGTGGGAAAAAGCGAGCACATCGGTGTCGGCCTTCCTCTCGAGGCCCCACCTGAATCAAAGAGGCTTTGCTGCTTGTAATGATCGTACACTCTCCAGCCGTAGCCCCAAAATTGACCGGCCAAAAAAATGTCTGTAAAGGAAATGACCACGAAGAGGACGACAAAGTTGAGCAACTCGCACATGACAAATTGCCAAAAGTAAGGGTTGTTGTGATGCAAAACAGCCTCGAAGGCCTCTGCATATTGGCGGGCAACCAATTCAGAGTCCTCGTGTGAAAGCAAGTGTCGTTTGGCCTCGAGGCCAAATTCTTCCATTTTGCCACCCTCGAGGTGCCTCCAAAGCTTCCATGGAAGCCGGAATAACAGGGCCTGAAAAATGAGCTCGAAATCAATCTCGTGCTTTCCAAAAAATAGGAGGAGTTTCACTAATCTGAGCGTTTTTTATGCTAATCCATCAGGAGCCCTTCCCTTGCTTTTTAAGCAACACCATCATAAAGTTTTCCCTTGTTGCTTTCCAAATGGGCTATGCCTCAGTGGCTTTTGTGGAGTAATCCAAAGTTATTCTATTTCCTCTCCCCTCTTTTTCTTGACTCGGTCTCGAGGGAGCATTCAGATGATTGGGTATGGTGGTGGTCAAATTAAGTGCAGAAAACAAGTGCCAAAGCACGGGGCAGTAAATCTTTGGGAGGAATTAGCGGGCCAATTTCTGCCTTACTTTTTTCGTGGTCCTTCCTTCCGTTTTAGTGAATTACGAGTAAATTTTGCAGATTGTTGAAAATCTTTTCTTTGGATGTGGGGGGATGTAAGAAAAGCAGCTTGGTGAATATGAGCCTTTTAGCCTAGGGAGGTAATTTTGGTGAACTCACTTGGAAGAGGAGGAAGAATGGAACCCATTGGTAGTAAAGGGTTTCCAAAGGGGCTGATGAGCCCGAGGCCTCTAAGCCCGCCGAGGGAGAAGTGAGGCCGATACAAGGACTTCTGATTTGTGGCATTGAGTTTAGCTTCCTTAATAGGCTGATGTCTAAATGCACCGTGGAATGGAGCCAACAATAGGCGTCCACAGCCTTGATTTCTGCGCCATGTTTTGCGTCCTGCAGGAAAACAAAAACACCTTACTCAGCCCCATGTATTTCAGAAAGATCAGCATTTTGGGGCCCGTCAAATCTTCTCTGCTCAAACTTTAGGAATATCCAAAAACTTTGCTACTTTATCAGCGCGCGTTCCCACGGAAATTTTGCTTTTCTTGCTGTCCAACATAAAAGCGATGACTGATACACCAAGTTTGATCTGAGTAGCTAGAATTTCATGAAAGCCCACTCGGTAGGCGATCAACCGCAAATTTTTTATGCCCCTGTAGCCATAAACTGCCATTACGGTGTCCAAATGACGCTAAAAGAACATTAGGGGAAAGTAACTGGTTACTACCTACAATTTGAAGTATGTGCTCAAAAGAATTATTGGCTAAAAGAAAATTAATCGCTGTCCAACCTTCTAAATTGGATGCTTATGTAACAGAGGATACAAGGCAAAAACAGCTAGCTCTATTTCCCCAAGGGTTTGGTAGCCTGCATGAAATGATTTTGCTGATGCATCAAGACCAATCAGAGGGTGTTTGCGTGTAGGCCATGTGGGACATTTTTACAAATGTGCATATTAGAGCATCTTGCCTATTGGCTGCATTGTGCAAAATCAATAGAAATCTGGTAACTTACAAAGATACACTCGATGGGATCTCCAAAGTACTGCTTTGCAAAAGCTACAGCACTAGCAGCGAAAATCCCTGTACTTGTCACCCAGTAATGGAGTCTGAAGACCCAACCATCAATTTGCACCGGGTCAAGATCCGCAAATCTCCGGACTTGATACCACAAGTCAAATCCTCCTCCTGCCATTGTTGATCATGTTGGGCTCAATTTCGGCTCATAAATTTTTCAGCCATCATCAAGATTATTGCGCAATTTGGCAACCAACAAAGCCAAGGTCAGAGATGTGCCAAAGATTATGACTTTCACCTAGTTCACAAAGGGGCCAACTCGTGTGGTCAGCCTGAAACATAACAGAGAAGAAAAATAGAGCGTAATTTCTGTGATCTAGCAAGCAAATGAGCATTTCCATTTGATGAATGAAACATAATATTTGTGCTTTTAAGCATCAAAGTGCGAGCAAAGTTTGCTTTTAAAAAGCTTTTTTACCGATATTAATCTATTCCGTTGTTTCAATGTTATCATTACTATGGGCTATCTCAAGCGAGTATCATTGGAAATCTAATTTCACGGAATTGCAAGAAGGTGTAATTTAAATTACGAATGTTAAGTGAGGTCATGTGCGTGCTCTTGTATTTCAGCACGGACGCGTTATGAGGAGACCCCATGAAAAGAGATGCACTGAGCTCAAAAAGGACAACTGTGGCCATAAAATCTTGATTATCTTTTCCTGGTCATTCTAGCGATTTGCCTTCCAATGTGAACCTACGAAAGTTAGGCCTTCTGATTTTATATGTGGGGTATTTGAAGCTTCAATCTGCGAATATTTTCTAATGCGCGTGTACATAAACCTGTTTTTCTTACTTTTGTTTTTAAAGCATTTCTGCTGAAATTAATCTATCTAGCATGAACAAATACATGTCATGACAGATATTCTTCAAGTGAAGGAAAAAAATATTTGTTTTTCCATCCCTTTATGGAAGTATTTGTAATGGGTGCGTGTCAGTGCTCAAAAATATTTCCAAGCACGGAAAAGTAATTGAAGAGAACACTCACCTGCATTTGATCATTGTTTGCTTAAAGTCTTCTGAACTTTGCACATTTCTTCAGCTAATTGTTGGTCCGGCTGCTGCTACGAAGTCATTGAAAACGTGCGCGAGAAGAGATGGTTTGACACCTTCAATCTTGAGCGCATTTTTGCTCTATATTCCGCGTACGGCACAATGGGAGAAAGTCGCCCAAAAATGAACAAAAGAGCATCAACAATTGGTTATGCAGAACACTTGCAAATAAGTATAGCGAAATATTTGCTTCTTTTTAAAAAGGCGTTGACCAAGCGGGCGTAAAGAGGCTGAAAAAAGTTTTTGCCATTTTCATGCTGCTCTTCAAAAACTTGAGTAGGAAGCTTTTAACAGTAATGTATAGTGTCGGATTTCTTCTTAAAAAAGCTTCTAAAGTAAGCATGAAAAATGGCCGCTCTCACACATGTTCTTTTTACCAATTATGTCAAAAAGTATTCATTATTCAAGTAGCACATAAATGAATTACACTGAGTGCAGTCAATTGTAGCCTGCCTTGCTCCAATCTCTAAGTAGGCCTTTCAGAAAGGTAAATGCTGGCCGATACTCGAAGAACTTGTGTCAAATTGTTGCTTACTCCTTCCAGCGTAAGGATCTTTTCCGGTCTCTGAAGTGTGGAGCAAAAATATCGGTCTCTTAAATAGCTTATTCGCTTAGTAAGTTTGGATTACATTTGTCTAAAGAAGTTAAATAACATATTATAACTTAAAGTGCAATTGAGAATTTTTGCAATTTTCGCATCAGTCAATAGCCCGGTTCCAACAATGAAAATCAGTATAGTATAGACACCTTACTTATACTTATAAGTATAGTATGGTCCGTGCTAGCTCGCGCGCTCAGCTGCACCATACTATACTGGTTAATCGTACTTATACTATACTTATTTTGTTGTTGGAACCGGGCTTATGTGAAACTAACTCAACGGCCTTGTTAACCATATACAGCATAGCCTAAAAAGAGCCAATTTCGCTCCGATACAAAACGATGGCAATAAATCACTTGAAATGGCGTTTGCAGCCTCGCGGATAAAATAAAGAGTTACTCAACGAGCTAAATAATGAATGTTTTTTTTGTCTCGATATGTATCTCCTGAAAGCATTTTTTCGTAGCCGGGTCCAGTGTATGATTATGATGACTTTTACTAATGTAGATAATATTCGATCAATTCAATGCAGGTATAAACGCTACATAGTGAGCATTCTCTCTTGATACGTCTCTTAGTTTCACCTACTCGAAAGCTATCATCAACAGAGCATGTGTTACACCTGTCAGGTTTCATTTTTCCTCAGTTAGCGATCGTACGTTGCACTGCTAAACATGTTGAAACTTTTGCTAAGCTTAACTTGCCTGATTTGCGGCTTGGTTAGCATCGCCTGCTCGGTCATCATTATAGCATATCTTAAGAAAAAATCATTGGGAATGCAATCATTCCTTGACCGATGCATGATTGAGGCCCAATTGGCTCTCATTTATGTGAGCGTAATTCACATGATAGCAATGTTGGCCGTGTTTTGGCCCACAAACCATTGGATCGCTCTCATCCTTGCAAATTCGCTGAGCACCACAGTCAACTACTTCTATCTCTGTGTCCTACTTTACTTGGCGGTAAAATATGTCAGCATCTTCCACCCTGGAAAAATGGACACCTTTCTAAACGAGGACCAATTCATTTTCCGAACAAAGATAGTCATGGCAATTTTGTCAATCACTTGTATGGGAATTGACATGACGTTCGTGGCAAAAAAGTTTTTCACCTACGAATACATCATGTATGGAGAAGTATTCATTGAAAGCGTCGTCGAAAACTATGGCATATTCCCTCCAATTTTGGGATCGACAGCTATGCTAGTTGCTATAGGTAAAGCTTCAAAGCATTACAATGAGAAAAATACCAATACAATTTTGATCTAGGTCTTCACCTAAAAATTGAGCATGATGTACGGAAATCGGATCCCCTTTATTACTCTGACCAGGACAAATTTGAAACTTCTGCATATGGGGTCAATATTTTAAGGTTTGCAATTTGTTTCTTGACTCTTTCACTATGCGGCCTATTTTATGCTGTCCCGAGAGTAAAGTCCCCGGAATTTGGAGCAGTTGCATACTCAGCCGCAGTTTTCGTCATACAGTTTGTTTTGCCAATCGTTTTCCTATTCAAGCATAGAAAAATACGAAAAATATTAGAATCTAAAATTGGGATCTACTACTCAACTTTTTTGTACCATTATAATAACGAATTTGTCACTTGCATCGTGTGATGAAAACACAAAGATGAAAAAATGCGTTACAGACCTCAGATGACTCGTCAGAAAAAATGGCGGGTGCGGACGTGGATGTGAAGTTTCCTCTGTTGATTTAATTACTTTTTCCTGTAATGACAAATAAAAATTTGTGGACATAAATTCATATTGCAACATTTGCAGCTATAAATAAGCATGCGTATATTTTACTAGAGTTCCCCTAGCTTAGCATATTAGCATATGTACGCGTTCTAGAGAAATTGTGTAAGCCTTCGAGAAGAAAGCTGTTAGTATTCAAAGGAGCCATTAAACGCATAATTTTTTGACCTACTAAAATGATGATCTCATAATAGAGAGGGGGAGAATGAATTAGAATGTAAAAACTTATTCGTCCCCCTGAGTGAGGATGATCGCTCTAATTCCATCTAGGAGATTATCAAAAATGCACACGGGGCCAATTGACTCAAAAAACATTTCTTGGGTTTTGATCTTTATTCTTCAAAAGATTTCATGTCTAAGTAACGCTTACTTTTACTTTGCATTGGTGTCCAGTGTGGAAGCTCAATAAAAGTCTCGTTTCTTTGTGCTCAAGGGTGTCAAAAACACAATTACACTTTACACCCCTCTTGGGAAATACGAAGGGAATCTTTTTTTAGGGAGAGCGAGAGAGAGACAGTAATACTAATCGGAGAAAGTGTCAAAAAGTTGCCAAAAGCGCCATAAAAAATGAATGAACGATTCCCTGCTTATTCGATGCCAAAGTCTGACTGCATCATCATTATTATTACCACACCCCATCATAATTAGCTTTGATCAGACGCTGGCTTTCTTTGCACTTACACGAGTAATTTGGCAAGAGGAGATTCTTCCTTTGATACTAATGAGATTGCATAGATCAGAAACACACGTAAACAAATGGAGTAATTTCATAGGTTCTGTTGAGTTTACACCATCCAGTGTAATGAAGATTGAGCTATGGCTAACATCAACATACTCGATGGGTAATCTAAAGCCTTTAAAAAATCATTATGGAGAAATGAACTCAGTCATATGAGTTTGGAGTGTTTTGATTTATGAGAAATACGAAAACTTTTTATTTTTAGGATATCTTACGATTTTAAGGAAACGATTAATGGGCGAACGCCCTATAAAGAATTAAGAATCAAGGAAATACAAGGAAACTGTCAACGAATATATTTAAGGTAAAGTTGCAAGATCATCTTTTGCAAATATTACCTTTTATCAATGTGCACATTTATTTTCAAAAAAGGTTGAACAGTCCAGAGCCGTCCAGTGTGTCATTTCTAGACGGAAATTATGGAATGTTATCTCTCACCCTATCATTAGTTCCTTCGTTATATGTGCGAGGGCGCCAATGCAGCCTACTTCTTAAGAAAAGCGGGAAATTCAAATTCAAATTATTGCGCCATTATTTTAGTGCGCACATTGGCGGAGCTTGCTAGCAAGCTTTCCCAGATTTACACGTTAGATTATAATTATTGGCTAAGTTTGGCTTTTTTGTATCAAATTATGGCTATTTGATAAAACTAAGAAATTAGAATAAACACAGCTCTCTACTTTTTTTCTCATTGCTCTACTTTTTTCGTCGGAAGCTCTTTCTAAGCATAGTCAGCCGAAGCGCAGAAGTACATCTGCGATTATGGGTCACCTTATATTCTAGATCATCTTGGGACAGTCTTGAATTATAACGAGGACGGCATTATAGGAAAGGTTGCGTGATATTCGTACCAATTCTTCCGTTGGAAAACGTCTTTGTTAAATCAAACGTACAACCCAAAAACCGAATCGCTGTTAAGAAAATTAAGCTAAAGAAAATAAGGCCGATTGGTAACAGCTAACTTTTTATTTGCCTATTCCTTTCAAAGAATCAAACCATAAAATCATCTATGGATCTACAATATTGTACAAGTACACTATATGTTTTCATAGTCACTCAGCTCTGAAACGAGTCGGAGTTTTTTCTCTTCGTCTTCGAAAATCACAAGGTGTCCATGTTGTGTGTATATTGTGTTTTTTCTAAGCACATATCGCTTCTTCATTCGAGAGCTGCATTTACAGCAATAATAGTCTTTGAGTGGTCACGATCAGCTTCAGCAGAGGCCACAACAGCAAACTTTGCAAGAGAAAGTTGCAAAGTGATTTTGTACAACTACAACTGTTGCTCGTGCCTTCAGACATCGCGGCTCGAATCTCGCCTAAAATAATGAAAAATGAACAAAGTTAGCAGTATACTTAAATCCACGCAGAGCTTTTTCTTCCCGTATTGCTTATTTAACTTTTGGAGAACTTGTAAATTCATCAAGAAAATCTTGAAATAGTTTGACAGGGTAATTACGCTCAAAGAAGAGCTTAGATTGCTTTCCATTGCCGTATAAGTGAAATTACCAGAAGTTTGATAAGGCAAAAAGTTATGAATGAAGGCTCGCTAAAAAGCTCTTTTGTGCGATATGAATGGAGGTCGTGGATATGGAAGAAGGGTACTTGTCATGTTTATGACAGTTTGAGGATCGATAGGTTTTTACCATCAGTGATATGAAGTTCCACTGAGGCGGATCTCGTATTGGAGGGTCCACATTTGTACACTCCTTTCTGCTCAGGTCGGACTTTATTCAGCTTCAATGTGGCGAGATACATCGATCGTGTTGAGCTGGCCTTGTCGAGCTCCAAGTCATCCGCAAAATAGTCGGGGAAAAATGTGGTGGAAGAGTCCTTAACGGCTGCCAATTCGGAAGGATCTTCTACAACCTTCACGTGATCCGACATTGAAGGCTCGTATTCGGGTAAGATTCGCTCGTCCCCGTGATACCTAAAAAAGTAAGGAAAGTATTCTTACAGCTCAGCTGTTCTTGCGACACTTGCTGACGTCCTCCTCCGTTTTGGCTTTTTCTGATGTAAAAATTGATATTGCTTCTTGTGAGCGGGTGGCCCAATAAAAAAAGCAAGCCTTTGTAAAAACACAATTACTTTATTTTACAGCACAAAGAGACGCGTGCATCTTTGAGAACAGCCATGCAGCAAAAAATATAAATTATTGTTATTGGGTTTTTGACGAGCCACCCGCCTCTATGGAAAATGTGAGAGCCGAACTTTTTTCACATTCAAGTATGGAAAAAGTATTGGACATATTTTTGAGATACAGAAAAAGGCCGTATTTGTCGAAGTCTCTCAGTAACTGTATTGAGGTCAAAGTATCTGTAATACAAATGGAGCCTTATAATTTAGTTTTTCCCCAGAAGCTTTTACGTTGTGGCCATGCTAGCCGAAAAAGAGGGGAGAGGTGGCTTTCAATTATTAAAATTGCCGTATAAAAATGCACGCATGTTGCATGAAAGCTATGGGAATATATTTTTTCAAAGTTTTCATTAACTTCTGGCTAATCAGCTTTGCGCTGACGGAAGATGCTATGAGTCGTTGATGTTATTTAAGATTATTGAAACATTGCGTTGCATAGAAGCCTCTTGCACAAAGTTTCTTAGGGAAAAGTTTGTTATAGTCATAAGTTTCAAACGCGCTGTAAATTTTAGGCTTGGCTCTTTTGAGCCTCCAAAACTTTATAAACCCATTTCGAGCTGGGAGAGAGTTTAAGGAAAAAACCCCAGGATATCTTACCAGAATACGTATGCTGGTTTTTGAAGCATGCCCCGAATCAGACATTTGAATTCCACATCAGAGCCCTGATGTGCATGAATTCTGCCATCGTTGGCCTCAATCGAAACTGTTGGTTCTGGAAAATGGTCAAGGGTCAATCATGTCAGAAAATATTGCTTTCTCGGTGGTGCACAGTGTGAGGAATATCGGATAAAATGCAGAAGGGGAAATTAGCTGCTGCTCGCATATAGAAAAGCCAGGCTACATCAGAAAGATTTTACTGAGGATTCAGTGATGCTGAAACCCTCAAAGGAATGCTTTACTGCGATATCCTCACAGTAGTGCAATTTCCCTCCCGGAAAATCAAATCACGTACCGACAATATTGAGTTGAACAAAGTGACTCATCTTTGGCTCTGTACTGACTTGACATTCATAAATGCCAGCGTCGCGGGGTTGGACATATCTAGCGGGGAAAATTTAATATGTAAATTCGACAGGCGAGGTCAAAGTGAAAGCAACCTTATTCTCAGCGTCCACACGTGCTTGTTTTCAGGCTTTAGAATGTAAAATCTGTCGTCCGAGATGAATGGAGTGCTGTCCACGGTCAAAATGTGCGAGTCGCGTTTCCGAATCCAGGATACCTAACACAATGTTAAAGATATGCGCATGCGTTGGATTTAAACCGATTTGAATATATGTACCGTTCTCCTGCCAACTTGATTGACTTTGCAGATGAGCAGGGCAGTGTCGCCCAATTGCACAGAAACATTGGTTGGCATTGATGGATCGAAGTAAGGCCCAGTATATAGCCCGGCAAACTTTTGTCCGGCTCCATTACTGAATGGATTGGCTGTGCGTTTTTCGTGGCGCCTCGGGTGCTGCGAACTGGTTATCTCTTCCTCATTTGGTTCCAATTGCTGCTGCTGCCTTCCAGGAACTGTCATGCCTGAAAGTTAAAGGAGGGTACGCATTTCAATTGCATGTTAGATTTCATGCTACGAAAAGTTGTGTGTGTGTGTTTTCGTTTCATTTTTCCCCGTCAGGCTATGTAGGAGTCTGTCCAATCATGGTCGTGTTTATTTAGGTCACAGAATTTGCATCTTCAAGGTTCCTCTACAATACTTCAAGCTGGCATACTTTCCGAAGTGTGTTTGGTGAATTTATGGTGATGGATCGATAAGAAACTCGAACTGAACGCGGTTGACTTGGTGACACACATTTTAATGGAATGAATGAAATAAGAATGTCGAGTTCAAACCACGATGTTTGGCCTAAATCATTTGCAGCTACAAACAAAAAAATGGAGGAATGAACTGTCCTCTCTAAATTGCCTGGTGTCTTATTTTGAAAAAGGAGAATTGGGCCTTCACACAAAGAAGAAATACAATCCTGCAATTTTATGGCTCACACAAGCAGCCATAATACGAAAAAAGGAGAATGATGGTACACTGTAGAAGCTCTGTTTAAAACCTAGTTTTGAGGGACTTATTTAAAAGCTGCCAGCAGCACAAGATTCCTGGCTCTGCGCAGCATCGGCAGCTAGATAAAGGATGCAAATTTATGTAGTGAGGGTTTTGCTGTGTGCGTTGTACAACATAGCCGTTGATGGCAATCAGGTATGGCAAAGGAGCATCCCATTCAAGTTGAAGTGCTTTTCCAGAGGACCTTGGATATGTTTACGAGGACCCGTTTCCGGCTTTTCATGGATCCCCAAAAATGGACCGCTGCTACACTTGCGATCCGCAGGAAAATGCCGCCACTATGCTAACCCGCGCGTTTTTTATGTCTGACAAACTCCCGAAAGTACCTCAAGCTATTGTTCTTGAAGGCCATTTAAAATGGAAAGTTCTAGCAGCCTATGTGTAGAACCTAACTTGAACTGCATGAAATTACGAAACACAGTGTAAGTAATACTGGGAGCACAATGCTTTTATGTCGCTGAAAGGTCACATGAGATCAGACAAAGTAGAGCCAGGAGATGTATTTGTTTTATCTGTCTAGGGATGCCAAGATACGACGACTGCCTAAGTAAAACAGGTAAAAGCCCATGAAAGCATAAAATGGACAAAAAGAATCGATAAAGGCTGAAGTAGGGAGCAATGAGCCAAGCATCCTTATTACAATGATTACAATAGATAGCACAAAAGAAAGCATTCAATCAAAGCACCTTATTTTAAAAAGGCTGCTATAACAATGTATTTCGCGCAAAAAATGAAGCCATGGAGAAAGAAAATAATGAAGAAGGCCTCCTCCTGGAGGGAATAATGCAGGCCTTGTTTGGATAACAAATAGCTTTTATAACTAGGTCAATAAATCAAAACAATTTTCGCCTGCTTTCTCCCCTTTGGCAGATCATCAATAGCGAACACTTTTTCAGTGCAATGTAGAAAAATGCAATATACTACAACCATGCTGTGCAATATTTTTGGGGGGACATTTCAGGCCAATTTTCCACGACTGCACCTTACACTACTATAGCTCAAAAGCTTTTGTAGAAGCAAGTAATTAATCGGTTTTCCAAGCCGCCAACTTGAAGCACGAAAAAAGTGACATTTTTCCCTCGCTAAGTAGTCAACTTTCAACAATCTTGATTATGCTCCAAAAAGAGGGGTGGCAAACGCTGGCTACTGCACCACTGCGGGAAATATCAAAGTAATCTTAATAGAGCTCTGCTTGTGCTGTAGCTCTTGGTATCACTTTTACCTACTGTGATGCAGAAAGTTTCTCTCACCGAAATGAGTTCATAAGTTAATTAAGAATTAGGGGATGGAAATGAGTGTAAGGTAATTTATGCTTGCCTGCGGTATGAAATGCTTTTTTATGCTGAAAACTAACGAATGTTGAGGCCAGGACAGATTTGGTGTACAATTCGTACTCTCTTCAGGAACCTAGGAAGGTTAAGCATCGGTCCCAAGTCCAGTACTCATTCGCAACACCGGAGCTGCCAGGTCTCACGAGCCGCTATGCAGAGGCCGCAGCCTCACGTACACAGCTTCTGGCAAGGAACCTCTCGGCACGCTTATGTACAGTTGACCAGTGGTTAAGGCTCGCCCTTTCACCCTGATCATTCCAGGGATCAGGACCTCGCTATGAGTTGAGCACTAATATACTTCATTAAGGTCTGATGGTATTTTCTATTCATTAGCTGGCACAACACAACATAACAGCTGCTTCTAATCAGAGCTCAAAACAATATATATGACAATGAAGTTTCTTCTCTGTGGCTGTCTCTTCAGTGCTGCACACGTCAAACTTGGCGAGGATCTTCAGGTTCCAGCTGCTGGCAGAGTTCACACCAGTCAACCTCTAGCTATAAGGTTGACATGTTGCTTCTCTGAAGTCCCCTGAAGAACTCCCTTCTACCTCGCAATCCTGCCTTGTCCTCCCAAGGCTAACCTCCCTTCACCAGGTAGCTTCATCTTCCTTCCTATATTTCTGATGCAATTCAACAGGGAGGTTGCGAGGTTATGGTTGATATTTTTGCGTTGAATAGTCATCTTCTTCTTCCTTCTGTTTCTGTCATCCCATTTCCATATCATAACGCCATGATGAACTTGTCGTCCATCATTACCCCGGCCCAAACTTTTTCAGCTTTTGTCATCATTTTATGAACTAAAATATGAAAAAAGGTGACTAGATTGCTCAATAGTAAATGATAAGTGATACAACAAAACTTTAGCTTTATACTAACGTAGCAGCTCCAAGTTTGTTTTTCCCACCCATCAGCCCCATTTCCATGGGGTCCTTTCCATTGTCAAGGCGCCTGGCATTAACCCGCCGGCGCCTGGTTCTTGGTTCAACATAATCAGGCTCTCCACAGCATCTGCGGATTAGTGCCCGACGTTTCCACACTAGGATGCAGACTAACAAAATTATAATAAAGCCTGAAAGTGTGCTTATAATTAGTATGATTTTCCAATGGTCAAACAAACCCAATGGCTCTTCCTCTGGAAACTTTGTAAAGAACTTCAAAATGTCACTTTCCCATGGGGAGTCTTCATACCCAGTACTATAACTTCCCATCGTGACCAGGCAATGGCTCAGTACTTGGTACGAGCCAGGCACTAAAGTTATGGAATTCTTAAAGTCATTTAAGCAAGTCCTGTTTATAGAAGTGTCCTTGATGACGTTCAGGAATCCTCTGTACTCCTGGCAAGCCACTTCTTCCAATGTATTATCAGCCAGTGGGACCATGTTACACTCGGAAAAAGGGTCACCCAAAGCTAGGCCCAATAATAACTTGGCACACTGTTGGGCTCCGTATGGTATTGTAACATGCTTATTACCACACACAGTGACATTGGCATCATGCATATAGCAATCTCCATAAATAGGTAGATCCTTAGTGACATAAGCCATATCTTTATATTTTGTTAAGAATGTGTCTGCTAACACTTGTCCATGAACACTTCTAGACACTACTTTAAATGTCACTTCAGGTTCAGGATCCAGACTGTGGGAACTCATCATTCCCTGAGATACACTATCGCCCACCACTTCAGTATTAGTTAGTGGATCATACACACTATTTGTCACAGCTTGGTTCTCCAAATCACTAGCTATGTTAACTCGGGGCAGACTGAATCGCTTGTCAACCTGCCTAATGTTTCTAGCAAAGGTTACTATTTGTTCCACCATCGCTAGCACTTTCTTGTAATCTCCGGGCAAGTAGCCGAGTTTTACAAATGCGTCACTAACCTTTAAGTAGCATGTGTACTGCCAAACTAATATTATCCGGAATGACCAGAAGTTTGACTTTCTTCATCATTCCTTCAGTAAATTTTGTAGTGCGACCAGCTTCAGCAAGGTTATTAAGAGCGGTCAAAGCATGGTTGACCATACTTTTGGCCTTGGACAATTTATGGCTGATCCGGCCTTTATGATTAATGGCATATTTATGACGTACACAGATAGTTCCCACTGGGCTTGTGCCGTCAAAAAGATGTGACGAGGCCTCTACTAGTTTTTTATCAGTAAACTTCCCTGTTATGCATGGGAACCCAGGTTTGATGGAAGCTTTAGGAACTTCTTTCCATGGAATTCTATCAAACTGAACACGTCCATCCAGTGAAACTGGAGAGTTCCCAATGAAACGAAACTTCAAGCAAAACGTGAAGGTAGTCGCAGTATTAGAATCTGCTGCTTGAGTCAAAAGTTCTAATGTTCTGTCCATGTCAACTTGGTTTTCCGGAATAAACGAGTTAAAATCAAGTCCTAGTGTTTTACACTCCTCATCCAATTTCGTTGGGAGAGCCTTAACACCCACATATTCTCTATCTTGGTAGGTCACTACATCAGTGGGAGTCTGAGTTGTAGGAACCTCCTCCGTTAATCGTCCCACCCCATCCTCAAGCATATTCACCGAGTCACGGGTCTTTTCAAGGAGCTGGCGGAAATTACCAGTGTCAATGATCATAGCCTTTTTATCAGGCTTAGGATGATAAACCATGCGCACAGGGACCAAGGCATGCCCTTTGTGACATACCGGTCCATCTAATAGTGCGTTAGATGCAGCCCGGCTGTTGATTATGGGCACGGACAAAGTTAAAAGCACAAGCACCAACATTATTAACTCAGCGAATGTCAAGTAAAAACTGACTAGGCCCCAGGCCTACGCCGCCTTTATATGTACAACAGGTACTTGTTTCGGGCAAGGCAAGCGAGCCAGCCTTCCCCACTAAACATTTATTAGTATAGTCAGGTGCGCACAAGACCATATCTTACTTTATAATACCGTATATCTCGAGTCTAACCTACTTAGAACCCGAGGTCCAATTAGCAAATTAGATCAAAACTCATAATCCATATCTACAACAAAGTCAAAATACAATGTTTAGAATTGGTCAACAAACTCATTTATCGCCGCTCCAAAGGACTTCAAGTCAGTTGATGATAGCGTCTCCATCTTGGCTACAATTAATTGGCCCAATCGAGCCTTTTCCTTGTCACCCTTGGTACGTTTCGCTTTTGGAGCTCCTTGTTTTATAGACATGGCCCCAGCAGATTGATTGGTCGCCGCCTCCAAGTAAGTGCGGGTACCTCGACGGTTTTTCTGTGGCCGATCCTGTATTTCAGCTACCTTCAGTGAGCGGGCCCCAGAGATGAAACGCATCGCTTGGGGGTTAGAGCACTCTACTCTTTCCACAAACCTGCCTACCTCGCGAGGTAGCATGGCAGTCATGTCAACTTTGATATCGATTCTTCGTGGGGCTTGAGCAACCTCATGCATAAGGCAAGACGGGGTTCCAACGTGCAATTGGAAGTAAGGTGAGCTCACATCCATAAAAAGCCTGGCATTGGCAAAAGACCTATCCAGAGTTGGCTTTAATTGAACAACGCCATGTTTAGCCAGATGCTTGGACACCACAACAGGTACCCTGGCACCGTCTCTTCCTTGGACATTGTAGACTGCGTAGCTAAGTGCAGAGGGACTTTGAATCGCAGCCCAATCCCTGACATTAGTGCGTCGATGATAGGTGTCATTGAACGCAGCCTCCTTTGGCAAATTGAAGACCGGGAGCGTCCCCAACATCAAGAAGACCACCACAAAATCTGGTAGCGGTCCTCCCTCGCTAACTGGCTTCAATTGTAACTCGAAAGTCTCAAAGTTACACACCTTTAATGGGCGGCGGAAGTCCGGTTGCTCCAGAACCTCGCCATTGCAGCGTACCGTGATATCAAAGGCTCTCTCACGGCTAACCATCGGAGTATTACTGATAGCCACTTTTAACATGGCCTCGTTAAAGCCCCTCTGGACCAATTCTCGTACTGCCATTGCTTGACGGTTATACGTCTTGACGGTGTCCGGAAATGGGGGGCGGATCAAGTCCTGATACGCCACAGGATACCTCAGCCTCACAGCTTCATCCCCAAGGGGGAGCTCAACTATGCAAGGCCTCATCAATCTTGGGTCAGCACGGGCTACCTCAACATTGTGAGTAGGTGCTAGTCCTTCATCATCCTGATCCATTTTTTCAGTCATAACTCTAGCATTTGGAGCCCGAGTCACAGTAGCAACTTCATGTTCTACATTCTCGTGGATAACCTGGTCACCAGAGTCCTTCCTTGAAGCCTCACCTCCCCTCACAAGTAAGGGAGGCCCCTCAGCCTCGTCAGCCTCATCACCAGTTTGGGTATCAGCAAAGAGCGCCATCTGGTCTAATCCAGCACTTTCTTCGTCCCAAAACTGGGCATTAGCCCGGTATGCATCCTGATCAATGGTACCAGGGGCCACACCCTCAGGTACCTCTTCCATAAGTAGAGCCTCATGTTCATGATCCTCCAGTTGCGGGATCATGACTACGTCAACCTTTCGGACTTCACCGTTCCTTTTCGGGTCCATCTCGTTTTCAGGCAAAGCTTCACCAAGTTTGGCAAGACTGGGGAGGGTGGTATCGGCAGCAGTGTTCATCATAGACTGGAACCTGCTCATTTCCACCCCTTCTTTTATAGCTCTCAACCAGGTAACCAACAGCGCCTCACAGCGTTATTATTACCATAATTTCTCCAGCACGTTCATATTATAGTGCGCAATTTTCTCGTTGCCGAGGTGAATCATTTCTCCCCGCTGAAATCGTTGCTCTTGTCTCCAAGATGCTGAGTCAACAAATTCCACTGCTCAAGTCTCGGTCTTGCAACATACGTCAAGCTCTCTTGCATAAAAGGCAATGCCCTGGTCAGCTTTCACGCAGTCTTCAGCAGCATATCAACCCTTGAACTTATAATAGCCCAACTTTACAGTTGTTTATATACATAAGTCATGGGTTTCCTCCAGTTGCCCACCACCACTACGGCGGCTACAACTACAACAGCAATGACTAGCACATTGCCAACGACAGTTCGTCCCACTGCAAAGACCCTTGCAACCACCACTAGGTGGACCTTGCCCGAGTCTTGGACAAGGACTTCAACAATGGCGACTGCAGCACCCCCAACTAGGGTTACCACGGCCTCTACTAGTCCTCCCTGAGGTTGCAACCTCTATGGAGTCTGTTCCAAAGGATACCGCGGAGATCGACCCCTCTGTACCGTCATCCCGAAGTTTCTTCGAATTCGATCAGTACAGCGTTCAGGATTGGGTTGGCCTGGTAGCGGCCCTAGTGATCATTTTGGTGAGTCCAATTATGACCATTGAATTTAAGCAAGGCTAGTCATTAATACTTTTCCTCGCCATCGTAGCTTCTTCTAATCATGGTCACATGCTTCTTGTACCGCCTGTACAAGAGGTGCAAGCGGTGCTGTCTATGCCGAGCCTGCGTTGAGAACGCAGAGGTCATTGACCAGGTTGAGCTGGAGCCTCTGGCCTTGCCATTGGCAAACCCCTCTTTCCCGGAACTTTACGAAACTATGAGTAGGAGACCGTTGCCTTCATTGCCATTGTCCAATTTTGATAACATGATCTTGGTGCGTGGAGGCACGCCCCCTTACCATGTCTCCACCTTTTCACGCCCATCATTGAACGAGCCCATCTATGATGTGCTGCGGCCACTGGGACAAGTAAGTAATTGTTCGTTTCCTTAATGGGATCAAAGCTCAATGAAGATGTCTGCTCCATGCGTTTTGTGTACCTTAGATCCTCATCAGGTGCCCTTTTTTTTACAGGGGCAAACAGATGAAAGCCAACGCTCTAAGCGGAGAAGGAACAAAAGGCGCCGCAACCGGAGCCAGTTCTACGTCAATGTCCCGAGGACCACTGGGGCAGTGATCCAAGAACTACCAAACGAGGCCACCCACGCATTGTCAAGCACTGTAGCAGAGCCCACCAATTAGTGATCCATGGCGACCTCATCAGACCTCGCGGGGCCCAATAGTCTTACACTTAGTCATCCCACTCGTCAAGTGCAACTTTTCGGGTGGAAATTATTCATTTTATGCGGTCTGTTTTAGCACTATGTTATTGTTTTTATTTACATAAGCATTGACAGATCCAATAAACTAATAAAAGCACTAATGCCCTAATAGTCATATATTCATAACACAAGTTCGATACCGCCAAGTGTGGTAGTTACATCAACCAAGAATGCCGGCATAGCAGTCAGGGCTGCTTTTATGAGCTAATGCAAGTGTTCCTTTTATTTTGGCACTTTTGGTTAACTTCTTACTCATATAAGTGACAAATTACTTGGTAGCGCTACAGTTAGCATTCTTTCCAAGATGGCCCCATTTTTGGACGGTTTTTTCGTAAGTGCAAACAGAAATCTTTAAATTCCAGTGCAATCTTATACATAAAACAACATTTTTATGTTTTACAGTCAAACGAACAAACAACAGCAGCAGCAGCAGCAACGGCTGCCCCCGCCCACCTTCCCGTCGAAGGGGGGCAGGCCGCGGCCGAGTCCGCGGTCCTGCTGCCCCCGGAGCCCGCAGGCCAGCTGGCGGGCCTTCAAGGCCAAACCTGCCAGGGGGATGGTGTTGTAAGTTCTTTTCATAACAGATTAGATCCCTTTAGCGATCTTCCTTTTCATTGCAGGCCGAAGAGATTCTCTAGGGCATCGCCATAAACGTGGCAGCGGCGGCCACCTATTATGGGGTGGTGCTCCCGGGCTTGGTCTGGGTCAACCGGGCCAAGCCCCGGGGGCTGTATCGGCTCGTCAGCCGAGTCTGGGCCGAGCCAGAGGAGCTCCCCCGGGTGACCCGCTGGGTCCTCGGCCTCCTCGGGATCCCCGAGACCGAGGACCCCCTCGAGGGCGTGGTGTAGTAAGTGTCCTTATCAGGATTAATGAAATCACCCTTGACACTGTCTTTTATTTTTGCAGAACTGTCTGGTTTCGAGGAGGGGCGACAGGGCGCACCCCCGGCCCACCCTTCCGCCGGGCCCGGCCTCGCCTCCCTTCAGGCAATAAAGCCAGTTCCACCTTACTTCTGATATCTGAGTTTTCGCAAATCATTTCGCGTTTTCTGAGCTGAGCAACTTATCATCGTCTGGGCCTCAGCAAAAACTACGGCTTCTTCAAGTGCCGAATTGCTTTGCCTGCCTCATCTTATCATATCATATTTACGTTAGCATGGCATAACTTGAGCCTTGCCGACTACAATATTCTCATGTGCGTATATAGCTAATTCGCACTTTTTCACGCATCTCAGCGAAAAGCTACATTTACAGCGTTCGTCACGCACATTATAATTAGCTCCACAGGTAGAAAGCCATAGCAGAAAATCAGAGGTTAAGGTCTTATCTCGTCACCTCACGTGAGCAGGTAATAACAATAACCTTCTCGTACTCGGTTCAGCACTTGCACATAAAATTCTGTACGGTGCGACGAACAGATTACTTTCCATATTAGCTATATTAAGGGGCGCCATCGCCCAACAAAAATACGGGTGCGTGGAGGCATCCGAAATCAGGTGTCATAAGCAGAGAAAAGAAGAAAGTTCAAGCCCATAAACCAAGGGACTAGCCCCTGGAGCATCGCTTTATTCTTCTGATCCCAGATGCCTTACGCACCTTAGCTCAAGCAAGGGGCAAAACCCAAGCTGAGACTAGGAACAAAAAGTGAACAAAAATATGGTCTGTTTAGCACACACTGCGGTACCATCTTTCCATCAGTCTTATTTTCTCTTTTGATAAAAGACGCAGTACATATTAGCCTCGACACCTTTCAAAACTTCAGCAAGGTTCTCGATGCACATTAATAATAAGTCCACATTAAAGCACTGCTCCTTGGTTCTCATGCCTCTACGCTATAATGGCATGACATTACTGGTGGAATTAATGATTCACGATTACCACCCGTGGCGCCCCCTAGCACTAACACAGCGGTAATTTATATTCATAACGTTTCGTTCTTAGACTGAGTGCTAAGATGATATTTGCATTCTCATTGGCGCATAAGAAGCACCGGTTATTATCATGAGCTCTTTTTCACATCAGCACGCTCAGAACTTTTCCAAGTCAATGCCCTCATATCTTATATTTTAATGATAGGGCTCGCTTTTGAGCCCCACAAAAATTAACTGCCTTCGTGTAATTAGCGCCATTTGCCAAGAGCTCATTTATGAGTCTAACCTGAGGTGGAGAGGCAACTACTCAGCTTATGGCCACTATTACGGCAGCGTCTCATTTGGCTTGTAGGGGGCAGAACCCCAAGCACAAACAGAGTCACAAAGTTAAATGCCTTTATTGATGCACATTTTCTTTACGTACAATGTGGCGATATGCTCCTCGTTTGCACACTTCTCAAGTTATAGCGTGCTACGTAGTTCTTATCCACAAAGCATGTGCGCATTCATGATCCCTCTAGATCATATTTTGTCGATGAAGCAAATGGAAATAGTTCCTTTGCTACACCTTTTGTATATTGCAAACTTTACTGTCCGTTCCAGCCACTCTTTTGGCTAGCGGCACCATCTAGCGAGCTTCACTGCTGTACTAACCTTTATGCTCATAAGGCGCAAGCAAGTAAAATGCCAGCGTACACAGCTTATCTCGCATTCTTTATCGCCATTATCTTAGCGATCATTTTGTTGGTGGGCAAGCTTACTTCTTTCACTGAGAAAGTTATTTTCAGCTAAGTCTGGAGCCTCAGTAACACGTTCCAGATCAGATCGCCCCATTTTGCACAGTGGTTGAGCCCTAAAATCGAACGATTTACAGGAAGTGCAAAATTATAGTAGCATCATGTCAGCTAGCTTTACTAGCCTCCACGCTTAACATTATTGCTCATAGAACATGACTTTTTTTTCAAGTTTTTTATAAGCATCATAAGTGTTCTTAGGCCACACATAATACATTATAATGGGCTCGAAGCCCTACAAATATTGTGTGACTATTAGCAGACAGTGGTCCTATGGCCATAAGCTTATATTAAGCGCTTTCTAACTGGAAGCTTTTAGTAAGATTCCAGTGTACTGCTACATGACAGACCACTGAATGCTACTGCACGGTACCTACTCCTGGGGACAGAACCCCAGAAGCAGACAAGCACAAAGTTGTCATAAAGTAATGGTTTGTTCGTACATTTTTGTTTAGCAACCATCAAACCATTTTCTCATTTACATTGAACATTCTCATACTTGTAGCATGAATAGCCATTTTTAAGCCACCTGCAGCTACAGTAAAGAAGGCTATGTATTACAGCCCCAAGCACATACCTGCAAAGCTATTATTTCGGGTTTCGCTTCGCAGGCAGGCAGTAATTTTCAGGTGCAGCATAGTCAACGAGCCATGGAGCGCCCTCTGGCGCAACCCTCAGTACTATTAACTGCAACGTTTGTAACGTTTTACCCATTTACTGTCTGCCGTACCATTGCTTTTTATGGGCAGTGTCTGCCATTATTTTCATCTTCTAGCAAAACCACACAGCGGGGAAGACGTTCAATAATGTTTTTTGCCAAGCAATAACCATTACTCAACTCATGGCAGTTCATTGTCTGTTCAGAAGGGTCATTGTCCCTCATCCAACCCAAAACTTCTGGCTCGCTAAAGGCCAACTTTAGGCACAGACACATAACCTGTTTGAGTACTATTTATTTGTTTCCATGTAATGGTAAACGAGCACTCACTGTTTATCGTTTTCATTGTAAAGCTTTACCTTATAGCTTTGTCTAGTTATCATTAAAGGCCCAAAATGGGGCCACATAAAAATTGTGCTTATTTGTGACTGAGTACCAGTACAGATAGCTCGGTTATAGGACGGAAAAGCAAGAGCTACTAGAGCAATTATCGGCCTTTTTATAAGGCGCGTACTCTGCGGCATCAGTCACCTTTGCAACTCAATCTGGTCCCAGGGCAAAACCATAGAACCAGACGAGGAACAAAAAGATAATAAAGTATGGTTTCCAGTAGGTTCTAGCTCAATTCATGACCAAGCATCATGATATCTATCTTTGAATACATAATCAAGTCCGGATGTTTTCTATAAACTCCTTGCCAAACTTAGTATTGGTCTGGTCAACTTATTAAGCCATGCATAACGGCACCAATGATGTACTGTTTCAGGTACTAGGTTGTTGCATAAAATATGCATCATCCTTGCCACAGTTATATGGGGATAGTCGCGCCCCCTGGAGGCTACGGCTACGTCACATACGTTGCAGCCAGCACACTTTTACTAATGGTTTCAGTGGTCACTGCACCCAAAATATCATAGACAGATTTTTTGATATAAGTCAGCTTTTTTATATAGAAGCTTGTTCAGCTGACCGAGCAAGAACTTTAGCTTAGTTTACCTTAATGCTCAAATTTCCATACGTGTACATATCTTGTAGGGAAAGTTCTGCAAAGGCTACTCAGCATTTATTAGAATTTGGCAGAATTTTGACAAATCCAGTCGCTTTTGGATATCTTTTTCCCGAGCAAAACTACAATGTTTTAGTTTGCAGTCTGCTTATTTTGCAAAATTATCTGCTAATTTAGCAAAAACGTTTTCAAATGGGCGCGGGCCCCTTGGTCTCTAGGTGGCGCCACACCCCTTATATAATTGCACCCTGACGCGGGCCAGGATGTTATAATATAAGCGCTACGTTTTTCCTATTGGTGTGCATTGTTATAGTTTTAGGGCAGACTGTTCCCTTGGAATTCTTGGGCTGTTTCGGTCTAGACTTCAGCTTGCTTTAACAAAGGGGTAAAACCGCCTCAAACTAGATGTGGTCGCGTCTGTTTTAAGGACGCCTCCATTTTTTTGGAATTTTTAGTGACAGCGCGCACTCGCTCTCTGGCTTGTGCGTGCTCTGGCTCTGGGTACCCCCCCTACCCAAGAAGCTCAGGTTTTGGGAGGAAAATCCTTCCAAAACTTGGCAGTCTTCAGGTAAGTATCCTTTTGCTCAGTACTAATAAAATAATAATAATTTTTTAAATAAACATGGTCACAGGACGCTGTGGCCAAGAACGTTTCTAAAGTTGCTTAATGCAACGTAATCTATTATCGCGCTTGCTCTAGCCCAATTCGGGCAGAGCAGTGCATGAAGAACGGCGACCCGCTTGCAAGGGTGTCGCATCCTTCATTTTTGTCTTCTAATTTTTATTTTTAAAGTTGCTTAATGCAACGTAGGCTATTATTGCGCTAGCCCACGCCCACCCATGGCTGGGCAGCGCTGCGATTAAAGAATGGCGACCCGTTCTTTGATTCATATTGAAATGTCGATTGGCACTTGTCAAGTTGGCCAAAGTCTTTTTGCAGCTTAAGCAGATTGCTTTTCCATCTGGAAGCTTGGCAATATTGTATAGTACACGCTCAGTTGAAAGAGCTGTACGTGGGACAAGAAGAAGTAGCCAAGAGGCGCTACTGAGCTCCCCTATTTTATTCTTGCTCTTTTTATCAAATCCATATAGTATGCAAGTATCAGGTGGCAGCCTGATACTTCTCGTCCATGATGTTAAGAATTGATGTGCCCTAGTTGTTCAGCACACACCTTATTTTATCATTCATTTTATTTATATTACACTACGTGCCAAGTGGCCGATAGTAGTGGTAATCTTATGCGAGTGCCCTTGTTCGGTTCAGTCCGAGGGTGGCGTACATTTCGCATTTAGTTTATAGCTTGAGTTTTCCACCTTCGTGGAACTCAAGCGTAGAATTCCAGCAATTATCCTTTATGCTGAACTCTTACATCGCCTCATTAAGATTTTATCAAAGAGGCGGTCAACTCTGAAGTCCATAATGGAAGCAAGATTTTTGCTTAATCAACCTTAATCAACCCCATTTGCACTTGCAGTCGCACACTGGTATGGAGCTAGTCACACCAGAGCTGCCCCCAAAAGGTTGCAAATGGTTTTCACTTATCATCTTTTGGAGACAAATAGTGTTCTATTAAAAGGTAGCAAGACATAAATGCCTTATATTTTATAATATTGTAACGCTGACGCCAGTGCTATTGTGCTGGCTAAGCATTTCACTGATGAGTAAAAAATCGTAAAAAAGGTACACGAATTTGTAATCATTCGTGACATTTTGTTCGGGTTATTTTCAAGTTATAAGCTCGAAAACAGTTCCACACATCGTACCATTCGCATCTATGCGTTGTTCAAGGGTTCCATTTGAACATAGCCACAGTGCATCAGGCACTTCGTTAATTTTATAGTAATATCATCAGTGGGAGTGGCATAAAGGCTGCGCCCCACTGATCACTTTGATCAACCCCACTTGCAACTTCCAATTGCCTAGGGGCAAAGTTCTGCAAGATTTTATCATACATCTGAAGCCAGCATCCTAAGTTACGCCAAATCAGATTTTTATTTGCATGACGTTCTTAGTATACTAGCTATAACAGTATCAGGGGCCTAATAAGAGGCTCCATTCCCTGGTGATGACATATTACCCTACACACTGATTTTGTTAAATCAGACGCAGCAATATTTTGTTCACTTTATTTCATACTTTCTGGCATCTGCCACGGGAGTATTTGGCCTTTGTGCATCACGATTCCCCATATACATAAGTGCTTTATGGTACAAATGTATATACTTAGAAAGCATGACCACACTCGGTTATGGTTAAAGCAATAGGCAAAATATAACCTTTTTCTTTACACTTTTAGTATTCCATTACCAGTTACTAGCTGGTAATGTTTGTTTTCGTAAAAAGCATGGCCACCGTACTTACTATATGAAAATGTGGCATCTTACGAATACCAAATAAAGACCAGATTCTGGTCATTTTATCAGGTTACTTGAATTGTTTATGTACCAGCAGATAGAGTTCGTGGCGGTTCAGCCTCAACTTTTTCAGCTCTTGTACAAAACTATCATTCAAGTGGTCTAAGCCACCTGCTTCCAGGAACTTGGAGTAATCTTGGACCGTTGCCACGTTAGTATCTTTCCTCCAAGCAGGAACCACCTTCTGTAAAATATATTTTTCATTAGGTTTTGGCCTAGGATTCCTGAACGAGTATTTGATCCGGGCCAATTCACGTTCCTCTGGAGTGAGCGCAGACTCACGTGGATGTCCAGGATTATAGTGGATAGGTAATTTTCTATTATATCGGCGTGTTACCATCGCTTTATAATCAACTCTTGGTTTGTCTCGTAGCCCTTCACGAGGACGCTGGAGAATTTTTAGAGGTATCGCTGCAGCAGCACCTTCCGGCTCCACTTCATCACTGGCCCCAGGCACTGCGGCTTCCTTAATTGGTGATAACAATTCATCTTCCGGAGAACTAGTACTAGAAGACTCACTATCATTTTGTAACATATCTGTCTCGTATATTTGTTCCCGTGTGGGGGCTGACGGAATTACATTACTTTTTATACTTTGATTTCCATCCTCTTCTTTGTCATTTTTCTTTGGCGACATAGAGAGTTTTTTCTTTAGTAATTGTGAGCCTCGCTTAAAGGCATCTAGAAATCGGTTTTTTGTATCAGGAGAAAACTTTCTGTTCTCCGCCATTACTTTAGATAGAGTCTCTTCAAAATCTTTCTCAGATTCAAAGGTTTCTAGCACATCAGCAATTGTAGGCTGATATAGTGGTTGGCTGTCTATATATTCATCATCTATGAATTCACCTACATTTTCTAGTGCTGAAGCTAGCGATTCAAGATCCGTATCAAACTTATCTTGATTTATAAGCAACGAGGCCTCGCTCACTACTTTTGAGATGTCAGCTTCTTCCTGTTCTGGGCTTTTGGGGCTGGGGCGCGGTGACCTTCGACCTCTAAAAGCACGAGGAACTGGACTGACATCATCATTCAATAGTGTCCCAGTCATATTAGTAGGTGTACTTATTTGACTGGGGCTGCGTGGTCGAGTGGATTTCGGTACTTCGAGGAATACCTTCCCTTTTGCAGCCAAGTCTTCAAAAGTGGGTAAATCTTCCGATTGGAGAGACTTAAGCTCCTCGTAGAGGGTAGTCTCATATGTTTTGCTACTAGATTCGAGTAACTGGTCAATGAGTTTATCAGCCTTCTGTTCATCCGGAGAAAGGTACGAACCTTCCTTCATATGAGCAGAATCAGCAGAATCAGTCACACCTTCATTAGGCGGTGGTTTAGGTACATAATTGTCCCATTGCTGCTTAACAATTCTACGATTTTCCTCCTGGATGCGACGCACATCAGAGGGCTTAAACAAATCAGTAGCCTTCTTCCGCAGTATAGATCCAGAATGTTTCAAGGTTTGGTGATCCTTTATGGTAGAGGTTCCTAGCGAAGAAGTAGCAGTAATAAGTTCTTCTGTTACGTTGGAAGCCCATTCACTTTTCGCTTCATCTCGAGCGGCAATACTTTGTGACACTCGATTTCGCAATGCATACTCATTTACTTCAGGCTCATCCTCCTCCAAGAATTTAAGCATTTCATTCCTGGAAAGACGTTGTAACATCTCATCAGGAGTGTAAGGCCGCATAAGCAAATGAGTTATCTTTTCAGGTAAGAACTTATATAACTCATGAAACCGGTACAACTTTACATGATCCAGACTGACTTCACGAGTTAGTCCATCATGCAAATAAGGTTTTACTGTCACAGTGGAGTGGGACCCCACATCAATCACCTCAAATAGATCCTGCATGAATTTGTACCCATGCTTATTCACAGGATGTTTAATAACTAAGACTAATGAACCAATTTCAGGTTTAAACGAAGGCCTTTCAGTGGCTTTCATTAGTTCAAAACGTCTTTGCTCTTCCTCATCATACGTCCTCATGACATCCTGCCATTCAGCTTTATGTATGATGTCCTCACTTTCGCTCAATATTTCAAAGACATCACGTCCAAGGTGGTAACCTGGCATTTTGTCAAAGAATAGAGAGAATGGAGTAGGTATTACTTTGACTCCATTCGGGTCAGTATATGATAAATAAGTTAGTGGGCGGTTATTTATGGCATATACAGACAGTTTAAATACTTCACTCATAGGCCGCTTATATGACTTGGAGTTTAGTATTAAAGCATTCCTCAAAACACGAACACTGTTCTCAGCATAAGCATTTGAATGTTTGTTTGGTGACAGTGTTCTGTATTGGCACAATTCCTGTATTTTATACTTGTCAATCAAGCGCTGGAGGGCATGGTTACTAGTAAGCTGCGCTCCATTATCAGCCAATAAGGTTTTAGGCACACCAAACAAGGAGGTTACTTCTTCCATAGCAGTAGCTACCTCCCTGTAAGTGGAATTTAACAAAGGTTTAGCTATTATCATTTTCGAATAAACATCGATAATAACTAGGCATACTTTGGCATCCTTTCCTTTGACTAAAGTTTGATCAAAGTAAGCAAGGTCAATCATAACAAGGTCAAAGGGCTTATCCGGAATACGGAATCTGCCCTTACCCACAAACCTTGTATTTGCTTGTCTATACAGTGCACAATGCATGCACGCACCTACAATTATTCTACTTATTCTAGCAGAATAAGTTGAGAACATAGACTGTGTAAACAAGGTATTCACCTTCTTACTTCCTAAATGGTTATGTAAAAGGTGAATGCAGGCCATCAAGTAAACACAATTTTGCATGCTCATATACACTTTCGTGTTGGTGGCCTTCGTAAAAGGTAACTTTACATTCTTTCTAATAACAAGAAGTGCACAATCAATGACACGGTACCTGGCCGCAATACTGGTAGGTACCTCGTGTTCAGGAGTGAGAACTAACATGTTCACTAGTTTTTGAGTTTCCTCACAGTTTTGTTGCAAACGTATGAGAAGGTTGCGTGTAATTCCTGGTAAATGTACCGATATTTTACGCTTAACAGTAATTGCGTCAACAATAACATTGTTTTCTATGTCAAAGACAGGGGATTCAGGGTTAGCTTCACCTTCAAATGAATGCGAAACCTCAGTTAACCTGTCAACCTCATCATCATCCTTATGACGCGCATGAAGAATAGTGGAAGTGTCATCATGAACAAAAGGTGGAGAGGAACCTATTAGTTCAACCCACTTGTCATTCAGACATTGTAATCTTTTTTGTAGTAAAGACTTTGACATAGTACCTGAATTAACCAAAGTGTCAAATACATGTGTCAAAAGTTCCTGCGTGGTTATTACTTTAGAGGAAATTTCCTCCGGGAGTGGATAAACACCAGCATAAATGTCCTTCGTAATTTGCGATTGAATGGAATACGGTGCAAAGAACACTGTATTTCCCTCAGTTTGATGATACTTATTCAATAATATATCAACAATTTCAATCTCAGTTCTTGGCACAGCACGTATTTTCCACGCTACTGGCAAGGAGTATATTCTCGCTGCAAGTCTGTGCGTAAAAGCATCTTTACCAGTAAATGAGCTAGCCAGTATACTGGCAATCGATAGACAATCAGTTACTATCACTAACCGCTCATACGCAAAGAGTATACTTTTATAGTGGTGTATCATCATTAATACACCTAATGCTTCTCGCTGAAACGAGTGGTAAGACAAGCACACTGACAATGGGAATCTAGCACTGTGAGCCCCAACACACACTGCCTTCCCATTGGCATCAATTTCCATAAGTAGAGCTGAGGTACTTATTACACCCGAGTCTACTACTAAATACGCTTCCTTGAAGTTAGGCAAGGCCAAGGACATTCCTGTCTTTATTTCCTCTATAACCTTGTAAAAGCATTTTTCTTGAAAAGGGGAGAAGTTAAACTTCCCTGTTTTCCCCTGTTTAGTTGCCATTACATCCAATAGAGGTGCCGTGTAAGTGGCCATGTTAGGACAATATTGGCTTAACCAGTTGGTCATACCAATGAACTTTTGTAATTGCTTCTTTGTTGAAGGCATCGGGAAGTCATCAAACGCAGTCCTGTATTTATCAGGCATCTGCATCGTCATAACTCCATGCTCATCAATTTTTATGAGGTGTCCAAGGACTGTAGCTTCCTTGACCCCTAATTGAGTCTTGTTGATTTGTAATAATGCATTTAGTTCCCTTAAACTGTCAAACAGTTTCCTGAGATCACCTAAATGCCTCTTATAATCGTCTAGAGTTGCCGGCTTCGGTTTGTCCGGATTCTTGCAAGAGACCAATAAATCGTCTACATAGACACAAGTGAAAGGTAATATTTCAGGATTAATTGCCTGAATTAATAAAGATGAAAATTCTCTCACAGCCAAGGCCGTACCCTGCAATATAGCCTTACTTTTCAAATAAAGGCCTCTATACCTAGACCGTGGTGACGTCACAGCTAGGCAGCACATATCTGCACTGTCAGAATCGACAGGTAAATTGTCATATCCTGAGGTGACATCAAAAGATGACATCAAACATGAGTTCGAAAGCATCCCTAATAATGTAGGAATAGGTGGAACAATATGTTCAGATGGCGTGAAAATTAGGTTCTTATTAAAGGACGTCAGGTCCACTAATAACCTAGGTTTACGTTGTTTCATAGGTAACTTTTCATCGCTTTGGCCTTGATGTCAAGAAGCAAGGACAAGCAGAGTACCTATTCAAAGACTTATCTACTATCTCAATTAGACCAGAAGATAACATCAATGATATCTTTCTATCCACTTGAGTGGTTTCATATTCAGACATGTTAAACACCTTCGGTACCAGGGGTTTATTGTCCTTCAATTGAAACTTTACGGGGTCCACATTCCATAACCTAAAAGATCTCGGATCATCAGAGAAGATGTCCTTATATTCTATCAATATATTCCTGTAGTCTTCTCTGACTTCCACTGGTATGTGGTCCAGGTCAAACTTTAAGACGGTGTCAAGTTCCAATGGAAAGGTGTAGCCAGCTACTCCATTTAGAACTTCGATGTGGGTCAAATTCACTAGGGAACTGCAATAAAAGGTTATAAACCTCTTCATACAGCCTCTGATTCTTTGCCTCGTCTTGCGTTATTTCTAAAGAAGCGGACACTAGGTCCAATTCAGATGGGTTTTTAATTACCGTTTGCCTGACACAAAGATCAGCTATAGGGCCTTCATATATTGTAGTGTAACTTTTACACACTATCTTAGACCCAGCACGGTTAGCTAGACAAAGAGCACAAGCACAATTTTCTGGCTTAAACTCAAAAGGTATAAAACCACCAAACTTTGTCTTTATATCCTCAAATGTAGATTCATGTGGATACATAGGCAAGCCCGATAGTAATAACAATGCAGAAGACACTGCTAAACACACAGGTTCTTCTACTGACACATCACCATCCATTAAGGTTCTCACCCATATATTATCAGCCACACATTTGTAACGTAAGTGGCCAAATATATTGTAAACTAAGGTAGCCATGTAACCAACATCCCTTGATTTGGGGCAAGGCACATGGATCATTAGTTCTATATCATTTGCTATCTTATACATGACGGTGGGAGCACCCAAGATAGTGAATTCGTAATATTTATCATTTCCATTTCTTTGATAAGCAACAGGAAAGCAATCATAACTATGAACCATGATAGTTAGCACCACTCTCTCCATACCAGCCAGGTAATTCTCTATAGGAGTGAGAGCTATAGTCCTACATTTATCATGAACGTTTTTGTATTTTACCCAAACTACACTTAGTTTTTCAACTATAGAGTTGAGCTTTAATATAATCCGCTTTTGTTCCCCAGACAATAATTTGTCACTAGGGACAACAACTACCCATGGTAGGCTATTCCAGTTCCATTTACTGACAAACTCTATCAATAAGTCATCAGTGATTTCCTCAAAACCATCAGATTGGTTAGAGGCAATGAAAACATGGTTCCAATGTCTGGTTAGCTTTTGTTTAACATTACCCTTTACGTGAACTTGTTCATTAAAGGTGTGCATGTCAGTGAAAGCTAATCCATTTATGTCAACAAATTGCACCAAAATATGCGTGTCAATAAACTCACAATAGCAAGTGTCCACTATATGGTTCAAAGACTTTAAACTGAGGTTTAACTTATGCACTATTTGGGTAGGCTTATAGCGTTGTTTCTTAACAATATTAGCCTTTCCTATGATAGAATGAGCCTCAATGTAAATGGGCTCGTCAGAATTATTACCTATCTGCACTGGAAAAGTGCCCTTCCGGGTCACAGAAGTAACACATCCTTCAGCAGTAGCGCTGGTATAATCCTCATCCGGACTAAATTCCAAACACTTATCATGAAAGCTAGAGTAAACGCTTTTACTTTCTGGCTTTACTTTAACTTCATCATGGTCCACTTCGGCGTCTGAATCACCAAGAATGGGCTCAGCTACCAAAGGTATCTCATGTGGAAAGCTAGCATTAACTGTCACTTCCCTTCCAGGTAGCACAGTAATACTTTCATTTATAGCTACAGGGTAAAACGCTTCCTTAGTAAGGACTAGGGGAATCTTTTTATATTTTATTCGCCCTGGGAAATCAATAAAATGACTTCCATCCCTACTAGTCAAGCGTATGTTGTTATCTACTAATAATGAATTCCCAATCATAAGCAGGGTCTCACAGTCAGAGACTAAGAACACTGCTTGTCTAATCAGTACTCTATTGTTAAAGGCGACTTGCAGAACCACGCCTTCAGTGCTGGGAAATTCTTCCCCATTGAAATTCTTAATAAGATAATTGGTTTGAACTCGCGGTAATGAGTAACCCAATTTTTCTTCAACTAACCTTACTAGTGTGCGAGATATGATTTGAACCATTGCTCCACTGTCAAATAAGGCATGAAGTCTTATCTGGCCTGTAATTTGGACAGGTATGTAGTACCTTTCACACACATTGTGTAGTTTTAAGGAAAATACACTTAGCGTGTCATCATCTTTAATGATCCCTTCTGGCTGTACATTTTCATCCGGAGTTTCAATGCAGCCAGCAGTTAGCTTCGCCACATGTACAGGTACATCATACGTGTGGGATGTGTCTGGAAAAAACCAGCACATACACCAGCATACCATTATTATAATGTATACTATCGCTACAGGCACGACTTGGTCATAATTGTTCAGCCACAGCACCAAAGCTAGCATCACAATTACCCATAACAATATTCCTTTCCACATCCTAGGTGGGGTTAACCCATCTTTAGTCTCATTCATGTACTGAGAACCAGATATGGCCAAAACAATGGCACTTGAGGTTTTTTCATCAGGCCTCTTTGCGCACTGTTTTCTCTTTTCTGAGAGTGCTTTTAGATGATCAAAATACACTCTCCCTACTTCTTTGTTACATTCTCCACGCATAAATGAGGGCAGAACATAACAATCATCAAGTGTAGTGTCTGTTTTAGGTTCTTCTTCCATTTCAGACATTACCTTCGTGCTTGTCTCGACTTCCAGCACGGTAATCCATTTATGACCTTGTGTAATCCTTTACAAGATATACACACAGTGCCATCCTTTTTTAACTCATCCAGTGAAACACCTGGATAGTTCTCGCAACTTTTGGCATAGTGGGTCCCATTGCAGAACAGGCATCCACCTGTTTCAAATGGGTTTCCCGCCGGCAGCTTACTAATGTCGATATTAAAGGTAGCTGCAATTCTTTTAGATCGCTCAGCCTCAGTCTCGGCTTTTAACGCCGCTACTTCAGCAGTTTGGCGTTCCAATTCTGTATTCTTTCTAGCCAACTCACCATGCAGAGCACTTATTATTTTGGCACTCTTTGAGCTAACATGTGACATCACTGATAGCATGCTAGCACTGTCCAAATTGTCCTCATCAACTTCAACCATAGCAAGATGGGCTTTGTGTTTAACAGCTGGGGCCATAGGTAGCCTAGCATCTCTAGCCCCTCTGTCTCGCTCAGTTTTCGGTATGTGAGTCCCCACATGGCCCCCAATTACCTTGACCATCTCCGATAGAGCGGCCATGCTCCTCAGGGGCGTACCTTGTTTCAACAGATGCTCATGGTATATATTGATATACCCTTGGTATTGTTGAGGCCAATGCCTTTTCAGTAGGGCATGTGCATCAGTGATCGTCTCAGAAATGGCATGTGCTTTGCCATCTCCATCCATAGAGTCTCTATGGATTCGCAACCTGAGTTTATACAATTCCCTAACGGATTGATCAAAAGTCTGGGTGGGGTTCCTGATGATGTTATGTATTCTTACAAACTCATCTACCTCCTGGACATTCTTGGTGTAAGCATAGATGTCATTCCAAAGGATCTCTACGCCTTCACTTGCCACACCTCTGAAGTACTCAGCTGTGCTTGCAGTAGCCCCTTCGCATAAACCTTCAATTATAGCATCATGGCTCCAGTCATACCGGCGGGCCAGTGTGCTCACTGTGCGCAAGAATTCTAGCACACTATCAGCAGTATTAGAAGAACTTTGCATATCGAACCTCTTAGCGTACTTTGCTCTGATCTCCTTGAGGGCACTAGTATTGGCAAATTTCAGATGCCCATTAGGAGGCAAAGGTATATAATCCTTATTGTATTTAGGATCATACACACTTTTCGAATGTTCGAGTACGAGGGAACAGCATAGCTCACCTCAGGGCTTTTTAAGTGACATTCCACAAAGATTTTGCGCTGCAATGGGGTGAACTCAGGTCTGGTCTGCAAGGCCTGAAATAGTTTTTGCATCTCAATGACCTTTTTTCCAGGTGACAACTCCGGATCCACCATTTGCAACACAACTCGCCTAGCAGATTCAACATCTATTATTTCATTAATATTGATAGCTTCAATCCTTTCATCCAGTGGGGCATCTTCATGGTAGACCGACTCAGCCACTGGTACTAATGAATCCTTGGACGCAGCATCAGCTAATTTCAAAACCCGTTCAAGGTTTCGTTCGTAAATATCATTTGGGTCAGCCCCAAACATGTGCTTTGCAGTCATTTGGGCAGTAGCTATTATTTTATTAGCAGTGCTCGCATCATGCAACGCAGTGTAATGGGCTCGCACCACACCCAAGTCATATGGACTCAAGGTCTTTCCTTTCAACAATTTCATTACTGTGGTTTCTACCACCTTACCAGGGGGCAGAACCACCGAATTATTTAGGACAGTCAAGTCTTTCAAAGTCATTTTAGTAGAAGTGAGGATTGATTTTTGGCCATCTTGGAACCCAACCTTCTTGGGGATGGCCGACAGGTCCAATGACTTGTTTTTATTAGCATCCTTTGGCGGATCCTCCACTGCAAACGAAGTGGAGATCACTAGTCCTTCTTCCTCATCAGGTTCTAAGAAGAAGTCAGGCCGTAATCCAAACAAAGCAGCAACAGCATCTAATCCTGTTGCTGGGTTAGTAAGTTTCTCTTTATTAATCATGGTACTCAGAGCTGTTATTATTGGCTACAATTCCTCATTAGGGCTAGCAAAGTCCTCTTCACCAGCATCAGTAGACGTGTAAAGAATGATCGTTTTCTTCTCCCTGAATGCTTTATTCAAATACTCCATACCAAAACAATAGAGGAGCAAAGCACACGTAGCCGAATTGCGATCAGGAGGGTCAATTGCATTGACATACCTGACCACCACCATAATCTGTCTAATAGGATCATCCTGGGGCATTTGCTCTATGATTTTCATAATATGCAAATCAAGAGAAAGGGGCTCCTCGGTGTTTAGGACAATAATTTGTGTAGCATTCCATGCCCTTACCACCTCTGTCTTGGTGACATTCAAGGTACCAGTAGACGTTGGGTACTTGACCCACGATAGAAAGTCCTTCACTGCCTCCCTGCTTCCCCCAGTAGGAGTGCAAGGTTTCAGCAGTTTCCCCAAAGCAATCTCAGTGACTTCCAAGTGCACTCGAAGTGCATTTTTCAAATCACGAGACATCCTTCCGTTTCGCTAAAGAGAGGTTCTCTTTAACTCAACTTGTCCTTTAGTTTCGTCAGAGAAGTTAATCTCTAAGACTCAACTAGGTTTTTTGTACTAAGTTAACACAAATGCTAACTTTTCGTACAGAGCTACGTCGCACGACTTAAAAGCACTAGGCCTCTAATCGCACTCAATTAAAAGCTAAAGCTTTTAATCGTAATACTGTTCAAAGCACAGTTAGCTTCCTACTTACGCCGGTCAAGTGACTCGGAGAAAAAGTTGCAATTACTATGACAAGTTTTTATTTCAATGATTAGGACCACTTTTACCTAAGTAGTCTTCACCAAAGACCCACACGCACACAAATATACACACACACACACAAGAATAAAGATGAGCACTTGCTCAGAAGAGATATTACCAAACCTAGGCACCAGATGTCCAACAGAATCCTAAGTGCCCACAAGCTGAAAAACAAGGGTTGCATTCACTTTTACCAATCCTGAACACCACTGTGCTGAGCAAGCTCAACAAAGTGAATGGAAAGAGAAAGAGGTACACACACACACAGGTATACGAAGCTCGCCCAGGCGCGCACTCTTTGCGCCCCAGAAGAGCCCTGGTCCAGAGCACCATACACTTTCCAGGGTGGCTTCCACCCCAAGCTCCATGCACGCCCTACACGCTCCAGGTTATTCGTTCTTCCATCTGCTTCAGCTTCTAACGGGTTCAACTTTCCAAAATGGCTCCCATCTTGAGCTCCATTGACCCATTAAAGCCCACAGGGGCAATGACACGCATGCCACCACCCGGCTACCATTTCCGGCTGCTTGGCTCCCATTTTCCAGCTTAAGACAAGCAAGGACGTCCCCACGGGCCTTCTCCCTTAGGAAATGATAGTACCAAGCCACACAACATAGGAACTTTGTCTGGCTAGGATCCATGGAATTTTCTTCACAAACTAGGGCCGTCCATTCATAGATATTGTCTATTTAGGCACAACCTCTAAATGTGGCAACGGTGCGAAATGTACGTGTGCCTTTTTCATTGCATTTACCGCTAGACTACACATAGACACTTCCACCGGGATGGCCTTCTTGGCTCGTCAGCCTCAGGACTTTTACAGTATTGACACACCCCAGTCGCAACTAAAGTGCCGCCTAACCATCGCAGCCTCGCCCTCGGCAATTCACAGCCACAAATGGGTAACTTCAGGACGCATCCATCCATCTTTTTCCAGGACTTCTTTTGGTCTTCAAACCACTAGAGAGAGAGTGGCCATTCTATCCCTCCGGGGCCTCCAAAATGGTGTACAATTCGTACTCTCTTCAGGAACCTAGGAAGGTTAAGCATCGGTCCCAAGTCCAGTACTCATTCGCAACACCGGAGCTGCCAGGTCTCACGAGCCGCTATGCAGAGGCCGCAGCCTCACGTACACAGCTTCTGGCAAGGAACCTCTCGGCACGCTTATGTACAGTTGACCAGTGGTTAAGGCTCGCCCTTTCACCCTGATCATTCCAGGGATCAGGACCTCGCTATGAGTTGAGCACTAATATACTTCATTAAGGTCTGATGGTATTTTCTATTCATTAGCTGGCACAACACAACATAACAGCTGCTTCTAATCAGAGCTCAAAACAATATATATGACAATGAAGTTTCTTCTCTGTGGCTGTCTCTTCAGTGCTGCACACGTCAAACTTGGCGAGGATCTTCAGGTTCCAGCTGCTGGCAGAGTTCACACCAGTCAACCTCTAGCTATAAGGTTGACATGTTGCTTCTCTGAAGTCCCCTGAAGAACTCCCTTCTACCTCGCAATCCTGCCTTGTCCTCCCAAGGCTAACCTCCCTTCACCAGGTAGCTTCATCTTCCTTCCTATATTTCTGATGCAATTCAACAGGGAGGTTGCGAGGTTATGGTTGATATTTTTGCGTTGAATAGTCATCTTCTTCTTCCTTCTGTTTCTGTCATCCCATTTCCATATCATAACGCCATGATGAACTTGTCGTCCATCAGATTTGTAAGCTGAAAAGGAAAGTCTTTGATGGAAAGCACATTAATCCAAGTTCAAAGGCCTCTCATATCGTGGGAATGCACTATACCTAAGGCCCTGTTGCAACCAATTTTACAATACATTAACCGCATAAGTTATTCGAAAATACTTGCGTGAGAGTGAGAAAAAAACAATGTAAAAAATGTATGTTTATAAGACTAACGCAGCGTTTTTGGATGTGTTCTAACCATCTTCTAAAAACCAATTTCTAATCGACCATTTTTAGATACCTCTGTGTCATTAAATCCAGGCTGTCCCGATCAAAATTAATCCATTTTTAAATCTAATTCTTTTCATTTGCTGCTAGCCGTTCAAAGCATAAAAGTGAATGTGTAAGCAATACTTTGGAAAAGAAAGTGGCATCATTTTTTCGCTGCAAAAATACAAAT
Organism: Paracyclopina nana; assembly: GCA_019096065.1. Taxonomy (NCBI): domain Eukaryota; kingdom Metazoa; phylum Arthropoda; class Copepoda; order Cyclopoida; family Cyclopettidae; genus Paracyclopina; species Paracyclopina nana. Next base: position 8,552,604 of record JAGUCH010000001.1, on the reverse strand, counting down.
GTCTGCATCATTTTGAGTCAACAACAAAAGAAAACAAAACAGCCGGACAGCAATAGCATCGCAAGAAAAGTAATGCTAAATCCAACCGGAAGCAATACATAAAAAAGCCGTTTCAGTGTTGGAACACACTAAAATGTTCGGATATCCGCCCGCTTTCACATTTCAATTTGCATAAAATCCAATTATTACGTAATGGTTCGGGACACGTTTTCTGTACAGGTCTCTCATCTCATTCCAAGCTACTCCATTTTGTGAAATCGTGAATGATCAATGAGATTAACTTACTAATAGGAGACGGAATCAGCATCGTAATTTTTTCCTTAAAAATAGTGCTCGGAGCATTTTCATACCAATTTGTGCTGATTCATTCCCATTCCAAGCTTTGAAAAGAAAATCCCAAATTGCCTCTTTCACCGGATTTCTAGAAAGCAAACATGGTTGGGCAGAAAAGCTTTAGCTGAGAATCTGAGTGCATACATGTGGTCCCCCCTCAAAGCAGCAAAAAATGAATTGTTGAAAAAGGGAGGTGTAACAATGATTATTATTGTGCTCCTCGAGAATTTCCTTTGGTTCGTATTTCAGAGCATAAAAAGCATCCTTTGGGACCAGATTATCCCTGACAGTTTCTACTTGAAGGGGTGAGAAGAAAGAGAGATTGAAAGCAGCCAATTCAGATTTCAAAAGTCCCCTCCTTTTTTCTTTACATTTGCACAAGGGTCGAGAGTGGATCTCGTTGGGCTCTGTTGAGCAAAAAAGTACTCTACATATGTTCAAAAAAATGCTCTCAATTAGGTAAAAAAAGGATGCAACATATCTAGTTTTATTATTACGTATTTACTACGAAAATCTTTCCTTTCAAAAGCTAATCGCGTATTAAATCTAGTAAAAGCAAAAGACTGATTTGAGGTTTTACTACTGGCAATATTTCACATGTTGAGCCAACTGAGGAGCACGAAAAAGCCAGAAAAGTGCACTAATTAATTGCAAGCCCTGAGGGTGTGGCTTTTCGTGCTATGACAGTGCACAATTTGTTAACGCTCCTCTTGTTCTTTGACTAATAAGTCTTCCGTGTTTGGCAAAAACAGTCAGCTGTAGCATTACATTCCAGCAACATCAGGCCGCTGACCTGCGACCGTAGGTTGCGTGATAAACGACGATTAGTTGCGCATCATGTAAATAGGTATTCCTTCCATCTAGCAAACTCTCCCCTTATTATAAAAGTACTATGCTAGTGAAGTTTCGAATTTTCATAAATTTCAACACCAGGTTGTACCCGAAGTATCCGAAGTGGTCGTAAATATTATCATCCGACCCCTGTGCTTTAGGGTGTGCATAAAAGGCAATTTCCATATTATGGCATTTGCCAAAAAGTGGTAGGGTAGGTTGAAAGGGAAGCGCGCTTGAAATGGCCGCAAAAGCCATTCAACACAGGTTTGGCTCAAGGAAAACAAACAGAGGATCTAATGTAATGTAAGATAAAAATACAGCAGAATTTTTTTACAGGGCTTGAAAAAGAGAGCAAAGGCAACTAGATCTGGTTGTCCTAATGGTCTCAGCCATATAGCAGAAATAAATCTTGCTTTTGCAATATCATACAGTGTGCAGCATTGCAAAGAAAAAATCGGTCAATTGAATTGAGACCATTCTTGCTATGACATGCATGTGCAGGTCATCATGGCAACAAATGTTTTAAAAAATGGGAAGAAAAAATAGTTTTGGCGAAGGCCTTTATGGGGCGCTCTGTAGTCTGTACGTTGCGTTGTTTGTTGCTGCTCTATCCATTTAATTTGTCTGTCCTCCTCGACTCATTGCTCTTTTAGTAGATTTTTCGTCCGCTCGCAACCCCAACAGCAATCTCTAGATTTATGAAAAAGGAAATAAATGTTATCTCTTTCTCTAGCAAGAGGATTGTTGCAATTTAAAATTAAAACACCGTGCTCGCCTGTGAAGGAAAACTCCTTCCATTTCTAATCAGAGGTAAGAGCGCTCAATCAGTGCAGTGGGAATATATTTTTGTATGTAGATGCGTGGGTAAAAAGTAATATTTAACAGGTTCGAAGATTGTTGCTAAGTGGCTGGCCGTTTATCCTGCCTATAAATCTAGCTGGCATTTTCTATAATGCTTTGAAGGTGTGATTGCAGAAGATCCATTACAGAAGTTCTCTTCTTAGTGAGCACACCACTCGATCTTGAGTAATTCTTCGAGCTCGCTCCTCAAAAGTTTCTGATCTCAGCCTAGACAAGACATAGAAAGCCAAAAACACAAGGAAAACACAACATTTCTCATTGCAGCTCAGAATATTAGCCCGGTTCCAACAATGAAAATCAGTATAGTATGGTGCCTGCTAGCTCGCGCGCTCAGCTGCACCATTTCATACTGGTTTATCTAATAGGGTGTTCATCTATACCTCGTTTATTAGGGCGTTCTCATATTGGACTTTAGCTTACCAAAACCTGATTTTGGTTAACCAAAAACCTGTTTTCGGTAGGTAGCCACTACATAGCGCTTGACTGAAACCAGTTTTTGGTTAACCAAAATCTGGTTTTGGTAAGCTAAAGTCCAATATGAGAACGCCCTAAAGAACAGTAATGCGAATTCATCCTTTACATAAAATAAAACGTCAATGAAATGACTAAAAATTGGAATTCATAAAAAAGGACTCGCAAGTTAGCAATTGGCTGGATGGATTTTCCCCTACATTTTGCGAAATGTATCCAAAGTCTATGGCAGAAAATTCTTGAAGGCACTCCCTTTATTGCTCCATCTTACATTGATTTATTGTCTTCTGGTTCGGTTTATATAGTAGTAGGCCGAAAAAAAGTTGCGCATAAAATCCAACAAGATGGAATATTATTCAGCATACAGAAAAAAGGGAATTCCAGTTTTTCAATAAAAAGAGGAAATTGATGCCTAATGCTAAGCTGCGTAAGGGCTAAGATATAACATGTTTGTATCTGCAGTATTTTGACGAACATTTTATCCCAACCCCCACAATTTAGCATGTGTACCACATGTTCCACATTTCTTGGCCTATTTTCCTACAGAACTACTTGGCTTTTGTGTAAGTAAGAACGATGACTTCAAATTTTGCCCTACTTTCGGTAAGACTAGAGTCAGCAGTGAAGCTGAAGTATCCATTGCAAAACTGGGAGAATGCATTGGATTTAGCATATTTGAAGCATGAGCTGACAACCATTTGGATAATCCATAAGGCCGTTCTCATATTGCCTGAAAAAGCTAAGCTAAGGTAAAAATAGCTAAGCAAATGCTCAACATTTAAAGCAAAGCAGCTGCAACTTCGAAATGTTGAGCGAAATAACTGTTTTTTGTTGCTTATTATCGCTCAACATTAAAAAAAGCAGCTGCTTTGCTTTAAATGTCGAGCGTTTGCTTTGCTATTTTTTCCTTAGCTTAGCTATTTCTGGTAATATGAGAACGGCGTACAGAAAGCATATGGTAATTTACCCGAAAAAGGTTCGACAATCATTTTTCTTTGAATGGTGTTAATATCGATCATCAGCCATAAAGGCTTCAAACTTTAAGAGGAGTCAAGGCCAAAACATGGAGTTGAAGGTGTACCATAGCTCACTGTAAACAAGCAATATAATGTCCAAACTTTGGCGAAAACAAGGCCTGCTGAATATTGTAGCACAATAGACTCCTTTACCAATAAAATCTGAAATTGATAGGAAAAATTACATTTTTGCCGAGTATTCATATGACATGACCTATTTTTGCCGAATATAGAGGGTGGCTTGTAATTCAGGATACAATAGACACAAAAGTAGATAGAGCTGAACCTTTTGAGCTTCTAAAATGGATTGAGGCCACGCAACGACCTCTTCCATGGGCTTGTCAATCATTGTCATGCTAAAGATATTTTGCACTTTGTCATAACTTTCTTGGTGGTGCAAACGCATTTGTCAACTGGGAATAAAAATACAACCTTACAAGACAAAACAGCATTTTTGTCAACTTGGCGTTGGGTTCACTACATACGGCAGTGAAGCAAAAATCCTTGTATTTTGCTGAGATTTGGCGTGCGCTCGCATCTACCGTACAATAATGACCTTTTTTTTCATCACATGTGAAGAAATAATATCCATTTTTCTCTACCGGTAACCGAAAATCCCTGGTTAGGTTTCAATTTCCAAATAGTTCTCAGTTTATTTCTCTACCAAGACTAGCATATAACAAGAAAAAACGAAATGTAAACAAACACATTGGGAAAAAAATTAACCAGGGGAATTTTTTCCCCGGGAAAAATAATGACCAGGTGAATTTTTTTCCCACTCAATTCGAAGTCTTGAGCAGCCACAATGTGCAGGGGAGTCTTTCCCAGGTGCGGGAGTTGCTGCCGGGTGCGGGAGACACTGCCGGGAGCAGGTTTCGCTGCCGGGTGCAGGAGACGCTGCCGGGTGTGGGAGACGCTGCGGAAGACTCTGTTTTCATAGTCTCGAACGGCCTCAATTCATTGCATTGAGCAGCAGCCTCAATTTGTAGTCTTGAGTAGCAGCCTCAATTATCAGTCTTGAGCGGCCTCAAATTGTAGTCTTGAGCAGCTTCAAATTGTAGTCTTGAGCGTGCGAGAGTGCGGGGGACGCTGCCGGGTGCGGGAGTTGCTGCCAGGTGTGGGAGACGCTGCGGACGACTCTGTTATCATAGTCTCGAGCGGCCTCAATTCATTGCATTGAGCAGCAGCCTCAATTTGTAGTCTTGAGTAGCAGCCTCAATTTTCAGTCTAGAGCGGCCTCAAATTGTAGTCTTGAAGAGCTTCAAATTGTAGTCTTGAGCGCGCGAGGGTGCGGGAGATGCTGCCAGGTGCTTTTTCCCGACCTCTCAGGGATTTTTCTTGGGGTCTAACTTTTGCTGAGGCGGTAGGGAACTATTATTGTCAACTTGGCGGTGGGTTCACTACATACGGCAGTGAAGCGAAAATCCTTGTATTTTGCTGAGATTTGGCGTGCACTCGCATTTACCGTACAATAATGACCTTTTTTTCATCACATGTGAAGAAATAATATCCATTATTGTACGGTTGGCAACTTGAGAGTTCTTCTTCAATTAAAAAAAGACTTAACCGGGAATGGAACCTGGGTCTGCTGAGTGAAAAGTCTGCACTCTGCCAATGTACTATCTGAGCACATATATTTTCATGAATACTATGGCATATTAAAAAACTATTACATTGCGTTTTAAGAAAGTCTTCGAAACCATTCCTAATGAAGAACATAAAAACACATGAAGCATTCTCAATCAATTTCAAGCCAAACTCGTTATTTTGGTGCTTTTGGGAAAAATTCTGGCTAAAAATCACTCAATATATCTGGTTACCCTGCAAGTGCTGAGCTCTAGCTGGAGATGCGTGTGCGCGATTGACCGCAAAGTTTTACCTGCAAACGGCTAATTTCTTGATTAAATTGATAATTTTTTAGCATTCAAAAGTAGTGTTGAGACTTTTAACCATCACGAAGCTGACAAAAATCTCTTTTTGTTCACTTCGTTGCCAATATGTGGCAGAACCAAGAAGGTGGATAATTGTGATAATTTTTTACGCCAGGAAAGCTGCTCCAAAGCAAGAAACTGAATCTTTTCTGAAGAGTATGTGCAGATACCATGAGGCTTTCAAACGGAAAAGTGTGCAAGCCTTGGCAAGTGCCATTATTTTCAGCAGGAGGAAAACTTCAGGGTCTTCGTCTGCTATGGAAAGGAACTGCGATGATTTTCAATCAGCCAGTTGAGCAACAACAAAACAAGAACAAAGAACATAAGCAAACACGTTCCTTCCCATGTTTCCCGTGATAAAGAAGAGTTTACCATATGAAGGACGAATGAGTCTCGTTCAGTTAAAGTTGGGCCTATTAGCCATTCTAATTTTGGATTCTTTTCGCCAAAACTGCTAGCAGTAGGCTGAAAAGCTCATTTAAATGCAGGTGCGAGGCTTCAGCCATTATGTTTGGAAGCAGATTTTGTCTAGGAGAAGGAGCAGCCAATTAGATTTCCTGGTTGTCTGTTTTTTTAAAAGCCAATTGCCTTAGCTTTAGGGATCCCATACCATGTAAAACTGATGTTGCTTCGATTGAAGTCATTTTTTGCAATGCTGCCTTATGCTCTGTTCATCTACAAACTCCTTAAGGAATCGGAACGCGAAATGCCTTTGCGCAAAGGAGTTCTCAGTACATAAACTAGCTGCGTAGAGCTGTCATTATGCATGGATTTGTCATAATGCATTCCTTAAGGAACGGTAGATGAACAGTATATTAAGCTGATGCCTGAAAGAATAAACTTAATTTGCAGTTGATTCCAAAATAAACAAAATCAAATCATCCTTTCCAGCAAATTCCTGAAGGCAAATAAAACCTTGATATGGCTTCAAAATGCGATACGTTTGATGGGGAAATCAGTGAACATACCCCTCGAAAATATCAATTGTAATGCTGAGAAATAGAGCATGAGAAGAGAAGATGCTTTTTCCTCAGTCTCGCATGAATTTTGGGGACACAGTAAAAAGGTTGCATTTCATACTTTCTGGTGCATAAAAACTGCCATCCGTCCTTCAGCCATGCAAGAAATATGAGTCTAGCGTGCTTCTACTTTTTATTGTCTGTATGCAATGTGCATTAAGAAGGTACATTCTTATAACCCTAGATTTTTTGGCGTTCCAGCCCTCGTACTCCGCCCCAGAAAAAAATAAGACTTTGTGGCTTATTTTATGCACCCAAAACCTCTAAAAAGCATCTAATCCTCAGCTTGCTTCAGAAAGCATTTTTCGGTTATGACTGCAGCATCAAGCTTTGAATAAAAATGAGGCTATTTTTGTTCACAGTTTTACGAGTCGGAAAGTTCTAAAAGTATATCTACGCAACCTCACGATTATCTTGGTTAGAAAATGTTCTTCGATTGATTTTTCAAAATTGATTACTTCCAGTAGGCAAGAACACTAGCATGGAGTTAAAAGAAGAGCACTTTGATTTAGCAGAAAAAAGTCCATTTTTCATCTCATTTTCGCCAAGAGAAGCCACAAGCTACATTTCTAGATCTGACCCATTTTTTACGAACCGTCTAAGAGAAGATCCCCTCATTGGTCAAAACTGGGGAGGAAAGTCGAATTATGGCATGCTACTCAAACGAATGATATGAATAAAGGGAGCAGGCTCTTTTTACCATCATAAAACAGTAGGGCTCACCTAGCAAAACACGCATAATAAAGTAGTAGAATGATGGAAAAGTCTGACCTTATAACAGCAAATGACTTGCATGCTACCTTAATCGAAATGATGTTTTAACCGTTCTGACGGGGAAAACGAGCGGAGCACTCGCCATACAAAAGACCTGATTTGGGATTCAACCTTGTCGAATACGTTCGTGTATTTTTCATGGCGGAACAAATGGCAAAAGAAATCTAGCTGCTTTCTTTGATCATAAATTCCAATATTCTCAACTTGACTTGCTGCCAGAGCATAAAAGTATGGAATTTCTGGTCAGCCTATTTCCATCTTTTAACAACGCTACTTCCATCTGACCCTATTTGAAATACAGCTATCCAGTATTTTAGGCTTTCCTTGCCCCCTCTGTGAGTATTAGAAAGTCCTTTTTCAAGAGTTTTAACGGAGCTGCAATGCAGCACAGCCCCAAAACAGAAGACTTTGCTAAAATTGACTTTCTAATCAAACCAGGCTTTTCACAGTATTGTGCTTATAAAGCTGTGGACTCTCACTACAACATAATTAAAGCAATTTAGCTTTGTGGACATCACAAGTATTTTGATTGGAGATTGGAGACCATGATTGAATTGTATGGGGAAATTGAGTACGTTGAAACCTAAATACTACAATCAAAGAGGCAAATATGCATGTGAGGCGACGTTAAGTAACATGACTGCTGATTGTTATTTTGATATGTAGCTCTAGGAACATTTGACTGCTGTTAACGGGAACACATTATTATTATCGTCCGCATGCTCAAGTACTAGGCAAATATCCTCGAAAGGGAAAGAAGGAAAAAAGTTTGAAAGTCCTTTCGGCACACCAGGCATGGACACTGAGGGGTATTTTACCGAAAAAACCTCTGCTTCTACAGCTTAAAGCCATTCATTTCTTCCATTCTCGACAAACTGGCGGCGTATAGCAGTTCTTCTCCATCATTTGCTGTCCACACTGTGAATGGCATTCTTATTGTTGTGCATGAAAAATCGGGCCACTTTGCATACATTTAAAATAAACTGGCTACTAGTACATAATCTGAGCACGCAAAAGGCCTTTCTACTACCGAGATGGGATAGCTCTAGATAGCGGAAAGGCAGCATAAATGGAATACAAAGGTTGTACTTTCAGCGGAACAATTTAAAGCCTCCTCTGTTTCTATTTTGAATTTAGGTCCAACCAAAAAAAGCAGAAATGCACATGGTATTTTGCAACCACGGAAATTCCGGTCGTTTGTTGTCGGAAATCTGATGCTGCCATGAACTTCAAAAGAAATTGTAGATATGCCTAGACTCTGTTGATGTCAGCTCTGAAATTCCTAGCTCAATTTTCAGATTGCTTAATAGATTTCCCCTCCAGATAAGGCATTAATTCCGAGCGATTTGTCTCGCAGTTCCGAGTCCTCGACCTCATAAATTATAGAGCTTTTAAAGACGGAAAAAGCAGCTTGAGGAAGCAGATTAGCTCTTTTTCCAGTTTTTTCGGGCAGGCTTTATGAATGCACTGCAAAAAATACTTGAAATTGCCTCACGCAATTTTGGTAGTTCATCGAAGTCAGAGGAGTCGTCGAAAAGGTATTTTCCTATGGAGTAGCACAAGCGGCAAAAACACTAAAAGGCACATTCAGGCTCATTATCTTCCGCGTCTTTGATCGTAGCATGGTTGCGGTTAGTATCGGTTCTTATTCAATGACGAGGTTGCGATGTCAGTAAATAAGAAGCGATAACAACCGTAACCAAGCCACGATCAAAGACGCGGAAGATAATGAGCCTCAAGCGTAGGACAAAAATCTTAGGGCAATCTCTTCTCCCTTCAAATTAAATTATATTTTAATGACTTGTTTCATAGATGCTTTACCACAAATGCACAAGAGTTCTTTCTCCCTACTTTGATTCTTAGAACGGGAATTTCTGCGTAACGGAAAAAAAGTGCACCACATTGAGAATTCCGCACACACATTAATGGAGAGCTTTCAAAAAGTTCTCGTGTGACTTTTCCTCTTGAAGTTGGTTGACTTAGAAGAAGAAGACATTCACTTTTATTTAATATTGTACTGAAATTGCATTTTGGGCAGACAACTTTGGAAATCCAATATCTGAGGCGCTGCTGCTGAGATAGCTTGAGCCTCAGCTTCCTTGATGGCATCAGCTTTTTGTTTATGCTTTACTTATTAAAAGTACCTCTCACTGCAAATGACAAACGTGCATTTTAGCTGAGAATGTAAATGTTTTTGTCTAGAGTTCCCTAGCGCAGCAGTGCTTCCAATGCATTGGTTTCATGTCAGTTGTAGCCATGAATAAGGTGCAAATGGAGCAATTTCGAAAGCTTGGCACATACCTAGAGCCATTTACCAGGCTATTGAAAAATGGAACAGCGAAAAACTAAGAAAAATAATGTACGAAGAGGATGGTTCCAAAAATTACGCAAACAATACACCCATAGTGGAAAACGATGCAACTCATTTCAAGGATTTCATTAAAAGCCTGAGTTGATAGAAACAACCTGAATACGGATGCTATCCCCACTGTGCTCATTGGGGTAAACGCACTGTGAAAATTAACTGTTTTCCATTAAAAGAAATTACTTTTTTGCTCGGCTCTACCGCCAACATCCCTACTGCTATACACAGCTAGGAAAGCAAGCTTACGAAGGCCAAGGTTTGCGCCTTTTTCAACCTATATGTTCATGTATATCTCCTCAAGCTATGCATTAATTTTAAAACTTTGCATTACAATAGCCCGGTTCCAATACAGTATATCAGCATAGTGCAGTACGGTAAACCAGTTAAGTCAGGTCGAGCTGAGCGCGCGAGCTAGCTGTGACCTGACTATGCTAAAAAGTCAAGTTACGTCTCTTGACTATGCTGATTTTCCTTGTTGGAACCGGGCTAATAACTTTTAAATTCCTTTGCGCAAAGGAGTTCTCAGTACATAAACTAGCTGCGTAGAGTTGTCATTATGCATGGATTCGTAATGCATTCCTTAAAGAACGGTAGATGAATAGTATATTAATAGCCCGGTTCCAACATGGAAAATCAGCATAGTCAGGAGACGTAACTTGACTTTTTAGCATAGTCAGATCACAGCTAGAAAGCGCTCAGCTCAACCTGACTTAACTGGTTTACCGTTCTACACTATGCTGATATCCCGTGTTGGAACCGGGCTAATGTATTGTTGAAGGCATCGAGTTTTGAAATACGAAGGAATTTGTACGCGAATAGAGCCTTGAACTTTCTCTAAAAATGTCACTTAGTTGATTAGCTCGAGCCAAGGGTCATTTTATCAGACATTTATGGCTTTGGCGTTATATTGGAATTTATTATGCTTCACGCCAGCTTAAAGAAAAAAGGCTGAACGGTAACATCTGAGAGAAGCACTTATATGCTGCCCCACTAGAACTTTCAAATCTTGCAAAGATCAAATCATACTATGATAGAACTTTGAAAAATTGATTCTATGTACAGTTGTTTCAAGGTTGCTTTCATAACTTTGTGGTACCTTGGACTTGTTCTTTAATATACTGTTCATCTACCGTTCCTTAAGGAATGCATTATGACAAAACCATGCAGAATGACAACTCTACGCAGCTTACTTATGTACTGAGAACTCCTTTGCGCAAAGGAATTTCGTGTTCCGATTCCTTAAGGAGTTTGTAGATGAACAGAGTATAAATGGAATGATTTTGTGCTTTCTGATATAGCCATGTACATAACATGAAAACAAAACCATTTTGTTTCATTTCATTTCTTTGATAATGAAACTTGATTGTAATGTGCATGGGTGCTTTGCTCTTTCCTTTATTTGTTCTATGGAGCAAAGAAACGACTTTTTGAGAAGTTATGGCATTCTATGAAAAGTTGTATTCAACTCACATGAAACTACCATGCAAAAAAACAATAATTTTAGTAGCTTTTTCAGTTACTAAAAATGTTCAGAGATGGCGCTTTCATCTTATCATCACAACTTTGATTGAAACATAATGCATAAATCCATTCAAATGTACTTTAGATTGGAAAACTCAATTGAGAATATCCTATGAAGTCAATCCCTTAACTTTTCCTAAACTTTCAATTTATATTTTACTACAAAATAACAAGAAACCACAAAAATGCTCAATAGGGTTATTGGTTGCCAAAATTGATGCAAGCTCACAACTTGATCATTATCTTTTAAAAAACAGGCTTAGATTATCCTGAATTATGTCATGACGTGAGACTTCATTGGCAAAGATATCTTTGGAAAAAGACTGAAGACGCGTTCAGGTTAAGAAAATTTTGCTATTAGGCCTCTATTTTAAATGAATGTACTCATTCAAGCATTTAACTCATGAAAACAAAGCTCACAAAGCTAGGAAATTAAATATGAAGCAATACTAGCTGAATAGAATGGTTTAAGCTCAGGAATTTGTTCTTTGACTGTACCCTGATGAAATGAATAAAAAAAAGGTTCTGTTTAAAATTGAGCTGCATGGCTATCTCATGGTACAATATCAAAGCTGTTTCATGTTACATCACAAAGTTCATAAATGATCTGTGAACGTCACATGAAACTAATGTTTAAAAAGCAAATGGAAAATCAGTGAGGATTTTAGGAGATTCTATGATGGCAGCTTGAATGTTCTTGCGAGTTCTAATGGGGTGTTCATCTACCGTTCCTTAAGGAATGCATTATGACAACTCTACGCAGCTAGTTTATGTACTCAGAACTCCTTTGCGCAAAGGAATTTCGCGTTCCGATTCCTTAAGGAGTTTGTAGATGAAGAGAGCATTAGGCTCATTATCTTCTGCGACACTTGATCGTGGCTATGTTACGGTTGTTATCGCTTCTTATTTATTGACATCACAACCTCGTCAGTAAAGAACCGATAACAAACGCTACGATCAAAGACACACGGCTGTTTTCATATTGCCAGAAATAGCTATGCTAATGTAAAAATAGCTAAGCAAACGCTCAACATTTTGAGCAAAGGAGCTGCTTTTTTAATGTTGAGCGGTATTTTAAAAAGCAGCGATAAACTGTTATTTCGCTCAACATTTAAAAGGTACAGCTACTTTAAATGTTGAGCGATTGCTTTGCTATTTTTACCTTAACTTAGCTTTTCACGGCAATATGAGAACGGCCTACAGAAGATAATGAGTCTGAGATTCAATTAGTACACTATGTGTGTTATTGGCTAAACTTTTAATTTGATAATTTAGGTATATAAAGAAAATCAGGTGGAAATAAAAAAATCTGTCCCTTAAAATTACCATGCACTTATCTTACCTGAAAGAAAAAGAAGAAGAATTGAGTGAAAGTTTTCATAGATGAGCAGGACCTTGTAAGTGGATTTTCGATATTCTCTATTTGACCCCAAAAACAACCCCTTCTTCATTCATTCAGTACAAACAAAATGTAATCCAATTTTAGAGTGGACTGAATCTACTAATAGAATAGCCAACTAGACAAAGTACGAGCTATGGCGCTGAGGTAAAGGGGGACTTTTTCAACTTTTTTTCAAGCAAAAGAAAAGAACCGATATTTGTCAATCCTGATATAAAGTATAGCCCGGTTCCAACACGGGATATCAGCATAGTATAGTACAGTAAACCAGTTAAGTCAGGTTGAGCTGAGCGCGCGAGCTAGCTGTGACCTGACTATGCTAAAAAGTCAAGTTACGTCTCCTGACTATGCTGATATTCCTTATTGGAACCGGGCTGTTAACTAAAGAACGGCAATTGCGGTCCGCTTGTGACTCGCAACATTTACTGGCGCAATTCACGCAAAACCGCTTAAGTAAGGCTCAAGAAATCGCCTGTAAGTTTTTGACCAGCCTTGAATTTGTGCCAGTGAAGTAACTGCTTGCCAATCTCTCTGGTAAATGCGAACTAGCAGATATCTCAAACCAGCTCCAAAAATTTTTTAAATATCTTATTGGCTCATTATCTTCCGCATCTTTGATCGTGGCTTGGTTGCGGTTGTTATCGGTTCTTATTTACTGACGAGGTTGCGATGTCAGTAAATAAGAAGCGATAACAACCGTAACCAAGTCACGATCAAAGACGCGGAAGATAATGAGCCATTGGCTCAGTCTCTTCAGGAGATTTCAGTACATAAGAATCGTGGCTTGGCCACTATAGCTCATTATCTTCTGCGTCTTAGATCGTGGCTTGGTTGCGGTTGTTATCGGTTCTTATTACAACGAGATTTTATAGTGGCATTGCTGCGGTCATTGTCGATTCTTACGTAATTCCATCGCAACCTATTCAGTACATAAGAATCGATAATGACCGTGGCTTGGTTACTATAAAATCTCTAGAAGAGACTAAGCCTAAGCCATTATTTAGATCTTTCCCTCTGAGCAGCTTTCAAAGCTGGAGAAATTCCGCACAAAATGGGTGGTAGAATGCAGATTGACCATGTCAGTAATACATCCACTGAAGCATGAAAATCGCTGACTTAGGTAACTCTCTCACTGCCCCAGAAGGATCTTTGACGGCTTTTTGAATCAGTGAGTCGCGGTCCAGACGGTTGAAGGTCATGAAAAAGTGTCCAATATGAAATGCAGTTTGCATGTTAAGGGCGCTTTTTTGCTATTTCACACGGATGGGTGAACGATGAAAGAGATCATACCATTTTGAGAATGATGGCAAGTGACAGGGCTAGACTGCAAATGGCCGCACATTTTGCATAAATTGCTTTTCTGGCTCAAAAAACCTGAAGGCCCATCAAATCTAGATGTTATGTGTCACAACAGCTGACTTTACGCTAACCACGAGGCAACATTTGAGAGCCATGAAAGCTGCAAACCAAAAATATTTATAAACTCATCTTTTTGATGCATAAGGTTACAGTTTTCTATAAAAATTCGTCCTCAACTCGAACCTTTCTCTTTTCTGTCAAAGATCGATGCACTGAACAAACGCCATTTGCACTGGCCACTGAGAAACCTAACCCTCACTCGGCACACTCACATCGAACTGCAAAAGTAAGGCAAGCGATGAGCTGAACTTAGGAAGCTCCTATTTTTTTCCTGACTCAAATGATGGGACTATGAATACCAATCGAACAAGAAACAAAAGGATATTTCACCGAGTTTTTAAAAACTGTTACCCACATTTGGTAAGCTAGTTTTAAAGTCTGTGCAAACCCAATATTTAGTTTTCCTTGATTTTTTACGAACAAACACTGTATTAAAATGTCGTCAGGGGCACACTTTGAGCATCGTTTCTAGAAGTTAAGTTGCGGGAATGCGCGCTCGGAAATTAAAAATAAGCTCAAGGCAAAAGATTAATCGTGAAAGCTGTTGACAATGGCAAAGGAGAGATCGGAAAGTAGATACATAATGCATACTGGATGAGTTCGTTTAGCTATAAGCCGGAATTAAATCAGGCCTTTTGTGTTTGTGAATACTAACAAGGCTGAAAATTGAGATCCGCATCAGGTGATTTCACGGAAATCGGCTAATGGGGCCTCGTGAAAAAGCAAACTCTTCCAGCCAATCTTGATCTTATTTTGAACCAAAAACATTTTCTTTTTGCTTTGCATATATCGAATTGGCTTGGATATATCTTTTTAGGCTGCGCTCTGAATCAGAAGGCCTACAGAATTTAATCTGCTTTAAATGCGATTTCCTGCTGTTGCATTTCTATGTCTGCTATTGCATTTAACCAAAATATAGAGCTATTCATAGCTTTCAAAAGCCTCAGTCCTTCTGAACAATTTTTTAAAACTAAAAATTGTACATCACCCTCTAGATAAGATTTGGCAGCACGGTTAGAGCAGTTTCGTTCTATTTCATCTTTAGTCAGGTGACCTGGGCCAAGATGCATAAAAAGATTTCTCCTCAAAAGCAAAAAACTGGGCCATCCAGCTTTTATTTCGTTGCATCCCCTTCGCTCTCGTGACAACGAATAAAAGTTTAAGCTCTACCCCAAACTTTTTGGGAGCTTTCTTGACAACCATTTCTCTCTGATTGGATGTCGTCAGATCTTAATCAGATGGGAAAAGTAAACTTTCGAGTAACTAACTCTTGCTATGACAAAAATGTGAGAAAAACAAGACAGAAAACAATCACTTAGTAACCGCACACAAAATCTAAAATAGTTATGGCAACTTAAGAAGATAGATTTACCTATGAAGGCAAGGCTAGACTTTTTTAAATTGAGCGAAAAAAACTCCTTTGAGCCACTCGCTCCTTTAAAGCCTCGTAAACTCGAAAAAATGTCCAACAGATTTTGACACTAAGAAAAAAACACGCGAAGCAACAATTTATAACAGAGCATACAATCTGGTTTCTTTTGCATCAGTCTTTATATAAAACAAGGACGTGATAAGAATGTGAAGAAAGCCTGTTGAGCTAGCTATTTTTTCTGGCCGAAATTGGACCAATTTCTCTCAGCATCAGCTGATGAAAAATGGCTATAACTTAAGTTTCTTGGTTGGTCCATGATTAATTATGATGCTGGTGTAGTTTTGCGCTATGCATCTTGTTGCTCAACTTACATTTGTCCGTACATTGTACTTGAGGGAATCATATTTGGTGCAATGGCGTGGAAACCTTGCCAAAATTCCTATGTTTGTTATTCATTAGCAGGCGAGATAAATCTTGCTTTTGTAGCTTCTCGCGAATTATATTTATGTAGCCATGAAATTAATTAGGCACGCAAGAACAGTGGGATAAATGGGCTGCTTATGTTATTCAAGTCACACACCAAAAGTCATACCATGAACAACAGCTTGCTATAAAAGCTTACACATCTGGGCTTTAATGCCTTCATCAGCTGGGAACAGCGGGGGGATTGAGGGAAAAAACATATAAGCAAATGAAAGTATAAATTCAAATTACAAGTAACGAGCGAAGTTGGGGTTCATTAGGCGGGGTGGATAGCATAGAAGCCAGAAATGCTAGCGTTAACCAGAAAGTCCCAAAAAGAGCTCTGAGAAGGAATTCGGTTCGCTGAGAATCTGATATCTAAGATAAATAGGCATCTTATAAGCTTTATGATTGCAAAACTTGATTATTCCTTCTTTTGATGCAAGCAATATATTTTGAAGAAAAGCGCCCCACTGTGGTGTGTAAAAAGGAAGGAGAGGATGAAATCCAAGGTTAAGATACTGCTAGCTTTTTGCTGCATTCTTGAATCTTTCGCATATTCTCTTTGAACAAACCACGATGGTCTTCCAAAACCGAACTAAGGCCCTGCGTTCACCTATGCCTGACTATTCAATCACTTCCAGCTCATGAGACCAAAAGAGGTGGGAACAATGGTCCAATTGAAGCTATCAAAAGTTAGTAAAAACTATCAGTACTGAAATAGGAGGCTTAAGAAAAACGCAATTTTACTGAAGGAAAAAAATTCCTTTGTTTTTCAGCATACATGTGGCTACCATTATGAGTAGTGTAATTCATGCAATCGCATTTTACAGCGTAACATCGATCAGCTGGGACCAACCAAAGTTGGCATTGACTTGAAAAATATTTTTAAATCTAACTTTTTATCGAAACATTTTAACTAATAGCTGAAAACATTGATGCCAGGCTAACCCCAAAAGAAAAAAGTTACTTTTTTAATAGGTAAAAGCCTACTGTTGAGGTTTGGTCAATTCACTGTTAAGGTTACTAAACCTACGCAAAATACTTACCGCATTAGCAAAATGAAAAGATTTTGCATCACTTAAAGAGCGGACGTTCAATTTTGTGGGTCGAAAAAAGCCAGCCCGTGCTCAGCGATTTTCTGCGCTAATAGCTGTTAAATTGTAGTTGAGTGATAATAACTTATTTGTTCCGCCGAGATGCTGCTGCTCCAGGAAAGGTTTGACCAACTGAGCCAAGCAATTTTCTTAAGCAGAGCTTTTAACAAAAATACGACTAAAATGGTGAAAATGAAAGTTTGCGTTAGTTTGCGCACATTTGAGCAGGTGATCCAGACCTAGGGCTCATTCTTGTGTGATGCAGTTTTGTATGGTTGATTAGTAAACGTTAAAAAGTAACCAAAGGAGTATGTGGAACGAATTACCCTTATGGTAATCCTTACGGTTCAAACAACAAAATAAGTACAGTATACAAACGATTAACCAGCATAGTATGGTGCAACTGAGCACACGAGCAGTACGGACCATTCTATGCTTTTAAGTATCAGTAAGGTGTCTATAGCCCGGTTCCAACAAGGAAAATCAGCATAGTCAGGTGACGTAACTTGACTTATTAGCATAGTCAGGTCACTGCTAGCTCGCGCGCTCAGCTCGACCTGACTTAACTGGTTTACCGCACTATACTATGCTGATATCCCGTGTTGGAACCGGGCTTATACTGTCTATACTGATTTTCATTGTTGGGCTACTACCGGGCTGTAGTCTCTCTATATCTCCAAGCAGATATATTGTGCATAATAATAAGCTGCCTTATTGTTAGGTTTTTGTCCCCAAGAGATACATAGATAAAAAAGAGCCAAAAGAACAGAAGACACATTATTTTGCCTTACGTTCTGACATGGTACTAGTTTGAAGCTAGCGTTTTTCACCAAGATAAAAGTAACAGCAGTACAAGGAAAAGAAACCCTCCTCATTTTTGAGCCATTATAGTGACCTTCGCGGCCTTATTTTTGATGAATGAGCACAATGTGCTTAATAAGCCTCACATCAGTCTTTATTATGACCATTTCTATCCCGTGTCAGTTTCCCCACAGCAACGAGCAGTCTAGGCTCAAGTGTGAAAAAGATTGATTGCGCTAACAGTCTGAAAGGACCTGAGGCGGCACAAGAAATGACGAATGCTGCTAATAAGTCACATATCTATTTTGCATATCTTTTTCTCCAGAAAAAAAGTGAAAAAACATTGCCTCATTTATGCTAGTACCAACAGTTCTACCTCTAAAAACCCAAACTACTCAGACTCATTTTATTTAAAAGCCCTTCTTGCAAAAGGAGACAGATGATTCTTGCTGGAAAGGAAACCAGCACAGCTTTTATGTGAAGCTGTTTATGCGACACGGTGAAACTTTCTCATTAGAGGTATCCAGCACTTTTTACCAGGAAGACGCCAATATTTAAGCAATGAAAGCCCTTGCCGAAACTTTCTTTGATGGATTACTTTTGGCGGTCGTTGTACCCACAGTGAGTCTTGTCAAGAGTCCTTCTAAGCTCTAGTGATCTTTACCGTTCACCTTGAGGATGCACTTTGGCTGCAAATGGCATCTGCTCGTTTTGCTGACATTTTGGCTGCTGGGATAAGCATTTTTGCCACACTTTTTTATCTCCAGCCAAAGAAGCTTCTTCCAGCAGCTCACGCAATTAACAATGGACCGATTTCATATTATTGAAGTCAAGCTGAGGCAAGATACGCTCGGTTCTTAGGGTGGTAATATATCTGCAAATACTGAGTGTATTGGTACCTTTGGTTCGATTCATCCAAATGTCAGCGGATAGCTGCGTTCCAAATATGGTTCAGTTCTGAGGCCGTTTCTTGGAGGCCGTTTTTAAAGCAAAGCTAGGTATTTTGCTTGTCTTTTTAAGGCCAGTCAGCCTATTGATGGGATCCCCTGATTCATTTGAAATTTATTTTGGTGGTTAATTGGGTTCTTTCTTTGAATCCTACCAGAACCTATTTTGACTCGGTTGTTGCTGAGCTTAGCCTCAAAAGTAACTTGCTTATTTCAGCTAAGCTTGTCTTCGGTAATACGAAGTCGGCCTTTGAAAAGGGAGCTCACGTCTACCAAAACGACTAAAAATCTGCTATGGCTTTGTCTCTTCTAAGAGTTTTCACAGTGACCAAGCCACGGCTATTATCGATTCTTTTATAATTCCATCGCAACCTACTCAGTACATAAGAAACGAGAATGACCGTGGCAACGCCATTATGAAATCTCCACAAGAGACTGAGCCATTGATCATGGCTTAGTCTCTTCTGGAGATTTCATAGTGACCAAGCCACGGTCATTATCGTTTCTTATGTACTGAGTAGGTTGCGATGGAACTACATAAGAATCGATAATGACCGTGGCTTGGTCACTATGAAATCTCCAGAAGAGACTAAGCCCATATTTGAGTCTATCCAAGTACTAATGCCTTTATCTTGAATGCAGCAAGTCTGAGTATTAGCTGATTTTTTCGGTTTAAGTCAACTGAAAAGAAAAACGTTGACGTTGAATGCTAATATTTTACCGTGTAAAATATTGGCTAACTATTTTTGGAATTTGCTCCTTCCGATGTACAGCAAAAATGTGCCATCTTAGAAGGAAGATCTTTTGATCAGGCCAAGCCCTGATGTGCACAACGTACGTACACAATCATGTAATATTGGGCCAATGAAACATTATGCAACAACTTTTATAGATACAGGCATTAACAAATTATTATGCTTCCTTTTTTGTCCGGTATCTGATCAATCTTGGAATAGTATATTCTGCTCTACCTTTGAAGGTTAGATTAGGTGCCTTGTGCTTGTTGCACCACATTTTCTTTTAAATAAATGTGAAAGCATTCAAGAAAATGGGATCTTAACATCAGCTTAGTAATTTGGCTGATCTACTAGCTAGGACTGACCTCAATTGCTCAGAAAATACATACTCTACAGGCCCATCTTCAATTCTAGGCAATTTTTCTGCAATTTTCTCTGAAAAGTTGAGCCTCTTTATTGGCCAACTTTTGCAGAAAGCAACATTTTCACTAACTCAACGTTCCCTTATGCGATAGAAGTGCACTTGACCAGCAGCAGTGGTGGCTATACTATGAAGGCTATTCATAAGAGCAAGTGCATTTCTGCTACAAATGATGCTCAGAAAGGATATGATAATGTACACCTCCTTTTAGGGTCAGGCAACCACAAAATCACCCCCTTCAGGGGTTGTTCACAAGCTCTTTACTCAACCAAGACATAATGGTATCCTAATGGTTTTTGCGAGCTCATAACTCATCTGCTTAGGCAAGCTCACTAGTAAAACAAACAGTGGAAATGTTTGGCGAGGAACATTTCATAACAAGAATCTTACTTAAAAATAGGGCCTTGTTCACCTCCAATTTTACCAAAAAAAAAAAAAAAAATAACGCGGGATGCTATGTTGATATTTGCAAATATCAGGCACTGCAAAATCATTTTTGAATTTTGTCTTCAGAATCGGTCTTGGAGTACCAAAAGACATCATACAGCAAAATCGAAATTCTCACTTCCTCAGTAGGGCGTTCTCATATTGGACTTTACCTTACCAAAACCTGATTTTGGTTAATCAAAAACTGGTTTTAGTAAAGCTTTATGTAGTGGCTACCTACCGAAAACTGGTTTTTGGTTAACCAAAATCAGGTTTTGGTAAGCTAAAGTCCAATATGAGAACGCCCTAGTATTTAGCCTGGTTCCAACAAGGGATATCAGCATAGTGTAATACGGTAAACCAGTTAAGTCAGGTCGAGCTGAGCGCGCGAGCTGGCTGTGACCTGGCTATGCTAAAAAGTCAAGTTACGTCTACTTACTAAGATGATTTAACTCGTTGGAACTGGGCTTTTATCTCCGATATTTTGCCAAAATATCAGCCGTAATAAAGTCATCCTTCATCCATTTACGTGCGAATTATTTTCAAAGCTACATTTCAATGAGAAATCTGCAAGGTATTGCAGATAACTGGGCAAGATAAATGGGCCAATATATCGGCACTTGCAAGCATTCAGTTGTCCTAATCTCGAATTGTTGTATGGATGTACTGATTTCTATGCCTCATTTACTATCAGATAGATGCACGAGATTCAAAGACATTCACGATCGAACGATTCTGCCAATCAATGAATTTGCGAATATCATTGAATGGGCTTGCAAGCAGACGCTAAGATTTCCCGAGACATATTGCAATCTATTTTTGGTCGTACGATATTTTTGCTAAAACCACTTGTGAAAATGGCAGGTGGACAGTTGACGTAACAAATGATTCTCAAAGGGGTGTGTTTAAAAGCTCTGCTTTCAAGGAAAATGATGCTACTTTCTCCTTAGATAAATGTAAGAGTGCTTGCAAGGAAATAATGGTCAGAGCTGGATGGAGAGTCACTTTACCACCCTCAGAGAAACTTGCTGATTATTTTACTGCTCCCTAGAGCCTGCATGGACATGACCTTTGTTTGAGCATTATACTCACATAGCTTTTAATGCTTTCTACCCAATTATACAGCGCTGATGTACAAGAGCTCCAATGATAGTCCCTATTTTAACAATCAAGGATAAACAGCTTTGATGCTTTGTACTTTCGAAAGATCCAAGTGCAACAAAGCATAATAACTCCCAGATGTTTCAAAACTTTTCTGTCCTGAGCAAACAGTGGCTGGAATTATGCATAAAACTGGCTGAGTCGTAGCTCAGAAAAATATGTATTTTTAAAAGAGAAGCTAGAGAATTTAATTCTAAAAGTTTCAGCGATGCCAACATCTGGCCATTTAAAATACTATCTGATAGGTGAATTCTTCTTGAATGATGATTTTTAATATGCAAGATTGGCCTTCGAAAAGAAGGAATCAGCCTTGCAAGAATTAGTTGGAAAGTTCAATAAGCAAAGGTTTCTCTTTCGTAGACAAGAGAGTTAGAAGAAAGAGCTTGAATGCATCTTCAAAGTTCAGTGTTAATCCCACAAAAAAGTTCAACTCCCAGATGGCGCCACAAAGTCTTTAGGACTTTTCTACGGAATTTCGATAAGCTAGTCTAGTTGGCAGGGGAAAATCCTCTCTCTTAGCAAGAATTGTTGTGTGAGTGGGCGTTTTTGCCTCTCAAAGGGAGAGCTGGAGCCTAAGAAAATCTTCTCTTTTTTGGGAACACAAAACACAATTGACCTGTCTAATATTCCGCTGAAACAGCCCCATTAGTGTCAGTGCTTTTTTTGCTTTACGGACAGTTCCTGACAGACAAGTTTCAGACACATACTCTACACATACTGGACGGCTGAGGGAAAGTTACATAATAAATTAAGCGCCATTATTCCCTAAACGCTTTCTCTGCAAGGGCCGAAGCCAAGCAGCGAGGAAACCAACGAGTCAGCGCGGTATTTCATTCTCTTCATTCACGCAACCTTTGGGCATTTCGGATGCATTGCAACAATGTACATAGTTCAAGGACTCATGAAACATAGCTTTTATTTTCATGACAATTTTCCGATACAGCAAGTAAGAAAGAATGTTTGACAAGATCAGTACGCGGTTGAGCCGTTCTTTCTACGACTTGTAGATCTTCTACTTTAGTTGTGTGCTCTCAGCAGAGCCATCCCATAAAACTGTTACAAACCAATCATGAGGAGCAATAGAAAAGTAACTTTAACGAATTCTTGCTTAAAGAGCAACCATAACTTAATAATGCTTGTGCATTTAAGGAAGCTCAGTGATTAATGTCACTTTGTCAATTGTCAGCATTCTTTGACACAACTTTTTTGGCAGGGGAAAGGTGCTCTCTTGCAAATAGTCTGATTATGAAGCCACTAGCAAAGCAACATTTATGTCAACAACTTGATGGTCTAACCCACTATGACAAGGCATTGCGTGAGTCCAAAATTACATTGCTGCTTGATAAACGTCTCTGAGGTGCCAAAACGCATGCTGCGCTACAATCACTCCAAACTGCAGAAATATAGAGCCTACAGTACATATCCAAAAATGGACATCCAATGGAAACAACAATTAGGTAGCTTTCTAAGTGTGTACATATTTTATCTCCATGACTTTGACATTCTACTTCAGGCTTGCCTGAATGATCTACGTATTCTTACGTAAGTCTATGAAACTTTTAATGCAGTTCTTAGTTCTTTCATCTTTATCGAGAATATTAGCCCTCAATTTCGAGCAGTGTACCACTACAACAATGCTACCTTAATTTAGAGTGACTTTTGATGAGCTTGCAAATATTCTGCTTGATTTGCCAAGTTGTACTCGCAAAAGTAACTGAAGGGCTGGGCCAAACCTAGCAAAAAGCTCTTGACAAGCAGTTTTCCGGAGAGGCTGACCTTACACAGAAGCTAGAAAGCGAATGACGGAAGTATCCGTGTATTTCAGATACTGCGCCTCAGGATATAACTGATTTTTCAATAGTTGTCTAACATGGTGAGGGAAATTAACAACATGCTCATCAATTAAATGTACATTTCAGCTACGTGAGAGAATTTTTAACATAAAGTTTCAAGGTTTTTAACTGTAGAAAAACCTGATAGTGTGCTATGCCTTGTGTCACACTCTTCATGAGTTGAACAATCGAAGCAGTACATGGCAACGTAGCGGTGGTTTAAGCAGCAGCAATTTGGGAAAGGAAGAAATTGAGCCACAACACGATTGCCATCAAAGAGTTGGTGTTTTAATGAGAGACAAGTACATTGCGTGAAAGTGACAGTCACAAACCATTTTTGGTGAGAGACTGAACACAATAGCCTCTAAGCCCTTGATTTATTGCTGGCTAAATTATGCTGCAACATGCAAATATTTGGCACAAACAACATTTTCTTGCACTAACATATGTCACGTCCTGGTCAAGCCTGTCTGTCCCCTAACAATCATATACTTCCATGTTGCCATTTGCAAAAGCCTATTTCGGATTTGCTAAACATACCAATGTAAGCCCTGCTTTCTAGAACCCAACATCGAACGGTTTTTGCTCAACTTTGAACACAGGAAAGTCCATTATCATAAACCTTCGAGACCTTTACTCAGTGTAACTTTCAAAAATGCAAAAAAAGTGTAGATGCTAGGTCGATTTTTGGAGGCCTTTAAAAAGTAAGCACGGCTGAAAAGCAGCGATTGCAATTTCACTATGCACATATAATGAACTGTTGGCTTTCGTTAGTTCAAGGGCTTTTCTCCGTTACTATGCCCGTTTTCTTGCACTGAGCATGTGTTACTGATGAGGTATGTACTAGCCCGGTTCCAACTATGAAAATCAGTATAGTATGGACACCTTACTTATACTTATAAGTATAGTATGGTGCCTGCTAGCTCGCGCGCTCAGCTGTACCATACTATACTAGTTAATCGTACTTATACTATACTTATTTTGTTGTTGGAACCGGGCTAAACTTTAGCCCGGTTCCAACAATGAAAATCAGTATACACCTTACTTATACTTATAAGTATAGAATGGTCCGTGCTAGCTCGCGCGCTCAGCTGCACCATACTGTACTGGTTAATCGTACTTATACTATACTTTTTTTTGTTTGAACCGGGCTTTTGATTCACAAGGGTCCATTAACCCGTTCTTATATTGGCCGAGCACATCTTTTTGTAGTGAATGAATTTCAACACACAGTCAAGCATCTGGGTAACGAGCATTTCTTTTTGGCCATTTCTTGTGAAGTAAAATAGCCTCCATTTCTTGACATGCTGGTTAAGAAGCAGCTTTTTGCTGGTTAATTGAGCGCAAACATCAAATGGAGGTGATGGTGGCGACACAAAAGCAGACTATTATAAGTATTACGCTTGCCCTAACGAACTCAGTTTTTTAGCACTTGAAAAACAGGAAATCGATAGGTAAGTTTGGAGACAAGTTTTGAGAGGGAAAATAAAAACAAATGGACTTTCAATTGCCAAAATTGACAGCTTTGCACTCGCATGCCGACATACATTGTGCAGTCAGAAAAACTTGGCAGTTGGTTACAAAGGTTACTGAATATTTCTCAATAGTCTGCAACATCTAAGGAAGGAACAGCCAAAAGCTGTCTAAAAATGTTCCAACTTTGCTTTGCTCTCTTCATGTTTTCAAGAAGGCAGAAAAAGAGCATAAAAGAATGGCGGAGGTCACGAGGACTAAATCCGAGACCATGAAAGCAAACAGGCTTTTTGACAACTCTTCAATTTCAGCCGGTTCTTGATACTTCTTGAAATAATCTATTTCTTATTATATTATTATTAGGGTAATGGGAGAAACTGTAAAATCCTGCACCCACTTCATTGCACAATTTGAGCCATCTCAATTAAAAAGTTGAAAAGACCCGATTTTTGAGCTTTGAGACCTTGCCTACAGCTTGAATTTCAATGACTTGAGTTCAACAAAGTGGCTTAGACTATGAAATTTTGAACACTCTGCTTGCTTGGCCGGAACTCTAAAGGCCAACAACAATGGTTGAGAAAGGGAAATTCAAAAAAGGATGAAAGGAAATATGACCTTCCGGAAGAAAATGGAGACTAGCAACGTCCAAAAAAATGAGCACAAAAAATCAAGCTGATGGTGCCTTTGGCTCATTATCTTCTGTGTCTTTTATCGTGGCTTGGTTGCGGTTGTTTGGGTTCTAATTTACGGACGAGGTTGCGTCGTCAGTAAATAAGAAGCGATAACAACCGTAACCAAGCCACGATCAAAGACGCAGAAAATAATGAGCCATTGTTTGTTTTTTAGTATTTGGATGGGAAGCAATAAGTTGATCTGCTTTTTTCGTTAGACAAAAAGGCTATAATAATACTGTTACTTGGTAGAAGCTCATATTTAACTAGCTGATTAACTTGGCTCATTGCTGAGCTCCTAGCTAAGCATCAATTTACTGAAGATGTGCAAGTACTTAATCAGTGCACTGCAGCCAGAAATTAGTTAAAGCGTTGCGTTGGTGGCTGTATGAAACGGCAACAATTCATTCAGCATTAATGGTGAACTAATGTGCTTCCCTCACTTTCATTCTTTTTTTCTTTTCTTTTTTGCCAAAATGCAGACAACGTGAATTGTAGATTTCTCGAATTCCCATCTGGAAGGTCCCACAACAATTACAGTGAAACAATCCGCAAGGTAGCTGCCTTTATTCAGAATATATGGTTTTATGCTGCTACTTTTGTGTTTATGAACGTGAACAGAATGAAAGTATCTTCAAATTGAAAAAGCTTTTTCATTTTTAAGCAACGTGCCTATGCTTCACCGTGCTATAGCTTCAACTTTAACAGAGTAATCGAGTGTGGCCACGAGTAATTACAATTAGAGAGATAAAAGCTTTTTTTCACCCCATAGGGAAAAAGGCAAGAATGCTTTTCCCCCTGATTAACGAAAACCAGACGTACTGCTCCTGTATTATGTTTCACTGATTATTATTCAGACTAAACCAAAAGCAATCTGAAAGCAGCTCACATACCTTGTTGAATAATCATGGTAAGGGCCACAAGAATGAGGTAGGTCTTGGTATTATTCTTCATCGTGATCATCCAATTCGGGTGCTTAATCACTTAGGACTTTTTATCCAAACAATCAGGTCCCACCAGCGCACAAAAGGCTTTTACACACTGGGCCTTGCAGAAGGCAGAAGCTGAAAAAAATATTCACCATGAATGTAGACACTTGAGGCGCTCAGCTTTAAGAGTTTTAAGAATGTAAGCTTTGAGAATTGAAAATGAAAAATATAGCATCGTCAAAGAAAAACTAAAAGTATTCTCAGGTATTGCTTTGAATTTCAAAAAATCTTTGTGCTGCATTAGTTATACAATAGGTCCTTAGTGAATAAGAGTACACACCATCTTCTGATGAAGGATCAAGGCCAAATACACCGACGCTGTATTCACCAATAATATTCACCTCAAGGTGGTTGTGCCAGATGGTTCGGCATCATTCTTCTTACTAACTTTCTTTCCCGTCTTTTCAGGCCCACCAAATTCTCAGGAAGTCGATCTGAAAAGAAGAAATAGATACTTTGGCTGCCGTTGTTGTTTACTCAACTACATTGCGTGATCGTCGAGAAAATGGTCCAACTTTGGCTTAGTTGGAACTAGGTACTTTAAAATTAGAGCCAGCTCACTTGGGATGTTTTAGGCCATTTTCCTGAAACTTTTTCAACATTTATTAGCTACGCTTTGAAGAAGATCTATTTTTGTCATTCCTTTTGTTGTAAGCTTGTTTGATACATGTGAGGCATTGTTGTTGAACTTCGGCTTGGCTTCATGTAGTTTAATTGTATTTAGTTTTATGAAGCAGAGCATGAAAGAAATCCGTGCATGCTTTGTAAGCCGATGTATTCAGATTATTTGCTTTGTGGTATTCTCACAAGAGCTTGCATGCATAAAAGTCGAAAAAATGACAATTTACTACAGGATTCCTCTCCGCCCTTCGAATGTCATGTGAAAACCGATTCCCGGAACCATTTAGGGTGGCTGCATTTCAATGCAGTTTAATGCATTTCGATGTATCGAGGGCTTACAAGTGTAAATAATACATTTGGCTTTGGATACATAGTTAAGCCAAGAGCTTTCCAAAATATTGCTGTTGAGAAAATAAGGAGAGCGCAGGAGCTGTTTATCAAAAGAGAAAAAAATGATCCAGAGTCTTCTAGACATACACTGTAGAGCCACTTGTGTGTATCCTATACTATATTAATAAAAACTTATGAAGTAAGTGTTTCTGCTTCCTAGGTCCCCTCAGCTCAGAGAGCCCCTATATGACAACATTGGCTAAAGTAGACGTTGCTAGGAAAGTGTCGATTTCGTGACTGAGAAAAAAAAAAAATCACACAAGTGGGGTTATATTCCTTGCAGCCGACAGGAATGCTAAGAATGGATTTTAGCCTGAGGCCTGTAAAGATCTAGCTGACGTTTTTTCTTTCCCCCCTAGATAAGATCCAAGATAAAAAGGGCATGGCCAGTTGATCCATTGACTTCTGTCTTTGTCCTTATGCCAAATGTATGAAGCACGTTCACGTTATGCTGATACAAGACGGCTCTAACAACAAGCGTTCGGTCTTTTGGCTTGCTTTAATTCTTGCTCTTTTTAATGCTGTGTAGCTGGATTCTTAATTTGGAGGATGCTGAGTTTATTTTGTCATTGCCATGTAGCATTTGACAGGCTTCAATCTGGAGATATACTGAAAGACTCTTGAATGTTGATCTTGATAAATTCAGTGACTTTTCTCAGCTCCTTGTCACAGTTATCTGGCGTTTTGTACAATTGTTTTTTGGAGCTACTGTAGTGCCAACCAAGCTATATACTGAATGAAAATGACTTTCTTTGACCAGAACTGAAGATTAATGTTCCTTTCCTTAATGTGATGCCTATGGCAATTACGAACAAGATGGACCAACTCCACGACTGAGCAAGTTGTCTCTTTTATGGTTTTCAAATGATTCCTAATGGAATTGACCTTACCATTTGGGCTTGAATCATTCAATCGCACTGCTCAACATTACTCTGTATTACGAAATGCCAAAAAAATCTGCGTAGTCATGACAAGTGCTTAACGTAACATCTACTGAACATCAAAGGACGTCGCACTTTTGAAGAAGGTGAATGTGAACACGAATACACTTCCAAATTACATCGTATACTGTATATCTGCTTTGATAAAAAAAATGCATTACGTGATGCCACAGCCAACTCAATAGCTACTGAGATGTAAATCAAGCTTTGGAATTTAAAAATAGCTATTAGCTCAGAATTTCTAATTAGAAAAAATATCGAAGGTTGGCTTTAGTTTACAGAAAATTGAGCTGCATATTTCGTTGTCAAAAGTTGAATTCCTTTACAAAACCGGCAAATCCTACTTAGCCAGAATTGGCCAAGGTAAAAAATGTCCAATATAGCTGACATGGTTACAATGAACCCAGCTTTGAGCTTGAGCCAACAAGCGGTGCAAGACCTAGCCATTTTTGATTCATATCTCTTTTGCATGTTGCAAGACAAGCAATATCTTGAGCTTAGTCATTTCCTTTCAAGGAACTTCATACTAATTCATTTTTGAAAGTATTAGTTTGTCACAGTTTCTAGTAAGTACTTGTAGGAAATTCAACAATTTTGATGGAAGGGTTTGGTCTCATGAATATAAGGGAAAATTGGCTCTACTGGTTAAGAGTTAGAATCTCATAGCAGTGAAGAACGAGTCTATTGGCTCCAACAGCTTTTCAAAATCATATGGACCATTTTGAGGGGTTACTCCTAGATAGTCACCATGTCAAAGGGAGATATTGGCCCTAAAAGTTTTGGGAAATTCTTATGTAGTAAAACTTTGGACCTCCTGGTGGCCACAAGAGGCAACTTTTATCCACCCATTTTTTGTGCGTTTTTATAACTCCTAAGGGTCTCTTTAGAAATTGGATAATAGTTGCCATCATGCATGCCCACTGTGCTCTGGGGGGGCAATATGTTGCTTTAGATGGTAACTTTAGCGCAAAATTGAGGAACCTTCCCCCGGATGAATTTATTTCATTTTCTGCACAGCGTCAGCCAAAGGTTAGTATTTTGAAATAAAAAATTAAAAAAATGGCCCTTTTTGGTTTGGAGCCAGATATTGTCCATCAAAGTTTTGCTAAGTTTAGCCAATATTACTTTGTTTAACAGACTTCAAATTCATGACCTAAAAATGAAATTTTATTATGATTATGATATGTTTTGAACAATTTTTATTATGGTCATTTTTTGTTTTGGCAACATCTGGGGGAACTTCTTTAATAAACGTTTTATGATTTTTTGAAAAAATGGTGTTAGTTGCCAGAATTAAGTTTGTATGATACATAAATTGATTTTTCACCTCTAAAATTGAAATTTCATCTGGGGGAACTTCTTTAATAAAAGTTTTATGATTTTTTGAAAAAATGGTGTTAGTTGCCAGAATTAAGTTTGTATGTTACATAAATTGATTTTTCGCCTCTAAAATTGAAATTTTATTATAATTATTGGCTGTGGCAAGCCATTTTTATTTTTACTTAAATGAGTTTTGATTGCTTGCTAAGATACTTTTATAATAAACATACATCAGTGTTGTTTAAACTTATAGATTTGTGAACTTAAATATAATGAGCTGAAAATGAAATGTTATCATAAGTATATGGTATATTCAGCAACTTTTATTTTTGTCACAATAGTGTGGGATCATTTTTGGGGGTACTTTTAAAGTAAGTGCATTAGTTTTTGTCTAATAACTGCCCCGAAAATTGAGATCACATAAGTATGACAATAACAGATGCTGTTCCTCTTACCAAATATTTATCATAAAATTTCATTTTCAATGTATGTTTTTACAGTTGATCACTCAGAAAATAACGGTTTCATAATTAAACCATTTTCTCTATAATTCTTAAAATGTTTATTAAAGAAGTTCCCCCAGATTCCTGCTTAAGGAAAACGAAAAATTATTAGCCTTTTTGTTTGATAGCCTATTGTCAGCTTTGCGAAAACAACTTTTCTGTTATCAATAAAACTTCAACTTGGTAGCTGTGAGCAAAGGCTAACTAATTTTTACAAGTATTGCAAAAGTATCAATCAAAGTGAACTCCCTATGGTCATTAATGCAATCATTGGATTCGCCAAAGCCATAAAAGGGGTTATAAAGAGCGCCTTTGGATATTAGCGATAAATAATTGCCCAGCACAGGTTCCGTTTTCAGCAAGTAATTCATTTGTGCCAAAAGCTGCAATTTTAATGCGGTCACCAGTCTACTATTCATTTTGTCCTTTCCATTGATTTCCTGTCTGGTCAATATTGGCTCCCCAAAAATGGCCTCGCCTGGCCTTTGTTGTATGCCGATTTTATTTGCCTAGCTTGAAAGCCCATTAACGGTCGGAATGGAGATCAAAGGAAATCCATTAATTGTAAGCAAATTCTATCCTGGATACGATCGCGCCCATTGAATGCGGGCTATCGCGTTTGCCTTTTTGAAATACAGACAGAAGTTCCAAAATACATCAGAGCAACAGATGAATCCCACAGTCTCCCTTTGTTAATCAAAAACAACTGTGCTGCATCATTTGTTAATCTGTAGACGGAAAAACACCATAAGAACAAAATGCTGCTAACAGTCATCAAAAAGAGCTTTCTTGCTAATTACACTACAACATTGTATCTTGTAATATCCGTCGTTTTCTGCATCAACAACGGTAAACGATGCTCTCCTAAGAGTATAAGCAACGAAGAGAAACAATGCGGCTCGTTGTATTTTTCGACCAGTATGAACGTACGTATGACATGTAAGGTAGGTATCAAGACGGATCGAATACTTCCTTGTAATTTGACATTTTTTCCAATAAAATTATGCAGTACACTTAGGTTAATTAAGAGACAGGTTTTTATCTAGTTAATACGCTTGCCTTTTTTATTGAACACAATGTTTTGTACTCTAATCAATTTCTCCAATTTTCACATTTGCATGATTATGGTGTGTGAATAGTTTCATTATGCGCGTAATTTATGTTTGTCATAATAACTTGGGCTTTTGCGATGTAATTAGGTAGCCATTAACCAATTATAATAGCTCGTTGTGGCTTTTAATCTCACATTTTTGGGGGGCCTAAGCAACCATGAATAGAGGGGAGCGGAAAATAAACAAACAAGCAATAATGGAGAAAACACCGCCATACTTAACTCGAAGATATTTCTTTATCTAAGTAGGATGGGACAATTTTGAAGGCTTTCAAAATTTATCTTTTTCTTAAGCATTTACATATTCAAATCATAGAATTATTTTCTCCAACGAAATATGGAGGATCTCGATAAGCCTTAATTTTCATGCGCAATTATGCTAGCTGTACAGGGCTGCTAAGACAATTGTTTTTCAAGGTCACTTTTACCCCATCGTGAATTTTGTATCCGAGGAAATATTCCCCATGGATATTTTTTGCAACATCCTTGGCTATAAATATTGTATCCAGGTTTTTGCAACACGAAAATTTTATGTTAACTACATTTTTGCATGGTCTTGAAACACGTGGCTCTTGCCAATGAAGAAAAACAGCTTTCCTTCCTTTTTCATGAAGGAGATTCAATATTTTTGTTAAACAGGCTGAAATTAGTGTCAAATCTAAGATATAGATGGCTTTTTGATTGTTTCTAACAATTTTTCTGCAAGCAGGCGCATTTTTTGTTGAATCACGATTGGGTACTTGTATACGAACATCACATGTTTATTCAAGGTAAATGTATTCATGTCCTCTTGTCAAAAATACATACTGATACGCATACTTTTCCTTCGCATATGATACGCAATTGTCCTAAATACACACTACGTCTGTCACGGCAAAATCAATTGTATTCTATAGCTCACTTGAGATGACAATCTACGAAGATGCACTTTTCTGGTCCTTTTTGCCCCACAGTGCACTCTCGCTTCGGGCTTTTGTGGACATTTATTATAGAATGATGGATGGCATAATGAGTGTCCACCCACAGTAAACTATTCAGAAATACTTCTCCGGCATTCCTTCAAATACGGCATTATTGTAATAATGTATTCCTGCCTACTGACTTGAATACAACCTCATTTTTCGCCAACTTTGACACTGCTAATTGCCTAACTGGACTGGTCTCTTATTATCGATAGTAAATTACTTCTTGCCAGTATCGGATACGCATTACTTTATAGCTGTGCTCCATAACTAGTTTTCGATATTTCCAAAGGATCTCTCCAGTATACTTTCTTCACAATTTGGATACATTTCAAGTTACTATGGCTTCTTCCAACATACTGATCTGTGCTAATACCAAAATTCAAAAATGTTCTTCACAAAAAATAGAAACACTTTGATCTTTAGAGCTCATTTTTTCCCAGGCCTTACACGTTTTTTCCAAGACCCTCCCAAGTTGAAGCATCATTACACCGAAATTCGATTACGAAAAAGCTCAGATGCGGTCAAGCTGGTGTATCGTAGAACAGCAACAGAAATTATGGACTGCCTTAGAGGAAACAACAATCTAGTAAATATTTGATGGTCAGAAGGAAGCACGAGTCGCTAATTTCTTGATTTAATAGACTTTTGGCAACTAGATATATCACATATTCAAGTATACTGCCTTTTTCCTAAATAGCAATTTTTTTTCTTTATGGTTCTATCGAAATTAATTATTGATTGACCGCAAAATGACCGCCTTGCAGCAATTTGTGTTTAGGGTTTGACACAATTAGAGTAAAGGCTCAAAGGCAAAGTTTCAAGAGAAAAGTACTATAATTTCTTTACTAGATGTCTATATTGGATACATCTTTATTTGCAGCGATTTCTGGTATTTGTACGGTAAATTATTAATGATTCTTTGCGATTGAAAGCGGCATTTTCGATAGTGCACTCAAGTAAAGCTACTTTGCGCCATTTTTGGAGAAAGTAAGGGCTGCTGACATTTTCAAACGAACGAATTAGCGCGCAGATTGATTGGAAATAGACGCGTGCTTTCTATCCCATTATTGGAAAATGCTTGCAAGATGTCAGCTCCTCTCCAAGCAAATTGAAACAAATGATTACCCCTCAGTCCATCAATAACAATCGAGAAAAAATCCAGCTTTTCGCGAGTCCTTCAGAAAATTGTCAGATGTGTCAGCCAAGTAGTTGAAACTTGGGGGTGTTAAGAGTTCAATATAAGAACTCACACAACAAAAGATTGTAGATCGTGCAGGGATCTTTCGATCTAGAAAAAAGTCGAGCTTTTTGTAGCAATTTGAGCGAAAACGTTTTCTGCGAGCCTGGACGCAATCTGAACATCTGCCAAGTGGAGGCCGCATTTGGCTAAGTGGCCTTCATGATAGTTTAGCGCGCCCTTCATAGATAAAATAATCGAAAATGGCGCCACTCCAATAGATTTCCCCCCAAGTACTCTAAAAGTGCTTTCAGTACTCTTTAGACAGCATTTTAATTTTCCATCGCATGCGTCGTTTCAAGACCGTTATTATGCCTATCATTTTGATGGGTCCCTTTGTAAGTTTTTGACATTTTTATATTAGTTCCTTTTTCCCGCGTTTCAGCACAGCCAAAATGGCGTATGGTTGGCTGGTTTTAAGAGGAAACTTTTTTATTTCCTTCACTCAACATGGATGTCTCAACATATCAACAAAACTGAGACATTTGACACACCCCGTCTGATGTAGCTTTGTTTAGCATACTCTAGCAATGCAGGGTTGAGCATTGTTAATTTCACTCTTGTCTGTTCCCCTTTAACTTGCAATCATTTTGCCGATTCTATTCAAAACTTTGGAGGCACTCCACAATCTGATTGATTTCGTTTGGAAAGTAAAACTAGCGCAATTCAATCCTTCTACTAAAAACGAAACTGCGCCGAGACCATTTTCGTGGATTTTCAGAATTGGCAAGCTGCTTTATTAAAGAGCATCACAAAGAATGTGAAGCATTCTTGATAGAGAAGAGGAGATCTCCTTGTGCAAAAATCCACCGTTTTTTGCTGAATTGTTATTTTTTTCGCTAACAAAAAGGAAAAGCTCAGCGTTTTTCTTTGCTCAGAGTGATAATCCATAAAAGCTGCTATTTTTTTCGGGAGAAGAAGAAGGAGCTGGGAAACAAAAACACCAAGAGGCTGATTACTATTAATAGAAAGCAACATCTGTGAGAGGAGTTGACAAAAATTATGGCTAATGAAAAGTATCATTAGAGAACAAAAGACGAATAATGTCCCTTGGGTCTAGGACCTTTCCTCTCTTTGTGGCTTTTCCGTATTACATGGCTCGTGGTTCTTCCTACCATTCTCTAAGGCAAAAAATGATCACAATCATAGTGGTTGCGTTATTTTTTAAGGCGTATTCTGCCACTTTGCTATGCTTTATCCATGAAAAGTTATGAATGAACTATGGCAGCTTTCATAAACACGACTTCATTGTTATTCTTAGTCACTACGTAACAGCCTCCAATATTTTTCACTTGTAGATGGGAAAATTATTCCGCTAGATGGAGAATTTTCGCCCAGATTAAGATGATGAATTGAATTTTATCACAAAAACAGCTTAGCATTACCGCTTATGCAGGCTTTTAAAGGATGGAGGTGAACGAATATTTGTATTTTTTCGTCTTCTTTCCTCCCTAACTTCATAATCTCTTTGATTGAAGACTACGCTTGCTTCTTGCAAAAAAGCCTAAATGAAATATAATAACAGCACACTCCTACCCACGGCTCAAGCTTCTCAGTCGCCAAAAATCGCTTTTTATGTCGATCATGCTTACATTTTACCTATCTAGTTCTACACACGCGGGCATGCTAATCAGTGTATGACCCCCCATAGTCCTATAGTAAGCTAAGATAGCAATCAAGCTAATTCCTCGCACCAAAAAAATTTCTCGCAGCTTTTGCACAGCGATGCTTCAAAAATTGGATCAAAACACGGCATAACAGGATGGCGACAGAACAGTCAGCTTTCTAAAATTAATCTTTTATCCCCCCTTCGGCTAAAACTGATCGATTTTGGGATCAAGCCAATGCAAATTTCAATCAAAAACGTGTCCAGAAGGAGGGATTGAACTTCAAGTACGCCACTTATCCTCGCTCAGTTACGAGACTATGAAAAAGAGATCAAATTGCAAATGGTATTCATCGAAAAAACTCCTTGGTCAATACCATCGATGGGACAGAGAAAAGTCGTCGGTTTTATGAACATTGTCAATGTGATGTCAGTGTGAAAAGACAAATCGAGGACGAAAAAGGGACGGGAAAGGAAGATAGGAAAAACCCGGCTCATGACAACATTCAATTTTCTCGGCTTAGCTTTGGGGGTGGTTCATCTACTTCTGCCATAAAAAAGCTGATATATCACAAATGGCAGCGAGGGTGGAAAATAAAAAAGATATTGATGTCCGCCTTTGTAAAGCGAGTAAGCGTTTCCTCAGCGCAACGAACATGGCCAAACATTATAACTTCTTCGACTTTGAGTTCTCTTAACTAGCGGCAAAAAAGCTTACCAAGGAAAGGCTTAAAATCCATGATAGAGTCTTCGCATGAAGCTGCCATCACTCTCCCGTCAACCTACGATCCCTCGAAGCTTCGAATTTCGTCACAATTGCGAAAAATGAAGAAAACCACGTCGTGGCTCGCTTCTCGCAACGTGGCACAAGTTGTACTGACTACTGAGCTTAATCAGCTTATGAATCAGCAGTCTCGGGATTGCGGCTGTCTGCTGCTCAGTGCTGAGAGGCAAGCAACGGGTCAACAAGCGCGCATGGTGACCAGCCTCGCGCGCGCATTTTGCATCTCTCCACAGCTGCACAGGTCAGAGCGCTCCACTCTCACGCAGCCCATTCACAGCGCGAGCGGGTCACATGACTTTGCGCATGCCGGTCGATGGTTCAACTTGACGCAGCAATCTCCGCTTAGCTGCTGCCTTCTCATTTTTCGTCCAAACATTCTTTGCAAGAATGCAAAAGGGAAAATGGATAGTGTGCATCAATTTTGCGATACGCCACTTATGTCGCCAAGGTGATCAAATACTGGTAAGAATTTTCGTGACATTTTAAAAGCGTAACTTCGTAAGTTGTTGAATGGAGCCGCTGTTCAAATGTTTGGATATTTGGTCGTTTTTCCTCTCGATGTGTCCCAAATGTTTTGTCCCCTGGCTGCAGGCAAGCAAACTTTTTGGGCTGCAGATATGGTGGCAGCACCAAAGTTTTGCAACTGTCGTTTCCGAAATCTCCCCTCGTTTTTCCGAGAAATTAGTCGATTTTTTAGGGTCAGAGATCTTTATGAATCCCTTTCCTCTGCCGATGATGTGGAGAAAATATCGACTATTTGGCGGAGCTCTTGGCAAAGAAGTCCAATATGTCATTGGATTCCTTAACTAGGCACATAAAATTTTAGGCAGGAAGTACTATGTGCCAGGATAGCAAGTAGTACCTATGAATGCAGTCTGAAACGTGTTGCGCGAATATGATGTGATAAGCCCGGTTCCAACTAGGGATATCAGCATTGTGCAGTACGGTAAACCAGTTAAGTCAGGTCGAGCTGAGCGCGCGAGCTAGCTGTGACCTGACTATGCTAAAAAGTCAAGTTACTTCTCTTGACTATGCTGATTTTCCTTGTTGGAACCGGGCTATAGATAGCATTGTGATCTGCATTTTTGAGCTCTAAATAGTACAACTAACCTTGACAATTGAGCAGAAAACGGGTTTTTCTTATCTTCTAAAAGCCTAATCGAGCGGTTGGAAGCCAGCTCAAGTTTCTCGAGCCTTTTTTCCTTGACAAATTATGGTGGCTTGTGACAATTCTTGCTTTTAGTTTTTCTGCTTTCTAATGGGTTTAGCTTTTGCTTCGAAGTGAAATATGAAAGCCATGGAGGATGGATGTTAGCGGACGAAGGAGGAAAAAATGCAATGACTCTAAATGGCGCCGATGGCATCATTAGTTCATTTTCATTAATGGAAACAAGTTGCCCACATTGAACGACCTTTCTTGAGACCCCTAGGCATGTCAAAAGGACTCTCACAAATTCTTGCGAGGAAACAAAAT
This sequence comes from Paracyclopina nana, assembly GCA_019096065.1. NCBI lineage: Eukaryota > Metazoa > Arthropoda > Copepoda > Cyclopoida > Cyclopettidae > Paracyclopina > Paracyclopina nana. Next base: position 8,515,320 of record JAGUCH010000001.1, on the reverse strand, counting down.
AACTTTCTAGGGCGAATAACTGTTTTATGCACGCATAGCTAGTAGTATTGTCTTTAGTCCATAGTTGTATTGCCTAAAACTGTATAGCTGTTGAATTTGGCCTCGGATATTACTTAGGGGTCAGGAAAAAAGCAAACTATTTAAAGAGAAATAAAAAAACAGTATATATGGCTTCTTTTGCAAAGCTTTGAGGGGCTCAAATACCGTTCGTACCACCTGAGGGTAAGTTTATGTTTAGAAGTTCAACTTTGCTTCGTTCCATTCTGCTCTTACTCAATCCAGTAAGTGATGCCATTTGCTAAGGGAAATACCTAATTTTTGGGAAGGATTTGAGGCATCAATTTGACCTTCCTTTCAGAGTAACACGAAAAAACTCTTTGCATTTGGTGGAATTCTCCAACTTTTTTTTCTCTCCTGCGACAGGCTTATCCCACTTTTTCAGCACGGCTCAAAGTAAATTCTGGAGAAACCTAGAAAGGTCAAATAAAAAAGTTGGCTCCTTATTTTTTCATCTCAATGTCAAAAGGAGGCTTATAACTATTTACTGAAATAGTTGGCGCCTTTACCCCCTCATGAGTACAATTCTGGAGAGGTATAGTGCATACTTTAAAGAAATGTGGGGACCTTTTTTCCTTTATACATAATCGTTGATGGATGGTACACCCCTCACTGGAATCGCTGATTATACTTGCCAAGTAGACTGACAATTTTTTGCAGGAGATCCGTGCCATAAAATGAAAATGAGCGATAATTCATGGACTGTTGGGTGCAAAAGAAAGGGAAGCACTATATGCCGCCACAGTGGGCACGTAGGCGAAATAAAAACTCTGCCAACTGACCTATGGTCATCTCATCGAAGAGCAAGGTTCATAATTCGGTTATTGATCTCGTCAACAATTCAATTTATGCTTGCCTGCTGTAGTAATCTAATATGTATGTGGCTGAATCATTGAAATGAGTTGAGCTTGTACACCAATGCCGCAAAAAAATTATGCTGCTTCATAAAATCGGGCTTCTTTCAAGCAGTGGTTTGCATTCATTTTTGCCCAAAATCCTGACGTGTTGACATTTCACATGTAGCTCTTTGCTCAAAGGAACAAAAAGTATAAGTGAAGATATGCCACAATAAAGCTTTTGTGCAATAGAATTCTCCTTCGCAAGAAAGTGGCATCAAAAGCAAAGTGGGCAAAAAGATTGTTGCAGAACCAGGAAATTCGTTTTAGAAAGCCCAAAAATGGCTGCCTTTTAGCAAATCGTAGAGCTTTTGTAGTAGTTTTTGATATGATGGACAAGTTTTGTTTGACTTGACAATCCGAACAGACCACTGTGTCGAGAAGTGGAAAACACTTCTATGGTGATAGCCTTTCTATTGCTCCGTAAAAATATCAACTATCGGAATTCTTTCAAAGGCAGTTTCCTAATTTTTGCGCTGAACTGCTAAAAATTGATAGCCTCGTTTTTCCCCTTTAAGCGGCTTTTTTAAGGACAACTAAAGCAGGATAATTTTTTAAACTTATTTCAAATAGCCACCTTCATCAAAGCTCTTTCTGACCCATTGTGCTAGATGTGAAGTGTACCGTATTATACCACTGCAGTAATACCAATAACCGTAACGTGCACCCAAGGACTTTTTTCAAATTGACCGGTAGAGGTTTTTGCTCAGCCTTCACACACAAAACCAGCTGCATGCCGAGCCATAACTGACCTTGAAGGCGTCATGAGGAATACTCCTTTTTTATCGTAGAAACATTTACCACTTATATTCTTCGGAAACAGGCAAGGAAACACATATGATTATTTAAGCTAGGAGTTGAAGTGCAACAAACTTCCCGAAATTAAATTAGGCCAAGCCATTTCCATCTCCACAATCCAATTAGAGATGCAGCAACCTTAGAGTTTAACCAGTTTTAGTATTTCAGATTTACTTTTTCTCCCTTTTGTCCTCGCAAAACTACGCGGACAAAGAAATATTAAACTTTGTAGTGGAGCGTCAAATGTAACTAGAGACACCAGAATTGCCACAAAAGCCAAAGTAGACCCCTGAGTGCTTTTTCCACAATTTAATTTCCAACTTTCCCACTTGACCAGCCAAAGCTGGTTTCATGAATCCACAGATATTGCTTCTTTGGGAGCAAACTTGAGTTCCTTTTTTGAGCCAGTCCTGGTGACGCCAAGAAAACCGATTAAAACTAAGCTAGACATGAAGGCGCCTTTTTGGGTGCCTTGATCATTTTCGCGTTTGAAAAGTCAAATATACCATTTTTCTTTTGCCCTGTAGCACTGGAAGAGAAATACAGTAACCAATTTCTATATCTCGTTTGGGCCCATGAATCACCCAAAAGATATAGATTTTTCCTTGGCCCTCGCAAAGGGCTCTCTGACCCGCAAATGATCGGAGTGAGCCGTGAGAATTTTTTTGCTGTAATTTGACACTAGCTGGGAGGTGGGTTTTTGCAAGCTTCATTTTCAGCTCTGCCTCAGAAAAAGGTAGAGAGCCCTTCACCGCCAAATCAGCAGAATGCCTTCTCTTGCCATCCAGCAAAAATAATGTACTTTGAGCACTATGTGTTTGTGACCAGAGCTTAATGTGAAATTTCAAGTGCTTTGAAAGTTGGAAAATGTACCCCAAAAACAACAAACAACCACATTACACAACTTTCAAGATTTAGCAGCATCCTTCCATTAAAAAGCAAATAATCAACACCCCTAAAGGATGTATATTTGAGGATTTTATCCTTACCTGAGGAATTTTGGTAGATTTGAATTCACTGTGAGCGGAGTTCACTTTGTAGGCTCTTCTGAAGAACTGAGTGGAGGCACAGTGGGCTCTCGACCGCGGACTTGTAAAAGGCTCGCGCGAGGTTGCTCCAAGTCCCGCAGAGGCCAGCTTTCTCAATCCGCGTTTAGGAAGACTGCAAACGGTTGACACACGATACACAAACATTTTTTATTGCACTCATCCATTTTTCATCAGTAAAAAGGATTCTGAGGCCAACCAACAAAGTTTAGCACAACTAAGACAACTTAATAAATGTAACCATCTCATGCTTTAGGTGGCTTGATGGCTTGGTAACAGAAGCACTTTTTCAGTAATTCTTTACACCCTAAGTGGACCTTTTTAGCAAAGCAGCAGATGCACTTTCGGCAAATTAAAAAAAAAACTCGAATAGCCCAAGATTTACCCTCAATTTCGTGCAGTTTAATTTCGTGCAATTTTAGCTGCTTGCCCGAGGATTTTAAAATGGGTAGTTTTTGCGAGTTAGAATCCCGTATTAATAGCCGCATTTTGAGCTTTTTAATATTTCATGCACAGACTCTAGTAGCATGATTGATTGACAATTGACATGTTCAAAAATGAACACCTAGCTTCTTCACTTGGAGCTGGTGGGAAAATTTGAGGTGAGAGGAGGAAGGTTGAAAAATTTAGATAATGCTCTGACATTGCCAGGCAACTGCTATTCTTGAAATAGTTCTCCAAGTCACCAACATCATCATCACGAAGATGCACAAGTAATGCCTCTAAGTAATTAACAAGTTGCTGCACATCAAAACTTTTTCCTCGACAAAAACCTTGACACAAGACATGGCTAAAGCGAATTCGAAGCAATGCTGTATGGTTTCACATTTGCCGTAGTATCTGTGTTTTTGCACAAATTAGTGTGCCGTGAATAGTGAAAGCCATATGAGAAATAACAGTCCTGGAACACAAGCTTCGCGTATAATCTTTAACAAGGATCTTTTGTCCGCGTCTTCTTCGCGCATAATTGCATGCAGTGTGGGTAAAAACCAGCAGCAATCTGTGACAATAGCACTGCAAGTCTCGAAATGAATTGTCCTCCTTTGTTTATTGAATGTAATACTAGTGTGTGAAAGCTGTATGCTAGTTCAAGTATGCTATATGCGTATATAGTATGCTACAATATACATTAGTCAGCATGCGACCAGAATGAGAAATTTACGTGATTCTCAACCCTTTTAGAGGCCTGGGCAAAAGAGAAAGGTCATGTGCATATGGTCTGGCCATAAGTACGATATGCAGCACGAGACCAAGAAAGTAGATTAAAAACAGGTGGGCCTGCATGAAAAACGTTACGTTCTTGACTAGCGTTACAAGTAACGGGTAGTAGGCGCTGCAAAATGAAGCAATAAAACTTTCTACATCTTATCTCGGGAACCACATTGAAATATTTAGAATGTCAGTTTTTATGAGGGCTCGGAGGCCAATTTTTCCACAATTGATGCGTTCATAAATCACGGAAAGCAGGATTGGCAGCAGGCAAAATCAATTTTAAAATTTTCTGCCGAGCAACTTTGCCAAAAAAAATCATGTCTAATGAAATATAGCCTACAAATATTTTTATCAGCTTGACTTTTGCCACAATAAGGCAGTGTGACATTTTTATTTGCTGGTTTGCGAAAACGTCTATTCCATCCATTCCCTCTGTGTTTGCTGCATCCCGAAGTACATGATGACATTGCAAACCAGGGTGAAAGTAATGAGCTTTTCCGTCGTAGTGTACAGGAATCAACTTGTGTTTGGGGCAAAAAGTGCATTTGCATTGCGACTTCTTTGAGGTTACACCAATTCACCATTCCGGACTGTTAGGGTTGGCTGATCATGACCCAATTCGAGCCAAAGTGCAAAAAGTTGTTTTACAACGATCATTGCAACCTTAAACTAGGCCTCTTACTCACTGAAGTACGAGGTTGCGCGATAAGTTTGAGGTCGTCTCGCGCAATCTGCTTACCACACGCGGCATGAAAAGTTGCTCTTTCATTTGCTGCCAATGCAATGCTGATCCACAGAATGAGCTTCATTTATGCTTGATTGGGCGCATCAATTTTCACTCTGTATCCACCCACCCCTAGTTAGAGCGGCAAGACGAACAATTGTGTATTCTAGACCATGCTGATTAGCTGATTCCAGTGTTTATTTAGTTTTGTGCAGATTTTCTGGGGTCTCCGACATCATCATCATCTTCCTCCCTTGGGACAGCCTCAACGGATGCAGAACAAATAAGAACTTTCGATATTATTCATTGGACGACCCGCCGAAACGTTGATGGAATTCCACCGAATTTATTGCTCTGTGGCTCATAAAACCTGAATAAATGACAAACTTGCTGCTCTGCAACAACAAAGATTTGTAGTTTAGATGGAGAACTGTTCTTTATCCCTTGCTTCTAGATAATTTGATGAATGGAAATTGCACTACTTTCATAGAAATGTTACCATGAAAAAAGCATAACATTTCGTGCTTTTTTTGACACGGCACTTTTTCCACTCGATTTTCCTTTCAAGCCGTTCGATGCAAGAATGCAAAAAAACGCATCATTTTCCTGCTTTTTGCACTGCATTTTCTTAGAAAGTTTTGAAAATGCAACACTGAGAATGTTCCAAATGAGGGTAAGAGTCTGATTCAACTTAAATCAGACCAAAACTAATATTTCCAATTTTTAATATTCCGTGTTATATTTAATTGGCCATATTTGACAGTTTATGGCTGCATACGCAAATCTTCATCAAATTCGTTACTTGGAAACTAGTGCTTACCTGAATGCCTAGGCTTTTGCAGGACAGTAGATTTTGATGAATAGAATATTCTCAAAACTCAGTTCCCCAAAACAGCCTAAACGGGGCTGGCCGGCCTACGGTAGCACGACATCTGCCTATTTTTGTTCCCCCGTTATTTTTATATATGTTATATTTTTTTATTTGGTATTTCGTAATTTTACCAAGAAACCACCAAGACCTAATATTTTCGTTCTGATCGGAGCTGTAGTTTGAGCTGTACCTTAGCATTTGTCCCCAAAAAAAGTTCAGCTGTTGTTGAGAACGAGATACGTTAATATAAAAAATCTTTTGATACTTCTTCACGTTTGCCCCTGGACCCAAACCTCAAATGAACCTTCAGCTTCAGCACGGCATAAAAAATCTTTTGATACTTCTTCACGTTTGCCCCTGGACCCAAACCTCAAATGAACCTTCAGCTTCAGCACGGCATAAATGAAACCCGATGCCTCAGCTTTTGATAGCTGGAACCCTTAGCTTTCCAATGCTGCCATGTAGTTATGTGGCTACAGCCATTGATCCACTACTCATAGTCTCGCTTAATGAGAATCAGACTATTTGTGTGAAAGTTTATGAGCTTTCTTTTCGAGCAAAAATGCTATATAAGGTAAGAAGGACAATGTGTACAAGTAGAATGAGGGTCATTAATCAATATTCTTAATAGATAATCAGATTGGCATGTTTATGACAATCAGAGGGCGTGATTATCGACTTTTTTAGCTTCAAGAAGTCACAAAAAACTATTTAGTTACATGTCGAGTAAACGTGCGCGTCAAACACGAGCAAAACTTTGATTACCCTAATGGGCCCATTTTCATGTTGTAAACAACAATTTAATGCAAAGCTACAATGCAGTTCCTTAATGGTATTTTAAGGAAGCACATGAAAAACTTTCCTCCTTTCACAGAAATGATTGGATTCTCCATCTTTATTTAAAATAAAAAAAGCAAGGATATATGGCTTAGCTTTTAAAAACTTCCTCTTTTCTTTCTGCAGTGCTTTTCTGATAATATGTTGTGAAGTTATGCCGAGAAAGTTGGGCAGATGGCGCACAAGCAGGATAAGCTTTCTGAGCACTCGTATGAGCGCCCTCTATATTTTCGCTATGACAAGCTGTGACACGGTCTGATTTCTGAGCTACTTAATTGTTTTTGGCAAATATGCGCGGCCATTTTTGAAAATAATTTTCTCGAACTATCCAGATTTGGATCCATCTGCTAATATTTTTCAAACTTAATAATGTGATTAGGACAAGGTTCTTGCACATTCAAAGAAATGAGTGCTGCATTCAAATTAATGGGAATTGTCAAAGGTGCCGATTGGCGTCGGTAAATCACATAACAACTAACGAAAGCAATGAATGAAATTGACATGAAACGAAGGGTTGCTCATCTACAATAGTGAATTTACTGCCGTCAAATGACCACACCGCAAATGAATGACCCCTAATTATACCAAACATACAAATGCACACAGGCCGATTGAGATTTAAATTTTGTCCATGCTTTAGTTTCCAACGTTTGTGCTGAATAATCTAAAAATTCTGATTTTCTTTGCTTAAATAAATTATTTTTGATGCTTTTACCCGCTTGTGCATATTTCGCTAATCACTCTTGACTGCGAGGGCCATTGCAAATAATGGTAGCCGTGAATGCAACGCTGCTGTGCAAAATACGAATCAAGCATTTGAAGCCAAAATGGCCACCCACGGAATTTATGTGCAATTTCTTGTCGGCTTGAAAATCATAAGTGAGCGCTTGTCATCAACCTCATTTTTTGATGCGGTTGTACTGGAATTTCACACCATACCGGCTCTCTCTCAAATGCGAAGTATCTGATGACGTGCGAAAAAATTAACAACATAATGCTGACCTCCATGAGAATTTGCAGGCAGCCCACTCACCTGATGCGCCTGAAAAAAACGGATTTGCGAGCACTCAGCAAGATTTTTTCTTGCTTTGTGCTAGAGACAATAAACACGCATTTACAAGAAATTTACCCAGAAATGAAAGAATCTAGATCGGATTTCAAGAGCTCGCTGTGCTTACAGCTTTTTCTTCATCGAGAGCTGAATCATTGAAAATCGAGCTTCAGCTTACATCGAGATTTTTTCCAACCTATCTGAGATTGAATCCATCAAATTCATCATTTTTACAAATATAATGCCTAGCTATTGCGTTTCCTGCATGCAAAGCAAAGTTAATTGTGGTGAGTTTGGATTCCCACACCCCAAACATTTTTCTCTCGAAAAGAGGGCACTTTTTGCCAGGGCTACTTAAGCCTCGGTCGATTTCCTCTATTCGGAAACTTTTGCAACTTCACGGACGGGCCACATTAAAATTTAATGCTTTGTTGGGGAGTTCTTTAAAAAAAGTTGAAGTAAACGAGTCGAAGAGCAATTTGCCAAGTAGACTCGGCTTGGTGCTGGGAAAAAAGGCTTTTCGCAGATTCCTTACTACCGCATGCACAGTGGCGAAACCAGGGCATCAGAGCCAAGACAAATGCAGTGAGGCTTTTCTCTCTTTTTTCAGCGAATTCTCCCCTTTGTGCGGTTGGTATGACAGGCTGGTGTTGTAGCCGGTTTTTCTTGAGCTAAAACCCAGCCGACTTTAATGACAGGGCAGGTTACAGCAATTCAGGGGGCAAAAGGTTCAAACAATAATAACAACAACACTTCTTCTGACCGTCCGTGTACCTACAACCTTTTATAATGCAAAAATGATGATGACATTTAAAAACAAACATGCAATTTTACCGCCTCGGATATCTCGCCTTTTGCCACACGGGGAAAAGCATAATGGATTTCCAATTCGGAAGATTCAACAGCACCCCCAAAAATATCGAAATCCCATTCCAGTTCACAACCTACTTTGGGTGAAAAATACCAATCAACTTCTTTTCACTTATTTATTTTCCAACACAAATATGTAGGTCAATAAGCATATTATTAGGATTTTAATTTTTTGGCGTCTACATAACAGAAACGGCGGCCCGTTTCAGCACAACCTTTTCAAATTTGTTTTTTAAGTATCATTCCAGTAGAAAACGAGTCTGTTCTAGCAACATCACAGCACAAGTTGATTTTGTTTTCTCTCTTGCAGCAGCAGCAGCACAATTAGAGACTAGAATTTTTCTGACTTTTTTCAGCTCGCCGGCACACTTTTTCTTTTTCTTCTTCTTTGAGCGCGGCAAAGCTTCACAGCTTTCACCATAGCAAAAGAAGGGAGATGAAGATGACGAACATGGAGGCTTCAACTCCTCGTCCAGCACGATTGAAGTTTGGCCTTGGCTGAGGTTGGGGCGGGGGAGGCCTTTTGGCGTCCTCCACAACCTCCACGTCATCTCCACCAGATGGAGGCTGAGCTGTGACCCATGGAGGCCAATTTTCACCTTCGTCGTCTTCCTTATGCTGCTGCTTCTTGCCACTTGATGAGGGCTCGAGGTCAGAGTGTCCTCCAGATGGGCCAGAGGTGGCCTCGAGATCACCTGAGCCAGAACCCTCGTAGTAATTGTAGTAATAGGTGTCCTCGTCCTCGTAGCAGTCCTCGTCGTCGTTGTAGCTTTGACAACCACCTGATCCTTCACTTGTGGTGGTTTTGGCCCTCGATTTGGCCTTGAACGAGGGAACTGCTGCCACTTCTTGAACTAAAAGTAAAAAGAAATCCACATAAATAATTAAGGAATCGAAAGAGAGGGGGAAGGCTTTCAAGATTTCGAGAAAAAAATGACTTACAATTGGAGGCCGAGGGCCAGTCTACATTTTGTCCTTTGTGTGCGCTTTCCAGTTTCTTGGTAATCAACTTGAGTGCCAGAATTTGTTCATTGATACCCACGTCGGGTCTGTGGACGTCCACTTTGACCTCGGGGTTTTGGTCTTGATTCAAGAGGCCGTCAAGGACGACAGCATTGGTGTAGCGGCCAGATTCGCGGCCGTTCCAGCAATTTTCCTCGTTCTGCCGCCCATAACGAGATCGAGCTTGGCCACCGCGCAGCCTCGCCGAGGTCACGGAGGTCGCATCACTGGAGACCTCACTTTTGCACAGCTCAAAAGGCAGTTTGGTCCAATAGTCCCTGGTTTCGTTCGAGGTCGAACGAATGTCCCTGATGAGGTTCTTTAGCCTCGTGTCTCCGTCCTCGTCACCATTAGCTCGGCCTCGTTTGCCAGCTGCAGAATGTGACCTCCGCTGCTGATCGTTGTACGCGCGCCCATAATTTGTCTGGAAGAAAGCATACAATCTCAAAATACTTTGAGTTTGATGGAATAATTCTTTGCAGTCTTGATTTAGAACTTCCTGCGCCAAAGTTTCTCATGTAAAACTTGAAGAGCCTCTCGACGTTCATTAATTAGAAGCTATTGTGAACAGGAGAAAAAAGAGGCATTTTCTCAATATGTGCTGCGCAAAAGAAAAAGGACTGCGACCTTATATACATCAAAGGCCATGAGTGATTAATCAGGTAGCAAAAAGAAGCCCAAATGTTCAATTCCTTTGCCGAAAGCAATGCCAGCATTGCATCAAATGGCAAAAAAAAATCATTTTGATCAACAATATCTAAAACAGTTTTTGTGAACTTTTGCATGGTTGGTTCCCCTTACCTGGCGCTTTTGCAACCGAGGCCGGCCACAATCCTCAAATACTTTGCTGGTGACCTCATATCCAGAGTTCTGAAAGTTCATGATTGCATCCGAGATCTTGACTCCGATGGGATCAACAACAGCCTCAATATCGAACGGGCCAATAAGTCGATCCGCCAAAAGACCAAGATTATCTGCAATTGGAAAGTAGAGCACCTCATTTTCGGCTCCATACAGATGGAAAATTGCCTTGCTCACTGGGTATACAACTTTCAGCAATAGGCAATAAAAATATCAGTTGATAAAATGTTTGGGATTTATTAGTGCTGATGCAAGTGCGCCACCAAAAGGAGGCAAAGTTCAGCTCATAAATCATTGGCGAAGGCAGCTGCAAGTTTTGGTCCCGAATTCAAAGCTGCTTGAAATTCCAGACGAAATGTTTGGTAGTAATGGGCCTGGTTTTACTCGCAAGAAGTGGCCAAATTAAGTCACGTCCCCTCATAAAGATAGCACATTCTTACGGAGCTATCAAGATTTGCGGATGATCCAGGCCTTCAAAATGACGTCAAATTAGCTTGTAACAGAGGTGTGTGTGTGTGTGAATATTTGCATGTTCACTTTTAGCACAAATGTGTGAGCAGCAGAAACTTTCCGCCGAATCTAATCACATCCATCTCTCTTTTGTAGCTGCTTCGAAGAAAGTTTTGCACTTCAAATGACTTCATTAAAGAAGAACTTTGAGCAGGAAAAAAATCCTTCCAAGAGCTTGTTTCCATTTTCACAGCACACTTTCAAGGTTGCAAGTATAGGGCGCTTTTAATTACACTTTTACCGTATAGAGAAAGCAATGGAAAGATTCTTTCCCCTAATATTTGAAAGCGCTACTAAAAACGCATAAGCATTGCAAAAGCATGCACATTAGGAAAGGTGGGAGTGGAAACATGGAGATTTTATAACTTACTTTAAGGGTCATTTGGCCTTGTCAAGAGGAAAAGGCCATAACACTACTGTCATCATCAACTTTTCTACAGCCACTCCAACAAGAGGAAGGCCATTTATACATACTTACTTCAACTTTTTAAGGTTATAAGTAGCTTGGCTCCATTTTTAAAGCAACTCTCCTTTCGCAATATAGCGCAATAGTATAGTATTTTGGCGGTGGAAAGAGCTTAGATAAAGACGGTTTAATCCTGGCATGGCCTTTTGGCCTTTATTTGGTACATTTGTGCGGCCTTTGCCACCTGATGTATGAGGAGGCCAAAATCTAGCGGTCAAGTCTTGATCCTCAAGGGGTGATGCAAAACCTCTTATTTTCCACTTTTTCTCCAACCACCAATTACAGCAGGCAGCTTTATGGCTTTAAGCTTTGATATTGCATTTCTATATTCTGTGAAATGTCTCCAGCTTTTCACGGGTCACCCTTTGCAGGCAGCGCAAGATTATTCAATTCGAGGAAATCCAATTTCAAAAGTAGAGCAAGCAAGTCCAATTTTGTCAGTGCAGTTTTATGGCACAAAGTAAAATCAATGTTTCGCAGCGGAAAAGCATACTAGCACCTGGTGTAGCCCTTAATCATGGGAAAGAGCTCTTCTTATAATTTATGTGAGCTCATCCTTGCTCCCACAATATTGCTATGGCCAAAAGGAGACTAGAAAGTCACAACAGCTAGGCATAATTCACAGAATTTGCCGCGTCTTCCCATTTGAATTTCCCGCCATAAATAACATGTCACAAAATATATATATAAAAAATTCACTGGAGGCTCCTGAAAGTTCAAATGAAATGCAGAAAACTACAACATAGGTATAAGAAGGAGTAATAAGTTTATCTTTTTTGGCATTACTTCAGCATCACTTATTCTGTCTGAGAAAAAACAACTTTACAAGCATCTGAGCTGGAGATCAACAAGTTTTATGAGACTTCATTAAACAAAAAGAAGCAAAAGAAGACGTAAAGTAAATTCAATTCTGGAACCCAAGAGCTACAAGCATTGACACACACCTGCCATCAACTTTTTTATGTTGTCACATCAGCAGCCTCGGGAAAAATAAGAGGCCAGTGACCCTTCAAAGAAAATGCGACTTTTCTTCAACTACTACAACTTTCTGGCAATGAGCCACCTCTAGTGCATTATTTTGCATCAAACGGTGTAGAAGTACTTGTCCTGGATCTCACAAAAATGCTTGCATCAATTGAGCCGAGAGTGAAATTCACAAGGAATGTAACGTTTTAGCCAAAAGTTGGGAGATTTTTTGCGACGGAGGCGCCCGTTTGTCTGTAGTGGACAAAAAGAAAGCACATATTTGGCATTTGCGTTAAGGTCAAATCATCTGAAATGCATTAAAGCTAGAAGCTTGGCGCAATTTGTAGATATTTTAGACGCGCAATGAGGCAGAAAGGCACATGGAGCGACTGTAAAAGTAAGTTCATTTAGATTCAGTTGATCAGCATTTTTGTAGGTGTGTGAGAACACTGCTAAAAAGATCGATGGAGTGGAATTTTTCGAGGAAAATAATTCAATGAGGCCAATCAATAACTGTGGGGGTGTCTCGCGTTCTGACATCTTATGCTAATGTCAAAACCACATCATCATCAGTGCAGCAAAAATAAGAGAACAACAATATCCATTCATGCGCCATGCTAATGGAATGTCATAAGCCAACTGATTTGCACACATATGAGCATTTAGAAGAAGCCTTTCATTTGCAGCTTGCCAGCAGATGTTTGAATTGAGTGGGCTCAAATTGCTTTTAGTTGAATTGAGTTTCAAGACGAAGCCATTTTTTCCGTCTTTGAATGAATGGTCGCGCTAGAGTCTTGGGAGGATAAGCTAGCTTTTATTTGATTAAAATTTCCAGCATATCTATGGACTACCTCACTTACATGCCAGCTCAATTCCGGGACCTTTTTGTGTAATGCATGAAGGCTTAAATAGGCTCTCGGATTTTTTCTTGGCAGGTCACGCCGTTCTGCATCTCCAACCACATAAAAGAGTCATTTAGATTAATAAGATAAGTGGGTCGAGGTCAAGATACATTTACAGAAAAAGGGAGTAGTCGACTAATGCTACCACTGCTTAGCACGCTCTTCCGAGAAATCAAATGAATGCCGAGAAGCTTTTTTGAATGCAGATGGAAGCGCTCCAGGCAATTCAAGGGCCAATGATTGATTTGAGATGAACAAAGTTCTTTAAGGCTGGCTGTTGTACGCAAATATGCTGCGTATGATGCATCATCATATTGCTGAGCTTTGTTCATGACAACATAATGCTCTTTGGGTTTGCTGCTGTTATGGTGAGTTGCTATTCCACTGAAGAAAAAAATCCGGGCTTAAAATAAGCCCTGATGTTTTGTAAAGTTCTCCTAACAAAAGTGGAAATAGTTAGCGTAGCAAATCACAGCTCTCCTCCACTTTTTGGATTCAGCAAACTTTTTTGCTTGTTGTTAATTAGTTTGGAGATGTGCGAGTCCATCTCAGCAGCGCGCCCAAAAAAAACATATGCCATTCAGAAAACTCAGTTTGGCTCGCATTAAATTGACGGTTTTGGTCACCCGAAAGCTTCGTCAGCTGACACAATTCGACAAAAAGCAGCGATAAATATCTCAATTCTGAGTGGTTGTAAAATTCAGGGGAGAAGCAGCAGGAGCAGTGGTTGAAAGGTGGCAATTTTCCCGTGACAGAATTTTTCGGGTTCTATGGCTAATTGGTGATTTTTTGTCAGGCTCCCGTCTTGACAAAAGGGAAAGAAAAAACCTGGACGAAGGAAAAGGGGGTGGAAACAAAAGAAGTTGAGAATAGCACCCATAAACTATCTGATTTCGACCAATTTATTTGCATCACCCCCTGGGTGCTTAACGAGTCTCAACCTCCTTATCAAACCTTCCTGCTGTCGTAAAGATATCGAGCGACTCAAATTTTTGGACTTGTGCATTAGGGTATTTCGGCTTTGGTACTACTAAACGTCCATGTATAGGAAACTTGAACTCGAGTTTATCAGCTCGAATTTCAGTTTCTCCTCCTATGAATTTGCTTCAACTGCCACTCAAATTAGCAAGAAAAGCAGTTTTCCAAGCATGTTCACGTAGTGACACCATATAACATTGTAGCACATTTTGGCTTGAAAAACGGCGGGATCTTCTTACCTATGAACTTGTTCCAGCTATCACCCATTTCGGAATGAAAGGCCAGGCAACCTTTCATGACGTTGATACAATAGCCATTGCAAGGCTGGATTTCCAGCAGCCCCTGACAAGCCGGACAACTTGACATTTTGGTCAAAGCTCGGACACACTCGTCTTTTGCTGGGATCTGAAACAAAAAATATTGAATTTACAACAACTCTGCACTACAATCAAAGAAAGTTGTGCATCGCGCGCAAATTATTGCCAAGTGGAGAGACATTGGAGCAAAATGGCGCAGGATTTTGTTGGCCACACACACACATTTGCATTTTGCAAACTTTGCTAATAACAGCTATGCATGAATAATTAAGGAAAACACAGCCATTTTTAGCAACTATTTTCTAAGTTGGGCGGCTAAATGTCTTGACCAAATTCTCCAAAACTTAGATCATTGGAGCTTTTGTTCCTTTGTTGCTTATGACTCACAACAACGCAAAATTAAAGGAATGCCTGCGACCCTGGTTTTTGCAGCAGCTGCCTTTTTTGGCTTCTTTTGTGTCCATTTCAGCCACTAGGGGCTCGTAATTTTCGTCATCACTTTCTTTGAAATTAGATCCGCGCCGATGACTAATAATTCAATTTGAATAAGAGCTCATTATTCGAGCGAAGCGGAGCCTTTACATTTGCTTCAATTCCTTTATATCTTGCCATGTCAAACGGACATAAAGATAAAAACAAGAAAATCTAGTGCCACTTATCAAAAAATTGTTTTGCCTCCTTTTTGCAGCTAAAAAGCTTTTTAATGAAGCCGTTTGAGAGTAGCAGCTGCATAATGGCATCTTTTTGGGCAGATATCTATCAAAAAATGTCAAAAGGGGGCCATTTTATCCAAATTGAGGCCACCCATTAAGGAAAAAAATCGTTTGGAATTTTCAGCAAAAACCATGATCTCATACGCGAATTAATTGACAAGGCAAAAAACTACCGTTGAGGTAGACTTGAGTAGTTAGACTTGAGATGATTAAAACCGCCGCTTGCTCTCCAAAAAAGGATAATAATAGTGGCAAAAAATGCTTGTTTTGCAACCATGAGTACATGGGTCCTTTTTTCAACAATGGAAATTGTTATTGCAGAAATTAAGGTTGACTGACGTTCATTAATTCGGGCAGAAATGGAGGCGGCTTTTCGTAAAAGGCAAAGCAAAAAATTAGCCTTTGTACAAGCGAGGAAAAAAAGGTTTTTGATGCATCCTGTAAAACCACGCTGTCACAGTGGGGTTCCACCAATATACCATAATTTTCCGAAAAATCCATTACCCGGCTACATTTCATCGGTAGATTCCAATCTGGGCACATTTCACAGTCCATTTAGAAAATCAGGCAAAAACTTGATCTCGAAAAACAATTATCAGGTGCAAGAAGAAGCTCCTTGGTAACTTTTCTACATCAAGCAGATACCTCATAATAGGCTACAACAACATGTCATTTGCGTTCTTCCGTCCTTCTTACCTTGCTGATTTTGTTGACAATTTGCTTGCCTTCTAGCAAGGCTTGAGCAAAAGTTCTGGAGGCAACAAAACTTCTTCGAAGTTGCTCCGTCAATTGCTTAGGTACATCTCCAAAAGGCTGGAGTTTTTTCATGGTCTTGGAAACGCAGCTCAAATACCTGAAAAAAGAAGGGAGTCATTCATTTTGAGTTGTATTACAACAAGGGTAATTATTAATGGGGAAATGATGTTGCACATATTATCCCCCGTCTATCCCAAGAGAGGAAATGATGCGAGGATTATTATTATAAACAAAGGCTTGCTTCATATAGTCTTGTTGCACAAATTATCTCATATATTCTTAGGGCATCATCTGCAGCATGCAGGGTTGATATAATACATAGCTAGGTCAGGGCTTTTAAGCACACAGTGGGAGATCAGCAATGTGAGATGATCAGCGCAATCATCTAGCAGCGGCTACATATACCTAATGTAATTTGCATATTGATAGGTGCCAAAACAACATCAATATTACTGGCAAACCTATAAGTTTGCAGCAGTACTTGCTCAGACAGTTGGCTTTCATACTTTTTCTATCCCTAAGGAAAAGCTGATTTTCCCCAGATACCTCAATATGAAACAGATGAAGTGCTGGTGTAATCCAAGTCTGGTCTTCATTGTTTCAGAGACGGCAATAAATTATATTGTCTGACAAGTATGCACATTCTTAATTCACGTCTTTCCTGGGTCGCGCGCGCCGTGGGAAGTTCTTTATGGGGACTAAAAGACTTTTTAAACCTACAAGCATGGCGAATTTGGATCTCTCGTAAAAAATATTATTATTGCTAAGCGCAACTTCTCAAAGGATCCCACACCGAGCCAGTGTGCATGCAGCAACACCCGGTCACGAATTTCCTGCACCCAATAAAAAATCTGATGAGAGAGAGAGAGAGTGACCTTTGCATTTAAGATTTTTAAACGAAAAATGGAGAATTGGTTACAAAGATGCTTTGGTAAGTTAACTTGATGAGCATTAAGAAAATATTCAAAAGAAAAAGATGACTCATCGAGGCAGCAATTAATTATGGTTTTTTGAGCACCATGACTAGCATCGATTGGAGCAAGCAGAAGATAAACAAAGATGATATCGTCCATATATACTTCCCAAAAGCATTGCCTAGGAGTCTCTACATGGATTTCTATGGAAAAAAGGCAATTTATTGTGGGACTCTAATTTTGCCTTTTCCTGTTCACGCTGTGTTTTGACACTCTATCAACTTTGAAAAGTCATTTATCAAACAGGCCTAATTAAATGCCAAAGCAAACGCATCTCACGTCAAATCCTTAATGAATTCAGACAAAAAATAGCTGATGGCGGCTCATATTTCCATGTGTAATGCGACCATTCACAATGGGGCATAAGAGCCAGAATTTACAAACCGAAGAAGGGCCTTTTGAAGCCTCCTTTTGTCTCAGTGTGAGAGGAGCAAAAAATGATGCTCTTCTTTTGATATGCCAGAATTGGAATAGAACAGAGCCTTTGGGCACACAATATAAATATCACATTACTTTAAAGATCCTTTGTGTTCAAGGGAAAACTATAGAGGTGCACCAGTTTTACTCCACCGCAATATGTATCTAGACAGTGGTCAATTTAAATCTGGCCAAACAGGGAGCCTGATAAGCAAAATTGGGAGCTCAAATAATGAATGGCTTAAAAATGGTGGCTAAAAGGGTTTTTATGGGAGGGCCAAGATGTATAAGTTACTTAATTAGGCTAATGTAGAGTTATCAGACTTTAATTTGATTAATGCTCAAGAATCCACTAACGACCTTATTTATGATATGGCATAAAAAGTTTTTTGAAATCTTTTTGTCCACTTGCAATGGTCTACTTTGTGTGTGCGGCGTGGCACGGTGGGCGTTTTTTCGATGTGCCATAAATCAAGTCAAAGCTAAACAGCAGTTTGACTTTTGGGTATTTTCTTCTCTGACAGCACTGAGGGGCTTCATAAAAAAATGGGCAACCCAACCTTCTATACCATTGAGAAGAAAACCAATTGGGCTTTGGCCCCACAATTACCTCAGTGTGCATCCGTAGCGTATCATTACATTCATTAGTGGCCAGCGAGCATTCCAATTCGCCATGGCTCCAATAAAAAAGGTAAAAACTCGACTCTAATTCCACAGTGGGACTTATCATTTCCTCGGGTAACTATTAATTTGACCCCACTTACTTTGACGAAGGGCCGAATTCCCCATTTTTCATCCCTTATGTGGTCATTTTGAAGGATAGCGTAATGCAGTAGAAAGTATGAGCAGCCAAGCCACAGAAATCGAAAAGCATTCTCTCTGGATAGAAAGCTGATATTTTGATGAGCAAATAGGTTTGTTTGATCACCTTTGACTTTCCTCACTCTATTGCTAAATCAACACAGTTATTCAGCTCAAAAGCTTGTCGACCAGGGTGCATGCAGTCTAACAATAGGCTGGTCGCATCTGTCAACAACCACCAAAAATCTTGGCAGAAATTGGATGCTGTTAAATAAATCCAGCTGCTTCTGAGGCTCTTGATGAAATTACGAGAGTTCCAGCTGGTGTCAATCTCAGTCAAGACTTCTAGGGCTGGACATTTTACGAGCCAAAATGTTCGCATTTAACAACTGGTGCTTGATACAAGTAAATGTACCGATGCAATTACAGCCTGGAATTCAGCTAACCAAATGTCAAGCCTAGATTTATTGATCATCAACGTCACATTGTGATGAAAAATTAAATGGCTTTTGGCACGAAAATAAAATAGTTATTTCGACGATGCCCCCAAGCAGCTAGAGGCCTGCAATGAATGAGGCTTGATCAGCCACTCATTTTACAGATCACTGGATGGTGGTGATCAGATAGAATTTTCAATGAAAGTGCGATTAAAATGCCTGGAAACCAGCCAGCAAATAATAGAATAAATCATGAATCGTTCATTGGGACGTAAAAAAACTGAGGCCCATTTCACCTAAGCCCTCAAATATTATGAGTCATCAACTGCCACTCCTATGGTACGGATAGCACAGAAACCAATGAAAATTGGTTCCGAATTTGCCCTCTTAAAACAATACCCCCTTTTTGTGGAAGAATAAGGGGTCGTGAATTGCCTCGAGCTCATCCGCGAGGTAAAGAAGAAATTCTCCTCAAGCAAAAGAAATACCAAGCTCTTAATTTAAAGCTGGTATTATACCAAAGGCTAGATTTTCAGCTGGAAAGGGCGATTTTTTGGGTGAGAAGACTGGATGGTTGATGGACCCTCGCTAAATATCCAGCCGGCATGATTGAAATTGATAGCAATCTTGGGATCAACGAGATGCTTTGAAACCTAGTGGAATTTTCAAATCGGTTAACAACGTTCAAACCCGGTTTTGTAGACCGCACAACTTTGGAGCTTGAGGCTCAAAATTATTTAAAATAGTCTGAATTTTTCTCAGCCCTCATTAAGGCAGTTTTAGGCAGCTACTAGATGAGACAAAAAATGGCTAGATTGAAGTGAGATAGCCTTAAACATCATCTGAAGAGTTTTGTTTTTAATTAAGAAGTCACAAAAAGTGGAAGCAGTTGCCATGACATTTTGTTATGGGCTGAAGCAAATTACAGCTCAACATCTTCTTGATATGGCCAGCTTCAAAATAAGCTAATTTTATAATAAAAAAATATGAATAGTACATAATAGTAATAAGGCTACTAATTTCAGTAGAAACCAGCCCATCAAGCCACCGCAGATTTTCCTCGAGATGAAAGAGGCCTAGTTTAAAGAATGAAAATTAAGGGAAAAAATGAGTCTATTTTCTGGCCCACTTGGTCCAATTTATCCAATGTTAAATGCACCGCGACATAAGAAGGAGTCGCCGCGAGACCGACAATGCATTTTCGTTTTAGCCTCGCTACTAAAACAAAGCAAATTGACATTTGAGCTACTAACTGAAAAGTTGGCAAAATTAGCACGCCTTCACTGTAAAAAAGCCTGTTCTTCTCCTTTATCTTATCTTACACAGTTTTTCAATTTGACAGTGACCGCAGAAAATCGGATTTTATGCCCCAAAATATGTGCCATAACAAGAAAAAAGGGTGAAACAAAAAAAGGCAGCATACATGAAACGAGAGAATAGTACCTATGTTTTTAGGGAGATTTCATTTCAAAATAATGCAATGGAATAAAAAAACGACTTACGGTGAATCGAAGCTGTGCTGTGCATTGAACACCGTAAACATCCGTTGGTAGAGATGGCTGAAAAAGTTCTTGAGGGCTTCTTCGAGGTCGACCTCACCGTGGTCGTAGTAGCTTTCGAGGTCTTTGAAGAAATCGATGAAGACATCAGAATTGCGCTCGTAGATGATCCCATAGGTTTTTTGAAACAACCGATGAAATTTGAGCTTGGATTGAATCAACAACTCGGTGAAGTGCTCTGCAAAATAAAAATTCTTAGCACAATTCGCCACGCTGAATTGCAAAATTATGGCGGTCTCGGTCGTTAGCAATTTGGAAATTTTACTTTGGATCTTTGATCACGTGTAATTCTACACGTAACAAGGCCTAGGAGTAACTTTGTAAAGCAAGGAAGCTGACATTTCACAGGTTTCCCAAAAGGTCTTGCCTGTATTTAAAGGTTTCAGTCTTGTTTCCAGGCTCAATTCTACGCGCACGCTAGGCAAAAATTTGATTCCGTTTAAAAATTACGCCCACGTTTGGTTAAATATGTGAGTCGACAAAAAAGGTTTTTGAAACAACATCTTGAGGTATCCCTAGCTGGCTCTTATCATGATAATGGAAAAAGGTCACGACATAAAATTGATAACAAGATCAAAGTGACCACACGCATCTATAACAAGTCAAAGTACTACATAAGCAGCCTTTGTGGGAAAATATGTGGCAAGCTAATGATGATTGTGTTAATTGGCCTTTGATATTGCTGCACTAGGTCAGTATCTTACATCAATGTTGATTTTTAGTTTTTGTTGCCATAAGGCTAGTAGTTGACAAGAGTCAGCCGTCAAAGTATCAATCATTGCGTTGCAGAGATGTAGATCTTATTTTTATCAAAATCTGTCATGTGACCCTAGATACCGCTACAGAGAAATTCCAGAAATATGACTAGAGACTCTCAGCGAGCAAAACTTCCAAGACTTCTCCTTCAGAAGCACGAGAACCAAGGTTGGAGGTGCATCTCTTCTCGCAGAGTAGAAGTATTTGAGAAATTCCCAATTAAATGTGACCCAGGGTCTTAAATCGATCACTCACCGTCAAACTTTTTCCCCCATTTGTTAAATAACTTCTGGATGGATCCTGTTGCGGATTGGAGAGACTTTCCATATTGGTCTTTGGAAACTGACCACAACTTTTGCTCCATTTCCGCGGTGCAGCATGTCAAACCACTGGGGCAAATTTGGAGCTGCGAACCTGAAAGGGAGAGAGAAACACCTTTTTTAGGGCTATGACAAATGATATCTCGTGCTGGCAATAGCCATACACTACTACTGCTACCCTTCATCTGGCTGAATTTAGATGCAGCAAAGCAATGTAATAGTGGGCCAGAATATGTTGCTAAATAATGGACGAGAAAGTCCACCGAGATAATAAAAGGTAAATTATGTCTTCTTTCATAGCTGGGCTTTTATTGCCTTTCCGCAGAAATGATGACGTCACGAGCATAGAGCATACTCCATAAATCATCTTGTTCACTCATCTGTATGCTCTTTTAAATTGAAAGAGAAACGAAAATCATTCTGATGTGGTAAATGTTCATTCAATTTAGTATGAGTAGGGCACAAAAAAGGTCTCTCTGCCAGAAGATAAATCCATTCTTTTTCCATCTTCTTCTGCCATCCCATTCCTTGCTCGAGCATGAAACTCGATTCGAGAGAATTGCATTTCAGCGAGAGAGTTTCAATGATAAAGTGGGGCAGTAGTAGTAGCATAATTACAGCCCACCGAGCCGAAAAAATCATGCCATTTTTCGGCCATCCCTACATGAGCTGGGACCGCGGGCAAAATTAATGAAGACACGAGGAAAGAAGCGTCAAATTATTCAGAGAGGTCAAGAAAGCAGACTTGAGGATTTATGAGTCAGAAGCTCGTCTTAATAGTAAATAAGAGATATGTCCACTTCACAAGGACAAGGATGTCTTTCTCAGATCCCCCTTTTCAGTTTCAATAATCAGTGACCCGCGAAGAAGAAGAAAACTAGCCGAAAAGCTTGTTAAATCTCACAAAACTTTTGAAGACTGGACACACAAAATAAGCTCAAAAGCTTTGTACGGCAACTACTGCAAAGTTGGCATGTGCGGCGGCAAAAAGTAAACTGCTGCATGTCACTCTGAGAGAAAAATTGGGATTATTTCCCTTCTCGCGTCGTGAGAAAATCCAGCCTTTTTAAAGCCTCCATTGCAACTGGTTAGCAGGAACTTCTTGAGTGGTGTTGCTTGTCAGCAGTGCCACTGGCCATTGGTGGCTAACTTTTGGCAGCTAATTTCAATGGGAGAATAAAGGGTCAACGCTATTTAAAACTCACAACTCCACCCCCTCGGATTAACTTGGCTTCCGGAGCTAGAAATCACAGAAGTCAAATATGCCCACTTTTCACTCAAAAATGCAGATCATTATTCAAGAATGTGGCAAATGAAGGCAAAAGCCGCAGAAATTATTCATACAACACAGATTGAGACTAAGTGACTTAGATGGTAATTACTAATGCAAGCTTCGCATGGTAATAATCGCAATGATTCGTTCCCTCTGCGATTGATGTAAAACATTCCAAAAGTCTTCTTCTTGGGAGGTAGTTCTAGAAGAAAATGATGGAATAGCAGCGTCTTCTTCATTTCGCGTGATGACCCTTCGCACTTTAGCATATTTCACTGCAATAGCGTAATTTCACAGCGTGCCGCGGCAGCATGTGCAGAACGATTCTCACAACTTTTTGCTCATTTTCCCCCACGGTGGAGGCGCGTTTGTTTGCTGCTCTCAAAATCTTGGAAGATGTGGGGGCGTGGTGTCACTTTTCTTGCACATTCCATTAAGATTTTCGGATAATGATCACAGAACAACGAGTAATTGCAGTACTCACGAATCATAAATCTTGTCGACTTGACTTGTTGTGTGAGCGTGGAAAAAAGAATAATTTCCAAATTCCTCCTCTGAAGGTGTCAATTAATTGACACTCGGTCTACTCAGTACACTTACATCCTTTTCGTGTTATTGGGCTATTTTCACCGAAAATTCCACAGAAATCTTATCGCCTCGTCCCATCTTAATGGAAAAGGATACAGCAGCTTTTACTATTTTATATACTGTAATACGATTTCCTCGTGTTATAATTCAGTTTACCGATCCGACTCAGCTCTTTTATATCACAGTTCTTTCTAAGCAATTTGGGGGAAATTAAATACTTAATGGCCCTGGAATCGAATTTGAGGGATTTTAAGTAATTTAATGCCCCTCATATTCCATTGAAGTAATCCAAATTCCAAAGAAGTTGGAAAAAGAGAGGATCATCCTAAATTTGAACCTCAGAAAGTCGGATCAGCATTCCAATACTCTAACCACTAAGCTACGGAAGCATCATGAAAATTGCATGCTATGTACAGGAGTTAAGGATAACTTAAGCCAGATAAAGAAAAAAAAGTTGAGGAATGACTAGGGTTTGAACCCTAGACTGATGAATAAAGAGCCCAGCGCTCTAACCATTGTGCCATAGGAGCACAACTGCAAAATTAATCTTAAAAGTCTATTTTATTGCTCCCAAACCACAGGATGCTAGCACATGAGAGCCAGTGAAGCAACTAAAAACCGAGCAGCATTTTCAAGGGCATGGGCCAGCCCGGTAACTTCATTAAAACACTCAAAAATCGTATTACAGAATATAAAATTGTATATTTTGAGCTAGGGCATGTAAAATTGGGTCATTAAATAGCTGACCTCGGATTTTAAAATGGAAAAACACTCGTACAATTACAGCCCTCGCAGGCTCGGGCTAGTAAAGCTGTACTCGAGTTTTCCCATTTTAAAATCCTCGCTCAGCTATTTAATGACCCTTCTTTACGTGCCCCAGCTCGAAATAAATAACTATATTGCTTCTCTCAATTGATTTCTTCCTCCTTCTGCTGGTAGCATAGCATGCAAGGGGACCAAATTTAAAGAATTCCATCTCCTAATATTCCTGATGAAATCCCGAATTTGAGCCAGAAAGAAAACCGCAGAGAACCCCACTGGTTTCAGTAATCCCCTTTTACTATACTTATATGGAGTATTTGCATATGTACATAAATTCGTGAGAGCATAAAACATCGCGCCATTGTTCTTTTTTATACATGCACGCCCTGTTTTATCTTATAAAGAAAACCATTTACTCTCAGGGAAAAAATCATATAAAAAATAAAGGAAAGCACCGAAAACTGGAATCTCTTCTTTTGGTTTTGCATTGAATTGGGGTTGTAGCATTTCTGCTCTCCAGGTGGTAAAAATTCATCAATTTTTAGCCTCATGGAGCAAAAATTCATGGTTCATTTCAGCATTGAATAAAGATGTTCGTTACAGCTTTTACACGAAACCCCCTGCAGCAACTTTTTTGGCTGGCTCTCCGCCCCTTTTTTTCCAGGTTGCTGAGGACAAAAGTCAGCTCTGCTTAATGGAGAAAAGTCGTGTGTGGTTTTGCGCCACGTTGGTCGCCGGGTCAATGTCACAAAAATTAAAACAAATCTGAGACCTAAGTTTGGCAGCGAAAATAGCCAAAATTGGAACAGCTTATGAGAGAGTTGCCGATTCACATGAGGAACAAAGACCGCAGCTACTCATACAGAGATAGGGATAAATAATTCAAAGCTCGGTGATGCTAACAAAATGACCCGTGTGAACAAAGGGTTTTCCAGAGTCGTTATGTGGCTATAAAGTTACTAAAAGCAGTCGTAAAAATATGCACTGTATTGCCAAGAAAAATGGACATTACTCTTGAAGACGTCGGCCTCGAAATCTCGCTGCTTTTAATGTGCATTCTAGAGCAGAAAACTGCTCGAATCTTCTTGATGATGAGAACAAGTTGCCAAAAGGCAAATGAAAGCTCTGATATTAGTGCTGCTGGCCTTTCTAATTGACTTTTGACCTTCAGACGAAGACGGCACTCTTAGGAAATAAAAGATCGCCTTGAGTACGAATTATCCCATTTATTGACTAGTATAGTCTAGCTGCCAACAGCAATCGAGCAGCAATGATATTCCATTGGAAAAACACGAGGCTAAAAAAAGCATGGCATTTTTTTCTCCTATTGCAGGGCTTTGAAAAGGAAGACTTTATCATCACGATACAATGGACAAACAACTAATGCTCATCAAGCTACTTATGTTGCTACAGGGTGCCCCCTCTCCCAGCCGAAATGGGCTTCTAATAAAGATCAAAGTCACAGAGTAAATTAGATCTTTATCACATTTTTTGATCACTAATTGCCCACTAGGGGGGCTTTTTTCAGTATAGAACCTACAATAATAGCTTGTGCTCTTAGAAATGGCTGTCCACTCAAAATGTGGCACCTTTTGCCATTGCCTGCATGAAAACACTCGCACATCCTCTTCTTTTTCCCTCCAATTGTTTCCTTCTTACAAATGACAACAATGCTGTCAGAAATATATACTCTCATTGTATACCAGCCTGACCTGTTTGAAGAGACATAATAAAAATGCAGCCAAAAGGAAGGAAACAAAAAGAGGAATGTCTTGTTATTATTCTACGCTTGCATGAGGCACGCTCGAAAATTAAAGTAGCAAATTTTTTTGGAATAAGTCAAGAGGAGGTTTTAAAAAGGTCTGACAAGTCATCTTGGTTTACTGTTGGATAATCTTAGTTAGCTCTTATCAAGAAGCCACTTTTCAGACCAAAAGAATGCTAATGGCTTTTTGGGTCCTCCGCTAAAAACTGACAAAAAGTAGTAAATCTTGATAACCATTGATTTGCTCACACACAGCAACCTCAAATATGGCTAAGTGAACCTTGAGCTGAAACCCACCTCGTAATTGCGGCCATGTAAAAAAGTTTCGTTTGAATTGCAAGGCTGTAGGCAGGGAAAACTATTTTTAAAGATGGTGGCCGCTTTGATGTTCTGTTTATTAGGCAGAAGAATACAACGTTTGCAGCCCAATTTTGTCAAAAGCGGTGGCCAATTTTGAGCCATAATATCCGTTTCACAATTGACTAATTAGAGCCTCCAGTAATCCCATTTCACACCTCGAGGGGCCATTTTTGGTCTCCCATTTATTAGAGAGGGTCAATGACACATGGCTTTTTTTATACTGCCAAGCTCAACTTTTACTTTATAGCTAGTAGCTAGTCAAAGAATGTAGAAAATGCTTGATTCATCCGTCATTGACCATTTCTTGAATACCTTCATGCTTCAGATATCATCAAAGGAAAAAAAACGTCGTTTGGTAGCGCAAGAAAAAAGTGAGCTCTGCATTCGCAATTTGTAGCTAGGTGACAAAAGGTGAATACTAAATTCGCTGCTGATGTCATTGGCAAATGCAAATTTGCCGTCATTTGAATATTGCAAACGGTCAAGAATAAAAAGGCCTAATGCGAAAATCGTGGCATAGCAAGAGACGACTCTAAAAATCACGCTTATTACACAAACCAACTACTATATTGCATGATGAAAGCTGGGCTTTCCTTATGCGAGAATCAGTGATTTTATGAGGCGTGTAAAGCCCTTGGCAAGATGAAGAGTTCTTTAGCCTAGTAGTTGGTAGAAGGTAAACAGAACGTCCAAAATCAGCCTCAATAAAAGATAGGCTCCATCCCAAGCTCCAAATCATTATTATTATTTTTTGCACTTGTCAGTGCTTTCAACGAGCAACCAAGCAGTGTGTACTTGTCTGTGTGTGGAAAAGGCCATAAAAAATCTAGGCACGCCAAGCATGGAGCTCTTCGTGAGGCCTAATGATGATGCATGTCAATTGGTGGAGTTAAAAAACTGAGCCATAAATTACTCAAAAAAGGTGATGTTGTTATGGCATCATGAATATAAAGTACAACTTATGATCGAGTGTGCTGCTACAAATCCCTTAATTTCGACCCATACTGTTTTCGCGTATCACCCTTTATTTATGAGTATGAGCCTGTAATTAGTGTACTAGGTGGAAAACATCCGGCCCTAATTCATACGTTGTAGCATTTGACCATTATTAGCCCTAATTACACACTTGGATTTCCATGGTCAAAGAGTGTCGAAGAAAAAAATAATATGAAGCGCCAAATGAGAAAATTCCTTGGTAAAAAAGTCGTTTTTTTCCTTCCATGGCTGTTAATAAAGTTGAGTGGTGTTGCACATTCCACAAACGAATTTGAGCAGCAATAAAATCTGAATGGAGCAGCAGATTTGAGGCAGAAGTGGAAGGAACATTCCAAGAAATCCATCAAAATCAGGCGAATATTTCAGATAACTCTCACGGCTCAAAAGGAACCTCGCTAACTACCTCAAATTAAGGTGAAGCTGCCACAAGCTGTAGATGAATTAAAATATAATGAGAGCGACCAGATCAAAGAGTCAGCCATCATAAAACGATTGAAAGAGATGTCCAAAAAGGAGCCAATATACATCAGTTATTATTCAGCCACTAGTGAGTCGTGACCGAATTTGATGAAAAATTTTACAGCCACTTTACAGCTCTCAGTCATGGAAATATAGGTCTACTGTTTGTCACGTTGAGACATTATCAGTAGCCCTGATTTATTGCCTTATAAACACATGCATCATTGGCATTTTCCCAGGCTGGGCGTCTCGCGATTGGGACTGGATTTCAGCAACGGAAGCTTCGTTGTGGGATTTTCAGCTCTAATCGCGTGCCCAGAGACTCTGAAAAACGCTCATTATTCTCAATTGATGTTTGTCAGTCAGTCAGGTAAGCTGGTCTTCTTCACCAGGTTCGAAAATTGGTTGTAAAAGAATGCCGCGCGTACTAGAAAATGTTGTTGGCAGCTAACTCTATGGATCGATGACTCCTCAAAGCTTGCAGGTGAACTGCTCAGAAAATGCTCAATGCTTAGCTTAACTTGGGCAATTCATGCTACTTGAGAACTTTTTTCATCTTGACCTTGCAGAGGAAAAGCAATGTTTTTTAGATTGATAGAACGATGTTTGCCTTTATTGGGGATTCCCTTGTTTGCTGACCGGAAAAGGGGCTTAGTACGCCGTGGCAATTCTTCTTGTTGAGCAGATGACAAGGGCCATTCACTTGCATTTATTGGTTGTTGAGCCTGCATTAGCAGCAGTTAGCACCTGGGGTGCCAACAACCTTTTCTACCTCGCGCGTTCTGGCCGAATTGCATTGATTGAAAATGGCTTTATTGGCCAATTCACAAAATCGCAGTGACCAACGAATCTCGGCCACTATAAAACTTGACTCGAAAAGTTGATGCTAAATTAACTTTACCCTTCAGCAAACTCGCTTTTTACATACTTTTTTTTGGCAGATTGTGACCCAAATTCGAAACGCTTTGAAGGTACATTTGTTGGGAAAATCCACTTCCTGGATGGAGTTTCAAATTTCTTGTCTTGTTTCGCGAAGCCAAGATTTTTGCTACTTTTACAGCGGAGATCAGAGGAGAAGACCGAGTTCATTCATTCTCACTTTATTTACACATTTCTGATCTGGATCATCTTTCTATTTGCCAGAAATTCAAGACTTTCTGACCTACATTCCCCTATATCTATTTCATGAATGTCATTTCAGCAAAGACCATGTCAAGCATGATTTCTAGAATGGTACATTCAAATGTTTTTCAAGTTGTCCTGTAGATACTCAACTTGTGAGTTTAGGGATTGTGGGAATGTCATTGCTCTCTGAAATTGGCTTTAATTGACTAGTAAGTTCATTTACAGAGAGGCAAAAAGGTCCCAAGTAATGGCCGCATATGCTACAAAGAAGTCGTTGAAAAGGTCAAACCAAATTCCTACTCAAAGTTCAGACCTGCTAATTTGAAATCGTCTTGAACGAATATTCAAAGGAAACGTTTTTATAGCTGCTGCACTGTGGGGGCCGAAAAAGGTCCCACAAAAACATAAATGGCACTTTTAGGCGCTCCACACTGTGATACAATGCAGTTTTGGTGTGACAAATTTGAAATCCTAGTCATGTACAGTAACTCCCAAGTCCCTTTTGAATATTGTACATAATACTGATGAGCTAACTTGATCCATGGATTGCTCACACTGCAGCAATTCTCGCTCAAAAATGCACACAACCCAGCCCATACTGCGAGTTCTTTTTGACGGTGCACAACCCATAGTGTGCACTAAAAGGTGCCAACATTTGCTTGAAATTCACTTGACAGCCACCATTAACTTTTTGAAAATTCTGATATCATTCAAGATGCATCTCACGTTATTCGAGCTCTGTGCAGAGCTGCGCATCCTTTTAGGGATAATGAACCACGAGCAAATACTATCAAAGCAGATAAAGCCAAAATTAGCCTGAGGAGGACGTCAGTTGTCACATTAGGAAATCAACGAGAAAAAGGGGGGAGAAAATACCAATTTCCTTCTTTGTGGCACTCATCAATTTTTTCTAGCTACCAAGGCAAAAATCGGCTGTACACATTGTTGCACTCGACTTTGCAGCCAGTTTACCCCTGTGTTATTTTCTTGGCACCCTTCATGCTTCGCAGATGGGGTCGAGCTAGATAATGACACCGATAAAAATGGAAAGTGTCTCCAAATTGGCAAGCCAACTACCCAAGAAGAAAAAAAAAGAGTCCCAAGGTGTCAAACCTCGGGGGAAAAATCTGGTATTTCTTGTGCATTACTCAGGGGTCACGTGGGTGGTCGCAGCCTGTTTTTCCTCCTTTTTTGCTAAAGCTATCTAATTCGAAACGGGTGACTTGTTTTGTAAATGGGGACCTTTGCTCGTTGGCTCTCAGCATGCGAAATACAGGGTGATCAGGGATACGAACCACTATGCATCATTTTGAACGCAACTGTCAGCTGTTTTCCACTTTGCTCCGAGAACATGTGTATTACGTGAAAGAGGCTCTCGTCAATGCATTGCATGGCGGAGATAAAAGAAGCAAGCAGAAAAATAGTATAAATGGAACGCACAGGCTGCTGCCAATCCTCCTTCTCGTTTTTAAGCTCTTAAATAAAGTGAATGAAGAGGGAGAGAGAAAATAAGTGCTGCCAATGCCATAAAACCTCCGGTTTGTTGTGAAATTCTGCAAAGTTGGCCTCCGGAGAAGAAGCGAGGACATAATAATCCCCATATTTCCATCTCGTCAGCATTCATAAAGCTGATTATTTTGCTGGCAGTTTCTTTCCCAGGTTGTTTCTCTTTGTTGCCAGACAAGGATTATCAAGGGACCCCAACTGATAGCTCTGCATTATTCTCGCTAACATTATTAGCATTAGTTTTGTGTGCAAAAAGAAGGAAATGGATCTAATAATGCACTTGCGATGAATGCACAACTTTTCAGATTTAGGACAAATGGTCGTATACTATTGGAGAGTACTATTAAGGCATTAGCTACAAAGCCTCAATTTGGGGCCAAGAAGAAGAAATGCCGATTGCGAGTGACCTCTCAATGCTAAATTCAAGGCTATTTTTGGCATGAAACTTAAGGGAGAAAAGCTAAGTACACGCACAAGTCGACGGCCTATCTTTTTTTTTTGTTTTTCTCACAAAGCGATTTCAATCTCAACTTGTCAAAATATGAAAGATACTCATCAGGTTTTTTGGGACTAGCAAAGTGAAAAACATTTCTATAAACAATCCGAAATTGGTCTGAGCAGTAGCATCAATATTTATCTTTGAATCAGGCAACTTTGATAGGCAAAAAGGTCTGACTACTCCTCTCTGGCAATCCGCGTCAGCTAAACACACAATCAATTTTGCTGTAATCAGCTTCTTTTTTTAAACTGAGGACGACGGCCACATTAAAAGGAATTTTTGCTGTCTGGATGTTGGAAAGGATGGTGGCGGTCACACAAAATGTCTGCGGTTGTTGGCCGGTTCAAAATGGTTCAATTTTCACCTGCTCCTCCTGATCATTCAAACATTCTTCTCCCTTTGTGCTTGCGAGTTAACAAATTCAACCGGGCCAAAATTGTATTTAAGTTGCTCAAAACATATTAGCAGCTAAGTTCAGTAACGTACACATCCAACATTAACATATGCGCAATAAAAGATGAAAACTCTCTAAATTATGCTACGTTTCTGCTTTCTGTACATTTTACGCATCGAAGCTTAATGCACTAGATATAATATCCACATAGAAACAGATGATAATAGGACGAGGCAATGCTATCAAAAACGCTTAACAAAAATCTCGCCCTATTTCGGGATAAGGTTTACTTGTGCAAACACGATCCTTTGTAAAGAAATTATCTGTTGAACAGTACAAAAAAAAACTTGAATCAACACGTAGCGAACCAATATTAGCACGAGTACACATCGAAACGGGGAGCCGATTAAAAACTGAAAACTGCAGTTGGAATTCCACTTGACCGCACACACGTAGCCACAGCAGTCGCTGGTCACAGATGCCGCGCGATTGGAGACTAAAGTGCGGAACTCTTTCCAAAATAATTAGGCTAACAACAGTTGAGCAGCTCGCTGCTGTCACCAGCCCAGTGTGACATTTTTGCAACTTGTTATCCAATATTGCGTTATCATTGATTTATCGTATCTTGAGCATTAACGTCGTAGCCTCATTTTCGCGGCCCCGCTTGCTCAAATCGTAATAAGCTTAAGGCATGCACTCGCTTTTTTAATCTCGACTTTTTGATAGCGATCCACAGACAACAAGAGCCGATCATAATAGTTTCTAGGCAAACGACCTTAGTAGCCTAACAGTGTCATCATTTTTCGTGGCTCAATGCCAGGCAAGGCAAAACAGACAAAAACTCAACGAGCTTTCCAGCAGAGTAGAATTGACAAGGGCGCTATGACGTCACGGGTACCGCGGATAAAATAGCGGCAATTCTCAATAAATAATAATGAGCTTGCTTACCTTGTCTGGGCTGTCTTGGCACATCACTTTGGTCGAGTCCTTTGACGGTGTACGCGTACTTCACGCCTCTGCAGTCGTTCACTGCGCTAGCCGAGCTAAGGCCGGTCACGAGGCTGAGCGTCAGCTGCAGCGTCAGCAGCATTGCTGAGAAAAGGGGCCGAGTAAACAACGGCCGATCCTTGAGACGCGTGCAAGAATAATGCATGTTGCTGTCGTTTCTTTTTAGAGGTGCAAGTAGTAGTAGTGCTTCGCGGCAAACCCAATCATGCCTTGGCACAATGCACGCAAATCTCCAGCTGATCTTGTTCACCTGACACTCGCGGAGCGACTGAATCGCCAGCAACTCAGCAGCTGACGATGAGCAGCGACGGCGCCGGGCAAAGCGAGCGCGCCGCGCGCGCAGCAATTACGGAGAAGCTGGCTCAATATTTCAAAAGCTCGCCTCAGTCATAATGGGCTCCAGAATTAGATCGACACCACCGGTACACTCTATATCGACATCTCATTTGCCTCTTTGAACCAACACATTTCTGGGCCTCATTTGCCCCATCGTTCTAGAAAACTGCAAAGGGTTAATTAGGTAGGCAACCTAATTGTTGCAAGTTGCAAGTAAAGTGGTTTTCCTTGGCAAACACGAACCTTTTTTGACGTGCGCCATTGAATTTTCAGCTTTCAGCTAGCATTCCACGAAAAGGATGTCAATTGATGAAACAAGAACTTCTGACCCCATCTGCAAAATTGCCCGAAAGTTAGCTTAAGTAATAATTTCTCGACCTGGAGCACAAGTTGAGATCATTTCGCTGGATCCTCAATAACATTGCGGCAGATATGGAGGAGCACTGTGTTTCAAGAGAAACGCTCGAAAGCCTCTGTTGTGAAAGTTGGTTCTTTTTTGTGAATGTAGTATTTCCTTCAAATATCACATGCCCAAATGTCGCCTTATTACTATTCTTACTTGGAGGAAAGATAGCTAGGGGATTTTGTGGCCTCACTTGGCACTGCACAGAGAAAGCTTTTTCTTCTGTCAAAAAAGTCGTTCACGAAGATGTACAAAATCTCCTTATGATATGGTTTTCTAAAATTGGAAAATTCATTTCAAAAAAGATGAGAGACCCAATAAGCGCCTCTTCACTCCAAGGCTTGTCGAGGCAAACTTTTATAAAGCAATTACGCTTTAGCTAGTCTATAGATGGCGCTGTCCAAGTTGTGAGGCCTTCGTAAACAAGACTCAAGCGACATCTACACAAAGCAAAACAAAAGAAGCTGACCGTGCTGCACTTTTACAGGCGCACCGAGAAATAAAAAACATTGCCGCACGAGTTTTAACCGTTGGTTGACGATATTACAGCATAACTAATTCATACTTTAAAAAATGAAGCCAAGAAACATTTACAATTGCAACCTAATGCGTAGGTTGCCTCAATACCTGTCAAGTAAGCAGGTGGATCGGGCCGCAAAAAGCAGATCGAAAATTAAGGGACCTGGAGCAAAACAAGTCACCAATGTCTCATTGGTGCTTTCACATGTTGCTAAAAAGCCAAATATGCTTGACGTGTCATGAAACAACAGCTGTTCTGTGAAATCGTGGCAATTGTTGACAGAGTTTCAGAATCATCTTCATAAATAACAATTCCAGGAAAGAGTCTGAGGTAAGGAGCGTCTTGTTGGTAACAGTTGCCATTTGACGGAAATCGCCTGTTCTGTTTACAGCAACTATTATATGAAAGACTCTTGGGGCAGTGACAAGGGCGACAAAATGCGAAGTGGAGGCCCCAAGCTGCTTTGTTCGCCGTCTTTCTCCATCGGAGCCATTCTAGTCTTGCTCATCGTGACTTACAAATATTACACTCTCAGCACCGAGCATGACAACATTCTTTTGAAAGTTGGCGTCCTTCAAAATCAAATGAAACTCACGTAAGCTTGAGGAAACCGGCTCAAATCAGCTCGAACTCACGTTCGTTCAATTTTCAGAGCTTCCAATATGCGAAATTTAGACACGAGCTTAACGCGGAAAGAAGAGGCCTTTTCAGAATGTATGAGTGAGAAGAAAAATTTGGAAGACCGCACAAGGGTGTTAGAAACTGAAACAGCTCAAAAGGAGGAAGACATGAAAAAGCTCCAAAATATGAACGTAAGAAACTCCCTGCATTCCCTTTTGATAGCTAATTTGATATTGTCCTTTTGTTCCAGGACGAGGCTGCAGTTTTAGTCAAGAAACTTAGGAGTGAAATTGAGAGATTGGGATCTGACAATCACACAATGACTGAAGAGTTGAAATATCTTAGGAGACGAAACGAAGAGCTTGGTAGGAATGAAGAAGAGTGCCGAAAAAACGAGGCCAAAATCAATCAGCTCGAGGGCGAACTGAATACGTTACGCGAAGAAGCGTCAGCATTGCATGCTCAAAATATACAGGCTCCGGCCGCAAATTTACCTAGAGGGGAATTACCAGATGTGAATCCAGGAGCTGTAAACATCAAACAGCCAGCTTTAAATGGTACAAGTGCGTTTGTTATGTTTCGTTTTCTAGTTTTCTGAAACTATTTTCTTCGAGTATGCTTCATATTTTAGCTTTTTATGAGGAACTTAATTTTTATGGCAGGACTTCTTAATCAACAAAATATTATGATTTAAGTAATCTTTGCTACAGCAGCCACTCAAATTACTTGATGGAGATCCTAAAATCTAATTTTCATTTCAGGCATGGTCGGTCATGGTGTTCCCATACTTCCTCACGTTGATCCTGATGCTCCAAAAGCGGAACCTGAAGTTCATTTAAATGTACCCAACGCTAACGATGAAGCTGTCAGAGCTGAAATCATCAAAGAAGAGGAAGAAAATGACCAATTAGACCAGAATGACAAAGAAAAAGAAGAAGAAGTCAAGAATGCCCATCTTCCGGACGCTGTACCAGATCATTTTCTTAATGAGAAAAATCTCGACATCCATGATTTGGCGAACGCTTACCTGCCTAAACCTGAAATTATTCAGCCTAAAGATGAACATGAGGGATTTTTTGCTAAAAAAGCAAAATATGCCAAAAAACGTAAGTTGACGCTTCTTTTATGCTAGCTTTGTGCTAACATCGTTTGTGTTTCCAGCGGCAACCGAAACTTTTCTTGACTTTAAACTACTAAAGAGAGATCAACTGGCAAAGAAAATGTCAGAAGAAACGGCCGTTTTGAAGCAGCCATTAGACTTGAAGAAATTGAATGAGAATCACGAAAACAGCAAGGCCGTTGACGATGCTATGAATAACGTTGTTGATTATGAAGAGCGTGAGCACCAGCCCTTCCCGGATGAGCCTGACAAAAGAGGTGAGAGCTATAGTGTTTGAGAGTGATTTCATTTTCTTACATTTTTCATCATTTTTAGATCCTGCAGTTGTTTTACAAGATCCTCGAGCTCGTGATCAGGACAATGATGCGAGAATATTTGATGCTGTGCAAGATGGTTTTGCAAAGAAAAATCGATGGAGGCTTTCGTAAGTTTCTGGCCATCATACACTACTTAAAATATCCTGTGATACAACCAACGCAAAACGATCTGGACTTAATCAAAGCAAGCACACATATCATGCAATAATTAAAATGAAATAACATTCGTCGAAACGAGTTTTTGCACTATGTATAAATATACTAATAACGAGTTGAAGTGCCTGCCTATTTTCATGGTTGTTTTGTTGGTGTTGTTGCGTTTAGCATCAACACTTCACATAAACTTGATGAGGTTGCGCACCTTCTAATCAGATGTTTCGCTGAAGAGGAGCAAAACTTACATGATCTTTATGAAATGCCATTTGGAATTTTGGTTCATACATCATCGTCTTCCTGTTTCTCGGCCCTGACCATAATGGAGAAAAATATTGCTCTTAGGAAGTGATTTATTGCCAAGAGAGAAAATTCAACAAAATGTCCTTTCTTTCCTTGCGAGCAAAATGTGAAAAAAGTGGCAATCTTGAAGAAGAAGCAGAAATCTAACGGCATCAGCGATCACTGTAATAACTTCGCTTGATTGTAAACTGAGCACAAGATGACCAAAAAAATGAAAGAAAGCGAAACTCAGCAACTTACCTCAGCTTGTAAGCAATACCAGTACAATTTTTTAAGCAAATCCCTTGAACCTATAGGCATTGCCAAGGACTTAATTACTTAAAGAAGAGAGGGGCAAATAGGGGCAAAAGGGGCAAGCGGTAAATGGCAAACGGGCCGGGGCGAAAGGGACGTAATTGGTTTTACGGACTTATTTGCTATGCTGATATTTAGTTACAGAAAAGATTGTCGTTTGCTAAGCTTTGCATGAGCAAATGGAGCGTCGCGAAAAGAAAAAAATGAAAGAACCATTGATCAACAAGAAATTCCCTTGAGGCTTTGGCAGAAAAGGGGAAGAAGGTGTTTGCTGAATTATTAGTTAGCTGGCTGGAATTCGAAGGGTAAACACATTGGGGAAAAGGTGACAAAAAGTGCAATTTCCACCTCCCACCCCACCTAGAAATATTGATGTTTGCACGCTTTAGGGACAACTTCTGGTAATATCCGAAGCCTTTTTCGTTCTACATCATTTCTTACAGAGTGACAAAGTCTCATGGGAGTAGAGGTGAAAGCCATGTGTGGTTAAAGTGACGTTTGCACAAACCTGATGCTTTTTCAGGGAGGACGGCTCGGATTTCTCTCCTGTGCTGAGAATAGCTAAACAAGCTTTGCGAATGCGAAAGAGATCAATGAGTGGAATTCACTAAGCAACTCTGCTTCCCTTAATTAGCATGTCATGTAGCGGTTAGGGCCGCATGCATGGTTTCCCTGGATTCGTCATTTCTTTGATTCTTGAGAGTCTCGATCTTACTTAGGGAAGGAGAAAACTAACATGTGCCATCAATGCTAGTTTTTATTTAAACTGAACTTCTTATACAATGTCAGCTTTCGACAAGCACATTCTCAGTGTGTGTATTTGTGACCTGATATTTGTCGTTATTGGCACATATACTAGTCTGATTACTTTCGAAATAATCCTTTGGGGATTTCGAGACAAGATGGAGACTGCCTTGTCACATTTGTTCTCCACTGCTGGACTATTTTTCTTTCATCTCCTTTTTTTCAAAACTGGACCACCATAGACAAATACTGCATTGGCCCTCAAACTCGAAATAATGGACATGACAAAAGGACTTTTTTGCAATTGTCATGCTTGCAGCCCCTTCTTGTGATACAAATTGCAAACTTTTACAAAAGTACAAGAATGACAAGTCATTTACTTATTCTTACATTGTGATATTTTCTCCTGAGACTAATACCAAAACAGTTGTAATTCTTTTGCCCTCGAATTACTATCACCTTTTGAACTTTGGGTAAACAAACACAGCGTTACCAAAATCCCATTTACGGCTAAATCCCAGAATGATGCCACTTCTTTCCAAGATCACATGCCCGAAAGTGTAAGCAATAATGCAATCAGGTGCAAGGAATTGGCAAGCTTTTAGTTCCAGACAATAAATGCACAGAGTGGAAATAGTGCTGGTTCGCAAATTCACCAAAAAGCTAAGCATAGCTTAAAAAGCGTATGCAAGCTCTAAATAGTGAAAAACCAAGAAAAATAGTATTTATGCCACGTTTTTAATAAATATTTATTTTAGCTAGCTACTATATGGATACATTTGCAGAATACAAGCCTTGAGGCCTACGAGCAGTTTTTAGCTAACTGACCATAATAGACTTGCTCTCTTGGAAAATTCGTCGACGATCACTACCACTTTGGCTTGGCGCCCCTTCTTGCTTCTCTCACCAACAGTGTAGCAGCTTCAGTCTCACTCTAGATTTCCCAAGGCAATGATCCAAGCATATAGAGAACCATGAAATTTGCTGGCTCACTTTTTATCATTATTAGCATAGTTTCATTCGTGAAATCTAGCCAGGACAATTTGCCACGAACGCCTGTGATTAGAACCAAGTATGGGCAAGTGCAAGGCAGAGTGTTGACGCTAGATGGCGAGTCGGGCAACAAAAGGCTGCAAGCCGTGCATGTGTTCAAGGGCATTCCCTATGCCACGCCCCCTGTTGGATCAAATAGGTAGGCATCAACAGCATAATCGGTTTTATTCTTTCTGATAAAATTACTATAAAAGGCAGACGCCTTCAGTACGAAAAGTGGTATTTTTTTTGCTCTATCAGCACTTCTGCCAAAGGCCATACGAGAAAAAAGGAGCTTGATATTCTTGCCAGATTTCAATGCAATGATGCCTCTTTTGACACCTCCATCTCAAGTATAGTGGATCTTTTCTTTTTCCCCTTTCTCCAACTTTTTGTGTGTGTCTGCAAAAGATCTCCTATGGAAAGTATTAATCCCACATCGGGGTGAATGCTTTTGAAAGCGGTTTACTTTTCAATTGGCCTCTGAATGTAATCAGCCCTTGATCATGAGTCTGGGACAAAATCAATTATCACGCTTGTGGTTTTTCGCTCTTCGCGAATTTTTGCCCCTTTGTGTTTAGGTGGGCCTGAATATTGAGTGGTACGAGTGTAACCTTATCATCAGAGATCCGGCTTTCACTTTAGAAGGTCCAAATCCCTATTAGCACATGGGAAAGTCTTAAGGCCCCTTCCTTCTTTTTGGCATAATTTCCGTGCTCTGTTCGTATGCAAATTACTCGCAATTAGGCTCAAGGCCTCTAAGAGGTCAGACAGGATAAGTCCCAATGCAATTTGATTGCACTAATGCAATTGAGTACATCTCACGTAATCAAGAGCTTCGTATCAATATATTTTCACTCATACATAGTTCGTAACCATAACAAAGTTTTTATTTTGTACGAGAAAGTATTTGGGGCAATATACGTGCATGGCTCAGCCATTGTTACAACATATCTCAATGAGTATATGCCCACCTACCTCTTTGCCACGATAGCGAGTAACAACAACAACACCCTTCTTGTTGACAGCTTTTTACAACGATCACTCACCAAATGGATACGAGTGTCTATGGCAGTAATCTGATATAACAAAATATACGCACTATACATACCATATAGTAAACCTTGCGTTATATCATGTCAAGGTTGCATTGCCGTGCTATTTTACTCAGGAAAATTGCTGAAGATTCTTATTGAGAGACTATGGAAGAAATTAGAGAGACGATGCTTTTTTTCGTACGCGCTGTCGTAGTTAATACGAGAGTGCTTCTTGCTTGCTCATTTTTGCTGCAGCAAAATGGATAGACTTGCCGTACAAATTGCTCCGTGATTCAATGGAAACGCTACTTCATTCAGCTAAGAAGTGATGCAGAAACCCAATTTATCATCATTTTCTATGAGACATGGACTGGGGCAGATTAAACTAGATTTCTAAGGAACTTTAAAAAAAAAAGAAAATGCACACTTACTTTTTCATTAAGGCCCTGCTCACTTGCATTATTATCAGCAAAATAACGCGCGATATTATGATGAAATTTGCAAATATCTGGTATTTGTAAAATCATTTTTCAGATTTTGACTTCGGAATCGGTCTATTGGTACCAAAAGCCATCCTACACCAATATTAAAATCCTCAGTTTCTCAGTATTTCTCTCCAATATTTTGCCAAAATAACGGCCATAATAAGCAGGTGAACAGGCCCTAAATGGATTGGTGAGAGAGATGCAATTGTTCATTATTTAGTAAAGTATAGCTATTTTTATCATAAAACTGCTCAGATTAAGTCAAAAAAGGCTACGTTTTATGAGTGGGATTTGTCCCCTTTCTGGCCACAGCCAGAATTTATACGAAGAACACATTTTGGGTCTCATGTTTAGCCCTAATAGACCTGCAGCTGTACGTACTTCTGATGTAGTTGTGATATTTTTCAATGCTCGTATTACAGTATACGCCATACATTTTCAAGGCTGCGGCCTACATTAATTAGGCAAGCTATTTAAGGGAAAATGTTCCCCATCAACCAAGCTGACGATTCATGCATAAAAACGTCCTCACTTGAATTGGCAAAGAGAGTTTATTTCTTTTAATTTTAAGGTTTTACCATTTAAAAAGTTCAATTAAGGCAAACTTTGAAGTCAGCAAACGTCAAAGTTGTCAATTTTTGCCTGTGCATGCTGGCACAATTTTTCTTCTCCAAAAGTGGCTGCTTTATCTTTAAAGTCTCTGAGATGTTCAAAGCAAACAAAGTTCAATCTGTGGTTGACAAGGCATCTCTCATCTAGAAATGGTACTTGTAGCGGTAACAAGTAAGTGATTTGGAATTTTACCAAATGCACAGTAATTGAGTAATCGCAACGCAGGCTTAGCCGCAGCAAAGACGAAAGAGAGCGCGCTTACGCGAGTAGCAAGAAAATTCGATAATTATCAAGACCGTCTAAATGTATGTGGCTTAAGGAGAGCAGAGCAGAAGATAGAGTAAGTAAGTAACCCACATACTGAGGCAATGCCATCCTACTTTTACGTTCTATGCTAATTTTTTTCGACGATAAGTTTATGACAAACTTCCATTCAAATTCAAATCGGTTCTATTGATATCTAAATTAATGACCAGGTCCAAGACTAGGACATTAATTTGATTCGAATATTCTTAAGCCAATCTATCTCGCTCTCGCTCGATAGCTCAGCTCGACTCAGGTCAGCCTGCGTTACGTACCTGCAGTCCCTACTCAACTTCGTTTAGTATGGCAACTTGCACCGCGCGGCTTGCAGGTCATCGAAAATAGCGGGGCGAGACGAGGGCTGACTGAAAAGCTTTAAAAGTGAGCCAAAGTTGATTCAATCGTGTACCATTTCAGGTGGGAGCCCACGCGTGCCCCCACGCCCTGGGAGGGCATTATGCAGGCCCTCACGCCCGGCCCGGTTTGCCCTCAAGTGTTGCCAGATGTTTTGCCTGCAAACGAGTCAGTCGTTGCGGAACTTCTTCAAGGAATGCCTAAACCTCGACTACGCTTCTTGCAGCTGATTCGAAGCCAGCTTTTGCGACAAAGCGAGGACTGCTTGTATTTGAACATTTTTGTGCCCCAAACAGCTCTCCAACAACTACAAAAGCAAGGTAAGACAACAATTCATCAATTTTGTTTGTTTGCTTCAAATTGAGATTGTTCATGTGTAAACACTCCAGGGGCTCGCGAGCATTCTGGCCCATGTACATATATTTTATTGATGACAAGACCAGGCTAAAGTAGGATGAATAGATCGTTGTGCATCAAAATTGGAACCAAATGTAAACATGTGGTGGGACTGAAAAAAAATGATTGGTTTTCGCGTTTGTTGGGAACAAGCCACTGAATTGAACGTGTTCAACTCCTCCCCTTTGTTTTGAGACTATTGATGTTTTCAAGCATGAAACTTGAAAGCTCACCTATTGACCCCAGCCTTTCAGCTACCCATTTGTTGCTATAATTTATCGATTTCTAAGCTCAAACATTTGCCATTTTGTAGACAAACATTAGCAAAAAGCTTGTAGGGAAAGAAGCCATAAAAAGAAAGTTGGTTGTGAGCAATCTAAAATAGTGTACTTGTAATTTTAGTAGCCTCAAAGATGCAGCTGCAGAGCAAGCATTTGTGAGAGAAACATTTTCGTTCGAGATGACTATCCTATTTAGACTTAAAACAGCCTTTGTTTTCAAATAGGAAAGTGAAATAATGTCCAGATGAATAATCTTTTGTGGAAAGTTGTGGGCTTTTTAAAGCTGGTTAAATGGCATGCCTTTTTGGCAAGGTCTCTTGAGGAGGAATAGTAGTTGTTGCAACTTTTGTCCCCCCAATTTGTCTCCTTTTAGTGAGTAACTTGAAGTAAATGAATTGGTACCTATTTTTTGCTGTCTTGCGCAAATCGAGCCATTAATTATTGCAGACCACCCAAAGATAAAACTTTTCCTCTCTTCACACTTGCTTTTTGCGGTGCTTAACCACTTTTGTTGTGGTGCCATGATCTTCTATACCGTCTGTCCTCAATAGAGAGCCTGAGCCAAAAAACTTTCCAACTCAGCTACTGCTCTTTTTCCAGATATATGCCTAACTTTTTGCCAATTAGAATCACATGGGAATCAAAACGCTCTGCCAATGCTCATTCATCAAAGAGACCAATCGGTTTTTATGGCTCTCAATGCATTTTTTCTCAGGTCCTTTCAGATAATTCGCAAAGAAAAATCTGATAATACTCACAGTGTACCTGGGTACCTCCTAATGCCTTCAAAAGCTTCGCTTGCAAATGTGTATTGGTGCGCATTCGAATGAAAATTGGACTTGTTGTTGCTGCTGTAAAAGTGGATAAAGTGTTGGAAGTTGAATTGAATGCTGACCGTGTATGGGGTGAAAATCCTCCTTTCAAAGCAGGGATTTAAAATCAATTGCCATTTTCCTCAGTTGGTGTGTGGAAGAGAAAAGCATTCTTTTCATGGCATGACTTTCTTCTGTTCCATGTTCTTTGCATAGAATTCACTTGACAATTTCGATGACCTAGAATAATGCATTTTATGGCTCCCTGGCAATTTTGTATGCTGCTGGAACAAAGTACTATTGCTGAAAAGGAGGCCGATTTTCAATTTGTTTCAATGGGCTCTTAAAGTCGACCTCAAATTTGTGCTCAGCTAGAATGAACATTTGGTTATCTAGTGCGATGTTATCAATACTTTAGTAGCATCTAGCGTTGCAAGGCTTCAAAATGGCTGCTTTTTGTATTTCGTTTTTTAGTAAACTTGGTCCCAAGTAGCTATATGCTTTTGGGAAAAAGCCTTAAAAAGCTTGCCAAAATGGGGAAGAACACTTTTCTCTTTTTCCACTGTTGAAAAATTGTTGTGAATCTTCTTTGCAATCTACTAAAAAAATGATGTCCTGTGCTAGGCTAGCAATTTTTTGCAATGTGCAAAATTACGCGATTTTCTTTAGGACCCATTTTTTCTCCTCTACATGGTCCCATACAACAAGGAATCTCTATTACATATCTTCTTGTTTCTTACAGCTACAGTCCTCCATTTTGATGATGCCCCCTTCAAGATGTTTTTTCTTGTTGCCACTTTTTCTCAGCGCGCTGGGCTCAGATTTTATTCGTAATTTTTCTGTTTAAAGACTGTAAGCATGTTCTTCAGAGCCTGCCCAAGGCAATTAATCGCCACAGCTATATCAATTTTAATAGATTTTCAGCTAGGTTAAGCTGGCAACCAGCACACTTTAAAGCTGTGGCGGAGATATTTGTAGGAAGCTCCATTTTGCTCACCCAGGCCACAAATCATTTCTGTTTCCAGAAAGACCAACTCGATCAGCCCTGGCATCGAGTTGTTGCGTCGCCCTAGATAATTTCATGAGGCTATTTTCAAGGCTTCTTTTATAAGCGAGACATTTTTTCATGCAGATGAAACTGATCTTTCTTGAAAAAATCTGCAGTGCATACTCATTCTCCCATATTTTTGCATTCAAGCATAAAATATGGCTTCCAAGGCAAAATATTGGAGAATTTGTGCCTTGATGAAGAATCTCTTGCAGCCTAAAAAGTTATAGTTGAGAATTAGAATATATGCCAGTTTTTCTGTGCTAGGGAAAGGAAACATTGCAGCTATAACATCTTTGCTGCTGCTGTGAATATTCCATTAGAGAATAATGCTTTCATTTTCGCTTTCCACAATCAAAGGGGAGCGGGAGCTCACAGATGGTCCCATAACTTGTTCCTCCCTTAACCATCATACAAAAAAGGCTTTTGGCCAACAATACT
Organism: Paracyclopina nana; assembly: GCA_019096065.1. NCBI lineage: Eukaryota > Metazoa > Arthropoda > Copepoda > Cyclopoida > Cyclopettidae > Paracyclopina > Paracyclopina nana. The sequence goes on along the minus strand of JAGUCH010000001.1, from coordinate 8,471,876 downwards.
CTTGGGTGCACTCTCAATTGTTTAGCATGTGGATAAAAAATATAATTTCTAATTGATATGCTTATTACATTCCGGGCATAAAGCAACGAAATTTGCATTGATTTTCAATTGTGGTTTCTTTTGCCATGAGGTAACCTTGAGCAATGGTGCAATGCAAATAAGTTCAGTTTTCCTTGACTAATTCCTCTATAGCAATGAACTTGCGTACTTTTGAGAATAAGTTTTATCCCAGCGTTCGGCTCGTCGTAGAGCAACTCTCTTCATTGTCGCTAACAAGAAGACAAAAAGATCTCCCGTCGACCAAGTTATCACAGCTCGGTCGATCTTTCTTTGAATAAAGATACGAGACTAGCTTTTGAAGGAAAATAAAAGCGTCCCTTCCATTTTTCCTATAATTAGGAATGCAAATCCCAGACTATTGGAACTTTTTTATGCATCCCTCAAGAGGATTTGTCCAAAATTGAGCATGCACTATCGGCAAATTTTACAGTAAGTAGAAAGTCTCAAATCGCTTGTGCTCAGTGTTTCCTTCATAAAACACAGCTGCTTTTTATCCCCAAAGCAATATCTTGTTTTTCCCTTCAGGTCCATGAATCACTTTTGGTATTTGAGCCCATTTCCAATAAATACATGAGGATACATTTTTCTGTAAATGTATTGTGATTTAGATACATTTTTGGCTATTTGTTTCAATACTGTGCCAACATTCTACTATCAGCAAGCTATTATGCAGGATCTACTTGGTGTGGTTTTTTGTGCTTCTGCCATTTTTTTATGCCACAATATTACAATACGGAAAATACTGTACAAAATACAGCTGCTAGTATGGCTACAGTAGTGGCCTTTTGATTATTTTTTTCTAGCCTCAGCTCTTCTATTTGATTCACACTGGGGGCATTGGGTGAATCAAAGTCTACTTGCGGTGCAGTGTACACTTCATTCATTGCAAACCTCCGTTAAAGCTCTTACACAACCTTTCTAATTCGAAGAAAAAATCCATAATTCTGCACTTTTTCATATTGGTTCATTTTTCATTTTGTGTTGTGCTTGAGCTATGATGTACCATTTTGGCGGAGCCAACCTAAACTTGCAGTGATTTTTTAATCCACTGTGGCTCAGTCCTGGAAAACTGGCCTCTCATGGGAAATAGTAGAAGCTGTCCCCTTTTTTATGTGGAGCAGCAGCTCTGCTGTTTTGCATGCTTTGCAAAAGACCATGAAAGAAGTCTTCTCTTTTTTAGTTCTACCCCCAAAGGGGACTACTTTTGCCTTGGAAAACAAAACACCTTAGAAGGAAAAGAAAAGTGGAAAATCTCAAAATAAAGGTAGCTTTTGTCCTGGTTGGTGAAATAAACCTTTTCAAAGGGCTGAAGGATTTACTTTAAGCGAGTCTCACTTGAACAATTGTTTTTAGATGTCGAAAATAAACATTTTCATGCTATTTTAAATTATTTATTTTTCTCCTTAAACGAATTACTTATCAGTATCTCTAATAAAAAATAGGTTAGCACCGTGGGTTTATTTGCCGATTTCACGCGCACGGAAAAAGTCGCGAAATCAACGTAGCACCTTTTTCTTATTAGCGGTAAGCTAAAAATATGCCATCCTGGCACCCGGGAGAGCAAGTAAGAGCAGCCAATTCTGGTGGATTATCAATTTATGCTATAAGCTTGACTTCCCTGACTTGGTCACTCAATTGGAGTCGTTTGGAATCAAAAGTTATGAGAGATTCAATTTTTGCTCAAATTGTGCAAAGTTGATGTTCTACTGAATTCGCCAAAATCAACTTTTGCCCAAAAATTATGTTTTCTTCACCAAATTTGAACCTTTATCTGTCAATAAACTCTAATTTGTGCTCTTTAGGTAGCCTAGAAGTCCTACAAATTAGAAGCTGAAAATGGGTGCTAAAATCGGAAATCTGCGATTTGACGTAATTTCTCGTGCGCGTGAAATCGGCTTTTTGATCCACTGTGGTTAGGTGGTAGAAAGTTAAAAATGACGGTATTGAAATGAGGTCCCAGGGGCCACATCAAGCATCCATTTTTGTGATGTTTTAGTTTGTTTTATGCTGAGTCATCATAAATGCTGCAGATGTTGGGACCCTAATGGATTTAACGAATGCTAGCTTCTTCGCAAATGTAGCATTGTAGTTGTTTCTCGCATCATATGTGAGAAAATGGCTGCATACATCTCTGGATCTATCATCATTGCATTGGAGTGCAAGCCCGAGCAACCCGATTCACCAATTTTTATGAGTACATGAAAGTATGTAATATATGAAAAAAGCGATTTATTCATATAATTTGCAAACAACAGGAGCCAATCTTATACAGTTAGGCAACTCTTGTTTGTAATGTTCACAATAGGTTATTCGCGAATAATTGGCCAAATATTTTTGTTATCTTAGCGCAAAGCTGGTTGACCTACTCTACATTATATGCATTAGCTCAGCTCATAGCAGGAAATGATAGCCCGGTTCCAACACGGGATATCAGCATAGTGGAGTGCGGTAAACCAGTTAAGTCAGGTCGAGCTGAGCGCGCGAGCTAGCTGTGACCTGACTATGCTAAAAAGTCAAGTTACGTCTCCTGACTATGCTGATTTTCCTTGTTGGAACCGGGCTGATGTCAAAACTGACAATATTCATAAGCCTTCATTTTGCACAATACATTGGCCAACTAGCAATTTTAGTGGTTCATCTGCTCAATTAGGGGATTATCACGACCAGATCCGCGAATGTGCACAAACGAAATATGCCGAATCTCTGAGCGAGAAACTAATGGAGGCTAATGTGCAGATGCCAGACATGACTTTTGAAATATTGTTGCTTTTTATCATCTAGGTCTTATGGACTGCAGCATAAATGTTCAATACATTTTTTAAATATTTTATGAGAGAGTTAGACTGCTGCCACAGTACTATTAGCGGCAAGCTATTTGTGGGCCACTTTGAGAGCAACTTGCAGAGAACTCCAGGGTCAGAAGATAAGCTATCTTAGAGTCCATGATGTAGAGAAAGGTTACATCTGAAACATTTACTATAACAATGCCCCCCTAATGACGTATCAACGATCATCAACGCTTCAGAGAATGCAATTCATTTGCAAACTATTACTTTAAATGCATGAATCCGCTCTTTGTAAGTAAGTCAACTACAGGGATACAACTATGTAGGCTTTTTAAAAAGTTTTGAGAGCGTTTTACGCCCTTATAAAGTCTATCATGCTAAGGTGCTCAAATTACACAGGGATACGTGTGGCTTTCCCTATGACACTTTGTTGAAAAAATTTGCATTTCACAAACTTTGGGCCTTGTAAGTTCGGCAACACTCATGAAAGTTCTCATTTTTAAACTTCCCTAGCGTCTTTTGCGCGTCATCAATTAACGAGCTCAAATGAGTAGGGCCTGCACTAAAGCACATTTATTGCTATTCCTCTTAGTTTTGACAAACATTTTGTAGAAGCACAACGATACCAGAGGAAACTGGACAGCTAATTAAAACAATGGCCCGTCTCTCAAGAAAAACTCCCCCTTTTTTGCCATGTCTTGACCTTCTTAGCTGGAACAGCCTTCATACAATTGGAACACGGCTTGCTGGCTGAGAGCACCATTTTTCCTGAATTAGCTTGGTTCGTGCTTCTGGCATCTATGAATTGGCTAGTATCTTGCTTTTTTGCATTAATGGGATTTGACTACGAGTCCCATGGGTGTAATTTGATGGCTTTCAAAAGCCCCTCTGATTATCATTGAAATATTTTTATGACATTTTTCCTTTTATGGTAGTATTGTTTTTCATCTCCCTTTCTCCTTTTTTGCCGCTTCTGTTCATGGAGAGTCATGCAATTTTGCAATAAATAACTGCATCTCTGCAATCTTCCTGCTGCAAAACTTTTGGCTAATTTAGTGAGTGCTGCTGTTGGCACAGCAGGTATTTGAAGCATTCCTAAGATTTTGCTATTAATTCTGCTTCTATGCTCCATTGTTGAACGACTGATTTCCCTATAGTTGATCATGCTTTATTCAATTTTGAAATATTGTTAGAATAGCTGGTTAGTTGACTAATTTCGGGTCAATTGCTAGTCTTTCTGGCTTACGACCAATGACACTATTTATCTTGCTGTAATGGCTGGCGTGCGAGAACCGAAAGCCTTTGAAATAGAGACTAGACTCTAGCAGTCTAGATAATTGGCTTTGTTTGAAAACTAATGGAATATCTGTGGCTTCCAAACAAATGGCACTTTGTAGCAAATTCAAATACATCCCTAAGAACCATTCCTTGCAGTGAGTTACTTGTTAAATTCATTTTTGTGTTGCCATTATATGGTACTTGGCTCAAGCTGAAGGAAAATAATTTTGAGCTGAGAGAGAACAAAGGCTTTGTAGTTGTTCCAGCAATTCCTCAGTGCAATTCTTTGACGATGCCTTCTACAGAATAATTATATGGCGAATATACATCTCTTCTAGAAATTGAGCTGTCACTTCAATTTATCTTGAATGTGATTTGCCCTGGTGTTACTGTTACTTTTTGACATCTTACTTTGGATCGAAACATATATAAGGCTCAGTCTTTCGACTAATTCTTATTGTCAGTCTATTTAGTGATCTATTTTTAAATAGGTCGTGTCTATGCAAAACTAATAAGAAGCCTTATTGTTAGTGTATTCTTGTTCCCAATAAGATATTTGCTATGCTTTGGGCTGAAGCATTGAAGGTATCACTTCTGGTTTTAGCTGAAGGCTTCGCCTCAAAGTGATACTTTTCTTCTTCCTTGTCATTCTTTGCCAAGGTGCTTTTCATCTCAGAACTTTGGCTCGGATACTCTGTGTTTCTACAAAACAAAATCCACTTCATTTCCTCAGAACTCACCATGCATTTTGAGAGAAAAGAGAGAAGGCACACACAAGTTTTAGCTTGCCCAAAAAGGGGCAAATTTATTCTTTGCTGCTGGGGGAGTAAGGGGAAAATCAGGAATTACAATGTCATTGCCAAAAACTCATAAGTAGAATGGGCAAAATTGGCAAAGAAAGCAACCTAGAAATGCAGCCAGATCTCTGCGACGCAATTTAACAGTTTTATAAAGTGCGGAGAGTTCAGCTGTTGATCTAGGCTGCTCTTTGACCTGCAGCCCGAAAACTCGCAAACAATAGTGAAGAGGAACGAAAAAACTGCCATGAATCTGAGCCATGGTATCACAGTGTGTAGCTGAGAGGAAACTTTTTTTGGCTTTTCGGTTTTTTGGAATCATTCTTAGGCCTTTTCAGTCTTGACAGTCTCCTTGGTGGTGGCTGTCTCTTCAGCGTGTTCTTCAATGCCCAAGCAGGGGAGCTCCTTGGTCAGGGCTTCCCTGTATTTGGGGTGGCTCATGGCGTAGATGACGGGGTTCAGGCAGGAGGCGGTCTTGGCGCAGAAGCTAGGCACCTACGGGTCAAGCAGAGTGTAAACAAACAGCTGACATCGCATGTGGTGTGTGTTGTTACCTGAGACATCAGGGGGGTGATGCTGCTCTTGCTTCCGATGACTGCCAACAGGACAACGAAAGCATAGGGCGACCAGATCAGGGCCCAGAGCGACACGTTGGTCACGGCAACCTTGGCGATCCTCACTTCAGCAGTCTCAGCGCTGCTATTCTACAAGAGAAGTGAACAAGCGGGCATGAGCAAGGGTAGTTGAAAAAGCGCAATTGCACGCCATCCCTGGGCTATTGTTAGAGAAAGGAAGAAGGAAAAGTTTTGCCATTAAATTGGCGCTGCGTAAGGGAATAAAAGTCTGGCCGCAATTGTCAATACTTGAAGGGTGCTTATTGCACATCCTTGAGGAGGGAGGCGGGAAATGCACTCGATTGATTTCAAATATTGCCATTTGCTCTGGTTGATTGACAGCCAGAAGAAGGTAGATAGATACTTACAGCGTTTGACCTCAAAGAGTCGACGTTCATCTTCTTGGCTTGCTCGCGGAGTGCGTGCTCGTGAGCCCAGACAGCCTTGACGATGGAGCTGTAGAAGAAGAAGACCATGACCATGGGGATGAGGTAGCAGAAGAAGAATCCGAAAAGGACGTAGCTCTTGCTGTTCCAGTCGTCAGCCAAGTAGTCGTATGAGCAAGTGAAGAGCATGCCCTCGGTGGTGTATCCGCCCCAGACTCCGGCTAGAGGGGGCAGAGAGATGCCGATGGAGTAGCCCCAGATGGCCAAAAGGATGGCCATGGCCTTGCCAGCGTTGATCTTCACTCCGTTGAAGCCCTTGACAATGACATTGTAGCGGTCATAACCAATCACCACCATGGAGAGGATAGAGCATGTTCCTGTTGAATAAACAAACAGCTGACATGAGCGCACGTGGTAAACAAACAGCTGACGTTGACTTCAGCTGTACGTGAGCGACGAGTCAAGGAAAACAGCTGACAACTCACCGCAAACGGCTCCGGTGAAGCCGTAGACTTTGCATGCAAAAGCTCCCCAGACCCAGTATCTCTGCATGAAAACGTTGATGGTCACGGTCGGTCCCATGGTGGTCATCATGACCAAGTCGGACAAGGCCAAGTTGACAACGAACATGTTGGTCTAGATAATGATAGCGCGTTGCCTCGTGAGTCGTAATGATAGTGGCATTGAATATTACCGGTGTCCTAAGGCTCTTGACCTTGAGGAAGATGTAGATGACGCAGCCATTGCCGAGGAAGGACAGAATCCACAGGAAGAAGAAGAGAATTCCGAAGAAGTGAGGGATCAAGGGGTTTGCTGGCGGGAATTGGCTCCACTGCGAGAGAAACGATCGATAAAGTATGGTACATACTAGCGAATTTCATAAGGCTTACGTGGGGGTCAATCACAGTCATCACGTCCGCGGGGATCCCATCGGTCATCTTCATGCCTGGTGGATATTGCAAGTAGTACTTGCTGTCCAAATAGAGGCCGGAAACGGTTCCAGAGGCCTCAGCGGCGGCGGAAGATCCGTAAGAAGGCATTGTTCAAGTTGTTGTCGTTTTCAAGCAAAATAAAGAGAGTTGAAATAAAGGGTCAGAATACTCGAGAGTGTTCTGGTAGTGTGGCAATTCAGCGCTAATGGCAAACTGCGAAGATTTGAGGCCGAGGCCTTCGCTTTTATAGCCGAGCTGCATGCCTTGAAAGGCTTCAAAAGTCACTTAGGCCAAAGTAGTAGTTGGATACATTCCTTCAAAAGGCTTCTCAATACACGTGAGGCCATAAAGCCTTGGTGCTAATATATGTACATGCTTCTAATTTTTTCTTAAGGCTGTATGTTGTGCTAACAATTTGGTTTTTTTCTTTTTGCAGGATCCTCTTCATTGGACAGAAAGAAAGGGGTTCCAGTAATGGTGTACGTGCATGGAGAGTCCTTCAAATGGGGCTCGGGCAATTTGTGGGATGGCCAAGTCTTGGCTTCCTATGGAAACGTCATTGTCATCACATTCAATTACCGTCTTGGTATTCTAGGTAACATTGACTCGAGGAGCTATTTTATAGGCTTGGCTATTTGCTGAGGAAATGGGGGTGGAATTTATGAAGACATTTCATTGTCATGGCTTTTCCTTCACTTAGCGGGCCAAGGCTTGACAAGTACTCATGCGTAACTTATCGTCAGGACTTAGATTTTGCCCACTCATTAAAAGAGTCGAGGCAACCCAAGTTGGAGGTAACTTTGGGCTGCCTGGATTGTTTGAGGACCTTTTTCAGCAAGATTTTCGCTGAAAAAGAAGTCTGCTGGTGGTGTCTCATCCAATTTTCTTGCGCATTTTGGCCTCCCTGATGTGTCCAAAAACTTGAGAGCTTGAAGGGGGACGCTTAAAAGTTTGGCGTAAAGAAGGGAGGCCATGATGTTACATGATCCAGTTTGAAGCTATATATGCTCTGGGGGACGACCTACTTATTGAGCGGCAAAATCAAACGCAGGCAGCAAACTTTTTCTGTTTTTTTCTTTCACTAAATCAAAACCTAATGCTAGACCAACCAAGAAAGTCTCGCTGGCTAAGTCAGGGGAGGAATTAGGACTTTTGAAAGAAAATACCAAAAGGCTTGCCTCGCTTTTCGTTCGACTTAATTGGTATTAACTATCCAACTTTGTACACGCAAACTCCCTTGGGAGTGTCAGCCCTCAATATCCAGCCTTTCACATTTTGTGCTTCGAGCCTTTTTCTGTAGTACTTGTAGCATTATGATGTCGTTTTTGTCTAGCTTGTTAATTAATCTCGTGTAAGGAACCATTTCTTGGGAGTGAAAGCGATCTCTCCTTCACTATGCGTTGAGGCTGAATCCATTATGAATTCAAATTATTTTGCAAGTCTGCCAAATTAGGGCTTTCATTAAACTTGTGTAATTAAAGTTACCAACTTGCTAGAATGTGCAACACCAAATCTGCCAGGCCATATATGTACTATATTGTTGAAAAGCTCTCGCGAGGAGCTTCAATCACTTTCGATCAATATGATACGAGTCAACCTTTCTTGTCTAGCCAATTTATGCCTTGTATTTAGAGTTTTGTTATTTTTCCAGGCTTCCTAAATGCCAATGGCTCCCCACTGACCAGAGGTCAGGTGGCCAACTACGGTATCATGGACCAGATGGCTGTCCTACAGTGGGTTCAAGAGAATATTGTCCAATTTGGAGGAGATCCACAAAGAGTCACTCTATTTGGACATGGAACAGGGGCAGCGTGCATTGAATATCTTACACATTCGCCAACCACAGTGCCGGGTGAGAATTACAATCAGAATCTAGCGGCTCAAAAGTTATGGAAAGTAAACGTGTGTCTGCTAGACCTTCATTCCTCCCCTAATTTTAAGAGAAGTGTTGAAAACCTTTTTTCTGTACACATATTATATTTTTAAAGATAATAATGCATACTTCAGGGAAATGCATTTTCATATTCACGTCATTAGTGCGAGGACATGCCATTGGGATTTGTTTTTTACTCTTTGTGTTTTATTGTAAGAGCGCTCTGCCCTCATATTCTTGTGGCGCAAAAGTTGCAGAAAACAAGGCTTGACAGGAATTGATGCTGGTTACCTCATATTAGTTATGTGAACCATGTCTTGACGGTCAAGGCCTTAAAGTGCGAGCAAAATTCCCCATGTGGCCAAGTAAGGCTTTTCCTGGATCTACGCTATTCAGGCAAAAGTTGGGGCAACCCAAATTCCCGCAAAACAGCTAGCCCAACTTTGTTGGCAAAAAATGTACAAATTCACTTAGTATGACGAAACTTTTGATACACACTACTACAGTGGAGTTGAGTGGAAAACATATTTTTGGAACTTGTAATGGCAACTAGTGAAGAATAACTATGTTCCTCCTTTTTTTTCTTTGCAAAGTTTGGAGCAATTTTAGAGAGATACACATTGAAGCAGCAATCCGCGAAGGCTTTAGTCTCCTACAGTTATTGGCCATAAATCTTTGGGAGCGAACCGAAATTGCTCACCAAATACTATATATACTTTGCAGCTACATATGGTGTCTAAGGAACTTTGCTCGGGTTCACCAATGTTCGAAAAATATCAAAGCAAAGATCATTACAAAAGCCACACATGTACTCATTGGGAGCATAAAAGGCTGATATTTTTCATGGTTTCACGTTTTGTCTAGTGTGTTTGTAGTCTCTGCTAAAAAGAGAGAAATGGGCCTGAAACAACTGAGTGGTATACTAATGACTCAGCAACGCCCCAATCAAGGCCCATTCATCTTGAAAGCAATCGGTCAAAACTGGGAAACAAGTTGGCCTGAAACGAAGGCAAAAAGTAAAAAGCTTCAAATTGTGCTTTTTCTTTTGGCAAGCTCTTTTTTTAGCTCAAAAGTAAGCCTGGCATTTTACCCTACGATAAATACTCATTCATTATTGTAGTGATCATTATTGCCATGGCTACGTTTTATTGGGAGCGAAGTTGCTCGGAGCAATATCTTCTTGGTGTAATATCAGCATTACAGGATAAAAGTGCGATTAAAGAAAACTCCCAAGGGGCCACCTCATCGATTTCTTTTATGGGTTGATACTTGGCTGCTTTCATCTGCCAAATAATGAAGAGTTCAGCTGTTATGAGGAGTAAACTACAAACAAAATTAAAGCATCTGCCATACAATTGTTCATTAGTCCATTTTTTAAAATTAAGCTGATTCAATAGTTGTCCTTGCCAACAAAAAAAACCCACACAGATTGATGCTAGCATTAGCCTACGTGATGTTTACTTGTCAGTTTTGTTTCATTATTTAGGCCTAATAACTTGGCTCCGGAATTGCTGCACTTACCGACTAATCATTTGTCTTTTGCCAAGAGCTTTTTCTTTTTTACCTTATGTGCAGTTACCAAAGAGTCAGTCATAAAAGATTAATGGACGATTCAGCAGAATAATGGCATAGGTCGGTTGATGTACTATTTTCTCCGATGTTGTAAAAACATTCAAATTTACACGAATTAAAAGAGTACGATATTTTTGCCATATGTACTGAGCCCTCTTTTTTTGCTTCTAGGCCTCTTTCATCGAGTCATTTTGATGTCAGGTTCCCTTTTCGCCCCCTGGGCTCGAGTCAAAGATCCACTCAATTATGCTGTTCAATTGGGACGCAAATTCAATTGCTCCATTCCCACAGATTTGACTAATGAGCATGGCAAGATTGTGGACTGTTTGCGAAATATCAGTGCTGAGCACTTAATCTCAACTGAGCTCAATGTTCCTAGTTTTCACGTTGACTTTGGGCCTAGTTTTGATGGTGTCACAATCAAGAACAACTTTGCTGACATCAAGGGCAAAAGGAGTTTTGGGACTAGGTAAGTGATCATCGTTAATTCTTCTACTTTTGAACTTTCTAAATTACATAAATCCTATCGTTATCTTACAATCATCTTTCTATGTTCGTGTACGTAAGTGTGTTAGCATTTTATTTATTATGGTTGGCTGTAGCTCTAAAGTGTCTCTTCGTGATGGCATTTTAATGGAATTTTCCTCCCGAGTCTCATGGGATACCATCAGCCATCCCAAGCTTTCTCCTAGAACAATCAAAGTAACTTGCCATAAATTAAGCAGTTCTAGGGAAAAGCGGGAAAAGACAAAAATTGTAAAAAGGTTTGACACAAAGAGAACGTAGCTGTTAGACTCTTGTATTGCTCATCTTTCAGATATTATAGCATCATCCTTTATGTAGCAGTCTAGGTACCAGAACTAGTTGGCAATGAAACTACGAGCAATTTGCAATAGTGACAGCTTTATCTTACCGACGATGAAAAAATGTAAGAATGAAAGCAGGATTTTGTCAGGATTTGCAGAGGGCATTATTTTTTAGCTCCAAACAAAGGAAAGTTTGGCGATTTAAACAGGTTTGGAAAACTTTGATGTTCAAGTCATTGAAATTGGTTTTCTCGGACGAGTTGAGGCAAATTGTAATCGCAGTTTTTCCGGTATTTTACATTTATGCCCTGTTCATCAACAGCGACTATTTCAGTCTTACAAAAAAATTTCGTTATGAGACTCCTCACTCATAACATGGCACATGCAATAACAATCAGCTAGCGAGGCAGCTATCGGACGTTTGTAATCAAAATAGTAGGTGAAAATCTTGCCATTGAGGGATCGAGATACTGCTACTTTTTAATTTTGCCTTAAAAAAGGTACATCGGCTTTATTCAATTTTCGCCTACGTTACGACCCGAATTTTTCCGCTAGGCGTCGCTCGAATGTTTTGAATGAAAAGTCAATTGCGAGAAAAATTGTCCTAAGTCAGCGAGAGACGTTAGCGTTAAAAGGAATGGAGAGGTTTAGTTCGCGTAAGAATCTGGAAAGCGCGTTGGTCAAGTTAAGCGCATGCTGGCTAGGGCTTACGAAATCAATTTCGATTTGCCTTTGTTTGAAGGGCTAAACTTCCAACCTTTCTTGGGTTACGTCTGCCCTTACGTGAAGATGAGTAAGAAAAGCCGGCCTTCTAGGGCAGACAAAAAACATTCTGCTAAGTATATCATTTCTGAGGATTCTTTCCAAAGTTACATTAGTTTAGTCAATCCTAGGATATCGCTAAAATATCAACAGTCATTATCAGAGACTTTATAATCTACGACAGCTAAAAGATATTCGTGGAGCAACGACAACCGTTTTCGTAAGGTAGGAAAAGAAACTTGCGGAAAAGTAGATGAACAGGGCATTTGAGTTAAAAATAATTCCTGCCAGCTTTAAAACAATACCAGCTTGGCTTATTAAAGCTTCACTCGAGGTGTAGACATTTTCAGTGAACTCGTATTGAAAGAAATGGGCTTTGAAAGAGGAAATAACCAGTCTTATCGGATTTTGAATAGTGGAACTCTCGACTTTTTCCTTATCGCCTGTTTTGCATTTGAATTCATGGATATTTTATTTTCATTGAGCCGATTCGCTCGGGAACTAAGTTTCGCTGTTCGAAGCAGTTGTGCTCATAATAAAGTGACTTTAATTTCAGCACTGAAGGCATATTGTAAAAATATGAAGCTTTGCTTTTGTGCACCTAATTATAATCAAGCATATAATTTTTTTTCCCATTCTTGCCCTATTTAAATGTCAACCGCCTGTGTATTCATAACCTTATTTAAAAACACCTCTTCCCTCTTTTTCAAGACCTAATAGCAAAGCACAATTTTGTTCTGTTAAGGACTATTATGCTGATCTAAGGTTCTTGTCTAGAAGTTCCGCGATGACGGTTACAACGCAACTAGGTCAATGGCAAAGTCATTTGGAAATATTGCGAAAAGGGGGTAGATAATCTAGACAGTAAGCAAACAATTACTATATTTGTCGCCTAGAATCATGCTACTACGACTTCTTCAAAAGCTCCCTTCTTGGTAAAAAAGACCCTTAAGGCAAAAAAGTTGCCAAAAATGTATCTGGAAGCCACTAACTTTCTTCACACTTCCTCAAAAGCTTTATTCTCTGAAGATTTTTAATATTCTAGTTCGTATGTCATGATCCAGAGATGGCTGAAGCATTTCCTTTAAAATTATTTAAAATTTCCAACTAACTGTATTAGTACGAAGCTGCGTACGCCTAAAAAGAAAGCACTTTTTTCTTTGGATAAATTGCATTTTTCTTTGATTGTTTCTTTATTTTAGCGCCTAAGAATGAGACATAGGAAATGAGTATTAACGGTGTCCCGAGCCAATGTTACTCAATTTTATAATCATGTTACAGAAAACAAAAGGGAAGGAGTGCCTCCATTGAATGTGCCACTGAAGCCAATTTAGAAAGCTTTCACGTTTCGCGCTGTCCATTTCAGAAAATATGCGTGACTCCATGCCACTACTACAATTTTCTTGTGCAGTATTCAGATTCTTTAGTTGCAAAATAGCCAAATCGTGATACTATTGACAAAACAGATCAAGAAAAGGGCTATTTTGGATTCACTGCTGCTGGCAAAGAGCAAAGCTGTAAAAATGTAACAATACTGTCCTGATGACGAGTCCATATAGGGTTTTTCGCTCATGAGTAGTCAAATGAAAGATCACCGAGTGGCGAAGCCACGAGTGATCTGGAATTTTACTACGAATGAGCGAAAAACCCTATATGGACGAGTCATCAGGACAGTATTGACATTTTTGTCAGCTTCGTGACGGTTAAAAGTCCCAATAGTACTGTTTAATGCTAAAAATTGATTAATTTACCTATTAAATTGGCCTTAAAAAAGATAGCTCGTTTGCAGGTAAAACTTTGCGGTCAATCGCGCGCGCGCATCTCCATCAAAAGCTCAGCACTTGCAGAGTAACCAGATATTTAGCGAAATATTTCGCCGGAATATTTTCAAAAAGCACCAAAATGACGAATTTGGCTATTTAGAAAGATCAATAAAAGTTTTTTTTGCAAAGAAGTCTCGAAAAAAATTTGATTTTTGCAGACTTTTTGTTAAAAAAAATCTTTTCTCAGAAGACTTTTAAAAAAAAAGATCTTGGAAGACTTTTCTCAAATGAGAATGTTTAGAAGACTGTTTTTATTATTTATTAGGAGTTACAAGGAAGACATTTTTTATAATATGCCATAATGTGCAAATAAATTTGTGAAATCAATTAGTACATTGGGAGAGTGCAGACCTTTCACTCAGCAGACCCAAGTTCGAATCCCGGTTAAGTCTTTTTTTTTAATTGAAGAAGTTATCAAGTTGCTAACTGTACAATAATGAGCATTATTTCTTCACATGTGACGAAAAAATCCATTATTTTACGGTGGATGCGAGCGCACGCCAAATCTCAGCAAAATACAGGGATTTTCGCTTCACTGCCGTATGTAGTGAACCCACCGCCAAGTTGACAAAAATGCTCTATAGTTAGAAGATGACTTTCATCTCGAATTTCAGGACTTACGATGCCCTAATTGGAATTGTGAGCCATGACTTCTTTGACGAGCTGTCAGATGATCAAGTAAGGCTTGGTATGAGCCTTGAGGAGCGTGACAAGATGTTGCAAACTTTTGTCCGCAATCAATACAGCGCTCACCTTCAGGAGATTTTGCTGACTTTGCAAAACGAGTACACAGATTGGGAACAGACTGTGCAACATCCACCAAACATCAGGGAGCAGGTACTGCCATGCAAAATCATTTCCTCAGAAAACCAGCCTTTATTTTCGTTGTGGTATGGTATTTGTCCAGGAAACTTTTTTATTGGATATATACTTTTTTCAGGTACTGGAAGCCTTTAGTGACGGCCTTTATGCCTCTCCTGCCATTTTTAGTGCTGGGACCTTTGTCAGGAAATCAAAAAACACATTTTTCTACCACTTCACCCACCACACCAAAATGGGCGCCTATGGACAAGTAAGCTTGCATATTTATTGGCTGCAATTTAGGGAGGCAAAAAAAGCAACTTCTTGCTAATATGCCTAACGGCCTTTTGAAAGTTTGCTAGCTGGCTAAATGAAGGCCCTCGCCTTTACTTCTGTGTAGTTGTAGCAACTGCTCTTTATTGCCGCTGCCTCTTTTTTAAAGCCGATTTTAGAGCTTTCTTTGAGCTCGCCTTTGTTGTTTTATGTGAATGCAAATGGGCATTATTTCATGCTGCAACTCGGCGAAATTCCTGAGAAATGTGACGGATTCCACGACTAGCTTGTTATTTGAGACTTTTTTGATCTGCAGTACCACAGTGGTTCGACGCACGGCTCGGAGCTTGCCTACGTATTTGGCATTCCCCTGGTGAACGTTTGGGAGAGGTACTTCCAGGATCAATTTTCGCGGCAAGAAGAGGTTTTGTCACGCGCTGTCATGACTTATTGGACGAATTTCGCCAAAACTGGATCGCCTAATGACGATGAGCAACCAGAGTTGGACGACAAGTACAAAATCATGCACTGGGACGGGTTTGACAACCACCAGAAATACCTGGAAATAGGTAACTAATCCTGGACTGGAACTCGAATGCTTGGTCATCACGATCAAAATGTTTTCCAGGCCTGCGTCCTCGCATCCTCCACCATTTTCGAGGTCACAAAATGTCCATCTGGCTGAGCTTGATCCCTCAGCTACAAAAAACGGGGCAAAACTCCATTTATCCCTCGCATAATTCCCTGATTTTGGACGGGCCCTCGTGGGGAGTTGTGCGAAATTCCAGCTCTTCCTCCAACATGATGGCCAACATTGACAATAAGGCCATTAATGGTCTTACTCCACCTTCAACGACTTGTATGACTTTGTCGGAATCCGCTCAGGTACTATATACGATTTGGATTATGTCAGGAAAGCCTTTAAAAGGCCCTTTTCTTTCCTTAAAAATAGAAACCTTTTGATGATTTTCTCTGTGCATGTACAGCCTTCATTGAAATGCTAGCTTTCATTTTTTAAGTCACACAGGCACATTGATAGCAGAAGGAGGGAAAAATAGATTTTATTACATTTTGTAAGAAAATGGAGCTTTACGAAAATTCCGGAAATCCTTGATGAAGGAAGCAAGAGTGACACAGTTTTTCTTGGGTCAAAGACCTGTCAACTTGCTGGCAGGCAAAAGGAAATGGCTGTTTTCACAAAAGGGCCAAAATTCATCAACAATTGCCTTGGGCATCAAATATCTCCGTCAATCTTTTTTAAGATAGTTCTTACAAAACAAATTAACACTAAGAACAAGACTCCATATCAACCACAGCTCACAGAGGATGTAATGATTTAATTTCCTACTGTCATCACATCAGAATCAGTTAATATGTTGAAGACTTCTTCCAATGTACTCGCACTCTTTAAAAGAGTTATCTTTGAATACTCGCTTCTCATATCTGTGAAACTTTATGCAAGGCTTTTACTGAGAATAGCTGACACTTACCTGTCGATCACTAACTTTTATATAGATTCAACGTACGCTAGCAAAAACAATTTGCCTAGCCAAATTTCGGAAAATGCGCGTTATGACGAATAATTATTTTAGGTATTGCATCAACAGAATGATACCCTACTGAGACTGGAGGCAGCCTCGAAATCGGCCTACAGCTACGCTTTGGGCATTACAGTTGGCCTAGGAGGCATTTTGTGCTTTCTGAATGGAATGCTTCTCTTATGTTTGTGTCAGAAAAGGTCGAAACGCAACAGCCGCGATCATGAGCCAAATTCTGCCATGTCGACCGAATTTCTCCAGTCCACTCCACAAGTGCACGTGCACCCAAGACAGGAGTACTCTAGTCTAACGAGGACTACTCCGAGGGGTCAAAGGGCTGTCATAATGACCTCTGCAGGACAGAATGGAGGCCGTGACTTACAGTATAGGCCATTTCAGCCTGGGTATGTTGCTCGTGAGCTTTCTTGGGAATGTAATGTTATTATAGGGTGGTTTTTTTCCATCTGCAGGAATCGTAGGAATAGCGGTTCAGCCACCTCATACGTGCAAATTCCGCGTCCGGATATGGACCTAATGAGGCCAGCCTCAAGTTTGTCCTCGACAGCAACAATTCGAGTCCGATCTGCGAGGACTAGTGGTAAGAGGTCATCTGAGGTCGAGGACTTCTCTCTTGAGGCCATTCCAGCACCTCCAGCTCAATTCAACAGCGGAGAAGACCTCATTGAAACGACGGAAAATATGGCTTTAATTCGAAGCCCCAATATGAATTTAAGGACACCGAGTAACGGGCATGCTTCTATTTTACGTTGAACTACAGCCCACAAATGAGCAGTATTTATGAACTAAAAATGATTTTCCAAATCGTGCACAAACTCAAAATCCAACTGAACAGCATTTTCCTTAAAAGATGTGCGCATGATAGCTGCAAAATAATGAGTTTTAGCCAAGAGGCTTTCCTTAGCCAGCGTAAATATGACCTTAATCATCTCCGTCGATATGAATTTGGCATATATGCTAAAAAGAAAAGCTATGTTTTTAGTGAGTAGCACTATTTATTGGCGCACCCACCAAATCTGCGTAAAAGATGGTAAATCTATGTGAATTCAGGACATCGATTGTGCGAAACGGAAAAAAGTTCAGTTTAGTGGCTGTGCTAAGATATCTGAAAGAAACCAATAAAAGTTTGGCTGTGATTTGCTGAAATAAACTTTCCATCTCTTTATGAAGAAACTTTCTTCAAATAAATCACACTTCGCAAACAACCTCAAGGCTGCCATTTGAAGCCTCAACAAAGTCCTCGCGCGGAAGCGGAAAGTTTCCCCTCACCGCTCACCAAACTTCAATCACTTTGGAACGTTGAGCATTTGATTTTTATGATCATCAAAATCTACGGCTCTGATGTTATAATGAATTTTGTAGAATAGGAACAAAAGACAAGCAAATTAGATGGTGCTGAATTTTTGGTTCTTTGGCGCGCGCATAAGCGAGAGAACGCTTGAGCCAAAATGTGTAAAAAACGTGCTTCTTTTATATTTTTTGGGAACAATGTGGCAAAAAAGTGCTCTTAGCTCGCAACAGTTTTAATACTATAAGGGACAGAATGGTACCTTTTTGAGCTAGTTTTATGGAAGTCAAGGAATTTTAAGAGTCACATCTAAAGAGACTGTCATCCAGACCTGAGTATGACAGATCGAATCAGAAAAAAATAGCCTTACTTCATGTTGCTTAATACTCTGTGGGTTCAAAACGAACAAGTTGAGCTGGAGTGGATTTGAAAGAAAAGCCAATTTTTCGACAAATAAGCCATTAACCATAATGAGCTGAGGAAACAATACTTTGTAGCAATCATGATTGCCATGCGATATTTGTTGGACTGGAAAAAGCTGAGAAAATCGGGAAATTGGGAAAAGTAGCGAATTGTCCCCGACTTTTCAAAACAGTCATCTACAATTTCAATGGATCGAGGGCTTGAATAATAGGGATCTTCTTTACAATGTCTCATTTAAATTCGAAATAGATTTTTTGAGAAATTGGGAGAACTGTAAGATATTGCACCTCGCTCTAATGAAAGAACCAGGCATTTTTCTTTAAGGGCCCGCCTACACAAGTCAGATCTCACACCGCCATCATGGTTTCGACAAAAATCCGGCCTTTACTAGTTCCCCCCGATGCATTGCACCACAATAACCAATTTGATGATTGAAAACAAAAGTAGGAAAATTTATTTCTACCATTTACAAAAATAATATTAGAAAAGGACTACTTTACAATGCTGTATTTGTGTTCCTCCAAAATTGATTTCCACTTTTCTCTTTTATATGTCTTCAGTCAAATTGATTGATTCGGGCAGAGGAATCAAAGCAACCTCGTGGAAAACCCTAAAAATTCACATTCACCATAAGACATCTATCGGCTTGTAAATTAAAGAAAAAGGAACCTACTTGTGAGAGTACTTTTGCCTCACGGTCTTGAGGCACTCTTTGGGGTACTGCTTCAACATGTCCAAGAGGGATTTGGTGAGATCTTCCAGGTCAGCTGGAGAATAGCCGGAGTAAAACCCGAGGGTGTTTACCCAACTTTCCTCCACTTTGTTGACCTTCAAGGCCAATACGAGAGCAGCAGCTGCCAGCTTGGACTCGCTAGTCTCAACGTTGAACTGGTACTCGAGCAGGGCCGTCTCCAAAACGTAGCGAGCAAACGTCAAAACTGGCATGGAAGTCTTGCATACCTAAGTGGACTTGGTATAGAAAATGAAAAGGTTTCTGCTCAAAGGTCGTTACCCTTCCGTAGCGCCTGACAAATCTGTAGGACAGAGGGAATCCAACGTCGAACTCGACCACATGCCACACCTCCCTCTCCATGGCTCTGATCTGCTGGCGCGAGTATGCATCGTCGCAAACGTAGACAAAGTCATCCAAGCAAGGGGGAATCCGCTCGTCAATTTTGCAGGCAATCAAGCAAGCTGTGGCTCCAACCAATTGCAAGTCAACCTTGTTGACCTCCTTCCTTGACATGTACAAGTCCAAGATTTTGACAGCCGTGTACAACGTCTCATGATTCAACTCGAAACTTTCTTGGACCTCAACCAGCCAGTCCACAAGGATGGCACGCATCGATCGCGTGACCTCGGGCTGGTTACCTATGTAATCCGAAACGCGAAATTGAGCCTGAAACAAAAGTATGATGATCAAAAAGAAACGTTTCCGAGAGAGAGGATCTACCTCTCTTTGCTTGTAGTAGTAAAATATGTCCATGGCATATTCGGAGCATTGGTTGGGATCGTTCCAGTTCTCCTTGTCAAAATCATCCACTCCAGGGGGAGGAATGGGCCTTGAGGGAGGCTCAAATCTTTGTTGCTGTACAATGGTATCGTCCTTGATATTCCTATGAAAAGAACGCAAAGAGTATTGAAACCATGCGATTTAAGAAAGTAAGGAGTGAACTCACTCTTCAGCCGATTCATACTCCGACTCCTCTTCAGCTTCCACGACAATCTTGATCTTTTCGTTTTGCGACGAAGGCAAACTTTGAGACAAACTCTTTTTGGTCGACGAGGCTTTGCTTGAAGGCTTCGAAGTAGCGGTGGCAGTGGCCAATTTGAATTTTTTCGCATTGACCTCGTTCGCCGTCAAATTCGACGAGGTAGCCTTGGACCGGTTCACTATGTTGGACAGGCCTTTCTTCACCTGCTTAGTCAAACTGTTTTGCCGTTCAGACACGGCCTGAAAAAGAACCCCGATGAGGCAAAAATAAGCACAGACTAATTATGATCTAATTGGAAATAAGACCACTCACTTAGCTTCTAATTAGCAACTTTCACAAACACACGCACATAAAAGTCAAAATTATCACGGAAACACTTACATTTGTGAGGTCTCCAAAGGCTGCTCTTTTCTTATTTTTCGCCGGATTCTCAATATTCTCGTCAGCCACCCTTTTGGCTTGCCTATTGGGGACTTCCTTCCGAAGACCTGCTGGCCTTTCCGCCAGAGCTGTATTGCTTAGCCTCGTTTTTGGCATGATTAGTCTATTTAGTACATCCTGAAAGCAGAAAAAGCCGCTTGTTTTCCTTTGTCGCCAAATGATGACAGTTCGGCTTTAAATCGTAGCAGCGCGCCAATATGAAGAAACCAAAGAGGGCCAAACAGCTTATGAAATATAACGACCTCGTAAACCCAGAGATTTTAATCACTGAGGCAACGTGAGATCATCAGCAGTTAATAATTTTTATACTTCGATTTTTAACGAATATTATTATGGTGGGCACTAAACAAGGCGCAAATTCAATTCGTGGGCATGAGATGGCTTTTGCTAAAAAATATTACCAATTTTGAAACACCTTGGTCATTACAACTTGGTAAGAAGATATTTTACTTGTTAAGTCCTTGCTCCTCAAACAAATTCCAGATGTTTTTTAATTCAAAACGAAATTATTTATCTTCAAACTTCTAACTTTTGAGCTTTAGAATTGAATTTTATAGCACGAAGCTTTAAATATTGGAGAGCAGTGAAAATGGCTGGAACGTAATGCTGTTTCGCAACTTTTTGAAAACTAACCTGCAGTCTTAAAATGCAATAAAAAGCTTCAATTTGCCCCTCGTGTGAAGCAAATCCGCCATCAACTGAAATTTCTTCGGTTCTTTCACTGGATTGGACGCCGCTCGGATGGCAAAGACCAATCAAAACGTAGTCGACCCGAAAATGAAAATACTAACTTTAGCTAAAAAGTGTTCAAAGCATGTTTTTATAGTTAATAAAAATATTTAGACGGCGGAAGCTTAAAAAAACGATTAATAGTTAACATATAATTGGCATTCTCGTTTTTGCGTCGCTCCTGTGATGTGTCAAAATCCCATCTCTACTGTCCCACTTGTGGATCAGTAAATAAAAAAATATTTTTCAAGTGACAAGTGGGAGGCAAGTAGGGCAACTCCGCCCCACATTCTTGATTTCTTTGCAACTTTGGCTTCTTTTGGTACCTGCTTAGGGCATTTTTGGCTTTTTATAAGAAGATTTGAATGTTATCAGTGTCATTCTATGGCTCATCACGATCAAAATAAGGACTGAGGAGTGTAAGCTGCTGATTCACTTTTTCTGCTGCTAGAGAAAAAAAGGCTGCTTTTTCTCGCGAAACTACCAAACAAAGACAAGAGTGAGTGCTAAGTGTGGCCATTTGACGGAAAAGACTTTGATTGTTGATACATTATGGCAAATAATCCAAACGCTGCGGCTGCGCGGCCAGGAGCCGCCAATAACGCGGGAGGTGGCGGCAGAATAGCTCAATTTAAACTGGTTCTCTTGGGCGAATCTGCCGTTGGAAAGTCCTCGCTGGTCCTGAGATTTGTCAAAGGACAATTTCATGAGTTTCAGGTATGTAAACTACGCACTTTCGACTTTTTTATGGCTTCATTGCCCCAACCAAAAGTTCTCAAGAGCTTCAAAGTTGTCTGATTTTTTCTAATCCGGCATGATTTAGTTACTTTGCCTTATTCTATACTAGCAATCGTTCATGGCTTAATAAATTCACAATTTTAAATCCTCTTCGATTAAATAAGTTCATTATTTTCTGTATATGCGTATGGCAATGTTGATTTTACCTGCAACATACGGCAGTTCTCGGAAAGTTCTTTTTCAAGTTGCATCTTTTATAAAGATTTTCAGACGTGATTACGATAAGATGTTATTCCTAGGTTTTCTTTTAGGTCGCTAATTCGGCAGCTGCTGTCTAATCTACACAATTATAAGCAGTGAAATCGCTTTAGCTAAACTGGTTTGATTCTCATTGTACCAGTTTTCATTCCTGCAGGATTTTGGAAGCATTGATTTTTGTTTGCTATTATGAGTCACCTCAAAGATGCTTGCTTCCTATAATTGTTGCGTAGTTGCACACCCCTCTTTTATTTAGCTTGAGTAATCAAATATTTGACTCAGGCTTCATGTGTCTACCCCGTATCTAATATGCACTGTTAAGCTGAATCTTGTTATCTATTCCTTGGAAAGCTTCCTGAGCTGTGATATTTGTGTTATTGTGATCACTTTTTAAAGCCGATCCATCTAACCGAAGGAATTTTCTTATTATTGTGATGTGATGTGGCTGGCTTTAAATCTTCAAAGAGAACGATGCTCTTTTTGTGTTATTTGTTAGCCATTAGCAGATTTTTTCTCTTGGTATATTTTTCTTCTTAAGAGTCTATGCAGGAGCCAGGTGGCAAATTCATGGTAAGCGAAAATTCTAGAATGAAATGACACCTATCCCAATAGTACCCCCATATAGTGGGATGATTAAGTTATTATGCAACATGGGCTTAGAAATGCTCCTGGGCTGAGCTAGAGGCCAATTTTTGGACCTAGGTGAAAAATTGGCGATTTTTTGGCTCTTTTTACAAAGCATTAAAAATTCAATTGCTCCAGCTAGGCAAGGTTGATCAAAAAAAAATTTTTATCACTTGACTACTGGGTTATGAGGAGTTTTTTGGTAGCAAATTTTTTTCACCAGGCTGATTGGTTTGTCAGCTGAAAGAGAAAATGCTCAAAACTGTTTTTATTAAGAAAACTTTTTTGCGGTCGATGGTTTTGGCATAAATCTTTGGCTCTCTGGAAAGCTCTGATCAAGCCTCACATTATGGCAGGTAGCCTAGGTTGAACTGACCCCATAGCCGCTGAGCTATTCAAGCTTGAATGTGGAAAAAATGAGTATTTTTTTTTTCTAGTGCATTTAGGGACATTTTTACTTCATAAAATATTTTTTTTCATAAAATAAAAATTACTTAAATTGAAAAATGGAACAAAAAATATTAATGGTGTTTTGGATTTCTATCACTTAAATACATTACACAAGGCTTGGTACCCCTAGCAATAAGAATAGAATAAGTTAAACTGAGAGAAGTTGAAAAATTGGTTTCAAAATGGCCCCAGAGGCCACCATTTTTTGTGGACCCACTTCTAATTTTGTTGGATGTATTTCTATGGTCATAATAATCTATGGTATCTTCCATAAACCTTGATGATCTAGACTTTTGAGCTCAAGTCTTTCATTAATGTCCACTTTGTGTCATGCATTCGTGTCAGTTTTAGAAATTCAATTAAAAAATCTATGTTAATGACTATCAAATCAATTCAAATGAAGTAAGGAAGCCAAAAAACATAGCTAAGCTATTGAATTTGGAGACAATTGTTATTCATTTTTAGTTGAATAGACTGTCCATTCTATGAACTTGGTCTACGCTTTTGAGCTAACTCACATTTGTCTTGTGGCTGTACTAAGATTGGGTAGAACATACTGTCCCTGGATAGACTGCAACAGAAAGTCGCTTGATTGGCACATAGTCCTTGGATTGATAAGATGGGACAATACTTTTATCATTTGCTGTGACTGAGAAGGACCTGGGTCTGCTAAAAGAAACTGTAAATGGATAGAATAGCAGAAAAACTCATTTTTGTCAGCTTGGCGGTGGGTTCAATACATACGGCAGTGAAGCGAAAATCCCTGTATTTTGCTGAGATTTGGCGTGCGCTCGCATCCACCGTACAATAATGGATTTTTTCGTCACATGTGAAGAAATAATGCTCATTATTGTACAGTTGGCAACTTGAGAGTACTTCTTCAATTAAAAAAAGACTTCACCGGGATTCGAACCTGGGTCGGTTGAGTGAAAGGCCTGCTCTTTCCCAATTTACTATCAGAGTTTCATTGGTTCAAAGCACATTCTGGCATATATTATATAATAGGCCGTTCTCATATTGCCGGAAAAAGCTAAGCTAAGGTGAAAATAGCTAAGCTAAGGTAAAAATAGCTAAGCAAATGCTCAACATTTCAAGCAAAGTAGCTACTTTTTGTGAATGTTGAGCGTTGCATAATTTTTACCTTTGCTTAGCTAATTTTACCTTTGCTTAGCTTTTTCCACTCTAGGAAAGTCTTCCTAATAACTCCTAATAATAAAAACAGTCTTCTAAAACATTATCATTTGAAAAAAAGTCTTCCAAAGATCTTTTATTTAAGAAAAGTCTACAAAATTCAATTTCTTTCGAACCTTCTTTGCAAAAATGCAAAAAAAACTTTTATTGATCTTTCTAAAAAGCCAAATTCGTCATTTTGGTCCTTTTTGAAAAAATTCTGGCGAAATATTCCCCTTAATATCTGGATGCACTGCAAGTGCTGAGCTTTTGCGCAATTGACCGCAAAGTTTTACCTGCAAACGAGCATCTTTTTTAAGGCCGATATAATAGGTAAATTAATCAATTTTTATCATTAAACAGTACTATTGGGACTTTTAACCATCACGAAGCTGACAAAAATGTCAATACTGTCCTGATGACTCGTCCATATAGGGTTTTTCGCTCATTCGTTCTTTCATTTGACTACTCATGAGCGAAAAACCCTATATGGACTCGTCATCAGGACAGTATTGTTACATTGTCCTTGGATCTACTGTGAAAATGTACTGATACTACTGGGGAATATTATCTACAAAGGTTGGGTGGCCAGGACATTCCCAGCTAGGCTTGGGTGACATAGCAAGACTTTCAAAGTTGGCTTGGGTCACCAAGTTAAGTAAGCTTCTTAGCCTTCTATTGGGAAGAGCTTGTAAATGTAGTCAGTTCTGGTTTATCAAAGACCTTGCTCTTGTAGGTGATCCAAGGATGATTAATTTTGTCGATCCAAGTCTGGTTCATAATAGTCTATCCACATACAATTCATTGTTGATCCAAGGCTATATGTTCCATTTGTGATCTAACTTGTGCATTAATGATCCAATGTGGTATCTTACCTGGTACTACCAGAATGCATCAAATTTGGAACTACTGCAACAGATCATCTCTGAAAATACTGTCAAGGCAGATTGTACTTGGTGCTACAAAATGCAATTGTATGCCATAATAATGGCTCCAGGTACAGTGCATTTTGCGAGAAGTGTGAGGTATGTGTTTTGTAGCAACATGTATCTGTGGCAGTACCAGGAACTGGCATCAAATCAAATTGGATGCCTGGGTTATGTCTTTTCAAAAAATGGAGCCATTGGGGCCACTTTTAAAGCACTCTCTGTTTAACTTATTCTATTCTTATTGCTAGGGGTACCAAGCCTTGTGTAATGTATTTAAGTGATAGAAATCCAAAACACCATTAATATTTTTTGTTCCATTTTTCAATTTAAGTAATTTTTATTTTATGAAAAAAAATATTTTATGAAGTAAAAATGTCCCTAAATGCACTAGAAAAAAAAAATACTCATTTTTTCCACATTCAAGCTTGAATAGCTCAGCGGCTATGGGGTCAGTTCAACCTAGGCTACCTGCCATAATGTGAGGCTTGATCAGAGCTTTCCAGAGAGCCAAAGATTTATGCCAAAACCATCGACCGCAAAAAAGTTTTCTTAATAAAAACAGTTTTGAGCATTTTCTCTTTCAGCTGACAAACCAATCAGCCTGGTGAAAAAAATTTGCTACCAAAAAACTCCTCATAACCCAGTAGTCAAGTGATAAAAATTTTTTTTTGATCAACCTTGCCTAGCTGGAGCAATTGAATTTTTAATGCTTTGTAAAAAGAGCCAAAAAATCGCCAATTTTTCACCTAGGTCCAAAAATTGGCCTCTAGCTCAGCCCAGGAGCATTTCTAAGCCCATGTTGCATAATAACTTAATCATCCCACTATATGGGGGTACTATTGGGATAGGTGTCATTTCATTCTAGAATTTTCGCTTACCATGAATTTGCCACCTGGCTCCTGCATAGACTCTTAAGTCCACTTAGAATGTTAGGCATTTTGTGACGCAATTCTTAAGAATAGGTTCGTTTTTGGCTCAACATTCTTGCAAGGCTGCCAAACAACGCATCAGTTGTGAAGCATATTTTGTATTTTGCAGGAATCCACAATCGGCGCAGCCTTCCTGACACAAACGGTGGTCTTGGATGACACCACGGTCAAGTTTGAGATTTGGGACACGGCGGGCCAGGAGCGGTACCACTCGTTAGCCCCGATGTACTACAGGGGAGCCCAGGCCGCAATTGTCGTCTACGACATTACCAACGCGGACACGTTCACGCGCGCCAAGTCTTGGGTGCGGGAGCTGCAGCGCCAGGCGCGTCCGGATATTGTGATTGCGCTCGCCGGGAACAAAAGTGACCTGGGCTCCATCCGGTCTGTCGAGTACGAGGAGGCCAATGCGTACGCGGAAGAGAACGGCCTGCTATTCCTCGAAACCTCGGCGAAACATGCCAATAATGTCAATGAAATCTTCTTGGCCATTGCCAGGAAGTTGCCCAGGGACCAGGACCAGGCATCGTCAGGGAATAGTGGACGCAGGCTAGAAGAAACCGGAACTGAGTCGGGAAACAAAATGGGACAATGTTGTAATCGCTGAAAAATGAACCTTTTTAAGAAAAACACTTGTACTAATGCGCCCTCCCTCCCCCCAATTTTTCCTTTCCTTCAATATTATCATTGATGTATTTGAAAATTCTCGCAGAATTATAACTATCATTCCGGTTAAGATGCTTTTTATTTTTGTGCTGCCCTGCTGAGGTCTCAATCCTGGTTGGAAAGAGCCTGTTTTGGCAGCCATTTGGAGTTTTCAAGATGCGTGCTCCAAAAGAACATGTATGCCTTGCTTTGCTCTTTTGGGGACAACGCGTTAAAAAAGTTGCCAAAATGGCCACAATTATGATTGATGCACACTCTACTACTCTATATAATCATTATTTCCCAAAACAAACAAAATTTGTAACTAATGAAGAAGAATATTAAATTACCAATACAACAAGCAGCAACTTGAAATAAAAAAGGAGAAAATTGCAATGATTTTTCTTTCTTCTAGGATATGAGAGGCTTCTTGATTTGGGCGAGACGTTGTCATCATAAGGCAGCTGCTGAAAAGATACAAACGGCGTCAAAAATATTGGTGATGACAGGAGCCGGTCTAAGCACTCCGAGTGGCATTCCGGACTTCAGATCTCCCGACTCAGGCAATATTGACTATCATGAAATAATGCTACGCATGCTCTCGAGAGGCGTACGAGATGCCAATAATTTTTACGAGGTTGGCGAGAATGCTAGTGATGAACGGCACGAGAAACGGGATCTCGAGATTTAGCCCATGTTTTCCCAGCTTCAAAATAACATTGTTCATTCAAGTTGAGTAGATCTACCTATAGTCAGTGAGGATAATTGCAAGCTGACAAGTTAGTTGTATTTGATGGAAAAGTTGTCGTGTCTGAGATCAGTTGCGGTTACCTAATTCATTCAATTCAGTGTCAGGCTTGCTTTTGTGAGCTTTAGCTGATTTTGTGTTTTAGGAATTTATGCGAACCTGCAAAAATTCAAGTTGCCCTATCCAGAGGCGATTTTTGATATCCGCTATTTCCGCTCCTTTCCCAAGCCGTTCTGCGCGTGGGCTAAAGAATATTTCCCCGGAGTGAAGTATAGGCCAAATTTGGGGCATAAATTCATCAAGCGTCTTGAGGCTGAGGACAAATTGCTCAGATTATTCACGCAAAATATAGACGGGCTGGAAATTGCCGCTGGAATTGCTGCCGAGAAGACGGTTTTCGCACATGGAAGTTTCTCAGCTGCTTCTTGCGTAATGTGAGTGTACTACAAATTATATTCATTAGAATAAAGCACCGAGAGCACTGTTTTCGAAGGTTAGTTAGAAAGTTAATGACAGTGCTAATGTTCATCAGCTACAAAAGGTCACTACTTCTAGGCTATAGTTAGTCAGATGTTTTTAACATGTAATTAAGCATATATGTTACGCAACTAAAGCAGTGACAATGGTCTTTCTACGATCAATTTACGAAAGTGCTACTCTTCCCACAGGGCTTACTTACGTAGATGCGTGAAAGCTTCTCAGAAATGACTTCATGGCTTAATGGCAGTTTGTAGCTGCTCATTAATTGAGAAATGAATGCACTGAAGTAAAAATGGGATCTACGTAGCATTTTTGAAAGCTCGTTTCCCTGATTTCCATGGATGCGTAGTAAGGTCTTTTTTCTTCCAAGATGATTAACTTAGCTTCCTCAGTTCAAGATTATCCATCTTTTCCACGCGTAATTGCTTCATATCTTATATCATCATTTCTAGATGTGGTGAACCATCAAACATGAACGATGTCAAAGAGTCCTTGCTCAACGACTCAGTGCCTCAATGCTCGCACTGCGGGGGACCAGTTAAGCCGGATATAGTGTTTTTCGGCGAATCCTTGCCCTCCAGATACTTTCAGCTGGCAGCCCAGGATTCCAGAGAAGCTGATTTGTTGCTTTGTATTGGCACTTCCTTAGAAGTGTGGCCGTTTGCTGGTTTGGCAGATCTGGTAGATGAAAACATACCTCGCATACTAATTAACCGGGAGACCGTTGGATCCTTTGGAGCAAGAAAATTGGACATAATCATTAATGGAAACATCATTACGGAAATTGAAACTGTCATAGCCAATCTCGATGAAAGTGTCAATTAAATACAGGAAAGGTAATTTGCGCCATAAATATGCCAAACGCATTCAGCTACCTATTTAGAGGATTGAAATAAAGAAAGTCCTAAAGGTTAAAAAACCACTTATCATACACGATTTGACTTCCCAGCTTTCAGCTTAAAAATAAGTTCATTCCTTTCTCCATGCACGTATCTCCAATTTTTGCAGGGACCCGCAATTTTTCTCAGACTTCATGTAGATGACAAGCCCTCAAATGACACAATTTCTAAAATCTTGAGTGCTAGCTATTTCAGTTTTCCCTGTACCCTTGCAGCAGGCTAGAAATGACATATATTCTATGTATCATCACCTTTTGATGCGCAAAATTGCTGTTAAAAAGATATGATGTTATATTTTTATGCCAACAAAATGGCGTTCTTTTTGAGGATCCAAAAACGAAGGGAAAATTACAATAGCCCAATGTGTCTTAACACATTATCGGTAGTTACTAAATTATCATTCTTTCCGGATTCACTCGATATTAGAAAAACACTCCCAGATTTGCCAAAGAACTAGCTTAATTAAGGCTTATTATTTATCGTGAAAAGCAGAGCCATCATTGCATTTGATTGTAGTTAATGAATGGCTAAGGTAGGAAGTTGCACGTGGTCTTGTACACTTGAAGTTTTTTAGTGGCCTGAATTATGAAAGACCTCCTTGAGCTAGAAAGAAGTACATTCATTTTTTCATGCATGGGTCTCCTGAAAGAAAATCAGTATAGATGCAGTTGGGTACAGAAAAGAGAATTCATATTTCTTACAAAATGTACAAGATGGCAAAGCAAGAACAGGCTTTAACTTCTGTTACAATCCAAAGCTGCGAAAGTCAATAAAGTAAGCTCCAGAAATTATCTGGTTTTACAAACAGTACAATGAAAAGACCAAAATAAATATTAGGGAGAATGATAAATTGCTCAGATTTGAAGCTAAAATATCTCAAATGCGTCTATGTTTCGTCGCAAGAAAATGGTAAAGCATGCATAATACTACATTATAGGAGTATCAGTATAGTACGATACGATGCTGTGGTACCAACTAAGATTCACCAGTCAAAACGAATAGTTCGCTATGAGCCTTTTACTTTTATGTTCAATGCGAACGGAACTCATCGTATGTGTGGTAAGTCATACATGCAATTTCCTATTCGTTTACTGACGTCCCTATGTCCGCATTTTCTACATATCTTTGGAACATAAAAATTATGCAACCATTCCAGATCTCCTTTTTTCATAAAAAAAGATCGGGAAACCGAAAGCGCCATTCATTGTCAAATTTTATCTGCTAACGTCAGCAAAATCCTAATCTAAATTGAAATTTATGCAAGCCTCATCCAGATCTCTTCAGACCTCAGGAATGGGAGAAGCTTGTCGATTCGATTGTCTTCTGGGAGAAGAGTCTTGTTTTATAGGGTGCGTTACCCACGTTGTGGTCACGCTCCAAAAAAGACATTAATAAGCCCTCGGCGCTGGCTGACTACATCTGGGCTAGGGCTGACTCTTGAGTTGTCATATCTCCAAAAGCATTCATCTGAGCCCAAATGGTGCTTTTATTCTCAATTCTAATTAGATCAAAATATATTGTTTCTATTACAAGTATTTTTGAAGTTCTTATTGAAAACTATGTTTATAAAAAGCTTAATAAAAATTCACGGCCGATTCATAGTTACCAAATAATGAAAGCAAAGGTAAAAAGTCTTTTTTGGCATTTTTTTTCAAAATTAGTTGCGCTAAAAATAGCGCTAGGCAGAAGAACGATTTAGGGCCTGTTCACCTGCTTATTATGGCCGTTATTTTGGCAAAATATTAGAAAGAAATACTGAGAAACTGAGAATTTTATTTCTCTACCGGTAACCGAAAATCCCTGGTTAGGTTTCAATTTCCAAATAGTTCTCAGTTTATTTCTCTACCAAGACGAAATGTAAACAAACACATTGGGAAAAAAATTAACCAGGGGAATTTTTTTCCCGGGAAAAAAAATCACCAGGCGAATTTTTTTCCCACCGAATTCATAGTCTTGAGTAGCCACAATGTGCGGGAGACGCTGCCAAGTGCGGGAGACGCTGCCGGGTGCGGGAGACACAGCCGGGGGCGGGAGCCTCAAATTGCCGTCTTGTTCTTGGGCAGCCTCAATTTGCAGTTAAAGATGCTGCCGGGTGTGGAGACACTGCTTGGTGTGGAGACACTGCCGGGTGTGGAGACGCTGCCGGGGGCGGGAGACGCTGCTGGGTGCGGGAGCTTCAAATTGCCGTCTTGGTCTTGAGCAGCCTCAATTTGAATATAAAGACGCTACCGGGTGTGGGAGACGCTGCTGGGTGCGGGAGACGCTGCCGGGTGCGGGAGACGCTGCCGGGTGCGGGAGACGCTGCCAGGGGCGGAAAACACTGCCGGGTGCGGGAGACGCTGCCAGGGGCGGAAGACGTTGCTGGGACCGGGAGACGCTGCCGGGAGCGGGAGACGCTGCCGGGTGCGGGAGACGCTGCCAGGTGCGGGAGACGCTGCCGGGTGCGGGAGACGCTGCCAGGGGCGGAAGTCGCTGCCGGGTGCGTGAGACGCTGCCAGGGGCGGAAGACGTTGCTGGGACCGGGAGACACTGCCGGGAGCGGGAGACGCTGCCGGGTGCGGGAGACGCTGCCAGGTGCGGGAGACGCTGCCGGGTGCGGGAGACGCTGCCAGGGGCGGAAGTCGCTGCCGGGTGCGTGAGACGCTGCCAGGGGAGGAAGACACTGCCGGGTGCGGGAGACGCTGCCAGGGGCGGAAGACGCTGCCGGGTCCGGGAGACGCTGCCGGGAGCGGGAGACGCTGCCGGGTGCGGGAGACGCTGCCGGGTGCGGGAGACGCTGCCAGGGGCGGAAGACGCTGCCGGGTGCGGGAGACGCTGCCAGGGGCGGAAGACACTGCCGGGTGCGGGAGACGCTGCCAGGGGCGGAAGACGCTGCCGGGTCCGGGAGACGCTGCCGGGAGCGGGAGCCTCAAATTGCTGTCTTGGTCTTGGGCAGCCTCAATTTGCAGTTAAAGACGTTGCCGGGTGTTGGAGAGGGACACTGCCGGGGGGCGGGAGACGCTGCCGGGTGCGGGAGACGCTGCCGGGTGCGGGAGACGCTGCCGGGTGCGGGAGACGCTGCCGGGTGCGGGAGACGCTGCCGGGTGCGGGAGACGCTGTCGGGTGCGGGAGTCGCTCCTCCAAGGTGCGGGAGTCACTCTGAGGTGCGGGAGTCTTGGTTTTCCAATTTTACATCACATCACTGGTTAAAAATGTTCAATGGCGTCATTCGGCGGTGATTCTGACTTCTAATTGAGTTTCAGTATTCAGCTAGAAGCCAGTAGAGTGCTGAATTTTGATGAGTCAGTGGGCAGTCCAGCCAAGCGAGCGCGAGTTGACTTAGGTCACTTTAAAATAGATCGAAATATTAAGTCGAGCTTGTCTTGGAATTTCAACCAACCTGGGATTTTCGGTTACTGTTAGAGAAAAATGAATCCCTACCACCCTCAGCAAAAGTTAGACCCCTCGAAAAATCCCTGATCGGCCGGGAAAAATTTGAGAACCTCGCACAATTTTTCATTTCCTCGCTGCGCTCGGATAAAAAATAGTTGCTCGGTTCTCAAATTTTTCCCGACCTCTCAGGGATTTTTCTTGGGGTCTAACTTTTGCTGAGGCGGTAGGGAACTATTATTTTGGTGTAGGATGGCTTTTGGTACCAATAGATCGATTCCGAAGTCAAAATCTGAAAAATGATTTTACAAATACCGGATATTTGCAAATATCAGCATAATATCGCGCGTTATTTTGCTGATAATAATGCAGGTGAACAGGGCCTTAGTGAGTGACCAAAACATGGTATGTTTACATTTCATCCGCACTCCTCATTAAAAAATGTAAGTCTCTGGGCTGGAGGAAAACATGACTTATTTTTTAGTGTCAAGTGACAGATCACGAATGAGAGGAGCGAACAAGTGATTGCCACGAGACACTAAAAAATAATGAGTGTTATTAGCTGCCCCGAACATTTGAACATTAGCTAAAATTGAATTAAGAAAAGCTTTTTCAGCTTAATTTTTTTCGCAAGAAATGCCATAAATGCGCTTCAAAGTAGACATTGCGCGCGAGCTCATCAAAGTTGACCCAGCGGTCTAGCCTGAACTGGCTGCCAGCTGGTGCCCGCCAGTTTCGATTTGCTGTATGCTGTGACGTAGCCTGGACCAGCCGTCCAGCCGTGCGGCCGTGCACAGGGTGCCCGCGTATTTTTAATCAACAAATATTTTCAGTATTTCATTGTTAGCTTAGTGGTTGAAGATCAGAGCTCCAATCGCTAATCTAATCACTTGCCCTGGGTTCGCGTCTAGCCACACCTTTCGCCATCTTTTCTTCCACTTTGATATGACATAAATGGCGCAAGGATCAAATAAATCGATAATAGGTCGACTGGATATAAATAGAGAGCGGAAGTTTTAGTAAGCTGAGACCATCGCGAACGCTCGAAAAATTGCAAAGGTCAAACTTATGTACTTGAGGTTGTGTGACGTGTATATTTTTAAATTTGCGTTCACTTAGATTTTGACCTTCGCGATTTGCTCAGTAGCGTGCGCTGGAAATCTTCCGCTCTCTATGATATCCAGGCGAACTAATGTACATGCTTGAAAGCCAAAACTACGAGTCAATTATGCATTCTTCGTTTCTTTTGGGTGCTATTGGATAATGATGCTGGTTTGACATGAAAGGAGATTTGTCCACTCTACCATAAGTCGTCATAATTGACTTTTTGGTCTTCTTAACTAAAGCATGACTGATGATTGGAAGCTAGGATTATTCGCCCGAGATCAATCCATCCTACAATATATTACCAAAAGGTTCAACTCGATGCATTAAAATTATATTTTCAAAGAACAAACTGATATTTGCAATTGAGGTTTGTTCAAAAAGAGAATGAATTCTCTTTGAGTTGAAAGTCTGCGCTGCCCAAAGTACGCGTGAAATTGAGGCCATTCCTGATCCTGCAATATTGTAAGTCAATTCTTATACATATAGTGATGCGGCGTGGAAGGAAGTTTCATTTTGAGCGCAACAATTTGCAAAAATTGAGATTATTTTCTATCTAGCTCCGTCAAACTGATTTTTTGTTTCAGCCGAAGCCTCTGTATGGGATTCATTCCCGCTTTTTAGCAAGTTTTCTTGTGCATTTTCTAAAAGAGTTTTAGGCTAACATGCGGGAAACTGGAAATTACCTTGCATGTACTACGTGCGTATTTAATAGTTATTTATTTCGAGCTGGGGCACATAAAGTAGGGTCATTAAATAGCTGAGCGAGGATTTTAAAATGGGAAAACTCGAGTACAGCTTTACTGGCCCGAGCCTGCGAGGGCTGTAATTGTACGAGTGTTTTTCCATTTTAAATTCCGAGGTCAGCTATTTAATGACCCTACTTTATGTGCCCCAGCTCGAAATATACAATTTTATATACTGTAATACGATATTCGAGTGTTTTAATGAAGTTACCGGGCTGCCCCATGCCCTAGAAAATGCTGCTCGGTTTTTATGCTATGTATCACTGGCTCTTGTCAGCTAGCATCCAGTGGTTTGAGAGCAATAAAAGAGATTTTAAAAATACATTGCTTGTGAGTTGTACCTATGGCATAGTGGTTAGAGCGCTTGGCTCTTGATCTCGCAGTCTAGGGTTCAAACCCCAGTCATGCCTTGATTTTTTTGGTTTCTTTATCTGGCTTAAATTATGTTTAAGTCCTATACATAGCATGCAATTTTCATGATGTTTCCATAGCTCAGTGGTTAGAGTATTGGAATGCTAATCCAACTGTTTGAGGTTCAAATCTTGGATGATTCTCTCTTTTTTCTATCTTCTTTGGCATGTTGATTAGTTCCATGGAATATGAGGGCATTAAACTACTTAAAATCCCTCGAATTTGATTCCAGGGCCGTTGAGAATTTAATATCCCCCAAATTGCCTAGAAAGAATTGTGATATAAAAGAGCTGAGTCGGATCGGTAAACTGAATTATAACACGAGGAAATCGTATTACAGTATATAAAAGAATTAATTGGTCCACTTAGAAATTCGTAAATGAAAAGGAGGCAAAGCAAAGTTTGGCATTTTCTCTAAAAATAGGATGACGGTAACCAACACAGATAGCTGCTAGTAGCCATATAGGTGTCTATTTGAAGTAGCATTAGCCATGCAAGGTAGAATGCAAGAACCATTCACTGGAGTGTTTGTTTTTGCATGTATACCATGTTTCGATAGTACTTGATAGTTGTTTGCATGGATAAGCTCTGTCTTTTTGTCCCTTTTTGAGCAACTCGTGAGAGAAGTAAAGAGAAAGCGCAAAAGCCTCCTAGCTGCTGAGGCCTCTTTTGGCCTCAACATCATTCTGAATGTAGCCTCGCATATAACAAGACCTCTCTGATCAGAATAATAATAATTTGGAAGGTAAGTCATGCTCTCAAACACACATTTGTTGTATATATGCTGCATTCGATTCACCGATCCACAAATATTACCATATTATCAAGTTCGAGAAATGCGACGTACTGATCATTTTTGCATCACTGACAACGTGCCCCTTTGTAAATCTGTATTTTGCAATTTTTTGTTATTTTTGGTTGACTCAAACAGTCAAAGGAAGCTCTTGATTGTATTAGGCAGTTCGAAAGCAATAAAAATGTCACCGGGATTGTTCAATGCATGTTTTTGCGTTGGATACGCTACTGTATCATATATGAGAACAAGAGCGTGAAGAAGTTGAATGCAATTTAGCTTCGCAACTCTCAAAAATTAACTTTTCTTCATCTGCATTATGACAACCATGGCGTTGCGAGAATCCATCCAGCCCCAAATTAATTATATTACAGAAGCCAATATCTAAAGGGCATTGACTCTACATACTTCCAAAGCAAATATTTGGGTTCGCTTACTTTCAAGGAGCTTGCGCTGCCATACTCTATATGTCAAGGCTTTTTGATCAAACTACCTAACTTCAAAAGTGTATTCGAACAAGGATGTCAAAACCTGCAATTGCTGGAGCTTCCATGCAGTCATAATTCATCACTATTCCATTGCAGCTCCTTGGCCTTGCCTCTATAAGCTCAAGATGACAAATCTTAATGCAACGTTTGACACTAACTTGTTCGATGGACAGGATGAGGAAACAGCCAACAGCAATGCAACTTTCCTAGCTACCCCGAATCACTGGCAAAATGTGTCGCTGTACTACTCGATCCCTACTGATGCCGAAGATCTCAAGGACTGCAAGCCTTTCATTCTCAAAGCTGAAATCAAGGTAAACGCCATTTTCCAGTATCCACACTATTTTGAGCGTGCATATTTGGGTTACATAGCTGAACAAAGCAGTTGACTTAATGGCGGCCATTTATTCCTTCATTTATCCTGCTCATACTGTAAAATTTATTTTTTCCGTGGGTCCCTTTTAAAAGGGCTAAAAATAGATTTCTAATTTCCCTTCCTCATTGATGGCTTGAGAAAGCTACAATTCACCATAGGCTAAAATTACAATTTTTCTGCGTTTTCCATTAAAGCATACGGCCAAACAAGACCAAATAATTGAGATTGTCTGAGCTAGATAGCAACGAAACGAAGAGCTATGTTTTCTTGCTCTGTTCATGCATCTAAACTGTACTATAGCAAACAGTAAACATGTTCATATCTATCCTATTGGCAACAAAGAGCACATTTTGGATGCCCGATCACTTCATACGTTGGGCATCCCAAAACTGTTTTGTAGCTTTTTCTCTTAATTTTATTCTGAAAGGTGGGATTTTTGCTATTTAAGCTGGAAGACACCAGCTTAAATATTTGCTATTTAAGCTGGAAGACACCAGCTTAAATAGCAAAAATACCAAATTACAAATTACATTACCATTGTACCATATTTTGAGCCTTATTTTGCTTGAAATTCAATTTTTTTGATCAAGTTAGGCTGGCCTTCAGGCTTGCTTTTGGGCAAGTAAAGCACCAATTAAAAGAACTACACGAATGGCAATTGCTGAAAAAGTGGCTTCATCATTAGAAAAGTTGGCTCTTTTAGACCACTTATTTTAGTTCACTTCTTGTAGCTCTAACGAAAACTGGCTAACTCCGCTCCGTGCTGATGACGTAATGTTAGCTCAGCCAGCATCCCAAAAATGCGAAAAACTAGGATTCGACTTCCTACACAATGCTGATATCCCGTGTTGGAACCGGTCGAGCTGAGCGCGCGAGCTAGCAGTGACCTGACTATACTTATATGTCAAGTTAAGTCTCCTGGTTATGCTGATTTTCCTTGTTGGAACCAGGCTAACGCCTTTCTGAATCATAATAGCAATTTTCCTATCAATTTAAGAAAGTTAGCTTTGGCAGTTTTAGAGGGGGTCTCT
The DNA here is from genome assembly GCA_019096065.1 of Paracyclopina nana. Classification (NCBI taxonomy): domain Eukaryota; kingdom Metazoa; phylum Arthropoda; class Copepoda; order Cyclopoida; family Cyclopettidae; genus Paracyclopina; species Paracyclopina nana. Next base: position 8,434,773 of record JAGUCH010000001.1, on the reverse strand, counting down.
TCATTTTTCTCTTGATCGAGCTTAATAATCGTTTGTATCAAAGTTGCGTGATTAAGCATCAGATTGTTCCGTCACATTTTGAGGTTTTGCGACAGACACATTTTAATTGTTGCGATGCTTTTTCATGAGCTTTCCAGAAACAATACCATAAGGCCAAGATCCTTGTTTTCTCTACTCGGTGTTATACAGGATGCGGCAGCAATGTTGAGCTCTATTTAATTATTGGGCCACATTTGATTTTTGATCATATCTCTTACTAAACGTGCAAACTCAAGCTATCAACTACAAGGGCAATTTCAAGAACATTACTCTGGCATCAAAGGCTACCTCTGAGAAACAGAAAGCTTTGGCTCCTTATTTTTGGTGCCGCACCCTGCACGTGGAAGCTAGGTAACTCAATTTCAAGTGGAGTGATTTCTGATTTTTAGGAGATATATTGCCTTTTTAAAAATAATACCTCCAAAGCTGTTTTGAGACAACGAGACTAATTTTAAAACTAGTCACATTTCACGGAGCTTATTTGTGCTTGCAATACTGAGAGCTTACAATGCAGCGACAACAAGTCGATGTCAGGTGGTTAATGTATAGTAGCATAGCACACAAATCCTCCTTATTATCTTCTTAGCTTCGCTTGATGTAAAGCTAACAACAATGCTACATTGTCAAGAGCTCTTGAGATATTCATTCATAGAGTATGAGTAAATCTTATGTACAAAATTATGCATTGCACATGCCTCTCTCTTGATAGCTCTCGGCTAGAATTATCTGCTCAACCCTACAAAATGATATTGAGCATCGACAGTATTGATGTATCAAAAAGCGCTTCTTTGCAAAGATGCCGAAATCACCAACGACATTTTTCAAAATGCTCACAAATGATTGATCGCCGATTTTAAAGGTTGCCAGTATTTTGTAATTGCATCAGACTTTCATTTGAAAGCTAAAGTAATTTGGAGAATCGGTCTTTGATCTCTTCGAGCAAAGCTATCTGCTTCATTCAATCTTGGCAAAAGGCTGAACAATCTATTGATTTTCCCAAGAAAGCACGTCCATCATTATTATCTTAAATTAACCAAACATCTCCTCTAAAACGTACCAAATGATAGGCTAAATAGTTTTCCCAAGAGCCCTCGAAGAAGGCATTTGTTTGATCCTTTGCCAATTTTCATCTGCTTCTTTTCAGGACTTCATGGAATGGAAGTGGTGGATTGGAGGCGTTGTCATGTCCACTGTGGCCATTTTCGGCCTTTGCGCTAATCTGATGTCAATAGCCGTCTTAGTCCGGCCCAAAATACGGGAAACTGCTTTCAACCAGCTTCTGGCCATTTTGTGCATAGTGGACACGTTTTTCATCTCCTGCAACTCCCTCTCTTGCATGCATGCGCTGGGGATTACCAACAGTAAGAAACAATGAATGATGGTTATTCGTTAGTTATTGTGGGAACTGGGGCGAAATGGCGCGAGCTGAAGCCTTTTGGGTAGAAGAAACAAGAGAAGGTTTGATTGAGGCAATTCTAATTGTCAGAAAAAGGCTAATAGTGATAGGGAAGAAAGGGGAAAAGCTTCAGCAGCTGCTGTTTTACCGTGCTCAGATAGTATCAATATATTTTTTGCAGACACCTTGAAGGTCATTCGAGCTTGGCTGGATACGTTTGCTCAAGTTTCGATGTGTGCATCGGTGCTGATGATTGTGGCTCTCACTTTCGAGAGGCATTTCGCCATCAGGTCGCCTCATCGAGTAAGTGACGAATAATTTCGTAGAATCACATTTTATACGATGTCTGTTGTTGCCTTCAAGTACCGGATACACATAAGGACTACTGAGTGGTGGAAGCATTTGGCCTACTACGTTGTTCCCGTCACGGTACTTTCCATCATCTTCAACATACCGATGTTCATCAATCTCCAGGTAATTCTTTATAATCCCCAAACTTTGGAAAAGTCTCACCAAGTTTCTGAATTTATGCTGCCCCCCATTTTTCAAGCGCCTTTTTCGCCCTTTGTTGTATTTTATGATGTGTGAACTTCTTTGAATAGTAAAAGAGTCGCTCGCCTTTTTATGACGTTTGCCGTTGCATAAAAAGCCTCAATAAATTATGAAGATACCCTTTGGCAAATAGTAAAAAGTTTTTGAGCAAGAAAATGCTTCAAGGACTTTTCAAAAGGCTCTAGCTGTATGTACTTAGCTTCCAAGTCCCTTTTTTTGCAAGGCTATTCAAAGTCATCAAATGAAGCAATTCCTCCATTGATAATCCATTTTGTAAGGTAGCATGACCATCGTCGTCGTCGATATACGAGAATCGGGGAATAAGAGTTAGCAAACTTTTTGCCGAATACTGGCAGTACACTAATATTGGAATCCGGCAAATCCCCTGCAAAGTTTAACGCTAAAAAGTTCTTCCTTTTGCAGAGGTCTTGGATGAAAAATACGACCTACTTGAAGGTGAATTTATATTTGAGGATGTTACATCCATTGACAACCACTGGAGTGGCTCCAATTCTCGTTCTGATCATTTTAAATGTCAGAATAACGCGAGGAATCATGAATCTCCAGGTATCTACTTGTCAATCGATTCCAATACCACTTTCGTAGTATCAGTATGTTGCACCAAAAAAAGGGATTGACTTATCTAGAAAAGGCAATCCTCATGAATACGTAATTCTTTGCACAAACCAAAAAGCCTAGTATGCTTTTGAGAGCTTTGACATAGAAGTGAATAATCGGGCATCCAAACACGAATTCCCTAGAATGCAGTATATAGAGAACGTACGCCGATTAAAAAGGTCTAAAAGAAATACTTTTTCAAAGAACTTTTGTGAGTTTAACATTGACTAAAGCATTTAATGTCTTTTTCAAAAGCAAGCAATGCACGTAATAGATAGAAGGACACCAGTGCAGTGGAAAAAGCTCATAAATACCAAAAGACAATTAATGGCACTTGTTGCAGCTTTTCTCAAGCCGTACAGTTGGTACGTCATCGACAAAGCAGAGAAGAAGTTTGTGCTAGGTTCTAAACTACAGCTGCATGTAGAAGTTTGGGTTCTCTGGGTTTAATAGCCATATGAGTAAGATGCGAAAAACAGCTGATTGTGCTTTATTACCTTCAATATTATTTTCTTCAATATTAGGCCAAGTCGAGATCTTTATTCAACCGAGGGGGGTCGACATGCGCAGAAAACACTGAAAATCCATCAAGGCTTCAGTCAATTAGAAATCACCAACGAACCTCAAGGTAATTATTTCGATTTGTACTCTTCAAAGTTTCACTTACACTGCTTTCGTGATAAAAAACCATGCATGCATTTAGAGCAGAGTTGATCACGCCATTATAGTGTAGCACTGAGGACTCCTCCAAAGTAGAGAGGACCCATCATCATCCCTGAGAGTTTCATTTCAAAACTTTTTGTTGACGCTCTAGCGGCGGCGGCAGCAACTTATTAGCATACTCAAAGCATGAAAGTCTGGCGAGATTTCTGATCTTTGAAATACGTGGCTCATTTTCACATCACTATATATCTACTTTATTCGATCATGTCATTAAGAATAATTGTGTGAGGGAGCAAAAACTGAATGGTTTATTAAGCATTCGTTTATTAGTACCAAGCAAGTGCCTGAATTTACAAAAATGCAGATCACGTAACAAGTATTTCTTTGCTCGCAACCTCTCTTCTTCCTTTCATAGAGGTCTTTAAAACGTTGTTACTTGGATTTTAATGCTCCAATACACCTAATTTTGGTAATGTCATCCTTTTTTTCGATTACGAGGTGTAGTTGATCCGGGGTTTTTTCGTCGTCACTCTGTGCTAATCGCTTTTCCATTTTACGCTTGCTGATATCTTGAGAAGTGATTGATAGTATCTCAATCTCTTTTCATACCACCAATCGTTTCTGCTTTTAAGAACTCTCAATACAGACTAAAACCAACAAAAAAATGATAATACAATATTACGACTTTTCCTTATAGGTCTCAGCAGCAAAATCGGCGGGAAATTCGAATGGCATACGTGACGTTTGCCATCGTAGCTTTGTTCTTCTTTCTGAATATGCCACGAATGCTCCTCGGAGGATACGAAGTGTCCAACACTTGGCTGATTTTGCATTGTGTCGAGAATGGGACCGAATACTTGTCCACACTCACGTTCTACAGATGGGATACAGTTTCCAGACTCCTAATGGTGGCAAACTCATCCATTAATTTCCTGATCTACTGCACTGGAAGTCAACAATTCAAGGTACACTTGATGCTTTCAGAAAATTAACTTTTTATTCAGTTATTTAATTGATCGCATTAGCAACGTTGTCAAGATCACGGATATTATAGCACAGTAGCCCACAAATTTTTGGCTTCATGAGCTCAGTTATTATGTAGGCTAGGCAGCATATTTGGAGAATTTGGAGAATGTCAACTAGAGTACTATATGGCAAATACATTCAGGGCATAGTATGGTGGAGAAAGTTAACTACATTTGCAGTTGCTATAACATATGAGGTGCTAAATATGAACATACATATAATATACGACGCATGTTTTATTATTCATTGCTGGAGCGACTGAGAAAGGCAATTATCATTAACATGAGAGCTTCTTCACAAAATATCAGGAATTACTCCCTAAATGAACGTTACCAAACAACGCACAATCAGCGTGTACCATATTGGGTTAACAAATGCATTTTACCCAGCTTTATTGCGATTTTGCTTTATTTGGCAGGCCTGAACGAATCTTGTCGATTTAACTGCGGTTGCAAGCATATTCTTGCCTTCATACTTATTGTTCAATTAATTGCTTAGGCTAAAATATCAATGGCAGGATTTGGGTGAAAATATTATGATTCCGCTTTTCCTGCGAGTTACTTCACGCGAACTTCCGTGGCACAACTTGTTTGAAATTCTTCAGTAACTTCTACATGCTATCAAAGCATACATAAATCACCATAATTTGGCAAAGTTTTCACCAAGTCGCGAGCGTAGCTCGTAGCGACAATCAATCTCCTGATAGGATCCTAGAAAAGTAACAAGGACCTCTCTGTACTTCTGAAGCATCATGGATACGTAAACAATCAATCAATTGGTTCTAGATACCTCAAAAACACATCAATTGGGCTCAAATTAAGCCTACGAAAGTTCCATTATGCGTAGAAAGCAATACAGACACACATCAATTGGGCTCAAATGAATCCCCTGAAAAACTTCCATCAGGGGCTAAGAAAGCAATACATAAGCAGGGTTCCATCAAGGAAAATCAGAGACGTAACTTGACTTTTTAGCATAGTCAGGTCACAGCTGGCTCGCGCGCTCAGCTCGACCTGACTTAACTGGTTTACCGTACTGCACTATGCTGATATCCCTTGTTGGAACCGGGCTAAGAACCGATAACAAACGCAAGCAAGCACAAAATGGGAGACCTCTAAAAGTAGAAAAACTATCGAAGCACTCTTAGTTCTAAATGGAATCAATTGTAATCAATTCATTTCTTTTCACAGGAGGAATTTTTGGACATGTTTTTGCCCAATTGCTTGTCGAAGCTCCGCAATAGGCCTGACACAAATGATCAATTGATAAGTGCTCCAAACCCTCAAAATGAACAAAATGTTGCAAATACAGAAGTTGTTGCTCTTGACAAGCTGGACACAAGTTCAGGTAACAAAATGCTCAATATTATATTTGCAATGCTTAAAAACTTTTGGAAAAACAGAGGGTTGCTGCTTTTGACAATAAAAGCCAGTATTTTCACTGCAAAATTGTTGCCAGTTTATGTCAGAACTTAGTAAGATAGAAGAATCAGGAATGCATCTCATATTGATTTTTATCTTTCTTCTTCTCAGCAGGTTTCCACAAAAAGAGCATTGTCATCAGAGCAACTGTCACCAATAATGTCAGAAGTGAAGAAATTGTGTGAAAAGCTTAAAATGTTTTCGTGTTAATCAGATGTACTCTGCACCTACATGATATAATGAAATGCACCATATGGACAATTTAGATTACTTATAATCTTCCAATCAGCTACAAAAAAGTGGGAAATCTGCTTTTGATCGAGAGCACTGCAATTGGAGAGCTGAAACTCGCGTAGACATCTTATCGTGACATTTCGAGCTCAGCAAAAAAAATATCTGGGAATTTCTCGTTAAATGGCTTTATTTGTGAGTGATCTTGCTTTCAAGCTGAGAAGATAAGAGCCAGAATTTGTTCTTTTCTGTCATCGATTCTTCAGCAAACTCGTTGGGCTCTGAAATTTCAGAGTGTGATGAAATCCCCTGGATCTTCCTTTCAGAAAAACGCTCAGAAACTGATAAGTGATGATTGCAGTCATGCCCCTTATTGAATAAGGATCACAGTTGTAGATGGGCAACGAATAACCTGACTTGTCTGGTATTCGTAATTGGGTGTAACCTACTACTTTTGGGTTGTGCCAGTTGAAGACTCCTGACTATGGTGATTTTGCTTGTTGGAACCGGGCCTATATTGAGTCATAAAAATGCCTTAAGCTTATGAAAGCAAAGGGGGTTGGTTTGAATCTAATCAAAACTCTGTTGGATACAAAATCGGCTTTTGTCTGAGGCTGTTATCACCTTTCCTATTTCATTACTTCCACATCAAAGCCGCTTTTAAGCTTGACAATGGCCTCACCATGATAAAATGAGTTGATGGGGTAAAGTAAGCGACAGTGGCTGGCAAAAGCCTTGGATTATTCACTGATTACCGCATAAAGGAGAGGGAAAAGTTAAAATTGTACAAGAGATTACGTTATGAGCTCTCCTTTGATGTGAACTCTTTCTGGCTCATGTTAAGACCAGCCATATATGGGTAAAATATAACGTGTGCTCTATAAGTATCAAAGCAAGTTTTGAAAATTGAATTAGACCATCGCATATTCAGAAGGAAAACTGCATCTTTCACTTTTCAAGTAATAATCATGATCATCTTAAAATGATTGTTTCATTGGAAAATCGCAACGACATTTCTCATCAAGTTTCTGGAAAATTACATATGAATAGATGAAAAAACTACTGCGATTACATTCTTTAAATTACCAATGTGATTGGATAGGGCTGGCATTTGTGCCCAAAGATCCAAGTTTTCTTGGCTGATACCCAATTCTTCATAAGTCTCTCTCACTGCGGCTTTCTCAAAAGTCTCATTTTTGTCCACTTTGCCACCAGGGAAACATACTTCTCTCGTATGAGACATGAGACGTGCAGACCTTTTTGTGTACAGAATACTAGTGTCACCAGATTTTAGCTGCACCAAGGGAATCAAAACTGAGACAAAACTTGTTGGCTTCTTGCCCACTTGTCTCAATGACCTCAACTCTGCAAGCTCCTGAACACATCTTTCTCTATTTTCTAGGCTTAGTAAATTTTCCTCTCTGACAGCTCCTAACCAGAAATTCTGAGCCCTCATACGCCCAAAACACCCGAAGTGAAACTGATATGTTTTATCAACATCGAGTTTTAGTCATTATGTATCATTGACTGCCTTGACACCTAGGTAAAATCGAAAACACTTTTTCCTGTCACCTTCGATTTTTTCAATTTTTTCACATAGGTGGTATGGAAGTTAATGTTACATAACGACATAAACTCAACCTGGGTAAAACGAAGGAATGCTAACACGTTACAATAACTTTCAGAAAACTTGGGAAAATTTCTAGTTGGGCCATTTGTTATTGCTTATAAAATCATGCAGCAGTGAAGAGTTTCCAGATGTTTTCAACTGTCAGTATATTTGCTGAGAAGAGCCTAATATTATATGTGGTCCTAGCTTTGCTTTGCTTACGGAGGCTCTGGTAGTAATGACTTTTGCCGCCAGGAGGAGCTACTGATACCCCAGCTAATAGCAGCGTAAGCTAAGCGGGCTGAAAATTGAATTTCGATCTGTTTCTGTTTGCACCTGCCCCACTACTAGCCCCGATCTAAAAATATTGAACCTCCGATAAATTTTTAAAGCAACCTGTTTTATTTTCTTTAAACTATTGCTCTATTCTTTTTGTCTTCTAATTTTTGACAAGCAGGTTTTAATCTACTTTTGTAGACATTTTATGGGCAAATTGAGTAATAATTGCATGCTTTGTAGGACAATTTGCCCAAGAAAATCAAGCTTGATACACGGTGGAGCTTTCTGGAAAAGGCAGAAAATCTCTCATTTCTTGACAAGAACGCCAAATATTGAGTTTTTAAGAGTCAAAAAGCCAAATGATAACGATTATGCGACAAACTAGTTGAAGCAACTTTGAAAAAGAATCGGAGGTTACTCCTAATGCCATCTTTTTTACCTTATTCGGAAAAATGTAACTACACCGTGAGCAAAGCCCAATTAAAACTTCGTGGGCCAGTCAAGAAGAAATTCGGTAAAAAACCTTGTGATGGCCCTGATAATCAAAGTGTCTGTTCGTAGAATGGCGCTGATAAGATTGATGGCCTTTGTGAGCTCCTTTACGCTTATTTATGCAGAATCACACAGATTATGGGTGCTGCCTGAGTTGAAATTTTTGGGCCATTTGGGGCCATTTGGGCATTTTATATGGTCCCATAGGGTTACGCGTAGAGGCATCAGCTGACCCTATTTTGTTCAGTTCATGGGGATTTCTATGAAGCGAACTGAACAAAATGAGTACAACTGATTTTCTCTACGGTTCACCCTTTTCGTAGTTCTACGAAGTCGCGTAGGAATATCTAGAACCCAACTCAACCCAAGCCCTCTAAGTAATGGATCAGACACTAAGTCGAGATTGCATGGTATGGTAACTTCATTAACATTTGAAAATTACTTTCTATCAAATAAAATCGTATATATTTGTAAACAAATTATAAAACAGGCTTACAAAATATCTGAGCTCATTTTGCAAAACAAAAATCTCGTAGCATCTCTTGGCTCTCGCAAGCTTGAGCCCGCAAAGTTGCCACTCGATTTTTACTAAACAAAATTTGCATTTATTGGCTTGTTATTAAAATTGTTTAGATACATAAATAGATATTTCCTAATAGGAAATACAAAAAAATGCCACATTGCATTGGCGAAAATAATGAGGACTAGCTCCTTTGCATTAATTAATTGGAGGTCCAACGTTTGCTAGCAAAAAAGGCAAACAAATACACTCGTAGGAAAGATATGGACTCTTTAACGGCTTCCTCTTACGACAGAATGGCCGTTTTTCAAAAGTCATCATATCTGACGATGGTATGCTTTGGGGTAGCGAGTCAGCTAAGCTTTGCAGAACAATTTATGAATGAAAGCTGACAGAATTATGACATATGACAGAACTTGCTCTGACTGTGAAAAAGCTCAGTATCAATTGGATACAGGGCATCGAATCAAAGTCCAGGTCGAGAAAGAAAGTCTTTGATGGACGGCAATCCTGGAATTCCAGCCTTCAGTAAAATCCAAGTCTAACCTTCACATGTAAGATCAGGAGAGGATCTTGGAGTGTGGCAGGATGCCAAATAAAATGACCTAGACCAATTCCTAGCAATAAAAAGTGCAAAAATAATTAAGGATATTTCATAACGGCTAAGCCACTAGGTCACTTTGAAATCTCCAGAAGAGATTGAGCCAGTTAAGTGCATTTATTGCGGCTCAAAAGAGGCCATGAATGTCGCCAGTTTTTAAATCGATGTCAATATCATAGATGCAAGGTCTAGTAGGCAATCCAGGCATAGTTGTCATAGTGCCAACCAAAGGGTACAAGAAACCAGCACCTACTGAAGCCATAACATCTCTAATGGGTAGCCTGAATCCTGTTGGTGCGCCTTTCTTTTCAGGATCCGAAGACAAGGATAAGTGCGTCTTGGCCATGCAAATGGGCAGGTCGTTGAATCCCTGTTTTTTGTACCTGTCGATGGCAGCCTGAGCTTGAGGACTGATGTCAATGCCATCTGCGCCATAAATATTCTTCGCAATCATTTCAATTTTGGCCTCGATAGGTGATTGGACATCGTACAAGAACCTAAGGTAAAAAAGGCGCCAATAAACAGCATGCAATCTTTTTTCATTGATCAGGCTACTCTTTTTTCTATGAAGAGTAGACGGGCTGTAAGCATACGAAATGGCAGAGACCTCTGAAAGGATGCATTGAAAGTTATGTCCATTGAAAGGAAAGCTTTAGAAAGAGGTAACTCTATTGAAATGCACTCAAGGGCAGCTACAATAACATGAGTGTTTTAAAAATACTCTAAGAATAGTGCTCTCTCTTGAAAGTGTAGGATGGAATCAGTTCATCGAATTTGAGTATCCCATACACAATAGTATACGGTCTGTCCCGTAGATTTCTGTCCACTTTGAAATCAAAAGTTTGTGTTAAAACTTCTGGAAATACTAGACACAATGGATACCGTTGGAAAGCTTGAAACTTAAGCCATCTTTTTTAGTTTTGAGATTTTTAAAAAGTATTAATTCAAATTTTGATTTAGACCACAAAATTGATAGTTAATCCAAATTCAAGCCCATTTTCACTGATTTTTTTGATGAATAGTCACTTTCACAAAAAATTATTTATTCAATTTCACATAAAATTGGTTAAACATTTGATCTTCATAAACAAAAAATTTCCAAGATGTGATGTTTAAAACACTAATTTTGAAACTTTTTTAGTAGGCAGTGGCCTTATTGTCTTTTTTCTTTTTACTGAAAAATATCCTTTCCAATCATCCACCTTCCTGATGAGCCAGCACAGTGCTGCAAGATTTTTTTTCATGAAAAAATGTCAAAAAATAGCCAGGATTAGCTTAGCTGAAAATTTGGTCAATAATAGCCAGTTTTGGCAAATTTGCTTTTTTGGGAGAAAAATTAAGGGTACCTCAGGAAAATTAAGTTTTCTCATTTTTTTACTTTTAATTTCTTTTATCCATTGAAGCAAAAAAAGATGGCCAAAGATTCAAGCTTTCCAATGATATCCATTGTGTCTAATATTTCCCGAATTTGTAACACAAACTTTTGATTTGTAAGTGTACTAAAATCTCCGGGACAGTCTGTATATGGCCTTAATTTGTTTTCTATTTCATTTCCTTCCAAGAAGCGCCACTCACTTCATAAATCTAATCCACCAAAAAAGCTGAATTATGCTATTAGGAAATCCTGAACCAAATATAGCGTCAGCTTAGGGATATGTATTTGCGTTGCGCAACGGAGGTGCTTACGTGAATCTAAATTTCCCTAATTCTCACCATAGCTAGCTGTGATACGACAACAAGTTGTACTTATTAAAGTGCTATGATTCCCATCAATTAAGGCAAGCTTCGTTCGATGCTACTCTATGCAATGAAAGTCAATGTTTGAGTTATGCTGAATTGTAAGCTTACTTGAAATTGGAAGGGGCCATGCATGCTCTTTGTACAGCAAGGGCCAACTCCTGTGCACCTGCACCACCCAAAGCCCAGTGGTTGCACAATATGGCATCAAAAGCTCCATTTTCTTTGGCAAGCCGGCAAACAAGGTCCAATTCGGCCTTGGGGAAATTTACGGATTCGTTTAGTTATTTTTCTTTGGGTTAATAGTCTGGGGGCTGGAATGCTGCAAAGGACATGATGACAGATTTAAAATTGCTCACCTGAGTGTCTGTAACAAATTTGTTGACTGCAACCACGACAGGAATCCCAAAGATAGTTGCGTTTTCGATCTGCTTCTTCAAGTTACAAAAGCCTCTCTCAAGCAACTCGAGATTTTCCTTGATGTACTCTGGAATGTAAAAATAACCATAAGATGAAATTTTACTCTCTCAATCTGGCTTTGACGTTTTTAACGTGAAAAGGCGCAAATAGCCAACTTTTCAAGTGGTAGAGAACCAATTTAGCAAACTGATGTGCTGACATTTCGGCCAGCCTATCAGAGAGTCACTTTAATAAGTGCACCTTCATGATTTTTCCGAGACAGCTCCTTCTGCTTCATAAACTTTATTGGCCAGCCTTACGAAGCTAGGCCTGCTAAGAAGAAAGCTGTCCATCTGTTGCATACAGTTTTGCAAATAGCATTTCCCCATGACTTTTTTCAGCGTGTTAACTTAAAATTGAGTACCAATCTTTAAAGGTGTTCCAGCCACAACTTTGGGTCCACCTCCATGCATTTTTAGGGCTCTCACTGTGGCCACGAGGACGACAGCCTTGGGCGTCAGACCCGATGCTCTGCGTAAAATAAAAGTTGTTAGGGTAAACATTGGTATACAAAAACATTAGATGCTCAAATACCTGCATTTGATGTTGAAAAACTTCTCCATGCCTATGTCAGCTCCAAAACCAGCCTCCGTCACAACGTAGCCTTCCTTTCCAACAAGTTTTAGAGCTACCTTATCTGCCAAAATGGACGAGTTTCCGTGAGCAATATTAGCGAAAGGGCCAGCATGGACAAACACTGGCGTTCCTTCAAGAGTTTGCATTAAATTGGGTCGAATTGCGTCCCTCATTAAGGCAGCTAAGGCTCCAGACACTCCAAGGTCTTCAGAGGTAACAGGATTTCCTACGCCAAAGCAGGTATGGTTATATAGGCAGAATGCATAAAAAACGGCCGCACAAATTATATATGGATTACCGTCAACATCTGAAGCTACAACAATTTTCCCAAGCCTTTCTCTCATGTCTTCCAGGCTGGTGGTCAGCGCCAAAATTGCCATGATTTCACTGGCCACAGTGATGTCAAACCTGAAGATATTTTTTTACGCATCATCTTAATTAGCTAATTCAAGGTTTTCATTTTTATAAAAGACATTACATAAAAGCATTTCTCTCAAGCTGACATCAGCTGCTAATGTTTTTCCATTTTTCAAAGATCAAAGAAGCAAATGGGAGGCGAAGTTCCAGAAGCTAGCAAAGTTTTTTGTTGTTATACTACGTACGTATTAGCCAATAGAAGGAAGCCATGAAGGAGCAAAAAAGGAGCTCACACAATGATGAAAATATGAGCCGGGAGCTTCTTTCAGAAAGCTTTTCATTTACAAAAATGAAAAAATGGTACAATACAGCACCACCATTGCCACCACGAAATGAAGACTTACTGGGTGGCTCTCTCGTGCCCCTTTTCAGTAGGTGATTGCCCCACTGTGATGGCCCTCAAAAATCGGTCATTTGTGTCCAAAACTCGGTGCCAGGTGATGGTAGCGGGGTCAATCTTGAGCCAAGAGAATTTCTCCACTTCTTCATCAGTTAGGGAATCGGGATCCGTTTTGGTTATGCCCAACTTTTCCAGCCTCTTCAGCTGAATCGGAGAAAATCTCCGCACCCCATTTTTGGAAGGCACAAGCCTCGAATAAAATGCTTTCAGAGGTTGGGTCTTTTCGTGGAACATTCTTGCATCGATCTGAGCGGCCAACAGATTATTGGCAGCTGTAATGGCATGAATGTCACCGGTCAAATGAAGGTTGAACTCATCCATTGGAATAACTTGGGAGTAGCCACCTCCTGCAGCTCCGCCTGGAAAGAACATCGTTTGAGACTTAATATTCTAAAAGGCTGAGAATGATGAAAAAGCAAGCCATCAAACAAAGCGCAGTTTATCTTCGTTTTATATAAAAAAGAAAAATAGAGTATATTTTAAACAGCTACAGCTAATATTAAGTTATGTGATGGTAATTAAAAAGTACATTGTTAATTAAAGTGCACGCCTTTGTCAAATTATCTTAATTAAAATTTGTCATTAAAATATCTCTGGTTTTTCAAGCAAAAATGCTTTTTTCCCACAAAGCTATGACAGGAAGTTCATATGTAATCCCTAAGAGTTCAGAAGCACAAAATGTGAATGGCATAACAACATTACCTTTGATGCCAAAAGTGGGGCCTTGTGAGGGTTGCCTGACACAAGCAAACACATTCTTTTTCAACTGACTTCCCAACGCTTGAGCAAGACCAATTGTGGTTGTGCTTTTGCCCTCTCCCAGGGGAGTAGGTGTGATTCCTGTGACAACAACATACTTTCCCGATTCGCCATCAGCCAGCCTCGTCAAAACTTCCAGGGATACTTTTGCTTTTTTCTTCCCGTACAAATCTAGTTCAGAGGGCAAAAGACCAATTTCGTTGGCTAAGACAGATACATCCTTGGGAGTTTGAGCACGCGCTACTTCAATGTCAGATGGAACCTAGAATGAATGGAAAATAGGGTTGCTTCTTTAGTCAACTAAAAGGGAGAGAAAGCATGGAATCTACCATTTTTAAAATACGAATAACAACAAGTTTTTTTGCGACGGATTTAGGATTAGCTTTACGCAATTCCGCGAAGTTTCTCTTGTTGAGAAAAAAGAGCTCAGAATGGCTGCTAGAGTGTTTTATGAATACTTCTAAAAATTGGCTTGAAAATGGTTAAATGTCGATAGTACAATTTCGAATTGGAACTTACAATGTCACATATACAGCTTTGAAGTTAAAGATTAAAAACACGAAATTACACCTAACATTAACGATTAAATCTTGACGGGACCCAAATTGAAACTCTCGTTACATCTTACTTATCATAAGTTTCATGAGAATCAATAAATCTAATAATTTAACTTTTACATTACATTTAGTCATGTCTGAGTGATTTTTATGTCATAAAGAAAAAATATGATAGCAATAAAGGAGCCATGATGGCCGAGAGCAGGCATTCCACTTTTAAGAGCCCCCTTTTTTGTCCCAACCCTAGCAGCAAAAATGAAATAAATGGCGATGGAGCATGTTTTGATTTTTTCACAGATAAAATGCTTTCTAAATGCAAATTTAAATGCCATTTGCTAAAGTAATACTTCATATAAGCAACTTGTGAGACTCGCAAGGACCTTTGGACCATAAATTCTCAAAATTAGGAGCATAATTCCCTAAAGTTAGAGCATTTCGACCATTAATAGCAGCCCGGGAACGGTTGAATTGCTGAAAGAGGATTTTAAATAGGAAAAACTCAAGAGCAACTTATTAAGCACGAATGCCGAGAATTCATTAAAGAAATGAGGGTTTTTCTACATGAAATCTTTTTTTTTTCAAACCTTTTAATAGGCCATATTTTACGTTCCTGGGCTAAGGCCTGGTTCACCTGCGATATTATGATCAAAATTCGAGCGATATTATTCTGATATTTGCAAATATGAGGTACTTCCAAAATCATTTTTCAGATTTTTTCTTCGGATTCGGTCTTTTGGTACCAAAAGCCATCCTACTACAGTATCTAAATTCTCAGTTTCTCAGTATTTCGCTCAGATATTTTGACAAAATATCAGATATTATAAGCAGGTGAACCACGCCTAAATATACAGCATTAATTGGTTGGTAATGACATGTTGTTAATCATAACTCATTGATTGTTGTTACCTTTTCTAGCGGCTTTAAAGGAAGGTATGTCAATGGCCACTGATCGATGAGAGATTTTTGCAATACCCTTGCTGCAGAGATGACTGTATTTTTCATTAAGTACGCAACAGTCATGGGGCCGACACCTCCAGGGACAGGAGTAATAAAACCAGCAACTTTGCTTGCTGCATCGTACTCAACATCTCCAACGAGCTTGTATCCTTTCGATACAATCATATAAAAATCACTAAAAAAATAATATTGTAGTGCAAGTACCTGATTTCTTTGTAGAATCCGGAACCGAGTTAATTCCACAGTCAATGACAACACAACCAGGCTTGATCCATGCACCCGGTACAAATTCAGGACTGCCAATTGCAACAACAAGAATATCGGCTCTACCGACTATCTCTTGCAGATTCTTGGTTTTCGAGTGGCATGTCGTAACTGTGGCATGGTTCCATTTAAGTAACTCTGACATGGGAGTACCAACAATCTTGCTCCTCCCTGCAAAAAATGACAAAATAGCTTATTTTATAAAGGTGGCCAGCCTTCATTTCCATACCGATGACCACTGCATTTGCTCCGGCAATTTCAACTCCAGATTTCTTGATCAAATCCATACAACCCGCCGGAGTACAAGGCTGAAATCCGGATTTCAAATCGCCAATCGCAGTTTTGCCCTGATTGATGGTGGTCAATCCATCCACATCCTTGGATGGAAGGACAGCATTCGCAATCAAGTTGGAATCTAGGTCTTCATCATCGCTATCCAAAGGCATTTGCACAATGATGCCATGCACACTTGGATCAGCATTAAGGGCTTCTATAGATTGCAAAATCTCGTACTGGCACGAAGTTCTGAAAGGAAAAAATAAATTGAGATAAGTGTTGGCCTCGTATGAAAGCAGTAGTGTTAAAAAAATTATCAAAAATCTCGCAACTTTAGCCAGCCCTTATCAAGAATTTTAGTAGCACAATATTAGGCTTTCGCTACCCCTAAAAAACATGGTTAGCAGGTAATGAGTTGAAAAATTTAGCACACTTTTAAAAAAGCTTATGGATGTGGGTGTACTGAGAGAGCTGAAGCTTTGCAAACTTATTTTCGTGATGGACTATGAACAATTTTTGCGCGCATAATTTTGGCGAGGCTGAGCTTTCATGAGGAAGTTGTAATAAAGGTGAGGCACTACCCAATGTAATAAAAAAAGTCTCGCCTAGCATCTAGCTGCAAACTCTCTTTTCTCACTTTACGGGCTTGACTTTACAAGTGTTTTTCTTAGCGCTTATCCAAAAAACAGGATAAATCTAATCTCTTTGAGGGAAAGAAACTGAAAGTCAATTGCAATGGTTCTCCTCAGAAATAGGAAGGAGAGAAATCAAAAGATCCAATCCTTTAAATGGCATCCAAGTTAAAATTTCACTGCAGTGAGATGGGCTTTTTTGCAAGCTGCGGACTCTCAAGTTTTATGCTTACCTTTCCAACTTTAAGTGGCTAGCAGAAATTCCAATTTCTTTTGCCGCCTTTAGCTTCATATTAATGTAGACATTTGAGTCACTACGGTCGCCCACCTGCAAATGGCAATTTATGAAATGAATGCATTTTTCAAACAGCCAAGTGAAAATTACCTGAACAATCGTAAGCCCTGGTTTGAATTTGGGTCCAAATGAGGTAACCTCTTTCATTAACATTTGGCGAATGTCAGCAGACATATCCTTACCACTAAGGATTTGCGCCATTTTCCTGCAAAAAGTAGAGTTTTCGGATGATGGATGAGCTTCTGGCCGATAATGGAGCTAAGCTTGACTATTAAAGAGCTATAGTGAGCTAAACTAGCTAATTACTAGAAACAATTAAATATTGCATGGGTTGATTTTCTGGGTTGTTGGTTGGTAGTTGTCAGTAGGTCAGCTGACCTCTACAGCGCGACAGCGACGTTGACCACTGACCAGTGCCTCAATAGCGTTACAAGACGTTGATTTTGATATTAGGCCACAATCAGCCAATTTTTCATATGATATAGCCTAATCGTCACGCAACGTCATTCTGGGAACACCTTTGATGATAGGTGCAAGAACTGACGTCACCAGAGGCCAGTCTCTAATATTGCGCTAAAAATCTTACCGAAGAAATTAAAAATCATAAAAATGAAATGGCCTGTTCACGCAAACGGCGAGAGGCAAAATCGTAAAATAAAAGTGGTGGCTTAGTTGGCTGCAAAGGAAATACCAAACAAAGAAGGCATTAAACAGGTAAGGTCAACTTTTTCAAATATCCATAAAGGTTTGAGTCCATTTAGCAGCTTTAAAAATCTCATTTTACCTTGTGAATGTCGTCAGAGTTGTTGAAGCACTCAAAAGCATCCAGCTTTTTCAGCCGACTAAGTCAAGAAAATCAACAAATTGAGGCTACAACTGGTCAAACCGGTTTTTGTGAAGATTTGCAGCAAATTTTGATCTTCCCTAGCTTCCAAACGCTATAAACAATCTCTAGTGAACACTTTTAAAGCTCACTTTAGATAAGCAATGCGTATTTTTCTATTGAGACGTTTACTCCCTAATTAGAGACAACGGGTTATTTCTTAATTTTTGGTTAGAATTGTCAAACGCCCATAGAACGATGCAGGAAAACGGCCCAAAAAATCCAGGATAACGGCTCTTCTTGAAAGTATCTTGACTGTACTTTTGAAATTGATAGCATAATCTTCAAATTACATTGTTAGATAGCTTTTCAAACAGAGTCTGATGCAGGGAAAATGAAATAAGCTATAAAAGTTTTAGAGATATATAAACTACGCAAGACGCAGATAGAATTTCTGATTAAAAAAAAAATCCTCATTCGCTTAGTTATAAATGTCTGTTAAGATGTCTTCAAGATTCAACCTGAATTCATCTCAATAATAGATATCATCTTTGCCATTATAACAGAGGCTCCACTAGCAAACTAGAGGCAAATCCAAGAGGGAAAATCAACAAAGTTTAAGGCTGCTCGTAAGTAATCTTTTAAAACTTATTAAATTCCTCATTGAATTTGAGGCTCAGTAACAGTAACCTTTATTCATTCAAGGTAAAAGCAGTTTATTGTTCGTTGATTGCGGGATTGTATTCCTATCTTCTACGTTCTTAACTTTTGGGTTATAGAGCTCTCATCTAAATAAGGAATAATGCCGACCTCAACAATATGCATAAAGTAAGGCGATTTAGCAAAAAACGATGCCACCCCTTAATTGCTTCCAAAAAAATATTTTATGGAAACATTGGTCAGTATAACCAGGCTAAAGTATTCTGATGCTTTCATCTGGGAATCGTATCATATGCACGTAGATTAAATAAGCTTCTAAATATAAAACAGCGTTCTTTTCCCCAAGAACCTCAATTAGTTGGACGGCTGTCCTCAACATTGATGCATTCATGGCTGAAGTTTACTAATTTGACATATGGTTAATTGGAGGATGAAGTTCGTATTTCTCAGTTGATCCCCCTCGCTGAACCAATTCGTCTATTAATTGCTGTGCGTTGAATTTGCGCGATATGGTGATGAAGCGTCCTTCGTTCTTGCCAAAGCTTTTTGAACGAAGGCCCAAGCGCTTAGCAATCCTGAAAGGAAACTTCTTTTAGGGGCTGAGACCAGTCAACATTTCTCTGGAGCTTACATGTGCATTTCTTTACGTTGGTCATTGTCAAATCCTGATGTGAAGACAAGATCAAATGGGTTTGAGCTGGCTGCATATTCCTCGATGATGTTGCGTATTTTTTGCTTGAATTCTCTTGATGCACTTTTGGAGCCGAATCCTTCGCGATTCATGATTTGAGTGGCGGAGATTGGCTCTGATATTCCTGCCCCGCCTTTGCCCAATCCTCCTCCTTTCCAGCCCATCATCAGCAACAATTTGTGACCTAAACTTAACAATCTTCTGGGTGTCATTTTTAGGGAGCAAAGATGGGCAAGACTTGCCGATATTAGAAGATGGGACGTTCTCCGGTTCGAAAGTTTTCACGCCTTTCTCTTTAGCCCCAACCTCATTAGCGTCAATCATAGTTCCGTCTGCTGACAAGTACTTGCTTTTGATCAAAATGGTGTAGCAGCTTTTTGAGAGCATTTCCAGCGCTTCTCGCGTCGCAATATCCCTTGCCTCATTCTTCGTTGGGGCTGAAAAGGTTGAAAAAATGAGCACGTATTGAGTACAACCTGAATCAAGGCGCAAAAAACCTGAGGCTGAATGGAGGACTGTTGTATTCTGCAGCTTGACTTGGCATACATGTAATCCCTTGCTTATTTGAACTTCCCAGGAGACGGATATTTTGCAAAAGCTGGCTGACCTCGTCAAGATATTGCAAGGGTTTTCATCCTTGTCATAGTCCAATCTCACGAGAATAAATTCATCTTTGACACTGGGTATTTTAGGCATTTTGGCTCCTCTGCTAAACTGGCCCTCTTCTTTATTTCTTTGCACTAATAATAATAATTTTTAACAAAAGTGAAGCACAAAATATGGGAATCATCGAGTTTTAGTCGCACCTATGGGACCTTTTCGGTTAACTTTGCCGCTCGCTGCATCACTTCCGGACACAAATGTGCGCTTTAACCGGTCTTTCTGCGATTCTCGGTACTCTTGGACGATGCCATAGGCCATGTCTTCGACCAGGTCCATCGTTTCCTTGGGATACCTGGAGCCAAAGATTAAAGTTAGGGAAAATGGTGATGTTTTCTTTTTTGAGTTGAATCACCTGCAGCCCATGAACTCGACGTTGGCGAATACTTGTCCCAAACAAACGAGCCTGGCTTCGGAATAGCGGCCCTTGTTAGCTTCCATGAACTTTCTCCTCAGCTCCCAATGATGCTTGGGCTCATGGTCGCTTTTATACTTATCTACGTCCCATTCTGTATCGGCGCTCCCCTGCATGGTGCTTTAATAGAATAACTGATGCTGTTAAGCGGAATTTTTGAACTATTCGGAGTTCTCGTCAAAACGTCGCGGTGAAAATGCAAATTGTAAACAATTCAAATGACGCAAGAATTCGTTAAAGCGATCACGCAACCTCTTACTTTTTTCCCCAAGTGCTCCATTTTTCATGCGTTCTTATTGCAGCGCATAGCAACTATGGTTTTGATAATAAATTTAAATGGTGAATCCTAAAATAGCGTAGTTTGAGGATTTTGATATCTTCAGCATTTACCGTAGCTTAAGAATCGATGAGCGTGAATGTTGCTGCTAGCACATGGTGTCTTTCACCGTTAATTGGGCTTTGCTCACGGTGTAGTTACATTTTTCCGAATAATGTAAAAAAGATGGCATTAGAAGTAACCTCCGATTCTTTTTCGGTGTTGTTTCAGCTAGTTCGTCGCATAATCGTTATCATTTGGCTTTTTGACTTAAAAAAACGAAATATTTGGCATTTTTGTCGAGAAAGGAGAGATTTTCTGCCTTTTCCAGAAAGCTCCACCGTGGATCAAGCTTGATTTTCTTGGGCAAATTGTCCTACAAAGCATGCAATTATTACTGAATTTGCCCTTAAAATGACTACAAAACAAAATTAAAACTTGCTTTTCAAAAATTAGAAGACTGAAATATTAGTGAAGTAGTTGAAATATATCAAATCTGGATGCTTTTTAAATTGATCGGAGGTTCAATATTTTTAGATCGGGGCTAGTAGCGGGGCGGGTGCAAACAGAAACAGATCGAAATTCAATTTTCAGCCCGCTTAGCTTACAATGCTATTAGCTGGGGTATCATTAGCTCCTCCTAGCGGCAAAAATCATTACTACCAGAGCCTCCGTGAGCAAAGCCCAATTAGCTACATTTGTCTGCACACAGTGGTAATTAACCGACATCAGTGATTTGTAGAGCAATTTGTGCGCCTTTTTCAATGAGACCTCATTTATAATGGCATGAATCGAGAGTCAAACGAATATATGTGTGCGTAGCCTACTAGCTGCTGTTCTGAGATTAACAGTATTAGAAACGGCTCTTTGCGAAGCAAATTTTTCAGCAATTTTCTTTTTTGATGATGCCGATTGCTAAGGCAGGTGCGACACCTGGATGCATATCTTTGCGTATAGCCTGGTTCAAGAGATTTAGTTCAGTCAATTTTCCGCTACGCAAATCGATGGCGCGTCGGTAGGGGTGGAAAATGGCTGCATGATATTTACAAAAATGCTCATTTATTGCAAATTTTTGGCTTTTTTATGCAAAATCTGCCTAATTTGATTAAATGAATAACGTGGTGCACAAACAACTGCGACCAGGTTGGATCAAGAATTTTAAGGCCATTATAGATGGAAAAAAACATTTCCCAAAAAAGTGTCAACCTTCAAAAATCGAAAAAATATTGCCAATATTAATGTTAATAAATGTTTCTAGCTGAATATGCATCAAAGAGGCAAGCAGTGTATTGATGTACTAAATTGAGTTAAGAAATATTTTATGATTGACTTAAAATTGATCATATTCTAATCCAAACTATGCCGCCTTGATCAGTTTTGACTGTTGAATTTCCGTCAAACAAATTGGATCTCCCTCTAGCGGATTAGTTTCCCACGTGTTTTGAACCAGGCTATGTGGCAGAAACCCGGTTCAAGCAACCTATAGGTGCTGCTTTCCGCAAATAGCATCTTTGAAATAGCACGTGAGATCGTGATTAGCGATTAGAAGCTTCAAAAAAGTTGCGATGAAAGCTCAGATTAAAAGAAAGATGCAACAACTCAGCGAAGGGTGAAAATAAAAGACTTCAGATGCATTTAGCTGAATCGTTTCTTCAATATCTGCTTGCTCAATGCCAAAAGTTCGCCCGGGCCAGATTGCTTATTAGATGCTTAAGAAACAGCGTGAAGATACGTGTTTTTCATTTCTCCATCGCTCGCAGTTTATGCACCATAATAGATGGTTGTCCATCAACTTTTACCGCCTTCTTGCAACGGTATCCCAAAAAGTGTAACGAAAGCAATGGCTAGTGAGTTGGTGGATAGAGCGATCAAGCCTTGGCGTGGGACAAATTGGCGACCTTTTTTTATCAAAGTACGATTGCTAAAAACTGGCTTTGCGTGAGATGCATTTTTTCGCAGTCGCCATACAAAGAAGCTAGGTCGTCGTCAAACTTTTGTCTCGGAGTTATCCAAGTGATGATAACGCGATGCTCGGCCCCATGTGCATATGCGTTGAGATTTCTCTGGCCAATGATGATGAGGCCCCGAGGCCGCGTCTTCGCATCCGAAATGTTCACATGGAGATAAGCGTTGCAAAAAGGGATTCGCAACGGAGCGCGAAGGAGCTAGATAACTGTTTGGGAGCGCAAAAGAAATCCAACCGCTACGAAATGCAGGCCACCGTGCACTTTGGAATGCCGACCAACTTTTACATCTTTAAACTAGGCTGGTGCATTTTTCCCTAGCAACAACCAACTCTTCTGGGCCAATTGTTTGCGCCCAGCCGAGCCCGAGCGACGTTCTCGGCCATCTCCGATTCTAGAGCTCTACTCCGCGATCCTTTCGCCACCAAAATGGCTCGTTCCATTTTAATTCTATATCCAAAGCGCATCGTTCGTCCACGTGCAAATTGTCGCGCGGTTTAAGGCCCCATGCGCCGTGGTCCGAAAAATGAGGCCATTTTGCGTTTGAAAGTTTACATTCCGGGGGTGTCAAGATGATGATTTTCCAATTTTCCGCCGCACGTCTCCAGAGCAGCGGGCCGGTAAATCTTCAAGCGGCTGCTGGACATGCGCCGACTTTTTTAAGGCTGAATTCGGTGACGTCGATCAAGGGTCGCGAAACTTCCATCCTCTCCGCGTCTTCCAATGCAATTTCGTCATTTGAGCTGGCCTCCACGCGATGAAGGCTGAACCCTCATCGCGCATCACCTACGTTGATGGCGACCCGCAAACTCGCGCGAGTCTTGGACCGGGTTTTACCCGTTCGCCACAACCTCATTTTCTCTTCTACGCGACTGAATCTGCCGAAACTGACCTTAACGTAAATATGGACCTCGAAGGAGACTCGGTCCTCAACTCGAGTTGCGCCCAACAAAAAAAATCGAGATCGGTTGCTTTCCCAGCGCGTGCTTCAATGCCACACGTTGACGGAGCATGCATGTCTGCAACGGGGCTTCAATGATCCCGTTTGTGGAGCAACCTGCTGAAAGCAATTTGACACTCAACGGAGATCATCCGTCGCATTGCAGTCTGCATTTAAAGGCACGCTTCTCAACGCGTTGACCGACTCGACCGGTTTTTAAAAGGCATGATTTCGCGACACTTCCGCGTTGCACTTTGACGCTAGGTAAACAATTCATGACGGTGAAACGATGATATTTTAAGTTGGCTTATGCATTGACCCTTTGCTTTCCTAAGCAGTTGGTCGTCATCGGCTGAAGTTCAAGATAAGGCAATTGTTTCGCCATTTCGCGATGATGGATATAGTTTTGCATGAACGGGACGCAACGAATCCAACGCTTACTTGTACGGGGACTTGGCGCGCGAAAGCAGCTTTAATTGGCCGTTTTCAAAAAACCGAAACTTCGTACGTACAATGATCGCGTGCATGGATCATGGAATAAGAAGTAAAAACGACGCAGTTGCCTCGGTGCAACGCTTGATGCGCGAAAACCGCCTGGGAGAAACGGAGGCGGGAATAGGTTATTGCGTTGCACGAAAAAAATGATTCGTGGAAAAACCTTCCCGATGACGCAATCGTGGCCCAGGAGAAATGCATTGCCGCGAACGCCATCATCCTCTGGAGCCTTCCAGGAGCTTCTCGTGTCGTCGAGGAGAGCACGAATCCCAACTTGAACGTCGGAAAATAACGCTACTGATTGGGGAAATCGATCAAAGGCCAAGAAATGTCGATGCATTCAATGGGGGTTTGTACTGCGTTGCCGCAAAAAAAGCCCGCCTAAGCAAAAAAAAGTAAAGGGCAAAAAACGTGCGAAGAGGCTGCGACAGCCAACGCACCCGTTATGCGCAAAAAAAGCTCAAGGATTTAGAAAGTGGGCTGAGTTACCTTGCCTGCGGGCTCAGAGTTCATTGCCCCGCGTCAAACGGCTCATCATCGCGCAGCGAGGCCAAAGGGAACGCGGACGTCCGAGCGTGAAACGCGCGCTTGCCGCGGCTTCCGAGGAGGCCTTTGGCGGCCGTCAACCCCACCGCGCCATGACGGAGGATGCGAGAGGAAAGTGGGTTATCTAACCCTTCATTACGCGCTTACATAATAACCTTCGCGAGGCGCCAGCGTTGCTTGACCGCAACTTTCCACGGCCGCGCCGCTCATCGGATTGCGGCCACTTTTACCGCCGCCGTTTTCTCCATCGCACAGTGGGTCCCGTTGAAGCATTTTCCTCCATTTCTGATTTTTCGTCAAATCGGCAGTGCATTAGAAAAGCCCCTAAATGACTGTAAAACTCGAACTTTTAACTCTTTCTAGCAAAGTCTTACGCACATCCACGCACTTTTTTTGCAATCCAACCCTGTTCATATTACTTTTTCTCTAATTTGACAGTGTTATAGGTTGGACAACCTTGGACATAATAAGTTCTGCTAATATTTGGTTTAGTTTTACATGGAAATAGAAGAGTCATCTTTTTGGGTCAATTTTGACACTTATTTTAAATGAAATCCTGTTCTCTTGTGGCCTAAAATACTTAAACTAACTCTAATTAAAGGCTTCAACAAAAAAATCATAGTTCTAATGGAACAGTAAAAGCTTGTAGCCACTTTTTGACATTTCTTTTTTCTTAGATTTTTTTATCAAAATCAGGATGCTTCTCAAACATGATCTTCAATTCACAAATCGAATTGAATTTAGAGCCTTTTAAATGGCCAATTCTGATCACCAAGAACCCATAGGAACTATTATAAGATAAAAAAGTGTTTGAAACTGGATTTCATAATTTAGCTGAAATGGAGAAATAAGGGTCTCCGTGGCCCACTGTGCATCGGAGGCTCGTTTTTTAACAACGCATCCCGACCGGACGCCGGATTGCTTTTTCAAGCCATGAGGATGGCTATGGCGCCTCGGAAATTTCTAGCGCAGCATAAATTCAATGACGAGTCGCTTGATCCAAAACGAGTTAGTTATTTAATAATCGACCATTTAACGATCGCCATCGTCGGAGAAGCCCTGCCGAGGCGGTTGGCAGGCCAATAAATTCCACGCGAGCCTCATTACTCGCCCATCCACCATTAAAGTTCGCAGCGAGGCCGTTGGCGCGGCGTTGCGCTACATGGAGACGGGTTGAAAGTCGAGGTGAAATTTTCGATCCGGTGGGGCTAACGTCGCTGCCTACCTGAGCTGGCCTAGTTCTCAGCTTTCAGTTTCGAAAAGGCCCGGCGCGCCATCGCGGCGGCGTAGTAGGACACGATGTCAGCTGTTTCGCTGTTGCGGCTGAGCGCGCGCGCGCGCGCGCGCCCCTTCAGGACCGCTGCTTGCTTTGCTTCGCCATGCCTTGCTTTGCTTTGGTTGGCTTAGCTGCTGGTTCTGTCCCAGCGCAGCTGAGGAGTCGAGGACAAGCTTTTTATTCTACATCTCACCTCAGAGAGGGAACAACAGCGACAAAAAACCACTTCTAATTCAGGTAAGTCATTAGTTTTTTTGCTCACCCGTTTTTTCATGCGCTACCCCAGGGGGGTCAGGGCCGTTGCCCATTTGTAGATGCCATCTAGCTCGGCTCGCAGACCAGCGTACCATTAATATTTCGACTGATTTAAAGCTAGGGAGCTCTTTGGGCCACTTGACGTTTTGCTTCTCCGTTGTACTGAAGCGCATGCATTAGCGGATCTTTTACAAATAGAGCTTCGTTCGTTCGAAAGGCCGAATTTGGCGGTTTTGAAGGCCAAACCGAGGTGGTCATTGACCTATGGCTTTTTTTGAGAGAAAGCGAGCTCAAGCAGGCACCAGCGCCGGCCGGTGGGTCGCTTTTTGCCGGGCCTGCCGACGTTGACGTTTGGAGACTTCAACGCGCGGCTTTTGCTCAACAAGGCCAAAAAGGCCCTCAAACGCCAGGCCTTTGTGGCTGTCAAGCTGGAGACGCTGCTGTTTTTTTAAACCTTGGGAAACTGCTTGGGAAAAGAAACTTTGTGAAAGAGAGCATAGGCAGGTAGAGCGGGAAGCACCGTTGCGTTTTCTCCTGGCTTAATAAGTGACCTCCATTTTCACTCGAGCTAGACTTCACCTTGCCGGAGTTGCTTGCAACTTCTTCTTCGTCATCTTCAGCCTGGCTATTTTACTACCAGCAGACTTGCTTCTAGAACCGAAGAGAAATAATTCCACCTTTGCCGAGACACTAATTGGTCTCCGAGAGCAGCCACTTGACGAGCGTTTGCCTTTTACGGCTACTCCCACTGTGCACAAGCTGTGATAAAATAGGTTAAACCCTTTTTTTCCTTGGCACGTTGTTGCGCCGCTTCCAAGAGCATTATGGCTATTTTGCCCATTTGAAGAGAAACTTTACGGTTGTCAGGTTTCGTAACAATGGCTCATTTTATGCGCCGCGCAAAATGACAAACGTTTGAATGGCTCGAGGTAGACACGGTGAAATCTTTGTTTTCGAGACCTTTCGAGTTCAAAATTATTTTCGCATCCAACATCTGCAGCATATTCATTCATCTCCAGGTTTTTCTACATCTATTTGCCAAGTGACTGTTGCACTTGGTAGAAAGTCTGGAGCACTGAAGGCACAGCTATGTGGTGTGAAATTGAGGTCATTGATCTGACTAGACTGAAATCACGGTTCCAATCACAGACTAACTGTTGCTACTCCTTTGATTCAGGGCGTTTGTACCTTTTTTGCTCCATTTATTGTCGCAGCACAGCATACGTTTCATCGATGATGTTGTTGCGTTTGTGATTTTTGACAGTTTTTAGCGTTTTTAAAATTTCGCCTACTTTTGTCATGTTGATAGACAACGTCGATGATGCGGCAAAATACCGCCTTGGCAAATAATGATTTTTATGTTTTGCTAAATTCTAGTGCATAATGCAAAAATGCATTGTTGCTGGCGAATTTTTGCCGATTCAGCACATGCAAGGGTTGAAGCATCAGCAGCTCGGCTTTGGCAGGTGACTCTGTAGCCGCAGGTTGGCAGAGGTGAATTTTCGTAAGTGCATCCTGGTTGGCGAAAATGTTGCATTTTCTTACACTTACATTTGGTACATCAATGCTGCTCTACTTTCTGCCAACTTAACTTTCTCTCGAAGCTCGCGCGCGCACGTTGCGGTGGTGTGCTAAAGTTGCGCGCTCGCTCATTCCAAAGGAGAGATTCTTGGAGCAAGTTCATTGAACTCGACCACATTCCACAAAGAAAGTCTGATGGTGTCTCGCAACACGCTACATCTCACAATGGAACACTCTTGCTTTGCATGCGATTGCGGGCCTCAATAATCATGCTTAATTTCATTTTTTCCGTGGATTTGCCTTCCATCTTCCCTGGAAATAATCTAGAGTAGTAAATAATAAAGGCTGCACGTATGATTGTCAAAGTGCTTTTTCAGTGACACCAAATGAAATTAGCCGCTTAGCGCAACATTTCATTCGCAGATTTTAGACTGCGTTAGGCATTGTTAGTTTCCAGCAATATATTTTTTTCCGCGCGTTCAAGTCTCCTTGCTAATGCGGCAAAAACTGCGCAATAAGTTGATCCAGTTGAAGAAGAGTAGCAAGGAAAGTTGTTCCCAATTTCGAGCCGGCATTAGGGGCCCCTCGATGCTTAAATGAACGTACTGCGTGGCGGCGGGAGTAGCTGCCCGAGCGGTGGTTTGGTGGAGAGTACCGTTGCTTTGGAAAGCGGACGAGTCCCGTTAAAGCTGTCCCACGACTTGCTTCGGCGACTGACATCTTCCGCGGCAATCGCGGCATTTTTTCCTGCATCCTTCGGCCAGAAATAACTGGAACCGCGACTTCTTTGCGGGGCAAGGTGGGAGGGTCTGGGCCCATGCGAGCGCGTAAGCCCTAAATAGAACGCACATGCATTCCCGGTAAAAATTTCACCCCGGGCTGCATGGCAAGCGTGGTGAATGACGCAAGCTGGCGGCCGCCAATGCCACGTACCTTTTGGAACCTTTTTGGCCGCCCATCACCCCCCTGTGTGCACCTGTTGTGACCTATTTTAGCCGGTTTGACACTTGGTGGTGCCCCTCGGTGCATGCGAGCGGCGCGCCTCCGAAGGTAGCAGCAGTCGTAGGTTTGCGCTCATGAAAGTTCAGTTGTTGCCATCATCACGATTTCGTTGCCCAGTAATCCACGAGCCGCAGCAAAAGCAACACGCGCTCCATTCCGCTCCGACAGAACTTATCGCGACACATACACCGATAGCCATGAACTGCGACGACGTCGTCATCTTCGGGGGCTCTGACAGGGACAACGGCACCCGCGGCCTCTAAGGGCCTAGCGCCTTTCGGCCCGAGGCCGCCGGGCCCCCTGACCCGCTCTATATGAAGTCCCGCCCATTGAACACTTTTTCCGTTGCCTTCTTCAGCCATGTCCCAATCCGCGTGGAGGCCGTCTTCCGGCGACATCGACGTGGGCGAGAGGGTCAACGCCCTCCAGGTCGTGTCGGAGGCTCTCGACATGCACGTTTCCCCACCTCAACAACAACAAGATGACGATCACATTATACAAGACTATGCCGACAGACCGCAAACGCCGGAGCCTCGCAACTTTGGCGCCAGGACGATCGTGGCCTCGGACAGCGACGTGTCCAATGGCTTTGTCAAGAGTGGCCGCAGCCTTCCCTATGTCTTCGAGGCCACTGAGTCTGGTAAGTCGCTGCTCGCTGCTCACAGCTTGACGTTACATCAATTTTTCTTCTGCAGGTGCCAGGAAGCGATCCTCCAAAATCTTGCCCGTGTGTGCCGTGTGTGGGAAACGCTTCGTCTGCGTGACCACGATGAAACGACATCTGGTCACTCACACGGGAGAAAAGCCGTTTTCGTGCAAGGTCTGCGGAAAGCAGTACACCCAGAAGGGCAACCTGAGGGTAGGTCAACTTTTTCCATGTTACGTAAGCCAGCTGCTAACGTAAGCATAACGTTTGTATAGGTGCACGAGAGGACGCACCGGAATGACCGGCCCTTCGAATGCAACATCTGCCACCAAAAGTTCTACAGGAAGGAGCCCATGCAAAAGCACCAATGGCGCCAGCACGGCATTGTCCACTTCAAATCGAGGCCTGGCACCCAAGACCAGCCGGAGCCCGTTCAAACTCCAGCACCCCCCTCTTCAGTAGCAGCAGCAGCAGCACCCCTCCGCAAGGTGGAGGTTCCACCCCCGAGGCCGTTGATCCCCGTGAGGCCGGCCCCACCCACCAGTTATACTGCCCTTGTAGATAGCCTCAAGGCCTCGAGGGAGAACTCGCCGTATCGGTCCTCTTTGGACCCCGGCAACGCTCCCCCTCCAGACCACCATAGCATTCATCATCGCCAGGAAGTAGTGCCAAAGCCGATCAAAGTGGTAGAGGAGTCCGTCTCGAAATTCGCTTACTCGTCCATCTTGAACGAGAGCGTCTCTCCGCCCAACAGCCACCTGCTCGAGGTGGCCACGCCCTCCACCTCCTCCTCCTCCTCCTCCTCCATGGAGCCAATCAAGCTCAAAATGAAGTTGGCCTACCAGAAGGAGGTGGAGAGCGAGCTTCGTGAGATGAAGCTGCAGGAAATGGTGGAATGGGAGTGCAAGACCTGCGGCAACACCTTCAGCGTCTCCGACCCGTACAACTTCAGGTGCACCAACTGCCATGTCAAGTACACCTCGCTGCCCACACACCTGATCGCAGACCCGTTGCAATGCATTGGATGCGCGGCCGTCTTTCCTCACAAGCCGGCTCTCAAGGCCCACCAGACCAGGGAGGGTGACAAGGAGCGGCCTTTCAGGTGCTGCAAATGCGGCTACAGCTTCCGCCAAAAGGCCCACCTGCAAAAGCACCAGTGGCGCATCCACCGAAGGCGCCTCGACTCCGACTCCGAATCTCCCGGCTCCACAATGATCACCATGCAAGACATCATCAACAAGAGCGTGGAGAAGTCGGCCAACAGCACCACCAACGAGCCGCCCACCACCGACTTGATGAAGACCAGCTCCAAGTATTACTCCGAGGTCATGGGGCTCGAGTACGAGCCCAAGTCCGAGGAGGACGAAGAGGAGGAAGGCAACCACCACCACCGGGCTGAGGAAGAGGAGGAGGAGAAACCACTGGACTTGTCCCCCATGAAGAAGGTGGAAGACCACACTAGCGCCGATCATCTTCAGCCCGCTTGGAAAAAGGCCAAAACGGAGGCTGTCCATCATACCAGCCTGCCTCCGATTTCTGGTCTGGTGCAGAGCCCTCTGGCGTTAGTCACCTACAAGCACTCCTCGTGGGTGAGCAGTGAACGGTCAGCTGATGTGTCTAGCGCGCCGGTCAACCTCAAACACAACAACAACAACTTTGTCCGCAGCCAGATGGAGCTGGTGAGATGCACCAACGCAAGAACGGTCTAAAAATCATCAATACTGTATAGCAACAACTGAAGCTGTGATATTTTTCGATTCAATTACTCCACCAGATATTTTCTGCTGTTGCCGCGAGCCCGCCTAACAATCATTATTACTAAAAAGTCAGTTTACATTTGGTGCTTTTCCCACGACGTACCCCATTATTATGCTGTAGTATATTGTGAAATTATTGGTGCGAACAAGCCACCTATGATGCCACGTTGGCATTACACAACTACGTACGAACTACAACTACTCATGACGACTCCATTGGACTTGACACATTTCAGAGGTGGCTTGTTGGCATTCATCCGTCATTTTGTTGTTGTGATTTCTAAGATATCTACATTACCATGTAACATTATTATTATGCTGTTGATTATCGGTGATAGGGTTCAACTTTTTTTACAATACATCGTATCCCAGTTATAGAAATTTTGCCAATTTCTGCTGTAACTCATGAGTGCACACAAAAAACTTTAGAACTTCAATACTTAAAAGAAATGGCTATGGGACTCCCTCCTAAATTCCATGTTGTTTAACTGTACAAATTCTACTCTTATAGCTTACTTTTCTATATATAGATATACTCATATTTTTTATTTAAGAAAAAGAGGTGTTAGTGGTGGTGATAATTCGAGCCAACACATTTTAAGTTTCTCTGGAAATAAAAAGCTCTATAATTCAGTCCGGCTTCGCCTTGATTCACTGATTGCTGGCCTCATGAGGGCTTTATTTTCCTCACTGTTGTAGATTTGGTCGTAGCAGCGCATTTGGTTGCACTTGGCGAATTTTTCCGCAACATGTACTATTTCTTGAGGCTCCAGATCCGAAGCAACCATTACTTCTGGATGCAACATTTTACCCTTGAGAAAGGCTTCTTTGTACTGAGCATGCTCTGACAAAAAGTTTTGCCGCCAATTGTAGTACTTGATACCCTCAAGTTTGGAGGCCAAAGTACCCGTCACATGAAGATCGTCAATCCAAAAGTAGCTCTCGGATCTGGATTTCTCTGCAATTGGAGAGATAGCATTAGGGAAGCCGGAGGAAAAATACGCAGCTCTAAATAGCAAAGCGAACCCAAAATGCTGCTTATTGTTGAGATGGACGTTACGTATGCCCAACCGCTGCAATAATCTGGATACTCCGCTTGGCTATATTCCTGTGGTGACACAAACCACTTATTGGATTTGTCTCGTTTCGGAGCCTCTCCCTCGATCAAATAACAAAGAAAATATGGCCGATTTACTAGGCTGATGTAATGTCGCAAAAAATGCCTCAAATGGTTGACATCTACGAACTGGTCATCGTCAGTTTTCAACACATATTTCGCTGAACTGCAATACTGGGAAACCCACCTAAAAATTTCATACGAAATTCAGGTCACGCATTAAAGGAAGATAAAATAAGTTTTTACCAATAACCAGCCAAATGTTTGTAGGTCAGATTTCTATAGGCATCTTGGAAGTCGGGTTGGAAAATGTCCCCAAATTGGTCACTTTCCTGGGAAATCTGATTATTGAAATCTGGATTGGAGGCAACTATGAAAATTCTTGATAGGTCAGAGCCCCAAGATTGCCGGATTGCTTGCCTCAATCCTGAGTTCTGGGGCGCACTGTGAACAATGAGGACGAGATCATCGGGGATATCTGGGTCACATTTTGGACCTTCAATTCTCACTGAGACGTTGTCCAAATCAACAAGCTGAAAGGCTTTACAAAAACCAACCCAAACGAGCAACACAAGCCACATATTTTACTATTTTTGCTGTGTAACCACCCTGCGAGAAACACGCAACCTCGCATTAATTTTGTAGTCCTTAAAAACAGCACTAACTTATCTGAGTTACGTACAAAGTAAACTTCAAAATATTGGAAGGGCTAAAAACTAGCAAGCTTGTCATTTTATGAGTGTACACATTTGATGTTTTGTAAAAGCTTCCTCTTTTCTCCAGGTTTCATGATGAAAAATAAGATGATAATTGTAATCGTTTTAGTGTTTTCTTGACAGAAATTGCCGTTGAATAGAAAAAAATTGGGCTCGTCTTATACGTCAAGGCCTGGAAAAAATTGAAAGGCCTTACAGTCCAGCAAGTTCAGATACAATTTAAATCATAGATTGGCACCTCTTAGGTTTTTTTATCACATTCATCCCCATGCTGCGAGTTAACAGTGCATTGATACTTCTGGAGTATCTTCTCAGCTGTTTCCAACCTGCTCCCTGTAGTTTTTAGTTGTATTGTATAAGGCACTTGACATAGTAGATCTTTAAGTCGCCTAGTTCTTGAGCAAATATCCTGCCTATGAACAAAGGTAATTTGTTTTTGAGGACTAAGTGCTCGCATCGTATTTTGACAGCATTTTATGCTCACAACCAACTCAGGCTCAGAACATAATTTCAAAATATTTTCCTATGCATGGAAAGCCCACCAAGTTCCAATTCTTTATAAGGTTTCTAATGTACATTTTGCAAAGAGTGGAGATAAATGGAGAGCTATTTCAATAGCTACGAATTTAATACAGTTGATTCGTTTTGTTAAGTACTGACCAAGTTTGTCGGAAAGTAAATGAAAATCGATAATTTTTACTTGCATCTGCCAACAAATCTCCCTTCAAGACCTGTGGAGTCCAACTCCACATTGCTTTTTTTACAGCTATTTTCCCGGCATGGGTAAAGAGATAAAGCAAATAAGCGATAAATCGAGAAAATGATAAATATTCGCGCTTAGGTGTGAAATTTTGCGCTTTATTTTGGTGGTCAATTTCTCGTTTTACTTCGGGGTAAAACGATAAAATGGAATTTTTCTTATCATACTACAAAGTGAAATTGGGATCACTATGCTATACCATAGACCTATTGTTACTTTGTATATGTATAGGCATGGTGACCAGATGTAATTTTTGCACTTTTTTCAGTAATACCAAGAGTAATACAGCAAAAAGCAAATCAAAGCTCAAGAAAGAAAATTATTTAGCTAGATGATAGCTAGCAAAGCATGGTGATATAAAGTTTTGAGCTAATGGCCCGGTTCCAACAAGCAAAATCAGCATAGTCAAGAGACGTAACTTGACTTTTTAGCATAGTCAGGTCACCCTTTTATCGTTTTACCCCAAAGTAAAACGAGAAATTGACCATAAAAATAAAACGCAAATATTCACACATAGGTGCGAATATTTTGCGATTAATCGATGTATCGTTTTAACGCTTTACCCATGCCCGCTATTTTCCTGATACTTGCTTTGCGACATTAAGGGTAAAAGTTTGCTTTCTAGCTTAGTCTTCGCTGATGGAAAGTTGGTCATGGCTTGTTCGTTCTGCTACTAAAGATAATTCAAAGCTTGAGAAAATGAGGGCTCGTCGTTTAGCTTTTAAAATTAATTGTAGGCGTTTTGGTAATTCACATCTTTTATTCTACATATACGTATTGGGTAGATCCGTTCAAACAGCTGTTTCGGACTCGTGTCGGTCGCATGTGAACCGAGTGAACGAGCTTATCGAAGAAGTTAAATATTGTTTTTTTGGCCGGGCTCCCAAGTTGGCTACAGTGACTGTATTTCCACGAATAAGACGTACTTGTGCAGGATCAGATTTCCAGCTTTGCCTCAGACTTGCCCTGACCTGCTTCTGGTAGTCTACAAATCGTTTCTCGTCTTCTTCAGCTTCTTGAACATTTGAGATTGAGCCTGCCACATCCGTTAGGTAGCAGCCAGAGGCGTCTTGCTTGTGTGAGTGACTTGTTGAGACGCGTGTCCTATTAACCTGTACTGAGTTGACGTTAGCAAAATGTGTGCTCGAGCAATACCATCCCAAGTAGCAAAATAGGCAGCAGACACAAGTCAGAGCAGCCTAGAATTGGAATTTTCAAAGTACACTGGTTAAGTTCTTAGTCGCAAAATTGAAACAAAAGCAGTTTCTTCGATAAGTGAATAATTAGCCTGATTAAGAGGTTTCTTTTGTTTTTTCGACGCAAGAGATAAGCAAATAAATGTTAATGATCACATAATGAACCTTGCCCAATCTCGATCTCGAAGAACACGGCTTTTTTAAAAGAAAAATTACCAAGAAGACGAAGAAATGTGCTATGGCCGTATCCAGATTTTTTGTCTGTGGCATTCCTGCAGCTCCGAAGGTTTCTGCCTCAAACCCCTCAAAAAGTCCGTCAACTTCAGCGATCCGCAAGCTCACCTCCATTGCCTTGGTTAAATTCGTTTCAGTCGTGTTCATGACTATAGTCCTTTTTTCTTAGTTGCCGAACGACTAGATTATCATAGCATGAGGAGTGAGCTGAAACTGAGAGCTCCGAGTTGGTATGAGGATGGCGATGGCAAGAGAGCTTTCCTATGAGGCTTCACTTTTTAAGAGCTGTTTAGACAAAGATCTCGCATGCTGCTTAAGCATGATGTATTTTATCTTTGGGCACATAAAAGCCTCTCCTATTTTTTATTATTCTAAAAGGGCTCCTCACTTTCAGTAAGAAAAGACATATAGTTGTCAATTGGCAAGCTTCCTTTCTTACTTGAGCAACTACCTGCAACTCGATCGTTGATCGTACCTTACTAAGGAGTGACAAGAAGAATTGGTAATTTGATTTGCATGTACTCGCTAACGTGTCAAATTCATCAAATTAGACGTCTCGAAAAAATCTCACTGTTTTTCGTCGAATATTGGCTTCATACTGAGCTTTATTTTGTAAGCTGAAAAGCCTATTGTTGCCAAGAACACCTTTTGTTCAAAACTTGCCTAAAAGCTTAAACGATTACTAATTTCTGGCATATTTTTTAGAGCTACGATATTTTTACGCGAGTTTTGAAAGAGGTATTTTTTGCTTTTTCATATCACTAAGGAGCTCTATGGTATTTAGTGCAAGCCTTGGATAAATGTGACTCTAAAGCGGATTAGAAAAACTCGCTACAAAAACTCTCTACCATCCAAGATCTGCAAATATGAAAAAATAACCCTGCCCTTTTCAAAGTATTCTGGCAGCACATTACAGCTTGTTTCTTTGCCACAAAAGAAATATCAAAGATAGTTGGTAAATTGAAACAGCAGAATAAGGAAAGCTATAAAGAAATCACGCTGCTCGAATCACTCAAGGTAAATGAGACGTTCACGCGAACTACGTCCATATCGGTTTATATAACACGAGTCTATGTTTGTTGCCCTTGCATCTAGGTTGCGTGACAACACATCCAATTGCCTAATTACGCATTGCAGCAGTAGGTCATGCTAACAGTAGGCATACTTTTACAATTATGGGGCCTCCTCACATTTCCTGCCTCTGAATGTAGCAAGCAGTTGACAGAGTAGAAATAATTGGGCTTCGTATTCCCACATGCACAGTGAACGTTGTGTGCTGTACGAGCTCGTTTTGGCTGGGCTCAAAGTTATGAACACATGGAACCTGTTGCTTCCAGCGGGTGCAGCTAAAGGAGGCAAGCTACATAATAGCTGAGTCAACAATAACAGCAGCAATAAAACCTTCACAACACAGCCTCGTGGTAAGAAACTGCTCTTCACTTATCTGCTCAACTTCAATTAAAGATTTATTGCAGATGAGCTTGCGCGACTCCAAATCCACTATTTATGGCTCACTGAAAAGCTCCAGATCGTCGACCACCATTTTTGGCTCGTGCATTTCGGCCAATACTTTGAATGGGTCGTCATCCACAAACACAATCGGCTCTTTCCACACAGCCAGGTCTTGCAGTACCATTTACTTCAGTACCAAAGATGACGACAGCAACACTCTCAACTGGACCATGAACTATGGAAGCTTTGACGAGCTGAGTGATACGTCTACTTTAGTAGATCAAGAAAATGATACGGAAGACAGAAAAGGAGTCACTTCTGCGTTGGAGATCAGCATGGACATTGCGCATTCTCCAGAAGCAGAAAACGGCTCTCAGCTAATTATGAGCACACCAAAAAACGACACCAAAGAACAGTGAGTCTTGCAATTTGCGCTGATGTTAGGGAGTACATTGCAGTCTCTTTTCAGACCTCAAGAGTCAGTGCAATTTATGGCCGAAGAAGATCAGCAACAAGAGCGACGTGACAGGCAGCTTTCTGAAAAGTTTGCCAATTTCAAAAGTCTTCTGTGGAAAAAACTCGTACAGGTCCAAGACTTTTTCCTCATTGCTGCGGTGTCGATGCTATCGATTTTCGCGATGAGTGTGAGTCCTGAGGCTGACGGCAGGCCATCATCATGGAGCCTCGTCTTTTGGAGAGCTTCATTTCAGATCGTCATTAGTGTGCCTTTTGTGTGGATTGGCAAGAGAATCATTTGCCATGAAGGGGGTCATTGTGTACCCATTTGCTCAGTGAGTGGAGGCCTTAATCAAAATTATGGCATATAGAAATCTTTTCTAGGGAATTCTTACAAGCATAGCAACAGCATCGTGGATGAGCATAGACCATAACCACCTACTTGGCGTAGAAGTGACCTCAGTGTTCTACTATGCCATACCTATTGTGATATTCATGGTTGAGAGCCTTACTAGGAGGTAATCAAAGTGGAAATACTTACTAGAAAAAACGGGCGTTTCTATTGTGTTTGCAGGAGTCCCTTCAGCGTTGGAGCGTCCTTATTGCTGTTTGTTTTTTGGGCTACTGGTGTGTTGGCCTACTCGTCCCAATTTTGGTCTTCGGAGCCGATTACGCAAACTTGGCTGTCAAGAGGCCAAGATCCCATGCTTGATTGGCCCATCACAAATAGTGCCATTCAGGCTGAAGGCAAAGGATTTCTGGGCATATTTTTGGCCAGCATTGGAATATTGGCCATGTCTTCAGCAGTCGTTGTTACAAGTGTTGGGAAGGCTCACCAGTGGCCTTTGTTTCTCGCATGGCAGGGTATGGGAGGACTTTTGGCCTCTGTGATAGGTGAGTCATTCATGTAAAGCATCAATGTGCTAACAATTATGCATACTTACTGAAGGACTCTGCGCAATTCAAGAGTATCCGGAATGGCCCCAACAATCCTGGTGGCTTCCCATTGTGATTTCACTTTTTGGGTTCATCAACAATGCTTTGATTGTCGTAGTTGTGATCAAATCGAGCCAAGAGAGGCCTTTTTCAAACAGGCCAGTAATAGTGGCAGTGATAAAAACCTCGATTGAGGCAGTGGCTCTATTTTTTGCCAACTTTTCCGACGTCCAACATGATCCTACAAGCTGGGCAGCAGTGACAGCCTTTGCCATTAGCTTTTTCATCGTCATGACCTGCCAAGCCACGAGGAATTAGTACAAAAAGTTGATCAAACTTTGAAGTAGCACAATAAATTGACGAATCGAGACGATCGACGAGAGAGGTTGGCTGTTGTGAGAATTTTTATTTTGCGTTTAATGCAGCGCTCATTTTTTCTTTCCTTTCGCGTTCTTGGCATCCCCCTTTCCCGAGGAGTCGGTAGGCTTCTTTTTCTTTTTGTAAGGCCCTAGGCATTTTTTGACCATGAGCATTTTCCACCACGATTGAATCTTCACAGCGGCTCGTATTTCCAGCGCCTGCTGCTCTTTGGCTCTCTGGATGACCTGCATCTGCTCTTTGGTTTTATCAATAAAGCGTTTTGCCTCCGCATATCGTTCTCTGGCTGCAGACAGAGCCTGCTTATCATAGTCCCTTGCATCCTTGAGCTTTTGCAATTCAGCTTCTTTGGAGGCCACATCGTCTCTCAGCTTTTTGGTCCAGATTGCATGCAGGTTGGTTAGGTATCTGTGCCTGTCTCTGAGCCAACTCTCAATCTCCATGTTGACTCTGTTCTCGTGAGCAATTTCAGTCTTTAGCCTGTTCATCTCGGTCATCAGGTCAGTCTCTCGTTTGTTCATGACTCTGATGCTTTCTTCTTCTCTCACATGTTCAAGCTGCTCCGTGTAGATCTCTTGGCCTTTGGAAGCTCTCCTGGCTTCTAGTAGAGCATCCTTTAGGTTGGCCACTTCCATGCTTTGCTTGTCAACATCATTTTCATAGGATGACTTGGCCTCGTCGACCTCGTCTCGTAGCCTACTGTTTTCTTCCCTGCAGTGCAATTCTTCCTCCCTTAAATGGAATGTATTTTTTATTAATTCACATTCTGTGAAAGATGGCCAGAAGGTTACCCTATCAAGGTTTTTTCTCTGTTCCTTTCCCTGCTTTTGCTCACGGATTCCAATAAAGCCGAAAATGTACCAGAATCCTCCACTTCTTCCAGGGTTTCCTCAAGCACGCTTTGCACATAATTAGTTTCAGTTGAGAGCAACCTCAGTGCCATTTCTGACATGTTCAGCCTCTTTTTCTGCTTTTGATACTGCTTGTTTTCTTTCAGAATCAGTTCTTTCAGTGGCTTGTTGGTTGCATTTTGATGAACGTAGGCCGTAGATAGGCTGTGCGTTGGCAAAGACAATTGAATTGTGCCTCCCACAATTGCCAATTGATCAATTGTATTTTCTATCACTGCTCTCACGAGGAGCTTCTCCATTTTGTTCAGTTTCACCGACATTTTTGAATTCTGAGGCAGGAAGGTTTTCAATGCATGTATATTGATTAGACGGAGCTACTCTCAATGTTAGTTGATAGTATCGCGCAACCTCGTTCATAATCAATCAGTCAAATAAATAATCACCTCAAAACAACTGAGGAGTAAAAAGAAATTTTCAGCTTGCGCACCTTTCTGGATCAATAAAAGGGTTCTTCGTCCATTGAGTTCAGTTTCCAAAGGTTGAGTGCTTTTCGACAAGTGAAGAAGATGGATTTTTCCCATGCTCTAATAATAATTGAAGAGGTGTACAGGCATTCTCTAGTATCACTAAATAGCAGCATCGATGATGAATTCAAGCATCTTCTCGGAGAGAAAGTAGCTTTCCTTATTCCAGCCAAAACTGCAATAGTATGCGTATACAGCTAAAATTCGTGGGACTCGTGCTGTAAAAAACTGGCCACCCACCTCGGTATATGTAATAAAATTATGAGTTTCTTCCACTTTGGAATTGGACAGTTTATATGGCCAGTCCTAAATTTGAATACTGAATATCCCATATGATCCACGAGTTACTCGGGGGAATAAGAGAGCACCAGAAAACTTTGGAACGCTTATAAGGTAATATTTATACACAAAGGCCTCTTCTTGGATTTGCACTGTCAATTTAAAATGCTATAATCTGCTATAGCGACTGCACCTTTACAAATGGATAGTTTTTGCAATGCAATTGGGTTGGGAGCTGCAACGTTGGTGCCATTGAATGTTCTTTCAGGACAAGACCACATAAATATTTTGCCAACCAATTACGATTGAATGCTATGAGACAGCTTCGCAAGTGGAATTTAGCCTGTAGAATTTCAAATGTCCGCATTGCATATTTTTATTGGATCAACCGTTCCAAACATGCCATGCTATTCTTCGGAACGAAAGTTTTGCCTTTGTCTTTTAGCTACCTCTAATTTGGGGAGGAGGATAAACTCGATTTGGTCATCCCAAAGGGTTGGAAAATGGCTTCTTTCTGAAGTCCCCAGAGGTTTTGTCGCGTGATGCTTATCTTTATAGGATTTACACATATAACTAATGATCCCCCTTTATTAGTATTCTCGTAAGTGCATTATTGCAACTTCCTTGTCTTCCAATATGCACCTAGTTGAACCTTTGAAAATTAACTATTATGAGCTTATTGCGAACGTAATTTATAGTACTTTTCATACCTAATGGCCGTTAGAATAAATATATTTACTTTTAATTTGCAGAGTCCGCATCAGGACAATAATACTAAGGAGAAAATTGCAAAATGCGTATATGCTCAGCTTTATAGGGACAGCTGGTCAGGGAAGTTGAAGAAAAAATGACAAATCATTGTACAACAAGAAAATTGCTTGCGAGAAGAACAGCAGCGCTTGCTTCACTTGCGTAGTAGACGTACAAGTTGTAACCATCTTAAGCTTTCCACACCCTCATCCCACGACAATGGCACAGTGGGCTACTACTGTCTTCAAAAACACCCCATCGTGTAACTTTCGATTGAAAAATTCTGTAAATATTGAAGGCGAACTGGTTAACGTTGCACATTGAATAATCACTTCTTACCAATAGTGCGTTATATGAGCAACATTTACCATGGCAGAAATCTTAATTGCTAAACAATTTGATGATACTAGAAACAAACCTAACCAAGAGTTAGATAGTCTCTGAAAACGATATCTAGCTCGTAATAAACGGTTTACTAGCATGGACGGTGAAGATTTATTGCAGGAAGCGGCTTTCGGTTTTTCTACGGAGCAATTTCTCCCGTTGTAGTTGGGACCCAAAGTGATATGGTCATCCGAAAAACGGTGGCGGCTTTAGTTGGCTCCTTGCGTTCGCTGAGAGGACTATAGAAGTATATGCATGACACTCGCGCATCGCCCTATCTTCCCTTGAGTGCCATTTTGACCATGTTTTGAAAATGAGGCGCACAGTTCAATTCCTGATCATTTTCAAGGGTAAGTTGTTAAACTCGAGGAAAAGTCGCACCCCATATTTTTTGTTAGGAAATGCCAATAGAGCTTTTTTGAGATATTGTTACTGCCCGCCGAGTCCGTCCCTGCGTAACAAATTGCCCGTTCGTTTTGTGCTCGTAATATAGCAAAATCTGCTTAATAGACTTGGAAGAAGGGTGACTTTCCACTATTACTGCACAATATGTCCCCCTTTTTTCAATAATAGAGATCAGGAAAGCGTTCCAAGAATTTGACGAAAATCAAAAAATGCTCCTCATGGGGAACGCTTTAACTTTGGAAATACATTACTAAGCAGCAGAGCATTGATTTTTCTATTTGCAGTGAGGATCATCAAGAAGCACTTTTCATGCTGCAGTAATTCACGTCTCATTGGCATACATCATAAGAAAATCACGCGCCCGACCAACCAAAAAGAGCCAGCATTTTTGAGCTCATTACAATTTATGCTCTGCATCAAATATCAATAGTGATGCTAGTGCTGTTTGAAGGGCATTTTCTTCTTTTGTTGCCAGAATAACAAAGGCTCGACTCGTACAAATTATTCCAAGTAGCATGGACTTGCGAGCGAGGGAGTGTGAATTTATGCTCACTTGATGCAGATGAAACTCAGTCGTGGCTTTGATATTTAGGGAAAGAGAAAAAATCTCATAAATGAGATTTTGCGCAATGCTGATAAGTTGCTTTAGCATGAAAAAGACTCACGCCAAAATCTCGGAGCGCTTGTAAGCTCTGAAACAGACTTTCTTTTGTATGGAAAATAATTAGCAAAAATGTCATCATTTTTTTATACCAACCCGGAAGAGGAAGAAAGCATAAAAAATTGACCCTACCCCCCAGCTTACTCAAGATTCTTTTTCTAATGAATGATGGTGTTCCTGCTTTTTGCTTCGAGAAAGCTCTTTTTGTCAAGTGTTTTACAAAATGACTCTTGGTTTTGCAGAAACAAAGCAGAAAAGTTTGATGAATAAAAAACCTACTTCCTCTTTAGTTCCCCCTTCGTCATGGGTGATGATAATGATTCCCAATCCTTTTGTTGGTTTCCCAAAAATTAATGTGAGCCTACAATGCTGTATAGGAGGGAAAAGACTCAACTTTTAGCAGATTGACGGCTGTAATTGAGAGGAGATGATGTTGCGGATGGCAGAAGGAAATCTTAGATCTGCATTATCATCTAGTCATTCTGTTCAGCCAAGCATAAAAGTCCCTTTTCCCTAAAAAAAGACTGACACTGGACGAGATTCCCGCATTACACGCGGGCGACTCTTGGCACATATTTACTAGTATAGTATTTTAGCATTGGTCCACTTCGTTGATTGTGGAAGCCCTATTCGAAGTCCGGCAGCTTCGGTGGTCTCGGTGAGGAGCAGCAACGATCTGGATGTGACTTCGTATTTGCCAGCCCTTACGACAGAATATGCAGACTCCATGCTGGACGATAGTAAGTAATTTGCATGAATTAATTATCCGCAGCAGCAGCAGCAGCAGTGCGTGTTTTTTACTGTTCAAAACTACACAATTTGGGCCTTATCTCTGACGACTCTTTTATGCAGTCCTCATGTAGCACTTTTCCTTTGAAGAAAATTATGAAGAAAAACGCTATGATGCTCATGTTGACTCAGCTGGCCAAACAATGCATGTTGTTTATTAAAGGTCACTCGTAAACAGTCATCCTCGTGCTAAATGCGCTATCTCTGATATGACCGATTGAATGACCTGATTCCACTTAACAAAAGAGTCAACAAAGGTGTGGCAAGAAAGCTATGGATGCTGTTGACCCATCTAGAGTATAAGGGCGGTAAAGAACCAATTAGAGGCAAATTGTGGGATAGTTTTTCTATTGTGCGCGTCCTCTCCCATCTATCTTATCGCATTAGGTTTGGACTCATACCGGATTAGGTAATCGTGAGAAGAATGGCCAACTTTAGGGATCATCGAAAAAGAAAGCAGTGCAAGCAGGAGC
Source organism: Paracyclopina nana (assembly GCA_019096065.1). Taxonomy (NCBI): domain Eukaryota; kingdom Metazoa; phylum Arthropoda; class Copepoda; order Cyclopoida; family Cyclopettidae; genus Paracyclopina; species Paracyclopina nana. Next base: position 8,391,669 of record JAGUCH010000001.1, on the reverse strand, counting down.
TGGGGACCCAAAGCAGGCATCACTTTATTTCTCCGATATATGGTATACATATTGCATTGTTGATCACTTTTTTGCGGGAGTGCAATCGATCACAGCCAAGTGGAGGAATAAACAGGCCGGTGTCAATCTTCGGCCAGTCTCGTCCTCGAGATAGACGTGCCTGTAGCCTTGGCGAAGCAGCAGGAACGGCAACACGCTCAGACCGATCACGGGATCGTCTGGGCCTGATTTCGTAGCATCGTCTTCCTTCGGCGTTTTCACTTGAAACTCCAGGAAACACAGCTCTGGGTAGACTAGCCGAAACTCATAGGAAGTCTCCCATATCGGATTGAAGCCGTTCTGCAGAAAGAACGCTCGTTAGGGCTTTCTAAAAAGGAAGTAGCGTCCCACCTTTGGTACAATTTGCGTGGTGACGTGAGTCTCGTCCACTGTGTGCCCTCGAATTTTAATTTTGACGTAAGGCTGAATGACGTTGCCTTTTATTTTGCCGTCAGTTTTGGGCAAATGATGGCCAGAAATGAGGCGAATCCGCAGCTTTTTTGTTGGCTTCAAAGCTTTGGCTACAGTCGGCACGCAGCTGTAGTTGTGATTAGCTGTAATGCAACAAATAAATTAAGACGGCCGACGGTAAATATCCATTAATTTTGGAGCCGTTTCAAAACTTAAAACATTCCGATTAATTTCAGTGAATTGAATCAATGCGTCAAAACGTAAAAAAGATTACTGCTTGCTAAAAGAGTACGCAATTGTAAATTCGGGCTATTGATATCCATTTTGGCATGATTTATTTTTTGAATTGGTTTTATGAAAAAGTTGCACTTTCTCGAAAGCTTGAAGTTGCTCGAAAAATCCGCTTAAAGCTAGGGCAGAGGACTTTAATAAATCAAAATCTAGAGCTCTACTTAAAGCTTGTACTTTCTCAAATCTAAAGCATTTGGGCTCGATCCACCACTACTGGTTGACCAGAGTTTCGATAGCTGAGAAGCTGCTTCAGACCAGTTAAGGCAACTCGCTCGTAAAGAAAAGTTAGTGTAGTGACCGGCACGCGATTACTCTGGCCTCTCAGCTCTCGCAATACGAGCTCAGTACTACTCTTAGCAATCAGAACAAAGTCGCAGTGAATATTCCATCAACATTTGTGCTACCTTTGAGCAGAGGTTCAGGCTTCAAGACGAATCCACATTGGCCATTGCAACGAAACAAGGCTCGGTTGTAGGCCAGGGGCTTGTCCTGGGCCTGGTAATTCAGGGCGACCATTTGACACCCCGCCAACCACAACGGAATGGGATCATAGTTCGAGGAAAGCAGTCTCGTGCCACGTGGGTAAATTCTGCTTAAGTAATGCCTGTTGTGATCGACGAACTTGTCCGCGCTGCTTTTCACTAAGTACAGCTGAGCTGCTTTGGTCTCGTCGAAAGAGCTCATTTGCCAGTAATGCCTCTGAGCGTCAAAGCCTTTGAACTTGACCGACTCGCAGTAGTTGACCAAAGCTGACAATTTCTCGGAAATTTTCAGGCTAGACTTTGTGCTGCTCATGCTCAGTGGGCCTTGCTCGAGTTGTGCTGAATTTTTCCTGTTTCCTGGTAAGCAAAGCGTAGTTAGAAAATTATGTGGAGGGGTCATAAGTTGGAAATTGCTATATCATGCTTCACCCTTTTCATTGTTGTTCTTCTCGGATTTAGTGGTCGGATGGTGTAAGCTCATTGACCTTTGTTGCATTTTCTTCAACTTGAGTGCAGAACTTGTCTTATTTTCTAATAACAAAGGCTAGTTATTTAGCGAGGCTGATGACCCGTCATAGGGCTGAAAATTATCTGATGCCGTCTGCTATTTATCGGCTACTATTAAGTTAGTTATTAACGCTTTAGAAAGGTGCTCTTTTTGACGCCTCGTGAAATAACTAGCCTAATTGACTTGAAGGTTCATTTAGCTGGTGCAAGTGCGGCTCGGATGCCATGATGTCTTCCTCAGCAGCCATTTGCCGTTTGGCTTTCACCAGAATTTTTCGGCGAAGCTTGAAAGGAGATGGTAGGTTTTGTGCATTCGGGTCAGGAGCCTCCAAGCACAGGAGGTCGCCCAAAACGCTCTTCAAGTGCGAGGCCATTCTGTCTTGCTGCTTCTTGCTGCAGTGATTCTCAAACGACAAAATGAGCGGGTATTCGGAGGCGTAGAAAGCATATGGTTTGATGGCGTCCTTCAGCACCTCCAAGAGGTCGAGCTTCGAGGTCAGAGTCCACCCGTGGTACACAATGGGCTCGCCATTAGGGCCGTCCCAGCAATCTAGATGAAATCTTTGATGTAAAAATGAGGTAGCATAATTGGGTTTTCCTCTTGAATGAAGATTAATGAAAAGTGCATTGCGTAGGAAGTGGATAAAAGTTTTACCCAGCTCGACGCATCGACAGCCAGCTTTGAGAGCTCGAATGTAGCCATCAATGCTCGATTCCGAAGTGACCTGGTTCCCCACCAAATAAGTATTGTGAGAAGTAGCAATGAAGTAGTGGGACAAGGGTTGGGTCATATCCTACATGCGGAAAAACATATAAAATAGATTGAGCTGCGCGCACTTGGCCTTTACCTGAGACACTGAGTCTTTCTGTGAATGATCAATGAGATCGTGCATGTCTGAGAAGACCATGAAATGTGAAAAGCCAGAAGCACTGAGCAAGTAGCTTTTTCGCCTCAGAATCGAGGGCTCGTATTCCTCGATGATTTGCATGCATTCTTCGTCTGAAACGTCAATGTGTTGCTCTGTTGACATGAACTTTTTAAGCTCTCTCACGGTCATAGCAACTCCATAGTGAGTCCTGGCGTACTGCAATGCAAAAAGGTGTAAAAGTGTCGCCCGCTAGATTAGTTGCATTTCCTACTAGAGCTTTCATAAAGCACACTTCTAAGAGGGAAAATGTCAAACTCTAACGGCTACTAACATCGAGTGCGTAAAATTTGTCTTGCTGCCCGACATACGTTTGTTTCAGTTGCTCTGAATAATTAAAAATGGATTGTACTTTCAATCGAATGTTTTGCAATTATTTAACGAAAGAGAAAGCCAAATATGGCAAAATTGTGGATTCAAGCCTGAATCATTTGAGTCGAATTTAAAGGAAGGTCTTTTCAATATTTATATTTTCTTACAGATATTGCAAAAATATTGAGGCTAATGCGCCTCAGGACATGACCTAATTGTTGATCTAGTTTTTTCCAGATTATTATTTGCATTTAAATAGACCTAGTGCGAGCGCGCTCCATCACAAACAGAAATATTTAATCTGATAATCTCACCTGATCGAAAATCCTGTGAAGGACATCTCGCTCCATGAGGCTGTTGTAAAATGCCAAAAACTCGTGCTCATCAATGACCTGCTTCCCATTGATTTCGGTTCGGTCTGTATTCACTTCGTTGAAGATGTCATTGATTTCCTTGGTTGTCATGTCTATGTTGAGTTGGCGGAGCAATTCAGCAAATTCATGGGGCAGCAAATAGCCGGTGTTGGTTTTATCAGCCGTTTGAAACTGGCTTCTTAGGTAGCATTCGTGCTCTCTTTGCATCTCAACACCCTTGGTTGCCTGTATGATTTGCGTGAGGTTTTGCACCCACATTTTCACCACCATTGGATCATGGCTGGCTAGATCCAAGCTCTGATCTGTCAACGCACAAATCAGGCACTAACTTACTAGTATTTTCTTATTTCAACCTTGCCAAAATAAAGGATGCAATTCCATTTTAAAAATCTGATTAGCTAGAGAAGCAATGAAAGTTAAAGGAAGCATTTAGCCTAAGATGCAAAGCATTCTTTTGCCCAGCTCAATAAATTAGTGCCTGATGGCAATCACCTGTGAATTTGTGATCGAAAATGATGCTGAAGCAATTGTCGCCGCCAAACTTTCTGATGTCGGCGCTGAATTGGCCCACTTTGATTCTCCTGTACTTTTTCAGCCGTTTCTCCACCTCATTCCAAGTGTCTGTCGAGAATCCAGCCCTGACCTCCGTAATGTTGGCAATGTCAATAATTTTTCGCTTGTGTCTGAACTCGTAGTAAATACACAAATCTGAGAAGTTTAAGTAATACTTTCTCATATGGCACGTGATGCCGAGGAACTTTTTCTTTCGGATTTTCCACAGTTTGTGGCCGTTTTCGAGGCCCTTGATGTCGTCACTTTTGCACTCGCTTTTCACGCTTTCCTTCCACCCGCCAAAGCTCTGAGGTTTTGACCTCACTGACTTCATTCGATGAGGCAAATTTTCAGGCTCACTAATTTTGCTCATAATTGTCATCAGTTGACTGAGTGTTGGCCACAACAGTTTTCATTCAGATAGAGCTGGGATGACACTAACTCGATTGCTGCTTCGCCGCTACACACACAAAAAACGCCCAACAACTTCAACTTGCTCAGCTTTCTATCTGAGTGAGGGTCAGCTTTTCTTTGGCTACTTATTCCCCAAAGTTTAACTTTGCAGGTTAAGCAGTCATCCAATTAGAAGCGTAAGAAAGATACAGCCGCAATTATTCAACTTGGCATTTGGGCCCATCATCGGCGAAGCATAATAACAAGAGTATCTTTATTCTTGAGTATAGCTATAGATATTTCGAGGGGTTATGCGTCAAGCATAAGTGCGAGCAGATTATGTTTCACTTTCGATTGACTCATATTTGAGCCTCGCAACTCAATTTGTCGAGCTAAAAATTTTTGATGGCCTCGAGCCAAAAATTAGGCCATGACAGTGACAATGAGAAAGTCCTAAATTTTTCAGCCAATCTTCAACTTTTTCTCACTAAACAGCTTGACCGTCTCTGAACAAAAGCCAAGAAAGCTTATTTGTAAAAAGGTGGCAAAAAACCAACTGAGGCACATGTCTGCATAAATTAAGGTCGTTTATTGGAGAGTGACAAAAGTTATGGGCACAAAAAGATGGCTGTGCAGATTTCCTCAGGATTCAGATAATTGTCAACCAAAAGCTCAATGACAATTGGCAGATTTTCGTGAATGAACTCGTTGCATTGCTCTTCTAGAGTCGGCAAGATGGGGCACACATTATTCAGGCCATTCTCGATCTGCAAAGACAATAGGGACAACTAGAGAAAAATGAAAAGTACTCGTGGAGGGCCATTTAAGTAAACATCTGTTCACATTCTTTGCTAGCATCATTACTTTTAGGAATAGGAGAAAGAGTTGTATTTACCTCCTCAATTGTGGAATTGCTTAGAACTGCTTCGTCCACGATTTCAATCAAGTCTTTGCAAATCAAGCATGTCACGTAGTTTTTGTTCAGCTTCTCAAAAGTCTCTGTAAAAAATGTTTTTGCATTGACCATTCCTCATTACTATACAATGTTTATTTTGGCTTACTAGTTTCAATTTGAGAAAATGCAAATGCGGCAATGAGAACGAAAGCAACGATTGACTTCATGATTCTTGGTGGACTGATTCAATCTTGCAAATGAGGCCCCTTTAAATGTTCATCTGTTCCCGCGTCCCAACAAGTCGAGATAATAATTAAGCGCATTCCTTAGCAAGCATGTTATTCAGAATCCCAAGAAAAGTGGCTGTCGTGAAACTACTAGCAAATTCGATGCACAACATATTGCTTCGTAGCGCTTTGCGCGAGACACCCGATGCAAATGTCATAGCATGGGCTTGTCTAGAGCGATCATTATACAGAAGAGTATAAATAGAAAAATTTGACGTGGCCATTTGTACTTTTTTCTTTGGTATTATGTAATGTACGCGAAATTGTAAAAGCATCCATGGTAGGAAAGATTTCCAAAGACAAGAGCTTTTTTGTACCATCATCATCAGTGGGGTCTGCGTAATGAATGCTTACAAGAGGTTAAAAAATAATTTTGCTGATGTGATTTGGTTTCTGTAGATCCCACTGCTGTTAGCAAGGCTGTTAAGCAAAGCAAAGTTACTTTGTTGGCTCATCTGTCAGTAACTGATCGATCAATTGGCACCAAAGTTGGTGGGATTGATTAGAGCTACCTAACAATTGACATCAGCATCGGACCAAATTAGGCATGAACAACTAGCAGGTAACTCTGATGAATCTCAGCAATTTTAGGTTCTAATCAGTTGAGAAGCTGGTGAGAAATGAGATATATAGAAGAATTTGCTTTTGGCTGAGCTCATTTGCCTTATTGCTCTAATACATTAAAAGATCATGAGGAGAAGGCCTAACCTCAATTTTGAAGGTCAGAGTGAACTTACTGATATCGGGCTTAGGACTTTGTAAATCATTGCTACAGCGCACGTGTACGACATCGAATCACGTTCGTAATTAAAAGTACGAGCTACAACAAAAATAGCTTAAGCATTTATTTTTATTTTCGACACAAGTTAAGGGCAAAGCGTAAGCTGTTCGCACACTTCTGATGGGTTCAAGTATTCGTTGACCAACAAGTCGATGACTTTTTGAAGGTTTTCATCAACGAAAGCCTTGCAATCATCCTCAAGACCAACCAGGATATCGCAGAAGCCATTGAGGAGATTTTGAATATCGGTGATTGTCTGATTGGCCACAATAGCTTCATCAGCCAACTGAACCAAATCCGTGCAGATGGTGCAAGTCACCACATTTTTGGGAGCTGCAAAAAAAAAGTAGATTTTTTATTGATTTCCTGCATCTTACCAACATAAGTAGCGGTACTTACTCGCGAAAGCCATGACGGCCAGGGAGGCAAAAAGTGTCAGGGCAATGAAGGTTTTCATGATTGAAGCTTCAGTTGAGAACTGCTGAATTTCACAGTTTAGGCGTGTCCTTTATAAAAAGGCCTCTGATAAGGCAAAGCTAATGTCAATTATTGCATGATATCAACAAAGGTCCAAAGGGCTCAGCAAATAGCAAAACAAGCGTCATTCGCTGTTTGCCTACACTGATGCGATTTTTTTCATTGCAGACGCCATGATGCCATACTTTCCGGAAAATGTGGACAATGTGACTGTCCAGATTGGCCAGAGTGCTGAGCTACGGTGTAAAGTGGAGAATTTGAATAATTACAAGGTAAATCTGCGGGACTTGCGCTTTCGCGTACAGCGCAACCTCAGCTTTCTTAAACTCCGTTCTTGGGCTTTCTCTCAGGTTGCATGGGTCCGAGTGGACACGCAAACGATTTTGACCATTCATAATGCGGTGATATCAAGAAATCCACGCATATCGCTCAAGAGGCCCGAGGCCGATGTTTGGATTTTGCAGCTGCAGAGGGCACAACCGTCCGACCGAGGATGGTACATGTGCCAAATCAACACTGACCCCATGAGACATCGTTCTGGCTACTTCGAAGTTGTTGGTAGAAAACAATCTATTTTTGTGAAATGCAAGCGAATTATTGTTACAACAAATTGTCGTACTCTTCAGTTCCCCCCAAAATCATGGCCAAGGATGAAAATTCCAACTTGGTGGTTCGAGAAGGGGAAAATTTGACGCTTTCTTGCAACGCATCGGGACACCCCCCACCGCATATAGTTTGGAGACGAGAAGATGGCGAAGATATCATGTTATCGTCGGGGAAAAAAGGTAAGCAAATTAGCTAAAAACACAACTCATTTTTATGGCCGAGCCGTTGCTTTTAGTGGCGCATGTGGAAAGGACCGAGCTGTCTCTCCACAAAATAAGTCGTTTGCACATGGGAGATTACCTTTGCGTTGCCTCCAACGGAATTCCCCCACCCACGAGCAAAAAGTATCGGATCCACGTGAACTGTAAGTTCAGCTGCACTTTCACTATGAAGAGTTTTAATAATATTTCAAACGGTGCAGTTCCGCCAATGTTTTGGATCCCCAATCAATTGGAAGGTGCTTATGTGGGCCAAGAAGTAACGCTGGAATGCCATTCTGAGGCGTTCCCTCCTTCTATCAACTATTGGGAGAAGGAGGATGGCCACACTCTAGTTTCAAGTAAATAGCCACCATTTGTAAGCAATCAGAAAATGATGCCAATTTCTCTTTGCCCAGGCTCCAAATACGAGACTCTAACTGTAGTGAGTGGCTATAAAGTCTACATGAAGCTCAGAATTCGAAATGTGACCAGCAAAGACTTTATGCAATACAAGTGCGTAGCCAAAAATGCCTTGGGATACTCTGACGGAGCAATCACTCTCTACGGTAGGGCATAAGCCTTCTCAAACTATTGGCAATAGGTTTAATTGATTTTTTCCTGTGCATTTCTTAGAGGTTCACCCTCCTACAACTGCCTCAACATCAACTACTGAAATCATTTATCCCCCCTCCTCAACCAAGAAAACTCATAAAAGGAAACGGAAGAAAAACAGAAAGAAGCAGATTCAGCAGCAGCAGCATGAAGAGGAAATCTCAATCGAAGATAATGATGAGCAAGATGAGCAGCAGCAAATCGAGAGTCCAGGCGAAGAAGAGAGATTCATTGAAGAAGTCAATCACATATCTTTTATAATCAATGAAGAGAAAGGTGAGCGAATTGGCTCTCTGCTCTAAATTGATAATCAAGGCGCGCATCTCTCTTCTAGGATCGTTCTCTAGCAGTAATGGTGGCTCAGAGGTTTCTCTCAGCCTTTTATTTTCGCTGACTGCAATGAGGTTCCACTGTCTTGTTGAGAGATTTTAGGGGCAGCACGCATACAAAAGTTCCCTTTTGCTATGTTCAAGAATGTCATCACTACTACCCATATCAAGTTACATAGCAACTCTTTGAAATTGTTTCTGATGTCCCCTTTAGTAATAAAACCAAGTCAATTCAACAGAGCATCCTTATAAGCTAATGCAACATTTTGGAGCCGCTGTAGCAAATTTTAAATGCAATGATCATGAGTCAAAACGGATTGACAGCACAAAGTTTGCTTAGTTGTAGTACCTGCACAGTTATCTTGATAAGATTACATATTTGAAGTAGATTTGAGGCTGGCAATAATGCTGTGGCCAATCACTGTTTTTGCATCTATCTCTAGCTGTGCTATTGTAGTCGGTGATTTGATACCAAATTGTGGCGAGGAGCTGGCAACTGAAATCAGTTGCTGCTTTTCTCATGACTATTGGAGCAACAACGTTTCTTTTTGCTTGCTCAATGACTTTGACTGCAAAGTCACTCAAGAACAATCAGCTGACTTTCACCAGCAAACTTGTGCACATCATGTCCAAGAAGATCTCAGCTCTTGCACTACATTAAGTAAACAAGTATGGAAGTGCTACCAAGAGCCAATCAGAAGAGGAAGGGTGTCTTTTGATCCAGAAGTCTGGCCAGAGAAGGTCAATTCTTCAGAGTTCTTTTTCTCAGTGAACACTCATGATTCATACCCAAGGCCACTGATAAATTTGACTACGCATCAAGGCCAGTTAGTTCCAAATGTAACAAAATATAGCCATTCATCCTATACCTACCGCTTCAAGTTGGAAGTAACGGAAACGGAAATGGATGTTCAGCTCATGGTTCACCAGCCAGGTTTTGTTGAAAAATTAGAGAAACTTTACCGCATATCAATGACGAGGGATACAGATGAAGAAGATGGGCACTCCAATAAAGCAGGACTGGTGCTTGGAATTCTACTGCCAATTTGTTTTATAATCGGAGCAATGATTTCCGTCTATTTTTGTCACAAAAAACGACTGCTTTGTTTTGGGCGCCAAGTGCACAATGAATCAGCTGATACAGGAACGAGCCCTCAACTGCACCAGGGCAACACCGCGGCTCAGCAGATGCAAGGAGCATCAAATTCAGGTTTCGTCGATGACTCTAATTTCACAGATATTGACTTGACTGATCATCGAGGAAACTATGATAGGCCTTTATCGGGCTACATTTCTGGAACAATTCAGGCTAGGTATCATTGTATTTTGGAGGAACAATTTTGGGATTACTTTTTTTCAATCTTTAGGTACCAATCTCCGAATGAAATCAAGCTGACCCCATTTGAATTAGAGAATTCATCTATAGAGGAATTTGATGAGACTCAAGGAGCTGAGTTCAACAATGGAAGATGTCGCAGCTTGGAGAGCTTTGACACAAATAAATTTTCCGAAACTCCCGGACTGCTGAATGTTGTCAAGGGGGAAGAGTTGGTTCTCATTCAAAAAGATTTGGGCTCAGGGTGGACTTGCGTTCAAGGCATGAATGGAACAGGATTTGTGCCAACCTCCCTTTTGTACTTTTTCGACTGAAATTAAACTGACCAATTAAAGCTACAAGTGAATCAGCGTTTTTTTAAACAAAGTGCAAACATGTCTTCCTAGGCAACTTGAATAATAAAGTGAAAGCAGGTGAATTTGGCCCACCAATTTCCGGAATGTGAGTGCACACACATGGTAGTCATAATATGTCATGATCTGATAAGAGGGTGGCACTCAAATGTCAAACAGGGTTGACCTTACTTACTTAATCATTCATTTCCCTTTAGCCTAAATATGTGATAGAGTTGCAAAATATTGCTAGGAATACCGTGCTTAGATATGGTGCAAATCACTGATCCAATCATGTTTGCAGCTGCTGTCTCTACTTCAGGCAAACTAAAAAATATTATTGACTTTATTTAGCTGAGTTTATCTATGAAAGTTCTAAAACTCCATTTTGAAAAGTCTCCTTTCCAAGACAAATTAAATAATTAGTGGTAATGTGTTGGAGCCAGTTTTATTACCATTCCATGTAGTACTGTGCGTGCTTTCTAGCTTCTGGGGGGAAAGCCCGCGCGTAAGGTAATAAAGCGTAGTATAACGGTAGTTCGCCGCTCAGTTCCCGGTTTGGAGGATTCAATCCTGAATGCGCCAATTCTCACATTCCCTCATTTGGTCCGTAACTTTTAAGGCTCCTATTACTAGAGGATCATGTGAGCTTGACATTACAGAAGAAAAAAGAAAGACCAACAGGGAGCTATTTGTCATTTTGCACACACTTTTTGGTCAAGGGATTCCAACCAGCGGAAGTGGACATGTCGTAAATCTGTTTGGTGGTAAAAAACATTTATTTTTCCTTCTCTTATATCCAACGTTGCACATTCTCATTCTTTCTAAAAGATACTTAAAAAACTAGCCATTATTGTTGGAATAATTAGCGTTCGAAAACTAGAATTTCATTTAAGGATGCCGTAAGATTTTAAGAAAACGAGGCTTAGGTGAACACCCAAAATATGTATAGGATGAAATAGTCGTTTGAATCGTTAGAAACGATAAATAATTTTTGATGGTAACCTGGAAGATGCTTTCACGCTCCAATTTTTGTCGTGACAGCTTTATGGTTAGCAACAGATGACACAACTTTGTTATTGCAGGTTTTCTGGCCCAAAACTCAGCAGCAAAAAGAATGTCAAAATCCACCACTACAGCCTTTCTGGGAGCAATCGTCATCCTTGGATACATTTCGGAATGTAAGCAACAGAAGTATTGTTCTTTCACACACACTCACACAAAAATTGGTCTATAATCAAGACTGATTGTCTCAGCCTCTGAAAGCCAATTTGGACCTGGCTTCTCTTTTTTTGCATGGAATTTGATTTTCCCTCCCTGATTGCCAAAATAGCAGATAGCAGGATGAAAGGGGAGCGCTTTTTTATTCAATTCCAGCATTTTTGGTGTTGTCAGCCATTAGTGAAGTAGGCTCGTACATATTTTCACTCTCTAAGTTGTTCCCAAGGGACCTCTTTCAAATCTCGACAACAACAAAGTCAAGAGAGAGGCTTTCCATTAATCAAAGACATTTTTGGCCCTGAATACTTTTCGCATTCTTCAACTTATGATGATGCACTTTTGAAGGAGCTTTAAAGCGAATAATATTAACTCTGCTCCAAGAGTGAAATGGAATCTCTAGAATTAAGCTCCTGCTGGGAAAGCAGTTAAAAACCTCCATTAAGGAGTTAAAGGTAAGAAGGAGTAGTATATACAGAAAGAAAGAGCAATTTAGCCAAAAGGCCAAAAGGGATTAGGTAGGTGGTATGAGCACAAAAGCAGATAATTACGCGTCAAAACTTGTTGATACAGATGAGCAGTTGGCAAAACTGCAGTCCCTTGGGATAACACCTTTTATCACCAATACAAACATGGTGAGAGGCCAACCCCAAAAGCTCAATACAGTTGATCAACGAATGAAAATTCATAGAAATTCACAGAACTCCACACAAAAAAGTGGCTCAATCCTTGCTGCACAAAGTGTTGTCTGGGAAAAAAAGCTGGCTGAATTAGGATAAATGCTCAGCCATCAAGTTGCTCAGCTCTTAATGAGGCTGGAGCCTCGAGGCCAACGCCATCAATGATGAGAAGGACAAACTGCAGCTGCCATGGAATGCTACAAGAAAAGTTAGTACAATTGCCCCACGGCAATTGTGTCCCACTTCCATGCAGCTCGCACCTCGTTTCAGGGCGGCGGGATTATTGGTCCTGAATTACAAATTATTTTCATCTCAGGCCAAACATAAAATGCTGCGTTTTCCCATGCTATCTTGACTCTAAAAGATTTTGAGCTTTCATGGCCAAATCCTGCATAGCATATGCGTTATTATGAAATTATCGAGATTTTCTCCATTCTGCGGCGGCTGCGAAGAAAAATTCACAATGGTAGCGTGATTGATGCGAATTGACGGACTATTGGGAAAGAATGAAGAGATTCATCACCATACAAGAAACTTTATCAGCACCAGCTGGAATGAGAAAACTTTATGTATGGGAATAACAATATGGCAGCTTGCTCCTTTTGTCCACGCGGTTTCCCCATAAACGGTGCCTAACCGGCACTTGTGCTTCTTTCAGGTTCTGCATTGCAAGAATTGGGGACTGGGAGTATCAATGTACAAAAAAGCAATTTTGTGGGTAAGTTTCCCATGGGTTTTCTTCAAAGTGACTGCCTTCACAATCCCCGCTTTTAGATGACTCCGTGGATGATGGATTCCCCATGCCACGATTTATGGCAGAAGTCAATAACCAGACAGTGACGGCTGGCAGGGAAGCAAAATTAACGTGCAAGGTCAAAGATCTGGGCAATTACAAGGTGGCTTGGGTGAGGGTGGATACTCAGACCATTTTGACCATCCACCACAACATCATCACGCGAAATCAGCGCATATCCTTGTCGCACCACGATCACAAAGTGTGGAGGCTGCACATCAACAATGTGCAGGAGTCCGACCGCGGGTGGTACATGTGCCAAGTCAACACGGATCCCATGAGAAGCGAGCGGGCCTTTCTAGAAGTTGTTGGTATACTCAGTTCCTTATTGGTGTGAATCATCCCTGGTAGGGTAATACGATGCGTCATTGCAGTGCCGCCATCTATAATTGATGCTCGCACCTCAGCGGATAACACCGTGAAAGAGGGCAGCCCCGTAAATCTCACCTGTGACGCGAGGGGCTCGCCAAGGCCCAAAATCATGTGGAAACGCGAGGACGGGGAACTGATTCGCTACAACGGTGGCCTGATGTCCACTGTGGATGGCAATTCGCTCATATTCAACTCAGCCTCTAGGGCACACGCGGGCGAATATTTGTGCATAGCCAGCAACGGAGTCCCGCCATCGATCAGTAAAAGGATCGTTCTACGAGTTCAGTGTAAGCTTTATGGCAACTTTCATTTACAAAAATGGCCATTAGAATTCACGTCTCGCACGTATACGCTACGCTTCGACTTTAGTGAGGGGGAAAATTATTTGCCCTTTTCTCTTACAGTTGCCCCCATGATTTGGGTGCAAAACCAGCTAGAGTTTGCCATTTTGGGCCACAACGTGTCACTTCAGTGCAACACTGAATCCTTTCCGCCAGCCATCCACTTTTGGAAGAGGCAAAACGGATCAGCCATCAGTCCAGGTTGCTAATCATCTGCCCCAGTTCAACAGAAATTTCCAAAAATCTAAAATGCACACATTTGATGGTCATGTCATTTTCATAGGTGGGAAGTACAAGGTGCATAAAGAAGTCAAGAAGTTCGTCACTCAAGTCACACTGACCATATTTGACGTCAATCCTCACGACTTTGGTTCCTACTATTGCGTTGCCAAAAACCCTCTTGGTGAATCCGACGGGAGCATCAAACTATCCGGTAATTTCGGCTCATCTATTCCTCTCTTCTTTTGTACATAGAAGTTTCCTTAGAACGCTTTGTTGCCAGTACAGCTCGGCCAAGTACAACAACAGCTCACCCAAATCCAGAGACAAGTTTTGGGCAGTTTAACGCAAATTCAGGCGAAAAGCAGATGAAGCAGAAGGGAAGCCATGTATTGCAGAGAAACGGAGACCTATCCTATAACCCTTTTCCGCCTACGACAAAAGTTCCAGGTTATAAGCATTCTTTCTATAAGAATATTGGTATATCTTAAAAATTCGCATTTCCTTGGTTAGTTTACGTAACTGTATATACAGCCCTTTATGTTCTATCCATCATTTCTTACAATTCTTTCTTCATTTGCTGGTCTCATTGAAGCTATTGCGTTTTATTGCAGAAAACACCTGGGATGCAGACAAAAGTCAGTACCCACTTTTTGGAAGTGGTATTTCCACCAGGGAAAAGGGAAGCAACAAATGGATGTGTATCGCTATAGTACTCATTACAGTGATATTGTCTCACTACTAAGAAAAGCTCGTGCGTGCAGGCTTTTTCTTGCGCGGTATATGTCGTCGTTGCACATTGGCATAAATACACGTAAAATGGCATGTTTCTTTCAACGACTGCGGTCTTTCATAAATTCCTCCTCAATGGGTATGTATCTGGACGGATTGGGAGCCATTTTCTCCTCGAGGAGCTCAACGAACCCTCGATAGTTCACGGGTACGAAATCCTTTTGACGGTCCGCATCGTCAAAATTAGCCTAAAAGTTCAAGAATTGTATATAACAAGGAATTTAAAAGTCGTTTTTAATTTTTGATTACCTTAACAATTGTAGGAGGTACTGGCCTCGCCGGATTTTGAACCCAGTTCATCTGAAGCACAACTTGCTGGTAATCCAGTTCTTCCTCCTTGTAGCTACTCCAAAGGGATTGTTTTAAAATTGAAGCTGTTTATGAAGCATTTTTACCTTTTGAAAAGCATCTCAATGATGTGGTTCACGTTGTGCAACCGCAATTGAGACTTGGCAGCTCCACATCCAGAAACCAGAGTAATCCGGATGACTTCTTTGGGCAGCTTGCCCCTACTCTCGACATCTTTTTCCCGCAAATTCATGTAGAGTTGGTCGAAAAACAAAAAGTTGATTCTCTTGAGCTCTGCTTGAAGCAACGAGTACAGCTTTTCAGTCGGCAGTGATGGGGTGAAGTGATCCTTTGATTGGAAGGCACGCACAATGGTGATGATTTGATGCTCACTCAAGTTGTAGCCAACAATGTTGTGCAAAATTTCACGAAATTTGGGCTCAATGATATACCCAGTGTCGTGCTCGTCATGAGCCAGAAATTGGGCCATCATGGGTTTCACGCCTCCATTTTCAAGCACACAATTGACAACTTCGTCAACGATAAATCTCAGGTTAGATTGGGGAAACTGAAAAACGCCAAGAATGAGTTGAAACACGTCTGGCCGAATTGAGAGGAAGAGCTTATTACATTCTCCACTTCTGATGGCCTCTCCATGTAGGAAAATACATATTCATCAGCTGAGGTGAGCAAAAATGTATGCTTGTTAAATTCAACAATGGCTCCGACGTACAAGTCTTGTGGCGAGTAAAACAAAGAATCGAGCCTCATATCTTCACTCTGCAATTCCGGAGGCTTCTTGATTTTGCCACGCTTCAAAAATCGCCCAGCCACCATGCCTACAAAATTAATTTTATATAATCCTAGCTTCTACACCTTCACTAAATATGCATTACCAGAATTTTGGTCAGGTACAAGGGTCACTAAAATCGTGTCATCTGAGAGGAAATAGGAGATGACAAACTTTCTTTTCACATCCACTTTACCATCAATCAACAGTCTGGCTGAAAACCTCAAGACGTGGCTGTCAAACCCGTCCCGGTCCTTGTGAATGAATTTGAAAAAGTCTCTTTGCGGCGCCCTGGGCTCCAGTCCTTGGCAGCTGGTCAGAGAATCAGGCTCAGTGCCAAAGCCAGTGTAGGGAGGGATTTCTTTCTCCCTCTTCTTCTGCACCTCCTGTCCCAAAGCAAGAGGCTCCAAAACTTGACAAAAAATGAGATATCATCGCAACAGCAATCTCGATCAGCTTATAAATGCTGTACCTTTGTTGTGCACTCTTCGAAAGTATGACCTCGTGAACTCGTCACAATCGTGAAGCAACACATTTCTGCCAGCTATTGAAACATGGCTACCTATATCAAAGTCATGCTCTGAAAAAAAATTGGTGGCATCCGAGGCAGCCCCACAAGCTGCTATCACTGATCCTGGTTTCGTTTCAAGGTTGTCGATTAAAATGGCGTCAATGGACTTTCCAGGTCCTTGAGACCTCACCACGTTCAGCAGAGTGTGGTCAGCCGTCATCCCAGGTAACGTGACCAAGGCGTCAATTCTCTAAAAAGGACCGAAAATAATAGCCATGTTAACCTTTTTGAGGGTTCTATACCTTGGGTAATTTACATCTCTTGAGGAAAAGAGGAGCTTTGTATCTTCCGGAATTGACATCATGAATCTCGCCCACTTCAACGGTGTCATCTTCCAGGTGAAATCTGATCACCAGATTGCGTACCTCTTTCATGAGGCCAACATGGTCCTCCCACTTGCCAAAAAATCGCAACACTTTGCCTTCCTTGGGACCAAAACTTCTTGGAGTTTGGGGCCTTTTATAAGGCCTTCTGGGGAGAGTGGCATCGATCTGAGCAAATGAGGAACGTTTAGAAAGCAATACTCGCAACCTTTCAATTCTCAGTACCTTAGCTCTGTAGTCCTCGAACGGGTTCTCCGGCTCCGGTTCAGGAGGATTTACCTGCATTCCTTGGGCTGTCAGGTAGTCAAGGGTGAACTGATCACAATCGGTGATCCTATGCCTGAATCCGTAGATAATTACATCTTGCGAGCGGTTCAAGTCCCAAAAAGTGATGTGGTTCTCCTTTGCAATTCTCGGAGGTGGCCTTGGAAGCTCGTCGGGGGCCATATTGTCTTCAGGCAATGTCTGAAATGGAATCCTGTGCCTCCGCACCAGGGTCCCTTGCGGGATGCCAGCATTGACAACAGCGGGCTCAACCACCATGATGCTGTCATCTTCGAGGTAGTAAAAAATGTGACATTTTCTTATTCTCTGTTGCTCAACGCGTTCAGCGATGACGTCCTCCAAAAAGTAGGAGTTGAACTTCAGAATCTACAAAAATAACCACAGCCATAATCTCAAGCTTATCTAACATTAGGCCTAGCTCCTGATAGCCTTTTAGAAAGTTGCTTAGCATTATTTATTTTTCCAAAATACGTACTCAAACGTAGAATGTCACAAATAACCTAGCTGCCTTTTAATACTGTAAGTGAACAAATTTAACCTTGTTAGGCAACCAACTATCAAAAACCATGATTCGTACCAAGCCTTCATGCTAATCCTACGTACATTGGCATGCAGCGACTAAGCTCCTAATAAGAGGGGTTAAGATTGAGCTCACTGGTGACACAATCATCAGTTTCAAAATGGTGATTGATAAAACAGCTGGAATAATAATTTCTACCAATTTAGTTGAGCTCGTGATCGGATTTTTCGCTAGCTTCGTCATATTCAAGTACATCAACGGAAAGGCTCACGGACTCCAGACTTTTCTCGACAAGGTACTCGTAGATCTTTTGGCCAGTGCCTGCTTTGCACATGTGCTGCTTCAGCTCTATTCGTACCTCGAGATGCGTTTCGGAGCTTTGGGTCACCTGGAAGCCACATTTGTAGTTATTGCAGGAAAAGCCGCAATTTACCACACTTTGGTATCTCTGCTCCTATTTTCAACTTCTCGTTACCTGCTCATCTATCACGGCCGACATGTTCAAGACATCGATGAGACCGAAGCATTGCTTGCCTTTAGATTGATTGAAGCTGCTGCAAGCTCAATTTTTGTATTGGCTGATGTTGCCACAGAAAATGTTTGGAAGTCATCACCGTACCTTTTGCTGGTGAACGGTTCGAATGAGAATGCCCGTGGTATGTCTGGTTTCCTAGTTGGGCTTTTGCTAGCAAATATGGTGGTAGCAGCCATTTTGCAAATAAGAATCATTATTGATAGCGCTCTATTGTCTCAAAAAAGCTACTCTATTCACCAATTCATGGCTGACTGTGTGAAGAGCTCAAACAACGTCTCTTTTTCAATTAACGTGTGGAGGCTAATTGCAGTGATCATTGCAGCGACTCTATTCGTAGCATTATTGATACCGACCTCACATTGGGTATTTCTTCTGGTTAATTTTATGGCTTTTGATGCCCTTCCAATGATCATTGTAATTAGAAACGGAAAGATGAGGAAAATTGCCTGCAACTTGTTCACGCTTCGGAGTCACCAAATGTATCAATTAATCAGCTAAAATAAAAGTTTTCTTACTTGCTTCTCCAAACGAACCCATTTGGGCAACCCAACAGCATCCCGACCCGACACAACTTCCCGAATGGACAAAGGATGCAAGGAATGCTGAGACCAGCCCAATCTCTCCTCAGTGGATTTCCGACAGTCCCAAGTGTCTCGAGGCACATAGTTTAACCGGTCTCCGCCAATGCCATTTGACTTTTGCGTTAAAACGGCCACCTGCCCCACCGCAGGGGCGTCGTCCACTCTCAACCCGTTAGAAACGTCCACATCGCCCACAGATTCGCGAATAATTTGCAAGTGTTGCGGTCGATGAAAGCTTCTTCGGTCAGATACCTGGCAAGAAGAATTTAGTTGATGGACTGAGCATATCTGAGAGCAGAAGTTGGTTACCCGAAGTTTTGGGCCAGGTAGGTCATTGTTGGCCACAAAGTACTTCATGTCGCCCCTCCAAGCAACTGTAGAAGCAATCGCGGTGTTGATGCCGGCCGGCTTTTCCCGGACCTTTTTGCTTGCCTTCGAAGTTTAGTCAATGTGAGCCCCAAGTGAGTTCCACAGCTAAGAATGACAAACAGCGAGCTGATGTGAGGGGGGATAATGAAACTACAGTGCTGTGCAACTAGAAGGCATGTAAGAAGTTACAAATGAGCTGACTTCCTTCAAACTTTAAATTGGGATGCCTAGCTAGTATTCGAGGAAGCGTCTAACTCAGCAGTAAATTGGATTGGAAATACAAGCAAATTTTTGAAGTCGGCCGGTGTAAGTCATGACTTGTGTGGCAGCCTAAGACGTGGGGGAATATTATGCTATGAAACCATGTGGTACATTAGGGGGCGAAATATGATGGATCAATTGTTCCCTCCCTGGCTGATTTTCACCTTGTACATGAACCTGCATACCTGACTTTTTCTCATCATAGCTGCACTAAATTGGCAACATTCTAGATTTAACAACAAGTACTGAATGATGCAACACCTGTCACCTGAAAGTTTGCACCTTCTAAATTCACTTTGGCAGCATCTGACCTGAGCTAGACCAAAAAAGGGACATTCCATCGAGGACTTTTCGAGCGCGAGACCTTTTTCATTATCGAGTAGCAGCAAATGTAGCATAGCAGTGGCAGTTGCTCCAGAACAGTTTTGCACATCCAGAATCATGACAGGTGTACAACACCTAAAAGTTTGCACCTTCTGAATTCTCTTTGGCACCAGCTGAGCTGAGCTAGACCAAAAAAGGGACATTCCATCGAAGACTTTTCAAGTGAAAGACCTTTCTCATTATCGAGTCGCATTAATGTAGCATAGCAGTGGCAGTTGCTCCAGAACAGTTTTGCACATCCAGAATCATGACAGGTGCACAACACCTGAAAGTTAGCACCTTCTGAATTCTCTTTGGCACCAGCTGAGCTGAGCTAGACCAAAAAAGGGACATTCCATCGAAGACTTTTCGAGTGCGAGACCTTTCTCATTATAAAGTCGCAGCATATGTAGCATAGCAGTGGCAGTTGCTCCAGAACAGTTTTGCACATCCAGAATCATGACAGGTGCACAACACCTGAAAGTTTGCACCTTCTGAATTCTCTTTGGCACCAGCTGAGCTGAGCTAGACCAAAAAAGGGACATTCCATCGAGGACTTTTCGAGCGCGAGACCTTTCTCATTATTGAGTCGCATTAATGTAGCATAGCAGTGGCAGTTGCTCCAGAACAGTTTTGCACATCCAGAATCATGACAGGTGCACAACACCTGAAAGTTTGCACCTTCTGAATTCTCTTTGGCACCAGCTGAGCTAAGCTAGACCAAGAAAGGGACATTCCATCGAGGACTTTTCGAGCGCGAGATCTTTCTCATTATAAAGTCGCAGCATATGTAGCATAGCAGTGGCAGTTGCTCCAGAACAGTTTTGCACATCCAGAATCATGACAGGTGCACAAAACCTGAAAGTTTGCACCTTCTGAATTCTCTTTGGCACCAGCTGAGCTGAGCTAGACCAAAAAAGGGACATTCCATCGAAGACTTTTCGAGTGCGAGACCTTTCTCATTATCGAGTCGCATTAATGTAGCATAGCAGTGGCAGTTGCTCCAGAACAGTTTTGCACATCCAGAATCATGACAGGTGCACAACACCTGAAAGTTTGCACCTTCTAAATTCTCTTTGGCACCAGCTGAGCTGAGCTAGACCAAAAAAGGGACATTCCATTGAGGACTTTTCGAGCATGAGACTTTTTTCATTATCGAGTCGCAGCAAATATAGCATATCAGTGGCAGTCTCTCCAGAACATATATTCGTGCGCACTGTAGCACTGATAGGACGAGTGGTTAAAGGAAGGACGGTATGTAGCACTGATGGACAAATTGACCACTCGGCGATTTCTCAGCTCCTGGTGGTCAGGGGGAGCTGGGGTAATTTTTTTCGGAAACTAGACCCTAAAATCTATCATTTTGCCAAGTTTCATCAAAATCTGAGACATTCTATTCTTATTATACACTGATGGGACCTTATGGTCTTATTATACACTGATGGGACTCAGTCTGACTTTTCCTATCTTATTATACACTGATGGGACATGCTATTAGACCACTCCATAATGGTACTTGAATAGCTTTAACCACTCCATAATAAGACTTTTAAGAGCCACTTTTAACAGCAAGGCCAAAGGCACATCAATTGCCTTATAGTTTGAGTTAAGTTGACCCAAACTGTCAGCTGCAACTGACCTTTTGACTCAAAATTGACTTGGTCAAGAATTAAGAGCATTATTAGCAGTTAAGTTAAAATACCGCGTGATGCGCAAGTTTTCTCTCTTGCGAATTCAAAATTAATCAAAAGTTTGACTTTGCCTCATATTTTGGGTCAAGTTGACTCAAACTTTCAGCTGCAATTGACATTTTGACTCAAAATTGACTTGGTCAAGAATTTCGAGTTTTCATAGCAGTCATCTAGTAGCATAACGCGATGCGCAAGTTTTGGCATTTGCGAAATCAAAAAGTGTCATAAGTTTGACTTTGCCTCACATTTTGAGTCAAGTTGACTCAAACTTTCAGCTGCAACTGACATTTTGACTGAAATTTGACTAAGTCAAGAATTTCGAGTTTTCATAGCAGTCACCTAGTAGCATAACGGGATGCGCAAGTTTTGGCATTTGCGAAATCAAAAAGTGTCATAAGTTTGACTTTGCCTCACATTTTGAGTCAAGTTGACTCAAACTTTCAGCTGCAACTGACATTTTGACTGAAATTTGACTAAGTCAAGAATTTCGAGTTTTCATAGCAGTCACCTTGTAGCATAACGCGATGCGCAAGTTTTGGCATTTGCGAAATCAAAAAGTGTCATAAGTTTGACTTTGCCTCACATTTTGAGTCAAGTTGACTCAAACTTTCAGCTGCAACTGACATTTTGACTGAAATTTGACTAAGTCAAGAATTTCGAGTTTTCATAGCTGTCATCTAGTAGCATAACGCGATGCGCAAGTTTTGGCATTTGCGAAATAAAAAAGTGTCATAAGTTTGACTTTGCCTCACATTTTGAGTCAAGTTGACTCAAACTTTCAGCTGCAACTGACATTTTGACTGAAATTTGACTAAGTCAAGAATTTCGAGTTTTCATAGCTGTCATCTAGTAGCATAACGCGATGCGCAAGTTTTGGCATTTGCGAAATCAAAAAGTGTCATAAGTTTGACTTTGCCTCACATTTTGAGTCAAGTTGACTCAAACTATCAGCTGCAACTGTCCTTTTGACTGAAATTTGACTAAGTCAAGAATTTCATATCAGTCACCTAGTAGTATAACGCGATGCGCAAGTTTTGGCATTTGCGAATTCAAAAAGTGTCATAAGTTTGACTTTGCCTCACATTTTGAGTCAAGTTGACTCAAACTTTCAGCTGCAACTGACATTTTGACTGAAATTTGACTAAGTCAAGAATTTCGAGTTTTCATAGCAGTCACCTTGTAGCATAACGCGATGCGCAAGTTTTGGCATTTGCGAAATCAAAAAGTGTCATACGTTTGACTTTGCCTCACATTTTGAGTCAAGTTGACTCAAACTTTCAGCTGCAACTGACATTTTGA
Source organism: Paracyclopina nana (assembly GCA_019096065.1). Lineage (NCBI taxonomy): Eukaryota > Metazoa > Arthropoda > Copepoda > Cyclopoida > Cyclopettidae > Paracyclopina > Paracyclopina nana. The sequence goes on along the minus strand of JAGUCH010000001.1, from coordinate 8,369,236 downwards.
CTGAAATTTGACTAAGTCAAGAATTTCGAGTTTTCATAGCTGTCATCTAGTAGCATAACGCGATGCGCAAGTTTTGGCATTTGCGAAATCAAAAAGTGTCATAAGTTTGACTTTGCCTCACATTTTGAGTCAAGTTGACTCAAACTTTCAGCTGCAACTGACATTTTGACTGAAATTTGACTAAGTCAAGAATTTCGAGTTTTCATAGCTGTCATCTAGTAGCATAACGCGATGCGCAAGTTTTGGCATTTGCGAAATCAAAAAGTGTCATAAGTTTGACTTTGCCTCACATTTTGAGTCAAGTTGACTCAAACTTTCAGCTGCAACTGACATTTTGACTGAAATTTGACTAAGTCAAGAATTTCGAGTTTTCATAGCTGTCATCTAGTAGTAAAACGCGATGCGCAAGTTTTGGCATGTCCTTGTAAGAAATGGTCAAGGTTCTATCAAAGAGTGGTTAATGTTCTATTTGGAAGAGGTCAATGTCACATTAGCAAGTGGTCACTCTGTTTTGTCTTTTTTTATACGTTTTCAGTCCAGACTGATTTAGTATAACACGATGCGCAAGTTTCGGCATTTGCGAATTCAAAAAGTGTCAAAAGTATGACTTTGCCTCACATTTTGTGTCAAGTTGAATAAAACTTTCAGCTGCAACTGACATTTTGACTCAAAATTGACTTGGTCAAGAATTTCGTGTTTTATTAGCAGTAAAGTAGAAGTACCGCGCGATGCGCAGGTTTTCTCTCTTGCGAATTCAAAATGAGTCAAAAGTTTGACTTTGCCTCATATTTTGAGTCAGGTTTACTCAAACTATCGACTGCAACTGACATTTTGACTCAAAATTGACTTTGCCAAGTTATTGTGAGGCAAAGTCACACTTTTGCCTCACATTTTGAGTCCAGCTGCCTCGAATTTTCAGCCACAGCTGACATTTTGGCTCAAAATTGTCCTTGTCCAGAATTTCAAGTTTCTTTGCAGTTTCGAAATAGTAGTACATCAGGATGTTTTAGGCAGATTTTCAAGATTGAGCCAAAAATGACCACAAATGACCACTCCTTGATGGGACTTATAATAGCATTTATTCCTAGCCAGACAGATTTCCAAGCTTGAGCGAAAAAATGACCACTCCTTGATGAGACTTTGGCTCCCAAGGCTAAGTCTAGTCATAAGAAAGACTTGTATGACTTAAGCTTGGACTCAAAAAGCAATGCTTTAAGTAATTTAGTCCATAAAAACTTATTTGGCTAAGCTTTCTTAAGCTCCTAAGAACTGGACTTGACTTATGCAAAAGACCACTCCTTGATGGGACTTTTAATAAGATTTATTCCTAGCCAGACAGATTTCCAAGCTTGAGTGAAAAAATGACCACTCCTTGATGAGACTTTGGCTCCCAAGGCTAAGTCTAGTCATAAGAAAGACTTGCATGACTTAAGCTTGGACTCAAAAAGCAATGCTCTAAGAAAATTAGTCCACAAAAACTTATTTGGCTAAGCTTTCTTAAGCTCCTAAGAACTGGACTAGACTTATGCAAAAGACCACTCCTTGATGGGACTTTTAATAAGATTTATTCCTAGCCAGACAGATATCCAAGCTTGAGCGAAAAAATGACCACTCCTTGATGAGACTTTGGCTCCCAAGGCTAAGTCTAGTCATAAGAAAGACTTGCATGACTTAAGCTTGGACTCAAAAAGCAATGCTCTAAGAAAATTACTCCACAAAAACTTATTTGGCTAAGCTTACTTAAGCTCCTAAGAACTGGACTTGACTTATGCAAAAGACCACTCCTTGATGGGACTTTTAAAAAGATTTATTCCTATCCAGACAGATTTCCAAGCTTGAGCGAAAAAATGACCACTCCTTGATGAGACTTTGGCTCCCAAGGCTAAGTCTAGTCATAACAAAGACTTGCATGACTTAAGCTTGGACTCAAAAAGCAATGCTCTAAGAAAATTAGTCCACAAAAACTTATTTGGCAAAGCTTTCTTAAGCTCCTAAGAACTGGACTTGACTTATGCAAAAGACAACTCCTTGATGGGACTTTTAATAAGATTTATTCCTAGCCAGACAGATTTCCAAGCTTGAGCGAAAAAATGACCACTCCTTGATGAGACTTTGGCTCCCAAGGCTAAGTCTAGTCATAAGAAAGACTTGTATGACTTAAGCTTGGACTCAAAAAGCAATGCTTTAAGTAATTTAGTCCATAAAAACTTATTTGGCTAAGCTTTCTTAAGCTCCTAAGAACTGGACTTGACTTATGCAAAAGACCACTCCTTGATGGGACTTTTAATAAGATTTATTCCTAGCCAGACAGATTTCCAAGCTTGAGTGAAAAAATGACCACTCCTTGATGAGACTTTGGCTCCCAAGGCTAAGTCTAGTCATAAGAAAGACTTGCATGACTTAAGCTTGGACTCAAAAAGCAATGCTCTAAGAAAATTAGTCCAGAAAAACTTATTTGGCTAAGCTTTCTTAAGCTCCTAAGAACTGGACTTGACTTATGCAAAAGACCACTCCTTGATGGGACTTTTAATAAGATTTATTCCTAGCCAGACAGATTTCCAAGCTTGAGTGAAAAAATGACCACTCCTTGATGAGACTTTGGCTCCCAAGGCTAAGTCTAGTCATAAGAAAGACTTGCATGACTTAAGCTTGGACTCAAAAAGCAATGCTCTAAGAAAATTAGTCCACAAAAACTTATTTGGCTAAGCTTTCTTAAGCTCCTAAGAACTGGACTAGACTTATGCAAAAGACCACTCCTTGATGGGACTTTTAAAAAGATTTATTCCTAGCCAGACAGATTTCCAAGCTTGAGTGAAAAAATGACCACTCCTTGATGAGACTTTGGCTCCCAAGGCTAAGTCTAGTCATAAGAAAGACTTGCATGACTTAAGCTTGGACTCAAAAAGCAATGCTCTAAGAAAATTAGTCCACAAAAACTTATTTGGCTAAGCTTTCTTAAGCTCCTAAGAACTGGACTAGACTTATGCAAAAGACCACTCCTTGATGGGACTTTTAATTTATTCCTAGCCAGACAGATATCCAAGCTTGAGCGAAAAAATGACCACTCCTTGATGAGACTTTGGCTCCCAAGGCTAAGTCTAGTCATAAGAAAGACTTGCATGACTTAAGCTTGGACTCAAAAAGCAATGATCTAAGAAAATTAGTCCACAAAAACTTATTTGGCTAAGCTTTCTTAAGCTCCTAAGAACTGGACTTGACTTATGCAAAAGACCACTCCTTGATGGGACTTTTAATAAGATTTATTCCTAGCCAGACAGATTTCCAAGCTTGAGTGAAAAAATGACCACTCCTTGATGAGACTTTGGCTCCCAAGGCTAAGTCTAGTCATAAGAAAGACTTGCATGACTTAAGCTTGGACTCAAAAAGCAATGCTCTAAGAAAATTAGTCCACAAAAACTTATTTGGCTAAGCTTTCTTAAGCTCCTAAGAACTGGACTTGACTTATGCAAAAGTCTAGTCATAAAAAAAGACTTGCATGGCTTAAGCTAAGACTCAAAAAGCAATGCTTTGAGTAAATGAGTCCATGAAAACTTAGGGCCTGTTCACCTGCTTATTATGGCCGTTATTTTGGCAAAATATTGGAGAGAAATACTGAGAAACTGGGAATTTTTATTTTGGAGCAGGATGGCTTTTGGTACCAATAGATCGATTCCGAAGTCAAAATCTGAAAAATGATTTTACAAATACCGGATATTTGCAAATATCAGCATAATATCGCTCGTTATTTTGCTGATAATAATGCAGGTGAACAGGGCCTTAATAGGCTAAGCTTGGTAAACTTGCGCATCGCGTTTTTTTACTAGATGACAGCTATGAAAACTCGAAATTCTTGACTGAGTCTAATTTCAGCTAAAATGTCAGTTGCAGCTGAAAATTTAAGTCAACTTGACTCAAAATGTGAGGCAAAGTCAAACATATGACACTTTTTGAATTCGCAAATGGCGAAACTTGCGGATCGCGTTATACTTATAGGTGACTGCTATGAAAACTCGAAATTCTTGACTTAGTCAAATTTCAGTCAAAATGTCAGTTGCAGCTGATAGTTTGAGTCAACTTGACTCAAAATGTGAGGCAAAGTCAAACGTATGACACTTTTTGAATTTGCAAATACCGAAACTTGCGCATAGCGTTATACTTATAGGTGACTGCTATGAAAACTCGAAATTCTTGACTTAGTCAAATTTCAGTCAAAATGTCAGTTGCAGCTTATAGTTTGAGTCAACTTGACCCAAAATATGAGGCAAAGTCAAATTTTTGTTTCATTTTGAATTCGTAAGAGTGAAAACTTGCGCATCGCGCGGTACTTCTCTTTTACTGCTAATAAAACACGAAATTCTTGACCAAGTCAATTTTGTGTCAAAATGTCAGTTGCAGTCGATAGCTTGAGTCAACTTGACCCAAAATATGAGGCAAAGTCAAATTTTTGCTTCATTTTGAATTCGTAAGAGTGGAAAACTTCATGCATCGCGCGTACTTCTCTTTACTGCTAATAAAACACGAAACTTGACTTAGTCAAATTTCAGTCAAAATGTCAGTTGCAGCTGATAGTTTGAGTCAACTTGACTCAAAATGTGAGGCAAAGTCAAACTTATGACACTTTTTGAATTCGCAAATGCCAAAACTTGCGCATCGCGTTATACTACTAGGTGACTGATATGAAAACTTGAAATTCTTGACTTAGTCAAATTTCAGTCAAAATGTCAGTTGCAGCTGATAGTTTGAGTCAACTTGACACAAAACGTGAGGCAAAGTCAAATGCAGTGGATCTGCCTATAAAATGAGCTGAAATAACTGACCACTCCTTGAAGGACATTGACCACTCACTGATGGCCAGAAAATGACCACTCACTGATGGCCAAAAAATGACCACTCACTGATGGCCAAAAAAATGACCACTCACTGATGGCCAAGAAATGACCACTCCTAATTGGGAAAGGTTGCGAGATAATTCAAAAAATGAAATTAGGGAGTGGTCATCGTTCTGATGGCTAATGGCATTGATGGGACAACCCACCCATTTTCAAGTATTTGGTATCAAATGAATTCTACTGACCTCAGGAACTCATTTGACCCAACTTTCCCTTGAGGTCCCATCAGTACGTCCCATCAGTGCAGGCCGTCCTCATTTATTTAGTCACTGATGGGACTCGAGTCTTATCAGTGCTACAAATGAACAACACAGTTTTGCACATCCAGAATCATGACAGGTGCACAACACCTGAAAGTTTGCACCTTCTGAATTCTCTTTGGCACCAGCTGAGCTGAGCTAGACCAAAAAAGGGACATTCCATCGAGGACATTTCGAGTGCGAGACCTTTTTCATTATCAATTTGAAGTTTAGGCCAAATCTTGGTGCATTGTCTAAGTCCTGAAGTATCAGCTAGGTTGTGAAGTAAATTGCATATCAGTTATAGTTTCAACAAATTCAAAGTATTTGGTCAGTCTAAATTCTAGTATGGTATGTATTAGCAACAGTTTACATTCCTAGTCTGGTAAAAATTGCTGTTCCTGGTCTGTCACAGTAGTTTCTATTCCTGTACTGTCACAGTAGTTCCTATTCCTGCTCCGTCATGGAGTAGATTCTATACCGGTATCGTCACAGTGGTTCCTATTCCGCTCCGTCTTGGTGTAGATTCTATTCCCGTACGGTCACAGTAGTTTCTAGCACAGTATGTCCTGGTAGATCCTATTCCGGCTTCCCCCCGAGACCTTTCTCATTATCGAGTCGCAGCATATGTAGCATAGCAGTGGCAGTTGCTTCAGAACAGTTTTGCACATCCAGAATCATGACAGGTGCACAACACCTGAAAGTTTGCACCTTCTGAATTCTCTTTGGCACCAGCTGAGCTAGACCAAAAAAAGGACATTCCATCGAGGACTTTTCGAGTGCGAGACCTTTCTCATTATCGAGTCGCATTAATGTAGCATAGCAGTGGCAGTTGCTCCAGAACAGTTTTGCACATCCAGAATCATGACAGGTGCACAAAACCAGAAAGTTTGCACCTTCTGAATTCTCTTTGGCACCAGCTGAGCTGAGCTAGACCAAAAAAGGGACATTCCATCTAGGACTTTTCCAGCGCGAGACCTTTTTCATTATCGAGTCGCATTAATGTAGCATAGCAGTGGCAGTTGCTCCAGAACAGTTTTGCACATCCAGAATCATGACAGGTGCACAACACCTGAAAGTTTGCACCTTCTAAATTCTCTTTGGCACCAGCTGAGCAGAGCTAGACCAAAAAAGGGACATTCCATCGAGGACTTTTCGAGCACGAGACCTTTCTCATTATCGAGACGCAGCATAAGTAGCATAGCAGTGGCAGTTGCTCCAGAACAGTTATGCACATAAAGAATCATGACAGGTGCACAACACCTGAAAGTTTGCACCTTCTGAATTCTCTTTGGCACCATCTGAGCTGAGCTAGACCAAAAAAGGGACATTCCATCGAGGACTTTTTGAGTGCGAGACCTTTCTCATTATAAAGTCGCATTAATGAAGCATAGTAGTGGCAGTGGCTCCAGAACATTTTTGCACATCCAGAATCATGACAGGTGCACAACACCTGAAAGTTTGCACCTTCTGAATTCTCTTTGGCAGCTGAGCTGAGCTAGACCAAAAAAGGGACATTCCATTGAGGACTTTTCGAGTGCGAGACCTTTCTCATTATAAAGTCGCAGCAAATATAGCATACCAGTGGCAGTCTCTCCAGAACAGTTTTGCACATCCAGAATCATGACAGGTGCACAACACCTGAAAGTTTGCACCTTCTGAATTCTCTTTGGCACCATCTGAGCTGAGCTAGACCAAAAAAGGGACATTCCATCGAGGACTTTTTGAGTGCGAGACCTTTCTCATTATAAAGTCGCAGCATATGTAGCATAGCAGATGGCAGTTGCTCCAGAACAGTTTTGCACATCCAGAATCATGACAGGTGCACAACACCTGAAAGTTTGCACCTTCTAAATTCTCTTTGGCACCAGCTGAGCTGAGCTAGACCAAAAAAGGGACATTCCATTGAGGACTTTTCGAGCATGAGACTTTTTTCATTATCGAGTCGCAGCAAATATAGCATAGCAGTGGCAGTTGCTCCAGAACAGTTTTGCACATCCAGAATCATGACAGGTGCACAACACCTGAAAGTTTGCACCTTCTAAATTCTCTTTGGCACCAGCTGAGCTGAGCTAGACCAAAAAAGGGACATTCCATCGAAGACTTTTCGAGTGCGAGACCTTTCTCATTATCGAGTCGCATTAATGTAGCATAGCAGTGGCAGTTGCTCCAGAACAGTTTTGCACATCCAGAATCATGACAGGTGCACAACACCTGAAAGTTGCACCTTCTGAATTCTCTTTGGCACCAGCTGAGCTAGACCAAAAAAGGGACATTCCATCGAGGACTTTTCGAGTGCGAGACCTTTCTCATTATAAAGTCGCAGCATATGTAGCATAGCAGTGGCAGTTGCTCCAGAACAGTTTTGCACATCCAGAATCATGACAGGTGCACAACACCTGAAAGTTTGCACCTTCTAAATTCTCTTTGGCACCAGCTGAGCTGAGCTAGACCAAAAAGGGACATTCCATCGAAGACTTTTCGAGTGCGAGACCTTTCTCATTATCGAGTCGCATTAATGTAGCATAGCAGTGGCAGTTGCTCCAGAACAGTTTTGCACATCCAGAATCATGACAGGTGCACAACACCTGAAAGTTTGCACCTTCTGAATTCTCTTTGGCACCAGCTGAGCTAAGCTAGACCAAGAAAGGGACATTCCATCGAGGACTTTTCGAGCGCGAGATCTTTCTCATTATAAAGTCGCAGCATACAGGGTGCAGCGCCGAAAATGCAACCGTGCTATAGCCAATTCGGCCGGTTTATTTACTACTTCAGAGCAGCCCGCTGTGTGCAGTTTCGGAGCCTCATACTGTATGTAGCATAGCAGTGGCAGTTGCTCCAGAACAGTTTTGCACATCCAGAATCATGACAGGTGCACAACACCTGAAAGTTTGCACCTTCTGAATTCTCTTTGGCACCAGCTGAGCTAAGCTAGACCAAGAAAGGGACATTCCATCGAGGACTTTTCGAGCGCGAGATCTTTCTCATTATAAAGTCGCAGCATATGTAGCATAGCAGTTGCTCCAGAACAGTTTTGCACATCCAGAATCATGACAGGTGCACAAAACCTGAAAGTTTGCACCTTCTGAATTCTCTTTGGCACCAGCTGAGCTGAGCTAGACCAAAAAAGGGACATTCCATCGAAGACTTTTCGAGTGCGAGACCTTTCTCATTATCGAGTCGCATTAATGTAGCATAGCAGTGGCAGTTGCTCCAGAACAGTTTTGCACATCCAGAATCATGACAGGTGCACAACACCTGAAAGTTGCACCTTCTGAATTCTCTTTGGCACCAGCTGAGCTAGACCAAAAAAGGGACATTCCATCGAGGACTTTTCGAGTGCGAGACCTTTCTCATTATAAAGTCGCAGCGTATGTTCGGGTTGTCTAAAACCCGCACCGACCCGCAACAACCCGCACCGACCCGCACCGACCCGCACCGACCCGCACCGACCCGCACCGACCCGCACCGACCCGCACCGACCCGCACCGACCCGCACTGACCCGCACCAAGCCGCACCGACACGCATCGACACGCACTGACCCACAAAAACCGGCACCATACCGCACAAACCAATAGAATACAAAAAAAGCTTAAAAAAGGCTTCTGCCAGCATGAGCTTTTAATCAAAACTTCAAAAGAAATTTCAAACCCGCACCAAGAAGTAACTTTTTTTTAAGTGGTTACTGCTGCTAGCATGACCATTCTGGCACAAGTGGCCTTTTGGGCCTTTGCAAGAAAAGTTACTGCAGTGGCTGGCCAAGAAACAGCCATTTCTGCTCTCCTTTGTAGCGAAGCAAAACTTCAAGTGCGATTTCAAACCCGCTGCCAAGAAGTAACTTTTTCAAAGTGGTTACTGCAAAAGTTAGCTGGTAGCATGACCTTTCTGGCACAAGTGGTCTTTTTGGCCTTGCAAGAAAAGTTACTGCAGTGGCTGGCCAAGAAACAGCCATTTCTGCTCTCCTTTGTAGCGAAGCAAAACTTCAAGTGCGATTTCAAACCCGCGCCAAGAAGAAACTTTTTCAAAGTGGTTACTGCAAAAGTTAGCTGGTAGCATGACCTTTCTGGCACAACTGGCCTTTTTGGCCTTTGCAAGAAAAGTTACTGCAGTGGCTGGCCAAGAAACAGCCATTTCTGCTCTCCTATGTAGCGAAGCAAAACTTCAAGAGCGATTTCAAACCCGCGCTCAAGAAGTAACTTTTTTCAAAATGGTTACTGCAAAAGTTAGCTGGTAGCATGACCTTTCTGCCACAAGTGGCCTTTTTGGGCCTTTGCAAGAAAAGTTACTGCAGTGGCTGGCCAAGAAACAGCCATTTCTGCTCTCCTATGTAGCGAAGCAAAACTTCAAGTGCGATTTCAAACCCGCGCCAAGAAGTAACTTTTTTAAAGTGGTTACTGCAAAAGTTAGCTGGTAGCATGACCTTTCTGGCACAAGTGGCCTTTTTGGCCTTTGCAAGAAAAAGTTAATGCAGTGGCTGGCCAAGAAATAGCCATTTCTGCTCTCCTATGTAGCTAAGCAAAACTTCAAGAGCGATTTCAAACTCCGCGCCAAGAAGTAACTTTTTTCAAAATGGTTACTGCAAAAGTTAGCTGGTAGCATGACCTTTCTGCCACAAGTGGCCTTTTGGGCCTTTGCAAGAAAAGTTACTGCAGTGGCTGGCCAAGAAACAGCCATTTCTGCTCTCCTATGTAGCAAAGCAAAAACTTCAAGTGCGATTTCAAACCCGCGCCAAGAAGTAACTTTTTCAAAGTGGTTACTGCAAAAGTTAGCTGGTAGCATGACCTTTCTGGCACAACTGGCCTTTTTGGCCTTTGCAAGAAAAGTTAATGCAGTGGCTGGCCAAGAAATAGCCATTTCTGCTCTCCTATGTAGCGAAGCAAAACTTCAAGTGCAATTTCAAACCCGCGCCAAAAAGTAACTTTTTCAAAGTGGTGACTGCAAAAGTTAGCCGTTAGCATGACCTTTCTGGCACTCCTTGCGTTTTTGTCGTTTTCAAGTAAAGTTATTGCACTGGCTAGCCATGACACAGCCATTTCTGCTCTCCTATGTAGCGAAGCAAAACTTCAAGTGCAATTTCAAACCCGCGCCAAGAAGTAACTTTTTTCAAAGTGGTTACTGCAAAAGTTAGCTGGTAGCATGACCTTTCTGGCAATAACTGGCCTTTTTGGCCTTTGCAAGAAAAGTTACTGCAGTGGCTGGCCAAGAAACAGCCATTTCTGCTCTCCTATGTAGCGAAGCAAAACTTCAAGTGCAATTTCAAACCCGCGCCAAGAAGTAACTTTTTCAAAGTGGTTACTGCAAAAGTTAGCTGGTAGCATGACCTTTCTGGCACAAGTGGCCTTTTTGGCCTTTGCAAGAAAAGTTACTGCAGTGGCTGGCCAAGAAACAGCCATTTCTGCTCTCCTATGTAGCGAAGCAAAACTTCAAGTGCGATTTCAAACCCGCGCCAAGAAGTAACTTTTTTCAAAGTAGTTACTGCAAAAGTTAGCTGGTAGCATGACCTTTCTGGCACAAGTGGTCTTTTTGGCCTTTGCAAGAAAAGTTACTGCAGTGGCTGGCCAAGAAACAGCCATTTCTGCTCTCCTATGTAGCGAAGCAAAACTTCAAGAGCGATTTCAAACCCGCGCCAAGAAGTAACTTTTTCAAAATGGTTACTGCAAAAGTTAGCTGGTAGCATGACCTTTCTGCCACAAGTGGCCTTTTGGGCCTTTGCAAGAAAAGTTACTGCAGTGGCTGGCCAAGAAACAGCCATTTCTGCTCTCCTATGTAGCAAAGCAAAACTTCAAGTGCGATTTCAAACCCGCGCCAAGAAGTAACTTTTTTCAAAGTGGTTACTGCAAAAGTTAGCTGGTAGCATGACCTTTCTGGCACAACTGGCCTTTTTGGCCTTTGCAAGAAAAGTTACTGCAGTGTGGCTGGCCAAGAAATAGCCATTTCTGCTCTCCTATGTAGCGAAGCAAAACTTCAAGTGCAATTTCAAACCCGTTGCCAAGAAGAAACTTTTTCAAAGTGGTTACTGCAAAAGTTAGCTGGTAGCATGACCTTTCTGGCACAACTGGCCTTTTTGGCCTTTGCAAGTAAAGTTACTGCAGTGGCTGACCAAGAAACAGCCATTTCTGCTCTCCCATGTAGAAGCAAAACTTCAAGTGCGATTTCAAACCCGCGCCAAGAAGTAACTTTTTCAAAATGGTTACTGCAAAATTTAGCTGGTAGCATGACCTTTCTGCCACAAGTGGCCTTTTGGGCCTTTGCAAGAAAAGTTAATGCAGTGGCTGGCCAAGAAATAGCCATTTTCTGCTCTCCTATGTAGCGAAGCAAAACTTCAAGAGCGATTTCAAACCCGCTGCCAAGAAGTAACTTTTTCAAATGGTTTCTGCAAAAGTTAGTTGCTAGCATGACCTTTCTGGCACAACTGGCCTTTTTGGGCCTTTGCAAGAAAAAGTTACTGTAGTGGCTGGCCAAGAAACAGCCATTTCTGCTCTCCTACAGCGAAGCAAAACTTCAAGTGCGATTTCAAACCCGCGCCAAGAAGTAACTTTTTTCAAAGTGGTTACCGCAAAAGTTAGCTGGTAGCATTTATCTTTTCTGGCATAAGCGGCCTTTTGGCCTTGCAAGAAAAGTTAATGCAGTGGCTGGCCAAGAAATAGCCATTTCTGCTCTCCTATAAGCGAAGCAAAACTTCAAGTGCAATTCAAACCCGCGCCAAGAAGTAACTTTTTCAAAGTGGTTACTGCAAAGTTAGCTGGTAGCATGACCTTTCTGGCACAACTGGCCTTTTTGGCCTTTTGCAAGTAAAGTTACTGCAGTGGCTGGCCAAGAAACAGCCATTTCTGCTCTCCTATGTAAGCGACAAAACCAAGTGCAATTTCAAACCCGCGCAAGAAGTAACTTTTTCAAAGTATTACTGCAAAGTTAGCTGGTAGCATGACCTTTCTGGCACAACTGGCCTTTTTGGCCTTTGCAAGAAAAGTTACTGCAGTGGCTGGCCAAGAAACAGCCATTTCTGCCTCTCCATATGCGAAGCGCTCGCCAAGTGCAATTTCAAACTACAAGAAGCAACTTTTTCAAAGTGGTTACTGCAAAGTTAGCTGGTAGCATGACTTTCTGGCACAAGTGGCCTTTTGGCCTTGCAAGAAAAGTTACTGCAGTGGCCGGCCAAGAAACAGCCATTTCTGCTCTCCATAGCTGTGGCAAGCAAAACCAAGTGCAATTTCAAACCCGCGCCAAGTAACTTTTTTCAAAGTAGTTACTGCAAGCCACGTAGTTGGCTGGTAGCATGACCTTTCTGGCACAAGTGGTCTTTTGGCCTTTTGCAAGAAAGTTACTGCAGTGGCTGGCCAAGAAACAGCCATTTCTGCTCTCCTGAAAGCAAAACTTCGCGCGAAGTGCGATTTCAAACCGGCCAAGAAGTAACTTTTCAAAGTGGTTACTGCAAAAGTTAGCTGGTAGCATGACCTTCTGGCACAACTGGCCTTTTTTTGGCTAGCAAGAAATAGCCATTTCTGCTCTCCTATGTAGAACAAAACCAAGTGCAATTTCCGCGCCAAGAAGAAACTTTTTTCAAAGTGGTTACTGCAAAGTAGCATGATTTCTGGCACAACTGGCCTTTTGGCCTTTGCAGTAAAGTTACTGCAGTGGCTGACCAAGAAACAGCCATTTCTGCTCTCCTATGTAGCGAGCAAAACTCGCGCGATTTCAAACCCGCGCCAAGAAGTAACTTTTTTCAAAATGGTTACTGCAAAATTTAGCTGGTAGCATGACCTTTCTGCCACAAGTGGCCTTTTGCCTTGCAAGAAAAGTTACTGCAGTGGCCGGCCAAAGAAACAGCCATTTCTGCTCTCCTGCATGTAGCAGGCAAAACTTCAAGTGCAATTTCAAACCGCGCCAAGTAACTTTTTTCAAAGTAGTTACTGCAAAGAAGTTAGCTGGTAGCATGACCTTTTCTGGCACAAGTGGTCTTTTTGGCCTTTGCAAGAAAGTTAATGCAGTGGCTGGCCAAGAAACAGCCATTTCTGCTCTCCTATGTAGCGAAGCAAAACTTCAAGAGCGATTACAAACCCGCGCCAAGAAGTAACTTTTTTCAAAATGGTTACTGCAAAAGTTAGCTGGTAGCATGACCTTTCTGCCACAAGTGGCCTTTTGGGCCTTTGCAAGAAAAGTTACTGCAGTGGCTGGCCAAGAAACAGCCATTTCTGCTCTCCTATGTAGCGAAGCAGGATTTTTCTTGAGGCCTAACTTTTGCTGAGGCAGTTGGGAACTATTTGAGTCAAAAAATTACTTTAAGGCATCTCTAGGCCCAACTGCTGATTGGACTTCATAAGTCCTACCTAAAAAAGTTGGACTTACAATGTTGACTTTAGCTGTGCCATAATAAGGCTTAATGCAAAGCAGATTGAGGTTTGAAATCACACTTGAAGTTTTGCATCGCTACATAGGAGAGCAGAAATGGCTATTTCTTGGCCAGCCACTGCAGTAACTTTTCTTGGAAAGGCCCAAAAGGCCACTTGTGCCAGAAAGGTCATGCTACCAGCTAACTTTGCAGTAACCACTTTGAAAAAGTTACTTGGCGCGCGGGTTTGAAATCGCACTTGAAGTTTTGCTTCGCTACATAGGAGAGCAGAAATGGCTGTTTCTTGGCCAGCCACTGCAGTAACTTTTCTGCAAAGGCCAAAAGGCCACTTGTGCCAGAAAGGTCATGCTACCAGCTAACTTTTGCAGTAACTACTTTGAAAAATGTTACTTCTGGCGCGGGTTTGAAATTGCACTTGAAGTTTTGCTTTGCTACATAGGAGAGCAGAAATGGCTGTTTCTTGGCCAGCCACTGCAGTAACTTTTCTTGCAAAGGCCAAAAAGGCCACTTGTGCCAGAAAGGTCATGCTACCAGCTAACTTTGCAGTAACTACTTTGAAAAATGTTACTTCTGGCGCGGGTTTGAAATTGCACTTGAAGTTTTGCTTCGCTACATAGGAGAGAAGAAATGGCTGTTTCTTGTCCAGCTACTCCAGTAACTTTTTCTTGCAAAGGCCAAAAAGGCCAGTTGTGCCAGAAAGGTCATGCTTAGCAGCTAACTTTGCAGAAACCACTTTGAAAAAGTTACTTCTGGCGCGGGTTTGAAATTGCACTTGAAGTTTTGCTTTACATAGGAGAGCAGAAATGGCTGTTTCTTGGCCAGCCACTGCAGTAACTTTTCTTGCAAAGGCCAAAAAGACCACTTGTGCCAGAAAGGTCATGCTAGCAGCTATCTTTGCAGTAACCACTTTGAAAAAGTTACTTTGGCGCGGTTTGAAATCGCACTTGAAGTTTTGCTTTGCTACATAGGAGAGCAGAAATGGCTGTTTCTTGGCCAGCCACTGCAGTAACTTTTTCTTGCAAAGGCCCAAAAGGCCACTTTGTGGCAGAAAGGTCATGCTACTAGCTAACTTTGCAGTAACCATTTTGAAAAAGTTACTTCTGGCACGGGTTTGAAATCGCTTCTGAAGTTTTGCTTCGCTACATAGGAGAGCAGAAATGGCTTTTTCTTGGCCAGCCACTGCAGTAACTTTTCTTGCAAAGGCCAAGACCACTTGTGCCAGAAAGGTCATGCTACCAGCTAACTTTTGCAGTAACCACTTTGAAAAAGTTACTTCTGGCTGGGTTTAAAATTGCACTTGAAGTTTTGCTTCACACATAGGAGAGCAGAAATGGCTATTTCTTGGCCAGCCACTGCAGTAACTTTCTTGCAAAGGCCAAAAAGACCACTTGTGCCAGAAAGGTCATGCTACCAGCTATCTTTTGCAGTAACCACTTTGAAAAAGTTACTTCTTGGCGCGGGTTTGAAATCGCACTTGAAGTTTTGCTTCACATAGAAGAGCAGAAATGACTGTTTCTTGGCCAGCCACTGCAGTAACTTTTCTTGCAAAGGCCAAAAAGGCCACTTGTGCCAGAAAGGTCATGCTACTAGCTAACTTTGCAGTAACCACTTTGAAAAAGTTACTTCATGGCGGGGTTTGAAATTGCACTTGAAGTTTTGCTTGCCACATAGGAGAGCAGAAATGGCTGTTTCTTGGCCAGCCACTGCAGTAACTTTTCTTGCAAAGGCCAAAAAGGCCACTTGTGCCAGAAAGGTCATGCTACCAGCTAACTTTTGCAGTAACCACTTTGAAAAAGTTACTTCTTGGCGCGGGTTTGAAATTGCACTTGAAGTTTTGCTTCGCTACATAGGAGAGCAGAAATGGCTGTTTCTTGGCCAGCCATTGCAGTAACTTTTCTTGCAAAGGCCAAAAAGGCCACTTGTGCCAGAAAGGTCATGCTACTAGCTAACTTTTGCAGTAACCACTTTGAAAAATGTTACTTCTTGGCGCGGGTTTGAAATTGCACTTGAAGTTTTGCTTCGCTACATAGGAGAGCAGAAATGGCTGTTTCTTGGCCAGGCATTGCAGTTACCACTTTAAAATTTGAAGTTTTAAGTTCATGCTAGCTAGCACCTGACATTTCCACATGAATTTATTCATTTTTAGATAGTTTTGATAAATGGCTTTATTCATGGCCAGTTGTGCCTTTAAGCTTTAGCTTGCTACTAATAAAGTGCTTTATCTATGTTTAGTTTGCTTTTTATTGTGTTTTTTTTTGGTTTGTGTGGTATGGTGCGGGTTGGTGCGGCTTGGTGCGGGTTGGTGCGGGTTGGTGCGGGTCGGTGCGGGTCGGTGCGGGTCGGTGCAGGTTGGTGCGGGTCGGCGCAGCTTTTAGACGCGGCCGCATATGTAGCATAGCAGTGGCAGTTGCTCCAGAACAGTTTTGCACATCCAGAATCATGACAGGTGCACAACACCTGAAAGTTTGCACCTTCTAAATTCTCTTTGGCACCAGCTGAGCTGAGCTAGACCAAAAAAGGAACATTCCATCGAAGACTTTTCGAGTGCGAGACCTTTCTCATTATAAAGTCGCAGCATATGTAGCATAGCAGTGGCAGTTGCTCCAGAACAGTTTTGCACATCCAGAATCATGACAGGTGCACAACACCTGAAAGTTTGCACCTTCTGAATTCTCTTTGGCACCAGCTGAGCTAGACCAAAAAAGGGACATTCCATCGAAGACTTTTCGAGTGCGAGACCTTTCTCATTATCGAGTCGCATTAATGTAGCATAGCAGTGGCAGTTGCTCCAGAACAGTTTTGCACATCCAGAATCATGACAGGTGCACAACACCTGAAAGTTGCACCTTCTGAATTCTCTTTGGCACCAGCTGAGCTAGACCAAAAAAGGGACATTCCATCGAGGACTTTTCGAGTGCGAGACCTTTCTCATTATAAAGTCGCAGCATATGTAGCATAGCAGTGGCAGTTGCTCCAGAACAGTTTTGCACATCCAGAATCATGACAGGTGCACAACACCTGAAAGTTTGCACCTTCTAAATTCTCTTTGGCACCAGCTGAGCTGAGCTAGACCAAAAAAGGGACATTCCATCGAAGACTTTTCGAGTGCGAGACCTTTCTCATTATAAAGTCGCAGCATATGTAGCATAGCAGTGGCAGTTGCTCCAGAACAGTTTTGCACATCCAGAATCATGACAGGTGCACAACACCTGAAAGTTTGCACCTTCTGAATTCTCTTTGGCACCAGCTGAGCTAAGCTAGACCAAGAAAGGGACATTCCATCGAGGACTTTTCGAGCGCGAGATCTTTCTCATTATAAAGTCGCAGCATATGTAGCATAGCAGTGGCAGTTGCTCCAGAACAGTTTTGCACATCCAGAATCATGACAGGTGCACAACACCTGAAAGTTTGCACCTTCTGAATTCTCTTTGGCACCAGCTGAGCTGAGCTAGACCAAAAAAGGGACATTCCATCGAGGACTTTTTGAGTGCGAGACCTTTTTCATTATCGAGTCGCAGCGTATGTAGCATAGCAGTGGCAGTTGCTCCAGAACAGTTTTGCACATCCAGAATCATGACAGGTGCACAACACCTGAAAGTTGCACCTTCTGAATTCTCTTTGGCACCAGCTGAGCTAGACCAAAAAAGGGACATTCCATCGAGGACTTTTCGAGTGCGAGACCTTTCTCATTATCGAGTCGCATTAATGTAGCATAGCAGTGGCAGTTGCTCCAGAACAGTTTTGCACATCCAGAATCATGACAGGTGCACAACACCTGAAAGTTGCACCTTCTGAATTCTCTTTGGCACCAGCTGAGCTAGACCAAAAAAGGGACATTCCATCGAGGACTTTTCGAGTGCGAGACCTTCTTCATTATCAAGTAGCAGCATATGTAGCATAGCAGTGGCAGTTGCTCCAGAACAGTTTTGCACATCCAGAATCATGACAGGTGCACAACACCTGAATGTTTGCACATTTTAAATTCTCTTTGGCACCATCTGAGCTGAGCTAGACCAATAAAGGAACATTCCATCAAAGACTTTTCGAAAGCGAGACCTTCTTCATTATCAAGTAGCAGCATATGAAGCATAGCAGTGGCAGTTGCTCCAGAACAGTTTTGCACATCCAGAATCATGACAGGTGCACAACACCTGAAAGTTTGCACCTTCTAAATTCTCTTTGGCACCATCTGAGCTGAGCTAGACCAAGAAAGGGACATTCCATCGAGGACTTTTCGAGCGCGAGATCTTTCTCATTATAAAGTCGCAGCATATGTAGCATAGCAGTGGCAGTTGCTCCAGAACAGTTTTGCACATCCAGAATCATGACAGGTGCACAACACCTGAAAGTTTGCACCTTCTAAATTCTCTTTGGCACCATCTGAGCTGAGCTAGACCAAAAAAGGGACATTCCATCGAGGACTTTTCGAGTGCGAGACCTTTCTCATTATCGAGTCGCATTAATGTAGCATAGCAGTGGCAGTTGCTCCAGAACAGTTTTGCACATCCAGAATCATGACAGGTGCACAACACCTGAAAGTTTGCACCTTCTGAATTCTCTTTGGCACCAGCTGAGCTAGACCAAAAAAGGGACATTCCATCGAGGACTTTTCGAGTGCGAGACCTTTCTCATTATAAAGTCGCAGCATATGTAGCATAGCAGTGGCAGTTGCTCCAGAACAGTTTTGCACATCCAGAATCATGACAGGTGCACAACACCTGAAAGTTTGCACCTTCTAAATTCTCTTTGGCACCAGCTGAGCTGAGCTAGACCAAAAAAGGGACATTCCATCGAAGACTTTTCGAGTGCGAGACCTTTCTCATTATAAAGTCGCAGCATATGTAGCATAGCAGTGGCAGTTGCTCCAGAACAGTTTTGCACATCCAGAATCATGACAGGTGCACAACACCTGAAAGTTTGCACCTTCTGAATTCTCTTTGGCACCAGCTGAGCTAAGCTAGACCAAGAAAGGGACATTCCATCGAGGACTTTTCGAGCGCGAGATCTTTCTCATTATAAAGTCGCAGCATATGTAGCATAGCAGTGGCAGTTGCTCCAGAACAGTTTTGCACATCCAGAATCATGACAGGTGCACAACACCTGAAAGTTTGCACCTTCTGAATTCTCTTTGGCACCAGCTGAGCTGAGCTAGACCAAAAAAGGGACATTCCATCGAAGACTTTTCGAGTGCGAGACCTTTCTCATTATCGAGTCGCATTAATGTAGCATAGCAGTGGCAGTTGCTCCAGAACAGTTTTGCACATCCAGAATCATGACAGGTGCACAACACCTGAAAGTTGCACCTTCTGAATTCTCTTTGGCACCAGCTGAGCTAGACCAAAAAAGGGACATTCCATCGAGGACTTTTCGAGTGCGAGACCTTTCTCATTATAAAGTCGCAGCATATGTAGCATAGCAGTGGCAGTTGCTCCAGAACAGTTTTGCACATCCAGAATCATGACAGGTGCACAACACCTGAAAGTTTGCACCTTCTAAATTCTCTTTGGCACCAGCTGAGCTGAGCTAGACCAAAAAAGGGACATTCCATCGAAGACTTTTCGAGTGCGAGACCTTTCTCATTATCGAGTCGCATTAATGTAGCATAGCAGTGGCAGTTGCTCCAGAACAGTTTTGCACATCCAGAATCATGACAGGTGCACAACACCTGAAAGTTTGCACCTTCTGAATTCTCTTTGGCACCAGCTGAGCTGAGCTAGACCAAAAAAGGGACATTCCATCGAGGACTTTTCGAGCGCGAGACCTTTTTCATTATCAAGTAGCAGCAAATGTAGCATAGCAGTGGCAGTTGCTCCAGAACAGTTTTGCACATCCAGAATCAAGACAGGTGCACAACACCTGAAAGTTTGCACCTTCTAAATTCTCTTTGGCACCAGCTGAGCTGAGCTAGACCAAAAAAGGGACATTCCATCGAGGACTTTTCGAGCGCGAGTCTTTCTCATTATAGAGTCGCAGCATGTGTAGCATAGCAGTGGCAGTTGCTCCAGAACAGTTTTGCACATCCAGAATCATGACAGGTGCACAACACCTGAAAGTTTGCACCTTCTGAATTCTCTTTGGCACCAGCTGAGCAGAGCTAGACCAAAAAAGGGACATTCCATCGAGGACTTTTCGAGCACGAGACCTTTCTCATTATCGAGACGCATTAATGTAGTATAGCAGTGGCAGTTGCTCCAGAACAGTGTTGCACATCCAGAATCAAGACAGGTGCACAACACCTGAAAGTTTGCACATTCTAAATTATCTTCGGCACCAGCTGAGCTGAGCTAGACCAAAAAAGGGACATTTCATCAAGGGCTTTTCGAGCGCGAGACCTCTTTCATTATCAAGTAGCAGCATATGTAGCATAGCAGTGGCAGTTGCTCCAGAACAGTTTTGCACATCCAGAATCAAGACAGGTGCACAACACCTGAAAGTTTGCACCTTCTAAATTCTCTTTGGCACCATCTGAGCTGAGCTAGACCAAAAAAGGGACATTCCATCGAGGACTTTTCGAGAGCGAGACCTTTTTCATTATCGAGTCGCAGCAAATGTAGCATAGCAGTGGCAGTTGCTCCAGAACAGTTTTGCACATCCAGAATCATGACAGGTGCACAACACCTGAAAGTTTGCACCTTCTAAATTCTCTTTGGCACCAGCTGAGCTGAGCTAGACCAAAAAAGTGACGTTCGATCAGTTGTCTGGGCTGCAATCCAAAGATCTCTTTATTGAAGCCATTTTTGACTTTTGTTCATACGAAACTTTGGCACTCCTGGTTGAAGAAGGGAGCATAACACCATGAAAAATAGACTTTCTCTCATCTCCTTGCATCCATTTGAGTTGATTCAGCCTAAAAAATCCACTTTCCAACCTTGGTCTTGGCTGTGATCCATGCTGCCTTTCATTGAACCATTGGCAGCTGAGTTGGCAAATAAGCTCTGGCCCCTGGATGACAAAGGAGTGATATAGCTCAATAAATCCTCACCTGATCAGAGAACTTGGCCATCAAGACCCTCAAAGACTTTCTGTAGCCAAATCGCCTATGCCACAAGTGAACTCCAAGCCCCCTGGATTATGCTGGCCTTGCTGTACCTTGCATGTTAGGCTTGAAATCATCTGCTGTGACCCTGAAGGAGTGATCAAGGCCAAATGGTCAACAATCTGTCCTTAGAATTGGCAGCAAGGCCCTTGGAATTGCCACTGAAACGAAATGGCCGTCGCGATGGCTCGGCTTTAAGGCTCCTGACTAGGCCTGGCCTTGGCCTACCATGGATGTTGGACCTGATACCAACTGCTGAGACCCTAGAGTTGTCTTCCAGACCAAGTGGCCCACATTCCAACCCTCAACTTGGCCACTGTGACCAATCATGAATTTTTGACTACTGTGAAAAAGTCCAACTTTGAGAGCTCGTAGCGGACAAACGAGGAATAACACCCTCCCAAATTTTTTTTGGTGACAATTTGGATCTTTATCTACCATTCAAAGCAAAAAATCCAAAATCCATTTGGGGACTTTGGAGAAAATCGACCTCAAAGTCGGGTCTGAAAACGCAAATTTTGGCTTTTTTGGCCTTGCTGAGGACTTTTTCCAACTTTTTTCCCCTGAACATCTGGACACCCCCTCCCCCTCCCCCCCCCATGGCTCCAGCCACGCCCCCGCAAAGATTTGCCTTGTTTCAATCAGCTAATAAGACCAGGCCCCATTTGACCCCCTTAGAGCATCCTGGGGGCCGCCAACCTCAAAACCCCATCAAACCACATAGTGACAAGGGGTTTGGGCCCAAAATTGAAAAATCGAATCCGAATCAATGTATCAAAACTAGGAATCTGGTAGGCCCAGGGTCTGTTAAGGAAACGAGGCATAGGTGAACGCCCCATTAGTCTGCTACGGCATGATATCGGTCGTCTTAAGGAATTTCTCCAAGGCCATGCAACCTGACCCCACCTTGTTTGACTATGGGTCCATTTATTTTGGCATTTCAAACACGACCACTGGCCGCATTTTTTCGCTGTGTCCGCCCGAGTTAGCCCATGTTTGCTGTGTTCGGCCGTGTTCGCTGTGTTCGGCCGTGCACTGGAAAGTTTGGATTTGTTGCTCCCTTTTGTGTGACTGGGTACATTCAAGCCGCTCTCTTACTTCTTGGTAACAAGCTCACTTCCAAAATTGGCTGATTTTGAGCTCTCGTTAAGGCTTCAGATGATTTTACCGGGCAATCCATCATTCGGTGATATGTTTGTTGCATCGTATATTTGTAGGCAGTCTTTCTTCTTGGGAAAGATTGGCGTAATTTATTTTCTATTCTTCCAGACCTTTAGTGTTGCCATTTTTACGGCAGCTATCGTTCATCAAGTGGGAAAGGAAACTAATTTCCCACACATGTCGTGGCTTCATTTTGATCCGGCTATGGTTGTTGCGTGGCTGTTCATGTGGTACTGCATTATTCACATATATGGCTTAGTCTCTTCTGGAGATTTCATAGTGACCCAGCCACGGTCATTACCGTTTCTTATGTACTGAGTAGGTTGCGATGGAGCTACATAAGAATCGATAATGACCGTGGCAATGCCAATATGAAATCTCCAGAAGAGACTAAGCCTATGTCTTCATTTACACCTTTAATTGTGAGGTTGGGTCATTGTGCCTTTGGTCCCGCGGTAAAAGGAAGGAGCTGCAGCTACAAAAATATCCCTCGTTCGCTGTTTACCTATGCCAATTTGTCCTGGCCTTGAATGAGGCGAAAAAATGTATGTTCCACAGTTGTTACATATTTGCTTGGGCCTCGTGTCAATATCGATCTGCACAATATTCCGATCGTGCTCGTTTCTGGTGGGCGGAGGTGGACTCAAAAAAGAATGTCTCGAATGTTTTGCTGATAGTATGTTACATTACTTTTGGGGAGAAGCAAGTCTACTTTATGAACTCAGAAAAAGCAATTTTTCAATTCGTCCATTAAATGACTGTGGAGGGGTGTAGCAAATTGAATTAGATATTAACTACAAAAACTCAAATGTTCAATATTGGGATAGCCATCAAGTTGTTTGACTTTCTTTTTCAAACGTGGAATAATTTAATACGAAGAAAGGCATGGCCAAGAGTGGAGTTGGTTTCGTTCAGCAAAACGCGTCAATTTTAATGATATTCGAATTTTTTAATTGCTTCCCATGCACAATAAAAAGAGAATCTTCAGAATATGGAATTAAGATCGTGGTCAAGCCCAAAAGCCGATTCGCGTACTACGCAAAAAGTGGCGCGTGGTTACTCATTATTTACGCGAGCCTTGCTTTGAACATTTGGAACATGTCAAGATACTTCAATCCTGACCAAAACATGATGACCTACCTGGACATGTTTCTGTCCTCATCACGAACTACTACCGAAAAGCTGGGATTTTTGGCACCCTTAATTTTGACATCGTTCGTAATGTTTGCTCTAAATTGGAATGGATACAGCTTATCGTCCAGATTAGCAGCATTCGAGGCCCATCTAGAAGAAGTGATCATATTTCCGAACATTCATGCAAGGAAATATTCTATATCGTCCATTTTAGTGTAAGCATCTTTCATATAATGAGCTCTAAAATGTCTTTTGTTCCTTTTTAGCGCCTTCGGGTTCACTTGGGTTGCAATTGGAATGTCAGTTGGAAGCTTTCATTATTTCGGCTCGTTGAATGTCTTTCCTCAAATTCCATTGAGCTACTTCATTTTGTCGGGTGCCTGCTTTTACATCATGATTCTCTATAGCGCATTTCACATCTTTGGATTTTTGACGATTTTCAACTCGGAAATTAATTCGCTTTTGGCATGGTGCGATGGCTTGACTGAGCTTGTGATGGAAAAGAAGTTTTGCCCTTTATCTGCACATGTTGAAGACTTCGCTAACGCTTTGCATGCAATCAATGAAATGTTTGCTCCTCAGCTGTTCATCATGTGCTTGGGCTTCACAACCACTTCGATTTGCTCTTTGTTTCGGTCGTTTACGTTTTTGATGGGTGGAAATCATGTTAGCAATGATCAGGCCATATTTATTTCGAGCTTCATCCTGTTTGGCTTGATTCAGATCTACATTTTGTACAATTTAATTATAAAGTCTCATCTCGTTGTTGATGCAATTGCATTACTTCTCAAGGCCATAGATAAGCTCGAGTGTCAAGACATTTCCGAGAAAATATTGGGAAAACTGCGAAATTTTGAGGGATTATCTGCGATGGACTATTTCGTTTTGAATAAGCCTTTGCTCACTTCCATATCAGCTAATTTTGTCACGTATCTCATTGTGCTTATACAATTTAGGGCCTCTGAAAAAGCACAGTAATTCAAAGTACTAAGGCCAATAAACAACTCTGCATCAAAGGAAATGCTTCACTTTTACTTCATTGCTCATCCTGAGAACACTTTCCCAAAAATTGGTCACTCTCGGGCCAAGCTCTAATTTATATTGGATGACGAGCACTTTTCAAATAAATGACTCAAGAATTGTCAGTGTTGACATCTGTAACAACACAACTTTAAAGTTACAAGACACTAAAAACTCAATAAAAAAATACGAAGGCATAGTAAGGGACTCGAAAAGACTTTCTCGGATCGTTTTTATGTTTTCCTAAGGTTAAATAGCGAACTGGAAGATTTGTATTTTCCTCCCCTCAGTGCAATGGTCTTCAAGAAGTTTTGTGACCAAAAGGGAGTGAACAATGACGTTTCATTTAGGGATTCTCAAACGAATGCTTGGGAAATTCCCGCCACTCATTCCTACTTTCAGTCCCCTTCAGGTCATTTTTGCTGGTAGTGGTGGGCATCAAAATGAGCCAAATAAATCATTTTTTTACAGTGGTAAGTCAAGTGAAAAGAATAATCAAATAATCTACCAATTTTTTGAATTATCACAAAACTACGAACAGCGTAAGAAAATCAAGCCTTATAATCGCAAGGCAATGCGACACCTTCATAATACTATTGATTTTATGCTCCTCCAGAAGTTTTTTTTAATTGTAAGAAGAATATTTTTTCTCTGATAGTCGTAGATAAGTAAGCGTAACAGAATACTCACTCGAAAGTTAGAGGATATTTGTCGTAGTATCGGATGATGAGTCAATAAATGTCACAATGGCAACAGAGTCATTCGCTTCTTATGAATTCTTAGTCATTCTGATGCTAACAGCTTTTCTCGACATGAATTTAAAGCACTTCACCACACAGATACAGCTAAATTGAAGATAGTAACTGAAGTACTGAAGAAACTAATGAGCAATGACCAGCGAGAAATTAGAAGGCTGAATTGTTTTAGTCAAGCAGATTAAAGCTTCAAAGTCATCAGTTTACCGCAAATAAAGCCAAATATTATCGGGACTCATGTCAGGTGCAGCTGGCAACGAAAATCTAGGACAAATTTCACGGATAGCCAGTTTTGAAGAATTCCTTAACATCAACAGTCAAAATGAATATAATCCTACTTTATTTAAAGAATACTCATCTAAAATCATTGATTTTTCAAAAAGAGGTCGGTGAAAAAAAAATTGGCCCGCTTTTAAAATAAAGATAATCAATTTTGTTTACCCTAGTTGGCAAAAATTTGTTTCTGGCACAGTACTAATAACGGATACCTGATGCCAAAGTTTCTATTCATAAATATCGCTCACTTTCCTAATGCATACAGTTGCAACTTGCTAGGAAAATGAAGAAATCACAAATCAATCAATCTTTTGCAAATCTCAAGAACACAAGCGGAAAAAGTTAGCCAGTGATCGCTTCTATTTTTCTAGGTGATGATGTGGTTGATCCTAGCTTGTGAAACAGATACATTCTTAGTCATGGCCACAAAACCATCCTCTAAGATTACATCGAAAATGGGAGTTAGGCCTCGTTTTGGTTACGCCGGAAATAAGCCAGACCACGAAGAATATCGATATGAGGACGAAAACCCTAACTTTTTCTACGAGTACCGCAATCTCGGATATCAAGTAGTAAACAAAAATGCTTCTTCGATCCGGTTTTTCAATGCTCTTCTTTAGGAAGGTTTAGCTGCCTTGGGCCAAAGGCTAAAAATGATTGCACTTGCTAAAGAAGACGAAATCCCAGCTATGAGGAAAGTTCAGGGTGAAAGGAGGAGGATGGATAATCACCTCAAATCCAAGTACAACACTCATTTGCCGTCTTATAATATTGCATTGGAGGGAAAAAGTTCATATACCTTTCTCTTCACATTTTTTACGTTCCTTTTCAGTAGCACCGAGGTCTCCCTTGGGCCTCATCGTCATCTAGTAGTGAAGACAATGTCGAAATCCCCAGTGAAACGGTTTCTCCAAGAAGTGAATAGATATGGAAAGGAAAGGAAACTTTTCAGCAATTTTCCAGTTCAAGGCTCACCTAATGTGATGATTGAAGATCCAAGCTACCATAATATGGATTACGGCCAACTCGGTGAGCATAAACATTTATCTAGGGTGCGAATCAGCTCAGACGAGAAATATGAATTCATGTTTCGATTCTCTGAATCATGATCAAAGGCTCTTTTTCGCAGATTTGAACGTGGAAGCTTCAGGGAGGAGTTTCAGCCATAATGCAAAAGATGAAAGGTAAACTTGGTGTGCTATAATTGCTCCCAAATTTATGTGTGTGGGTGGTCAAATATGCTAACCAGGACCAACGATTTGCTGGCCATTATCACATTCTGTTTTTAGTGAGATAGATGATAGCACTAGCATAATCAATGCAACAAGCATACCTCATACAGCAGCCACAACACCTGGTTTGGGCATAAATTCCCTCTCGAGTAATCGGATACCATCAAGCATTGGATCAGAGGAGCACAACTTGAGATCTCCAAGTGAATTTTGCTTTAACATGAGCCTTTAAAGTGAGCCCCAGGCGTTTTTTCTTCTTTTGTAGAGCACCAAGGCAAAAATGAGGATGTCCAAAATCGTCTGGATGACATGACTGAGACAGCAGGTATAAAAGAAAAGAATGTGAACAAGGCCATCGAAGTCCGGAAAGATCGACATTTTAGTTTTGAAACTTTTAGCCTTCAATTAGCATTCCGACTGTGCTCAGTCTCAATTGAGGTAGCGTACGTTTTAACCAAGCACTTATATTGGTGATCTTTAGCAGGTCCAAGAGATGATGGAACAGTTGTTAAGCAAAATTTGGAGGACAGCTTGGTGTCCTCTGTTCAATTCATTGTGTCTGAGGCTCTAAAAACCCAAGAAGCCATAAAGTTAACGGTGAACGATGTTAAAGAAGCTACTGACGTCATTAACGTTGCCTTATGTACGTTCTTTTTATCACGCGGTTTCTCTGACCTAGGAGCATGCCCCAAAAATGAGCTCAAGTAAGCATTATCACGAAGACAACTTCTGTTAACACTATATTTCCCTTATTAAAAAGCTTTCCTGAAAACTCTTCTGGTGACGATGAATTGGGCTCAATGAGCCATGAAATAATACTTGGTACGAAGATGCGGGCGGAAAGTCAGAAAAATCCTTCAGTTGATTCGAGGTAAGTCTTCAACCTTTAAAACATCATCAAGTACGCTTTGTCGTAAATTGCATTTGTTCTTCATTTACGTCAGCAACATGCACACAAAAAAATAACTTTAACAGGCTTTAGTCAGTAAGCTTCAACATAGCTCAGAAGATAACGAAGGTATTCTCGTACTTTTGGGTAGGCATCAAATTACTTGATCAAAAAAGGTTTATAAATTGAGTAATAATATTTGTAAAGCAAATTATGGCAGGTTTTGTTGACTTGTGTTTTTGGTTCGGCTGCTGCATACCTACCCACTTGCTGATCTAGGCCTAAATTCCAAAGCTTGGTCTTTCAAAGAGGCGTTTTTATTTCTATCAGCTTCAGTTGTTCGTTTAATCATAATTTGTTGATTTAGGTCTGATGATTGGGCTCCTCAATCCACGCGAAAACCAGCCATCCTCCTGCAATATCCACATTCAACGATAAAAAAGATTGAAGTGAGGTATCCAAGGAGGCCGGAGTTTTTTAAGAGAAATTCCTTTGGCTCCAGGTTCAATTTAATCAGAGGTCGGAATGCTTTCAAAAGGTTTCCTACCAGGTCGAAATATCATGCTAAAGCATTGCACCAGCAGCCCCTAAGAATTCAGGTAAACTTATATGACTGTACTCGAAGATTTCATTATTTAGATTAGTGCTTGAATCGAGGGTGTAAGTAAGGTCGACCTAATTTTTGACCTTTTAGGGCCAATCAATGAGGCTTCAGATGCCACCATATCCCGTGAACCTTCCACTTTCCCACCACTCGACAAAGAGCAGATCAAATAGACAATCATCAGCAGCCACTCGATTTCGTTATTAATTGTCACTGAGAGAATCTATACTGAGTCAATTTATAATACTTTTGTTTATGTATTTATTTTTTTAATCAAGTTGTTCAATAGCAAAAACCAAAGGACACAAAGAAATCTTAATGAAACAATTGTCTACAGCTAATTGCTCAATTGAACTGAATAATGTATATTCAATGGTCCGACAGTAGAAAAAGAGTTTTAATTTGTGCCTGCCTAAGGATGCCATGATGATGGCAAGGTTGGATGAAGGAGTAAAAAAGGTATTTTTTCATTTCCTGATGATGTCAGTGCTAGCTGCAGCACAATTGCCAAGTTCTTTCTCAAGGTTTTCATAGTGCAACTTACGATGCAATCGAGGTGTAATAATTTCACTCTGATTTTTTTTCCAGCCGAAAAGCAAGGAAATATTGGCACATCGTATTTGTTTTAGGCATGATTTATGGCTGTAATAATATACTACAGCTTGCGCCTGCAATTTGCTAATTAGCATTTTAGCGAAAGAAGCTTGCAGACAAGGGTCAATTGTGTTTTTGCTGTTTTCAGTAAAGCTATACAAGACCTATTAACTTATAACAAGTGGTTTGGGGTAAAGTATTTTCAAGGTTGAAACAATACTTTTAATACCACTCGCTTAAGATAGATGATTTGTATCAATTATGAGGAAGGATTAGTCGCGCCAACAGCAGCGAAATCGCAAATTTTGGATATTTATTACTTTTTGCAATTTTGCTGCAGCAAGGCCAAGGTCAACTGTCGTCCGCTTTCATCCATTGGGTCAGAACCAAACTATATAAACTGCTGTATCAACCAATGCATATTTCATGACTCATAAGAACAATTTGATTGCCTGATTTAGGCTAAATATTTAAAATTCAATCAAGTGTAGTAAAATGTCAATGTAGGTCTATCTCGAGGCATTAAAGGAAATCTTGCTACCTTACTTCCTTAATTAGAGCTGAAAATTCCAATTACAAGCCTCTATTATAGATGATCACCGTCTCGTGACATGATTTTGAAGTTTTTTTGCTTTTAATATGAAATCCGAGCTCATTTTGCGGCAATTTTGACTTTAACCTTTTGGTCACCACCATCTGACGCATGCTTGCATTGAAATATTGCACACAGTATCATGAAAAGAATTCATGCGTCCATGGCTAGATGGCGGGCGTACTTTAGCATATGCATAGGTTTTAGCATATGATCAATGTTCAAGATTAGCAACGTGGAGTATCAGGCCTATAACAATACTTCTCATACAAATAGCAATTTTACGATTTTCGTGCCATAAATATGTACACTTGAATTTTTAATCTGATCCAAAATGGGCTCAGCTACGCACGCCAAGATCAGCTTGTAAAAGTCGTATATGTGGGATTTTTGTGAGGCATCAATAACTATTTTTCTATCCTCAGTGCCATTTTTATGGACATAATTATCTGGCCTGTGAGAAAATGCAGCTATATAAAAAAATCACCTTGTCCCCCATCAGCAATATAGAATTCAGATCCTCTCCAAGCCTCACTCGGTCAGCCAGCTTCATATTTTATCGTGCAAATGTTTTTTCTTATAAAATTAACTGTGCAACTGCTGTTGCTGTTGTTGCCTCAAGCAATGGCCAGATTGTGTTCACAGGGTCCTTATTTCTTTTCGGACTGCAGTTTTAAGTCTAATGCAATGTTGAGCTATTTGCTACATGCGTTCTGTCATTGCAATGGTTCCTTTTTATTGGTTTTGCCAAGATAAATAGCCCTCTCGTTTTTGTGCGCACTGAGCAGTTGAACAAAGCAACACCATATGGTGGCCATGTTTGCAGAAATGACGTGCATTTTGGGGCATTGATGGCATCAGTAATAAAATGGATCTTTTTTATTAAAGCCTTGACTTGTAATCTTGAACTAGCTTCACGGTCTGAGAAGTTCCATGATTCTGCGCTAGTCACTCGTAATCAATGAATAGCAAATTCATTCTGTAATGGCTCCACTGAAATGGCCCATTAAACTGCAGCTCATTTTGATGCCAGTTATGCGCCAATAATTGTCATCCCTGAGGATCATGGCTAGACTACAAAATTTCATCATCAGTTAACAGGCAAAAGGGGATCCTATATAATTTCAATGATGGTGCAGTTTGGGTGTATCTCTTAGTTGGCTAAATAGATTTACCTAAAAATTGGCATACATACTGAGAATTAGATTCTAAGCAACTTTTGCCTCAATAACTTTTTTATTGAATGACTTTATCTGAATCTTAATAAAAAAATATAATTAGTTTCATAATAGCTACTTTAAAGATGTTTTGTGCACTTTTTTGTCAAAAGTAATTGACATGTTGGATAAATCCCAGTTCACACTAGGCCAGGGAGGCTTCATTTCGTTCGTTTTGGCCAAAATCGGAAATCAGTATTTTTCAACTTTTTTTGCTTCAACACTTAGTTTATGGTCCAACTCATTCAAATTCACTCAGCAGAGACATATGAACTCAGTTCAGCTGATCATAAATGTCTGATTTTTGAGACCAAGTCAAAACTTGGAAAAAAGCAGCAAAAAAGTATGGTTAAGAAAATGGTGACAAACAACCTGTTTTAAGCTGCACACCTAAAAAAATTGCATTTAGTATGATTTTTGATCTTGCTGAAAGTATACAAGCAATTGTAGTTGATCTTGCCTAAAAGTAATTGCCTCCAAATCAGCCTCAAAAAAGCTGTTCATTTTCTAGAACAAAATTAGAACAAAATATGCTGTTCTTTCTTGGATCAGCATGGATCACCAAAATTCATGGCTTATGAGTCTCCCTGACACTCAAATACTTGATTCCAGTTGAATTTAGCTGCTACATTTTGCAACCTTGGAAGTTTTGGGAGGCCGAAAAGTCAAATTTTGCTATTATTTTGGAGCGCCATTGTAGCAGCTTCTATTTGACGGAAAAATCAAACCGGACGAAATAAAGCGTCACTGGCCCTGTGTGCAGTTTTAAGCAAGTTTATTTTTATGATTGTTATCTAATATTGTTTACAAATATCATTTTAAAAATCAGAGTTTGAATTTCCCGCCTAGAGGCATGACACATGTTTTTGTTTGTTTAGGTGTCCAAAGTCACATTCAAACTCAAAAAATTGATTCTCAACATTTTTATCTAAAGTCACTCAACCTTTCCAAAAAATGAAATGCAAGCAGCTATATCCCTGATAAAAATAGCTTATAGGTATTTTTTCTTATAACTAATTGTAATTGTGAGGCAGTTTAACTTCATTTCATGATATTTTTAGTAGCAAAAATAATATTACAGGTTGGGAAGTTCATAAAAAAAAATAATCCACACAAGTTATTTTTTGTAGCTAGTGCAGTGGGGAAACCATACTAAGACCTAAGTTTTAATACCTACGTGCTGTTTACGTTTTACGACCTAAGAACATATTTTTAATACCTAAGGCGGAGTAGCTGGAGCCAACTTTATACCTGTGTTTTAAAATCTAATGGGGTCTGTTTTAAGATCTAATGGCCAATTTTTGTAATTTTGCGATACAGGCATTGCGTGTAGTGGTATCTAAGCCCAAAACCCCTTGTGTTAGGGAAAATTTCCAAAAATGAATCTCTGCTTGCCTGTTCAAAATCAGCTGAAGCTGAAGACGTGAAAAGTTGGGACACAAAACTCTAATAGCCTAAAAAGTGATTGGTACATAGGCTTAGTTTTTCCATCCATCAGTGCAATAGCAACAGGACTCTAACATTTGCATCAATATAGGAGTTGAAAAGATTGCCCCCGATTTTAGATCGAAAAACTCAGGTGAACATTACTTACAAATCTTCCATTTAGATGTTAAAACGACACCTTTAGGTCACAAAACAGACGCCATTAGATCTTAGAACTTAGGTTTTAAAATGGACCCCTTTTTAGGTCAGAGTACTGGTACCCGTGCAGTGCTCCACATTTCAGTTTGCTTCGCTCTTTTGAAGAGTCAGCAGATTTTGGAGTGCCACCTGGTGAAAAGTGGTTGAAACTGCAAAAACTAAAAACTAAAAATGTAGCATTAATAGCAACTTAATATCATAATTCATTAAATGTTTCTCAAAGATACTTGTAAAATCATCAGATTAAATAAGTTTTTTAGAGCCAAAAAGTCATATTTACTGAAATAATAGTGGTTAAAGTTAAAGAGTTTTAAAAATCATAGTTTCAATAAGGATTGTATTTGGAAAAAGTTATTTAAGCAAAAGTTGCTTAGAATCTAATTCTCAGCATGTATGCCAATTTTTAGGTAAATCTATTTAGCCAACTCCGAGATACACCCAAACTCATTGAAATGATATATCATCAACCCCTTTCAGGATATCCATTGGAAACGATAGAGTGCTCATGGAGGTGTGAAAAGTAATGGCACATCAGCGTTTCATAAATTAAAACTTCGCATCAAAGACTTTTGGGAGATAAAGTACTTTTTGATAGACCCTGTGTGATACGGCAATTATGAAGACCTTAAAGATCAAACGCAAGAATAATGCATCATTAACGCGGAAGTGCACCAATTCGTAAAAAAGTCTGATCGTTTTTGTCTTCATTCGGCTTTGTGGTCATCTGCTGCAAAGTTGTGCAAAGAATACGAAAAAAAGCTGCATGATTAGATGAGAACGCTATCCCGCTGAAAATGTCAGTTTCAAAATTACATTTATGACTGTTCTTTCACCTTTTTTCCACGAAGCTAGCCGGTAAATTCTGCATTTTTGCAAAGCATCGTTGATTTTACCAGCATAAAATCTGCACTCACTTAACAAAGCGTGTCCTTTACACTCGGGGCAACACATAAAAAAATAAAACCTTACTCTGATTATTAATTAATTAATATAAATCTGAAGGTGGTAAACATATGATGGCTTGCAAAATGGCAACCTGCTGTGGAGCAAATATCATCAATTATTTCTACTGCATCGAAGGTAGCCATGTGAAGGAACATAACCAAATTACGCCTATTTGAGTGCATCCTTCGATGTGCAAGCAGCTTCACGCAGTTTGTCGCTAGCTCAGACTGATTTCTCGGATGTAGTGGTTGTATTCCATAAATATAGGCCAAAAAAGTAGGCGTTAAATATTAGAGTGGTAGAAGAATGGTAATAATAGAGAGATTCGGTGCCAGGAATTGAGCGAGGGAAAAACACCAGGCAGATATTCAGAGAGGATATCGGAGAAAATGGCCTTATTAACCAGCATATCCGGACTGTTGGTCGCAAACTTCTCTTGGGATGGTTCGGCATTGCTGCCTGGGGACATTCTGGCAGACCTGCTCGGGTACATTTTGGCACACTTGTTCAGGCACGTTCTGGCATTGCTGTTTGGGAACGCTTCGGCATTGTTGTCTTGGGACATTGTTGCATACCTGTTCGGGTACATTCTGGCATTGTTGCCTGGGTACGTTCTGGCACTCTTGCCGTTGTACTTGCCTGGGGACATTTTCGCAGGCTTGCCGAGGAACGGTCTGGCATTGCTGTCTGGGTACATTTTGACATTGCTGTCTGGGAACATTCCTACATTCTTGCCTTTGAACTTGTCTGAAAAAAGATGCAACAAATCAATGACGAGTTATGATTAGGCCGTTCGACTTTGTTACCTTGGGACGTTTTGGCACTGCTGTCGAGGAACATTTTGGCATTGTTGTCTGGGGACATTGCTGCACTCCTGTCTTGGAACCTGCCTCTGAACTGGGTTGCACACTTGCCTCGGGACATTTTGGCACTCCTGCCTGGCCACTTGTCTGGGGACATTCCTGCACTCTTGCCGAGGGACATTCTGGCACTCCTGTCTGGGAACTTGTCTGGGGACATTTTCACAAGCTTGCCTGGGGATGTTTTGACAGACTTGCTCTTCCACTTGCCTTGGGACAGACTCGCAAGACTGACGAGGAACATTCCTGCACTCCTGTCTTGGGACGTTCTGGCACTGCTGCCTGGGTACATTTTGGCATTGCTGCCTGGGCACATTCTGGCACTGCTGCCTGGGAACATTTTGGCATTGCTGCCTGGGCACGTTTTGGCATTGCTGCCTTGGTACGTTGTTGCACACTTGCCGAGCAACTTGTCTGGGGACATTCTGGCATTGCTGTCTGGGAACATTCTGGCACTCCTGGCGGGGTACGCTCCTGCATTCTTGCCTTGGGACGCTTCTGCACTCTTGCCTGCAGGCAGGAGCAGCTCCGTAGCCAGCTGGTGCAGATTGTGCTCCACCATAATTGGCAGGTGCTGATGCAGCACCACCATAGGTTGATTGATTGTCGCAGACCTCTTGGCAAACTTGCTCGTTGACAGTGTTGCATTGCTGCTCTTGAACGGTCTTACATTGCTGCTCGTTGACGGTGTTGCAGACCTGCTCATTGACAGTGTCTGTGACAGTGTTGCAAACTTGCTCGTTGACAGTGCTGCACACCTGCTCGTTCACAGTGGTGCATTGGGGCTCCTGGACAGTTGTGCATTGCTGCTCTTGGACAGTTTCGCAGACCTGCTCGTTGACGGTGCTGCACTGCTGCTCATTGACGGTGTTGCACTCCTGCTCCTGGACAGTGCGGCATTGCTCCTCATATTGGGTCATGTACTGGATCTCGCACTTCTCCTCTTGGACGGTACGGCATTGCTGCTCATTGACGGTATCAAAGACAGTGTTGCATACCTGCTCGTTGACAGTGTCACACTGTTGCTCGTTTACGGTATCAGTGACGGTCTGGCATTGTTGCTCATTGACGGTGCTGCACTGGTTCTCAGTCACGGTGTCCTGGACGGTACGACATTGCTGCTCGTTGACGGTATTGCAGACCTGCTCGTTGACAGTCGAGCACTGTTCCTCGTTGACTGTGTCCGTGACGGTTTGGCATTGCTGCTCATTCACCGTTGAGCACTGCTGTTCATTGACAGTTTGGCATTGCTGCTCATTGACGGTTCTGCACTGCTCCTCGTTGACGGTATCTGTGACGGCTCGGCATTGCTGCTCATTGACAGTGCTGCACTGTTGCCTCTGCACAGTGTTGCAGACCGGCTCGTTGACGGTGCTGCACTGCTGCTCGTTGACAGTGGAGCATTGCTGGCGGTTGACAGTGTTACATTGCTGGCGGTTCACCGTGTTGCATTGCTGCTCATTGACAGTGTCACACTGTTGCTCATTGACAGTTCGGCAAGCTTGGCTGGCTCCGTAGGAAGCTGGGGCGGCTGCAATCACAGCTGTGGGTTGCCCATAGTTAGACTGCCTTTTGCTCAAGGCCTTTTGAATGAGTCCAAAAGGGGTGATGGGGACAGCCAAAGCCTGGCTTAGCAAGCAGGAAGCCAAAATTACCTACAAAGAGTTTATTAGGAGTTGCGCAGCTGCCAAATGCCTATGCTTACCACAAATGTGGACTTCATCATAAATGTCTGTTTTTTTCGTTCCTCCACAGAACGAAAAACGAAGTTGAATGCGAGTAGTCCATCTTCGTTGCCGGTATTTATAGTGCGCACGTACGCGATTCTACGCTTATGTGCGTACACAAGGCTACACGAATGTTTGCTGAGTTGCCGCGATCGTTACTAAGCCAATAGAAGCGCGCAAAACTTGCTGAAACTTGGCATCACCCGATGCTTAATTACTCGCTGCTGCTCCAAGTGACACATTCCTCACAAAACAAAAAATCAGTAGTAAATCTGTAGTAAACCCAGTTGGAAAATAAAGTGCTTTTAATTTAAAAAAACATTACTTAAGATAATTTCCTTCAAGTCCATAAAACCCTCCAATGTAATTATTTTCCCGGTATTATTTATATTCTTGAAGTAATTGATATTCAAAGTTTCAGTATCTCCACTAATAAAAAGTTGTGCATTTTATCTGTATGACTTTTATGGTTCTAAAGTAAGAATTGTATATGCTTTTTCTGTAGTAAAGGTAGATTCAACTGATTTAGTTGGTCAGTATTTAATGTAGATTTTTCAATTAACACTTCTACTGAAATTACCAGTATTAAATTACCACTAAATACAATTACTACTGTATGTGGACTGTGACCAAGCAAATTTGCTCATTTAAATAAAAAATGTATACTTTTTCAGTAGTTAAGGTAGATTCTACTGATTTAATTGGTCAGTACTTAAAGTATATTTGTCTTTTTGTATCACTGCTAATACTGCCAGTCTTTTATCACCACACAATAAAAGTAGTAATGGATTTGAAATGCAACCAGACCAATTATCTTATTAAAATAAAAATGTATGCTTATTCAGCAGTTAAGGTAGATTCTACTGATTTAGCTGGTTGGTATTTTATCTAGTTTTGTCATTTTGCAACTCTACAAAAATTGCCAGTGCACAGTGGGTCAAAAAGCCATTTTCACACGCACGAGAAAATCCGCCAAATCGCCCGAATTCTCATTTAGCCACCAATTTTCAAATTCTAATTGTGTTGACTTCTAGGCAATGAAAAGAGCCAAAAATGGTTTGAATTGACAGATACATATTAAAATTTGACTTCGAAATCAAACTTTGCTTGAAAAAGTGTTCAGCAATAAAAATGGTAGAATAGCCATTTTTGGACATTTTTTGGGCATACTTAACTTTTGATGGGAATCGAATTGAATTGTTCTTTTATGGCTGAGAGGTCAATAAGACCCCATTTAATGATTATTCATCAAAATTGGCTGCGGAAATTTGCGGACTTGGGAGCCCAGAATGTTAGTTTTTAGCTTACGGCCCTATGAAAATTGACTCCTACGATTTCGCGAGTTTTTTTTCCCGTGCGCGTCCAGAAGGCATTTTGAGCCACTGTGCAGTGTGTAATCCCCACTAAATACAATTACTACAGTATAAAAATTGTGACCCAGCCAATTTGCTCATATACATAAAAATGTATGCTTATTCAGTAGTTAAGGTAGTTTCAGCTGATTTAGTTAGTAAGTATTTTATGAATATTTGTTTTTCAGCATATTTACTAAAATTGTAAGTCTTTTATCACCACTAAATTCAGTTAGTAGTATTTTAAAATTGTGAATTTTCTCCCTATTTTAAGGAATTTGATAATTTCAGTTTTGTAAACTGTTCAGAGATGGCTCTGCTAACAATTCAATAATTTGTGAAATTGGTATTATCACTAACTTTTAATGGCTTTAAGATTTAAAAAAAATTCATCAACAAATGTTTTCGCAAATTACATAAAAACAGAATTTGAAAGCACCAGGATCATTATTTTCAATGCAAAGCTGAGATCTTTGGTTTTATTCAAATATATATCTTATTGAACAAGATTGTTTATATATAGTGATTCAGACCAAAAAATGATTTGCTGCATAGTAAGTTCATCCTGTCTGATGAGCTAGAGTTGGAATTGGAGATGGAGTGAGACTGAAATTTTAAGGCTCATAAGGAACATAAATCCATTTTGACCTGGGCATCTGATGCACAAAAAGTGACAAAAATGGAAAATTTATATAGCTCATGCCAATTATTTTGAGCAGTTATTTTAGCACACTTTCACCTTAAGTATAATACAATATCCCCACCAGAAGTACATATTAAAGTAAACTAAACACTAAACTACCGATTTTAATCTATAAAGAAATTGTACTATAGGTGTTTTTGTGTAGTCTACAGATAAAAACTGCAT
Source organism: Paracyclopina nana (assembly GCA_019096065.1). NCBI lineage: Eukaryota > Metazoa > Arthropoda > Copepoda > Cyclopoida > Cyclopettidae > Paracyclopina > Paracyclopina nana. The sequence continues at coordinate 8,331,851 of JAGUCH010000001.1, read as the reverse complement.
AAAATGCAGCCTAGGTGCATTTTCAAAACTTAATAACTTTTAAATGAATTAGCATAGTCAATTTTTTAGTGTTTATGTAGCATATATAGAGTGTATATATCATATAGCAAATAAATAAAAAGTCATATATATGATTTTAAAAAAATCAGTTTCTTGGAAAAATTTTATGAAACGGTTGCGTTATGCTTTTATGTATATTATTGTAGCAAGAATACTGATGAAAAATACGTACTAAATTAGGATCAAATCGGTATGGTTTGCGGATTTGTTTTGTGGGGTTGTAATTTGATTCAAAGCTTTACACACAAATAAGTGAACGCAAGTAGCTACCGCAATTGCGCAATGCTGTACATAAGTTGCCTCAGTTAAGCTAGAAATTAGCTATATTTTCCCTTAAAAACAATTCACTTTTTTTATGGTTCTCACAATTTCATAGCTCAAAAGACCCAGCTCCAGCATGCTGAGCCTTAATGTACTTGACTTGGACGGCCAATTGACGCTCTATCCAAGTATAAGGCGTCATCGTCTCGGCGGGAAATGGACTTGTTAAAAGGTCCATGGAAGAGGGTTTACCTTCACCATTTACATTTCACGGCCACTGACATTGTTGACACTTTGAGCATAGCATGATGGGCAAACAAACGAAAAGGCTTCACCAAATTAAATGAGCACATTTGCCGTAATGAGATGATGTAATGAAAGGCAACAATGCTTCACATATGACAGGTGATGTATTCTAAAAAGGGTGTGAAATATCTGCAACTTGCGCAGAACTTTTCGTCCTCAATTTTCGTAGGCTATAAGATTTTCTAACAAAATGATAGCCTTTCACAAAAGATGGTTTCTTATCAGTTTCATCCACCTCAACATTGTTTTTTTCTCTCATTGGTAACATACCATTGAAATGGCCAAAGGCTTATCCCCTCATTTGCTACCAAAACTTGAATGCAAGAATGACATTGCAAAATGCCAAAATAGCTTTGAGTGGTCGTAAGTTTGTAAAACTATGTCCCATTATTCATATTTAAGTTTCGTCTCTCAAAAGGCTTCGCAACCTTGAAGTTACAGGCCAAATTTTTCCTCGCGAAGGGATGCTAAAACGGCACTAAGTATTAATATCTGTTCAAAAATAAAATATAGATAGATAATTGATAATTCTACGCATTAAATTAAGGCTGATTCATGGCTTCTCGGTAAGATCACCAAATACAAAATAAGATATAGTATAGCATTAAATAATAAACAGTGGAACAAAAATGGGCAGTTGTCGTGCTAAAGTACAGGCCCGCCACCTTTAGGCTCTTTTTGGAACTGAGTTTTGAGAACGATTTACTCTCAATAATTTATTGCTGTGGTAAGAAGATGGAATGCTGAGCTTTTTTTGTAGCTACCTCAAGATGCGCGCACGCAAGGCTCGACCTACTCATAAGCTATCTTTTCACCACTTGGTGACAACTCACGAGCGAAGAAAAGATTGACGTTAATAACTAAATAAATAACAGCAAGTACGGTCAGCTTGTGACTCGCAACATTTACTGGCACAACTCACGCAAAACCGCTTAAGTAAGGCAAAGATTCAACCCCCAGCCCAATTTGCGATACACAAGAAATTGCCTGTAAGTTTTTTACCTGCCTTGAATTCGCGCCAATGAAGCAAGCAATTTTTCGAACCCTTTTGTAACAGCTAACTGCTTGCCAATCTCTCTTAATATGCTTCTCTGGAAAAACCCTGCATGGACTCGTCATTACGACGGTATTGTTTCATTAATATGAGATAATCTACAGACAAAATGGCACCCCTTCCTGCCATAAAACCATATTCAACTCACACAAATTTTCAAGCACTTTTTTGAACCTTTTTCTAGCCTGGCTTCGTCAATCAAATTGCCGCTAGTAATCACGGCAAAAGTTTCGTGCGAGACATTTTTCCCAAAATACTTGGTCAAACAGCACCATCTAACAAAAAACTTAGTCCTCCACTGGCTTATTGGGCAATATAAGATTTGAGTGGTCCCATGCTATATTTGACAATATTTTGCAAAACTTGTATGACATATCTTTGTTGAGTGCTACTTTAAGCTACTTTCTTTTGCACAGTTGACACTCAACATCAAAGGCAAAAAGGATGGTTTATTGAAAATCCGAAGAAGGTCAAAGGTTAGCATTGGGCTTTGAAAATGGTTTCCCCAAAAACAGTGTTAAATGTCAGCTGACAATGAGCTCATTCAACATTTGCTCCAGGAAGTACTTCCCATTTTGAAGTTTATTGCTGTTGACCCCAAAAAATTGAAGATGGCCTTGTATCCACCAAAATTGCTCGTTCTTGGAAAAAGATATGCTAGCAATTGATGGAATTAATGCTTAATCCTGGTATACAAAATTGACTAATTGATTTTATCGGATAATTAAATACTATACCCAACCAGAAATTCTGGGCCCTCATACGGCAAAAAAATCCTCAGTGAAACTTATACGTTTTATCAACATAGAGTTCTAGTCGTTATGTAACATTAACTGCCTTGACACCTAGGTAAAATCGAAAATACAAATTTTCCGTGTCACATTCGATTTTTCTCAAATTTTTTTCATAGGTGGTACGGAAGTTAATGTTACATAACGACATAAACTCAACCTGGGTAAAACGAAGGAGTGCTAACACGTTGCAATAACTTTCAGAAAACTTGGGAAAATTTCTGGTTGGGTATTAATTGCTCATTCCTAGCAGATTCTGAAAATAAATTATGCTTATTCGTCTTGCAATCAATTTAAGTTGCCCTCAAAGCGGAACAGATTTGTGCAAAATTTCCATTCAGAGAATAATTTAAAAAGTGGCTTAGGAAACAATGCTTCAAATGAGTTCACTTCTGAGCTGTCATGCGTCACCATCATTTTCATTTCTTGGCACATAACTTAGGGCCTATTGAGCTTCTTATAATAACCGCTAGCCCAGTTCCAACAAGGCATGAAGTCATAATTTAGCCATTGCGTTTAAAGAAAAGATGTTAATGAAAGAAAAATCAATAACTTAACTTAAGCAAAGAGCTAACTGGCACTAACACCCGAGAGCTTTCTGAAAATATTGAGGACAATTTAGAAGGTCTACCCATAGGTAATCACTGTGCCAAAGGGTTTTGCCCTCGGGCCCTCGGGAGGAGAGATATAGATCCTCAAAGTTTTAGGAAATTCTTGTGCTGGAAAACTGTGGACCCCTCTCACAACCATATGAATCAACTTTTATCTACCCAATTTTTGTCCTCAAGATGCAATCAAAATGGAAAATTATCAATATAAATCATTATAATAATTGTTTAATTCAAGGTATGTTTAACAAAGTTATACGAGCCAAAATTGGCTAGCTTTGATGGACTATATTTACCCTCAAAGAAAAAAGTGTATTTTTTTAACATACCAACCTTTTGCTTACGTTGCGCAAAAAAAAGAAAAAAAATTCCACAAGGAGCAGGTTGCTCAAATTTGCTCCAAAGTTACCCCCTTAAAACACATTTCAGCCCCTGGAGCACAGTGGGCATGCGAGACGACAACTTTTAGCCCATTCTATGAGACACCCATAGGAGGTGCACAAAAAATGCCCGTTGTGCGTATGAAAAGTTCTAGCACAACCAGTAAAATAAACTAAGTTGAAGAAGCTTGATGTCAGCTCGGGACATACTTGATCCTTTGACCTAAAAGAAAATTACTATCTGTCATTCCTCGCTTCAGCATAAAAAGTCTCTTCTTCGGCATTTTACACTGAAGTACACTTAGTAACTGATCCTTGACCTTTTGCCTCAAATTTTAATTTATCAGTGATTGACAGTATACCACTCCCACGAGACTCTCAATTTCAAAGCATACAGGGCATTATATCGCGCGATTTTGCAAAGTACTCGCAAATGGTTCAGAGAAATGAGTCATAAACGATTATCTATAAAGGAAATTTTTTCCTTGCGTTAAATTGCGTTTTACTTAAGCCTCCTATTTTAGTACTGATCGTTATTACTCACTTTTGATAGCTTTAATTAAACCACTTTTCCCACCTCTTTTGGTCACATGAGTTTGAAGTGTTTTGATTAATCAGAAGTACGAAAACTTAGGCATTTCATTTAAGGATAATGTAAGATTTTAAGGAAACGAGGCATAGTCCGGACAAAAGTCAGCATCCTGGGGATAATTTTGAATCCATGTAATTTAGCTCAGAGAAAATATCACAGATTTATAGAGAAATTTTGTCTTGCACCCTACCATAGAACAGTCTGATGAAGTGCTATAGTAAAGCTGTGCATAGGAAACAGTAAACAGACCCCATATCTAGCCTAGCGACTAATTTTGTAAGTTTTTGGACGTTTTTCTGCTGCCTAAGTTGGGACGTACGCCAGTATTAAGCTAATTTTTCTCATGATTATGCCAAGGTAGGATTTTAGCATGCTCCACTTGTTTTGAGGCAATAGATGGATATACTTTATTATGATTTGACCATATTTTGAGCCTTACATTGTCTGAAATTCCAATTTTTAGTGAAATTTAAGGCTGGCTTTAAGGCTGGCTTTCGGGTAAGCCAAAGCACCATTTGAAAGTGCTTACGGAATTGATTTGCACAATAAAAGAGGCAGTATTGTTTGTTGAATTTGGCTACTTTTGGCCTGATATTTAAGTACATGTCTTGTGACACCAATAAGGCATGGGTCAACTACGCTCGCACGTCCTGACGATACTACAGCTGAACTGACGTCCGAAAACATCGGTTCCCCTTTCCTATAGAGCTCACCTTATACTATAGATCATCTTGAATGGCTCCTCATCTATAAGTTGAGCCAATAATCAAGTTGACACAGTTAAGGCAAAATTCAGAAAGGCTAGGATATTTTTTTAGCTGTATCTTTGGAGTCTGCAATTTTAGAGTTAGTTTACATAGATTACATGTTTATTCAGTTTGGCATTGATATTGAAGGTAACTTTTGATTGCTTACTTTTAAGTAATCCTTAAATTAACCCGTTTTTCCAAAGTATGAGCATCAGCTATATAAAGTTGTCTTTTGTGTTTGTCATTACACATCAACCTGAGGGCTATTGCAACCCAGAAAAAATTGCCCACCTAAAATATATCGGTCGGATTTTGTATGTTAATATACCCCCACTAGAATTGCGAGATCTATATTTCTTTACTTCATATAAAAGTTGCTAGGGTGCCCAGGAATCGAGATATTGTGGTCGGATCATCCACTGATGAATTCATGCCATTTGACAAAGAAGAAACCTGCCACCACTGTATCTCGATTCCAGGGCATCCTAGCAATTTTCTTATGAAACAAAGAAAGATAGATCTTGCAATTTTATTCTGGGGTATTATAACAGGCAAAATCCGACCAAGTCTATATTTTCGACGCTAGAAGTTTTTTAAAATTTTATGCTATGGGAAGCGCTAGGCCAGGATTTTAAAATTACTACCAAATGAACCCACATAAGCTTTCAGAATATGTATATATTTTAGGTGAGCAATTTTTTCTGGGTTGCAATAGCCCTCAGGTTGATGTGATTAGTCTATTTTTCTCCTTTCCGTAAAGCATTCGGTGTGCATTGTCGTAAGGGATTAGGGCCTGGTTCACCTGCGATATTATAAGTGTCAATATTTTACTCTCATCAAACGAAGCGACGTAAAAGCGTAATCTTGCTTTCATATTTTCCAGGATCGAGTAGCTTGCACCTATGATAAAAGTTTGATTTAATTACCACTAATTGAGCTGTATTGAGCATCCGTAAGCAATTTATTCATTGCATTGTTGTACTCGCTGCAGGGGCTAACCCCACGCTGTGCAGTGCAGTGGTAGCAATTTATGCAGTCGCACTCAACACTCGCAGCATGAAATATCAAAAAGCCCCTAAAAATTTCGCAAGTCATCATTAAAAAAAACCAGACTGTTGTTGCTGTTAAAGTGCAGTGTTTTTGGCAGCCCAAATTTCTCGAATAGTATGACTTCACACAGTGCGGTGTCTTCTTAAAAGACAACGCGCAACAAGTCAACACATAAGTAGGCCGATATCGAGGCCGTTCCCATTTGACCGCAAAAAGTAAAGCGAAGCCCGAAAACGCCTTACAAAAGCTCAAAATAGCTGCTTCTGTCAAATGTTGAGAAAAATAACTGGGTTGCTTAGATTAATGTCCTGTTCACCTACAACGACTGTTGCAGTCGTAACTTAAGTGCCCTGTTCATCTACAACGACAAATTTAGTCTTAACTTTAGCAGTCTTACGAATTTTTTCGTAATTCTATAGCGACAAAAATTGTCTTAAGTGAGCGTAGGATCAGTCGTCCTTTGGTTTAGTAAGGATGAGGCTTACTGCAAGTAAAGCCGGCCTGCTAGGGCCGAGTAAAACATTCTACCAGGTCTATCATTTCGGTGAATTCTTTCCAAAGTTGCATTAGTTTAGTCAATCCTAGAGGGATCGCTAAAATAACACCAGTTCTTACGGGTGCCGGTATTAAGATCGAATTTAGGGGGGATTTTAAAGCCGAATTGATAATGGATTTTAAAGTCGAATCACCTGGATTTTAAGATCGAACTGAAATTGATACTGGGTAATAAGATCGAACGGGAAAACAAAAAATGAACCTCTACCTGGATTTTAAAGTCGAAACATCTTGATTTTAGAGTTGAACCCAATAGATTTTAAGGGAAGCCTTTGCAGAATTTTCAACAACCACTCTAGCGGCACCAAGAGCTTTTTGAAAATCTTTGGACCATCTTGAGGGGCTTCCCCTAGATAGTCACCATGCCTAAGGGTTTTGCCCTTTGGCCCCTGGAAGGGGAGATATTAGCCCGGTTCCAACAAGGAAAATCAGCATAGTCAGGAGACATAACTTGACTTTTTAGCATAGTCAGGTCACAGCTAGCTCGCGCGCTCAGCTCGACCTGACTTAACTGGTTTACCGCACTGCACTATGCTGATATCCCGTGTTGGAACCGGGCAATTGGCCCTCAAAGTTTTGGGAAATTCTTATGAAGTAAAACTTTGGACCCCTCTCACAGCCATATGAAGCAAATTTTATTTACCCATTTTTTGGCCATTGTTAGGATTCCTAAGGGTGTCTTTGGAAATGGGATAGTTTTTATGCTACATAATTCATTTTTCACCTCTGAAAATGAAATTTAATTATAATTATTGGCTGTGGCAAGCAACTTTTATGGTTACATAGATGAGGTTTGACTACTTTCTGGTGATTCCATCTTAAAATCCAGGTATAGTTTGGTGTTGTAATTCACCGTTCGATCTTATTACCCTGAGACTCAAAATCCATCGGACTTAATACCCTACCCTTTCGACTTTTATATACTGTAATACGATTTCCTCGTGTTATAATTCAGTTTACCGATCCGACTCAGCTCTTTAATGTCACATTTCTTTCTAAGTAATTTGGGGGATATTAAATACTTAACGGCCCTGGAATCAAATTTGAGGGATTTTAAGCAATTTAATGCCCTCATTTTCCATAGAAGTAGTTCAAATACCAAAGAAGTTGGAAAAAAAGAGAGGATCATTCAAGATTCAAACCTTAGACAGATGGATTAGTAAGACAATGATCTAACCACTGAGCTATGGAAACATGATGAAAATTGCATGATATGTATAGGACTTTACCTTAATTTAAGCCAGATAAGGAAATAAAAAAAATGTTAAGGAATGACAGGGGTTTGAACCCTAGACTACTGAATCTAGAGCCTAACGCTCTAACCATTGTGCCATAGGAGCTGGGGCACGTAAAGTAGGGTCATTAAATAGCTGAGCGAGGATTTTAAAATGGGAAAACTCGAGTACAGCTTTACTAGCCCGAGCCTGCGAGGGCTGTAATTGTACGAGTGTTTTTCCATTTTAAAATCCGAGGTCAGCTATTTAATGACCCAATTTTACGTGCCCCAGCTCGAAATATACAATTTTATATACTGTAATACGATTTTCGAGTGTTTTAATGAAGTTACCGGGCTGCCCCGTGCCCTAGAAAATGCTGCTCGGTTTTTATGCTATGTATCACTGGCTCTCATCAGCTAGCATCCAGTGGTTTGAGAGCAATAAAATAGACTTTTAAATTGCATTTCATGTGAATTGCACCTATGGCATAGTGGTTAGAGGGCTTGGCTCTTGATTCCGCAGTCTAGGGTTCAAACCCCAGTCATTCCTCATTTTGTTTTGTTTCTTTATCTGACTTAAATTATGTTTTAGTCCTATACATAGCATGCAATTTTCATGGTGTCACCATAGCTCAGTGGCAAGAGTATGGGAATGCTGATCCAACTGGCTGAGGTTCAAATCTTGGATGATTCTCTCTTTCTAACTTCTTTGGAATGTTGATTAGTTTCATGGAATATGAGGGGCATAAAACTACTTAAAATCCCTCAAATTTGATTCCAGGGACGTTAAGTATTTAATATCCCCCAAATTGCTTAGAAAGAACTGTGATATAAAAGAGCTGAGTCGGATCGGTAAACTGAATTATAACACGAGGAAATCGTATTACAGTATATAAATAACTATAATACCCAGTCTCTAAAAAAGCTTCGACTTTATAATCCCATGTTGATTTCAGGTATAGTTTGGTGTTATTTGAAATAAACTTGAAAATAAACTCGTAAGTATTTTTCTCAACAGCAATTTTAGTGAAAAAAATCACCTTTTGTGTATGTCATATTCACCCAAGAACTCAATATCCATCGGAACTATGTTTGTGGCAAAGAGAAGATTCTCTGAAATCAGGAACATTTTGTAAATGTCTTCAAATGATAGCTCATATTTTGGTTTTATGCTACAATATCATCAGTTTTTGTATAAAAGTTGTAGGAAAAGGTGCTGCATTCAGGGGCTTAAGATCAGCGGAGGAATTTTCTGAAATGCCGGAAATGAGCTCCCTCTATAGTTTCTTACGCTCAAATGCAAGGCTTATTGAGTTGAACTATGTAAGACTCATTCTTACGTTAGGACACACTAAACCAAAGGAAGGTTGGAAGTAAGCCCTTGAACATAAGCAAATCAAAATTGATTTAGTCAGCCCTAGCTAGCATGCGCTTAACTTGACCAACGCGCTTACACGATTCAAAAGCTAACGACGTACTGGTCTTACACGGAAATAAGGCAATTTTTGTCGCTATAGAATAACGAAATTTTTTGTAAGATTGCTTCAGTTAAGACGCTGACTGAAATAGTCGTTGTAAATGAACAAGGCACTAAAGAATCAAAAAGACTTTCAAATATTATTTGGTACGATTTTTTCCGTTTCTTATAACTGAAACGATTACCACCTAATCCATTTTGATTATGTTAGCATCTTAGTGAGCTTTTTAAGAGAGTGATTTTGTGATACTCTGAGCGCCCAACTTCCGGAGACTATTCTTTGCGACGAAGACAAATTACTCTTTTGAGGTCATATTATAAACAAGAAAAGAGCCACATCACTAATACAGTTGCCATGACGATGTGCCAAATTTGCCTCGAGATAACCATCATATTTTTCAGGGATACATGCAACAATCAGGTTCAACTCAATTTGGCGATTGGATTGTCAACAATTGAGCTAAACTATTGCACAATACTTTCAGTAATTTCGTTATAAAATAAGTGATAATAAACGAGAAAGAAACCTGGATTCTGATCTAGCAAACACTAGTTACGAGGGCTGAAGTTTGCATCACATTCAGATCAATTATAGTAGCTCGATTGTACGAGTGTTAGATGAAATGAAGCAAACAACATTTCTTTTCCTTTTTCAAGCATTGCCGATGATGCTAATATGCTCGTTCTGAGATATGAGTTGATGTCCCTTAATCCAAAAATTCCAAAAACAGCTATTGATATTCAATTCATTGTCACTGACCTTCAGCAATCATTCAATCAGCTTTCAGTGAATTCTTCTATTCACAGAATAACAATAATAATGCATCGTGGGCACTTTCTTGGGATTGCATTGAGTCCATTAGTTATAGATATGATGCCAATTCGATTTTGGAACGTATGACAAACTGTGAGCAAGCAGGAAACAATATGCCTCAAAATGGTAGAGAGTAAATCACCAGATTTCATTTCCCATTTGATTTGAAGAAGGAACGCAAATATTTGACCAACTAAAGGCTTCCGGGTACCATATAAGTTTATGGTACCCAAACCAAGCATAAGATTCAAGCATGATTCATTTTCTACTCTTATTTTGATGACATAAAAAGCAGTGTAGCAACACCAGACCAATCTCATTTTTGAATTACTTTTATGTCAAGTTTGACCATTTTTTGTGACATTATAATGCCACCCAGGTAAGCAAGGCCAACCATGTTTATTCAAGATGTGTCAGCTGCTGACATTTAACAACCCATCCTGGGAACTGTGTTGTATGCAGAGATAGCAATTGAAGTAGCTGAAAATGCCATTTGTCACGACCACGACAAGAAGTTACGATGGCGCGTTCAAAAGGCACATATGATAGGAATCAACTCATAAGGATTTGGGTTGGACAGAAATCTGCCAAGGTCAAAAAGATTCACCAACTGAGATGATGTTGTCAGATTTGCCCAACAACCCGTGAAGTTTACTAGTCAGAATTACTATTCAACATCATCCTTTTTTGACGTTGCTCTGCAGAGAGTGCGATCAGGGCCCGATCTTTAGCAGGTTTTCTCATCTTGAGCGTCAACAAACAACTTACCAAGCATGTTGACGCATGATAAATCACAGTTCTCAAAGCAGTAATCATGCTAAGTAAAAGGGCAAGATTATGATAATGCTCAATTTAAGTGACATTTCAAAAAATCGAAGGCCAAAACCCATTCTTTGCTCAACCATATAGGTCCGATCCTTAGCTGGTTTTCTCATCATTACCAGGTGACGGGTATTTAATATCCTATGTATTAACAGGTATTTAAATGGCTGCTATTAAATCCTCCCTCTTATTTGTAGAATGTCCAAGTGATTTATCCGGAAATTTACTGCATTAATAAGACATGCAAATGAGCATTAATTGCTTTACAGTTAAATTATCATGCAAAGGACAACACTAGGACTTTTCATGGGCCTATTTTGACCTTCAGTGGCTCAACAGTACAAGCGGTGACCATGAATTCACAATGATTATCATAATGTTGCTTCAACCCTGATCTCACGAGCCCGGAATAAGGCTATTTTCTTTTAAAAGGTGACTCTGAATTTTTCAAGTTATAATAATCACACTCGATACGAGCCTAATGTTACCTCCTTAATGTCTAGTTCATGTTCACCCCAAACTCCTTTGCACGAAAAGCACCTTAAAGAGAGGAGAAAAATTGCCTTATGACAAGCGCGCTAGCTGATACAAAAAATCAGATCGACTTTGAGCCAACTTGAAAATCAACAAATCTACTTTTTGCAATTTATGGGCCACAATTTAGACATTATAAGCAAAATCAATAGTTAAATTTCACCTTTTACCAAAGAAATTTGAAGAAAGCTTGTTTTTCATGAAAAAATGTTCAAAAATGGCAAAAATTGCAATAAAAAATGATGCTCGGCCCCAAGCTGAACTCGTACATTGGCACTCAGCAGAGCAGATTCACTTTTCCATAAGACAATTTTTTTCATACCATAAGGCATTCTTAATACATTAACAAGGCATATAAAACCTCATTTCAGCCTTTGGAGCACAGTGGGCATGCATGACGAAAAGTTTTAGCCCATTCCACACAAGGGTCACTCCTAACGCAAAAGTCGCATCCATTTCATAGAAACCATAGCAAAAGAGACCATCCGAAATTCGTCTCCAAATAGCTATCAAAGCTTCAAAATTACTTTCTTTTATGTTTTTATGTTGTAAAAATATTAAGTTCTCAAATATTTTATCAAGATTAAAACATTTTCATGAATTCCTTGCAAAATGGCTGCTTGAAAATAAGGAAAAAATAATTTTTCTCCAGATCCCTTGGACTTCAAACCCTCAAAAATACTTTCTAAAAAACACCAGTTGGACACTTGGAATTATTTAATGCCTCATTTGCATTCTTATGTCTGCGATATTTTGAGATTTGGTGCAATTTTTGTCAGCTTTGAAGTTGCGGTGAGTTTTTGCATATTTTTCCATGATGCGACTTTCTTATTAGGAGTGAGCCTACTGTGCATTATCTGAGAAACCCAGAGTTGGCCAAACAAGGCACAAAAAATGAGTACATAAAGTTGGTTCTTATCGCTGTGAGAGGGGTCCAAAGTTTTACTTCATGAGGGCGCATTCTCCCCTCCAGGGGGCTAAGGGCAAAACCCTTTGGCACAGTGACTACCCAGGGGTAGGGGTGCCTTATCTCACAACACCTTCATTTGCTAAGAGCCGCCTGTGTAATTTATCAATACGTTCGAAATAGTTTTACAGGTATATCTGATCAAATCCGTGTCCGCGAAAATCCGTCGCCGTTAAAATTCGCTCAGCAAAATCCGTCGCCGTTAAAATCCGCACAGTAAAAATCAGTCGCCGTTAAAATACGCTCAGCAATTATCCGTTAATTGAAAATTCGATGAATAAAAATTTGTTTGTCACTATAGCTTGACTTTACAGATACATGGGATCTCAAAACGACTTATTAATCTTGATCCTAGCCTTGGCCTTGGCCATATTTATGTACTTGAATAATTTATTTGATCTACTTTTGTGCTTTGCAACCAAGCTGGTTGACTTGGGCACAAAATCATTGACTTGAATTTTTGCATAGAATACCATCCACATTTTAATCGTCTTGTAAATATTGCACTACTTTGAATTCAGAGTCATTAAACAAAATATTGAAGAGAAATGCTGAAAAAACGAACATTTTAGTGATGCAGCCGGATGGACTTTTGGTGCCTAAGAAAATATCTAAAGCATTTAAATAAAATTTTTAGCGCTGATTTTCACGGAGAAATATTTACAGAGCGGATATCCAAAGAGCTGATTTTTCGGAACGGATTTTAACAGTTCGGATTATTGCGGATACGGATTTCAACAGTAATTCATTTTACACTTACAAGATTAATATTCTATTTTCGCATTCCGATTCCTTAAGGAGCTTAGAAATCAACAGAGCATTATGTGCAGAACTGCACAGAAAATTAAGCTTTCGTCGTGTCACTTTTTAAAAAAACATGGCAAACAAGGTTTGAGTTAGGCTTGAGTTTTGAGCATGAGAAAAATTAATAATTAGGTATTTTTAAAATGCTCCATGATTCCTTTCAGCAAAGGGCAAAATAATTGCTTCGTCACGGTGTCTGTTTTTGCAAAGAACAAAAGCTTTTAAAATTGCATCAATGTTCTTGGTACAAAAGGATCAACACTTGTCGCAATGTTTTTCGTGACAGAGCCAACGGCTTCACTGTTAAAAAGGGCTTTAGTACAAAATTGCAATTTATGTTACATTTGTGGAGCTTAAGGGATTTTTGGACCATTGTAGGTCTGCCAAATCGATGGGGTTTCCTATCGTCCATAAGTTGAAAAAATCGATCTTGGGAAAATGCACCGAAAAAGCTTCTCAAACCTGAAAATACTCCTGAGATTTCATATCAATTAGAGTTGCTCAAGCGTCTTCCTGGACTCTCATTCAATTATCACGAACGCACACTTCTTCTCCTATGGCGAAAAGGATGTAGCGATGCATTTTGATAATGTAGCAATCAAAGTTGTGGCAGAAAATAATTCGTATATTGCTGCCAATTGCGAGACCTTCAGCGCAACGCTTAAGGAGATTAATAACAGTCATTTTTAAAGTGCAAAAATGGTACGAGCGTCTATTTTGAGCGGTAGACGTGCGAATGTTCATGCATCGCGTGTAATTGCCAGCAAAGATAACCTTCGGAACGTTGACAATTCCTTGGTCTCGCAACCATAATGCGTACCCCCACAAAACAAAACTCGAAATGAACCTGATTTAAGCCTGATTTACTACGTATATTAAATCGGGTTTCTTGTTACAAGAAACCTGATAAAAGCGTAACGCAACCGTTTCATAAAATTTTTCGCAAAACCTGATTTTTCAAAAATGGTTGTATCGACTAGTTTTTATTTCTATCGTTGCTATTGCGATGTGCTGATATCAAATTCACCTTAAAATTTTTTATATTACTTATCGTTGTCTGTATAATTATTATTTACTTTTGAATAAATCTGGTTTTTATCTGGTTTAAATCGATTTCAACCACATTAAATACTTATTTGTTTTTGAATTTTTTTTTTCAAATTTTTCTTTTCGGAGTTGTCTATTTATTACCTATTTATTGCCAATTATACTGATTAAATATACATTTAATATTGTTTTTTACAAATATAATCAGTAGTTAATGTAGTTGAAACTGAATACAAATACAATCTGTAAATGCTTTTTATGTGTATTTTATCTAAATTTAATGTCACTAATATACCATACCATTTATATTTTCATGTATTTCTTAATCCCAATTAATTCAGTTGTTATTGTGTTTAATATACACATCAATTATACTTTTGTCCCTCTTGCCTTGGAGTGCATCAGCCATCAGGCTCAGTTTGGAAATAGGTGGAAAATAAATGAGCCAGAAATTTTCTGACTCACTCCATCACTAATTCTAGCTCATCAGACAAGAAGAACTATGTTTTCAGTAATAAAATAAAATGACTGAATTGCTACAAGTCAGCAATCTTGCTCCATAAGATATATATTTGAATAAAACTGAAGATCTCAGTTTTTCTTTGAAAATAAGAAGCATGACACTTTCTAACTCAGTTTTCATGTTGTTCTAAATAACATCTATTAATGATGATTTTTGAAATCTTAAAGCCATTAAAAGTTATTGATAAGAACAATTTAGCAAAATTATTGAATTGCAAGCAGAGCCATCTCTGAACATTTTACTAAGTTAGATTTTAGTAGTGACTAATTAAATCAGTAGAATCTACATTTACACCTGATTTAATAAACATATTGACAGTAGCGCCAATAATGTGTAGATGGCAATTAGTGCAGAGTAGTAACTGTATTTAGAAGTGATTAAGAACATTGATTTTTTGCAATGACCCCAGGACAACAATATACATAAAATACTGACCTATTAAATCAGATAAATCTAGATGAAAACCTGATATAGTATACCTTAAAGATGCATTTGAAAAAGTCAATGAAAGACAATAAGTAGTGAGTAGGAATAGTAAATAGAGCTGATTTACAACTGCCAGAAATTGAAGGGACTTATGTGCCAGAATGTACATGAAATACTGACCTAGTAAATCAGAGAAATCTAGATAACAACCTGATATAGTATACAATTAATCAAAAACAAACTAATTTTTTAAACAGATATAGTATACAGTTTTTTAAGTATATGAAATACAAAAAATACTGATTTTATTGATGCAATTTTATAAATAAAAATATTTTGACATACTGATTAAAAAAAAGGACGTTGAAATCAGTATTTTATCTGTTTACTACAGATAAAAAACTAAATAAAATGTGATTCATAATTTGACAAATATCAAATAATGAACACATAAAATGAAGACCGGGATGCTTGATTAGTCATAAAATGGCAAAAAGTTATAAAAAATTAAGTATTTTGGAACAAAAAACATAACCAAAAAAGTACAAAATGTCAAATTTTAAAAATTCATAACTTTGGAAATAAAAATATTTGACGTAAATTTTTGACATTGTACACATCTACGCACACCATATTTGTAATTTATCACAAAAATTTTATAATTTATATGTATTTAATTTGCAACGGGGTTTACTACTGATTTACTACTGATTTTTTGTTTTGTGGGGTACAGGAAGCAACAATGATTTTATTAAAAGTGACTCAAAAATGTCATACACAAAAAACTTAATGCAGTTTTACAGCAAACGTTCAGCATGCGGGTGAGGTAATTAGACTTTTTTGCCGAATTGGCGCAAATCAAGTTGAGAGAATGGGTCAGAGAAACAGGAGGAGCAGTCAAATTTACAATTTGAGCACGTCTCTCCGCCATTGGTTTTACATTGCGTTCGCGTAATTTTATCGCAAGTACATTCTTTCCGAGTTTCGAGTCGACACATTGGTCTTGCAACTTTCCGGCAATTTTTTTCGGTGTTGTTGGAAATGGCTTCAGAGTTGGAAACACTTGAAAATGAGTCTCCAACATCGTTTTCGCAAGCTTGGCGAGTAATAGGTTGGCATTTTTCAATTGGAACTTCTTCACACGCCTTCAAGGGAACCTGTAACAAACACAAATAGAAAAAACTTTTCACAAGCAATCTTGGCTTACTTTAGAAAGCCCTGGCTCAATCTTGCGTAATTATTATAAATCAGAGCGTTCATGATAGGCCAACTCAATGAGTGCTTTAAAAATTTCGAAATGAGGTAACTTTCAGAAAAATCTGTGCTTTCTTTACCTGGACACATGTTTGTACTGGTTGTATTGAGCATTCTTGCACAACTTTGGGAGAGCATTGTTGCTCTTCTATTAGATTACAGACGTTCCTTAACACAGGTTTTTCTACTTGAGAGCAGACTGTGTCAGGCACCAGAACGCATTGCGTTTCCTTAACTTCTCTCGTTTCAAGCTGACATTCGGAGGAGGCTTTGGGTTGGCATATCTCTCGAAGGACAGGAGCACAAACTTCCCTGCATTCACAAAGAGAGCAAAAAATGATTATTCAAAAAGACCATTTCTTCTTGAAATAATACCGAGTTTGAAGGCCGCATTCCTCCACTTGCTTCTGCACTGGAATTGCACGACATTCATTGCGTTGAATGGGCTGGCAGAATTGCGTGGGAACATTTTCGCAAACTTTTTGTGGCACTTCAAAGCAAGCTTCGGTCGGAGATTCGCGAGTTACTTCCTTGCAATCTTGGCCAACAACACGGACCTCGCACTCTTTCTCCCCACCACTCTGAGCTCCTGACGCTGATTCTTGGCAAATTCGGTTCGCAACATTTCGGCAATTCTTAAAAAATGAAACTTTAATGCATCAAAGGCGTACGCTTGAGGGGATAGTGGTCGTTGAGCAAAGGAGAGCAGTAATTAACGCACGAGATCGAACTTAAATGTCCATATTCCTGCAGGATGAAAAGGTATACTCTTTTGCTACTGTGCTGCGCATCCTAGATTCTTCACGAAACTTAAAACCAAGCATTACTTAAGAAGCTTTGGAGATGGGGAAAGCTATTCCGTATGGAGAGAGTACTTACCTCGAATGGCACTTCCTCCGCGATAATTTGACATTGCTGATTGACGACTGTTTCACAAACGGTTCTCAGCCTCGGCTCGCAAACTTTTTCGCAAGCAACTTTGACGGATTTCTCAACAACTCTACAATTGGGCTCCTCGCGGGAACCCTCTTCAAGGCATACTTGTCGGCTCACGGGTCGGCACTTTTCTTCCATTGAACAGGAGCTTGGGTTAGCATCATCTGCCACAGCTCTATCTCTCGGCTCACATTTAGGCCTGCAAAAAAATGCAGTTGATTGAGGCAAAAAAGTTGGAGAGACTTTGAGGCCTCTCTCTCTCGAGGCAGCTACCAGATAAAAGCCTATTTCATTTTGCCTTCTTCCTTATAGATCCTCCTTAGAGGCAGTTGCGTAGTTGCTGTTGATAGATCTCTGCTGACGTCTCCGCCATCAAAAGCCCGGTTCCAACAAGGAAAATCAGCATAGTCAGGAGACGTAACTTGACTTTTTAGCATAGTCAGGTCACACCTAGCTCGCGCGCTCAGCTCAACCTGACTTAACTAGTTTACCGTACTATACTATACTGATATCCCGTGTTGGAACCGGGCTAAAGTCAACAACCCAAGTACACTCTCATTACTGCTTCTGATATGTCTTGCTCAAGCAAGCAACATACGAAGCTTAATTACAAACTTATTTATCCGCCCGGATGCAAAAACGAAAATCAGCAAACATTCAACACTAGGCGGATGAATTCGTGAAACCAGGAAAGCATACAAATGAAAGCATTTTTGTACGGTCTCCTAGACGAAGGCTCTCTGGCAAGCAGTTACCTGCAATTACGTGCTTTGACACATTGCTTTGACGTGACACTTCTTGGCACTTCTTTCTCAGCTTCTTCACAGACTTGCTTTTCCACGCTCTTGCACTGTTCACCATATGCAGGCAGCGTTGCATCATTCTGACACAAATTTGTCTTCTCCACGTGGCATAGATTGTCGACGATTCTCTGCTGGCAGTCCTGAGTCGTGAAACATTCTTGATGAATTTCTTGCTTATTTACCGTCTGGCAGCTTTCTTCGGGAACATTTTTGCATATTTGCCTACAAAAAAAGAAGCCAGTAATTTTGTTCTCCCGAATTGCCAAAATTGCCTCATTTTACCTAGGCTGATCCCAACAATTGACTCTCTCCACCGGAGTGCAAACATTGCTAGTGACATTAGAGCAAACCATTTGTTGCACTTGATGGCAGCTCTCCACAGGAACTTGATTACAATTGGTGACTGGATTGTTAACGCAGTTTTCCCTTGGAACTTTTACGCAGTTTGTGACCGGCACGGAAGCGCAAATTTCCCTGGGAATTTTTTCGCAATGGTTCCTATGACTAGGAACACACACCTTTTCAAAGTTGAAGCAGAAATTCAGGAATAAATTTTTTCTGATTATTTGAGTTTTACCTGCTTCGGTACTTGAGTACACCTTTTGATGACCTCTCCAGATGGGTTAAACATGTAAATCAAAGACATATATGTGGGCGGCTCTATTTCCTCCACGCACTCCTCGACGTACTCAGTGTGACATTTGTCTTCATAAACCGCTGAGCATTTGTCATCATACACCACCGAGCATTCGCGTTTGTAGCTCGTTGAGCAATCATCGATGTATTCAGTGGAGCATGTTTTCTGGTCAGAAGTTGTGCATTGCTCCTTCAAATGAGTCTCGCACACAGTTTGTGGCTGAGGGCTGAAACGCAATTAAGGCATAGTTATTTGATTGCCGCCGGCTTGAGAAGGAGGCAAACATAGTTAATTATGCATTACCTGCAGGATTCAATGACCTGAGGAGCACATTGGCTTTCGTAGGTTGGCTGACAAATTTGTTCGGAGATTGTCTCGCATTTACTCACAAAGACAGTGCTGCAAACCTGATCGGGTGTGCTCTTCACCACGTCCTCGCAATTCTGAACGGGTTCACACACCTCAGCAAGAACAGGCTCACAAACCTCGGTTTCCTCTTCAGTGCACTTTTGCCCATACTGAGGCACCTCGTTGTCCTCGCAAACTTCTTCAAGGATAGTTGAACATTGAAGCTCGATCACTTTTTCCAGCACCTCCTCAACGACATCAGTGCACACTTCCTCCCCAGTCTCCTCGCAAATCTCCTCTTGGTCTTGATCTTCACAAAACTCCAGATCCACTTGTGGATTTGCGCAAACTTCGACAAGCTCGCAAACTTGGTCTTCCACTTCAGTGCAATTCATAGCAGCAAGGCCAAACTCCTCGTCACAAATTTCTTCAGTGATAACCTCCTGGCAATCTTCGTTTTGAAAGCATTCATCCTCAATAACTTGACTACAAATCTCTTCTTGCACCGGCTCGCATTTTTGCCTAAGAAGTGGAAGAATGTATTACTTACAAATTCAGAGTTTACCCTGAAGTATGGTTGCACAACAACATGATTGTTGCTAGGCACAAATATTCTTACCTATTAGCCAAGCGTGTTTCCGTGCTACACTCCAGATTGAATCTTACGACACAATTTTCCTCCTCTTGAGGAGGCTGCCCCAATGAAGCAGCAGCAGCATCGTCACAAACCGTTTCAGTCACGTCAATGCACTCTTGCTCGACCGTCTGCTCAACTTCACACTGAATTTGGTTGACAATTGAGCACACCAGGTCGTTTACAACCGTACACTCTTGGTCATTGACTAGCTGGCATTGCTCCTCAGTGTCATCAACAGTTCTAATTTCGCACACCTCCTCCTGAACAACTGAGCACTCTTGCTCCTCAGCATTCGAGCACTCCTGGGTATCAGCTACCTCGGGGCACTCTTCGATGGTCTTTACTACTTCAGTGCATTGCTCTGTGTCCTGAACGCTACATATCTCTTCGATTTCGGTCTCCTCGACAATTTGACATTGCTCATCGACTGCCACTAACTGACACTCCTCCTGCTCAGCTTCTTTGCAAGTCTCAACATTTTCTATGGAGCATTGCTCTCCGATGGTTTCCTCACATTGTTTCTCTAGGCTTGCGGAGCATTCTTTGTCTTGGACCTCTCTACATCTCGGTTGGGCTAAGGTCTCTTGTTTGAGTCTTTGCTCTTTAAGGATGGCAATTATTTGAGCTTCGATAGCTTTTGCAAGCTGCCTCTCTATCGAACTAATCAACTCTTTCTGTTCAGGCGTCAAATCAGGTAGAGCAGATTGAGCTTGAGCCATTGCATCGACCATGATAGTGTTTATTGTCTGGAAATGAGACGTTTTGCTATGACATGACACTAAGGCACTCACCTACATCCAGGATTTTCTTAGAATTTGCCATGCGCTAGGGCTTTCGGAAACAATCGAGGTAATCTTGTGAAGGCAGATCAAGATAACAAGATTTGAGTTGATGCAAAAAAATTCCCCTTAGCCCAAACAACTTTTAGCACGCAATAAGTGCTGGGATGAAAGAAAAATAATTGCTATGAATTGCTGGACTCATGTTTACTGCACAAACGGATTTTC
Source organism: Paracyclopina nana (assembly GCA_019096065.1). Classification (NCBI taxonomy): domain Eukaryota; kingdom Metazoa; phylum Arthropoda; class Copepoda; order Cyclopoida; family Cyclopettidae; genus Paracyclopina; species Paracyclopina nana. Next base: position 8,311,193 of record JAGUCH010000001.1, on the reverse strand, counting down.
CGATTCATCCTTTAGGCGCTTTAATACATTCTATTTTCTATGGATTTGCTGGATAAAATGGGGTTGTCTGAAGTTCAACAAAAAAGCTATAGTAATCTTTTATGGAGAGTCAAATGCGAGTTTAGTTTGATAATAGTTTCTCACTCAACAGCTTAAATCGCACCAAAGCTAGAGTAAAGAGATTAGGCTTAATTGTTCCAGGAAAGCTCTAAATTAACCCAAGCTAGATTGTTGAAGTGCATAAGTAGCCTAGCTGTTAATAGAAATCATAAAAGGCCTCTTCCACCAACATCAATATTGGATTCACGAACTGCTTTCTTTATTACCTGTTGGGATACATTGTTGTCCACGCAAATCTGCTCCTCAACTTGCTCGCATATTTCGTCCTGGACTTCCTCACAAAGCTGACAATTGGGATCTACTACCTCTTCTACTTGGCAAGTGCAATCTTTTCCACAGCTATTGCTGCATTGCCTGGGATCAAAACCAGCCTCTGTGAAAGCCTCGATGGTATCAAAGGAAGCGTTGCGACATTCCAGAAGGCCCTCGGTCAGCAGAACATTTTCAGCTTCCAGTTTAACAGTTTCAGGGTCAGTTTGAGCCGAGTTCAGGAGCTCGCGACGGCGAGTCAGAGCTTGTCGTTCTCTTCTAAGAAAGTTGGATATGTTTTCTGGCCTAACAGGCGTTGTTGAACTCAACAAGAAACATTGCCCAACAAAGAGAACCTAGAATTTAAAAAAAATCAAGATATTAACTCAAGTGCGATAAAACAGCAAGTCAGCAACAGCAGAGAAAATTGAAGCAGCGGGTTTGTTGCTTATGAGTTTGTTTATGTCAACAAACCGAAATTGGCTGGTTTTTGTTAAGGCCGAATTTGGACTTTCGAAAGGTTGCTTGCAAAGTTTAAAGCAGAGAAATTAGTTTTCTGAGAAGCTTTTCTTTCGGTGAATACTTTTGGCTTGGCATTTAGGCTCAATCAAGAGCATTAAATTCGACCTTTTGGAATGTTAAGCCAGTTTCCACGGAAACGGCCTATTTAAACGATCTGATTTTCTAATGCTTCAAGAAAATTGTAGAATCAGCGCTGCCAATATATATGCAAATGTGGCGATTTTACGCCGCATCGGCTACATTTGAGGGTGCAGCGGCTTGATAAAAAATTGCCGCTACATTTAAGAATGCCCGGAAAAAGCTTAATATCGGTAATTTTTTGACGAATTTGAGGCGTTTTTTCAAATTAATGACATGAAGTTGATAAAACTCAGTGCAGTGGTATTTTTTTAAGCAAATTTGCCAATACCCGGGTATTTTTGGACTTTGATTGCGCCCCTCAGTTCCATAAAACAGCCTAAAGTTTTATTTAGGTTTCAAGAGTTTCATTAGTAATTGAGACCTATTTTTGAAAAGTACTTGCTCACGTTAGAAGCCATGATGCCTGTGGTGCTTTCGACATCATAACTTCAAACAGAGCCTTTCATAGAGCTCTGGGTTTTTTTTGCGTCCATTTCCCGATGTAATATGGTCAGCAAATAAATTCGTTTGAAAGTCAAAAAAGCGATGCATTTTTACCTAAGGCAAAACGTTCACTTCTGCATCCCCTTGATGCCATATGACTTTTCCGTCAATGGTATTGGCGGAAACAATTACTTTTTTGGGAAGGATCTACTGAATGACAATAAGCAGCTCCTTTATTTACAAAGGCCATTGATGCCGCGTTTATAACTCACCGTGAATAGCAAGTATTTTCTCATTTCGTGGCTGGGTCCTTTCATATGCTAAAACTTGTGATGGTGCCAGAGTTCGGAAAACTTGCTAGTTTCCGCCTCTAGAGGTCAAAGTCAATTGAATTGGTCAAGAGGTTCTCACATGTGAAGTCATCATCATGTCGCACAAGTGAAACCCGAAGAAACTCGAGCTCAATTCATGGGCACGCCGGAGCCACTACTTGCGGTCCAACCATGCGTACGTACCATAAATCCTCCTAATTTCTTGCTTGTGTCACAAAGCTGGGACAATGCTCTAAAACCCCATTTGTATGCTAACATTTTATCAAGTTGCAGCCAATTTACATATCTCTTGAGGGCTGAACAATTTAAACATTAAGCTGAGATTGCTGAGATTTGAGCTGTCTAAAAAAGTCAGCTTACTTATAAAAGTAAACTTTAAACTTTTATTAAGAAACTTAATGGGTCTTGAAAGACCCATTTAGTACTTTGTGGAATTAAATATGTCAATGGGAAAAGTGAGTCTGCTGATGACTTAGCTGCTGATTACTGGTTCAGCTTGGCGCCGAGCACCGTTTTCATGGGCACATTTTGCTATTTCTTCTCAAAACGAATCAGCTCTGTTCATGTTTCTTGGTTTGAGATATAATATTTAATTAAGCTGAAAATATAAGTGATACTGTAGAATAAGTTGCCATAAAAATGTTCGTTGCCTATCAAGTTGACTTATAAACGATCTGAAACTTGTCAAGAATTTCTGCTTAATTACTTCAGGTGTTTTTCATGCATTTTCTTTGGGGCATTCTTGAGCGGGATATTGGGGCACATTGTCAATTTCTATTTGGAATTATGTGTCACGAGCATGCTTTCTCGTAAAAATGCGTTTTCTTCCAATTACAATGTTATCTTCATAGCACCATCTGATGTTTCTTTGAGCGATGATATCTTTAAGCTAAAAAAGTAAAACTACGTTGACTTTTATATTTATGTGTGACCATGAAAGTGGAATGAAGCATGTGCTGACAATTTTTAGTGAATTCGAAAAAAATTGGGAAGTCCATTGCGTATTTATCGTAAAATGTCCCTCTTCAACCGTTATTTTCTTTGTTACTTTCGTCTATTGAGATTGTCCATCTCGATAAATGACTTCTTCACTTTTCCATGGTCAATCTTGGTCAGGATGGGCTCGACTTCAACTTGGATTCCTCAATCGTTTTCCGTGGATAGAATTTTTTGCAAATAATCATGCAAATTAAGGCTTGGTGCAAAGTGAGTTAGCCATCTTTTTGGTGCTTCCAATGTGTTGGAGTCCAGCCGAGTTATTCACAAATTCTGCTAAGTTTTTGGTGGGAGGTAGCCATTAGCTAGGGGTTGATTGTGGCCATTGCATAGGTGGAATGTAGACTTGGGAAATCTTTGCCAAAATGGAATTCTTTTTTGACAGCCTTTTTATAGCAGGACAATCATGAAAAATGTGCTGACATGCCCTTGGGTATTTTGGGCTGAAAAATGCTGGTTTAGCAATTCTCATACAATGGTTAGTCGAATTGCATTTGGGCACTTTTTTATGCAATTGAAAAATGGCTATTATATTGAACGCTTTTTTAGCAAGACTTACGCTCTAAGATATCAAACTAATCGGCTCTCACCAATGTACGCTTTGAGCAGTTGTAAAGCTTGAGAAAAAAAGGGAAAAAAACCACTCGACCATCTTGATGGGCGCTTTAAACAAACGAGAGGAAGGCGAAGAAGAAAATGGTCAAGAAAATTTCGACACATCTTCTTATCAGTATTGTAAATTATTGTGAATCCTTGGTTTTACTATTTCACATCTACCTGAAAGACAGAGGACAACTTTTGTGCCTGCAGATGACCTTCATAAGCGCATTTTTGCTACTAGAGTTTTCTCAATTGCTTTGATACAAAGTGGGTAGTCTCATGTCTCCTTAAAATGTTTCTGCAGGCAAATAACCCTGATTGTTCTTTTTTGTCATAAATGGACACGTCAGCTAAACCCAAAGTACCACTGGGTACAAATAATTTATGTAACCTGAAACTTGTAATTTGCGATCAGATTTCTGCTACTGTACAAATGGGCAAATTTTATTTAGCCACCTCCAAGAAGTTGACATTGAGACAATAATCATCAAATCACATCGCAATGAATCGGGGCATTGTCTTTTTCAAGCTAGACAATCTCAATTAGGCTCAATGCTGGGCTTTGATGGCGGTCGACATTTAAGCACTAGTGAAAAATTGACCATGTATTCAACGACCGCAATCCTTTTTTAAAATTCATGGCGCATATTTTCCCTTTGTTTCGAAAATGGCAATAAATAAAGCAAGAAATAAGGAGTAGCCTTGGGATTTAGATCTTGAGTCATATAAGAAATTCTGTGGAATCGGGTCTTGATATCGCAACAGCCTGTGCTTAGTGTAATTTATTGAATTATTGTATTTAACATTTTCATGATTTCAAACATAATTTGTACCTTTGGCAGCGTGTCATCATCTACATTTTCCTTTATTGCACATAGAAGTTTTTGAATTTATTCCGCATTTTTGTAATGCATGCTGACTTTGCTAGGCTACTTAATTTTACTCAGAATCGGATTTTTCATGGTATCATCGGAGTTGAGCTTGAAGCTTCAGAGGTAATTTATTGGACTTTAGGAATGCTACTGTCGAGGTTGCGTTTTGTGAAGCTCGAACTTGCGAATGAAATTTCAGATTCTCAATGTTAAAGATTTCAGCATCGTTAGAGCACGAGAATTGAGCGAATAGTCACAGCTACGGCTCTTGTCTGTTTTAGACCAGACTGATTTCAAGTCTAAGCGCAAGATTTATCAGGTAACAATGCGTCATCCCCACATATAATTAGCTTGAACGAATTTCTTTAGCCCTATCCAAAACCCAAAGTTGAAGGTCATAAAATTGTGCCTCTCGCTCTCGTGCGTTGGCAACAAAGTTGTCACTGCTGGTCAAATGATGATGAGGCAAAAAAGTGCCAATGGAGATGAATTCAGTATAATCCTTCACCAAATGTTGGAAAGGTCAAATTCTTAACAAAACAACATACAGTACGTAGCCTCACACAAACTCATTTGTGGCTTGTCCAAACGGAAAAAAACTTGCGCAAAAAAACGCTGAAACTCATGCAGAATTGTAAAAAAAAAAATTTGCCGAAATTGCCCCAAATCACCTAAATCTCACCGATGTTGTTCAAAAATACCCAAACTCACTTCTGGATCCTTCTTGAGCTGCTGCCAATCTAAACTAAGCGACACTCAGCTCGATCTTTATCTGAAACATATTTTGAGAGAGCACTGAGATTTGATGAGAGTATCTCGTTCTTAACAACAGCTGAACTTTTTTTGGAAAAAATTTACTAAGGTACAGCTCATACTAAAACTCCTATCGGAACGAAATTTTGAGGGGTTCATGGCTTCTCGGTACAATTACCAAATACCAAATAAAAAATAGGGTAACATAATATAATAAACGGTGGAACAAAAACGGATAGATGTCGTGCTATCGTAGGCCGGCCGGCCACCTTTAGGCTGTTTTTCGGAACGTTTTGAGAACGATCTACTCATCAAAATACAGAGCTCTAATTTTGACGATGGACGTATAAATCTTGGCAGATTTAGGTGATTTGAATTTGGGCAATGTTTGGTGACATCAGTGTGAGGTTGGGCATTTTATATTGACCATTTGTACTGCATATGGGGGAACTTTTTTTGTCCGAAAATCAAGTTGTAAAGTGTCCGACACACCTAGTTGGAAAATGACCGACATCTACAACGTTTTTTGCCCGACAGATTTGTCATAGTAGTAAAATGTCCGACAAATAGAATGCTAAATGTTCGACAGGTTTAGACAAGTTGCAAAATGAAAGACACGACCCAGTTGTAAAATGTCCGACACATCTTAGTACACTTCTTAATTTTTTTTTTATTTGTAAAAAGTGTATCAGCAATGACTTCTGCACTCCTGTCTTCATTGTCAAGCTGCAGACAGACAGTAAGATTATTTTTTTAAATTCCATGTAATTGTTGTTTAGTAAACTCTAGCTCTAAATGCAAAAATGTTTTAGCCCACACTAGCTTATGAAATAGGCAGCAACATAAAAAACGCCAATGTAACATTAAATTGTAGTGCAGTCTTTAATTAATAGGTAAATGAACTATCAAAAATGTATCGGGCATTTTACAACTTTACCAAATGTGTCGGGCAAGACATGTACCTGTCGCTGAGCAACAGCATAACATTTATGCCCTGTTCATCTACTCTACTTTTTCGTAACTTTCTTGACTTACCCTACGAAAAAAGCTGTCGTAACTCCACGAATTTCTATTAGCTGTCGAAACTTGTAAGAACTGTTGTTATTTTAGCGATCCCTCTAAGGTTGACTAAACTAATGCAACTTTGAAAAGAATCCCCACTTGTGATAGACCTAGCAGAATGTTTTAGTCGGCCCTAGCAGGCCAGCTTTACTTGCTGTAACGTAAGGTTTAAAGTAAGCGCCAAAACAACGGCAAATAAAAACTGATTTAGTCAGCCCTAGCTTGCATGCGCTTAACTTGGTCAACGCGCTTACCCAATTCGTACGTTAACGACAGGTCTTATGCTGACTTAAGGCAGTTTTTATCGTTATAGAATAACGACAAATTTTTGTAAGACTCCTGGAGTTACGACAGAAACTGTCGTTGTAGATGAACAGGGCATTATAGCCTTCTCTTCGTTTAGTTATTGCCATGACCTTTCAACGTAAAGACTGAAGATCTGGTCAAACGACGATCCCTTCCTTTTATCCATGTTTGTCATTTGAAACTTAGACCAGTTGATTGTGCTTTGTGTCGAATTTTTTTATATGATGGAAAGCAATTTTCGCATGTATAATTCAGTTTACCAATTCGTCTCAGTTCATATTACTATACATATATAAAAGCTCTGATGTTTAACTTTATCAAGTGACACGCATTATAAAGTATTTTATAAGGTGTGTTGCTCCTCTGTTTGACCAGAGACCATGATATTGTCCAAGAAGTAAATCCCATGTTAGAAAAAAGGAGAAAATATGCCGAGTATGGGGATCGAACCCTGATCATCTAGATTAGGAGTCCAACGCTCTACTGACTGAGCTACCAATACAGACAGAATAATTAATGTCAGAATTCCTTCTTATTCTTATTCTCAGCTGAGCTAAGCTTAGTAGAACAGTAGAACCTTTTCAGAGGTACCAGACAAAACTTAATCTAACACATCTTTTAGCCCCCAAAAATGCCAAATTCTAAATGCACAATTTTTTAATTGATTGATTAACGCTTTCTGTTACTCTTGCACTACTGAGGGCCTCTCAACCCTAGCCTTCAAGTAATGGATCAGGTGCTAAGTCAAGATCGCCTGGTCTGGTAACTTCATTAACATTTGAAAATTACTTTCCATCATATAAAATCGTATATATATGTAAACAAATTATAAAACAGGCTTACAAAACATCTGAGCTCATTTTGCAAAGTAAAAATCTCGTGGCATTACTTGGCTCTCGCAAGCTCGAGCCCGCAAAAATGCCACTCGATTTCTACTTTACAAAATTTGCTCAGCTATTTTATTAGCTTGTTTTATAAATTGTTTACATATATAAATAGATATTATAGTAGTAGATTATGATAAAAAGGCAATTTTTTCTTAGAGAAGGCTTCGTAAATCAAAAATGTTCTAATGCAAGAGAAAAATGACTAGTTTAATTATGTTGCTAGCAGCTGTAAAACAAACGAATATCAACTTGCGTTAATAAACATTGATAAAGGTTCAACTCAAAGAAGTGTCTTTGGTTCAGCCTTTTAAGATGCTACTCGTTTTAGCGTAGAAAATGATCAGAAAAGTTAGATTTTACGCAAGCACTGCACGTATAAGGTGAAAATCCCTCAACTTCTGTAAAAGACTAGCTATTTTAACTAATTGTTACATTCAAGTACAACGTTTCGTATTTCTGTAAAGCTTACTTCTTGTCAATTAACCTTTCGCGAAAAAAGGCCACTTGCACTGTAGTACTATCTATAGCCTTTAGAAAATGCCTTGTCTTTTCTAAATATTTCCAACTTGAAATGTTACACTACTTCACATGCTGCCTAAAATGTCAAAATTTTTTGATGGTTTTCATGGTTTCATCAAGGGGTTCATCTTTTTTTTAAAAACAAAAAAAATCTTTTTTTAGTTAATTTTGCCTTCGTCAAGCATGCATTCATGACATATTTCTCAAATATGTGGCTATAATCTTGGTTATAATTAGTCAGTTGCAGCTTTTAATTTGAACAATCTTTCGCCTTGTCACCAAACCATGACACCACAAGTTTTCGCACAAATTAATGTTGTTTTCTGCGTCATGGTCAGCAAAGAGATGCAAATCTGTAGGATTAGAATATTGTTCCTATGGTACTTTGTGCTACCTCCACAATAATTTGATCACTTTTAGAAATTATATTGCAAAGCGTGGTTTGTGAATTGTGTGAATGGTTAGCTTAATGCTCTAATATAACTGAAGTACACCAAAAAAATACTGCAGTGTCTAAATCAGAAGTTATGCTTTGATGAAACGACCGAAGCAAAAAGTAATTTTGCCGTACCTGCCATCACTTGTTAAATTAGCTACTTTTTTTGTGTTGCTCTTACAACTGCTGCGTCCAGACAAAGCTAGAATTTACGAGAATCATTTTGACAGTGACCAAGCAAATCTCATTGACTTTTGAGATTTGAAGTCATCAAGGATTTTCCATGCTTCTTTGAAATCCGGGTTGTGTTACAACGAAAATACATGCGGTTTATTACCTCTTAGAGAAAAAAAGAAAGATAATCATGCAACTTTTATGCCCTGTTCATGAATTAAGAATGCCTTAGGGCATGGAAAAAATTCATATGGAAAAGTGAACCTGTTGCTGACTGCCACTCTACGAGTTCAGCTTGGGGCCGAGCAGCGTTTTTAATGGCAATTTTTGCTATTTTGTCTCATGGTTTTCAGCATATTTCAAAACAAATTATCTTTCATCACGTTTCTTTAATAAACAATGAACTATTGATTTTGCTCAAAAGGACTAAAATGTGGAGCCCTTAATAGCCAAAATTATATTTGTTTACTTTCAAGTTGGCTTGAAGTCGATATGATTTTTTTAATATCAGCTGGCGCTTGTCATAAGACAATTTGTCTCCTTTCCTTTATGTGTTTTTCGAGCATTTTCCTAAGGACTTTTGGGGGTACATGAACAGGACATTAGGCCCTGTTCCCCTACAATACTATCACCAAAAATTACGCGATATTTTGCTGATATTTTCGGTTGTTCACTATCTTCTGCATTTTTAAGCATGGCATGGTTGTAGTTGTTATCGGTTCTTACTGACGAGGTAGCGATGTCAGTAAAAATGAATAATCGCAACCATGCCCTGATCAAAGATGCTAAAGATATAGAGCCTTATAGTATGTCAATTTAATTTGTTGGTACAGGGCTAAAGTCCCTTTTATTGCCTCAAAATAAATATTTTATTAGCTGCAAATGCTTTATCGTTTTAACGCTTTACCCATGCCCTTCCAAATGCACAATGAAAAAAAGTTTTGCCGTTTGTCGCTGCAGATACTTTTAGGATTACGATCTCTGTGGCAGGCTTTTTCCGATGCTTAAAAACTTACCGCCCATTTGTTGAATTTGTGAAAGCAAGATGAAGTAAGGTAAATGCCTCGCAACTGCTTATTTGTGAGTATCCAAGATGATCTCTACTTGATTTTCATGAATTGCCCGCGAGGAAAATCAGTGCACGTGGGTAGCAACAATAGAAAATCAAGCAGAATGTCAAATGCTTGATACGCACTAAACTAATTTCAAAAATTGAAACCAATTACTTATTCATGGAATAAAAACGCTTGCTGGATCATACAATTCAATTGGATTGAAGCCTCTCAACTGTAAATAGGATTTTGCGGTTGGCGTACAAGATGTCTCAGCTCAGGTGATGAGCGCTTGTTGTAGCTTGTTGCGTAGGTTATACTTTCAACGCGGTTATAAAAGGCGACACTGAACATTGAAAGGATTCACTGCCCATCTTCACCTCAGTCAAGCAAGGATCATTGAATGCAAAACGTACGATTTGCTAAAAATGCTCCGGGTGAGAGTCTATAAATTTTCCACCTCTGTTATTATTTAATCAGGAACAATGGCTCTTGTCATTTGTCAGCCTTTTTTAAAAGTAGTAGCGCTAATCAAAGTTTTAAACGAGCCTCTAAACTTCTGGCAGTAAAAAATTAACTTTTTACCAAAACTTCTTGAAGAAAGTGGTCGAGGCTCATTAACTGGCAGCCTTCAGATGGAGAAAAGTTGCACAAAGCTCCATTTCAAAAAGCCGTAGCCATTTTCTTGCGTTTAATAATTTAGTGAGGCCAACGAGATTTCCTCCAGGCTGCTTAAGGCGAAATTGCTAGAGAGTTGACACGAAAAATGGAGCTGACATCAGTTCCCTCGGAGCCTTACAAACAAGGCGGCTATACCCGCATTGAATGTCAAAGTAGCGCGCGGTTCATTTTGAAAAATGGACGGCAAAAAAGTAACATTTGCTTTCACCTTCAGAGGAACACCTTGGTAAAGCTAATATCTATTTCTAGGTGACTATCGTAATTTTGGCGGCTCAAATTGTGGCTGGTGTGCCGCATCCGTTTGCTCTTCCTGAAAAAAATTGCCAGCTCGTGAGGTCTCCTACAAACACTGGGCAATGCTTCAATGAGCCTGAATGCAACCAAGTTTGTAGCACCATTAATGAGAAGCAATGCTCTACGGTCAACCAGCAAGAGTGCTCAACTGTCAATGAGCAGCAATGTGCGACTGTGCAGGAAAGGCAATGTTCAGCAGTCCAGGAGAGGCAATGCAGCACTGTCAATGAGCAGCAATGCTCCACTGTGAACCGCCAGCAATGTTCGACTGTCAATGAGAATCAATGTTCGACCATCAACGAGCAGCAATGTTCCACAGTGAACCGCCAGCAATGTTCGACAGTCAATGAGCAACAATGCTCAACGGTTAATAAGCAGGAGTGTTCCACTGTCAATGAGCGGCAATGCAAGACTGTCACTGAGAACCAATGCTCGACTGTCAATGAGCAGCAGTGCAGTACTGTCAACGAGCAACAATGCTCCACAACTATGGAGCAACAATGTTCAAGCGTGCCTCAAGTCATCAATGAGCAACAATGTAGAACGGTCAATGAACAGCAATGCTCGACCGTCAATGAAAACCAATGCAGCACGGTCCAAGAGCAGCAATGCTCCACTGTAAATGAGCAGCAATGCTCCACCACTTATGAGGAGCAGTGTTCCACTACGTACCAAACTGTCAATGAACAACAATGCTCAACCGTCCATGAACAGCAATGTTCCACCACGTACGAAACGGTTTGCGACAGCTCATCCAATGGCCATGGACATCATTCAAAGTGGAAACGATCTGCTAGCCCATTTTTCTTCAATAAAAAAGGAGGTGATAGTCATCGCGGCCGTTCGAGGCCCAGATCATATGGTAGGTCTTATGCACCCGCATCCTCTTGCCGAAAGGTGCCAAAGCAACAGTGCCAGTCTGTCCCAAGGCAAAAGTGCCACTCTGTTCCACGCCAAGTCCCACAGCAGTCCTGCTCCAAGGTTCCAAAGCAGCAGTGCAGGAACGTCCCCAGGCAGCAGTGCAGATCTGTTCCAAGGCAGCACTGCATGAGCGTACCCCGCCAACAATGTAAGGCCGTCCCCAGGCAATCCTGCTCAACAGTCCCAAGAACGACGTACAAACAAGAGTGTAGGTCTGTCCCAAGGCAGCAATGCAGAAATGTCCCAAAGCAATCTTGCAAGAATGTACCCCGGCAGCAATGCTCATCCGTTCCAAGGCAGTCCTGCTCAAACGTCCCCAGGGAGCAGTGCCGAAATGTGCCCAAGCAAGAATGCAGATCTGTTCCTAGGCAGCAATGCAGGAATGTCCCGGAGCAACAGTGCAGAACGGTCCCACGCCAATCCTGCACTTCTGTGCCGAGGCAGTCGTGTCGAAATGTGCCTGAACAGGTGTGCCAGAATGTGCCTCGGCAGCAATGCCAGAATGTCCCAAGGGAGAGCTGCCAGAGCGTGCCAAGACAGCAGTGCCGAAGCGTCCCGAGGCAGCAGTGCAGGAATGTACCAAAGCAGTCTTGCTCCAATGTTCCGAGGCAAGTTTGCGAGCAAAAATGCGTTGATGGCTGGTGGTGCAAGCAATGTTAAAACGACGGCATTATTTCTTTTTAAATGGGTGTCAGCTCTTGGTGAAGGCTCTTATTTGTAACCGATCCTTGAATAAAGAGGAACATGCTCGCTTCAACTGCTAGTGTTTTTCTCATTTTACTCTTTTGCTGTGATATTTTTTGCCTCGGCTGCATCGACTCAAACTACCGCCGCTTGAAGGAGAGAGAGAGAGAGCAGAATGGAAAAGCGCTATCTTGTGGTTGTCTGAGGCTGAGAGAACGCCTCAAATTTTCTAGCCTCTACTTTCTTCAGGGCTCTTCAGTCTCATCTCTCAACTAATTCTGAACGCTCAAAACTGCATCGAAACTGGTACTAATAAGTGTAATAACTGTTGATTCCTAGGTACTTGTAAGCAATCATAAAAGTCTAATCTCAGTCACGCACTTGCACAAAATTCTTTAGAAAAAACATATATTATTTCACATGTGTAGAGTGAAAACATTGATTGCGTGGATAGCATTCAACGGTAGAATAGAAATGAAATATGGTCACTAGGCTACTGAAAAGGGGCGTGAACTTTTTCATTTTTGATTGACATGTAAATTCCCCTGATCAATCATTTTGCAGATAAATATGTGTGAAATTTCCCTTTGACCTCTGGCGTAAATCGAGGCTCCATGGAGACCTCTGAGGTTAAACAGTAACAATAATTTTGACCAGTCATCAGCAGCTAGCCCAAGTAGGCATTTGTAGCCCGCACAGTTAAGATAATTGAACTAATACGATGATTAAGATCAATAGAAAGCACAGTAGGTTGAGAAAATGTTCCTTTAAAAATGGCTCACATGCAGCACATCATTGATCATTTTGAACTTGCCTTTTGATTACATGGCGAGATTTGCAGCAGTTTTCGTTGCATGCTTCTAAAATACTGAAAGATTTACTGCAAACATGCGGAATCTGTCACAAACAAGTGGAACAAGGGACAGTAGGCCGTTCTCATATTGCCGGAAAAAGCTAAGCTAAGGTAAAAATAGCTAAGCTAAGGTAAAAATAGCTAAGCAAACGCTCAACATTTCAAGCAAAGTAGCTGCTTTTTGTGAATGTTGAGCGAAATAACCGGTTTTCGTTGCATAATTTGTACCTTAGCTTAGCTAATTTTACCTTAGCTTAGCTAATTTCACCTTAGCTTAGCTTTTTCCGGCAATATGAGAACGGCCTATGTAATAGTGCAGGAATTTCTACGTTTCAGCACTAAGGTATTATAGTGAATTAAGTGACACTCAGAATGGATGCTGTCCAGGTCCTAGAAGACTTCAACTTGTCAACATCAACCCCATTTGAACTAAGGTAAGTAAGTCTTTTGTAATGTTGAAGCAAAAAAAGCCCAATTTGTAAAGAGCTTTCATGTTGCCTAATTTCCTGGTTGCACATTTTTTCACTCATAAGGTACCTAGATGCTTTTAGGCCGTTCTCATCTTGCCGGAAAAAGCTAAGCTAAGGTAAAATTAGCTAAGCTAAGGTAAAAATAGCTAAGCAAACGCTTAACATTTCAAGCAAAGCAGCTGCTTTTTTGTGAATGTTGAGCGAAATAACCGGTTTTCGTTGCATAATTTTTTCCTTAGCTTAGCTAATTTTATCTTAGCTTAGCTATTTCTACCTTAGCTTAGCTTTTTCCGGCAACATGAGAACGGCCTTTTATCAAGATGGGTACCTTGGTGGTGAGAAAGTTAGATATGTCCCACGAGTCGAGTCCCATGAAAACTTACCGAAAAAAGCAATAGAGTCATCTGAGTTAAAAATGAACGATAGAACTTTCATGGGATGAATCGAGGCATAAATCGAACGTATTACACCTGTCAAGTACATTTGGAGAATTGCAGTATCTGCCGATTTGACCCGAACGGGAAAAGTCGCATAATCTTGCACTACTAGTTTGACTTCCCTGACTTGGTCACTCAATTAGATTCGTTGGAATCAAAAGCTATGGAAGCCAAAACTTTTGCTCAATTTGTGCAAAATTGCTGTTATTCTGAATTCAACCTAATCAACTTTTGTTATGATTTTTTTTCTGAGCGAAATTAGAATCTTTTTCTGTCAATTCACGATAATTTGTTCTTCTTGGTTAGACAAGAAGTTATACAAATTAGAAGCTAAGATTAGCTAGGTGGTAAAATCGGAAATTTGCAATTTGACGGAATTTCTCTTGTGCCTCAGATCGGCTTTTTGATCCATTGCGCTATGGAATGCTTTTCCAATTCTGAGAAGTTTTCAAAGCATTAATCAGATTTTGCCTTGTTCTTCTCAAAGGGTCTTTTTTTTATTACAAAGTTATGTATACATTAAATTGCCCTAAGCCACTCTGCTGCTGGCAACCTTGGGTACTTATAGTAGTCCACAAATGCAGCTTGAGGCAGAGGAGTGCTTCCTTGAGCATTTGAGTAATTCTATTTAATGAACCATAATTAGAAGGTAGCAAGATGTGTATCACAAAGTTTGTTCTATGCTCAACATCGCGATCGCATTTTTCTAAAAAAAAGTTTCCTATTTGCTGCAGCTTTGAGCCAGAAATGGGACCCGGGCATAATTTGACCGATGAAGAAGTCATCGCCATCTGTGGAGAGCCTGTGACTGATGACACTTTCCTTCAAATGAGATTTTTCTCCTCCGGAGTCATAGTATGTGCAGTTGGAGCTTTCGGACTGGTTGGCAACATCCTCACCTGCCTCACGCTGAAAACCATGTCTATGACCCTTTTCAATAAGCTCCTACTCACATTAGCTCTGACAGATCTCATTTTCATTCTGGCAGGAGGAGCATTTATGACAAATGTAGCTTTTGGGTAAGGCTTTCCTCATTCTGTTCAGGATCTGGTTCTTGCCACAAATGTACGCCAATCTTCATTATTTTTCCAGGTACAAGAGCGACTTGTATACAGCAGTCTTTCCCATATTGACGTATCCAATGGCTGGATTGTCAATGACGGGATCCACCTATTTGTGCGTGGCCATATCAGTCGAGAGATACCTAGGGATATGTCACCGAACAATCAAATTACACAGAAAATTTCGATTCTACCTTATTGGTATCATTGTCCTGACGTTCACCATAGAATCTCCCAGATTTTTTGAGCTTGTTGGAACCACTGATAATGGAACATATTCATACAAGTGAGGAAATTTGCTTTTGATCTCTCTTCCGCCAGGGAAGCTTCCAGACTTCTGATAAGATCAGGAGGGGTGAAATTTCCTTCAGAATTTGCATGTGCATTTTTGGGGCTAGCTTTCCTTTAAATGAGTCAATCAAAAAAGGCACGTGGGAAAGATATGAAAAATTAAAAGGGGACATTATTAGCATGCTATACAACTCGCAACCCAGACTGGAATTAACCAGCACAACACTTAGAGAACGCTTTGCTTCCAGGTATGCTAAGCATAGATGGTCCGCTTCATACGTTACGTACTACTGCATGTGGTTTCGGCTCTTCGCCACTGCCCTGGTTCCCTTGATAGCGCTGATATTTTTCAATGCGAAAATTCTGATCTACTACCGAGACAACAACTTCACAAGGGCTCACACCGTCATGCGAAAAATGAACCAGCAGAGGCCAAACGGAGTGAATTTCATTGCCAGTGGCAGTGACAAAGAATCCCAACTTTCAGACATTGAATGCCCAAATCGTCGGCCGAAACGCATTGCAAACTTCTCGGAAATCAAGGCGAATTCGTCATCGCATAAAGCTCACAGGGAGAGAACGCTTTTTATCATGCTCTGTTGCATCACGTTTACCTTTTTCATTTGCCACCTCCCAAGGTAATAATTCAGATCACGAAAGAGCACTACTTTAAGTGTTCCATCTAGATGCACAAACAAGATTCCGTAATTGAATCTCCTAAGCATTAACAGCATCAGATCATTCACATCAATATCGTATGTTCCTTTGCAGGATCTGCATCAACGTCTATGAGTTTGTATACCAGGAGAGTATCATAGTGTGTGATAACCACTTGAATACTCCCTGGAATTTACCCAGATGGGGTCGTTTCACCAATGAGGTAATTGAGCAAATGATTGTTCATCTTATCGGTAAAACATGAAAGTTCCTTAAAGGTTAGCAACGCTTTGCTTATTATCAATTCATCCGCCAATTTTGTCTACTACTGCTTGGTTGGTCGGGCATTCAGGCAGCATTTGGTGGGAATGTTGAAAAAGTACTGTTCGATGTGCTGCCGGTCAGTTCGATCGAAAAATAGTTCGAGGCACCAAAACTCCCCAGAGACTGGTGGTGCCAATACCATGAAACCCACAGCTGACATGGAGATGTCGGATCAATCCGGATCCGAAAATGCTGATTCAATCAAGCTCATTGAAACGCCAGTAGTGATTGAGTAATTGATTTGCTTACAAATGCTAACTATTAAAATGTTATAAGCCGCTTTGACGTCTTGGGAATAGCACAAATAAAGTCTTATCTTATCAGAAGCAAACCTCTAGCAATGAAACCTCCAGGAGGTTTTTCCTTCAATAATAAGATTTCTCCGTGTTGTGTCAACTGCAGGCTGTCAAGAAGATCTTAGCTTTTGTCTCCTGGGCAAAGAAATGGGCACAAAAAAGAATGCCGCAATGCCAAGAATAATCTACTCCATCCAAATGCATTGCAACAGCTCATAAATTACCTTGGCCTTTCATTTTCCCTGATCTTCAAAAATTCAAAGAGCTCCGTATTTCTTATTCCTAACCTCACACAAAGCGTATTACAGACAGAAAAACCTCTCAAAAACCGTTCATGTGTAATATCAAAAAATGGTTTCTTAGGTACTAGGATGACCTACAATTGCGACATCACTCAAATGTAGTATCGATCTAGTAAGTCTAGCCATGGTTTCTTCAAAAACTCTTTGCTTTGGAGACAAAATATGACGCAAAAAGTCTTTTCTTTCAGTGGCGGTCCACAAGAAGTCTATTTCTGATATTCAAGGTTTTGTGGAGTCGGATCAAAATATTGCGCCAAAACATTGAAGACTTCATCGATTTAAATCACTGATGTAACTAACAAGGAAGTGAAAAGTGACATCTTGGTCGGAAGGGACTTGTTATGCCTTTCAGTGAAATATTGAGTGCGAATAGATGCAAATCATACAAAAGTTTTGAGTGCATAATCCTTTGCAGTAGCTCATTGTCGAGTTTAAACACCCGTGGCCTTAGCTCAAGGGTGGGTACGCATCTGATTGGTCGAAGCAGCACTCAAGCCCTTGAATTTTGTAGGCATAGCAAGAGGACTACTAAAAAAGTCTAAAACTGTCACAACCTTTTTCACAACTAACTGGCAAAACTGCAGGTCCTTTTTAAAACCATGATTTGCTGGTGTGAACACATTTTTGCCGCATGAGGCCACAGTGTGCATGATTTCACCTGGGAGAAAAATAAAATGTGGTGCCAGGTCGTTTACCTGTTGATGTCCTGTTCGGTGCTCCAGTATAGGAAAAAAACTTCAGCTGGGCTGAGGTTGTCGAGAAATCACAAGACAATGATGACAAAACTGACAGTGTTGGCCCTGCTAATTGGGCTAGGAGCAGGTGTGACCAGAAGGTGCTTCACTTGCCGCTCCAGGGGTGCCCTTGGGGACTGCAGGGACCCTTTTTACGTAACCGGCAATTCTACCACTTTGGAGAGCAAAAGTGACGGTGTGAAAACGCCTCCGTGTGCATCCGGCTGGTGCTCCAAAGTTCTGGAAGATGTCGACAAATCATCCACTCTGGATGAGTCCTATGGAGGAGCCACTCAAAGGGACTGCTTGCAAAGGCCCCCATCTGATGGCGCCGAAAGGTGCGCCTTTGTCACCTTCAACCACAAGAAAGTCTTCATGTGCTTTTGTCAGGGAGATCTTTGCAACGATGCAACGAAGCATCATCACTTTTCCTTGGCTGTTATTGCGCCACTCCTAGCTTACCTACTGATGTTGTGATATTACCATTCGGAACTCCCTATTTGTATAACTCTCCCAACCTTGATATATGATAATAAATGTATATGATGTCCAATATTTCACGTGCACAATGTAGCAGTAATAAGTGTAGTGGTCGGAGCCTATTTCGGAGTGCATAGCATAAAATGGACACTTCCTTGGTTGTAGAGGTAAATGTCTCTGGAGGCTGTGCTCGGTCTGCCCGAGCCGATGCTAGGGTCAAAGTGGAGCCACTCCCACGTTCGCTTTCCAGGCACCACAGCCAAAACGTGGACGTTGATGTTGTAGAGGCAACATGTGGCGATGATCTCGGTGGTTTCCGCAAACTCCTGATGATCCGTGCGCATTTTACGCGAGAAGTAGTCGTTGGTGGACGCATACCCGATTTCCGACTTGATCATCGAGGAATAGTTGTCCACGTTTTCACGAATGTAAGCTACGACCTCTCGCCTGTACTTGTTGTAGTTCTCCTCGGAGCCCGTGAAATACAGGCTCAGACATCTGTAATAGCACCCACCATCACCTTTGACGTCACGTACATCGTACCCAGCCAACTGGAAAATTAAATAATGCACAAAAGAGTTCTCCTCCCTATTTTTTGCGTGACCTTCAATCGAGTGCATTGATTTTTGAAAGCAGCAGAAACTACCACAATAGGATGTATGCAGTTTTCAAGGCCGAACGTTTAATTTACCTTGGAGCTCACGCTGAGAGGGAATGAATGTACCGACTTGAAGCTCGCGTAAGAAGTCGAAGGCCTGCTGCTACTCGATGTCAAGGCTGAGATCTTCGAGGATGAAGAAGGTCCAAAGGAGCTGGTGGAGCTCATCATGCTGGGCGCCAAGGACTTGCCTCTCTGCTGAGCCTTCGTTTCACTGCCAGACACGCTCATGCCAGCGAACCTGGAGGGCAATCCTGATAAGGAGTCGGAGCTCGTGGAGCCAGGCATAACACTCAGCTCCCTTGTGGAGCTCAAGATCGAATCCGACCTGTCAGGGTCAATCCTGGAGACTCTTCTAGATCTGCTTTGCTTGGAAATAACCCCACTATCCGTGGACGTTGACGCCGAAGAGGAGACATTGCTCAGATAAGTTGCAGAATTGTTATTGAACAGGTCCAGGCTCTCCCCATGCTGGAGCCTCCATCTGTCATAGTTGGACAGCTCTTTGCCATACTTGTCGTAGGTAGGAGCCCGACTGATGGAAGGCCTCGAATATCTGGATGAATAATCGCTGTACAGCGAGCTGCTCGTGTTGTAACTGCTGCTAGAAGATGACAAGCCACTGCTACGGCCGCTACTGGTATACGGACTGGTGTAATCGGAAGTGTACCTCGAAGAATACCTGGAGAAACGCAATCGAGTAATTGGCACCCCTGTGATGTATGCAGTTTTCCAAGTAGGCAATTTCAAAGCTAATGTTACCTTGACGAAATTGGTTGGTAATCTAAGTAGCTGGATGCCGAGGAGATGCCGGAGGATGAGGTCCTTCCAGACGAGTAGCTCGTGTAGCTTGGGCTGGAGATCTCGTCCAAGTAGGAATAGTACCTGTCTATGGCACTGCCGGAGCCCGAGCCGTAATCTGCATATCTACTGGACGTAGAGGCTCCATAATATGAGCTAGCTGAGGGCGAAGGATCCAGAAGAATGGAGCTTGTGTAGTATGACATGGCTGAAGGCAAACTGGCACGCAATAAAGGCCGTCGTCTTCCAAGGCCTTCGAGGTCCTTTCAGCTACTACCTGTCCTTTTTACGTTGTAGTTTGCTATTGAAGCAGCAATACCGAATTTTCAGCTTGCTCTCTTGTGCAACTAACTGACTTCTTCTTTTGGCTCAACTGCTTGCGACTGCATGAGTCATGGACTTTTGTAGGCCAAGAGAAAGCTGCTTAGCAGCAAAGGCCAATTCAGCCTTCAAGGCTCAGGCAAAATTGCAAGGGGTTGAATCTTGGCACTTGCTTTCCTGCAGACAATTTTGGTGCATGGCACGCGCGTTTCCACTTATTTTTACCGCTAAAAAGCTTCAGCTCAATTCAACTCAATTATATGGATCGATGATTTGTGAAAAAAAGCAACATAGGCTTTCATTAAGTCAAAATTTGATTTAGCTTTGCATCAACCAAAAGAAGGAAAGCCAGTTCTGAACTGATTATTGTTTATTTAATCCCATTCTGGATGCTCAGCCTGCATCTTTTTTGTCAGATCAAGGCCACTTTTAAAATGTGTAAGCAGACAGCAGCATTGACATTTTGGCCTTGATCTTCCATTTAGATTTGTTATGTCAAGCAAATGTACATAATGGAGCTATAAAAAGCTGAGCTCCTTGTCCGATCTGGCGCAAGGGAATTTGAGAAGTCTGCCTGTCCAGCTCAGAATTGGAGAAAGTCACTGCATGCAATTCTGGCCTTTGGGGTGAAGGCTGACATAAATTTCTCTCTTTGAAAGAGGGTCGGGCCAAAGCTAAGCAGCAAAACTTTGCTATAAGTAGTGCATATTTACTTTGCAGTAGAGTAGCTTTTTGATCCGAGAGTACAGCTCAAGAACTTTTCCAGTAGCCGTAGTAAGCAGTCATATCACCTTGAACAAACATCATTACATGCGAACTTTTCTCAAAGAAATGTAAACGAGCATTCAAAGTCAAGGCTGAAAGTGTTCATGTGACTTCACTCAACTTTTTATCTTTGAATGCATGTTCATAATTCTGTACATATATAGATGAAAAGTATCATTATGAATGCGCAATCTGCTCTAAATACGGTGACAATTTTGTCTTTGACCAAAATAGAGGTCTTATTTTTAGCCATTACCATACTTGCCAGTCTAGAATGCTTGAAAGGATTTTTTCGTTTACCAGTTTTGCCTCGCATCTTCAAACCTCTCAACATTTACGTAGATTTTAGCGAGTGTAAAGCTACTTAAGTCAGTTGGAGACGTTTTTTAAGAACATGATCATGAATAGCGGTTTAAAATTGCTAGCGGATGATAAACTAAGACGGTGATTATACCAAGGATATTTCCAAATATTAACCAATCAAAACGCATCACAGATAGGCTAACTAAAATGAAAAAATGCTGCATTTATTGATGCATGGCTGGCTGTCTACCACAGGCCCCCACTAAGTGTTCGAACTTACTTTCAGTTGGTGGTAAGTTGAAAATAAGTTGACATTTGTAAGCCTTAAAACCAAGTTTTTGTAGTAGCAATAAGTGACATATCATTTGGTTGTATAAGTCAATGATAAGTTGGCACTGAATCAATGAAGTGAATACACGCATGCCATTAAAAGTCATTTATAATTTGGTTTTTCAAATTACTGTAAGTTGCCCAATAACACTACAGATTATTTAGGAGCAACTTGATAAGGCGGTTATAAGTTGCTTATTGTCTAGTCGATTCTAAAAAATAAGTTGCTCGAAAAAAACAGTCATTTTTAAAATTTCCTTTAAAAATGTTTATTGTGTTGTTTTAAATATTTAAGACAATTCATAAGAAATATTGCAATGCATTAAATGATATTGGCTTATCAGCTCATTGTTATCATGAATAATAGTAATTTTCAATTCAAGGATCCTTTGGAATGATCTTGGCTTGTTCAGCCTCCAATTTCTTCATCTCTTCTTGAAGTTCGGCCATCATCCTTTTCTTTTCCTCCATGAGCTTCTTACGATTGCTGAACTCCTTACACTCGGCTGCTTCTTTTGCCAGCTTTCGTTGTTGCTCTTGTTGCCAATCAGCGGTGAGTTGGGTTTCAAGTGCTTCCGGAGTGATGATGTCAGCCAAAACTCCAGTTGAAGGTCCTTCAACTGCCATAAATGCAGCAAAATTTTGATCATTAACCTGAAATGGATAAGGTAATGGTAAGGGTTGAATCTAGCATGCTGAATTATTAAGGCGTTACAGGTGGATCGTTGGCAATACCGATTGAGTCATCAAAACCGGGTAAGCGCTATGGCCAATTCGGCCGGTTTATTTAGTGCAGCAGTGCAGCCAGCGCATTGCGTTTCTCATGACTCAATCGGTAAGTGCAAAGGTGTTGTCAGTTGGCATTGGAGTTTGCTCTCCAGAATTAGCAGAGGCTGGGCCAGATTCGCCAGATGAAATTATTATGACCTTTTCATGGTCATCAACTTCACCATTACTGTCTGTTTGAGGCTCTTCTTCTTCAGTGCCTTCTTCCTCTGATGAGGAGCTTTCATAGTCTGACTCTACTCCTCGTCGGCCTTTTTTGCCCTTTTAAAGATGTTCTTAATGTAATAAACGCATTATATGTGTCAAAGATTAATTTTACCTTTTTAGTGACGTATTCGCTGGGAAATTTTCTTGGAGATGGCACAAACGGACGAGCGGGTGATTTTCCCATGGTGACTGAAGTGTCTTGCACCATTGGAAACTCTTGGATAAGTTCATCCAAACGGTCCTTGTAGTCCTCACAAACTTGGGCATGAAGAGCTTTCACCTTTAAATCGATTGTTAATGGCTTGTCTTGTGTTTTGAAGTAATAAAACTTACATTTGGAACCTCGGGAATCTCATGATAAGTCAATTTTGTCACATCTTTACCTAGGGTGTGGCCTGCAGCAATGATTAGCTTGATGATGTCGCAGACTGACCAGATCCTTTTGCCTGACTTAACAATGTGGCTTTGAAATATCTTATCAGTGCTTGGACCCTCCTCGCCTTCCTTCAAGCCAACTTCCTTCAAACTCGCTTCCAACTTGAGAGCATCTCTGTACTCTTTCCTGCTAGCTCTCATGCTCTCAGTGTACTCCTCCAATGACTCAGGGTGGCAGTCAGCTTCCATAGTGTGCTGAAAAAGCAGGCATATAAAAGCAATTGTCAATCTTTACTTTTGAAACTTACAGCATTGTACTGATAGAAGTCCATGTCTACTGTGTACATGGCGTTCACAGCAAATTCAGTCGATGGCGAATTTTTGAAGGCTGTTCTAATGAATGTTGTCCTGCTATTAGTCATTTTCACAGCCATCTTATCCTTGATGATGGTCATGTTTTCAAAAACTGCATCTGGACCAATGCGGACTGCCTCTCGCAAGCGCTCAACTAGCCGAAATTCGATCCAATGGAGGATTGCTGATGGAATCGTCCTCTTATAGAAAGTAGGGCCCCTGTGTAAAAGCAATGATAAGTTGTTTATAAGTTCAGGCAGCCATAGAAGTGCTACAAACCTCGGTGGATGCTGAATGACCATATGAGCAAGAGCATTCTTAGAAAAGAATTTCTTGCAGACAGATTTGGCAATGTAGTAGTCAAACTCTGACACTACACCATTGAAGCAGGGCATTAAAACTGAGACCAGTAAATCCTGAACGAGATGGTTGGCAAAGAAAACATCTGCTGCCTGCCCCATAAATTCAAATGGCAATGCCCTGCTAATAATAGCAACAGCCCGTGAGCGTGCATCTGCATTAGCTACTGCAGAGATGTCAATTTCTTTACGAAGTTGGCTGGCAGAAGCTCCATACTTTGAAACCAAATCTTTGATTTCAGTGCACAACTTCACAGTTCGCTATAAAGATTGACATAAGTTTACCATCTACTTATTATGTCTTTAAAAACTTACGTCGCGTCCAAGAGGCCTAGCCTTCAGTTCAGCCATGTCCTTGTCATACTGTGCCACATGATCCTTCAGGGTTGTCTTCAGTTCCTCGACCTTTGGCATGACAACTTCCTGCAGCAGCTCGTTCAAAGCCAATTTAATGGCATCTTTGAGTTCAATCTCTTGAATTCTGTTCTTTACTTGAACAACAACGTTTTCTTTTTGAGATGACGTCAATTCCTCAAAAGCAACCGCAGCTGCAGGAGGTGGCTGAGATCCAGCAAGAGGAATGTCCAAAGTGACAAGCTCCTCACTATGTGGCTGTTCTTCAATGTGAGCCATCTCAACGTCCTGCTGTGTAGCAGGCTCCTTATCATTGCCTTTATTTTCCGGAGATTGGCTCAAATCCACCAATGTTGGTTGCTCCTCGGGTTTCTCCGATGAGGCTTCTGCTGCCTTCTTTGCAGCCAACAAGTTGGCCTCCTCTTCAGCCTTCTTTTTAATGGCTGCTGCTGCTTTGACGGCTGCTGCCCTCTCTGATGATTTGGCAGGAGATTTGTCAGAGGCCTTGCCTTTCTTCCCCTTACCAGCAGGAGTTTTCTTCAATGGAGGAGTGAAGAACGGATTCGAGACTTTGGGCGACTTCTTTGCCTTTTTAGCGGCTTCATCTTTTGGTGATGGTTGAGATGAAATCCTCCTTCTTTTTCCAGGTGAGGAATTATCCACGAAATCCTCAGCAGAGTCCTCATCCTCGCCACCAGTTCTTGGTGGCTCCTTGCGACTTTTGGAGCGAGTGGAAGTGCCCTGCCAAACTGAGACAAGGTAGTTCCCATTAGGCAACTTTTCAGTGTAGTCGTACTTGACAGTTGCCTTCTCCATGTTGTTATTGACCAACCTGGTCTTGATGGCGAGCCTTTTGCCGGCTTCGTTGACTCCCTTAAAGGCAGAGTTAAGGCGATCGCAAATTTCCCGGATCCGATGTAGCTCGAGTCCTGAAAATTTGATGTTCATTAATTTTCTGATCTATGAAATTATGTTTGACTTATCATTACCTTTCTCGAGTCGCGCAAACACAGAAATTTCGCGCCAATCTCCTGGACGCTCCTCGTACTTGAAGACGCGTTTACGATTAGCGTCACTTATCCCTTCCATTGGATTGAAATTTACAATCTCCGAAATTGTCTTCCGACGGCATCCCAAAGGGGCATCCAAAGGCAGATGGGTGACGGGCGGGTTTTCTTTCAGGTAAACTACGATCACCCGATCGTATTCCGCGCCCGGAGTCTCAGGAGGAGAGCTTTTTTGCATTCTGCACGCAGGATTGCACTGATTTGTTAAGATTTTAACTTGATCGGCGGCTTCTTCAATTTTGGTTTTATCCCCCTGATGATTTGACGTTTTTTTTATGACGCGTTAGCTGATTATTTATTATTTTTGGCAACTGTCAACTTACCGTAAGTTGCTATTTGGCGGTTCAACTTATCACAGTTATTTTAAAGTCGCAATCGATTTTTTAAAGAAGTAATGACAATTCATTGCCAAAAATTAACAGTTTTAGCAATACGACATGTTTTTTTATGATTTAACATTGCTAACGTGACATAATTCAATGATTTTAAATCTGCAAGGTTGCGTGATATTTAAACAGCCATTTTCCGTTCAGCTGTTTTTCAGCCGTTGCTAGCGTCACTTCAGCTGTTGCCATCCATTACGACGCCATTAAATTTTGAACGCTGAATCTCTTGAAAAGACGCAATGCCTCGAAAAAAGGTGAAGAAAGTGCTACTCCGTGAAGGACCAACTGAGCGCAAGAGGCGGCAACGTGCGAAAGAAAAGGAAGAGAAAGAAAGAGCAGCAGAGGAACTGAAATTGCTGGAAATTCGAGAATACATCCGAGAAAACAATATTTCAATTCAAAATCCAAATAGAATGGCTGACATGGAGGCTATTAAAAGGAAACATGAAGCCCTACTGCAGGCTGGACGTGAACGCAACCAAGCAAATGTTGATCTCCATATCTGTGGCGACAAAGAAGATCAAATTGATTCCGCTAATCAGCCAAAAAAGAAGCAGCGACGTGTCTACGAAAGGGGTCCTGCTCAACTCATTGCCGAGCCGGTACAACTCGTAAGGTAATAGTAAGCTGCTAATAATTTACCTGCCATCATAGCTGACCTATTGTTTTCAACGTAGTCCAATTGTTGAACTTGAATGTGGCGACATGGCTGATGACGAACAAGTTGAGGCTGAATCACTAGACAGTATGGAGGAGAACAATCACCACCAGTCCATGGGTTTGGTGTACGAGACACAGGAGCTATTCAATGGTGAAAAGCTTATCTATGACAAGATAAAGCAAAAATCAGCCGTTATTGACCCAACGTTGAATCCACCAAAGCTGAACGAAGTGGTCAATGTCAGGGATAGTGACTTTGAATCTAACGATGACGTTTTAAGTGGAGACGGAGATGGTGCTGACACTGATCGAGAAATGAAAAAAGCCTTACGAAATCCGCATCTGATGCGTGAAGGGATTATAGCTTTCATTGATGAATCAGATGATGAGAGCAGTGCGCCTGTCAGTGACACTGATGTCATTGATGAATTGGAGGCAAAAGATCGTAATGTGCTTCCAATAATGGAGGATGGCTTGGACTTCGAGGAGAATTATGACCCCAATGAACCAGAGGACAACAATAGAGACTCATCCGACAATGACAGCGATGACAATGTAATATTGAACTTCACTATTTAATGACTTTTTCTGAGTGCCTATAATATACATTATGCTTGCAGAATCAATCAGAATCACTCATTGCGGGTTCATCTCGTGCCAAATCAAATGTCAACAATAAGGCATCTTTAAGTCACATCATTGGAGCAATCACTGAACGTCCTCAAAATGAGGATGATGATGAACCTCCACCAGATTTTCAAATATCAGCACCGGCCAAAGCCTATAACTTTAGAAGGATGACTCGCTGTGATTACCATGACTTATTTGAAACTATGGATGTCTTCACCAACCAAACAGACAGAAACAATGCCTTATATAAGCATTTCATGACTTTTGTGAATGTGTTTGCGTTCAAGGAGGTTCAAGCAACAGCTGTTTGGAACTTATTAAGTGCTGCAATGAAGGAACACTCACTACTAACTTATCCAACAATCAGGAAACACTTTGAGAGGATGCTACCAGCCATAAACATGATTTATGAGTTCTATGACAACGTAGAAAAGGACACTTTTGCTCATGCTGGGGAGCATTACCCTAGAAGTGAATTTCCAAGGCCTAGATTCACTTTAATGTGTGAGTGGACATTTGTGACTCTCAGTGAACTCTACAGATTTTTCCTTGAAGTTCATCATGAAAGTCCAAATTCAGCTGAAGGTAAAAGAAAAGAAATGGACTTATTTGTGGATGGAGTTCCCCTTACACAAAGTGGCGATGCCCTTATGAACGTCTGCACCATTCGTTTCAATGACTGTGAGATGGTGTGGCCACTTGCAATCCAAATATATCGCCAAGGACACGTCACTGAAATGCTGCGACTGATTGAAAAGATAATTGATGACTCCATTATTAATGGCTTCACAATTCGAAGATTTATCGGAGATTCGCCAATGCGCTCAAAGTTGAAGTGTGTGGCTGGCCATGCTGGCTACTATTGTTGTGAGCGCTGCTATTATGTTGGAAAATATGATAAGGCAAAGCGAAAAATGACTTTTCCACATTCATCAACCCTGTATAAGGCAAGAACAATGGAAGAGTGGGTGCAAATTGCCGAAAAGATTCGTGATGATCCAACTAGCGTGCCAACAAGCAAGCGATTTGGAATAACTGGCTACTCTCCGTTGCTGAAATTGGGTTATTTTGACCTTATCAATGACTTCCCAGTCGACCCAATGCACAATGTGGCATTGGGCTGTGGTAGGAGGATCCTCCACAACATTTTGGCACCAAAAAGAAGTCTAAAGTCATAACTGATGCAGGAGCAATAATTGCAGACAAGTTTGATGACATATGGATCAATATTGACCTTCCCAGCGAATTCATCAGGAGACCACGACCTATGAAAGCCAATTTTGTTCACTACAAGGCTGTAGAGTTCATGGCCATAATAGTCTGTGGGTTTCATGCCTTATACTTGGCATTGGAAGGTGAAACATTCAGATCAGTGAGAAAAATGTGGATTTACTTCATATGGATCGTGAGAATGGCTTTATTGCCATGCAGGTTGTTCAAGCAGAGGATGACAATTGCAAAAGCCTATGAAATCCAGAAGACATTTTATGAGCAATACCAAAAGTGCTTTGGAGCCGACCAATGCGTTTTCAACATCCACTCATTTTCGCACCTCTTCACTGTCAAGTACATTGGCTTATTAAGCCTTTTTTCAGCTTTACCTTTTGAGTCATACTTCTCCTTCTTGAAGAGGATTATAGTTCCAAACACATTATCCTTTTCAAAGCAAGTGATGACCAAATCTTTTATTGCAAATTTGCAAGACCACAATTGCAAAAGCAGAGTTAAGTTGACGATTGAGCCAGGACCGAAGAGACATTGCAACAACTTGATTGCAACCATGGATGGGCGTTACTTCTGCCTTAAAAAGTCAACTGAAGATGGATACTATGGAACTCATATCCCAACCAAGCGCTTCTTCTATCCGGAGGCACCAGAACTTGATCTTAGTGAGGTGTTTATAAGGCAACTTGATCATCTGTCTGAAACTTCAGATGATATCTTTATTAGTACAGACGAAATTATGAGCAAAGCTATTATTTATGAAGACCTTATCATAGCTGTTCCAAATGAGACTTACAAAGTTTAAAAAATGTACCTGGTCAAATTGCAATTTTAAGTAGTCAAAGCCTAAAAAATATGATGCTTTAGCAAATCATGTCAAATCTATTGTGATAATCAATGAATAAAAAGTTCTCATTTCAATTAAAAAACCCGGCTCAGTCATTTTTCGAAAATAAAATATGAATCCAGTCATCAAATGGTTTTGTTCTAAATAAAAAAAGAAGAAGACACTACAATTTTAACAACCAAATTATAACTGCATACAAAATTTACCATTAAAGTTGCTATTGTCATATGATTTACGTTAAGGCCTTATTAAAGTAATTATCATCAACTTATTTCCACAACTTATTGTAAGCCAAAAATAAATTGCGTAATTTGAAGGCAAATTCAAAATTTGGCAAATAAGTTGTTATTACTGCTTTGATAAGGAAATGATTTCACCTTACTTGCCGCAACTTATTTTCAGTCAATGGTAAGTTGCAGATAAGTTTGGCGCTTGAGTCGCGAACACTTAGTGGGGGCCACTTAGCATTATTGTGTTATACTGAATAAACACTCGATGTACTATAGTGTCACATATAGTAGGGAGAGGGCTCTGGGACAGCCTTTTGCTGTATGTATCAGCCTTGCAAGGCCAACTAGGAAGAAGAAGGCTGTTTCGCTTTCTCTCACAGCCTCCAAAGATGTGGGCTTTCACGTTTTGAGCCCAGCTGCTGCTGTTTGAGAGAAAGAAAGCTTCCCATTGGGAGAATAGCAGAACATATACAGGAAAAAGAGCCCCATATTTGCCCTGCAAAATGTTAATATTTCACTTGATCACAGCGACTTTGGCGTTGATCCAGATTGGTAAGACCCATTAGCGGACCTTAAAACTAAATAGCTCCAATACTGCATTTGATTTAGGGGCTGCAAATCCACATGCAAAGAGGCTCTACGACGATCTACTCAGCAATTACAACCGACTGATTCGGCCAGTGTCTAATAATACTGATAAATTGACGGTGAAATTAGGACTGAAATTATCGCAGCTAATTGACGTGGTAAGAAATTATCATTTTATTACAACGTAGAAAAGGCATGAAATTAGATCTGCCCATTTTTTCTTCGCAGGATTTGAAGAATCAAGTTATGACCACAAATGTCTGGGTTGAACAAGTAAGATAATCCTGCTTGTACGAAATGCCTTGTCTATTTTTCTAAGGATGGGCTGTAATTTTCAGCGGTGGATGGATTACAAGATGAAATGGAATCCGGATGACTACGGAGGAGTCGAGATGTTGTACGTGCCATCACAGCACATTTGGCTTCCGGATATTGTCTTATTTAACAAGTAAGATAACTGGACTCCAAAACCGTACAACAATTATAGCAATTGAAGGATAGCGCAATCTCAATTTTGAATCGGTGACAGCAATTCAAACTTTCATGATTTCAGTGCCGATGGGAAGTACGAAGTCACCCTGATGACCAAAGCACGAGTTAATTACACTGGTGAAATTGAGTGGAAGCCGCCCGCAATTTACAAGAGCTCTTGCAAGATTAACGTCGAGTGGTTCCCATTCGATGAGCAAAGCTGCGATATGAAGTTTGGAAGCTGGACGTACGATGGATTCCAAGTCGACTTGAAGCATGTGGAGCAAGTCAAAGGCTCGAACGTGGTTGACATTGGCATCGATTTGAAGGAGTTTTATTTGTCGGTAGAATGGGACATTTTGGCAGTGCCAGCTTTCAGAAATGAAGAGTACTACACTTCGCAAGCAGACCAAAATGAAGGCTTGGAGGCTCACGAGCCCAACGACGATGGGTCGAAATACAACGGGAAACTGCTCACTGACATTACCTTTTTCATGACACTCAGGAGGAAAACGTTATTTTATACAGTCAATTTGATCATCCCCTGTGTGGGCATTTCATTTTTGACCGTGCTCGTCTTCTATTTGCCATCTGATTCCGGAGAAAAGGTAATTCTGCGTGACTTGAGAGTTCAACAGAGAACCGCAATTTGTGCAGATCAAGTCAAGTAGCATGAAAATACTCTTGTTCTAAAAGTAATCACAACAGGGAAAAGTTATAAGAGATGGATACTTTTGGTAAAAATTCGAGACTCGCCGGCTAAAGTAGCTGGCACTTAAAGACACAGAATCAGATGACTTGTTTCTAAGCAATATTTGTACCTTGTCATCATTAAATTTTGGCTAATATGCTGCATATGATTTGAGTAACCTTTACTTATGTTACTCAGCTTAACTGATACTGATATTTGTACATATCCCTTTTTCAGGTCACCCTCTGTATTTCTATTCTTCTGTCGCTGACTGTGTTCTTTTTGCTGCTGGCAGAAATCATTCCCCCGACATCCTTGGCAGTTCCTCTTCTGGGGAAATATTTGCTTTTCACCATGATATTGGTTTCGCTCTCCATCATGGTGACTGTCGGAATACTTAATGTTCACTTCAGGTCACCCGCTACCCACAACATGTCCCCTTGGGTTCGCAAAATATTCATCCATATAATGCCCAAGTAAGGCAATTTCATTGTGTTTTAATTTCTTTAACGTTTAATTTCGATTTAGAATTCTCATGATTGAAAGGCCCAACTACCAAGCAATGTACTCATCTGAGCCACGTACATTTGGAAACCTGAACAGCGCTGTGGATACAATCATGTTAGTATTTTATGATCAGGACGCCGAAAACTAGTTTCTCCTCAATTTAAGAGCTTCTTCATGCAACAAAGAGGTTGCAAATCCTTTGAAATCCACCTCAATTTCAATAGCTCTCGTGTTGTCATCTTGTGCGATAATTTCAAGCTGACTCAAGCGAGCTGCAGGGCTGCTTGCAAAACACTCTAGTCCTTTTATCACTGCAGGAAGCCCAAATTAAATGGCTTAAATGGAGTAGCTGGCAAGGAAAAATGGCCAGAAGGTAAGCCAAAAAAAGACCTCCTCACATTTTCAAGAGTGTGACTCAGCTTTAATTTTCTTGCAGACTATGACAGAGATGACGTCATTGACAATGAGATTGTGGCCAGAAATGGGCAACGTGTACCAAATAGCTTCACCACCACAATTGAAACGACAACAACGTACAGAGGACAGCAGCAGGCTAATGCAGAGACCCCGGGGACTTCGTCCAACATGAAAACAGCCCTGAGAGGGGTGGAGTACATTGCTCAGCATATCAAAAATGCTGACAGGGACAACGAGGTGAGTAGCGAAAGGGCCTATGAAAACACTCAGCTAAAACAAACATGTTCGAAAGTCATTATAAAACAGCAAGCTAAAAACGTGTGTTATTTCTAAACGAAGCGAAAAATAACTTTGGATTTGCATGAGCTGCTGCTACATTTAGGGCCTAGAACGTGGCATAACCAGTTGAGAAGAAAGCATCATGTTGTGTTCACATATCGCATTTTTCCGTACTGACTGCTGTACTACTTTTCCAAGTTGATCATTTTGCCCTGAGCTCACATTGAGCTCTTTGAGAACATACGTTGCGTGAGGAAATGATTGGCTTTACATTTACGCTACCATATATAGGGAATGCCACATCATAAAATTACTGCTGTTGTTGCATGTAGTACAATTGCGATGCTACTCTTTCAACCAAGGAGAGGATATAGCTTAAATCGGGTGGAAATTATCAAGGACTTGCTTTTTGAAGGAGTTAGCTTTTTAAAAAGATTTAATACTATACTAGGATAATTCATAAATCTCGTGAGAGCTGCACCAATTGCCAGCATCAAGGGTAACAGCTTGCGAAAGAGCTCGTCTAAAAAGCATGTTTTGAACACAAACTTGAGACAGGCTACACGCAATTGCCTGCGATATGATCCCTTAAAAGAGGACACAACGAGACAAATATTTTTTAGTACTTTCATAAGAACTGAAGGATAAGCTTCAAAATTGCCTTGAAATGTGACACTTTACGAAGAAGTACGAAGAAGTTTGTAAAGTAGAAGATGATACAAATGTTCTTATATAATCGCTAGCTGCTAGGATTTCTATCGAAATTCAGCAATGAGCAACGCGATAGCCCGGTTCCAACAAGGAATATCAGCATAGTAAAGCACGGCAAACCAAGCGGCAAACCAGTTAAGTCCAGGTTGAGCTGAGCGAACATATACATATGGCCATTCAAAATTCTTTTTTTGATCAGTCTTTCTTTTACTGCTATTTATCAGGCTTTACGATTGGTTCCATAGGGGTGTGTTACGCAATGATGCATAGGAAAAACATCTATTAGCCTTTACATACCAGCTAAATGCGTTCTGGCAACTTTGCCATCCCCCTTATGCTTACATCTGCTGTCGAAGTTGACGTACTTTATATTTTGCTTGGGGGCCCAAAAAACCTTTGTTGAAAGAGTTGCATCATCTTGATTGGAGAGAGTCTCAAATAACTTCAAGACTTTCAGTAATCGGTTGCTATAATATTCATGCTGCTACTACTTCGGCACGGTTCATTTGATTGAGACACACTGTATGCTTCTACACTATAAAACCAAAAAATCTCTTTTCTTTAACTCTTCTGGAAATCCACAACTCAGGTAATTGAGGATTGGAAATATGTGGCCATGGTCTTGGATCGCCTTTTTCTTTGGCTTTTCACAGCCGCGTGCTTATCTGGAATCGTGGGAATTTTGCTCAGAGCCCCATCTTTGTATGACTTGCGAAAGCCTATTGTTGAGGGACTTATAGCCAATTAAGCGCCACACATCTCTGGAAAACGGCCACAGTTTTTCAATATCTTGTCGACTCACGTCAGTCTTTAACTACTTTCTTTTTTTCTCCCCCATTATACTACTACACTACTACTTCTATATGCTACTACTGTTCAGAAATGCGCATTTTCCTACTCCATCACTTTTCTCATTTCCACAGACTTATTAGAGCAGAGATTCGTCCTTGCTATGCATGCCCCTTTCACACAAGTTGCTAATTTTGGAGTACCAGTGTACCACAAGTATAACTGCTGTAGTTCTTACTTTGATGCAAGTATAACTAATCGCATTTAGAGCCCTTTAGTTGGGAGAGATGTGCCATGGCCATCCTATAGTAAATCGTGCATCTAAATCACCCTATTAAACATCGATCGATGAACTGAATTATGCTAGTTAGTACTCTTAGATTTATGGGCATGACAACAGGTTCTCCCTGCAATAAAGTGGCTCAGTAATCAATTCACACTAACTTTCAGCGGATTTTGTATGGGTTTGAGTGCTTTGCAGCTTTGGCGATGAAGTTGTTGAAAGTACTTTCTCATTTGAGAAAAAAGCCTATTCCACCATATTGCACCTCTATGGGAATCTCACTTCCCTTCTTCTTTGAGTAATTTCCTTTTGATGCTGTGAAAGGTTGATGCAAGGCGCGAAAAGACCCGGCTTAGGCATGGATCAGCTGGTCCTGATTGCAGCGCAATTTCCTTCATAATTTTAGCTGCTGTTCGTAATTGCGCCACAATTAAAGTTGATCAGCTGCTACAGATAATTGCGGTGCAATTTCGGCTAGCAAAGCAGCGGCGGAACTTTAAGAGTCAAGTCAACCAAACCTTTGCAATTTTATTTGGCCTTAGCTGACATAGCATCAGCTGTTTTGACAATTTAAGCTCTAATGATCCCATTCTTTAATTTTGGTTTAAAAGTTTTACTTTAAGCTGCTAAAGATGTATTTTATGCACATTTCAAAAATTGGATCACCAGCTGATCGCTGTTATGTTGACAATAGGCCGTTCTCATATAGCCGGAAAAAGCTAAGCTAAGGTTAAAATAGCTAAGCAAGCGCTCAACATTTAAAGCAAAGCAGCTGCATCTTCGAAATTGGCCAACGCAAACTAGTTATTTCACTCAACATTTCGAAGATGCAGCTGCTTTGCTTTAAATGTTGAGCGTTTGCCTAGCTATTTTTACCTTACCTTAGCTTTTTACGGCAAAATGAGAACGGCGCTTATAATTGCGTTGAAATAACCAGCTGATCCAGGCCTTAAAAATCCGCTGAAATGAGCCCCGCTCCATCTTGTCAAAATGGCCAACACTACGATTAAAAATGACCTCTAATCGAAAGTAGAAGTACATATTAAACCCCATATTTCAGATCACGAAGTTACTCAAAAAAGGAAATCAAGCTAAAAACTAATTGCTTTCTCTTTTTCTTTCTCCTTTTCAATACCAACTCCGACCCTTCAACTGGATCGTGGTGTACAAACACAGGTAATTCAAGATTGGAAGTACATAGCGATGGTTTTGGATCGACTGTTTTTGTGGCTGTTCACATTGGCATGCATTATGGGAACTGGCGGCATAATATTTAGAGCACCTTCTCTCTATGACATGAGAGAGCCCATAGATGCTAAAATTTCCGAAATTCCCAAGTTTGGAATTTGAAATACTTCAAACTTGGGACAGCTTGCCTCTCTTCTACATTGAGTGATCTTGTGCGCAGCTATTGTATTCTATTTTTTCCTGCCAAAGGGAGTGAAGCATTGGGGAAAAGTTGACTTTTTTCCTTGCCCCTCACATCTTGGCAACGTATTGTGATTTTTATGTAGCTAACCATAATTCTACTGAAAGTCACTTTCATGGCTGAGCCTGATCCTTTTCGCGCAAATACTATTGAGCTACTATTTTGCATGGTACATGATGCTTCGATGGTACAGTATGATGTCAGTGAAAGCCATACTTTCTTTCAAAAATAACTATACTGTTGTTACTCCTACTCATCTCTATACTATAGTGTAAAGTTTGCATGGGTCATCAAGGAGAAATAAATATGGTGAGAAAGATGCTCTTAGGTCATCATTTTCAAGGACTAATGAAGTTTACCGTCTGATAAGCATGGCTTTTACAAGTATCGCAACTAAACTTCATTGTTGAAGCTTAGCTAGTTGAAACGAGTCAAAACCAAAAGGGAAAGTTTAAGGGTAAGTCTGCAACAGCAACTCAATATTTCGCATGAACTGCATGATTCTCAATCCACAAATTAAGTCAAACAGCATGCGCAGTTATCCCAAAAGCCACACAGCCTAAATTCAAAAGAACTACTATAATGTTTATGTTAAGTTCTTCTATCCACGCATTTTGTAATTCTGTGAATCATAATTTCATCGAGAAGTCTTTTAAAGATTCTCTGGAATCGGCTAGATAATTTTACCATTTTCTGCTGAATCTTAAAAATAAGGCACAAAAGATAATGCCTCACTTTGAAAATTGCTCTTGCGTCACTTAGCTGAGGCAATTTCTTGAAAACCTTTTCTACCGAAAGATGTAATTGCATATTCATGAAACATTTACTTTTTAAGTCTATTCTTCCCAAAAACTACCTACTCTTCTACAGCCTGACTAAGTTATTCAAATAATTAAATCTTTTTAAACTACTCATAACTGAAGGCGGCACACAAAATATTCTCTGAATCAGGCTGCATATTCATGAAATATTTACGAGGAAATGTTTTGCTTCTCTTCCAAGAGCCCTTGAACCCAAACTGAGATGGCCAAACGTAAACATTGGGGCTTCTCTAATGTGGTTCATAGAATCCTCCTATTGAATGTTTTACAAACAACTTTACCCGTTCATCTTTGAATAAACTAAGTTTCTTTTTGGACTAACTGATCTTTACTTTCAGGTCATCGAGGATTGGAAGTTCATTGCGATGGTGCTCGATCGACTCTTTTTGTGGCTATTTACAGCAGCTTGCCTATCAGGATTCGTTGGAATCATTTTCAGGGCTCCTTCCTTATATGACATGCGAGAGCCAATTGATGCCAAACTGACAGAAATCCCCAAATTCTAACCAAATGTGCATCGTTCACCCGAGAATTTGCTTCAAAGTTTATCTTCGTGTGTGCTGCTACTTCAGCATGGATTGCATTGAGCGCCAATAAACCTTCGAATACGTCGCGCATGAAAAAAGTCTCGTATTGCCTTCGCAGATATTTATCAGATGACATTTGACGTCTCAGTCTACAATTGTATGGAACTCGTTTGGAGATAAGAGGGAAGAAACTTTCAATTTCCTCAAAAGCTCTTGTCCATCTTTGTCATCAAGGGAAACATTCTCCCTGCATTCAATTTCTGGAAAGGTGACCAGCATCAGCAATAAAGCTGAAATCAGCTTCATTAGCGAGATAAAGAAAAAAGAGCCTTTCGAGCAATCATCACGGAGAAATCAGTGTACTCTTCCTTCGAGTCAATTTAAGGCTAAAATAAATGGTCTTACCTTGGCAACTCATGGAATCGTTTAGGTGTATTGTCTTACTCGATATCTGGGTGAAGCTCCCTAGAAAACTCTGTAATTGTTTCCATACGATGAGAAAAACACCAGCTCGTTAATTTACCGTTTAAATTTTTTTCACGGCAGTTCTCTGCTCTCCAAGGCACTTTTATCAGCATCAACGTTTCGCGAACAATTAGTCGGCTCACTGCTGCACTGAAAAAACTGAGATAGCCAACTGCTATTCTTTGATCGCGAGCACTAACTGCTCAGCGGATTTCGGCAAGCGTTTCTCAGCAGAAGGCAGTTGTGAACGAGTGGAAACTGGAATGGATTATTCTGGAATAAAACTGAAAGTTGGGACAGCGCAAATGCTAAACGTGGTAAATTTCTTCCTCATTCAGGTAAGCAGTTGCTTCGCCAACTTTTTTATTCTCGAGCTCATTAACGAATTTGCAATATGATCAAGACGATGATCTGAATAAGAAATGTTTTCAAAGCCTGAATAATTTTCTTCTAAGCAGTATCAATATAATTCGAGAATCTAGCTGACATATTTGGTTGGATGAGGCTCTTTAAATAAGTCATCGTGATCTCATTTATGGCATGACTTTTCAGTGCCTCGAGTTTTTGGGAATTTCTTGGCTGCTCTAATATCCGTGGAACAATAGTAAAAATAAAATTAGATAAAAAGCACTTATTACCTTCGAAGAAATTATTCCGTCGAAGAAAGAGCCTTTATTTGGCGAGTTCTTGAGAAATGAAAAGGAAGAAGAATTGTTGCATCTTTTCTAAAGCTGTTTGTGGCGCAATTTTGCTCGATTTTTGTCCTCCTTTGTTGTCCCATTAAGTTGTGAAGCAGTGTAGTGCTTTTAGGCTTTCACATAAGAGCTCTCTCTCAAATAGTTACTCAATTTGAGGGTCCTTCTTCGGACAAATTAATTCTTAATTGCCATTTTAAAAAAAGGCTCTTTTTGCTTAGTTTTCTCGAAAGCTGACTAGCGTCTAGTGATTTGCTACATAAACTAGCCCAATTCACGCAAAATCGCATCAGTGATCTACAATCTGGCCCTAGCCCAACTTTGGTTATAAGACTTCACTGACTTAATCTGCATTATGTAACGCCCTTAATCGCATCCTCTATTGCTTCAATTAAGCATTATAAAGAATTTTCATAGCCTAACTCATGTTCCATGATTCGGTGCTCATTAGGTTGTCATCTTCAGCTAACAAGGCTTGGAACATGAATTCATGCTCCAAGGCCTCCATCCATTTTTTCCATCCACTTGGCTAACAAAGTGTGATAAATATGTATTTGGGCAGCAATGACCGCTTGGTCGTGAGGCTTTAATTACATACGTCGAAATCTGTTTATTACATCTATCTTCTAAGATGATTTCTTGTGTAAGCATATTGATCTTAAATAAGTAAGTAGTGCTTATGCAGTAGGAATGAATATTGAGCCATCACACTAATGTCGGTCCATGCAGAGCTCTAAACTTGGCCATAGCCTCGTTGTGGACACCCGTTAACGCGGACGTTGGTGGCGGCACGCAGATATCCGTTAATTTGTTATGATCTGACGTCTTGCTCGCCTCTCCTCCGCCGCTTAAAGATGAATTGATGCTTTTCTTCGCCACCACAGTTTCTGGGAAAAGCGCATTTTCTAATTTCGAAGGTCAACTAAAAGCAAAGTCGAGTCGTTACCTTTTTGCCTTGGACTTGTCACTTTGTTGGATCCTTGAGTGGTGAGTGTGGCGCCAGCAGACTCAATGGCATCATTGAAATTGGACGAGTAGCAACATCGGAAAAAGGGACTGTACGTGTTGAGCCAAGCCCTCCTGAATTTGGTGCCATTGACGTAGTAGATCAGAAAGTTGGCAGAGGAATTGATGCACACCAGCAGATGTGAGAGTCGCACCACGCCATTAATAATCTATAAAAAAATTGCGCCAGTTTTAGAAGAAGCTAAACTAAATAAGCGTTTCAAAATCTCGTTGGCATTTTCTGCGCATTGCTTTTTTTGCGTGGAGTAACGGAAATATTTTTTTAGTCGAGCTTCACTTACTGGTCCATCCATTTTGCAGTGGTGTCCAACTTTGTGAAGGGTTTGATGACAGACTATCAGCTCGTACAGGTCAGGCACGATTTTCAAGGACTGACATGCGATGAAGAGAGCCGACATACCCAGTAGGATGGCGCTGAGGCTTTTCTCATCAGATTTGCCTGAGTTGTTTGATTGCTGCTGGGCAATTGGCTGTTGCTCCAAGTTAATGCTTGAGGTAGCTGTCACGGGAGCTCTGAAACAAGGCCGTTCTCATATTGCCGGAAAAAGCTAAGCTAAGGTGAAATTAGCTAAGCTAAGGTAAAATTAGCTAAGCTAAGGTACAAGTTATGCAACGAAAACCGGTTATTTCGCTCAACATTCACAAAAAGCAGCTACTTTGCTTGAAATGTTGAGCGTTTGCTTAGCTATTTTTACCTTAGCTTAGCTATTTTTACCTTAGCTTAGCTTTTTCCGGCAATATGAGAACGGCCTACAAAAGGAAATGTAGTAGTACGAAACTTTATATGTATGCAGTGACCTTATTAGGCCCTATTTAATTACTAGGAGTAAAGGGCGTTCTCATATCGCAGTTTGGTCTAACCAAAACTGATTTTAGTTAAACCACGCTGATTCTGGTTAAACTAAACGCTACAAGAATGCTGACTTTTGTCCGTACTAAAGTCAGTTTGGTCTAACCAGTATCAGTTTTGGTTTAACTAAAATGCGATATGAGAACGCCCTTAAGTAATAGCTTACTTGGTAAAGTGCTGCTGATCTTTGAGAAAGCAGCAGATTTTGTTTTTGAACTGATTGTTCAGCTGTTCCCCACTGATTTCGCTCATGGTCTGGTTGGTGTCCATAATATTGAGCTCTTCCTCCTCCTCGTTTGCCATCATGGGAGTGCTTGATTTCCTCCTTCCACTTAGAAACCGATTTCGAAATTGGCTCGATTGCGATAATTTGATGGCAATGATGATATTCATGATCAGAATGGAGAAGTAGGGAATGATTTCTATCATTATGAATTTACTCCAGAAGACATAGATGCTGACATAGAGCGGGTCCTGGCGAAGCTGGGTACTCTCAATGATGACCATTTTGGTCTCAGGGTCCACCTAAAAACGTATCGCCATTTTTAAAGCCGCCATAACATTTTGGTAGACTCGTTCAATTACCTTAGTTTCCATTTCAAAGTACTTGGGTATGTTGTAGAGGATGGCAAACGAAACAGCGAGACTTAGCAAGTATTTCTTCCACCTGAAAAAACGCATTCAGTAAGGATAAAAGAGATTTTTTGAGAGGTCTGAAACATTGGCTTTTCGCACTGCTACGCTCGAATGTCTATGGCTCACACAAAATAAGATTTTTAGAATAAACCAATTACTGCGGCGTAGGAAAGTTCATTTGTAGATTTTCTCATGTAGCAAGGCTGTAGGTAGATGTAGACAATTACCTGAAATGCTTCAGCGGGCACATGATGGCATGGAATCTTTCGAAAGTGACTGCCAAGGTGACATAAACTGAGCCCACCCTGAACGTATGCAAGAGCCCGAAGCTAGAGGCCATGATGCGCATAAAGACATTATTGGTGTACCACTCCGACAGGTGGGGAAGGCCAAAGGCCAAGATGGCCACCAGCAAGAAGAGGGCATCAAATGTGGCCAAGCCCCTTAGCAATCTGAAAAGAAAAGCCAGTTTATCCAATGTGACTTCTGATTGCATTTTTCAAGGCTTTGGGCACGTTCTATTTCATATAATCCTTATTTGATCTACTCACATAGAAAAAGTGGCTTGTCCTCTCGATTCATGCCCAACTCGTCCGCCGCAATTCTTGTTCTGGGAATTCTTGATGGTTCTAGTGAGAACTATTATGGACAGAAGGTTTCCCACGAGGCCGAAAGTTGATACCAATGTGAGTAAAACGCCTTCGGTAATGAAATTAAAAAGGTCGGAAGGACTCATTGCGGCCTCTATGCAAATTCCCTTTGCTACAATCTGAAAGAAGCAGAAGAAGCCATTATTAGGTTTCTCGGAATGACTTGGCATGCTTTCATTTTTCATCACTGAATAAACTTGGAGCAAGTTCCATTTGCAGGATAAGCTTAGTATTAGTCGTTGATCTTGTCTTATTGACCAATTGCCTAGAAAAGTCCCCTGTTTATATACAGTTTGAATGTAATGGAACAAATCAAAACTTCTTGCTTTCATAATTGCTTGCAAAAATTGGTCATTTTTGATTGGTTTATGATTACGCATAGATTCTAGAAGCGCCTAGCAAAGTATATGTAATTATAAATTGTGGCTACCCCAACGTTTCTCACGACCTTGCATGCTTTCTAGATGGCTTTCTTTGTGAATTACCTTTGATGAAGTACTTGTGCAAGAAAGTGTAGTATGTAGCTAATTAAGTAGGGCTAACGTCGGGACCACAAATTCGTTAATTACCCATTTTACCACTAATTAGTACTTAGCTATAACCTTTCTGACTATGTTGCCCATTGGTCAGAAGTGTTACATGGCAAATTCAACTTCTTGTAATGCTGCCCTAATATAATAAGGAAACATCTTCCCTTTTTCAAATGTATTTCAACAATAAGTGGAGTAGCACTACGTTTGCTGTCACTGCACTTTCTTTAACTCGTGATCTTGACTTACCTTAAGACTTTTATTGATTTTTAGGACTTGGTCTAATCTGTCAATTGATTACTAGCTTTAAACGCAATGTGGTATGATGTATCCCAAAAGTTGGTTTGTCGACGACTTGACTGAGTGAGAACCAAAGTCTATCTACCGCAGCGAGATTTTTTGTTGTACGATATAGGCTCTCTAAGCAATGTAGAGAGGAAGAAATACAAAGAGGAGAAGAGAAGAATTTTTGCCTCGCGCGCTCTTATACCGTCTGACCGTTCAAAATTGGACGGTGCGGGAATCAAAAGTTTGTGTTATG
Organism: Paracyclopina nana; assembly: GCA_019096065.1. NCBI lineage: Eukaryota > Metazoa > Arthropoda > Copepoda > Cyclopoida > Cyclopettidae > Paracyclopina > Paracyclopina nana. The sequence goes on along the minus strand of JAGUCH010000001.1, from coordinate 8,269,701 downwards.
AATTCATGAATTTTGAGGCTTAATGGGTATCGTTGGAAAGCTTGAACCTTTGGACATTTTTTTGTTTTCTGACAAAATGAAAAATATTATTGAGAATTCCGCGTGACACCAAAAAATAAATGCTGCATCAGTTTTTTCGTGACAATTTTCTGGTTTGCCTTTGGAAAATTGAATTTTCCGGGCTTATTCCTCTTTCAATTGATTTTTTCTACTTTTACAAAAAAGATGGAAAAAGGCTCAATCTTTCCAACGATATCATTTAAAAGTCCTGAATTTATTGAATATGTGACAAAAAGTTAAGATTCCCGTACCGTCCAATTTTGAACGGTCAGACTGTATATTATAAAGTAGATGAGAAGGACACAATATCACCTTCAGCTTTAGGGCTTCAATAAATTATGCCTAAAATGTGTTGACGTAATGCCTAAAGTATGCGCATAGGATATTAATGATTGCTATTTCAATCTTCCTAAATTCGTCCAGTAATCTTTAAAGGTACGTAGGTCCCGTTCATTTACCCCCAAAAACTGAAGATTATGAACGCCAAATCCCTAACAGAAAGGGAGAAGATTTACTCCTATTACCATTTTGAAATCCTCTCTCAGCTACATAATTTCACTTTTATGCGACAGACACAAGTAATTATCAATCGTTGCGCATGTAGGAGGTTCGTATAGACCCCCCGAGGGTGACACGCTTGCCCGCGGGTAGCGATGGAAGAACGTGCTACTAGAAACTAGTCGAGGTGTTTACTCGAGTGCGTCCGTTTATTAACTGATTCTGTACAATTAGCTTCACCGGGACGTCGCGCCCGCTGCGCGTCTGCGAGCACGCCCGTCTACCCGTGTTCCTGCTACAACTTCCCCCTACTGAAGGGTTGTCGTGTCCTCACGACAGGGGCCTACGATCCTTTGCCTTGGCGTAGCAGGCCACCAGGGAGGCTGGGGGTGCTCCCGCAGTCTCGACTTCGGGGAATGGTTTTAAAGGCGTCGATGCACGAATGCACCATGGCTGCGGGCAGGACCGTCATGAGATAATGGTGCATCGACTTGCTCTGTCGAGCCAGCACGTCCACTTGGGCTTGTAGGTTCTTGTAGCCCTAATTGTGTTCCTGGAACAGGGTCTCGCACAGTCGTTGGAGAAGGCCTTGGGGGATGTCCGGTGCGGCGTCGTCAGCCTCCCCGTCTCCCGCTGAGCCGGCGGCGGCCGTAGCATACTTGGGCGGTGCATCCTCATCCTCACCATCGTCATTGGAGCTGCCCAAGTTAGCCAGGCAGAAGGCCTGAGTGGTCCCGCCCCGGGGTGGTGACGTCCTCGCCTGGAGGGCCGCTCGTCGTCACTGTCGCCCCTGGGAAGCGGATCCGGTCTTGCCTCAGATTGGTCACCATTCTCCATGTCATCTTCTCCATCAAGAATGCCGTGTGCCAAACCGCCAACAGCATCCACCACCCTAAGCCACGCCGGCGGTATAAGACCACCATGCGCAGCAGAGCTCCGAGGATCAGTCTCAGGAGGCCCACCGTAATGAGGAATCCTGTGAAGTACAAGTAGTACTTCCCTGCCAAGCTGAAGAAGGGGATGATGGCACTTCCCACATGGTCGACCATCTGATCCATGTCTCCCTGAGACCGGAAGGTGGTGGAGCGGCTGCCAGTGATGAGCGAGTTGTGAAGCACGTTGCTGGTGATCATGTTGACGACAGCCCCCCTGGCTGCTGAAGAGGTGGAGATAGAGGATGTGGTTGGCCTGCCGGTCGGCTGAGAAACACCTCCACCCAGTCCACGGCTGACGTCGTATTGATGGTTACGAGGAGCAGCATCCAACATGGGGTTGAGCTGGGCATTTGATGGGCGTGATGGAGTTGCATGGGACAATGCTGGGCCGGTCCGTCAGGATGAACAACAGCAGGTCCGCGAAGCGAGTCTCGTGGTTCACCAATACAGCGATCTCTTGGGTGCAGTTGTTGATGGACCAGGTGACTGCCTGCACCGGGTAGCACGAGGTCACATTGGCCACTGCTCCGGCCCGGGTGACGAGGTGACCTGGCCCATGACTGTTCAGGGTAGCATACGTTGACGACCCCGAGGCAATGCTCTGCAACTTATAACATATCAATTCCTGCAGAAACTTTGAACCGGTCCTGGATGTGCAATGCATGTTGAGGGTGAACGAGTGCCAGTTGGGTTTGGATATTGGCCCCGTCCATGTCTTCCTGGTGCAGATACTTGGCCTGAAGGGGCCCCATCTCCAGGTTCGATCAACAGCATCACGAAGTCTCTCAACTGCGTGGTGAATAGCTTCTGCTGGCACATTGACTGCGCGCCCTTGAGGGCAAATCCGGCAAATCGGGACTCCTCCTCAGGGGCTAGCAGGAGGAGGTCGCCAAGGTGCCCAGTTCCTCCCAGTGAGCTGGTGGCATTTCAATGGGGGAAGAGCACCGCAGGTCCCTGGCAGACTTCACTCAGTTGATCCTCACAGCGTGGAGACTTGCGTTGGGCCACACGATCATGCCCTCGGCGTCGTCCTGCACGATGAGGTCCTGGGAGTTCGCGGTCAGGTGGTTGGAGAACACCACCCGCCCGTTAGCCGTGTTCAACTTCCCGTAGATGGGCTCGACCAAGGCGTGGATCGTGGTGGTCTCATTTGATTTGTAGAAGGTCACGCCTCGCTGGTGAAGGTGGTCGCGGTGCACTTGTGGTCCTTGTCCAAGACTCCCTTGGAGAAGTATGAGAGCAACGTCGGGTTGTTCAGCGCCACCGCTACCTTCTTGTTCTCCACAATCAGGTAGTGCTTTTCGGTGGCCTCTTGGTAAGCTTGTGGAGTCACCAAGTAGGGCTTGTTGACGTCCGTCATCTGACTGCCGTAACTGATGCTCTCTCGTACCCACACCTAGTCACAAGCTGCGGCAGAGTTAGATTGATGGCCTCGTGGATTGCATCGGGGTGTGCGCAGTCGTAGGTTGTGAACAAGGCCGCTTTAGCCTCAGGCTTATACAGGTCTGCGCTTCTACCTGCCAATGATTTGACCTTGGAGGATGGCTTCCAGTGCCACCTCATTGAGGAGGACCCAGTAGCCATACATGAAGAGGGCCAGCAGCAGAAAAGAAGCGTTGCACCACATTGGCATGGGCATGGTTAGCGTTCATATTTGGTACTGTTGGCTAGATTATTGTGATAGTTAGTAACTCAGACTGTAAGAGAGAGAGAGTAGAGTGTGAGTGTTATGTAAAACTGTAACTTGTGCGACCAAAATACTGAAGTTTTGTACATGAGTTCAACATAAAAACATTTTGTTTTGTGGTGATGCGATGCACCCCCCCAAACTTCGTGTTGAGGGAGCACCAATATGTCCCGATTACTTATTAAACACTTATCTGCATTGTTTGTGGCGTTAATGGTCTTGTCATCTTGCATGGTGTTGTCTTTGTTGTCATTGAGTTAGCTGGGAACTCAAGGACATCATACTCAAGTATCGTGGGGTCATGATTGAACTGTGGTATTGGGTCGTCTCTGGTATGAGGGAACCTGTATTCCCGGGTTAGTGGGCGCCATTGCAGACTCGAAAGAATGGGCAACTCCTCCATTGGTGCAGTTTCCACTTTTATCGCTGTTTTTAGGTACTCTTAGACTTATGTCTATCATGTCGAAGTCCATGTTGTCCTTGGGAGGTGCAGAAGGTTTTTCAACTGCAAATTTGGTGGTAGTGAGTTTGTTGATTGTTTCTCAATAGTCCAGGGCCTTTGTCGTGGGGTGAAAGCCTGTTTGTCCCTGTGATAAGCATGTGGCTGTTTCTCAATAGATGCAGAGATGTTTTGTGGGGGCTTATTCATACGCTAGTTGGATGCGCTTAGCAGATGTTTGGCATCAACCTGTTTCCGTTGCTTGCTCGCTGGGAATCCCCAAAGATGAGGTCTGAGTTGGTGGTAGGCTGCCGTTCAACACTATCTTATATGGGGCCAGACCAGTTGACTGATTTTCGGTAATGCTTGTAGTGGGCAGGACAACCAGGGTGAAGGGCACCACTCTGCCCATTGGGCGTAGTGCCCTGTGATCATCTTATGAATGAGTTCTTTAAGGTTTCGATGATGTCGCTCCACCAGAATGCTCCGAGGTTCGCAGGACATCGTGGTTGTGGCCTTGATACCCAGAGCAGCGCACACCACACCTGTTTCATTAGATGGGTCTTGAAATGCGTGCCTTAACCGGTGTGCAGCCATTCTGGCAACCAGAACTTGCATGGAAAAGCCTCTATCCACACATTACACATGCATTTTTGTGAATGATGCTGACTGGAGATCTTGAAGGGTCTCATATAATCAAGGCTGGAATCGCCAGTTCTGTTGTCGGCAGAGCGATCATGACTAGACAACCTCATCAGCTCTCTTTGCCATCCATGGGAAATAAAAGTAATAAAAGTGCTGGGCTGTCCTGTGTAACAGGGTTTCCTTCCTTGGCGCCCGGTGGTCTCGTGATTATGCAGCAGGCTGGCTTCTTCCCATTTGCTTGGCACGACCAGCCAGGAAAATGAATCGGCCTTGGTGCCTTGGAGCTGCAATGCCCTTTGCTGATCCAGAGGTGAGCTGTCAAACTAATCTAGTAGGACCCTATCGCGGGCTGAAGCGGCTTCCAAGGGCTCGCAATGGGGTTTGTCGCAGCTGCGCTAGTTTACGCAAGGTGACAAGGTCATCGTCTTCTTCCTGGGCCTCCGCCCACAGTTCTGGCTTTGTGGGGATGAGCTTAGGTTTGCTACTCTGAAGAAGTCATCGTTGGAGACCTCTGAGCTGGGGTGATTGCTGGCCCGATCAAGGGCGGGGCCTGGCTCAGGGAATCTGTGTTGCTGTGTTTGGTGCCGGTTCAATGCACCATTTCGAAGTCCTAATTGGAGATGGTACCGAGCAATCTGGCTAGCATGCTGGTGGGGGGATCAGCTTCCTAGCCCCATAAAGGATGACTCTTTCCTTGCTGCCTTGAACTTGCAACAGCAAAGCCCCTACAGCTCCGTTCTCCTGCTAGAAACCAGTGTCCAAGATGAACATGTTAGGTGACACGAAGTCAGGGCAAGCCAGCACCAGGGCCGACACAAGGCGTCGTATATTCTCCCCAAAGGCTTCTCGATACTCTTGAGTAGGCGGGTAGGTGTGCATAGCTGTTGTGCCATTATCCCTCAAGAGCTTGGCACTCAGATGGGCGGTGACATGCTGGTACTTCTCGATGCAAGCCTGATAGTAGTTGGCTTTGCCCATGAACACTTTCAATTGCTTGCGGGTGTTGGCAAGGGCCATTTGCAGATCAGGTCGACGTAGGCTGGCACGACCTCCAGTCCCTTGGGCGTGACAACATGCCCCGAATAGCTTACTTGGGTCTGGAACACGTGGCACTTGGACAGCTCAAGCAGTAGGCCGGCCTTTTGGTGGTCTTGCAGCACGACTCCGCAGGTTGTGAAGGTGTGACTCAAAGTCAGGGGAGTAGACCAGGCAATCGTCCAAGTTTGGAAGAGCTACATCTCCCATGACACTCCCTCTAGTACTAGGCATTAGAGCCGGCTGTAAGTCTTGGGGGCATTGGTGAGCCCACATGGCATCTTCAGAAAAGGGTGGGAGCCATCTCTGATTGAGAAGGTGGTCTCCTCCATGTCCCCAGGCTTGATGGGCACCACATTGAAGGGCTTGACAGCGTCCAGGGTGGAGAAGACGGTAGAGCGGCCAATTGGCTCAGATTATCCCGAACATCCTCGATCGGGTTGGATTCGACAACAGTGGCCTTGTTGAGCTCGCGATAATCCAGGCACGGCAGGAGGCTCCCGTCCCTTTTTCCGGATGTGGACTTGTGGGGTGGACCACAGCAAGGAGGTTGGGGTGATGACCTCTTGTCCAACCCCTTTTGGGTCTTCTCCTTTAAAGAGGCTTCCACGCTGGGATTGATTGGCGTAGATGAATATTGATTGGCCTGGTTACAGGCTTGAGGTCGATGGCGTGTTCTACCAGCTTGGTCTGGCCAGAACAACCGTCGAAGGATAAGGCCCCTAGATACGCAGTGAGGAGTGAGGCAGCGGCCTTCAACTGCCCGGGGTCCCTCCGGATGAGGTTGTTTTCTTCCAGCTTGTAGGCCCGTATGGCAAACTCAATTTTCTCTTGCGGGCCAGCATCGGGAGGTGGTCCCTTGTAGGGCTGGCCCTCCACGTCCCGTCGGGGTGGATAGCTTGTACTTGCGGCTCTGGACCCTTGTAGGGCCGACGGCCGGAGGCACATACTCCCGGAGGGTGCCGTAGCAAACACCTCCTTTCACCTGCAGAGATTAATCCAGCTTGTTTGACAATTCACCATCAGGTGTCCTCCTGCGGCTGGCTGACCCACTACGCATGGCCAAGGAGCCAGCTGGGTCTCCTCAGCAACTGGCCTCAGCTTCGGGCGCTGCTTACTTGGCCTTCCCATGGGGCCACTGGGTCGCGACAGCTGCAACCAGGACCGCGGTGCACCGTGGGACCGTAGTGGGTCATGTCACATGGATGGCAGATTCCACGGTTGGGGTGTCAGCAGCGTCGTGCAAGGCTCCGACAATCGGGAGGTACTTGGCATGGATCTGGAGGGCACCTTGAGAATGAAGCTTATTGATGTGATGATGGCTCTGGAAAGGCCCACACATGTTGAAGTCTATGGACGGCTGTGTACTACCGTGGGCCGGATAGAGAACATATGAGGGTGCTTTCCGATCTGGACTCTCAGGGGCTGTCCGAGCTCTCCCAACACTTGCGGCCGGTGCCGCTTGTGGGCAGTGCCCACCACGGTCATGTCGCAGAGGGGCCATAGGTTGTGTGGCAGGACCCCAAAGCATTGGGCTAAGGCCTCAGAAATGCAGGTATGCCAGCTATGGCCGCTGTCAACTAGGGCACGGGTCTTGATCCAGCCAATACGCACAGGTACCCGTGCTGTAAAATTGTTTATGTTCGGTGATGTGATCAAGGGCAGCTAGCAGGAGGGATATTAGAGAGGCTCGGTCAGAACCCTCTACAACCGGGTCAGTTGTTTCCTGCCAGCGTGGCCCACGTGGGCTCTGCCTCGCCCTTGGGCCTTGCTTCACAAATCTCGTTGACCCTGGGGTTGCTGGTTGTTGGTGGTCCGGGGCTGAGTCCTGGCTTGCGGTCACCCTCAATACAATATTTGAGATGGAGCGCTCTTGCATGCCGAGGACCGTTGTTGCTGCTGGCTCTCAGCCCGGTACCATTTGTTGGTTTTGGGGTTGTAGCGTTTGTTGGGCTCGTCCCGGTCAAGGGCCCGGCATTTGGCTTACCAATGACCCTTCCTCTCTCAGTAGTAGCAGATAATTTTGGTGTCGGCATCAGACAAGAGCATAGCGGAGACTTGGCCTTTGCCCAGCCCAATGGACAACAAATACTCTGCCTGGCAAGCCGCCTCTAGGGCCTCAACCATGGTGGCAACTTGTGCCCCAAGATGCCCGCCACTACGTCCTTCATGTACATCTTAATGACAAGATGCGTACGAGGTCCAGGGCGAGTTAGGGCCTGGCCCTCACAAGGATGCTCCACAGGCGGCATGCCACTGAGGGATGGCCTGGTCAGACCACTGCTGGGCGGTTTCCAGCACAATGTGAGCCGCCTGAGATGAGGTAACCATGGCTTACACGTCTAGCAAGTGTATGAAGGTGAAAGCCTCATTGTCAAGGCATAGAGGTCAACCTCATTGACCGTTTGCAGTGCCATGCCTACCAAGGCGTGCTTGGTCTCCATATTCTTGGTCGCCTTTGTTGCTTGCAACCCCAAGAAGGTAGCCTCGACAGGTAGGTGGGATGTGAGCCACTTATCGGCCTCAGTGTCCTCAAACTTCCTAGCTTGCATTTCCGCCAAGATTGGACAGCTGCTGCCTTGGCTTCCAAATGGCAGGTCCCAGCCTCCAGCCAGAGCAGCTCTACTCCCTGTTGTTGGGTATGGAGGTCGGCCTGGCGCTGGGCCTTGAGCCCTTGCATGAGCGGAAGCATCATTACTTGCATATCGGGTTGCCTTTTTCATTTTAAAAGTGTAGGGTGGCACTGATAGAGAAACAAAATACTTTATGGCACCAGCACTTTTTCCCCTTTTTGTGATTTTCTTCTCATAGACAAAGTTATGAACAGCAATGTTAACATCAGACATTTTGCCAAATAAAGCTATCAAAGCAAAATGACGCTCAATGAAATAGAAAATGCCCATTTTCACACTTAAAATCATGTGATATTGGTCACTTAACTTGACATCAAGTGAACACCTCAGCAAGCTATTTGCCCCCCTAAAATACCATGTCGCCACCTTGCGGAAATTTGAGTCCCAAATAAAGCTCATTTGTCTTGCTTGCTATTAGTTGTTGTAGTGCCTTTTATGAATGGTACCTTTTATTGCAGTGCCAATTGTTGCAGCGCCAATTTACATAGGTGCCTTTCCCAAAAAGTGCCTTTTACCAGCAGAACCGGGCTATTGACTGCATTTATGCTGTCTAATATGATCTAGCTGAAGTCTCTCAACTTTGATTACGGGATGAAGTAATCAAGGCGAAAGTCGCCTTATGTTACCTAATGACTGGCCACGGCAAGGAATACATTAACAAACACACGCTTTCTCACGTGCCATGTGAAGCATAAAAATTACTATTACGTGCTTTCAAAAACTCGTATTATGCGCTAGATTAAGAATTCGAAAAAGCCCCGGGTTTTTTACGCCTTTTTACGCTGACGAAAGAGTTCGAAGCTTTTTCCGATTAGTTCAACGTGCATGCATTTTTTCTGTAGATGAAAGCTAACGTGCCCTTTGAATGGATTGGGAATTGAATTTAGCTGCACTTTCAATTTCCACACCGTACAAAAAGAGACTTTATGGGGCCTTTGTTAGCATCAGATTAGACAAGGAAAACCATTCTTTACATGCCTACTTTCTATTGGCACTCTGACTATGTTTAAAAGGCTCTCAAGGATGCTATTATGAGGATTGATGTTCACGCGTGGCCTCAGATTTAATTTTCGAAATGCAGTCCAAGCAATCTTAACAGACTGTCGTGTAGATTTGTGCACTACAAAGCTCGCTGTTGAAAATCTTCTTTCTTTTAAGACTAGAAAACAAAACGCTCCATTGTCAAAAAAAAAAAAACTTTATTAATACACATCAACCTGAGGGCTATTGCAACCCAAAAAAAATTGCCCACCTAAAATATATACATATTCTGAAAGCTTATGCTCTGGGTGTTTGTTTGGTAGCAATTTTAAAATCCTGGCCTAGCGCTTCCCATAACATAAAAAAAACTTCTAGCGTCGAAAATATTGACTTGGTCAGATTTTGCCTGTTATATGATACCCCCAATACAATTGCAAGATCTATCTTTCTTTATTTCATAAGAAAATTGCTAGGATGCCCTGGAATCGAGATACAGTGGTGGCAGGTTTCTTCTTTGTCAAATGGCATGAATTCATCAGTGGATGATCCGACCACAATATCTCGATTCCTGGGCATCCTAGCAATTTTTGTATGAATTAAAGAATATAGATCTTGCAATTCTAGTGGGGGTATATTAACATACAAAATCCGACCAAGTCAATGCTTTCGGCGCTAGAAGTTAAAATTTTATGCTATGGGAAGCTCTAGGCCAGCATTTTAAAATTACTACCAAATCACAAAACTCGCGAAATCGTAGGAGTCAATTTTCATATGGCCGTAAGCTAAAACTAACATTCTGGGCTCCCAAGTCCGCAAATTTCCGCAGCCAATTTTGATGAATAATCATTAAATGGGGTCTGATTGACCTCTCAGTCATAAAAGAACAATTCAATTCGATTCCAATCAAAAGATAGGGATGCCCAAAAAATGGATAAAAATGTCTTTGCTACCATTTATCTTGCTGAACACTTTTTTAAGAAATGGTTGCTTTCTAAGTCAAATTTGAACATGTATCTGTCAATTCAAACCATTTTTGGCTCTTTTCATTGCCTAGAAGTTAACCCAATTAGAATTTGAAAATTGGTGGTTAAATGAGAATTCGGACGATTTGGCGGATTTTCTCGTGCGCGTGAAAATGGCTTTTTGACCCACTGTGCAAATGAACCCCCAGAGCATAAGCTTTTAGAATATGTATATATTTTAGGTGGGCAATTTTTTTTGGGTTGCAATAGCCCTCAGGTTGATGTGTATATGAATGAGATTTCAATTACTAATCTATGAAGACTGAGGTAATGCAAATCTAAGCCAGTATCAAGCCAAGCATTACACTTTAATTTGTGCTTGATCGTAATACTTAATTATTGATGATCAGATGGAATAATCGGATAGGGCTAAATATTTATATCCAAAGAGTAACTGGCCTGATCCTTATAGCAGGTTTTCACATATTTAAATATCCGTTAATGATGGGAAAACCTGTCAATGATCGGGTTACTTTTTTCTATCAATGTATCTATATACCGTCTGACCGTTCAAAATTGGACGGTGCGGGAATCAAAAGTTTGTGTTATAAATTCATGAATTTTGAGACTTAATGGGTATCGTTGGAAAGCTTGAACCTTTGGACATCTTTTTTGTTTTCTGACAAAATGAAAAATATTATTAAGAATTCCGCGTGACACCAAAAATAAATGATGCATCAGTATTTTTGTGACAATTTTCTGGGTTGCCTTGGGAAAATTGAATTTTACCTGCTATTTGATCTTTAAATTGATTTTTTCTACTTTTACAAAAAAGATGTAAAAAGGCTCAATATTTCCAACTTTATCATTTAAAAGTCCTGTATTTCTTGAATATGTGACAAAAAGTTTAGATTACCGTACCGTCCAATTTTGAACGGTCAGACTGTAGATAGTTCTGTGACGGCTGTATGATTTAGGAATAAGAGCTGATTTTGAAATTTATCATGCTAGATGGCGCCACTGTAAGGTAGTACAGCTGTTTACGCATGACGCTTGATGGCGCCACTGTAAGGTAGTACAGCTGTTTACGCATGACGCTTGATGGCGCCACTGTAAGGTAGTACAGCTGTTTACGCATGACGCTTTGGCGGAAAAGTGTGAAAAAAATATTTTAAGGTTACGCACTCAAAAGCTGCTAAAAGTTGCCAGTATTTTCATAAAACAGCCCAAATCACTAATTATGTGATGAAAAATTTTTTTCTCTACCAGTAACCGCAAATCCCAGGTAGGCTTTCAATTTCCAAATGTTTCTCAGCTTTTCTCGCACCAGGGATTATTTTTTCCCGGGAAAAAAAAGTGTCACCCGGCAAATTCGCTATTAAACTAAGAAGTATGTAATATTTTTTGATTACGGAAGTCAACCAATAAGAAAAGGTGCAAAATCATGCCAAAATGTCAAATATTTCCTCCTAAATTTGCAAAGACGCTAAAAATCATCAGTTTTCTTTGCGCCTGCGAGCTGCATTGCTGAATGCCTGAACATTAGTGATGGAACGAGTTTGGTTTGAACTCAACTCGGTAACTCGAAAGGCTAACTCTACTCGGACTACATTAGTATTTTACCTGCTGCTTTTCGGGACTGAGAAGGTGCGGTAAAAATTGCGCGAGTATGGTAAACATAAAACCAAGACGAATCTTTTAACCGAGCGTAGCGAGGTCAAAAGTGAGTCGAGGTTTTATGTTTACCATACGAGCGCAATTTTTACCGCACCTTCGAAGTCCCGAAAAGCAGCAGGTACAAATTTTATGCACTTAAACCGAATTTCCAAGTGAGTAATGAACTTGCCGAAATCAAGCGCAATTTCTTAAGGGGCCGTGAACTTAAGGCATGCCGATTCCTAGGTGGGAATTGCTCAGAGATCTGAAACTTTGCATAGCTATAGAAATAATAGAATAATCCAAAGATGGCTCTGCTATCTAGAAACATTGCTGCCCTCTATAGCCTGAACAAGAACTACAAACCATAACAAAGCTGAGCGACTGCCTAACAGTAAGCAGCGGCAGCTGTAGTGAAAAAGTGAAAAATCATTGAAAAAATGGATTGAAGAGGCCAAGAAAACTTCAGCGGCCTCGGAAACGTCAGGGACAAGTACTTGACCAAGTTGGTAAAAAGTAACCCTAGGGTTCTCATTTACCATTCACTAAGTAAAAAGTAACCCTAGGGTTCGCATTTACCATTTACTAAGTAAAAAGTAACCCTAGGGTTCGCATTTACCATTTACTAAGTAAAAAGTAACCCTAGGGTTCGCATTTACCATTTACTAAGTAAAAAGTAACCCTAGGGTTCGCATTTACCATTTACTAAGTAAAAAGTAACCCTAGGGTTGTCATTTACTTCATAGCGCATCGGGAGTGCAAAAAAGCTGAGTCAACCGGCAAAGTGAATTACTCACGAGGAAATTCGGTTTACAGTGCGTAAAATCATTTCACTCAAACTCGCTCGAAAATAAAAATAAAAAAATTAGAAATGGAAAATTTGGCCAAACTGCATAATATTCAAATATGGCTAATATTTGCTAATATTTTTGCAAACCAACTCGTGAATGGCTCTTTACTGTTATCATCTTGTATGACAGTTTTCTAATGCATTAATTCTAGCTAAAATGTAATAAAAATCCAATTAACAGTGCAGAATATGCAGCAATGGTTGAAAGCGCTCGGATGAAAAATAGTAGCTCGGTTCTCAAATCTTTCCCGACCTCTCAGGGATTTTTCTTGGGGCCTAACTTTTGCTGAGGGGGTAGGGAACTATTATTATCTGGTAGCGCCATTAAAGCCAACATTATCTAACGCTGCTCTGATTGGTCTAAAAAAAGGCGATTTCAAATAACATTGCAAATGAAGAACTTTAGCATTTTCCCACTTTTTTCTGCTGATTGGCCTGATTTTTTAAAACTAAGTAGCATGAAATGTAATGGGGATCAAATATTATTTATCAAATTTTTGAGAAATCATATGGGAAGGCCAATTTTTTGGCAAATTTCGAATTGCTATTTAGCTGCCTCTGTAGTGAACATACTACACGTCTTTTCACGCTAGGGTGCGCTGACTGTACTTCGTAACAGACGCCATCGTTCCTTATAGACACTTTCCAACTAATGCCGGAAAAAGTTTCTTGCAACTTGAAAAATACAACTGAATATGACATAATAATTTTACTTACAAAGATATGTCTATTTCATATCGACATGAGCTGACATTAACTGGGTGCTCACCTATGCCTAGTTTCCTTCCGGTATCTTTAAATAAAATGCATAAGTTTTCGTACTTGTGATTAATCAAAACACTTAATGCTCATATGACCAAAAGAGATGGGAAAAGAAGTCTAATTGAAGCTCTCAAAAGTGAGTAAAAATTATCATTAATTAAATAGGAGGCTCAGGGCCTGTTCACCTGCTTATTATGGCCGTTATTTTGGCAAAATATTGGAGAGAAATACTGAAAAACTGAGAATTTTATTATATTGGTGTAGGATGGCTTTTGGAATCAATTGACCGATTCCGAAGTCAATATCTGAAAAATGAGTTTACAAATACCAGATATTTGCATTTCAGCATGATATTGCGCTTTATTTTGCTGATAATAATGCAGGTGAGCAGGGCCTTTATTAAGGTGCAATTTAATTGGAGGAAAATTTTTATAGGTGAACATAGCATTAAATTATTTTACGTGATCACTAAAAATGGCTCATTTATTTTGTCTCTCATCAAAGAATTCAGTACTTTAATCAGAAACTGTAGACCTTAACATTCTTGTGCTAAATTGGATGGAAAAATGGGCAGGTCCTATAGTCATTCCATCCAAAATGTCTTGTTTTGGCTTAGGACACCCATTTGGTAACTCTAGTTTGAAATTGTTGAGCAAATTGGCAAAAAAGAGAAAAGTTTCCACCCTGGCCACAGGCTCTCCAAGGCATTTTCTTCTTCCTTCAAAAGATCAATCGAAAGTTGAGCTATATGGATCAGTTGATGTCATCTTGATTTCTGCTACAATTGCAATTATCTATATGGATGGGTTTTTCAAACAAATAAAAAAATGTTTTGTTCGGCTTCAAACCTTTGGAAAACATAAAGAAGCGCCACGATCCTTATCACCTAATTCCAATTTTAGCTGAGCTTTGTTTTATTGCTTCTAGAAGGCACAGTTATTATGTTGAACAGATTGTGCTGAAAAAGTCCCATCAATTTCGTTTGTAGACTACTAATTTTTGCATCGCATATCATGCAGCATTTCATGAACCTTAGCATAAAAAATAGGTGGACAAACTTACCGGTTCCAAAAGTAAAGTCCCACCAAGGGTTGCTGAACGACTTCCCATCTTTGCTGATGAACCTTTCAGGCCTAAACTCATTTACATCGTCACCCCAGAGACGGGGATCTTTAGTCATTGAATACAAGTTGGGAAAGACTGGGGTGCCAGCTGGTATGACAAACTGACCAACTTTGCAGTCTTCCTTAGGGCACCTAACAGCTGCAATAGGGCCCACTGGCCCACATCTCATTACTTCGTACAAAGTGGCTTCTGTGTAGGCCAACTTGGATCGATGAGAGGCCGTGATTTCGGAACTTCCAATTGTTGAATCCAACTCCATTTGAACTTTATGCTGGACCTGAAATTAGGTTTATGATGGATTTTTCAAAAACTTGTGATCTTCGCTTAAACTGTCAAGCTGTAAGGAACAAAGCAATTATGTAGAAATTTAGGTGCGAGCTGACATTTATTTTTAGCCCCATCCTTGTAATAGTTGAACTCGCGAATTTCGGCAAATCATGTTAATAGCCCGGTTCCAACAACAAAATAAGTATAGTATAAGTACGATTAACCAGTATAGGGCCTGTTCACCTGCTTATTATGGCCATTATTTTGGTGAAATATTGGACAGAAATACTGAGAAACTGAGAATTGTTATATTGGGGTAGGATGGCTTTTGGTACCAATAGACCGATTCCGAAGTCAAAATCTGAAAAATGATTTTACAAATACCAGATATTTGCAACATCATAATATCGCGCGTTATTTTGCTGATAATAATGCAGGTGAACAGGGCCATAGAATGGAGATTAGTTGGCCACCTGTGAATCTTCTGCATATGTTTGCATAGCTTAACTGTCCAGTGACGTATCACCTTTATTGGCACTGAACTAAAGTACTGTAGCCATGAAATGTATCATAGTCAAAATGACTTGATAGCATAAAAGTTTATAAATACATCATTTGCTGGATAATAGGATTGTGATTGTGACCTGCTGACCTAAAAAATCAGTACGCAGGGATCGATATTAACCATGGCAATGACACGATGATATCATTAGAAGAGACTAAGCCAAAATTGTACTTTTCGAAAAGCAACTTGGCTTATGAACGGGATAGTATACTTATTAATCTAGCGTACTATGCGGGTCAGCAGTTTGGTTATAGGTATGTGACTAATCACGAATGTATGCTGAATAAAGATGATGATAATCCTCTCGAACTCGAAATAGAACTCTCTGAACTCCAATAAAGACGCTTTATTGTCTGTATCGTATGAAATCCGGAAAGTAACTGATAAAAGATAAGCGCGGCAAACTGACAGTTGACGTCTGTTTTCCGCGGACTCAGCTTTTGTTGACGGCGTCTCGCAATCCGCGTACCCGGTCTTACAGTCCCCCTGCGAGAACTGTCAACTTGGCTGAGATAAGATAAGAATAAATTACGTGCATGAACAATTTTACAATGATATTATTTAGTTTATCGATGATTTTTCTTTGGTCTCAAGCGGTGGTGACTTATTTGTCCACTCTCTTGTAGGCGACGCCCCTCCCGTCCTTGATGACCTTCTCTTTGTAGCCTCTGTCCAACATCACGCTGCCAGTGCAGTGACCATAAGCCGTTATTCTCTTTTTCACGTGCAGTTGTACGAGGTCGCGAGTCATGTGGTCTTGTTTCGAGTGTCCAAAGTCTTTGCAGAGCACACACCTCACTCCGAAGAAAGGGCACGCACTCGTTTTGTGGTTTTTCGTGTGACAGATGATGCAACCCAGCTTGGCCACGCACTCATCCGTTCTGTGTGAATTTTTCCCACATTTCTTGCAAGGGTGAGGAGTAGTGAGTTTGAAGCCCTCTTGCTTTTCTTCTGGTGGTGACCTGGTCTCAGCTAGTACCTCTTCCACCAACTCCTCCTGCTGCCAGGCATCGATGTATCTCAAATACTCCGTTTCCATCTTTGAGACCGCCTTCTGCTCTGTCTCCTTCAAGTAGAACTTCTCGAATCGGAACTCTTTGTCAAAGTCCTGGAAGAACTTGACGACTCTCTTCTCGGTGCTGTATTTTGGGTTGATGTATTTGAGCATTTTCACTCCATCTTCTTCGACGTTTTCCTTCAAGCTACCAGGGCTTGATAGGAGTCCGTCGTATACCCTCAACATTTGTCCTCCGCTCATGGGCAAGACGTCTCTGAGCTGGGCAAGCATGAACATCATATACCCTCGTACATCTGACTTCATGTTCCCTCCACCCTTCAATGTGAGTCCAGCTGCCACCATGTATAGCGTGGCGAATGGTACGAACAGATCCTGTCTGTCATAGGATAATATTTTCTTTTCGTACCTGTCAATTTCCATCGCCCTGTGTTCCCTCGCGTAATTGACCTTTTGTACTTTGTTTTCTACCGCCAAAAACATCATCGCCGCGTCCTTGCCACTCTTTGGGTTGATGTCAGCGCTTTGAGGGTTCAGCAGTATTACCAGATGTCTAGCGTTGACCCAGTTGACCACTCTTGCTCCGACGCTGTTGAACTTTCTCAGGTCTGCTTCGATTCCAAACTGGATCTTGCAAATTCTTTTGTCCCCGAGCAGCTTCTTGATTTTCTCTGGAATTTCTTTCCCATAGATGTCCGACGAACATCACTCGGATCCCAAGGCCAACGCCGTTTGAGGCTCCGAAGTGAGCGTATGCGAAGACGTCTCGATGTTCTCCCACGGTCATCATTTTGTCCTTAGTGTAGAAATCTTTGTATTTCTCCGACATACCTTCAGTATCGCATGTCATGATCCGAGTATCCATTATTTCCTTGTAGAAGCCACTTTTCTCCAGTTTTCTGTCCACCTCAATCCAGTGCTCCGAGCAGTGTTCGTGATCTTCATGACTTCTCAATCGGCCATAAAGGTACGTGGTTCTTTTTGCTGGATCTTGCATGTCCAATACAGATCCTTTTGCCATCTTCGCAATGTCCAGTGCTTGTTTGACCGTCAATGCTGGAAATAGCTTCTCGCTTCTATTCACGCATTCTTCTGCTCTGAATGGCTGAGTTGCTTGGCACAAGTGCACTCTGCAATCCTTTTTGACGTTGTCGTCCATGAGATGCGCGCCTTGAAGTTTTCCTAGCCATGTGTCTGGACAAAAGGATACTGGTTCGATCTTTATTGCTGAGTCCGGACCCAGTGGTTGTACCTCGCATGGTTTGAACTCGTTGCTTGTTCGTTTTTTCTTCATGGACGGGTAGTAAGGGGCGTCTTCTCCCCATTCTTTTTCTCTATATTCGTCTTCTGCTCCGGCTGGGATGATCTCCACTGAAGCTGATGACGTCGCTCTCTTGCTTCTTACTTCGGTGGTGTCCATTGCTTCAAGTTGGGAAGAGCTACCAGGGCTCTTTTCCAACTTGGTCGCTTGAACATGGACAATTTTCTCCACGATCTTTTCAATTGTTTTGACCACGGTTTTTTCTGGCATCATCTCTTCTGGAGTTTGTGCCCCCTTGTCTTCCATTCCGACCAGTTTCAATGGCTTTTGATCCATCTCGCAAGCCTTCTTGAGCCACTCCAGGGCATCCTTTAGTGTTTCGTCGGTCCAAATCCTTATGCCTTTGCGGACTGCTGCCAGTTCTTTCACATCCTCATTGGTGAGCAGATTTCGTGTTCGCCGTAGAAATAGCGTGTTTGGCTGCCCGCCCGTGTTCAGTGTTTTTGCCATGATAGGCAGTGGAGCCATCCCTTTTCCTGTTTCATAAGCTTTAAACAGTTCTCTCACCTCTTCACCCGAGTCCATCGATCCTAAGGTCTCCTGCTCCAGGATTTGTCTTGCTGCCAGTAGTTGTAGCCTCGATTCATCGTCTAGGATTGCTCGGGCTGGGATTTGGCCGTATTTTTCGATGATTTTTGTGAATTGTGGGCCGTGCGAGATCATCATGGCTTCGTTTGGTGGCATGCCGTTGTAGAGGAGGACTGCTCTTACTAAGGCTTTTAAGTAGTCCACCTTTTGCGCCTTTCTTCTCGCTTTGTTTGTCATTACGAGGTTTGGGTCTCTTGGGCCGAAGTTTAGTGTTGACCCTAAAATCAAAACATTGGGATCGTGGTAGTACCTCTGGAACATGTCTCGTAGTTCCTCCACATTGTAGTCATCGTATATTATGACTCGGCCAACTCCCGTTCTCCTTAGCCAGTCTGCCCTTATTTCGTCCAAGCTCAGATCCGGTGCATGGCGATGGCCTCTATCATCCTCGTCTTGACTTTCTTGAGAGTCCGTGTCGATCCTGGCCCTAATCGTTTTTTAAGCTTTTGCGACAAGTTGCCAGGACTTGTTCGCTCGAGCTTGGGTGTTTTAGGGCTCCTTGCCGTAGACGCACTCGCCTCTCGATTTCTTTGAGCCGTGTTTCGTCTATATTCCTTTTCTTCGGCTTCCTTTCGTCGTTCAGCTTCCCTACGTGCCCTTTTTTCCTCCTCGCACCCGGGATGAGCTCGACCGTTTGATTTTTGGCGTCCTTTTTCTTTCTTGGCTTCGACTCCGACTTCGGCTTCGACTCCGGCTTCGGCTCCTCCTTCGTCTGCCTGACATTCTCGCTAAAAGTCGTCTTATGTATTCAATGTATCGGTTGTAGTAGCCTCTAAGCTTACTTACAGTCGGTGTAGTTTGTTGTTTTACGGGTAAATCTTCTGGATTTTTCGAATTTTTTCCTGCTGCGGTTTTTTCTCGGCGGCCGCTTTCCGTGTTGTGATTTGACGGGTTTTTTGCTGAGCGGGTTATTCTCAGTAATGTGGTGCGTTTGGTTTGGTGAGTTTTTTTTGATTTTTTCGACGTTGTTGTTGTTTTACTTTGATGATCAGATTTGTTTGTTTTTTCAGGCGTGGTCTTCATCGTTAATCAGTGGATATTGTGAGCACAAGGCCAACTGCCTTATGCCTCTTTCTAATAGTGCTCCTGTGCTTGTTCTGATCATCGCAGTTCTAACATGGCCGTCGTCGCCTCTTAAAGTTTTTTCCACAGTGCCTATAACCCATCTAGGCCTGTGTTTTTTCAATTCTTCGGTCGCCACCACTACTCTGTCGCCCGTTCGTAAGTTTCTTTTTTCTTCCATCCATTTGGCCCTCACATGGAGTGCTTGCAGATAATAGTCCATCCATAGCTCGTTTGTTTTCCTCATCGTTCGTGACAAGAGTTGTATTTTATCCGAGAATTTAGCTCCTATTTCTAGGAACGCGTTTTCGCCAGCCCTCCCACTTATTAGGTGATTGGCTGTTATGATTTCGTAGCCTTCTTTTGTTTTCAGGATTGCCAGAGGTCTACTGTTAATTCTTTCTTCTGCCATGGCCACCGCGGTTCTAAATACTTCCCAGTCCTGCGTGCCGTGTTCGCAAGCTTCCAGGGCTTTTTTGACCAGGCGTACATTTATTTCTGCCATTCCATTGGCCTCATGATCTCTCGGCGGATTGAAGTACCATTCACGAATTTTGTCTCCCGTGTCGAGCTGCACTTTGGCCCAGTCGATGTGATTTGACTTATGTTTTTTCTTTTCAGCGAGCCTGTTGACTTCAACTCCCAACTTCTCGAAGGAGCCCTCGTTGTCCCCGTACATTGTTGTTATTGGGCCTCGCCTCGATGCAATCCTTTCTATCGCCATGATTAGTGCCTCTGTGCTTCATCCCCACGTGGCCTCCAGTGTGACCATCTTGGTTTGTAAGCATACAGTTACCAGAACGTAGGCTTTCATTTTTGTTTCTGCCATCTTCACCGTATAGCTCCCTGTGAAATCCATTGCTATTTTGCTGCACGGTTTAATGCTCTCTAGATCCAGTTCCGGCGAAGGCCCCATCAACTGTGTCAACATTTTTGAATGCCACCTTGTGCACAGAGGGCATTGTTTTGTCACATTTGTTGCCAACCTTCTTAGTCTTGGTCCCCCAAATTGGCTGCTGAGCTTGAGCCAGAATGGATCAAGGGCGAGATGTCTCATTTTTGCGTGTAAATGCGTGGCCAACAACCTGAAGAGCCAGTTATCTTCCATCCAGATTGGGTACACCCTGCTTTGTGGCATCCCTTTTTGTTTCACATTTCGCGTGAGGCATCTCAAAACTCCGTCCGTGTCAAACACTGGTGAGTATTTTCTCATGTCCTTGTTTTGCCATTTGCCGTTTTTCTCATAGTAGGTTATTTCTGATTGCAGTGTCACCCACTGTGCATAGATTACGAGCTCCATGACCGTTTTCGCCATGATCTCCAATGGGATGACATCTTCCTTTTCTGGTGAGTTTTTTATTCTCGCTATTGCTCTCACGAGTATCGGCCACCTGTAGGCGTTGTTCTTCAATTTTAGGTTTTCGTACTTTTTGAACACTCTCCTGGCTTTGATCGGTCTGTTCTCTTTGTCTAATCGAACCTGGTGATCGAGGATGTGCCCTTGCTGGTTTGTGATGATGTTGACGGGACTTCCAGGGTCTCCTGCCAAAAACATCTTGTCTGTTGTTCCTACCAGCTCCTCCTCGCAGACTTCTAGCTCGAACATTGGCCATTCACTTTTATTTCCTCTCCAGAATTCAGCTCCTTCCCAATACTTGTTGTCTGCCATCATTTCTTTCACACTGCAACCTCTTGAGGCGAGGTCTGATACGTTGTCTTCCGTTTTGATGTGGTTCCATTTGGTCAGGTCAGTGGTATCGCTTATTTCTATTGTCCTATTTCTGACAAACACTTCTCTTTCAACTCCAGGTTTCCTGATCCAGCATAGGACTGGCACGTTATCCACCCAAAAATATATTTCGTCCCTAGGGATTTTGAACAAAGTTTTGAGTCTATTAGACAGCCTGGCTGCCATCAGTGCTCCCGACAACTCTGTTTTTGGAATGGTATTCTTTTTTGGTTTTTGCAGCTTCGCCTTTGTTGTTAATAATGTCACTCTTTCATTGGTTTGAACGCTGGCCGTGCAACTGAAGGCTGTGTCAGATCCATCGCTGCACATGTGGAGTGTGCAGTCTTTGCTTGAGGTCGCTACCTTCCGGGGGTAGCTGACCTCACTAGCCTCTTTTAACTGTTTTATCCAGCTTTCGAACATTTTCAAGGCCTTTTTGACGTTCTCATTATCCACCTTCAGTAAATCCGTGTCCCACTTTATTTTCACTTCTTTTTCAGCCTTGCAGATCCATTGAAAACATTGGCGCCCTGTAATCATGAATGGGGCCAAGAGTCCTAGTGGATCGAATACCTTCGCCAGTTCTTGAAGTATAGTCCTTTTGGTGACTTTCTTCATGTCTGGCTGGACAAACTTGTAGCCTAATTGATCACTATTTGTGTTCCAGGTGATTCCCAATGTGGAATGGACGATCTGGCCTCCTTCTTCTGCTCCAAGCACAAGTGATTTTGCCTGATGCTCCTCTGGGATGTGGCTCATGACTTCTTTTGAGTTGGACACGAACTTCCTCAGGTGCATGCCGCATTCTGCCAGTAATTTTTTGGCCTCCAGGGTCACCCTGGTGGCTACTTCGTGGTCTGGGAATGCAATAATCATGTCGTCCATGTATATTTGCATGTGTTCTTTGAGCTCATCTGATCCATACTTGTTGAGGTGGTATTTCACCACAAAGTTTGCCACCAACGGTGCTGCTCGTAGTCCAAATGGCCACCTTTTGAATTGGTAAGGTTTTCCAAATACCCAAATCCTCAGATACTTTCTGTCTTTTTCAGGGACACCAATCATCAGATACATCTTTTCGATGTCTGCTGCCACTCCCACATCTCCGAAGCAAAACTTCAGCAACACGTCGTAGATATCCTCAAGGAAGTTTGGACCTGTATATTGTTTGTCATTAATGCTGACACCCTCGAATTTTTGAGCCGCATTATATACGAATCTGAATTTGGTTGTCATGCTCGTTCTCTTTGGCACGCAGAAGAATGTCAGAAAAAAACTGTTTTCCACTTCATCCAGTGGTACTTCTTCTATTATTCCTTTCTCGAGGTACTCTTTCATAGTTTCTTTTACCGCTTCTTCCACCTCCGGGTCTTGTTTGTGTGTGATGTCTATTCCCTTTTGAATTGCCTTTGCTTTCGCCCAGTTTTTAGGCAGATCTGGTTGTTCTTCGATCCATGGGACATCCACAACGTAATGGCCGTCTTCGTCTCTTGTGACGCTCTCTTGCATTTTCTTCTGCGCTGTCTCCTCCGCCAGCGTCAGCCTTTTTAGTCTAGTCTCATCTCTGTCAATGCCGAGTGCTTCTATTCCAATGCTCCTGTCCAGGATGAACTGCAGTTGGCTTTCCTTCAGTGCTGTGCTCACGTTGAATTGTGCCCAGTCCCCCATTAGCATTGTAGCCTCGAATCCTCCCGCTCTAGGGTGATATAGCATGGTCCATCCCAGTGGTGTTTTCCTGACCAGAGGTCCACTTTCCACGTAGATATCCTGTATGCTTCTCATTAGGTGGAGATTGTCGAATCCTAACAGCATTCGCACTGGTCCCTCAACTGGATTTGGGAATTTGATTTTCTTGATCTGGCTATACGATTCCTTAATGTCATTGGGGTTGACTGGTTCAATTGCCGCTGGCAGTCCAAAGGTCTTAGTCCTTAGTTCAAACTGTTTTTTTGATCCAATTGCCATGACAAAGACTCTCGATGTTGTGGAGAGTCTTTTCACAGTTTGATTATCTCCGACTACGTGGACTTTAAGCATTTCTTTCTTGCCTAATAGTCCCAGTTCTTTCTCCAGCGTTGGGTCTACTATTGTGAGGCTTGATCCTTCGTCTAACACCATGTTGATTTGTCTGGTGTTTGTAAAGTATGCCGTGGCCGATATTTCTATTGGCAGAGTCCTCCATGATTTCGAGTCCCCCGCTGTGAGTGCAATCACGTCTTCGCCTCCATGTTCCTCGTCGCTGCAATTACCAGGACTGCTTGCGACTGTTGCACATGATTCTTTTTGCGATGCTAAGGCCTCGAGCCTTTTTTCTAGTAACGGCAGTTTCGCTAATTGTTCTTCTATTCTTGCCAGCATGCTTACTGCCACGTCACTTTCTGAGGCTCGTCTGTCTGCCTTTTTTGGGTGTAGTTTCGTGTGATGTTCCTCGCTGCCGCATTGCACGCATGCTTCCTTGCTTCTGCAATCCTCCACTTTGTGTCTGCCTTTTATGCATCTTGGGCACAATTTCGCTTCTTTGATTTTGCTTTTGATTTGGACCATTGGAGTTTTATCCCATTCTGGGCATGTCAATCCTTTATGTCCTTTCCTTTCGCAGACAAAGCATGGATCTCTTGGTGCTGCTAAGAACACACAGTCGTCTTCATCTTCTTCCTCAGAGTCAGTGCTCTCGAAGTCCGTGTCCACTGCCATCATGACTTCGTTTCCCTTCTTTGTGTAGAATTTTTTGTATCTCTGACCATGACTCTTGACTGCTTGTCCTTCTGATGCCCTTCTTGGATATTGTGCACTCATTGTCGTTGGTAGCCCGCTCCTCAACGCCTCTCTGGTGTTTTTGGCTTTGAGATCACTGACTCCCTCTTGGGTTCTCTCCCTTGCCCACGTGAAGAACAGCCTCAGACTGTTTTTTCTTTGAAACTTAGCGATTTTGAATGCGTTATAGTCTAGCTTTGTTTCTTGGGTCATTTTTATTAGGCCTAACAGGTGATCTTCACCGTTCTTGGGTTCCAACCCCGCCCTGACATTTAGATCCACCATTTCTTCCAGCATGTTCACCATGTCTTCAATTGTGTTTGGTGCTGCGAGGTCTACTGGCTTCATCTTAGCCAAGTGCAGGACTTGCTTTGATAGTTGCTCTGCTGCCTCTCCGTGGTGGCTGCCGTACTGATTGTCCAGGGTTTTTAGGGCTTTTACTAGGCCCTTGTAGCTGCAGGCATATTTTGCAATCCGTCTGTGTGCGTTTCCTGCTGTCCAGGCTTTCAGGGTGACCATTTTGTCAAACCAGTTTAGCGTGCGTTTGGTCACAATTTTCGCATGGACTAGCTCCTTAAATGCCCTGTATTTGGATGGGTCTTCACCGTCAAAGTAGCCTTTTATGTGGTCTCTGACCATCTCTTGGGGTGCTTTCTGGTTGTAATATTTTGTCAGGTTCTCCCCATTGTATAGTCCAGTCCAATCTACTTCTTCCGCCACGTACCCATCCCAATCATCTAGCAACGTGTCTTTGGCCAAGTAGCTTTCCTCAAGCGTGACCTTGGACTTGTAGTCTTCTCTGGACATACTGCCCGTGTCTGTCCCCCATCCTGGCGTTCCTGGCAGGATGTTGGAGAAGTCCCCACTTAGTGTTATTGGTCCAAGTCCGCTTCCTGGAGTTGATGCCGAACTGGGTGGGAATTGGAATTGTAGGTTTGAATTTTTTCCTTTGCCTTTTCCTTTACCGGAAATTCCCTGGTTTAGGAATTTGAGGTTGCTTTGTGCTTCCTTCTTTCCCATTGTCATTGCGTGCATATCCACAAAGTCTCCCCGGTTTTTCATCTCCCGGATTTTTTCCTCTGCCAGCTCTCGGTCTTGTTCGCTCTTTTGAGCTGCAGCTGCCAGGGCTGCTTGCTCTTCTTTTGTGCGACCCACTGCTTCTTTTGCGTAGGATGCGATGTTTCTCACTGCCATTTTGTGTTCGTATTCCCAATCAACCTCCATGAGGTCCTCGTCCTCGTCGTCACTGAGCATTGTGATGTCATTTGAGGTTGATGGTTTTTGCGCGTTTTTGGTGGTTGATCTTGGGGGTTGCGTTGTCTTGCTTTCGGATTGTTGCGCTGTTTTTTCCTCCTGCGCTGCCTTTAGCTTCTCCGCCATGGCCTGTTTGTACTCCTTTTGCGATTGCTTCTTGTATGCTTTCTCCGCCAGGTATTCCACCGTATTGGCCTCTGCCATAACCGGGTCGACCTTTTCTTTCCTGAATTTCATGATGTCATCCTTCTTTTCCTGGTCCATTGATTCCATCACCCTGGCCGCTTCCGCTGCCATGCTCTCACGCAACCTCCCTACCCTTTGTTGTACGCTTCTTAATAGGATGGACGGCGCGGTTGTTTCAATCTCGTTTCGCATTTGTTGAATTACCGAGAAGTATTCCGCCACATCTACATTCCATCTGCTGAGCAGTACATCGGGTCCCACCTTCATTAAGTCCTTAGCTAGCGCGCTCATGTTTGCCATATTTTCCGCGTCGGTTGATGATTCAGAATCAGTTGATCTTTCTCTTACTGGATTTAAGTCCTGTCTCCTTATCACCCTCGGGTCCTCCACCACCGTGTCGTCAAAATTCCACCTGTCGTCCGGCCTTTTGGGTGATTTTTCGATGTGTGTTTGTGAAGCTCCTGGTCTTTTTGCTCCTATCACGTACGCTTCGAACCTAGCCGGCTTCTTTTTTAGCCGTTTCGACTTCCTTGTCGGTTCTGACATTAGTCTTAGGCTACCAAGGCCCTCTGACCTGTGTAGACTCGCAGTCTTTCACAATATGAAGTGTACTCTTTTCAATTTCTTTATTGATAATTCCTGCTAGCTTTGAACAATTGACGGTTTCTCCTCGCGTGAATCCGGTCAGTTGGGCGCCATATGTGACTAATCACGAATGTATGCTGAATAAAGATGATGATAATCCTCTCGAACTCGAAATAGAACTCTCTGAACTCCAATAAAGACGCTTTATTGTCTGTATCGTATGAAATCCGGAAAGTAACTGATAAAAGATAGGCGCGGCAAACTGACAGTTGACGTCTGTTTTCCGCGGACTCAGCTTTTGTTGACGGCGTCTCGCAATCCGCGTACCCGGTCTTACAATAGGTACAAAATAATAGCCTGGTTCCAATAAGGAATACTAGCATTAGCCCGGTTCCAACATGAAAATCAGCATAGTCAGGAGACGTAACTTGACTTTCTATCATAGTCAGGCCTCAGCTAGCTCGCGCGCTCAGCTCAACCTGACTGAACTTGTTTACCGCACTACACTATGCTGATATTCCTTGCTTGAACCGAGATATTTTGTTGTTGGAACCATGCTAAAAAGTCAAGTTACGTCTCATGACTGATTTTCATTGCTAGAATCGGTCTAATGACTACCTAACTAGTTGGCTTCATAGTAGCTTGCTGAGCGAATAGCGGGATAATGCTCGCTTTTTTATATCATGAAGGATATGTTATTAACCACTTTTCGGAGACTGATTGCTAGGGAACGTAAGATTCGATTCTATCTTGGTGCCAAATTACACGCGTTCGTGGTTCTCATGGGAAGTATCGAGTTTGTTAATGAATATGCCTTAGAAGTGACGATGAAGGTAATTTTTAGTAATATTCAATAATGAATATCCTATGCTGCGTTGCATTAATTTGCTAATTGAGGTATGGATTTATTGAGTGCGTCACTCTTAAGAACCTAGCGATTTGTGTCAAGCATCGTCGTGAAAGTTTGTTGAACGTTTTATTTAACTGATTTTATCCTAACTGATCTGTAACATGCAAATCTAAAAAAGAAATCATATCTCTTTTGAACTGATGACTCTTTCCTTATTGGTCATGAAAGACTTGTGCAATAATAAGTGATTGGGATCCTAAATTGAATATGTGATGCCAAATTGAACGATTTTTAAAAGACGTAATTTCGTCAAGAATTTTCGCTTCAATTATAAAGAGGATTTTTTCCCTGCAAATTGATATTCTTGCATATTTTTTAGCTCTGTTTGTGTAAAGGCTAGTTGAGTTTTCAATCTTCTTCGGAGCCTTAAAAAGATGTTATTTCGAGAGTTCTTGCAATTTTTGCGTTTCGCATTCTATCATGAATACGTCATTCCAAATTAGTAAAAGAGCCCAATTCAGATTATTCTCTGGTGCTTTTTTCGTTTCTTTTACGTAAGCGCCATGTGCTCGGTTTCGCTAAATGGACGTTCTCACATTAGGCCGTTCTCATATTGCCGGAAAAAGCTAAGCTAAGGTAAAAATTATGCAACGAATACCGGTTATTTCGCTCAACATTCACAAAAAGCAGCTACTTTGCTTGAAATGTTGAGCGTTTGCTTAGCTATTTTTACCTTAGCTTAGCTATTTTCACCTTAGCTTAGCTTTTTCCGGCAATATGAGAACGGCCATGCCGCAAAAAGCAAAGCAAAGGTAAAAAAGGTAGGCAAACGCTCAACACCTGCTGCACCTTTTAAGTGCTGAGCGACATAACTGGTTTGCTTTGCCTTAGTTGCTTAATTTCGCACCACATTTAAAAGATGCAGCTGCTTTGCTTTAAAAATGTTGAGCTTTTGCTTAGCTTATGCACCGTTGCTTAGCTTTTTGCGGCATTGTGAGAACGTCGAAAAGAAGACAATATCATTACCTCGGGGTAAAGAATCATGAAAAGGCAAGCCCATTCCATAGTTTTGCCTGTTGTCTCTGATCCAGCCAAAAACAAGTCTGATAGAAGAACTCTCAAATTGGCCTGGTCAAAATGAGCTGATTTGGTGGATGAGGCTTCTTGGGCAATGAACGCATCTATCACATCTCTTATGTTGTTGCCATCAAATGAGTTTCGGTGCTGCTCAATCGTCTTATCGAAAAAGCTATGGAGCTTCTTCATTTTTCTCGTTGCATTTGACACCACATTTTTCATCGGTGGGAGATGTTTTAAAAATGGCATAACTATCAAAGGGCTGAAAATGATTGACCAGAAAGTTTCATTGATGTCTTGCTCAAACGTGAGGAGTTGCACCATTCCTTCTTCATCAAAATTGAATCTTTCTCCAGCTGCCATTTGCCAAACAATGTTTAAAGCCATCATGGTGAAGATTTGATCCAAATTAGTAACCACAGGATTCTCCTTGATTCTTTGCCTACATGTAGAATAGATATATAATATACAGGCTCAAGCCTGGTTCCACCAAGGAATATCATTAGGGCAAAGTATAGCACAGCAAACCAGTTAAGTAAGGTTGAGCTGAGCGTGCAAACTAGCTGTGACCGTATTATGCTGATTTTCGATATTGGAACCGGGCTACAGTGTTGGCACCCGAGACTTAAATAACAATTTAAGAGAAATACATAATATTGGGTGAGGCTTAAGGGGAGCGTTTGAAGATCTGATCTAAAGCCTGGATCAGCTGGTCCTGATGCAGCGCAATTACTGTCATAATTTCAGCTGCTGTTTGTAATTGCTCCGCAATTAAAATTGATCAGCTACTATAGGAACCCGAAGTCAAGCTGACTGCACTAGATGGCACTGAGTTCAGACGGCTTGACGTCATCAGTGCGCGCGCGTAGTTGACACGTTTAACAAATGAACTGCCAGATGTGAACTATATTAAAAAGTCAAAAAGAGCCAGCTCCCTCGTACAAAAACGCCACTTTAATGTAATGGGTCAATCTGGATACACTTTTAATTAGTGTTCTAGCTTGCCCGTAAGCCAGCCCAAAGGCCAGCCTGTAATTTGAGGAAAAGATGGAATTTCAGGAAAGATAGCTCTCTAAATATAGTGAGATGTAAATATAATTGGTCAATTTGAATCTTAGACACTACTTAAGCTTGTAAAAATTATACCTTACGAAAAATAATCAAGAAAATAAGGCATTTTGCTCATTCAGACGGCGCTACGAAGTCAGCAATCAGCCGTCTGAAATCTTATGAGCTTGCCGGTAGGATAAATATGGTACGATTTACGGTTCCCTATATATAGATGAATTGCGGTGCAGCTAAAGCTTGCAGTTTTGAGTGAAGCTAACTTTGCTCATCAGCTACTGACATACAATGCAGTTGTCATGTTAGTATACCAACGAAGAAATTAGGAATCTTAAAGTTAATATTTGATTGGAAAACCAACTTCATCGAACAAAAATACATAGAATGTTTTTATCCAAAATAATTTTGAACAAATTACCAATTTCATGCTTTAGATGGTTGCCTTTTGCAGGGAGTGCAAAATCATAATGGTGCCTTTTATTGCTGTGCCTTTTTCAAAAAGTGCCTTTTACCAGTATACCCCAATAATGTACCTCATTCAAACTGGTTAAAGTAAAGTGCTGTTATTTCCCTTTAATATTGTACCTTAAATAGTCCATCAAATATTGAGCTTCTTCGAGGATATACATTTCTGCAACTTGTTTCCCAAATCCATTATCTCTCAAGGATCTTAGCGAAAATCTTCTCAAAACTTGCCAACATTCACCAGAGGCAAATAGAACCCCAAGATTATCTAAAAAAAAAATCAGACCCTATTAAATTGAATGTTAGAGGAACTTGGAATGTTGTCGACGGGTACAGAAATGCGGCATTTTTTGCGATTAGCATAACTATTATTAATGAGCAAGCCTGATAAAGGCTGCACATTTTCTAAAAAGATTATTTACGTGGGTTTATGTCTGAGGTTTGTCCCGTGTAGATTTCATCTATTACTTGCTTCTTTTGCGGCCAGCTTCTTCCGTCGAAAGCAGGGTTATGCATCATTTCCTAAAAAAGCTAAAAGTTATTATTTTTATATCAAAGTACGCTCACGTGGCGTTCATCCAAGTCATTTTCCTTATCATGAGGAAACACATGATTTCAAGGCTCCGTCATTTACGTACTAAGGAATAATATTTGACAATAAAACTATAAGGAATTAATTTTAACATAGTATGAGAATCAGCACCATCTCTTGGTGTTTAGCTCAGGCTCTCTTTAATTTAGTCATTTGCCTAAGGAAAAGGGCGTCAAGGATTGTCTTTCCTTAATACAAGAACACCACATTGTAAAAATTGCTTATAATAGCGAAAAGTTAATAATTGTCCGTCCACAATTCTTTGAGTCAGGCTCAATATAAAGCAGATAAAGAAGTGGGAATTGATAAGTTTTTTATGCTAGTGTGATCTTCGCCGCTATGAGATTCCTCACCTTCAACTCTTCAACTCCTGATACAACAACTTGTTTTTTGCCTCCAAACCAAAGCGTGACAACCGGACCATACTTGACTGCCATATTGTGAAGAGCTCTAAAAACCACTTTTTCATGCTTAAAGATCTGATGAAGGTTTCCAACAAACGGATAAGGGTAAGGCCCTGAAAAGAAAACTCCCTATTTTAGCTCAATTTATAATCTTTGTACTGCAAACGTTAGGTACATAATGTTATTAAACTTAAGTACTATCTGGCTGCCTCTAATGCTAAATTGGATTACGCATTATCGTCGCCTTGGAAACAGTCAAATCTTCTAGGCTATGACCGCTTTTTTGTTAAACGCAGGAATTGGTGTTCAATGTCTTTGATAGCTAGGTATGTTCATCTCACCTGGAGCTTCATCCCTTTTCTTGTTCACTTTTGTTAAGTAGAACCATGGTACATACAATAATGCTAAAAGCAAAAGCAACGCGAGGATCATTTCTATCAGCTAAACTGAGGCAGGATTTGGGCAGCTTATTTTGATGGGAAACAGGTGAAAAGATAAGCCAAGCAGTCAAGACTTGTCATAACAGTAATCACCTTCGGCCATGTTATGTTCAGTCCGACCCCAGCGCAGCATTTTGGCCTGTGCCAATAGCCGAAAACAGCAGCGAAATTACCAGCTCAACTGCAGCGGCTTAGCAAAAACTAAAATATAGCCCGGTTCCAGCTAGCTCCTTCTTATAAAGCCAAGCCAGATGATCTGTTGTATAAGTAGAGCAACTTTGATATTGCAAATCATAGCACAATACTGTGTGTGCAAGACCATTCGATTTAAATGTGTGAAAATTATTTGAGTTGCAGCATCTGAATTACGATTTTGTGAATTTGCGTCTTGTCTGGTATACCAACAAAAGCGGCCGGGTAAGTTGTATGAGAAAATGATCTGCCTCAAGATTCAGTCGAAGTACGAAATGGGACCCGAAATCAATCAAATCAAGGACGCATTACTTATCAGTCTTTCCTGCTGTTTACTATAGCTTTCAACACCGTAAGTTTATTTCTACCAGTTTTCTTGCTCATTTCATATTTTCCAATTGAAAAGAAATCTTAATCATAATTGCGCACGTTATCGAACCAGCAAGGCGAGCTTGAAAATAAGCACGACGCATCGATGAACGCCATGGAGGATGTAGTTGTTGTTGTTTGAGTTGTCGTGGTTGTAACTCCATTTCCTGAACTCGCGCCTTTATGAAAGAGAATGTGAAAAAAGTTTTCAAGTTTTCAAGTAATTGTGTTCTTGATAGTTCTTTGGGGAAAATTTAGCTAAGTGTTATGAAATTAGCCATTTCGCAAGAAAAGCACACAATTTTTCATAACGCCACTCAATCTATAACTGAAACGTAAACGTACTTATGAGGCAGATACATTTGTTAGAAGGATTATTGCAACAAAAGCAGTCATTGCCATCGTAATTGCATTCGGGAGCGTTGGCCAACTCATCGCAAATTCCATCACCTACCCATTCCGTATAAACACAGCTGTTGGCTAATTGTGCATCGCTTTTAACTTCTGAGTCTCCTTCTGAGCATGTTGAGCTTTAAATTAATGTTCTTAATTAGTTTATTCCCAATTTTTACTTGAAAAAATGTAGAACAGGGCTGCGGCAAGGCCAATCGCAAATAATACAGCTGTTGCACCAAGGATTTTCTGAAGTTGACTCATGGCGAAAATGCAAATGCACCGTAAAAACCTACATCAAATTAAAGTACCTGTAAATCAAAAGTCAATTATAATCAAGTTTCCAAGCAATCATTTTTCGGTACTCAACTCATCATTTGGTAAAAGCTACGCCAGGAGAAGAGAGTCATTTATTTGTAATTTGTAAACTATTGTAATCTATTTGTAATTCGTACAAATCTGTAATGCCCCATTCTTGTTAGAAGAAGGCGAATTATAAATAGATTAAAAAATACCTGCCGCCATTAATAAAGTGAATCTTTTGCTTAATACCTATGCAGCTATGGTGTTGATCTCAACCAGTTCAGCTTTAGGACGAGCTTCCTTTTCTTTGACGAATTCTTCTATTTTCATTCATTTATGCTTATTTACCAACAATATGATTGTTGGCGAAAAGTTCACTAAGCTTGTTCTCATAAAACTCAGTAAGGCAGGCGGTAAGCAAAGCAAGGCACTTTGGAAGCTCATAACTCAGTGAGTACTGAGCTGATTGGAACCATTTGGAGGTATTCATAAGAGCATATTGAAGAATGTCCATGCAAACACATCCGGATCGGAGGTCTCTAAGAGGGTGGCTGATTTTTCTCCCTTGCTTGACTGATTTACCTAACTTTCAGTAAGGTGGCCTTAGCGTCCTCCAATCTGGATGAAAATTGGCATGAAGATTTTTTAATATTTCCTTATTAATTTCTCTAAGTTTGGTTCCAATCGGACTAGTAGATGCTGAGATATAAGCGCGCAAAGTGCCTTGCTTACCTTATAGAAATGTTTATGAGAACAAGCTTATAGCCCGTTCTCATATTTTTCTAGCTAGGCTCCTATAATGTTAAGCAAGGCTCTTTGGAGCCGCATATCTCAACAACTACTGAGCCGACCGGCACCGAACTGGGTAGGATTCGTCAGTAGACCCTAATAATTGTTCATGCCAAAATTCATCCGAATCGAAGGCTGATTAGTGGAGGCCAATTTTTCCCGCTATAAATGTGAAGCCAAGCTGCCTTGCTTCACTTTTTGAACGGCCTCCAGTTGAGGGCCTCGGATCTCAACCAAATTCGCTACACAGCTGTGGATACCCTCACTGAAGAATCCTACCAAGTTTGGTTCCAATAGGCTCATCAATTGCTGAGTTATTCGCTTCCAAAGAGCCTTGCTTCACATCATAGAGCTTTGCTTAACTAATATGAGAACGGGCTTATGTTAGACTAACGTGAACTGGGCATTCAGCTAATAGTAGACGTTATGAAAATATTATAATCGCCATCGGGGCTGATAAGTGTTTTGTGACCTGTCGAAGCATCCGCGAGCCTCGATCGAGGCTGAGCTATACCTCTTATACAATATACTTGGAAATTATTTTTTGTATGCGAAAGCGTCGCGTTAGAATGATTCTCTCCTTAAAGGTGAAAAGAGCATTACAAAGAGAGTTAAATTCAAAAATTGTAGTAGTATTACCTGAACTTTTTTACAGCTGTTGCTACCTCTCCTAAGGCTTATCTCAATACTTTTTAATTATCCTACCAAAGCAAAGCTATTAAAAAGAATCAATGCACAGTGGCTCAAAATGCCTTCTGGACGCGCATGGGAAAAAAACTCGCGAAATCATAGGAGTCAATTTTCATAGGGCCGTAAGCTAAAAACAAACATTCAGGGCTCCCAAGTCCGCAAATTTCCGCAGCCAATTTTGATGAGTAATCATTAAATGCGGTCTAATTGAACTCTCAGTCATAGAAGAACAATTCAATTCGATTCCAATCAAAAGTTATGGATGCCCAAAAAGGGCTAAAAAGGGCTATTCTAGCATTTTTTTACATGCACACTTTTTCAAGCAAAGTTTGATTTGGAAGTCAAATTTGAATATTTATCAGTCAATTCGAACCAGTTTTGGCTCTTTTCATTGCCTAGAAGTCAACCCAATTAGAAGCTGTAAATTGGTGGTGAAACGAGAATTCGGGCGATTTGGCGGATTTTCTCGTGCGCGTGAAAATGGCTTTTTGACCCACTGTGCAATGCTCAGAACGGACAAGCAGCCACAAATCGATTGCTATTATATTACAGAGCCTCTAGATCATTAAAATTTTCGATAAGAAGCTTAAGTTGGCCAGGAACTTTTTCATCCTTTTTTCTTCTTCTTCCGAAGAGTTCCAATATCACTAAATTCGCTCCCTCGGAGGTGGTATTAACGTTTCCAAAAGTAGCTTGTCCAATAAAGCCATCCAAGGCGAGCAGATTCCTGTTCCATACTTTGAATTTTAGAGGCTTTTCCATTGGCTTTTTTCTGTAGAGTACAAACGACTCGTTCCATTGTGGATCTTGGCTATTTGACACTACCAGGGTTTTGTATTTCTTCCCTTCGCATTCCACTGTACAATACGGATCAGCCTCTGAAAAGTGTGATGGAATTTTCTAATAAAGCTAGAATGAAACTGCACTCTTTGCTGAAATCTCATAGCAAAAGAGAGTAATTTGTTTTCAATCACTTCAATATATGTGAATTGGGACGCTACAAAATTCCACTTTTTTGCCTCAACGACAGAAAGATAATATACTTACTGCCGAAAACATCCTGTTTTTCCAGCCCAGAAGCTTCCTTGATAGTGACTCTAGTTAGCATAACAGGAGGAGAGTGCCAGAATTGGTACCACTTGAGGGTAGGGATATTTTTGGAGAGGCACGTCAAACTGGCATCTTTTTCAGCAAAAAGTCTGAGCAAAAAATCGGTCGTCTGGCCAGCCTCAAAGGTTGTTGGAATCAAAACGTATCTGCCATGGCTAAATGCTTTCCGCAGAAATATGTGCTTTGATTTTATGTAATCAGATCTTGCCACAATACTGTCAGGTTGAAAGGTATGCATTCGGTACTTTCGATTGAGCTCCACTTTCAAAATGATGAATCCTATCACAAGATTATCTTTTCTGTCCATCATCAAGGCTCTAGTGTCCCTTTGTGACAGCTGAACAATCACATCCTGGGTTTCTTCGTTTGAATTGAGGCTAATGTCAAACCTGCAAAAAAGTGTAACTGTAAGCATCTCCCAGTACGTGCTTTCTAAATGTGAGACCAACGTTCCCTGGGTAACGCGATAGCCTGGCATTCACGGCGAGAACGTGATTAGAATCTGATGGTCACGTAATAGCCTAGCTTATAATTACCAGCTTACAAAAGTTCTTTGCAAGTAAGAATAAAAATGCTTTTTTGTGTTTTGGGAAAGCTACATTATGCAACTTAACTTTCATAAATACATCAATCAAGCTTTAACATGTGGTGTATCCGTTTCCATTTTACATGTGACGATCTTTCGAATAGCAATTGCGTGCTTTTCTTCCACGCGCGGTAAAGGAATTCAGCGATTGGTTATTTCTAAGGAGATAATAAGGAAAACCGGTTCATGAAAGGATTATTCCAAAAGTCGTATCCTATTAGCATTAATCCACTTAGATAAGTGTGAATAAAGCTTTCGTCAGCCGGAATCTTAATTCGATTGCGCTAGTACAAGTAGACTCTGGCTTAGTCTTTCGCAAGTTTTGCATAGTCACACTATTTAAATAGCTCATAGCATAAAATGTATTTAAATAGCCTCTGGATGTATTTAAATAGCTGCTATTTAAATACGTTTTATGTTATGAGCTATTTAAATAGCGTGACTATGCAAAACTTGCGAAAGACTAAGCCTCTGTGCTTTGAAATATTTCCACAGTACAAAACCCATGCAAGTTCATTTTTGAAATCGAAGGATTTTTCTACGATGTTCTAAACAAGAGCATCCATCTAGACTATTATGATTTCATATTATTCCTTTTAGGTAAAAATATATCATTTCAGTTTAATGAAATCATGACCTTTTTCACCGCTAATTTGAGATGACATGTCCCAGCTAAACGTATGTGACTAGGTCACGTAATTCAGTATAACCCATTACGTTCGTACTCCACATGTCTGCTCAAGGCTAAATCAAAAGTGAGAGCTCGTCCATCTGTCTGAAAGCCTCTAGTATGAAAGCTCAATTGGAACCCATGGTTCATGCTTCACATCTACGAGAAAATTACACATCAAAGAAGGCAACTTTGATCTACTTCATTGCTTCGCAAATGACTAGGTCACTTCAGCATAACCCATTACATTCGTGCACCACATTTCATTTCAAGGTCAAATCAAGAGTGAAAGCTCGTCCATCTGCCTGAAAGCTTCTACCATTAAAGCTAAATTGAAACGAATTGAGCATGCTGTACAGCTACGGAGAAAATAACAAATCAACGAAGCTCTACTAGATTACACCGTGGTTGCAGAAAAGCTCATACATATCTTTTAGGGCTAACTCTAATCTCAATTTCGCACCTGAGATAATCTTCGCTAGCAAAATCAAGCTAGTAAGCTTTTTCGCCTTCGATGCTTATACAGAGTGAAGAAATTAATTGAGTTCACGCTGCAGAATCTAATTACGATGCTGCATGAATGACTTTTTCGTTTGTGTGGTCAGAAAACAGAGATGCTGCATTAATTGTGTGTCAGCCCAAAGTTGTAATAGCTGTGGCTATAGCGTGAATATAAAAAACCCCAGAAGCTTCACCTGTATTGGGGATTTTGCAAGAACGTTTCCACGTGGTTGAGGCAGCCACCTGCTCGATTTAAGCTTCCTTCTCCTCTGATCCAAGATCCAAATTGCTGAGATTCCTTCCAAGTTTTTGCAAAGGAAAAAACGGATGTGTTTATAAGCCTGCAGATGGACATCTCAGTGAAATGTGTTAAGAAGTCGTCAAAAGGCATCCTTAAACGAAACAATGTTGCATATACGTAGGTAGTTGAAAAGTTCGTAAAAAAGAAGTGGCTTACCAAAA
Organism: Paracyclopina nana; assembly: GCA_019096065.1. Classification (NCBI taxonomy): domain Eukaryota; kingdom Metazoa; phylum Arthropoda; class Copepoda; order Cyclopoida; family Cyclopettidae; genus Paracyclopina; species Paracyclopina nana. The sequence continues at coordinate 8,233,149 of JAGUCH010000001.1, read as the reverse complement.
TTCGCCGTCGTCTTGGATATTGAGGCCCAATTTTTCCCGGTCTTTTGTCGAAACAGCTGCCCATTCTGGAGATCTAGAAAGCATTCGTGACAACGAAGAAGTCGAGTATAGAAAGTTATCGTGTCGTGTGCCAAAACCATTTGAATAATAACTAGGAGGAGACAAACAAGCTGAAGACCTCAGGCCCCTTCAAGAGAAGTACTTTAAAAAGGTTGATGATTAACGAATATTTGGTTTGCACAAGTAAATGGATCAGTCAAGTTAGATGGTTAAAAAGCACATCGTAGGAGGTAAATTGAGAATAGCCACATATGCTATCTAAGGGGTTTTTCATGTAGTATAGTTATTTGCAAGAAGTGCAACTGCACCAGTTTTTTTCTGAACCTAGCCTATTAAGTTCAAACGTACGTTGAAAAGTCGGCTAACACTCTCAAGGATCCTTGAAAACTAAAAAAGAAGCAATGACGGAAGCACCGCTTTTCCTTTTTCATCTCCTTCAAAAACACTCTAGTCAAAGTGTATGAGAGTTTCTAATTGAGCCCACCTATTAGTTACTAAAATATCTAGCTTAATACCGTTACTTTCATTACCAAAGATTTAATGTGACGTTCACCAACGTCATCTTTCCTTAGGGAAGGAAACTAATGATTTCGAAACTCCGTCATTTTCGCATAAAGAATGTTATTTTGCAAAAAACCTTCTAGGAAGTAATTTAACTAATGGCTCTCAGAACTAAAGTTATTTGTCCCAGGAAAAGGAAAAGGTGTTAAGGATAAGGACTGCCCTTTCCTTAATAGATGAACACCACATCATGCCTACCAAAAATTAAAAGTGTTACTTTCATTAATTTCGATCGACACACAAAAATTGGAAAAAAAATATTTTAAAAATGTTTTAATTCTATAAGAGAAGAGAAAAAGGAGTTACTTGTAGAAGGTAGATGTTTCCTTACTTGTCAGAAAATTGCCCGGTCCACTCCTTTTTACCCCATGGATTCTGTAGCCTGACAAGGTACAAATGCTTTTTCTCCCTAATTGTTATGCATGACAGATGTCAAAAATAGTTGGGAAATGAAGAATGGACGGCTCACATGAATATCTTGAAGAGCTTCGAGTCGTTCAAGTCAATCTTTTTCACCGAAGTTATTCCATAGGCATGGCCTTTCACCAAGCCGAGGTCAGTCCTCTCCTCAATCTCGTCTGGATTAGACGGCTGAAAGACTCTTACGATTAAGCACAGTATTGGATCATTATTGCATCGTTTGCGTGGTCTAGCTATGATTGCCATCAAAGGCTGAGAACGTGGTGTCTGTACCGAAAAGCTGATCCATTATATTATGTGTGCTCTCATTAACTAGCTTGGCAAACGTTTTCCTGGTCTTAATCCCCACTCGGCATGTTGCATATATCCCCAGACCCAGGCTCTTAGATTATGGGAAAAAAGTACGTTCTATACAAGGGAATCATTTGAATGAACCCTTGTATAATGGTAAGCACTAAGATGGAAAAGAGACTTTGAAATTCAAAGCCTGAATTCTTGGCCAACAAAAAAGGAGATTTTGCTTTCACGACATGGCCACTCCCGTTTTTTGATACACTTCCTTTGAGCCTTCAAATCAGGAAATCCGTACTGCATCTGCCATAATAGATTTGGACGATCGAACCCAAAGACTCATTCGATGTTCTCCTTACTCGAAAGCTGTAGTACTTTGTTCTTAATTGGTAAAGTATTTTTGCTGATAGAAGTCCAACAAAAATACTAATTAGCACAGAAGTACGGTCAATCCAAAAAAAGAGATGCGTAAGATATAGGGTACTCAAGAGCTTCTAATTAGCTGAAACTTAAAGTTGGCTACAATTAAAAACTCAAGGAAATGTGACAACAAATACAAGGTTACTCTAGCTCAACCATATTTGCATCTAGCCAGCAAAGACGGATTTTGAGCACTGCAAGAAGCGTATACCCTCGTCAAGTATTTCTTGAAAAGACCACTTCGAATTAGGAAGGCGAAATTGTACAACATACCTGTATTGCACAGCACATGAGGGCGTGGTCTTCCATTTCCCTTTGCATCAGGCTAAAAAAGCTTTTTCTAGCCTCTGGATCTCCCCTCAAATCATCCACTTTGGACGAGAAGTCCACCACTTCGGAGACTCCACTTGTGAAATCAACCAAAGCATCTGACAAGTTACCTCCATCCAAAACGGCGTAGCAACCATGTAGCCTGAAATTAGGCAGAAACAACTATGATTTTATGAGCTATTTTTCATAATTCCATTTACGTCACTCGGAGCTTTAAGAGGCCTCGTACAAAATTGCTTTAATCGGGAAAAGATCAACTGCGACATTAATAAAGCTGCATCGAAAATATGCTTAACTTTCAACTCCTTTCATTCGTTCTCAGGGGACTTCTTCATATTCAAAATTTAGCGATGAATTAAATGCAAAGTAGGTGGGTGCACTTATAATCAGAAGTTGTTTAATTGAACCTGATTGCTTTGCACATTGAATATTACTTTTTGTAGATTCCCTAAATCGATATCCAGCTGATGGAATTCATTATAGATGATGTACGCCAGAGCAATTTAATAAAAAAACAGGTAGAGAAGGTAGAATCCGATTAAATCATAATGCTCTTTCCTACATCAAAAGCTGGATATGCATAAAAGGACGTATAATTGCCAAAAAATATATACAGTCTGTTCGTTCAAAATTGGACGGTGCGGGAATCAAAAGTTTGTGTTATGAATTCATGAATTTTGTGGCTTAATGGGTATCGTTGGAAAGCTTGAACCTTTAGACATCTTTTTTGTTTTCTGACAAAATGAAAAATATTATAGAGAATTCCCCGTGCCATCAAAAAATAAATGACTCACCAGTTTTTTCGTGACAATTTTCTGGTTTACCTTGGGACAATTGAATTTTCCTGGCTTTTTCCTCCTTAAATTGATTTTTTCTACTTTTACAAAAAAGATGGAAAAAGGCTCAATCTTTCCAATGCTATCATTTAAAAGTCCTGTATTTCTTGAATATGTGACAAAAAGTTAAGATTCCGGTACCGTCCAATTTTGAACGGTCAGACTGTATATTACTTAGCGTAAGCTTTTTCCAGCAAGGCACTCCAAAATTCGGTGTTTTGAGCAGAATGGGTGAAAAGCAACTGGCCGTCTTCATTGCACGGCAACAAATCATCGATGCACACTTCAATCCAGGAGCCAAATCTCCAGAATCTGAACCTGAAAATGCCACCGTAAGAGTCCTTGCTGAACTCCTGGAGGTCAGCGTCTGGAACCACTCTGGACCACATTTCTGGGACACCAGCCAAAACTGAGCAAGCTGCTACAAACCAGCAGTTTCCCAATTGGCCTTGACTGGCATCATGGTGGCTGATGCCATCCACAAAAAGCTTCGGATTTTCGCAAATCTCCTGGAAAGTGCAATTTACCTTATTCATGCACGCAAAGTGGTTATAAGCGCTGTTCTATGCTGCTTCATTCGAATCAATGCAGATATGCCATGCCCTTTAGCTGTGCAGCTAGGTTTTATGATACTCGAGCATCAAGTTTCGTAACAATGATAGCCTTTGTAGAATAAAAAGGCTAAGTGGCTGCACGCGTGACTTTGTTAAAGTTTACTCACGCTTGGCCGCATCCACCGTACTTTTCGAGGCATCTTGGAAGCTTTGGTGTGACCAATGGACGTGTCAGAGGGAGGAAAAGTGTCATCCGTCCATGGCACGCCCAGGTCTTGGTGGTGTTTTCGCAGCTTCTCATACTTCTGTCCTTTAAATAGCTCCATTTGCTCAAGAAAGCAGCACCCACTGAAGCAGCTGTGCACACTTGTAAGCAACAAAACAGCTCGACGTATTTTTGGCAAGGCCTCTGAGTCAGCGGCTACTTGTCATCCTCATCAGCTGACAAGCATCTGAGGAATGTGCATGAAAGTGGCATATTACCCCTACTCCAACCAATAGACAAGCTCGCTGCACTGTTCTGACTGTAAAGCCACAGGTCGAAAATCGAATCCCACTTTTTGATTTTGAAGGATGCAAAGTTGCGGCCGTCGAGGGAACTTGCACTAATGGTTGATGACAAATAATTCGAATTTCCGATGAATCATTCGAGTGATCGCAATGGAACTATGTTTTCCTTAGTTTCATTCTAAAGGAAGTAATGTTGGACGTTGATGTCTTTCTGACCGTAACAAGTTTTTTCAAGTCGCGCAACCTTGAAAAAAGGAACAATAAGATCACTACCAGCTAAAAGACGCTAGACATTTTTAGCGTCTTCTTTATAAAATCGAAAAATGGAGTATAGTGTGCGCAATGTCGCTGCAAAAGTACTAAGCTCTTGAGAGAATTGCGGGTGACTATGAAGTATTGTTCAAGTTTTTATGAAACGATGAAGTTTTCAATAAAGACGTGTAAACGATGAATGCAAAATGGTAACTGAGGTTTTATTCACTGAGAAACAGTATCGTTGATTGACTGAGAAAGTTGAGGTCGGGAGGGAAAAATACAAAGAGCGGGAATATTCAAATAGAGTAGCGAGATATTCCAAACATTCCCCGCTAAAGCACTTTGCTTTACTTGATCAAATATTGAGCCTTCTCCTTCTCTCTTGTCCTGGTTATTCTTGTTAGGGTTGTGGGCAGTGAGGATCTTCAATGGAAGCTTTCTTCAATGCGCTTGTCCAGGTTGAGCGGGCCGAGCTATGGCTTCTCCCAATGTGCAGTGCGTTGATCGTTTATGCTCGTGTGATCGTGGAGAGTGGTGAGCACGTTCAACTCATTTGATGTACTTTTGTACTTTTGGTTCATCTTTTGGGTGCGACGTTTTTCGTGCAAGTTTTTTGTTTACTGCTATTTGCGGAGTGAATCGCCGTTTGAGTTTCTCCGCAACTTGCGCGAGTTTATGATTTACATTTCATAAGTTTTGAACTGTTCGTAATGTTTCGGAGCAATTCTTACTTCTTCCCCGCAGTTACGAAGTAATTAAATAATGGAATTGCTACCTTACTGTTTTTTATGAGGTTTAGAGTTTTGATTGGGAAGGTCAAGAAATTGCGTTCCCCGCGTTTCTGCTTAGTTTCTTGTTTTGTGCCAGGGTTTTGCGTGAGTATGGGAAAGTCTTACTGACTGGGGAAAGTTTGCAATCATTTTGTCCTCATTTTGTTTAGAGCTAGTTTTGAACCTTCGTTTTTCAGTTTGAGTTGAAGGTTGAGCGTTTAATACTCTGTTTGAGTTTGACGAGGCACATATTGTGATAATTGTCGCATTGAGTATTTCGATTGGGAAAATCAAGATTTTTCCCCGCGTTTCTGATTTGTAAAATTTTCAAAATTCGAGTTTGCTTAATTCGAATTGAATAAGTAAGAATTCTGTCTTTAGATTGAATTCTCGCAAAAATGAGTTCATTTTGAATAAAATATTTTCAGCTTTTGACTTTAGTTCAAAGCCTTTGAATCATTTTTGCTTTAAGGAAAATTGATTGTTCAGTGGGGATTTTCCCCGCATTTTGTCAGTTTAAAATACAAGTTTTTGACCCTTGATAGGTATGATTCGCCCCCTTGTCTGATATTTATATGCCAGGGGGCAAACGTTTTGATTAGAAAGAGTTTCATGATTTTTTAGGTTGGTTTAGAAACAAAGTTGGTTGCGACTGTTTCAATTTGAAGATAAGGGCACTTGAGTTGATTTTGTATTGGTTGATGTGACCTTGGTAGCTGCTAATGAGTCTGGGCTCAAGCTTGGCATATTTGAAGAGTTCTTTTGCTTCTTGAGCTTTCAAAAATATTTTCGATTCCATTTCGTCTAAGAGTTGTTTCTGTGTAGAATACAAATCCGGATTGGGGTCTTTTTCGATAGTTTCGATCAACTTTTTGAGGTCAGCAGTGAAGCATTTAAGTTGATCATAGGCTGAACTAGCTTTGAAGTTCTCCTGAATCGAAATGTCAATTGGGTTAGATTTTTCAGTAGTGCTTTTACTTTGAGACATTTTTAAAGATTTTTGCTTTTCATTTTCGGCCAAGTAAATTTTGAACTTGGCATACCAAGCTCTACGCTTGATTAATAGCTTTGCGAGTTTTTTATCGAGTTCCATGGCATGATTGTTTTCATCTGCTGTGTTATCATGATCTGCACAGTTTATTTTGTAGACTGTGATTCGGTCTTGTAGAACTTTTACTCGCGGTTTCAATTCTTTCAATTCTTTTGCTTTGTTCTTTATGTCAGCTTTCATGGACTCTACTGGAATTTGATACCAGTCCTCGAAAACTTTAAAGAGGGATTTGAGTTCCTTCTCCATGTCACAGACAGCTGTTTTCCAATCCGATCCGGATTCGTCCTCGTTTGAGTTGGACGTGCTGTTCAATGGGTGTTTTTCAGCCATTTCGGCGCAAAATGAACAAGTTTGACTAGTTTTAGTTTCTTATCACAAATAAGTTTTTATTTTCGCATAGACACGAGTATACTGTTTATCGGAAGTTTTGAATGACAAGTAGTCAATAGTTTTGAAAGGTTGAATAGGTTTTGACGATCCTTTTAGAGGTTTTGAGGACCGTCTGGGTTGGGTTCACTGAAAGAAGAAGTTTTATAGGTTAGAAAAGGAAGTTTTGAAGGTTTTGAGCTTCTTTTGCTCGGGATTTCAGCGCCACTCAAGGAGTAGGGGCTTTCTAATGCCGATTATAAGAGTCTCTTGACTTTCGTTACTTTCGGGATTTCAACGCCGCTCCAAGAGCAGGGGTTTTCTGATGCCGATTATAAGGAAAGGAACTTTCGTTACTCACGGGATTTCAGCGCCGCTTGTTTATAGCAGGGGCTTTCTTATGCCGCTTATAAGGAAAGGAGCTTTCATTACCCACGGGATTTCCACGCCGCTCCAAGAGCAGGGGTTTCTGATGCCGTTTGTAAGATCGCTAGCTTTCGCCACGAACGGGATTTTCACGCCGCGTTTTACAGCAGGGGTTTCTGATGCCGTTTGTGAGATTGCCGTTAGCCGTTGCCAAACGGGATTTCCAACGCCGCTTTTAAAGCAGGGGTTTTCTGTTGCCGTTTGTAAGGGCCCTAGCTTTCGCCAATCACGGGATTTCGACGCCGCTTGGTGTGAGCGTGTTTTCTGATGCCGTGAATGAGATCGCCGTTAGCTTTCGTGAATCGGGATTTCCACGCCGCGTTTTACAGCAGGGGTTTCTGATGCCGATCAGTTCAAGCCCCAAGAGCTACTGCATTCAATACTTACCTGCGGTTACACGGGGGCTGAGTCTGTCCCGTGCACGTTGGGCGCCATGTGCGCAATGTCGCTGCAAAAGTACTAAGCTCTTGAGAGAATTGCGGGTGACTATGAAGTATTGTTCAAGTTTTTATGAAACGATGAAGTTTTCAATAAAGACGTGTAAACGATGAATGCAAAATGGTAACTGAGGTTTTATTCACTGAGAAACAGTATCGTTGATTGACTGAGAAAGTTGAGGTCGGGAGGGAAAAATACAAAGAGCGGGAATATTCAAATAGAGTAGCGAGATATTCCAAACATATAGTCGATAAGAAATCGAAATTTTCGCTCCTCAGTTTGACAGTCCCTCCTAGATTCCTTTTAGTTGAGTGCACCTGCACTTAATACCTTGAAGTTAGTACCACAATTTTAAGGCTTCACTCCAGTAACGGATCATGCAGCGTATCTGTATGCTGATCAGTGGAGTAAAAGTACCTTTTATTTGATCAAAAGTGCAACGTCAAATAGCTTTTCATTTTAAAGTTGAAAAATATTGCAGTGATTTTATTTTTATATCGCACTTATTCTGAATTCCTCTAGATTCGACTTATTTCGATCCTATCTCCGTACATGACATAAACAAGACAACAACAACAAAAACGCAGTTTGCACCTTTTGCAAGATCTCGACAACTGGCATGTGACCCGTCTTGGAATCCAGTTTGAGTGAAAAATCAACTGTGAAAAAGCATGCTTTGCTCCAATTAGATGCATCATCTTTCAGCCATGGATGCGTCTCATAGCAGCCTCACTGACGCTTCGGAGGTCACCGATAAGGCTGTCGAGGTCACGGATGCGATTCTGGAAGACGAGGATGAAGACTTGGAAACGTCCAAGCCTCTGGAAGCATCAACCATCTTCGTTCTCATGAGTCAGCGATTTCGGCTTTCGAGAAACGCTAGAGCGCAATGGTAAGATCTTTCTACAGATCACGCGGCGATCTCGTGAGCTTGTTTATCTCGCGTGCCATCTGACAGAAAATTAATATTATTTTTCTAGGTACATGAACAACATAAGGGGCGAGCTTAGGGTCAAGAAATATGAAGACCTGAGCAATTTCGTGTCAGACTTGGAGGCTGTGGCTGTGGTCCCAGAACATCCTCCGGATGACTGGGACTACGATGTCAGTCATTTGTATCGATATACTGTGTCACCAAGGTCCATGGTGCATTTTCTGAGCCAGACCTACTGCTTCACTTACCTTCTGGATCTCAGTCCTTCGGCGTCCCAGCCAGACTTGTTGAATGAGGGAACCCTGGTCAGCTCAGTGATTCCAGCCCTGCGGACAAGCCTAATCAACCTTGTCCGGCCGTTCTACGTGCCAGGATCACAGCTGCTCCTGAGGCCAGATATTTATGTTACCGTCATTGCTTGGACACCTTTCATTGCGGAAGGTGCTCAAGCCGTACTTTGTCAAGGCTGCTTAGTGTCACCGCAAAATGTTGAGGAGATCCTCAGCAAAATTGTGCGCAAGCTTGGCAAAATGGAGCAAAGGTCGTTCGAGGTCAGCTCAGAGGTGAACAGTGTCATGGCAGAGATGCGGTCAGAGGCTGAACGCTTAACTTACGGATTGTTCGAGGAGGAGACAGCTCCTCGGTCAGTGTCGCGAATGTCAAATGTTGCAACCACTACAGCAGATTCCGGATTTATCGCCATGATTCGAACTGGAGTTTTAGCCCTACAGTTGTTGCCTAGAAACTCATCCTTGAAAATTGTGGTCATCAGTGACGGCATGATCGCCGCTCCGGATATCAATGCACTAGACAATCTTTTGGCGCAATTGAGGAAAGACACGATCGCCTTGTCATTCATCAAGATCAGTAGCTTTTTTCACCCTCAATCAGGACTGGCAAGGGTCCCTTACGAGGAGCTTATGGAGTATATGGCGCTGAGTACATACGGAGCTTATTTGCCGATGGCGAAAGAGGTGCCGTTTCGAGAATATGTGTACGACATGAACATCTACCACGAGGCCTTTCTTTGCTGGAGCTTCAAAAAGGCCCTTCAAGGCATTGACATCTCATCCGACTCCGCGTCCGTGGGCATGTTCGGAGGCGGGAGTCTCTTGAATTTGTCAGAGCATCACTTGGAAACCTTTGCTCCGTTTCCTCGTGGTCGCTTCTCTGGAATACGCAATAGCCACTTCGCTTTGGTGGAAAAAAGGTTCACGAGGAAGAAGTACGAGGCCATCATTCATAGCAGTTTGACCAGCCTTTTGGCTGTCAGGCTACGCGAAGGCTACACAGTGAACTCAGTCAAGATTCTGGAGGAAAACAACCTAATGGAAATTAAGTTGACCTTGCCATGGAAAATTAACTCCTTTATTCACTACACTGTTCAAGCGACGTGGCCTTTGCCACAAGGCCCCCAACAGAAGCCTTCTTGCCGTGTTCAGGTAAAGTTGCAAAAATAGTAATAGCTTTTTCTGCAATTAACTGTCGATTGTTAGGTCCATTTGGAGGGCGTCTATGATACCATGCATGATCTGATTTGCAAAACGGACGAGGAAAGCTTCACATCGCACGTGCGAAATTCGGTTGTCCAGAAATTCCACAACACTCTCCAGCACTTGAATTATGTGGACAAATTACTGGTGCACTTCGAGAGCTTCAGCGCAAATCCTCAGCATTACACCCTACCTGATGTCCTAACCACAGGAGCTCCAGTGTTTCACATTCCGCCATATTCAGCCACTGCCACTCCCGAGCTATACATGCAAGATTTCCCTAACCCCGCATTTTTGACCTATTGGAAGCCCATCAGCTCCCTGGAAATGGACATTTGGCACCGGTGGCTCCATGCCCACAGAATCCACATTTTGCTAAACAACGACTACCCCCTACCAAAGGTAAGAAAGGAGAACTTAAAAACAAACTTTGGTCAGACTACAAAGCTTCATCTTTTATATTGCAGCACCTTCTGCTACCCAACACTAGTGGTCGCTATTTCGCAGTTCAATGCAGAAAAGCTGCTGTGCAATTGTCAGATTGTCTCAAGAGATTCAGCACTTTTGTCTTACTGGAAAACAGCACTTACATCAAGTTCATGTACGACAACACGGACGACAAAAACGTCCCCACTACTTTCTACATCATTCGAATGACCTCAAAACCTCCGTGTGTTATCATCTGGCTAGCTTTTCCCGGAGGAACATCTGGAAGGTTCCGAAACCGGATCGTTCAGGAGGTTCGTAGTCTCATCTCCAAGCTGAACATCAAACAGGCCCAATCCTGGAAGGATCCCACTCATCATCACAGCTCATGCCGCCTTCATGGCTCAGGTGGTCATCAGGGTGACCCATTGTCAGGAACATTGTCAGAATCGCCAGCCTGCATCCTTTTCAGCAAACCCGTTGAACGGATTCTTATTCGGTACGATCAACAGCCGTCAGACTTTCTCAATATTCTAGAGCCCGCGTACACCAGCTTGACCACTTCGCAAAAGCTACTTGCTCGGAGAATAATCAACATATTTGGTGGAATCGTTCATGAACGGCCTTCGTCGGGAACTTATCTTACGCTCTCCCGTTACCTGCATCACCGTCGCTGGATTTGGACCGTGCAGTACAAGCAGTCGGCTATTGTGATGCAAAATGCGTCCATAGCGCGCATCTTGTCCATATTATCAAGAATTCGCCAGTTGGATGGATTCTATTTTGGCCACTCCAAAAATGGAATTCAGACAATGATGACCGAGCTGCCCATCGATCTGGATGATGCTGTCAAAAATGAAGATCTTTCTAGCGAGTACCCAGTGTCTTGTGTGGTGCAATATGTGCTCTTTCCACCTTTTTCATCAGCTGGCTCGGGCACTTTTTCCAACGATGAAGAGGGCTCGGATGAGGAGGAAGCCTCCACTAACCCTGATACATTCGACAACGAGGAGGACTCTATTCAAATAATCACTGAAGTTTGGGTGGAGCCCCAAGACGGCCGCGTCAGGGGGGAAGGGCACAATTGGGGTCAGGCGAAAGGATTGACGTTTGAGCAATTGCCCGACATCATCTTTGCCAAAGATAATGAAGTCATCTCGTGCCTGCTCACCTGCGAGCACTTGTCCCTAATGTGTCAAAACAGGGCTGCTATGACTCCCGTACAAATGGCAGAAAAGGCAAGCACCTTACCTGACCTCCAGATAGTTGGGAGACCTTTGGATGGAGAGGGTGATGACGCCAAGATCAAGTTGATGCCGATCCAGTGGAATTTGACTTTGGTCCTGTCCAAGTCCCAACCTGTGGAGCTTTTGTGCCCTATGCTTATTCAAAATTTGGCCTCTGATGCTCAAGATCATAGCAATGAGGAGCTCTACAGGGAGATCCTGGAAGGGATATCCAAGTTACACGATCGAGAGGTGATTCTTATCGAGTCGGACCACGTGGAGTTTAAGCGGCTGCTAAATGCTACCAATGAGGAGAGAATGATGAAAGTGCCCTTGATCAAAGACTACTCAAGGAGCAGAAGATCTTCGAGGTCGAGCACTTTTGACAATTCGAGCAGCAAGAAAGAAGTGATCATCAAATTTGCATGCTTTGTGAAAGCCATCTCCATGTCGAGATCTATAGTGACCATGGTACCCAGCTCATTTGCTGACTTGAAGACGATGCTTTTGGACGAGTCAGCTTTGTCTGGAGGCAACACGAACGCCGTTCAAATTGTGCAAAAGCCCATAGTTCCAGTGCCCAGCTCGGTGCTCTTGAAGAACCGCCTCATTACGCCTGACATTGACCAGAACGGCTATGGAGATTTGACGACCAGCAACAATTCCAGCATGAACAATTTGGACCAAGACGCCTCTGAGATTCGTCCGAAATCCGGATCCATTTCGAAAGTGCGAAAAAGAAGCACCGTCACTGCTCCCAGCCCTAAAGACTTTGAGTTCAGGAAACGGGTCTTTTCCAGCGACTCGGGTCAGGCCGAGAGGAACCGAGCCAAGTCTATGGAGGTGGGAGACAGTGGTGGCAACAACAACTCCTCGTTGCTTGCCATGAGTGGTAGCACTCCTCGTTCGGGGACTTCTGCAGTTCGGCCTCGTACTCAGACACATTCGCAGATACACAGATTAAAGCAGCTGGATGTTGCTGCAAGTACCAGGAAGAAATCCTCCAATGCTGGCCTGTCGGTGACCTCTTCATGTTCGGGCTCAACTACTTCGAAGAAGCCATTGAAAAAAATCTGGGGCTCTGTGACTTTGCCAATCTACGCCTTTGATGTTCTCACCACAGACGTCACGGCCCACTTGGTGCACGAAAGACATCCACAGTTTAAGAAGCATCAATGGGCTTCCGTGAAAATATCCGGATCGGGCGAAACGGACAAAAAGGCTCCAACCACGACAGCCAAGCCCGCTGATGTGAAATCTGAGAATGTAACTGAGAAAAGAGAGCCACTTGCGGAAGTGGACAAAGTTTTGAGGTTGCATTGCATCAATCTCCAGCTCACCTACTACCGGTCATTTGTGTCTGCAGTTTTCAAGTCTTTGCAGCTGCGCAACCCCGTGCACTCTTTTGACGTGCAAGCAGCCATTGACAATTGCGAAGAATCAATCCAAGAGATTCACTTCACCGACTTTTTGCTCAAGACTTGCAACCACGTACAGCAAGGCAGTGGTCGTTCAGAATCGACTATTAGTGAGGTGCCAAGCAAAGCCTTTTTGCTTGCGCTCGAAGACTTGATGGCTCAGAGAACTTGCTCAGACTTTGACAGCAATCATGCCGTGATCAAAAAGAAGTTCCACGACATTTTATCCAACACTTTTCAGCTTGTGCCTCATTCCCTGGACTTGTATTTTTACTGCCCCGCCTCGAACATGACGGCCAACCTGGGGGATGATTTCTACCCCGTGCCTTCGAGGATGAGGCGTGACACTAAAGAAACATGTAAGCTACCATGATTTCGTTCTATTTTCGATGCTTCAATTGCTTCTATATTCATCAGGTGGCACCGGATCCAGCACTGTTGATGACGAAGATCTGGTGTCCAAGATGAAAATGATGGCCGAAGAGGACGAAGACAACGAGATTTCAAGTAGCGTTTCCCGGAGTGGAGCTACCAATATGAAAAAAGACGCAGCAGCCAGCTCCTTGTCACTCATATCCAACGCCTGCTCTGACCAGAGTGACCTCAATGAGTCGAAAGATGAATTTGTCGACTTTTCTCCCCTTTTTCTTCAAGTCTCCATCACAATTCGTCACGGGAAAGAAACCATGATGACGTCACCAATTTCTCAGCTCCCAACTTGCCTAATTGACCTGTTCAAATCCATAATTGTATCGAATGACGAAGGGAGCCTCAAAGAGTTGGACCTTTCTAAGCTGAGTGTGTCGTTGGACCTACTCTCCATCACTTTGCCGCTCGACACCACTTTCCCGATAGGGGGCCGAAAGAAGATGAACTTGGCACCAGACCGCATGAGGAGTGTTTCAATGTGCTCCAATTTGTCCTTTAATCCCACTGGTGACGAGACAGACAGCTCAGATGGCATGGAAAATTTCCCCACCGATAGTAAGTTCCTATTTAGCGTTTTTCTTTTGAGCCTTTTATCTTTCAACTAGGCTAAGCTTAATATCAGAGGTAGAGTAATTTTATCAGCTTTCATTGCTTTAAGCTCGTTCAAAAAAGTTGACGAGCGAAAATTAAATTTTGATCTTGATCGCGCTGGAAAGCGATAGCTTACGCTAACATGGTTCAATTTCTTGGGACATCTTGATAACGCAAGATTTATTGGTTTGGTTGAGCATCAAATGGTATTTTGGCGACTTCCTAAATAACAGCTTAATAAACGGTGTGGCCAACGACGCGGCTGGTCTTCTCCAGAACGGTGGTAGGGTGGATGGGGTGGGCTCCCAAGTGAGTGTAAGTCACGGGCTTGGCAACCTCCTCAACAACGGGAGCGACGCGGGGAGCAACAGGCACAACAGTGTTGTAGACAACGGGGGCAGCTTCTTGCACCACGGGGGTGGCAACAGGGGCAGCCACGGGGGCATAGTTGTAGGGGCTGGGGAAGGTATAAGGGTAGTTGTAGGCATAGGGATAGTTGTATCCATAAGGGAATCCTCCATAGAAGCCGTTGTATCTGGCATAGAAGTTGTTGTAGAGGCCACCGTAGTAACCGTAGAAGAGTGACTCGGCCTCAGCCTCGGCCTCGGGGTCGGCCTCGGCCTCCCTCTTGGCAAGTCCGGCCTCCTTCAATGTCCTGACCGCGCATCCCTCGACTGTGACGCAGTCAAAGGGGGTGTAGGGCCTGGCTTGAAGAACAGGGGCACTGTTGACCACAGGGGCCACTGCGGGGGTGTTGTAGACCACAGGAGCAACTGCGGGGCTGCTGTAGACCAATGGAGTGTTGTAGACCACTGGTGCAGGGGCAGAGACCAGAGGGGTGTTGTAGACCAGAGGGGCGTTGAAAAGGTTGTTGTAGACAAGGGGGAGGGTGGAGGCAGGAGTGCTCAGGAGAACTTGAGCATCAGCCTCACGCTTGTGCAGACGGTCTACTTGAGTGTAGCTGCGACCGGGGAGTCCGTAACCGTATCCAGAACGGGCGTAAAAGCCGTTGTAGAGTCCTGGATAGCCATAATAGGAGGGACCAAAACCATAGTATCTTCCATACAAGTAAGCTGGGTCGGCTTCAGGCTCAGCCTTCACTAAGGCGGCAAGGGCGAGAACTACGACGACCTATGACAAAGAAATAAGAATGACCACTGGTGTGGACAAAGGTTTTTTCAGGCTTGTCTTACCAGAAACTTCATGGTGATGATTTGATGCTTCGCAAGCGAATGAAGCGTGTTGCCTTGAGTGCGGTCAATATATACGACATTCTAAGGTGGGCCCCCGATGAGCGCGCTAACTCAAGTTGCGCGTGTACTGCATGCAGCAGCTCTAGGCGTTATATTCTATTTGGACCAATCTTGGTCGATTTGGACATAGCTTCAATTTAGGGCGTAAAGGGAAGAAGGTTGAAACGGTTTGAAGGGGATATGCCGAGCCGCCTAATCTGGTTAGGGACAGAACCTTGTTACGTTATATAAATAATAATGCTATTCTTAGAGGAGGTGCGATTTGTATCTCTCTTTTGCTTTGTTGCGTAAACCTGCTACTGCCTCAGGGGTGGTTTGCCAAAACACAAAGCAATTCTCACACATATTTATGTTTGTGGTCTATTTTCAAGAATCTCTCGCTTGATAGAATTGGTTAGCATGGTTAGCTATATGCTGGAATATGAAGGAATCTTTGATGCTTTAATTAGACCAGGATTCTAGCCCGGACCTGTTTTCTTCACAGATTGGAGCAACTGATTTCTGAGAAATATCTATTGAAAGCAACATTATTTTTCGGAAAACAAAGCAAACACATTGGGGACTGGAAAAACAATGCTGTCTCATTTCTTTTGAAAATAATTCTGAGTGCACGGTGGTTCAAAAAGCCATTTTCACGCTCATGTGAAATTCCGCCAAATCGCCAAATTCTCATTTTGACGCCAATTTTCAGATTCTTTTTGGGAGAGCTTCTTAGCCATGAAAATAGCTCAAATTAGTGAAAAATGACAGAAAAGAGTTGAAATTCATCTTTAAAATGAAAATTTGTTTGAAAAAGTTTCCATGAGGAAAAACAGTAGAACAGCCAATTTTGCCTACTTTCAGGATTCTATAACTTTCCTTTGACATTGAATGACATTTAGATATTATTGCTATCATGATAATCAGACCCCATTTAATGATTATTCATCAAAATTGGCTGCGGAAATGTGCGGAATTGGGAGCTCTGAAAGTCAATTTTTAGCTTAGAGCCCTATGAAAATTGACTTCGACGATTTCGCGAGTTTTTTCCCCGTGCGCGTCTAGAAGGGATTTTGAACCACTGTGGAGTGGTACTACGTTTACACTCTAAGTATAGTGCAGACTATAAAATTGCTGAAATCTAAAAAATTGTAGCAAAAAATTATTTGTAGGCTTCTTGTACATAAATGGCTGGAAATATACTTTCATTATATTCATAGAAAAAAAATAGGTGACGATAATTGACATTTTCCAGATTGGTCTCTTTTTATAGCTCGATACTTTTTTATGTACATAGCTATGAAAAACACATAAAAATTATTTTTCAGGTTGTATAAATGAATCGTTTGGGCTATCTTCTGGCCAAGAAGAGGCTCTTAGAGCGGCCATCTCTGACATCAAATGGATGATTAGCGATGAAATTGCTTACGCATTGACAACTCACGCCCTTCAGATCACTGAGACCACATTGAAAACTGTGGCTGACCACATAAGAAACTCTGATGGGAAGCCTGGCTGCTCAACTCAAACCATCCCTCTGCAATACGTGTTCGGCCACGAAATCAGCCACAAAATGTTCCTCGACTACTTTGAGCAATTCAAAATAAGTGGGTGGAGAAAAGTGGAGGTGGGCGAATATTGCTACTTCTTGCACGATGAAGAAGAAGAAGACATCATTGACATTAGCGACGAGGTCATCGAAATTCCGGAAAGTCGCAAGTTCCAATTGAGTCCAGTGAAGGAGGCGCGTTTCAGCGTTGGTTCCCCTTCTTCAGAGCTCTCTGCTGGCGCTGCAGCTCTGATGAATAATTCTGACAATGAATCGGAAGTGTTTGTCTGGTGTGAAAATCCGAGCCAAAACCGAAAGCGGTTGCGGCCTCAGTTTTGGCTCATTGTGAGCATCAGCGAGGCTGCGGCCGAAATTTTCTTCCAATACCGAGAAGGCCAATTCGAGGCGCTTTTACCGTGGAGGCAGACCCAGCAGCTCATCGCCAACGAGATTCGAAGTTTTGCCCATAAAACCAATCAGGCTCACTTGCTGAACGACCTGTACGAGACCAAAATCTGCAATCGCTTGCTTGAGCCAGAGTCTAATGAAGAGGCTTGGACTTTGGTGGAGAACGAGACTGAAGCCGCTTATTTGGAGGCCAACCTCAATGTCAAGCCTGGACTCTTTTCTTGTCCACTCGTTTGGGAGACTGACATTCCACTCCATCCTCGGCTAAGGGAACAGCTCTCTCAAGGCCATTCGGCCCACGGCAGCAGGGGCTTCCACGCTGTGAAGTTGGCCTTGAATAATTTTGCAGTGACCAATCGGAAGAACATGTTTGCCTACAGAGACGACCGCGAGGTGACTTTTTACTTCAAAATCTACGAGGTGATTGCCAACACATTTTGCAAAAACTACGAGGTCGAGTGCATTTCCCGCTCCTCCTCCATGTCCATGTCATCGTCAGCCTTGCTCTATGACTTTGAAAGCGCCGATCGAAGGCCTGAAGACCGGATCGAGCTCAAGGTCTTCGGCATCCAACCTGTTGGCCCGGATATTGAGGAGAACTGCATGAAGTTCCTGCACCATAGGCTCAACGAAAAAGTGGTTGAGATCTTATCGACAGTGCTGCAACGGAATCCCATGTGCAAATTGATGCCTGAGGATGTCCTCTTTTTGCAGAAGCACAACAGTCTTCCCAGCCAGGTAAATCTGCCAGCTGTCCTCCACAATCATCATCATCGAATACTATATTTTTACATTTTTAGGTACTGAGGTTTAAGGTCGATTCTGGAGTGTCGCCGTACTTGGAGGCCTTGCAATACTATTTGAGGCAAAATATTGTGCACCAGGTGGCTATTGTGCCCAAATACCACTCAAGACGGGTGTTCTTCAAAGACACCGTGGATGGAATTGACGTGCCTAGCGCTGACATTTTCCTTTTTAACAAGGTCAGCGGTGGTCGCCGAGGCCTTGCCTGCATCTCAATGACTTTTGTTGATGGCCACGGCGCGGCCTTGCATTCCAACAAACAGCAGCCAAAAATGGCCTCCACGACGACGGCGACGAAGACGACGGGCTCTAATTCACTTAAGGCAGCAGAGCTTTCTAAACTCATTGAGGTCGATCAGATCACGTCTGGTTCGTTGTTGGATGAAGACTGCATAATTTTGCAATTTCGCATCTGGGAGCAGGGTCGCATTGACATAGAGGAAATGGCAGAAAAATTAAGGTCCATTGCAGCTCATGCCCTTTGGGAGGTCGTGATGGAGTTTTTTGTGCTGCCAAACGACATCGTTACCTCGCGGATATTTCCTGGCCCGAGTGATGTCCCTCACTCCTGTCTCGACGAAGGTTTCATCGACTTCGCCAGAGACTGGCTCGAGGTTGGCCTCAAACTGCGCGCCGTTTCCTTGAGCTACAACGAGGCAGATTTTAGTGCCTATCAGAACCCGTTGAACTCGATGCGAGAATTAATTCGACAGGTGAACTTAGCCATCAGTGATGTCACCGTGAAGGCTTTCCAACTGAGTCAGCACGAGTTGTACGTGCCGTGTGAACGCAGCCATGGATATGTGCCAATTTTGGCGGAGGAAGGAGCGATCAGGTTGCAAGATTCTTTCATCCTCGTGGGCAGGAATTTCAAGCACTGGAAAAACTGCTGCAGGAGCCTCAATTGTGAGGCAGATGACCTCGCGCCCAAAGAAATGAGGCCTCTACAACGCTTTCAGCCTCTCGTTGTTTTGGCCTCGACTAGCAAGGCCAACAATAACCAATCAAGCCATGAAAACAATGACGAGGATGATAACATCTTGCCCCCTTCACCGAAAACAGCATTTATACCGAGACAAAGGCTTCTCCTGGGATACGTTGCGCCCAACAAGGTCCAATTGTTCAGCTACAATTGCTCTAGGGACGTGGTTGACAGGCTAAGCAAACAAGTGTCAAACTTTGGACATTGGTTCAACGCACGGTCAGCCTTGTGCATATCCATTGTGGCCTCGAAATGTGGCATTTTCCGCAACGTCGCATTTTACCGGGCAAAGTCGAAGAAGAAAGGCGCTAACGTTTTTCGAGGTCGGGACAACCTTGTCGAGGCGCTGATCAAATCCTCCTCTCCTCCCAGCCTGAATAGCAAAAACGAGCCCAACATCAGCCTGCTCGAACCCGAGGTTGAGAAAAAAAGCGGTCGTACTCTGGACAACTTCCTATTTGATTCGAAGCCTTTGAAAAGGCTGCAACTAAGCGCCTACTCCATCGAACGAGATGTGACTTCGAGGCAGGGTCGCCAACTGTTGGACTATTTGGCCTATTCGAGAGAAAGTTTGAAGGCCAAGGCCAAAAAGCTGTACTGGGACGATGACAAGAAGACAAATCAGGATGTGATGAGACACGATGATTTGCTCAAGTTGCAGCAGTTCTCCCATCTCGTGGCCTTTTGCTACACCCCGTTGCTGTTTTTGCCCAAATGGAGGTACGACGCTCATTCGACGAGGCTGAGGATTAATATGCTCGGGGAGGTTACTAATGAGTCTCACTTTTTGCCTTCCACGCGAGGCTCAGAGTCGGGCAAGAAGAAGCTGAGAACGAACCCACTTGAGGAGCGAGAGCACGCCACCACTGTGTCCCTGTACATCTTGGACTATGTTCGATACCTGCAGAGCTTGGGATTTTCAAGGTACTAGTCAAAAACAAAAGGCTGAATTATGGATTGTTTCCCTTTTCCTGCTCTTCTGTTGTGTAGCATTTAGGCTCAAATTTTCGCGTGAGGAAAGTAGTGTAGCTTTCGTTTTGTTATTAAGAAGAAAGGGATAGCTCTTTGAGGAGCTTTAAGCTTGCTCAATTTAGGCTCTAGCTAGCTGGTGAGTGCTTTGAAAGGGAGGCGTGAAATGCGGCTGGTCTTTAAAAGCTGGTCGCGTCTTCAGAAGGTTGCTGTAAAGTAGACTAGACGATGCTGCTTCTTTTCATTTACGAGAGCTTCCTTTTTTTTATTTTGCAGGATTAAGCCAGTGGATAAGGGGAAAAAAGATGCTGACAAGGAGGATGGGAGGCGAGAAAAGAAAAGAGGAACCTTTTTTGGGGCTTCTTCCTCCAGTCGGTCCTCTTCGTCAAGGGCAAAAGCCAAATTAAGGCCTGACTTGGAAGAAGGCATTGGTGCCTCCATTTACGTGAAGCGAAGCACAAATAATGGCTTGCAGCTCTTTGAAATTGGCGTCTGTGAGCCATTTGTTTTCCTCAAAATGTATGTCCTCGAGGTCAATCGAGTTCCTCAAATGTCCAGAGGCTACTCCTCCGCCTTGGGAAAAAGTAGCCTCACTAGGGAAATTGCTGAGGTCAGTAGTTACCGTAAAAGTCCCCCTTCACAATTGACTCTTCATCATGCCTTTTTCCTTTTCAGTCTCAAAAAATGCTTCACTTGCATTCCTTCAGCTTCGATCATCACCTGCGGACAATTCGTGACTTGGCAGCTGGAAAGCCGAACCTGAGGAAAGGCTTCCATTTGGTCCACTTTCTCGAGGACTTTATGATGTACTACAGCAAAGGCCCAAATTATGCCCGCAACTCCATCCACGCCGGCTCTGTGACGATTCCGTGCACCCAAGAGTGGATAAAAGCCGATCAACTTTACAACTATGTGTTGAGTCACGAGGCCACTTATCAGTTCAGGGTTCTTCGCATGGAGCCTCTGTACATAGACGCCAATGCCTCGGAGTTCGATAACGAGTACGCACTCGTTAGGCATACAAGGTATGATAACATCGCGCAATTTTGTGAAAAAACGATGCCAAGCTCAGCTCAAATGATAATCGATTTTGCAGGTGCCAATTGTCTTTCAAGTTCCCTGACCAGTTCAGGAAGACCACAGATGATGTCGATGTCACACTTGTCATCAGTCTAGACCGCGAGGCCGCGGCGGACCCGGACAACCAGCTGAGGCTCAAATACATCATCATCATATGCCGCAAGGAGTTGTACCCCACGAGCTACGTGAATGCGCAGCAAAGTGGCATTTTCCGTACGGTCAACACGCCCCCCTCAGATGTCATGGAGGTCAAGCCTGACGTCGACCTCGGCCAGATGCTCCAAATAACAGCCTCAAGCACAACGGACATTTGCAAGGAGCCCGTCGATTACGTGGGCTATTTCTCAACCCACGAGCAGTCCATGGAGGCTGTCATTCGTCTTCAGGCATCCATGACAGAGGCCGAGCTGGCCTCCGTCTTCAGAAAGGCTAGTGTGCATTGTCGAAGAGACCAGCTCTGGAAATCTTTACACGACGGTGAGTGCACCTTTGCTGACTTTGCGGAGCTCTTGGCCTTTGTCCACTCAGAACAGCTCACCAAATTGAACGTAGTGGCCTCGATCATTAAAGGCCGCCCTATGGGCTGGTTCAAAAGCCTCATCGCGCTATTAGCCTCGAAGTACGAGAAGAATCTGCGAGTAATGGCCGGCCCCAACGGAATCGAGCATTATGTGCTCTTGCACGATGACTACATAGACATGGCCACTGTGATCACTCTAGAGCCGAAACGAGCAGACATAATGGTCATCAACCGATATGTGGATCTAGGCCCCAATTATGCTACCGTCAAGATGGCCACATATGAAATTGCTGAAGCTGTGCTCAACGATATTTGCTACCACGTGTGGACTGATCAGAAATCAATGTTATTTTAGGCACAATTTTTACACTTGCAACACATCCACAATGCAACAATATAAGAAGAGAGACGACGACCCCTTTGAGAGATATTTAATTCAGCCCGGGAAAGTGCGCTGTTAAAAACCCTTGTCTAGCTTGCTAACTGCGCCTCTCCTTTACGCAATGTGAGTCTCAAAGGGACACTGGAGCATGGGAGGGGGAAACAGGTCTCATAAACAACATCCTTTTTCTGGGAACCAATTACACCTGGAAGAAATTGTGGTGCTCGTAAAGGCGCGTTATCGCATTAGTTCGAAATAGTATTTTTCACCCATAAAGCCCCTGGGCTTCATAAAAAAGTAGAGAGGCTTATGAGCTCCAACGGCCTCGACTTTCTCTTGCACCTCTTCACATCACTTTAGTGAGAGCTAGGCTTTTTTACATGCCGAATATGTTCCCATCGTTATCTGCAGTGACGTGACGGGAAACTACACGAGAGAAAGCCTTTTTTGTTTTAATGTGTTAATTTATTCTTGTTCTAAACTAAATAATTGGGTTTTTGATAATATTTTATATCAGGGGGGAAATGCAACGTGCACAGCAATAATTATTGAAGTATCACTCGACGATTTCAAAATATTCTCTGGTAATGTCGGAATACTGAGTTACATTCTGATGATGATTTTTGGGCGCATTGGGAGCGTGTCAGTATGGGTGGATCAAATTCTACGTTAAGAGAAGTCTCTGAACAAATAAGGATCGCATTGATGCCCCATTGTGCTAACAACGGCATCGCAAATAAAAAATACTGGAATGTTGCGTTACTCTTACGGCAGGTCACCAAAAAATATGCTACTGTAGGACAATTAATTTGATCATCATTTTTTGGATGGCGATGCCATGAGCAGCAAATCTTCGTCATCCTCCTCGTCATGACTAAATGGAATATCAAGGGCTAGTTTGCTCAGGTCACTGCCGAGGTCGTCCAGATTTTGCCCTCGGAGCATGAATATCATATCACGGCCCCCGACGCTGCAGCTGCGCCCCAGCTCCACAGTGGACCTCTTCACCGAGGATATTATCATGCCTGTCAATTCGTATTTTTTGAAGGCAGCCTCGAGGGAAGTTAGGCTGAACTGACCGCTCTCTCCCATGTTGACCTTAAATCGATACAAGTTCACTTTAGCTTGCATTACGCACTGTAGCATGCATAATTTTCTCCTGGCAGCATGCATTATTAAGCTGTCGTGATTTTTCAAAGCTGTACCTGCAGATAACTGGCAACCTCATTAAAGCTCGCATGATAAGTTTGCAAAAACGCTTTGAAGGCGGCGCTGGCCACTTCAAATTGGGCATCTTGACTAAAAATGGCAGCATAAATGTCCAGCAGGGGGGATCCCACACAGGCGTATCTGAGACTGGGCAACTTGACTCCAACCACATCAGAGGTTTCGTTGTAGCGAAACGCCAAATTGTTCTTGATGTTGCCATGGACAATCACGGGGAACATGGGACTATTGTAGAGCTCTGAGGCTTGCGACCTCACTGACCTGATGACTTCGTCGTAACAGCCTTCTTCCACCAGAGGGGTTCTTGACTCCAGTATCTTAACCAGTACAGACCGGTTGTCTAGATCCACTTGGCGCCTGATGGTGGATGAGGCCTCCAGTGAGGTTACAATTTCATCAAAAAGGCCGGGACTCTTGACACGAATTGCATAGGATATGGCGTGCAATTTGGCAATGCTCTTTAGAAGAACCTGCACAGTTGGGATAAAAGAGGAATCATCAGTACATGCGTTTTCTTAATTAAAAATTCCCTTTACGCTTGACAACAGTTTCATCGAACTTATGTAGAAGCCAAAGAAAAGTAAGGAACTAATGAGTGCAAAATTAGCATTTTAAGCTAGTTCTCCTCTGAGCCCTGCCTAAAAACATCCAGTCAGGTTGTGATACCGACCATTCAAAATTATGAAACTCAAAATTTCGCGCGCTATATTTGAATTGGGAAGTGTAAACAATGTGCCATGATTACAGTCGATTGTAGAAAATTCTAATTTTAATTGATTTCTAGTGAACTATTACAAATATTTTGCACACATATACTGAGATAGCTTTTAATCACCTTTTTTGGTTCAAGTTTCAAGCTCAAATATCATGGCAATTTTCTTTTACTCTCAGGGTTTGCCTCTGAAATTCAAAACATCAACAAACGAAAAAGTCGGGAAAATGTCACTGATTGCACGTTTCGCCGAGTTGTCGACCTTTCTTGACCGTGAATTGCAGACCATTGAAGTTTCGTACAAAGTTTTATCGCGTTCAATTCCCAAATCAAATGGAGAAGCGGCAGAAATTGCGTCTGACCTTCAATATGAAATCAAGGAAATTAATTCTGCTCTCGATCAGCTCATCGCTCTGGGCGAAGACAGTGCCAATCGATTCGAAAGTTTCCTAGCCTCTACCGAAACCCTTCTGGAAGAGTTCAGGGTTAAAGTCAAGAGTATCAAAGCTTTTGCCCTTGAAAATGGCCTTGCTACCGAGGAAGCGTTCGCTGCCAAAGTATTGGTAAGTCGATATGTTATGCCAGAACTTTGGCCCGCTCTTTCAGCTTTCCAAGCTCTAGCAAGTGTGTAAGCAAAGAAAGGAGGGCCGCCTTTTTTCTGTCTATTTTTTCCTTTATCGTGGTATGTAGCCTCAAACATTCAAAGTTATAGGCTGATGATATTTATTTCTGGAAAACATAATTCGATTGTCATGCAAGCATTCTTTGTGTTGGATGGGAATGTTATATATGTTTCCTTTCCTTTTGTGAACTATGGCTTTTATGAGAAGGCTTTGTGGAATCCTACGGCTTTTTAGCGCCTAATCTAATCAATATTCTTCGAAAATTCAGGTAGCAAATATCCACGTGGAAAGTCCTGTGGCCGAAAATCCAGACGCTCTCAACGGACTGAAAAATTTATCGGAAAACAACGGCAATAATAGGCATGAAATTCCTTGCGTTAACGAGGCTTCTGAAGATGATGACGATGACTCGCCAATTTTGTCAATTTTAAAAAAGCCCCCGAAGAGAAAGTCTTTACTGCAGCAATCTTTTAATCATAGTAGGGTGGAAATCAGCCCTGGTTTGTTTGTAAGGCGCCCATCTTCAAAACTCAAAGGAGAGCCGAAAGAAGAGCCTTCGAACGGAAGTGATGCATCTCCTATTCTTCCTAATCTTAATACAGTTGATTTGACTAGTCAGTTTCCAAGAAGATGTAACGTTGATGATGATCAGCACGCCACTCCCGAGCTGCCAGTGCTTCAGAGTAAAGTTGGCAAATTACTGTCAGAACAAAAGCTCCACAAGGCTATTTCAAATGTACAATCTCCTTTTGACGAAGAGAAGGACAGCCCCCAAATCCCAATTTTACACAGCCATGAGGCCAACATCAAGCTATCTACCAAAAAGAAAAATCTTCATGGAGATTATCAAAAAAGTTCGGAAGTAGATGATTCTCACATTTTTTCAATTTTGAAAAGTCGAGAGGGAAGTCAGGCATGCGAAGAGGAGGAAGGCTCTTTTTCGCCAGTGCTCCCTACACTAAAAACGTTGGATTTGGCCTCTATTTTGGGAAAGCAATCCGTAGACAGTGATGAGATGACAATTTCTGCGAGCATTCCTTCAACACCAGAGCTACCAGTATTTCAGAGCAAAGAAGGGAAATTGCTATCGGCGCAAAAGCTCCAAAAGACTAGTTCTAAAGTATTGGTCTCTAGAGAGGATCTAGAGGTCAGCCCTGAAATCCCAATTTTGCATAGCAGCGAAGCCAACGTTAGGCTCTCGGCTAAAAAGCCAACAAATAACTACGACGTGGCTATACCAACAACAAAAGGCCTCGAGAAAGAAAGTGTCGAGTCTGATAATGAGTCACCGACGTTTCCCAGATTAAAGACCATAGATTTGGCCACACTTTTGGGAAAGCAACCTTCTCGGAAGAATGAGGCAGGTTCTCTGGAGGAGCAGTTCCATTACGCAGAGGGTCAAGATGACGGCAGCTCTCAAGTGGGATTTTTGCATGACCAAGTGGCCACTATGGCTCTTTCAGCCAAAAAGAAAGGCATCGAAAATGTAGACCCTCAAGTGATTGCTGCAGAAAAATGTCCAGAGTCACCACAACTGCCGGAGCTGAAAACCATAAATTTGGCCACATTGTTGCAAAAGGCTAAAGGAACCATTCTCTAAGTACATTGGACCTGAATGCATGTGAAAAAGTTAGCTACGTGGAATTTTTAAAAGTTGCCAAACTACTTTGAAAGGCTAAATTATTAAAATCGCACGATGGTACTAAAGTAGCTGCAGTCCCAGAGAAAGCTGCTATCCAAGCCAGTATGGAGCTTATGAATTTTTTGTAGTTCAGCTTTCCTCGCAAACTGTTTCCCGTATTTTATCGGGAAAGTGATACCGCCTGGATTGAATGCTAGAACGAAGACCCCTTACCTGTGTATGCTTCCAGTCAAGCTTTTTCTTCGATGTGTTGCCACCAGTGGCTGCCAAACGAATTTGTTGCCTCGAATTGGCAGGAAGAGGCAAGGGCAAGACTTGGGTCACATCTGAGGCGAATTTGCACACGAATTTTTGCATTTCCCTCACGATGAGGTTCGAGGTCTGGTCCATTTGCTTGAATGCTGAGAGTCTTGAACCCACCTCGTGGACATCATCAATGACTTCGTCGTCAAGATCGTCCTCGTTGAAGCAATCTCTATCCAGGATCGGAGGAAGAATCCTTGGCAGTGAGCTCGACCTTTTCCGCAGAAAGGCCGAAGGCTCATTGACCATGCCACTGCTACTGCTGTTGATGTTATTGTTGTGGTTATTTATAGGATGCTGTGGAGTGGGCATTTCCAGATCTTCAGGTACAATGGAGATATCCTGCGAGGATCCGCTGCTGCTATGGAAGGGACCTTTCCGGAGGCCCCGCAAAGTGGGCACACTTCCTAGTCTTTTGGATCTTGTTCTAAGAGCCGTCGAGCTGCTTAAAGTTGTGGTCTTTTAATGCTGCTCCTAGCTTCCGTGATAACTATTTCAGTTCAGTTTCTTGGAAATTAAGGCTTTAAGAGCTCCCTTTTTGGGGATTCGGCTCAACATATTTGATAAGTTGTTCAAAAAATGCTCTAATTTCTCATTTTGAGAGCCTTGTTGGCATCGACTGTCGACCGTAGTCAATCGGTAATTTTTACTTTATTGCTGGGAGAGCTTTTGAGTGAGATTACGCTAATCACATGCCCTAGCTCATGGCAACAGCCTCCCTCCTGCAGTTGTACGCTAGGCCAAAAAACAATTGGCCTCAGTGGAATCACAAGCAGCTAGCTAGCTAGCTATGACGCTGCTAATAGTTCTTGTTCCGAGAAGCTTCTCTCAATATTTGTACCAATTAGCCTACTTTTGCAGCTTCTCACACGCTCACTAGCACTGTGCACAGGATTTGTGAGCAGTGCTCGTCATAATATGGAAGAAGAAATGGGTGCAGTAAGCAGCATCAAAAGACCCTTTAATGCCCGAGGCCACCTGGCCTCCATCCTCGACGTCTTCATCTAGGCTCAGCGTTCTTGTTCGCTTGACTGCACTAAAGTGGCCTCCGGGGGGAGAGGACGAGAGTGGCCTCGCCAGTGGCCTCCGCTCCAGCATGTCGAGGCCTGAGGCCGAGGAGAGGCTGCCTATGCGACTCCTTCGCCTCTCAGTGATCATGAACGGGTAGGCCTCGTCGCGTTGTCCCACCTGTTGTGCCTGATGCTGCTTCCTGAGGTCTTTCACGTAGCCCTCCTTGGAATTGATGTTGTCCAGGCTCCATCTCCGGCTGAGTTTGGCCTTGATGGCTGGCCTCGAGTGGCCCCTACTGTGAGCGGGCGAGGCCTTGCTAGAGGTCGAGGGCTGCGAGTTGGCCGAGGCTGCGGCCATTGCGATCAGGTGTTCATGATATCACTTTGCTCAAGTAGTTGTGGAGGATGACTGAAGTGGAGTTGCAGCTGGTCCTGTCGTCCGCGGCCTGCATAGAGGAGCTAGAAGGCGCGAGCAGCGACTGTGTGAGCGAGCGGTGAAGAAAGCTGGAACTGCTGCACACCATTATACTGCTACTATGCACACATGACTCGAATCTTCTTCTTGGCGGACACACAACCACTGCTACGTTACTACAATTCTATGTACAGTTGGGTCTCTATCATGTGGAACGTCGTTGGTGCAATACCTACGTATACATATGCGCTTGTTACGAGGGTTGAGCTATTGCGACACTTTCCTGCCGTTGATAAAAAGTGACTACTCAAATTAGCCATGATATGTGACTTCAATAAGAAGCATGATTATGCGTTGCTATGCTAGAAGGTACGTTTTTTCTTTCGTCTTAGAGGATGCTTATCATTGTTGTAATCAATAATGGCATGAGGATAAATGCGTCCATCATTAACTGACTGCATTCATTTGAGTTTTCTAAGCATCTGATGACTCTTCATTAGCTGGCGTTGCTATGCGTGGCGCTAATTGAACACACCTTCACGTAAAGAAAAATAACCATCCCACGTGATAATTTCACGGCAAATTCAACTTTCAGTAAAGCGACAGATGCAAAAATGTGGGCACGAGCAGGGCCAGAATTTTGCATTATAGCTGGGCCCTTCAAGTCATTTCATATGCAACACGAGTCTAGAATTCAATTTGCGTGCTCACTCCTCTGTTTCTGTGGGATTCAGCTTGAGCGAGCCCTCATATGCAGCAATGATGCCTCACGAAAAACAGAGAGAGAGAGAGAGTAATCATTCAAAAAGCTCCAGATTACATATTTTCTAGTCGAGTGCCATGCAGCTAGCAGCACAAATAAATTACTTTTGTACTGTGGCCTGCTCTTTTCTGAAACAGATGCGCGATTGCACAAAAATGCTGCAGTCTGTCATAAATGGCTACATTCCTTAGCCTTATTTTAAATCTGCGAGCACTCATAATGTATGCCTTATGGAGAGAAACAAATATTGCTGCCTATTCGAGAAACGATACTTAGTGACTAGTACAGAACTGCTTGCTAACATGTTATTACACTTCCTTATCATCTCAACATTCATTTTTCCTATTGCTCTCTTTGCTCGCATTAAAGCAGTGATAAGATGATTTCAAAACATTTACTCGCATGGCCTTTGATTAAGATCACACATCTTTCGAAAAGGCCTCTTTGCCTAAACGCATAATACGTTTGCCCCCCCATATAGTTTGAGCCTGATATTTTAAAAACACATTTGCACCATCTAGCACTTCAAGACACAGACCTACAAAGTAAATATTGGCAAGCACAATAACGTTTGGTATATATTTATGCAATGCAGATTTATCGATCCGTTCACATTGATACTAGAGCAGTTGAAGAGCAAATCTTTATATTTGACGGTGACTGCTTTCAGTCGGCAAGTTAAGTGCCATTTTTGTTGAGCCTTAAATATTTTTCTTTATGTAAGGTCCTCACATTCCGCCATAGAAGGGGATATTAACTTGGCCAGGAAGGCGATTAATGCTTTTCTGTCATTCCCCTTCTACGAGGCTTGCAAAAATAAAGATTACAAATTTTCCATTGTGCTAGATCCTCGCAGTGATTTACAGTTAACTATAATGTTGTGGCACTCGATGAACAAATGGGCGGTGGAAGGCAACGATCACCAATCATTAATTCTCATTTTTATGATTACTTGCTTGGCCCAGCTGCATGTAAAACTATACAGAACAAAAAAAATGGCGGTGTTCCCATCTAGGCACATGTAATTCAAGATGCATTTATTGATCCTATTGCATGTACTTCTATACTTCTGCTGCTTGACTCACTTTTAAAATACCTGCTCACATTTGAAACGCTTTTTCTTGTGATAATAAAGCAAATATTTAAGGAAGTCAACTCGACAAGATTCGTGCCTCCTTCAAAGCCTTATTTATGCCTAAATGCCTAAATTGCACTTGAAAACTAAGGTGTCCCTTATTTCTCGATGACAGTTTTTAGCCTAATAAGTCAATAAGTCAGCCAATTTTGGTAACTGTTTTCTGAAGATGTACGTATGTTACAGAAATCAATGATGGGAACATTCATTGGAAATTGGCACCAAATCATAAAAGACGCCAAGTAAGCTACTATTTCTCATAAGCTGTTGCCAAGCAATAATTTGGCTATTACTGCCAACTATACAGTATATCTGCCTTTGCGCGAAGACTCCTCTCGCATTAATTCGCGTTCTCCCTTTATCAAAATATTGGTTTTGCTGGCAAAATACTAGTCGTACCCATTGACGATATTTCAAACGCTGGTGGCTGGTTCTCAGCAAGTAGCATTACACTATTTGTTTTTAATGCACCAATTCCCATGATGCTGAGCTAATTAAGTTGGAGCTTAGAGAAAGCTGCGATCAACTCATCATCATCAGCATCATCTGAGCAGCTAGCAGCAAATGACGAGGAAAATCTTCAGCCTATTCAAGTCAGTATTTTCTGCCAAAAAAGGCTGGTCTACGCATACCCTTGAGTAGCTCTTCTGAGGGAAATGATTAAGCCATATATTGCGTAGTACGTAGTGAAATTGGCATTTTTAAGGCCTCTTATTGTTCACTATTATGGCTACCTTCAGACTCTGCATGCTACCATGCTGTAGTGAATTCGGAATGAAGAGTAATGGCAACGGGAGCCAAAAGTTAAGCAACATACTATTCTGCTAATGCAAACTTCTCGTCTGCGCCAAGTAAAGTGTAATAAAACAACAACATGTTCCAAGTTCGCCTTACTTCTTTGACTTTCTTCATAATTTAAACAAAGTGAGCTTCCTTGTGGCTAGTGTGGCAAAAGCTAGACTTCTTTTAAGTGGTAGGCTGAAAAAACCATTTCCAAAACCTATCTCCCTAGAAGATTAGCAACTATTTATATAGAAGAAGCTATGTTCAGTAACAAATTATAAGATGAAATTTGAACATTTCTATTCTAGTTTATGCCATAGTATAACCGTTTTCTATGAAGTTCAAAGGTTTCAAAGTTCGCGTGATGGCTTCAAGGCTTTTCAGAAGTGCAATCTATTTGTCTACTAAAAAAGTGGCTTAAATTCAATCGTTTTGATTGAACCTTATTGGCTCATTATCTTCCGCGTCTTTGATCGTGGCTTGGTTGCGGTTGTTATCGGTTCTTATTTACTGACGAGGTTGCGATGTCAGTAAATTAGAAGCGATAACAACCGTAACCAAGCCACGATCAAAGACGCGGAAGATAATGAGCCATTGTTATTGCATTTCAATAAATCAATTTGATTCGCTTTCTTGAGAAAAAAAAATTCCGTGAGTTGAACAAGTCATAGGAGCAAGTGGATTGAGTCCATCGCCTAATTCCGCAAGGCTTTGTCAAAACAATAATTAGTTCCGAAGCTGCCGTAGATGGCGTTGTGAACGCCAGTAGAGCGCGCAGTAGTAGCACAATATTGGCGCGTTTTTTGGCTGGAATCAAAATAAGCTAAAAGTTTTTAAAGAAAAATTGTCGAGTCACATGTGCTTGCTCCCAGTGAAAATCGCAGCTCTCTAGTCTCTTGGGCAGTACAGAGGAACTAATAAGATTAGTGCGTACTCGCTCAGACAAGATCTTCCGAGAATTTGTTTTTCCGCGAAAATTTGCGGTATTGATATGCTATGGTGTTATCATCCCATTAGCAGCCAATAACGCCCCAATTCAGAGTTATTTTTCAGACCTATTACCTTTATTTTTTAATTTGAGTTGCAAATAGATATATTTCCTTCTTAATCATGTAGACAAATAGTCAAGAAATATTTTTGAGCAAAAAACTTGTCTATTGTTAAGTTAAACTAGCATAGTATAAGTCAAAATCTATTTTCTGCAGTACATAAATCTTTCGTAGATGTCCGAGTCTCTTCAGCGCCCTCAAGCGGGACTTCATGGCATTTCTCAAAGCTCAATACAAGCTTTACGTAATTATTGGGTTGCATTTGCTGCTAACAAAGTACACAAGAATACGCAAGCAAACGTGTACAAAAAATAAGGCTTTCTTAGCTTCGGACATGCAATCTTGCATGCCATATGATCCAACATGGCCACAACTACCTATGAGTCCCAAGACACTGTTAATCGAAGCTTCAAAACAATCATCGAAAGTAAATAAAGGTTTTCATCATCATCTTTGAGTGATAAGAGCAGTCAAATAATGCATGTATAGTTGTGATCAATTAGCTGAAAAGATGATACGCATTCTTGTGGGAGTTCTAGTTTTCACTGCAACCATGGTTAGCTACATTCTTCGAGTGAGCTTCAACATAGCCATCGTGACTATGACAGATAATGTAACCGACTTCTGCTCAAACCAAACAGACTCCACAATAAGGTGGGAAAGTGGAAAGCTTATGGGAACTTTTCATACACACATTTATGCCTTTTTTATGTCATCTATAAGCACTGTTCATGTAAAGTGAAAGCCTTGAGGAATTGAAATAATTGTCTTTACGCTAGGCCAATCTTCAGCTGACTCTATAATGAGTCTCTCTAGCTCTCAACAAGTTGAGGCTGAGGCCGAGTAGCGCTTTTGTGGGCAAATTCGGCTATTTTTTGTAACGTAAACGCTCGTTTTTACACAATTTAAATACGAGAATACCACAATTAGTTTGATGTCTAAAAGCTAAATGATTGTTCAATCTGAAAACATACCAGCTAGAGAGCATCAATTTGCAGAGATTGAGATGGTTTACTTTTATGTTGACTTCGAGTCGATCTGTTATTTATGTGCATCAGCTGAGGATTTCGAGCGGGATCCCAGTGAGTAAGTCACTTTATTTCTTTTTCCAACGGTGTTCTTCGTGCTTTTTCTTAAGGACTTAAATGCTTTCATGAACTGGGCATAGCGTAACTAGCAACTCAATGGAAGTTTTGGGCGAATCAAATGAAAAAGAGGAAAGCCTCTGCTTTCTGCATTTTCTTTTTCTTTGTTTTTGGATCATTACAAGTGTACGACCGTTTCTCAGTGATATTACAATCAATGGTAGAGTTGATATAATTTGCAGGGGCCAGGGGCACTTTTTTGTGCATTACCCTGCAGCTGCCACTTTCACGTATTGCATCAGTATTATGGAAAGAAATCCTTTTGTCTCGTTGTGCTAGCAATTTTCCACTCTGATAATCAAAGGACTACGATTCATTATGCAAGGACATTTGCCAACATTGTCTGTATGGCTTTCTAATATTAATTTCCAAGTTGCTCTCTACTTAATCTAGCCATGGCCACATGAAGACAGCGACAGTACAAAATAATACTAGATTAAAGTATAACATAATTAAAATCGCGTTCGGAAAATCTCGCTGTTGATGTTTACGTTTTTTCATTTTTCCTAGCTATTTGAATGAAGATGGGCATCGTCGCTTTTGTTGGTCAGAGAGCCAAAAAGGCTGGGCAAAGAGTGCCTTTTTCTTTGGCTACATCGTCCTACAGATCCATGGGGGCACACTGGCCGAAAAGTTTGGCACCAAAAGAGTTCTTGGACTTGGCTTATTGCTAACAGCCATTTTCACACTTTTGACACCTTTGGCGGCCGTGTGGAACCTCTGGGCTCTCTTCATTGTGAGACTGCTAATAGGAGTTTCCGAGTCTGTAACTTTCCCG
Source organism: Paracyclopina nana (assembly GCA_019096065.1). Classification (NCBI taxonomy): domain Eukaryota; kingdom Metazoa; phylum Arthropoda; class Copepoda; order Cyclopoida; family Cyclopettidae; genus Paracyclopina; species Paracyclopina nana. Next base: position 8,199,833 of record JAGUCH010000001.1, on the reverse strand, counting down.
GTGCTGCCTCCTCTGATACAAAAGTAAGAGGGTACGTAATTACCTTTTGTGCTATGTATGTGTGTGTCGTGCCTTGCACGTGCTACCATGGGAGAAGATTCCAAGATTTATTAACCCTAATGAACTTGGGCTAGATACATAGTTGGTATAATGAATAATTTTTCAAAGGTAATCCAGGCAAAGAAACTATTGCTCTGAATAGCAGCTTGTGTGCGAACATTGTCGAGAGGAAGAAGAGTTGCCAGCAGCAGTCTGACGAAGACGAGAAAGTTTGATATCGATTTTGTGCTTTGCAGGTGGGTTCCAGAGCACGAGAAATCCAAGTTCATTGCCTTTTCCTATTCTGGTGGCAGTCTTGGCACTGTTATAACTTTCCCTATTTGTGGATACATCTTAGCTTACCTTGATTGGGAGGTATTACATATTTGACTCTACATCAAAGTAAAAAGTTATCAAGATGACAAAGCTGGCTGATGCAATACTATTTTTCCTCGAGGTTCTAGCTGGCGGATCTGAGCTTTTGGCACTTTTCATTTTCTAGCTGGAATCTCGACACTTTTTCAGGAAACTCTTCTCTTTGTTACAGGCAGTTTTTTACATATCTGGAGGATTTTCAACTGCTTGGTGTATTTTCTGGTTTCTCCTCATGTCAGACGATCCTAAGGACCACAAATGTATCAGCCCTAGGGAAATATCATTTATCGAAAGGCACCGTTCGCACCACGGAGACGCATCCAGAGGCAAATCGATGCCTCCATATTGGCAAATCATCAAAACTCCAGCCTTGTGGGTGAATATTTTCTGTGATTTTGCTAATGGATGGGGGCTCTTTACAATCCTCACTGATGGGCCCAACTTTATTAAGAATGTTCTCGGACAGAGCATTGAAGAAGTAAGGACTTAAATCCGGAATCAATAGCATTTCTTTTATTGGCTATTCCCTGCTGTAATTTTAATTCCCAATATTTTTACAAATGCCTTTGATTTAATTAATACTTTCCGACACGTGGAGAATCGAAGAGTATGGAAAAAATTCGGAAACGCTATCTACATCAATTTAGTGGCACTTATATCCCGTTCATGTACCCACGAAATCCTTACGATAATGCACGGTTCACCTTTATTAAGGTTACTTAAAAGTACTCAAAGCTCACATCAATTTCAGAGCCAAAATTGTTGCTTATGAATCATCATCAATCACACGCTAAACCAACTCTAAAATTGCAGAGCAATTGCAACAAAGATACAGCTGAAAATCTCAACGTTTTTCCAAATTTTGACTTCGTCAACTCGACTCTTGGTTCAACCTTGGTTCCACTAGTTGAGAGCCCCTGCTTTTTAGTGGTTTGATAGCAAATCTCCAATATTTTAGTTCCCGAAAAGCAACTTTGCACATGAACGTTATATGTTTGGCTCTTTAGCTGAGTTTTGGACTATTTTCCAACTTTTGCTAGAATCGTTTTTATTTTATAGTACGACTGGAATGAAGCAATGCTCATTTTAGAGATCAATTTTGTGAATACATTTCTTCATTGCAGAATGGATGGTATAACTCTGCGCCTCATTTGATGTCTCTTATTATGAGCGTTCTTTTCGGCATTGGAGCAGATTTTTGCATTGCCAGAGAATATTTCAGTAAACCAGTGACTGCAAAAATATGCCAAGTTTTTGGATTTGGTGGGCCTGCTCTGGCCTTGGCAATTATGACTTTTGTTACTGATGACTTTGGCCTTTGTTTAGCCATACTAACTGTAGGGTTCGGACTTAGGGGAGGAACTTATTCGGGTCACATGAAAAGCATTCAGGATTTGACAAAAAACTATTCCGGAACAGTGTACGGTTTCTCTAATGGCATTGGCTCAATATCTGGAATTATCACTCCACTTGTCACTGCTGCTCTGACCGAAGGCAATACTAAAGATCCAGCAAATTGGAGAGTAGTGAGTTTCATAATTTGCAGAAATCGATTTTTAATGGAATGCATTTCTTTGCCACAGGTTTTTTTCATTTCAACAGGGCTTTACTTCTGCTCACTTTTTGCATATATTTTCTTTGCGAAATTTGAGCCTCAAGAATTTGATACTTATGAAGCAAGGAAAAAGGTTGAAAGTTGAGAGCATTTCCAAATTTCATTCGCTAAATGTCATTGGGCCATATGCAAGTTATAAATTATTAATTGATACTATTAGTAATTATGTTATCCAAATTGTATTTATAATGACAGCAGCATGAAATCAAGGGCAAAAAACAGCTAACGGTAGCACAAATATTGAGTATTTAAATTAATGTGATATTATCCAATGGTTGAACAAGGTAGTTGGCTATATTGAAGGTTGAACCCTCGATTGGATTTGTCAGTAAGGGTGCCGGCGGTGGTATCTTCTTCATTGGCACTTGTCACCACTCGGACAATGAAAGGTCTTGCATAAGCTGCAATAAGGCAATTTTTAGCATCGCAAGTTTCAACAAAATGCTCAATTTTACTTCAGCTACTTGCCCAATCTTTCATCGAGATTATTAACAAAAGTAAAACTCTTAAACTTACATATAACAGGGCCAACTGTTGCAACGCAGCTTGTTGAGGCAGCATTAGATGATCCACAGTAACCCAAAGTGAGGCCACAAAACCTGTCTTTAGAGAATTGGGTATCCAAGTAGTCACCTGATTTGGAACCACCAGGAATATGTAGGTAATCAATACTGCAGGCCGAGTCTGAATATTTAACTTGAGCTACATCTAGCTTTGTGAACGCTGTAGTTGAAGAATCACCGCTGATGGTAAATGAGTAGATGTCAGACTCAACCTGGCTGTATCTCATGCCACAAAATCCATTTTCAATTCGAAAGCAAATGGCATAGTTCAAGTTGGCTAGGTGGTTCGGCCCAAAGTTGGCAGGTGCTTCAACTTTGTAATTGAAACTCTTGAATTGACCAGAGGCCTCGGAGTAATATTGGAGGCAACCGCTAGGAGCTTTATGAATGAATAAATTCTTAAATTGAGAGCATGAATTCGTTTTTATGGCATTTGTAAAATACCTAAAACAGGGCTTGAACACTCATATTGATGAATTCGAAATCTCCATGTTCTGGCAACTGTGGTTCCCGCTAGAGTGCCTGAAGTATCGGTTATGACTGACACCTGACTCGGTCCACTGTCAGGGGTCACTGTGTAGATTACTGCAGAGAGTTGCCATTACATTACCTGCCAATATGTGTTATCACCATTAATAAATTACCATGTTGGCCAGTATTTGAGCCGCATAGTAAAGGAACTGGGCTTCCTCCTGTGACAATCATCGAGTCAATTGTACATTGGCCTTTAATGTCTGGTGGTGCTAGCTCAAAAAGTTCAAAATCAATTCGTATCTAAAAATAAAATAAAACGGTTTCCTCTTATGACAAAACACAATGTCATTTCCAGACATTGAAGTGAAGACTTAAGAACAGCTTTTAAAAGAAGTGGTGCTAAAATCCAGCCCATTCTCATGGGAACCCAATATGTACGTACCTGGCATATATCATTTTGCATCCTGTTAATCATTAAATTGCATATCCTGCGCGCAGTAGGCGGGTTGGTGAAATATGTTGAGTTTTCTGAAGTTGATCGGCCACAAAAGAAGTTAACTATAATATAGGCTCATTATCTTCCGCGTCTTTGATCGTAGCATGGTTGCGGTTGTTATCGGTTCTTATATACTGACGAGGTTGCGATGTCAGTAAATAAGAAGCGATAACAACCGTAACCAAGCCACGATCAAAGACGCGGAAGATAATGAGCCATAATAGGCATTTCTCATGATGCATTGAAAACTGATATCTATTTGGTTACTTACAAAAGCAACAAACTCCAAAGCCACCAGCACAAGTTCCTTCTGCAATTCCCCCTCGTTGCTGACATTCGGTCCTGTATGGCAAAGAGGGTTAGCAAAAAGCAGGCAGTATTAAAGCAATATTTACTGAGTGTAGCAAGTTCCATTGTTGCCTGAAGTAGTTGCACACAGATCATTCCTGAACTTCACGATTGTGAAAAGACTCAAAACTAGGGAAAAGAGAGATAAATGTACTGTTAGGTACTACTTAAAATTAATAAAAAGTACATCTTCCATTTCTATTTTTCTTGACTACAACTCTTGATTCATTTTGGTCAGCAGTTTGCTCCTTAGGCTCAATTTCTGCTGTCGTCGTTTGGAATACTTTACGCCTCCTCAAAACTTTATTCTGCCCTCTTACTCCAATCAACTCGTTGGAGATTGAAATAAATAAAAGCCAAAGCACCAAGCTCTTCATATTTTAATGTTTTATCTACTTCAGAGCACGGATCGTGACTGAAGTCCTTTTTAGTCCTTTTCATGCACACTAATAACACTCTCCAGCATTGTGAAAGATTTCTTATGTACTTCATTGATACGCACATTTTGCGATAAATGACATGAAAAATATCAGCCAACGCCTTTTTCGCCATCATAGTCAATCTGATTGTCAAGGGCATCACTACTGTGTGGCACTGCTCTGTATCATCTTATACCATCGAACGAAGATAATTACTTAAGCGAAAAAGTCTACTTTTGAAAATCTTGTGATGCAATCTTGTATATCCGTCAACCCCAATTGCTGATTAGGAAATCTAGAAAATCTTGTAAGAATTGCATTGTGCATAAAACACACATTAAAAAATCTTCTGGCCTGTACTAAAACAAGTGAGCGTTTTTAGCTACTTTTTTGTGGCTCAATTCAGCAACTAACCAGAAGCTTTGCTAAAAATTTGTTTCCTAAATATTTTTAGGCTTTACATGCACAACAAATGGAAAAATACGACATTTTCCTAAAATGCTCGTTTTATAGCTGATTCTCCCTATAGTGTAAATATGCTTCTTGGCAATATTTTCCTTGCAAAAATTTAATTTCAGATACAATCCTGGCAAAAATTTAACCTCAGATACAATCCTGAGGAAAAATAGGAGCTTTTCGTTCCTGCTGGTAGATGTCGCATGTTAGCGCAGACACAAAGTTGTCTAAGCCATCTAGAGCGCCCTCTATTTGACTAGACGAAACTTCTCTAGCGATGAGCATTGAAAGCACGCTGAAATTACAGTCAATTCACAGTTGTGTTGCAGGTCCCAAATTATCAAATTTAGAATGTGTATTTTAAAGATTTTTGAGCGACTCTTCCGTTAGATCAACACCCAAAGTTCCCTTAAAATGGCAGCACAATTTCGGCCTAATTCAAACTAATGTCCTTTTCATGTACGCCCCAAACTCCTTAAGAAAATGCACGAAAAACACCTTAAGGAAAGTAGAAATTGTCTTATGATACTAAAAAAATCAGATCAGTCAACCTGAAAGTAAACAAATCTAATTTTGGCTATTAAGAGCTCCACATTTTATTCCTTTTGAGCAAGATCAAAAGTTAAATTTCATCTTTTATCAAAGAAACACGTGATGAAGGCTAGTTTGTTTTGCCATTAAAAACGCTGCTCGGCCCCAACCTGAACTCGTAGAGTGGCAGTCAGCAACAGATTCACTTTTCCTTATGACAATTTTTTCCTTTTTTTCATACCTTAAGGTATTCTTAATACATGAACAGGGGATAAGGCTCATTATCTTCTGCGTCTTCGATCGTGGCATGCCTACGGTTGTTATTGCAACCTCGTCAGTAAATAAGAACCGATAACAACGATAATAATGTCCCGATCAAAGACACAGAAGATAATGAGCTCAAGCTTGATTATTTATAGATGTATTAGATCTTCAAATAATTCTTGGAGTTTTTTTTTTTTTGAAATCCAAAACTGCAGCATTTGGAAATTCGCTATGAATAATCTATCCTTGAAATAGTATGAGGTTGGTTTCTGGAAAAGAGATTTTCCTTAAATAAAACTTGAGCTGATATCCTGAAATGTTCCACACTAAGCTACTCTTTTGGTGATTCGCGGATAATTGTCAAGCGTAATAAAAAAATCATTTTGAGGATTGTGGCATTAGGAGTAGTAGTAGAGTGTATTTGCTAATTCTACGATATTTATTGGCACATAAAATCATGATGAATAATAATGATTTGGCAAGAGCTTTTCTCATCTTCGTTGTAGTAGTTGTTCTGGTACATAAAAAGTAGAATAGTAGTGGTAGTATTTTTTAATGAATAAAGAAGCGGGTTTCTCGATCATGACTAACAACATCAATATAATAGTAATAGTTAATGTACAACATTATGTTCGTGTGTGTGTTCATGCCCGACTGTGGTAGTAGGAGAAGTAGAAGTAATATTTTCACATTCAGAAGATTTCAATAATCATGCGCAGCTAGCATTATTCGTAAGTTTATATAAAACTGCTGGGTGGGGGAGAATGCATGCTTGATAGTTGAATGATTATGAGTTATATCCAGGGGGGTACTTACACATGGTACAACAATATTCAATTTCTAACTTTTTAATCTCATGACTGCTGCTGCCGCTCGGACTGCATCAATTGCAGGTATCTATAAATCCATACTGAAAGTGGTGTGATGTACCCTCAAACACGAGAGGGGAAGAGTGAGGTGGGTTATTAATTATGAAACGAAGATTTATAAGGATAATAAAGGCCCACTAGCGAAACCTAGCGGCGAAAGCTGGCGCGACTTCTATTTGTACAATATTACAACTATAAATGTAAGTATAACTGGTTGGATGATGATGACTAAGCTGACTGTTATCATGAGTGGTTGGCCACCATGAATTTGTTGTTCAACATGGCCGCGAACTCCTTCGTCTTGGCCTCGATGTCTGCCGGGCTGAGGCTGCTGTTGAAGGCTCGCATCTGGTGCTCAGTGTAGAGTCGGGCCAGGAGCTCGTTGTGGCCTCCAAACGGAGGCTGCTGCATTGTCGTCGTCTCCTCATTCGAGGACGTGCTCAGCAGCTTCCTATGGAGGTTGAGGTTGGAGCTGTGTCGATCTCGCGACCTTTTCGAGGGGAATCCAGCATTGCAGCCCTCCACGGTGCACTTGTGCATCATCCGCAAGTGAACGTTCTGGTAGTGGTGTTTCACATCAAAGTGATTGCCAAACTCTTGTCCGCACTCCACACACCTTTTGGGGTTCTCCTTATCCACGGGGATCTCGCAAGCGTCCATCAGGTCCATGCTGGACGCGTTGTTGTTCTCGCCGCCCCTATTGTCATTGGAGCCGGTTTGTGGATCTTTCTTGGTCGAGTCCTCCTGATCTTGGCCGCCCTCAGGACCGTTGTTCTGCTGGCTATTTCCAGACCCCCCTGACGAGGATGGAGGCTGTCCGTTGTTGTCGTCCTCGTCCCCATCCTCGTGGTCCTCCAGATCATCGTTGTCATCGTCGTCCAAGGGATTCTCGAAGCCCTCATCGTCGTCGTCCGACGAGAACTCGTCCTGAGCCTCGGGGTGGCTATCGCCCATGGTGGTGGTAATTCGCGTGGGGTTCCTTGACTTCCTCTTGCTTACGTTGGCCTGCACGGACCCCGAGACGGAGCCGGACTCGTCTTTAGTGCTGTCATCGGGCTCCGAGTCGGACAGTCGGATCCTCTTGGAGGAGTCCGCCTCGTTGCTCTCCTGGTCCTCGGCCAAGTCCTCCAGGTGGCGCTTGGCATCAAAGTTCTGATGGTTGTAGAGGCCGGACATCTTGAGTTCGTGCAGCCTCTGCAGCTCCATCTGCTGCCTCTGGAAGTTTTGCAGGTTCTCCGGGGTGAGCATGGTGGGTGGCATGCTTGCGAAGGCCGCCGGCGGCAGGAACTTTGAGGCTGCTGCGGCTGAGGCCGCGGCTCCGTGCTGAGCGGCTGCCAGGGCTGCCAAGCCGGGTAAGAAGGGGCCTTGGTGCGTGCGGCCATCGTGCGGCGAGATCTTTCGCCTCAAGTGCGGGGTGTGCAGTTTGGGGTTGGGGTTGGCCGAGTGCCGGTTCCTGCTCCTCCTCGAGCTGAACATCATGTTGCAGCCGTCAACGCTGCACTTGTGCATCTCCCTCAAGTGGACAGCCGAAAAGTGGATCTTGAGCGCCCCCTTATCACAGAAGGTCTTCATGCAGACATTGCACTGGACTCGCTTCTTCCCCGTCGTCGGGCTGATGTACGACAGCCCGATGTTGTCGCGCATCTTCTTGCGGATCTCCGACTGCAGCGAGGACTCGCCCTCGGACTTGTCCCCCGTCGACCTCCGCGATGGAGCCTCGGACCGGCTGGAGGAGATGGGCCGCGAGTCCCGGCCCCGGCCTCCGCTGCCAGACGAGGATGAGGTCAAGTTGAGCGCGCTGTGCGAGTTTTCATCGGCGATCTTTGACATTTGGTACTCTTGCTGAGCCTACAAAAATACAGCGTGAGCACGCGATACGCAAACAAATGGTATTTTTAAAGTACCTTTGTAATTGAGTTGTGGTAGGAAGCTAGGGAGGGTGGCACGCTCACATTGGGCATTAGGCCCATGCCCATGCCGGCCATGCTGGAGGGTGGGAGGCCTCGCATGCCATGATGATGCGGAAGACTGGGAGGCACCGGCCTCTCAATGGAGCCGCGGCTACTGATCGAGTCCGGCGTCTTGGCATCGCTTCCTCCGGCCTTGCGGTAGTCGAAGGGCTGCATGTTTTGCAACTTGTTGAGGGGAGATCCAGCCACCGAATGCGGGCTGGAGGGGGGGATGGCCGTGCCGTTCATCGAGGTCGGGGTGGAGGCTGGGGGCGAGGCCACGCCGGCCTTTGGGCTCACCACGGCCGACGAGGACGGGGACACTGAGGGGGAGGCTTTGCTATGCGGGGAAGATGACTCGGCGCGGCCGTCCTTGCCGTGGAGGCCATTGTTGTTGATAGCCAAGGGAGAAGAGGCCGGCGGCCTCAAGGAGGACGTGTGGGCCGCGGCTGCGGCTGCGGCTGCGGCGGCTGCGGAGTTGCGCTCCATAAGCTTCTTGATTTCGGACTGCACCCGGGCCCGCTGCTCCTCGTTGGACCTCTCGCTGAGCTCCTGGAGGATGAGCTGCTGTGTGATGGGCCTGGTCTCGCCGAACCTGAGGAATTGCTGGAGTACCAAAGGCTCCTCTTCCTTGGAGCACATCTGCCACCTCTCGAGGGGAGTTCCACGATTATCCTGCAAGAGGAGGCATATCCTTCTTTATCGTATTCCAATACGTGGATGTGTCATGTGCGCATGTTATGGACGCCGCCGCCGGACATGTGTCCATGTGCATGTATGATCAAATTAGTGAGCCCGCGCGAGTGGTCAAACGCTTACGAATATTGGCAGCAGTAATTCCATACTTGGAAAATCCGCCTCGGGTTAAACGTATTTATCGACAACACCCTCATCCAATTAGGGAAAGAAGGGCGAGTCCGCTAATAGACTGCTTAGCTTTTGATAACTCTTTTTCGTGGAAGAGGCGAGCAGCGCGTAGGCTGCGCCAGTTGCAAGTGTATGCTGCTACAAATTTTATGGGTAGCACGTTACAGCTAGCCGAAGTTTTTGCCAGCTTGAAAACTGTTGCATGTCGCATGCTAGGTGATTGTCTCGTGTGAATGCGAAAAAAAGCTTGCAAAGGGGGTAATCAATCACTTTGGCTCCACGTTCATAATTCTGTCATTTCAGTTTCCCACATGGTTCAAGATTAAAAGCTGATCGCTCTATCTATCTCGATCTATTATAATAGTTGTGTATACGCGCGATGAGAGCTGCTCGCATCGTAGTTCTCCCAGAAAATGGGATGACAAGACAAAAATCCGCTTCTCTCAAAGCTGCGTCCATATTTTTCATCAACGGCTTCATTTTTCATCCGAATCAGCAGATCATATATTGGAGAGAATCACATTTTATCTGGGGCACCAGAAGCATCGCGCTAGTTTTTGTGCAGCAGAAAGAGGGCGACTGCTTCATATACACTATTGATTGATTAATTATCGAATTGACTTTTAGTAAGCTCTAGCAATCTTTGCTCCTTTTGCGCCTGGCCAAATAGCCATCATGGGAAAAAGCAATTCTTCTTGACCCCTACACTGACCCAAAAAAAGAGTGCGCATTTTTCGCCAAAAAAGGCCACACTTTGCTTGTCACATTTGCGAGCCGCTTGGCGATAATTTTAGAGCTTGCTGACTTCAAAGTCGCGGGTTTTTTCACTCCAAAGCGGCTGCTGCTGCTGCCCACATCTCACGAAAATCATCGAGGCTTTTGACATTTCCAAATGTGCACCGAGTGTGCAAAATGGTAAATCAAACTAATTGGACTCTGGAGAGTGCTCAATAAAATCAGTTTGTGCCGCTGCATGCAAAAATGGGGGCCGGAATATTTGGCTATGAAACTTTATCAACAGTATCGGGTGGCTTTAAAATAACCCTTTATGATAAGCACAACAGTGCATGCACACTGGGCTGACTGACTGCAAAAAGTGACGCTGACAAACGTTAACCATTTTTCGAAATTTCAGGTCGACACACCTCCCCGTATCCACATAAATATGGTCCGTACGGTTTGACAAAGAACCACTTCAGATGAATCGTGTCGACCTAGTTGGATCGATAATGCGCACGACATATTCATGTAAGGTAGGTGTACACTCTGGTACTTATCTATTGGAAGGCCCTGCTCAGCTGCCTGGTGTATTTTTTTTTGCTTCAAAAACACAATTGCATGACGAGCACAAATGAGGATTTTGCAAAGCTGGCCAATTGCAATTATGAACGGGAGGAGATTGGCCTGATTTCGCTCGCAGTGACTTTTGATTGTTTTCTGCAAATTGAAAGTAAGCGTTTTTCCTTCAGATGAGCAAGGTCCTTGTGGTCGTGTCGTCGTCAAGCCGTCACTGTCCGGGTTTTCACAAGTGGGCGGGTTTTTTCTGTTGCCTTTCATGGCAATACTATGGAGCGCGGCCTCATGTTGTTGCCAGCAGAATAGCCCGTGTTATAACGACAATTTTGAAAAGAAGTCACGCCCTTGGACCAACCAAAGATGAGGCTATACACACTTGTATATGGTTTTGGTCTTGAAAACCTACGTAGCCGTCGACTACTAATAATGAATTCAGCCAAGAGACAGCTCACATATGGAGTAGTTCCAAATAAGCTGACAGACAGCTAAAACTTGGCATCCGTTTTAGCTCTTTTTTGGATGACATCACTTGGCAGGCCCAAGTCTTTGATGGATCAGATCATTTCATTCGGTCCTAGTTTACCAAGTAGCTGCTGCGTGGCGCCATGTCCGATCAAAAACGCTAGAAATCTGGCGTGATGGCGGCGGGAATTCACAGATGACAATGCCATTATGTCAAACAAATCTAATATTCGCCTGACAATTGACAAGGCGCCAAATTCACACGACGACGGCAAAAGATGAGAGGAAAAAACGTGGAATTCTGGCAGCTAGAGCCAAGGATTTCTTCCATGTATGACTGCTGCCGTATTCTAATTGTAGGAGATGACAAGGGCCATGATATCAAGCCATATCTGGCCCCGCTTGATGATGACTCGGCCATTACCGCACAGCTTTAGATTGCTTTTTATTTCCATTTCAATGACCGTAGCCACGTCGTACCACACCCATTCTGCGCCCGCGTCTTGCAAGAACAAACGGGCTAATTCTTACCCATCTGACATCTGCAACGCTTCCCAACTACTAGCCGAGGAGAGTGACCCTGTTTTCGGCCGAAAATCCCCAAATTGACGACATTGCGTGTCAGGTCCGCACTCAATTTCGCCCATTTCCTTAATGGGTCCATCCTGCCAATATTAATGACGGCAGGAGCAGTAGTAGACGAATTATCGAGCACTCGGCTGCGCATTTTCGGGCTTTTTTACCGACTCCTCGACGAAATTGGTTCGTGGGAGGTCACAAAATAAATAGGGTCCTGCTACCACCAACATCTACTAGCCATGTTATTATCGAGTTCCCCAGCAAGGCTGCGGCAGATTATATGCAAGATTGATAACTCAGTTGAGACAATTATCGACAAAACCGCGCGTGCGCTGCTGCTACTGCTGACATGTGCCATGCGAAAAATTGTTTTCATGAAATGCGACAGTTGGAAAATTGGGGGCAAAAAAGGGCGGTTGACTTTTTGCAACTCCGCTAAAATGCACGTGCGTGTAATTTTGTTTGCTTTTCTCACCCCTCCGTATGCTGCATAGTACCTATATTACGGTCGCGAGCGGTATATAATTTGGAAAAATCCCAGATGATATCGGTTTCACGGCTCGTTTTTACAGTTGTCTTTGGCCCTGATGCTGCTGCTGCATAAAAAGAGCGCCCAATAAAAATGGACGACGCGTACTTAGAGGGTCCTCCGATCTCACAATAGGGGGCCGCTTTGTTTGATAATCCCGGCATTGTGCCCCCCCTTCAGACTATCATCCAACAATATGTCATTGTTCATCGCTTAAAAATCACTTTTTACATGATGAGCTGCGCCGCTGCACTTTAAAACGGGCTGGCATTTCATATGGTTTCTATGGAAAATGGAGCTTCGTCATTTTTCGCTGTGCACACACGCAAAAATTGACTACACTCTCCTCGAATCCTCATCATGGGCTAGTTGTAGGCTCAACTTTTATATACAAGTTAGCGTACCTAGAATCAGGGGGCCAACTGCTGCATCAGTAATTGAAATTCAAGACAAACACATCGGGACACCTGAGCCGTCCTTGCTTCCAACGAACTAGTAGGCTTCAAAAGCGAATACAGCAGGGAGAAGAAGAAAGAAAAAAGGAGCTGCTCTTTTTGCGCCTTGTCCACTAGATGGCATAGCACTCATCAATCCTCGTGGATGATGTGGTCTACAGCCAGGGCTAGCTGGCAATGCCATTCATTTGTAGTCGTCGAGGAGGAGTTACAACAGAGTGACATGAGCCCCATATGATCTATAGCCTCGCCTCCATTATTGCATTTAAATAAAAAAGAGGCGGCCAAATAGAGTTTAAAAAAGCGCTCCGGGCTACATCGTATGACACACAGAGCGAGCTGGCGAGGCAAAAAACGCCGCTCTTAATTCACTCACTTTTTGCCCCCACAATTAGGTTGTATAGAATTTTACCTTGAGAATGTAACCGCGCTGGTAATCTTCCAGCGTCCACCCGTAGCCTTTGAGGATTTGAATGACATCATCCTGGTTGAGGACTGAAAACAGGCGGTCGAGCAGAATCTTGAGCCGCACCGGGATCGCGTGGGTCCCATACAGGACCAGAGAGGCCACGTCAAAGACAATGTTGGGCGAAACGGCCTCAACTCCGAAGGTGCTGACGGGGGAGATCATGGGAGGCGCGGCCGGCTGAACCGAGGGCGAGACTGCTGCGGCCGCGGAGGCTGCTGCGGCCGCGGCTGCGGCTGCGTGTGCGGCTCCGTACAGGTGACCGAGGCCGAGTTTGTCCAAGGCAGCTGAAAGGAGTAGAGACTGATGAATGGGGCCCATAATAAATTAGCTCCTTAAGAAGGGGATTTTTTGTTGAAATTGGCGCGCTTATTATCAGGTGATAAATGGCATTTTGTCAGAGCTAGCAGCATTGATTAATCTTTGGGATTGCTGTCTGGCAGCTCGAATCAATTGTTTGTCATATTCCAGGCGTGCAGCGAGCGCAGACGGAAACCGCTGCAATTAAAAACTTTGATCAGCCCAGGGAAAATTGAATAAATTGTGGTCGGCAGATGACAGCAGTGGATTTTCAACGACTGCTTCCACTGGCTTGGAAATCCATCTCTGCGTTATTTTCTGTCAATGATAGAGCACATTTTGACCCATTAACTAGTTTCGGGTCATTCCTGGCCCCCCGAGGATTGGACCATCATGTGCAGGAGGAAAATGGATTATTGTCTCCTGATCGGGCAGCATGATCAATCAAATTCTCGAGGGCCGAATTATTTTCACCAGGCAAGATGGCGGTAGCAGCTGATCCTGACCATAGGACGGAGGAGACCCCATTTTCAATTAGTCCAGCCGAGGTAGAGTAGTGCCAAGAAAAACTGGCCAGCTAATTGAAAACAAGCTACATTTGAACGGGCTGTGCATAAATTTTCTCTCCCCTCTCCGTCGTCTGTGTAATCTGTCAAATCAGCCGCAAAAGTATCAATTTAACTGTGAATTCTGGAGAATCTGCTAGCAGCAGGTGAGTCCGGCCTTCTTCTCCGAGTACTAGAGATTGGTATCAGCTTCTTCATGATGATGATGGCAACGACGAGGCTGCTTGTAATTGTGCCGCATTCCTTATCAAGATTGGCTGGGGTGGAATAGATGACTTGGGTCCTTGGTGGGTTGCATGGGCGATGTCATATCTGCGTGTGCCAAGAGATCATCTTTCTTGTGTCCACCCTAGGCTGCTGCTGCTGATCTGGTATCACTTTCCAGCCTGATTGGTTGCTCGTCAGGGGAGCCAGCCAATAACCAAAATGGCCGCCAAGCCATGATCTGAATTCTTTCTTGGCATCATCAGCATAAAGCTCTTGCTCTCTCGGTAGCTAGCATCATTACACACGTGAACTTTCCCAAAATCGAATGTGGCTGCGGAGTTGATCGCCGACAAGAACAATCTGTAATGATGCGATTTGGCATGGCTGGTGGTAATTGGCATTTATGGAGATGCGGCGTCATTTGTCACCCAACCAATGGCTGCTAGCGAGGTCAGATCGCCCCGGAGCGAGATTGTCATTTGGGGAGCCATCAAGGAATGTTCATCATCTTGGTGCTTGTCATCTCTAAATCGTGAGTCGAATTGCGCCCCCAGCCGTGGTTGGCCTAATGAATCTCGGATTGGATATGTCAGTCACTCAGCTTGTCATGACTTCGATCGGGAGCATTCCCGTCAGCCATGGGTGTCAAATCCGGGCCACAACATTTTCCCAGATGCATACAGGCCCAGAGTCCTCTAATTATAAGCCTGCCTAGCTCGCTCGCGATGCTGCTTTTTGGCCAAACATGCAGCAGGAATGGAAAATTGCAAGACCTCACAAGTTTCCAAATTGCAATGCGTACACTAAAAAAATATGCTGAATGCACTCGAAATCCTCGTCCTCCCCGCCACCATCTTCATCATCATCATCATCGCATCGAGGATATGCTGGTGCACGCAAATTTCCCTGACGCAAAAAAAGGATCGGATTTTTGCTGAGCTCAGCGGAAAAGCAGATGACCTTAATGCTCGCAGTGGAACATTTAATAAGTGGGCGGCTACCTGGATGGATCCCAGCGAGTTCGATTTGGAAGTGATCGAAACTGGATAAGATCAGGAAATTGGCCTGACAATAGATTTCCAGAGTGTAGAATGCTGGCAGCTTTGTGCCAGGGGAAATCGCTGCCACTTTTATCACTTTTATTTTGGGCTTGACAAGGGCAGCCAAATTTTGCACTCAGTTGTTGCATGCTGTCATGTCCACTGCCATGTGAACGCATTTTAAGCTGACATATTGGAAGGACTTGGCTTATTATCGCTTCTTCACGTTTGCAAGAGCGCAAAGGGAGGAGGAGCTTGACCTGACGCTGAAATGTCATCTTGTCATGCGTGAACAAAGACTTTCTTCGTTCCCCAGATGTCCGCCTCTCTTGTCACTATTTGCTTAAAATTCTGGCTTTCTTCTACACGATATGCAATGCTACTGCTGCGAAGTCACGCAGTTGACAACTCGCAAATTGAGCACTTTTGACAACTTAGAAGAAGCTTGATTGAGCGCAATTACGGGCTTCCAGGTAGGTTTTCAATTTTTCCTCCGAGGAATGTTCCTTGACATGAGCCGTAACGGTGACCTGTCGGAAATTAATCCTTTTTGGGTGCTGAAGGCATACAAAAGCGCATGCGAGCATACTTAGCCTTCAGTATTTGGTCACGTCACAACGTCAGCCGAGATGGCAGAAACTTGAGAAAACCCGAGTAAATAGAGAATTCCCTTTAAAAAGTTAACCACCACTTGTCCGCGGCGGAGTGCTCGTCGGGGTCACCGCCGAGGCTGACCCCGAGCGTAGCAGACTCCGCTATGCTGGTAAATAATGATTTCTGTCAACCTTTTTTAAGATGGGCGTTGCCACCGTGCCACCACCGAGCGCGGACCCTGTCCGGCCCCAGCCAGCGCAGATTCCAGGCCAAGTCATCTCATTATGACATGGCAATGCACGCTTGCCAGTGTCCCTCGGATTTTGGCAGCAATGCCACCCGGGCCATTAGCCCACGGAAAAAAGAACTGGCCGAGCCGGAGATGATTGGCCCCAGAACTCGTTTCTGTCACCTACCACGCACGTAGGCCACGAGAACCTGTTTGGACGGGGGGATTTTTCAAAGGAGATCTAACGAGTGGAATAAACGAGTGGGTTTCGGCGATGATGCGGCCCGTGCACGCATCATTGCTGACCGTGTCTCCATGCAGCCCATCGGCTGCTGGAGCATAAGCTCGGCTTTGTGCTGTGTCGCATCATGCAACGCCGTTTTTTATGCTCGAAAAGAGCTTGCCAGCTTGCGAGCTGGGGCTGCTGGCTCGCAGGCAGCAGATGGAAAAGCTAGACTCGGCGTTGTCACGATTCTCTCTTATCGGGAGTTGGCATCATCGCATGCACCACAACCGGAGAGCCGGTGGCTCAGCGGCATGGTTGGGCCGTGCCACGGCTTTCCTTGCGGCCGCCACCGGCTTTCCTGGTGGCGCTCTTCCGATGACAATTGGTGACAAACTGGCAAGGAAGGGCGGGAACAAGCGAGACAAAAGTTGTCGTGCGGCCAATAAGAAAATGTCACCACTCGAGGGCGGACTCGCGCGACAAACGCCCTATAGGAGCTGGAGCGCATTCAACAAAGCGCAGCTCACACTTGTCACCATATTTTCGTAGGCTGGAGATAATGCCACATCCGCGAAAAACGTGATGGCGAACATGGCCACTTTTCATGGGCGCATCACGAAAATGTTGTCACAACATGGGCCCCCCGAAGCATGCTCTTTATGCTTCTCCAACCAATCCATTTTCGCCGGCAAAGGTCACGAGAGCCGGCTTTTAATGATGACGGATGAGGAGGTGACACACATAGCAGCAGCGCATGCACGTAATGTAAAAACGAATCGGTGGATTGAATCGAAGTGATTTATCGACGGAAATAGCAGCAGACCTCTTGACGACAAAAGAAACAATTCTCACACGCAGCGATT
This sequence comes from Paracyclopina nana, assembly GCA_019096065.1. Classification (NCBI taxonomy): domain Eukaryota; kingdom Metazoa; phylum Arthropoda; class Copepoda; order Cyclopoida; family Cyclopettidae; genus Paracyclopina; species Paracyclopina nana. The sequence continues at coordinate 8,182,756 of JAGUCH010000001.1, read as the reverse complement.
TTGCCACCTCCAGGTAAATTGATCCATCCATCGGATCGAGCTCATCAATGAGCACCTGGAGCCTATTAACAGAAATTGGATCGAATTCACGCGCAAATAATCCCCCTTTTCGCGAGGTACACCCCACCGTGGACGAGGAGGAGGGTCTGTTGTTGTTTTTCCTAACGTCCATTGTGCATGGCTTGTAGTTTGCCGCAAAATTGGAATTAATGAACTTTTGCTCTCTCTCTCTGTCTCTCTGTGCTGTCCTGGAAAAACCGACATAAACGACGGATGTCAATGTGAAAAATGGATTTCAGAAGCTTCGGTCACTCTAATCTAATTATCCATCATGGGCTTGGCAAATTGAAACAGGAAGGGGTTGTGGGTAAAAATTTGCTGCGAAAGAGTTGGAGGAAACCAAACCACCTTGACTATTCAGGGAACAATAATAATCAGCAGCTACCCCGCCAAATGGGAAACTGCCATAGATAAATAAGAGCCATGCAAAGAAGTCTGTCGCGTACTGTTAATAGCAATTAATAACGGCTGAAATGGCCATATGGGCGCACGTGATAAATCTCATGACTGCCGGGGAATTTTTCATAGCTAAAAATGATCCGAAGTAAATCTATGGTACGCCAGGAAAAACTCCCCTTTCATCACATTTTGCCAAGGATGGCTCTTTGTTCTAGGCTAAAAGCAGCTTGGCTCTCACATCGAGACTGTCCAAGTTCGAAACCGAGTTCGTAAGCAAGTCGAAGCTCGCCAGCAGCCGAGGGTCGCAGTGATCATCTGCACTACAATGAAACATTTTCCATGCCTCATGTGCCCCACTGTGCAAGTAGCTGAAAGCCTATGGCAGCCAAAAGCAAGCTTATCTGAGACAATGGTTTTGGGTGCTGCTCCTCTCTCCATGGCGAAGAAAAAGAAGATGTCAGGCTAGAGGCAGTAGTGGAATGGTAGGTTGCTTTCTCCTCCAAAAGAGCCTGGCTCTCTAGCTGAAGCTTGCCACTGTGCTGCTTCCAGGGGGCCAGAAGACACTCGGCGACCAAGGACTGTCCTCGGTCCTCCGAAGAGAAAGTCAAGCCAAAGAGGCCCTGGGTGACCCAGATAGGGGAGGTCGCAGCGCAGAGAAGGGAGGAGCTGCTGCTGCTGCTGTTGTAGCAGCAGCTTTGGTGAACAATGCTTTTGCTGCAAACACCGACTCTAAGCAGGGAGGATGCTCACTTTTAAAAGCTGCCTGGCAGAAACAAAAGTACTTTGAATGACCAACAAATTCTGCCTGCTGCGTGCGGAAATATGTCGAAGAAGATTGACTTGGCCATCGAGGGCTCAACAATAGTCGGTCTGATGAGACTTACTCACACATGCAGCATAGCACACAATGGACGCGGCTAGAAAGCAGCTTCTGGTCACAAAAGGCCAATATTCACTTCGTGTGATTGGAGGACTTTCCACATTTTCCTAGGTACATTTGAGCATCATCACGCCAACATCCCATCAGAAATAATCAAAGGAGGAGCCACTGACCAGCAAAAGTGATGTCCACAGTTGGATGTGTAAGACAAAATGCATTGGAGCAACTGCACGCTAAAACCCCATTAGAAACGTTAGAGGAGGAGGAGCGGCCCCCAGAAGAAGATGAAAGCCGGAGTATTTGGCCACGGAAGTCCTAGTCAACTTATTAGGCTTTGGGTGGGTCTGATCACTTCTTGCCATGTTTGAGCAAGCAACGAGGAGAACCTCATCATCAAGAGGGACACTCCGCAGAGAGCCATCAACTACTTTTCTCATCATCAGACCCGCCTCAATCACTGTTGTCTACCAGCAGCAGAGGAAAACAAACTTTGCCCGATCCTCACGTGAAATTAGGGTCAGCAGCGATTTCCCCAAAAATGACAGCAGCACGTGTGTCCTTAGGGACCCCCAAAGTTCAAGCTTAGCTAAGACACAAAGCAAGCTGACATGCCATGCTTAGCGCGCGAATTTTGCAAAATCACTCCCAAGATCGAGAGAAAAAAGTCCGGAATCACTTACCTCGATGATGATGATTAGGGTCAGCAGGGTTGGCTCCAGCATTGGCACCCGGGGGCGCGGCCGCCCTCGGCAAATTAAAGAGGGCCTTCTGGAGCAATTCCATGATTGAATTTGTGAATTCGGCTATATTATTTTTGTATGCAGTAGACGTAGACGTAGTTGGTGTGTGCACTAAGAGATCCACAGCAGCATCTCACTTGGCTATGTGGACTCGAATCCGTTCGCTCCGGTGATGACACGAACACTGAGAAGTATCAAGCAGTAGCTGAGGAAAATCGTCTCTTTAGTCCGCTCGGCGGAGGCCAACGCGCCGAGGATCGTCACCGTCACCCTCGTCCCCATCACAGCCGCCATCTCCGTCTCCTTCGGCGAGCAGCTCCTCGTCGCCAAACGACGAAACGATTGTCGCACCAAACAGCTCCACAGTTTTACCTCGGCATGCAGCAGCTCCTTTCTGCTTAAAACGCTCGCAGTACAACAAGATCGACACGACTTACGAACTCGCAAGCGAGAAACTGAGCGCAACACTCTCAACCAGTACCAAGAGTGCGTACGACAATTTTTAAGGCACTGCTTGTTTAATGCAATGCGCATGATATCGCCTGCAAGGGTCATCAGGTCAAGCCTGCATTTATGCCTTTTTAAGAATGTGCAGAAATTGTGGCTAATTTCGCTGTAATGAGCGTGTCTTAACCTCTTTCACCCCTTTGAAATTATTTTCTGCTTAGCCCTAAAACGTAACTTTCCTACCTTCAAGGTCAAGATTGTAGTTGAATAACACAATTGACCATAAAAAAGTGGACTCAGACCCGGGAAAAAAGTCACAGAGCATGACGCCTAGACTACTGCTGCCAGCATTTATGACAACTTTCAGCCCAGTCTCTACACGATTGTGACAAGTCTGATTTTTAATTATAACGTTTTTTCTGCATGGCTGCGCAGCCGACTGCAACAGCATAAAAGCTACTATTACAAGCCATCATCATCATTGTTAATGTGCTGTAATTGAAAACTGGAAAGGGAAATTTTTGCATTCTCGATCCAAAATTGATCTCTTTTGATAACAATTGACCCAGAATTAAGAGTAGCAATCACCAGACAACTTTTCCGGCTACTAGACTAAAAACTTGACATAATTGCCCCTCCTGGAAATCTCGTTTTAGACGTGACAAAAAGTGGCCACCACTGCCATCAAATGGGCAAAAAAGGCTTGCAAGTAGTAGTGGTGGAGGAGTCGTTGAATTTGGAATGTTCCCAGTTTTCCATTGTCGTCTTTTATGATTCCCTGCGGACTAATTTCACATTCAAGAAAGTGAAACAAAACGCGCTCCCTTTCATGACACATCTGTGTCCAGGGAATTTCCTTATTGAGTCAAGGCTTGGTCCACCCCGAGATTTATTAGCCCGACAGAAATAACACAGAAAACATGGAAATTGGCACACTCTACATGTGCAGCCAGCTCTTCTTCTTTTTTTCCTGCCTCGTCGGTTAAAGGTCAGCCAGCAGCGTTGAAGGAACACATGTCCTAATAGCTGCAGATGGAAGCAGCTAATTATAATTAGGCAAAAGACTTCTTTCTCCATATTTGGCTACGTGGGCTTGATGTCATGAGTTTGGTGGCTCTTAGTGGAGCCCAGCCCCAATAATGGATCACCCGTAATAATATTCCCAAAAGCAGGGAAGGTTCGTGGTTCTCTTCTGGACGCACAATTAACAGTTCGGCAGGGTACATCAGATAAGAAAACTAAACAAAACTGTTTGGTGACGGAGCACTTTTTTAGCACTCCATTAAAAATGCATAAAACAGAGAGTGCTGCTCAGCACTGAATTGCCATTCAGATGAGAGAGAGAGAGTGAAAAATCGATTTCCTTTCATTATCGTACTAACAACAGTTGCTGCTGCTGCTGTTGTCAACAAGTCAAATTAATTGTCACAAAGGTTCCGTCTAATTTGAGTTTGCGGTCAAGCTGTTTTGACCGCCAAGCTCCTGCCGGTCATCTGTCCCCCCATCCATTGATGGGCTTTTAATTTCACATAATAAGCTTATGGCAAGATTGCCATTTCGCACTGGCTTTGTCACGGATCATTGGATGTTTTTCCAGACAAAAAATCCATCTTGGTGGTCCAATTACAAAGCCAATGGATTTAGCCATTACTCTCTGTCCGTTTTTGCTTATTCGATCTTGCCTGACTGACCAATAGAGTACAAATCCTATTAAACTCAAGCTTGCCCAAGCTGACGAGGCTTGTCTTTCCTCCAGGGTATTGCTTCAACAATGTCAGCATTGTCTTGCCAATCTAATTTTTTAGCTAAGTGATGCAGCCAGGTCGAGCAGCAAAAACGGTCATTGCAAAAGTGCATCTTGCTACTTTGATGTCAGAAGAAGAAGAAGCCATGGAGGACAATCTTAAAAAAATAAAACTTTTTCCCCTTTCCTCCTGACCTTCCAACGGCAGTTGAGGTAGATGCGTTTTTACGAAGAGTTCCTGAGGAAATCAGGTGTCAGCAATCTTCTGAAAAATGTGTCACTTAACGTACTGGCGGCGGTTATGCCACAAAGCGCAACATTTGGTCTTTGGTTTTGGTGTCAACAACTCTCTGTGATCCGAAGCCACTCTTTTTGACCAGGGTCCAGCTAATCGAGTCTGGTCAACAAAAGTACCGACAGTTAATGTTGCTTTACTGTTGTTGGCTAATCATTGGTGTGGTGTTGCCACAACAGCCTGATCTACTATGGGAGAAAGTACTCGCAAAACCCTTTTGAGGAATGGTAATTAAACGCACCACAAAAAGCCCCTCAGCAGCCAAATATCAGTCCTTAAGAAAGGGTGATTTTTTACATTGCCAGAGCCCCCACAGTGCGATGATGCTGATGGAGAGAGTGACAGGGGTGACAAACGACCTCTGATCGGGTTCCAGACAAAATTGCCACCTGGTTCAGCTAGCCAGGAAACTTCAATTTTGTTTTAGTCGTCGGCAGAAGCGTCAGCGCCAGTGGAACTTTGCCATCAGCTTCTTTTTGCACAGCTATGAGTGTGCAAATTCCGAAGTACCAATTTCAGCTGCTGCTGCTGCTACTTCTGGCCAGACTTGGTTCAGAAGCATGACAAGCCAAAGAGTTGACACTTGCACGCAACTCGCGTGACATTTTAGCTCAAAAATGATGCTGACTCAAAAAATGAGCTCAATTTGCTCCCGTCAGGAGCATTTGAATTTTCGCGCGCTGAAAAAAGTTTAAAAAGTAAACAAAAACAAAACCACGCTCATCGCAACTCGTTCTCAGCTTTAAGGACGCTCGACGCGACCGAAAGCTAGGCACTGAAGAAAGGTAGATAATTTTGGAATTTTCATGTCCTTGCCATTTTGAGCGGAATACATCACTGTTTTTTGGCATTCTCTTTTAAAGGTCTGCCATTCTCGTTACAGACCCACCTGGAGTTTGGCCATGATGATAAAGCATCCTCCCGAAAAATTCAGGAGCTTTAGAGTCGATGAAAAGTCACGTCAGCGGCCATTGTCTCTTTGCCCATTGTGAATGGTAATTTCACTGCTAAAGCCAATGAACCCTAAATTGCGCAGCTTGACCTTGGGGGGATAAATGGTTGTCTCGGCTTGGTGACATTTGGACACGAGCTAGACTCCTCTTTGGAGCATGGTGGCTTTTTGTCTTCTCGGATTTTCCTGGGTCTTTGGCAGTTAGTGGTTAGACCCGACGACTGAAAGGACGCCGCCCCCATCGAATAGAGGTACATTTCTCACACTGGACTCATTTCCATGGAGGCTTGACGGTTGCATGTCATCTTTGGCCTTCTAAAGCCAGTGGCTAATGAGGTAAGGCTCCATCTCCGATGATTAAAAACGTTTGCTTCACTTACTTATTTTCTAGGAAATGGCTATGCGAGACGATCCAGACAGAGACCGGCCAGTGTGCTTTGTATGTTGAAATTCCTTCTCTTAGGGCGTTGTTGCATTTAATAGGCAATTCCAGCCCAAGTAAAAGATGCAAATTAAGGCCGCCAGACTTTGAGCCACAGCATCAACTTGGTCCAATTGTCACCTAGCTGTTATTTCTGGCTAGACTCGAGCCAAGACGTGGTGGTGCAAAATTCGAGGAGAGTTTGGTGATGTTACCCCAACCAAGAAGAGAGTGTCCACCCTTCAATTTACCTCTGGGCACATAACCAACATTCCACGCAATGCAAACTGCTCCTGGCGAAATTGTCCTCCATGATGGGCTGCACTGTGCGCAAATTCTTGGGAGATCAATATGAACCTGGCCAGCCACATTGTGCCGCCAAACTGTAGCACTTTGCACGGTGAGCAAAGTAGATTAAAATCACTGCTCGCGCCAAGTCTTCCTAAAGTTGCCCAGGCCATCAATGGGACTTTTCTTGGCAAGAATTCCCCTTTGTGCCGCTGCTCGACGACCGGGTGAGACTTCTTGCCACCACCATTAACTTTTGCCATTAATCAAGCGAAAAGCTTGAATATTCGATGTTTTAACGAAACACAATTCCTTTTCAGGTGACAACAAAAGGGAGAAAAGGTCGAGGACCATCAGGCACCTCAAGGAAGTCCCTGAGGCCTCGCAATGTTCATTGACTTTTTCAAACTTTCCTGAAGCATGGGGCAAAGGCGCCACCCAACAAGTTCAATTAAGCCTGATGGACCATGTAACCGGCCACAATGATAATAAGCGGACAAAAGGCCGGCACAATAGAGAAAAAATGTCCCGTGTCATTACCTGGAGGAGCAGCAGCAGCAGTTTTTTGTTCCATTCGTGGCCAATGAATATCGATGGGTCGTCCACAAAAGAAGGAGGAGTTGCTCGGAGCAAGGTATGTTGCTTAACTTCAAAAGATGATGATGCTTGAGGTCACTCCGAAGACAATTTGTCATCGGGCTGCCGCCGCTAGGGCGACAGAAACTGAACATCAATTCGTTCAAGTCAGTGTATTAAAGAATGCCATCATGGTGTGTCACCCCTGAGCACTGTGGGCTTCTTGCCACCAAAAAATTGAACGTTTTGACTGTTGTGCGAAAAATTCCCCATTTGGGCGTGTGTAGTTCTGAATCGGCATTAGGATTGCGACGTGGGCCCACAGTGTGTTTGGTACTATCTACACCTATAGCTCCATCATTTTAATCATGGCCGAGAACAAAAATGTGATCGCTCATCTGGAGCCTGACATGTCATCTATGCTATCAAGAAAATGGGCGGCGGTTATATATTTTTTCTCTCAAATAATTGGCTTTGACAAAAGTTTTTTCTTGAGATAGAGAGAGTATATAGTTAGTTCGGAGCATCCTCGTGATATTTGGCGCTCAGTAGCATATTAAGCCATGACGGTTTTATGCACGACGCTTCAATCACGACCCCTTCCTTAGCAATATGTGGGCTTCACCACACAATATTGTACAACTTCTGATTAGGGTTGGCAACCTTTTTTCCATTGATAGCGAAAAAGTCAGCGAAAAAAGAGGAGCTCAAAATCGAGTTTCGATTAGCTACTCTAGCCAAATAAGCCTCCCATCCGTGTAGTATGCAGTTGGTTTTCACGGTGCATCTCGGTTTTCGGTTTCGGATCTGCCATGTTACGGTTTCTTCATAAAGTAGAGATTAATTGCGCCTTGGCATGGCATGGTTGTAGGTAGGCCTTCTGAAGATTTCCTCCTTCGCTCGCGCTAGATTTCATTTATGTTTTCACATTTTGGGGGGGAAACTACACTAGCCGTGATCATTAGAGAAGTTGGGTTGGTGTTGCAGCGGCGGCCCAATCGTGACTATTTTCCAAGTTGAATTCGGCTCATCATTAGGATGATGATGATCATCATCTTACTTTGGATCTTGACCAGGCTGCTCCTCTGTCAAGAAGTGGAATGAAATACGGCCTCGGGTGAAATGGCCGAGGCTTGACTCCTCTCGTTATTTTTTCACATCTACCGATCATTACTGATGCAAAACTGGCTTTGGAAATTGCTTCTTGTCCAGGGATTTATCGCATAGCAGCAGCAGCAGCAGAATCGTGAAGTAACTAGCTACATAAATGGTTTTCTCCTGGCCAATCAACATGCAAGGAATGATTGTAGCCAAGAGGCATGCACAATCACCTCCTGCAGAGCTACTTTTGTTTGCATAATTTATTAATTGATAATGAACATAAATGAGGGGAAACACACACGATCGGTGACCTTTTTATAGCGCAAGGGTTACGCGCTTGCACGCGCGGCAAAATTCATATTGGCTCCTACCACCGAATCTCACGCAATCGTGGTAGGAAAGCATGACATAGTTGTGAATTCCCAATCATGGCGTTTGTTTACATGCAGCGACGAAATTTGCAGTGTTTACCACCGCTGAGAAGTAGTTGAGACCATTTTGATAGTCGGATGAAGCTGGCTCACGATGAACCCTTTGAACTTGGAAATTAGAAGAAGGGAAGGTTAAGGTTGCGTTGGAATAGCGTCCAATCATGCCACCGCCCTTTTTTCAGTTGCTTCTTTTATGCCCCCCGCTGTTGGGGATCCCGCAAATCCACCAAGTCCGAAATTGAGAGGAGGACAAAGTATTTTATGACCAACGCCATCATGGTTAGAACCCTTCCTTTCCTACCGAGCTCACCTGTGTCACAATAGGACATTCCAGGCCAAATTATGATGATTAAAACAGCAGCCATTTTTATGACAGCAGCAGCGCCAGCATAGACCGCATGTTACAGATAATGCTATAACTTTGTTCGCGCGCGAGAGCAATGAGTTGTCATAGTTGGAGTGTCTTTGGCAAGAAATATGGATATTGCGAGGTGAGTCCAGCCAAAAAAGAAGGAGGCGGGCTCCCATCGTTTTGGGTCGAGATCCCAACTCTGTTACTACTCCACGATGATTGTGTCCAAGAAGATGAAGAAGAAGGTTTTTGTTCATGTGGCAAAGCCATGTAATGAAATTGAGCTTTGTGTCTCGCATGAGAGATGAGCGCCGAAGATTCGTGTTCCCAATCTTCTTTTTTGCAACGCCACCAATCTCTCAAAGACATTCCGCTTTGGCATCACGTGAAATGGTGTCCAACCCTGCCATTACGACAAATTGTCATTGGCAAAAAATCATCACAGCAACTGACCCTTGCGTGTGCGTTTCGTGCGGAAAGATACATGCCAATTTGCAACGGGGCTGCGCTCATCTTTGTGGAATGAATCGCGTACGTTTACGTAGTGGGTGGCTATTATGCTAACCTATCAAAAATATATGAGGCCCCGCGAGTACTTACCACCCATAAATGTCAATTTCACCAGACTACGTGCCAGCGTGTAGTAAAGCCATTTTGGTGTGTGCGTCGTCAAAACTGCCATAAATCAGGGCTTTTGTCAGTCGGGCTGAAACATCTCCTTAAACGTTTGTTTATAGTAATTTGCATTGGTGGCTTCAGCATTAGCCATAGTGGGGTATGCAGACACACCATTCTCAAACTTTTCTCAAGCTGAGAAGCTAATAATTGTTACCATCATCCTCTCTCACTCTTCAGCGGGCTGAGAGGAATTTTCTTGGCATTCATTTGAAGAACTAGCTGACTAATTATATGCAGCGCGGACCTTCAACGACATCTTGCCACGCATAGCAGCTCGTTTGTTTTGGACATCTCTAAATTGCGAGTGGGTGATTTACTGGCCCTCGCTCACACATAACAGCTTTTAATATCGTTCCTCCCCACACTGCTGCGAGCTGCTTGCCTGGCAATAAAACTGTACCACTTAACACTTGCAAAATGCGCTCTTGCATGGCATGCTAAATTAATGTGAATAAAACTGGGGCCCCGCGCGAACTTGCCTGGATATGAAAGAAACGATGAGAACTTCCTCTAGAATTGAATTAGCACATGCACGTGACAGCAAAGCACTTTATGACAGTCTCGGTGACTTTTTTTTCGCTACGTGATGCAATTTAAAATTGCAACCACTATTTAGCAGTTAATGTCCATCATAGTTTTCCTTGCCTCTTTTTGAGTAGACACGGATGGACTCAATGGTAATAACTTCCCCTTTTTGGCGACAGCTATTCCCAAGTCTCCAACTGTTATTATTTCACAGTGGGAAAAAAGAGACGCTTTAGCTTCAAATTAGCTCAACAATTGGGATCGAGAGAGAGAGAGTGAAGGAGGCACAAAAAGCGATCGATGCAAATACGGATGGCGGCGGATGTGACAGAGCTGTGATTTTTTGCCTTTGACAATTTATTTGGTTTGCTAGTAGGCGTGGGACATGCAAATCCAGCCGACTTATTGAATCAAGACGGCAGTTTTTGTCCACGAAACGTTTTCTGGTGGAATATCCACCAGTGTGCCGGAGCCATAGAATAGGAGGGCAATATAATCCTTTTTCTCATTGTGGGACCCCTTAAGGCTATGGCTATGCAAGAGCCCTAAAAATATGATGACTTCAAAGTGCTCGGCGACAGACATACGGCAAGGGTAGCCTGTCTAAATGTTGTAGCTTTGAGACACGAAAATTAGAAGCGACAATAGCTGCCGTTTTAATGTGAATGGCCTTGGAGCATGCCCAGGTCATTGTCGTGGTGGTCGTTTTTTGGAGACAGGTTCAATTTAGAGCCCAATTTGAGTCTCCAATTGTCATTGAGCTTTGTCTCGTTGCTGCTTTTAGCAAGCCAACTTGAGGCGTGACAAAAGAGTATTTGGTGATGAATCTGCGGCTTTAATGGCCAAAAATCTCATTATTGTTTGACAACCAGATGACTGCGGCCAACTCAACCTTTGTGTTGCTGTTTCTGCCGTCCGTCGTTGACCAAAATTGGGCACACAAGCACTGTGTATGCGACTTTTAAGGCGAGGCCCTCAAAGTTCTTAGAGTGCTGATTTATTGCTGTGTGTCCCAAAATGTAAATTGCAATTTGGATAGCACATCATTGTTTATGGCTGTCATAGGACATTAGCAGGTTTTTAAAAAAGTCTTTTGCAATAGCCCGCGCTGGGCTGATGTCCGTCATCTGCAACCAGCCGCGTTCATCGGCAAAAATTGAATTTCAGCAGCCATTTTTCACCCTTTGTCTGTCGTTTTCCCGAGGAAAACAATGCGCCTGAGGAGGAAGTCTCCATTTGAATTTCAAGCCAAATATAGAGAAAAGTCGACTTTGCGACAAAGAACCACATTTACAATTTTCTCTGCATATGTCAGACTGAGCTGTAAAAAGCCGCAACATTGTCGTTTCTATGCAGTGGCAATTCGTCAACTGCGAGAGTTGTAATTTCTTAGCCCCCAGGAGCCACTTTGGATAGTGTTACTTGGCTGTGTATGCAACCGCGCTTTTCGGGAGTTCGGTTACATTTGTGGTAAGACAATTAGCCGGACTGCAACTCTTTCCATTAAAAAATTTCCTCGTGAAATAGATGGGCGCCGGATGGAGCCATCACCAATGCTATTCTAGCTTCCACTTGAGTAAGGGACGACGAGAGCAGCGTTTCATTTGTCCATGTCATCTGTGCACTCTGCGACTTGATGACTGCATCACGATGAGACAGGTGCTGTAATAAATGTCTCGTCTTTTTTAGTCATCTGGTTATACTGTGTTATGGGGGGCGACAACCGCAAAATGAAAAGACTCAACTGACAAGTCTTCATTTTTCATGCTAGCCAAACCTAGCTGCAACCAACTGTTCTTGGGAGGGCCTGATGACACCGCGCATATTCTACTCGTGTAGTGTAGCATTTCTTCAAGAAAAGAGGAGGCATGCCCATTCACAGTGTATAGCCCCGCATCGAACGAAAGCAATCCCACTTGGCTGGAATTACTTTTTTTCGCTAGCTAGCTAGGCTTGTTATGCACGCAAAAGCACACATCTGTTAAACCTGAAGGCCATGGAATTTTGTCATTGTCAAGAATACAGTGTGTGTTAATATGCTGGCGATGATTCATTAGTGGCTGCGTTTTGCCAAAGCCTCAAATGAATTTATGCTCTCCTGTCACTCGTCACGCCTGGTGATATTTAAAACGCGCGTCTTTCTTCAACAACAGTTCCAAATTGTAATTGCTAGGCTTGTCACTCAAATAAGTCACGAGAATGTACAATGCAAGGATTTTTTATCAATCATTTAAAGGGGACTCTTGCACGCCAAAAAGATGTAGCAGCATGAAACTGAAAACTTGGAAGGCTGCAGCGTCGTAAAATCAGCTCGCGCTTCCCTGACGATTCCATAATAAGCATGTCATTACACCACATAAAGGAGAACAAAGAAGCCATTAGAGCAGCCACCAAAAACGCCGAGCCGTGGAGAAACTCCTCGGCTTCATTCATTGGTGACAGGCGCTGTAAAAATGTCACTGCATACCGGTTTTGCCTGTAGGGTGCCATTGGCCACTTTTGTGGCCAGGGGCGGGAGAATTTGTCAGCAACTCGCATACACACGTGGCACCTGTTGACAATAATGGAGTGCCAGAGAAGAGGAGTGACACATCACATCTCCTCGTCGGATGACGGACAAAAAAGGTGCCAATAAAAAGCGAGCTGCTAGAATTTACAGACTTTGGCAAAAAGAGGAACCGTTTTCCCACGGCCATTGAGATGATCAGAGCAGAGCCATAAAACGATCAAGAACATCAAGCTGGTACAAAAATGGAGTTTGGCTGGGCTTGGAATTCCTGATTTTTTTGGCCTCCACTAGCTGCGGATCGGGGAGCTTTGTTGGGCAGCCCCCACAGTGGAAATGGTAGCCCTTCAGCAGGGGTTCGCAAGCTAGACATGGCAAATTTGACTTTACTATCGGTGGAGTCGATCAATGATTCAATAGCCTCTTTGCCAAGCTTCATCATTTGCTCTTGGGTTCCACCAAGCAAATTGAATTTTGCTCTCTTTGGCGTTTGCGTACTGAGCTCAAGCCTTCGCGAGTCTCCAAATGATGATGGCGGTATTAAGGAGGATTTTTCAAACATTAGCTGTGGTGAGTGATCAAAAAAGTTGCTTATTTTTAGTGTGGTAGGTAATTGCTGTTCGTTTTGGGTCATGCTGGAGTTAGCGGTCACTCAGGATGTTTAATAGGATTGAATCCGTCACGGGAATTTCGAGCAGGATGACCACCGCACTAGATAGCAAAATAGTCGTCGTCGTCGTCGTCCCCTTGGTCCCTGACTGACTGACTGCATTAAAGTTATTGGGAAACGGTCAGCCATTGTAATTACAGACTCCGAGTGTGTATGGTAGCCAGCTCGATCCTAAAACTGTCATCGTTTTTTATCGGACACCATGAACATTCCATGAACTATGATAACCCTTTTTTTGCCCGTGAATGAGGAGGAACAAGAATAAAAATGGAACTTGTCCAGAATGACAGGCATGACGTGTCACAGCTAACGCACACAGTCCAGGGTGTCACGCGTCGTCCACCGAAATCCAATTAACCTCGAGTCGAACCGCCAAAAGACATCGGAGCTGGCACTTGTGGGCACTCGGGGAGCAACAGCACTCCTCGACAAAAAAATGCACCCAAATTCTAGCTGTGTATATCTTTTTCCAAAGATATGCGAAGGGGAGCATATGGCGGGGCGCGCGAGCTAGCGAGAGACCCCATTTAGGTATATGATTACATAGAATTGTGTTCCCATGACCCGCCATATTGGCTGGGTAGATTTTGTCAAGTGTCAATTACACCCCTTTATCCAGCAGCAGCAGCTTTGGATTGCGAAACATTAAAGAATTTCCAATGCACCTGTGGAAAAGTGCAGGTGGGATCAGTAGTGGAGTCCATTACACCCACGTATGACGTGGAGAATTTTGAGGTCTGCAATTAGAAGATTGACCCCAAACACCTGAGCCCAATATGCTATAAATGCTTTTTATCATAAGGAAATGTGCTCACAATGGGCTGCTGCCATGGGAGAACCCCAGTTTGGTAGACACGGATTAAAAGCAGCCCGCGCAGCAGCGGCTTATCAAAAGAACCCCTCCCTGGTTCAAGACCGGAGTGTTTTACATACTCTAAGAGATTTGAATGATAGTGGATGATGATGACCTAGCAGCCAGCTTGGCAAAGTTCAACGAGCTACTACTTATTATAATAATGGCCCATATACTATATTAGATGTGTATACGGCCACAGCGAGCGAGGGAGCACCTGCATATTCGCTGTGGCCAAGTTTTTCTGATGAGATGGAAATGGCTTCTAGCCTAGTTGACAGTTGCATTCAATCACTAAGTTGCTCATTTATTGTTGAGTCGGCTTAGCTGTTGTCCATATGGAGGCTTAGTGATTGATGGGCTGCACTCTGTAAAACCGTTTAAAGGTAGTCAGCTCTGCATATGTACGACTACTACCAATCTCCAGAGATGAATTCACATTACAAGAACTCACACTGGGGAAGTTGGCTTTGGTAAAAACAAGCCCAGGTGAAACGGCCCAAAAGGGTTGAAAACTACGCTGATGGATTAGTGTGGTTCGACTCCGCAAATGCCTTGAACTGCCTCTGCTGCTTCTGTAATTGTGGGCGAGTGAAGTCCAGTGTGCAAGGCCGTGGCAGACACGTCACGGCCCTTCCATTTGTCAGCCCCATCGATCTCTTTCTGGACCCTATTTGAGGTGGAACAGTGGCCAGGTGATCTTCCGCCTGGAAAACTTCCCAATCAAGCCCAAACCTTCGCTGGCTCGCTTTCCTGACGGGAACGAGACCCGAATCTGTCTCTGTCAAGCAAAGAGGGCTCGGGATGGACCAGAAGAAATGACTATGTCCTACTTTATTCCACCCATCTCGTATGGAGAACAAAAACCTCATTTAAATCAGCTATTTTCAACTTGTCCCTCCGCCAACCATGAGCCAATTTAAAAGATGACTTGAATAATGGTGGTGAAGTGCTCTTCCCAAAAGCCACGTCCCCAATGTTCTGCATGCATCGATCTTACGCCGGAACACTGGCTTTTAAGCCCTGATGAAAAAAAACCCCAAGAGATTGGCCTCGGTCGTCTTTTTGAAGAAGTCAATGAACGAGTTTTGTTGACAACTCCGGCTCCGTTGGAGGCCTTTTTGTTGGCCTCCTGTCGCGGGTTCCATTTTGTTTTTCAGCTCCTCAAGTTGGGGCCATGTGTCACGTACGTGCCACACCCCCGGGGCGTCCAAAAGCTTCCAATTCGACATGGCGGTGGCATGCCAGTGGAGGATAGATGACAGCATTGAAAATCGCCACATTTTCAATTCCTGAATAATAATCAATTCCCCCCTGCCGCCGCCACTGCTGTTAGAAGAAGAAAACTCACCACCAAAAAACGACCCAGTCCTCTGCCCCGTAACGACGACGGCAAGCCACTGCTGAGCCTAATCTGCATTTCCTACTAGCTGGTGTATATACACCGTAGACACACTGTCTTTGTCGCTACCTCGTCAAATCAGTCATATGAAATTCATGAATTTCAACTACATTCCAGGCCAGCCCATGTTGAAGACATGCTCTGACACTGACACTTGTTTTCACCCGGCCAAATAGTTGCTGCTTTGAATTGCAATCAGTCGACGTAGCCGCTAAATAATTCTGGCTGTTTTGACAGTTTTGGGCCCTATTCATAAACTGAGCGTCGCGCAGCGCTGGAAAAGGTAAACAAATCAGCTGTGCCCAGTATCAACGATCGCCAATAAACAGCCGAAAAGTTTTCCAATATAAAATGTCGGGGGAAGGTGTTGTCAAGCAGTGCAAACACAAGGATTTCCAAGATTTTGGCTGTTTTTCCAATCGCAGATCCAATTTATGCAGCACATTGGGGACTCCAGAAACTTGACTGTCAACGCGCGGCGGTCTTGGTCCCGCTGTGCGAGCTGAAATCTTGAATCCATTTGAAGCAGTGCACGTGAGCCCTGTCACCCTATTTATTGCTCGTGGCACGAGCCAGAACGGATCCAATTCACGGTTTTGTCTTGTTGAATGACAGCCAACTCTGCGGGCTGTCCAGCCCCATTTAATCTCGAACTGTTGATCTTGGAGAAAAGCGAGGAGCAGCAAGCATGCAAGGTGTGGACAAATTTCCATGTTGATGGCCTTTTATGTCACTAAAAGCTACTAGCTAAGAAGTGTTGCCTTTAGTGAAGATGTCATCTTATCTTGATCGCTGAGCGCGCGGTCACCTCAACGACTAATGGACTGACTTATTTCAGCGCTTTAAAGTTTGCATAACAGCACCACCTAGCTTTTGCCACCATGAAAATAGTCCGCATCTTCGCTATATGTGCATATGCTGCTGCCCATTTTCTCACATAAATCTTGACTTTGCTCTTGAGTGGACATGAAGAGTGACAGCTCGAGGCGAAGTGGAGACTTCTTTGCTTATCGCGACATTTTATCTTGCCGTGTGGACAAAGCTAACACATGTTTTCACGTCTTCTTAAGGCTCGACGGATTTGGGAGCCGGCCACTCAGAAAAAAAGGAATTCCTCGCGTGTCCACGAGAAAAGAATTAGGGAAGGCCTCAAAGAGCAGGACAGAATGGTGGAAAAAAGCATCGCCATTAGCAGCTCAGGAATGCGATGGATTCAGTGATCTCTTAAGTAAGGCACAAACACCTCTGACATTACTCTATAGAGATTAAGAGCGTTCCACTTAAAAAGTCCTCTTGATCTTGCGGGCCAATCTGATCGTCTTCCTTTTTAGGTCCATTTCAAGTGACATGTGTTGTATCATGTTGAAGCATACTTCCCTATATTGACTCTCACGTGTATTATAGCTATAGTAGATACTCCCTTGTTACCCCAGCGCGCGCGTGCACTCATTCATTCTTTCTGTATTGCTTAAGCTTGCACTGAATTACACTCAGTACACATCTCGTATCAAAGTGGATACGTTCGCCTCGATCTGGTAAATCTCGGCGTAGTAGTGCTCACGGTTTCCTGGTACAAGACCAGGGATCCAACCGACGTAGCTCGAGTAGTAGTGCCTTAAGTGTCACCCACGAGGTCGGGACCAACCATGGCGTCAGTTCTCAGTCTCTTTGCATAAGAGGCCCTTTCCTAGAAGAGGGAAGGTTTGAGAAGCAGCCGAAGAAGGTTTGTGAGTGGAAAATTTCCGCCACCCTTGGCAGCATCACGACAACAAAGTGTGAGAGGCAGCCGGAGAAGGTTTCGTGAGTGGAATTGTGAAAGTTCCGCCACCCTTGGCAGCATCACAACAAAAAAAGTGTCAACAAAAGTGTCCATGAGCCAGGACTCAATTAAAAGTGCTGGCGAAGAAGAGTGGCATACTGCAGATCAGAACGTATTTGCAGCACTTCAAAGGCAAGTGAAAGCCTTAGAAGAAGCCAAAGAAGAAGCGGAGGGCCCCGAAGATACGCTTTTGGCAGCCACAAATAGTGACGAGGACACATTTGATACAAGTGTGGTCAGAGCAAATTTAGCGATGACCGAGAAGGAGAATCCAACTGACTTGCAATTGGCAATCGGAAAGCTTTCCGAAGCCAGAGGTGCAAGAGCACTCGAGGACCTCACCAAACAAATACATAGTCTCAATGGACACAAGAGTTGGTTGTCCAGGCACATGAATGCCGGAGAGAAGCTATGCGAGGCCCTGGAAAGGCAGAAGGATATTTCAGTTTCAGAAGCAAAAGAGCTCCAGAAGCTGAAACAAAAGTTGGTCGACCAGGAGAATAGCATCATGCAGATTCTAAATAACCTGCCGGACGAGACCCGAGTCACTCAAGCTGACAAGGTCAAGGAGATGTTCGAGAGAAAGGATGCCCTGGAATTGAAAGCACTGGCAATCACAGGCCGGTACGAAAAGGCCAACCCAACTGCCATATCGGCATCAAATGCACCGGCATCAGAGGACAGAAAAATTGTCAAGCCGGATGCAAATTTGAAGCCGAAAACGCTGAAGACTGGTGCTACAGCCATTGAGCTGCAGGTTTTTTTGAGGACTTGGAAGACCTACGTTCAAGAGTCGGAGATCCAGAAGAAGTCCATCGATGCCCAGCACACTTACAGTCTGGTATTATTTGATGCCAATCTATCAGCCAAGATTTCAGCAAAGTTGAGTGCGGAATCGCCCCTTTTCATACAAGATGAAAATGTGGGCACTCCTTGGATCCTTTCAATGGAGAGGATCGTAGTAAACGAGTTCCAGCTGGCGTTTCCATTGTCTAAGAGAAGACTGGAGTGCTTTCGTCACAAAAGTACAAACCCAAGCGAGCTGCATGGAACGAGTTGGGCTGCATTTGAGCTGAAATGCAAAGCAGCCGAGTTTGAGAGCATGGACATAGAGACGGTAATGAAGTACCTCTATATGAGCTCTCTAGCTAATAAAGCCTTACGGAAAGAGCTTATCAAGGCCGACAACTTAGCTGGCGGCAAAGCAACGATGGATGAGCTCAAATCGGCCGGCAATATGTATGATGTTAATACAGCCACCGAAGAGGGTTACGAGAACCCTACCGTGAAGAAGGCTGGGCCTACTGCTTATCGCAAGAAAAAGGCCATGGGCTCGAATGCTGGGGCTGAGGCCGCAGGTTCAAGCCAGAAGAAGAAGCATGGAGGTTGCTTTGAATGCGGAAGTAAAGAGCACCTCCGACCAAATTGTCCGAAGGCACCAACCTGTCAATTTTGCAAGAAGAAGGGTCATGGGGCGGACAAATGCTTCAAGAAGAAAGGCAAGGGCGAGGGTGGCGAGAAGAAGCCGAATGGGAACCCGACGAAAGCCATAAAAAAATTCACAGTTAAGTTGCCTTTGAGTTTTGATTTTCCTAGCACGTTGGAGTGTAAAAACGCTATTGCTTGCAATGAGGCAATACGCATTATGAAAAAATCAAAAGATAGATACTCT
Source organism: Paracyclopina nana (assembly GCA_019096065.1). Lineage (NCBI taxonomy): Eukaryota > Metazoa > Arthropoda > Copepoda > Cyclopoida > Cyclopettidae > Paracyclopina > Paracyclopina nana. The sequence goes on along the minus strand of JAGUCH010000001.1, from coordinate 8,163,945 downwards.
CTGCCGTTCATTTTTCAGAGTCGCATCAAGAGGATGGAGGAAGATGACGGAGGGGCAGGGGTTATCAAGATGGCGAAGACCAAGAGCAGAAAAAAGAAGGAGATGCAGCAGAAGATCTCCAAGGCAGTGAGCGGGCTGCGGCCCTCATGCCTACCCAATGCTACCAGGGTCACGTCATCAAGGCCAACTCCCAAGGCCAAGCTATTATTTTGCCCTGAGGTAGGGTCTGCTTTCTCTACGTATTGCCTGCCAGATACTGGAGCAACCATTACTGTGGTTGATGAGAAAGTTGCAGCGGAGATGGGGATGCCAATATATCCCAATCCGGAGACCGTCAGGAGCGTTGATGGCACCGAAGTGAAGACGAGCAGAACATGTGAGATTGCAATATCACGTGGCATGAAAGTGGTTGTAGTAACCAATGCAGTGGTCGCTTCACTTGGTGACGATGAAGAGGTGATTGTCGACTGGCAGACACTGGAGATATTAGGCGTGGTTGGCCTAAACATTAACTCCACGGCAATCGCAGCAACCACAATGGATATGACTCTGGAGAGCTTGAAGCTCAAATATACAGAGGTCTTTGCAGACAAGCTTGACAAAACCAGGTTTATGAAGGGTGAACCCATGAAGATCCACCTAGTGGATGGGGACATAAAACCTATGAGGATCTCTTCAACCAATGCCATACCGGTGCATCTCAAAGCAGCGGCGGACAAGTGCATTAAGGATTTGGAGGATGCCGACATTGTCAAGAAGCTGAAGCCAGGGGAGATGACAGATTGGACCTCTAGAGGTTTCTTTGTCATCAAGTCTGATGGGAAATCTGTCCGGTTGGTTACGGACTTTGTTCAGCTGAACAAGTACGTGAAGAGACCAACCCACCCCCTTTACGTCTGCATTCCATTTGTTGAAGAGCATCCCTGCAAAGGCTCAGTGGTTTGTGGTCGGAGACTGTGCGCAGGGATACCACCAGATCAAGTTGGAAGAAAAGTCATCCTACTTGACTACATTTTTGCTACCACAGGGAAGATTCCGTTATGTGAGAGCTCCCATGGGGCTCACATCTTCCAGTGATGAGTGGTGCTGCAGGAGCGACATGATCATGACTGCCCTGAACGGAAAGGGAGTCAAATTGGTCGATGATGTCCTCATCTGGGGAGAAACAGAGCAGGAAGCCCTGCACAATCTGGATGTCCTCCTCAGCAACTGCAAAACCTATGGTGTCAGCTTATCACCCAAAAAGCTGCACATGGGTGAACGTGTCAAGTTTGCTGGATTCATGGTCAGCAAGAATGGTGTAGAACCACACGATGACAACTTTAAAGCAATCAGGGAGTACCCAAGGCCAGCCAACCAGTCGGATGTGCGAAGCTTTTTGGGATTGGCTCAAACTTTAGGAAGTTTCTTGCCTGATTTGGCCCACATGTCAGCTTCATTGAGGGAGCTAACCAAGGCCAAAGTTCAGTTTCAGTGGTTACCAAGACACGAAGAAGACTTCAACCAGCTGAAGAAGATCCTGACCGGACCTTTGTTGGTGAAGCATTTTGATGTCAACAAGACCACAGTGTTGACAACGGATGCCAGCAGGTTATATGGCATCGGCTACATTCTAACTCAGTATGACCCAAAAGACCCGGACAGGAGCTACCTGATTACCTGTGGGTCCAAGGTCAACTCCGCTGCTGAGAAGAATTATGCAACTATTGAGCTGGAGTTGCTGGGAATAGTCTATGGATGTGAGAAGAGCTCGCATTTTCTGCATGGCTGCCCAAAATTTTTGGTGAAGACTGACCACAAGCCTTTACTTGGTATTATGAATAAGGACATGGCAGAAATCACTAACTCCAGACTCTTGAGGCTTAGGGAGAGGCTACTACCGTTCAACTTCGATTTGGTCTACCTTGAGGGGAAGTTAAACTTCATTGCAGATGCCTTGTCAAGACATCCCATTAACTTCTCAGATGACCACCCAGACGCTGAAGAAACAGAAACTTTGAAGAACTCAAAGATCAGCGTAATCTCAGCCCTCTCTGTCTCAGCACAAGAAGATCCGGCATTCCAAGAAATCCATGATGCAGCAAGAGCTGACAAGGAGTATCAGGATCTAATTGAGGCCATCCAGGAAGACCTTCATCATCATAAGAAGAAGGGTGTGGCCATTCATGCATTAAAGCTGGTGCCCCAAAACCTTTGGGGGCAGCTTTCAGTCCAAGATGGAATGGTTGTTATTGATGGGAAACGCGTCTTCGTACCAAAGGAAGCACGTCCATTCATCTTGAGGACTCTTCATATTGCGCATCCTGGGCAAACGAAGAGCCTGGCTACGGCCAGACAATTCTACTATTGGAGTGGTATGACCAAGGATATCAGACAATCAGTAGAAGAGTGCGAAATGTGCCAAAAGTACATGGCCTCTTTACCGCATGATGAAGAAGGCGAGAACATGGTACCAACGGCCCCAATGCAGAGTATTGCAATGGATTTGGGCCATCATGAAGGGGCAGACTATTTAATAGTTGTGGACACCTTCAGTGGTTGGCCTTGGATTTTCAAGATGGTAAGATACACTAGTGAGGAAATCATCAAGAAGTTGACGATCATTTTTGCCACATTTGGGTACCCGATCGTGATGAGATCCGACAATGCTGGATGCTTCACCTCTCATGAAATGCGTGAGTTTTGTAAAGAGCATGGCATAATTGCCACCACCAGCAGCCCTTATCACCACGAGTCCAATGGGACCGCGGAAGCTAGTGTGAAAAACATGAAAAGGCTGGTTATGAAAACCAAGACCCTAAGGGAGATGAATGCCGCTGTGCTGGAATTTCGAAATCTGGCACGAGCAGACGGCAAATCCCCTGCGAAGATGTTTTTGGGCCGTCATTTAAGGACGAAATTACCAATCTTGCATGAGATGACAAAGCTTGAGATGCCAGAACCCAGAGCTGAAAAGAAGCAATTGCCAAACGAGATCATTCCAGATTTCAAGGTGGGGGAAAAAGTGCGCATGCAAAATGCACTTACTAAGCTATGGGAGGAGTTCGGAGTCATCCTCGAAGTTCGGCATTCCGGTAGAAGCTACGTCATCAAAAATGATGATGGCGTGATCAGTGTGAGGAACAAGCGCTTCTTACGCAAGCATAAGACGGCTGACCTCGATGCAAATGCATCGTTATGACTAGTAAGTAAAGCACCTCACTCAACGCCCAGCTTTTGCAGCAGCACCTTCTCCAGGAAAACATTTCCATCAGCACTCAGTAAGTCTTTTTTGATGTATACATACACCCAGTGGCTCGGTACTTTGAACACGCCGACCGCAGAAGAGGCTAAGAAAAACGAAGAGAAGTTAGCTGCCCTAATTGCAAAAAGCATTGTAAAAAATTGTCCCCCTGTAAATTGCACTTGGTCGGAGGTTATAATGGGATCAGGTCAAAGTACAACCAACAGCGCCGACAAAGCGAAGACTCAGGTTGTTGATGAGACCAGCCACACTGGTATTAGGCTAGCGGACATCGATATCATGGTTCCGCAAGGCTCCAGCGAGGAGGACAAGTCAGCTGCTGAGGCAACTGGCAGAGATGTCACGCATTGGATCTTCTATGGAGTGGCCTTTTGCGCTTTTATGGCTTTGCTATGGATTGGACTGCGGTTCAGGAAATGGCGGAAGAAGGCCAGCGCGAGGAAAAGGGCCAGAGACTCACTGTTGATCATGCACTCCCAAGCTGCAAATGTGCAGCCACCGGTCTACCCCCAACAAGCCCCTGCCCCATATGGCTGTCCAGGCTACGCGTCACCCTATGTCACGCCCTTCGCCTCGACAATGTCCATCGCCCCGACCCCTCATCCGATGGTTTATCAACCTTTCCCAGGAGTTGTACAGAGCTTGCCAAACATGGCTTATGGAGCCTCCCCGCTGGGAAGTTCACCAACGGTTTCGCATCCTGACTCGCCCCCCTTGCAGGAGGAGGAGCAGAGACGGCGAAATCGTCTCTTTGCCATCTCTTACAACAATATCTAAAGTGTTTTTCTCTGTGTTGCAGGCATGTCAGAAGCCCGAGGTGACCGTTCCCCCATTGACTGGGATCATCCCGATTGGGACCCCAACGCACCTGTAGATGAGCGCCTGATCGCACCAGCGCCACTCGATGTAGCCACCCTCAATGAGCTGGACGATGTAGCCAAGCTCAAAGCCGAATTGGCGAAGGCAAAGGAGGAAGTCTATGATGCCCAGTACAGGATCACCGAACTGGAGCATAACCTGGCTGAGGCCAACCAGGAGGTCAGGGACCTCATTTGGACGAAGGATGTGCTGCGTGCGGATTTGAAGCACCAGTACAATGGCTACAGGCGAATGCTGGACAAGATCTTCGACAACATCCACAAGGCCATGAACTCGCCTGGCAAGAAATGGAAGCGGACTCGGATTGTCCCCATGACACCCCTGCGGGTAGTTGTTGACGCCGATGGGGTCCGCAGAATCTCCAGACCGTGTTACGAGAACGCGGAATCTGCCAAGCACGACGGGTTCTCGGCCAGGGCCGGTAAGGCATATACCCGTCAAGGCATAATGCTGGAGGCCGAGCTCATTGGATTCGGTCAACTGGACAAGGCATGCAAATTGGATGATGGTTCCGAAGATGAAGCTTCCGTCACGAGGTCCGAGGTTATCAAGATCCTAGACTTGAAGCGTGACGAGTTGACCAGAGATGATCGCCAGAAGTACGGCATTTTTGTAGCTGCAATGGTAGCTATTGGTGTTGGCATGTTCATATGGTGCACCAATGGAGGGGAGGTTGCTTTGACGACATCGCCTTGAAGAGCAACATAGAGAAATGAAGACACTGGATCGGATGATGGAACTGAATTTTGATACGCTATGCATTTTTCCTATTTTTCTATTTCATTAGGTTTTTTATGCTCTCATCGAAATTCTCGCTTGCTAGGTATATCATAAATCCTAGGCCCCAAAATTAGAGTAGTTCGAGGTCAATTGATAGGCTAATATGTTAGTGATTACAGCTACCCAGGGGTATCCGTACCCACTTGGGGGAGGTGTTGTATCATGTTGAAGCATACTTCCCTATATTGACTCTCACGTGTATTATAGCTATAGTAGATACTCCCTTGTTACCCCAGCGCGCGCGTGCACTCATTCATTCTTTCTGTATTGCTTAAGCTTGCACTGAATTACACTCAGTACACATCTCGTATCAAAGTGGATACGTTCGCCTCGATCTGGTAAATCTCGGCGTAGTAGTGCTCACGGTTTCCTGGTACAAGACCAGGGATCCAACCGACGTAGCTCGAGTAGTAGTGCCTTAAGTGTCACCCACGAGGTCGGGACCAACCAACATGAATGCAAAGAGTATTGACCTAGATAAACTGCTAAGCCTCTGCGTTGAGCACACTAGTTTTGTGCTCTAATTAGTTGTGGTATTTAAATGTGTCAGGCCGTAGCAGCTCAAGTTGAGGGGTGCATTGTTGCATCAAGACATCCGTAAAAAAGGGGCCATACCATTGGTGCTCATTACTCGCCCCCTGATAAGTGTGGAATTTCGCTTGGGTTAATTTTTATTGCATCCCACGAAGCTGCTCTTCTTCTCTGGCAAGAAATATTTGCTCCTGACACGTCGGTTTACGTCGGTATGGTGCATCGCAAATTGCGTTAAGAGCCTGGGCAGAGTTAATCACGAGTCGAGCACATTTGGAAATGGCCTCCAGATTTTTCGCCAGCTTCTTCTTCTCCCTGTTTCGCTCAAAGAGGGGAACGATAACTGCATCATCATTTTCGAGTGTTAGTACGGGATTTTTTGAGCACGCTGCATCCACTGTAGTTACGAATGTATACATATATGGGACCTGCACATCTTTAAGCCCCTCATTATGACTGCAGCAGCAGCATTTTTCTCTGCTTTTGGTGCTGAATCTCTGCCAGGAGAAATGGGCGTCAAAACACAGCGAAGCTCAATTCCACCCAGGTTGTGTCACGAGGTGGTGCGCTGCGCAGTGGTTTCAAATGGAAATTTGTTTATGAGATGATGCTGAGGAGCCACATGGTTGGCTCTCGTTTAAGATAATGGCCTCTGGAACCATGAGTGACACGGCCAACCAACATCAGCAAAAGGTTTGGTTGGCACAGCGGGGACCTCGATGAAGTAGCCTTTGCATATGTGAGTCGTGAGATACAGTGCGCTCACCCTACAGGGTTTCTCCAAAAAGAACTGAATCTTTATACTACAGAAAACAATTTTCAATTTTTTAGAGACCATTAATTTGAAGCTTGCAAAAAAACGAGACTTTCAATTTTTCAAATTTTGGTCGCCAATTGCATTATATGGGAAATTTTTGCACTCATATTATGTTCGCCTCGACTCATGGGTGCTCAAGTCGACTGCACTGTGCAAAAAGTCATCGTTAAGCTTCAGTGGCACCTTGGTGAGCCGTAATAGGGTGGGGTCAATGAATTGCAAGTAGGTACACATAATACTGACTGGAAACTTTTGACTTAAAACTCGCTGTCAGCAGTCCGTCCAATATCAAATATCGGCAATTAATTAATTTCCTCGTTCTTCAGTCCGTGAAAAGGCTCGGATTTTATCGACGACAACTTAGGATCGCGTGACAAATTGCAAGAAGATAATCAGCAGAGCAGAAGAAAATCTGGAGAATTCATGAATATATCGATGGCAAAAAACGCGCGGATGAACAAGCCTGAAACTGCTTCAATCTAATTACGCGCTATTGTTTAGTAGCGCGAGCGTCTAATCAAGGGGCGTTTCTAGACGCGCATGCCATAGGTTAAAATCAATGCATAATAATTCGTCATGCCTATTTGAGTCTAATTGTCGCGTCAAAGTTGCCAAGATGATCCCGTGCTGACAGCTGTAAGGCAGTTTTCTTGAACGCATGCAAAGAGTTCTCGTGCAAAAATGGCTCACTTGACTGATTTCCTAAATAGCAGCAGTAGTAGTTTCCCCACCACCCACTCCATTCGAGGAGTCCCAAATAAGGGGAAGAATCGTGTCCCTAAATCATCGATGGCAATAAATCGTCCCAATATTTATTTCTGGCAGGTTTCTCTCCATTCCAAATGTTGGATGACCAAATAGGGAAGCTTTGAGCATTATTGATGTAGCAGTAGTGGTGTGACTACTACTCCTCTTGATTATTATTTTCAAACTTTCCCTCACACAGCAGCCAGCTAGTTGATTTTATTATTGGCTCCATATGGCAAATGTCCAGTTTTGAGTGACAAAATTGACCGGAGGGGCAACTTCATTTTCAAACCATAAAGTGGCTTTTCCCAGGAGAAATCCATTTTTGGTTCCTTTCATGTAAAAAAAGGTACCAAAGTCCCCCTAAGGAAGATTGAATTCCGTGCGGCATAACAAGATCACCATAGCTGCTACACATGTTGCCATTTTCTATTTTATTATGTTGATCTCATCAGCATTTCTCTCTCTCTCTCTCCTTTCTTTTTGTGTCCAATTTTTTCCTACGTCCCAACGTTGTTTTGGCCGCACAAAGGATCCTAATGCAGACCTCTCACGCGACACTGCAGCAGAAATGCCAAAGCGTTTTGCTTGGTCCATCCACACACTCGCACACAAAAAAAGGAATTGTCAGATATAGCTCGAGTTGTCCAATTCGGAAAAAATCTGCACTCGCGCGTTTATTGTGTAGACATGCGTTTTATGGGCGGCTAGTAGCTTGGAAGAACCGTGGTTTACTTTTTCATGAATTATGTGTACGAGTTGTTTGTCAGTTTATCACCTTTCTGGTTTGTCGGACTCGGAAAAAGACTGCCGCTATGTGGGAGAAAATTGGCGATGTCGTAAAAAGCGAAGTGTCTTTATGGCCGCATATAATTCAGATTTCATTGCAGTAGCAGCAGCAGCATCAATAATGATCATCATCCTTTTGTCGTCATGCCTACAGCTAGTGTGGGAGTGGAAGAAATGGCCAGTAATTTGATTCTATTCACCATTGTCATCCAAGTGAAACAATGATCCATAAGAATCGCTAACATCCATTTGAGAGGAAGTCGTCAAATCGAATTACTGCAGTCAAGACAATAACCGCAATGACTTTTGAGCCTTTCTTAATAGTGATTCGCGCACTGGCAACGCGAACACAATAATAATCATAATGTGAAAAACTAGGGTTGGTGCCTCAGCTTTTTGCTTATTTGTCTTACTTCGCTAATTGCCAAACCGCAGCTCATGGCGGAGGGCCTAGAAAAAACCCTGGGAATTGTTTGACAGCAGAGTTAAGTAAATCTAGGCTCCCGCATTGTCACCCTTTACGAACCAGTCATTACAACGCTCGTGCAAAACTTTCTGTTTTTTCAGTCGAAAGTAATCCTTCATATTGTGACGGATCCCAATTAAACTTCTGAGTGATGATAGGCAAACTGAAAAACGATACCAACCCTAGCTTTACGGCAATGTTTGTGAATTTTTCATGCAAGAATGTGTCGTTTCCAGCAACAGCAGCAGAGGCTGTAGACAGGTTCGTCGCAAAGCCACAAGATTCACACCATCATTAGCATTCACCACAACTGTGGATCAACAGCTAGATGGTAGTGGCAATGTTCGACGTCGCGTTTTCGTCACCCCCTGTAATTACGTATTTATCGTTATGCAGATTTGGGGGCGTGACCTTTTCTCGTTCGCGTCGTCCCGAATCATGCCAAGTGACTTTTTGCGTGTAGGCCCCGTTTTCTCGACTGCAGAGGAAGACGTGTACAACATTCACCGCCTGCGGACTGAATAATGTCCATAGTCACCGTTTACGACGCAAACTTCTCATGTCTAAAATCACTCCCATAAAAAAGTCGCATGACAGCACCTTGGCCATAACTGGTCATCTGCATGATCATCTTTTTCATGAGATATTTCGGCGGAGAGCGGCTATTACGGAAAAAGTGTCTGGCGATACATATATTGCAGTAGTTGTTGCAATACATCAGCAGAAATGGATCTAGAGCATTATTTCCCTCCTTTTGAATTAGCTGGTGTGTGTGTGTGTGATGCTGCACGCGAAGAGAATGCAAATGGCACATTATTTTATGACACTACTCAAGATTGGGCCGTTATTGGGAGCAAATGGTGCCACATGGTGTTAGGGGTTATGATGAGGATGACAATTGGCACCCTTCCTCACACATATAGTACTAGTACATGCCTGCTTTCCATCTCTCTCTCTCTCGTTAATGGCGAGGGTGAAGATTGTACATAAACACAGGGAAAACACTTAATGAGACAGACTGTCTTGTCATCAACGCCTTTGATCTATCATATGGCCCAACAACAGCAGCTATCAAAGCAATTCGAGAACAGTTACTAATTGAAGCATCTCAACCGTTTCAGCAGCTAATACTCTTCGCGGGGAAAAAATGCTCCTGCCTTTTTCTGGGGAATTCCTAAAGTTGTCAGCAGCCTGCAGCTGCAAATTTCAATAATTTTCCACCGCCGCCATTTGACATTTACGCGACAAAACTGGGTCGTAAAAGTGAAGTTGTGCGACACTTGCCCTTAGGGAATTAAGGCCACACGAGAGACGACGAAGAAAATACATACACTTTGGCTTCATTTTCAAGCCGGTGACGACGAGGACGGCGAGTTGAAAAACAGAAATCCCCCCACTACACTTTTAGCCCTGCAAAATGACGTGGGGAAAGATGATATCCGGGAAATGAGTCGGATCATCATAGTTGATTTTGAGGCAGGCGTCACAAGTTTGTCACCAGCACTACTCTCAACTGGCTCACTGCAACTTCAGCGAAACTTCGCCGCCAGGCAGGCAGACGTTGCAAAAACTTGGTGGCTGATGGTTGCCTGAAAAGGGAGGAAAATGGATGGACTTTATGGTCATCTGTCTTTGGGAAAGGCAGGAGTCAGGATACAGCACCACTTAACGGTCACTTCAGATCGTCGTTGTCCAGCAGCGCTGCAGCAGCTTCCAAAAAGATGGAAATAATTTGGTCCCTTTTTTCATGCTGGGCGCGATGAGGCTTGACCCAAGGAAGCTGGAAGCGAAGAAAACACCTCACAGTTTGACCAGCAATGACTCCCATTGTGTGTCACAGATGGCCTCCTGCAGCGTTTAATAAGCCATGAAAACCCATACACCGACCTTCTTGAATCCCCTTCTTTCTGCTTTGCATTAGCAATTGTTCTTCCACAACGTTATTATTTCCTGCAAAACCGCCAATGATGGATCATGGAGGAGGCCCAGGAATAGATGTCTGGATTTGCAGCAGAGCCGATTATTTTAGGGGCTTTTTTGCATGACCCTTTGTGACATTAGAAAGAGAAAATTCATATACTGCGCGCTCCTGAACGGGTGGCTCGATGACAACCGAGTTCCACAAGGCATTATTCGTCTTTTGCGACAGGAAATATATTGTGATGGTCGTGATTTCTTCAAGTGAGGGGCAAAAAATAGTCTGGGGTTTCCTGCTATGTGTGTCATAAACCATTAAGCAGCAGTGAAATCAATATCCATTTTTTACCCGCGCGCGCGACGCAAAAAGTGCCATGGGAATCGTTTGCTCCATATCGTCATGCTCCTTTTGCTGATTGCAAAATAGGACTTTGGAAAAAAGATATAGTCATTTCGAATTGACTTCCACTTGAAGTGGGTGCCATGACAGCGGCAGCAGCAGCTAGTGCTGGTGTGAGAAAACAGCAGTACAATCAATATACCATATACAGACACATCACATTCATATATCGAGACGACAAGCTCTTTTGATCCACAATAGAACAAGAATCGTGGAGGAGCTGATGACGTCGTCAAAAGATCCATAGTCATCTCACGACGAACGAAGAAGAAGAAGAAAAGCCATACACACTAGTATCCACTATGTGGCATAAAGAGTTTCGCTCTATCCAGATCAAGATAGCTGCTCAGGCTACAACAATCCGGCTACTGCAGCTGAAGAGGAAGATAATAGTTATGTGAGTGTCTCTTTGCTATAGTGCGTAGGTATATGGCGAATAATACACAAGCAGAAATGCCAATTAAAGAAGATGACAAAATGAAATGAAGTGTCTCGTGCTAGACTTCTTTGTTGGTCTTCTCTTTGGAAGACTGTGTCAAATTGGCATAAAATGACTGGCCACCACTGGTTGACAAAAGTGCGTGGCATGACAGGCCGAAAAATGATCATTGAGCTACAGAGAATTATTAAATGACTGAATGCTCTGTGCGGATGCAGATGCTCGGAGGGGACGTTCAATTAAGGTCAACTCCCTGGGGCGCAAATCGGCTCATAGAGCCTGTAATTTTGTGAAAATCTGCGGTTGACAACAACATCACTTCAAAGGTGGTTAGGTTTTCTGTATCATGCTCAATTTTGTGTGCATGCCATGACAGTTTTTGAAACAATGCGACCACAGGCTGTTGGAGTTGGTTTTTACTTTGAGCCTTTTATCAATTTCGGATATCAGTAAAGACCGATTGGAATCGGATTTTATTTCACCTGGCAAGCTTGCCATCGAGCTATGAAGAGTGACAGTTCTTGAAACAATGCAGCAATAAGAGATCTCTTTGCGTGATTGTCTGGCAAGGTGGTTGTTGAAATGTCACTTCCAATTCGCAATGAATGCTGTATGGGAACCCGACTACTGCTATCATCACAAATGTGGGAGGGTAAACATTTCATTCAATCCTGCTGAAAACTTGACACTAATTTCTACCTCTCAACTAGGAGAGGTGAGCTGCGAAAAATCTCGACGGCACCCGACTATTTTTTGATCCGTAACCAGCTTCGGCAACGGCTCCGCGACATTTTCCCAGCTTTCTCAATTAAATTTGATCTAGTTTCCCCTCTCAAGTATCATGTGAATGCACTTAATAAATGGAGTAGCCGAGAATTCCCTATTTATTCTAACAGACATTGACAAATGAAAAAGCCACCTGAAACTGCTTTCCCCCTCAAAAAATGAAACTCCTCATTAGTAAAAGTTTGTTATGGCTACAGAATAAAAAGTCATGGTATTTCAACCTGGCCACTATAATCTTTCTCAAACATCAAGAAAGTGTTTCATTTGCAATTTCAATCGAAGCATGCCAATTGTAGCCAGTGGGGCTTAGTGGCTAAAAAATCATGCAGTGGCTTGTCAACTTATTGCAGTAGATTGGAAAGTTTTAAAATTGCTTAGCAGCAGCGCTGAATTTCCTGTAAACATTTTTGTCATGGCTGCTGTAACTTGTCCCGGAAGCTCCTGGACAAATCGCAAATAAACATGAAATTAGGCCATGTTACAAGAACTTTAAGTAATGACAGCAGTCGGGCTTTAAAGGTGATAGATCAACATCACAGTAGATTGCATTGCAGCTTTCACTTATGACTTTCCTGGATCATTGACATTTATGCTCCCTTCATAAAAGAACAGTGCGGCGGCTTAGAATTGCTCTCTTCAATGTTCACACCCTATGGAGAGTTTTTGAAATGTCAACTAGACTGTCATCTCTTCTTTTTTTTAAATGATCCTAGTTCGTAAGTACGTTATTGGAGGACCAACAAAATAAGGCAAGCAGCAATACGAAATCGTATTCAAAAAGTTTTACTTTCCCCCTTGTTGGTCATCAATCTGTGGACAGGCTTTTGTCTTGAGGCCACATAGCATATTCATGAAAAAAATGGCAGCAAAGTTTCTTTGACAGTTCTCTAATCACATCGGAGCAATTCACGTGAACAATTGTCAAATCCTACGTTTGACAGGCTAATTATATTGTTGTGCTAAACGATGGCCTGTCACCCTTCGTGGCTCGAAAACCCAAAGTTGTGATAGTTATGTTCTGTGTAATATTTTAGTGGCAGTAGCATGTTTAAAAGGCCAGAATTATTCATGAGATGATGTCTTCTTTAGATAGATCCCTTGCACCGCAAAAGAGAAAGCAGCTAGCTTTCAAAAGACGGCTTTTGATATTGACGACGCTTGTGGTGATGCTCAAAATGATCATCACAAAATCAACTTTGGCCTCGAGGAAATCACTTTTTATTGGCCTCGGAAACGACGAGAAAGCCACCATTTCTGGCCCGTTAATTGTAACCCAGCCGGCAGCTCCCGAAAAATTATCATGGAAATTCCTATCTATCGTTTGAGTTGAGCCAAGTTCACCCTACAATGCAGCGGTTGTTTGTAGAAATTAATATGTGGGCTACTCTGCTTTTTTGCAATTAGTTCCACTGGAGTTGTTGTCAATAGGTGCTCTCTCTCTCTCTGACTGTAAATTATCAACTTTTGCCGATTTATCTTGCAAAGATGGCATAGTTGGCTTTGTCATGTAAATTCGAGCTACTTTGTCGTCACATCTCTGGTCAACAATTGATGATAGTTTTTGTGAGTATGTCCATTCGAGTACTTGGGGAAAGAGAGGAGCGAGACGCGGGTGCACACGGTGACTTCCGGAAAGCTCTTATAAACCGTATGTGTGTCCATAGCCCGGATGCAGCCAGTAATGTATTCGACGAGAATGGGGACCAAGAAGTGCTGCTCGACATCGCCAGCCTCGTGATGATGATGTGCAAGCAACACGCGACTTTGCGACACTAATGGATGCGGCTACATAAACAAATACATCATCGAAATACGTCAAAAAGCTGTAGTATTCCTACATATGGACGCGAGCAACGGCATCTCCGATAGCTGCATTTCTACAGCATTACACACACACACACTCTGCTTTTTTCGTAACTTTCTACCTCCACATTTTTGGTAGCTCAGAAACCAGAAAGGTACCTTTAACCAGACTTTCCTGGATACATTTTACGGCTTTTCTTTCCCGCCAAGACGAAAGTGTCAGCTCACTTGTACTGCAATTGTGGCGCTTACATGCAAATACAGCAAATGTCGTAATTTTTCGCCTCATTTGGTGGAGGATGTGTCTGGGAAATTCGAATATTATGCAGATCTTACACCGCAACAGACCCTTTTTATAGCACCCTGGCATAGGAAGTGGGTCTCATTGACATATTTCGATCTAGTTTTTTCCATCTGAGAGATTGGAAAAAGCAATCTTGTGATGTCCGAGACGGATATACTGTATTCAAAGCTACTACCTTTTTTCTCGCGTGCTCGCGCGCACAGTGTGGGAGAAAATGGCCAAAGTTTCCAATGACAGCGTTACTATTCATAAGCGTTTTTAACTATGCATCCCGAAAAGGCTACGAGACATCCGATGCGTTTTCACTCAATTGCATGTCCCACCGTGGAATGGCCAGCCACCGTGTGTCAATTGAATACGAAATCAGTCCATTTTCCTGGACTACAAATTGGTGCCCATATTGTGGAAGTAGCAAAAAAAGGAACCCATCTTGTAGTCCGATGCAACCCTTTCTAGTCTGGGATTCCCTGGAGAGCAAAGTGAAAGCGAAGCTTTATCAAATTGACTGGTGAATAAAAAAAGTGGACAACATCAAAGTTGGCGTCCATTTTTCACATTGCTGATCTGGTAATGATGCTTCTTCTTCGATCTCCTCTGCTGCTGCTGCTGTCATAATGCATTTTGCCTTTATGTATGAATGGCCAGTGTGGTTTGCGATGCTATCACGAGGAAAGCTGATACGGATGAATAATGCAAGTTTTCATTTGATGTGTGACACAATGGCTGCTCTTGCTTATTTAGGCAGCAAAAGCGTCTCAAGGGAACCGAGGAAAAGTCTTGCAGCTACTGCTACTTTTCGCCTCCTTTTATGTACTGTGAAACCGACCAAGACAACTGGCATTTTAAAATCACCTTTTCAGCTTCAAATTTGGTGGCCCTTTTTTTTTCTCTGCCCAATCAGAGAAATGTAATGCTAAGATTTGCAGCTCAGCTAGTATAAACATTTTCCAGCTCTTTAGACCGATTTCACGGTATAAAATAGGAAGGCAGGATTATCCAGCTTGCTGCAGCCCGAAACTTTGCCAATCTAGGAACTGTTTCACCGTCACCATATTCTCAACTTAGGGGGCAGCAAGCTCGAGCTCGTCAGTCATAAAGTAAAGGGCTGGCGCAGAAGTTGCTCAGCGGCAGTCAAACTTTTTGCCGGAATCCCCTGTACCCAACCCTTTTACCCGGCTCAATATTGTCTCTATCGTAATTGAATTATAGTCCAATAATAATATTCAGGGAAGGGAAAAAGTTGCCAGAATTTTTGTTGATGTCATCCTGCGCCAGCAGCTGAAAAATGGAGGCCAATAATAGAGCCATTTTTTGCTTTTGGTTTCCAATCCCCAAATTATGTCATCAAGTCGGGCCGAGAACAAAAGTCTCACGCTTCCGAGATCTCTCGATAATTTCCTGGCTGACTTCTAGCGAGTTTGATACTAGCAATTTTGCCATGACAGTTTTCCATAAGCCAAGTTAAGTTACCAAATTTTTTGCTGCCCTTTCGTCGAGCACACACGATTGGTGCACAGTGGGGAAATCGGCACTAGTTTTGGTGGTGTGGCACATGGTAATTTGTCTATGCTGCGCACCTTTGTGCACAGTGATACAATGTAAAATGTCATCAATCTTGTCATCTTCGTCAAATTCACACACTCTTTTTTGCGCCTCGCATAAAAGTCCCACGTTTGTCGTCTCGTCGTTGCTGTTGTTCTCTCTTGTTGTTCGCTTTTGGAGTTGCAAACTCTTTGAAATTGAAAGAAGTAGAAGTTCGACTTCATGACTTATTGATGAGAGCTTTTGGCTACTGCCGCAGTTCGTGCTCAGCATATCTGTCCTTTCTCTGAGGGAAAAGAAGACGAATTCCCAGCTCGGAATGGCATAAATTTCAATCAAGACAGAAAGCTGCTGCTGCAACTCGGCCGAGTCGATATCCAAAATTAATGAAGACAAAAATGGCAGGTTGAGTCCAAAGTGTCTCTTCTTGAAATATGATGTCAAAAATGTTGTTCAGTTTTCTAAAGGTTACAGCTGAAAGCTAGGCTAAAGTGGAGAGAAAAATTAGGGTGAATGGAGATGATTTTTCGCAGTCAGAATTGAGATAAAATACTAATTAGATTATCCATTACAGGCACAATGCTATAACTGACATGTCATGCAATTGAGAAGCTCATGTTCTGCATTAGATATGAGCTTCTGCTTATTCTATGAACTCAGTAAAAGTTAATATATTACCAGAACAACTATTAGCTTTATAGTTGCTCACTTGACTAGTTCGGCATCGGGAAATCGACCCTCATGGAGAGAGCAGCAACCGAGTCTATTCTGCAGAGCATAGATTCATAATTCCCCAACGGAATTGAGCCAGTTTTTAAATGATGATCAACAATACGCGTGAGTTCGTTCCCCCTTGTTGTGCTCCAATGAGGATCGCAGATGCCATGGTTTTAATTGAGACATGGTGTTGTGTGCATTTTTTCATTTCAATTTCCCCCTCGCCTCTTCCCGATATGAAAACTGACATGAGCTCCAAGGGACATCCCATTGTGTAGACAGCCATGTCTAAGCTCTGGTTGAAACTTTAAAATGTATGACATCCGTATCGTTTCAAGCTCCAATGGTCACACATGAATGATAGGGGGAGGAGGGTTAACAATGTGATTTTTTTATAAAGCCATATGACAATCTGATCACATGGCCATCTGGATTTTTTGGGTCATAAGCACAAAAAGCCAATTCAAGTCGTATCTAAAGGAGGACATTGGATAAAAAATGAAAAACCTCCTCCTCGCAGCACAGTGCTAGTCTGTCGAGCAGTTCCCCCAGTTTGCAAATTTTGAGCGTGATGGATCATATCATTTGAAAGGCCAGACCTCCCACGAGGCATTGGGGGATCAGAATAAAAGAAGTTGTGAAAATGGACCTGCCAATTACAGGATGTCATGGTTATATTTTGATCTGCAAGTGCACTTCTTGATAGAGAGGAGATTCTTGACATCTCAGAAAAAGTTATGTGCCCTCTACCTACATGTTCAACATGGCCACAAGAGACTTTTAAGCAGCTGCTGGTTGTGCTGCTGCTGCTGACCAAAGTCCCATGAACACAACCACAAGTCACGCAACGAAGCTTTGTAATTGAATTTTCTGAAGTAACTCACCATCATCATCTTGAGATGGAGACAGCCAAGGAATGAAGCTCGTCATCTGAACCATTGTCAAGGTGAAAAAAGACCCCTTTACCAGCTGTTGTTGCTTGCATACCAGACAATTTTGAATGAGTGTCATCGTCACCTTTGTTGACAAAGTCTCCCAAAATGGGGCCAAAATGTTTGAATGGAATGGAATCCGGCATTGTAGCAGCACGCTGTCTTTAAGCCTAAATGTAAACAAAAAATGAGCGGATCGAAACAAAGCCTCCATTTCCAGCGGAGTGAGGTTCAATCGACCTAATTACTGAGCTAACCGCGCCGACATTGGGCTTTTTCAGCGGATGCAAATCATCCTGCGTGCAGCTTGCATTTAATTACCCCCTTTACTTTGGCTGTCGTCATTTCATTGGCAATCGATGCGCGACTAATGGGGCCTGAGAAAAAGCGCATCAGTTTGGTTCAGCTGAGAAGGCTCCTCCACGAGACAAAAGGAGGGCCGTAAAACCGACATAAACTTGTCCCACGAAGATAATAGAAGCTGCTAACCCGAATTGCAAGCCAGATAATGGTTGACTTCTGGAACATTTTGCAAGAAGAAATGGCCTCAAAAGGGTTTTTTGCTGACCCCCGAAATGACCCGAGAAGAAGCTGACCATCACGATGAGGAGCATTGCGTGAGATCTGCCAGAGATATCGAGGAAAAAGCGACACACCACATAGATGAGGCCAAGCTCGAGGTCAGCTTTATTATTATTTTCTGGAAAGAATAATGGCTGTTGTTGTGGGTTAAAATTGCCAACTCTTTTGGACACATCTCATCTCATCATAGGGTCACTCATGGTGTCACGCATGCCATCTCTCTCCTCTTCTAAATTATGAAGCGTTGCAAATACGGAGTTTCTTAGGCTCATGGCAGGTGCAAAATGTTTCATGACACACACGTGGAGCGCCAGTAAAGCGCACAGCATTGTCAATCAAAAGCCTGAGCACACACATGTGAGCTGGCCATGTTTACAATTAGCAGAATTCTTCAGCTTTTTACAGCGTAGGGTCAACCAACTCCGCGCATTCTTATTTTTTGCCAGGCCGGAATAACCCCTAAATGGGATGATGTTGTCACCGATGTGCCAAGAGAGTTGGAAAATAGCCCCAATCTGGTTTCGGAGGAGACAACCACAAAAAATGCTTTGTGGAGTTGTCAATTGCATCCATCCCAAGAAGGCAGGCAGCAGCTAGGCTTCAAAGCTTTATGATACCTCCATTTTGTGGCCAAGGGTTGACAAAAAACTTAGATGGGATGTGAGTAGTGCGTCTATGTGATGACGATTCAAGCTTTATTGCCTTGATATGGCAGTAAAACAAACGGCCAGACAAGTTATTGTCATGATAAACCGTCTTCGTCTTGGGAATTTGAAACACTACTGTCATCATTTTTCAAATTTCGACGAGTATATATTCATTAGATTGTCAACTTGTGGCGACACAAAAAACAACAACAGCAGCAGCAGCAGAATATGGAAGTTGAGAATTCCATGAAAAGGCTCTTTTCTCGAGTTGGCATGTAATAGCAGCAATATTTTTTGTCTGGCCCTCTCATGGATATTAATGTCCCCTATTTCCCCAAAGAGACAAGAATGTGGCACAAAAGTTAGTATCACACTCATTAGAGGTTGTCTCGAGGAAAAAAAGAAAAAGTTGTTGGTTGTGTACGTTGGATCGCCAATGATTAATTCAGGAATTTCTAGCTTTGCAGTCCTCTGTACTTAGCATAGTTTTGGCCTTCTCAACAAAGTGAGTGACACCTCCAAAACGACATTTCGTGAAGAGTTTCCGTGTGGCGAAGAGTGTGAGCAAAAAATCAGTAAAATTGTTGACACTTTTTCTCTTTACCCCAGCTCTTTTGCTACTTTGACTGACAGCATAATAAAACTGATTTTTTGCTACCTTTGTCGCGTCCAAAAAATGTCGTTTTTCAGCTCCAACCAAAGAGAGAAGACCGACAAACATTCATTTTTGTATCACATAGCAAAGCTGCAGCAGCATCAAAATTCGAGAATTCGTTTTTGTCCATTATTTTCTCAAGGAGAAGAAGCTAGCTTCTTCTCGTCACACAAAGCTGCCTTGCGGTGTGGGCAAAAAACGAGTCGGTTTATATTGCAGGGGCAATTTGCGCAATTTTGACATCTTTTTGCCCACAGTGATCAAGAAGCAGCTAGGCCGCGCTCTACTTCCAAGGCCCGATCAAAGTTGTTTAAAAAGTCTTACGACACTGCGACGTTGTATACAAAAATCACTGTCGTAGCAAAAACATTCCAACTTCAGCTTTCTGCGCAAAGTTAGGGCATGTTGAGCTGTGAACACCGAAGTCTCTGTTCATCAGGACAAATTCACATTTTGTGTAGGCAAAAAGAGGCCTAGCTACTGTAGCTGCACTCTGTTGCCTTCCCCACTTCTGCTTTTTGAGAATTGCTAAGCTGAATTACTACTGTGAAGCAACATTTGCACGGCATAATTTTTTTTTTAGAAAAATGGTGTGGAAATGTCAATTTTCAGTCGTAGACAAGTGGTTGTGTACAGCTACTGACTAGTTGTAACGGCCGTTACAAAAATTAAGTTTTTACTTGATGTGAAGCTTTGTGGGACTAGTGGAAATGTGATTTTTTATATCCGTGTTTATTTGTAATGAACCGCTACGATTATTAGACGACTGAATACAACATTTAATGATTTCTGTGTGCGAGCGCGCATGTATAATAATGAAGTGTTTCATTGTAATATGAAACTTTTGCTTATTTTTCAGGCATGTTTTGTTGTTCTGGATGCCATGAGTGATAATTGCATTTTGAAGATATTAAATTTTTGGTATGATCACATATATTTGTCAGAACTCATGTTAAACATATAATAAATCCGTTCAAAGGTCATGAAATAATAATACGACACTCATAAGACACTTTCACACAAAGAAGAAATCGAATGGCACAGAAATGATGACGTTTTGGTCAATTGTGCCCTTCCCGATGACAGAGGCCTTGGGCACACTGTGAATAGTGCTCGGAAGGTTGTGCACAGTCTTGACTCCAACGACGTCCCAATTGAGGTTGAAAATGTTGTTGGTTGAGAACCTGGTTGTGCAAAATTTCTTGCACAAGTAATTTTCGCCTTCAATGCTCTGCACTTCGTAGAAGTTGCCCTCTCGTGTATAAATAATGTTATCCGAGTATCTTTTGTTCTCCTTGTCTGCAAAGCGAACGACGTTGCCACAATCATGACGGCGCACATTGTACGCGGTCAAAATCTCAATGACTTGCTTAGAGAATGAGCAGGTGTTGGGTTTCACGACTTTTAAGGATGGAAAACCTGCCCTCAAATTGAAGAGCAGACAAGTCTGGAAGCGGTGCAATGTCGCGAATGTCCACCAAGTGGCTGAAATTGTGTAGATTCCAGGTGCATTCCTCAACGTCAAATCCAATTTCATAGCTTCTGTACAAGTTTCCCATTAGTAGAGTGAATGAGACTTCATTGTCCACCAAGTCACGCCACTTTTCATTGTCAAACATTGCACAGCGTGCCAGGTAAGCAAACAATAGCCACGAAGTTTTTTTTGCTTCACGTGCAATCAAGTCGTTAGCAGTAATCAACATCGGCTGACAGCTAAGAAGCCAACAGCCAGGATGGAGAAGTATTCCTGAGACTTGTAAAAACGTGAGAACGAATCATTGAACGATTAAGTCTCCCAAACTCGCGTGGCATCTTTATATCCATCCACCTGTCATCAAACTTCGTCATCATGCTAATTTGATTAGCTGACAGCCTCTTGCCTTGATTACTCTTGATGTTAAAGATGAGCTTAATAAACTTCTTGCAGACGCCACCAATCATGTGCATGGGGTCGCAGGTGAATGCCTTGAACATGTTGAAATATGGCAAGTCCAGTAGTGGAGAAATCCCAGTCATGCCACATAGCTCCTCAGGAGGAATGTTGTCAATGCCTTCGTTGCGGATGCGTTCAGCCATGGCATGCCACCACTCATTGGTCCTCTTCTTCAACTTGTCATTCAAAGTAGAACTTGGGAAAACAATCCTGTGGCCAACCTTTTCACCCTTAGTCAAGCAAAATTCGCAGCTGTAATAGCCAGCAAACGTTTTCAAACTCTTGAGGGCTGCTCTCATTGGTCCGTCAGCAATGATCCTTCGTATAAATAGAGAAGCAATTCATTCAGGTCTTCAATCAACTTTTTCAAGACATCTTGACAAGTAGTTTTGGCGTCACGGCTGTGAACATGCATTCCATAGATGTAAATGTTCTTGCATTGAGGATATCTAATGCAAGTGACATCAGTCTTCACGCCAGTGCTTCTAGACACTGGTAGGCCATCCATGAATAGGTCCACCATATCCAAGCCTTTTATAGGTGCCTCAATCTTAGTTGACCGTGAGTTAGCTGGGAGTGCTCAACAATATCATTGATGTCACAATAATAAGCGAATTCAGAAATTCTCTGAAACTTATTTGCAGGATACTTTTTGCGAGGGAAACGCACGTTCTTCTTATCCACGATCAATTCACCAGCCTTCTTGTCTTTGATCTCGTAGTCCATGAGGACTTTTGAAGCTTCTTTGTAAGCCATCGCTGCTTACAAGAGTTCTAGACCTCGCATTTTGACATCACGATAAACTTTCTCCTTGCTCTGAACATGTCGTAGATGATTTTTTCAGCAGTTTTGTTGCAGAAAGTCTTTCTCATGACAGATGTGAAGATTTCCCACAAAACTCCTTGTCCTTGCGTCATTCCTTGCAGCTCATTTTCTTTGGTGAAGTATTCCACAAAGGCCGCGTAGTTCATTGGCACCGCCTCTCCATCCGTGTTCATGTCAGCCATGACTTGATCCACATGATCAACACGATCATTTTGCTCTGACTGGGCATCGCTCGTCCGCCTGCAAGAGCTCCTGTTCATTGGCACTAGTGTCACCAATGTCACTCGCATCGCTATCTTCTTCTTCTTCACATCTCCTATCCAATTCAAGGTCATGCCCATCCAAAGTGTCATCATCTTCGTCATTCATCTGATGGCAAGGTCACAAAGTGTAACTTCTTTAAGTAGTGGGCTTTGTTCAAAATGAACTTCGTCATAGATACGAGTGGAGACTTCCCTATCAGTCTCTGGCGGGTCAAACGGATCTTGGGAGGAAAGTTCAAGATGTCAATTTCAGAATCATCATCTTCAGCTGGCTGTTCTTCATGACTGACAGGTTGAGACTCTTGAGACTCTTGAGACTCCTGATAAACCTGTGCAATAGGAACAGAAATAGTGTTGTTGCGACTTCCACTGGGCATGTTAATGTTGACTGAGACATGCTGAACATTTGGTGGTCGACGGACTGACTGGCGGCCATTAGCATTGGGGCAACAAGATTTGTTGGGACGGAACTGAAATCTTGGCGTCTTCTGAGGAAGCTGCAACATTTCTACGTTTGGAGCACTTGTAGCAGTAGCGAACCGCATTTTGGTTGCCAACAGTTTCTCGCTCAATCTCATCAGACATGAGTTGCTCAACATTGAAGTTGTCAATTTGCTGATGTTGCACCTCTTGTTCTCGCCTTTAGTTGGTCGATGTCATTGGCCAACATTTCTTCGCCAGACGCAGTATTCATCAGAAGCATCCATGGCTTCAATTTCTTGATTGCTGATGATGTTCTCCAGCTCTTTGAAGCAATCACTGATCAGTTCATTATTGTCAGCGACAGGTGGACGCCTGAAAGGAATGACATGTTACAGAAAAGTTTGGTCAATAAAATGACTCGGCCAAAACTTACCCGGCTCTCAAATCTTGGCTGTCCTGTCGGTTTTGGATTGCTATTGACTATAGCACGAATTAACTCGATTTGGCGACGGACATCCTGACGACACGTTTCCGCGGCGACGAGATTTACTCAATTGACGATGAGACTCATCCCGGTCACGATCCTTTGTACGCCTTGGCATTGTTGCAGCACTGACACGAATTATTTCCAGAATTTCTCACTTTTACTTATTTGCGACGGCAGTAACGTACATACCGGGCAAAAAATTTGCAACAGCTGCCTTTCAACAATAAGAACCAATGAGAACGCTTGTTGCAGTACTTGGTCAGCCAATGAAAAAGAAGAATACAATGGACGCCAACTTTTCCGCCAATCAGAGGCAAGCATTCAAAACCACAACAAACTTGACATGTACAGTCGTGATCAAGGCGTGATTAAGTGTCAAAGATAAGTCGTGTCGTTAGCTGACTAATTTTTGCCTAGTCATTCCTGCAAAACGTCGACGAAATTAAAGAAAATTACGACGAGGAAAATTGGGAGTCCAATGCCGCTAAAAGCCAACCCACCCGCGCCTTTGGGTCCAGGGGTGTATGATCGATTGATCATATGTGAGTTTGAAGAGGAAAGTCCGCTCAGCTTGCGTGAACGCCGACATGCTATCGCCGATAAGAACGGCGACTTATGGCTCGACACCATTAAGAAGGCTTTCAATCCGCTGGAAGCAATTCATTCAGTCCACCGGTGCACGGAGATCACTGTCCCCGATGCATTCTCTGGTGAAGATCGGAGCTTCTCGCGTTTTGCGAGAGTACAAGAAGGTACAAATTTTATGAGCCATTGCAAGTAATGGAATAATACTGATGAGTCCCTCCAAATTTCAGGCGTAGTCTATAAACATTTGCAAAAGGCAATCGATTTAACTCAACGAGGAGATAACGGCTGGCACGAACAACGACATGATGACGGATTACAGTCGCTTTGGTTGAGCTGTACTACGAAAAAGGTTCAATCCAACCCCCGAATACTTGCCAAGAGAGACGCCAACATCTAAGTTCGTGTTCAAGAGGCTGGATGTGGTCAACACGAGAGAGAGGCTGAAGCGCGGACCCTACATTACTGACGAATCTGGAGCTGAGAATGCGTCCAAGTAAGGCTAACAAAGTCGCTCAAAACCGCTCCGCCCATCAAAAAATGTTGGCCTTGATGACTCGGGCAATTTTGGAGGCACGCATTGATCCAGCAAGTGCTACATCAGTAGCGTCTGAGGCGCCAGAGCAGATCATTGAAGAGCCTGCTCAATCTGTGGATGATGCCGACACGGGTGGCGCAAGAGGTCCTAGCCACGTTGACTCTGATACGACGCTTGATCTTTCCACTTTGGAAGGATTCTCTGTCTTTGATCCTAATAAAATGATCATGGAACACGCTGCTCTCGACAAAGAAGCATTGAAGGCACGCCTGCTGAAGCTGTCGAAAGCCACAATTGACTCGATGCGATGCCATGACAGAAGAGACTATTGAGCTCCACTTCACAAACGAGCAAATTATGAGGGCATTGGACAACTCTCAAGACTCCACCACTATGGAGGTACTTGTGGAGCACTCGATGGTAAGCTGTTGTCACCTAAAATTATTACTTTGATAGCTAGTGTACAACTTAACCTCACTTACAGGCCGAGTCTGGATCTGTGTCGACTGTCACTGATGCGGCTCCAAGTACTTCGACTTCAAAACCTGGATCTATTCGTTCGGGTTGTTGGTGGCGACCTTCCCAAGGCTTTGCTTAGCCGTGATTATGATGACGTCAATCTCAAGGAGTACATTGACATTGCTGTTCAAAGACTCACCGACCTCATCAACGAAAAGTTTGAAAAATTGAACAAGAAAATTGATAATAAGTTCTTAGGATTTAAGGTAAGTGACTGTGTCTGCTTTTTACACTTTTGCTCAACTTGTGCTACATGTAGGAGGTGAAAAACTTGACCAAAAACATTCACGAGAATGTTTCAAGCCTGTCATTGAACCGAAGGTGCTCGAATCTATGCTAGTTCTCAAGTTCTTGGAAACCCAGAGAACAAAAGCAAGTCGTGGAGCATCTTGTTTAGGCTTATTCCGTTCAACTTCATGGGGAAGTCAGCTGACATTTTCTTTTCGTTCCACTTTGTCCAAGAACAGCTCGTTGACTTCCTTGCTCCTCACCTACAAGGCTTGAGTGACAAAGGGATGAATGTTTTCATTGGACGGACCACCATCAACAACTTGTTCACGGATTTAGCAATTTCCAGCTCACCTGATTTTCTCGGTCTCATCAAGAAGTAAGTCCTTGTTTACTTTCTTTGCATAAGTAGATATTTAGTTTTGTAGCATTTGCACATTTCCTTTACTTTTGTAAATGACGCTCACATCTTACACAAATCATTATTTGTAGCTCATTGCGTTGCTGCACAATGATTAAGCGCCCACTCATGAAAGGGTACTTCAACATGGTGTTTAAAGGCTTGGTGCCACGGATCCGAACTGCCAAAAGTCTCGATCCAAACAGCAATGACAATTTCTGCGATATAATGCACACTTGCGCTGTTGCGTTCTCCAATGATTACGGCAGTTACCTGACACAAGTGGCTCAGCAGTTCGATGACTTTGACAAGTGTGTTGCGTTCATCATGAAGATTGACAACATGTTTTACGAGAAAACAAGCACAGCTTGCCTGCTGGTGTGGTGCCAATGACTCCCGAGGAGCACCGCGCCCAAGTTGCTGGACGGAAGGAGCTTGCACCGAGTTCAGGTTGAAGAGCACTGAGAATCCAAGGGAATATCCGAGTGAAGACAGGATCTTGGCTGATCTGTGCGCTAATGCTGGAGTTGAAGCTAGCGAGGATGAGACCATCGACATTATCATGGCTGCTGCGTACTTGCAGGGGTATGACCCTTACGCTCTCACCTTTGACCCGAGCTCAAAGCTTCCAGAAGTAAGAGAATTATGTCCTCCAGTCGTCATGTCAAGTTGTACCATTGACATTCTTTTCTTTCAGTTGCAGCAATTGTACAATGAGGCGAAGCTCAAACAACAAGGACATCTTGGACTTGGTGAATCATTATTCAGCCGATGCTCGCAATACAATATTCCATCAGTTGTTGTGGATGAGACGAGGGAAGAGAGGAGCAAGAAAGAAGAGGGCCGATGATGACGGCGGCTGGCAGCGTTACCACATTTGAGTGCCAAAGGCAGCAAAGAGTCTCCTGCTAAACGTGCAAGGCGGTCTACTGCAAAATCGCCAAGAAAAAGCTTCCCTTTCTCTCAACACACGGTTGAGAAAGCAAGGAAGAAGATTTCTCAAGCCTTTGAAGAGGATGAGGAGGAGTACTCTAGTGGTGAAGACTTCATGGACAATGCTGCCAAGATGAGACGTCAAATGGCTTTGGCAAGTGACATTCTTGCTTCAAACAGGGCTGCTGAGGAACGACTGAAGAAGACTGGAACTACATCCATGACCTCAATGCCTCCAGTAAGCTCCCTAAATTCTTTTAGACCTTTTATTCAAACCTGATTCAAATTTCCACAATCAACTTTTCCACAAATCAATTCTTACCATTTATACACATGTACTACTATATATACTTGTTTGTATAGGTTGCCAAACCTACGGATGCATCAGCTGCAGAGGACAAAGATCCACAGCCTTCGACTTCAGCTGAGCAAGATTACTACTCTGAAGACGCCATTAAAACTCCTCCACATGACAAGTAAATTGCAGCAAATTGCAATGTCATCATTCTAGTATGTATGCATGGCTTTTATTAGCAACTGACGACTTAGAATTCTAGTTGTAGTCATGCAAATTTCAATTTATTTTGTGATAATATGAAAATTTCTAGTGAGACAAATAAAGAACTTTTTGGTATGTACATTTAAGATCTTAAATAACAGTGATCGAGACATGAAAATGCAATTGGTATGTAAAGTAGGCCCAAAAGCAAGGCCTAGCGGCCTAGCCCGGACGGCCTGGTCAGCGGCCACGGTTTTCATCTGTAGGCGGGTCCTCGTCGTATGTATCCACAGCTCACCTACGAGTGGAAAGCATAGATATAATTACATTTACACTACTATGAAAATTCCCGTATCTAAATATTTAAGTTGTGTTCAGTCGTAGCGGGATCACATAACATAACAGCAGGCACGGCTGATGACAAGTCTTAATTGACATTTACACTAGTTGCTCACAAATTTAGCTTTTAGAATTTATGCCGTGGAAAAGTCGTTCACGGCATAAAAAGAAGGCATTATCTCAGCATGAATTTGCATATTATGTACCTTCCAGCTGAGATACAGCTGAGAAACCAAACGTGATTCACGACGCCTAAACTAATTTAAAATGCTAAAAAGCAGAAGTGGGGTTCTCTCCTCTATGCTTGTGCAAATGCAATTTAGGGGGAAGACAAAGCTCACTTTTTTCCCTTCTAATTGGAGCTGTGTGTTTTCACATATGTGAAAAGTTTCCACTTATTGGCATTCATAAAAGCAATTAGATTCAGCAGATGAAAATGTTATGGAGCTCGACGTGAATTAGGTCTGAGTTATCGTGCCTCCTGGGGACAATTTTCGAGTTGAGTGTCTATATAGAGTTACAGTATTCTTCTTCTGCGTAGGCAAGTTAAAAATGTCAAAAGTGTCATAAATATTGCAGGGATTTCACATGGCAGCAACGGAGTTGACATTTAAAAAAAGTTGACAAGCTGAGACAGAAATCATCGCGTGCCCGCCTGCAAATTTCGACGCGCTGCATTTTACGAAACAATGATCAAAGTTTCATTTGAACTTTGCTCAGGATTTGTTTAGACTTTAGTCTATGCCCGAGACTTTCGATTAATCGTCAAAGCCTCTAAGGTTAATGTCATTCCTGCCACATTCGGCAAATAAATCGTGGACACGTGGATCGGAGCAAAAAATGGCCGTCGCTCCTGCTGGAAACGCTTACTGTTTTCCGAGCCTTTTTTGCTCAGCATTGCGCTGAGTGGAACGCAAACGCGCCCTTTTAATTGCGCTCGATCCTCCTTCAAGGAGTGTGTGTCATCTGCAAAAAATAGCTATTCACAATGGGGCAAGTGCCTAAAAGAGATTCCCTTGAAAACTGTATCAAATTGTTACGTACTTTTCAATAGCATTTTATGTTTCTCCCCCTTGTGATCTTTTTCTTCTCTCCTAGTGTCTGAGGAGGGCTGTGCTACGTAGGGAGGACTTAGTCCACCCAAGAGTGAGATAAAAACTGAATTGGCCATAAACATGAAAAGTTTCAATTGATATTAGCTAGGGTTTTCCCTTATTTTTCGGCAGAGCCAGCGAGATGGGCGGACGCAGCCTCTAAACATGCAGGCCGACTCATTTGGTCCCATTTCGTGGCAGTTTTATGAAAAATCAGATAAAGGAGAAGACGAGCGCGCAAGATGCGAGTGTTGATGGCATTTGCATGCTTGCTGCATAATTGTCTTCATTACATTCTTGCCTCCCCTCGAAGCATTTGGGGTATGCAAACAAAGTCGAGTATAACGATTTGTCACCTGACGACATGTGACAATTGGCACCTCGTAAAGCCGCTCGTTTTGTCATCACCTCCATGTCGCGGGCATCACAGCACAAGGGGTTGAAATCTTGAGACGCGTTTGTTTGTACTCCAAACAGCCAGCGCTGCTTAACATGCTAATCAAAACTCTCATATTTTAAAGGACGCCGTGATGAATTGCCGCTCATTATGGGCTTAAAATTCTAGCTTAATCCAATGTAAGCCCCCCAAAGGCCACGATGAGAAGAAAAGTCTTGACAAAGTGAGAGAGAGAGCTAGCTTTCTCAGTAGCAGGCGTTTTGTTCAGCTGCTTGTTTACTCTGCTTTTTTGTGTGCCCTGATGATACAAAGCAATTATGCATACGAGGCCAGGTGACCCGTCGCCGAGCTTCCGTAGGAAATCATAAGGAATTTCAGTATGTCAAGTTAATAGAGTACGCGAACCCCGCGTGTTTGTGTGCGTGGCTCTTAGATTTAGAATGTTTACATTGGACTGCTGCGAGGAGCAAAATTTACACCACGCTTGGCTAAAATTATGTCGAGTTGAGAGACAGATGACAAGGGGAGGAGGAGAAAGTTCACCTCTGAAGCAAATTGGTCGTCGACTTGTCTTGCAACGCGTCATCAAAGTCAGATCGGCTTTCAACGTCATTCGTCTCAAGAAAGAAGAAGAAGTATCATGAAAAAGAAAAACATCAACAGTCGTAAATTCCCTGCCGCAAAACGACTCACCTCTGCGCAAAGATAGGTGTGAGAAAAGCGCCTCCTCGGTCTGCTTTGAGAGCAGCAGCAGCTGACAAAGGGACAAAAAATCATTCCTTCTCGGTCAAGCTGTTTTCTCTCATCAATAAAACCTCCGTTTTATGGCCCTACGTGTCCCCTTCCCTTCATGCTGAGCATTGTAGTTAAGTTGGCCAAGCTAAAAGCTTTCTCGTTTGGGGCAGACAAGGAAATGTCTCAATTCCAGCCCAATTTGGGCCACTCGAGGGGTACGCTAGGTACGCAGCGAAGGGGGGTTCGCAGCCGGTCGATCCCGCGCGTCCAAACTGAGGAAATCGAGGAGGCGTTCACTCGTAACGAATGGTGGTCATTGTGCAAAAGCAAACAAAAGCAGCTACAAAGATGGAAGGGGAAAGACAAAATGAGCCAAGAGACAATCGAGAGAGAGAGAGAGAGCCAATGAACCGAGCTGGAGATCTTCATCATTATTTGCTGTTTCCATACCAGGATCAAAAGATCACGCGTAAATTGCCGTTTTCAAGCAGCAGTTCTAATCCTCAAATGAGTCATGAAAGCAAAAAAGGGGAGATGATAATTGGTCAATATCCCCGCTCTGTGTGCTACATAGTTGTGCTGAGAAAAAGATCCGAAAAAAGGCCGCGCGATGCACCTATATGTATCGAAAAGGCTAGCATTTCTTTCCGCTGCTACGGCCGTACGGGAAAAAAGTGACGTCTGATGAACGTCTTGTGTTTCTGCTCATTGCTCCGTGTGTCCATTTCGCCTGGTATAGTGGCCATTACAGCACGTGACAGGACCGGACTATAGACACATCAAGACATGTCGGCCATTTTCCATTTCCCCTTTGAGCTGCAACCGTGACAGCGAGGTTGACAGGCCGAGGAGCGAGCTTAGTGAAAGCAACATTAGCAATCAACGTCTAAATGATGACATGGGACGTCTAATGACGTGTAGATACCATCACTTGCACAGAGGCCAATCAGTGCGGCCGAACCACCGTGGCCATGGGCAGTTTGCGAGGCCGCCACCCCCACCGTGCTCATCTATTCCGGGCACGATCTGGAGCCAGAAGGAGGAGAAGAAAAACAATTTCTTGACCTTTGCAGCACGTGCTCCGCTCTTGGATGAGGAAAACAATGACATCTGCTTTTTGGTCAAAAGTCTTTGCGGGAAACAGTGGGAGACTCTTCCGGACATCTGTGGCCAGGTCAACAAGACAATGGGGACTTTGAAAGCAGCTGTCAAGACATTTGCTGCTGCCTCCCAAGGGCTGCGCGTGTGGTATGCATGCGGAGGACATTAGTAGATTAAGTGGCAAGCCGCACGAGCGCCAATTTTCACAGCTTCGCCATGTCCAAGCGATGTACTGCTTGATGGATGAGCGGAAGTTAAATTAGCTGCGTTTTCACTTTCAGGAAGACATTCCACACTTACGCTGCTGGGCCAGAAACGCTTTGAAGATTGGACTTTTGCTGCCATCCAGTTATTGTTAAAGCTACCCCCTAATTATGGAAAGGGGTGCATGCATCATCATCATCATTATTTGGTGTCGCTTTCAAAACAAAGGCGCAAATGCTCTAATTTTGCTCACAATGTATAACCTCTGGGGTCAGGGTCACGGTCAGTAAAGCATAAATTCTGTTGCTGCTCACTAAAAAATAGACTCAACAGCGTAAAATAATGGTGATGACTTTGCGGGCGAAAAAGATGATTTTTTTTCAACGGTTTTTCGTACAGTTGTGTATCTATCAAACAATCCAACGTCTCATTACAACTCTGGCCATATACTACTTGCCAGTGAGCAGTAGTAGGGGTGAATTATGACTGGTACATAAACGTGTAATCAAATTACCGCGTGCACATGTCCAAAGCAGTGACACAATCATCATCATTGTCCATCTGTGTTGCTATTTTCCGCAACAATGAAGATCTATTTTATTTCTCCAAGTGTTGTTAGTCTTATTATTGGCAGTTATTTATAGTAGTTGTTGGGAATTCAGAGGGGAGCAGCAAGCAAATGGCGAAAAAAATGGGTCCTCCTAATTTTTATGTCCTCCCGTGAGTGTGTGTGTACTCATTGCAGTGGGAAAGCAGTTGGTGCTCCAACCAAAGCTAACAACAAGCTTGATGATGCGGCGGAGATAATTGTCACGACTATGCATATAGCAGCAGCCCGAAGAAGAAGGCTCGTTTTTTTCTTCCCTCGGGAAATCTACAATAGTCGGCCGATATGGTCCCACTGAGGGCCATGGCCAATGATAAATACCTGCTCGAAAAATGTGCAGACCCAAAAACCAATGGCCATTTGATGACGCTTTATGGTCATAGTTCGCCGTTCTTGAATTAATTCCAAGCATACTACCGCATGTGTAGTATGCTATATTCTACGCAAGAGAATATTTTAGCCATGCTCATGAAATTGCTCTTCTCAGCGGGCTGAAAAGAGTTCTAGACAAAACATGGCTGGAAGTAGTGGAACTACACCCAATAATATCCAAGTACCTAGAACTGCGCTGCAGAATAAAAATGTTTGATTTTCCAAATTGATCCATGAATTTTTGAGCGACGACTGTCTGTTGTAAAGCCGGGGAGACTGAGATTGAATGCATTTAATTTATGTCCTAGTTGGGACCGTGCTGAGCCCAACTCCTGCTTTAGCTCTCAGTTCGTAGCTGAGGAAAGAAAATCAAGGATCAGTCCTTTTTTCTCCGGCCTCTCAAGAAGTGAAGATTTGCAAAAAAATCAGCCTTTGTTGATTTTTTTGGCACACAAGGGCGTAAATCCCCATGGATTGTTCTTCTCTGAAGTGTTTGCACATGGATCGAGGGGAGGAGGGAACGCAAAAGGAACGTTAGAGACCCCAAATTGTCTATTCAGATCAGGTTTTGTGTGGAGTCTTCTTTGAAGATGCTCAACTGGCTGGTGCTGCTGCTGCTGCCTGGGTGACCAGCCATGCCAAGAACTTTGTCTTCTCAACTCCATTCGGAAACCTGCCAGGGCTGGTCGCCCCACAACCAAGACGACGACCACACTGTGATACCAACGATTAAAACGATTGTTGTTGCTGCTAAGCAATGAGCATGCGTGGGCCACTGTGTGCGCGCCGGTCAAAATGTAAACAACAAACAGCTGTCATCAGCAACGAAGAACGGGCTATAGCGTATCTGATTGCGCAGTCACGCTTTCGTCATTGTTAAGTTCTGGTTTTTCCTCGCTTTTTAATGGCTTCTGGCCACAGTGCATCATTGTCTCGAAGAGTGTGCTCAAAGTCATGATGGCAAGAAGAAGTCTTTGGATGGTGATAAGAATCTCAGCTGGTCCTCTCTTGGAAGAGGAGGAGTTGCTCGTTTAGTTCTTCTTTGTCTGACTCGTTTATGGTTGACTTTTGCAGCAGCACCACCAACTTCTTGGACGACATACTTGCAGCTCGTTCGGTTGGGCAGCAGATACTTCAACCAAACCAAGGGGCGGAGACAAAGCTGTGACGTTATCTAAGATCGTGATGAAATATCACTTCTTTGCCATGCCAAATTTCGGCCATCTTGGAATGCCATGGGTAATTACTGCCGCGGTGCGTTCTGTCGCACACACAGAGATATTGTTATTGAACCTTTTATTCCCCTCCTATGTCTCCCGAAAGTGCTCTCATATTTATGCGAGAGCCAGCTCACGACGCACACGTTCTGCTCGATTTTTGCAGCTAATTAAAAATAAGGTGGATTTTTGCGCTCAGATTTTTTCCCTCGAGGGGCAATTTTGGTCTGGCGAGGCTAGAGATTCAAATCTGAGGAGCTACTAGCTTGGATTTGTTTTCTGGAAATAATTTATGCTGTGTAATTCTGATGGCGCGCGCTAGTTCAAAAGGAGATTTGTTGTTATTTTGCGCAACTTTTTTACTCTACTTCCCCCTTTTAACGTCACCCCCAGCTCCCAGAACTTAACCCTGTGATTCACGTTCCTGATCAAAGTTGGTCTTGGTCGCTGCATGACGCAAGGAATTTCATTTATCATCGTTGTTCGCTATAAGACACAGCCCAAGCTAGCTGCCTTTTAGAACACACACAGGGGATACGAGTTCACCAAACGTCTTCACACGATTTTTGCCTTCTCTTCTTTCATTTTTGTAACGCGCAATTCCCATCAGTTTTCCACTGCTACCATTCACATCAAACCGAATTGAGGAAGAAGATGCAAAGTGCTGTCAAAAAAGCACCAGTAGATGGGTCCTGTCACAAGTGTCCATTACACTTCACTTTGAATGTCAAATGATACCGGAAAGTTTTGCACAAAAAGTAGCTCAGCTCTCCATCCTTACAACTGCTTCTGCTGCTGTATAAAAGTTTCTTTTTCCCCTTTTTTGAAAAGACTTGACCAAGCTGAATCATCTGATATTCATGGGCTTTTGTTGTTGCCCATGCATGAGATGTGAAATGTCTGTCCATCAGAAACACTATGAATATCAGATGGAAAAAGACGTGATTTCCCCGGAAAGTGGGCAGTTTGTCAGAAGTGCCCCAGGCTACAGGGGTCAGTCAACTGATATTATTGCAACCCCAGCAGTTTTTCTCCATCTCGCATTCAACTGCCCATGAATATCATCAAATTTGCCATCAACAGCAGACAGACAGGGAGTCATCACCATCATCGCGATAGGCCAAGAATGTGCGCACTATAAAAGTCATGTGCTGCCGAAAGTCAATTTCGAAAGCTTTCAACAAGTTGGGTTATGATTTTTTGCCCGCCCCCCTTTAGAAGAAGTCACATCTCACTCCATTTTTTTCCTATGAGCATCATTAGTCTGGAATGTTTGCCGGTCGGTCCGTAATTAGAGTTTGTTTGATGTTATCTTACGTCATGGGAGGGCCACTGCTGTTATTCGCGACAAAAATTAGTCTAGCATTTTGTTGTTTCAGAACACGTGCTAAGAAGACAGCGCGCGGATTGTTACCCCCGAAAGATGAACAAGTGCGAGAGCTCACTTGGCGCTAGAAATGTCAACAAATGAGCAGGTTCAGTTTTCAGCCTTTCTTGAGACGAGAAAATCAATCACTCCCTTTTCAGCTGTTGACTACCCATCTTGAGAAAGCCAACGTTGAAATGACAAGGCTGAAAACTGGAAAGGATGCATCATCTGCGTGACCGCATCATTTTTCTTGTACGCTCACAGAGGAAAATGGCTTATCAGCGCTGGTAGCATCGCACAGAGTCTTTTCGGCAAAAAGTATCACCCTGTCGAGGCTTGGAACGGACATATACGTATAGGGAAGGCCAAACAGGCCAGGTCCGCCTATCTTTTCCTGCAAGTAAAGGGGAAAGCCAAGACTTGGCTGGCCAAGCCACAGATGACACAACCCATTGGATCCCTTTTTGCCAAGAATGAGCAAACAGAATAACGCTGGAAGCCTTTCCTGTCAGGGAGAAAAAGTAGTCATTTTCTCTCTCTCTCTCTTCCGCAAAAGTCAATTGATTTCGCCTTTGTGCTTTGACAATGGCGCACAGAAGTGACTCACTCGCCAGGACAACGTGCGCTCACAGTGGGTTTGTTCATAAGGAAAAATGTCCATTTGTCATCTGGGTTAATCATCTCGCGTCATTTCTGCATTGGCCAAGAATGATCGCGAAAATCCTTTCCAACTCCTCAAAGGCTGAGTCACATTGCTCGCTGTCAACTTAAAAATGGCGGTGTCCCTTTAAAAAAGAAAAGAGCGAGCTTTTTATATGATGGCATCAATCGGAGCACGGAGGATCGATGTCTTCCTGGCCATCATCCTTACTCGTGCATCTAGCTACCGCTCGTGAGGGGGTAATGAAGCGTGGTGCTGCGACAATAAAGTCATCAAGCTGGCTATTCGCCATGGTTGTCCGTCGTGGCTTTTCAAATGGTGGATGGCTCGCGTTTCCGGAGCTGAAACCAAGGGTCAGGACTTTTTCAGATTTTGCACTTATGGAAAGCAGGTTTCACGCTCTGATGGGGATCACGCCACCATTAGTGATGTCATAACCTAAGAAATATATATGAGCTGTTGGGGGATAATGTGATGCAAGCACGGGACTCTTAATGGCTAAACAGCACGAGGAGAGAGTCCTTTTCCGAGTCTCCTCGAGTTTTACCCTCAAGATCCGATGGCTTCCGTGGTTGGAGGTGCTGATTTTTAGTATCTAATAAGAAATTGCTTCATAATCAAGAAGATTTGATGAAAACTCCTGCAGCTTAAAAAATAAAAAAATTATTTCCTCAACTGATGTTAAAAGAAAAGGCAATTGCTTTTGTCGTTTTGACTGGCCGCAAGTAATGCAGTTTATCGAATATAGAATTGATCTTTGAAAATGAACCGCTCCACTGCTGCTTACATTTTCGGTCTTGTTCCCCAGCCTCACCGTTCCATCCATCAAGTCGGCACCATTTGCCGCACCATAATCATAGTCCGTGGCCTCGTTGAGGCTGCTGCGGCTGCTGAAAAATAAAGTCCTCATGCTCGCGATCGATATTCGCGGGGCAGCGGCAAAGGAAAATTGGGGCCATCATCAGGGATGTATTTGCGGCTGACCCCGGTTCATGAGAGGTAGACATGCAAATATCAAATCACCTGATCATGAGGGTGTCACTCTCTCTCTCTCTTATTAAGGGCAAATTACGCAGAAGCGGAATATCTTTTTCATGGCGGCTTCCTCAATTTGGCAGCGACTTCACCTGCCATCATGCTATGAAGAAATGTGCTGAATTTTGACAACGCCCCATAAGTGAAATCTGTGTGTGTGTGTGTGTGTGACCTTTTTGAGGCCCCATTAATTACCCATCAAGTGATTGGCTTCTTGTCGGGACCCGAACGAATTTTTAAGCTGACGCTTCCGGGAAATGTGCCAGAGCCACTGCTACCCACTTCTACTCGAATTTAATTCCACCTTTCAATTTTAATAATGAGTATATGTTTTCATTAAACGGCCCTAAAGATGGAGAGCGTAACGGATATGAGGTAGATCGAGTGTTTGTTTATGCTCGGTGTTTACCAGCTAGGCTCGCGAGTGGGTGGCGGCGAGAAAACGGCCAATTTCTGTCCAAAACAGCCTTTGTTGTGTCAAAAGCAAGCTGTGCTAGGCGGCGGCCCGCTTGAAAAAGTATGTTCTCGTATATAGAGTCCATCTCATTCTCTCTAATCGATAATTTGGCCCGTATCATCAATTATTTGGTCCTGTTTTTATACATGAAAGAATGTTGCCCTGTCACTTTTTAAAGCTGCTGCTTCTTCTTCAGAAACGATGCTCTTCATATCTATTGAATAAAGTATGGACAACATAATGGACGACTCGTGACTGTTGCAGCTCTGCAAAGAAGCCTCAACACCAGAAAAGGAAGTTGATAAATCGTTCCTACTCGATTTGTGATCGGCCGGGCTCCAAGCGCACGCGGTCCCTTCAAATGCAAATGTGTGCTACCCGAAAAAAGGAGCCGAAAAACAGAGCGCAATTTATCCTCCTTGTTCTTCTCCTGAATTCAATTCTCGCTCGGAAGCAAAAAGTGGACTCAATTAAAATCAAGCACCCTCTTGAATGACATCCATTTGATCTTTTTATGTGTTGTTAGAGGCCATTAACTTGTAATGAGGGTCATTCAGGTGATTTTTGTTGTAGCTGAGGAATTAGAGGCTGCTGCTGCGGCAGGATGACGTGACCATTAGGCTGTTCTAACGTCCAAAGTTCTTGATCCGTCCGAGTCCTCCGAGGATTAGTTCATATTAGTGGAGGTCCTTAGTGTCAAAGAAAAGTAGTGCTACTTCATCTCTTGGGAGAAGCCCTCTCATTTAGCCTCGGAATTAAATGAGGACGGGCAATTCCGCCGAGAGTCGAGGCCACTGCGAGGACGCGAGGACCGACACATCTGCTTGATAAGGTGCCAGCAAAATGCTCTTGAATACAATTTTTGTGGTGTCCTATACGCACATGATATTCATCGAATAGTAATATCCCCTGCTCTGTTTCTGCAAACAATGGCATAGATAAACCGTCACGATTGTCATGAAGAATTTGACATGACAACCAAACGAATGCTTTTATATCAGAAAAAGAAAGCATCAAAGCATGTCAAAAGTCAGCTACTACTACCGCCATTCATGCGCGCGCGCGCACACAAATGTATAAAGAATTGCCAATTGGATATGGAAATTGTGAGCACGTGGAAATTATCGACATTATTGAGCCATGTCATGCATAATTTGCATTTATGATTTGGACCCAAAATCGCGAGCAGCAGCCTTCATGGCCACATTATCGGCCAATAGAATCGGCTTTTCAATCGACATACGCGTTTGTTTTCTCATGCACTAGCTTCTCTAGCTCGGCTCGCGGTCCACCCCATTTTCTTTTCTCTGCTTTCTATTGTCACAGTTTGTCACCGCCCTCGGCCATGTCATGCAAAGGCCAAGACGACGAATCACAACAAAGCTTTCTTCTCATGCGTACATGGGCTTGAGAGTCCCGTTGAATAAAATTCTAGATAATTGCAATTTGTGGAGCAGTTTGATCACTCTTTTGTGCTTCAAGAGCCTCGAGGTGCCCAATAAAACTGATGGAGTTGATCCATCTTATTATTTTCGTTTCGTGTTTAGGCATTGTAAAGTCAACCGGCAAGCAAGTTTGTTATCTTGTAGTGGAACGTTGTTGTTAACAAACCCTTTGTCAAACCAGTCTTCTTCTTCGTGTGATCAATGCAATGCAATGTTTGAGACATGCAACAGCCCTTAGAATAGAGTGTGGTGGCCGTACTGACCATAAAAAGTAATTTTTGTCCCAAATAAATCTAGCGGAGGAAGATGATGATGGGAAATTGTACCATGCTCGGTTGTCTGTCTCGCGTGATTGCATGTAACAGTGACAATTGGTGTTTGTATTGTGTG
This sequence comes from Paracyclopina nana, assembly GCA_019096065.1. Lineage (NCBI taxonomy): Eukaryota > Metazoa > Arthropoda > Copepoda > Cyclopoida > Cyclopettidae > Paracyclopina > Paracyclopina nana. The sequence continues at coordinate 8,125,912 of JAGUCH010000001.1, read as the reverse complement.
CTCATTACGTTGATTGCAGCCAAAAAGCAGCTGTGCATCAAAATAGGACCCTCTGAGGAATTTACTTCATTTATTGTCCTTCGATCTGCCAGCTATGTATGTAGCTGAAGCTCCTATAATCTGTTGGTTGTGTTTGTTGTGAAGTCACGTGTTTAGCATGCAGCCAAAATAAGGGGTGACAGCAGCCAATCATACCGTTTTCCCCGTACTATATAAATAATCCTTAGTTTGTCCATTTACATAAGTAGCTTAGAGCATTGCAATGCACCGTCGTGTCCACTACAGTTACCATCCCTGATGTTTGGTCCTTCTCATCTGCTCTTTTCTCACATTTGGCATGCTACGAGCGAAGCTGATATACTTGCATTATAATTTTCAACAGGGTATTTTTTGGTAAAATATTACGCATAAATATGAATAGGGGCAATGGTCAGCAATCATATATACTTTTGGGTGTGGGTGCAAACAAAGCAGGAACCCTTTTAGTTTTCGCTCTCTCATGTTAGTGAGTGGGTCAATGAAAGGACACTTGACGAGATGACCATTGACAGATACACACGTATGTGTATTGAGAACGAAGGGAGCAATCCGATAGTGGACGGCTCGATCATCTGCACTGAGAAAGCATTTTCCAATATGTGTCTATGACATTACAACAATGGCCGCGCTGTATATTGCAGCAACCCCTTCTCCTTCTCCTCATTGAATAATGTGTGGGAAGAACGTGAACAATCACTGATAATGAAAGACAACTACTACCACATGTAAATGAAAGCTGTTGCCAGACCTTTTTGAGGCGGTTTGAAGACTCAATCAATATGAGTAGTAGATGTTGTAGTGAGGTGTGAATAACCTCGGAACGAGGAGGAGCACGCAACAAAGTGCTCGATTCCATTTTTTCCTCCAGACCTTGCCTGCTTTGCCTAAATCATGGCAAAAGAGGAAGCCAGCTGATTTCGATGCTGACCTTCATCGCAAAAGCGCGTACGTTCGGCATAGGTCACGTGACCTTAGCCTTTGGAAGTGAAAATATGACAATGGCCCAAATTAGCAGCAGTCAACCCTGCGGCTACCATTCATTAGATGCATTCGTGAATACGGATGTCTCATCAATTAGGCTGTTGGAGCTGAGTAACGAAGGAAGAAGAAGTTGATGGCCGTTGGCATAAGAGCGAACGGGTTACGATCCATATGGGACCGCGAGGTCTCGTCCCTCAGGGACGACAAAGTCCAAACAATGCTAAGTAGCAGAAGGGGGATCGAGTAAGTGACCAAAGGGGTTACGAGTGGCATTTGCCCCTTGGGGAAATATATGCACACTAACAATGTAGCAGCCATAATGAAATCAGACCACAAGATGATATTGTTGCAGTATGAGCAATGCTGAATAAAGGGGCAATCATAACAAGGATCATTTGTGTCATGTTTGTGGAATTTTCACGAATTCGGGTCGTGGCGGATCGGGGAAACTGCTCGTGATTGGCTTTTATTGATTCTGGAACAAGTAGCTAATGTGGTTTACTCCTGGGTCACGACCATCATCTGCTCCTCAATATGGATTTGGAAATCCACACCACATTTTCAGCGTGATGTCGAATGCATGATATTTTTTGTTTCAATTTAAGTGAGCTAGTGAAGTGTATGAAAAATCATTCCATCTCCAGCAAAGCCTGGCTGCATGCATGGCCATAATACAATGCTAGTAAGAAGAGTTTGGCCCTAAGCTGGAGCCAGCACACAACGGCATATATATATCTTATCTGGTTGTCAATTAATCCTGGCTCAAATAACGATGACATTCGCGTCTGTTGCATTCTCACGGGAATAGCAGCTATAATCACAAGATGTGAACTCGACACATCCATTTCGCGTTCGGGGTGTCCAGATACCATGACTAAAGACAAAAGCATCACACATATAAATAACCGCAGCTAAATATGAAAAAGCAGCATGTGATTCAGCTATCTCTCATAATGAGCCCGTTCTCAAAACAAAGAAAATGGAATCTCTGCTCGCGCGCTGTGCATTTGAAATCGGCAAAAATGCTAATTAGCAATGCAAAAGGTGATAACAAGGTGGACACTTGGCCCGACTATAATCTGCATTTTGATGAGTTTTTGAGGCTTCAGGTCGTGCGTTGTTGGCCAGCTCGATCGCCAACAACAACAACAACAGCAATTCCGTCGCAGGTCCTCCACTAATTTGCTCGTGACGAAGCAATTCCCCTGGAGCAGGCTGAAATGACAAAAGATACTGAAAGGAAAATTGCAGCAGATCTCTTTCATTTCATTGACATGATTGGTTCCAATTTTCCCAAAGTGACAAAATTGTGATAGGCCAATAATCTCTGACTCGGCGCGACCCTCTAATTTAGGTGTCAATCAAGAGGTATGGATGAAGAGGATGTGTCCCGAATTGCTACCACTCACTTTCTTCGCGCGCACAATATCATCACACATTGATTATACCTTTTGGTGCAATCACATTTCATTAGACACCTTTCGGGCATGGCAATCATTACATAGCAGCTTCCGATTGACTTCCAACTTTCCAATCGCTGATGATGTGCCCTGATGGCTGTGCGAAATATATCTCTCGGGAGGTTGCGAGAATGGCCAAATTTTCAAAAATGCCCACATCTCAGCCGGTCGGTGTTCGGTCTCTCGTTGTTTTCGAGACCGGCCGAATTTTGAGAATTTTTCAAAGCTTGTCATGATCGAGGTGTATGGGACCACACAGCAATGATGCCACATAGTTGTGACTCCCTAGAACTCCTCCTCCAGCAAATAATACCAGCTCGCTTGATGATGAGAGACCTGAGAGAGAGTGCGAAAGACAATCATTATCGTTGAGCCGAAAGACCGCATTAAATTACGCCAGCCAAATTAAAAGTGACTGAGGCCAATTCCGATACGGTTTGGATTTTCCTCTCCGTGATGGCATTTTTCCCTGATCAGTTTCACACCATCTGAGCTTACAAATGTCTTGATATTTTGAAAAAGTGATCATGGGTGGGCTGAAACCCGCAATTTATTCATTATGCTAAATATGCCCTCTCCGCGCGGTGTAAAGCCAAACATCATCATCCCGCCAGCCAGCTTGGAAACTTTGTGTCTTTTAACGCCCGTTTTCACTTCGATCTACTCTCGCGTTAAATGCATGGCTGATGGCAGGGGGTAGGTGTTGGCCTTTCGGGGGTGACACCCAAGTTTCCAAATTTTCTTCCAAAAAGCCTGCGATCGATGCAGGTGAAGAAATGCTAAGCCAGCTGGAAATTAATTTCAAACCTCTCGGATTGAGCATGTCTCTGATGAATGATGCCGGTTTGGCACTTGAACTTTACTACTTATGATGATGTGGGCCCCCTTCTTTTTGAAACGTGCACTGCCTGGCTAAATGAATTTCTCTCGCAAACATGCGGCATAAATAATGACATGTCTCGATGGATGGACAAGCGCGTTTATCAACCGCCCGAAATGAAATCTTGCGGATTTCCATCAATTATCGAGGCTCAGATGATCAAGTAGCCATGTAGATCCGAGCTGTGGAGAATTTCCAACTCATCGCTATGCTCCTCTAAATTAAAGCAATACCACCGGATTGCGAGATTGAGCTTTATTCCTGGATCTGGAAGAAATTCTAATCGAGTGGCTGCCAGGAGGAATTTCCCAATGGTCATCCATAAATTGAGCTTTATTCCAGGAATAAATTGGCGTGACAAGTGTGAAATTGGTGGAAAAAGGGTCCTAAACTCATAATAATGCCAACCAACGACCTTAATGAGCCGGAGGGCATTGGCTGGACCAGAGTCACGAGGAGCAGCATGCTTTTCAAAGCTCAAATTCCAATTCCCTTTGTTGTCCATTTGTCTTCAACCCCTTCTTATTCTTCTTGCGAGTTCGTTTATGTGGCGGAGTATCCCACACGCGAACCAACCAAAATAATGATGATGGTTATGATGACTTCGTCTGGTGCCTTTTGACATCTGGTGGCACAATGGTGCCAGATATGAAAAGACAAGTGTCCTCACTAATAATCAGTTGGTCGTTCCTCCATCATTCACCCAAATGGATCTTGACTATTATCGTGAGACTGCAATAAATAAGAATGGCAGCACACTCGGGTTGATTAGTCTGATTTGCTCGAGTAGTGATGCTAAGTAGGCATGCAGCAGGAAAAAGTCATGCATTCGGGTTTTTTTCCGATACACTTTGCTCGCCATCAAATCTGTTGGACTGGATTTACAACGTACCCCCCAATTTCAACCCTTGTATAAAACTCCACAAACATCGTTAAGGACGGATGTGTATCGTGACAAACCACAGATATTTGGTCCTCATAATAATTGAGTAGTCGAACAACAACTGGCATCATTATCATCAAGCATGGTTGCTCCAACTATTACTGCTACCCCCATCACCCCATTCTTCTTTTGACACATTTTTGAGGGCATTAGCAAAGTATAGATCCACTAGCTGCACTCTCTTTTTGGGTGCGCTGCTGCTGCTGCGTCACCCAGCCAAATGATAGGTTTCGATAAGATGGATAGTGCAAATCACTAGGTAATTTAAGGTTTGGCCAAAATTTTTCGTCGTCGGTGTTGTCGTCGTTTTCGTGTTGCTGCATGGTGCTTGTGGAGAAATGTCAGCATTCCAAAAAAAGCCATTAATTCTTCGTCTTCATGGCCTCGGGTCTTTTGCAAAAATTCCTCGAATAAAAATGATGCTAGGTCATTTGAATAGCGCTCCAAAGCTGTAATATTGTAGTAGATATATGCGCAGCTAGCGAAAAAATTGTCTGGACAACAAGCTTGGAAAAAGGCGAAAAGGTCAGATCCATTTCAGTCTACTTGATGCCTATAATCAGCCTTGGCTTCTTCACTGTGGACCTTGGAAGTTGAGTAGCCTTTTTCCCTTTATGCATGAAAAAATTAAGGCTGTTGTACTTGGATTAGGCTCTGCTGGTAAAAGGCACCTACATAAATTGGCAATGCAACAATTGGCACTATTGTACAATGGCATTGCAATAAAAGGCACCATTCATAAAAGGCACTGCCACGTACAACTAATAGCAAGCAAGACAAATGAGCTTAATCAGGGACTCAAGATTCCGCGAGATGGTGACACGGTATTTTGGGGGGGGGGGGGCATATAGCTTGCTGAGGTGTTCGCAAAGTTTGCAAGATTTGCATGCATGCGCTCAATGTCAAGGTAAGTGACCAACATCACATGATTTTTAGCGCAAAAAAGGGGGATTTTCCGTTTCTTGAGCGTCAGTTTGCTATAATAGTTTTATTTGGCAAAATGTCCAATGTTAACATTCCTGATCAAGGTTTTTGAATCTACACTTTCAAAGCATAAGGCCTCTCAGCAAATCAGGTATTGTTTCTAGCCAACTTAATCAAGATATTTCATATGTTGACCAATCTAATGTCATTTCAGCCAAGTGTATCAGAAAACACAGATTTTTTTAATCCAAAACGATCAAATAAATGAGATGGGTGGCTTATACTAGGGGTGCCAATACTATATAGTGCCTTTTATTAAAGTGCTAATATTGTATGGTGCCTTTTACAGTAGTGCCAATTTATGTAGGTGCCTTTCCCAAAAAGTGCCTTTTACCAGTATACCCCTTGGATTATATATCTAGGAACTATGGCTTGGTTTTTGTGCGTTTAAAAAAAAACTATTCTTCCAATAATGGCCTGATTCTTTTTTGCAACAGCGAAACAACAACATCAATTCAAGTCCCTGGTGCACAATATGGGGCTGAGTTTATGTTTCGCCATCTAATTAATGACCTTCTGGGTTAGACATATTAACCCTTCTGCTGCAGAGCTTTTTTGAGCTCCTGGATCAACAACAAAGCCTGATTTTTCAACTTTTGCCCTTTTGAAGTTTAAGCGCACAACGATAACCCTGTCACAAGCGGAAAATTCTCCGTTTTGTTTTCGCTTTTGATCTGAACTTTAAAGGGGTTTGTTTACATTCTCCTTAACAGCTGACGCTTGCTGGCCAGCAAGTAGCTGCAGACCAGTTGAATTAAGGCGGTGCTAAACTAATGCAACGTTCTCATTTTTTATCTTCCCTGCAACTAAATGCATCATTCAATCTTTTTGACATGTTGATTTTCGTTTGCAATATTGTGCTCACTTTGCTCCGAGTAATGCTCACCTAGGGGAAAGTCATATTTTTTTAACATGACGACAGTTTAGCCATCCCTAGATGACAGGAGCGCACTTGAATTCCCTAAACTGAAATCAGCCTGAAATGTGGGAAAAATTCATAACAAGCGGTAGTGGACCGGACATGTTTTAATGGAAATTCATGCGCATTTTGGACCGATTTAGCGCAAGATTAACCTCAAGTTGACCCCACATCAAGGCAGAAGACTGGCTTCATGGCCTCGGGCCATTGTGTCAACCCTCTCTAACCAGCTGTTGTGCTAACTTTGTTTGCGTTGTTTCTAATTGCAGCCAAGTTGTTGAAAGGGCAAACAATGCAAATCTTTGGCAAGAAAGGGAGCTCTGCTTTCTTTTGTGTGTGTGTGTGTGTGGATGTGTGGTTCACATCATGTCAAAACCGCCCTAGGGACTTTTAATTAAAACGGCTCTCTATGCAAATGACATGAAAAATTGTCTGCGTGACAACCACTCTCGGCTTAATGGACTGGATTACACAAACTTTGAAGGAGCTCAACCGACCAGAAGCAATTCTTCGGGGGGAAAAGAAAATTGACTCCAACTTTGCCTGCACTCAATCTTTCCTACCTTGTAAGGCTATCCTTTACTTTTCATTTTTTTTTTCATGCGTCTTGACGAGCATTTTTAGCGTTTTCATTACAGCAGACCTTTGGACAATTCCATTCTTGAGTCTTGCAAGAATTTTTGTGTGACAAGCAGAGAGAGTAGCTGCAAAAAACGGCCCGCCAAGCTGACATTTGACACCAATTTCACTGGACGAGCTCTTTTTGACTCTTGAGCAACCTGATATCTGGGAAAATGTGAGCTGCTGCATAGCACCAAAGTAAGTGGATTTCTGTCGCATACAATTACATTTTGACCTGTCCAATTTGAAACCCTAGCTTGAGGTGCACACTCATGCACTCTGATTTCGGCTCACAAAAATGTTGTTCTACAAGGCAGGATGCTGGTTCAATTTTTAGCATACCAGACTACAGGATAATTGAGCCCTCGAAATAAGGCCAAGTGCCTTGACGAATCAGTCAGAAGGACACAATGTAATGATGATATTTCACCACGTATAGCACTATAGGCGAAGCAAAAGCAAGCAATCATTGGCACAAAGGGCTCTCTCTCTCTCTGTGTCTCTGTTAACCACTTGATTTTTCCATTGAAAACTGTAGCAGCAACAAAGAGGGAGCAAGCAAGCAGGGGGATCTTGGCCATGTTAAGGAAGCGGGGATTATCCTGAATTGAAAAGCTCCCCCTCCATCCTTCGTGTGTTTTGTCATCTCCATTTAAAAACCGCTTAATCCTGCTCCACTAAAAGCTGTGTCACTTTTTCCAAAATCCAATTTGACACATGGATCGCACCCAAAAATGCGCGAGGATCGAGCATCTGAGCGTGAAAAAAACTGCTTTCCCCATGAGAAAGTTGTCCAACCATCCAAGGCTCGTTTTTCCAGTGGAACACACGTGAGACCAAGAAAAAGCTTCTGCGGCTTCTCAACCATCAGGATCTATTGTAAACACATCAATGTTTGATGAATGATGACCCTGCATCCAGTTTATGACAATGGCTCGCGATCATGCTTTTGTTGCCAAAACTAAAGTTGCTTTCTAATACTAGACTCTCTGCTATCTTGGCACTTAAAAAAGCAATTCTTCGTACACATCTCTGCATTGGCAAGGTTTCTCAGGAGCAAACAGTTCTGGTTGAAAAAGTTGATTTTGTGACTTGCTGAGTGTTTGTGTCGTGAGACGAAACAAATTCGATCAAAAAGCCATCGAGGAGGTCTGGCGGCAATAACTAAGGAGAAAGCCGAAAAAAGCCACAGGACAATTTGGCTAAGTGTATTCGTAATTCAATCAGATGTGGATGACGGTGCAAAAAAGGGCAGGATTGATGATGTCTCCTTGTCCACGGAAAAATTATGCACTTTTGTGGTGTTATTTTTCTGCTCGACTGGAAGTCGTCATGATGATAGATATTCCTGAGCAAATCGTAAAAACTACCACAATATACTACTTCTCTTATTGTGGTAGCTGCAGTAGCCAGGACAAGAAAGGAAACAATTTGGTAATGGGGTTAGGGCCGTATAATCGCGACTGATGGTGGTGTTTTCACAGATCCATCGCATGTTTATGGCAAACCAGCTCATGAAACATCGATGCTGGCTCCATGGCAAAAAATCAAAACCTCTCTCATGGCCAGCTTTAGTTATGGAGAGCTGGACGTCAAGCGATCGCGATAGTGATCCATTGCTCATCTAAATTAGCTTTTTTTAATATCTAAATGCCAAACACGAATGTTTTCCTCAATTCTTGCTCCTTATTATTCAAGCGTTAGAAATGGTGAAGGCATGTCTTTATTTACAACTCTAAATGAGTGAATCTGATCTCAAAACATGTTTTGGTTCTTGTGCTTGAGCATCCCTAACATGTCATTTACAAAATTGAATTCGGCCAGCTCAGCCGTTCTTTGTCTCTCCCAAATATGGCTGTTTTCCAGGCCTTCAAAACACCACAATTGATCATGAGCTGGCCTGGCAAAAAGTGACCTTTGCGAGAGCTGAGGAGAAGCGAAAACAGATCAGGCCATTTTTTGTTGCAGAGCCTTTTTAGTAAATGAGCTGCAATAAAATGATTAGAATTACTTTACTTTATGAGCCAATGACCAAATTGGGGCGTCTGAAAATCGTGATAGTCATCGCCGGACATTTATTCTTTTGGCCCCATAAGGTGCCAAGGCGGTGCAGTATCTGCCGGGGGATTAATTAATTTCCCTTTTATTTATGAATGCACAGGCGGTGCATAAAGTTGCGCACATCAGACAAATTCCTGATTCTTTGTGCCCATTTCCTTCGAGCACATCTTGAGTGGATTTGGCGGAGGAGCCAGAGCTGCTGTAAAGTAACTTTGAGACAGATGAGAGCCATTGTCTATTTTTGTTTCTACTTTTGTAGTTGCTGTCATATGGCACTCTTGGGACCCACGCGAGTGCGAGCCTGTATATGGGAATGATTTAGCACTCTGGCCGACCATCATTGACATATACGGTGGACTTTGATGGCAATGTGTGGCTGCAATCAAGACAAATCACTGTGCTCACTCTCGGTTCCTATGGTCGTAAAGGTCCACCTACCAGAGCTCTTTCCATAATTGAAGAAAGCTGCAAACCGATAATCTCAAGAATCTAGGTAGGGCTCTCCGCCGCACTCACAAAAAGGGATTGAAAATAACGTTATCGTGCGCGACAGATGTTACTTTTTTGGGTCATTAGTTCTCACACGTGGCCATAATCGTTGTTTCATGCAAAACATCCCTTATAGATGAAAAGCTTTGATCTACCGTAACTTTTCTGCAAGCACAAGGCTGCCTCGATTTAATGAGGAGCCCCATTAAAAAAATTGAGCTTCTTTTTCTTCACAGAGTTTGTGTGACCTCTTTTTTTCGCTCCACTGAAATTCGAGACGTTTAATTTGGAAAACATAACTTGGTTAAAGGTTAGGTTGGGCGACATTTGAGATGCTCAACGTTTCAAATGCCAGACTATGTGTGAGTGTGTGTGCGTATTCTGGGCCGTTAAAAGCAAATTGGGAATATTGGAGGGAACGTGCCACACGACAGTTTTGCTGTTTTAGCAGTTGCCCTCTTGATCTTTCTGCTTTGCTCGCCGGGTCAATGTCTCAAAAAAATTCTTAACCAAATTAGCTATGCTCATTTCGTTGCTAGAGCAAGATGTCAGACGGCTTAATGCGGTGAGCAACTTATCGCAAGTTTAAGTAAGGGAATAGAGGTCGCTAGTGTACGGACGCCGTGAGCGTAAGCGAAGCATCAGCGCCATCTATTGGGCTAAATCGACATTTCTAAACTCCGAATAAGAGCACAATCAAGCGATTTGAATGGAAGCTTTTCTCCAAGAAGCACATTATCACATTGGCATAACACTAACTTTTGTTTTATTGCTACAATTTGAGAAGTTATGTTAATTATGGTGTTTTAGAACAGCTTGGAGTCGATGAGTCCACAGTTTCCAAGAAGTGTGATCATTTTGTGGACTCTCTTGTGGTTTTAGACGCGGGCGACAGGAATGCGTGTTAAATGGTGCGTGAACTTGAGTGTCCACACGATTGGAGTCACGCAACCTCGCTGGATGTGAGCATAGCAGAAATAGGCGCATTCCAGGTAGAAATTGCTAGCGACCTGGCCTGGCCTGGTCTTGATTGTCAGCCAACTGTTGCTGGTGGGCGTGGGTTCCATATCTTGCCTGGCTCAGAAACATCAACAATACCACCACACAAAGTGTCATCATCATGTCTTAGACGCTGGCTAAATCATCCACACTCAATACTGATCTCACAATAACCGCAAAAAATAATGCATCGAATATCAGTGCTCATATGCTTCGTGCTCTCTCAACTCAACCCTTTCGCAATTGGTAAGCACAAAGTATGCCTCGCAAATTATCATCTATCCACCTTCATGCAGAGTTATGAGCTGCTTGGTATCGCAAATAATCGCTTAGATTTATCACGAAACCTCTTTCTTTGCCAGGTTGCTCATTTGAGGGCATGCTGGCCTCTTGCCCAATGGTACTTGGCGGCCACCACGTCCAAGTTTCCGCCAGAATCAACCACTGTCACGTCCCCATCGACGTCTCATTCCTCGTACTAGCCACAAATGACCGGGAACCCTCGGCCCACAACACCGACGAGGTAAATTTCACTTTTATGATCTAGTGTACTTATTCAGCCCACTTCCTATCTGCTGAGGTCGATCATGAATCGCCAGCATTGCACTTTTCCGGATGATTCCGCGTAAACTTTTTCTTATAATAATTGATGCGTTTATGATAACTAGTAACATGATACAATCAGCAAACTTTCTTTCAACGAGATAGCAGATTTTCAATTTCGTTGACATCATTTTCTACGCATCAGCCTAATTTGAGTGGCTTCATCAATGACTTTTAAGTTGCTTTTCAAAATTGTGATAGCATCAACCTAATTTGAGTGGTTTCTCCTCCATCGAGGGTTTATAAAAGACCGACCTATTTTGGCCTTTTAACATGAGCTTCAATTGTTTTCAGACCCTAAGGCATCGTCCGTTATATTGGCAGTACACCTACGTGACCAGTAATAATCCGGAGAGTCGCGAAATGCCAAACTATGGCCAACGCGTTTTGCTCCATGTGGTAGCCGATACGCGAGTCGAACGAGGTGGAACCGCAAAATGGCTGAAATTGAAGGCCCAGTTCCTCGTGGATGGCCACACTGACTCATCTTTGACCTTCATCGACGACGAAGTCCGGATTCCTCACTTTGATGACTGTCAATATGCTCACGAAGAAGACCGAGTGGGCACAATAGCCATGGGCTGCATAGTCACCATCATCATTTTATGCGTGATCGGCCTAGGTGGCCTTTGGCTGTTCAAGCCACGAAAAAGCCAAGATGACGACCAAGTGGACCTCGTCAACAACATGGAGAGGCCACAGAATACGCAACCTCGTCAAATCATGCACTCAGCCGATGCCCCAACGTCGTCGTCGGTCCATTATGTCGTCCCGAGGCCGGACGATCAAGGCAACGAGGACGAGCTGAGTGTATACATATCCACCTCAAACGGCCTGAAGAAACTTCAGCGGAAGAATTCGCAAAATAGCAACGGGTAAGCTTTTGAAGAGGACTTGGTTTTTATGCTTCTATTGTAGACCATTTGTGGCTAGAATAATGAGTGGATTTTTGCATTGCAGATCTTCAACCGGATCGGACCCTTCATCTTCCACTTGTCATAATGAGGACGAAAGATCCCCCTCAAACATGTCTTCAAGTTCAAATGACTCCCCAAGCTTGCCAAATGCTGCCACTGCATCTTCCACGGTCAATCGATCTTTGGGCGCAATTCCAAAGAGAAAACCTCCGCCATTGTCGGAGAGCTCATCGCCGACCATTTCAAGCAGTAGTTCAACCAGCATATCTAGATAAGTTTTTGTCCCACAATTCACCTAGTCTATATTTTTGCAATTTCATTTCTCACTCAACAAATGTGCAAAAGAAAAATTAGTAAGCCCGCTGAGCTTAAAATTACAGCTATTCTTCGCCCAAAGAACTATATGCTAAGTGGAAGCATGTGAGAAATAAAAGTTGGAAATTATTAACGCAATTGAGTTAAGCCATGATAAATCCGATTCTTCTCGCTCAACTTCCGTTATTTTGAAAAAGCTGGCAATTTTGCTGGATTACTTTGGTGGTTTGGCTTGCGACACATCGGGGTGAACGGGGTGGTGGAAAACTTCATCTTGTCCCGATTAATGGGCATCAAAAGGCCAGACTTTCGTGCAATTTTGAGGGGGGTGACTTTAAGTGTGAGACCTTTTTTAAGACCTACTTCCCACAGTGTCTGTGTGCCATTCAACATGAATTTGTGGGCAACAATAACTACCCTGGGGGTGAATCTTGAGACAGGAAAACACTAGTAAAGACGTGAAAATTTTGCCACTTGATTTTTTTGGAATAGCCAGTAAAAAATTGATGATCTAGTTAACGTTTTGGTGGCTAGCTCAACTGGTACTGTCGGAGTCGGCCGGAAATGCTTGAGTGTCAGGCGCAAGTTTTGCCTGGAATTTCGAATTGGCACGTAATGGATTCTTCGGAGCGATTTCAATTGAGATTTATGGCCTCATTCTAGCCAACATTAAAGGGGTAATTAAAAGTTAGTGCACTGTCTATAAATGCATCTTTGTCCACAAAGATAAGTTGCGCGATTTTATGCACAGGTTAAAAGTTGCGAAACTCATTTGTCACGAAGGTAAACAAATAAGCTGATTTCCAGTAACACTGAACGTGTGGGGCACGTGTGCATATTCTTTTTCGGATTCACTTTAAAAAGTTACAAGAACCGTTGCTTTGGGCTATTAATCAAATTGCGGAATGGATACACGTGGAATTTCCAAGATTTGTGGTTAATGCAGGCACCATAGTGCAAAAAGAAGTAACCTAATTCAACGATGAAAATAGGCCAAAAACTGGCGAGCCACCATCTAGCATCTGTGTGAAGAGGTGAGACACCTTTCCAATATTTTAAAATTTTCCCGACTCGAAGGCAATCTTGGCAGTTGCAATTTTCCGACGACGTTGAAATTGAAAGGTTTTCTTTCTTAATTTGGCACAGCCCCGCAGGAAATAGGGTTGGCCTTTGTGACATAATAATAATAATCACAATTGCGTGTTTACTGCAACAACTAGCTGAGGAGGTGATCATTGTCGTGAGTTTTGCCAATAGCGAGCATGCAATTGAAATTGTTAAAAAGTCGTTGTGGTAAAAATCTTCCACTTTTCCACGAATTTGTATGTCACACACATCTTCCCAAGCCAAAAAGAAACGATTTTTGCCCCAAGCCCAGGAAGCAGATTCCACAGAATTCTGATTATGTGATAATTGAAGCAGATCATGTTCTATTTAGGAAGGGACTTTTTTCTAGGTTGTAAGTTGCTGTTGATTTCCTTTACACTGATGAACTGACTGCTAGTAGTGTTGGTAGCATGATCTTCTTATTTCTCTAGCTTTTTCTCGGAATGTGTCACGTCCGAGTGGCCCAAGGAAGCACACTTCAATTAGATTTTATTTAAGCAACAGGAAGACAAGTTCATTCACTCTTTCCCAGACAGACTAACCTGGCTTTTTAGATGCCCACCTTTTTACGCGTAATTGAACTGCCGCTCTCATTAATCTGATAAGATTATGCAAACAACAAGGGGCCTTTTCTCGCATTGAAATAAAAAAGTTTTATTAGCTTTTCTTGCTGATGGAAGTTGGAGTCAATAACTTTTCTGCAAACGAAAAAGAGATGTTAATGAAGCGTGGCGATTGTTGTTGGATGAGCTGAAGCAATTTTTGAGCTGATGCTGCTGCTGGTGTGGGAAATGTACAAATAGCTTTAGCTATTCGCACACAACTCCCCATGTTTGATAGAATCGCTTTACAACAACAAACATATTCCCAATTAATGTGGAGTAATGAATGCCTTCACAGCATTGGTTGAGAAATGATGTGTGTCTTAATCACTTCCAAAGGCTCACTTTAGATTTCCTGCTCGAGTGATGAACTTTGAGCTTTTGGCCCCTCCAAATAAAACTTCTTTGCGCTCTAAATTACCCAATTCTGGGAAGGTAGCCTACTTTTGTAAGTGTCATTTCTGAATCAACGATTTCACAAGACAACACTCAAGTCCAATTTGGTTTAGAAAATAGTAGTGGCACTTCTACTATGTTTCAGTCTCGCATCTAAACTTCGACCCTGAGTGAACATTTTAAGTTTTGCTTGTGTATGCACTTTGCATTAAAATTTCAAAAGCACCGTTTATTACTGTGGTGGCCTTTTTTCTGCCAACTACTCGCGATATTTCCCTTCGCAGATAACGTGCGCACATTTTGATAGCCTGCATACATAACAGTATACTACAACTAGTATAAGCTACTGCCGCAACGCTACTTTACTTCACCTTGGAGAGCTGCTGCTGCGTTCCGGCAGCTCTCCGGCTAGAGAAAATGTTGCCACTGTTGTTGCTTGCGCGCGCTCAGATCTCCACACGGCAAACGTGGTTGATATTATGGTTGTTGCTTATACTTCCGAAGCCATTCCGATTTTTGTCGTTGTCTTGCACGCAGCTAATCCAGCTCCATAAGAAAACTGTGTTGCCACACGAGCTGAAAAAAAACCTGACCCACTTTGGGGACTTAATCATTCTTCCTCAGTGGTCTGCATCAAGGTAAGTCCAAATTTCAGCTTTCTAGTTTTGGACCTTGAACAATACTCGCGCTGCTGCGGCCACTTACATTGCTAGTCTCATAATTTTTGCCCGCTTACTCAAAAGTCATAAAACATCGAGACATCTGTTGTGCGTGTGAAACTACTGCGGTTCAGCTTGAATAGGTTCCAAGAGGGTTTTCGAAGCTTGCTTCTTGTGTGAGTGTGTGGCTTCCAAAATTGTCGCGTTTTCCCAAACTTCCTCTGGGTAAAAAAGCATCATGGCTTTGTAATATCTGCATCCGGAGTCTGCTTATCATGAACTTGAAGTTGCGCGCTGCATGTGAAGTTATTATGGAGCGCCCTCAAAATAGATCATTATCTCATTTTCGTATGATGGTGATGTTTTCTTTCAAGTAGTCATTTGGATATAAGTACAGCATAGCTCTATTGGCAGGTACTATATACCGGCTTTCTTCCTCTGTTGTGTATCGTTATCTCAACTTTGTGAGCGTTGCCATGTCTCCACTTTCACATCTTGTAAGGCTAGATAGTTGGTGTTTCAAAGCCAGTCAAAAAATAGCCATGGGATCTGGTTGTAGCACCTCTTCCATGGCATCTCAATTTGAGGAGCTGACAGCTATGGCTAGGCATAGAAAAATCGAGGAGTCCATCGAGCAGGATCAGGTACATGTAAAAGGCAGCATTAGGCTATTCCGCTTTTATAATACCTTCATAGGTCAAGTCCCAAATAATGAAGGAGATCAAGCTGCTCCTTTTGGGGGCTGGTGAGTGTGGAAAGTCCACAATCGTGAAACAGATGAAAATCATTCATGACTACGGCTACACAGAGGAGGAGAAAATGCTCTTCAAAAATCTAGTGTACTCAAACACTATCCAGGGACTGTTCACAATTCTCTCAAACATGGACAAACTGGGGATAGCCTATGGCGAAAAGGATACGGAGATCAATGCTCGCACCTTCTGTCGAGACGCAGAAGGTATCTTTTTCTCTCTATTAGGCTTGTTTGCATTTGTCGCTAAAAAAGGGCTCATTTAGAGTGGATTGACAAGGGTCTTCTGCAGCTCGACACTGCTCAGCAAATGCAGAGAATTTGGCTCGACTCCGGGGTGCAGCAGTGCTTTGAAAGAGCTAGTGAATATGGACTCAACGACTCGGCTTCCTATTTTCTGGAGGCGCTAGACAGAATTTCCTTGCCTGACTACATCCCTTCGGAGCAAGATGTGCTACGCACTAGGGTTAGAACGACTGGCATAGTGGAGATACTTTTCCACTACAAGGTACTTTGTTATTAGGATATATTTGTGGGCTCTCTCTTCACTCTAAGAATCCTTGATCTTACGTCAGGGGCTGAATTTTCGCATGCTCGACGTCGGTGGGCAACGGTCAGAACGCAAAAAGTGGATTCACTGCTTCGACGAGGCCAAAGCGGTCATTTTCATCGCGGCCTTGTCCGACTACGACCTCACTCTGTCCGAGGACCCGAATATGAACCGCATGCTCGAGTCTCTGCGGCTCTTCAGTACAATTTGCAATAACCGATGGTTCACTGGGGCCTCCATGATTCTCTTTCTCAACAAATGCGACCTTTTCGAGCTGAAGCTCAAGCGAAAATATTCCTCAATCACAATTTGCTTTCCACACTACAGTGGGGACCCTTACAATTACGAAGAGGCCACTACATTCATTCAGGTATCTTGCTAATATTTGCTTCTTTAAAATGTTGCTCTTTGGCTCATAACCGAGCTTTCTTGTTGTTCTCATGCTCTTTCAATGATGCATTCTTCTTTGCTGGAAGCACACAAAGCACAGCATTTCGGAAAAAGCATCATTAGCATTGACATTTTATGGCCTATTTTCCCCCAAACAACCATGATACTGTTGCAGGAAGAATTTATGAAGCAAAACAAGAACACTGAAAAGGAGGTGTATGTGCACTTAACGTGTGCCACGAAAACGAACAACATCACCTTTGTTTTCGATGCTGTCACCGATACACTCATCCGAGAAAACCTCAAATTCTGTGGTCTCTATTGAAATTAGTGTCCAAATAAACCTTTCTATAATTTAGGCTCGAGAAATAATTGTTTGGGAAAAACCATGGCAAAAAGCAACAATTACACGGATATGTGAGCAACTCTAAAGTACCGCAAGAAAATAGGAAGCAGCTACATCATCACACAAAATGAAACCTACTTTAATGATTGCACACACCTGGGGAATATAGAATGGATTTTTGTTGGCCAAGCAGAGTCGTGGCTGTTTTTAGGGAAAGCTACTGCTCGGCATGAGGTGTAGTCTTCTTTATGAAAATGTTTTGATTAAAACCTTCATTTCCGCAACAATTGTAACTATAGATGAGAGACAAATTATGGGGTAATTTTCTTTAGTGCAAGCCACAAATTGATTATAAAACCTCTCATTGCGTAAACAAGAGAAAAAAAATCATCATGGCAAGGAATAATGGTGCATGGCTGAATTGATTTTTTCCCTTCAGAGCTCAGGGGTGAAGGACCTCGAATGCTAGATGACTTCCTTTTTACTTCAAACCAGGTTTATTTAGCCAACATTAATATCTGGCACTTAGGGTGGCAATTTTCACTACTGTGCGGAACGCTGAAGGTTCATAGAGGGGGATGAAACCACGGTGTGGAACATTCTTGTCATAAATGATCCAATTGCGGTGGCGGAAATGAAATGTCTCTCTGAACATTTGTACAAAAAGCCAGCTACCCTCCACGGGCCACGACCTTTGCAGCAAAAGCCAGCAGTGTGTGCATAAAATCCAGGCGGAAAATCTACAGCCACAAGTTGGCGATCCTTTCCCACTGTGGGCTTGACAAATCGGCCATTTAATATGGGACGGTTTAAAATCTGGCTAATTAAATTGGACAAATGGTTCCCATGAGAAAATCATGCTGTCAATATGGTTGAGTATGCGCGGCGGTTGCAATCCATCACATCTATTACGTTTGATCGGCAACGTAAAAACAGTTCACACATACTCTACTATGGTATCTTGGAAATGGCATCTGCCACTTTTTTCCACTTGTAACTAGGCCGCGATCACGATCTCAAAGCTAAAAATTTCGTGCAACTCACCACTACAGCTAACGCCAGCAGCAGTATTGTTCATGGTCCAAAAGAATGATCTGATGAAAAGCAAGGAAATAGAAATAATGGGGGGCGCTAGCTTGGATCGACCATTTGGTCTGCTCTTTAATCTCGGGTAAGTACCAGGAAGCTCCATTTTATGCACTTTGCCTCGCGTACTTAAGGCAAGCCTTCGATCAGCTTACTTTAAGCAGCTTAAACTCAAGTACATATAAATCGGTGCTTTATTTGTAGTTGATCTCTTACGAAAGCTCCTCATTCGATTTAATAGGCCTTCTCTTAACAGGAAATCACACAATGGAAGCTCTAAAACAGCAACAACCGCGTCTTGTGCTGCTCATGCTGGCTGCGGTAGTTTCTTCTTCATTTGCTCAATCTCCCATCACCGTGATCAACGCTGACCAGAGGATAGGGAGGCAAGACACCGCCGAATGCCCCGACGATCAGCTCAGCTTCGAAATGGTGACTGGTTATGTCTACACTGCGCCAGCTGACATGCTCGATTCTCAGCCCGGCACCTTGATGCTCACAGACTGCATTGACACCTGTCGCAAAAACTCGTCTTGCAAATCCATCAACTATGAAACAGGACTGTGCGTTTTATTCGCCTCCAATGCGGATGACGGTGCAGGTAATATTGACAATAATGCATGCCATTTGCTATTAACGGTTCCGAGTTTTCCTGCTGGAATTTTCCCCCTGGAGAATCTTTTTAGTTTTCAATTTGCATGCGTGCACTTCATTGCAGGAGAGCTCTCGCCATCTCAATTTCCCGTGTTTACCATCTACGTGCAAAAGAATTGCTTGGCTTCCGCCAAGAACTGCGATGCAGCTTGGAGCTTCGAGAGGGTCCAGGGTCACCAATTGACATCCAACCCCATCACCAGAGCTCAAAGGGATTCTAGGAACGATTGCATGGAGTTGTGCCTACAAGATGACAACTGCAGGTAATTCATTTTGTCATTGCTGCAGCAGCAACAGATGTGGCCTCAATTCACCATTAAATCGCCTTTTGAGGCGTAATTGGGGAGAGGGGGACCCATTTTCTTGTGTTTGGCCCACTTTGAAAGCAGACAGTTATCATCTCAATTTGACGCCATCTGTGTTAGATTGTTGGTACTTTTTTAAGCAAAATTTCGCGCTTTTAAACTCTTGACAGTGCAACTGATTAAGTTTGATTTTCAAGAGTGGTTTTCGTTCAATCTTTGTACATCTACTGGAATTTTCCTTTAAGGCCTGCAAACAAAATGAAAGAGTTGATTCTTGATGCTGAAGTAGGCCAAAAGTGTCTCTCTTCTACACCAATTCAAAAGGCGTGACTCGTGACAGCTACAAGCGTTTTTCTTGATTGTCTGCTTGATTGGCTACATCAAAGCTGACATTATTAGTCAGTCATTTCCCATTCTTGGCAGAAATGGAGAATTAGAGCGTCAAGAGGAACAATAGTTTTACTAAGTAGGAGAAGGCCTCTGACATTTCGTGGTCTGTCTGGCACCATTTTTCCAATTACCGCATACAAGTTTCTACTTGTTTTGACTTCCAGCCATTTATCAGCAGTGAGTAATTGGCTCAAAATTAATCTCCATGCATTCGGCTAATTTTGTGGCCAAGGCGATAGCAAACTTTTGCCAAGTTGGATGAGTGCTTGAATGGCCTGTTTTTTGCAAATTAACTGCACTCTGCTCTTCGTGGAAAGAAGTCTAAAAAGTATGTGGAGCAAAAACAAAAGAGAATAATCCTCTTCTTGGTGCAATTACCATGCCAACGAGTCCAAAACGTAACTGTATAAGCCGTCGCGTCGAAAATTGTTATAGGAGGCTCGAGAGTATAATGGTGTATTTTGCACGGATCATGAACTCTCCCGAACGCAAACTACAATGGCACAGATAATTTCAATTTTCCTGGCATCCATTCTACCCGATGTGTTTGGAAACGACTTTTCTCTCTCTTGTCTTTTTAAGATGACATTTTTGTGTCGATTTGCTGCACTTTGTTGCCAGAAGAAAGGAGCACATAATGGAAGCTAGCTAGGGGTTCTCACATGCATCATGGCCTATTTAAAGCATTCATTTTCACTTCCATCAGAGAGATTGCACGATTTTTTGCAATTTTGGCAGCTTCTGCAACACCAGAAGACATTCTAACTAAGTATGAAGGTGGTGCAATTTGTCTTCGCGCAGTAGCAGAAATTTCCTAGTTAGATCCCATGACCTTTTCTGTGGCCTTAAGATTAGCAGAGCATAGCGGTACTTACTCCACATTTTATTGGGCGGTTTGTCGGGGAAATAATTCGAAAAATGACTTTTGCAGTGCAAAGATATTTTGCTACCTAATGAATGCAGATAGCTTTCCGACAGGAATTTGCCCTGATGCACTAGTGCAAGATGGATAACCAAATAATTTCTCCATTGTATGGAACCTTTTTATGGCTGGCTGAAATGCCTTCATTCCCACCGCAGAAAATAGCCGGTCAAATGTGGTGGCGTCTGCAAAATGTAATTCACGCTAATACTAGGCTGTGTTTTGCTTAGGTTATTTCTTTTTTAATGGCGCTTCCAGAAGGGTTACATATTGACAATCATAAAGGCTTTGTTGAAAAATTACATCCCCCTTTAATGAAATTACATGTTGCGGTGGCGATATTTTCTCATCCCTGGTTTACACAGGCTCATGCCATATTATATTAGCGAGATTTGTGTTGGTCGCTTGCCGTGGTTTTATTCTACCAACAAAGACTTGAATTTACGGTACTTCCGAGAAAATCTGTCACTAGTGAAAAAATACTAGGTGAATGCAAGTTCAGTGCGCGCGGCCGGCCAATTATGCCGACAGATGGGCTAGCAATAAAAGAAGAAGCCATATATAAAATGTTCTGTGCACTCTAATGTTGCCAATAGGCCCAGTGGTTGCATAAATTCAAAGTTCCCAATTTACCTTTCCCAGCCTAGAGCAGGAATGTGAAGTTAACAAATCAGAAGCCTTGTGTGCTACTTGTAGTGTGAATTTTATTGACACATTTCCTTGCTTACATTACGTCTGTCTAACAAGTAGTAGCAATTTCTTTTGGGAAATTTTCGTCTGGATCTATAACTTAATGGCACACCTGAGAAAAAATGATAGGCAATTATACAATTGCTTAATTTGATGGTCGAGTGAATAACTGTAGCTTGTACAGTGATCATTTTCGAAACGTTGTTTCATGGTCCTTTAGGAAATTGTTCGTGGAATTGGAGGGATTTTTCGTAAATGCAGGAAAAAGCCGCAGACAATTTTGCCAAAGTGTGAGAGAGTTCCGTTTATTATAGAAGCATGCTAGGCTACCCTTCTTTCTGCAGCCCTATTCTAATCACGCTAGAGGGCTTAAAAACGTGAGAAAAGCCGGGAAAAATTGGATCGCGAGCAATGACCCAAGTTCTATGCATTTCCAACCAAGCGTGACATTTGAATTGAAAGTAAGACTTCCTTCGCCTTTACCACCGCTCGATCGGCGTTTCCTAAATCGCGCGATTGGAAAATAATTGGCGGAAAAGAGGGATTTCTTCTTGCATACCTTCTTGAACCCCTTCCGTTTAATTGCTTTTGACTTGCATTATCAAAAACGCATCAAAAGCCATCTTCTCATGACCTTTGCAGATCCGTGCTCTACATTGAAAAAGACAAAGATTGCAGCCTGCTCAATGTGGACAGGCACACGGTGGCAGGAACTACCTTTTTCCAGCCTCTGGAAGGCACTGATTACCTAGAAAGAAACTGCATTATCGGAGAGCCCAAAAGACTGTGCATTTACGACCGAGTCAAGGGGAAAATTCTCAAGACTGTGGATTCGGTGTTCCAAGCCATCGATAGCAGAGAAGACTGCGAGGAATTGTGCAACAGCGCTCCCTTCAGATGCCATTCCTATGACTACAACGATACTGGAGACTTTGTTTGCAGGTAGCAATAGTTTCAATGGCCCTCATTAAATTCACAATGACAATTTTTCAATGGCTTTTTAGGCTCAGTCACCATTCGGCCCACACTTTGACCCAAATCGAAGAGCCCTACTTGGCCATCGAGGAAGCCACAACTTATGAACTGTCTGCTTGCTACAACGTGAGCATTGACTGCCATTCAGGAGACATGCGTGCCAACATCGTCACTTCCACATATTTTGATGGCAAAATCTACGCCAAAGGAAGTCCATTGACCTGTGTGGAAGATGTCAACGCCACTGTGAGTACATTACCCTCATTAAATATTTATCTCGCAATCTTCACGCAAAAATAGTTACAAAACTTCATGGCAGCACAAAAAATGTTTCGAAGAAAGAACATGTGTTCTCCTGCGCTAAAATAAAATAC
Organism: Paracyclopina nana; assembly: GCA_019096065.1. Taxonomy (NCBI): domain Eukaryota; kingdom Metazoa; phylum Arthropoda; class Copepoda; order Cyclopoida; family Cyclopettidae; genus Paracyclopina; species Paracyclopina nana. The sequence continues at coordinate 8,103,504 of JAGUCH010000001.1, read as the reverse complement.
GTTCTCTGCCTCTCTAGCTTGAGTTTTCGATTACGTTTGGATACAACGATCTTGAATGCGGAGTGGAACGCGAGGGACCCGGAGTGTACAGCAACGAAGTTGTGATCCAGCATCACGACAGGATTGTCACCTCCTCTGACCTCGGACTCTCTGTCACTTGCCAATATGACCTGACCAACAAGACTGTTGCCAATTTGGTAGACCTGAAGCTCACTGGCGAGATTGCTCCCTCCCTATATGAAGAGGCTGTCGTGGACAGCCCCAACGTGCTGATGAGGGTGGCCGATGACCAAGGCCAAGATACAAAGACTGCCGTGGTTGGAGATCCCCTGTCTATGATCTTTGAAATATTGGATGCTGACAGCCCCTACGAGATCTTTGTCAGAGATCTGGTCGCCCTTGATGGAGCCACCGATGTTTCTCTCACTCTGATTGATGAGCGTGGATGCCCTGCTGATCCTACAATCATGAGCGAGCTCAAGAAAAGCGTTGCGAGCCAAAAGATCCTCATCTCTAAGTTCGATGCCTTCAGGTATAACATGACGCAAACTATGCCTATTCTTCAAAGTCTATGAATCCTGTGCTCTATATAGGTTCCCCTCCTCCGATATGGTGCAATTCAGAGCGATGGTGACACCTTGCATGCCAACTTGCCCACCGGTCAATTGTGAGGTGTTAGACTACACTGGCCAGTCCAGAGAGGTTGAATCTTACGGCAGAAAGAAGCGCTGGCTGGAACCTTTGAGCCGCACCAAGAGGCAATCGGACCCCGAAGAGGTTCTGGTTGTTCAGACTCTCCGCATAGTCGATCGCTATGGCCGCAGAAATGACCAACAAACCAGCAGCAATAACGCAATTTCGCACACTTTGCCTCATAACCGAACCAGTGGCGCTGAAACCATCATCGAAAAGGACCATACTGTTGAGTTTGCGGCTACCAGCAAAAAATGCGTTGAAGAAAACACCCTCATTTCTGGGGCTGTCATTTTCTTGGTGATCCAGGTTATCATCTTGGCCATGTTTGTGTTCCTTTGGAAGAAGAAGCGAAATATTGACGCGAAATCTGTTGTCAGCATCCCTGAATCCACCACTGACAGCTTGTCGTACATGTACGAATCCGGATTTACACGTAGGCTCCAATAATTTAGCACCACAGCATTTGTTACCCAAACCACAACGAAAAACATTTATAGGTTATTCTGTCATATATACTTTTGTAAAAAACTGAGGCATTTCTGTTGATTCCAAATTACTCTCTCGAAACTCCCATAACTTACTACGCATTCCATGTCCGAGTACAATGTGAACGGCATTTTTACCTAATGCAGTATTATTTTTCACCTACGCTCTTTTTATTTTGGGTTTATCAATGGTACTCGTGAATAGTTACCAATTACTTTGTTGTCCAATTCCTGTGAATAAACAATAATAGCTTTACAAATCGACGCATAATTTCAATTTTTTTGAGGATCATGAGATTAAATGCGAAATTAATCTTCTTGTAACCTTTAAGTTTATTATTACAACCCTGTATTGTATGTACTCATAGGTAATTTTGCTGACTAAATAGTATTATAAGGTTTCTTCCCAAAGAGGCTGGTACGTGTATGGATAATTATAATAATACAGTGAATGAAGGACATGTACGAAAGTATCAGCTTTACAATGTGTTTTGCTCAGTCAGAAGTGTTTTTAAGCCTTTGTAGGTTTGGCCAGCCTCGCGGTGACCTTGACAGTCGCTCCGCTGTAGTCTAAAGTGTAGTCATTGGAATTTTTGCTCAAGCCTTGAAGAACCGTCGATTCCAGGTTCATTAACTTGTGGGTCCATTCAGTCCGCAGCCTGTACAATTCTTCGCGTTCAGCGAGCAAGACCTGCTTTTGGTGGCGGGCTCGATTGACCTCCTCCTCTAATTGTGAAATAAGGTCCATTTTCCTCTTACGGCAATTTTGGGCAGCAACCTACAGAGCAAGAAAAGATCAAATAAGGGACAATTTCAAAACGATTCCCCGCCGAAAAAATTTCAAAATTCCCAAGAATTGTCAACAAGTCTATACGTCTCAAGTTTTTTTTTACCTTGTTTTTGCCTCGCCGACGAATGTCTCGGCAGAGGACAAGCTGCTCTTCTGTCAAAGTGCGACTGGCAACAAGATCATTGAAAGCATCGATGGGCAAATCAATGATTTCGCTCACCCTGAACGGAAGGTTCAGTTCGCGGGCCTTTCGTTCGTCCCTAGATTCTCTGCTGTGACTGCCCACTGAGCTGGGGGCCGGGCTCAAAGCTGAGGCGCCACCCAAGTAGTTAAAATTCAACTCTGATTTGTAGGATGAGGAAGATGTTGACGGTGGGGTCAAGTCTCCGCCAAAGCATTCATCGAACGATGACATAGCATAGTTGTGGTCCACGAGATGAGAAGATGCTGCAGCAGCCTCATCTTCCTCTTTCTTGATGAGGTCGTTTGGAATTAAAGAAGTGGAGGCCAAACTATCGGTGGGGCTCAAAAGCCAATTGTACTGATCAATTTCCTCTGAAAAGAGAAAGTTTCCGTGAATATGTGAAATTCGACTAATGGTGTCCTTGGTAGATTTGCCAATTGATCCGGTAATTACCTGTGTAAAGCTGTTCCTCGTCGAGATGTTCTGGCTGCTCCTGTTTGACAGGGTGCTGCTGTTCTACGGTCTTTGGTTTCTCAATATCATCGCGATCTTCGAACGGGGAGGGCATAAGAGGTGATGGCAATCCAGCGGCAATCAGATCGTCGATTTGGACGTCATCATCGAGTTGCCAGCCGTGCAGAGGATTGATGACCTCTGGCATCGACTCAAATAAAAAGATCTCTTCTTCTTGCGTCAACAGATTTTCAGCAATGCCGAGATTGCCAGCGGACGAGTTGAGCAACTGCTCATCTAGGTGCCCACTTATGTCTTCAATGTTCTCATCCAACCGGATGAGCTGGTCATCAATGTGCATAAGCTGGTTCTCCACGTCCTCCTCATCAGGCGCGTACTCCTGCTCCTCCTCCACCTTGATTTCGGACTCGAGGATGTCATCGAGGTCTCTGAAGATGTTGGAAGACTCGTTAGAATCGAACATGGCTGAGTAGTCATTGGAGTCTTCGACTTTGACGTCCTCCTCGAGGTCACGCAAGTGCGGGGGACTTGCTCCGGAAGATCCGGAAGCCGAAAAGTTGGAGTCGACGTCGGACACACCGGAGTCATCATAGTCCATAGTATTATGGGCAAAGTTGCCCTCTTCATTGTTTTGTTGGTGATGAGATTGATTAAGAAAATTCACAGCACTGTTTTGCAAAGTCTCAGCAGAGTTGAGAATGTAGGCCGAAATCTCGACGTGTTGCGGATAGATGTGGCCATTGTAACGTCCAAGCGCACTCAAATCATCCAGGATTTTGTGACTACTACTGGTGGGCATGAAGTGGTCGTGGTTTAGGCCCAGGTAGGCCTCGGGGTCCACGTGCAAAAAGGCCAACACGAGGGCCAAATTGAGCAAGTCCCGGCTCAACACTGTGGCGGAGGTTCTTCGCCTCGAATTCGTCATTGTTCCATCTGAAATGATAATCATTAGCCTTTGTTACGTGGCAAACAAAGAGGTCGACGCATCCTCCAAATGAGGAAGAGTCTGGCCTATAACAAACCTAATGCCAAAGTCCTATTTGAGGCAAAAGGTCCAGCCAAAATGATCAAGTATCAAAGATTTTTCTTTGTATGCCGAAGCCAACGAAGGAAAGTATTGCCTAAGACCTCGGAATTACATCATGTATACGTGAGCGTAATTACTTCTGGAACAATCGACGAATTACTCGGTAGTTGTTCACTGATCAAAGGCTCCAAGATAAATGAGTTGAGAACTGACCACAAAGAACAAGTCTGCGTAGGAGTCGCACTCCAAGGCTCGACTGATGATGGTCTTTGTGTGACTTTTTGTCGCTATCCTGGATCTGAGCGTTTTTTCCACATACCTGCTGTCCTCCTCATGATGCACAAAACTCCTACTCGAAGCTTTTTCCGTTAAATCGCAGCGGTCGCTAGTCTGGCCCGCGTCTTCTCTTTCATTTCACGACTTATTTAAACCTCCCCCCTCTTTTTCGGTTATTTGTTTCCGGCTTTACTTTCAGCTTTCCAACGGTTTCACAAGTAACGTCGTGATTTGACTTTTCTCGCGGCCCGACTTTACCGCTTTCAAGGTAGTTTCAAAGTATGATCTAAGCTCTTTTGAGGTAGCGCGCTATTTGTGAGCTCAGGGCTACCAGACGGCTTTGATGCGACGCGTTTGAGGCCAAAAAGGCAGACAAAGACGAAGGTGAAGCGCACATCATACCTGCTTTTTTGCCCCGGATATTTTCTTTCTTTCTTGTTGACGCTCCCTGGGGATCAACGTTTTTTCCACAAAAGCGACTGCTTTTTCTTCTCCCCGAGCTGATGATAAGGAAAGGATAAAAACGCAATTGGGAAGTCTTGCGTCTCTGTTCACTTTCGATGTACGTAAATTACTGCTGGAGACAAAGCCAATTGTTTTTTAGCTCGCACTTTCTTGCTGCTTCGCCGATTCACCCACTAGCAGCGGGGCATAGTGATTAGTTCATTTGAATAGCCTACAAATTGTCACGTTTTTTTCCGCCTGGTGTCCACCTACGCTTCACGATACATGACACCCTCATAGATTTTATCTGTGCAAAAAGTGCAAAAAAGTGCACTTTTCCAAGGCAAGACTTCTGCCTCAACTACTTCCACTCAAGTTTCATTTCGTAGATTCTTTGCCTAGCATGATGAAACATTCTCGAACATTCTGAGATGGCGATGTTCACAAAAGCACCCTAAAGGTCCAACAGGGCAGTAATTACTTAGAGCATTAGTCACTACCTTTCGGTCGCTGCGTCGGCTTTAAACTTTATATTTGTCAAGTTTAGCCTTAATTATGACCATTCGATACCCTCATTCAGTTACTTCAATGTGTTGGCCTTTTAGCTTTACAAAAAAGAACTGATTTCAACTGTTCCTTTTGGTGGTAGGGCGCCGTTATACGATCAAAGAGACTCAAGCTAGAAGCTAGGGTAACAACTAACCAATAAGCGTTGTGGTACAAATGTCAAAGTAGGCCTATTGTTTTCAACTTCCCTAGTTAGAAATTCGCACTTTCTCAACTACTGACACCTATACTGACGTGGAACGAACACAACGTGCGTAATTTTCATTATTTTGCTACTGAAGCTTTCTTAGCGATTCGTTTCCCGTTCGACGCAATTGAGTGCCTTTTTCTCCGTTTTGTCACAAAATAGTAGTGTGTTTCTTTGTTGTCCTTCAAAGTAGACATTTTGCGCATTACCTGGCATAACGGTGGTTGTTACACAGCTCTTTTTTGCCCAGGTTTTCCAAAAATGGCTCCCGTCAAGGAGAAACGAGTGCGCAAAAAAGACGAGAAAATGACAGTGAAAGATCCCATCTCGAAAGAGCAGAAAGCTGTGGCCAAGTGGCTGAGACAAAATGTTCCTACTAAGAAGACCAAGTTCATGCACAGCCACGTTGTTGAGTACTTCAGCGGTTACAAAGCCGTGGACATGATTCTCGAAAACTCCCCGTGGGCAAAGAAAAATGTCAAGGACACAGAGAACCAGCTCTACTTCGAGTATCGCGAGCAAGTTGTCGACTACTTGGACGAGTTGCTCAAGCATAAAATGTTTCATCGAGCTAAAAAGATTCCAGTGGACAATGAGCTACTAAAGAAAAAGAAGAAGAAAAAAGACGCCTCTAAGGAAAACGAGGAAACTGATGATGGTATAGCTCTTATAATAAATATGGTATGTTTGAAGTGCCACCCTTAGTCTTCGATTTCCATTTCAGGGCACAAATCAGATGTCAAGAAAACCGAGGATAAAAAGTCTGGCGACGATGAATCGAAAAAGAAGCGCAAGGTCCGACTAGACATGCATCTGGAGCAATACTTCCTTGACTCTAAGGATGCCTATGTGTGGATTTATGACCCCACCCCCTGGTATTATTGGGTCGGTGGCACCGCCATAGTACTCGTCACAATTGCCGTCTGTCTGTTCCCATTGTGGCCCCCATGGATGAGGCTGGGCGTGCACTACTTGAGTATCGCGGCTGCTGGATTTCTAGTGGGAATTATTGCCTTGGGAATTGTCAAGTACATCATATTCGCCACGTTGTTCGCCCTGTCAGCTGGTAAGCTGAAGTTCTGGATCTTCCCCAATCTGACGGAAGATGTGGGATTCTTCGAGTCATTCATGCCCCTCTACGACTATACATACACTGGAGGCTCGAAAAAGAAGGACAAAGACTCGGATGACGAGGAGAGCGACGACGAGGAAGATGACAAGAACGAGGAGAAGAACAACGAAGCAGATCAATCCGAATCGGATGACTCTACGAGCAAAAAATCCTCTGTAGCCGGCAAGGACTTTGAAATGGTCGACAAAAATGACACGGATTGATACGGTCCTACCATCGCTGCTGGAGGTTGTGAATCTTTTTTGCTGAGTTTTTTTTATATTGTAGATCAACTGCATTTAATGTTTCTTTGAAATTTTGTCGCTATTGTTCAAAATACAGCTATTTTAATATATTGTTGAACTACTCTTCATAGTATCGGGAACTAGCTTTATATCGGAGTTGATGACAGCTATGCTTCATCATGATCCTGCACTAGTTTAAACGAATATGTGCGATTGAACTTCATCAACATTTGATACCTCTTCTAGGTCCCCTAAATTATTGTTCACAGCCGCTGTTTTGTGCTGGATGACCACAACAGACGACGAGGAGCTATGGTGGCCTCCTGCAGGATCCGACACGGTTTTCCGTACCGACATGTGAACCACATTGCTCTGTTGTTCCATGTTGGCAGCACCCGATAACAAACTGGTCGACCCAGCCACGGTTTCATAACCATGATCATGGGAAGTTTTTCGACGGTCCACAGTTTCGTAGCCAGGATCCGCGGGAACGGTCTCATAGCCTGGCTCTGACAGTTTCCTCGTGACACTTTCATATCCTGGATCAAAGTTTCTGGGCTTCTCGGAGACAGGAATGGTCTCATAGCCTTCCTCACTTTCTTCCTCATCCTTCTCCACCCTTGCATACGGGGGGTCTGAATTGAGTAGCCCTGGATGATTATTCATCTTGGGCAGTGGTGGGGCCACCTCTCTGACTGTTTCATATCCAGGATCTTTTTTAGCAGCGAAGGTGAGCCGTTCAAAGCGACTTTTACTGTTGCCACGAACAAGCTCGTATCCATCCTCTCCACGCCAATAATCCTCTACTCTTTCATAGTTTTCAATATTCGGCACAGTTTCGTACCCCTCCTCCTGTTGATACGCTTTTTTGCCACCTTTGCTAGCATTGGCCAAGTCAAAATGCGTCACTTCAAAGTCCGAGTAGTTTACATGAAAATGAGAGCGAGGACGAGCTCCCAGGAGCTGTTCAGCGCTTGTCCTCATCGCACTAGCACCCATCGGCAAATTGTCTATATTTTGAGACCCTGATTTGGCAGTAGCTGCTGGTACGGTTTCGTAGCCGTGGTCGTACCTGGCACTCAACACGTTCTTCTGTACCTTGGCGTACATGTCATCCACGTTGCGCTGCTTAGGTGTGTTCAAGGACATGGCTTTCCTTTTGCGACTCTTGTCCACCTGTGAGTAAGTGTGAGCTGATCTAAGAGCCACCTCGTCTTCCTCGTCGTCGTCATCCTCGGGCAAATTGATCACTGCGTAAGTGTCACTGTTACTTTGGTTGCCAGTTGGCAAATAGGTAGGATCTTCTATAGCGGCATACATATCGTCTGAGGCCTCAGAAACGGCTACATAATTCTGTGGGGCCATTGAGGGAGGATTTGTGTGAACGTTGTTCGGCGTAGGATTGCCTCTAATGAGCCTGAGGGGCTCACGAACGCTTATGCTTGTGTAGCCTTTGGAGCTGTCTTGGGAGTCCCCGCTGAAGTACTGCTGCTGTTGCGCTTGTGGCTGAGGCCTGACGTCAACCAAAGGAGGCTCTGGAATGGCATGACGTACCGGGGCAGCTGCAGATGTGGAAGCGGCCTCGGCCTGAGCGACTGTAGCGTACGGATGATCGCGAACCTTTTTCACCTTGGCATAGGGATGATTGGACTCAGTTGGTTCCGTCTCGGCCTCTTCCGAGTCTGATCCCGCCAAGGCCGATCCCAACGTGGCGTACAGTTCAGAGCCTTCATTTTCAAGAGCCGACACTCCGATTTCCTGAGGGATGTCAGGCAATTTTCGCTCTCCAGCTCGAGAGGGTGCTCGCTCATTATGATCATGAATCACATCGGAGACCGACGACACGGGTCTTAATCGAGGGCTCTTTTTATGATATGCAGCACTGGTGGTCAGAGGGGCATCTGCCTCGTCATCATCCAGACGCTTTACCGTTCCTACCGTGCCAAGAAGTTCGGGCGACTTCTTGGTCGACTTAATTTTCAAGCATAGCACTGTGAGGAGAATGAGCAGGCATAATGAGGCTAAAATGACACCACCAATGGTGATGACCTCAAGAGCGCTTGTTGCCTCCATTTCTTCATGTTATGGGCATCTTGGTCTCCCAACAAATTTGCTACGTTGCACTTGTTTTTTGTAGCGCACGCACTGTTACTTTTACTCACTCGGTCACTCCTTTGGCATCTATTTTTATAAAGGATCGAATTGAGTAGGGCTAACCAAATTTTTATTGAGATTTCGACTTCATGCTTGAAAATATAAGAAGTACAGCATTCAATCTTGGCAATTTTTTTATTTTTGTATCTTTAGAAAAAATATTTTTTCAATTTTTGAAAGCAGGTCAACAAATTAAAAGTGAGCTATCTCATGACAGCCTTAATTTCACTATTTTGCTTCCATACTGTAGTGAGACATACGCAAAATGTTTCTTTGCTAAGATAGAGCATCTGTTTTTAGGTACCGCTAAGAGTACACCTGTTTCATTTGCCGGTGTCCTGTTACATCAAGGAACATAACGGAAAAAGTCTAAAGCAGAATGGAGTAATGCGCCACTCAGACCGCTCTTCGCTCAGCTGATAATCTGATGGCTTGAGACTTGAGAGAACATTTGGTTGTCAACCAATTGATTACTTATTTCCGCGAACTTGAAGGGGTCAAAAAGATGGGTGATTCAACTGACCGTTTTTCCCACTGGATTGACTCTTACAATTCCAGCTGGACTAGGGAAGATTTCAACTTGATCTTGAGCGTTGGTGGTACGGAATATCTGTATGAGAAACTTGCTGCAAATGGCGAACTTGATTCCTCTTCCCCTTCTGTGGCCAAATTACGCCCCTCTCGAAAGTCAACCATATTTGGCCAGGAAAAGATATTTCCATCTTCTTCTTTGATGTCAAGAAGTTTGTCAGTGGACAGTGGCTTCCATTTCAAAGAAAGCATCGACGAACGCGATTTCGAAGCAATGACATCCGGCATGCTGGAGCTGTTGGTAAAGGATGGCAAGCAAGTTTTAAGCCATTCTGGGATTGTCAACCTTATTAGTCAAAAGGTTCTCGTGTTTAATCGCCTTTCGCACGCCTTTAGGTAACAGCAATATCAATTAAAGGCTTTTTAGATTTTTCTCAAATGATTTGTATTGTGTCAGGGCAATGTACCAAAGGAAACCAAAGTCTCCATCCAGAGACGAACATCAGCAGCCAACCCCATCAAGAGGTTCTCTGTCATCCAATGATGGAGATCGCGATCGGACCGGAACTAATGCACTAGTTGAACTGGGGTTAACTACTGGGTTGTCATTAGTGTTTGCTTTATTGAGGCAAAACTGGCAAATGCAACAGCTTCATCCAGGTTCCAATATTCTTTGCAACGAAGTATTAAGAACTGCCGAAAGAGTCCTTATGTCGCTCCCTGTGCTATCTCTTGTTAGCCCATTGACGAATCCAAGCGCTGATGTTGGTGAAGCCACTCTAAGACAAGTCAACGTATTTCTAGTCCAATCTATGAACCCCGCAAATATTGGAAATGATGTCGAAGGATCCGTCTTGGCTGCTGAAGTACTGCTGCTACTGGCAGTGCAGCGAGGAAAGCTGTCACTGATTTTGCAGTGGATTTATACAACTTTTACCATTGGCCAAACTATGAGCCTCAAAATCAGCACTGATGTGCTTCGACTAGTCGTGCATCACATTCGATCAGTTGGCGGAGGAAAAGATTTATCTCAAGATAAGACTAGACTCATGGAAGGGATCGTAATCGACATTTTGGAGGCCGCTAAAGTTTTGCTTAGCGTGGTTGTGGAACAATCTAACTCGAGTAGTCACCAGAGTCAATTACCTAACTCGGCGAGGGGCTCCTCAAATGTACCTAAAAACGAGGCATTTTTGTGGGGCTCAAACTCTTCCCATCAATTAGCTGAAGGCAGTCACGAGAAAATTTTGTCGCCGAAGCAGACTTCTGCTTTTCATGAAGTTCTACGGATGGAAGCTGGACAATACTGTACTTTTGTCATACACGAGTCTGGCCATGTCAGTGCTGTGGGCAAGGGCAGCTATGGCCGTCTCGGTTTGGGTGATTCTACAAACCAGTCAATTCCAAGGAGACTGTGTATTTTTACACCAGTTAAAGCCGTGTCATCTTCGAAGGGAAGTGATGGTCATACCTTGGCTCTCACTGAAGATGGAAATGTGTTCTCTTGGGGTGACGGGGACTATGGGAAATTGGGCCATGGGAATTCAGCCACTCAGAAGTCCCCAAAACAAATCATGGGCCCCTTGAGCGGAAAAGTCGTCGTGCAAATATCTGCAGGGTATCGCCACTCTGCAGCTGTTACTTCCGATGGGCAGCTCTATACTTGGGGCGAAGGAGACTTTGGTCGACTCGGTCAAGGCGACAGTCAATTCAGATTTGTTCCCACTCTTGTCAAGGAAATTCATGCAGGTATGAGCTGATTCTAACCTAGTATAATCAGCACAGTTTCTATGCTACCGCTCTCCTAAGGATCGGTTTCGTGTGGAGCCGCTCACACTCTGGTTTTATCAAGTGATGGAAAAATTGTTTGGTCCTTTGGGGCTGGTGACCATGGTAAACTTGGGCACGGAGACACGTCAAGGCACTACCGCCCAAAAGTCATTGAGGGCCTTCAAGGCTTGGATATAGTCAAAGTTGTTGCTGGAAACCTTGTGTCTTTGGCATTGACCAAGTGCGGGGAGATTTGGGCATGGGGTAGCGGCCCCTGTCTTGGGCATGGGAGTGCTGAAGCTATAAGCTTGTCTCCGCAACTTATCGAAGACCTTGTTGATGTCTTCATTGTCGATATCAGTGTTGGAGACTCGCATTGCTTGGCTCTTGCTCAAGATTGCACTGTTTATGCGTGGGGTGTGAATACTATGGGCCAGTGTGGCCAAGGTCATGTGACCTCGCCGATTGTGAGACCAGTGAAGGTTAAATTGGGACTGGAAGGTATTCCTATTCACCAAATTTCTGCTGGTACTTCTCATTCAATGGCTTGGACGATGATTCCCCCAGACAAGTATTACTTTGATTAATTTTTAATGTTTTGATTTTCTCATGTCATTTTTTCCAACAGTCGTTCACTCTCCTGGCAAAAGCCCTTTCTAATTGATATGAGCTCCGTGACCTTTGAAATGCTCAGGAAATTGTTACAATCCCTGAGTGATTACGACATTGAGGACAAAACAGAACTTGTTAAAAGTGTATTGAAGATTTTATCTTCACACTTTTCTTTACTGGGATCTGTGCAATTTAGCAGTGCTGTACAAAATTCTTCTCTGATGTCAGAAATATCAACAGAAGATAAAGTGGAGCTTGAAACGTTGCTCTATAGCTTAGTGGATTCTCCTGATTGCCCTCAAGAAATTATGGTGGCTCTGTCTAGCTGTTTGTACGAAGGCATGAATTTGTGGATTCCTCCTTTGCACCAACGCATTTGTGTTGCTCACAGGCTGCTTGAAGTGGACCCTGGGGAAATTAAAAAAAGCCAGAGAATCAATTTGAGGCTGATCTTGCAGTCCATCAACGACCCAAAAACAATTGGAAATCTTATGCTGCTGTGCCAAGAGGAAGAAGGTGTTGTAGCTGATGTCTTCGCTTTATTAGAATCCTTACTGTCAAAGGACAGGCACAATTTGGTAAGCCTTCTTGCTCTTCAATTGTTTGTTGCTAATTGCGCCTTTCTTTAGATGAAAGAATTATCCGATATCATGTCTAATCAACCACGAGGCCTTCAAAATGAAGAAAGAGAATTGCTGTTCTCAGTTCATACACAGTTTGTCTTGTTTAATCTGAGCTTGATTCAGCATGCCAAGACTGAATCAGTTGAAATTCTATCTACGGTCTTAGGGTATTTGAAGAGTTTGTTTCGAGTTGGACAAGAAGTCCTAGAATACGGACGCATGATAGTCAAGTCTAATGGCAAGGCCTCGCGGGTGATTGAGATGTTCCACGAAGACTCGGCCATTTTATCTATTCTTCACTTAACTTACGTTGCCCTCATCAGTGTCCCAAATCAATTTTGTCATGGCCTTATGGATGATTTACTAAATGTTTCGAAGGCTGGCATTTCTCTACAGAAAATTGTGCCCTTGAGTGAAATCAACGAATGGACATTCCTCATAGATCTCAATGGACTGTCGACAGCTCTGCTAAGCAAGCTTTTGAACTCGATGATTAATGTTACCCTCGAGGACTCCGTGATAGACCGTCAACTCACATCATGCTTGCAGCCATTCTCCAATTCGATTCTCGTAAAAAATGCCGCCACTGCAGAGCTCGAGTCAAAGAGCCCAGGTAATCAATTTCTAAGATTACAGTCTTAAAGATGTTATACAAAATGCGGCATTTCTCTCTTCCAGAGGCATTGCTTCCTTACATTATGAATGCCATCAGAAACCATTCTAATCACGGAGATGTTGATTTGACAGAGCGAGCTTTGAAATTTTGCCTACAAAGAATGAATTGTGAAAGCTGCTGTGACTTGATGAAAGACATACAAGAAGTTCTATTGGCAGCAGAGGGGATTCATGTTGATCAAGTTGGTCCCTTATTTTGCCTATCAGCCATCTGGTTCTTGGCCTGCAGAGCTACTGCTGAGGACATGAAATCATCAAGAGAGTTAATGAGCTTTGCATCAGTTTTGGTGAAAATGTCTGACCAGAGCTCTTGGAAGGAAGATGTGGTTGAAGTATATGCCTTGCGTTTGTTGCAACTACTTCAGTGGAGTGGAGTGGACAAAAATCAGAAAGCTTTCCACATTGGTGAAGAAATCGTCAGTATTTTGCTTTTACCGAGTGAAATTTCTCTCAATTCATTCGTGCAAGTTAAACGCCAAATGGAGGTGAGGCAATTGCAAAAGTCGGAAAACATTTCAGTGGCCACCAAGCTGCTGCATGACATGAGCGATTGCTATTGGACCTTAAAGATGAGTGACTCTGATATGGCCCAAAAATTGGGCGCCGAGTTGTTTTGCTTGACCATACTCAACATGACTGGAATCAACTTGGACGAGTCAGAGTTTTGGTGCCGTGACAATGGCTCGGACGTGGACAGGTCCAATTTAGTAGAGCTCCTCATCAACTTACTTGAAAAAGAGCTATCTAACCCTGGCATGGAAGAAATAATAGTGCTCTCTATATCAACATCATTCTGCATAGAAGCTTGGCGTAAATTGGAAGCTTGTTGGAGCCATTTTGATAAGCTTTGCCATGAGTATGATGTGTCAAAGTCTCCTTCAATGACGCGGATGTTCATTACTATTTCATTGTTACGGTGCGAAAGCGCCTCGTTTTCGCCATCATCTGGGCTTGACACTAACTTAAATGCCGTCTTCTCCATAATTGGACGGTTTTTGGAGAAAATGCTTAATTACCAAGAATGGAAGCATGCAAGCTTCAAAGAGTGCACCAAAGATTTTATGGCGTTTCTTTGCTTCCTCACGTCACCAAGATTGTCAAAAAATTTGCGAGAAATACGAGCTGAAGACATACTAGACCATGTATTCACAATCGTTGACACTATTTTCCAGCTTGAATCGACATACAATTTGCGAGGAGATTACAACTACAGACTGTGTTGCTTGAAAATAATCCAGAATCTGGCCCTTTTGGTTGAGCACGCCGAAGATGTGAACAAAATCCAAGGCGATATTGTCAAGCACCTTTTTCAGAGGCTGTACGAGGTGAAGTGGTGCGAACAATTAGACAACATACCCTTTCCTTACGAGCAAAACAAAATAGAGAAAATCGAGACTGGTTTCAATGTGGAAAGAAGCAACATGTGCACGACGGATAAGCTCACTGTGTGCCACGATCAGGGTGGTCGAGGTTATTGCATGGCTAAAAGAGGCATTTCCACGGATGGAATTCATCAATGGAAGTTCAAAATAATAAAAGACTCAAGAGGCAATGAGGGAATTTGCCTAGGGGTGGCTCTCGGCAGCATCAAAGATTTCTCGCACCTTACCTCTAAAGACATGTGGTTGTACAGGAGCTACAATGGCGCCCTCTACCACAACGGAGAAGTTCTAGATCCCATTAATACTCTTCCCGAATATTCTGAAGACGACATAATTTCAGTCCAGCTGGACTTGGAAGAAGGCTCGCTGGCTTTTGCAAAAAATGGAGCTCCGTACATTGTCGCATTTGACGATTTGCCGACTTTAGACTCTGGCGTCGAGGTGTTCCCCATTGTTGTGTTCTACTCGACCAACCAAGGAGAGAAGGTTCAAATCTTTGACATGACCAAAATTCGCAAGGACGAGCCCCTCCATTGCGGAGAACCTTTTTGCGCCCCGCCTAATGAAACACTCGCCCAAGGATACATCAATCTTTTGCGCGGCCTTCGCAAATCTAGCAAGAAGTGGAACGAGTCAGTGGAGAGCTACGTTCTTAAACAGCTTAGGCTTTGTTCTGGGATTATTAATACGGAAGATTTGTCGAGCTTGAGTCAATTGGGAATGTTAAAAGTGAAAGAAGTGGTGCATCGAATCACCAAAGATATGTGGCCATTGCTGGCTTACATCAATGGATCTATAGTGGAAAATTTACGCATTGGTTCGCGTGTGAAAATTGTTCATACTGAAGACAATTCCACTGCTGCTCACGAAGGATATATATTGGGCACGACTTCGGTAAAAAATGGGCACATTAAAGTGAGTGGACTGCCAAGTAGCGTCTTGGCTCAAAAAGGTCACTTGCAGCAACAGTCGGAGGATGTGTCAGATGTAGAATGCTTTCATCACCTTTTGGACTCACGAACTCTTAAAGTGCTTCATGCTCTATCAAGTTGGTCAGCACAGCTTCAGGAGCTCACTGCCCTAAAGCCAGACGAAGCTCCTTCTGTTGATGATCAGCATGACTTAAAAAGGCCTAGAACAAAAAAGGCGTACGATGTCTCATTATTGTTGAATCGAGAAAAGAAAAGGTCTTCTAGTCTGCCCGAAAGTCGGGTTGCTCGAGCGACTGGTGTAGAACAGCTAACAGATCAGTTAGTTTCCTCCATTTTGGGCGAAATAACCAACCTCACGAAGACATCTCAGAAAAATGCTTCATGTTCAGATAAGCCACCTCAGCCTCAAGCGTGCCCTAAGGCTGTACTGAAGACTCCGCGCGAAGCGTTGCCTGAAGATGTTGCTCTGAAAATTGCTGAGATGCAAACCATAGCTTGTTTGACCATAGTGAACTATTTTCAAAGCTCGACGCTTTATTCGGTCGACTCGGATGTTGCCGACGTGTGCAATTTGATTTTAAGTGATGCAATTCGTGAAATCAACAGCAAAGTGGAGGAGAGTGAAGTGAAAGCGAAAGCCTTTAAGCCTCACTTCAAAGTACTGGCCATGATTCGCGTGGGATTTACCTGGAGGACTCACCTAGGAAAAAAGCCTTGTGTGAATGCATCATCAGCCTGGTCGAGAGATATTCCCCGATTCAATTTGGAGTTTGACGACGCAGCATCGTCTCCAGAAGTCGAGGAAAGGTCACCGATGCACATTTTTCTTCAGGAAATGGGCTTCGAGCATAGGCTCATAACAGAAGCTTTGGAAACTTTGGGGTTGGATGGCTCAGATACGAATGCTCAGGCTATAAATCAGTGCGCAACTTGGATGATAGATCATCAAACCAATGCTAGCAATCAAGCTAGAGCAATTAGAAGTGCGCAAGACATCCGACATTATTTTACGAGTTCAAGTAGTGAGCCTCCTCGACGATCAGTTCCTCCGTGGGTGTCATCCTTCCAAGGATCCTTGAATCCTCTTCCACCTATTAGGCCCACAAGAATGAGACGAGCTGCCGGCTCGGCCAATGTGAGCAGCTGGGAAGGTGAAAGTCATGATACACATTTGTCAGAGATGGGCCCTTCGGAGCAGTGCTGCATATGCCTCCAAAGAATCGCTTCCAACCTCCGACAGCACATTTGTCAAAGTCACAAAGGGTGCGGTGCAGAATTGCAAGACTGTGCAACTTGTTGCGGAGATATGTTGGACGGCTTATTGTGGCTTTGCTGCCAGTGCTTGGCTGACTTCGAGATCCGATACAGCAATTTCTGCATCAACTGGTACTTGACTACTGAATGCTCAATTCGTGTCAGAATTGCTCGAAGATCAAGAATGAACTCTGAAGGTAAGTAATTTTGGTGCATTATCTTGGCAGAATGAATGGCATGCTTAATTCGGTGTATCAGAGAAACGCATTTGGTTTAGGCGGACCAGGGTCTATATGGCTAAGATGATCATCTTTGCCGATCGTCATCTATATTTTGACCACCAATCTACTGCGCTTACAAGATGTATAGATGATTTTTTGCTGTCATCTACATTTGGAGTAATTTAGATGATTGCCATTATCTTTGCTGAGCTACTTTCAAGCTAATGTTAGGCCAGACAAAAATTTTTTAATATATTCCACCAGCCAATCGACCAAACTGCGTAAAAAGCAAAATAAAAGAAATTAAAATTAAGAGTTTCATGAATTATTACTGAGCTTGAAACAACTTTTTAAATGCTTTTTTTGTAATTAAAATCAAGTGAAATATTTATTTTCTGGCTCAAATTTTTTCAAGATTTCTGAGCCTTACAAAATTATTGCTCTCATTTTAGATTTTTTTAACAAGTAATTCTTGGATTTTCCTTACCATAAAGTGAAAAGTAATCATAATAGCTCTGATTTTTCCTAAGTACAGACTTTCAAAGAGCCATGAATTATAAGGAACAATATTTCAAACGCCATCATTTTTGCTTGACCTTGATTTAAGTCTAAAATCACCTATGTTTGGTCCATTTTTATTAATGGCTGATACAAATTATCTATATTTATTCCGCACTTGAGCACTGGTAAGTAACAGTCCAAATATAGATGAGGATTGCCATAAATCATCTGAAAACGGTACAAATATAGATGACAAAGATGATCCATCTATGCCATCTAAATCTTCTTACGCATCTATATTAATACAGAGCGGATGGACTATGTAAAATGACGCAATAAGCTTCATCAAATGAAGTACCTTTGATATCACTTGCTGCGATAGTGAGTTGGTTGGGACTTTCTAGGCTGTTTTTTATAAAAGGGATCGTATGTAGGTTTGCCAAAGTCACATACGCCTCTCATGCAAGTTTTGTCAAAGTTTTTATTGAAATTCTGTAATTTGGCGAAAAGGTGATGCCAAGTGAAAGCCAACCAATTTCTTAATGGCAATATTCCTACAAAATTTTCAGCAAACACAATACTAGCCAATTAGTTCTACTTAGGGACATTTTGTAAGCCTGTTTTATAATTTGTTTACGTATATATACAATTTTATATGATGGAAAGTAATTTTCAAATGTTAATGAAGTTACCAGACCAGGTAATCTTGACTTAGCATTTGATCCATTACTTTGAGGGCTTGGGTTGAGAGGCCCTCAGTAGTGCAAGAGTTGCTGAAAGCGGTAATCAATCACTTAGAAAGTGTGCAATTTAAATTTGGCACTTTTTGAAGCTAAAAGATGTGTTAGATCAAATTTTATCTGGTATCTCTGAAAGAGACTCTTCTACTAAGCTGAGCTAAGCTTAGTAGAAGAGCACAAATGTCATTGTTAAAACAAATTTTACCAACAAAATTCTTAGTAAATCAGTAGCTCAGTCAGTAGAGCGTCGGACTCCTATCTAGATGATCAGGGTTCGATGCCCATTCAAGGCATTTTTTCTCCTTTTTTCTGCAATGGGATTTACTTCTTGGACAATACCATGGTCTCTAGCCAAACAGAGGAGCGCCACACCTTATAATATACTTTATAATGTGTGTCACTTGATAAAGTAAAACGTCAGAGGTTTTATATATGTGTAGTTATATGAACTGAGACGAATTGGTAAACTGAATTATACATGCAAAAATTGCTTTCCATCATATAATAGTTATTTATTTCGAGCTGGGGCACATAAAGTAGGGTCATTAAATAGCTGAGCGAGGATTTTAAAATGGGAAAACTCGAGTACAGCTTTACTAGCCTAAGCCTGCGAGGGATGTAATTGTACGAGTGTTTTTCCATTTTAAAACCCGAGGTCAGCTATTTAATTACCCAATTTTACGTGCCCATGCTCAAAATATACAAAACGATTTTTGAGTGTTTTAATGAAGTTACCGGGCTGCCCCGTACCCTAGAAAATGCTGCTCCTCGGTTTTTAGTTGCTTCACTGGCTCTCATGTGCTAGCATCATGTGCTTTGGGAGCAATAAAATAGACTTTTAAGATACAATTTTCCAGAGGTGCTCCTATGGCACAATGGTTAGAGCGCTGGGTTCTTGATTCAGCAGTCTAGGGTTCAAACCCCAGTCATTCCTTAACTTTTTTTATTTCTTTATCTGGCTTAAGTTATGGTAAAGTCCAGTACATAGCATGCAATTTTCATGATGTTTCCATAGCTCAGTGGTTAGAGTATTGGAATGTGAATCACACTTACTGAGATTCGAATCTTGTATGATACTCTCTTTTTCTAACTTCTTTGGAATTTGGATTATTTCCATGGAATATGAGGGGCATTAAATTACTTAAAATTCCTCAAATTTGATTCCAAGGCCGTTAAGTATTTAATATCCCCCAAATTGCTTAGAAAGAACTGTGATATGAAAGAGCTGAGTCGGATCGGTAAACTGAATTATAACACGAGGAAATCGTATTACAGTATATAAAATATTCAAAAATATTCAAAAATGTTCACTAGGAACATGGTAATCGGCCAATAATTTGGAAAGATCATTAATTCTCAGATGGATCAATACAGTAGATCAATCAGCCGATTTGACGCGCACGTAACATTCCGAAAAACCACATATTTCCGACTTTAGCGCAAATATTCAGCTTTTAATTTGTATGACTTAGGCTCATAGTAGTAGAGCGTCGGCGCACTAACTTGTTCAATTCTTGCTTAATCCAAGATGATCTATAATGTAAGGTGACCCCTTATCTCAGCTGTACTTCTACACTTCATCTGACTATGCTATGGAAGGGCTTCTGACGAAAAAAGTAGAGTTCTATGAATCGTGAGTTTCACAAAAAAGCTGTCAGATGATAGAAAACGCCATTTTTAAGCAATTCTTGTAGTAAAAATTCCTTGTCTGGTAAAGCTGATTAACAGGCTCCTCCCACTCGAGCACTAAAAAATTGGCGCTAAAATCTAAATTTGAATTTCCCGCTTTTTCATTGAAGTAAGCAGCATAAGCGCCACCGCACAAATGACGAAAGAACTAAAATAAGTTTAGTGAATTAGCTTGCATACTTCCGTCTAGAATAGTCATAGTGGATGGCCCTGGCTTAATCCATCCTTTTTTGAAAGATTCGAAAATGATTTTCAAATAAAATATGCGGCGCAAAGATCAAATAAGGTGTAATCAATCATCTTAGGTGTAATGATCATTATCCACTTGTAGATTCTATTTGTGCTCTCTTCTACCATCAATTGTTGCAACTACACAATTTTTCCTAATTTCTAGATCTAATTAGTAGACAAGACGTACGTGCGTGTTTTATTACTTTAAGCAACCAATTAGTTGCCATCCTTATAAGTATCTTCACCATGTCTGTCGAATCAAGTTTACGTTAATAGCTTTTATTTGTGCAGCCTAGGATAATATCCAGTCGACCTAGTGCAGCCAGATTGAGATAATTGTGAACACTTAAAAGTTGTATTTTGGAATAAGCGTCGTTAAGTACTCTCTGAATCAGGCTGTAAACTTGCAAATAAATTGGGTTCACCTGAGTGCTAGACTAACAATGGAAGTCCTTCCTAAATACGATTTTTTATCACCCAATTCGTGCGTGATAACAGCAGAGGCCTCGTGTAGCAAAGCTAAAGTCGCAACGAAAACTTTATGGATCATGTTGATACGAGTTAGTTGGGCTGACAATTTTGGTCTTGTTGTTGCTACTGTCCTTCTTGATGTTAGCTTAGTTGATTTGGGTGATTATTAAAATTGACAATTTCTGATGCTAGCAGCGCAATGCAATGCGCAACATAATAATTGCGGCATTAGTTGAACAGCTCAGCTAAGCTAATCTTTGTAGAAGATAGTGTTCTAGAAGTTCCTCCGCGACTTCGTTTAACTACGTTAAGGGTAACATATAGAGGCAGCAGCTGACCCCATCTGGAACAGTTCATGGGGGATTTTTACTAAGTAAAGTGTTCCAAATGAGTACATCTGATTTTCTCTATGGGTTACCCTATAACTTAGTGCTACGAAGCGGAGGAATTTCTAGATCCCTAGTAGAAGAGTACAGTCTCTATCAGAGATACCAGACAAAACTTGGTCTAACACACCATTTTGATGAAAAAAGGGCCAAATTCAATATACCCCATTTTTAGTTGATTAATTAACACTTTCAGCTACTCTTGCATTACTGAGGGCCTCTCAACCAAGCCCTCAAAGAAATGGATCAGATGCTAAGTTGAGATTGCCTGGTCTGGTAACTTCATTAACATTTGAAAATTCCTTTCCATCAAATATATGTAAACAAATTATAAAACAGGCTTACAAAATATCAGAGCTCAGTTTACAAAATAAAAATCTAGTAGTATTACTTGGCACTCGCAAGCTCGAGCCCGTAAAGTTGCCACTCGATTTTAATTTTTCAAAATTTGGTAAGCTAATTTATTAGCTAGTTTCAAGATGATCAAGAATGTAAGGTGAACTAACAGCTGAAAAAAGCTACACGTGCGGTCTAACTATGCTATGGAAGGGCTTCTGACAGAATAAATAGAATTCTGTGAAATTAATCAGGCAGAGTTACTTTATTTGATTAGAAAAAAAATCTGCCACTAATAGAAAGAGTCAAATGAGGACAAATTTGTTGGAGAAAATCCAAATCAGCTTAATACGTCACTAGCATCATTCACTAGCGTGCGCTCAAATTTACGCGAGCCAAGAGGGAGCGGACTTTTTGAATTTAGCGCTTTTTTTATTTACTTGGACTACTGTGGCACCCTCCAACTAATGACAGAATATTGGTTGCGTGAGGCAAGTTGGAATACGACCTCTATAATTGTTACTGGCACTTTTTTCCTTCCTGCGTAGGTTCATGGCAAAACTAAAATATTCGCTCAAAATGCCAATAATATATCAGTTTCGAAATACGTTTTAGATTATTTTGCTTTTATGAAGTATTTCATAAAGCAAGAGCATCTTGGAATAAACAGGAATTAATTGAGTAGTTCAATATCCCACTTTTTTCAGCCAATCAAAAATTGAAATCGTACCCAAAGATGCTTTCAAATTGCGCGTAGTTCTACTCACTTTTTAAAAACATTTTTTTCTTGCTTCTTCGTAGGCTTGACTGAGGCTCAAAGAAAAGGACTTTTAAATTTGTCAATTCGCTTTGAGGAATTGGCGCCAAGCCTCGGATTGAATTCTTGCAACAAAGTTCAATATGTTCGTGACTCACAAATCGGCGACCTCTCCCTCGGCCTGGCTTCTATTCAAGACCCGAAAGGCCCATTGAGGTCTAGGGAAGATGACTTGATTGCTGACACGATCCTGGAGAAAGTCTCTGATTGGACATCATCAGGCCCAATCCTAATGCCTTCACTTCAACGATTAATCCACGAAAATAGGTTGCCCTTCTCAAATCAGGTCGTCATGGCAGCAATGGCACAAAAAAGTCCATATTTACTCAACGACTTAGACAAATGGAAAGAGTTTTTGGCCAAAAACAATCTTTCCAATATGGACTTTCTCTTCAAGCTCCTTGTGTTTTGGTCGAGGAACATCTGGAAACGCAGCAAATTGAGCGAGGAGAATTGTCAATTGATTCGGAAAGTGATGTGTGAAGTCGCCTTGGGCGATGAGACCGCCAAAAAGTTGGCCTTGAAGATATGCTCGCAAAACCTTGTGGTGATAGCGATGAATCAAGGCAGTGTTGGCTTTGACCACGCGACTTGCTCGCTCACCGAAGATTTAGTCAATGCTTTGCTTCATCGTCTTGATGATGATAATGCTGTGAGCGATGATGAGGCTGTTTCAAAGAAAGAGAGCGGAGTTGAAAATCCCAGGATGTTTCTGCTGGATGAAACAGATGTGAAGCTCTATGATGCCCTTGCTTGTGTTGTGCTCTCCACGAAGACATCGAAGCAACCATGGGCGTTGGAAGTATTGGTCAAGATACTGAGACACGTTGTCACTCGCAAAGTTTCCGTTTTCAAAGCCATTTCACACGTTGATGAAAAGGCGGTTCTACCGGAGATGGCCCAACTTCAGTGGAATCTGCCCTCAAATGGTAATAGCGCTGTGACGCTCTTGAAGCCTAGCCCCAATGGGCAGTTTCTAGCCGTCATGACTGATTCTGGGTCAACCTATATCGTCAATCAAGAGGGCTATGCAAATCTACTTAGGCACGACGGCGACGCCATCAATGACTTGGTTTGGTCGACCTCCCCTTTGAGCGACTACCAAGAAGATGAGCGATTGTCGCACGATTTGATCGGGTTTTCCGACTCGGTCATTTACATATGGGATCCAGTCCATTGTGGAGAGCCTCTGGAAATGACCTTTGAATTCGGGCCCAGCACAAAGTTGACCGCTGTCGATGGGTCATCCATGGCATCCAATAGCTTGTTTGTTCTGGGAACTTCTAATGGTTTGGTTTTCTCACCGAATTCTCAGTCGTCCCCATTCCAAGCCTTTTCAGGTAACTCTAGCTTGGAAGAAATTCCAATACTCGAGATACAACTTGCTTCTAATAATTACACCCAAATTTCAGATGCTATTTTCAAGATGATGTGGCTGCCACAAACCAAAAAGTTGCTCGTTGCTTCTCGCAGTGGAAATGTGACTCTTTTGGAGAGGAAGAGCAACCATCTTTTCTTGCACCAAAATCTCCCGTCGGTTCTGGCCAGCATTGACGGAGTGGTGATTTCATCTTGTGAGAGTGTGATTGTCGCTTGGAGCCTCCACGTATCTGATGTGTGCGTGTGGAAGAAGAACCAGCATGAGCTCTACGAGGTTTTATCTTGCCTCCCGCACCCAAGCAAGGTCATTTCTGTCGATGTGTGCCCCATGTCGTCGCAGATTTTAGCGGCCGGTCAGCGTGACGGAGGCGTTGCCTTGTGGCAGTTCGATGGGTGTAAATTCAAGCACGAGCAACTTCTGTGGGGTCACGAAGGCCAAGCAGTGGGCTTGATCTCATTTCATTCGAATGGTGACCTTTTGGCCACAGGTAGCCACAGCCCGGACGGTGTAAATGGTGTGGTCAACATTTGGAGCTTGGCCATCAAGACAGTGATTCAAACCGTGAAATTTGACCCGATCAAGGAAGGTCCTCCGACCGATTTGAAGTGGCTCGGCCATCGTAGGCTCACCATGTCCAACAAAAGCGCCAGCTATGTGACCATAGTCCTCATGCCCACCAATTATGATCAAGAGTTTAACATGGACAATGTGAAAATAGCTGCGGCTTGCAGAGCAGCATTTATGGGCAAGGCTGAAGAGCTGTTCAGTGACACAGTGTGTCTCAAGTACCTGCTATCTCATATGGCAAGCCTGATTCAGTTGCAAAAGGTTAACGAGCTCCCAGAAAACCGAAGCCTGATGGCGTCCCCATTTTTCAAGTCGATCGTTAGCTTTTGCGAAGTCTTCTCCCTTGACTCTGTGTTTCACAGCTCTGAAATATTGAGCGTGGATATTCCCAGCGGAAAGATGGTGGATATACCTGCCCACAAAGACGTCTGGGAGTGGATGATAACTGCCATCAAAGCCATCCGTGAGTTGAACATGATGTCGCGTGATCCAGTTTTGCTACATCAGGACGCTCAACTGGTGAGATGGGCTTCGGAACGACCCATTGACTGGCAACTAGATGGACCGTGCCTTGCGTTCCTATTTGGTCGCAACAAAGAAGGCCAGCTGGCTGACGCTGCCAAGGACATAATGAACAACCTTGACGGACAATTACCTAGTCTGGGCAAATCTTTGGTTCAAGCGCAGCAAATTGAATGCGGCAAAAACGCCACCTTCGTGCTCAACTCCAATGGGGACGTCTACTCTTGCGGCGAGGGCTCAAATGGTCGGTTGGGTCATGGCAATTCTGACGACTTGCTAAGCTTGCATTGGATTACTGCTCTGCGTGGTTTTCGAATTGTGCAGATATCGTGCTCCGTCGGCGAGGGTGGTCACGTACTGGCTGTCGCAGCCTCGGGAGAAGTATTCAGCTGGGGCGATGGCGAATATGGCAAGTTGGGACACGGCTCCACTGATCGAGTGAGGAGGCCGAAAATCATCAACGGAATCAAGTCTAAAGGTCCATCTGTGCGTGAGTGGCACTACGTCTCTGCCGGATTTAAGCATTCCGCAGTGGTCACCAACGACGGCAAGCTGTGGACGTTTGGCTGTGGTGACTCAGGTCGACTTGGACTCAACGCCATAGGTGGAATGATAAAAAACGTCCCTGAGCAAGTGCCCGGAATTACAAGCGCCGGCATAGTTGCATGCGGGTTCAATCATACACTCTGTGTATCCAGCGATGGAATGACTACCTGGTCCTTTGGGGATGGCGAATATGGAAAGCTTGGACATGGGCATTGCAACATGAGTGGAGCTCCGACAGTGATTGAAAAGTTGAAGGGTCACAAGGTGGTCAAAATTGGGACTGGAAAGCGGTTCTCAGTCTTTCTGACTGACAACGGAAAAGTGTTTACGTGTGGCCATTTTGTGTGGACTGGCGGACTCGACGAGGCTGATGCCAAGATGTATAAGCCGATGCTCGTTCCAGGGCTGGAAAGCGTCCATGTTGCTGACATCAGTGTTGGCGTCGAGCACACCTTGGCCCTCAGCAGTCGGGGTGAAGTGTGGGGATGGGGCAACAACTACAACTCACAATTAGGCCTTGACATCAGCCTTTTTGGAGATGTAGTATCTAAGCCTACCCTTATCCCAGGCTTGAGTGGCGTCAAGGTTCGCCAAATATCTGCTGGAAATTTGCATTCTGCGGTCTGGACCAGCATTCCATTGACGCCGAAAACCATCAATGAATTCGGCATACCAGAAGCAGTTCCTGAGAAATATGAAGCTTTGCAACATTTGAGTTTGCAAGGACTGCGTGATCGACTTGTCAAGCTTAATTGTATCTCTGATCTGGTCAAAGACTCATGGAGACTTATACCCCGCAATTACTCCAAGCCTGATGCCCATGATCCCCTGAGCTGCGACATGGTCCGAGCCACGCTGAACCCTTCAGTCTACGACCTTCCCATGGTGCGAACTTTGAAGTCCACGATGGCTTTCGGCAAATTAGCCATTCAACAGGTGTCAGTGAAGCGGCACCTGAAATCGGTGACGAAACGGCGACCAGCAAAGCACAAGTTTCCGCGGCGAGCTAAATGCAATCGGATACCTGAAGATGGGTGCATCTCCAGTTCGTCAACGATCTTTGCTCAAATTGCCAATCAGATATTAGCGTTTGGATCTCAGACGTTGAGGCTGCCTAGTCAGGCATGGAAAGTCAAGCTTATTGGGGAGGGAGCTGATGATGCCGGAGGAGTGTTCGACGACACAATGAGCGAGATGTGCCGAGAGGTCTCCGACCCGAGGTCGCAATTGAACCTGCTCATCCCTACTCCCAATGGAAAGGACGATGTTGGATTGCACCGTGACAAGTTCTTGCTCAATGCTGATGATTTGACGCCTCTGAAAGCTCAGCATTTCCGTTTTCTGGGAATTTTGATTGGCGTCTCGATACGCACCAACAAGCCGATTGCGGTCAATCTTGCTCCAATCGTGTGGAAATTGTTGTCATGTGCTTCAATTGGTTGGGAAGATCTGGAAGAGGTTGACTACTTGTACGCAAGAAGTTTGAAGAACCTTCTGGATCTTGAGGCAGAGGGAATTTTGAGCGAGACACAGTTTGGAGAAGTGCTCCCTAGTGAGACTTTTGTCGGCACTACATTTACCGGAAGGCGAGTGGCTTTGTTTCCAAAGTCCGAGAACATAGCGCTGACGTTGCAAAATTGTCGAGTTTTTGTGGAAGCTGCCCTGAGGCAAAGGCTTGAAGAAATGGCTCCCGTCGCGCACATAATCAGAGAAGGCATTTGCGAATTGGCCCCAGTTCCCATAATAGATTTGATGCCAGTTTCGGCTTTGGAGAAGCTTGTCTCGGGACTGCCCAAGATTTCAATTGAAGTGTTAAAGTCTGTAGCCAAGTACAGAAATTCAGAAGCTGGTTGCCTTATGATTGAATGGCTTTGGCAAATTCTTGAGGAAATGACAGATGATGAAAAAGTCCTGTTCATGATTTTTGTATCGGGACGATCAAGATTGCCTAGCAATCCAGTAGACTTCAATCAGCGATTCCAAGTTCTACTCGTTGACGGGCCTTTGGATGGCCTCCCCACCGCTCAAACTTGCTTCTTTCAGCTCAGGTTACCACCTTACTGCTCCAAGAAAGTAATGGCTCAGAAAATGCTCTACGCCATTAAGCATTGCCGCTGCATTGATATGGATAACTATATGCTTGTCAGGAATGCCAATAATCTTGGCTAAATAAAACCCTTCAGCTCAGCAGAAAAAGTTAAATGTGTATGACTCTTAAAAAGCCCTTGCAATTACCAAGCATTATTTTTGTATTTATTCTATATATTACATTGCATTGCCACCTATCTTCATAGCAGCGTACTCGTAAAAAGGAAATGAAGCAATTATTTCTTACATGCACCGGCATGTATTTTAATGATATAATCTTGGTGAAGCAGGTGCTTAGTAAACCCTAACGAAGAAACTTTTGACAGGTAATTCCCCTTACGAAATACAGCACAATAGCGCTGTGGAGAGATTGATTGACACTAGCGCGTTTTCGAAGAGCCTTTTTGAGCTCATCTTGGGAAGTGGAACTGCGTACCCTCTCCCATATCAGTTGTGCAAAATGGAGCAAGAATCTCTGACAAAAGAGTTTTCAATGGCTGTACTGGATTTGATGCAATGCAGTCCTGCCAATTTGAAAACGATCAATGCATTCCTGGTACTTACACATCTTAACATCTAACTGTGTGATTTTTGCCTTTAAGATCGTGGGCATAGGCTTAGGTTACAAAAGTGGTTAGGTTTCTTTGATAAATGTTCTTTGCTCAGAAATCAGGGGATACGTTGAATTTACCTGAAAATGCCAGCCTGGTCATTTTACAATCCAATTATTCGTATCAAACCACGTTGGCTTTGACGCAAAGCATCCAAGCCGGAAAAAGCGCATTTCAAGACGTTGTTGATGTGGATCACTCAAGAAAGCCACCAATTACTGTTTTGTTGTGGAACAAAAATGAATTCAAAGTAAGTGCTAGATGAAGATCCAGGTTTATTAAGCACATATTGAAATATTTACTTATGTACATACGCAATTGAGCCTGATGACCCCAAGTCATCTCGATTGTCCACTTCAGATTTTAATTGAATCTAGCAGCCAGACTATAGAAGAAGAGAAATCTTCTAAGATCTAAAAAGCTTCGCAACAATATGGATAACTTATTTTGCAAATCAATTCAGGACTGCGAAAAAGTGACAGTGGAGAAAATGAAAGCATTTGAGAGCTACATGCAGCTCAACTTGTATCCGAGAGGAAAAAATCAATTAATGTGAGTAATCCATGCTTGGTCATTGCTTTGAAAATCTCATTTGCTGGCTTTGCACCTAATACTCATTTTTAGGCTATCTCTCTCTTTGGTAATCTTCTTGCCAAGGTTTCTAGCCCCTACTTCGCACACAGTGAGCTTCTGTAATTTCCTTGGGCAAACGTTATTAAACAAGGTACGAAAATCTTAGTTAATGGAAATTCTCCAAACTGAGACTCAGCTTTCCTCGTAGACAAATGCTACTCAAGTTTGCTGTGGCTACGTCGGAACATCTGCTGAAAAGCTATCGCAACTTTTACCGCCTCATTTGAAAGTAATTTGCGACTCGACGACCAATTCATCAAGCAAGGGGCAGACAATGGCCATGTATTGTAGCAAAAATGTTGTGATCGACCACTTTGTTGGTGAGAAATGAGTGCAACTGTTTAAACTAAATTTGTATCGAGTATCAAAAATAGATGAATCTCTGATGAGTGGTGACTATGGTTCGCACGGCGGAAGATTAATCAAGGAAAGAAAAAGTCAAATTAATCCTTCTTATTTGTTATCAGTGCTCCAATTTCACAGTTTAAGGTAACGACGTTGCTGCAGTGGAATCAACCAGATCCATCTCCCAATAATGCTAATCCTAAGAAGCCCAAAGACGACAACAGGCCAAATTTGGCCATTGATCAACAGCCAATTTTTTCTCGACACCTCTACGAGCAAATGAAGCTCGAGCAAGCTCCATCATCGGTCAATAAACAAGCTGAAGACGCTAATTCTAAAGTAAGCCTTATCATCGGTAGTGCTCCACAATAGACCAAACTAAAGTTACACCATCAATGAAATGGTCTTGTAATAGTGGAGCTTATTGTTAATTCGGAACAGACCACTTCGTAGGTTTTTTTAAGTGGAATCAACGTACGCATGTTAAGGCCCGATCCTAAGCAAGTGTTTTCATCATTACTATGCTATGTAGAAATAAGGTCATAAGGTATTTGAATGCCCGAAACATCATAATGATAAAAAGAAAACAGTGTTGATGTGCTTGTGAGATGGCTAGTTGAGTACACGATGCTTCCAAGCTTCCAAAATTCAATTTATAGCTTTGTTGGGAATTTAGAAATGCACTGGTATTCTAATGGTGACATTAACAAGTTGCTCGGCTTATTACTTCCCCACAAAACAAAAAGTCTGTAGTAAATCTGTAGTAAAGCCAGTTGGAAAATCAATCGTGTCCAAATTGATTAATTTTGATTTACATCAATTCGTCTATGTCCATAGATTACTGGCATATTATTTTTTCCCTCTATCATAATTAGTCTTTAAGGAATTTAATTTTAAAAAATCAGTTTTTGCAAAAAATGTTATGATACGGTTCCGTTACGCTTTTATGTATATTCTTGGTACAAGAAACCTGATTAAGGCCTGGATCAGCTAGTCCTGATTGCAGCGCAATTTTGGTCATAATTTCAGCTGCTGTTTGTAATTGCGCTGCAATTTAAGTGGATCAGCTACTACAGATAATTGCAGTGCAATATCGGCGAGCAAAGCAGCGCGGGACTTTAAGAGAAAAGTCAACCAAACCTTTGCAGTTTAAGTTTGCCAAATTATTGGACTCTTTTGTTATAACAGCGGTTGTTTTTTATAATTTAAGCTCTAATGATCCCATTCTTGAATTTTGATCATAAAGTTTTACTTTAAACCCGCTAAAGAAGTAATTTTTGCACATAGCAAAAATTGGATTACAATTACCCAACCAGAAATTCTAGGCCCTCATACGGCAAAAAAACCCTCAGTGGAACTTATACGTTTTATCAACATTAAGTTCAAGTCGTTATGTAACATTAACTGCCTTGACACCTAGGTAAAATCAAAAATACCAATTTTCCGTGTCACATTCGATTTTTCTCAATTTTTTTTCATAGGTGGAACGGAAGTTAATGTTACATAACGACATAAACTCAACCTGGGTTAAACGAAGGAGTGATAACACGTTACAATCAGAGACTTATATAACAAGAGAAGTGCTACTGGGCGAGGCTTATGGGGGTGCGTTTGCAGATCTGCTGCACGCTCCAAAAGAGACAACAATGGAATATTGGTCGCGGCTGCCTGAATTTGGGCCGGGGCAGACTTTTGGTTGCTAATAACTCCTAAATGAGTCCACTTAGCCAAAATATTCCTATTTTACGAGCTGTTCAAATTTGCTAGGGCTATCTTTTGTCTTTTATAAATATTTTCCCAACTATTAGGAATTAAAAGTTGTAGAATAGAGGTGCCAGTTGGCGTTTTCCTTTCTGGATCAATACAGCCCGCTGGCTATTTTATTAGAACAGCTGACCCAAACGTTTCCAAAATCACTTGTAGCACTTGGCGCGCGCTCGAGTGCAGTGAGAATGCAAGAAGTAGCATTTCTCTTTCTATATAAGTCTCTGGTTACAATAACTTTCAGAAAACTGGTTGGGTACCAGCTGATCGCTGTTATGTTGACAATTGCATCGCAATTACGGGGCTCAAAATTGTGGTGAAATAACCAGCTGATCCAGGCCTAGTAGTAAATCAGGATTAAATCAGGTTCATTTCGAGTTTTGTTTTGTGGGGTTATGTGCAAAGTTCTTCGCTCGGAAGACTCAGGGTACTGTAAGCTTTCAATAAGCTTTGGCTTGCCTTCTTATTTTATGCAACTTTTAAGTTTTGTTTTTGCAGTACTTGTCAAGGGCTACAAAAGCTTTTGAAGCCCATGTTCAACGCTCGAAGCACAAAGGTGAATTTCTGTCACGGACCTCAGAACATAAAAGTAAAAAGATCTTTGTTGACCCATCATTCTAGGTGCAACGACGTCTAAGCCTCTCAACTTCGGCGCTTTGGAGAACCCAATGCGGAAAGCCTTATCGGTACCGGAAAAGTTGGCACTGCATGACAAGCGTAATTTTTTCTGCTCAGCCTCAAGCTCTCTGTCCTCTGCAGCTTCAGATTATAGAAGGAAAAAGACGGACTTATGATTTTGTTTACCATGTAAAATTATAGTTATTTATTTCGAGCTGGGGCACGTAAAGTAGGGTCATTAAATAGCTGAGCGAGGATTTTAAAATGGGAAAACTCGAGTATACAGCTTTACTAGCCCGAGCCTGCGAGGGCTGTAATTGTACGAGTGTTTTTCCATTTTAAAATCCGAGGTCAGCTCTTTAATGACCCTACTTTACGTGCCCTAGCTCAAAATATACAATTTTATATTCTGTAATACGATTTTTGAGTGTTTTAATGAAGTTACCGGGTTGCCCCGTGCCCTAGAAAATACTGCTCGGTTTTTAGTTGCTATGTGAATGTCAGTGGCTCTCATGAGCTAGCATCCCGTTGTTTGGGAGCAATAAAAAAGACTTTTAAGATTCAATTAGCAGAGGTGCTCCTATGGCACAATGGTTAGAGCGCTTGGCTCTTGATTCAGCAGTCTAGGGTTCAAACCCCAGTCATTCCTTCTTAACTTTTTTTATTTCTTTATCTGGCTTAAGTTATGGTTAAAGTCCTGTACATAGCATCCAATCTTCATGTTGTTTCCATAGCTCAGTGGTTAGAGCATTGGATTGCTAATCCAACTG
The DNA here is from genome assembly GCA_019096065.1 of Paracyclopina nana. Taxonomy (NCBI): domain Eukaryota; kingdom Metazoa; phylum Arthropoda; class Copepoda; order Cyclopoida; family Cyclopettidae; genus Paracyclopina; species Paracyclopina nana. Next base: position 8,071,848 of record JAGUCH010000001.1, on the reverse strand, counting down.
TCTAAAGTTCAAACCTTGGATGATGTCTTTTTCCAACTTCTTTGGAATTTGGATTACATCCATTAATTATGAGGGGCATTAAATTGCTTAAAATCCCTCAAATTTGATTCCAGGGCCGTTAAGTATTTAATATCCCCCAAATTGCTTAGAAAGAAATGTGACATAAAAGAGCTGAGTCGGATCGGTAAACTGAATTATAACACGAGGAAATCGTATTACAGTATATAAAAAGAGAAAGCAGCTTTGATCACGTTTTCACGATGAAAATTGAGAAGCAGCATGAACAAGCCATGCGAAGCTCACTAAAATAAACATTCAATTCCAAAGTCATCAATTTCTGCTACGTTTGTAGTGACGAGGTTGTGATGTAACTAATAATGTCCATAAAAATGCCTCAATCATAGGCAGTGAAGCTATGTATGCAACATGAGGAAGCAAGACATACCGTGGCTCTTTTAACTATTTCCTGCTAAAATATTTTGGCTGTAGCTACTAATTTCAGCCCATGCGCATATCCATACCTGCATCAATATGTTGCTCTTCTGCCACTATGCGCAATGAGGGTGAAAGCTTAGCGGCTATGAACAGCTGCTTTCAAAAAATTGGTAATGATGTTAGTATTGACCTAACAAGGTTATTTTGGTGGATTGTGGTTTGAAAAGCTTGTTAATTCGCTCAAGAAGAAGGAGAATTGGCTCAAAATGCCGCCAAAAAAGAAGGCAGGAAAGAAGAAGACAGGCAAAACAAAGGGAGGGACAAAAGGTCCCACCATAATTGATGGGGTGCCTGTATCGGAAATGACTAAAGAACAGTTAGAAGGCCACGTACGACGGCTCCAAGAGGAAGTAAGATGTATAAGGACTTGATGTAGAAAACATAGCACTTGAAAGCTTCCTCTCTTACCTATGGAAAAACAGAAATGCCCATAATACATTTATACGGGTTCTTCCCTAAAATATCGCTTTATTCCAAGCTGCCAATGTTCTTGTATTGCACTAATCTGCTCTTCAACTGAGGAAATGTTCATGCTGCTAAGTTTTTGATCATGAAAAGGCTTAAGCTGGGTTTTTTCCATTGCTTCATCAAGCAATTCTAATACTCACAATTTTCAGCTTGAAAGAGAGCGAGAAGAACGAAATTACTACCAACTGGAACGTGATCGTCTGTCCACTTTCTGGGACGTGGCTGCTAAACAGCTCGAGGAAAGTAGGGCTGAATGCCGAGTCAAAGATAGAGAGCTTGAAGAGACAGAAGAAAGGCACCAAATGGAAGTCAAGATATACAAACAAAAAGTGAAGCACCTTCTCTACGAGCAGGAAAACCATTTGGCTGGGCTCAAAGCCGAAAACATGGTAACTACCTCCATCATTATCTCGCTCCATTGTTTTCTAGCTATGCACACTTTTTCATATTTATATTTTCCCTCGATACGCGCGTTTGGAGTACATGCAAGAGGAAATTACTGCAACTGCCTTTCTTGGTGCAACCTATCAAGTGACCCCAGATGATTTAGACTTTAGGAATGTTTAGGTTTGTTGAAAGCATCTTCAAGGACGTTGTGCTGTTACTATTTTGCAATTTATTTGATCTATTCTCAGACGGAACATTTTCTGCTGTGAGGCTGTTACATATAGCACAACAGGACTTGATATGTACTAATACGCATGTAATGTTGCATCGGGTAGCTGGTTACCCAAGAGAAATTGTCTATTATTACTACTAGTCGAAACTCTAGAAGCAAACGGTTCATTGTTGTTTTTAGCTGAGCTTGAAAGTGGCCCGTGAAGAGCATCAGCTACAAGAGCAGCAACATTTAAACGACAAGGAGCACCTAATGGAGCAGCTGCATGAAAAGGACAAGCAGTATCAAGAGCTCATCAGAGACACTAAGCTCACTCAGTCCGAAGAGGTGGAAAGGTTGCGCGAGAGCTTTGAGGACAGAGTCCGCGAAATGGAGAGGGGCTACGGCCTACGGGTCACCAATTTGCGGCACGATCTTCAACTCAGACTCAAGTCTGAGGTGAGCGAAACGGAGGAGAGAAAAAATGCCCAAATTGAGCAAATGAAAAGGAAGCACGAGAAAGCGTTCAATGAGATAAAGAACTACTACAATGATATCACCCTTAACAATTTGGCCATGATAAGGTACGAAATTGTAGACTAGCTCCAGCATGCATCTCATGCTTTTCACATCATCTTTTTCTACCCGTATGCAGCCAAAATTCAATGAAATATGAGCCTCTGCTCCACATATAATCGATCGCAAAAGTTGTAATCCGTTTATCTCATGTTGGAGTATCAAATGATGCTTCACACCAAGTTGGCTCAGGGAGCATGAACTTTTTCCCATCAGCCTTAAAAGTACAAAGTTTTTGAAATGATTGACTTATCAGTGAGAAAGCAACAGGCTGTTGATTCGATTTCATTCATGCATTGGCCTATGGACTTGATCCTTGGCATGAATCGTAGCTTCTATCCATCTCAATAAAAAATGCATGTTTTTTTGTGTTTCAGTACCTTGAAAGAGGAGATCAAAAGTAAGGAGGAGAAGCTTGAGCGAAACGAGCAATTGCTGTCAACTGTTCAAACAGAAAATAAAAAATTGGCAGAACCCTTAAGAAAAGCTAAAGAACAACTTGTTGAGCTCCAACGTCAACTAGGCTCACAGGAAAAAGAAAAAGGCGCCCTAATTTCTGCTCAGGCCAAGCTGAAGTCCAGTCAAAAAAAGGTTGAAAATCTCTCTTGGGAAGTTGAGGTTCTCAAGCAGAAGTACGATAGTGCATTAAGTAAGTAACCACTTCTTTAAACTCGTTGTAAAACCGACAACAATCCATAAATAGCCTATTTATCTCATCATCACTGAAAGCAAAACTTGACATAACCATTTCCTCTTGCGACTACATCTTGGAGTCATTAGGCTAATGCAACTTGAATTCCGTATCTAGCAAGCTCTCAATTGCTCTAATGTAAACTTTTTCCACCTTAAAGGAGAGAGAGATGAAATTCATGCCAAGTTTAGTTCGGCGATATTGGAAATGCAGCAAAAATCTGGTTTAAAGTATATGATTCTTGAGAAGAAAATCAACAGCATGAGACAAGAATTGGATGTTAAAGAAGCTCAATTGCATGCTTCCAGCTCACAGGGATCATCTGGTAATAATAGTCCTCCTTTCTAGTCCTCAAAAAGAATGAATCCGCAATTTTGCGAGCATAACTCTTCCTCAATGTGCTAATCTGCTTCTTTTGTTCTATCGCTTTTTTGTCAATCTTTCAGGTCCTCAATTGGGAGAAGTCCGAAACGTGGTGAAGGAGCAGAACGACAGAATTAGAAAGCTAGAAAGGCAAATAAGTCAAATGAGGCTACGAAGATTGTGGGGAGATGCGAGTAATAACAGCTCAGGTTCATCATCTGCGACCTCTTCGATTTCCTCGGGTTCGTCGTCCTCTTCATCTTCCGCCTCAGCGCCAGGTTCCAGGTCAAACGAATACCTTACTGAATAGTGAAGGAATAATCGGATTTTGGCCACAAATATGGTTACTCATTGCATGCAAACTAAATCATGGAGTTCATCTATCAACGCTTGAAATACTAATCGAAGGGATATACTAGAATGACATGCGCGACAAACTACTAAAATGCACGACAGCACGACTATTAAAATGCGCGACATGCACGACAGACAACTTAAATGTAAAAAAAATGTTTTGTGTTATGAATTCTTTAAATATTTTTTGTATTAAATATTATTGATCATTAGTTACATTTTTCCCCAAATATTACATTGATAGAGCTCACTCTGTTCACTTAAAGTTACGGCCGAAATTATGGTATTTTTTATTTATTAATTATCAATTGCATATTAATATATATTTGAACACTGAGTGCGGTTTTGTGGCCGCTCCCAATATTTATTGTGATATAGCTGCAGCTACTTTTCATATGTAGTATAATAAAAAAATATGTCTTTTAGTGCTTTCCATGTCGCGCATTTTAGTAGTTTCGCTTGTCGCGCATTTTAGTAGTTGCGCTTGTCGCGCATTTTAGCAGTCGCGCATGTCGCGCATTTTAGTATATCCCCTAATGGAACATAGATAAAAACGGAGGAAGACTATAAGAGCTGATTTTGAAATTTATCATGCTAGATGGCGCCACTGTAAGGTAGTACAGCTGTTTACGCATGACGCTTTGACGGAAAAGTGTGAAAAAAATATTTTAAGGTTACGCACTCCAATGCTGCTAAAAGTTGCCAGTATTTTCATAAAACAGCCCAAATCACTAATTACGTGATGAAAAAAGTTTTTATCTGGTAGCGCCATAAAAGCCAACATTATTTAACTCTGCTCTGATTGGTCTAAAAAAAGGCGGAAAATTTCAAATTACATTGCAATTGAAGAACTTCAGCATTTTCCCGCTATTTTCTGCTGATTGGCCTGATTTTTTTAAACTAAGTAGCATGAAATGTAATAGGGATCAAATATTATTTATCGAATTTTTGAGAAATCATATGGGAAGGCCAATTTTTTGGCAAATTTCGAATTGCTATTTAGCTGCCTCTGTAGTGAACATACTACACGGCTTTTCACGCTAGGGTGCGCTGACTGTACTACGTAACAGACGCCATCGTTCCTTATTGGGCGCGCACTTGGATGGATCTTTCTCAATTTCATGTATTACCCTCCTAATGGAAAATCACCGTAATCATATCAATTTTTTACGAAGCGTAAGTGTGTTGTACCCCAAACGGTTTGTTTTATCATTTTGGTTGACCATTTCTAAATTAATTGATGGTGTGATTGCACAAAAAAACACCAAATTGTCAAAAACAAACTACGATATTAAAAACAAAAATAACGAGCGATATTATGGTGATATTTGCAAATGTCAGGCACTTACAAAATCAGTTTTGTCTTCGGAATCGGAAGTACCAAAAGACAACCTACAGCAAAATCAAAATTCTCAGTTTCTCAGTATTTCTTACCAATATTTTGCCAACATATAAGCTATAATATGCAGGTGAACAGGCTCTTAGTTGCTGGAATGACATCTTGAGCAATTTGCCCCTTTCCTTTAACTGCCCGCCTCTCGTCCCTCGTCCTCGTAGCTGCTATTTAAGTACCTTTTTACTACATAGGGTATTTAAATACCCATCACCTGATTAAGATGAGAAAACCTGCTAAGGATCGGGCCCCTTTCTCACGTACCAATACTTCCTGCCAGCCTCTTCCGACATTCGCATCTGAAGTGGTAAAAATGTGGATCTCCATGCATGTTTTGCTTCCTATTGTATTAATTCTCCATTATTCATTTCCTCATTTTTTGAGAGCTTATTATAAAGCCAATCGACCATTTTAATATCCAATGGTGCATATTTTGAGTTGCCTAGGAAAAAGAAACGCAACTTTTCGCAGGCCTTCTCGCCAGTTCAAGAGATTTAAAAATAAGCTATCATATCATTGTTACGAACACTGCAATAATTTGCAAAGATTTTTCTGCTTTCAAGATTGAATGAAGCGTAAAATACGATAAGCAAACCATCAAAGTCATTTTCCATTAGAAGTATCTAAATTATGCGAAATCAGCGTGTAGCCACAACTCATTCGGGGTGCCGTCACTAAGGCCTAAAATGAGGTGGGTTTTAGGATCTAAAATATTGGTGGATTTTAAGATCTAGCAAAGTGAGTTGTAAAGCCTACACTTTTTTGGATCTGGGTACTAAGATCTAAGTTAATAAATGGTTTGAGTTTTACCTGGGTTTTAATATCTAAAGAAAAGGGTTTTAAGATCTAAGAGCCACAAAAATAGAAAGCTACAAGGAATTGCACGTATCATTAGTTTTCAAAACTAAAAATATATTAAAAAAGAAAGTTAAAATATGAGGTTCCTGCTGTATGAATCTGCTGATAATCGTCGATGTGATAAAACGATAATAAAGTCGAGATCCGCATAAAATCCAGCACGACGGTGATTTCTATGTAGTAGTCGAGATTTATTCAACTAACACAAGGTGAAATCCGAAATCGTACTAACGTAAACATAAACATGAAATATCGAATAGTAGGTCGAGCTCAACATAAGAGTGTCACAATACAATTCACATAAGTATCATAACAATAACATTGATGTAGGGCGATCCCAGCGGCCTTTATGGGCAACATTTGTGATTTTCAGCTGACACTGCTCGAGCAAAAAAACTGAGTTACCGCGTTTTTGCGACTCGTAAAGTAGTTCGAAATAAAGACCCAAGCACATAAGAGTTATCAATTTTTGTAAAGGATTACTTTATGACAGTAAAATAAAATGGGTTTAAATCTATTTTACCCAATAAAACTTAAAACATCAAGACGTTAGAGTCCTGAAGCTATGCATTTGTAAAAACAAAGTAACCATTTACTATAGCTATTTGCCCTAAATAAAGTGGCTCAACTAATGCATACAAAATGTGATTTTGAACTCGGCTCACAAGTGTTTCTTCAAAAAACTCGGTAGATGGAGTGTCTTTGTTATGATGCTGCTGTCTATAGATAGGCGGGAGCCCAAACACCTGCGAGTTTTCTTTTGTAAGTCAAGATGATCTATAGTATAAGGTGAGCTCTATTCGCAGCTTTACTATAGCACGTCATCGGACTATACTATGGTAGGGTGCAGGACGAAATTTCTATTTAAATGTGTGGAATTTTATTTGAGTTAGAATATATGGATTCAGAATTATCCCCAAAACCCCGTAAAAACAGCCAGAATTTATTTTATGACGAGCTAAAGTTGGAAAAAGGCTGGTAACACTTTCAGGCATGAGATGCGAGCAATCACTCTCACGCTGGTTTATCCAGTTCTTGAATTTGAATTTTGCGCTACTTTTATGTACTAGCGCTACTGAAGAACTCCCTAGCGGAGGACGAAATAACTATTATAGTTTCGTGAATCAAAAGTAGAATTGTTCCGTCAGGATTGCTCGATAGAGATGCCCCTGTGTAAGTCACTTTTCATTTTGAAACTAACTTTTCAGAGCTTAAAGATCTTGAAAAACAGTCGACTAGATTTAAAAAGCTATGTTTAAAGAGGTGATGTTTTTCAATGTAGATCTTAAAACCCAGTTGGTTAGATCTTATAACAAGATCTGAATTACCAGAGCAAAAAAAGTGCAGACTTTAAAACCTACCATGATTTTAGATCCTAAAACCTACCCCTATTGTAGGCCGTAGTGACTTCTCCCCTCATTCGGCTACATTCCACAAACTCTTAGACACCAGATTAATTTCCTACCTCCATATGCATACGATGCGGAGAACTCTGCGGCTCTCACTAGTTGCCTACGTTCTGAATGCTGGGAGGTAGCGAAGGTCTCAACTCATCATCTGAGGCCACCTGCTCTCAGTCACCGCTTGAAATCGTAGCGATGAACAACTCCAGCGAAACTGATGTCTCCTTGGACCGACCTGAATGGTTCTTCTCATTCCAAGGAATATGCCAGTTCTACATAATTCCTATATTATGCGCAGCTGGAGTGATATTCAACATCGCCTCTATATCAGTGCTTTTTAGCAATTACCTGCACCTGCAAAAGTCCTTAGTATCTCTCTTCTCCTTCCTCAACATGTCGGACTGGTAATAACATTATTATTAACTTAATGGAACGAAGTAAAATAGGTACTTAGTTTACGTACAGCCTGACCCACTCACAGAAAAAAACCAATGAATTCGAGCTTATAAAGATATTTTTCAAAAAAGTTAAGAATTAAAAAACGTGTTAAAAAATTAGATGCCCATTAAGCCAGGATCCGGTAACAGTAAAAGACGCACTCGGCACATAAGCACACTATGATATGGCAGGTTCGTTTGCATTTTCAGCTGCTTTTTGATCTGCACCTATATGGTTTTCGGCCTCCAAAACATCTGGGAAGAATACAACGATAAAATGATCAAAAACGCAATCCCCTACTTACTACCAGCTCTCCAAACCTTTCTGACCATTTCCGTGTATGCTACCATCGCAATTGCAATCAATGGAGCTTTGGCAGTTCAATCATCGAATAACGACATTGGACTTCGCCAAAAGCTAACTTTCTGGATCGAAGAACGAGGACTGAATGGGACAACTTTAGCTATCATTGCCGTGATCTTGTTCAGCGCCATTTTCAACATAAGTCGTTGGTTTGAGTTCGAAGCTGTGTCAGAAGTCTCGCCTGACAATAGCACCAATCAAACCAGCTCCATTTCGTCCATGAAAACAATCCTCAAGGTAAGAAGTTCCAGCAGAGGCTTAGATAAGGTTTTTATTTCGATTGCCGCCTTACGAGGTTGTTAAGTGCCTAATAGGCTATTAGATTTCACCTACTCCAAAGCCAGATTACATACAGTGGCAATTAGGCTAGATACTGTGGAACATAGAAGTCTCCATTACATCACTGTCTATGAGCATTATGACCTCTCACGTTTTAACCTATTTATCTTCAGAGCACTCCACTCCGCGAAAACCCAATCTACGTTCAGTACTACGGATTAATCGGCTCTTGCATCATTATGGTGTTCGTCCCAACGGCTACGCTTGTTCTGTCATGCTTCTCGTTACGAAAAGCCATTCCAGATGGAAGTCAAAAGAGGAAGATTCTGAAAATCATGGTCATTATCATTGTCATGTTCATCCTTTGTCACGTCCCAAAGGTACGTTTCTATGCTAACTCAGCGAGTAATCTGCCCCCCTAAAATAATGTGTCGCCAGTCGCCACCTCGCAGAAGTTTGAGTTCTTAATAAAGCTCATTAATTTGTCGTGCATGTTGCAGGCAAAGCTCGCGATGTAGTTCTTGGAATTTGTATCGTTTGTACCTTCAGCAAGATTTGAAGTGGGCTGATTTTCTAAGAGAAAGCCTAATTCAGTAAACGCTTTCATTATTTATTTTGTCGTTATCATAAATTGGTGCTTCCAGGTGATCCTTACTGGCTACGAAATCGGGATTAACCCGACAATGTCGACCTGGTCCACATGGGCTTTGGTCCTGAAGGAGATGAGCCACATCCTGTTGGTCTCCTACTCGGCCCTGAATCCAATTGCTTATTGTGGAGATCTCATTCGCAAGAAACTCATCCTGAGCGTATGGCAAGATGGGTTCGCTGTTTGCTGCCGGTGCACTAGTCTCAACCAGGGTCACAACAGAAACATTCATAGCGAATTTGTCACCATGAAATCGATCGGAGTTACTCTGAATGGGGTCGATCCATTACAGCAACAACTTCATGAATTGGACGCCCAATCTAGGCTACTTACTGGCCTTCAACCCACAGATAGGCAAAGAGGAAGCGGCGATATCCAACAAGCAGTAAATGTATAAAAAGGATAAGAAGATACTCCATATGAATTGGACTAGGTTTCATTCATCGCTCTACTCAGCACCGTGTGCTATTTCACTCACCTGCAATCATCAATTCCCGCAGGCCGCAAATTAAATCACGTCTATATTTTTTTGCGTCGTACAAACATATCAAAAGAAAACCCATGTGCATCATCACTTGCTCTCAGAATCTACCATAAATATTGATTGATTCGGGTAGAGTGGTGCGTTGATATGCAAGATATGCATAATATTTACGTACACTTTTGCTGTCATAGCTGATTTGTAAAAAAGTAGAAAAAATATCGCTGCGTGAATGGTTGATAATACATTCTGTTAAATATCATCGTAACATCGGATCGGAGGTCTCTAAGGGGGTGGTTGATTTTTATCCCTAGCATAACAGATTTGCCTCACTTTCAATAAGGAGGCCTTAGCGTCCTCCAATCCGGATGAGAATTGACATGAAGATTCTTCAACGTGTTCTTATGAATTCATCCGAATTTGGTTCCAGATAAATAAAATGTATATCCTCTCACTTTTCAACTCGCTTTCGCGCAGTCAGTAAAATGCTGGCGAACATAGGTAAAAAACAATAAATTAATTTTTTCAGGTTGATAGAGTTATAAGGTGTTCATCTATGCCTCGTTTCCTTAAAATCTTACGACAGCCTTAAACGAAATGCTTAAGTTTTCGTACTCCTGATCAATCAAAACACTTCAAACTCATGTGACCAAAAGAGGTGCGAAAAGTGGTTTACTTAAAGCTATCAAAAGTGAGTAAAAATGATCAGTACTAAAATAGGAGGCTTAAGTAAAACGCAATTATTTAACGGAAGGAAAAAATTTCCTTTATTGGTGAACACAACATTAGAGCTCAGAACGTAAGCAGTTAAATGGCCTTTATTTTCAAGAAAAGTCGAGCAAAAATTGAGGCAAAACTTTTTCAAAATGCTCATTCTGCACAAAATCCGAGCCTTCTTTTTTAGCTTGCTCGGCTGCACGACTGAGAATCTCCAAGGCATGTATTCTAAGCAGCTCTGTAAGCAACTTGACTGCTTCGCCACTTATTTTTGTTTTATCATTTTTGAACTTGGCCCTTACGAGAGCCTCAATTGTTTTCTCATTGAAAGTTATTTTATCGCTCATATTGAGATAGGCTTATTTCTTGCTGGTGGATTCGTATTGAGCTGGAGTCAAGGTTTTCATTGTAAATGCATGAATCGCTTTCATTTCCTCTTCCAGAACGGCATTCACCATTCGTTGTTTTTGCAACGGAGGCTTTCCCTCGAACTTGGGAGAAACAACTAGGGCTTCAAATTTAGCCCCACAACCATCACTCAAATCAGTCACTTTAACGTGGGTCGTTTCTAGCTCATTTTGCAGCTTCTTTTCTATGTATTCGGCGCTGAATCCACTCATAATTTGCTACCTGAAACAAATGCGTAAAAATCGTCAACTTGTGGCTAAAGCAATTGAGAAAATCAGATGAAAAGGCTCTCTATTTTGGGGAATTAAGCAAATCTAAAGATCCCGTGACAAAGTCTGTTTCAGACGAAGTATTTAAAACTTCATCAACTAAATTTTGCAAATTTTCGTCTTCCTCTTGACGCCTCGCTTCTAGCTCTGAGGATGACAGCCTTGTAGGAACCCGATCAAGGCCAATTTCACTAATGGTATTTTGACTTTGGGCTTGATCAGCCTCAACCATATCACTCTGAACTTCCTCTTGCATGTTTCGTGGGGGCTTCTCTTCTCCTCCCCTACTTCGGATTTTTCGCCCGTCTCTTTCTCGGGAAATAATGTTTCGCTGAATATTCTTCGGGACGGCCACATTCTGCTTTTCTTCGTTCAGTTTTTTAGAAGAGTCATCCGGCATGGACAGCCCGCCGACAGCTCCCAAAGAGGCCAAAGATTCCTCATATGAGAAAAGTCGTAAAGGATCGTCATCGCTTGGACCTCCAGTCAAAACCATACTCGAGCCTCCTGAGGAATTGACATCAGTAGCGGTGTTTGAAGAAGCTGCCAATAGAGCCAGTCTGAAACATGCAGAGATATTACATATGACATATAGCAAGCGGATAGGGTAAACCATGTCTTTTCGTTAAAGAGAATTATGATAGGCTCTCTAATCCATGAGCCAACTAATTATTTTTGTTCAACAGCATCAAATTTCTAGATTTAATAGACGATTTGCTTTAATGATTTATCACCTATTATCATTGTTCAACCTCTTGTTCTTGAAAAAAGAGGTCGAAGTGGTGACGTTATTGTCTTCTTCTTCATCGTCATCTTGCACGGGCGCTTCGTACCAAGACTGCCTTTGCCTAGAGCTGTCCTCAGAGGAAGTGGTCGTAACGTTACTCGCCATTGGCACCTCATTATTGATGCTTTGCAAGTCATGAAAGAGCCTGGCTAATTGTTCAGGCCTCTCCTCATTTCGCGCTATAAGATCGTTTACGTGACTGTAAATGGATCTCTTGATGGAAGTCACCACAGTGTTCATAATAGGTTGAACTTGGACCTCATTTTGCTGAGATTGCTGCTGCTGAGGCATGGGTAAAACCATTGCTGCCTCTAGAGGGCGGCCATTACATCGCAAAATCGAGTTTGAGACATTTTGCTCTCTGTTGATCTTTTGTTTTCGCCTTGGCCTAGAGGGCGACCCCATAAAGTACGGCTCTACCATGGCTGCGTTATCCATCATGCTATCTTCAGCTCGGAAAGGGGAATGTGGCAAGTGTAATTGAGGTACTTGTCTAGAGGGAGTCACTTGAGCCACCATAGGAGGCATGACAAGACCCGAAGAAGTACCAACCGAGCCCAGACGGTTTTGTCGAGAAAAGCTCCTGGTGAAATGGAGGCATGGAATATATCATCAAAAAATATTTGTAATATAAGCGCAAACCTGAAATTGTCCCAATAGTTATTTGCTCGCATTCCAGGAGGGACTGTATTGTTTAGGGCTCCAGAGTTAGAGTTGGCGCTATCGGAAACAATGCTCGCGGCCCTGCCATTCGTGAAAAAGCTATTCCAAGGATCCACAGGGGGAGGTGCAGAGGCTACTTGTGGAGGCTGCTGTTGACGGAACTCAAAGTCCCATGAGCCCACGTGACTTTCAAAATCTCTCTGCGTTTGACTGACCGAATCCAATTGAGACATGGCGTCTTGGTCTTGCCTGGACGATTGTTGCTGAAGGGTCGCAACATCTCTTTGTATTGTCAATAATGCCTAAAATTTGAATATTTGAGGTACAACACCAGCATCTTTTGAACATAAGGATCCGCATTAGCACAAGAATTCTTTATAGCAGCTGCAGCAACATGAATCATGGGAGGTATCCAAAATTGCACAAAAACGGATGAAGAGTGCTGAGTGCATCGACGAATTCAGCAACTACTTCTTCATTGGTCATGATTCATTGTTCAGCATTAGAGTACTCGTCTTTAGAAAACTGAACAAAAAGATGTAATTTTCGTTTAGAAGCTACTTTTTTTAATACACGACAAAGTTGCCGTACAAGCATTCAAAAGTTAAAAAGGCAGAGAAGAAACTAAAATGGAATGTTAAAGGGGCCTTGACAACCACGAGAATTAATACGAGTCAGCAGTCACTTTTACAAAGCCTGCGCTGCGGAATCGCAAAGCTTTCGCTATAAGCAACATATTCAAATTTGGATTTCGCATTCACCGCAAATGCGAACTAGGACAGCACTAAAAACTGGGGACGAGCGACACGAAAAGCATTTCCTATGAATCAATGTACGCGACACTTTGTTATCTCCACGTGACTACCTGACTAGCAACGCACAAACGTCAGCTACAATCGCGTAATTTGTTCTCTCGTCCCGAATTCAGTTAAAGTTTTTTAGTACCATTATGGCTAACTTGGACGAAATCGTGCTTTCTACTCTTTACCTAGACATGACCTCTAACCAATGCGGATACCCTCTCTGCTGCCCGGGAGACCAAGTAAGATACTTGTATGTGATGGAACGCAATTCCTCTATTTCGTCTTATTTTCCTAGCCCAAGTTTATAGAAGTTAATTTCTTTCCGGCTCAATTGACCAATTGTGGAATCGATTCTCAAGTGAGAGAGTTTATGAGAGAAGCTGGCGAGATTTTTCACAAAACCGGGATGCCCATGTTTCCGTGCGTGCTTCATCACTTTTGTCTGCCATTCAGTCCAGTGTGTGCAATGATGTACTGTGCATCAAAAAGAAAAGCTGGACTGGAAGAACTTATCAAGCAATTTAACCACGAGACAGGTGCGAGCACCAGAGTTGTTTAAAAAAACACCACGATATTCAAAAGAGCATCTAGATTGATGATTTATCATTCCAACATTTAGCCCCTTTATGTTTTCCAGCTCTTCCGATTGGATTGTACCTCCAATGGAATCAAGATTATTTCATGATGTACGAAAACACTGGAAGAAATAGAATAGTAGTGCCCGCCCTTAGGCCTGGCATTGAGATCAAAATGAACATTCCTAAAAGGCAAGAATATTGTGGGAAAAATGGCCTTCTTTTTGACCAGACAATACCCATCACAGGTCAACCTGGGATGGCACCTACCGCTCCCTTCGTGCCAATGATGAACCCACCACCCTACACCCAAGATCCATACCCCCCACCTGGAGGATTTGCAATGCCTCAAAATGACCCAAACCAGCCTCAGCATTACATTATCAACGTTGGCCGAAGAGCATCTTCCTGTTCGCTTTCATCAGATTGAAAAGAAAAGCATTAACTTACTTGGAAACACTGATTAAGTGATTGCGTCAATTGTTGAATTTGATCTTGCTGGTTTAACAATGTTTGTTTCATTTTGGAATTATCCGCTTTTAGCTGGTCCATCGACAGTTTTTTCTTCGTAGTCTCGGACTGCCGCTGACGTTGGAGCACGCTTAGTTGATACTGCATTACGTCAAGCATTTCTTCGTCAGTCAAATCCATCTGATCTTCATCAGCGTCCGGATTGCGGAACTGGTTTGAGTAGAGGCGAAACATTCTCGATTCTACATCCTCGGACAGAGGCCGCAACTGAGGCTGCTGCTGTTGACGCTGAAGAGCACTCAGCCGGGTGTGGTGTTCGCGCAAGAGTCGCTCCAAATTTTGACTCGGCTCCAGAGAGGGCTCAGAGGGGACACGGCCTCCATTCAGTCTAGCATTCGACTTTGGAACGGTTCCGGTAGAAGAAGGCGAGGCAACAAAACGACCGTTGGTCGGTGGCGACATGGATATTGCGGTTTAGTAATCCAAGACGATGCTGCAATTTGGCGAGATTTTTGTGTACATTTGCGACAACAAAAGTTATTGTGAAAGGCTACCAGACATGAGACTAGAAAATCGCCACTCATTAAAACTGTGCATCAGGAAAACAAGCAATAAATGAAAAAAGTGATTTAGGAGACTGATAAAATCAAAACCCTGAAATTCTGCATGAAGCCTACAGCTCATATAAAAGAAGTAAGAGCAAAATTTGGGAGCAAAGCATTAAAAATAGTCTGGAAACTCTGACGAACCTTAAATTGGCTACGAATTCCCCTAAAAGGCCAAAAGATTACGGTTGGATATCGGAGCTTCAGAAATGATCAAGTAGGAATAAATCAGAATGTTATGGTACTTTTGGCTACGCTGGTTTTATTCATTCATATTATTTTTAGCAGAAATAAAGGAATGCGCGCGCGCATAGTTGAATATTAGATATAGTATCATAAGTAGTAAGCATCACTACTTGCAAAAGAAAAGCTCCAGAGAGAAAAGAGGGGGAAAAAACCTTGCACGATTCTTTTTAAAAAGTCGTCGTAAAATTCAATAGTTAACGCCACGCGCGCACATCTTCTTCTTCTTCTTCGTTGGCATAATTTCTTCACAGCATCAGTACACAAAATCTGGAGTCAAGTCATCATCACAATGTTCATCATCCTGTTCATCATCAGCATCATTTCATCTCAACTACAACAGCATCATCAAGTCTTCATCCAGAGATTATTAAAGTTTTCTTCGTACCCAAGTCTTTGCTTTTCACATCACTGACTGAATCTTCATCGCAACAAAATTCACATTCTTGTAAAACATAGCTTTTCTCCGCTGCGGAATTAAAATTCTCTTAGAAGTTGAAAGGAGTGCTGCCACTGCCGCCTCCTTGCATGCTGTCCCCGGGGTTGCTACCCCCTGCGGCGGCCGGGTTGAACTGGAAGCCGCCATCTCCCATTTGCGGGGCCAGATTAGCATCTTCTTCCGTCTGTTGCAATAAAGAAAGAACATTAAATGGAAAATAAATGACTACTTTTGTTCTTGACTTTACCTCATCGGAAAAGTATTGCTCGATGATTTCGTAGGCCAGCTTGTAGATTTCGACGTTTTCGTGGTTTTGCAGGCTCTCGATCTTGTCGAGGCCACCACATTCTTCAATGAGGCCAGTGACGACCTCAATCTCCTGTCCGGCCAATTTGAGAACATTGTTAATCCCATCAAGGACCACTTGTACGACCTGAGTGTCTTTGCAGCTCAAGAGATGACAGAAAGGTGGAACCACGCCCTGCTCCACCAAGTATGACACTTGCATTTTGTTGCCAGATATCGTTAGGTTGGAAATGGCCCATGCAGCCTCCTTCTGCGTCTGGAACTCGCCTCTGGACAAGTGCTGGATTATGAGTGGAACAAGTCCGTGATCGATCACGGACTGAACTTGCTGTTGGTTACCAGCTGTGATATTAGAGAGGAACCAGACGGCTTCCTAGAAATCGAAATTGCCATTTACTATCAGGTCCAAAAAGGCATTGGCGGCCTTGCGTGATGGCTTCGATGAGGAAAAAAGCCACTACTTACTTTGATGATTTTTTCCTTCGGATGGTTGAGGAGGCCAGCGAAATGCTCGAGTGCTCCGCAATTCAAGACGGTTTGAGTCTGCTCATCGGTCCCCGTCACGATGTTTCCCACCGCCCTCAAGGCTGCAGTCTGAACCTTGACCTCCCTGTGGGCCAACAACGGAACCAGCTTCTCCACCACACCTGAGTCGATCACCATCTGGATCTGTTCGTTCCCTCCGTCCGTCAAGTAACTCAGGGCCCAAACGGTGTCCACCAAAATCTGAAAGTTCAACGCTATGACCTGGGTAATTTCTCTAATCAAGCTCTTACGTTCAAGTCTGTGTGATGGATGAGCATGTTCAGAGCCGGCAAGATTTCCCGAATGGTCCCCACTGGCGGAGGGGGGTCCTTGTTCCTGCACAAGTTGACGACAACCCAAGTCACGTTCCTCAAGAACGTGATGGGGATGTCAGGGCTGATGAACTGGAGAAGGGGCTGGACCACCCCCAGTTCTATGACGTAATCCCGCAAATGAGGCCCGTCTCCAATGATGTTGCCTACACACTTTACTCATGAGAAGTTCAACTGAAATATATTTGAATGGAGAGTACCTAGGGCCCACACGGCCTGCTCGCACACGTTTTGCTGGGGCGACCTGAGGAGGTTGAGAAACAGCGGCACGGCATTGGCCTCGACAACAGCCTGAGTCTGTTGCGAAGTACCCGAGGCGATGTTAGTGAGCGCCCACGCAGCCTCGAATTGCAGAGACGGGTTGTCAGTGGCCTCCAAGCATTTGACGACGACGGGCAGAATGCCGGAGTTGATGAGGGCGTCAATGGGCGGATTGCGGTCGGAGCTCAGCAGCTTCCTCGCGGCTTGAACGGCGGCCAACTGGGTGGCTGGGTCGGTGCTCCGGGCCTTCTCAATAATCGTGTCCAAGCTGGCCGTGGACAAGTTTTCACGGATGTCCTCGTCATCCGTGGAGTCCGCTGTAAGGCCATCAATTTGTCGTTTTTTGGTCAGCGTGTCATCCCGCTTGTTTTTGCGGATTTCGACCGTCACTTCGTTTCGCCTGCGTCGAATTTCCTGAGAAAAATGGGGAGGAGATTAAAATCGGCAGGGCGACCTCGTGGTCGTCACGTTGCTCACCTCTTGGTCTTTGCCTTTGTTTTTGTAAAGCTGTTGGCGACCGCTGGCTGGCTGCTGTTTATCCATGGTTGCTCCTTTGAACTGGTTAACTCACCAAACGAGAGCTGGTTAATGCTCAAAACGAAAAACACTTGGGTTATTCAAGATTCTATGAACTCCTTTTCGGCACCAAGATTGAGTTAGTAGCCTCAACAGCTGCCCGAATGTACTGTTGTTAGGTAAGACTTTTGAAAGGTATACCCGCTCTTTGTTGCATTAAACGCCAAATTCTTTGGATTGTCGGCGTACAAAGTCAATCTGGGAGCTGTTATTTTTGGCGTCATTCGGCGACTCGACCCGGCCAATCCAGCCGACAAAATGAACAAATGATGTCATTGTCTATTTTTTAAGGGCCAAAGAAGTAGATTTTCTCAGTGCAGTCGTTATTTAATAACCTATGAATTTAAGATTTCACTTCGAAAATGCGAAATTTTGTGATTATCTATTGAAAATAAAATTATTTTTTATTGCTCATTATGACATAAAAATAGTATTCGGCCACTTTTGAGTTATGAAACCCAATAGATTTTGGCGATTTTTCTTAGGCTCAATTCTAACTTTTTTTAATAACTATACTATTGATGACCGATTTTAAAACTTAGCGCGTATGATAGCAACTTTTAGCTGTGTATTCTATCAATTGTTATTCATTGTTTTCACAAGAATTTTAAACCAAAGTATACAACTTTAAGAAAGCAATGATCGTCGCATAAATTGAACAATCACTGTATTTTTATTCAAAACATTGCGCAAGAGAACATGAGTTATTGCAGTGTAAAAACATCACAATGCCGGGATCGAAATCTAGCAGATCTTCGAGGTCTAGTTCCAAATCAAAATTTGGAGCTCGGACCAGATCCAAGTCGAAATCGCCTAAATCTTCCAAAAGTTCGGAAAGAGTGAAGACCTACAATCCCTTTAAAAGGACTGCTACTTTTCTGGATAACGCTGTTCTTGAGAAGCTTGGTATTGTCACCAAAGGCTTGGACAAGTTCCCAGGCCTACCAACATTAGTCACTGATTTGGACGCACTTCATTGCGAAGACGCTGATCTCATATTTGAGATTGTCTGCAGAAACGTCCAGGAGAGGCCACCGCTCAAATCAGTCAATAACATTGCGCAGCCTTTCTTGCCTTGCATTAAAGATATCCATTCAGGCGATACTATTACTTTAGATGACCCAGAACGAGCTGCCTTCATTCTATCTCAACAATTCAGCGTATGGACACAAAAAGTAAATGCAGTCAGGAGTGCGACGCTCAGTAAGTTGTTCACATCAATTGGGTTTTTTATCATTTATACTGGGTTCAAGCGATTTTTTTGCAGAATCCTGTATTAGAAGCGTCAAAGATATGACATTCGCTTGCGAGGAAGATTCGAGTGAAAGTGAATCAGAAGAGCTTGAGACCAAGTTTGGATTTTCTGCTAATCTGGATCCTAAATTAGCGCGGGGAAAAGCTCTCCAAACATACGAGAAGTGCCCCTTCTCTCAGCTCAATTTATTGTCATCATCCTGCATACAGCGGTGCAATTCTTCTCAAATTGCATTCTCCGATCATACAGGGAGCGTGAAAATTTGCCAAAATGATATCAAGCAGCTGCAGCGGCTTAGTGATCCTCATTTGTCAGAGTTCTCCAAAGTGTATGGATTCAAAACATACAACGACCTGGTTGTCATGCGGTATCGGGATGGAATTGCTGTGGTCGATGATAATGGCCTAATGAAGTCGAGAATATTGTCATCGAAATCAAGCTTTTGTGATGTGACATTTTTGCCATTTTTAGACTCAATTTTGGCTGTGAATGAACAAGGTTGTTTGCGGTTGCATAATTATGAAGTACGTACGTTTTCAGCTCGTAACGCGACCAAGAGATTTTAAAAAATGTATTATGAATCTTTATAGGTGGGCCAAGATGAATGGGACCTTCCACTTGAATTGAATGCTAAAAGCTTTGGCTGGTATCTTGTCGACAATCATGAGTCATCTGTATTTTGGGCTCGCATAGCGTCTCGAAAAATTCTGTGCCTTTTCGATGTTCGCAGAAAATCAAAGCTTGAGAACCTGTTCATGTTTGACTCTGGAGAAATTTGCGGAGGAGCTTCAGCCTCACAACATTCCGTTTTTCAAGTAACTTAGACTTATTTGTAGCTCAACTCAGTTTCTGAGAGAGTGGCTGGCAATATTGACGAGCTAAGATCAAAGCGAGCCCTCCAAAATTCGCATAGGTCGAACTTATTTTCTTGGTTGGGTGGAGTCAAGAATTTCTTTAAAAATTGCGGAACATATAACTACGACTAAAATTTCGACCGTTCCAATCTGCTCAGACATTTGCATTGGATGATTGCCACTTTCTTTTATTATCAAGTTGAACTGCTTATTTCATTTCTCAATTTTCTAAAGTGATATTCCTTTTTTCAATTAGACCTATGTTTCTACCAACAAAAAGACCATACTTATTGATGAACGTTATCCCAAAACTGCCATGTCGCAATGGTACCATCCCAACTGGAATATTTGCGAAAAAGTTCCGGGCGGAATCACGAGCCAATTATTTCCTGCTACCAAGTAAGGTCAAAATTAACTTTTTCTTTCTACCGTGTGCAAAAAACTCATTTTCCACAGATATGAGTATGTTCTATCTTATTGGCCTGATGGCGATGTCAATTTACTAGTCAATGACTGGAGTCACTCCATTTGTCCCGAGAGGCTGAATTCCGACACCAAAGTAGTTTTGTCGTGCCAAAAGAAGCCTGATGTGTATCCTCTTTCAAGAGGTTTTCCTGTCATGATTCCGAGCTCCAGCTTTCTGCGCAACCAATACATTTTTGGTAAAGAATCATCGTACAACAGACTTTCGGTGCCTTGGACAGGCTTAACCACGATTCTAAGCCATGACGAAAAAGAGTTGCAACTAGTAGCTGTGAATGCTGTTGGCGATGTTTTCAAAGCTATTCTCAACCATGATCCAAGCCTTATTTCGGAAGATCGGTTTCACGCTCCAAATGGTCTAATCGATGACCCCTTTTGTGACATGGATGCTAGCATGAATGTGATTAACGAAGCACCTAGTAACTCTGAATTTGACATGCTAGCTTCAGAGCATATCAGCCTTCCAGTTGATTCTCACAAGCTCAATTGGCTGAAACACAAGCCTTTAGATCGTAATGCCAAAGAGCAGCTGGAACGGTGGGAGAATGGATTACAGACATTCCAAAAAGTGTCATTGGCGACCAAATTATATTCAAGAGATGCTCTGCCGAAAATAGGGAAACTCAAGCGGTCTATGAATGTTGCGGGCGAAAATCGTTCAAAAGTAGGGAAAAGCAACAAACCTCGCTATTCTGTGCCCAGAGGCAAAACACCCAAGGAAAAGAGTCCTTTTGTAAATTGCCCTGCCTTGTTCCCTGCCAAGCTGAAAAACCCTGCAGAAATTGAAGGAGATGATGTGATCAGAGTGTTCAATGATGAAAAGCCTTCCTTTTTTACTACAGATACGGAATTTTCTGATACTGACAGTGAATTCGGAGAAGAGGATGACTTTAAAAGTATCAAGGCTAAGATGAGGGAGGGGAAAAGGACCAAGCATTTACCCAAAGGGCTGCCGGAAGATGCTGGATACACGATGGAGCAATTTTTGCAAGACCTTGATCCAGAATCAAACATGACATCTACTCAGCAGAGCCAGGAAGATGCCTCTACTGCCATAGTTCAAGAGGCTGAAAAGACCTTTGAGTCGTCTAGTTTCATCGGCGCTCATTCACGAACAAGTTCAAAGAAGAAGAAGACGAAAAGGAAAAAGGAAGCCGGTTTTTAAACAATAAAAGCATCTCTTCTATTGTTAGCTCCACTTGTTCAAACTTTTAACCTTCGTTATTCTTTTTCTCAAGCCACTCCTACAGCTTCAAGAATTACCCTTTATCTGCGCAGCTAGCTGTTGGAATATTCCTTTGAATGTTTTTGCCAACATTCCCTGAAACGTCATCTCACTTCGGATGAATGTAGTCATGTGTTGTTGAGTGCAGAAATATACTTACGTAGAAGCATTGGAATTTTTGCCCTTGCCCCGTAGGCAACTAGGCCAATGATAAAAATCGAGTTTAGAGTTGACTTCGGAAAACATATTTCTTAAATTTGGATAAAGAGGTCATCTAGCCGGAAGTTTTCCATGTAAAACACCCACTTGATGTTTGGAAACCCACTTTTTAGGCCAATGCTCATGGTGCTATTTAGTGTGCTTTGTCTCGCTTTTTTTGTATTGCGCTTTTTATTTCAAATACACACAGGAAAGCTGCTTGAGTTGGCCTTTCTACAATTTCAAGCTTAAAAAAGGAGCGATGGGAATGGTCAATCAGTATTCGGGGCAAAGGAAGCTGCACTGTGGGGAGAAATGCTGTCACTAGCAGAATAAGAAGGACGAATGAAGGCCAACAACTAGTTGCTGTGGCTTTCGAAGTTCTCCTTGACTTTATTCGTCACCTCGTATTTGCTAGGCTCGCGTAGAGCACTCAAGCTGAGAAATCATTAAAAATCTAGTTTTACTAGTAGACACATCAATACTACAGATTTGGAATGAACAATTGTGCTACCAAGCAAAAAGAAAGTTGTGAGGTTCTCGAAGACACGGACAAGAGATACATAAAAAATAATGTCTGTCGCCAGCCAAGAAGTTGTCAGAAATCCAGTCCAGGTGCAAATCAGGAAGAAAGTGCCTGGTTTAGGTGTTCAGCTTCTTACAGCCGGAACTGCAGCCTGCATAGCCGACATTTTCACCTTCCCTCTGGATACTGTCAAAGTCAGACTGCAGGTATTTATACTTTCTTTTTTCATCGCATGGAAAAAACCCGAAAGCATCCATTAATATTAGGTGCAAGGTGAGGCAGGCACTGGAGGTATACGATACAAAGGTGTATTTGGTACGCTTACAGGCATAGCTCGGAACGAGGGACCAAAGTAATCCTAGTATAACGATACGTACGTATGCATGACTTGCATCAGATGTGAATTTCAGAGCTCTTTATAATGGAATTGTACCTGGACTTCAAAGACAAATGGCCTTTTCAGCAATAAGAATTGGAGCATACGAGAGCGTCAAGCAGAAATACATGGTGATGACAGGAGCTCATAATCAGTTGTCGATTATCGCCGTACGCATAGCCGCTGGAGTCACAACTGGTACATTGGCAATTTTGTCAGCTCAGCCAACTGACGTGGTGAAAATACGAATGCAAGCTGAAATGCGAAAACCAGGAGAAAAGTCCAGATACAACGGAGTCGTTCATGCTTACGCTACGGTGTTTAAAGAGGAGGGCGTAAGGGGGCTGTACAAAGGTGACAAAGGGGGAAGTGCAAGGATCGAATGTGATGATCTGAAAGCCGTTGATTTTTAGGAACTTTGCCCAACATCGCCAGGAATTGCATCATCAATGTTGGAGAGACTGTTGTGTACGATGCAGCTAAGGATGGTTTGATAGCTAGTGGACATTTTCAGGATGGCATTCCGTGCCACTTTTCTGCAGCTGTCACTGCAGGGTTTTGTGCTACTCTGCTTGCCTCACCGGTTGACGTAATTAAAACTAGGTGAGCTCAAATCGCATCCTACACAATGAAAGTCATGAGCATGACCTTTGAAAATGATTCTTTGACCTTTCAAAAGCAGCACAAGGATCCTGCATTATCACAAAACATGTTTTCGAAATAATTTGTATAGCGCGTTTTTGTATCACTCGTATCATCTTTCCAGATTTATGAACAGTCCAAAGGGACGATACCGAGGTGCAATGGCATGCGCAATTGAAACGGCCAAAAATGAGGGCTTTTTGGCTTTTTACAAAGGTTTCACCGCAGGCTTCACTCGCCTCGTCGCATGGAATGTTTGCCTTTGGTTGACATACGAGCAGCTCAAAAAATCAGTTTTAACTTTTTATAAATAGACAAAGTCTTGGTATCCAAGAAAACACATAGCAGAGATAAAATGATGCTTTTACATAGTGTATTCATGTATTTTTCTGACAACCAATAAAATGCAAAGAATCAAATTATGCCTTTCATGTTCCAAACTTTGATAATATGATCAGGGCCTATGGTAAGCATCAACTTACGTTCGTCTTCGAAAAACATAAAGCGGACGCAGTGCTTCATGTCGTAAAACCGGGCCAACGATTTCTTTCTGAAAAAAAACCCGACACACTTCATCATAAAAGCAGCCTCAAAATTGCGTAGACTCACTCGTCCTCAGTGACGTTGATGTAACAATTTTCGCAAACTCTCACAGGGAATTCGTGACCCTTAATGGGTAATGGGCATTTCTTGGTCGAACAGCTATCACAGACAGCTTTCCCACATTTCCTAGTTACAAAATTGAAGGCACTCAAATGAAAGAAACGTTAAATAACCTAGTACCTGCAATGATGCTGCCTCAGACCTATTTGCTTTTGATCGTACATAGCCTTAAAGTTCCAATAAAAAGGTCTGCTACAAAGTTGGCAAATGTCTGACTCAGCCCAGTCCGCACTCTATAAAAAATATTTGAGAACTAGAGGAACAACCACTTTATAGCATATGTACCTCATCTCGGCGAAGGTTCATGTTCCAGATCACCAAATTGCTATCTTCTCCGGTGGACATGAGTGATCGGGTACCAGGATGATAATGTACCGCGTTGACTTTATTTCGGTGACCAGAGAGCTCATAAACCGTGCCCTTGCGACCTCCAATATCCCAAACGAAAACATTTGCATCGTAACTGCCTAAAATTAAAGCAACGATTATTTACGTTCACAGCAAAAAAGTAATTAAGCTTACCCGAGTACAGCCATCCTTGAGAACCATCCCAAAAGAGGGTTTGGATGCTCCCATTGTGACCCTTGAGAACATTAATGAGTTTCAAGCCGCTTTCGGAAAGCTGGCAAACCGTGATTTGTCCTGAATAATCCCCAATGAAGGCGTATTTGGCTCCCTCGTCAAAAGACAAGGCCGTACACCAGGCAGAGCACAAATAGCCTCCAAAGCGCTGACCATTTTTGGTGTTATGGTACTGAAAGTAACGGTCCCTTGCAACGCTCAAGAGCCACTGACTCTTCGTCATGTGCAAGCCAGTGACTCTTCCTTGATGGGCATGATAATCCCTGACGTGGTCGATTCGGTTGAAATCCTCAGCCACACTAAACTCAGTGATGGAGCCATTATCCATCCCAACAAAAAGTTGCCTCGTCTCATGGCTGTAATGCAAAGCCGTAGCAGCAGATCCCATGTAGTGGCAAACGCTTGGCCAGTATTGTCCGGAATCGCGAAGAAGCCATATTCGTACAGATCTGAAAGGAAGTTAAAATTAGAACTGCTAAAAAAGACACAAAGGAAACTGCCCCACAAAATGGAAGTAAAAAAAACCATGGATTAAGCGAGGCATTTTCTCAGCCGATCTTGGCAGAAATTCGCAAAATCGAAATTTGGACCTTACCTGTCAGAGCTAATGCTGATGATACCATCTTGTCCAGGAATCAGAACTGCACCATGGACTTCCTCAGCCCCACCTTCAACTTTGTTAATCAGATCCGGTTTACCGTCTAAGGCTTTTGGAAGCGGTGAGTCTGGACTATTAAGTGAATCCGCGCGAATTTCTGCAGCCATTTCGCGACTTTTAAAATGTAAAAACTCCTCCAGTGAAGTTAAAAGCAGCTGTTGTTATTGTGTTATATTTTCGGTCTTGCGCACTGCACAGTGGCGCTGGCGCATGCGATGAAGGTCGGAATATAAGACGATCCCTTATTTTCTCATTTGCCCCTTTTTATAGTTCCGGTTCCATTGAAAATGCAATTCTAATGCTTGAAAATTATATTCTTAACTTATTATTTTATGTACCACGTAACAACGAATTTTTCGTAGTTTTGGCCAAATCACAACTAGCTGGGAGCTTGATATTGGGAAAACATAAAGACAGTTTATTTCACTTCATTTGAGCAAATTTCTTTTTGACAAATCACACATTATGACCAGTTTTTGGGTAGGTAGTAGGTAGAGCACTGAATTTTTGTCAGAGTATCCCGTTGTCAACAACAGCTGACCTTTTTTTGGAAAAAATTTACAAAGGTACAGCTCAAACTACAGCTCTGATCGGAACGAAATTTTGAGGCGTTCATGGTTTCTTGGTACAATTACCAAATTAAAATAGCATGAGATAGTTTTGAGTTTTGAGAACGATCTACTCATCAAAATCTAGAGCTCTAGTAGTAGGTAGAAGTGGACAAGTTGAGCCGATCATGTACATAAATATATGCAAATTTGCATATTAAAGCCAACAATCACTCCATCGCATCAGCAAATTTTCAAGTGGATATTCTCCAACTTTTCAACAATCATGGCAAGTTCTTTGACATCACAAACACACGAATTAAACTTGGAGTACATTATGTTGCCTAATGCTAAGTTGTTCTCATTTTCTCCACCGCTTGAAACCAAATCTCTGGTCCTCCTTCTGACAATGTTGAGGTATGTTTTTTGCAGCCTTTCCATCTCTGGCATTTCTTCCGCATCGATATCGGAGAAGAGTAATGTTAGGACTAGCAACTTGAAGGTAGTGTCATCCTTGATAACGCTTTCTATGCTTTTGACCAGTCGGTCAAAATTAGCCATATGGGACTCTGTTAGGATACCAGTATATCTGTTGGTGGCACCCATCGTCAGCTTTTTCGGCTCTTTGCCACCAATGGTTGTTCTTGCCTAGAAAGATTCCATTTTTGAGCTAACATTTAACTTTTAATAATTCATATATTGTACCTGATTCACCATTTCCTTGTCAAATTTTCCCAAGATGAACATTGTCTGCTGGGTACCTGTCTCACAGGATTCCAATTTAGCAACATTTAAAGCGACTCCATAAAGGCTGTTTCTCTCCCAAAGTTTCATTTGCTGTTTCCCCGTCAAATTGCGAAATTCCGGGTGCATTTTCATTACCCATCGATAGCGCTCGTTCAGCATGCGCATGCTTCTAGGCATGAAATGCTTGGACAAGGGAACGTCAATCAAGGAGTACATTATATACTCATTGATGATGTCCTCACTAAAACGCACAGCAGTGCTAACTTCGTCCAATTTGCTTAGTCTATCGTTCAGCCATTTTTCTTCGTCTGCACTGTACCTAGGAGGAGGAAGTTTTAAATTTCCTAAATTAAGTACTTGAACGACGATTCGCTTACCTCGGAGTCCAACTCAAAATTTCTCCAGAGGACGGTGAACCAGGGTTAGAGCTGGTGCATGGAGAATCCGTTTCAAAATCGGAGTCATTGCTTCGAGCCACCTCCGAAGTCCACAGAAAATTTTGTGCAAATAACCGAGCCATCGCCTCCAGCGTAAAAATCATGCCCGGAATGTTTGGTTTGTCGATGCAGCCAAAGTAGATTGCGGAATGGGGACACATCGTCAGTGCATCTTCGCAGAAAAGATTGACGAGATCCGGAGCTTCTAGGACCATAGTATTATCGTGCTGGAACAGAATCAAGTGGCCCAGGACCGACAGACATTTGTACCGAAGTGTCTTGAAGTTGAGTCTTTTCGCGAATTCATTGTACGTGTCGAGGAGGTGCGAGGACTTGAACATACGCAAGCTTTGATTCAGAGTCCGGATCGATACTTTCCTAAGCGAGACTTGCTCTTCCGAAGAGACCTCAGGAGCATGAGGTCCTGTAAGAAAAGCAACTTAGTTGCCTCATTGAAATGAAAAACTTAGATGGTGATCTTACCCATCAACCACTGAATTTGGTCAAGTCCGTTCTCGCCTGTGATGTACCGGGACACGACAAATTGAATGAAAAGAGGAGTGTTTCTTGCGAGCAGCTTCCTCTGATCTGATTTCGGCAATGTTCGGAACTCCTTGTGCATGAGAGCAAAGTGCCTATACTGGTTCCCCAAAGCAGTGACGTACGACAAAAAGCTCTTTTTGGACAGCCATCCGTCCCCTCGATGAAACGATAACAACTCCAGCTTGAAGCCTTCATTGGCCACCATTTGACCACATGTCAAATTAAAACTTGATAACACTTTTTCTACTTGCCTACAAAATGAGAAGAGTTTTAATTGAGTATGACAGTGTACTTTCATATCAGATTAAGCCTTTGCGTTTTATTACCTTATAGCTATTGGACAGCCGGGAGCTCCGGTATTCGCCATGGAAAAGGAATAAGGACCATTCGAAGACTCGTCTATCATCTCTTCTTCGCCACCAGAATACGACTCAGAAGTCTCTTTTTTGTACTCGACTCTCGCTTTTTTAGAAATGGGAGAATCAGGAGGTCGCGAATCAGCATCTGCACTGTCCAACCCAGAATCTCCGTTTTGGGTGGAGTACTTATGACGGTCATCTGTGCAGCCGTTATCTTCGCCGTCTTCGTCGTCATCGTCATCGTCAATGAACTCCCTACTTATGGCTGAGTCTGTTTTTCGAGATGCTTTCTTGCGCAATGCGTTACGAAACCGAACTTTTTTCTGGTCGTCCGTCAAAACTGCCTCGGGTTTCATGCCATTTTGCAGGCAGAGTTCGTACCTACAAAAACACAATCAATCAGTTACGAGAGCACGAGAAGGTGAAAGTTTTTGCTGGGAAAATTTGAAAGCCTACCTGCACTTTTGGCATCTCCTCCTTGTTTTCACTGTTATCGCGCAGTTGTTACCCTTCTTGCAGGAGAAGTTGGGATTTCGGGTTTTCTGATGAGCCCTCCTGAAAAAGGCTCTGCAGGAGAAACACGCAAGTCCTCCATAGTGAACTTGATGAGGCTGCTCAGAGGGCTCTTGACAAATGGGACAGATTTTGCACTCTTCATTCATGAGTGAGGTTTCATAAAAGCTGCTCTTGCTAGGGTCCAAATATGACATTTTGGATGCGCATCCGATCTGAAAGAAGGTACGGTGAACACTGGCGCACGCTAACAGAATTCGGTTAATGGCTGTCACATGTGATACATATGAAAAAAGCACTTCTTCTTTGGTCTTGATACTCGGAGTGTTTTAATTCACGAGAGCGAATGGAGAAAGCTCTCTTTTTCCTGCTCTATTCTCTCTCTCTCTCTCTGTGGTATGGCTAATAAATTTCATTATTCGAATGCACATGATGGAAAACATTGGCGTAATTCTGGTTTGCAGCTATGGAAGTGGAAAAAGGTAAAACGGATTTGTGCGCGCGTCAACCCAGCCTATTTACAAGGATGAAATGAAAAAACAACTGGAATGATGATGATGAATATAAACCATGAAGAATGGTGAAGCCATAGAAGTTTCCATACAGCTTTCTCTACTTTTTACACGGTTAGTTCTGAGCCATGGCTTCCGAGGCAACGTTTTCTAATTCAATTATGACAAATCCATTATCTCACTTGGCTCCAGTTCTGACTACGCCTAATTTCACAGTGAGGCCTTTGGTGCCAGTTTCCTTTGCTTTGCCTCAATTGCCGGTAGCTCTACATCAGCCTTTTACTAACGTTGAAGATATAGAAGAGTGGCTGACCAAATTGAGTGAGAGGAAGAGGAACAATGACGGCAGAAGGCTGTACAAACGACACAGGTTAGGATAGGAGCTGTGGTTTTTTTTCTAGCTCATATAGCTTCATTTGATTTTATTGCAGAACGTCCTTTTCAACCAATCAATTGGAGGAGCTGGAAAGAGTGTTTGCTAAAACTCATTACCCAGATGTATTTTTGCGAGAAGTTTTAGCTGCTCGCATTGGGCTCAGTGAATCGAGAATTCAGGTAGCAATTCACTCTGACGGGCGATAAGGTCATACGTGAAAAAACTTTACGATATCACAGGTTTGGTTCCAAAATAGAAGAGCCAAGTGGCGAAAAAGCGAGCAGACGATCGATATCGAGTCAGCAATTAGGGAGGATATCAACATCGAAGATGAAAGCCCCAGCCAAAGTAGAGGTATATTCGTTGATCGTACTATAGTGTCTAAGGGGCTGATTAAAAGCTGTTTTCACCTCACGATTCAATGTAAATTGAAAACAAGTTTTCACGGCTAGTGATTAGATAATTTAAAACTACTTAACGTGTATTCAACTGCATCAGTGGCTATTTTTATGCATACAGTGCTTTTGTCGTCAGATGGTAAATTGAAACAAAGAAAGCTTTTGCTTTTCAAGCACACTGCACCGCACGAAAACTGTTCTACTAGCTCAATTTTTGTGCCGAGCTGGCTGGGATCTCATTTACCTTCTCGATCTTGCGACTCTTTCGCGCAAGAGCTGTTCAAAAAAACTGCTCCTACTCTCTCGATGTCACCTACTATTTATTTAGAATGATGAAGGCTTTTTGGGTCAATGATTGATACAGACTCAGAGAAGATTTTTATCGCGTTCATGGGTATTAAACGCAAGTCATGAAAAGCGGGTTCATAGGGCGGAAACAAGCTTAACAGCTACAGTTCACATTTACAGAGAGAACAAGGGAATATCCAGTGCACATTTGATATCAAAGATAAACAAACGGCAGACTGATGATGCCTGTTTATAAGCACGAGCAAACTATGCGAAACTTTGAAATTAACTATCAAATGCTTTCAAGGCCCATCCATCTGAGCATTTAAACATGGTAAAATGTAAATTCAATCGGCAGCCATGCGCGACAAGAATAAAAAAAGCTCATAAGCACATTGCAGCCAAGCAAGGAGCTTTCGGATAACTTTCGCAAAGAATGTACCGTACGCAAAAGTAAGACACGATCGAGGTTGCGCGCAGCCCTCACATGACCTCAACGTGACACCTGCAAAAATCTCACCGTTACGTCGTTGGTTACAGGGACATCTCCAATGCGAGCGGTGCGCAAAATCAGCTGCGGTGTCGATGATGCCTTTCTTGGCACATGCGTTCAAGAGGCTGCCTCAATGAAGGTGGCGCAGGAAAATGGCGTATTAGCAGCCCCGGATAGTGACACTTTTCAGGAGATCCTCGCCGAGGAGGATGACAAGCCCGACTTGCTGCAGATGATTGTTGACGAGGAGATCAGGCAGTTTCTCTAATCTTCGCTGCCACAAAGCGCTGGCCGTCAGTTGGGCAACCCTCCATGAAAATTCGTTTCGTCTCAATCAGGTTTCCGCGAGGCTCTGACAACTTGAAGGCAAGGAGCATGAAAAAGTCAGCCAGGCGGCGAAGGTCAGGAATAAAACGTACTTTGACATCGCATTTTTCGTACTTTCCACTCGGGATTTTTTCTCACCTCGTCAATCTAATGCTCTCTATGTAAGGCTTCGCAAAAGTGCGTTAGATGGCACAATGGCGTCAATTTTTGCTTTAAGATCGACTTGTTTGGGTTCACCTTTCTGCAGGTGCCTTGATTGTCGTCCATGCCGTGTTCTCTCTCGCTCCGCTCTGTTCAGCTTCAGGCACTACAGCTCAGGGGCATATCTATCAAGCAATCCTGACGGAATAATTCTACTTTTGAATCACGCAACTATAATAGTTATTTCGTCCTCCTCTAGGGAGCGCTCCAGTAGCGCTAGTTCATAAAAATAGCGCGAAATTCAAATTCAAGAACTGGATAAACCAATGTGAGAGTGAGCGCTCACGCTCGCTCGCATCACATGCCTGAAAGTGTTACCAGCCTTTTTCCAACTTAAGCTTGTCATAAAATAAAATTAGGCTGTTTTTATGGGTTCTTGGGGATAATTTTGAATCCATATATTCTAACACCAAGAAAATTCCACAGATTTAAATAGAAATTTCGTCCTGCACCCTGCCATAGTATAGTCCGATGACGTGCTATAGTAAAGCTGCGCATAGAGCTCACCTTATACTATAGATCATCTTGCTACAGCTATAATTGTCGTTGCTACGACGAAAAGCGTCAAAAAGGACGTCACTCAACCTCGAGCCTCAAAAAAGGGCCAGGTCAGGACTCTTTTTACTAAGTATTTTGGCCTGGAGGACATCAGCGACGACCAACAGGATCGACAATTTTAATTCCTCTTCAGGAACGTATGATAACAAAGCGAGATCATAGGGACCGATCATGATATTGAACACAACACGGATTTGAGCGCACAAACAAGCAATCGGATGCGCGCAAGCATCGGCGAGCCACCCGAGCGTTTGCTAACTGGGAGCTCCGCGAACAGGTGGGTCTTTCCCGTGCCAGCGTTGAACCGGTCTCCTCCAGTCCTGTACCACCGGGCTGCGTAGGATCGTCGATTTGGCAGGCTTGTTCGACGTGGAACTTCACTACTGTCAATCTAAAGCGTTACAAGATGTGAATGATTTTTTAAGTTTTTTTTTTAGATTGCACCCGTGCCAAAATCTTGACTTATTTCTACTAGTAACTCTAGCATAGAAATATTAACTATAGCGATCAGTAGCAAGTTAATCGAAGTGAACAGATTTTGAATCATGTCGCTAAATCGGCATTGGCTATTTTTTAATTACTGATGCAACTTCAAAAATGTCGCCAATTCGTTGAGATAAAATTATTCCCCGGGAGACATCTTTTAGCCAGCTTTTAGCTATATCATAGTGGAAATTAAAGAAAAACTACCTTAAATGAACGACAAGCTGTAGTAGTCGCCCTTGGACACAAAGTTGTGGCACTTTCATGACAGATATTGCTCAGCCGGCTCAAATATATCTGGCAACGCTGCGAAAACTGACACGAAGAAGTAAGAACATCAACTGAATGAACTGAGCAGATTGCAAGAGGCTGAGTACATCTTCTACCTGACTCAGACATTTTCTCTCACGTGGCCGAAGGATGAAGACCGTCTTTCTTACCGTTTTTGTGGCAGCCTTCTTGGCCTCGCCCGGCTTTGGCGAGGAATATCCGTCCGGCCTCAAAGTCGAGCACGACTATGTTCCGGATGCGTGCGAGAAAAAGGCTCAAAACGGCAATTTATTGACGATGCACTATACCGGCACCCTCGAGGATGGCACCAAATTCGACTCCTCCGTCGATCGTAACGAGCCCTTCAAATTCCAGATTGGCGTGGGTCAGGTCATCCGAGGTTGGGAAGAGGGAGTCATTGGCATGTGCGTTGGAGAGAAGCGTAAACTCATCGTTCCTCCTGAATTGGGTTACGGTGATCAGGTACTACATTTCTACGCTCACATATACCTCTTTTTCTGCTGCAACTCGTCTTGTAATTTGATCCACATTCATTATCCATAAATAATTGATTGCAGGGTGCTGGAGAGGTCATTCCCGGTGGAGCCACTTTGATTTTTGACATTGAGCTTCTAGAGGTCGAGGATGGGCCAGCAGCCGTCAATGTATTCAAGCAAATTGACTTGGATGGCGATGGCAATCTGTCCAGAGAAGAGCTGAGCAAGTACTTGAAGGATCAGGTATGTAGTTTTCAAATAGCAGTCGGCTGCGCTTGGTGAATTCATAAGGAAAACCTTAGTAGGCTTGGAAAGTAGCATTCATGCGCTTCATGTGAGCCTTTTTCACTAATGCTTAGGTTTTTTATGCTTTTAAAAATTCCCTCCGACACAGAATGCAAAGCGAACCCTAATGCTATTGGTTTTTCTAGGTTGAAGCCATGCAGGAAGCTGGCGGTGAACAGGCCGAACAAGCCTCTGAAATGCTCAAGGATCAAGACAAACTTGTCGAGGAGATCTTCAGTCATGAGGATAAAGACAAAGATGGCTACATTTCGCACGAGGAGTTCTCCGGCCCCAAACATGACGAATTGTAACAAGCCCTGCCTTTTACCAAAGACAATTATGCTGCTAACCATCTTTTGATGAAAGAAAGATCGATTCGGTGTGCTGTGATTATTGTCGCATGGTCCCTCACCCACGTTCCAGCTAGCACAGAACAACATCATCATCACCACAAATTTTTATACTGTTATACTACTATCGATTTTTTTTATTAAAACGATGCAAATTATGCTAACTCAATTTGAAGATGAATGCTTAGAGGAAATACAATTTGCTGAGTAATTCACTTTGTTCCTTATGGAACACCACTGAAAAGGTGCTTTTGTCTCTGTTCATTCAAGGGTTAGCAGAGAAAATGGCTTTTCCAATTCTTCGAGTTGTTTTGGGTGTTGGTGCTAGAAGAAATGAGTTCTCCTAATGAGGAGTTTTTGGTACTCGCTTCAGCTCACCTGAAGGAATAACAAAAATGGTGAGATCAATCATGCTCACTCGAATTTGCTACTTGAAAAGATTGCTTGCTCTTGCCTCAGCCGCCGCAGTTCCTCTTACCTTTATGTTACATAGGTATCTTTTTTGGTCAAATGATGAAGCTTTAGTCAATTTTTTCTTCAACGTTTATTTTTCGTTGCTTTCAATTAAAATTCGGCCATGGTGTATGAATGAAAAATTCTTTCAAATCAACTCTGCTATGCTCGTGAGTGATACAAGATACATCGCGGAAGCATGTTCGTGTAGGCTCCTTAAGCATCGCATGCACTCCTTGTTGCGAATTTCTCTCCATTTTCTGCCTCTCTTTCGCCTGCAATTTGAAGTGAAAGGCAAGACGGAGAGCGCAAAAATAGTTGGTCTATGTCGATTGTTGTAAAAACATCCCATTAAAGTACAAAGCATCCTCACCAGCTCATTGTAAGGTAAAGCAATTGTTATCATTTTGGTTTGTAACTTCAATGGTTGATTGGCTCGCTGAAAACACTGCCTTTTTCTCAATTCTTGTCTTTTCATAGAATGTCGGGGGACAATTCTTCCATTCCATCAAACGCCACAGAGCTGACGTTTTCGGTTGAATCCAGAATACTCGCATCAGTCGCGACCATGATTTTATTATTCGTCCTATCAAGTATCGGAAATTTAACCGTCTTCGTCTCTCTGATAACGTCACCCCTTCGAAAAACCCGCATATCAAGGATTTTGCTGCACCTTACGATCGCAGATTTAATCGTGACGTTTATCATCATTCCAAGTGAGGTAAGGTCGTTAGGTTCTATATGGTGACATTCGAAATAGTGGTAGAAATGCATTATTCATGCTTGCATCCTCTTATTCTTCGTATCAGCAGCTCTGTAATATTGAGTTTATCATATTCTCCTCTTTTGAATTATGAATAGTTACGTCTCACTTTCTGACGCGTAGGAAAGCTGTTGAAATTTCCTTTTCCGGATAGCTTAATGGTCGCAAATGTCTTCTTCATGTTTGTGCGCTATGTAAGTTATAGAATTGGGGAGATATCCCATTAGTTTACGAAGGAATATGCAAGCTATGGGCTTATCTATGGGGCTTTCCATTTATGAGCTCTTGCTTTTCCAACGAATTATTGAAAAAGACCCTCTTCATTGCAGGTAATATGGCGGATATCAAGGTTTTGGCTTGCAGGTAACGTTGCCTGCAAAGTTTTTGCATTTCTTCGCGCCTTTGGGTTCTACTTGTCATCTATGGTTTTGGTCGTCGTGAGCATTGACAGATATTTGGCAGTTGTATATCCATTAAAGGCCAACAGTGGACTTTTTTGCCAATGCAGCCTGATGCTGTTAGGAGCTTGGATGGTGGCAGCACTCTTCTCGTTTCCTCAGGTTCACAAAATATTTTATGCAGCATTTTTGCTGGTAACTTGGTAACTCGAGTTGACCCCTTCTTAGGCCTTCTACTCTTTTAAAAAAGCCCATTTCTGTGCTTTGAGCAACAACTCCAGATCTTGAATTAATGGCAAAGCAAACAACCGTGTGATTTCTCGCGAATGCAATTTGTATGTAGAACATAAAAGCTTTGCTTACAATGAGTGCTGCATGACTCGAGAGCATTTCTGTGCTTGGCAAATATCCCGCTTTTACATTTCGTTTAATCTTCAAATAGTTTCATATGGTAAAACGGGTGCCATCATTTTCCACTACTGTTTTTTGACCTACACTTTTATGTCTATTGTTGATAAACGTGTATTTTCTTAGATACTGTACTGACATTTTATAGAGTACTAGTATTGATACTGACGTTAAATCATCTACATTATTAGAGCTACATAATTTTTACTGACATTTCTTCCACTACTGGCCATTACATTAATTTGCCTACTTGTGCCGTTTTTTGAACTACACATTTTGGACCATCTTTCTATTACCTACACTTTTTGATCTACACTTTTTTACGAACATAATTTGCCCAGGATTGCTTTTACTCACTGATTTTTCACTACACTTCTTTATCTACACAATTTGAACATGGCTTTTTTGATATACACATTTTGGAAAAACTTTTTTTTTCTCTACAGGTGTTTGAATTGGCATAAAAGCTAACTTTAGTTTTGGATTGAATTCATCTTTCAAAAGAAGGTTCTGTTTTACTGGCAAGGACTATATTTGATAAAGTTCTGGAAATATATATTTTATGTAAAAAAAGCAATTAAACAGTAGTATTTTTGAAGGGAAAAGTCTTTACCATCAGGAATAAATTGCAATCACAAATTTCAATTGGCTACTGCAGTCAGAGTAGCTCAAAAAAGGCTAGTTAGCAAGAAATAGTAGACCATAAAACTCAAGTAACAAAAACGTAAAAAGGCTCATCAAAAGTAGATGAAATAACATTGGGGACAAGTATATCATATAAAGCATGTTCATGAACAGTAGCTCATAATGTATTTGTAACATAAGAGTATAGCTCAAAGTGTAGTGAATAATACTTCAGTGAGTAGATAAGAAAAGTGAGTAGTAGTCCAGATAGTTAAGAGACAAAAGTGTAGAGCAAAATGTGTATGTAATTTAAGGACATGTTCAATGAGGGTAGATCAAAAAATATCTGTAACAGTTGAGCAAAAAATGCTTGTTCTAAAAGTGTATAACATTATCTGTCAGTAAAGTAGATAAAAAAAATTCGATCATAAAGGGCAGTACAATAGTTCAAAAAAAGTTTCCCCGGTAAAACAACATGTACAGCTTTACCAGCATCATATTTCTGTACCGCAGGTATTTTTCTGGAGCGCTGAAGAAGTAAAAGGCAACGAGTCGTACAAGCAGTGTGTGACCTTTAATTCTGACACTAAGGCAGTGAAGGCTTTCACTTCTTTTTTCCTCATATCAGTCTATTTCATTCCACTGGTGATCATGATATATGCATACTCGCACATTTTGGCGACCATCTTCAAAAAAAGCTCCAACTCTCCATTGTTGGCCGCCAACCCCGGCAACGCTCAAGGTAAAATACTATTATGTAGCACACCCACTCATCGACATTTTGATGAAATTGGCACCAAATTGCGGCCTTCACAATAAACGAGCTAAATTGAGCTTCGCAATCCAATTTATTTACGGGGCCATCGTTAGCAAAAAATCAGGCCAATTACAGTAGAGTAGTGCTTTTTATCTCTTTCGGCTAAAATGCCTCGATATTTTGCTGCACTAGCTAAAAAAGGTCTAACTAACTTTTTCATGCAGGTCAGCAAAATTCCACTCAGATTCCATCATCATGCTGCATCCATCTGGAAAAGAGGAGGAAAGGCGACTCACCATTGACTTTCAGAAATCGTCTCAATATTCCACACAATCACCAATCACATTGCGGCCGCGTTCACTTTAACAAGGCCAAGTCACGAACACTGAGGATGACCTTGTCGATTGTCATGGTCTTCATTTGTTGTTGGACTCCCTACGTATCCTTGAGCCTCTGGTAATGCCTTCAATCATGCAAAACACTTTCTAAAATTAATTTTGTAGGTATGTCATCGATGAAAAGTCCTTTTTGAAATTTGATGCTCGCATAGCAGATGTCATGTTCATTTTGACCATGTGTAATTCTGTGGCCAACCCTTACGTATATGGATCATATGCCAGTGAAATGAGATCAAAGTTTCTGAAATGGTTTGGAGTGTGGTGTCGACTCTTCAAATCGAAGCAAAATTATTCCACCAGCCCTTTAGCGAGGAAAAGTTTTCTCCAGGTTGTAGGTAAAAAATCATACTTTTTGGCAATTACTTAACTTTTCTGGGGGAACTTTGCAAAAAATGTCACTGGCAGCCCCGGGAGCGCATATCTTTTCGCAATTAAAAATATATCAAATCTGCGCCCTTGCCTCGATGGTCAAAGAGAGCTCCATCCTAGTTTGACTAATTTGAGACTTCGGCAAGAAAAAAAAACTTTTTCTATTACGCCAAAAAGTTTAGGAATGGCTTCTTGACCAATAACGCCTATGAAGGCTAAAGTTTCGTCGAGGATGTGCACCTAAGCAATTTAAAACTTTTTTAAGGCATTGTCAAAAAAGAATTTTTGACATGAGCTTTATGCTCAATACGGGAGGGAAAATTAGGTAACTGCATGAAGACTCCAATTGGTAGCCTGCATTATCAAAGCTTCGAAATTGGCAAGAATTAATCAAGTCAACCTTTCAGACAAGGATGACAAAAAAGCAGAAGGCAACAATGGTCTATCAGAATGTGCGCAAAGATTGACTCGGTCTGACATGTACGTGGAGATCAACCCAAAGAGTAAGATCATCAGCGTATCAACAGCCTCGATGTGTCCGGCAAAAAAGAGACTTGCCAAAAAAGAGGCCCTCTACGGCAAGTTTTTGCAGACGCACTCACTTATTAATGTGTTTCTAAGCGACGATGCCGAGAGAAGCATTCTAAGCCACACGAATCGCAGGTACCGAGGAGGCTCAAAGGAGGAAGATTTTGATCTCCTTGTCAATTCTCCAATGAATTCACTGCATCCAAGAAGGATACAAGGTAGCAGATCCGTGGATAATTTACAGCTATCAAAGGTTTACAAAGACGATGCTTACACTTTCTGATGATCAAAAGCCTCATTGGTACCTATGTACTCCTCGGCAGGAAGGAGAAAAACAAATTGGGCTTTAGCCATCGCACAAAAGTCAGCTCGTCAAATGTTAACGCATAAGTGTGCAATAAATATTATTTTAGTATTTTCTATGGCGCTTGGGCTCTAAAATACTGCGTTGATTAGTACAAATTCCGAGTTTCATTTTCTCACCAGATCGAATTGAGGCTTTAGAGCATTTTCATGTTTCATTTGCATCGCTCCTTCAAATTGCTAGTGCCTGGGATTGAAAGCTAATGTAAAGTTTCAAAGAATTTCCTGCAAAGTTAGCTGCGTACTCCACGTTTCATCATTGCAAAAAGGCTCACTAGTTTACCATCAATTTAATTAAGGCCTGAAAGCGTACTAAAAAAAGCTTAGGACTTTCCCATGAGCTGGAACAAAAAATCGGCCTAAAAAAATTGGGTTTCACCACAAAGCTAAAAATTGTAGAGGAGCTATGAAAAATCGATATGAGTAGCACATGGAAAGGACCTTCGAAATGAAGCTACTTTTTTAGATAATCCTTTAAGACGCGCATTTTTGTTGATTTTTCATTTCGCCAAAGTTTGCTCAGCTAGAAGCTTTCGAGGAACTTTAATTATTATCCCAAACGGAGCAGGGCTCGATTAGAGAATTTTTTCTATTTCCAAATGTATGCTAATTAATTACAACTGCCTTGCCATGTCCCTGCACGCTTTACAAAAAGCTTCAATTAGAAATTTGCTGCTTCTCCAATCCCAAGGGACACGAAAGTTTGATTAGGATTTCCGAGACGGTAAAAAGGCGATCACACAGCACGCCAATTTTGCTAAATTGAAGCTCGTGAGCAAAAATTTTTTTTTGTCAACCTAAGAAGCCAACTTCAAGCTGCTGATATTGCTGTGAGACGTTTATTCGTTCTCATAAGAAAATAGCAAGGTTTATATAATTTTCTTCAGTATAATTGATTTTTTCAAGATTTTATTCATAAGCAGAAATGCAGGGTAATTCGGATTTCTCGCCTTGTGTGCGGACGTGTTTAAGATGGTTTTTCTGCAGCATCACAGATTACTACTGAACAACAGCTCAGGAAGAATGATTACCATTGGTGGCGGAGGTATTCCTTTCGAACTGATCTTCATATTTGGGGGGCTGGTCCAAATCGTCATACTTTGGTGGGAGGTCACTGGCTGGCGATTCGGTCACCACATCTTGCTCGCGCGTCCTGAGATCGGTGGCTAGATCTTCCACTGTGCAACAGGACGGTCTGAAAGAGGAAAAATTACGCGTTGTCTATGGAAATAAGAGGGGTAATCTAGACAGGTAGAGTGGCTTTTAATCCACGTCCGAGGCGGCAAATGGGCCGCAGGCTGGCCTCCGGCCCAATTAAAATCGTCCTCGAAATGAACTCAGTTTAAAGACGTGAGAATTTCTTTGATTAAGTTCCCGCCCGCGTATCTTAGAAGGGTCTAAAAATAGAGCCACGCGTCGTTGATTTAATCAAATGGAACAAAAGGCCGTCACAACAGCGACTATGGCTCTTCGAGGATTCCGACGAACGTCAGCAAAGCACTCTCTGCTGAGAGGGAATGCATCATTATTATCACCTGGGAAAGACCATGGCGGTGTATTGCAATCTGACTTGTCTCCAGGCTGAGAAGAAGCAAACGCAGCAGAGTCCGAGCAGAAGGTAGCGCCAGTGGAATCCGGCGTGGAACGTTCCGGTGAGGACGACGGCCATGACC
The DNA here is from genome assembly GCA_019096065.1 of Paracyclopina nana. Classification (NCBI taxonomy): domain Eukaryota; kingdom Metazoa; phylum Arthropoda; class Copepoda; order Cyclopoida; family Cyclopettidae; genus Paracyclopina; species Paracyclopina nana. The sequence continues at coordinate 8,032,078 of JAGUCH010000001.1, read as the reverse complement.
AAGGCGACGAGGATGGCGTAGAGGACGAGCCAGGGGAGCAAGAGGGCCTTTTTCCACGTGCGAAGGCCTCGCAAGGCCATCAGATCGCACGAGAGGGCCAGGGGGGCGAAAAGGCTGACAAAAACGCCTGAAAAGAAGCGAGGGTCATTTTCGTGCCACTTGTCATCAAAGCGTGAGTCATGCGTTACCTAGGCGAAGGAACTGAGCGGATTGGGCGTCGGTGATGTCGAGGGCGTTGGACACGCTGGGGAAGAGTCCGATGACGAGGAAGGCCGTGCCGATGACGGAGTAGATGAAGTTGAGGACGGCCATGAATCGGATGACCTGGAGCGTGGCCTTGTAGAGCTTGAGCCGCTCCACGTTCTGCCTGAGGGTGGACACGATGCCCAGGACCTCCCACAGGGACAGCCTGCTCTGGTAGCCGTTGGCCCTTCGGTAGAGGCCTTCCTCGCTTTGGCTCAGCGGATCGCTCGTCGTGGCAGCCATGCTTCTCGCTCCTCGGGACCTTTGATATGGCGTCGCGTTTCGAGTTAGCTGATTCTGCTGCTATGCAACTGCTGCTGGTGAATGTGCTCACGCACGCACGTAGGCACTCCGCACGTCCAGCCGCACCGTACACATTCACGTAGACGTATAGACGCGCGCGCAGGATCAACCTGACGCATATGCAGCACCAAAGATATTTTTAAAAGTACCACGCATGGGTGCACCAGGCTCGAGCTCTCCTCCAAGTCCCTGCAAAAGTTCTTTTCGGTAAAAATGCAACGATGGCAAAGAATGGGAATCGACAAAGGAACCGTTTTCCGCTCATTGGCGCTGTACTTTTGCCTCAGGCCATGACCTGCCATGCGGAAGCCTAGCCTACTTCCACGTTGAAAAATGCCTCTTTTATGCTTTGCAACAGTTCACTTTTATCAGTTTTATGCGCAGAACAGGAAAGGGCAGTTCTTCCTCGGTATCTCCGTCGAACTTGGAGGTTTTCATAATTAAAGCGCTTCCAAGAACAACCTACCATTCTGAGCGAAAATACTCGTTATATTTGTCATCTTTTTGTAAGGATCGAGACAAAAGAAGAAGAAGAGCGCGGGCGTGACGAGGCATGCGAATCGCAAGTGCTAAAATAAAAGTTTGAAAGCGGAAAGAGCGAAAAAAGTTTCGGCTATCTTTTGATACCGGCACATCACATGCGCACTCATTGACCATCATATTAGGCTAAAACGAAAGCAGGAAAACGGCTCGGATTTCAAAGCGGTACCATGAATTCTTACCTGCCAATTTTCCCAAAAAGATTTCTTTCAAATGGGACGATCCATTTCTTGAGATCCGAGCTATTCACAACTAGCGAGTGGCAACAGCCATTTAGCGAGAAATCATGCAAGCGAAAAATAATTCTGGTTTCGCCTTGCTGTTGCAGTTTGCTTCGCTATCGAAATAAAAGAGGGCGCTTTTTGTTTACGCTTCTTTTCTCAGCGCCATCTATACGCATTGTCAGAACCAAGATCTTTATATTCTACGGGTGCCTGTACTTTGATCTAAAAAGGGGTCCGTTTTTAATCTACGTGTTAAGGTCAAATGTGGTCTGTTTTATGATCTTCTAGCGTCGTTTTAAGGTCTATGTTTTTATTTTCATTTTACCTGAGAACTTTGATCAACATACCTGTGTATTACTTGTATTGCCTTGATTTTAATCTAGCTTCGTCTGATTTTGAGCCAGCAAGCAATTTAAAAAAGGCCTCTTGGCCAAGTCTTAGATATTTCTAAAAATTAAAGGAATTTTTAAAAAAAATAATAACTTTTGCTAATTGACTGTTTTTAAACAAAAAGTGAGAAAGAAGAGTTAAGGTTGCAAAGACCCAATTTAATAATTTTCGTAGGTAAAGGACAGACTAAACCAAAGAAAGTTTAAAGGTTAGCCCCTTTTTGCAAGACTGCTTGAGCTACGACTGAAATAGTCTTTGTAGATAAACAGGGCATTAGCGCAGATCATAAAACAGACGCCAATAGACTTTTAAAAAAAACTCAGGTACAAAATTGTCTCTAGCAACTCTTTCTCGTAGATTGTTAAACATAAACACCCTGTAGATCTTAAAACGTAGATCAAAGTACGGTTTCCCCATTCTACGGATAGAGCGGGATTTTCTTTAAATGTTCAATGCAATATCAAAAGCGGAAGCGCATCTTTTTGGTTCTGGACGCGAAATTTTATGCTCGCTTCGGAAGAGCTGCGGCGGAATGCGGTGGCATCTGATGTATCCAACGAGAAAGTGTCGCCCTCGACGATCGGACAATGGCATTTGACAAAACCCAAAAATGGCTTCGGAACCATGGGCCATCAAAATACGTCAAAGTTGACGAGATAAGCTGAAATCGCCGTTCAAATTCCCAATTTCGGCCATGAGCGGCGACGCGGGTCCATTAGCCTATGTGAGCTTTATCAGCGCCCAACATCGGTTTTTGCAACTTTGATCATTAGTCTTTGGGATTGACTCCGAGGTTTGGAAGAGCCAACGGAAACTAGAAAAAAGTAGGCTGCATCTGCGAGCCGTTCCAAACCACCTAGCTTGGGGTTTAAAAAATGCCAGCATTGACATGCGTTATGGAATGATCCTCCGTGGGCTACATGTTATTGGCTCCGCCTGGAACACACACGTGGAATTGCCGCAAAAGTTTGAAAACACCGCGGAGCAACATTTCACGATGGGTGGCTCTTGCCTGTCTCTCTCATGGTGCTCATCTTGATCGGTGAAGTCACGTGGAATAGGCGATGGTTGTCCATGATGCTGTCCCGCGGACAATTGCCGCGGTTAGCGTGACTTACGCGTCGAGGATGGGTAAAACGCCCACCCAGCGACGATGCCTATGCCGTCCCTTAATTACGGGAGCCACCGTGATGGAAAACGCCCACGTCATTACCCAAAGAAGGGAAAGCTCGCTGATTTTCCCTTCGCAAGCCTCCCAGCCTGTGCATATTGTGACCAAATAACTACCCCTAATTTATGGTCATGCTCGCGCATAAGCAATTCCGCAAGTTGACGCTTGGCACCTTCAAAATGGCTCCATGGAAGAAAACATCGAAGGGTTCATCGCCACATGCGGCACGTGGAATTCATGATCCCGCGATGAACTAACTGAACGAGCATTTCTCCGCGTTAGGGTCTTCTTTGATGGATTCGTCTTCAAATCGACAAAAGTGGCTCCATTTTTTTTTGTTCGACTCGCACAAAAAATGTGAAAAGCAAGTCAAAAATCTGGCGCAGCTTGATGGCACGAGATAAGGGATCATGCACCTGGACCTACTTTTAGACATATTTGCGGACTATTATGCAAACATCTCTAACAAGTAAAGATGAAACGTTTTATTTGCTCAGCAGCCTCTGGGTGTGCCAACATTAAACGAGCACAATACTCCTTTGAAACGTCAAACGCTGGCAATAGAGAAAAATTGTAAAAATCTGACATCGACATTACGGACCTCAAGCTGTTTGCGTTATTCGTGCATCTGACTTTAAAAAGATGCATACTTGGGTATTTTATCTTAATTTGGTGGAGCTATCCGCAAGTCATGCCTTGAAGCTATGCGTATTTATCATATGTACGTAAGATTTGTCTCAATTACGGTAGCTATATGCTTTAAGTCTGTAAGGATATTGCTAATGTAGTTGAGAATGAATAGCACAATATAAAAAAAGCGAAACAGGCGCGGCATAAAGAATGAGACAACTCCATGGAACAAGCAAAAAAAGCAATGGACTGGAAAAACCTATTTTGCAAGACTTGTTTTTAAACCGTGAAAAATTTGCTGCATGCATATTGTAGGCAATAGAATTTTTATTGGCTCTTCAACTTACAACCAAATTCCAAAGGAAACCGAACCAGTTTTAGCCATTAGCCAAACGAAGAATGCCTGTGACGCGCTTTGGAGAGTATGGATGCCACGGACTATAGCTAAGCAATGTTGAGTGATTGAGGCATTAGACAGCAATTTCTTGCAGAATCCGGAGATGCAGCAAAAAACTGCGATTGCAAAATTCACGTGCACAACTGCACATTGCAGTCATCTCTGAACCATCTAGATTTTTAATTCCTGCTTGCCAATTGTTCTTTTGAAATGTTGGGAGCGTTTTTCACGCCATTCAGAACTTGCAGAAATTACGCAACGTGACGGGAAAAAAACCTGGGTAAATGTAAATTGCGGCAGCATTCCTCAAGCGTCATTTCCACATCTTTTCGCATCTGAGGCCTACCCCCTGAAACACTAGAGAATCCTACTTTGCTACCATCAGATACGCTTAATGCTCAATTTTGGTCGCTTACAATCTTGACCGAATGCAAAACTAGTTTCAAAATAATCGATGGTTTCTCCCGAAAATTGTCGCTCTTCAACAAACGTGGCTCCACAACAGGCAATCTCAAAAGAGGGTGCTAATGCTCCTACCATCGAAAGTGCAACTGACATGGGTAACCATGTCCAATTTACCACGTGTTTTTCGCATTGAGAGGTGAAGAGGGGTCAAACGTGAAGCTTTCAGGGCGCGGTGCCATCATAATAATCATTAAAGGGCTTTTAAAATGCCGAGCTCGCGAGCCTTCAGGTGCTACCTGAAGCTGAAAAATATTGCGCGACCTGGGTGTTCCTTTTTACCCACTAAATTACCCAATTGGATACAGATGAAGGTTACCGACCTTGGCAGAAGGCTGAGATTTGGGACACAAAGTTTCCTTATTGCAGAATTTTACAGCTCTCAAATTATGGTTGAATCTTGAATCGTCAATGACTGCCAATGGCCTTTATGAACCCGGCTGCAGCATGGGGTAACTCAATGCGAGCAAAAGAAATAAAATCATCGCATGCACCAAGATTTACAAATCCAACAAAACTCCAGGGGGCTCAGCCAATTTTTGTCGGCCATTCTTTGATTTCTTTCAGATTTCATTGTTTTTATTGGAGGTATGCTCGCATACTTTCAATAGAAGCAATAAAAAAGTGCACAAGTACGTTTTTCTCACAGCTTCTGTCTTTTGATCTCTTTATTAGGCATTTCTTTTTGTAAGTAGCTAGGCTAACCTAATTCTTAGCGCGCAACGAAATAAGATAGGGAATCCAAAATGGCGATTCTTGGGATTTTCCTGAAGCATGCAAAATAAGGGCCCACCTCTGTTTTGCACATTTTTAATTCACTTTGCAGGTATCAGCAGCCTTGAGAGCAACTTGGCAGAGATAAAACTCAGTTCTCATGTTGTTTATTTATCTTTCACATGTTTAATTGAACTAAAGAGTAATTCCAAAATATGATAAGACAAAATTGTAAGTCGAGTGTGGGAAGGCTGTGCTAATTTGTTTGCGCACGTTTTGCACCGATCTATGAAACAAGACGGAAATTGACTTGATGACGACGTGGCACAATTTACAACATGTTCAATGATCTTTTTGACAATCAGAAGCAAGCAATAAATAATCAGGGCGGAAATGACGACAAAATTGCGATTTGTCATCTAAATCAAATAGAATTAATATGTATGCGCGCGCCATGCGGAATCGCTTGAAAACTTCTTGATTTACTGACATCCCGACGACAAATTCCAGCCTAATTAAATAATTCCGGCTCAGTCAGTCAAAAATATGGGGAAGAATGCTGTTCGGCTAATTTAAGAGTATCGTGTTCTGCTTAGGACTTTTGGAATGTGAAATTCGAAAAGAGCAATTTTCGACCGCAAATGGGTTGATGCGATTATAATTAGTGAGTTCAAAGGGGTTTATGGAAAACAAGTCGAATTACAGCGATCATCGTTATTAGAAAATTAATTGGCAGGTTTTATCACTCTAACTAATCCTTTTCCTAACTTGGCCTGACACTCGAACTCGCTCGCAAGAGAGCTTGACAAATTGTGGTGGGACTATAGCATTCAACTTTTATGTATAGGTAGATACGCATCAAATTGCACTTACTCCGTCTGTTTTAACAAGCTTACTGTTTTCCAAGACGTCCCGACCAAATAGAACAAGTACTTTTAAAGCCATAAAAACGAGTTGCGCATAAAAAGTTTTATTTTTCCAACTGCAGAAATTGTCCATAAATCAAGTGACGTTGCGTGAATTATGACAAGCCTGCTACGGTGAGAGGAAAAAAAGCATTTTCGATCATTAGCCAATTCGGGCTCTTTGATCCGCAGTCCAGATAAAAGCACTAGGACGAAAAAATGAGCAGTCGAGAGATCAGGTGGAGAGCAAGATCATTTGTTCAACCTAGAAGGGTCCAAAATGCACAAAAATAGGTGAGCCTGGTGGGAATGAAGCGAAAGCATTTTATGCCTTTTTTAGCCGCATGTCTCGATCAAAGTCGGATAGCAATGCGGGTGCTGGCTTTTCTAGCAAAAATTACATTGCCCGGGGAAGGCTATTGCCAGATAGGATCTAGACTATGCAATGACTAATTGCTAAACTTAATTAAAAAGCCTTCGAGCCTCGAGCCAGGTAGCAATGACGATTCACCGAATGGTGTCTTCGGTTTTCATAAAGTCGCCATGAGAATTTCACTCTCGTTTCCCATTTGTCAACGCCCTGGGAAGTCAATGGAGTTGGCGTAAAAATCCAGCGCATTTGCCACGGTTTCGAAAAAAAAATCACTTTCTTCGAGCAAGCAATTGCATTCCGCCGAGAGCTCCGATGTCGCAAATTGACCTAAAAGGCTTTGACTGTGCTAATAAAAGGAAACCAGATTGAATGTTGGAAAAGGCACGGCAAAGTGGCGTTTTTCCGTCCAATTAGAGCACTAAAAGGCGCATCGCCATCAGCATCCACAAACCGGCAATTAATTTCATGGGCACTCTCGGGCAAGATTAATGGCAAAAGCCTCCTCCGTTTTCTACGTTGATCCAAAAATGCCTTTCAAGATCGGTGACTAATATAAATCTTCGGAGAAAATGAAAGTCGACATGGGCCTGAATCACGGTCTCGCAAATCATGGCGACAAACTCAACTGAGTCACGGTTGCATTTCCTGGCTGCAGTTCGACCCATGCCAAGGTAGTTTTCGTTTTCAAGACAAAAGCCCTGTTATGAGTTCCCTTGGCGTCCTACTTAGTACTTACCCTTGCTTACGTATAGCGTGGAACGCACGAAATCGACCTATACGTTCTATGGTGGCCACTGGTCAGTGGGGCAGCTGAGCGAGCGCAACCAGCGCCCTCTATCCAGCAGTACAGCTAACCCAGTTCAACCCTGAGCACGGCGTTGAAGCTGGTGCTCCCAAATAGCCGGACCCGCGGTACTGGAGCAACGCAGCTCGGGCTGCGGAGGTACGTTGCAGAGTCTGCTGAGTGGAAGAGCTGGCAGCAGTGCGCGTCTCTTTTTGGTGTTTACGGCAAAACTGCTGCGGCCGCATACGCTATGCGCAACCTAGGGAGGGAGGGGGTGCGCCCCACCTGAGCGAGCGTCCACTGTGCGCATACCCCATGCACACTGTGGAGAGCACGATAACTTAGTCAACAGTTGGCGTCGCGAGGAGCACAACTGCTTTTACTTTCCCATCCGAAAAAGGGTCGCAAGTAGCATGACCTCTTAGTGCAGTCGTGCGAGCAAACATTCAGTGCCATACAACATGAACAGCCTTTTGACAATCGTGGCCACGTGCCTGGTCGCGAGCGTGGACGCCAGTGGCCTTTGGAACCAGCATTTGCCGCCCCGGTTGAGGGTCAACTACTTGAGCCAGCAGACGGGTAAGCTACTACGAGATATTGCGCGGAGGATGCAAAGGTCCTCGGAGGTCATGCTTCCATACAGAGCAACGGAAGTGAGCCGGTCAAATGCGCGCACATCCGTCCGTCAGCCTTTATCTCCCCCCAAAAAGCTGAAACTTGACCCCTGAACGACGACGCGAATCCGTCCGTAGTTGAGATCCATCTCAATTTTACGAGATTCACGAGATACGGAAAGCAAACAATTTAGCCTGATGGGAAAAGCAACAATCGCAAAGTGTCGGATTTTGAGTTTGCCTCAGCTTTTCAGCTCGGTTTTCAGTGGGACAGCGCTCAAAACAACATTCTCACTTCCTACGATGCTCGAAGCATTTGCCAAATAGCTAATAGCGAGCAAAGTTGCCAATAAGCGAGGGATTTGGGCTTTTACGGACATGGTTTCAATAGACTCCATTTAACGGCTTAGAAGCAAAGCGGCTTATGGCATTTTTTGCTCATCATACGGCAGCGGGCTTGGCACAGTGGGGCAAAAGCCTTTAACAAAAGCTGACCTCCCTCCTTTTGGTCAGATTGAGCAGCTCCGTGGCAAGCTGCGTTGGGAGGGCGGACAATTTCACTTCTTTTAACTCTTTTGCTCGTACGCTGCCAAGAAAGAAGACGTAAACTCTTTTTTTCCAAGATTCGTTTAGACTCGAGCCGGCCGCCTGCAGCTTAAAAAAATAGGAGTAATACGAGCCGAGTTTTCTCGTGAGAAACGGCAATTGATCACGCAGCGCACTCCATTATAAATCTGGTCTTTTTGAGAGATGAATAGAAGTCATGACACCTTTTGGTTCCATGATCACACATGACAAGTGTTCTTGACGGACCAGATGTGACAGGTGAAAAGTGGTGTCATAGTTCAGATCCAAGAAATTCGGATTTAATTGGGCCATTCTACCACTTTTTTCTGGAGTCATGATTTTTCCAAAAAGAGCAATGTCAGTTGCGAGCGCACATGTGGAGCAAAGCACATCTTCCCACCATTTGTCATGCGTTTTCACTCTTGATTTTGCGGTGGCTGTAGCACCAAGAAAGGTCAGTTAATACGCTGCTGTCATGTCAGCAGTTGTGGGCCAGGATGAAACAATCATGTAATTTTCGAGCCACCAACTGACGGCGATCATCATCAGGGATTTACACCAGAGGAAGTTTGTGATTTGCAAAATTGCCATTTTCAATATCTCTAGAAGCTGAAACAAAACTGTCAGCTTCATGATGAATGGCTACGGCTAATTTTGGTTGAGCGCTCCCTCGAAGGAAGTAGAAGAAATCTCGTTCACTTCCTCACTGCTATTGTGGATTTAGCATGAATTATGTAGTGACCATTTTAACGAGGAGGGTGACTCATTTTTGAGAAACGCGCAAACAACCTGTTTTCGACGGTGAAGAGCAGCACTCCTTCGATGATGATGGACAGCAGCAGTTAGCACAAAAGTGCTGAAAAAAAATAACGCGAGGGTTACTATCTAAGTAAAATTTGCACTTTGAATCACGATAGAGCCTACCAGCAAAAAATGGCAGCTGCTGTCAAAAGAGCGAATTTTGCCTCATCAACTCTCATGGCATTGCATTTAGGTGAAAACCTAAAAATGAAGTAGATTTTCCATTTCTGATCTCCAAAGGTAGTTCAGAGCATACTGTGCACCAAATAGCTTCTTTTCTTCTTGTTTTTCCTTGGAGGACGCCCTAATGGGATAGAGAATTTCGGTCACTGTACTGGCAGGAAATTGGTGGTTTCCCTCGATCCTTAAACTTGAACTAGTAGCCTTTTCGTGACCAATCAAAGCCTCATTAGCATCACCAGGCCAAGGCCAGAATAATGCCTTTCCGTCGTCGTGAAAGTGAAGTGTCATTTCTTATAGCAGTCCCCGATTCCCCTCGAATTAGACAAGATTGAAAAGTGTTTATCGTCGGCGCTTTTCAACTCCAAATGGATGCTACTTACTTGAGGCTTTCTCAAATGTGAGCTAATTACTCCTCTTAGGATAAAGGCGCCGACAACTTGCTAACATTTGCCAACACAATTTCATATTTGCTATTTTTGGTGGGAAAAAATGTATTATGTACTATGCCAGCATCTCCAGAGGGTTTTTCCTACGCAGCGTAATTTTGGGAGAAGAATGGAAATTTGCAAAAAAATGTCCTCAGGGCTCGGCGTCTTGCTGCAGGTCCTACTATTTTAGACCGAGGAAAAAAGTCCCAAAAAGGGAATGACAGTTTTGTGGAGAAAAAAGCACAATTTATCTTCTCCATTCTTTTTTCCTACTTGACTAGAAATGGTGTGAGAAAGATGATTTTTTTTTGCTCGCTGACCATTCGAGTGGCTGTTGTTGTTCACGTTTATTAGCTGTATTTGCAGTTTACTTTGTGGCTGCAAATGTTGACAAAGCTTTGAAAGTCAATAGCAGCTGAAGGAGAAGAAAAATTCCAAAATGCAATCAAAATTCTTTGTCAAGAAGTGATGTTGCTGCTTGGGGCTACCAGAAATGAGTCGGTAATTTCTCCTTTAAAAATGCTGATTTATGGTTTATCCGTGATGCAAGTATTTAGCACGCGCTTGCCTAAAAGTGGGGTGCATTTATACCTCCTCATCTTCAATTAATGGGGACAGAGCAGTAGATAAAAATGCAGTGGAAAAAGGGGTGAGTGAACTTTTTGATCCGCACCATTTTCCAAAGCAGCATCTCGTGAAATAAGCATTTCGTGAGTTGGCATCTTGATATCCATTGCTAATCCCCGAATTTAAGAGCTTGGTTGGGGAGCCATAAAGTTCTTCTCTCTCCCTTTGACAAAATTCTTCAAATCAAGGCCCCTAGCGAGTGAGGTGCTAAAAATATCAAAAGCCAGCTCGTTTCTTAATTGGCTGCGATCTCACCTAGCTGCTAAGCTGGGGGAGGAATTCGATCCTTTTGTTGGTTTTATGCAAATTCGCCTGTCGAGGTGAGCGTTTGGGTCACCCCGTGCTTCAGCAACCAGCAGCATTTGGCGTCCTTTGGCCCAGGTGAAGCTCTCCAGCCGAGCGTCTCGTCAATGGAGTCCCTTGGCAGTCATCGTCGACGGGACTCTTCTGGCTCTTTTTACCTGGAGTCGTTTCTCGGAACAACACTCACTCTGCGCCATGTATGCCTTATAGTGAATCATTAAAGACAAAAAGGTCACCTTTTTTGCTCCCCCAGCCAAAGTTCATCAGCAACTTTCGAAATGGCATAAATAAGACCGGAGACACCCTGCTGCAGCAGAGGATTTTCAGATTTTTCGTCCATTTTGTCAAGAGCAGTCGTCCGACCATTTTTCAGCGGCCCTTAGGGCAGATTTTGACCGGGGCCAACGAGCTGCTGCTCAACAGTGGTCATTATAGTATATCCACCACCACGTTTCTCTACCTTCTAATTTGGATCTGATTTTTCAAAATTGATCATCAAACAAGCCACTTTTGCGAGGGCGAAGAGTCCTCCCTTTTTTCCTTGAAAAAAGCTGCGAGGAAGGAAGTCGTAAATGGACATGGAGTCGCATGTGTAGTGAGTGCAAACAAGTCATTTTTATTCATGACTTGGAGGCTCCACGTTTGCATATGCTCACTTAGCGCGAAGAAGATGATTGTTAAAAAAGAGTGATGAAGGCAAATGGTCTCTTTATTGCAGCGCCGTTGAGCTCGGACCACTGTGTTACTGAGCCGAGTGGCAGCAGCCAGCTCGTTAACCACGACACTTAGCAATTCTTTCACCTGAGATTTGGCTGCAAAAATATTGAGTTTCGGCTCGCAGTAATGTCTGGGCGCCAGGGAAATGTCAAAATTGTCCCCAGCATAGAGGAGAAATCTGACCTTATCGTCATGATAAAGAGATACCCATCAAGCGACTAAAAATATATGCTAGATACGCGTATATGACTTGTCTGGGTTCACCCATTTCTCCTGTCCCACTCTTTTGCAGCGAAAACAGGTTACTCTCTAGTAGATTAAACTCTACCACTTTAGCCATGATTTATGGCGAGTTAGTTCTGGTCCAATGCAGATGCCTAGAGTGTATACTTGTTCTGATCCACTTGTACTTATTACAAACGAATTTTGGTGGGCCATAAAGTGATGCAGTATTTTGTGCAGCACTTCTTTTTACGACACTTTGAAGAACACACTTTTTAGTTGAGAACATTGGCCATTTGGCGTCCGCTTTGTCAACTCGCATCGAATTGGAATGAGAGAAGCGATTGTTCTTTGGCTTGTTTTAGCCCTGGGCAATTTTAGCAGCTATTCCATGGCAAATCGTCTTCGTCGTCGAATAATCACAAGTCTGTTTTCAAATGAGCCATTATCATCATTTGTTGTTATTTTGCTCTCTGAACGTTGTTGGAGCCCGAGGGATATTTTCTTGCGCTTTCCGCTCAAATCATTTGAAGGAGATCGTTCATCAAAACAGCATTTCTAGCCACAAAATGCATGCATTTCACCACCACTGATGTAAACTTGAAGCACAGCTCCATTGACCCCGAGGCTGGCAAATTTTCTCAAAAATGTGATGCTATTGACCACCCGCGAGATGATGACAGCAGCAGTGGGGAGATCTGCACGTTGGGGAAAAACTGAGGGATTATAACTGAGAAGAATGCCAGCCTTTCACACTGAGACAATCCTCGGTTTTGCGGGTTGATTGGTCCCACTGTGCGTGGCGGCCAGGCCAATCCATGATATCTTTCTAATAATATATAATAATGTTTGCCTGTCATGACACTGCCAGTTTCATCTTTTCTCAAAGAGCTGTAATTAAGAGCAGTAAAAAAGGCCAGCCAGTTTTGACGTTTGCTTGACTGCTGCTGTGTCACTGGAAGAAGCTGAAAAAACGTAGACTTCAACATCTCCTGGTTGTATGATTTAGTGTAAATAACCATTAGGAGAGCCAGCTCCTCTTCTCTCCCATTAGTGAGTGTAACTTTTGGCAAAAACGGGTTATAAATTCACTTTATGGCCCCCCTATTCAAGCCTATTTGAGGACGGCACAAAGAAACCCCATTCTACTTATCTTTTTGAAGGCTACCCGAGATCTTGTGGTGAATAATTTACTTCGAATTGAAGCGTGCAGAATTTGGCTTCAAAAATTGGCCAGCTCGTACTTGGCGATGAAGGGATAATGACAGATTCATTAATTCTACCTTGACTGATGATCAGCCATTTTGGCAAGGTCTGGCTGCTGCTATCTGCCATTGTTCCAATCTAGATTAGGATTATTGCAGATTTCTCCAATTTTTCGGCAGTATACGCAGCCAACTCGTCGACTGCTACAACGGCAGCTAGTTAAGATCTGCGTTGACCAGAAAAGGGCTCATTTGAGTCCAACCGAACCAAGAATGTCTGACATTTGTGTTGATGGATTTCAAAATTGTCCGCGCGTCTTGAGCAGTGCTCGATTCTGGTCGCGTTTGGTTGTGCAGCGTTGACTGATCGGACCAAATGGACAATGGACTCCCGGAACGAAAAATTCCTTTGTTGTCTCATTTGATGAACTCTTTTTCCAAATCAGAGTGCTCATCGTTGACTGGGGAAATTGGATGATCAACATTCCCCGCCCTCAAATTACTGCGCTCATTTTTATCGCCTGCTCTTAGATAGCTGATGCCATAGGATGAGCATAATTTGAGCTCATCTTGCGGAATGTCTGAAATTACAGCTGGCGACTTGACCGGCCTCAGAAAAATTGAGCCCAGTAATCACACATCAGAGCGTAATAAAGCTTCAACAAGACTGAGACTGATTGCCTGAGAGGAAAAAAGATATCTAGGTAGCTGCAGCAAAAAGGAAATTGAATGCCCATTTTAAGATCTGTTGTGATAGTAGTAGACACTTTTTTCATAGCCTCGGGTCTAGAAGAAACCTTTTCAGATTGCATTAGTTCTAGTGAAATAAATAAGAAACTCATTGCAACAGCTGGAGAGCACTGCTGCTGCTGCTGAGTATTACTTCTCTTGATTGGTCTGACACGACAGCAAAAACCTTTTGTTTGTCAAATACCGCGAGGAGTGAGCGCTCTCGCGCCAGTTTTTACTGGCAAAACCACCACTGCTGTTTTTAAGAACTGAAGCTTAAAAACTGAGTCACGCTGAGAGTATCAGCTGGACAATGTTGTCAGTTTGTATGCACAGCTCAGTTTTCCTAGGTGATCAATGAGGCTGTACGGTGAAAATCTGAGCAAAAACTGAGATTGCTCTCAGTTTTTGTGAGCAGCTAAGAAATTGAGTTGTGGAAAGAGTTGTTTTCTCAGCTAAAGCTCTCTCTTTTCACAGCAAATTAACTCTGTGCACATTGCCAAAATCAGCACTCCTTGCTGTAGTCATTTTATCTACTATGAGCATTTTGAGTAGGAAAACAACTCCATGTTTGGCTGCAGATAAGTAGGGTTGATGGCAATAACCGTTCTGGAAATATCTATTTCACGACCCGGATGAATCCAATCAAATATGGAAGTTTTCCCATAAAAGGAGTTGGAAAAGGAAGTCAATAGTAAGACCTGGGCGAGAGAGAGAAGAACTATTTATTTGGACATTGAGCTGTGATGCGAAATGCATCAAATCTGGGATTTTGCTACAGCAAAGCAAAAACATCTGCCCGTAAATCCGCATACTGACTGACTGAAAATCTGAAACCTGGTGTCAAAATGAGCACAAGAATTTTCGTTTTGTTCAGACCACCTCCTGCGGCTTGAACAAACTATGAATACCAAAATTCCATGTTTGTTGTTTGGTGCCGTGAATTCTTTCCGCCCTCGCGCTTTCCCATGGAAAAAAGATCCTAATGCTTTAAAATTGGACTGAAATAGCAATTGCCATATGCTCCATATCGCCACTAGCGATGTGCACAGTGCGATTATTAGCCTGAAAAAATGCTGTATGGTAATTGCCCATACCTTCGGGTTTTTTGAGAATTCTGCGTGCAGTACTCTTTAGTGGGGGTTTAGCAAAATGCACAGTCTCACTGCGATGCTCAATTGCTATTTCCCGCACGTGTCATTCACATGGTTGTTTTGTGTAGCTGTTGGCAAAATGGCTTGGCAAATTGTGTTCTACGTAATAATAATTCCTCCAAGTTGTGAAGTTGTCCCATTGTGTTCCTACACGCAAATTCACAATGAGATCAAGATAAGTTCCATTGCTTCCATAGTGAGTGCCTACTGCTATATGATGGTAGTTGCAGCTCATATGCATGCAATGAATCTACAATTTTGACAATTGAGCCAGGTTTTTTTCCATGCTGCACCGTGTGTCGAATTTGCCCGGAAAATGCTGTACAATGCCGTTTTATTGCTGGAGAAGCTAATGTATATTGCCTGCGTCTCATAAGTAAGTTTCCCTTCACCGAACTAATTTCCTCGGGGGGCCTTATTTGGCTCTTTTACAAACTCTTTTTTGTGCGCATGCACCACTACTTTAAATGACTTCTTTGCTAAAATAGGCATCAATTTCACAGTCTTTTTAATCTTGAGCGATTCCCTAGAAGCATTAAGATTCTGCTCGCATGCGAGTGCGCACCATCTATATCGGGTGTTGTTAAATAAATGCATCACTCCTTCAGATATAATTTGGCGAGAAATCCAAAAGTTAAAAACAAGTTTGGATAGCCAATTTAAAGTGCGAACATGAATTTTGAAAATGAAGCTGCGACAAGCCAGCTGCAAAATGCACCAGTCAAGCCGTAAAATAGGTTTATTTGTTATAAAAAAAGCCATTGTACATCAGATCTTATTCATGCAAGAGTGCTTTTGTAGCTACGTTTGATTATCACTCTCAATGCATTTTACCACAAAGCACCACAGAGATGACTAGTAATTTTCTCGTGTTTCCTGTGGTTTTTAAAGCTTGTGGAGAAACCCTTTAGCCTCAATGAATCGAAATTCTGCATAGGGGAACAAATAACAGACAGAGGAAGTGTGCTGTAAAAATAGCACATGCCACGTAATACGATGGGTGTCAATCACAAGCCTAAATCAACTCGTACCGTTTTATAGTGGTATTTTATAAATAGATTGGTATGTACGGGAAAACCAGCTGGCTGAGTCAAAGTGGTAAAAGCTACGTAATTCGTCATGCACGCAAAGCTCTTGTGTTCTTATGTAGCATATTTTTAGGTGCAATGTCAGGCTCGACACCCTTGCTTCGAGAGAGAAAAAAATTACTCTGATTTTCTAAGCCATGGCAGCACGCCAACAATTGCTGGTGTACGGGAAAAATAGCAAATGCGAAAAAATTACAGCCATCATCAACTGAATTGGTAGACGGTGCTGGACTTTCAATAGTAGTAATTCGAGCTATCTGGTCAGTGTAACATTTTTCAGCATGCAATGCACTTTTACAAGTTCATTGTTCATTGAATTATGAGTTTCGTGAAGCAGTAGCAGCCATTAAAATTCGCTATAGACGATTCTCAATAGCTCTGTAAAAGTCAGACAAGCACGTTTCTCACTGACCCCTTCTGGGCTCGGCTCATGTCTCTCAATTTTCAATCATGATTTTTTTACTGAAACTGTTATGGCTACTTTTTCTGTAGCAGCATTCAAATAGCTGCCTCCCACAAAAAACGTTAGGTAGTGATCATAATCTTAATGGGGCTAATATATACACAATATTTCTAAAAAAGGGCTCAGATGATGCGAGCCCAAAATGACATCCACAAAAAGCCCCTCCATGTATGGACAAACGTCATTTGGTAGCACTTCAACAAGACGACGACAATTCCTTCCATATTTATGGCTCTGTAAAAGCTCTGGATACTGTACCTGTACTTGAATAAATCACGCACTGTACACTCTTTGGTAGTACATGCTACTAGATGGATTTCACGATAACCACTTGAATTTGTGAGAGGAAGTCGAGGTGTCTAGAAAAAGGTGTCATTTCTCATCATCATCGCAGTGGGACCTAACCCACCGTACTTCCCACCACCAAGTTTCACCTCGCATAGTAAAAAAGTGGTAAAGTGAACTAGATTGCAGTTTATGCGCAAATTAATGAGCGTAGTCCAGTTTTATGGGTTTGGCATTTGAAAGCTGACATTTGGCTGCTGCTGAGAGGATTGAGAGCTGAGAAGGGCAGTAAACACTCAACGGGAAAAATATCATAAACTATCAAGAGCATTCTCCAAACGTTGTTTACGAAATTCAAAACACCACTGTTACCCGCCTCAATCGGTCGATCGTTGAATCAAGCCTTTTAAACTGGCTTTTTCCCCTTCCAACTTTCCCTCATCAATTTTGACACTTTTTTTCTTTCTTTTCAGACAAGGTTCAAAGCTTCCTGGGCAATCAGACGCACAAAGATCACTTCAAATTGTTGCAAGCGGATGGAAATTCCCTGCTGATTGGTGCCAGAAATGTTGTCTACAATTTAAGCCTGGCTGATTTGACAGAAAACTATGACCAGGTGAGTGTTTGCTTTGCACCTCATTATTATCACCATCGCTCGCCTTCTTTGCTATTATTATTATTTTGAGTTGAGGAAAAACAGGTTCTCCTCCTTCGCCACCACCACGCCTTAATCATGATAAGATTAGCATTTCAAAAGTTGTGTAACGACTGCTTTTTTGTTTCAGAGGATAACTTGGGATTCCTTGGACAGAGACCGTGAGCTGTGCATTGTCAAGGGAAAATCCGAGGTAAGTCCACCATTAATCAAGCCGTCCACTTTGACCATGCCAATTTCAATTTATGCTTACGAAGACGCATCGTATTTTTAAGCCTTTTAGAGAAAGTTTTTTTTTAATCTCTTGAAAGCTTCACACACACTACTGTCTGCATACTAAAAAGACGACGACTACTGCGTGGATGCCTGTCCTGCAAAAAATGGCCATTAAGATAACTCTGCGGTGTCGAAGTATATACATTCGAAGCCTTTTTGACATGCTACACCACCATTGATAAATGAGTCCGCAAAAAAGCACCTAATGCATAAAAGAGTCGCTGAAATCAAGATGAACGCCACTTGGCTTCCATATTTGAATGTCTGTTACTTTTTGCTCTCCAGGATCAATGCCAGAATTATATTCGAGTTTTGGCGAAAACAGATGGAAACAGTTTGCTCGTTTGCGGGACAAACAGTTTTAAGCCACGCTGCCGAACCTATTCAACTCTCGTGGAAATTGAGAGCAATAATTCCACATCGAATTCCTCAACAAAGATGACAACGACGACAAAGCCGCAATTGATTGATGGTGGAGTTTTACAGCTGAAGCACGAATTTTCAGGCATCGGCATTTGCCCACTTGACCCTCTGCACAATTCAACAGCAATTTTCTCAGGTGAGAATCCGTTTTTAATGGGTCGCAGCAAAAAAACTGGAAGGGTGTGAAAAATCATCTTCCATGTTTTTTGACACAATCATCTTCAGTGGTCCAAGAGTTGCATCATGTGACAAATGTTCGAAATTGCTGGCCCCCTCTTATTTTCAGAGGAGCTATAGCAACAATTTCTGTTGACTTTTGAAAGGAGAGCAGCTTTGTGGCCCCCCATATAAATTTCCGACTCTCTATATACAACTTTAAGGCAGTATTTTTTGGGGGGGGGTGAGACTTATCTGTAAACCAAATCTCAAATTGGTTCTGTGGTTTTTGTTGTTTAAAAGTTTCTGCTTGGCATGACAAAAGGAGTTAATGAATTCTGAAATCCCCGTCGAAAGTGGAATTCCTTTTCTAGCACCTGGAATGTTTGATCATTGGATCACATCAACAATGAATAAAAGACATTCTTAAGCTACTTAGCGTGGCAGCAATGAATCAAGATAAAATCGTTTTTGCAGCACTGCAGCATTGACCATTTCAGGTGGGGTTTTTGGGTGTGCTCACCAATCCTCCAGGCAGAAATCTCATCATAACAACTCTTTACGAGACTAATAGTCAACAAGTTGTTGTTGTTGTTGACTTTTTTCTGCCAAGATTTTTGGCTAGCACAGGGCGTTAGCAATGCGTTCACTAGGGTGTAACTAAATGAAATTGACACCCACCGGAATATTTAGAGCAAATGCAAAGCTATTTTGGAACATAAACATAAATGCTGCTGCTGCCTCATCAACTACAGCACAGAAGTTGTGATGATTTTTCTAGCTTGTTTACTATCATCTCGACAACAAAATGTTCGCATCTGTACCTTGTTGAATGCATCTTTGAAAAAAATGAAAATTATCAGGGGCAAACACCACATAGAACATGTTTTCATAGCCTTGAATTAGTACATATGTAGCGCATATCTTGATGGCTGGCAAATGCATATCCCCTCCTTCGAGTAATTTCATTTTTTTTTATTGCTGCTCATCTTCTCTGGGCTGAAGAAGCACCTGCCAAAACTCCTCCTTCTGCACTTGCCAAGCTATTAATCATGATGAAAAGAATTTTGGCTGCATTTGTCAAACAAATACACTTTTATTAGCGCGCATGATGGATTTTCTAATTTCCTAGAGATTGACAGCACAGACATTTGACCCCTCTTGACATTTGCCATTGTTGCAATGCTTGTACTTTCTCCCATGGAGATAAGCGAAAATTCCAAAATATTGCCCTCTTCACTTTTGACAATATTGTCTGAAATCTCCTCGCATGAGTAGCTTTCACATCTTTTTCTTAATCATGATTTGCACGCTGCCGAGGCGTAATTGCGAAAAAGTGAGTAGCTGTCGTGACATTTTTTTTTCTCTTCCAGGTGGAGAACTCTACTCGGGAACCGTATCGGATTTCTCCGGAACAGACGCGTTAATCTATCGCAACCCTTTGAGGACAGATCAATTTGACCTTAAGCAACTAAACGGTGAGTGCTTTTGAGTAAACGCAGCCCGGCCTCTCTGTTTACCTGAGTTGATGCCAAAACAGGCCTGATTACAGATCTCTGAAATGTGTTTGGAGAGCCTTGAAGAGCTAAATATTTACTCAATTTCTCTGACTTTTGCAGCTCCTGATTTTGTCAGCTCCACCGAGGACGAGGATTATGTGTATTTTTTCTTCAGGGAGGCAGCCGTTGAATACATCAATTGTGGCAAGGTGAGCGGCAACGATAAACACGGCTTCTTTCTTGGCCTAAATCACTTTCATTCGAATTGACATGTTGCACTCGAAGTACAATGAAAATTCCTCCTCTGCTTTCAGGCCATCTACAGCCGCGTGGCGCGAGTGTGCAAAAATGACCGCGGTGGCAAATCCAAGTTCGCTCAAAGATGGACTACATTCTTGAAAGCACGACTCAATTGCTCCGTCCCTGGGGACTTTCCTTTTTACTTCAACGAAATCCAGGGCACAAGCACGACTTTCGTGCCCACTCCAGATGGCAGAGACAAACTCATCTATGCCACTTTCAGCACGCCTGTCAATGCGATTGCTGGCAGCGCAATTTGCTCCTACAGATTATCAGACATCAGAAAAGCTTTTGACGAGGGAGACTTCAAAGGGCAAAAGTCGTCAGACTACAATTGGCTCCCAGTCAGGGACTTGGATCTGCCTCAGCCAAGGCCGGGATCATGCTCGGAAAACTCGCAGGAATTGCCAGAGAGAAATCTCAACTTTATCAAGAGCCACTCGCTCATGGACACGGCCATTGAGAGCTACGGAAATCAACCACTGTTCGTCAAGACCAGCCTCGATGAGAGGCTGACAGCCATCGCTGTTGATGCTGGAGTGAAAACTCCAGGCGACGACAACGACCATTACGACGTCATGTTTGTTGGCACCACCAGGGGCAAGGTCCTCAAGATCATTTCCACCAAGCATGTGAAGCCAGTCATCGCCGAGGAGATCCAGGTGTTCTCTTACCATGTCCCCGTGAACAACTTGGAGGTTGTTCAGGACAGGTTGATCGTTGTGTCGGACCACGAGGTCAAGTCCTTGCCCCTGCACAGATGCTCGGATCCGCGGCTCCAGACGTGCGACGCTTGCGTTCAGCTCAAGGATCCGCACTGTGCCTGGAATGTGGTCTCCAGAGCTTGCGTGGACAAGACTCTTTTCTCCAACTATGACGCCTCGGAGCTTCTGCAAGACATTTCCCGAGGCAAACACTACGGATGCAATGGCAAAAGGGTGAGCGTTGTGGAACAAGCCGAGCCGAATATCGAGGAAAACGTGGTTGCTTTTGAGGCATCATCTGTGCCTCAACAAGTCGACTTTGTTGTCGAGATCGCAGAGAACGAAATTGATGATTATCCTTTGTTGGAGTCGAGATCAATTTCCGATGACAGCTATTCAAGCTCCTCTTTGATCGCTGCCTCTCTGGTCACAGCCATCATTGCTCTTATGATTGGCTTTTTGGCCGGCTTTATGACTTCCAGAAAGTGTGCGAGAGACGACTACAAATCTTGTGGCCACCACTATCTTGAACAGCATCTTAACAAGTAAGTTTGAATTATCATCTCCTCAATTGAGTATATTCATCGTTTTCTCTTTTTTCCCAGGCAAAACGAAAGTACAACTTCTTTGAGGAACGAATCTGGCTATACACAGACTCCATGCAACAATTTGGCGAGCATTGATCACAGCAAGAATAACTTGTTGGTGAACCTGCCCACCAAAACTGAAATCATTGAGAAGAACAACATCAATTGTTCAACGAGCAGTTCGTCGGGATCATCAACTGCGACAACAGCGACTGTGATTCAGAATGGAACTTTGCCCAGAAATGGCACGCTGTGCAAAAAAGTGTATCTCTAAGAGGGTATTTTTACCCTAGCTCTAGTCAGATATTATTTCCTCCTATTTAATGCAATCAAATAATGAAGATTGTGCCTTTCAAGTGCCAACATTGATTGAAGGACATCTTATATGAATGTTGTAGAGGCTGTGAAACAAAAGAAAATTAGTACACAACATCGAAACAGTTAGAACACCACCGATGGCAGAGCTGCGGAATTTTTAAAGAGCAGACGATGTCGACCGATCTCCACATTATACTATGCGACTATTTTAAACAAAATGTACCACTTAACAAAAAAAAAAGAATAAACGTAATAGATTTTCCAAGAATTTTTTTGCGATTCTTCCTTGCGAGATGCAACTCCTGATTTTGATAACAAAGAAATGCAACTTTTTAACCGCAAGATTAGATTTTTAAATCACGAAACCTTTTTGTCTGAAAGACTTACTCTGCGCGCCGTCTTTCTCGGCTAAATAATTGCTAACCAAAATATTCGCACGTTGCAAAATTATCGATTTCTCAAACTTAGGGTCTATTTCAATGACACATTTTAAATTGGGTTCGGTTCAATCAGTTTACTTTTGTTGAAAAAAAGGCTGCCTGTAATTGCTAAGTCTTTCGGAACAGGAGACTGGCTGCAACTTTGACGCAAATAAACCTCTGGCAACGTAGCGTTGAACCATTATCAGTTAAAAAATTCTTCGCTCCGGATTCAAAATGTGAATAACGGCCTATTTTGAAGGAATGACAAATGGACACAATTTACGACTAATTTATGGTAATTTTCCAAGTTGATGCAAATCCTCCCACTTCAAAGGAAGGCCACGTGTGCCAACTTTTTTTCGCTTTGACGGCAGAGTTCAAACCTTATAATGGCTTCCTCATCAAGGCCACAATTTAGTAAAGCTGCTCCAAATCCTTTCTTCATAATTGCCGATAGTACACCTCTGGAAAACGGCAAGCTTTTTCCGATAAATGCATTTCTCTGCGATCTGAATGAATCTCGATAGCTTCGTCCGGAGCATCCGCCGCTATCGTGACCGCCTCAAACTTGATAGTGGAATAGAAGTTGGCTATATCTCTATGGTGAAATTCAGGATGTACCCTAGTGGCAATGCACAAAATTGACAACCTCGCAAATCGAGTTCATGCGAGAGGACTTTTAGCCATGACCCAATGGTTTTTCCCTTCAGCTTCAATTTTGATCATTAGCCTTGGGTTATGTTCGCTTGAGCAGTAGCGATGAAGAAAGCTCTCAAGATGCTCCCCCTCTCGATTGCATTTGTATTTGTCAGCTAGCATGCCTAACTTTTAGCTGTGCATTGAATTGAAAATATATTGTAAACTTTCTGCATTTATGTGCCGGCCCGAGGGTATTTCACAAAGGTAAACACAGAGAGTTTGGTGAAAATGGGTTAGCTAGAATTTCCACACTCAGAAAATGATTTGGATTTCTTCAAGGCTGCATAGGGGAGAACCGCGAAATCAAGCCTCAAGAGATGCAATGCTCATCTGTAATGTCATTGCTTTAGCTGTGGCTATTGTTGGGGAGGAGGATGTTATTGGTAACAGCCAAGAGCCCAAGTGGAGTCCCTGAGGAGGCTTTTCACAAAGTGAAAGAGAAGCCAGTCGATATTAGATGATGATGATGAAGATACACTGCTCTATCCATCACAGACCAGAACTGAGAGCTTGAAGAAGCCTACTTCATTTTTCGAGCCAGCGAAAGCGAAGTTGATTTCACCCATTCATTCAACAAAGCCATCCATCTTCACCCAAAATGGGACTTTTGGGGCCTCGCAAACCCTTTTTTCATCAGGAAACGCGATGCATTGCACAACCATAGCTAGGTCTTTACAAACACGTAAAGTAATCAAACGAATTGGTACATTCTATAACTACTGCTGGACACTTACTAAGAAAGAAAAAAAGCTGATTTGCGTGGCCAAACTTCTCCTCCCAAGGAACTTAGTTTGGTGCTATTAATAGACGGGTGGCCGATCTATCACTAAGCACTTTCTTTGTTACCCAAAACAATATTATTTCGATGAGCTCAAATTGGTATTCTTTAGTCGAAAAAAGTGTTTTCTTGCAATCAAGGGGATAATTGAGCCAGCATGTGCAGCTGCTGCTTTTGTTCAACATTCCACCAGCTTGGCCATTAACTTTAATCGCACCACAATATGCAGGCTTCCAGCTGTATTTCGGTGCTCATAGATTGATGTCCACTTGGACATTGAAAAAGTAATGAATTCAAAGATAGCATCGGAGCAATGCACATAAATATCTGGTACTTCGCCTTTTAATCTGAATATGCACCTGCAACTGCTAGCAGCAAGATCACTCTTGTTGTGTACGTATGGGTATTATACGAATACAGGCTCGCATCTAGCTGTAAGTAGAAAGTGGTATTTGGAAGACGAGCAAATGAGAAGACGAAGCGAGAAATGCAAACATTCTCTCTCGAGCGGAAGTTGATTGGCGTATCGTCGCAACAACAAGTTCTAGATACAACATTTTAGGGTGTGAGTGTATCCTCAAATCTTTGCAAACCGAGGATAGCTTTCTTTTTTCACCAAAAAACAACAGGTAGCAGGGAAAGAAGATTTTGACCATTTCCGCGGCCCCCTCTGAATGCTATGGATTAGCAAAACTAGGACCTAGAAAACCATTAGAGTATGGCCACCTTGGGTCCTACAAATCATTTATAGCTGTCTAACTAGAGTAGATCAATTTTGAAACATTTGCTGCTGAATGAAGGTCATGTGATCTTAATTTGCTGGAATTCCTGAGATTGGATTCGATCCGCGAATCCATCCGTCCTTTGGGATTTTCCCAGTTTGACTTGATTGATTAATGAATATTTCAGCAACTGGCAGCAATAGAAGAACCGGAAAGATCCACAAGTTTTTTTAGGTCAATGATTTTCTTCGTATCTCTTCCAGCATGATGATGGGGGAGGAAGCTTATTTTAGTAGAATCTGTAGACTATTTGTGAAACCTTATTTTAAATGCTAAGGAATAGAAGCGAAGACAACCAGCCTTAGACTACGCATCAAAAACCCATGCTGGCAGCTTTACGGCCACTTCTCAAGAGCATTAGAGTGCAAATCATGAATTGCCCCACAAAACAAAAAGCCTGTAGTAATTCCCTAGTAATGCCAGTCTGAAAATCAATCGCGTCCAAATTGATTAATTTTGGCATACATCAATTCGTCTATGTTCATAGATTACTCCCATGTTATTTTTTTCGCTCTATCATAATTAGTCTTTAAGATATTCAATTTTAAAAGATTCAAAATGGTGACAAATTGACGTACTCAATGGCGTTAAAAAATTTTCATTAATCTTTAATTTTCGAATTAATATGAAAATTACAGCATGTAATCAAGTCATTTCATATTTAATTTTTTTCGAAAACCTAAAAAACAATATCCCTATTTTATTTATATTTATTTCCTATTTCTTTCATTTAATAGAAATAAAGTTTACACTTATTTTTATTACAACTGTCAAGCTTCCATTGTACCGAAAATTGTTATATTGAAATGTATACTAATAAAAAATAGTTTAGAATTATAGGTGTGAATTTTATTACTACTCGATTGTTTCTTTACGGTTCATTTTTAACCTATTAAATCCCTACTTTCTTGATTTTGTATGTAGCTATTTAATCCTGACTTTGCTTTTTAACTCACTACAATAAAAATTCACTTTATATAACAATTCTCCTGATTTAGTAGGTAACTAATTTATTACAATTATTCTACTTTCGCCAATTGCAAATTGATCCCATTTATATTGGCTCAAAATTGCTTAAAGACTGCAGCCTAATAATCAATTGTCGTGAATTTGAATAAAATGAAATTTGTATTTTAATTGCCTATTAAATTTCCACTTTTTGGATTTAGTAACTCAGTGCTATGTCTAGATTTTGATTTTTGGGCCATTGCTAAAAAAACCTTTTCTTAATCCGCCCTAAATGCTGTTGCTACTCTACACCGAGTCTCATCCGCAAACCTTTCTATACGCTATCAACCATTGTACTAATTCCAGTTTAAATGTAGATTTCTTGGAGTTAATTTGTCAGAACTTAAAGTATATTTTGATTTTCGGGCCATTGCTGAAAAAACATGTTCCTAATCCACCCTAAATGCAGTTGCAACTCTACACCAAGTCTCATCCTCAAACCTTTCTATAAGCTATCAACCATTGTACTAATTCCAGTTTAAATGTAGATTTCTTGGAGTTAATTCGTCAGAACTTAAAGTATATTTTGATTTTCGGGCCATTGCTGAAAAAACATGTTCCTAATCCACCCTAAATGCAGTTGCAACTCTACACCAAGTCTCATCCTCAAACCTTTCTATAAGCTATCAACCATTGTACTAATTCCAGTTTAAATGTAGATTTCTGGGAGTATTCATTGTGCGTTTATTCCATGTTTTTAAGAAATTTCAAATCTAACTTAGAAAACTATTCAGAGATGGCTCTGCTTGCAATTCAATAATTTGTAAAATTGTTCTTATCTACAACTTTTAGTGGTTTTGAGATTTCAAAAATCTTCATTAATAGATGTTGTTTAGAACAACATGAAAAGTGAGTTAGTAAGTATCATGAACCTCAGTTTTTATACAAAAACTGAGATTTTTAGAATATTTCAATATTTTATGCTATGTAACACAATATTTTTTAAAGTCAGATTTTTTTATGTCTAAAAGACTTACAAATGAAATGAGTCATTAGAGTGGAGTGAGCCTACAAATTTCAGGCTTACCATTTGTACAAATTGTAAATTAAAAATAGAGCAAAGAAGTAAAATGTAATAAATACAAAATTACATAATTAATAAAAAATCAAGATTAATAGTAAGGAATATAGAAAAAAGTGATTGAAATAATTCACATTTTAATTAATCCAAACAAATGTAATCAATAATTGACATTTCCGATGAGAAAATATAAGAATATAAGTATGTATTATAACAGTCATAACACAAGTTTTAATAGAATTATTTAGGAACAAAATATTGTTGAAATCCAGTTTGATTATAGATTTATTGGCAAAAATAGACATTTCATAGTTAAAAAAAAACAAGTTTGGGAGCAAAAACAAAAACAAAAACAAAAAAAAATTTAATTTGTGTCTTTTTCCCCATGAATGGGAAAAAATAGGAATAAAGACTATATAGGTCGAAATTTTAACAATGTATAAGTCTTTTAATAATTAATATATTAAATTTTTTATTTTATATTGGTAATCCTTAGAGGGTGTTCATTATTACAAAATCAAAAAATAAGTCGTAGCAGTAAATTTTAGTCATCCCTATTTACAATTTCTTATGTTTAGCGATATAGTTACGGATCAAGCTGTAGTAACTGGCATTACGACACATTTTAATTCACAATTTAGTCCAACTTAATTCCCTACTATTTTTTGATTTGTTTTGTGGGGTGCTGCAGTATTTCAGTATGCAGTCAGGAAACAATGCCAACAGTTTGAGGCCTAGTCTTGGACCTGTTTTGATTGTCACAATTTTTAAAAAGCTCACGAAATAAAGCGTATTTAAGAAATACATAATATTCTATGATCAAGCCAAATCGCTTGGTGAGCCGCGCGAAAAATCGGTTAAACGGTCGAATATGATGCTCGATGGCTTTTAACGTCGTACAGCACTCTTTGGTGCGAAAAGCCGAGTAGTATGTTCACTAGAACGGCAGCTGCATAAAGTTTCGTAAGATGCCAAACGAGTGGCGTTCACCTCCTTTTTTTTCTCAAATTCAAAACAGTCTGGTTACGTTTCATGCAACTTAACGAAAAAAACTAATAGCATTAGTGGAACATCAGCTTTGAGTAGAGATTATTCCTACGCTAGATGGCGCATGGAGCTCCATAGGGGCAAGATGATCTATACTAATAAGGTGAGTTCTTGTCGCAGCATTTTTACTATAGCACGCAGCCTGACTGAGCTGTGGTAGGCTTCAAGACAAAATTTCAATAGAATTCTGTGGATTTCACGGCCAAAAATTTCCATAACCTGCCTTAAATTATCAAAAAGTGCCCAAATTGCATACTTTTTTTTTAAAAAAAGACAGAACTTATCTAGGAGCTCTATTGAAGACGCGTGAGATTAGACTAACTAGATTAGCCCGCTTGCTTCCATTACTGATACGTCACTCGAGCTCACGCGCTATGTAGTAAGAACTACTAGCGCCACCTAGGCTGACAAACAGATTTGGTGATTTTAGCATGCAAAACTTGCGTCAAGAACTCACTTACGAGACCCCCCTGCGACTGAAGCGCCACTGTGTTAAAACCGGCAATTAAGTTCCACTAAGGCAATATAAGACAGCCATATAACTTAAGAATTTCAGGCCTAAAAGGGACATTGCTACTATGGCGTTCTCATATCGCATGTAAGTTTAACCAAAATTGATACTAGTTACACCAAACTGACTTTAGTCCGGACAAAATTCAGCATTCTTGATGTGCATATGTGTCTAGATTTTTCATCATCTAGTTTAAACATAGTCAGTTTGGTTAAACTAAAAACATTTTGGTTAGACCAAACTGCGATATGAGAACGCCCCACTATTAAGAAGGGCAGCTTTTATTGAAATACGAATAAAATCGATTAACAGCATTGAAGAGAACATAAGACGAAAACAACAACTACCCTCGCCATTTTGGAAATAAAAAAGAGCAGAGTTAAGGTGGTCATAGATGGATATCCGTAAACTCCATCTAGTGGCCAAAAGTTGCTTTTATAGTGATCTGAGGATTCTGTTACTGTGCCGCGTAACCCAAAAAATGCTGGATTTTGCACAAATCAACAGCTCAGATGTAGAATGCTCAAGCACAATTTTATCCTCAGTAGTTTGTAAAAGTAAATAAAGGCCAACTTTTCCTGTTCAATGATTGTAAACTAATGCCGTAGTAAGCTAAGGGAGATTTCCTTAATTTCGACTTCACTAGTTTTCTCTCTATCTGATCTGAATTTAGCCCCATGGGATTAATCAGGATTGTGTCTGTCATCATCATCGAATGAAGTTTCGGAATGGGATTTTATAAAATCTTCCACTTCCTTTCGATTAGGAGCGTTGTGCCAAAGTGCCAAAGTTACTGAAATGGACCGAAAAAAAGAGTCTTTAATAATCAAGAACAATGCGTCGAACATTGATTTTCCTTGTAAGTTTCACTTCAGTGGTCAATCGCAATTACCCATCGATCGGTCGACAAAAGAAGCCGATCAATTTAGCAACTTTTCTGTTGCAGCAGGCCTGTATGCGGGGAAAAAATCAATTCAGCAAATTGAGACGTCACCAAGCAAAAGCATATTAATTGTTGCCCAGAAATATTGGCACACCACTTCATGCTAACTTACACCATTTGTTTTGAAATATAAACTGCAGGATGCTGACGCACTTTATACATGTATTCAGCAAGGCTTACCGGCCAACGTTAATCAAGTTCATTTGGGGGAAGACATTTAGCGTGAAAGGCTTCAATTGCCATTTATGCAAATTTATTCACTTATGCATCACACTTGAGCCTAAAAATTTTTATACATCCACTAGATCGAATTAGTATCTTAAGAATTAATTAACATATTTTGTTAATCAATCTACTACGGTTATCACACAAGGCAGCGCTGAGAGCATTGCAGAGTCTAAAAGTTTTGTATTAATAAAGGGCCTTTTGAATGTTTTATTTATGCGCAGTTCAGAGCTGGGAGAGCAAGGACTAAGCTAACTATTTGTTTCCTACAAAAGTTCCAACACTGAGTGTGCCTAAAATATTGCAGCCCCCACAGAGATATCCAATGACCCAATTTCACCAACACATTTGCTTAAATACTCATTTATATGTACACACTGCGAGAATCTGGAAGCTTCTCCATCAGCCGAGCATCTTCTGCGAAACTCTATTATCCCCCTCTAGCCCTGTCTCTTGCTTGAAAAGTCATGCCAAAGAATTTCTATTTTGAGCTCCCATCAAAATTCAACACCCTTCAAGCTCACTTCAATCCCAACGAGATTTCAGAACGAAATGAAATACGAGGCAAACCATACAGCCTTATACAAAAAAGCTCATTTTAGAAGACCGACTCAACTAACCAAAGGAAATGATATGCAGTTGTCATGAAGAGTGCTAAAAAACATGAGAGTTTTTAAAATGGTCCACCAATCGTTTGGTCGGAATATTTTCCGTTAGATCAACACCCTTGTAGCTAGCACTCATGCGTTTCCAGCAAAAAGTGAGGGGAAGCGGCAAAAGAACACTTTTTGAAATGAGCCATAAAAGGCTTGAAAGTTTTCTTCGTTGAACAGGGCTTGGCCAAACTGGTACCCACCAAAGTTTTGGTGCATTCTTAAAACCTCACAAGAAATTACCTACATGTTCTGTAGGCTTGAGCCAAGATTCTTTTGATGGAAGGTTTTATGGGAGCATTTTCTTTGCGCGTTCCGCTGCTGTTCGTTGGCGCAATTGATTCGCTCTTCCTCACCTTTTAGGCATGAGCAAAGTTGCCAGGGTCTGCCCAAAAAGCTCACCTACCTCTGTAGCAGCAGTAGCAGCAGCCTCACGTACTCGCGGCTCCGGCGTTGGTGCTACCTTACCGAAATATTCGAGCTTGAGCGTGCGCTCTACTAAAACGGCTTTCTCGCCGACTTCGACGGTTCGGCTACTTTCGCTACTGGCTATGCTACGCTGCAGCCTCTCTCTCTCTTTTACGTAGTCTCGCGGCCTCCAAAGAAATGGCCTTTGACGCGAGCAGTCTCAGCTCAGAATTATTCCACAAAACTAGTAGTAGTTTTAGCTAAAGCTGCCGGTGCTCAAGAACGATCGGTTTTTTCAGATTCAGGCCCTAGGGAGTTCAGGAAACTGCATTATGGTAAGCATATTACATGAGAAGAGGTGCGCTCATGCTTTTTTGCAAATCAAGCAATGTTTTGTTTGCCGACTCAAAATAGTAAAATAGGAGCAGATATACTCATTATTTTATTAAATGGACGTATCAAGCGTAACCTCAATCAATAACTTTAATGTTGAGTGGTCAATTCTTTGTCTAAGGATTTGAGCACCATATAGTTTCTAGGTCAGAAATTTAAGTTTCCTGCATATTATCGGCGTATGTACGTACGTTTGTCAATCAGCAACGATTCAAGTAGATTCTGAAAGGATCTACCAAAAGCAAAGTGCTTTTTTTGAGCTCTTAGCCAGTCTCTCTGAGTCAGTCTTTGGTTGACGTACATTGCAAACTGCTTGCTCTGGAAGCACTCACAGAGTGGATATAAATAACGTAGTTAGGCTTGAGAGTGTCCAGTTGGTAATTACCTCAAATGATAAACACCCACTTAGTTTTCTAAACATTAAAAGCCAACAAGTGCGGCTCAGTTGTGTGGTTTTTTTAATGCCCTCCTAGTTGGTAGTTCATGAGCAGAAGATTGAAGACATCTCCGCTACAACGCATTATCAATCTCAAGAGGGATTTGAATTTTTTCCATCGCAAATTCAAATCATCCCGTGATGCCTCGAAATACACAGCAGTTTTTGCTGGAGATCATTGATCAAAGCAAAAGGAATAGAATCTGCGGAGGTTTTACTTTTTTGTGTGTACTTAGATGCTTTACAAGTCGGCAGTGTTGCTGTGGCCTCAAAAGGAACCTTGCTGCTCGTGGGGAAATGGAGAAAAAAATCTTTGTTTATTTTCATTTGGAGCTTGAACTTCCCTCTCTTCTGGGACTAGTTTATTGCTAAGAGAAGCCTCAAAGGCCCAAGAAATTCTTATTACGCCAGGTTAATTCCGTATATTTACCCATTAAGCAGTCGTCATATCTACCTAATTTGCCGCATGTTCGTTGAAGCGCTCGAGCAAAAGTAATAATCAGAACGGTTCTCGCAAAGACTACTGCAATATCTACGTAGCTAACTTTTGCACATTCTTGTGAATGAAATAGGAAGGCTCTTAGCAAATGTTGAAGCCACAAAAATAATTCTAACTCCTCAACTTTATTTTTTGCCGCTCTCAGTCAGCCGGCAAACATGCTTACGTCATCAAATTGGCTTTTAGAAGGGAACAAAGGGAGAAAGCGCAAAAATCTTATGGAACACACATACGTTGATATAACTGACTCAACAGGTTTGGAGTAAAACGAAAGGTATACTGAAGGGTGGCATTTTTTGTAGCATCTGCGGATGGCCGTATTTGTTCAGATTTAGGTCACACCACGATCTTAATTGGTGATCCATTTTCGGTAAAAAGTCGGCCCAACGCACTTAATTTTTAAAGCGCTTAAGCATTACGTAACAGCCGCTTTTAAAACCTAATATTGCCTGAGGCAAAAAGCATCTTGGATTAGCCTTGGAAAATGTTCAAGCCCATTTTATACGTACAGGGCGGTCTCATATGCTTCAATTGGGCAAGGTAGGTGGACTCACCTTCCCACCTACCTAGGGTAGGCAGGTGAGGGTGGTGAGGGTAGGGAGGTGAGGGTTGGCAGGTGGGTAGGTGACCTAGTAGCTTAGTGAACCAGTTAGTATGCAGGCAAATTAAGTCAATTTGACTTATTCAGCTAGAAGCCACAGCTCACAGCTAGTTGACTTGGGTCTAGTGATGGAACGAGTTTCAGCTTGGCTTGAAAGCTTGAAGCTAAAACCCAGCTTGAGCTACATAAGCAAAAAGCTTGGGATAGCTCGAACCAAATTTTGAAAAGCTTGAAAAAGCTTGAACCCAAAAAATACAAAGCTTGAAAAAGCTTGACGCCAAAAAATTTCAAAACTTTATCCATTTTTTATCAAAACAAAAAAGGGCAAATTCTAAAATTAGCAAATACTTGAGGGAGTGAAGGACTTAATCAAAGTTAAAGCTATTTCTGTCTTTATTTGCGCTTTTTGGGTAATTTTGTCAAATCTGGTGACTAATTGCCATTTTTTATGTCAAAATACTAAAAAAGTGAAAAGCTTGAAAAAAGCTTGAAATGTGAAATTTCGAGCTTGAAAAAGCTTGATAATAATTTTCAAAAGCTTGGGATCGCTCGAACACATTTCTAAAAGCTTGAAGCTTGATCAAGCTGAAAATTTCCGGCTCGTTCCATCACTACTTGGGTCACTGTATGATGGATCGAAATAGTAGGTCGAGCTTGTCTTGGAATTTCAACCAACCTGGTGTTGTGACCCCACCTTTATTGTATTTACCTTGCTGTTGTGTTGAGAAACTCGCTCTTTTTTCTGTGTTGCTCAATAAAAGGTTCAGTTCGAATCACGCCATTACAAAGAAAACATCTTTCTATTTCATTCTTTTCATTCTTTTATTTCGTTGTTCATTAGAGATATTTTGTGTTATTCATGTCGTCATCGACTCTCAACACCTGGGATTTTCGGTTACTGCTAGAGAAAAATGAATCCCTACCACTTTGAAAAATTTGAGAACCGAGCAACTATTTTTCCGAACGCAGTGAGGATGAAAAATAGTTGCTCGGTTCTCAAATTTTTCCCGACCTCTCAGGGATTTTTCGCGGGTTCTAACTTTTGCTGAGGGGGTAGGGAACTATTATTTTTGCTCCGAGCCAAAAGCATCTAGCGAAAACAGGAGGTGTCAAAAAGTTAAAAGGTAAGTTTCTTCCGCTAAGCTTATTTGCAGCTAACCAAAGTTAGGTGTGGAAAAGAGTACTTGAGTGCATTAAACATTGCACAGCTGTACACTACCTGTTAAATAATGAGCATTAAATTACCACGTGTGGCAAAAAATGTCATTATTGTACGGTAGATGCGAGCGCACGCCAAATCTCAGCAAAATACAAGGATTTTCTAAACATATCCATTCCTCTTTCTTAAAGACTGGTCAACACCAGAGACTTAGATTACTAGAGAAGCGAAATTACGCGACGTCACAGGGGGTGCGTGCCTCTTTTTTGGGACGCTCCAAAAGAGAATACTATGGCTTTTTGGCACTGGCTGGCTGAGTTTGGGCTGGGGCTGACTTTTCATCCCAAATATTTCAGAAATGATCCTTTTGTGATCAATGTCAAGTATAGTTTGAATTTAAGATGAGCAAGTGCCTCAAACTTTTATTTTTGACAGTTTTGAAAGTTTCAATTTACTTAAGAATAATTTTTATGGTACAGCCATTTTATTGTTCCCAGCTAAGCATTCCTGAAAATGGCCAAATACTTACAGATAAAGTCGATTCTCTCATATATATGATTAAACTTGCGAATCTGGTTACTCTGACATCATTTGACGGAAAATCTCGGCTGTTAAGATAGTATGCGTAATCTCTTTCTGATATAGCGCTGATTTCGGTGTTACTCTAAATGAGATTTTTATTGTCAAAAAAATGGAGAGTGTGGCATTTTTTGAAAGTATACGGTTATATAAAAGCAATGAAAAAGATAACTTATTGACGCGTAGCAGAAAAGTGGAATGTTTACATTTTCAATTCGCTTCTCTTATAATCTAAGTCTCTGGTCAACACTGTCTGAGTATTGCGGGCACGCGTTAATCCGTATGCAGTACAGGGAAATAAGTCGACGAAAATGAAACGGGACAATACTTTTAAGGCCAATAGAAGTTATCTGTCTTGTGACCATTCTAAAATAAATGCAAAGATGAAGGCGCAATGTCAACTAGATTTTTTCTCGGCGAAGCAAAAACAAACAAATTAGGCCAAAAGCTTAGGAGTGGTAGAGACAAGACGAGTCGCGGAGGAATTTCTCGAACCTTAGTTTTCAGCACTCGCAAGACTGAGCTAGCTCGCATTGTTGAATTGTGTTTAGGGCACTCACTATAGAATACCTCGCAGTGGAGCATTCCAATCGTAGCGTAAGAATGACTTTCATTATATGTGTACAGGTCATCGAGGACCGGAAAACAGTCTGACTTTAGTGCGCATACGCATAAATCCATTTTCTAGTTGCAGCTTAGTATGCTATTTACAAGACTTCGCACCACAGCCGCAACTATAAACTTTCCCCATTAGCTGCTGAGATTACCAGCCATGGCTGATAATGGCAACTATGCATGCACGGTTGTGCCCATGATCATTAGCATCAAAAACACCCTAATCAGAAGTAATAACTCTTTCGCTCTTACGCACACTCATACGAGAAACTTAAGCGTTCAACAGTAACATGAGTCATATTGACAAATGACTTTTTTCCCATCCAGAAGAGCTTTAAAGTCATTATACTACTTTACATCATGGCTGTCATGACTTGCAGATTTTAATCTTACCATTTTGTGGGTACATTAAGCCACATAATTAATCACAATAGTGGCTGATAAAGTATTTGAGCATTAGTTGAGTCTTTTCATCCGTAAGGGAAAAGTTAAAATATGAGCTTGCTTAACAGCCCATTTCCTTGTGCAAAAGCATTAGATTGGTTTGCCTGAATCAATGCTGAGATGGCTGAATTTCATGTGGATAGACAGCAGCAGATTAGAGCCAGCCACATTAGGCAGATTGAGAGCTAAAGCCAGCTACTATTCTTGCAAGGTAGATGGTAGAGGAAAATAAAGTTCTATTCACAAATGCAAAGCCAGAAGAGATGGCTTTTCTGAATATATTGTGGTGGTGGTAGTGGTATAGGGAAGAAAGTCAACCAACTCTTCTTTCTGTGAATAGTACTCACGCCGAGCTATTATTTATTCATTCAAATTGAATGCCAAAAGGCTACTACGTACCCTCAGCTACTGCAGCAGCATTCTCACCTAACAGCTTACAAAAGAGGAGCTTGATTTACTCGGCTTGACAGCTCTATTAAAATAGCATTAATTCATTTTCTACTATCTCCTCCCTAGAGGGGAAACGTGGAAACGCGCACAAGCAGGTGCGAACAAAAATATACTAGCTCTTTTTTTAAAAGCTCTCATGGTGTTTAAAGTGGGTGGATTAAAAGTTAATGGAACTTAGGCAAAAATCGACCGCGGCCAGGAGTATCTTACTTGCTGCCAAGGTTTATTATGGCTTAATGAGATTAAAAGCATTAGAGAAAATTGGTTTTGAGCTGACTCAGCCTTTTTTATCACGATCCACTGCTCTGCAATGATCTTTCTCATCTGCACGCAGCTTGCGAATTCAAAGCCATGAATGACTTGCCAACCAAGCATCTCCCAAATTGAGATTCATCTCTTACTTTCACAGTCATGCCAATGCACATGACTTGAAAAAGTTTGCTCCTACAAGGAGGCCAGTTTGCTAACCACTTATGTTAGGTAATATGCTCTGGATATTTACCCACTTATAGCATACGAGCATAAATCTTGGAGGCATAAGCATCCAATACTCTTCTTCACATATACGTACAGCATATTCTTGTGCTGTTCGAGGAGAAAACTCTTTCATTTGAAAACAAATCGGGCTGTACGTGGATGCAAAGTAACCACATCCGACCACTTATGTAATTTGTACTCCCAGCTCGCCTTCTCAATAGCTTTTTGTGATTTGTAACGAAAAAAGAAAGGCCGCTTATAATTGCTATCAGGCAAGGCCCATATACAACATACTGAGTACAAGTTTCGTACGTTCGTGTCGTAGTATATGAAGGAAATGTGAGTACCAATGTGAGTAGGCTGAATAAGAAAATAAGCCAGAAAATCATTCATGAAATAATTACAAGCATAGCTTAGTGGCATTAAAATGCCTATCGCTTGTGCTAGGCATTACTAGTTGAACGAGCAACACTAGGAGGTGCATTTTCCTGATACCATCTTCATTTGGTATGCAGCAATCAGCTATGTTTTCACTCACATAACGAACGTATGCAGAAGGTATCGCATTCTCGGTAAAGCCATCTAGGTAAAGCCAGGAGCGTCATTAACAAATGGTGTTATTAAAAGACGACTCATATTGTTTCGAGGAAAACAAGATTGTATGTAGCATCACGCAACAGCAACACCCATTCTGCTCGTTATTTTTCCAGCTTTTCTGCTCACACTGCCCATAGATCATGGCTACGTTGAATTGAATGGGAGGAGTAGCCGCGTTCAATTTGCATTTTTACCCCATTTCGCTGAAAACGTTGCAGCAAAATGCAAGTCTCCCTCTTTTGCACCACTTTAGAAAAGTCGCACAGCTACAAGAAAAGGTGCAACGGTATTTCGGTTCATTTTCTTCACTTCCTTCATGCCAAGAGGTCGCGTTAGTGCTTCATAAATCCACCAACTGTAGAGCAATTCAGTAATTGATCACAGCAATGGGAAGCATGAAAGGTTAGCAAGGCATTACAGGAATCCCTCTATTTAAATACATTTAGACGCAGCGAAACACAACAGGATACACGAGTAATGGAAAGCAGTCATTACGACGACGGCCAATTTGGATGCGCAATTATCCAGAATTTGCAATTAGCATTGAAGGAGGAAAAGTTCGCTCTGCAGGCCAGAAAAACTGTTTTGCTCCAAGACTCCATTCGCTTCATGGTTTTATTTTCACCACTGATCTTTGTGGCAACTGGCTTTTTGTATTCCGCTCGATGTGACCCACAGTGATCCTTGCCGCAAATCCATGCAGACTAATGCCCATGGTTGCCAGCAAAAGGGATGCAGGCTAACTAGGCCTCGCACTCGTATTGCTTTTCATTTCTTCTCAGCGGAAATAAAAAGGTTCATGCAATGTTGCGTCGGACTCTAAATGGGGTTAAGTAGGGCCTCGTCGATGGGCAAGACCATTAATTTCCTTCCCTCAGCACTCTTCGCCATGATGTATTTTGGTGCATAACGATAGT
Source organism: Paracyclopina nana (assembly GCA_019096065.1). Lineage (NCBI taxonomy): Eukaryota > Metazoa > Arthropoda > Copepoda > Cyclopoida > Cyclopettidae > Paracyclopina > Paracyclopina nana. Next base: position 7,994,974 of record JAGUCH010000001.1, on the reverse strand, counting down.
GAGATGTCTCAACCATACCCACGAGAGCTGCAGTTAGCACCTTAATTATGATTGGAAAAATCATCTGTTAGACTAAATGTTAGACCTAGGTCAGGTGGCAAATTTGAAAATTCAGCCACGAAAAAGCGGGACAAATAATCTAGCCACTTATTATCAGCGTAAATAAGCAAAATGTTAATTGACCGAAGCAACAAATATTAAACTAGAAAGATTCCAGATCCATCGGCGACACAGCAGTTGCCGTATCCATCTAGCGTTTCAATTAGCAGATCAACAACAAAAGACTTTCATTTTTTCCATCAGCTCAGGTCTAGGCTAATACATTTGATTTAGCACAATAGGCAGCCTAGCTACTAATAGAGGCAAAGTCCTAATTGTGATTCAGTCCTCTGAGTCAAAGAGGATCTCTTTCGTCTTCTGGAGAGCTTTCCCAAGGGAAGTCTTCAGTAATTTTCTCCTCCGATACAAGGAGAAGCTTCAACATGGAATAGGCATGCAATTCACTCATACGGACGGTAGTTGGCTTGGAGTGAAAAATGCAAGCAGAAATGAAGCGCAATAATCTCTCTTGCATCTGAATAGCCATATTTTGCAAGCATCCTCCTGGCAATGCAAAACGATCAAATACAGAAGAATACGTACATGTGCACTTGGTTGCGGCACTTCCATTTAAAACAAAGTACCAGAAGGTGGCCAGAAATGCCCAATTTTTCAAGCAGGATACACGAAGGGACAGCTGTAGCCAAGAACCCTAAAATTGACCCCCTTTGCGAAGAAAGTTTGGTCATTCTTTATCCTCTTCACGTGCTTTAGAAAGACCTATATGGTACATCCAACAACGTCCAAAAAATAGGAGTAGATTTTCTAGGTAGACGCAAACTAAACTGTACCGCTCTTGCTACATTCTTCTCGTTTAACAGAAAAAGCCAGCTTCCATGTCCATCAAGTCAAAAGTGCACATTATCATTCACGCTGATTTTGTAACTGGCAGCAGACACCGGATGCCCTAACTTTCATGCAAAAATCTTTATCGGGCAAGAAAGATATGGAAAGTGTCGCAAACCCTTGTCACACAAGTGTCATCCGAGCACACTTCTGGCAAATGGCCTAGCCAGCTCCTGGCTGTAGCTTCTACTCTATGCATATTGTTGGCGTCTGCGTTGACGTTCACGTTGTTGTGCCACATTGAGTATAAACAATATGGCTGATGTTCTCATCCAGATCAGCTGTAATGGTAAACAGTTGGCACCCAAATCCGCCCAGCCTAGCTAAAATATTGGATCTTTCAAGTAAACCACAGTCTAGAAAAGTCTGGGGGAAACAAGAAGACAGTTTGACAATAATGACGCCAGACAATTCAAAGTTTACTGAAGAATAAAGCCTTTTAATCGCAGCAAGGCAGATAGTTTTTCTAGTTCCACTTCTGTTTCATATTTGATCCAATTTTCTTTCTTTCGAGTTCCTTATTTTCTGGAGATGTGTCTAGAATGGCAAGTAGCAAAGTGACTCAGAAAGGCACCACTTGACACTTTTGAATATTTCAATACACCAGAGTACGACTAGGTGCGAGGAAAATGACAATAGTGGTGGCTTTCTTAGTTCATCGAGATTTGCTGTATCAAAATAGAATTTGACTGCTAAGTTGCGTTTTACGTCGCTTCATCACCTCTCGAAGAATTCAACTTTAAAGCAGGTCTATCAATTCGCACATTGCATATCCTGGTGGTAGGTCTCCTTCACTTTTGTCGCAGACTTTAATTGAAAAAGTTTCTGCTTGCGACTGCGAGACTTGAATAACCTCGGGTTTTTACCACAAGCTAGGTCTGCTCGAGGAAAATCTCATAAATTATGCTTCACTCTATGTAGTCATATCTACTACTACTGGTGTAGAGAGTACCCGAACTTTGGAGTTTTGCTCCTTCCCATTGCTCTTGATTAAAAATGCTGATGGCTTTGTGCAAAATATTATAGAGCACATACTCACGCAAATGAAGCCAAATATCCTCATTTCTGTTCTCCACAGAGGCACCATGTGTGAGGATTAAGCTCATGTCATCCACATTCAGTTCTTATATTTAATCACTGCCTTATCTTAAACTTGGCTATTTAAGATTGTACAGAAAACATGGCTTCCAAGGTGGAAGGCATTCATCGTAACTCTCAGGTCTCTCTGCCTTCCTAATATAGAATTTTTTCTCCAGCTACAAAAAGGAGAAGCTTTGTTTTTCAATGATTTATTTGCTCCTCTTTCTAAAAGACGAAAAAGAATTATTAAGAGTGTTGTAGAAAAAATAAAATGCTCACAATTCCTGCTTTCCACAGCTCGATCTGCTTCTCTGTTGGTGTTTACAGACCCCTATTGTAGGGGAAACTCAATATTATTGACCTCTCATCTCCACACATTGGTTGAAAGAACTGGGAAAAATGCCACTTAAAGCAGTTGAAAAAAGTAAATAGATCATTTTAAGCACTGTTTGTGAAAATGAAAAAGTGATGTCCTTCTTACCTCAGGTAACAGTAAAATCATCGTGACCAGATTCAAAGCCCATGAACTTAATGCAATGGTCTCAGGCCAAACTTTGGCGAAAGCAAACTCGTGTCAAACAGCTTTAATGTGAAACCACAAAACCACAGAGCCGCTCTTTATTCTCAATGAAAACTCTTGATCTGTTTCAGGCATGACCGACAATGGAGCCCTTCTTCGGTGCCCATTACAATAACAATAATCCACATCGGCTAGCAGATAAATAAGGATAATGTAGTGGCCCCAATCAGCCAAAACCATGAATGGATGAGCTCGAATCCACTCAAGGATTTTTAGCCTCCTCTAGGTGCCACAATGAGAATCTAGTACCATCAGATGATCGGAATGGAGTCCAAGGGAAACAAAGCACTATTCTTGGCCAGTGTCGTTCTCTTGCTTTTCTCCCAGGGTAAGTCATCAAGCATTTGCTGGCGACCCTTCTTTTCCTTCTCTTTGCGATGGCGATTTGTGCTAAACTCGACAAAAATGAGAACGAGGAAATCGATTAGATCACTTCGTCCTAGTTCAAGGAATGTCACTAAAAGAGGTCGTAAAATACTCAATTTACTGGAAAAGAACGTTGAGCTAACCTTCGGGAACGACTTGAGTTTTAGCAACCAAAATAAAAAATTATGGGATCGAAAGTAAGTCAAGGTTGTGACGGTTTCATTTGATCCCGGTAATTTCGTGGACCACGATTCTTTTTGCTACATCTTATGTGACCAAATAAACAATGGCATTCTTGATTTTCAAAAGAAAATGTTTCTTTCATTTTCTCTTAAAACAATCGACGTAAATTTCCCGAAATTCGACCTTAATAATTAAGGCTCATTGTTCTGACGTAAGCAAAAAGCGCGCCACAACAATAACGTAAATAAATTACGTAACAACAACAACAACAACGAAAGTTGAGCGGAGAACTAACTTCATTTTCAGAAACAATATGTGGCAAATACGAGAAAAAACTCCTCAGACATCTGATGAGCGATTACGACGTTCTAGAAAGGCCCGTAGAAGACGAAAAGGAGCCTCTTCTGCTGACTTTCGGAGTCACACTACAACAAATTATTGACGTGGTAAATATGCTAAGTACAATTTAAGTTTGTGCCACAGTTGGTTTGAAGAGGCTTGATCAGCATCAAAATAAACCTAATGTCAGTAAAGCTGAGTCATAGATAAAAAGCAAGCTCTTTCAACAAGTCCCTGGGACCGCTTGAAAGGAGCCCTTATGTAATTTGGCTGTTGATTTTGACTCCATTGATTGAAACTATAAATTTAGACTTTATTAGAAACTATATCAATATTTTTATCCTAAAGTTTGGTTCATTATCATCTTTGCATCTTTATGTCCCTGCTCTGTTTATGCAAATTACATTTGATGCGCTTTTGAAGAATTTACTGACACTGAGGCATTTTCTAGGATGAAAAAAATCAAATTCTCACCTCGAATTGTTGGTTAAATCTTGTAAGTTGCCTGGTAAAATCACTAATGAGCACTTCAACCGAGATAGCAGCTGACATATGTTGCCATAACTCTTTTTTCTCCTATACATATGAAGTCTTCGCATAGTTAAATATACTAAATGAAAAGTATACCACTCTTGTTATACATGAAAGACCTTGAACAACTTCATGCCTCGTCAGTGTTTCATATTTGAATGTTTTGTAGAGAAAACAGCATAAAACAACCACATCGACTTGTGTTTTCCTGAGGGAAAATGTCCTTTAATTTGATTCTTGATGATGGCTTACAGTGGTACAAAATCCCTTCTTGACGCGCACGGGTAACAACCTCGCTAAATCGTCAAATTTCGTAGGGTCGTAAAGTAAAAATTGCTTTTCAGACCTCCCAATTCCGCAATATTCCGAAGCCAATTTTGATGAATAATTTTTCTTTGTCATGATAGCTAAATGTCATTCCATATCAAACAAAAGTTATGGCATCCTTAAAGTAGGCCAAATTGGCTGTTAAACCGTTTTCATGGAAACTGTTTCTTGCAAAATTTGGTTTTATGGCCTTTTTCTATCAATTCACACAAATATGAGCTATTTACATGACCAAGATGCTGAAAATTGCAGGTAAAATGAGAATTTGGCGATTTGGCGGAATTTTTCATGCGCTTTTTGAGCCACCATGTGGCTGTTATATTCTTCTACCACGCTGTAATTATGTAAAACAACGTTTCGTCATCATTCAAAATAATCTCTCGTTCGTCCTTTATTTTCATTCTTGTCCATTTCTTTAAATATGTTGGCAATTCGAAAGCTGAAATGTATTGCATGATCAATCAATGATGCCAAGAAGTGTGTGTTGCGTCAGTCTCTTTATCGCTAAACAACAATAATAAAAAGTAGAAGAGTGTCCTTCTGAAGAATTAATGGTGGTCAGGTTTTTTCTTTGTTTGCCTCTTGCTTAGCTTGCTTAGCTTGCCTTAGCTTGGCTTCGATTATATGAAATCGGTCTAATAGCTCAAGGAGGATCCCACAACATTAGGCAGCTAAGCTTAAGCAAAAGCAAAGTAACTTTGATTGCACATTTCTCAGCAACTTCTCAACTGATTGGAACCAAAATTAGCAGGATTCATCCGAGTAGCCTCATAAATCTTCGTACATAATTCAGTCCAAATCCGAGGTCACAATCCAAAGATTGGTTTTAAGCAAAGCACAGCTGGGCTAAGCAAAAGGAAATTGAGTGCCACTTAGCAGCCTCGGATTTGCACCAAATTTTACAACTACAATTATTATGGAGCTCTTATGAATTCCTCCAATTTTGGTTCGAATCAGCTGAGAGGTTGCAGAGAAATATGCAATCAAAGTTACCTTGCTTTTGCTTAAGCTTAGCTGGCTATGTTGTGGGATCCACCTTAAACTTTCTTGTTAAATTGAGATACTTTATGAGGAGCTGTCACCATTCGGATTGCTCTTATCAAATACTTGCGTTATATAAGGCCTTCTCATGTTGGCCTTTTGGTCACAAAAACCTGATTTTAGTTAACCGCAAACCTGCTTTAGGTAGGTAACCACTACATAACGGTTGAGTAAGAACCAGTTTTTTGTTAACTAAATCAGGTTTTAGCTAACCAAAAGCCCAATATGAGATCGCCCTATTGAATTGTAGGTTATCAATTAGCTTTATAGAAGAAAGGAAAGAAAGCAACAAAAGCCTATTTACTTATCTGGCTACATCTAGGAAATTGGATCAATCTTCAGACTGGCATCCACCAACTAACAAGTAGTTTTGTCAAGACTCCAGTTACTGCCTGGCAATTTGGAAAAGACAGAAGTTGTCACTACATTGTTCAAAGACTATTCACCTTTTGTTGTACATTCTTAAGGCTACTAATTTTGTGTCCAAAACCAACAACCACCGACAACATTACGTGGGCTTCTGTTCTCTATCCGTCTTCATTTCTTTTACTCCTTTATAGGATGAGAAGAACCAGCTTTTGATAAGTTGTCTGTGGCTTAACCTGGTGAGTTGTTTTAACCTTGATATCGCCTCTACTTCTTAAAAGTCTAAATTCACTGCCTTCTGGTTGAAACTGCTCATGAATTGTCTATGTATTTTTTGTATCTTCTGTGTGTCCAGTCCTCCATGACTCTGTCGACCGTCTTCTATCTGAATTTTAAATCACAAAATTCATAACTTTACCTTTTGAACTGAACATCGCAGAATTGGAATGACTCCAGCCTCCATTGGAATGCTTCGGAGTTCGGAGGGGTCGAAAGTGTGAGAATTCATCCATCAAGATTGTGGACTCCGGATCTGCTTATGTACAACAGGTAAAATGCAACGCTCATAAGCTAATATAGTGTCATATTGTCTCCTAAAGCTCTCTGAGGAATATTTTTCGAAAGTGCTATAGCCATAGCATAGGCTCTCAGAATCTCCCTCAAATAGAACCCTTATCGTTCAGAAACCTTTGCCCACATGAGTAGAAGGCTTTTTAACTTTTTGATCAACATGCCTGAATTTTACGCTGCAGTGCCGACGAGAAGTTTGATGGAACCTTTCAAACTAACGTGGTAGTGTCTCACACTGGAAATTGCCTGTACGTACCACCAGGCATCTTTAAAAGCACATGCAAGATTGACATTACATGGTTTCCGTTTGATGACCAAAAATGTGACCTAAAATTTGGCAGCTGGACTTATAGTGGTTGGAAGGTATTGGCATCCAAGTAGAGAAAGAACCTGTAAACATGTAAAGGCTGCAACTTTTCACAAAAACTTTTGTTATCAATCGGTATACCATGCAAACAGTTGAGCATGATTCAATTCAATCTAGAGCTACCAATGAAAATTCCGTTGCCTGATTGCACTTGAAACATCAACTTAGGAGAGAAAGAGCTCTCTTCTCAGTCCTGAGAAATTTCAAGTGCCCTCAGGGGAATTGCAAAGTAGCAAGGTGCTTAGTTCGTGTACTACACAAAGGCAATCAAAAAGGTAACGAAAATACAGTATTTGAATGGAGCAGGCGTTTGAAATTCACGAGGAGGAACTTCAACACTGTAAGATTCATTTTATACAAAAATCTATTGCATGATCGCCCTGTTGGCCAAAACTGAATATTTGCTACCTAAATTACTTTAGCACATAGTACTTTGCATGCTGCTACTAAAATGTCTGACCAATAATTAATACTCATGAGTTGTGTTGCATGCTGAAATTTTTTCACTTGGAGTAATTTGTAGACCATGCACATGAACTAACCACATAAATGTCAGCATTTAATGAGCTTCTTAAAAAACTGGCGCAAAACCAGTAATTAGCTCAGAAAGAGCCGTCTTCGTCTGTAGGCTAGTTAACATTACTATGTACTAACTACCTCCACTACGGATTCTCTCTCGTAGCTAAGGACTAAACAAAACATATTCTTCTAGTACGTATGGCACAAAAAACTTACTCTAGCTTGGAGGTACTTGTTGGTTTCGAGCAAGGAAAAAAACTCATAAAGTTGGAAAAAAATAAGCAAATGTGTTAAAGCAAGAGTGACTGTGCGTACTTTCTAAATAATGACTTACTAAGTGTTCAATTCCAGCTCAGTTTTTTCTCCTTGCTTATTTCCGCAAACCGACAATTGTAGCCTTCAGGGACAGCAAATAGTTGACTTCCACGCCATTTCCATTTGAGAGGAAAGCTACAATGTTTTCGCCAGATTTTTACCTTCCTTTAGGTGTCCGTATACATATTTACCTTAGGGATGTTCATCTGCACTGAATGTCGGCCAATTACAGAAAACCATGTGCAATACACCTTTCACTTGTGCATAGCGATAGCTCACCACTATATTATAAATTGCGTAGGACGTCCTGTCGAAAAGGAGTAATTTCTCCAGACTCCTCAATGCGTTTTTGGTCTTTTGGTTTTGTGCTTGAGCTACCATTCAGTGTTGGTGAAATTACCTAAATTTTGTCTCATACTACTAACAATGTGAATTTATTTGCTGACGACTGCAATAAAGTGTCCGTCATGTCCGACTAACCAACATAAACTTGTAAAAATTATGAGCTGCAGTAAACTGCCAATGTCTTCTTTGATGTGTCCATCAGCCACAGATATACATAAACGATGGCCTAAATCAAGATTTAACTTGCTAAAAAACGACAGACAACCCTTTAACGCATTGAAGTCCAAATATGTTGTTGTGTCCAACTAGACATATATCATATGTATTTAAAATTGTCTGCAGTTTTTTGGACTTCAATTGGTCTATTGATTGATCGACAAACCATAAAACTCGTTCATGTTAATCCCCAGTACAAACTCCATCATCATATTCTATTTGCATTCAACTATCAACTCATTTAATGAGGCTCAATTTTGAAGCCAATATTTGCACAGCAACATTTGGAACTCGAGAGCGGATGAGATGAGGCAAAATTATCTCATCCACTCGAAGCTTTAGCAGACATGCGGAATTTTTGGGCTTGTTTTCTTTTTAAATATGAAGCATTCTCGTCTTTCTCATATCACAAATACAACCTAGATTCGTAACCCTAGGCAAGCATTTCTTTCGGTCACTTCAAGCACCAATATCGAAGTTGTTGCAGCCTTTTGCCGAGATCTTTTCATGGCAGCAGTACCAAGTGTATTGTTGTTAATTCCTGACGTTATTACAGCTGGACCTTGCCCTAAAGGATGAAACTAAAGGCGGTGACATTAGTAGTTTTATCCCGAATGGAGAATGGGACTTGATAGGTAAACAACGCATATGCCACACTAGTAGCTTATTACTATTTTGCACGCTTTCACTTTGAGCATTAGTCTGATTCCATGTGCACTTATGGAGCGGCTTTCTTTCGCCCTGCTTTGGAACTGCAATATTTTTTCATCATTTTAATTACTTTGGTAAGTGGCCATTTTTGTGCTGCTTTCCTTGTTCGTTCCAAAGAAGGGCAACCAACTTTCCTAATTACAATAAGTCATTGCCTTGCATTGCGTCGGGCAAAGCAATTTTTAAAAAAGTTAGCACGAATATTATTCTAGCATCTTTTGATAAAGTGTTACCTTGATCCCTCGTAATCATATAGGTGTCCCTGGTGAACGGCATGAAGTTTTCTACGATTGCTGCCCCGAGCCCTACGTGGATATCACTTTCACAATTCACATACGAAGACGGACTTTATATTACTTTTTCAACTTGATTGTCCCATGCGTGCTGATTTCATCCATGGCTCTATTGGGATTCACACTGCCACCTGATTCAGGAGAAAAGTTGACGTTGGGTAAGTGAAGTTTTTGCTGCCAACCAGTGCCAAGAGCTGCTTTAATTCATTTTTTCTTCACGTCACAAGAAAATTAAGCCATTTGAGCCACCAAATTTAGAGCTAGTTTGTGGTGCTGAGTTGGGGGCAAAAAGTGATAATGTGCCATTAATCAATGCCAAATAACAATGCTAAATGAGCCTGAAGTAGAATGAAGAATAGGAGAAGCTGTAATATTTTTAAGGAGGGGATGTGCTATGGGTCAAAGAAGCATTTAGGGAAGCTTTGTCTTTGTTGCAGATGTTACAATACTTCTGTCTTTGACTGTTTTCCTAAACACAGTCTCAGAATCCATGCCCAACACATCAGATGCTGTTCCTTTGATAAGTATGTGAGATGTCAAGAGTAGACGAAATATTCTTATATACATCATGTAGATTTGATCTATTGCTATACTATCTATATACCTCGCAGGCTGACAGCGGACAAGAGCAGCAGCATCATTCTTAATTAGAAAATATCTCATTGTTGGCCTTGCTGATAGCTATTGCTCTTGTCCTTGCGAAGCACTCTGTGATTTTGAGATGAACCTGTTAATTCATGTTGTGGAAACAATCTTCTTCTGCTGCTACATATTATTGCAATGCATCTACTACATTTCCTTGCAATGATCAATGGTGTTTCTACTGCATATAACTACACTTGCGAATCAATGGCTGCTGATGCTGCTGTAGAAGTCTTGATCTTGAAAGATTTGTAAATTACGTATTGGTGTCATAATCATTCCAGCTAGCAGTTCGAAGTGCCATGTCAACTTTTGTTCAACAACAACTTTTCCCATTTTGGTTTACCTTTTCCATTTACTTTGGATTCTTTGCCAGCTTTCTCATACCCACAAAGGTTCAGTGTCATCTTGTAAAATAATGCTATAACTTTTTTCCATCTCTGGCATCTTTAACTAACTCAAACCCCTTTATTGCTCTTTAACATCATCAATTGCTTTTCTCATTAGTAGGGCATTATTAATTCAGTAGCTATTGAAGTTCTGCATAGTTGATTCCTGTTACTTTTAACTTAAGATCAGTCTACATACTGTATTCCACACCATCATCATCCACTTTGTAAACGTTGGATCAGCATAGAGTAAATCGTGTACAGCAGCAGTCACAATATATATTTAATAGATAATTCTAGCATTATGGTGCTCTAGAAAATATGACAAGGCCATCATTTAAATAGAGCTATTCTTTATGGCCCGGTTCCAACACGGGATATCAGCATAGTGCAGTACGGTAAACCAGTTAAGTCAGGTCGAGCTGAGCGCGCGAGCTAGCTGTGACATGACTATGCTAAAAAGTCAAGTTACGTCTCTTGACTATGCTGATTTTGCTTGTTGGAACCGGGCTTATATCGTTCCCCCTCCCTCCCTCTCGAAACCCACCAATACAACCATCCCAGCCTAAGGAAGACGACCTAGCTCTAGCTCTTCACAGCTGTCGCTCAACAAGCCCCCTGATTCAGGCCAATTTTTCGAGCTGGGACACCACCCTGTATCAACCGAATTTTCATCTAGCCGGCTACAAGTAGTTTTTAGTTTAATCTTGCCTTTTGCAGATGTTACGGTTCTTCTGTCACTTACTGTTTTCATGAACCTTGTTTCTGCAATTATGCCCACAACATCTGATGCCGTACCTCTGATAGGTAATAGGAGTTTGCCAAGAGCTGCTATGCAACAACTCACTACTCACTCACTCTCGAGAGTCATGAACTTCGCTGCATTTTTTTTTTCATATGCATCTTCTGAGTGTGAAAAACAACAGAGCAACAAATTCAAACGCGCAAAAAAGTTCCTTTGCTTCTTTTATGCTACTACAACTCACATCTTTGCTATATATACTACTCTACGAGCATGTCAGAGCATCACTTGTTGTATGCAATTTTTTCCTAGTTTGCTGAATACTACTGCAAATAGGCGACCCTACTACCATAATATTATCATTTCGAGAAGCAATTCTCGTCTATTAGCTGCTGGGCTCTCTTCTGTGCACAGTTTTCATATTTCATCCAGCTACCACAAAACACAAAACTATTAGGTCTAATTCTTTTTCAGGCGTTACTATTCTGCTCTCACTCACAGTTTTCCATAATATTGTGACTGAGTCCCTGCCTCAAGTGTCAGATGCCATGCCCTTGCTAGGTACTAAAAAATGCTTAAACAAAAAAACGTCTGAAAAGTTAGCGTTTGATGATGGGCATTCTTCTTACTAGTATACATACATAACTTTCTTCCTCTTTACTGATAAACGATTTGCGATTGTTGTCGTCTCTCTCTCTCTCTTCTCGTGCTAGATGTGTAGGCCCGTTCTCATTTTGGCCCTTTTTAAAAGTGGCAACCTAGGCTTCACCGTCAGGCTGTCGTCAGCTCTTGTCAGCTGCTTGTTCTCCCCGACTGCACAAGAAATCTGAGAATGGGTCGCACATTGCTGCAAACCTTTTCTTTAAAAAACCAAGCTGCTTTCTATCTCCGACCAAAAACAAATTTATTCCTCTGAAAAAAAGATGGCCAGAATCTGAAAGAATGATGATGGCGGCACGAATTGCTAAACCGATTTTCATCATCCTCTTTAAAAACTGCGTTGTGATCGTGAAGCTTCGTCGTCCGTCCGTCACACAAATAATCTTATGTACATCTTCGTTGTTGAATCGTCTTATAACAGAGGTCACATTTCACTTTACAAGCTATGCTAGCTCTCAAACCATTTTTGTGAGGCTTGAATTACTATGATCAGCAATTTGGTGTCTACTACGCTCATACGCTCATTGTGGAGTTGGTTGAAATATGTTTACTTCTCAGATTGAGAATCGCACTGCTTCGTACATTTCTCAGCTACATTTTCTGTCACCCATGTACACACACGTACAATTTGCACTCGGTTTTTCTTTCCTGTGGTCTTGTACTTTTCTTAAGCATGTCTGGCAGTTTTCCCACCACACACATTATCGACGTTGAAGATGTTTTTTAACTTGATGTGTACGATGTAAATTATTAGCATGTCCCAACGAGGTAAGCGCTTTCTGATTTTGCACGCTCTTCACATAAAAACAAAATGGTTGCTCTTACTGCGAAATTGGCCTCGTTAATTTAAGTGCTGAAACAATCTCCTTTTTGCAGGCACCTACTTCAATTGCATCATGATGATGGTGGCTTCCTCTGTGGTGCTCACTGTTGTAGTCCTGAACTATCACCATCGTACGGCAGAGACGCATGACATGCCTGCTTGGGTATGCACATCCATACTTCCAATAATATTTATAGCCTAATTTTCGCCAGGCTACAGGAGAGAGCTTTTAGGCGCAGCTGACAAAGGACCCAATTTTATCAAAACTGGAAGCAAATCTTCAGTAGCTGGCATATAATACGTGCTATGGTAGTCTAGGTAGTTGCGCAAGCAGCTATTTTAGCTGTGGACCATAAAAAGGGGCTTTAAAAACCGTTTGAAGTTGAGGAGAAAAGGAGCTTTTGACTGACCTCAGACAAGAATTGAAGCGCTTCTCTCGAAGCCCGCATTATTACATTGTACTAGGGCATAGTGTCTAACTTTTTTCCCCTGCAGGTACGAACGCTATTCCTTCAGTGGCTGCCTTGGTTGCTTCGTATGCAGCGCCCAGGAAAGCCAATTACTCGCAAGACAATTATGATGACAAACCGCATGAGAGAACTAGAAATGAAGGAGAAGAGCTCAAAAAGCCTTCTGGCAAACGTCCTCGACATGGATGATGATTTCCGGTATGTGAATCCCATAAGTTTGCACTCACATGGTTGTCGCTTGCTGCTGGCCTTTTAAGGCTGGTGAAAACATGCGCGCCACTACAACTTAGATCGAGTACCTGCAAGCTTTTAGGAGATTGCATCTCTTGCCAGCGCTTTTTTGCCTACCCCCAAACAAAGATACAAAGCAGTTTTTGAGCTGGCTTTCTTCCTCAGATTACGTTTTGTGGCTGTTGGCGTTTTGTAAGTAGGATATTCAATTGATTTTTCTTCTGCTGCACTATTTGCACACACATCTCTCAGTGAAAAGTTTCGCTGTTTGGGGAAAGTTGCAGCACCTTTTAGGCTGGTGACCACTATCACCATCGGTGCATAATTGATAATTAGAAAGGGCCATTAAAACTTTGTCTCTATTTCTAGCTGCCAAGTCGATAAAGTTGGCCATTCGTTTGCTCGAGGCAATTTTAATGAGCTGAGCAGTGCATGCGTTTTAGTAATTGGCAAATTGCTTCCCATATTTCTATTTTCATGAAAGGTGGTAGAATGCGAGGAAAGCATGGGATTGGAAGACAAGCTCACTAGTTTTTGTGCGACATTTATGGCAAGCACTAGCAGCTCAAACTTTTATTGTCATGTCGTAATGTAACCCTGTCAGTCACATCATTTCTGGCAGAGTTGTTGACTGCCAACAGCAGCTTTTTTCAAAAGAGCTGCATTCATTTTATTCTGCTTTCGCAACGATCAATCTCAAAAATGCGACGTTTATCGCAACTTGAGCACTCGATACCAACAATATACCCAACCAGAAATTCTGAGCCCTCATACGCTAAAAAAACTCTCAGTGAAACTTATACGTTTTATCAACATTGAGTTTTAGTCATTATGTAACATTAACTGCCTTGACACCTAGGTAAAATCGAAAATATCCATTTTCCTTGTCACATTCGATTTTTTCCAATTTTTTTACATAGGTGGTATGGAAGTTAATGTTACATAACGACATAAACTCAACCTGGGTAAAACGAAGGAGTGATAACACGTTACAATAACTTTCAGAAAACTTGGGAAAATTTCTGGTTGGGTAATGAGAGCCTCGCTCTCACGTTACCACCTGAGAGCCATTATTTCCTTTTGCGGCCTGGATTTTTTGAGGACTGCGTATCCCAGGGTGCCATTCGATGAGGCTCCTCTCGTGATGATTGTTGTATAAATCTCTTTCTGATCGCATCCCTAATCCTCTCTCTTTCTCTCTCTCTCTTGAAGGCCAATGTCGGTGTCCGCAGCGGGTACTTATGGCACAGCCGGAGGCTTCATCCGGGTGAACGGAAATCCCATGGAAGGCGGGGCCGGAGACTGCAAGGCGGGTCCACCCGGCTCGCCCTACCCACCGAGTGGGGGCATGATGAACCACGTGGGTAGCTGTTCTGGTGCCACCGCCAACCGGGAATTGCAGTGCATCCTCAAAGAGCTCAAGTTCATTACCAACCGCATGAAAATCCACGACGAGGAGATAGACATAATCAGTGATTGGAAGTTCGCAGCAATGGTGATCGACAGGTTTTGCCTCATCACCTTCACTGCCTTCACGGTCATCACGACGATTGCCGTGCTCCTCTCGGCACCCCACATTATTGTTGAATAGCAATAATAAGCTGGGTGCGTGAGTTGTTGTGGACAATTACTATGTTTGCATGCCAATGATGCTCGCTGCTGACCGGCGCGCCGCCCCTCTAAAGATGGCCGGGTCAGCTGGAGCAGCAGCTATGCTCGAGAAAAATGAATCATGTAAGAATTACATATTATGCTTCCTTACGTAGATGGCTTGGTTTTGCCAGCAGCACCTAATAAGAATAGGGTTAATCGTCAGCTTGGCGTGTGCTCCTCATTTGACAATTGAGATCAAAGCAGGCTACAATATAGATTTTTCAGCCTCTAGCCTGGGATTATTTGGCTATATACAGTACGCGGCCAGTCCCGGCTAGAGGCCCAAATACAACACTTTTTTTCAAAATAAGAGATACTGCTGCTACGAAAAATGTACTGGGAGAAAGCTCGCTCTTTTTTTGGGCCGCCTCCCCGTGAATAGCATTTAGTAATTGTGTTCTTCAACACACAACAATTAACCATATACTACTTTCTCTCTTTTCAACATTGACCTCCTCCTCACTACAAAAACAATGCACCTTTTGTCTGTGTGTGCTTGTGTGTCTCTCTCACTATGTGTGTGTGTCCACGACTACTGAAGACGCTACGGCTGTTCCTACTCAGCTAATTTTCTCGTGTGTAAATGTACCATAAACAATCGTGAAAAGCAGCACAGAGCACCCACCAGCCACTATCTCATTTCTCAATGGACCAACCTCCATCAGACTTATTATATGGTGGCGATAATGACTCTGCTCAAGTCACCGTGAAAGTGCTATCACTCCACGTAGTACCTTACGCGTGACAAACACGATTGTTCTGTTGCTCCCAATGAAGACAACGGTGCCACTACTTCCACCAGGGAGGCAGCAACAGCTAATGGTGCATGATGAGGCATGTTAAAACATCCACAACACAGACGAATCACTGAAGCACGCACTCAGCTCAAGAACCTATCACTACTTCAACTTTTCTTGTGAAAGAGACAAAGCTACAACATAAGTTACTAATTACGATATTGCTGGCATGCATTTGGTTCAATCATCATCATGTATAGGTGCTATGGCTGCGCTTCTCAATTTACCATAGCTTTTCCTTTTTTAGCTGGTTCTTCTTGCGCAATTCAGTCAAGATGCGACTAGCCGTTATCACGTGATTGCTACAATATTAATTGTGTGACACCTACTTCCTTGCTGTAAAAACGATGTTTTTGTATCATCTCTTGGTTGTCTTAGAAGAACTTCTGTTAGTTCGCTTCCCGCGCCCTCCCCTGGTGTTCTACGCTACTATACATAAAAAGAAAAAGGCATGCATAAGAGTTACATCTCCCAGCAAGTTTCTGCTGCCATGATAAATCACCCAATTTTCTATGATATGAACAATGCTCAGGGTGTGAAAGGTGATGTGATTGGCAATTTTTCGGGGTATCAAAAAAGCCTGTAAAGCATGCATGTGCTGCACACACATCAAATACGTTACGTAAGATATAAGCTCCTAGGAAATTGATGTTGAATGTTGCTGTGAAAAACTACTGTCCCCAAGTATAATTCTTCCGTTGCCGATCTTGATTGAACAGGGCCCTCCTCCTCTGAAATGATGATGAAACTGTTGGGTATAAGCACCTATACGTATTCTTCCTTTTGTCTACTTCTATTTCGGCTATGATGTACTACTACAACTACTGCAACTGCTACTAATGAATTGATTACTAATAAACATGCTAGAAGGAGACATAAATCCACTGGCTGCTCTTCCGGTACAACCTGAAGATTCCTTTAGGAGGATTTGCTGTCCTTGAAATCCTTTGTAAAATTGATGCACGAAAGTTAGAAGGAGGTGGTGCATTTCAGCTTCTCATCTCGCCTCTTTGCATTTTATTTCCTTGATCCTCAAAATTATTGCAGCTCAGCCACCCTCCTCACTGGTGGCTCTGATAGCTCTAACTTTTACCTACAACTGCATCCGTAGCTTAAGTACATGAATACAGACAAATAGCCGGCAAATTTGCATTCTAAATGTGGCATAAAAAAGAGACAAACTTGGCTATCCTAATACATAATTAAGCCAAGTCACAAAGTTCCAACGGAATTTTTTGTGGGCCCATCTCAGCTCCGTCAAGTCAAGTTTTCCCCAGGCTTCACATTTATTTTTTGAAGAGCGCATTTTACAAAAAGTTGGAAAAATGTTCCGGTGACCCAGCCCCCAAGGACCGCTGCATGCTATAGGCCAATTTTTCGAAAGGAAACAGCTTCACGTCAAAATAAAACGGCTGAACCTGTCGGTCAGCAGTTGAGGGAAACTTTGCTAGCACATGCATGTTCAACTACTGGCTACTTTATCTTGCCAGTGCAATAGCAGCAGGAGGAGTAGTAAAGCTGGAATAATAGTGAAAGCCCTTCTTCTTCTCCGCTCTTTTATAGACTTGCAATGCTCTCTCTTTCGCATCAGCGAATAACTGTAGAATTGTTATTCGGATGGAAAATTTTATGGCCAGCCCTGCCCCCAAGCTGATGAGAAGAAGAAAGTATTTTTGTGGTAACGATGATGGCCAAGTATCCGCTTTACGACAGCAGCAGCGGCAATGATGCACAAATATGTGACACCCGTTCTCCGGTGCTGAGCTCATTAATGCGCGAGCTTAGCTATCTCTAGCAATAATGTATCGGCATCCTTAAACAGTCATTTGAGAATATGCCTTTGGAGGATCAAAGCACTTGCCTACGCCAATCAACTTCATGCTGTAAGGCATCAAATATAAAAATATATTTATGCAATGTTCTTGTAAGATATGGCAACAGGTTACACAACAATAATTATGATTTTGGCCCCATAAATCTGAGTAGTGAGGTTATGCCTCGTCTCCAAAACGAGCTCTCCTCAACTTCTTCACTTATTTCTGTTGGGTTTCCCAAGGGAACGACGGCCACGTCGTTGAAGGAGGAACTCAAGCTTTCGTTATTAGGAACGCGGCTTTGTCGCCATCTTTCGTCAGCTGCAGATGGCAAAAGAATCCAATTGTTTTCAGCGGGCATCGGCTTAACCAGAACGTCGTCTTTTCTAAGCTCCGGCAGCCTCGGGCTACCTTTGTTGTTGTTTTGGTTCAAGCCGAAGTATTCAGTTGCGGCTTGTCGCAGGTTATTGTTTGAAGTGAAAATGTCAAATTCCTGAGACGACAGCGACAACGAATCAAGTTGGCTCAGGTCTGAGTGGACGGCTGTGAACTTCCCATGGGTCACAGACATAATGGTTTCGTCGGGAGACGAAGTGGTTGACCTTTTTCCCACGGTTTTCATTATCACTGACTTCACCGGGACTATCAGGGTTCTCGTTGACGAGGAGCAGCTCTGGAAGAAAGGGGCAATTATGTGTCTACATACAAGTATATATACACTATGGCGGAAATCATAGATCGGATTTCAATACCGGCAGTATGGTACAACGACTTCTTGGTCGACTATTGTACCAGATATATCACAAAACCAACAACTGCTTGAGTAATGTAAGCCATATCATGAGGTGCGAGAAGAAAACTGCTACCATTCACACCTCCACATTTGATGAATAGAGCTGTAGAGACGTGCGTAGTACTTACGCAGCCACTACTACAGACCTATAAAGCTGATGATTGCTAGAATCACGATATGCTACTTAAAAGTGCTGCCAAACCCGGCTTGCAGTACATTCGCGCCATTTGACTCGGATTGGCAATTCCAATTTACGAACATCTTTTGTATCCTCAATGCAAAAACAGCAATGAAAAGAATGCGTCGGCAAAGATTTCCCGCCATCCAATGAATTTTAGCGACACACAAGTAGAGTTAGCACGAAATAGTCTCTGAGTCTTTACGAGTTATAAATTGGGCTGCTTACATTTACCAATGTGCAAAGAAAGATATTGAACAGTAAGTTTTCGTCGCTACTTTAGCACACGGCTGCACGGATAATGACTTCACGTTAATGCCATCATCATCCCTTGGAGACGTCAAGGGAAACTTAGGCGTATGTTGCTTTATTATTGGATTTGCTATGAAAGAAAGCTTCCTATACTATTTAGAGAAGTCCTTTGGCAGAAATCCCCCAAGTTGTAGAAACTTGTTAATTTGCCGACTTCTGTTCGTGATGGAAGCCCTAATGACTTTTTTTTCAAAAAATCCGTCACGTTCCTTGAGTAAAGAAAGGGATTGTTAGTGATGACTAAAACATGAGGTCTTACTATCAAATACATGTTGAAAAATGTGACAAGTTACAACAGTTTCACTGCCAGGAACCTTTTTTTTTGTTTCCACCCAAATGTCATCTCAACACTGTACTGGTGATATACTAGCTAACAAAAGTGAATGTTTTTGTCAGCCTCAGCTACTTCAGCTAGGTTGTATCGGAGGCCATCAAAAGTTTCTTTCCACAATTAAGCAAAAAATGAAAACAAAGGGGAGGTCTTATAGGCCCAAAGCATCAACAAAATATGAGCGATAAGAAGAGAGGGCTTTACTGCCAGAGCTAATGCTCGCCGTAAAATAGCGCATGGCATGCAAATATCTTTAAAGGGAAGCATCCAGGCATAATAACCGTGGGAAAAAGAAGCCACAAAAAAGGTCGCCACTGAAAGGCCGCTTCAGCAACTAGAAATGCATTACGTTAGGAAAGCTGCTGTTACAGCAAAAAAGAGAGCGAGCAAATTAGACTGATGTTGCGTTAGTAAAAAGCAGTGAGCTAGCTTACAAAATTTAGAATTAGAGAGAAGCAAGCTGAAAGTATGTATGCTGCACACATTTGGGCAACGCAAGTTCCCACAATTCATGGGAGCTGCAAACAAAGCAAGCAAGCTCTACAAAAGAGCAAACAAGAAAAGAAAGAGAGAGCCCTTATGCTCGAGATTGGCCAATCTGTAGTAAATGCAGAGAAGGAACATATTTTTGCTGATTAACTCACTTCAACTCCACTCGTCGAGTTGGTACTGCTGCTGCTGCCACTGCCGCCAGAAGTTTTCACCAAAGAAAATGGATTGTCGGTGACAAATCCGGGATTAGGAAGTCCTCCCGATTTAGCTGCTACACCTCCCTCGGATTCGAAATTCATCGAAGTAGTGGGATCTTCTCGCTTGTGGCCTTCCAAGGGTCCAATCCAGCTAAGAAGGACGGGGAAAAAGACGACTCCGTGGAAAAGGCCAAAGACCACAGTGAGCAGAAAGACCTGAAAATGGGCGCCGAGAGAATGAATAATGCCCTAAAGGCCAACGAGTACAGCTGCTGCTGCTGCTGTTGTTGGCATATATTCACCTTAAAGAAAGTAATGAAGACGTGAGACTGCGAGAAGCCGAGAAGAACTAGGGCCAAAAATGTCGTAATGCCGCCGTTGATGATGGCAGGGCCCATGCTCGACAAACTGTAGACTGCGCGATCCTCTCGGGTGCCTGAAAAGGGAAGAAGAAACTCTTTTAGCTTTATTGTTTGCAGAAAACACCATAGAGCACTGTAGTATATGGTAGAAGGCAAATAGCCCAATTGCGCCAGAAGCAACGCAAGGGGGCTAACGAGATGTGCTTTTTCATGACGTCGTCCAATAGTTGGTAGTGGCTTTTTCACGCTGAAATTTGTGCGATATCAAATTCAGCTCCATTTCCAGCGGGTTAATAACCCGTCAAAGGGCCACCTCTGAGAAGTCTGACTCACCTTGCGAGACGATGAAGGCATGTGCAATATGGGCTGAATAGTCCACACAAAGGCCGATGGCCAAAACGATGTTGATGCAGGAAAGCGTGTCCACAGTGATGCCCCAGAAGTGAAGCATGCCAACCATGTCAACCTTGAAAGAAATTACCTGGATATTATTCAGCTGCTCGGCACAGAACGAAAGCAGCTTGGGGCTGAAAAATTAATGATCTCAGCAACAAGGTCATAAGGCCATTGCAGGGCCGTAAGCTGGTCAACAACAATGAGGCATTGAAGGCTACGGCTATTCAAAGACTCGATGGTCCTTAATCTACATTTGATGCTGCGGTAGACTGTAGAGAAGCTTTAAACGTCTATAACAGAAGGGCGTTCTCATATTGGACTTTTGCTTACCAAAACCTGATTTTGCTTAGCCAAAAACTGGTTTTTAGTCAAGCGCTATGTAGTGGTTACCTACAAAAAACAGGTTTTCGGTTAGCAAAAATCAAGTTTTGCTAAGCAAAAGTCCAATATGAGAACGCCCTAGAATACTTTATCTTCGCACACAATATAAGCTACTTAAGTGAACGCTAACTAATTGGGAAATAGCTCCTCAATGATGACAAAAAGCACTTATGGCGAAAAACCGTGCTAGAGAGGGGACACATGCTTTCCACGAGTGACCGAATGGTCAGCCAGACGCTTCATTCGTTACGCATGACAAAATATGCCATTTGTGCTTTCATAAAAAAGACCGGCGCTATCCCGGCTCACAAAACGCCTTTTGGGCACTGTTAGTCCAGCTACTACTAGCCACAATATTAGCTATTAGGATTAAAGCATACTAACCAGAGTGAGGAGGACGCAAACCAAAACCATTAAGCATATCTGGATGTTGGCTAGTAATATCAGCGTTATAATGAAGACGCAAATCATAGCCAGACCCAAGTTGCGCCACAGCTCAAATGCAATGACTTCGTCAGTTTCCCATGCTGCGTAGACCTGAAAGCAAGAACATTAGGATTGAAACGATGATAGCACACGAATAAAAGAGCCTTATGCCAGCAGCGAGAACTTTTTTCCTTCACCATAGTTCGTAAAAAGGTATATGGCAATTTTCTCGCAGTAACTGAAAAATTATTGCCTAATTTCCTGCCGTTATAGGGTGCATGGTGGTCGTGGTCGTGGTGGGTATATATACGCATTCGTTGGTTGCATTTTTGGCTGCAGAGAGCCATAGCAAAATTAGGCTATAAAATCACAGCAACCTTTTTGTAGGAAAAATGGACCAGCTGCTATGCATATCATTAAGAAAGAATTGGCAAATGCATATACTGCGATCGAGTGAAAACTTTTGCCGCACTCTTTTTTGGGTACCCATTCGCCACTGTGTGCGTGGCTGCGAAACGAATGATGCAAGCCATGCTTTTGTGAGTTAGGCATGGAAATTGGCATATCCCACAACTCGCCAACATCTAGCTTTTGCATTAGAGACTCTATGAAAAAGTTGTGCATTTATTGCCGTATTCATCCTATCCGCGCTCGCCCACGTCAACTGAGCATCTCATTTCTGAAAGAGGCTGAGGAGGAAGAAGTGATGCTAACTTCCGCAATAAAAATTCTATTTGAAAAAGCGACCTCCTTCTCATACACCCTAGATATGGCTTTTAGAAAAGTTTTTTAAGTGGTTCCTCAACATTTCGGGGATGTGACCTTTTCGGCCTATCTTCCATATCGACTTTAAAGTTGAGCTTATCTACAATCCCCTCAATAGACGGAGGCCTCAAAAGTCACGACGCTTCTCAGCAGCCATCAACTAAGAGCAGCTTAGCAATCCTAGCTGCTACGCTTTCCCTAAATTCGATAAAAAAGCCGATGACCCATATAGGTTTTCTACTTTTCCTTTTTATTTTTTTCTCCCTCCCCCAAACCGAGATATGGCATTAATCATACACTCAGCCTGCCGGTACAGACAGCCGTGTTGACAGACGGACCTCAACAGAAAAGAATACATCTTGAAAATTAATCATTGAAAGGAAATCCATATCAAAATGAGTGCATCGAGTTGGGGGATGAAAACAGGTGCATTCATAAAGAAAAATGAAGGCCTTGGGCGTTTCTCAAATTTCATTATACCGCCACAGTAAGCGCTATTTGATAACGCTACGGAGGAGCACATTAGCATTCTTGATTGAAGAACTGCTTTTAATTGCCCACAATACAGCCAAGATTGCCAAGTTGGCTTCCAGTAGTGTGTAGCAGCTAAAAGTAAACAACCTTTACTAATGCAATCAAGCCTAGGGGAAAAAAAAGAAACGCTATGCGAAGCAGCACCGCCCAAAATAAGCATCTCTACCTCCTAGCTTTCACTGTTTTGCCATCTTTTAGCTAGGTTGGCAGCCCCGGCTCTCTTACAATGATGAATAGCAGCAAAGTTGTTAATCTTCACATTGTTGCAGCTGGCAGTTGTTCATGTGCTCACCTTGGAAAAGGAGAATGTTCGGCTGGAAATGTTGGCTTTCTCTATCAACTCGGTGACAGCTCTTCTGCCTGGAATGTGCTCCTCAGAACCAGAAAATGGCAAATATGTAATGCTGAATTTGGTGGCCTGAAAAAAGGTCAAATGGCTTATAAGGTCACATCTATTGTGCATAGAAGGTTTTTTGCTCTTCATCTCGGTGGCAAAAAGTTAAGTAAATTGATGCGACGGATTTTTTGTGCGTGGACAATATTTATGGCTTCCTGAGCCATCTGATGTATTGGCTAGTGTGCTAGTATATCTCACCCTGCTTTTGTTTTTGCGCAGCCTTCACCCCGATGAATTATGTACATTGCAATTAACCACGTGGATGCAAGTGTGCATATGAGAAATTGCATGAGATATCCAACCATGAAATTGCAAATTGCTTCAGGTAGCAGTGGCAAAAAGCATGCAAAAACTAGACAGACAGAATAAATCCCCCAGCAGCATTTAGCCTGCAAAAACGACTAGGGACACCCAACTCCTCCTCTATAATATTGAAGTTGGAAAAGAAATACTTGAGCTAAATTAGCTTGGCTAAAAGAAGCTAGTGCTCTACTACTTCTAAACTACTGCAAAAGCCAATTTATTGGTCAACGCGCGCACATTTCTTTCTGAGTGTTTTCTTCCTGAAAATTATGGCCTTGAGCCTACGGTCACGTTCGCTTGGCAGCAACACCGCGAGAAAACACCAAGAACGACCAGTAATTTTGTTTTGATAAGTTTTCTTTGCAGCAATTTCGCCAGAGAAAACTTTCATGGTCTTTCCTTTCTCCCTCTCGCACAAGCAGTTCATCATTTAACTCGAGAAATGAAAAATAAGACTAGCTGATTGCTCCTGCCACCTCATTACTATTCATGGTGAGGCTTAACTTTTTCAATATGAGATTTCAGAGCCTTCTTTGCGGCTTTTGCTGTGAAACATTTTCGCCCCTCTAGCATGCTGAAACAGATTGTATCCTGGGGAAACGTTGGAAATGAAATCAACACAAGACGCGAGAGCAGCTTCTATTGAGGCAAAATTCCCTATTCCCAACCTCACAAAAGAAGAAAAAGAAGATCAGTCAGGTCTTTTAGCCTCCATTAAATAAGCTACCAATCTCGTTTTAGCATGACATCTCCGCAAAAAAAACCCTCTCAAACCTACACCTTTTCCCTGGGGTGCTCACAACTATTGGCAAACCTGTATCTTTTTTTACAGCGAAGAAAAGAGAGAAAGAGGAAACATTGACGTAACCAACCTTCTACAAGATAGGTAAGTACACCAAAAGGAAGTATGCAATTTAATGGAAAGCACAACGATTCTCGATTGTTCCGGCATTTCTGCTCACTTTTGGTCCACACATCAGCAATTTCTCACACTGCGCCAGCATTCCAGATAGCACATTTATCTATGCCTATATGGTAGCATAACTTGAAAGGACTTTTTTACCGTAATTCTTGGTGCTGGGTAGTTGCAGGTGAGATTGCCATCGAAATGGAAGTCTCTCTTGTACTTGGCTCCCTGACGGCTATAAAGGAAGTCTGAAAGCAGAGCTGCAAACTTGGTGCTTCTGGGTGTCGCTGTGGAAGTATTATTGTCATCATCAAAGGGATCTTCTGCTAGAGTTGTTCTCCAGTCGCTAACATTCTTTTCCTCAACAAGGTAAGCTTTGAAGTTAGTCCACCAGGCATCAACTCCTGCAGAAGAAAAAAACAGTAAAAATTCCGGGTCAACTTACACAGACTTCATTACGCTACAATGCCGCACACATTACGAAAAGGCGCTGTTGCCTTGATGGATATTGTATTATTGATTATAAAAAAAGTGGCTTTTAACGAATAGCACAATCACAAAGTGGGTGGCTTTTTTGCTCAATACGCCTTAGAAAGAAGCCACAAAATTGAGCGAAAAGGCACGTCAATCAGACGACAACTTTTTATGGTGGATTAATTTCGAGCTTTCTGAGCAGAAAAAGAGAGAACGAAAGCATTTTCATTATCCGCTGCTAAGACCTCATAAAATGCATGCTCACTGTGTACCGAGAGTAAATAATAAAGACTTATGCAAACAGCTTATTCGGGGAAAAATGGGATCGGCTCAGCTTTTTCTTTTTCATAAAAAGGATAAGATATACCTTGGCTTAGTCTCTTCTGGAGATTTCATAGTGACCAAGCCACGGTCATTATCGATTCTTATGTAGTTCCATCGCAACCTACTCAGTACATAAGAAACGATAATGACCGTGGCTTGGTCACTATGAAATCTCCAGAAGAGACTAAGCCCTTGAAAAAGGTCTCTGGCGTGTGGCATCACGGGAAAAAACGCACCCAGGCTGCACAGATCTTTTGGAGAATTTTGAATGAGCTCTTTTCCCTAATGAATATGCATTCAAGCCCAATTTGACCGAAAACAAGTGTGCATTCTTGAGTAGGCCTTCATAGTACGCTGAGACGTAGCCAAGCGTGTGAAAGCTCAATAACTTTCCATTTTCCAGCTTGTTTAATCGTGATGTGTACAGAGCTGTTGCTTGCGTGAATACTAGCTGAGCAATTACACTATGCATTTCACAAGATCACTCATCAAGGGCGAGTAGCCGCCAATCACTTTAATGTAGAAGAGCAACAAGAAGGTAGTAATATCACAATCAAATATCTGCTTGCATCGTTGATTAATTAGCAACAAATCCGAATCAGAAAATAAACAATATTCAATAAGAGATTTGTTGCATAGTTAAAAGGGCGATCCCATACTCGATTTTTTAGTCAAGTTACCTTGCTAAAACAGCAACCTTAATTGATCAGTTTAGTTCAGCTTGTTCTAGTCATGTTCAGTTGACCGCTGAGGTGATACGCCTAAGCGTTGTACATCAGCAGGTGATGAGCAAAGTTAGCTTTTCACAATTAAGAAAGCTTCAGTTACTACGCATATGAGAACACTTTTTGTACTTCATAAAATTAAGCTAAGTAAAGTTTTACCTACATAAATATTTGGGAACGGAACTGAACTTTACTTTTCACCTAACTTAACTTGACTAACAGGTCAATATGGGAACGCCCTTCCTTAAATGTCTGCATATCTAAGGGTGCAAACAATTCTCCGTAATACGACTCGTTGAAGCAATAAACTAAAGTAAAAAATGCGCTGGCATTTTTGCAAACATGGAATTATTCCACAAGTTGAGCAAAAAGCATTGTGAATGGAAGAGATGCAGTTTCTGACAATTGCAATTTCTATGCGCATACAACTTCAATTTTGAACTCAAGTTTCTCAAAGATACTTCTTCCCAATTGGTTCATTAGAATGGAAAAGGGGGCCGTGCACAGCATGCCTTGCTCCAAGAAGACTTTTCACGTCGACTTTCAGCGCTAGCAATGGACGATTAAGCAATTTCCAAGGCTTTTGCCAAAAGGCTGCTCGAGTAAACGAAATCTGTGGAAGTGGAAAAACTGCTGCTGCTGCTGTTACCACAACGCAAAATACTCCACAGGGCAGAAAGAGAAAGCAAGGCTACTTTGACTTATGAAATCATAACTTTGCCTCTGCACGCAGTAATCAGATTTCATGGAGAGTCACAGGGCAGGCAGCTGCCTTATTTTTCCCTGGTCTCCCATTTGTATCAAGACAAAGAAACCGTAAGAAAAGTGCAAAATGTTTGTTTACTCTGTCGGGCCAACAGGAGGAAGTGGAGGGCAGGAACCACCGAGCTCACTACACTTTGGCGTCTCATGAGACCAAGCAGAAAAGCATCCTGTCCTGTTCCTGCTAATATTTTGGGCAAACATTGCTCTTTCATTAAAAGGGAGAAATAAACTTTACTCTACTGACTTCATTCTTCTCGCAGTGAGGTCATCATCAGCCAAGGTGAACAACAGAGGTTTCTCAATTGAATTACGTTCAGATGCCAAAAGTGCAACAATAATAGTTGATTAGATCTGAAAAAAGGCTCCTTTTGTTTTCTCTAAAGACTAGCTAGATCAAATAAGCTCTTTTTGATGGCCTTTGCCACGACATCAAAGGATTCATCCCAATTTTTCGAAATTGCGTGCACCTCATCCAGAGCTGCGTTTCCTTCTACCGAATTGGGGGACAGCATCAGAGGTTTTTTCTGCACACTCTGCGCTCGTTGCAAGTACGTACCTTTGAGGACTGTTTTCTGGCCGGCCATAACGTCCAACTCCGAGACGAGTCTGTCAATTTTCTCGAGGTCCACGAAAGGATCCAATTTTCCAGTGTAGATATCAGCCACCCAGCCATCCTGCAACAACAGCAATCGATAAAGAATCCATTCTTTCTCAAGATAGATTGGTGTTGCGTAGAGTGGGCACAAACAACACCGGGGTACAACGCTTTTATCTCCCACAATGGCATGAAATATGAGATCGAGGGGAAATAGTCATTTTGAAAGAGCTCACCTGAGGAAACTGTTCATCATGCACGGATATCCACTGACGTAAGTAGCTATCTGCTGGCAACAAAAGTACGGGATCGAAATGCTGTCGGATGAGCAAAGTACCCCAGGTTCCCACGCAGACAAAAACTAGGGTAACACTCATCACAGTGACCTAAAACAGATATAGTGATGAGAGTGTGGACGAAAACAAGCCTGTTCAATTGCTCGCGGCCTCTCCAAAACAAGAGATTTTACCTTGAATGCCTTGAACCGCACAAGGTTGGCGCAAAAATTGAGGCATTTCCGGCTCAAATCTTCTTTGTTCAGCCCACTGCCATTGGGCTCAAAGTTTTTGTGCACAACGCAACACGGCAAGAGTCCATCTAATTTTCTCTCAATTCTTTGTTGATCCAAAGAAAGCCAGGCCACAAACCATGACGCTTGCAACAGGTAAATTGCACCGATTCCTATGGCACATGATGCGCAAAACGCTTGCAATCCTGGGAGAATCTGAAAATAGAAAAAATATCATGACATTTCCAAATGAAAAATAAGCCCAGATGAATATCAAAATCCTGCATAAATGTCACTTAGATATAAGACATCAACCAAAGTAGAAAACCCAAGCACTTTATGAAGTTCAATAATGTTTGTCGCTTCAAGCTCAAAATCAGAGGATTTTCTCCACAAAGTTTCTTGCCAAGATGTCAATACCAGTTGGACGAAATCGTCGATCAAAAGGCTTTGGTGCCGAAGAAAAAGCCGCAAAAGAAAAGGCCAGAAAAACCTTGGAATCAGCAAGATTCCTCCAACTTGTTGTCAGAGGACTCAAACTGCCTAGAGGCCAACACTGAGGCTGCGATTGGTTGGAAGTGCGCAAAAAAGTTGTGCCCGTTTGAAAAGGCAACTTTCCTCCAGGGTGGCATTATTATGTGGCCCTATTTAAATAGTTATTACCGTCACTGAACCGATGCCAAAGGCGAAGACGTCCGTCAGCGAAGTCACAGTTATGGCCACACCTGCATGTCGCATAGTGAGGCCAATTTTTTCATGCACAGTTTTGCCATAGGATTCGTCCTCCTTTAGGTTATACCAGCATTGGACGATCACAAACATGTCATCAATTCCTATGCCTGCAAAAAACATTCAATCAAATTCAATCTCCTAGAAAGTGACCTTTTTTTGGGCTGACCTAGGCACAAAAATGGCAATATGGCGTGCATGGGT
The DNA here is from genome assembly GCA_019096065.1 of Paracyclopina nana. Lineage (NCBI taxonomy): Eukaryota > Metazoa > Arthropoda > Copepoda > Cyclopoida > Cyclopettidae > Paracyclopina > Paracyclopina nana. The sequence goes on along the minus strand of JAGUCH010000001.1, from coordinate 7,966,561 downwards.
GTGTATGGCAAATTGAACATGAAAGTGAGGCCCATGCTGATGACGAGGCCCATGGCAACAGCAAAAATACCAGCAGCTGTCAAGAAGAAGCGATGCTCGACCATATTCACCCTTCCGAGGAACAGGAAGGTGTATATGAACATGAGCAAGTACCCGACCACCATTTTGACACCGTCGAAAAATATGGCACTGGAGCTGATATCACCAAAGCTGCAAAGAGGAAGAAGAAAGTTGACCGTTAAGATGAGGGAAGTTATCTCATCGTAGAAATACCTTCGAGCAACGTTGGCCAAAGCAGTCATATTGGCTTTGCTGCCATCAAATCCCAAGATGGCATCAGCAAGTTGGGCCTCCCACTGGAGTGTGGCAGCATCAGCCAGGTCCAGCTCGATTCCAGTTCCACTGGAGTCTTCCAGCTTGGCGCTCGGATCAACAGATGTGATCCAGACGTGGAAAGCCGACTTGGCGGCAATGATTCTACCCGTTTGTTCATCTCTCGTGATGGAGCCGAGCAACGAAGCAAAGTCAAACTTGTGGCCAAAGTAGGGACTCTCTTTGATCTCGTTCACAGCCTCGAGGATGTCTTCTTGCGTCAGGCTACGAATCACATCTTCTTTGTACTTCCACAGCTCCAAAAGACTCGTTTCTAGACATTTGTCGTTCAGAGTCTCGACCAAATCGCAGTAAATGTTTGGAGGGAGCTCGTCCAAAATGTCTGAGTTATCATTCAACGCATCACTGGAGCCCTCTTCTTCCTCTGCTTCAAAGTAATCCTAAAAAGAAGGTTTCTATTTGACTTTCGAAGCACAAAACAAGTTTTGCTTTTCTATCCAGAAGAAAAGTAATTTGCCAGAGAATGTTAGCTAAGAGGAGCACTGTAACAATGCTTTTCCTGTGGGAGGGCAAAAAGTCTTGACCTCGTATGAGCAAACAAAAAACAAAGTTATAGACATATTGGTACTTTTGATGCATTGTCGACGTGGAAAAGTATCGACCAGCACTGCTACGCTTGTTCATCTTCGCCGAGAGCTTAATGAAGCAAGAACAAAGCAGCACTCAAGAAAGAAGATACAGCGTCGTAAAATTGTCGTGTTATTGCTTACTGGATATTGGTGATCCTTTCCGGAGTTTTCGTAATCGTACCCCCAAGGATCGAAATATTCCTCCTCGCCCTCCGGTTTGTCTTGTTGCTGCTGCGATTTGGCAACTTTTTGCGAATTGAGATCACTACTTTTGATGAGCTTCGGAGATCGCTCAGCGGCCTCTACCACAGCCAGTTCCTTTGGCTTCACTTGTATGGAGGTCGTCACATTGAGCACGTCATTTTCAGGAACTATTTCAGCCACTCTAGCGCTGGCTTGACGCTTTTTTCGCCTCGTGAGAAAAATGTCTGCAATCGGGATACGAAAGCACAAGTCGTTCCAGGTGCGATTAAGAGCCTTCATTGAGGCTACTTCTTTGTGCAGCTGCAGCATATGGATCAAAGCCTCTGGTGTCAAGATGTTGTCTTCGGAGACGAACAAAGCGGATTGGTAACGGGTGTTGCGAGGAAAATTCGCATCCAGCCATTCTTTGTTGGAAATGTAGGGACTGTCTGAAGGAATCCATAATTTCTCGGCTCGACCCTCAGACCTGAAAAAACAGAAACTTTTTCCTAGTAGCATGCTTCAGCAAAAAATGTGCAGAGCTGTGTGTGTGCGCTGGGAGAACAGCCACACTTCATTGCATTTGGTGGAAGTTACACCTGTTTTTCAATTCCACGCGCGTAAACACTTTTTATCAAAATTGGAACGCAAACATTGCATCATGATGGCCAACTTGTTTCCTCATAGGCAGTAATAATGCCAGATAGGGGCAAAACACATTTCACACCCTATGATTGCCACCTCTAATTAAAATATCAAAAAGTGAAACTCTTTTATGGATTAACTGCCCCTTTCATAAAAGCCGAGCCTAACGAATAATTGTCTGTCGACTTACCTCCAGTTCAAAAATCCAAGAGAACATAATGCAGTGATTAATAGGCATCCTAATATCACACTTCTGGGATATCGAGAAACGAAGCAACCCCATCTGAAAAAGTGAAATTACGTTGATGTTAATGGAATGTAAAATATCCGAGTTCATGGTCGGCCGTCGCACCTAAGCGTACATTTGATTGTCGAGCAATATTCAAGGGCCTACTTTGCGCAAGAAGGCAAATATGAAGGCACAGCTGAAATATTCGTATAGAGCTCCCCACAAATATCAGCCAGTAAAAATCCCACGGCCAAGTCGTACTTTTCTTAAGAAGTACATAAGATCCGGAATGATCTATTTTTCCCATTTGACGACGCAGAGTCCAATTATGTTGGCTCTGGTTATGAAAATACGCAATACTTTTTATGGCTCCTGCATATTGTAAAAAATGCCCAACCCATAATTTGGCACGTATAAAAAATCGTAACTCAAAAAATATATGGGTATTATATTCCATCCAAATTCAAATCAACGTGATCGCATGAAGGTCTTCTTCGCACAAGGCTTGAGAGCATCGAATTTCGAAGAATAGCAATTTAAGGTTAGTGCAAGAGGCCCCGGCATATAGCTCATTTTAGACAGAAAAACACCGGAGATAATGCCATTTTACCACGCTTCAGATGCTTCCATGATGCTGCAGAAACCGAAAACACTCACAAAGAAAAGGGTACAAAATCTCATCGTATATTTTGCGCGAACGGCTACAAAGAGATTTGATGTCAAGCATTTTGCGGAAAAAAACGCGATTTTGAAGAGGAAGCTAAACGCTGCTTAAGCGATTTGTAATGGATGAATAGTAAGCTGATAGTGAATAATAATAATGAAAATACCCGAGCTTGACGCATCAGTAACCATCAAAAGACTTGGTCAGCTGATCGCAAATGATGGCGAATTTTTAATCTCTTATTCATGTCCTAGAAGAGCTTTTTATGCCAAGGAACCATAAAAATTAAGAAAGGAAGTTATTCCACTCAACGATTCCTTTCGTGTTTGCATGTTTCATCTGTATTTTATGGAATTGTCCGGGTGAACAGGTTTACAAAAATCTGAAATACTTAAAATGGCAATTCGTGCGAAAAACCTTGCGCGATGTAATACCGACTCATTTTCTTTTGTAATATTAATGATTCGGCAATGATTCCCGCACTATCTTGCAACAATGACAATTTTATAAGAAGGCCTGAAAACCATTTTTCCCTTGCCAAAAGGTTTCACAACAAAAAATGACAGGCCCGTTTTTTGACCTTTCTTCAATGTTACGGTAGGATCGTGACAATACGAGCAGTATTTCAAAAGGTTTTACACCTGGCTCGCGCGTCCTACATTTTCCGCGGGGAATCCCCTAAGCAACTTTTCATCTTTCTCAAAGGCTGGAGCTTTAAATTGCAATTTCATGGGAACCATTATTAATTCTCACTTGTCACTGCTTACTCGAAATATCTGGATCCAAACAATTCATTTAAAGGCAGTGAGTAGTTCAAAAAGCGAGGATCTTAAATTATAACCATACAATATTCTTACCTGAAAAAGCCGACTTCTAAAGCATGTACCAGATATTGGCTCGTTCTCTTTAAAACAGCCATGACCTTTTCTACAGCAACAAAAGGGCTGCTTTCAGTGATTGTCACCTTTTCATCTTCAGCCTAAACATGGTAAAAACATCCATATCCTCACAATTCAACGGTCGTACGACTGAAGACCTATGAAAGAAAAGAAATGGTCAGAACATTATCAGAGACAAGTTAAGCGTCGCAAAAATAATGCGAATGCACATTTAGCTTTTATAACAGCTTTTTCAACGCATGAATTCCCACCGTGGTACGTAAAAACACAAACACAGCGGGGCATTAAATGGCAGAAAAAAAAGTTTCTAATCAGGTTGAATACCTTGAAAGCCCCGATTGAATTGAACTAGAAGAATAGACAAGGATTGCGGTCCATTTCGAGCTCTAGATCCGGAATGGATCGCGTCTCCGGAATGCCATAACAATAAGATCTTTAGCTTTTGAAGCCATAAGGCTCTAATAACTTCCTCTAAGAATGCAACATAGCAATTGAGAAATAACAGAATCGCTTGTTGTCATTGCTCCTAGGGCATTTTGAGTGCAACTTCGCTTCGTAATCAAAGCACATTGGATTTATTGCGCGGGAGCTCCACAACGGACAACAAACAAACTTAAATTGGGCGCGGCTGCAAATAATAATTTTGAGCCAGAACTCACATAACCACGTAGGCTCAGCGCGACAAAATGTTGCTTTTGTGTCGATTGCACTGCACTTAGGGGGCTCGAGCGAAATACCCATAAAAAGGCTCATTTCTGCTGCACTGTGTAAAAAGTGCCAAAGCAATTATGGGACACAAAGAAACGGATTTCTTTCAGGCCCTGAATAGATTGCAGTTTTAAAAGGCCCACGAAGAAAAAAATTCTCATCGTGGTGGCAATGATCACTTATTTCACACTTTAATGCGAAGGTGCAAAAATGCTGCGAGTCATGGTTTGCGAATTTGCCTTAACGACAAAAAAGGGTCGCAGATGAAAAGAAATCAAGGCGACAGCGTTGATTTTCTGAAATACGACAGTTCGGATTCATGAATAATATCTTTGCTTCTCATTCAAATCTTTCTTGCAGTACAGCGATTTTAAGGCGTGTAGCCCAAGCCTCCCACAGAGTGCGGCACATTGTAGCAATTTCGGAAATTATGCTTGTAAAAACGAATCGACTCTACTTGCAGTCATTACAGACCATGGGTTACTTTAACAACAAAAGCCCCTAGCGAGAGATTAAGAACAACGTTTTATCATCATAATTGGAAAGGACCTCAACGATGGGTTCTTTTTTTAAATGGAGAAAAAACAATCGTGCAGCAACGAATGCCGTTAAATTTCCTTTGTGGTGCATCAATGACGAGCTTATCACGCATTTCCATCAAGATGAAAAACCGACACTTTATGAAGGCAAATTGTCTCCCATGAATATTTACCAAGCCTAGTTCTTTCAAGACGCAATTGTCATTCTAAAAACCATGAGAAAACTAAGCATAATTGGGCAACTCACGGTGGGATAAAGCGTCTTCAAAACTTGCGCAACTCAACTTGACTAGTCAATTGAATAGCCATTCTTAATGTCAAAGCTAATAATTATTGCTTTTCAAAGGAAGTTTTTATGACATTGTTTTTACGAGAATAAACAGACAAAGACACAAACAACTTTCTAGGCCAATCATCACATTTAAGAGCAACAATGGTTGGTCCTACATTCTCGCTATAAATGAGGTGAACTAGTTGGAAAAAATGCCAACATCAAGCCAAATGGATGCTGGCTGGCACTGAACTTTTGGGTGAGTTCAACCATGTCTAAAGAGTAGAACAACGAGACCAAACTTTAGCTGCAGTATCACGATGCCAATTCAAAAAAGGCATGCAGAAATTTTAATTGCCAGCCGCAAATCGCAGCGGCACAGTACAGTGGTTCTAATATTTTTTCTCTTCCTACTCGTGCTGACCTTCAAAGCTGGCGAGTGTAGGAGTAGAAAGATGCGGAAACCTACCTTCTTGCAATGCGAGGAGCGGTAAAATCTATCAAAAAGGGGAGAAGTCTGATTTTGACACTATTTTGCGGATGAAGTTCTGCAATCAGCAGGCTTCGTGTGCACACCAAACGTGGTTCGTTCAAGTTGAGTTGACGGGCTGCAATCACGAACTAAACGAAGAACAACGACAACTGCTTGCAGAAACGCGCGTGCGCATCAAGCAGCGCGTTGACGGCAATCCAATTCCACTTACTTAGGTAGACGAACGTTTGAAGAAGGATACCTCAATCTTGCGCAGGACCAACACATAGGTTCCGTAACTTTTGGCAGAGTCCCGTTCCATTTTCCACCCTCCATCCGTCAATAATAAAGAGAGGCAATATGCGTGCCTCGTTCTTGACAAGACGATCAACGTTCCATCCAGTTGCAGCTCAGCTAAGTCAGCTGTTGTTTATTTGCTCACATGACGGCCAGATGAGCAGCTCGCAGCGCTACCAGATGAAAGATTAAGCCAAAGTTGGCGTGTGATACGAATTGCTTTTTTTTAAAGTAAAATTTCAAAACATTCGTTTGCGCGAATGTATCTCATTTTGTAGAGAAGAACTGCTCCAGTGTATCAGGGGGAAATTCAAGGCTAATTAGCTAAAAAAGGTTGTCATTGTTTGTTTTGAATCTGGTAGCGATGCGAGTCGTTTGATGAAGATATTAGAGATGCGACGAATGACACTGCGTCTCTAGCATGGCTGCAGTGTCCTTATTACCAACTTATCGACCCGGAAGACAACCGAAACGTTTGGTTTTTTCGTGTCCCTTCTCGCGAACCGTGATAATATCGATCGAAGGTGGCCGCGTAGTTTTAGGCGCAATTGCTACATACCGAGCACTGATCTTTTGTTGCAGCTCACAATGTACATCCCAAATGCGTTATCTGCTTCCAGCTCAACTGCATCTCCATACCACACTTTTATGCGGCGTTCTGGGAAAAATCATCAAAACCAGTCCATGAGCAGTGCAAAAAAATATATTCGCAATTAGCACACATTCGTGTTAAAAAATTCATAATCATAACGTGGGATTTTTTTATAAAAAAAGGCTCAATTCGCATGAATCTTCATTTCGGATTCGAGCGCAGCATCAGCAATCTCTAATCTCGACAAAGTGCTCAGCATTCTTGAAGCGGATTATTCAGGCTGAGACTTGAATGCAGCGTGACGTCATAGAAGAAAACAACGCGTGAAATGGAGCAAGAATCATCGTGACCAGCGGCTTCAATGGCCGCGGTTTTACATCGGCTTCGCGGGAAATCCGTGAATATCGTGAACATCCGCGCAAGATGGCGGTATACAACCTCTTCCCACGGTGAAGGCCCGATCAAGGCGGAGCGTGAGTCATAAGGTTTCGTGAAAAAGAGCGTATTTTTAATGCTAGCCATATTTTCAGGCCCCGTTTGCTATCGTATTACTGATTGATGATCTAGGGATCGGAGGATTTCATGAATGGAGAAATGTACGAGACTCGTGGACGCCAATGCCATTTGCTTGTTTCCAAGTGCTTTATCCAAGGTTTGGCCAAGAGAAACGCGATAAGCATCGATGATGACCCGGTGTGCTACAACAATGGGTGGAAAGAGATTTCATCGTTTTTTCGGAGGTAGGAAAATTCCACTTTGTTATGCCAAAGCTTTCCGGGCGACGCTGTTGAAGAAGGTAAGGCACGAGAATCCCAGAAACAGCCCGAGCGAGCCTCCAACCGCGGACACAATTCCAGGAAAGGTGTAGAGCAAGTACTCTCTCTGCAAATAATTCAAAATTATGGCGCACCGCTCAGGAGCATCAAGCATTTAGCAGTAATGCGAACCTCCAGCTGAATGAGTCCATTTTGAAGGTAGAAGTAAAATCCCCGTCCATAGTTCTCGTGCATTACCAAGTACTCGACCTTTTGGGCCTCCCATGCCATCAAGGTGCAGGGCCCAACGCAGCCCAAGTTATCGTCATAATCAACCTTGAAAAAATCGCGTTATTTATACTACTGGCTCGTGATATCTTAGAATATTAGGTCTCACTTGCAACGGAGCCACGTGCTCTTCGAAAAATTTGACATTGCACATTGTTGCCATTTTGGTAGTGCAGAAGGGAGTTGAATTATTCAGGAATTGCGAGTACTCCGGCATGGCGCAAAATGCCTGGGATTTACAAGCAGGTAATTTGGCGTGCATATTTGTCACGTTGCTGTAGAGGTTTCGGATTTTTTTCTGGATACAGTCAGCGAGGCTGTAGTTCTCGTCCGCCGCGCATCTATTCCCCACCGTCTTTATCAACGTCATGTTTTTCTGCGTCACAAAGATCTGCATGAACTTGTCCAATGGACTCTCAACCACGGTTGGCTTGATTGGCCAGTTGTTTCCGTTGACCCCTATTTGTTGGCCATCATTATGAAGGTAGATCATGAGCTTCTGAAGGCTATTAGAAGCTTTGGGGATGATGACCAATCGGTCAGAAGGAGCAACTGGGCGCTTGACCTTAAAGTGAAATGGGTTACCCCAGTAAGCTGGCAGTTGAAGGACATCTCACCTTGACTGTTAAGCATTTGCCTTGAGTGAAATCCATCTCGGTTATGCTCAAGAGTCCTGTGTTGCTATCTAGCAGTGTGTATGTCATTTCGTTGAATTGAATTTTTTCAATGACATCTTTGGGAGAGACTGTTATGTCATTCCACCATTTTTTTAGGTCTTCCGGGTCTATTGGCTCCTTTGCCTCGGGATAGAAATTGTAGTATCTGACTGATTCATTGTAACTGGCTACTGCATCAAACTTTGATTGGTTGAAACCAAAGCATATTGAAATTGATGGAAATTGGAACGTTTCAGTTTTGACCAGTTTCAAAGAAGTCACTGTTTCTTGAAGGAAAAAGCTATAGACTTGGCTGTATATTTGCCATAAGAATAGGGAAAGGAATATTGCAAAGCTGCTGGCATTTGACGCTTTGAGCCAGAATGTCTTCATGACGAAGCTTTGATAGTAACTGCGTGAGTTGTATGAATTTCCCCGTTTGACATGGTAATAAATTAAAGTAGTACTTTCATTCAAAAATGAGAAAGGCCTCCTCAGTCATTGCCTTGATCAAACATTCTTTTGCAAACAACATTGAGTATTTAAGAAACAATTCTAAGAAAAGTGGATTCATGCCTTCACGCTTTATTACATTTCGTAATTTGTTTGACCTTGAAAACCTAGGTTACTTTAAATATTTATTGATAATGTCCGTGGAAAATGCATAGCATGAAAAGCCGAGGAATAGACCCAAAGATCCTCCCAGAGAAGATACCAAATCGGGGAAAGAGCAGATGAGGTATTCTTTCTGCAAAGGAAATTACCATCGTTAAGTAAACTTAAATCTGGTTGAAATTTTACTTGCCTCAACTTCTATGTAGTCCTGAGATGAGAAGTAAAAGAACACCCCTTTTGGGGATCCTTCACCGCTGCTTCTGTAGTAATCGGACTGCTCTGCTGTCCATTTAGTGCGAGAGCAAGGTTTCTGGCAACCTATGCTAGATCCTTTTACCTGAAACTTGGTCATATGAAAATAAGCAAGTCTCTAATATTTTGCTCAGTTACTTGTTTCTCCAATATTTGGTTTCCAAAGAACAAAGCGTTGCATCTGGATGCTAGCATTGTCGTGCAGAAAGGTATTGATTTGCTCATGTACTTTTCTGTGTAAGGAAGCTTGCAAAATGTCTGATTACTGCATTCAGTTTCGCTATTGTCCTGTAGCGCTGAAACATTGCTGAATCCACTTTCGGATAATTTAGCAAAAATACACTTCTCGTAGCTGTAGCTTGGATCTGAGTTACACTTTCTGTATCTTGTTGGCTCATTCGTCACAATTATTTGACCAAGAATGATCTCGCTCAGTTCGTTCAAGTTTGCATGTACGATAGTCGGAAGAAATGGCCAAAAATGGCGATTGAGGCCTAATTCTGACCCATGAGAATGCAAGTAAAACTTGATAACTTTGTCAATGCCTTCCTTGGGCTGAAATGCTACGTAGTTGTCATAAACTACTGGCTTTTTTAGCTGAAAATTCAAATGCTCAAAATGAGGCTTTTTTAAGTGATATCATAACTTTCAAAGGTACCTTTATCGTTATGCACTTTCCTTGGTGGTAATTGCCCTTGACTATTGATACGTCTTCGTTCTCAATATCTTCGTTTCCTACTTGGTATGTTACATGATTGCTGGCATCCTGGTTGAGATATAGCTTGATGCTATCCAATGTAGTTTTCGGGTCAACAGTAACATTGTCCCACCAATTCTGGATATCCTTCTCCGTCAAGGGTTCTCCAGCGTTTGGGTACCAATTAAAGTAGGTAAACATCATGTCATATTCATGTGAGCCTGTGAGCACCATTGGCTTCAGTTGGTCAAATCCAAAGCACACGGATATTGCGGGAAATTGAAAGGTGAAAGTTGAAAGCCAAGTTTTGGATGTGCCTGTGTCCTGCGCAATAAAACTTTCAATTTGATTGTAGCTTTGTAAAATGAAAAGCATAATAAAGATTGCCAAAAAGAGTGCTTTAAGGTGCTCTCTAAATGGAGCCATTGTTCACAACAATAGTGCTTAATAATACCTGAAAGTCAGTTGAATGTTATGCCATTTGGTCTATTTATTCAACAAACTATGTTAGATAACTTTGTTAAGGGAGGAACCCTCACGACGCAAATTAATGTAGCATTTCTTAAATGGTTTGAATAAGTGGAATTCGGTATTGATTCTACTCAGAAATAATTCTTAAGCTTTCAATTATTAGTTGGCTGTTAGACTTAAGCCCGGTTCCAACAAGGAAAATCGGTATAAGCCCGGTTCCAACAAGGGCAGCATAGTATAGTACGGTTAACCAGTTAAGTCCGGACGAGCTGAGCACGCGAGTTAGCTGTGACCTGACTATGCTAAAAAGTCAAGTTATGTCTCCTGACTGTGCTAATTTTCCTTGTTGGAACCGGGCTATAGTGTGGCAGGTTAAACCAGTTAAGTCAGATGGAGGGGTAAGAATTAGCAGATTGGAGAAGTCGTAGCATAAAAAGCCTAAGAATAGTTCTAGGGATCCGCCAACAGCTGATACGATCCCAAAATGTGTTTATAAAATACTCTTCCAATTGATATGTGATAGTTTTTATTTTTAATGTAGAAGTGTTTTTTAAAGTGTCATATTTACCTCAACTTCCATAGACAAGGTAGATTGCATTGCAAACAGGATTTTTTGCATCCCGTTCTTTCTTAGTCATTCTTTCTTGGGAAATTCATGTAGGAAAGCTAAAAAGCTTGATTGTCCATAACGGGTAATTTAAGATTTTATTGGCGACATATCCAATGTTGCACAATGTACCTGTCTTTGTACTGCACTTAGGAAATGAGCTGTTCAGATAGAAATGATTAAACATAACTCTGCTTATGGTCTCTTTGCTGCAGTCTAGGGAGAGTTCATTTTTTCCGTAGTGATATTTGTTGCTGGCTTAGATGAGTTAAATTTTCTAAATTTATAAGTCTCTAGTTGGATTCGTTGGCAAGAAGTTTAAGTTGAGTCCCATCTCTAAGCCATCGTCGAGGATCGTAAATTACGAGAACGTAATTGATTTCGAGCTATTTGAGGCCTTAATTGTCAAGTTCACAAAGCCATTCCTTGAGATATTTTGCTGTAGATGTAACGCAGAAAAAAGGTGCATGAAATGAAAAATTGGCAAACTGCTGGTGATTTCACCTTCAACGAAAACGAACGTTTTCCTTGATGGAAATTGACATAAGTTAACTTAATTTCTTCGCTGTCACTATTTGTACCATTAATCATGTAACTGATTGCTGCCAAAGTGAACTGCTTGAAGTAAGTCTTCAGCTCTTACTGTCACTTTATCCCACTAGCTATTCCAGTCATCCTCAGATGGGGGGCCTGTTTTGTAGGGACGGCTACTGAAAGAAGCCATTAACTTTTCCGCTAGATGGCGCTTTTGGGGCAAGTATATTTGGAAAAAATTGTCGCGCGCGAAACTTGTCACGTGATCACGAGCGGCAATTTGATTAGCTGATCTGCGGAGCCAGGCTAGAAAAATTTGGTTTTAACCAAGATGATCTAGAATGTAAGGTGAACTACCAGCTGAAATTAGCTAAACACGGAGTCTAACTATGCTATGGAGGGTTTTTTGACTGAATGAATAGAATACTGTGGAAATAACCGGGCAGAGTTACTCTTTTTGATTAGAAAAAAATCTGTCACTTATAGAAAGAGTCAAATTAGGGCAAATTTGTTGGGAAAAAGCCAAATCTGGTAGCTCAGATTAATATGTCACACGTATCATTCTCTAGCGTGCGCTCAACTTCACGCGACCCAAGGGGGAGCAGAATCTGATTTTGAATTTAGCGCCTTTTTTATGTACTTGGAGGACTGTGGCGCCCTCCAACTAATGACAGAATCTTGGTTGCGTGAGGCTTAAAAAAGTTGGGTCAAGGCATGCCTTGGTGGACGGGCCTGGTTTCAACAATGAAAAGCTTTGAAATTTGTGTGAGTAGCACATGGTTTTATGGCTTGAAAGGGTGCCATTCTATCCGTAGATAATGTCATATTAATAAAGTTTTTAGAATTAGTGCACCAAAAGCCAAAAAATACCCCATTTGTGATCGCCTATGTAGTGTAGCCATGTCAAATATACTGGGCAAAGTTGCCGGGCTAGATGGCGCATGGAATCTGGCGACTTTACGCCTTTGGCTTATAGTTGACATCTAGGTCAACATCCCTTAGTTTTGATTCACTTTTATATCCGAAACATGTAAAGATTGTAGGCATCTCAAATGACTCCGTCGGTTCAAGATACACAGATGTCAGTGTACTTTCATCAAAGCACAGTTCGACCTGTTTGTAGACTTGGACAACAAACAATGAGAGGAAAACGATTAGTGATACGGTCCTTAATGTGGTTTCAATGTTCGTTGTAGGTTTATTTAGTAGCTAGTTCATTGTTGCGGTCTTGCTAAATAAAGTTGGGGCAGCATACTTTTGTCATTCACATAAATTGTGTGCTTACTAACTGTTTACAAAATGGGCGATTCCTCCATAAAATGTTGCTTACATCGCCAAGAAGGGCAGAAGTTTTAGTCCAGTCACAAAGACGAAATAGACCTTTTGCTATTCTCTCTTCCGTGGATAACCTTGGAGATAAGAAATGATTTTCGTGTCACAATCTTTGCGAAATTTTGCAAATCTAAGTGATTTAATGATCCATAAAACAAAGTAGCCTCGCAGAAAATAGGAGAATTGCTATCTTGAAGCCTTGATTGCCATGATGTATCGGCCCCTATTGTGCTCCGCTGAATGCTTGGTTTTGACTTCAATGCAATTTTGTCCCCTCCTCGAAAATTCGCTTTCCCATTTCTCGCATAGCAACAAATGATATTATAGCCTTTGAATTATTGCCCAGTACCATGTAGACAGTTTTTATCGGCCGATTTTGTTCAGGGTTTCACTGGAATGCAATGAATGACATACCTTAGCTAAACGCAAGCTCTTTAATGTACCCATTATGCTGTCAGAAGGTGTTCTATGAGGTACGTCTGTTTGAAAATCAACTTTGATGTATTTTAAAAATACTATGGTAATTGGACAAAACACTGAATAATTGCATTTTTCCATCTATTTTCCACCATTAAAGGATGTCCTGGAAAGTTAGTAATTCATATTCTGGCGAAAATCGGGTTAACGATCGCATGAATCGTAGTCGCTCGCACTTTTTCCTTTCAAGCAACTAGCAATTAGCAAGCGGTAAATAGCAGCCGTTAAGATTTTTTTGTAATATCCTAGAGTATTGCTACTGTTGTTATGTACGCGTAGTAAGTCCAAGGACAATCGGAAATCAAGGTGATATTAGCCAAGGTTTCGTGATTCTGGAATTTATTGCTCCGCTGCGTTGACTTACTGTAAGTAGAAAACAATATTCTCGCTCGTAATCGTAAATGGTCTAGCAGTAAGGGTACTTTCAAGTAGAATGTAGAACATGCAAATAGAACTTCCTTAAAGTCTTGTGTCATATTGCACTATTTGTTCCTCCTCTTCATCAACGACGACCTCATCACTGTTAGCACCCTCATCACTTTCACAGCCTCTTTTGTTGTTGGCGTCCTCGGAAAGATTTTCGAGCAGCAGCAATTCCTTAGAGTCCGAATTGCTGTTTTTCATCTGCTGCTCCATCATGCTTTTCAAGAACGAGTTCCGTTTTTCTCTGACAATTTGGTGGCAATCGCAGAGTGAACAGCTCCGCTTGAGGATAGGCCTGTGTCATCCATAGAGGCCGTGATTTCCCGAGCTCATAACTGAGGCCATATTTTTGGGCAAATGGTCACTGCTCATTTGTTGCAATTGTAACTGCTGCTGAGGTTGCAAGTTGGGCGGGATGGGATCGCCTGGCGCGACAATCACCACAGATCGCACCGGACTGTTGCACATTTGGCCCCCGAAGTGGTTGTGGTGTCCCTGGTTGAAGCCTCGGTTGGGTCGACCCACCGTGCTGTACCTGGGATTCCGGACGTCCAATTGGTACTGGTCGAGTTGCTGAATGGGCGAGATGATTCCCGCGGCGGGAGATTCCGACCTCATGCTGCTCGAGGTCACCGACCCGTTCGGAATGGCCATGGGAGTCCATACGTCCTGCCCATTGTAGGCACTGATTGAGGACGTCATTTGTGTGGCCTCCATGATTGACGAGGTCTCCGAGCCCAAGCGGTCACTCCGCGGCCTCGGAAGTGTCATTTGAGGCCGCCTATTGAGCGTGCCATACAGAAATGGACCCGATGCATCCTGGAAAAATCACGCGCATTATTTCCGTTACATGAGACATTGTGTGCTCTCCGTTGTTTCCTTCCAAGCGGGATTTCAAATTGTCATTACCTGGAGCGGAGGAGTGGCTCTCGTCATGAAGAACGGCCTCGGCCCTGGATCCCTGAAAAGGGTGTCCACTTCATGGTCTCCAACTTCGACTTCGATGTCAATGGACCCTGGGGGGCAATTGGGTGAATGAGCGGGCGACGAGGCCGTAAGTGTTGAGGCCGAATGGTTTGTAAAAGCATTGATAGTGCCATTATCGGTGGCCATTGGGTGGCCTCCTCCGCCGCCGTTCGAGGCCAAAATGGCTGCTCCTGAAGAACCTGAAGCCGAGCACAAAGTGGATTGGCTCAAATTGGGTTGCCTGAGGCTTTTGGCGATCCGATCGAGACGATTGGTTCGATACATGTTCCAGAGGAACATTGCCAGAAATAACGACAGTCCAATGGCCACCGGGAGTGAGATGAAGAGGATGAATTTTTCTTTGTTTTCTTTGATGTGCTTATACGAAGTGAAGAAGTCTCCTGTGCGGAAAAAACACCATATGAACGCGAGTGATGCGCTACAGCAAAAAAGGATCCTCTCTCGCTTTTTCTACTTACCCACGAACCCAAGCACGAAATTAGACTGCTCCTTTTGGCTGTCGTCTTGAGCAAGCTCCTTTTTGGCGCTAAAATCGAAATCGGAGCCTATGAGGACTGAGTCACCCTGTATGGTATTCATATTCTCTAACATGGTTTCCGCTGGTTTCATTTGCTGCTTGATATCCTCTGTTCGAGCGGGAAATATTGTCATGTCAGGCATAGCCTTTGCTGATGTGGTGCTTTTCTGCGTGGTCGTCGTGCTGGTTGTCGTCGTCGTCGTCGTCGTTGTCGTGCTCGTTGACGTAGTTGTTGTCAAAGGTTGGTCCACGAATTGGGGCTTGAGCACACTTTGGTGGATGCAAGTGTAAACTGTCTTGAGGTAAATGTTGTGATGGGGCTTACAATCTGGGGCCCCAAGGGAAGTCCCGTTAGCCAGGACTGAGCATGAGCCTGCAATGAGAAATGACATGCCTATAAGTCTTGATGTACTGCTGTTGTTGACAGTAACAATGGGCTGGGATAAGTGAATCTTATGAATAATGATTCAAGTCAGGAAGGGAAGATTTGTTGTGTGGATACATATTGTGTGCTTTTTCTTTTGAATGCCAGCCTTCAACTGCATTTTTGAGCATGCTGTCAAGACTATTGCAAATGTTGCTTAAGATTCTAAACTTTCCCGCTTGTTTGATCTGACCGCACAACCCGAGCCACATGTGTGTGAGTTGTTAACTGTTTTTGAAAGTTAGGTGCTTTTGATCAGGGCTCTTCCAACTTTCTTGCAAAGCAGCTACGCTTGAGATAAGGCATGATTCAGCCATTTTTAATGGTGTCTCTTTTTTTCGGCCGCTGCTCTCTGTTTCCTCTCGTGAAAATGTATCTTTCTTATCGCGAGGCCCTTGCTGCTAGCTAGCTGCCTTGTTGTTTTTATGGGGGAAATGTAAATAGCTCAGTTGTTTTCTTGCTTTCGCAATGAAATTACAGGAATGGCGAAGGCAGCCCTTTTTCCTGCGTTTTTCCATCATTTACCGCTTTACTGCCTTTTGAAAGCTCAATTTGTTTGGCTTCAATTAAGAAGCTTTGGTTGCATAAATTATCATAAAACACGTTGTAACCTACATTTTGTCAAGGATGATTTAAGCACAAATCCGTACGTTCTAGCTCAGCTAAACACGCGACGCGGGAAAAGAGCATTACCCTTTCTTTCTATCGAGTTTCCTATTCAGTACCATTATCACAACCTGCTGAAAAATCCTACCTTGGTCCGTCCCTTCCATATGTTTTTGTTCCAGATTTATTTCATATGGATGATCCTTCTATGGAAAGCATGGCACTGGCGCAAGAATGCAGCAACATTGCTGTTACAACTTTGATAAACGACTTCGAAATATGGTGTAGAGAGAAGGGAAGCCAAAATGTTATTACGGCAGTTTTAAATACACCCTTCTTCTATGCCTTTTTTCCTCTTGATAACCAGGTCATTCTGTCTAATAATTATGCGCCACTTGCCAACCAAAGCTAACCTTTTTGCCGACGGAAGTATCCACGATTGCATAAGATGGCTATGCTGAAAGTTATTGGTAATCCCGGCGGTTAGATAAGTGGATCCGAACTCAATTTCATATCAGAAAAAGCTCTTTCCTTTGCTATCAGTTTCTCGTGTGTGTACTTTTCATTTCAAAATAGTTTTGCATTGGTGCTCCAGATTTTGGCCTCGTCAATTGCTGCAGCAAAACCGAAATTCCAACAGCAAAGCGCGTGATGCTTTCTAACAATATGTTCTAGGCACGTTATTGTATTTAGGAGAGTATCTCCAGCTCTGTAGTCCACTGCAGTGCATCCAATGTATGCAGCCTAACGTTATTGTAAGAATTGCTTGAATGGAGCCAAAACCAATGATCACATTTTCTACACCAACATGAGCAAGCATAATGTAAGAGTCACTAGATGCTAAGAAGCTCGATGTCTTTTTTCCCTTACTTTCTCATAGGACAGGATAAAGCTTCTGGAAAGGCAGTTCATTATGCCTTGCATGCGAAGAGCTTTCATTATACATTGATTAATTTGAGGCCTAGCATATTTTCAGAAAAACCAATCTGTGCAATAAAGTTTTGGAACACAGGATCGTTTCCAAGTGTCAGTGGCAACAATCCAAAAGTTGGAAATTTATGCCCCACACCTTCTTTTTTGCTGCATTGAGGAAAAGAAATATTTTCATGGCGGTATTACATAAAGCAGAATAATGGCAGTTTTAGTTATGCGAGCTCTTTTGCAAGATGCCAAGGAAAGGACAAGCCTGCAACTTTTGACAGTGGATCTGAGCATCATCAAATCATTTCTATGCGCGAGAAAACAACAGCCAACCAAACATATCTTGTTGGCATCTCCACCATTCGGGCCACCATAAGCCTTTTTATGATGTTTCTGCCAGCTACTCTTTTTTAATATTAATGGCCTACTCAATTATGGCGGTTGCTTTTCTTCATTAAAATGAAGTCGTTTCTGATGCTGCCACTATTGTGGAGAGTGGCTTTTTTCGGGTTAAATCAGGTAAAAAGCTCTTTTTGCTATATCTCCTGTTCTCGTTTCGGCTCAGTAGGTTTTCCCTCCTTTTGCCAAAAGAGAAATGAATGCCAACAAACTGCCTTCCTAGCTTTTCTTTTTCACTGCTTTACAAGTGGTATTCGCCACTCGTAATTGGTGAAAGCCTTACAACCAGAATCGCTAGTCTTTTTTGTTTGGCCTCTTCTCTCCTCGCCATCCATTTGCCATCATAGGTTTTTGTGGCATTAAAAATTACCTGATTTTGAGTCGCGTCACGCGTGGTGCTCAGCCGGGAACAAATATGACCTCGGAGACCGCCAATGCGACCTAGTTGAGTGTGGGTTTTTTGACTTATTTTATGGTCTCATTGGGTCTCATGGCAATAAAATTGTTTTTGCTCAGCCAAAATGGCCCTTGTAAAATACCAAGAAAACTGTCGTACCCTATTACGGCTTGATTTAATTTGGGCACAAATTACTGCTACATTCGAGGCGAGCCCCCTTGTAAAATTATCCATTAAGCCTTTATGACTCTAGTTGTGTGGTTGTCCCCTCAAAAAAACTGGAGTGGAACAAGAATTGGTGTGGTGAGAACACTTTTGTCAACTAATTCTGCGCGAAGCAGAATAAATTATTGCAGCGGAGGCTGGCCTTGAAACCCGCGAAGCAATTTCAGCCTTGTTTTTACCACAAAAGGAAGAAGCTGCCTCTCCCGCATTTTCGAGCTGAGTAACGAATGTGACTGAACCAAAAAGGCCATTTTTCAACCCGTGGCCCACTAATTTCATAAAGAAACAACCGAGCGGTGGTATTTAGGCGGATGCTGATACGTTGGAAGTAGCCAGTTTTGGGCCATACCAATGATTCTTTCGAGCCCAAAAAGTTGTTGTCATATATCACGCACATCCTACTGAGCTCCCATGGCATCAAATTGCCTTACCTTCTTTCCTTCTGCTTTCTTCTCCATTTTCTCAAAACCCGAATAATTACTAGAACTTTAAAAAAAAGGATGCTACCAGAATAAGGAAAATAACATTCTGGTTGTAGAATTACATTCTTACTACGTAGCGGGCTCTTTCTTTAACGAGAACAATTCTGCGCAGCAGCTGGCTATAGTGAACTTTTTTCCCTTAAAAATAACAACATAAAAGGTCCCCAAGGAATCCTTTCTCAGTTGTGCTGAAACGAGTAAACTTTTTCTTTGTAGATTTTAAGCCGTAGATATGACAAGGCCTAGCTGCGAGTTTTCCTTTCTCAGCCAGTCTCAGATTACATTTTTCGAGACAATTAAGTTACTCTACTAGATACGTCTACGAATAGGTTGTACTCTTGCACGGAATCAAGACTCTAATTGGTACAAATGGAGTGAGCGAGCTCGGTTGCTTTTATTCCTGCTATGTGATCAATACATTGCAATTCCGGCTAGTGCAATGTGTGGCTGTTTTCTCTTATCATGCTGAAAATCTTTCTGCAATTCAGCCTACCCTTTTTCTCGCTGCCGCCAGGCTTTGCTGAATGAATGGATGCTGCAACACTTAAAATAAATTCTTATTGTCTAAAGTTTGCACGTTATCATTTCCTGCTCGGCTGATCGTTAAAACAATGAGTAAACAGATATAACAATTGGCTTTAGGCTTATCTGGTAGGCAGCAAAAAGTTTGCCTTTAGCTTTCTTCGAGCACCCCATTTGATGTTTTGGCGAAAAAAGGCTGGAGAGAAGAACAAAGAGGGGAAAGAGAGTCGTTATGTAATAAAAATCATATCAGATCGACATGGTCCTCTCGTTTCTTTTTAGGTAGAACGAGTGTCACCTTAGTTATCTTTTGTCTGCAGTTTGACTTCCCAGTGCAAAATGTCTGGGAGTCGTGAGTGCGTGAAGATTTTCTGGAAAAATTAAAATGCTTTCATCCTAGCAAAACGAGCTGACTAATTCTGGTGGAAATGTTTTTCAGCACAAACGTATTTCCCCTGAGAGTGTGGTGAAAATAACAGTTTGAGCCTTCAAAACATAGACTAAAAGCAAAAATGTGAAATTGGGCAAGTTCGTGCTGCGAAACTCGAAAGGAGCCGTTTTGGTCGTAAGCTCGAAATTGGGCTATTTTTAGCTGTCGTGCACTGCTCATGAGAACTTAACGGTGTTGTGCTGCGTTCTGTACATTTATAAGTGGTGTCTTAACTTGCTGACATTCAAAGCTCGAGCACAGCTATCATGGGAGACTGTCATTCAAATTCCTCTTTGAACACAAAAGGAAGCTGCAAGCACAGTAGTATGTCTTCGTAGTCGTACTTTATGCAAATTTATGCCCATCCTAATTGGACTTTTTGTCCCTGAAATTGCCACAATAGCGCCATGGCTAAAAGGGCTGTATTTTTTCTGGCACTCACACTAAACAGGTCTTGAGCATTCTGTCCAAAGTTCACCACTGCGCTGTAGCCGTACTCTATAGCTGAGTTAAATGTTCCTGAAGTGCACAACTGTCCTTGGTTGTAGCTGTATTCTGAGTTGTTGGTGGGGGATCTATTTAAAAGGCCACTTTCTTCCCTTGCCGGCTAGCATTTGAGCACATTTTCTGGATTCCTCTCTGCTTGCCCAGATGATAAGACTATCCTGGTCTCACTGCTTACTCTCTATATTGGGAATTGTGGAACATTTTGCGAAGGTAGCAGTGGACAAAAATGCGGCACATTCTTCAAAGTCTCGAGCTCAAAACGGGGACCAAGCTCCAAAATACGAAGCTTGGCAATTCATCCTTGTCATAGCTCCAGGATAAGTTCTCACTTTAGATGTTGTGTAACAAATGCACACAGAATGCTCACGCCACATCCTTTTTCCTCATTTTTAACTTTTCGAGGAAAGATAATGGTTTTCCAAAAAGTTTTCATCTTGAGTTGCAACCCAAGAATAGCTTCATTCATTGACTAGCTAATTCAGGTAGACTTTCTCCTTTACGAAGAAAATTATTCGTTGATGACTATTTCACATCTACCCCTTCAATTGCGCTAGGAAGAATCTCTGTCACATCTGGGCTTGTGTGCTAGCTCTCTACCGAACTCTCGTTATAGCTTTTGAAAGATTTGACAACTTTTGACATCAGTGGAATTTTTTGAAGGAAAAGTGATCAATTATGTTGAGCAAAGACAAGGTTTCCTAGCACTTCCCCTATCTCGTTTGCCGTTAATGATCGAGTTCCACTACTTCATAATTGTAACCAGTTAGCCAACAGATGTGTACGGAGGCCATAATAGCCAATTTTACGAGACATTCATGGCTTCCTCGTATTCAATTTGAGTCGAACTTTTATTGACTGCTCTGCGTTTTTCTAGCCTTGGGTTAAGACGGGGTTCAAACAAAGAAAAAGGTCAGCTTTTTTGCGCTCTTGTGTGATAAATTGATCTTCCGCCCACATTTTCTTTTGAATTATTTTTCCCCTAGAGGTTATGATTTTCATTAGACTCAGTGTTATCTTCGCTGACTTTGTATGAGAGGATTTCTCACAGTGCATCTGCAGCTTTGCTTTCTGTAGGCTTTTCGGTCATTATTGCGCGTAGCAGTAGATAGGAGTGAGAAATTGGCTCCATTGTTGGCTAGGCTTTGTAAATAGAAAAACTTAGCTGGAGTGAATGTAGGAAGTTGCTGGAATGCTAGCATATTATGTCTATCTTTTACCTTCAACTGCAAGCAAACTTGTCCGAAGCTAAAGTGGAAGTGCTTCTGAGGTTTGATTTTTATTCTTTTCATTTGCTAGCTAGCTTTTGCGCTATTTATAGTTAAGGTCACGACTTCTTGGCCCCTTATAATCCCTTCTTTTCCGGCGAGAGTCTCATGAATTACGACATGAGATCTGGGCTGTATGCTCGGCATAAACTACTTTTAAGCACAACTTCCTCACTTTTGTGCAAGGCGCTATCATGAAACTGAATTGGGCGAGAAAAAAAACCCGGCTGACATGACGTACGGAAGTAATGTTTTTCTTGAGAAAAATGGTGATGATGCTCCCCCTTGGGCTCTCTTTTTCATCATGAGTTTTCGGCTTTTTATGCATTAGAGATTCGTGCTTGTAAAATGCTTATCCTGCAATTTCTCCGAAACATTTCTTCTCTATTTTAAACCCCATCTGCCTTCAGTCGAGAAGCTGCTAAACATCCCATCCATCAAGCCGTAATCCCATCGTTGCTAGCTCAATGGCGTTATGGCAAAAGTCAAGTTCTATTTAGAACGTACGCAAGTCCCGGCTTGAGCATTGTCGTGGTAACTTTTGGCGCATAAGTATTGATTACTGTACAAAGCATTTGCGTGGCATCACTGAAGCGTCCCTTTAACGCATAGCATGACTCCTACTGTACTTTAAATCTATTTCGTATATCCCCGAAAAAGAGGAAGGAAGCTAGACTCAATAAAACGTCAATCACTCTGCAGAATTTGTAAACTTTCAAATCCTTCTGGGTATTTTCCATTTCAAAAAAGACTTTTTGCAGCTTACATCAACCTTGATAACTGAACATCCTAGATGATTGTGGATACAAAAGGGGGAAGAGGCTCTAATTTAGTAGCAATGGGTGCACAGTTTCCCAAGGGCCTGCTCCTCCTTTCCTGCTGCTGTACGAAATACCATCATATTGCGGATGGATTAATTGGCTCAAACTTTATTTGGGAATCCTTTCATGTTGAGACAATATGTAATCAAAGAGGCTATGGGCTTTTTATGGGCCAGCAGCAAGTAAAATGATGATGATGATTAATCTTTTTGATGATGGTCAGGCTCTAAAGCTCTCAATCATGTGCCAAGTGGGTGTGTTTTTTCCTTGCTCATTTTTCCTTTGATCTTCCCTTCACGTAGCATTTAGGGTGGATTTAGAAAAAGGTTAATAGCAGGTCTAAAAGAAAATTGGCCGAGTGTCATAAAACATCTTCATAAAACGGGGAGACTGTTTCGAGACAATTAGGAACAGCTTTCCTCCCAAGGGGGAATCTTGAGAATTTTCACCTCGGCTTAATTTGATACTATAATGTGGCCTGACTAATACATGGGGTAGTAACATTTCACATTTGAAACTGACATTTTAGCTCTCGTAACAAAACATGGCATCTCCATTTCACGAATTGGCATCACCTTTTTCGATAACACTTTTCTCAAATGCATCGATTTTGAGAACCCGTGCACCTTCCCCTTTCCTGCTAGAAAACGCCGACCTCTTTTAAGTCTAGCTGTGATTACAAGAGCTTGTTTCCCCCTTGAATTTCTCTGAGAAAAAGCGACTACGTCTGGAATTTCCGATCGTTGTGTTGCTGGGAAAAAGCTGCGTATTAACCCTACATGTAATTACTTTCTATTGCTAAGCCACTCAAGCATCCAGCTGATCTCTTTCAGGTGCCATTTTGCCCGAAGGGTTTTGTATCTTATCAGGCAAGGTCGAGCATCTATCAAGAGTTAAAAGAAGACGTTGTGTGTATCATTTATTTTGGGGTATTACCATAATGATACTAGAAATGCGCATGTTTTCTCCTCGTTAAGCTGCAACGTTGAAGCAACGAGCATCGAATGACCTTTCGTGGTGTTGCCCTTCATGTGTCAAACTAGCATGGTTACTAATCTCACAATGTTACCACGTTTATGAGCATCCTTGAACGTGATATGAATCTTCTTGAGACGGAGAGCGAGCTAGATCTTTGTTATAACCAAGATAATGCGACTGCTTTGCTATGATTTCCATTCTTGGCATTCTCTCCTCTTTCTAATACCACACTTCTTTATCTTGCATAAATATGGGGCATAATGACTAGATTTAAAAAAAAGAAAGAAAGAAAGAAAAAGAAGTACATTGTTCTGTGCTCGGGACGTGATATGATTGTGGTTGCGTGTCGATTCCAATTTAAATAATCGTAGCAAAAACATTGGCTGAACTCGCGCCGTCTTGGCTTTCTTGTTGACCTATTAGGCTTTCAATT
Organism: Paracyclopina nana; assembly: GCA_019096065.1. Lineage (NCBI taxonomy): Eukaryota > Metazoa > Arthropoda > Copepoda > Cyclopoida > Cyclopettidae > Paracyclopina > Paracyclopina nana. The sequence continues at coordinate 7,943,079 of JAGUCH010000001.1, read as the reverse complement.
CTTCAAACTGTGATGCTTGCGTAACCATTGCATTTCAATTGACCTTTTGTTCAGCCTTTTCCCTTGCAAATTTTGCTTTGTGTGTGAAATGCACTTAAAAAGTGACTTTTAGAGCGGTTCCTTTGAAATGTAGCTTGAGCAATTGAGAGAGCTGCAGTTTTAAAAATTGGCAGCAGCCGAACTTTTTCAGGTAGCAAATATAATATCTTTTTTTGTTTTGACGTCTGACAAGGCCGGCATGCAGGCCTTTTTTAGCTGCATGCTTATAGAACGTGGGGCAGCAATATGTCTACACAATAGGGAAAGAATGCAAGGCAAACCATGCGGTGGCTGTTATATTGGATAGTGTGTCGACCCCATTTTCCCATGAAAGATCCGACAGTACGAATTTCCAGCTTGTCATCCATCCTAGGACTCTGAGCTAGATACTAGCTACTTCGTACATTTATTACACATTCAATTGAGCTGTCTCTGAATGGCTTCACATCCGCCATATTCGGAATGTTAGCGAGCTTTTCCATAGCATTCTGCTGCTGCGTCTCCTCAAGTTCTTTGCTGGCATCTGACTCACGATTCGTTGAATGAAATTCTAACACTAACTGAGCACTATTGAGTCAGCTGTTTGAGATGCGTTGGAACTTGGCTTCGCATATGAGAAATTCAACAGGAAGTTATTTTGTTAGCTTCTGTTGCGGAAAGCTCTCGCTAGTAGTGATGACAAACTAGCTCAATCAGGCTTGATTTGTTTGAAAGCCTGACCGCAAAACTCAAAGCAGATTTCCGAGTTGAGAAATTGGGGCATACTTTGACCTAATTAGCTGATAAGGCGGATGACATGCAATTTTCGCGCCACCCGCTCCACTGCCGTGCAATTGCCTCTTTCAAAAAGGCACGAGAAAAATGAGGAATTTCTCATTAAAACTTTTTCTCATTTCAAAAAGATAGTAAGAATGCCTTTGCTTATGAGACCATGCCTCGTTTGAGTGCTTAGTTTTTCCCACTTTGTGGCAATGCCATGTAACTGAGGCCGATTTTTTTGCCCAAGAGACCATTGAGAGCGCACTTAATGCAAACGTGTATAGTCTTTGGGAGTGCGTTTCATTTTTAACCGTGTTCTGTATGATAATGGTACTGCATTCTAGCCGGGGTTTGCCTTGCTTAAATGGGAAAAGTAAAATAGCTTTTTGCAGTCACTTTTTTTTTCAAGAGCATTATTTTTTTTGCAAAGATCCTTCGAGTCTGTTTTCGTTGAAACCATCCTATGAAAAGGGGGGAGTATGTATATCCTGCTAGTACAAGCCTTGAGCCCCCCATAATACCAATCTGATGCTAGCCTATACATCTCAATGCCTTGCTATAAATATCATATGTATCTTGGAACGGATGACAGCCGAATTGTCATGGGAGCTATTCCTTCCAAAGAGAGCTATGAAGTTTGAGGAGAGGCTATCAAATGTGAAGATAAAGAACTTACGCTGTCCATGGCATATTTTCATTACTGGTTCTGTGGCGTATTGCTCTTCACATGCCTGTTGTTCGTAGGCAGAGGCAAAGTCGGCTTTTCCATCACTGGGGCAGTAGATATGTGTGCCACCACTTGCAGAAAACGAGGAGGAATAAATAGCAATCCGAGTGTCATTTTCAGCGTCGCACTTCAGCTTCAACTGCTCCCCCTGACACACCACTTTCGACTTGAACACTGTGGGCTTACATTTGTAGGCCACCTCCACGTACTTGCGCACTCCCGGGCAAGGATATGGAGGCAGCACTCCACTCCCAAAGACCTCTGGAGCTGTGACAATGCTGCATCCTTCTTGGCCATGGCATTTTTCTTCGATAATTTTGAGTGCCTCGGGGAACATGCAACTTTGCGTTAAGAGGTCGTTCTCGCTGAATACTCGAGGATACTCGCTGATGGGTGGACAAACCTGAAAGCAAACATTTATTCAGACCCAATCTGATTGTAGTAGTTCTTCAACATCTCAAGTAGATAGATAAAGCTGCTACTGCATTTTTTCACGTGGGCCGAAATTCCTTTTAAAATACCGCATTATTCGTTGTGCTATGGGTCTCTGATGCAAATGTAGATCTCCTCCGGCCATCTTTACTTCCCTCAACAACCGAGATCGTGGGTAAACTGTAGGGTTCTTACTGTGGCACTTGACGCTAGGCCGTATTTTGAGTTTGCTCTTAAAATGCCTTGTTATCGACTTTTCTTTTAAAATGTGGGCAGCCTATATTGGCTGCTAGGTCTTTGAAGACAATGTGGAATATAGATTTTTTTAAATTATCTCATCTACCAAGAAATCTGGGGGGACAAATCGTATATAGTTCATCTGTCAATTTTTGTTTCTCTTTGTTTTTGGTCACATGTGATATTACGAGCTTTTAGTTTTAAATATGGCTTTCTTTGAATAATAAATATGGCCAATTGGATATCTTGAACAAAAAAATTGGATAAAAAATAGGGTTAATATTTGATGTAATTTAATTCTTCCAGGAAAAGGAGAATGAAGGCCTTTTTGGTTTTCTCTTCGATAAGTACAAAAAGTATTAGGATCCCATCAAAGGGCCTCGAAGAAACAACAAAAGGCAGCTAAGAGATTTGGAGCTTACGAAATCCTCTTTGTTTAATCTTCCTTCACTATGCGTAGTTTATAATATTTTGAGTGACATCGTCCCCATCACTATAAAATGTCAGCAAAATTGTTCTGTATCAGCATTGTAAAGCTAGACATGGCTGAAAATCTGCTTGCTAGCTAGGCCTCACCTGATCTGGTACATTAACTTGATAGAAACTGATCCTATCCAGGACACATCCTACTATTGGAAATCATTGAAACTCAGAGCCGACGAATGAATGACTTTTGCAGTTTCCTCTGATTTTTGCTCATTTGTATTCACTATGCAACGCTTGCGGAAGATGTTGGCTACTTGGAGCTAATGAGAGCCAGCTTTTTTGGCCTCCACAGTAGTGTATGCCCTTAATTTGATCCCTCTTCAGAGGTGGCAAAGCTGTGGCTATGGGGGAAGTGTTTTTCGGCAATATAGCGCATAAGATCCTAAGTTACTTGCTAGGATTCAGCAATCTTGAATGCTAATGTCTGTAGAACGATAATTTTATCGAAAACTTGCAAAGGGAGTGGTTTGGCCATATAGTACTAGCGGCACAGCCTTGTTGCAATAAGTAGTACGTACATTGAGAAAAGGCCAATAAAACACTCGAGAATCGATAAAAGAAAGGGGAGGCCCAGCAGCAGCAGCAGCACTGTGGCGAAAGAAAACTTGGATGTGGGCCCTAGGAGTTGTTGCAACTCGCACCACTTCTTCTCCTTCTTCTGTGCGAAGGTCGTTTCATGAGTTTCAACTTACTACTTTTTGCGTTACTTTTGCCTAGCCTGAAATGGCATGTTTTCGCCCGCCATCTGACTTGGCAAAAAGCTTTTACCTTTGATTTGCTAAAGTTGGGTCTCTGAGAACAAAGCGAAATTGGAGCCGAGTGCTCATCTCACTACTTTTTCTACTCTGCAGCCGCCGACCGTCGTTTTCTGTGGCAGCAGCCGCATATTGACCTGTTTTTCTCTTTTATCTGATCACTCAAATTCAGGACATTAAATGGATGAAAGCCAACGGTTCCCTCGTTGCTGGATTTCATTTACATTGCACTACTCTCTCTACGGCTCTCTCCACCAGACCCTTAGTCGACTGAGCAAAGTAAACAACTTCAATGTCCATTTCCAGAGTCCATCATCTACGCCAGCCAAAGCCTAATTTTGCAGATGTTGTTGACTTTTCATTAGTATATTGCATCGAAAGGGTCAAATGTGGCCAAAATGCTGCCACCCGTCCCTTCTCCACCGGCTTGAATATCCGAAAATGCACGATGCAGTGTAAACTATCGCATGATGGAGGAGCAGTATTGTGACCTTGCCCAGATCAAAAGTTTTTTTGGATGGGGCAAACAAAGGCCAGAATAAAAATGATGTGGGCCAACTTCTTCATCATAAACTTTTGGCTTCATCGTCTTACCTGTGATGAGGGCGCCGTCCTTCCATATTGTACAAGCTGGATGGAAATCTTTGTTCCGGCTGGACATAAAAGATTGAGCACTTGGCCATCGCAAGCCGCATGCTGATATGTCAACAAAGTTCGTGACAAAATGGCGAAAGGATCCTGGCGATAGACGTTGTATTGGCAAGAGCCAAGCATCCAGAGGCTGGCCAGAATAAGCAGGGGCCAATTTGACATGAGGCTCATTCTGGAACAAGATACGTAATGCAGTAACATAATGGCCGGGGATATAGATCGGATTATACTAAGGTACTCCCCCTGTGCTCAGCAAAAATTGAGACACTTTATTATGGCCTGTGGAAGGACTATTTCGAGTAGGCGCCACAAAATTGGAATAAGTGTGGTGTAAAAATCTGTGAAACGTAATTTTGAAGATTTCATAGTTCTTTCTCTTGTACAGCTTCCCTATAATAGCATTATACTCTATCAGAGGCTCATGTTGGGCTTCCCAAGAAAGTACTAGTTTGTAATCAAATAACTGCATCGATCTGATTTCGGGGTCTAACTTGTGTTTCCGTGGAGGGAAGTAGCGAGAGACCATATCAAGAATCTATACATTACTTGCTAGTTATTAAATCTTGCCGTTGAGGCCTGCAGTAATGAATAGTATATGCACCAACTGCTCTACAATATGAATGCCTAATGATGTTCAACGAATCTTTTTGGTGTGGCCGAACTCTCTCTCCGAGTAGAGTAGAGCAGCTGCGCTAATAATTATGCAAAAGGAACTTTCATTAATTAAATCTCCTAATGCACAAACCCTGAAACTTCTAGGCTTAATATAATAACCTAATTTCAAGGCCGACCTGCTGCAGCAGGCCGCCCCTTCGGCCTTCGGGAAAAAATATTCACTCGGAAAAAAGGCTTACGTTAAAGCTTTGTTCAATCTGCGCCGAGAAGAATATTGAGATGATGCCAACCACAAAAAGACATTGAAGAGGCCTTTGAGGCCTTATAATGCCAAGATTGCCTTATCTAGAGCAGCCATGAGCTTCTGTGTGATGCCAAGAATATGGTCGGGGACACTTTAACTCTTGATATATTTTACAGCTTTTGCTGTTGCATAGCTCAGCTAGAGCCGGAGCGCACACACACTGTTATAACTAAATTGCGGCCGAGCTGGAGCTGTGACTTTCTTGTGTGTAAGCCAAGAAAAGACTGCTGCTTCTTTTCTTCGAGCCGGCTGTCAATGGCGACGATGTCGCGGCTTCGAAGCCGCGGCGTCCGTAGCTTTTGCTGCAGCCTCTGGATTCCAAGAGTAGACTTTGGGCTAGCTTACTACTACACCGCTTACGGCACAAATTTCAGATAATTTCGCTGCTTTGCAAGCCGCGCCCCAAACCCTTATCTGTGTGCTATCTATTCTTCCTCAGTTTCTTGCCCTTTATTGACAAGTCTCGTTAAGATCAGAGGATTTTACCACTATTTTTCTCACCTGCCTCTCCTATGCACGTTGAATTTATGAGGTGCACTTTTGGACAGCTGTTTTTGGAATTTTTTCATGAAAAGGTGTTTTTTCATAAGCACAGCTTACATTTTCAAATCCGAATTGCTAGAAACGTCAAAAAATTCACTGACGATATGCTTTCTTTTCTCCTTGCATGTCGGTTTAAAGCTGACAATGCAGTTGTGACTGAACAAAATATGCGAGTGCCTCCCTTTCACTCTCAGCTGTTTTTTTTGTAATTGTACGTGGGTGCTACCTATGAAAAATATTCATATTTCATGGCCACTGTGCTGGCAATATGGAAAGAAAGTGTACTTTCAGCCTTCAAGTGTATGCACCGTGGAAAAGTGCAATTTTGAAACTTTTTTCAACTCCTGGTAGGGTCACAGATGACCCCGCAAGCACCTACTCGACTCATTGAAAAGTTTTCCTACGGCTGTAGAGGTAGAAGCACACAGCAGAACTACTCAAGTAATTTGTGTCAAGGGACAAAATAACATTATTGTGCTGAGAAGCATGTGCAAAAAATATCTTCGTAACCCAGATGTCGACTGGAATATCATTGAGTCCTTATCTGCGTCTCTTCCAAATGAATTGACTTCACCAGCCAAGTGTATATTCTCGAGCATTTCCGTGAGAAATTGGCCAGTGTGAGTGCAGTCACCCTATTCACTTCGGTCATTAGTTCGTCTTGAAGCTGAACTACGGTCGTGCATGAACTTTTTCGATGTGTGCAACTTTTAATAAGGCCAACTTTTCTTCCTTTGCTATGTGCATCACAACGTGTCTTTTCGTGTGGACAAATTGTGCCCTATCTGACGCGCTCATGCTCCTATGAAAGCACAATTGCAGTTTGAGGCATCCTGAAGATTCCTATGGAATGTCGTTCTGCTGTTGCTTATGTTATGCCAAGAAACGTAAGATTTGCTGGAAAGTTGAATGTTGCATCTGTTTTGAAGAAGCTCTTGGTGTCAAATGTAGGCTGAGGTATTTCAGCATTCCTTTTCTTCCATAATTATTCAAATGATTGTGCTTCTAACGTAAAATACTTCTGTCCTCTCTCTCTCTCACCTTGATGCGGGCTACAAAAACTTGCAAATTTTCATGAGTGGCGTCAGTGTGCAGTAAAGTAGCATACAGACCTGTAAATTCTTACAGTAAATTAATATTGACAAGAAGGCCACAATAGGCAGCCTTGAGGATATTTTCTGTCTTTCAGACAATAAAGTAGGGAGCATAAAATGTAGCTGTTAGGCCGCCTATCTATGATTCATGCTATCTCGCATTGAAGGCTGAATTCCCTCAGGTTCTCGACTGCAAGTCGAGCCTGATTTTTGGCGTGCATGATGCAGTCTGGACTGCGGACGAGACGCCCTGTATTTTCACCAGATGAGGTCTGAATTGTGAACTCAGCGAGCAATTTGTAGGATCCTTTTATGCCATGCAAAGTGGGCATAAAATGTATTCTTGCTTCTAGAAAGTCACTTGGGGCTACTTCACAATAAAAGCTACGAAGACACGTACTGCGGCGAATTGCGGACTTCAGCAGCTGCATTTTGAGCATCTTTTTTTAGTCTCTCGACTCTGGCTGTGCTGAAGCTTGTACGTTTTGGTTACTGATAAACAAGAACATACTATCTGTAGACTTGTGGCCATTATCTATTCACTTCCAAGTATTGAGGTTCCGGCAGCGAAAAGGCCCTTTTATTGTTGGAAAAAGTTACTTCTACTTTCTGCCTCTTTAGTAAACGTTTGCTATGAAAGCCATCGGATCAATCAACTGAGCAAAGAGTTCCTTGATTAATAAGGCCTCGCTTGGGTCACATGCAGAGGCCGACTTTCTTTGTACCAAAAGCTATTTGCTGTACAGCAGCAAACTAAAGGAAGCAAATTGTAGCTGTATCATTTATAATACAAACCTTTCGCTGTAAATACTTCATTGAGTGTTTTTAAGGGCAAAAAATTGAGCATCTTTAATGCTTTGAGTCTCAATCAAACTGCTCTTGAAGCTGCTTCAAATTCCCAACTTTCTTATTCTAAAGTTTCACACATGATGCAATTTCCTAGCCTAATTTGCAATCTTTGGCTCCTGAAAGATTCTAGGCCTCGTATAAGCTGTTGCAAAGATTTCAAACACTAGGTGCAGATTAACGAAATGCAAAAAAGCACTGGGCCGTGCTCATCGCCTGAGATATGTCTTAATTTACCTTTTCTCCGGAGTTGTGTCGCATTTCCACTTTTATACGTGAAAAAAATTAATTGAAATCTCTGTGAGTGTCAGTGCTGTGGTCAAGGAAGCGTAAATGGAAGTCATGCAAAAAAGTCAGTGCATAATTATGAATCTCTATTTGGACTGAGAATTGTGATGTTATACGTACTATAGGCTCTGTTTACCTTCCAAGTGCGTGTAGCAGCAAAGAAAACAGAAAAGCTCTCAATTGTCTTTTTTTCTGAGCTGTTTTTTGTCAAAATGCCATTCGGGACTGTAAACATGATACTTTTTAATACGCAAAAACATAAACGTTCAGAGATATGTGGCATTCGTTGTTGGCGTGAACTGTGTGCATTGGCAATTTTTAGTGTTCGGCAGTCAGAAGGATAGTCTCCGAGTAACTTTGTGCATCCCCTTGGGAGGATGGTAAAAAATTGTTGAGGGCTCGAATATCTGTAACTTTTTGCGTGGTGCCTCTCATCATCATGGATGGCCAAAGAGGTAAACTTTTCCATTTCCCTTGACATCTTACCAATAAGACCCTACAATTATCAAGGTGAGCAAAAGGCTTAAAGCACCCTTTCAGTTCACTGTTTGCTCAACGCATCCTGGAGTAGCCTGAGAGTAAACAAGTCCTGGTTTTCTTCACTGGGCTAAGCACTCAATATTTTTCACTCCTAATCTATTTTCTTCTCCATGAGGGCTTTGGCTGAAATATCTGAAAAACCAATTTTTCTAGGCAGATCCAATACAATATGAGGTGCTAAAAAGCCTTGCTTTGACGATGTGCTCTAAATCAACAATTTTTAGGATTCTGCATATCTCTCCGTGGAAATGTACAACTATAAAGGGTTTTTTCTTTCAAGCTTGAAACTTTGCCAAAAAGTAAGACGACAACAATAACAACGGCTCTCTTGCACTTGCCTCTTGTCCTCTCATTTGAAAGTATTTAGGCAGAAGGAAAAGAATTTAGAAAGCTAGCCGAGCGCAAATTGTACCATTGTCACGTCTTATGTTCTGCCTCGTAAAATCTGAAAAGTAGAGTGGGATATGTATATCCATTGATGTATGCAAATTAGGCCGAATCTGGACCAATTACGATCGGAAACCGAAGAGCTGAGGGGAAGGGAAACGTGTCACTAATGTATTTACGTTTGCAGTAATGCAGAAAAGTCGTAATACAACCAGCATCTAATCTACTTTTGGACCCTCGGCCAAAAATGTCATAGCAGCTATTACATGACTGTGCATAACATACCCAGATCATGCATAGTATTTGTCCTTGGAAGCGTTTTGACATCTTGATGATTTTGGCGAGAAAAAGGAAATCTAAAAAAACTCGTTCAAAACTGTAAACAAATGGCTGGTTCCAAATGCAACCTTTTGATCGTTACTTGGTAACGGTGTTCAAATACCCTTATGTTGTGGAAAGGTATTTTATATGATGGAAAGCAATTTTCGCATGTATAATTCAGTTTACCAATTCGTCTCAGTTCATATTACTATACATATATAAAAGCTCTGACGTTTAACTTTATCAAGTGACACGCATTATAAAGTATTTTATAAGGTGTGTTGCTCCTCTGTTTGACCAGAGACCATGATATTGTCCAAGAAGTAAATCCCATGTTAGAAAAAAGGAGAAAAAATGCCGAGCATGGGGATAGAACCCTGATCATCTAGATTAGGAGTCCAACGCTCTACTGACTGAGCTACCAATACAGACAGAATAATTATTGTCAGAATTCCTTCTTATTCTTATTCTCAGCTGAGCTAAGCTTAGTAGAACAGTAGAGCCTTTTCAGAGGTACCAGACAAAACTTAATCTAACACATCTTATAGCTCCCAAAAACGCCAAATCCTAAATGCACAATTTTTTACTTGATTGATTAACGCTTTCTGTTACTCTTGCACTACTGAGGGCCTCTCAACCCTAGCCTTCAAGTAATGGATCAGGTGCTAAGTCAAGATCGCCTGGTCTGGTAACTTCATTAACATTAGAAAATTACATTACATCCTAACAAATCGTATATATATGTAAACAAATTATAACACAGGCTTACAAAACATCTGAGGTCATTTTGCAAAGTAAAAATCTCGTGGCATTACTTGGCTCTCGCAAGCTCGAGCCCGCAAAAATGCCACTCGATTTCTACTTTACAAAATTTGCTCAGCTATTTTATTAGCTTGTTTTATAAATTGTTTACATATATAAATAGATATAAACACCTGGCTTTTTACTACATATAGGGTATTTAAACACCGTTACCAGGTAACAATCGAAAGGTTGCATAAAGAACCAGCCTATAGCCCGGTTCCTACAACGAAAATCCATATAATCAGGAGGCGTAACATGACTATTAGCATAGTCAGGTCACAGCTAGCTCGCGCGCTCAGCTCGACCTGACTTAACCGGTTTACCTAATCTGATTTTCCTTGTTGGGCTGGGCCTATGTGTTACTTCCTTGCTGGCAACAAGTTTCATATTTTTACTTTGATAGAAAAACTAATGAAAAAAGCACCGCATACACTACCCCCGCATGCATCTGCCTTTCAATATCTAGCGAAATTCTTAAAGCGTGCAGGGTTTTGCTCCCATATTTGCTCACTTCTGAACAATCATTTTTTTCCGACTCAGCAACTGGCGTCGCTACTCAGCACGTACTCAAAAGTGCATCCATAAGGAGATAGCATTCAATTGTGTATCGAAGCCTCCAAATCCTCGAACCGTTCATTCTTAAACTTTTTTATTCTAGGTCGTCTTTGCATTCCAATGCAGAGTTGCTGTAATTTAAGAAATACATTTTAAGGATGTACGCCTGATTTACTGGATGCGGAAATGGGGATAGTAAGGGCAATTTTTTGCATCGTTCCATTTTTCACAAAGAAGACAGGAAAGATTACTCTAAGAAACTAGCAACACAAGCTGGCCATTTTTCTTTCTCTCTCCGCCGACAACTACAGCAGCGTATGGACTGAATATTCATCCGTGAAACGACTTCCTTACACGAGCTTTTAAACTTTTCCAATTCAACTATTGATTTGTGGCAGGTACAAACAAGCAGAAAAAGCCTGTTACTTTTATCAAAAGTTTTGGGGCTGCCGACATGGAATTTTCTAGAAGAACCTGGAAGAATTCACCTCGCTTTTTGACTTCTCGCTAGTTAACTAATCGAAAACATCATCTTCAAAAGTGAATTTAGGTGTATCCCATACCAAATAAGCTTTTCAGGAGGAAAATAATTGTCAATAAGAAGTACTAATTATCTACGCTCCAAACTCCTTTGTCAGCTCGGTAATAACATAGATCCAGAATTTAGCTTCGATAGCCTTTGCCATGGATAAATCGGCCTTGAAGAAGTGTGCAAAAAAGTATAAGGGGGAAATAAAGTCGGAAAGCTTGAAAAAGAAGGGCCCTTTATTTTCGGGCTCTCCCTCTGCTCTGGTAGAGTAGAATCAGTGTTTTCTTGGTCATTCAATGATCGATCCATCTTTCGCATTGCACTGGACCTTTTGTTTTTTCTTCCACTTGCTGCCATCTCGTTTCCAGATGCTGACACTAACTTTAAGTAAAAAGGAGATGAGAATAAAGAGGTTTGTATGACAAAGGGAATTTTGTATTTGCCATTTCAGGCCTTGAAACTTTGCTTTAAAAAGGCAACGTTGCAAAATGAATTTATTGCGCAACATCCAGAAAGGTGAAGACTCAAATGCTCCATTCAATTTTCTTACATCTCATAAATGAGTAATCGTGACTTTGTCTAAGTCAGAGGCTTCGTCTCTTATGGAGATTTCATAGCGACAAAGCCATGGTCATTATCAGTTTTTATGTTCTGAGTAGGTTGCCATGGAACTATATAAGAATTAAAGATCTCCATCAACATACGTCAAGACCAGAAAGGTAAATCGATGGGTCAAAGTATTCTCAGATTGGCCACTTTAAAACGACATTTTCTTTTAGAATGTGCCACAAAAAAATTACTATAAGATAAATGACTACTCAAGATAGCTCTGCATGGTCACTCTGAACTGTACAATCATCTGATACTTCTACAAGCTATAGCTATTACAGCTGAAGTTTATTATCATTCTGTCTCTATCACTACAAAGTGGTTTTGGGTCAAATCGACAGTCTAATGCTCTGCTCTGCTCATTTACAACTCCTTAAGGAATCGGAACGCGAAATTCCTTTGCGCAAAGGAGTTCCCAGTACATAAACTAGCTGCGTAGAGTTGTCATTATGGGGACTGTATAAAAAACCCAAACTAGCACAAACCAGCACAAACTTTTTAATCTTTAAAATTTCAATGTAGAAAGCTCCCCTATGATCAGGAGAGCTCAAATATGTACTTTTTTTCATCAAATCCAATGGGAAGTACCTTAAATATCAACTTAAATTAATATACGAATACTTTATAATAGTCTGATAGCACAAACCTTTAGATTTTCAAACTTCTAATGCCAAAAGCTCCCATATGTTGAGGAGGGCCCAAATTAAAATTTTCAGCCATCAAATCCAATGGTAAGTTACTTAGATATTAACTTAAATATTGTAATTGGTGCTATATAAAGAGTTTGGGCCCAAACTAGCACAAACATTTCATGAAGGTTTGGGCTGGTTTGTACAGGTTTGTGCTAGCCCGTTATTATGCATGGTTTTGTCATAATGCATTCCTTAAGGAACGGTAGATGAACAGTATATTAGTCAATGTCGCCCCATCAACATCACTTTTAACCCCAAATTCCATGACAGAGCATCATTTTTAATTGGGGTGAACATAATTTAATAGATTGATTAGGTTGTTTACTATTATTAACTAATTTAATTAAGAAAAAGCAAAAGTTGGCCAATAATATACAATATAAAAAACAATTTATAAAACATGCTAATAAAATAGCTGAGCAAATTTTGTAAAGTAAAAATCAAGTGGCAACTTTGCGGGCTCGAGCTTGCGAGAGCCAAGTGATGACCCTGCTTTCGAGCCCCAGCTCGAAATAAATAACTATTATATGATGGAAAGTAATTTTCAAATGTTAATGAAGATACCAGACCAGGCAATCTTGACTTAGCATCTGATCCATTACTTTGAAGGCTAGGGTTGAGAGAACCTCAGTAGTGCAAGAGTAGTTGAAAGCGTTAATCAATCAATTAAAAATTGTGCATTTTGAATTTGGCACTTTTTTTTAGCTAAAAGATGTGTTAGATCAAGTTTTGTCTGGTATCTCTGATAGAGACTCTACTCGGTATATCAGCCAAGCTGAGAATCCACTTTTACGCGATCTACTTTTCCCCAATCCACTTTTCAGCGGTCAACTTTTTTGCGGTCAGCTTTTTCGCGATCCACTTTACCGCGATGTTTTTCTATTTGGTATATCAGTTGAAATCCGTGTCCGCAAAAGTCCGTACCGTTATATTCCGTTCCGTTATATTCCGTTCCGTTATATTCCGTTCCGTAAAAATCCGTTCCGTGAAAATCCGTTCAGTCAAAATCATCTCAATTAAAAACCATTCAATATATTTTAGGGCCTGGTCATCTGAGGCTTTTTGTCACTAAGTGACCAAAACTTGACACATTGTGCAGTGAAGTTACCATTTGTCACGTCGCAACACATCACAACTCAGACGGACACAAAGTAAAAAGTTTGTTTTGCTTCATGAGTTACCAGTGTAAACAGAAAGTTATACAAGGCAAAGTTGGGCTCTTTTTGGTAAAAATGTGGAAAAATTAATCAAGTCATCTGGTTGTGTTTGTTTTGGTTGCTCGTTACATGGTCATCTATTTGTCACTCCTTGACACTATTCTTTGTGTAACGAGGTTACCTTTTTCATGACACTCCAAAAATATCAATATCAAAAAATTTTGAAAACACTAAATGACCAGGCCCTTAATCAACTTTGCCTTTTAGCAGAAATAATATTTGTTTCATCCATGTATGTCAAATCTTGATTTTTCCGTTTTTTACCAGAATTTTTGGATGGAACTTGGCTACTATGAAGAGCAGGGATAAAATCAGTAGTGCTTTCTGGCAATGAATCAATGCAAGGCCTTTGTACCTGAAGTGGTCGAATTGACTGGTTATGGGGGCTTAAAAACCTAGACTCACTGTAAGTGTATGTGGGAACCTCTAAAGAGACCAGCCATCTTGTTTGTCCAGCCTTTTTCCAGTAGCATGACAACAAAAGAGTTATGCTGTTGTGCGCGCATCTTTGATGATTGCTGATGCGCAATCACTGTAGCAACTTTTAAAATTGAACTCACCAAACCTTCTTAAGAGAAGTACTATCCATATGTACGTATTTGAGGATTACCGGAGATTTTCGGAGCTGATTATCACGGAACGGATTTTTATGGAACGGAATATAACGGCACGGATTTTTGCGGACACGGATTTGAACAGTACAATCTTCTATTTGTATGATTCATTTTGATTTTTTCATGGCAGAAGGCTTAGTGGTCACAGTGAATCAAAAAGACGTTTTGACACGAATGAGAAATTACGTCAAAATTTCGGCTTCTAAGGCCCGGTTCACCAACAAATTACGGCCGAAATTATGGCATAATTTATAACTGAATAGAAATTAGTGCAGGGCATTTGGGTGAATCTTTTTAATAAGCCTTAATTTCATAATACAATTTCAAAGGATAAATGTTAAAAAGTTGCTTCGTTCATTCTCAAATTGGCAACTTATCAGAATAATTTTGCCCAATATTACTCCACATGATTCTTGGAGCAGAAAAATTATTTTTTGGGCAGATGTTGATTTTTTCATATTCAGTAGAACAGAAATTTAGCACATGTACTGCATTCCCTTAACTATTTGTTAATTTTAATATCAGCCCTTTTTTCTTTTGATTAAAAATGGAACAAGCTTTGAAATTTTTTGGTGACAAGCTTTTTCAAGCTTTTTTGGGGGGCTTCAAGCTCTTCAAATTTTGGTTTAAAAGATCCCAAGCTTTTTGCTTATGTAGCTCAAGCTGGGTTTTAGTTTCAAGCTTTCAAGCCATGCTGAAACTCATTCCATCACTACTTTGAGTAGATCGCGGTTAAGTTGATCGCGGAAAAGTTGACCGCTGAATAGTGGATCGCGGAAAATCGGCTCGCGGAAAAGTGGATTCTCGGTTTGGCAGTGCATTCCTCTACTCTTCTACTAAGCTAAGCTGAGCTAAGCTAAGCTAAGCTTAGTAGAAGAATAAAAAGGAATTCTAACAACAATTTTTCTAACTATATTGGTAGCTCAGTCAATAGAGTGCTGGACTCCTAATCTTGATGTCCAGGGTTCAATCCATGGGCAAAGGCATTTTTTCTCCTTTTTTCTGCAATGGGATTTACTTCTTGGACAATATCATGGTCAGACAGAGGAGCAACACACCTTATAAAATACTTGATAATGTGTGTCACTTGATAAAGTATAACATCAGAGCTATTATATATGTGTAGTTATATGAACTTAGACAAATTGGTAAACTGAATTATACATATGAAAATTGCTTTCCACCATGTAAAAGTCTATCATAATTGCCGGTAAAAAAAGTTGCTTGTTGAGCTAGCAGACACCATACTATACTTATAAGTATAAGCAATAGGTGTCCATACTAAATAAGCCAATATGGCGAATCGAATCCAATGATGATACGAAAGATGCTAAGGATACAAAGAGATTGAAATACATGGATAATAATGAAAAACGTGGTTGTTTTCTGTTTTGTGGTTTGTATTGAACTTAACTCTTTTTCTCTGCATATATACATTCTTAGCATCTGCCTAGTTGTATTTGCTCCGAAAACATTTCCTGTCGCACACAGCTTTGGTCTGTACATGAGAAGGACCTGATCACCCTGGCCTCTCAACTCTCATCTAATTTGGGTTTCTCAATTTTTCCAAATTCAGCCATTAAGCCTGCACGTCATTTGAACAGTAGAGTGTAAGCAATTTGCTACCTGGATACTAAGTCCTTGGAGAAAATTGCCGATGACTTTACGAAGTTATACTTTTAAGTATGACCGATGAATAAATCTCGATGAACAACTTGGTTGGAAAGGTGGAACGTAACTGAACACTTCATTTACTTATCGACTACGAATGAGTTGAGAGGGGAGGGAAGCAGGAAAATTCAAACATAGAGGTAAAGATATTTTTTAAGAATTTCACGCTTTTTGTATTTATTAAAATATGTATTTAGCTTAACAATAATGATAAGTGCTGAAAAGTTCGCATCTTAAAAAGATTGTATTCATCTATCCAGGACAGGATTTGATTTGTTGGCAAAAGTTATTTTTATAAAGTTCTTGAAATAGAGGCTGGTTCTTTATGCAACCTTTTGATCGTTACCAGGTAACGGTATTTAAATACCCTTATGTAGTGGAGAGGTATTTAAACACCTGGCTTTTCACTACATAAGGGTATTTGAACACCGTTACCAGGTAACGATAGAAAGGTTGCATAAAGAACCAGCCAGATTTAACCGCATAAAAGGCATATCTGGTCAATTCAATTCGGACATAATACAACTAGATGGGTTCGGACATTTTACTACTAAACAAATTATTTCGAAGGTAGTACAACTAGGCAAAACATTTCGGAGACAGTACAGCTAGGCGAGTTCGGACATTTTACAACTGTGCATAATTGGTCGAACATAGTGCTACTCAACTTTTCGGAGATAAAACTACTCAACTTTTCGGAGATTTTGCAACAAGATTTTCGGACAAAAAATGTTTCCCCGTATGGCCCCAATGCTGCTCCCTAGTTGCCACATATTGTATGGAGAGTGCATCTGTAATGTCGAATCGAAGAAGTCAAACACACTTCCCCAAATTGTATCGTTTTTGCTTTCTGCTGCAGCTCTTCTGTCGAAAAATGCATTCTTCGGTCTGCTGACCGCAAAGAGCCTTTGAATAAACAGACGTCGTTTTTCTCCTGGCCATAACTTGTGTTCTCTAATAAACTATGTAAATACATGCAAAAGTGCTGCACTCTCAGGTACAGGCTAACAACTGGCCCTTGTTCTGTAGCATCAAGCATGCAGGATGTTTTAGCGTGAGACATCCGCTATTACATTGGCTTTTGTGGAGCCCCTCGAGCAAAATGAGTAAATGCAGCCTAGTTCAGGATACTATTTCCTATGCCCATCTTTGTTGGAAGATAAAAAAGCATTTACCATCTCTTCCAAGCTCTTGCTTCTATTCAGGACTATTTTTATGGCGCCTCTTAAACGTGGCCCCATGAATTCATGTATCTTGATGCGTAATTTGGGCTTACACTCATGGGATGGCATTTATAATGAAGTTGACATTTCTCAGTGTTCCTAGGGGCTCTTCTTTTAATTTAGGGCCATAATCGTTGCGGGTTGGAAATGATAAATACGGCCAGCAACTAAAAGCCATTTTTTAGCTTGTTTTATGTTGTGCCGCATTCAATTGCATAGTAAATAATGGAGCTGGCTATACAAGCTTACATTAGTTGGCGGCTCCTCGGCCATAAGCTGAGTACTCTTCATTCGACTCAAAGACAAGAGGCCTGGTAAACTCACTAATGATGATGAATCTACCTCGTTTGCGTATTCATCTCTTCTTTGCAATTTCTGCATGCCCCTCATGATTTATAGAAGCATTGAGAATTTTTAAAACTGTATAATTAGCGTTAATTTGGTGGCATCCAAGCTTAGGCCTCTCTTGCTGGTAAAAGTTCCAGGCTGATAAGCCTTCTTGGCATCGACTTTCGAACAGCAACTTTTTGGCTAGGCAAAGCAAGGTTGTGGAGGCAGGCATGGTTTTCTTTATATCCTCTTATCATAAACATGTACTCGTTAGGTTTTCATACACACAACTTTTCCCGATAGCTTTCACGGTCAGAAATTACATTCAAAAGAGAGAAAATAGAAGGGCCTTTCTTTAGGTCCATGCTTGTATCTGAATTCCCGAGGGCGTCTACATTTATGTCCTGTTCATGTACGCCCCAAACTCCTTAGGAAAACGCACGAAAAACACCTTAAGGAGAGGAGAAAAATTGTCTTAAGACAAGCGGACTAGCTGATACAAAAAATCAGATCGACTTTAAGCCAACTTGAAAGTAAGCAAATGTTATTTTGTCTATTTTAATAGACAAAAAAGCTTGAAAGCGCTCCACAAATTGGCCATTTTGAATAAAATCAATAAACAGTGGCTCAAAATGCCTTCTTGACGCGCACGGGAAAAAACTCGCGAAATCGTTGGAGTCAATTTTCATAGGGCCGTAAGCTAAAAGCAGACATTCAGAGCTCCCAAGTCCGCAAATTTCCGCAGCCAATTTTGATGAATAATCATTAAATGTGGTCTGATTGACCTCTCAGTCATCATAGATAAATTACATTCGATTCCAATCAAAAGTTATGGATGCCCAAAAAATGGGCAAAAATAACTATTCTAGCATTTTCCTTGCTGAGCACTTTTTCAGGCAAAGTTTGATGTTGAAGTCGAATTTGAATATGTATCTGTCAATTAAAACCAGTTTTGACTATTTCAATTGCCCAGAAGTCAACCAAATCAGATGACGAATATTAGAGGTAAAATGAGACTTCGGGCGATTTGGCGGATTTTCTCGTGCGCGTTAAATCGGCTTTTTGACCCACTGTGCAATAGTTAGATTTCATCTTTTATCATAGATACATGAAGAAAGCTAGTTTGTTTTTTTAAAAAAAAAGCTTAAAAACATGAGACAAAATAGCAAAAATTGCCATTAAAAACGCTGATCGGCCCCAAGCTGAACTCATAGAGTGGCAGTCAGCAACAGATTCACTTTTCCTTTAGACAATTTTTTCCATACCTTAAGGCATTATTAATACATGAACAAGGCATTAAATATATTTTCTCTAACTGTAACCGAAAATCCCAGGTTGGTTGAAATTCCAAGAAAAGCTCGACCTACTATTTTGATCCATGGTACTTTGATCCCAGTAGCGAATCTCAGCTGAGTCACTGACAAGTGACAACAAATTGACACCATTACTGATTACGCTGCATTGCAATGTGCATTTCACATATTCAAAGTGTTACAAAACTTAAACTGCAAATTGAGGCTGCTCAAGACCAAGACGACGGCAATTTGGCTATACTGATTTTCCTTGTTGGAACCGGGCTATTGTCAATTCAAGATAGGATAATCATTTTTTGCTTCAAGAGAAAGCTTCATCTGGTTATTTTGAGACAGCCTATATTTTAAGTATAGGGAACCGTAAAACGGTACCATATTTATCCTACCGGCGAGCTCATAAGATTTCAGACGGCTGATATCGCTGCTTACGCTGCGCCGTCTGAATTAGCAAAATGCCTCATTTTCTTGATTATTTTTTGCAAGGTGTAATTTTCACAAGCTTAAGTAGAGCCTAAGTTTCAAATAGACCAATTATATTTACATCTTTCTATATTAAGAGTGGTATATTTCCTGAAATTCCATATTTTCCTAAAATTCCAGGCTGGCCTTTGGGCTGGCTTACGGGCAAGCTAGAGCACTAATTAAAAGTGTTCCCAGATTGACACACTAAATTAAAGTGGCTTTTTTATAATAGGAAGCTGGCTCTTTTTGACTATTTTGTACAGTTCACATCAAGTAGTTCATTTGATGAACGTGTCAACTACGCTCGCGCAATGATGACGTCAAGCCGTCTGAACTCAGTGCCATCTAGTGCAGTCAGCTTGACTTCGGGTTCCTATTAACGAAGCCCAACGAGAAGTTTGATTCTCGATTCGAACACGAATAGTTCTCGACTCTTTCAAAATTTTGATTCGATAAATAATCAATAATCGATTTTTTATCGATTGCTCGATAAATCCTGAGTTGTTCAATTTTCGTTAATGAATTTTAATTGAATTGGTCATTAGTAATCATTAACGATCATTTCGGATATGTATCATTGTCGATTATTTGTTGTTTTGTCAGATAATTTTCAAGTGAAGACTACATTTGATCGTCACGGATCGGAGTTTGAATCATTTAACAATTAAGAAGTATTTGATATATCAAATAACCATCGATTACTTATTGAAGCTAGCTCCATCTAGAGTATGTTCTGCACAATATTATAGCTAAAAAGCCCAACTTAGAGTGGGACATCTGTGGTCTAGAGGCAAGGCACTGGATTCCAAATCTGAGGTTCATGGGTTCACTTAAAATCCATCATGCTCTAAAGAAAGAGAAAGCTTAATTAAAAAGCTAGAAAGTTCCCAAAAAATTAATTTTTTGTCCTTGATTATTAACTGAAATCAATTCCTGAAAAGTTCCTGAATATTCTGCTGAAAGTGGCCAAGCATATGAAATAATCATGAAGTAATCAGCATTGAATTTCAGTTACTTTTCATGAGCAAATCAATTTCTCACCATTGAATTCCGTCACGGATAAAACCCCTAATTGCGAAGTATTCAAGATAAAATTTGATATCAAAATGGTCCCGAATATTAACCGATAATTTCGGCAAAATTCTGGTTGGGAGCTGATTTAAGCCAGAACTCAATTCTGTAGTGTAATTGTTTCTCCGTTAGCTGAAGGTCGGTTTGTTAGCTTTTGCCATTCTAATCGCCCTGATGCTGCATGCAGTTCCCCGTGCATAATGCACCAAAACTTTGGACGTGGCATTTTTTGTTCCCACGCTATAGAGTTGAGATGTTCATTAAAAAAGTTTTACGCACTGTAAACCGAATTTCCTCGTGAGTAATTCACTTTGCCGGTTGACTCAGCTTTTTTGCACTCCCGATGCGCTATGAAGTAAATGACAACCCTAGGGTTACTTTTTACTTAGTAAATGGTAAATGCGAACCCTAGGGTTACTTTTTACTTAGTAAATGGTAAATGCGAACCCTAGGGTTACTTTTTACTTAGTAAATGGTAAATGCGAACCCTAGGGTTACTTTTTACTTAGTAAATGGTAAATGAGAACCCTAGGGTTACTTTTTACCAACTTGGTCAAGTACTTGTCATAAGCAGGGATACCTGACGTTTCCGAGGCCGCTGTAGTTTTCTTGGCCTCTTCAATCCATTTTTCCAATGATTTTTCACTTTTTCACTACTGCTGCCGCTGCTTACTGTTAGGTGTTAGGCAGTCGCTCAGCTACTTTGTTATGGTTTGTAGTTCTTGATCAGGCTAAAGAGGGGAGCAATGTTTCTAGATAGCAGAGCTATCTCTGGATTATTTCAGAAAACACGCTAAATTGATAATTAATTTATTTCCTAATATATTGCGTTTTTGGAAAAAAGTTACTTTTAAGTCATGCTTGGATTCCACATTTCTATAGCTATGCAAAGTTTCAGATCTCTGAGCAATTCCCACCAAGGAATCGGCATGCCTTAAGTTCACGGCCCCTTATGAAATTGCGCTTGATTTCGGCAAGTTCATTACTCACTTGGAAATTCGGTTTAAGTGCATAAAATTTGTACCTGCTGCTTTTTGGGACTTCGAAGGTGCGGTAAAAATTGCGCTCGTATGGTAAACATAAAACCTCGACTCACTTTTGACCTCGCTACGCTCGGTTAAAAAATTCGTCTTGGTTTTATGTTTACCATACTCGCGCAATTTTTACCGCACCTTCTCAGTCCCGAAAAGCAGCAGGTAAAATACTATTTTCTACTGCACCTGAAACTAGCTGCTATCATTATTGTGAGCCCGGTTCCAACACGGGATATCAGCATAGTATAGTACGGTAAACCAGTTAAGTCAGGTCGAGCTGAGCGCGCGAGCTAGCTGTGACCTGACTATGCTAAATAGTCAAGTTACGTCTCCTGACTCTACTGTTTTTCCTTGTTGGAACCAGGCTGTGGTCTCATTTATGGCTCGTTCACACATCACAAAAGGGCGTTCCGCATATCGCATTTTAGTTTAACCAATCCAAATATATAATAGTTAGACCAAACTGACTTTAGGCCTAGTTCACCTGCATATTTTGGCAAAATATCGAAAAGAAATACTGAAAAACTGAGAATTTAGATACTGTTGTGAACTTCTGCTACTCCTCATGCTCATTATCTTCTGCGTCTTTGATCGTAGCATGGTTGCGGTTGTTATCGCTTCTTATTTACTGACATCGCAACCTCATCAGTAAGTAAGAACTCGATTATTATGCACTGGCTTAGTCTCTTCTGGAGATTTCATAGTGACCCAGCCACGGTCATTATCGTTTCTTATGTACTGAGTAGGTTGCGATGGAGCTACACAAGAATCGATAATGACCGTGGCAATGCCACTATGAAGGCTCATTATCTTCCGCGTCTTTGATCGTAGCATGGTTGCGGTTGTTATCGGTTCTTATTTACTGACGAGGTTGCGATGTCAGTAAATAAGAAGCGATAACAACCGTAACCAAGTCACGATCAAAGACGCGGAAGATAATGAGCCGAAATCTCCAGAAGAGACTGAGCCACTGAGTAGGCACAACCTAAGAATCGATAATGACCGTTGCAATGCCATTATGAAATCTCCAGAAGAGACTGAGCCCCAGCCATATTCCTGATGATGCGTTTTGTTTGGTCAATTTCCTTTGAGTCGTAGTTGGTCCATTTCCGTGTTCCCAATTGACTCCTCATTCAAAACATTCGAGCGACGCCTAGCGGAAAAATTCGGGTCGTAACGTAGACGAAAATTGAATAAAGGCGATGTACTTTTTTTAAGGCAAAATTAAAAAGAAGTAGTATCTCGATGCCTCAATGACAATGACGCCTCACTATTCCCCTCGCTTCGCTCGGTTCAAGATTCGGCTTGGTTTCATTTACTCACCTAGGGCAATTTTTACGTTACCTTCTCAGTCCCAAAAAGCAGCAAGTAAAATACTATTGGTTGTTCTAACCCAAAACTGGCAATTTTTAACAGCTTTTTCCGTCAAAGCGTCATGCGTAAACAGCTCACTACCTTACATTGGCGGCATCTAGCTTGATATTTCAAAATCAGCTCTTATTGCATAGCAATTACGGTGCTCAAAAATTGCGGTGAAATAGCCAGCTGATCCAGGCCTAAGTACTAGTGAATTGAGCTTTTGTTACATTAGGCAAAAAATGACTTTGGTGCAGATGTGCTCGTTGCTTCAGAATTTTGATGAAAGCCTTTTAAAGTGGCAATTTTCCAGTAGTTGCACACTTTTTACAGCTTTTCTTCGCTGCTGCCTTCAGCCAAATTGGTGAATTACAATTCCATGTTCGTTTGTGCCTGCAAAACATCAATTTCCCCAATGCTCTTTCGTGGAGCTCTGTTGAAGAAGTAGCAAGGAGTGCAGGGAAACCTATATGAGTGTATGCTACTATTTTTTTCTGTGCAAGATTGTGGGCCCTGAGAGGGCTATTTTTGCTCAACGTAAATCTGCTGCAAAATGAGTTGAGCTACTGATGCTCACAAACTTTTTCCTCGCCCCGACTCAAAAGTGGCGAGGCCTAATTTTTCAAAACTGAAGTGGAGAGCATTTCAGCTGGCTCAATTAGGTCTGGCGTACGCTTTTACCCTCAAGCAATAATTTAACTAAATTATGGATCCTACAGCCTCTCCTTTTAGGCTTAATTGATATTTTTTCTTGCTGCTTGGAGAGGAGCTTTTCAAATGATGAACGTGAAAGCAATTCGCGACGGACGGTCTTTTCTGAAAACGTGGTTGCTACGCTTCCTTGATACTTGTTTAGCTTCTAATTGAAGCATCTGAGATGAGTTACTCTGTGGCGTCAAGCGCCAATCTTTTTTACCATAGCCCTTGACTTTTGACCATGAAGGTCTCTTGAGCCCGATATGAATGCAGCACGACGAGACAAATAGTGTATACTAAAGCAAGAATGTGTGGTGTTGAGAGCATATTTGAGTGTGTTTTTTCCCCCACACAAACCATTATTATCTCCGGGCATGTACTTAGTGTATACGATCTTCGACTAATATTCTTGATGTCCATAACAGTATTCAGTCCATCGTTGCTTATCATAATCTTACGAGCCGCGCGTGACCAGGTGATCGAGCATCTAGCGGGCCAAATGGAAGCAAACCGTGCCGAGTTTTCGGAGGAGTATCTGGATGTCAAAAGTAAGTCTTCGGAGCCAAATCTTGTATTCATATGAGAACTATCTCTTGAATACATCTGTACATGATATCTGGCGGCTGATCAATCAATTATGGGGAGATCGAAGAACTATGCGCACGAACTCGCTGAGCATATTTTATCACCCGCATGTGGAAAATCCAAATTTTCGAGCCACCTCGTGCTGTTGGTGATGCACATTTTGGCCCCAATTTCTGTTTCTGTCATTGTTAAGAGTTAGGGGCTAACAAGAAGTGACTATCACGGATAATCAAAGGGGTCGGGCTCGCAATAACACAATCTCCCCCTTTGTCAAGGTGCATCCTACTGTAAAAGACAACTTGGCAAGGCATTCAGAATAGATCTCTCCTATTGCGATTACATTTCTGATTTTATGGCCATCTCCGAAAAACCCGTCAATTATAGCTGCGTAAATACTTTAAAAGCCAATGATGCGCTCTTGTGTCCATAAACGTCGCAAACATTTTCTTGCAGAGACATTTTAATGAGTTCATAAATGTGTGGCTCCTTGATTATGCGAAAAGAAAGTCGTCGTAACATTTTGGCAAACCGGATCGATGGTGGGCAGAATCTGCATTTCTTTTTCGGCTCCACGTTCCTCGGAAGTGTCACATATTTTCCTATCCTTATTTGTTTCTGATTGCGTAGTTGGTCCTCATCTATGAGTCAGAATCGTGATGATATGCTAAGTGTTCGAGCTTTTTCGTGTTTCTTGTCTTAGCAAGCCTTTTAGAGAGTACGTCCCATCAGAAGAAAAACGAGATATTTTGAGCCCTTTTCTTCATTCAGCACGCAGCCTATGCAGTTCTTTGCAAAGATAAGTCATAATAAATGATGTCTTCATTAAAAGACGACCATACAGCTTTGTTCGCATACATGCATAATTGCAGATTCTTTTACTTTAAGTGCATGCCAAGCTTCGCTAAAAGCCCCAATTTTGATGGTTAAAGGGTTTTATGCCCTGTTCATGCACGCCTCAAACTTCTGTTAGAGAGTAGTAGAACTGTTGATAAAATTAAACTGCTACTATTACTTTTGAAAATGTCTGAGCTTGATTAAAAGCACTCAGCAGCGGATTCACTTTTCTTTAAGGCAAATTTTACATCATTTACATATGAAGAGGGCATGATATGTTCCATCTTGCTCATTTTCTGCGCAGCTAATCAAATTAATGTTCCTATAACATCAATGGAAGATTTGGCTACTGAACTACTACTGGCTACTGAACTGGCTCATTATCTTCCACGTCTTTGATCGTAGCATGGCTGCGGTTGTTATCGGTTCTCATTTACTGACGAGGTTGCTATGTCAGTAAATAAGAAGCGATAACAACCGTAACCAAGCCACGATCAAAGACGTGGAAGATAATGAGCCAGTAATATTTTCGGGTCACATTGACTTGGCATACTAACCCAAACTACTTACAACACCCAAGGGCTATATATTTTCTGAAAGCGTGAGTCCCAATGGCTCATTTGGCGGCAAAATAAAAATCCTGGCCTAGAACTTCAAATAATATATAAGTTTTAAAAAACGTTTAGCGCAAAAAAATTGTCCGTTTACTACTGAACCAGGATTTTTGAATTATAACCAAATGAACCCTAAAAACTTAGGCACTCAGAAATTATATTTTTTGGGTGTTGGAAAGGATTAGGGGAAAGACCTTCATCAAGTCAATGTGGTGGATACGGGAAGGTTACTTGAGATTCACGACGAGTGTAATTTCTGCGTTATTTGCTAGTCATCAGTTTATATTCTGCTTACCTGGGATTTCCCCGCAAAGGTGGGCAAATGGGGGATCATGCATCCCTAGAGAGTTGATGTAGAAAAGGGGGAATAGGAAGGCAAGATGTTCGTGTGTCTCTGGAAACATGACACTTCAAACAAATTCTGCAATTGAGTAAAAGCGAGCTCTAAACTGAACATGCTTGACTTTCAGTTTTTAACAATTACGGCCGTGATAAAAGTCAAATTGTGATATTTGCATTTCCTAGTGATGTTTCCTATTAACATTCTCAATTTCCATTTCGCTTTGGTTGAATGCAGCGAAAATTAATCGAATCCATTTACTTCCAACTTTTGGAATTTTTGTAGCCCTCGAAGTAGGGATGCACCGAATAGCGGATTTTCATTCCTCTCAGAATGGTTCTGTTACAAAAGAGGACATTTTTTGAGCCTTCCAGCATCGAAGATTCTATGCTAGGATTTCTATTCTTTTGCACAATCATGAGAAAAGTAGGCCGAGGGTTTTAGGCCCACGAAATATCATCACACGGAAAAAAATTGGTGGCCTTTCAAAAAACCTTCCGCAGACACAATTCCTGGTACACTCTGGTCATAGACAGCAGTAAAAGGCCAACTATTCGATGTTTGGCACGTCGTGAAAACGTGAGATGAAACTCGTTGTGGGTCTTGAAATTTGAGATTGGAGTTACCTTTCTACTAGCTTCGACAGATGATGATGAGGGAAAATCGCTTCTTGTTTGTCACTTCAGAACTTCCTATTTTTCATAGGGGCTAAAATGCAGATGTGTTTGCTTTCGCGCGCGCGTGCGCTCGAGTGTGCGCGTTACTTGCAATGTCGATTCAGCGGTGCTATTTTTCACTTTTCGATGCTTCCTTTCAAGATTCCTTTCTTTCTTTCATTCGTTGCCTCAACAATGACACACTACGTCTACATTTTCTTTCTGCAATGTTTCAATTGCTGGGATGTCGATGGACTTCTTTTAATATATCTTTTCCTAGCCCTCATCCTGACACCCATTTTAAAATTTGCTGAGAAGTGAGGCTCTTGAGTGGTGATAGCCCCATTACTTTCTTTTGTTTAACTTTTCTTCCAGAATATGTGGAGCTACTGAGATAATAATACAGCGGCGGCTAGAGCTAACTCTATTTGAAGATTTTGCCATAACTGCTGTGGACCATTTGAGCTCTCAATTCGAGAAGAATTCTAGAAAGAACGGCTACGATCTCATAGCAAATAGGCCAATTTTACGCATGGAAGATGGGAACTGCTTACAGATTATTTAGCCAAATACTTTTCACCGATTCTGTCAATGCTACATTTGTGTGGGGATTATTGTTGCTTTGCTCCTTATTGAAAGCAGATTTCCGTCTTTTCATATTTTCTTTGCATGTTAGCTAGTAAGTAGGCTGATTGGTGATTTCTCTTCGGCTGCAGAATGATTCTTTGCCGCGTTTAGTTTTTTGACGAGTGCGACGTGAGCAGCGCACGAAAAAACGGCTTCCATAATGGTGAGACTTTTTTGCTGAGCAAACATTCTGGCGTGCAATTGCACATGCCATGGAGATGTAGCCTTTTCTTTGGTCATCACGAATCATAGGCTTTTTTTGCGCCTTATCAATGTGGTTTTCCATGAGCAAAAAGCCGCTGCTGCTCTGAAAGTTTCTCTAACTTTTAGTTGCAAGCTAAGTCGTCTACTTCCTATGGTTGGTCTACAATTCTTTGCATCTACCTTTCGATATTTTTGAAATTCTAAACCCCATACTTTCGTTTGAAACTTGGTAGCTGCTTGGACCTGAAAAACTTTTTTGCGACCATTGCCCAGTGGCACAACTGATGCTTGATTGCTCTTTATCTTGAGAAAGGTAGCAATAAGGCGACATTGTCTTAAATGTAGTCGCTGGGTGTTATTGCTATGCAGTGGGTCTTAGCATAAAGCCCTAGTTACGTCTTAGCACCCTCCATGTTGGCCCGGCACTAAAACTATCGGGAAACAAGCCAGAAAAAAAGTTCCAAGTCTGGCTGATCTTCCTCTTTATATGCCATACGATTGCCCAATTGTGTTATCTGCTTTCAATTGACGTGGCTCCTCTCCTAACCAATTTTCTATTCTAAAGTTATGCGTGAACCGCTGCTGCTATTGGCAAGAAGATGCATTCGGGATTTGAGTAGGAAAATGCAGTAGAAATTAGCTTACGCAAGGAAATCTGCCAAGACTTGTAGAAATTGGTTGGCTTAGTACATTCATCACAATGGCCAGAGATCGAGAAATGTGGTCGTTCGTTTTTTCTTTGCCCAATCGAATTATCCTGCATCTATCACGTTTCAGGTGTTGGTTGCACTGCCAACGGCAACGTCTCGAAAGTACGTTGAGAAGACACCTATTTTAAATTTTGAGTAGGATTTGGTTACTGCTCAGCTACTGTGTTGTATTTTGCCAAATGGCCAAACGGTCCTTTTGGCGTCTCTCTTTGATAACAGCTGAAAACCTGCCCTCGTGATGATCCATTTTTATGTGGCCCATGTGGTGCACACGAATGCTGAAAAAACTTTTGCACACATTCAGATTTTCCTCATATTTTTTATCCAAAGAAAATGTTTTTGCGGCATATTGAGCTAATGATGTAAAAACCAGCAAGTCAGGTTGCTTCCGGGTGGAAACGGCTGGATTTTGAGCTTTCCTGCCCCTTATGCAAGGAGAGAAATAGAGAGAAAAAAAAAGAATTAGGAACTTTTATCCGCAGTACACTGAAGATAGACGAGGGAAGCATGCAAATTTTATCATAATAGGATATGTAGAAGAAGCTACAAATACAGGGTGTTCCAAATACACAATCAGTGCAACTTT
This sequence comes from Paracyclopina nana, assembly GCA_019096065.1. Classification (NCBI taxonomy): domain Eukaryota; kingdom Metazoa; phylum Arthropoda; class Copepoda; order Cyclopoida; family Cyclopettidae; genus Paracyclopina; species Paracyclopina nana. Next base: position 7,914,723 of record JAGUCH010000001.1, on the reverse strand, counting down.
TTAAATAGCTATAGCCTGCCGTTGCACCGTTGCCATTTCTATGGTAAAAAGATACCATATGATCTAGAGACCAGAATCAGCTTTATTTTGCCTTGAAAAAAAGCTCATACTTTCCTTTTTTCTGAGGCCAGGCTTATATTCTTAGGCATTGACCACATCCCATATACTAGTAAAAAAATTGCTCAGCTGCACTTCTTTTTATGGTCATTAAGTTTCAAAAAAGCCGATGCTTTCTATGTGGAAGGCATACCCTGTAGGTTTATTACTATCTGTCTTGGTTTTAAGCCAGTGCAGCATGACGTCCCAGCTGGGAAAACGGGGATGGTATCAACATACCCTTTTACCACAGTGTGAGTGAAACTTGATAGCACAAGACTTTCGCCCTATTATTTCAATCCATACTAGCTCTCCAAAGTAGAGGTGCAGTCCATAAACTACGCCCCAAAACTGCACGTTTTATGGCCAAATTTTTCCTGAGTGCAATCTCAATCTTTTTCCCAAGTGAGGGTCCAGATTCGAGATTTATCTTGCCTTACTTCGGCTCCAGATAAAGTAGGTAGAGTGAATCCTACCGAGGTTTTGCTAATTTCCAGTATCCGGAGAGAAGCCTTAGATGTGAACTAGAAAGCTATCAGTTTTGCAAATAATTGAAAGCCTTTGAAGATTGTGAATACAAAACAGTCAATCTCGTCAAAATTCCCCCCCCCTTCTTTTGAGTGATCGAAGTCTCAATCCTCCCCTCTGTATTACTGTTCTACATCGTACCGCAGGTACTTGCAAAGTCTTCATGAATCACGATGACTTGGTGTGTGTCATTTTTGTGGTAGGGGTGAGTTCAAAAAGTGAAATATAGCCCAAATGTACCCTAGTTGACGGTTGACAGCTTTTGTCACATCAATTTCAGACCTTTTCGTTGAAATTCGCCTCAATTTCAATATTAAATCGATTGCTTTTCTTGGACAAGTGGAACAGCTCAATCGATGCTCGCGTAAACAATTTCGGTGGCTCAGCTTAGGCTGTAAAAAGCTAGTGTCAATCTGTATCTGCAATAAATCCCAGAAGAGACACAAACTTTGCCACCCTCTTTGCAGCAACCTAGCAATAATTCTCAATTACATGAACTCAGTGTTTTGAGATAGCATCTCCAGACCACCAAAGCTAGGGGTGAGCGAAGGAGGAACTTTTTCAGCCACGAAAAAGTGCATTGACCGAACTTCTATTCTTTGTAAGAAAGCTGCAATGGCAGCCAGGATGTATGACTTATTGTTGGCCAAGAGCTTCTCACTGTTTATGTGTTCGAGATTAAACTTCCTCCTCCCCTGAAGCAGTCAAATGCTGCATAAAGCACGTGTGAATATGTAAATAAAAACATTTTCTATTCCTAATGATGAAGCCGCGGTCATCTACATGCTAAATTTCACCAATTAGCTATATTTTGATGCGCTGGAAAGTAGCAAAAGCTTGCAGCAACTGCAGGGTTTATTTTGCAACCCGAGTATTAAAAGATTTAGAAGAAATGAGCAAAACCTTTGTTGTTTATGACCTTCTTGGCGTTAATGCACCTGAGAAAACTGCAAGGCACGGCATGCTAATGCACCTAATTACGAGCATTTGAGCACTTTCACATAAATCATGCTTCGTTGAAGACAAAAATCTCTCAGATGCGAGCAAAAAATAGCTAAACTACATTGCAGAGGTGTCATAAAAGTTGTTTATTTTCAATTAACTGTAAAAAGCACTCTGGAGGGAATTTTAACTGCTGCTGTTGTTTCATTAGCTGTAAAAAGGAGCGCAAGCAACTAGACGCTTTTTGCATAATTTCGCAGAGCGGGGCCCTTCTTTGGATACTTCCCTTGGGGCCTTTTAAAACTCGAAACAAGCTGAATTTGGTTGTCGATTCAGGGCTGAATTGAGATGACTGAAAAGGTCCAATTTCCGTCTGTTAAGTGCATTTATACCACTTTTCTTCTTCTCCTTCTTCTTTGTGAGCTACAATTGTCAATTCCAATTTAGGCCGTCTTCTGCTACTACTACTGAAGGAAGCAAGATTTGGGTGCTTTCTTTTGTTCTTTACAGGGAAGCATTTGCAGTACGTAGCAGTAACCCTACTACCTCTTTGTGCACTATTTTTGTCCAAATACCCATGACACCTGAAGGTTTATGGCTTTTTTGGACAAGTAGTCTATTACCATGCAGCAGAACTTTTAGGAGGGGGACAAAACTGTGGCTTTCTTTTTATCACCGATATCTCCCTTCATCAAACGGAGATCTTTGCAGATTCCTAAATTTTTTGCTTCATTTTAAAATGATAGCCTATTTGAGTCAGATTTATAGAGAAACTGTTAACAAGAAAGTTTTGATTAAAAATTCCCTGTTAACTTTTTGTGTTACCATCTTCCTTCCAACTCTCACAATGATCAGGGCAAGTGGGGGGCAGGGAATAAACTTTGGCCCCATCTTCTTTTCCCCTTAGTTAGTTTTGCTGATACTAAAACTACTCCCATTTCTGAGCGTGTGATCACATCTTGATCAAATGGTCGCAAAAGTGTTTTGTTTGCTCAACGTCACATTGCATTATATTAAAGGCCTCGTTATATTAGTTGATTTTTCCCCTGTGGAGCAACATTGAGATCAAGTTAAAATTTGCCAATAAAATAGACTTTTTTGCATGATTCCATTAAATCTCAGGCTAATACTTCCTATAAGTTTAATTAGCGGGCGCTTGCCTAAATCTCTCATAGAGTACAGTATGGTGACCTATGCTGCTATTTCTAGTTGATGAAGGATGTTCATCATTGAGCAAAACTCACCCCTCCTTTCGGTGTCATTTGTGGTCAGTAAGTCCCTCCAACCCTGGGTCATTTTTTATCTCCAAGATAAAGCACAGAATTTACAATGTCTCCTAGTTTTTATCTGGCACAAAAGTTTCTCGCTTGCTTTCCTCTTTTCTTCGATTTTTGAGGTGTGCAAGCAAGAACATAAAATCAGTGGCCGTGATTGAACAGACGGCAAAAAATCCCATTTGCAAAATTCCTTAGGACGAGATTCCTCGTGACTCGTAGTTCTTACAAAAGAACTATTTTAAAATGATTTACGAGCTCGTTCAGCCTTCTAGCTTTAATTTGAAACCTCTACTTTAAAAGTCGACATTATTTGGCTCATTCACATATTATGGATGATGAGGCTTTCTAACGGTATGAGCAAATAGATAAACACCCAACCTCGTTGGAAAAAATTGGATTAGATAGGCTTCCATCTTTCATTGGTTTTTTATTGCCAGCCTAATATTTACATGGAGGTGATGGTCAATGTTCTCACTCTTCTGCTGAGGCTTGAATTAGCTGCTTTCTTCATATTGCCGTTAAAGAGAAAGAACACTCTATCACTGAGAAGATATGTCAAACCTGGTGTCAGTGGCGACTGGGCAAATCCCATCCAAACCACAAACAGAAATATTACTCGTGAGGGCAAACTGGTCATCACTGTGGTTGCCAAAATAAGTGAGAAAAACGGCAGCCATGAGATTGCATTGGCAATGCCAAATGTAAACAGCGTTCTTGGCATATTTGAATCGGTTTTCAAAAACCGCATGGTGGCTTGACTTGGCTTCCGATCCATTTCGAGGCTTAGCATGCTCATTGACTTGCTGCTGTCCTTGCTACTCAGTGAAGCCTGTTCAAACCGAACTCGTTCCTCTTCGCCCTCTTGGTCCTCTTCTTCGGCAGTTTGCTCCTTGATGTCCAGAAAGTCTGAGCTTATGTCTCGCCGCAACGTGAACTGCTTCTTGAGGTTGGCCCACTTCATGAAAACTGGCGTCAGGATGACGGATGGCAAGAAGAACACTGTCACTGCCACGTAAATGGTCATGCCGTAGTTTTGCGACTGCAATGCGCACTCCTCAAAGTCGACAAACGAATCTGGAACCACGATAGTCGGAGTCACCAAAAGAGCCGACATTATCCACGTCCATACCAAGACCAGCGCTGAGTGAGAAGTTGGGATGATTCCGTTGTGGAGGTGGTGGAGAACTATGAAAGCAGAGATCGACCAGCTTCTGACTGAGACCACGAGAAGGTGGAAAAACACTTGGATTTTGCACGACATTTGGTTGCTTGAAGTTTGCGTCATTACTAGCAGCTCGACCAGGTGGAGAGGCACCACTAGGAGAGCCATCAGCAGGTCGGTTCCCAGAATTGAGATCAAAAACTGAAACCACAAATTGGCATCATTCAAATATAAGCTGATGAAATGTGTTTGGCGTTATACCTGATTGAAAGGCCTGGCTCTGAAGCGATTGATGCACAGCGTGCCTCCAACTGTGACGCAACCAAGAAACGTGATGACAATGATGAGAAATAGGAACACAAATATAATGCCATCCTCGGCTGACTTCAAATCGAACGCAGAAAGGTGATGAGCTGTATCTGCCACTTGATCCGGACTTGGCGTGGAAGCTGGCACCACTATCGAGCCCTCTTGCACCTCCACTATGTGTCTTTTGGGGCAATTGATTTTGCGATAGCATGGGAAATGCCATGCGGCATAGTCGACCAGGTCTGTGTCAAAATTGTCCAGATCTGTCATGTTGGCCGCCCTTTTCGAAACTGTGCACCCAACATCCACTTTCAAATCCTTTTTTATCCACGCGCCTCAAGTTATCAGAGTTCATGGAAACTGTAGGACCATAAAAATTCCGCTTGCATTATGTTTTTTGGGGCCGGGAACACTCACGTTTCCCTGAAACACTTTGCAAAACTAGGTGTGAAGCTGATAGTGTTCTTGATTCATTGGATGCTGATAACGAACAAGTACGATTGTTTATACTCTAATTTTGGGCAGATCATTACCCACAGCAAAGTTGAGGCGAATTGTCCGTATTCTGTTATTACAAAACATGGGGATTAACATAGCATGCTGTCTGATAAGGCCTCTTTGCATTCGACATGGATGTTCATTCTATGTTGATATAAGCTACAAAAAAATTGCCAATTTTTTTCTAGCATGGCTACTTATTATACTCGCTATGCTATTACTTAATTACTTCCTCAGCATTGTAAAAAGTGGATTGCATTCTTCACATTTACCTCATTTTTTGACAGTAGTGAAACGTTTACTGCTTGGGAGGCTCCATAAAGTCATGTGGACTTTTGAACTTTGAACCGTGCTACCGAATTCCAAATTCAAAGGCTCCATCTAGAAATCACCAGCATTCATGTTAAGATGTGTTGCTATCGATTCATGCATTTTAGTGGGCGCCATAATTGCACAAACAATTTTAAACTGCGTTGCTTAGTCCGTTTTTATTTGATCTTCCGTGGGATGCATCATTTATCGCACGTGAGCTTTTTTTCGGATTTTTATTTTTTTGATGACATCATGGATGATTCACTTTGTAGACATTATTGATGTGTTCATTATCTAAAGTTTCTGAGCGTAGTGTCCGTAACCGAATCAGATGGTAAAGTTCAAGACATGAAGAAACAAAACATGGCTTTGGCTCATTATCTTCCGTGTTTTTTTATCGTGGCATGGTCGTTCAACTTTCCGATCTCTTGCTTTATGCAAGATGATCTATAGTAATAAGGTGAGTTCTTATCGCTGCTTTACTATAGCACACAGTCTGACTGAGCTGTGGTAGGCTTCAAGACAAAATTTCAATAGAATTCTGTGGATTTCACTTCCAAAAATTTCCTTAACCAGCCTTAAATTATCAAAAAGTGCCCAAATTGCATACTTTTTTAAAAAAAGACAGAACTTATCTAGGAGCTCTGTTGGAGACGCGTGAGATTAGCCCGCTTGCTTCCATGACTGACACGTCACTTGAGCTCACGCGCTATGTAGTAAGAACTACTAGCGCCACCTAGGCTTAGACAAACAGATTTGGTGATTTTAGCATGCAAAACTTGCGTCAAGAACTCACTTACGAGACCCCCCTGGCTTTATGCTGGAGTGAAGAGGAAAGGTTTTGTTCAAAGTAATATGATGTTCCGTTCATCGAGCGGACAGTTGCATGGAGCTTTTGATTCAGAGTAGTTAAGAGTGCTTCCCGAGAGAGATCGGTAACTTTTAGTAAAGGATGATGGCTAGTAAGTCTTAGTACTGTCCATAGCATCTCGATCGAAGGAGATTGTACGCTCAGACAAATGTTTCATGAAAATCAGATGAATGGTTTGCATATTTTTGAGTTAGGATAATGCCAATTGTTTCCTTGACAAATTGTATTGAGACATTCCAAACACAGTGGGCCAAAACGCAAACAGATGTATTGACGTGAGCATCAATAGGATTATATCCTTCCCACTGTGCGACGCTGTGAACGTTTTCTACGCTAATTCTAAAGAAGGAAGTTGAGATGAAAATAGAGCAGCTTCCTGCATTCTAATAATTGAAAAGGTTTTGTAATTAGTTTTGTGCTGGTATTATCAATTAAAAGAGCAAACGTACAATTACTTCACACAAACATGATACTGCATTGGCTTGTTGAGCTTTGGATGCATTGATCATCCCAGTCTCATAGGTAAAAAACCTTTGTAATGAAGCAGAAAAGAAGCTACCTTTAGGCAAGAGAATAATCCTGAGAAGCGACATCCATTGAGTTATTTTTGTTAGTTATTAGAAATTTCTTCATTACTTAGGCCTTTATGAGTAGTTGGTTTATTTTAGCTTGTCTATGTGCATCTTGTCACGGTGCCTCATACCTTGTTGTGGAAAAAGTTAATCCGCTTATGACATATTACAGAATCTCATTACCTTTCCATTGCCTTTGTCGATCTCGTGTTTTTTCCCAAATAACAACAAAATAATTAGATGAGTTTGCTTTCCATCATGCCTCTTGCGTGACTTTTGATCTTATTACTCGTTATTATTTCGTCAATGTTGACAAACCAACTTTGCTGTCAATATGATACATGAAAGCTATCACGCACTAGGAGGAACTTTTGCGAAGCTCGACCTCTTTCACTAGGGGATATTTCAAAGCTAAGCGTTCCTCTGTGCTCGATGGGACAAACGGAAGCTCCAATTTTGGCAAGAGAATTATAGAGTTTGTAGCTGCATCACAAGGATTACTAGCGAGCTGTGCTAATAATTTGCCATCTGGGTTGAATAAGTTTAGCTGAAAAAAAGGATTAAAAGTGGAAATCAGCTTTTGGTTAGCCATCAGGTACAAACATGAAGTTTTTAAGGATTACTTCCTTGTCCACTGTGGAAATTGTACTGCTGGCTCTTGAAGAGTATTTTTGAACGTGGAAACTGACAGAGGCAAAATTGCCATGGTGAAATATTGGCTTTGTGTGGCAGTGACAGATGTTTTGACAAGTTTGTCACTTTGCAAAATAGAATATAATAACTATTTTGTAACTCTATGAAGTAAATTCAGATTGGTATCTTAAAAGCTTCTCACACTTGGTACAGCATTCTGTAATTATTGGGCTCCCGGGTTTCTAAAAACCGCCCTTTGTGTCTGTCAACAACAACTTTTAAAAGTAGTTCATGGACTTGTCATCATCACTTTTTATCGCAATTGTTCTTTCACATCAGCTCAAAAACGAGCCGACATCAACGTCTTCACTATGTGCACTAAAAAGCTCTCAATTGACTTGCCATTTACTTTGAGTTTTTCTTTTGCAAAACTTCGGGAAAACGCAAATGGATGTAGAAAACAACGATGTTCTTTCAGAATTATTACCCACAGTGCAGTGGAATGGCCCGAGTTGAAAGGGCGGAGATTTTGAGTCAATCAAAAATATTGAAAACAAGATCAATTCGGCTGATACTAGGACTTTTTCACACATTCAAATAGCCTACACGGTCACTCCTTCAAGATATCCAAACAATTGTTTATTGCATGCGTAAGTTATGCTTTTAAAGTTGGGCATGTCGTTGAATCCTGAAGCAGTGTACGACTTTGAAGTTTTTTATTCCTGATTTGATTCTCATTGAAGTTAGTTGAAGAGGTAGACATGTTGAAATAGGTTTGTTGCTATGTGTCTTGAGAGTGTTGATTTTTTTGTTAGCCTTTACAAAATTATCTGGTAGAAGGTGAAGGGTTAACTGATTTATCTCCTTTTTCGAGCATTTATGGATTATTTTTAAAAGTGGACGCAAGCCCTATTTAAAATTCTATTTTTTATAATGAAAAATAGTTGCTAGAAGTATTTCCATACCTAATAGCTCGTGAATTTTGCTGACTAGACTCGTTTTCTCTTTCAACAAAGCTAGATGGTTGGAAGGGAAGGAAAAAAGGTTGGTTTTGTTTAAAGAGATCTCTAAAAGCAGCTCTCAATTTCTGCTTTATTTTATTTGTTGCTAGTCATTGTCCTAAAGCAAAGAAGAACCGACCACTCTGCTAGGAAACCGCTCTATAATTTCGTGACAAGGCAAAAAATGAGATGCTGAGCGCTGTTCGCGTCAAAACTGGTTTATTTTTCTGACAAATGACAAGAATTTACAAGGACGAGCACAATCAGTCTATCATAGGCCTAGCTAAAGTTCTATTCGCTAACAGTGAGGAACTTTGTACAACTTTGGGTAATATTAAACCATCAATTATGAGTAATTCCTAGGTTCGCATTCAAGAAAAGATGCCAACAGTGCGTGAGTCAATTGCGTAATTTTAAGTTTTCTCGAGCCGCTCGAGCTTAGTATTTGAGGGTCAATACATTCACAAACACTTGGCCACATTTACGTCAACATTTTTTGCAGAAAATTCTAACACGTGCGGTTTGCTTCATGGTTGGCAAAAATATTGTTGGGCGATCCTCTCGGAGACAGCAGTTCACTTTTTTCTTTGCCTGAGGTCACCGAGGCTGCCGCAGCTGCGGCAGCCGCCGCCGCCAAAGCCGCCGCTGCTGCGGCACTATGCTGCTGTTGTTGCTGGTGCTGTTGTTGAACTAGTTGGTAATATCGCGCCAAATACTGATGCGGCATGAGTGGAGGCTGAGGCAGAGGCTGTGGACTCACTGACCTCCATGAGTTGGTCTCCTCGGTGTTGTCGTTTTCCTCATTGTTGTTGTCGATCTGATGAGCATCTTCCTTGCTTTCGGAGGCCAGAAGCGAGGCCACGTCGAACTGCCGCTTAGCTCGAATGGTCGTCGATGGCATTTGAGGCTGTTGAGGATGGCTGATGGGCATCGGGGGCATGGGGGGAGGGGGAAGTGAGGGAATGTTGAGGTGATGTGGCGGAGGGGGTAGCCTCAAGGGGAGTGGAGGCCAGCCAGGGTGGCCCAGAAATCCTTGGGGAGGCGGTGGCGGCGGTGAGGGGGAATCTTCCTCGTCTACCGCAAGTCCCATGTGCCTAAAATGGGGAAATGGGATTATTGCCAGCCCTGGAAAGTTGCTGCTGCCAATTTTACCTTCGGACTTTGCGCTGAGCCTTTCTCCTTCGAAAGTCGCCTTTTTTGAAGTCATCAATGCAAGCCTGGTGGATGGCCCAGTAGTGGCCTTTCCCGTTCGCGGCTCTGCCCGCCTTGATGAAGCAGTCGTTGAGGCTCAAGTTGTGCCGAATGCTGTTCCTCCAGCCTGGCCCTCGGTGCCGAAAGTAGGGAAAGTTGTCCAAAATGTACTGGTAGATATCAGCCAGCACCAATTTCTCGTCGGCGTTCGACAAGATCGCCATGGCGATGAGGCCGATGTACGACTGCTGAGGCTTGGGCTCCTCCGGTCCACGCCCGAAAAATCTCGGATCGAGCCCCTTGTAGGCGGCGAAACTGGCTAAGTCACTTCCGGAGGGAGGTGGGGGCGGCAGCGGCCTGGGGTTGGCCCACAGTGGGTTCAAGAACCGCATGCGGTCGGCCAAGGCCAAAGTGTAGAGCTGCTGAAGCCTGAGATGCTCGATGGAGCTGCTAGAGTGGGGCGGGGTCGGTGGGAAGTTGGGCGTGGCCACTGACATTGGGGGAGTGGCGGGCGATCTTGCAAACATTTGCTGAGGCGCAGGTGGCGGCGAGTTTGACGACGTGAGCGAAGACATGTTGACCATTCGGAGTTGTATCTGGTTCTGGTGATTTTCAGTCTGTTTTTCTCCGTGGTTTTACCCTGTTTATTTTGAGGGCGTGCGCGATGTGCGCGCTCTCAATGCGGGCGGGCGCGCCACGATTGGATGGCGGATGAGAAACTTGGCCAATAACAAGAAGAGGACACGCCCTGTCAGCGGTAAACTTTCTGTAACCAATTTTGCGCAAAAACAGCCATAAATGGTTCAATTACTCCACCATTATCGTCATCAACTCCTCCACGACTTTTGAGGCTTCGTTGCGGGGCAAAAACGCGCACTTCTGGAGTTGGTGGACCATGAACCTTGATGATTTCACGTTGTTTCTCCTAGGAATGCGTGCCTTTGCATTGTTGTATTTTGAAGTGTTCCCAGCTGCGGTTTTATTTGTGCTGATGAGAATCTATAGACAGGCAATCTGTTTGAGCTTCTTGATGTGGTTGCTCCGCTCATAGCTTTGTCGAAAATCTTCCTTATTCCTACTCCAGTGGTTGGGATCTTGTGCTGTTTTAAGCCACCAGTCGTTGACTGGAGAACACTCCCGAAAAAAGCTTCTATAGCTTGGTGATCAATTGAAACGGTGGAAGTTTAGCTGGTAAGCTTAATTGAAAGATTATAGGCTGTGAAAATTGCACCTTTTTCATCGTGATCCCAAGGGGATTCTGTTAGCCAGAAAGCCCACTTTCATCTTTGAGAAGTTCTACACAAGCAATTTGCTGCGCGATAACTTTGCACAAAAGCTGACAATTTGCATCCAATTTGAAAAAGTAATGAATATGCTGCCAGTACTAACAGTCGGGTTTTTTTTCACTCCTAACAAGCCCTTGTTATGGAAAAATTGTCCAAAAATCATCATGGTCTGTCGCATCCCAATGTCCACGCTTTTCACGAGTGAATTCACTTGACCGAGCACGTGACAAATTCCTGATTGACATAAGTTTATCTGGTGGTACAGGGTGACGCATTCAGCTACCCTAAAACTGAGCATAAATTTGTCACGCGCTAATGATGCTAGTTTTAGATCCAGTCTGCCATTAAACAACCAAAGTTCTCCCAATCAGCCGAACAATTGTTCAAAAAATTGTTTTATTGGGCTAAAAACAATCAACGTGGATGCTCTGGGCTGCCAACGATTGGGAAAATATTTGAGTCACTCAGTACAAGGGTACCCAAAGCTGAACGGGAGAAGCTTTCGACAACATAACATTGAGTGAATTGACAACTAAACTCGATTTTTGTTGCGCCCTCAGCATTTTTACATGACAATAATTTTATGCACTCACTTAGCTAGCAAGTAGTTTTTGGCGGAAATATTTGATGATTATTTCCAGCCCGTTGCATTTTCACTCCTAACAATGGGATCCACATACAGGGTGTTCCCTTGTCAAAATATTTGCTGACAGTTTTTCGCACCCCCTGGTGATTAAACCACCAAATTGAGAGGTCAACGGTTAATTCCGCCATTTAAGAGCTTTGCAGATATCATCTAAGCTTTTCACACATTATGCTCAAAAAAGTTGTCTATCTTCTCTGTAGCAGGAGCCCCCACCAAACAATTTTCAACCAACATTTTCCCCTGAAATAATTCTCAGCCATAATGCTTGCTGCGGGTTGTGATATTCCCCAATAATAATTAATTATTGGTGTGAGGAATAAAAGCTGGTTGTGCAATCATCGTGTTCCACTTTCCCCACACAATAATCATTCCCACAAAAGACCAAAATAAGAGCTTTTGAGCTACTACCCAACCAAAATTGTTGTTATTAGCCTTCACCGCATTGATGTATATCACACTTTACAGGATCTGCGGAGAGAAATGCCTTTGTGGGAACTTCAAGTCATGGGTTACAAGACTACTATTTATTTTCTATCGACGCATCGTCAATTCAAAAAGCTGCAGTATATTAAATTGAAAACATGCACTACTCATGGCACAGCCTGATATATATTGTTCCAACAATAGTAAATAGGGCAGCTGTTGTTTTGTTGTGGCCAACCAATGCCGAGCCAAGTAAAGTGAGCAGCTTAATAATGCCACTGAGCTCAGTCAATTTATTTACAGTAAGAGCCACTTGAAAGGTTCCTCATGAACAACAACAAATCATCAAGTGGATTTTTTGCCAACCAACCGATGAACGGGCCATTATGTGTAAATCCCAGCTACTTCTATTTACACTTTTAAGTGGGTGTTTTGACAAACCGAGCCCGCACCGAGGCAGATGATGAGAGTGCGGTGAAAAAAGCGGGACAAAAAACAAAATATTCAGCACTTCCTTCCAATTCATGATTTTGCTGCATAGGAAAACAATTTGTCACAACAAAAAGTTGCATTATCTGGTTGTCTGGATTAAAGAATGCTCCCGTTAATCCCCCAAATGGGGCTCTATATGTGTTTTGCAAGAGAATATCACACCAAGTGGGTAATTGGGGGTTCTTTTGGGACTTGATCGCAGTGAAAAAGCAAATTGGCCATGCAATTGTTGTCACCCCAAACGTTTTTGTGTCCCCAAGTACACACATACACACAAGTGCTAAATACCATCAGAGCAAAGTGTCATGTGTCAAAGTGAATAAGATCTTCCAACATCTGTCGACACAGTCAGATAATGACATTATCACTCCTTCTATCATCTTTACCGAACCATTTGAGATCAACACACACCATACTTCTAAGCTTCCAGGCTGGGATGAGAAATTGGACTCACATTTTTTTGGTGGTCTTGGTAAGGAAGCGGTAGCTAATTTTTAATCAGAAGTCACAATGACGCCTCTTCGCGGAGAATAGATGGCGTGCCTTTCAAGCTGTAATCATGAAGATTCCCCACAAAACTGGACCATGTAATTTTCCCATAGAGTGTAATCCAACAATCAGAAAGAAAGTGTCCTTAATTTCTTTGGTGAGAGTTATGTAATCTGATGATCAGTGTTGATTATTGTCCACTTCTTATGAAAATGAGATGATTATCATGACAAAGAAGAAGAAATAATAAATCCTGATAAGAAGAAGTGAGAAAAGTGTTTGGACAGCAGATATCTGAATAGCTAATGCAAAATAAACTCCTGCTGAAAGTGTCAAAAGTGACATCTTGATAAGGTACTAATAGCAGATTAACTGCAATAAACAAATTCAGTTCAAACTGCTACCTACTTTAGAAATGCTGATCTTAACTCTGCGTACCTCGTTGATTAAAATCTATTTTTTCGTCCACTATGGCCAGGCCGGAATTTTCACATTTTTCAAACTATATATATGTACCTCTGGCTATTCCATTGCGTTCAACCAACTACATTTACTTCTGCTGAGAAGACAACAAAGGAAGAAACTTTTTTGGAAAAATAAATTGGGTAGCTCCTTGAGCTACGTGATATCTAACTTTGTATGTGTATGTATGTAGTACAACAATTTTCTACCAACTTTGGCACGTTCTGGATCAAAGTTGCTGACGGTAGCTAAGCGAACAAAATAGAGAAAATCTCTTGGAATTGCTTACATTCACGGTGAATGTAAAAGAAATAGGAGAAAATATGACATATAGCTTGCTTGTGTGCTGTCTGGCTTGGCCATAAATGCACACATGTGAAAAAATACGAGCATGTTCTATGTTGCACTGAATAAAAGGAGGGAAGTACAGTTTCCAAATTGTTGGTTGCAGCACTAAACACTTTTGTGACGAGCCGCCATTTTTCTTTTGATTCCTTTCAGCAGAAACTTACAAAAGAATTGCTTTCTAGAACTGACGTGGCACAGAAAGGATTATTTATGGAGGTGCTCAAAAAGCGAAGACTTTGTTTTAAAAAGTTCCATTTCTTAGGTTGGAGGATGGCCTGAACCTATTCTCATGTCTTGTCATGGAATTTTGGCGTGTCTAGTGTTGCACTAAATCCCGATTGAGCGATCGTTCCCATGGTGTCTTCAGATTTTGGCTAATCCATCTTAAAAAGGGAAAAAGGTCATGTCTTGGGCGTGGAAAATTTCTTTCTTTATATTCCAGAGATATAGTATTTGAGCTTTCACCACGACACTTGGTAATCCAATTGACTGTCCGTGACCCCCTGAGGTCCACTTTGTCTCCAAATCTTGCTCTTTCATCGTGACCACTTTTCACAATGGACCTTTTAGCTAGCTGATGCTCTTATATGAGATGACAACCATTGTACAGTTTCACACACAATATTTACTAAAAACGGACATCTGCACTCCCTACTTTGCCCAAATATAGAGAGTAATTGAAATTCGTTTGATCAATGCACATGCCTTGAGTATTTGACCTCTCAACTAATTAGTAGTATGAAAAAAAACCTAGCACCAACTGCAACAAGTTTCACTTTCGAATTAGAAATGGATTATGCAAATTTCAGCCTCTAATCGAGCTTCAATCCTCTTCAGAGCTGATTTTGTACTATTACAGCTGTTCATTATTCTGGTGCCACAGCTGGAGATAATAAGTGGTCCCGTTTTATGCAAAATATTGGGGATTAAAATACCCAAATCCACATGAAACTCAGAGCACGTGCAGCATCACTGTTGACAAAAATCCTTTTGACACTCACTTCCTTTGGTTACGTTCACATCCAATAAGTCTATTATCCCTTTCATAGTGGCTAAAAGACCAATGAATTCTAGTAGTTGTGTTTTGCTCCATTAAAAACAAGTCTCGCTGAAGATATTCCACGAAAAAAGGTTGCAGCAGACAAACTGGCGTTGTTGAGAGAAACATTTACTTTCAAAGTTTCAGGTATCTGAGAAAATGGGTCATCAATACAATAACATTCTGTTCTTGAGCAAATATTGGTTTTCATAGTCCAGTAAGTTATCCTTTGGCAAATAAACTATCAATAATAATATGCTTCCAGTGCAAACAATCAGTGGTTTCACTATTTTTCACACAGCTGAAGAAGATGATAACAGCACCAGCTGATTTCACACCGAAACTTTGTCAAATATTGACCTTTTTACAAATGGATATGGAGAACAAAAGACACCTTGACACCACATTTATTTAGGATTTCTGATTTTCCCAGGTTTGCTGACTCCCAGAAAATGGACCAATTTTTATTTTGGAAAAACTTGAAAACTTATAGTGAAATCTGACATTTACTTTTGTGCGCTTGACAGGAAAGAATTTTTTGGAAAGTTTTTTCAGCTTTGTTGAGTTTTGCCGCCACGAGCGCAATAAGTCTTTTGTGTCAACAACAATAATAATAATTTCTGCCTAGTCATTTTTCTATCTTGCTAGTTGTTGTTATCATGAAGAAGGGCGGCAAAAATATTTTGAAACTCGGATGTGTCGAAGAACAATAAGTCAGTTGGATCAGCCAAAACATGTAGCAATGTTGCAGCTAAATGCACTTTTCACCACATGGATGGTTCGAAAGAAACGTCCGACTCATCAAAGAAAGCAAATCGCCGATTACGCCGGTGAAGGAGCTTTCCAAAATTGGATTACCTGAGCACGAGGCTTTTAAAGCCGGTTCCCCATTGTGCAAAAGAGGGCAAGGGCGGTGTTTCCAATCCCAAAAGATCGAATCCGTGAGCGTTTGCTTGTCGGCTCCTTCTCGCAATACAACTTTGTGTCCCACCATTTTCAGCAGATGCACAAGGACAGGCCTTCATAGGGCACTTTATCTTCGTGATGCTCGTTTATTGAAAATTCCTATACTTGTTGTGGTTTTTAGCCGAGTGCGTGTTTACAGCTTACTGAACTTGAAGAAAGCCAAGACACATCTTATAGGGTGTTCATCTATGCCTCGTTTCCTTAAAATCTTACGACAGCCTTAAACGTAATGCTTAAAAGTTTTCGTACTTCTGATTAATCAAAACACTTCTAGCTCATATGACCAAAAGAGGTCGGAAAAGTGGTCTAATTGAAGCTATGAAAAGTGAGTAATAATGATCAGATCTGAAATAGGAGGCTTGAGAAAAACGCAATTTAACGGAAGGAAAAAATTTCCTTGGTAGGTGAACACAGCATTAACCTTTATCCAATCAAGATGTAATTCAATCAAGGCTAAGGTGTGAAATAATGCATTTAACTCATTTATTAGGCCAAGATTTCAATAAAAAGAGTTCTTGTTATTCTGGGACACTATCCCTCCTTACTTTGCTTTGGAACCTTCACGAGCTATTTGATCAAAAGCCGCCCAATAACTCTGCTATTCCCTGAGGCTAAGAACATTTGTAAGATGAGTGCTACTGGGAGGAGATGCACATTAAATACAATTACCTTCGACACACAGAATTCTTATGACAGCTTGAAAATATTTTTGACAACATTAGGAATCCTTTTTGGATGGATATCTGTGTATTCAATGACGCAGCATGTTTTCTTTAGATCCTATTTAATATTGACAAAGGGAATTCTTTAGAAACAAAGCTCATTGTTGACACGGTTGGAATTGAGCTACCTCTATATTCACTAAAACATCGTGATGCAGGAAGCTTTTTATAGCATAGGGAAGAAAGCTGGTTACATTCTGCACCCTCAAAGTGCGTTTCAAGCGGTTTCAGCGGTACAATTTGAGCCACTCGGGTTTCTGATTTTCGGTCAATTTTCTCCAGCTTGGGAACAATGCGGAAATGGGAGCCATTGGAGCGGAAGGATGACATAATGATGATTTGAGACATCATTTTTTATGAACTGCAGTTTGTGGGTGAGAAAAATGCAGATAAAATCAGCGTACCAAATATTTTGTGGAGTTGAACTGACTGTCTAATTGTCACCTGCGGCTAGACGAGCGATGATAAAAGGTGACAAATTTTTAAGCTCCCATTCATCAATGTTATCTTGCCATACCGAACACAAAAATAAATTCTTCTTTTCAAATGCTGCAGCCTATTTGGTCATCTCAATTGGTGATTACAAAGTTAATCCCCTCTAATATGAATGGCAAATATATGAAGAAGAGTTTCAGTTGTCCGCTAGAAGTATCTTGTTTTCTGACAGCTAAAAAAGGAAAAATCTTTGAAAAGAAGACTTGTCGAGCGCCCATTATGAAAAATATGCTCGGTAAAAACTTCCTGAAAAGTAATCAGCTTTTTGACTGTTCCTTTATGGTAATGTCATTATCTGAAAGATAACATTATCTGTTCATCTGGGTATTTACTCTGAATGAACGAGCTAACCACCTGGCTACCAATTGTCAAATAGACTTTGCATACAATTAGAGTTAAGACGATTATTGTTATCGACTTTTCAGTCAATAATTGCTTCCTTCTCCACTATTATTGTGTCAAAGAAAATTCCCAATCAAAGGAGAGCTTCAATTTGGAGTCATCTTACGAAAGACCGAAATGTTTTGAAGATTTCCAAGGTAAAAGCGACCAGAATACTTGAGAGTTGAAAATGATCTTCGCCTGATGGGTCGCTTTTGAAAGTTTACCTTGAATTTGTACATATACAGGTTGGAGATTGAGTAAACATTTTGTCACCGATATTTGAGCCAATTAGTATAGTATCCGTGAAAATTCCCGAATTCCTCTCTCACACCAACCGATCGTCCATTGTTGATTTCTATGCAAACATCTTCTCACCAAGGAATTTCGAAACTCTTCAGAGTTCATCATTTTCGAAACTTTTACAAGGCTCTCGAGTCGGAGGATGTGGAAAATTGCTGCTGAATATTCATGCACAGTTGCGTGACTTTCCAATCCACCCCCAAAATGCTGCTAAAAGCCCAAGTTTTTTCCTCCAAAATGTGAAAGCAGTGAATTTGCTCGTCTATCCCTGACTTGGCTGATAGCCAAAAAATAAAGACCGAGTTGTGAAAATGGAGTGTGCCATTTGCCAGTCTGAAAATGGGAAAAAGTGCTCTGGCTGTGGCCGAGTGGCTTATTGTTGTGTAAACCATCAAAGGCAAGATTGGAGTCGACACAAATCCCAATGTAAATCCTGGAAAGTAATCACTGATCCCAAAGATGCTCAACGGGGAAGGTATGTAACAAGTATAATTCATGTGTATTTTATGCGGATCGATTTGTGCTCAATTTGCCGTGAAAAAAATGCCTTTCCAACTTCTTAGCCTCACTCCAAGATGGAAAAGAATTGCTGTCGATTTTCCAAGATTTCAATGCAAATTCGGAGCAGATGCAAAACCAGTCGATGTAATTTCATTGCTCCTCTTTTTCGGAGTCACACACGCGATGAAAATCAGTGAAAGCAAAGCTAAGAGCTCTGGGGATAATCTGCTCCAATTCCAGATTTGTCGTTGCCAATAGAAAAATCAAAACGGGCGATGTAATTTTCTTTGAAAAGCCCACTCTAGTGGGACCAAGAACGGTCATTACTTCCACCAAAATGTGTCCTGGATGTTTCGGAAAAATTGCTCCGAGCCACAAAAAGTAACTTCAAATCAACGATAATAATTGATGGAACTCGCTCAGTTTCTAACATAGGTGTCAAGGATGTGGAATGAATATTTGCTCTGACAAATGTGGAAAGAACGAATTCCATCAATTGGAATGTGATATGGTCAAGTCATGTCTCGAAAATGAGTTTCAAGACTTTGACCTATTGTCCCCAATTAGGTTTCTAAAAATGAAATCAAATGATCCTGAAAACTACGCAAAACTACGAACACTTGTGACCCATTTGGATTCAAAGGTGGGTTTCCAGAACTGCTATTGGTAGCACTCGCATCAAGTAAACTAATTGTTACTGTAAATGGCTGCTTTTATTTAGAAAAGCGGTCCAGATTGGCAAAGATTGACTGAAATAGCAGACAAGATTGAAGAAAGGTACACTATTCAAGGTACTAATGCAGTCAATGTACTATTTTATAACTGAATTTTTGAATTGTTGCTACCGCAGGGATTTCCCGACAAGAAATAGAAGAAGCAATTTGCATATTGGACTCTAATTCATACCAACTGATCTCAAACCTCAGTCTGGAATCATTCAATGGCCTTTATGTGCAAGCCTCAATGCTGAACCACACGTGCTTCAAAGCCAACTCCAGGCCCATTTTCTCCAACTCGGATTATGAGATGAAAGTCGTCGCCACAGCTGACATTGACATGGGACAGGAAATCAACACGAATTACTTGGAGCCATTCCACACCAACTTGCAGAGAAGAGCTATATTACTGAGAGGCAAAAGCTTTTCTTGTGCTTGCACCAGGTGCTCGGACCCTACCGAGTTTGGCACTTTTGCATCGTCCCCCAAGTGTAACTTTTGCGATCTCAGAGGTGACCTAGTGTCTCAAAATAGCCTAAGCTTGTCTGCCGACTACGAATGCAACAAATGCCATCAAAAGCTTATTGGTCAGCAAGCCATGGAGTTTGACAATAGTCTGAGCAGAGAGCTGGCAAAAGTGAACAGAAATAACTTGAGCAATATCGACAAGTTCATCAGAGTGTACACTCCACTATTAAGCAGCAACCACGTTTTCCTGCTTCAACTGAAAATGTGGATGATTGAGGGACTTGATCGGCTCCCTTACGATATGGTACGGGAGGCGATGCTCGCCAAAAAAATCAAGCTCATCCAAGAGGTGAAAAAGGGCATGGAAAAATTCGAATCCGAGTTCTCTTACTTGAACGGCATCCTGGCAATTGAGAACGTTAGCTCTATCATTGCCAAACTAGTGCTCATGTTCAGCAATAGCGAGAGCAACATGATCAACACTGACCCCATGAGCTTGCTGGAAGAGGCGCGCAGCAGCATCAAAATAGCCGAAATGGTGTTTAAGAATGAAGACATCCATTCCCAAGACCATTGTATGAAGCTGAAAATCAACGACTTGAAGCTGTCATTGCTGAATTTCACAAACTAATGAATGTTGAACTGAATATCTGAAAATATAAAAAGGCATTTTTCAGGCAAAGGCTCGGGCTGAGGGCTCAATACTGTGATTGTTTCGGCATCCATGTCAACTTTGGTCACACACACGAAGCCAGCCACGTTAGAATCTGTGAGGTCGTCGGAATTTGTGGCAAAACTAAGAGCCAGCAAGTGATTAACCAGCTCTTTGGAGGACGGCTGGATATTCGTCAGCTTGAATAAGATCCTTTCATCATTGCTCTGTTGGAAGAAAACGCTGCCAACTTTGTAAATTCGGTTTTCCAGCTCTGAGAACTTGACTTCAAATGATGCTGGCTCCAGCGTGCTGTTGATTGTGCCAAAGAAATACTCCCTTATCTTTTGGGTTCGGGACGCAATCCGAAGAGGCTGCGATCGTGAAACCACACCAGAGGATCTGGGCAACCAAATTACTTTGACAAAGTTGGGCATATCTCTTTGCAGGTCGCAGTACAATCTTTGTTCGTCCATGACCACAATCAAATCGACCTCTAGAGATTGGGCGATGTGAAGCAAATGAGAGTACCCCTGGCCTTTGACCCAGCCACAGCTGTTGACAATTATGCCCGAAGACTGGCATTTGGGATTATGTTTCTGTTGATCCTTGACCACTTCTGCCATTCTGGAGGTAGTTTTTAACATATTTCATCCTCATCTCAAAATAAAGCACAATTTACCTGGTTATGTAGTTGTTGTAGAGAGGTAAATTGTGTCCTGGCGCCTTGTGACCGAAGTTGTACACCAGAGGAGCTGGACAGGAATCAAAGCCATGCATGACATCAACTTGCTCGGTCACAATTGTGGCTCCAAGCGTTCCAGGAACGGAGATACTTCCTTGGCCAACATCAAGATCCATATAAATAGGTCTGCGTCCCATCCTGACGGCATAGTTGACTAAAGTCTTGGTCAAGGTCGACTTTCCCGAGTCTGTGGGTCCAACAACCAAGGTTACAGGTCCTTTGACAGTCTCGTCGGTTTTGGATCGCTCATCAGCCAGCTTTCGAAGTTCTTCCAAGGTTGCATGAACTTGGAGGCTCATGATCATTGGAGTGTCTTGGCTTTTGACGGGAACAACGTTAGATTTGCCATAGATCATCAATGTGCAGCCTTGGAATGTGAAAAGGGCAAACTTGGAGCCATTGGCGAATCGGTGCTTGGTGTCTTTTCGTAACTCCCAACCGAAAATTTCGGCGTTTCCTTTGAGTAGTTCGATTTCAAAAGTTTCCTTCTCATCAATCTCCACTTCGATCCTTAGCTCTTCATCTTCTTCTAGCACATATTTCACTCCCGAGATTTCAGACATTTTCGAAGGAAAATGCAAAAATCGGCCAGCTTTTCGTCTCACTTTTATTGAGCTTATTTTTGTTTACATTTCTAATTTCTTTGCCTTCTTGGCTGAGCGGAACTTTAGGTGAATAAAAATTGCAACCTCTAACTGGTGTAAAAAGTTCAAAGAACTTTGAAAAAGTTTTACAACCGTGCATTACCTTATAACTAAGGCTTCCTATTATACTTATAAAAATATATCGAGCGAATCATTGAAAAATTGCTTTACTATCTGTTTGAAAACACTGTTCTCGTCTCGAATGCAACTGATTTTAAGACAAGCAAGTGAAAATTATAAATACTCAGCCTTGAATTGTTTCAAGGTAATCAAGCGCTATTTTTTGAGGAAAAATGACTTTGAATTGAGACTATCTATGCTTTGGAATTTTTAGAGCACTTCTTGCGAAACCAGTCAATGAGTTAATGCATATTTGCAAATGACTACAATCAAAGAAATCTTGAAATTCTGGACCAAACTAAGAAATTTTTTGGCTAGCAACACATCTACAGATATCCTCGTTTGATTAAAAGGGGTCAATTTTTACTACTACTAAGTTGATGGGATTTGCTCTTTAAATACAATACCAAGCAATATTGATGAGCTTTCTTTGTTAAGTTGCTTTATTTCCATTTTCTCTCAGAGTGCTATTAGATTAACTTAAAGCACTCTGATACATTGGCAACTCATGAAATCAAGTTCTATAAAAGCAACCATTTAATGAACTTGAACTTGAGCCTGGGCAACACTTTAGGCAAGAACTCCGAACAGAAAAGACACTTCTTAAGTATCATCAAAATGGCGGATTTGAAATTGACAAACACAGTAAGTGGCAAGCTTCGATCCCATTTAACTATAGTATATGCATGCACGAATAAACGCAATTTCTTTTACTTTATTCTAGGAAGGCATTAATTACGACTCTGGCTACATGGAGAAAGTTGGTAGATTTTTCCGAAAATATTTTCTTGAAGGTATGCTGAATGAAGCATAGAAACAAATTACTTTTGTTCCACCAATTAGAACATTTAATTAGGTCAAAAGCTTACAAATCATCAGGTCAAGGCTTTGGCCAGCCTAGAGCCAAATGCTCCTTGGCATCAGAAACTTACAATCAAGCATCGACGGTTGGTCGGCATTATGATCCCATTCTTATTTTTTCAAACTTGCTGGTGGTGTCTTGCTGTTAAGCATGACTTTTTCAGCTTGTTTCCAGACCGATACATTCTGACCATAACAATGATTTTTGGTGCTTCAGTGGCAGGTGATTTATATTAATCTATACCAATCTATTGCCCAATATGGCAAGCTAAAATTCTTAGGAATGACTTCTGAGGGTGGTGGAGCCGTGGCTTTTCCCGTAATGACTCTGGCTTTGGGAATCGTTCCATCTGTCGCAAGAGATTTTTCCTTGATGATTCAATCATGTGGTAAAGCCTTTCTCTTAAACTTGTGCGACGCATTTTAAAGTGTCCATTAAATGTATAGGAATGACAGCTGCGGCTTTTACAATACTTTGGATGCAAATTCAGCTGGAATGGCACTCGATCTTGTTTTGCTCCCTTGGTTCTACATTTGGCATGGTACTTGGCTTGGAAGTTTTTGATGCAATGTTAGATCCTCCTACAAAGAAGCTGGGCTTCGTTTGCGTTTGGTTCAGCTTTGCTTTTGCTCTTTTCTTGCTTAACAGGTGACATTGATGATAGAAAAGCAATGCATGCATATTTTTTGCAATCTTGTTTCTAGGCAAGGTAAAAGATTCACTTTTGATTGTATTCCCAATTTCGGCTTATGGCATGCTGTGATTCTTACCATAACCGGATTTTGTGGTGGAATTTTCTCTGCCATAGCAGGGAGCGGAGTTGATATATGCTCCTTTTCCATACTTAGCTTGTTGTTCAGGTAAAAGCTGCGATCTGTAAAATGCAATGATTCTGTATGTAAAATTGCTATTAACAGGGTCAGTGAAAAGGTGTCGACGCCCACTTCAGTTATTCTAATGGCCATGAATACATGCGTAGGTGAGTATCTAAACTAAAATAGCTGGTCGGACTATCTTTATTTAACTATCTACGAAAAGGAAGAACCTTGACATTTTTCCTAGAAAAAACTTTCCTAAAAGAGAAAATCGATGATGTTAATTAAGAAACTAAAATGCAACTTACTCTCTTATTGTAGGTTTCTTCTGGCGGGCCCTGATGACCGATTCTGGCTGCGAGCCAGAAGCATGGAACTACTTGGCAGTATGCGTGCCCGTATGCGTATTTTTTGCACCCTTTGGATCATTGGTCTCGTCCCATTTCCATAGACAAGTGCTTGCAGGACTCATTTACGTACTGGACACGATTGCCCTCGTAAACGCTAAAATGATTTCAAATCACTTCAACTTTCCTGTTACTCCTTTTTTCTAGGTTACTGCTCTAGTGGTTATTCCGATTACCATGAATAGAGGCATTTTGATTGGATCTTTGATCACGGGCGGATTCCTCTTCTTCTTCGTCATATCGAAAATTGGCGATAAGCTTTTGGGAAACTACGAGGCCAGCTTAGATTCTCGTCAACGATCATCTGATACACTCAACATCTCTATTAGTAGTTAAAACTTGTTCGAATAAAGTAATATTATAACCAGTTCTCGTCTATTATTTTATTTATGATGACACAAATAACAAATAATATTAGAGTACAATGGAAAGATCACCACCTCTAATTCTTATTCATAAATCGTTGTTTTTGTTATCATGCTGATATCAATGATGCCATAATAAACAGCCAAAAACATTAATGGGACAGAAAATCCGAGAAAAGTGAGTTAATTGTTGCAGTAGTACACCAGCAGAGCCTAAACTTTTTGATGATACACAAAAATATACGCATTATCGGGAAACATGAAGACACTTTACGGCATTTAAGGAAAAAAGCCCATCAACACTTTCACACACAAAAACATTCAACTAATTTTTCAGCTTTGTTGTCCTCCTGCCTGACGAGAGCTTAGGAGCCGATCGATCGCCGCATTAACGTCACCATAGGTGGCAATGAGTGCTGTAACGAGAAATAGGAAGTTGAAGTTATTCTTCAAAATTAATATAGGGCTATAGAACTACCTTGTATGTTGGCCTGTCGATCTACGAATCCCATAGAGGTCAGAGTCTCGAGTTGGACCCTGAATCTTTCCTCGGGCGGAGTGTTCAATCCTTGTCCTGCCATACTAGTCACCATTTGTTGCATCAATTGGTTAAAAGCTTGCTGACTGTTGGCTCCACCTGAAAAAAAGAGCTAGTTAAAACAGATTCCCTAAACACGGGCAGTCATCACTCACTTCCTGGAGCAGAGGTGGAATTGGCCGCTGTGGTCGAGGGCGACGTAGGGGTTGTAGTCGAGGTGGTTGTGGAATCAGTTGTAGTGGTTGAACTCGCACTTCCCGAGAGATCCATTCCGACACCAACTCCAGGGAATCCCATGGAAGAGTAAAGGTCCGGTGCAGCCCTCTGCAACCGTTGCATGCCCTCTTGAATTTGCATAATGGCCTAAACGATCAAATGCATCTAGGAAAACTCATCACAGAGAATATGATTTTTCTTAGCTCACCTGCAGAGCCTCAGGATTAGACACAAGTCCCTGAACCGCGGGATTTTGAAGCTGTTGCATGAATGTAGGCATCATGTTTCTCATTTGCTCCTGAAGCTGCGGATTTCCGGCAAAAAGCGGATTGCTGGATATGATCGAAGACGCGAGGTCAGGGTTCTGGGCCAACGACTGGAACATGTTTTGGGTGTAGGGCGCGTTGAGCATGTTCTGCATCAGCTGTGGATTCTCCGTCATCTGTGACAAGAGTGACTGCATTCCGGGGGATGTGAACAGGGAGGATCCCGTTGACGATGACCCAGAAGAAGTTCCTCCAGATGGGTTCCATGGATTCGGCATGGGGGCAGAGTTCTCCGCAGTCGACGGACGACTAGACTCGGTACCACCAGAAGGGTTGCCTCCACCGCCTAAAGCCTGTAAGAGAATTATTCCATTGCCATCTTGCACATTGTAGCATCATGAATTTGATGCTCACCTGGAACGGGTTGGATCCGAACTGCTCCTGAGCAGCGTTAAGCATGGGTTCCTGAATGTCACGATACATTCTCTGCAAAGCACTCTGACCTCCAGGCAGGGACTCCAAGTTAGACATAGCCCTATCTTGATTTCTCATCAGCTCCTGGAGCATCGCTGGATTCCTGGCGACCTCCATGGTCTGCCGCAGAATGTCCGGATTATTGAGCATGTGTCCGATCTCAGGATTACGCTCGATCAACTGCCTCATCTGAGGGTTGGCCTGAATGAGGGATCGCACGATTTCGGGGTTCGACATGAGGCTTTGGGTCAGCGGCGAGTCCATGATTTGTCGCATGAAATCAGGGTTGCTCATGATGCCCTCCTGCATACGTTGTTGCATCTCCATGAAGTTAGCCGAGCCAAGGCCCAAGTTGGACATGCCCGGAAGGCCGCCCACTCCTCCAAGACCGAACGGGGTTTGGGATGGGTTTGGCCGAGGCGCAGCGGCTTCGTTACTATTGTTATTGCTTTGGGAGCCAGGGCCCGCGCTTCGGATGACAAGGTGGACGGTCATGCCGTCTTTGATGTTGTGTGTGTCCAAGCTCTCGTGATCCTTCATGATCTTCCCTGAGAAGATGAGGCACAGCTGTTCCACGGGAGTGTTATCAAACTCCTTGGATATTGTCGCCTTGAACTAAGAAATGACGTTTGATTAGGAAAAAGCAACGGATCATTGAGGAGAGGAGAAAGCCGGCAAAGCAAACCAATTCGAAATTCCAGAACATTCCGACTGCTAAAACTTACGTCTTTTATCGTAGACTTATTAGACACTTGGACAGTTTTCTTTTCCTTTGGTGTCTTGACGTGAACGGAGATGGTCACCGAATCCTTGGGAGAGTCCTAAAAAGCATGATTAGTGACACGATGAGTAAGCACAAATTGCAGGATGTAAAAACCAAGTCACCTCATCGTCGTCATCGATTGGGTTGGGGTCGGAAATGTCTCTGTTTTCTTCGGAGGCCGACATTTTACAGCTTTTTCTAACACTCTTGGCTTTAACGAAAAAAATCAACTTTTTTCTTCAACTTCACGGAAAAAAGACAATTTATGCTTTACGTTGAGTAACGCGTCTGCTGTTTTAAAGTCAGATGTTGTGGTATATTTATCCGACAAACATTTACCAAAAGCGCCAGCAAAGGTCGATATTTGTACAATTTGAATCTCTGGCAGCTTCGAGTGTGTGACGCGTCTTCAAGCCGATATTTGCAGGCTGCCTAACTTAGCCGAGTCAGCCGAAAGTTATTTACAAGACATTAGTAATTTTGCTTAACAAACAAGAACACTAAAATTAAGAATTTGCGACTTCTGTTATGCAATCTAGCCGCATTCTTCAAAGACAACATTTTTAAGATTATAAAAGTTTTGCATCATTCAACAAAAAACACTATTTTCCATTGCAAATACCATATTATAGTGTAAACAAATTAATGACCTTTAAATTATTTACGTATGCACTGGGAGTGAGCAAACATTCCAGAAAGCATTTGATTTCATGCAAAACCACGTGAACGACGCGAATCACGAGTAAAGCGCAAGCATGGTGCAATTATATTAAAAGGCTTTCCCTTGAGCTGGGAGTAATAGCGGCACTTGAGCCTCTGAATCATGCTCGGAAATACATCGATTACACGATGTTTTAGCGCTGAAAGCCCAGCTAAAGTTCAGCCTTTAATCGGGCATTAAAAACCTCGCTGAAAAGACTTGTGTACTTGTGCACTCTTTGGCATTTTGAGTTTTGATATCATGCGATCAGGACATGTTTCGATCCGTTGCATAATGCAATTTTGTTGCACGAAATGAGCTGGGAAAGCAGCAAGAAAAAGTCAGTCAGCAAACGACGAACTCAAAACAAAACAGCTAAACAGATCATCAAAAGGTAGGAAGCGATTTTGATGAACTGGACAGTAAAATTAGTTTGTGGCATTTTCCATCGTGAATCTCTGTCCTTTTGTTAGGAGTCCTTTACATTCTGTATATAGAAAGCTTGCAGTTTTAACCTCCTTAAATCAATACAGCAGGATCAATGCTAGCAACTTGAGAGACGATTCTTTAAAAGCATTTATCACTGTAAAGTTGTCACAGTTAAATGCAGTTTATCAATAACAAGAATTCTCGCAATTAATCGTTAAGTTGACAGGAAGGCTGACAGCAGCATTGAATCAAGTGCCAAAAGTATGGAAGGTGAGCTTACGCTAGTACGTTAACTAGGCTACTGTTGATGCAACAATGTCTGGCAGAATCAAGATATTACCAGTTAGCATGGCTTTTGCACCTTCAGCTAAAGTTACGAGAGCATATTCATATACTGTAGTAGTAGAAAACGATTTGAGTGAAACAGTAGCCATGCAGAGTGAAGCGTTGTACATTTTCTGTAGTTTTAGGATGCGAGGTGAGATTGTACTCCGAAATCTTACATTTGTTCAAGACAAGTTTTCTTATCGTGTAGCATTTTGTGATCATTCGTAAGTTCGCGTTGGAATGAGCAACTGCACGTACCACCGCGGTGCGTAGAGGTGAAGGGAAAAAATGATGGATAGCCTTTGGGCAAAGTTGAACCGTCCCTTTTGTCTTGCAGGTTCATTCCACTCTGGTGCATGACACGAACCGCACCACCGCGAAGATGATCGCCACCAATTGAAGAAGCGAAAATAATATCCACTTCAGAACGCATTATCAGCATACTGAGAGAAATGTTGTTGAACCCTGGTATCCACATAGCCGAACAAAGACCCATTTTTCACCAGCAAGACTACAATTATAGCCAACATGGTAAGTGAATTTAAATAGTATCTTACGTAAACCTGCGGCTTACCTGGTTTGCTTTTTACCTACCTAGCATGTAGCTAGCCTTTTTTTTATTTATTAAAGGCACTTAGGCGTTTTTGTTGCTACCCTGATAGATTTTAAATGACGTGCACGCGGCAAATTATGGACTTGATTACTTTGATCTAGTACAAAAATATCGAGCTTGTTAATTACATATTGAAGTTAATCCAGACCAGTAGAGTAATCGAAATCGATACAGTTACACTAGCGGACAGAGCATTCGAAGCGCTTATGAAGCGTGGCCTTGCCTCTTCGAATCTTTTCCGGTTCTTCAGGGTAGGGGTAACCAAGCTTTCTTCCTCATTGACACATTCCTCAAGCCAATCTAGTGGTCCGAGGCAGTTTAAAATGTGCTCGTGAAATTCTCGGATATCGAAGTCTGGCTCCGCTTCCTTTTTCTCTCGCAACTGTCGAATTTTGAGCTCCCCAATTTTGTAGGACGTTGCCTGGCCAGGCATGGTGATATACCTGCATGCATCATAAAATACAGCATGAGAATCTGCATAAGTGATATAGCATTAGTTCATGCTGAATAACTTTGGTCAGTGATCGAACATGGTCGTTTTCTATGGCTTCCTCTTTTTTCTAAGGATTGTTGCTGCTACTTTACAGCTTTCAACATGAATCGATGACAGATAAGCCTTGCCAAGATGCAGCTAGCCAAACCCGTATTATTCTAGCTGCATTCCTGGCAATATTTGTACTCGGGTGATTTGGTGTCTATACTCTACATATCAGACTACAGCAGTTAGCAACCTTGAATTATGCTATCAAATAACTGCAGCAGTCTACAACAGTTGCTTTTAGCAGAAAATAAATCATCGCATGCCCATTTTACGTTTTTATGGGCCTCTCACCTGTCGATTTCCTACTCAACAGCAGCCTAGCACATCGCTGTGTTTTCAATCAAATAATCAATTGCCTCCTGCTTGGTCCATCCCAAGGCATGAATTCCCGTGTCGACCACAAGCCTGCTGGCTCTGAGCAGACTCATGGAGTAATAGCCAATCTTTTTGACTGGGTCATCGTACAGGCCCGTCTCCAGGCCCAGAAATTCGGCGTAAAGGCCCCAGCCTTCGACAAATCCGTTGTAGCTGGGAGGATAAGCTGGCTCGCCAAACTTGGCGTTCACTCTGTACTTCAAAAGTTGGGGAGACGCGACCTGAGTATGTAATTTGCCTGCAAGTGGTGGCCTGGATTTCCCTCGTGCAAAGTTAGGCTGGCCACCTCATACTTGCGGAGATTATTCAGTTGATTAGCGTTGACATAAAGAGTGCCTAATCTGCGACCATCAACGGAGGGGAACAAGTAGTAGGCCATTCCTCCGCCTCCTGGAGGCACTTTTGTACGCTTAAATCGTACACGTCGGCAGAGAGGACTGGTTCCTTAAACAGGCTAATTAATTGCGGCTCCACTGATGCCACTGCATCTTGAAAGTAATCTACAATTTCGGAACTGGATTGAAATTCCTGGCTGCGACTTGATTTGAGGACGGCAGAAAATTCCTTGAAAGTCGAGTTGGCAAATCCCAATTCGCCTGTGACGATGGCCATTAGCTCTTGTTTTGTCCTGTCCACTTCGACGAGGCCAATGTTGTGTATCTCTTCTGCGCTCAATCCGCGCACTGTGGTGTGAAATTCCAGCAGGGCCTCGTAGAATTTTTTTCCCATTCGGAAGTGAATATATTCCAGGTAATGGCCGCAAGTGGCTGGTGTAGGTGCGGAAAATGAAGTTCTTCAGGGTATGATAGGCTGGCAAGACGTCTTCCTTGATCACTCTCTCGGCTTCCTGCTGAATTGCGAGTCCTTCCCTGGAGAGGTTCCGGAAAGGCGCATAAAAGTCGGAATCCTCTATGGCCCGTATGTTGAGCAGATTATCCCATTGTGCGGTGGTCCTCACCAATGATGCTTGATTTAGAGTGATGCCGGCCTCTATACCCTTGAGCAGTAAGGTTTTCACTTGGTCCAAAAGTCTGGGTATTTTCCTCAGCAGTTCAATTGCATTTCTATAGTCTTCAAGCGTATCGAACATGAGCGCATTTTTCTGCTTGAACAGTAATGGGATTTGCGTCTGGACTCCTCCCAGAAAGTTAATATTGACCAAATATTCTGGCTGGAAAGAAAATTGCTTTATCTGAATCTCAAACTTTGCTTTCTACGAGTAGAGTTTGCTACAGTGGTGGGTGGAGGAGAGACATGGGCATAATTCATCACTTTAGTATGCTTGAAGGATGACACTTTCTCACCTTGAACTCAGCTCCCTCGTAGCATTCTTGGGCCTCCTCATAACGATTTTGACATACCGCCTCGTTCTTACATCCAGCTCTTGATTATCCTGAATCAAGATGTTTTCAGCCCGATCCGAAAACTGCCGACAGCTCTCTGCTTGTTGGCTGAAAGATTCCTCACTGAGGTCATCAACTACGTCAGGATTGCGACTGAAGCCTTCGAAATTGAAGTCTAACGCCCATCGGTCCAGCTTCCATTCAAAGTAGTCCTTGAACAGCTTTTTGTCATTGGTCTGTAGCAAAGTGGCACTTGTTAATGATGGACAACTCGAGAAGGCTAAAAATGTGAATAGAAGAGCACTTGCAACCACCATGGCTAGTATTCTGAAACTAGGTAGCAGGTAAAACTCTGGAACGAATTACGAGCCCTCAAGAATGGGACAGTTAGCGTGCGGTGCTTTTAGGGGGTCAAGGTTAGTATTTCAAGATTTAAGCTTGTGCTACTTATGACATCTTGATACTATGTGTGGCACGCGAACCGGACCTTGATTCACTAAGTTTGGGGATGGTTCTTATGCATTGAGATGGCTCGATGAAAGTTGTCAATATTGGTTTTTTGACCTCTTGAGCTGAATTGATATTTGCCCAAAATGGTTCTAGCTTTTTGGCTTTGAGCCCGTAGTGCAAAAACACGCAATGCATCGCAGTCCTATTATTGGACAATTACTATGACATATACGCTTGACATTTAATTGTTGACATCTGACTGGCCTAGTATCTATTATGCATGCTTGACCAATACTTTTAGCTTTGCTTTCTCCTCGTGGAATGATTGTATGCCCTGTTGTAGCTGTAGTTGTAACATTGCGTATTGCATAATAACGTGGGTTATGCTGCCTTTAAAGCGTCGTTTGTGAAAACCCCATCAAAGTACATAAAGTTCATTGAGCTGTCTAGTTTCATTTTCTTCGCAGTCTGAGGCTGAAATATTGTGGTTCATTGAGAGTATTCATACCTATGATGAAAGCGTGAGAAAAAAGCCCACGATCTAGATCTAGTACATGGAAAAGGAGAAAGACTTTCACGTCGGTTTCATGGCGCTGCCGCCCCCGAAAGTTGCTGCTCTTCTTTTGCATCGTTTTTTAGCCTTGCTATCCCGAGCTAGTGAGCAGTTGAGTGTAGCAGCTAGGCTTTCCAAAATGCATTCTTGACGGCAACAACAACAAGTAGCAATGAAAATAAAGTTATTCAGGCATCCACCCAAAACACCTAACGTCAAGCCCTTAGGACCGGGTCATGAAGCTGAACAGGTGATAAAAATTCCAGAGTAGTGATTCAGGCTAAAAGCCTTGTTTTGTTTGATCCTTCCCTACAGGTTTGAAAAAAATCCCCGTCAGTCTCTTTGAATTTTTGGACCTTTCGCCTGAATTTGCCTATTTTTAACTTTGTGGTCTTTCAACCCTTGGTGTACATTATAACGTTTTTATATTTAAAACTTCTCCCTTATCGTTGTAAATTCAATTTTCAGTTGCTTAATGAATAGCATGTTAAATAATCGTTGGTAGCTTTAAATAGAAATTAATACGCCAGCAGCAAACTAGCAACTTAATTTTTTTGGTGGGGACCTCATCTCAATCTAGTCGCAAATATTACATAAGTCGTTATGGGAAGCAGTAGCTCTTGAAATGAGAGTCTATCCCGAGACTTCCAATTGCGCAACTACTGTGTCGCAAAAATGTTTTATTTGGCTCCACAGAAAATGGAAGATAAAGGTCTTTTGTCATATTTTCTGTCGTATATTTGTCTTTCCAAATTGACTTTTGGCCCCAAAGATAGAGAGGTGATTTATTTGTGTTTCAGTTCACCTTCACCAATTCTGAGTGGCTCGAGGCCTCCTTCCAGAAAAGGGAATGTGCCAAGATCATCCCAAGCAACAAGGATCCAGCAAGGTAACAGCTTTCTCTTTAATGTTCCATTGTGTCTACCACTCACCCTTTCGACAGATGTTGCTGTGGACTTCCCGTGCAAGCCCACGAACTGCCATTCTTTATACCGGTTTCAGCCAAAAGTGGGACAGATTCATCACCAGGGAATATTTTGGACCCGAGGCCTATTCCGGGCGAGCATTGGAATCCCTCTAAGCATACCATTCCTTTGCCCACAGATGCATACGGGTAAAATAATAATTCACATTGACGCGCGCCTGATTTGTCGTGACATGCGTCGGAAAATTACGCAATTATTAGCTCGTTGCGCTTCTGATCGCATACTTCCGTTTTAATCCTTATCATATCTGGCGAAACCTGATATTTTTGAGCTCGCGTGCCTCATTTTTTCCCGATTTTTTTTCTGTTGCAAATAGGCCTCGGCAGAAGTGAATACGACTTTAAAAGCCTCACTGCTACTGCTGCATCGCCGAACATAGAACTAAATCTGAAATTTAAAGTTATGGAGCCGAGGATAACTATGGATTTATGTCCCTTTAGGTGCATAGATTTTCGTGGAGCCCAAACAAACAAGGCTCAATACATTCGTCTAGCTTTCGACACTAAACCTGAACTCGTTCTGAGCTTGTTGCTACGAGAATGGTGCTTAGACAGGCCCAAGCTTCTCATCACCACCACGGGAGGCAAGGCCAATTTCGAGTTGCAGCCTCGAATCAAGAGATCCTTGAGGAGAGGCCTGTTGAAGGCTGCCAAAACTACGGGAGCATGGATATTTACTGGAGGAACGAATACAGGCGTTAGTAAACATGTTGGAGATGCTCTCATGTCAGAAAAATCCCCTAGGATTAAAGGTACGTAGTTCATCTGGCCTTGGAAGTACACCTCAATCTCTCTAAAAATTGCATATTGGGCTGGTCTCGCTATTTTTGCGTTTTTATCTTCAAAATATACTTTCTTCAATAATACAAATGCTGTAAAAAAGCGAGCTTTCTAAAATGCAATGCATAAAGCCTTTTGACTTCCGTGAGCTGGTTTTTAGGTGGCTTTCTCTTGATTTAAGTGGTTCCTCTAATGCATTTTTATTTCCTTTCAACAGGTGGCAGAGTTGTTTCGATCGGTATCGCTCCTTGGGGCATTGTAGATCGCCGTAACGAACTTTTGGGCAAGAAAGAAGAGGTTGCATTTCACCCAGTTCCCCAGCCAAGGTAATGTGAAAGTGGAGCATTTGCTCAAGCACCTATCACCAATTATGTGCTCTCTAAAGTATAATGTTTTAACGACCTTGTCTTAAAATAGCAAAGTAATTTTCGTATTTTTGTTTGCTTCACGAAATCCCTCTCAGCAACAACTCTACAAACTGTTTGATTAGGCATTACTACATCTTCTTATTTGCCACTGACATAAGTTTCTTGGCTCTCAAAAAAGCTTTCAAGTGAAAGCAATCTCTCTTGTGTTGTCTCCGACACCAAGTGTTTTTTGACAATACCTTGAGCGAAAAAAAGCCCTTATGCCATATTTCAGCTTGTGACTGTGTAATTTTTTATTTTGGTAGCAAATATAGTAGCCATCATGGGGTTTTAACGCAACTTTGTAAGTCGTGCTTCAATTGGAGCGAAAGGTAAAAGAGTTCGCGAGTGCATTAAACATAACCCGTTTTCAATGGTAACCGAGTTTTTGCTAAATATCAAAATCTAATGAGAATGCTCACGAATTCGCAATTATTTTATTCATGCTTTCATTGTAAAACTCATATCATAGCAATGGGTAAGTCTAAAAGCCGCACATCCAACTTTTGTCTGGGACCAAAGACTATGTGCCCATAATCCTAACAAGCATTAATGGAAGATAACTACCCACTTTTTGCTAATTGCTCCTTTTCCCATCATGTAGGTCGAGGTTTGCCTCATTGAACAAGCACCATGCCTATTTTCTCTTGGTTGACAACGGCACCGTGGGGAAATATGGGGCTGAATTGGCGCTGCGACGGAAATTGGAAAAGTTTATATCAACTCAGAGCTTAAGCGGAAGCAAGGGTAAATCTCATTTTCATAACTCAATCTTTTTTTAAAGAAGCAGCTGAGCCACCATAACTTAAGGTCTGGTTCACCGGGAATAATGATGCGTCATTATGGCGCGGTATTATGATGCTATTTGTAAAAGTATTTTACGAATATTTTTTTCGAAATCGTGTTTTAGGGATCAAAAGCCTTTGCCTTAAATTATAAAACTTATAAAACATTTCCTTTTATTTCACTAAAAGAATTTGTAATACCGCGCGATGATGACGCGCCTAGCCTGATAACTGCTGTCCTTTAATACTAACAGTTATGTTTCTAGCTTTAATAGTTTTTATATACTGTAATACGATTTCCTCGTGTTATAATTCAGTTTACCGATCCGACTCAGCTCTTTAATGTCACATTTCTTTCTTAGTAATTTGGGGGATATTAAATACTTAACGGCCCTGGAATCAAATTTGAGGGATTTTAAGTAATGTAATGCCCTCATATTCCATGGAACTAAGCCAAATTCCAAAGAAGTTAGAAAAAGAGGATCATCCAAGATTCAGACCTCAGAAAGTTGGATAGACATTCCAATGCTCTAATCACTGATCTATGGAAACATGATGAAAATTGCATGCTATGTATAGGACTTTACCTTAATTTAAGCCAGATAAGGAAATAAAAAAAATGTTAAGGAATGACAGGGGTTTGAACCCTAGACTACTGAATCTAGAGCCTAACACTCTAACCATTGTGCCATAGGAGCACTTCTTAAGAAATGGATTTTAAAAGTCTGTTTTATTGCTCCCAAACCACTGGATGCCAGCTTATGAGAGCCAGTGATATTCACATAGTAACTAAAAACCGAGCAGTATTTTCTAGGGCACGGGGCAGCCCGGTAACTTCATTAAAATACTCAAAAATTGTATTACAGAATATAAAATTGTATATTTTGAGCTGGGGCACGTAAAATCGGGTCATTAAATAGCTGACCTCGGATTTTAAAATGGAAAAACACTCGTACAATTACAGCCCTCGCAGGCTCGGGCTAGTAAAGCTGTACTCGAGTTTTCCCATTTTAAAATCCTCGCTCAGCTATTTAATGACCCTACTTAACGTGCCCCAGCTCGAAATAAATAACTATAATCTTACAAATGTCATCTTTATGAGGTTCCTCTATTAATGCAATTCTTCGGCTATGACCTTTGAGAGCTTTATCTCAATATTCGAGAACGACTTCAGCATTTCAATTATGACAGAGTTTTTTGGCATATGGCAATACTTAAGTTGCCAATATTGATGGGAGATATCTCTCATACGGCCTAAAATACGCTAACTTCCGTAGTAAGATGGCTCAATATATGCAGGTTTTTCGACACCGATCGTCTGCTTGGTAATTGAAGGTGGCACCAACACAATTAGAGCTGTATTGGAATATGTCACTGCAACTCCGCCGGTGCCAGTGGTTGTTTGTGATGGCACAGGACGAGCAGCAGATCTTTTGGCTTTCGCTCATAAGTATTCAGTTCAGAGGCTTTATTCCACAGGCACGAATTTTTATGAAAGTTATTTTTAGGTACGCTGGAGAAGATGGAAACTTGGATCTTTTATCGGAGATGCAAGAGGAGCTCACCTTCACCATGATGAAAACTTTCAGGGTCAATGTTGACCAAGCTGCACGACTCATATTGGAGCTGAAGCAATGTGTCAAACGAAAAAATCTGGTACTGATATTCACCATAAGCATGTTTCAGCCTTCTTTGCGCGCGACGTCCATCAAGTTAGGCAACATGAAAATAATTGGGCCTTACCCTGAAACTAATTATACTAATAATAATCGTATATACCCGCTTACAAAAATTTTCTACGCAGATTACCATCTATCGCTGCTCCGGAGACAGGGAGAAACGAATGGAGCTAGATGAAGTGATCATGACAGCACTTTTTAAAGCACAACACTTGTCACCAACGGAGCAACTGTCTTTAGCTTTGGCATGGAACCGCTGCGACATTGCCACGAAGGAGATTTTCACATACGGTAGTTAAGATATCATACAGTTGTGTGAATATTTCTTTATAGTGTATCTGCGTAGGACAAGTTTGGCCCCCTGGAGCTCTAGATCATGCAATGTTTGAAGCCCTTGACAACGACCGGGTGGACTTTGTTCGCTTGCTGCTTGAGCAAGGTGTCAACATGAACAAGTTCCTCACCGTAACGAGGCTCGAGGCCCTTTATAACAGCGTAATGTCCTTCCTTATTTCTCTTGGAATGTCGCATGATATGGTCATTTTTTCCATTAACAGCGAAATGGACCTGCCAACACGTTAAATTACATCGTTCGCGATGTCGTTCCACGGATGTCAAAAGGGTACAAGTACAATCTCATCGACATTGGATTGGTCATCAACCAGCTCATGGGACATGGATACTGTTCAACGTACACGCGGAGAAGATTCCGCCAAGACTACTCCGAATTGGCTGCTCTCGCTCAACTTCCGACAAAATCCAACACGATGGTCTCGTTCGAGGCCAATGGCACTCATGTGCTCAACAAGCCCAAAACTTTTTTGAGAAAACTGAGCAGAAGCAACACCGCTGCATCCATTTTTAGTAATCTTAATTCACCCCCTGGTCCAAGTCCCGCTCACAAAACGATGCTCGTCAACAACGAGATCACGTTTGAGTACCCCTTTTCTGAGCTAATTGTCTGGGCCGTCCTGACCAAGAGGCAGTCGATGGCAAGGTTGATGTGGCAGCACGGTGAGCAGGCAATGGCGAAGGCATTGGTGGCTTCTAGGCTGTATCAAGCTATGGCTCTCGAGGCCGCTGATGACGATTTAGATGTCGAAATCTCGGACGAACTTGATGGATACAGCAAAATCTTCGAGGACCTGTCCCTTCAGCTTTTGGAGTTTTGCTACCAATCGGACGACGACCTCACTCAGCATTTGCTCACAGCTTCTTTGGAGAATTGGTCCAGGCAAACTTGCTTGAGCTTGGCAGTCATTGCCAACAACTTGCGCTTTCTAGCCCATCCCTTGTCCCAGGTCATTTTGGCAGATTTGTGGATGGGAGGTTTGAGGATGAGGAAGAATCCAGGATTCAAAATCCTGCTAGGGCTGGTGCTCCCTCCTACCATTCTTCAGCTGGAATTCAAGACCAAAGAAGAGCTGGAGCTCATGCCTCAAACTGAGGAGGAGCTTGAAGGAAAAGAAGATTCAGATACAAATTCGTCCAGATCTTCCTCGTCGACTTCTTCCAGAAGGTCATCATATCATGGGAACGCTGACATGGACTCTCTCAGCTCCCTCGAACTAGGTACTCTATATACATGTAATTTTTTTGTGAATTGAATATGCTTTATGAAGGCATGGTCTACAAAACCTGATTCATTTTTAAAATATGTTGGTAGAAGGCTTCACAATTGTATGAACCCGGCTAGGCTAGTTTGTAGTAATATTGCTTTTTGGCATGGTTACAGGTGATGGCCGTCGTCGTTCCGGACGACGATCCGGATTCCGGACTGACAGGACAGACACAGAGGTGGAAGATGGTGCTGGCATGGGGCAAAAGTATACTTCGTCCTCCTCCCTTGGGAAAGGTGATGAAAACGACGATGGAGTTGTGATAAATGATTTTCCAAACAGTTTTGGGCGTGCAGGAGTGCACGACTTTTTGACCAAGAAGAAAACGAGACCATTGAAGTGGCGTAAAAAGCTGTACGAGTTTTATGCTGCTCCTATATCGAAGTACATCAGTCATACCGTAAGTTTACAATGATCGAGGAATTAATTGCAATATTCTCATTTATTCCCTATTTTTCGTAGATCGCATATGCAGTATTTTTGTCTGTCTACACATACATTTGTTTGGTGAAAACTCCAAATGCTCCATCCGGACCTGAGCTGTACGTGACTGCATGCATGTTCAATTTTGGATGCGAGAAAATCCGAGGCTTAATTGCAATGGAACCAACACGATTCATGCAGAAGCTGCAAGTGTGGCACAACGATACCAAATGGAACATTTTTGATACCTTGGCAATCGTCATTTACCTTTTTGCGTTTGGACTACGATGCTCTGCTTTATATCTTGTCCCATATGCTAGAGTTATTTACGCAACGGATATTTGTTATTGGTAATTATTCATTATGATTAGACCAGTCGATATGAAGCAACTTTAAAATGCCCATTTTCAGGTATGTGAGAAGCCTGCGCTTTATCGGCGTGAACAAGTTTTTTGGTCCCTTTGTCCTCATGATCGGTCGGATGATTGAAAACATGATGTATTTCGTGGTCCTTTTGCTGGTTGTTTTGATGGCTTTTGGAGTGTGTCGCCAATCAATCCTCTATCCGAACGAAGAGCCTCACTGGCGACTTGCCAGGCACATTTTCTACCAGCCCTATTTCATGCTGTACGGAGAAGTCTTTGCTCCGGACATTGATCCGGAATGCAACCCCGACTGCACTGAATATGGGGAATGCGGTGCAGCAGCAGATGGCAGCCTCTTGGTTCCTTGCAATGTTGGCAGATGGGTCACACCGATCGTGATGACAATTTACTTGTTGGTGGCCAATATTTTACTCATCAATCTGCTGATTGCAAGCTTCAACACCATCTACAATAGCGTGAACGCTCGATCATTGCAATTCTGGAACTTCCAAAGATTTTCTGTGGTATTGGAGTATGAGGAAAAGCCTGCTTTACCCGCGCCTTTCACTGTCTTCTCGCATGTTCATCGAATCTGGAAGTACATTTACAGGCGATGCAAAGGGAAGAATCCCAGGTTCGAGTCGGGCCTCAAACTATTCTTGAGCAAGTTTGATTTGGAACGATTGTACGATTTTGAAGAGGAGTGCGTGGAGGGAACTATCAAGCAAAAAGAGCAAGAATCTCAGAAGAAAACTGACATTCGCGTTAAAAATGTGCAAGACATGATGGAAGAGGTGAAGCTAAAAATGGAAGACCTAGAGAGGTGGGAAACCATGACAAATGAGTCTGCTCAGGGTTTGGAATTCAGGCTTCAGAGGCTTGAGGAAGTTGCCCAGCAAACAGCCTCACATCTCGCAGTCATTCATAGGTTTATGACGACTCAAGCAGGTTCACAGATGGACCTAAGGTCCGGAAGCGTCGGGACTCTCCTAGATCCAGAGCTCGGTTTGGCTCCATCGAGCCCTTCAGAGCGAATCAAGAAAGCGTCCAATGCCTCAGCTCGAGATCAACAAGCTTTCATTGAACTGCAGCATATGATTGAGAATCAAGCGGAGAGCAGGAGGAAATCAAACATGAGCAGGCACGAAACAGGGGAATCAGAGTTGGCTCACGATTACCCTGATGATGAGCCAGTCTCTGATGACCTTGACCTTCAGCATCACGAGTCCCAAGAAGAAGCGGCGGTCAACAATGAGAGTGATGCAGAGGGCGGCAAGGCATTTACTATCAAGATAATTGAAAATCCACCCCCTGCCGAAATTGAAAGAGAGAACGAAAAATCCAAAGACCTGTTAGACCCTAAACAACCCACTGGACGCAAACGAAGGCAATCTGAATCCAGCGCTGGAGATCAAGGCTTCAGAGTGAGAATCAGCCTCAAAGGGAAAAAGCTAATCAAATCAAAAAAGGGAGGTAGCATGAAGTTGAGGCACACCAGCTCCGGAGGGAGCTCCATTGACCTATACAGACCAAAGAAGAACAAATTGATTCACCGTAGAAGCTCTCGCAGGACCCGACTTTTGACAGAGTCTTCAACCAAATCAGCTGACGGAGATGACCTCGGGCTCTCCCAGGGCAGAGAGGTCAGCCATAGGCGAAAGCACAAAAGCCAGGACGAAGACGAGGAGTGTGAGGAAAACTACGATGAGTTTGATTTGATGGCAGACATAAGAGACAGACCAGGAAGGACGAGAACAGACTCTGGACCTGGATACTTGAGGTCCATGAGTGAATGCTTGCCTCAAGGTAGCAACGCAGCAATGACCATGACCACTGGGAGTGCATGCAGCCACGGCGATTCAGATGATGATGGTGGGGGCAGCTTGAGCCTCAGGACCAGGCAAAAGATTTTGTTTGCTGCCAAGCATAGGCGGCAGATTCACGGCAAAAGAAGGGACTACACTTCCATCACTGATGAATTGGAATTGATGATAGCTGCCAGCCCTCCGCTCGATTTGCGCGATGCCAACTCTTCTCCCAGTCCGCAACCTATACCAGCAATCCAGGTTGAGACAGAATGCTTGCACGATGCAGAGGAAGCCGACTATGAGCTCATGGAAAGCATCATCCACAAGAGACTCCGGAGGGACTCCACCAACCTCCATGCTTCGTTTGAAGAGTTAGTGACCAAGTCCATCATAGATTCGGCCTCTAGGCCAGCCAGCCCCTTCATTCAAAGGCAAGCTGCTGTGGTATCCCTACCCTACGAGGAGCCAGAGGAAGAATTTCTGAGCGTCGAAACAGAGAAGCCCCCGCTGGACATAAAAGTTATCAGAAAATCGGAGCCTACTGGTGATTTGGACCAAATAGCCTCCACTGCTGATGGAGAAGAAATGAAGACCACTTCTGCTACGAATGACGTCGAGGACCATATAGAAGTCAAGGACACAAAATGCTGAAGGCTCTCTCTCTCTTTACAACAATAAGGCATAGTATGTTTTGTACTCTGCGTGCCAAGGAATTTTTATTTTATCATTACTCTTAATATTTTTAGAGCTATGTGGTGAAACTATTATTGTGCTACTACATGTTAATAATGAGTTGCAAATACATTTTTTACACTAATAGCCTTTGTTGTGTTAGTGAGGGTGGTACCCACTTTGCAAGTGTAGAGAAAGGTTATTTCACTTAGTTGACGTAAAGGGGGCTAAATGGATACACCCACTATTAGAACATTGTTCTTAGGTTTTTCACTCTTTTGTTGCTTCATTGGCTTCGCCAGTCAGGTTCACGAGTGTATATTGAAGTACTTCAATAAGGCCACAACGATCAGCCAGTATAAGGACACGCCAGTTCAGGACACTTTACCATTTCCAGCATTCACTATTTGCCCTTCGCCAGCTTTCAACCAAACAGCCCTTGGGCTCTACGGGATCAACTTACGAAATTGGGATATTTTGGCTGTAGCAGATCAGGAGAATGGTGCCAAAATTAACGTATCAGACTGGGACTTGATGACTTTTTCCGAAAACGACGTGTTTGCTCCGAAGAAAGTGTCAATCGCCACCGACACACTCGCAGATGATCTTACAACTTCTGGTTTATTCAAGACTGTTGCAGTGAGCAGCTTTTACTTTGGAAAGTGCTACACAATTACAACAAATGTCTCCTTGCAAACTAACAAAGCAATTATTGTTAACTTGAAATATCCTTGGACAAATGTTGACCCAAGGGTAAGCGAAATTCATTGTATACAATGCTAACAGCACAATTTTAACTGACAGACGACATTAGAACGTGTTCAAGATTTACATTCACCAAGAAGAAGAAACGCCACAGATAATTTCTCAATTTTGGGTTTCCTCTCAACCAACTGTCGTAGAAGGTAAAAACAGCCCCGCAATTAAGAGCAAGAAAAAAGAGCTCATATTTCATAGTTGTCCCTGGCACCATGGTGGACATTGCTCTGGTAACTCAAAAGCACGAATATGTACCAGGAGACTCGAGCTGTCAGGAACACAACATGAGCCACTTCATGAGCTGCTATATGAACATGGTAGAGAGAAGCTTAAATTATTCTTGCAAATTTCCAGCCATTATTAGGGGGCATGAAAAAATTAACAATTTGCCTGATTGCACGCTTCAAAAGGAAATCGTCAATTATGCAGCGTGAGTTGAAATATCTAATTTAAAAATGAGAGCCCACAATTATTCATCAGTTTTAGTGACTTGTCTGAGCTTTTGACAAGCATCACAGAACAGTGCAAAACTCCGTGCTCGGTTAAGAAATACGAAGTGGGCACAAGAGACTTCCATTGGAACACCACAGATTACTTGACAAAATTATGGATTGTCCATGGCGACAATGTGGTGAAAGTTTACAAAGAGGTGCCAATGTACGATTTCAATGCAATTGTGGGCACAGTAGGAGGAAGCCTTGGTTTATTCATTGGATTTTCAGTGTACGAGTTCATCAAGGTGCTGTTCGACTTTGTCAAATCAAAAATGAGCTCTGATGATCGTTAGTGCATTTCAACACCTTCAAGCCACCAGGCTATAAACGTACAGCAAAAAAGTCAGCCCGCTCACAGCAGTGCGAACAAAGTGCAACGAGTCCCATTTTTGCATCATTTCTTTGACCCAGGTGTCCCCCTTCTTTTTCGGATCTAGGGATAAATGAAAAAAGAGTGTAATAGCTCTACGATTATTAAAAAGTCTATTCCACTCACTTTCTCCATCCATAAGAATGTAATTCGTGGGCATGATGCACCAAATCGTGTAGGGCCACAGAGCTAAAAGAATGAGTCCAGCGGCCAAATTGATTTTGGCAGAAATTGTTTCACAATCCAATAAGTACTGAGCAACGCTCGCAATTGCTGCCAAAATGGCAATTATGCCTTGGTATGCCTTGGCTCGGGGAAAAGTCTGTTGGAAATGATCAATCATGCTGTTGCCATCAGGCAAATTAATCCTGTGCAAAAAACGAGCTTTTAGCGACAGTTTTCTTTTAGAAATCATTAGTGATAAATTACCTTGCGGGACATTCACAGTATGTCACATAATTGCACGCCCCAAAATACA
This sequence comes from Paracyclopina nana, assembly GCA_019096065.1. Lineage (NCBI taxonomy): Eukaryota > Metazoa > Arthropoda > Copepoda > Cyclopoida > Cyclopettidae > Paracyclopina > Paracyclopina nana. The sequence continues at coordinate 7,871,772 of JAGUCH010000001.1, read as the reverse complement.
TTCCACAGAGCACGGTGCCAATGCTTTTGAGTCCACAAATGAGTAGAGTCTTGTTGAGCATGTTGAAGCTGAAATACAACTGCAAAGCCGAAATTACCGCGAAAGTACTCTAACGAACAGCCAGACTTGTTCACAATGACCCTCAGGTAGCGTGGCTTCGTCTGCGCACAGCCATTTTTACAAATAGTTGGTTATGGGCCATCTCATTCAGATCATCACTTTGAAACTTTGTAGCGTTGAATTGGTATTCAAAATTAAAAGAAAAAACATGTTTCTGCTCTAGCTCACCTAGCCTAATCCAATAACGCCTTAGATGATAACATTGCATTGTGCTAAAAAAAGTTAGCTTGGCTTCTGAGCAACTGTGCCATAGCTTCAAACTGTGATCACTATAGGTAGTACCTATAGCTAGAATTTTGTTGCAGCAACAACCTCTAATGACCAACTAAAGCAACTCCGAACAAGTGAAGAGCCTGCAATTTGAGGCATAAATCTTCACAATAACCTTGAGAAGAGCAAATGCTTATTCCCTGCGTCGAAAAGCTAGGTATTTAAAGGAAGAAAAAATAACTCCAGTAATAATAAGTAAGTTTAATGTCGACAAGATGCATGCATGAAACAGTAAAATGGGAGGAAACATAAAAAACATTGTTATAGCAATGACGACGACTCTTCTGGATGAATTTCATGAGCAATTAGATGCGTAATAAAACGATTCATTCCTCGACAATCTCTGGTGATCCCAACAAATCCGCACACGACCGAGACTTGTTGCTGGAAGGTGAATTTTGGCTGGAAGAAGAGAAAACTACATTTTAAGAAGAAGTCCACTTAAGAGGAAGGGTTAAGTGTGTAAATCCTCACATTTGGCGACCGAATGAATGGGAGGGTTTAGCGCAGCTGGCCGAGTTAGCTAGCGTGACCCCACTGTGCACATGCACGTGATTTCTCCGTCCAGTCTGTAAGACGACAGGACCGGATCGAATTTGCTTGAAAATTGCAATTGCCTCACTGTGGCTCAGGCCTTGCAAAAGAGCTCCGTTGACGGCGAAAATCTCATCACCTGCAAAAAGAAGAAGATATCAGATGTCAGAGCAGTTTCACATCGTATGTTGCTTGCTGTAAACAGCTGTTTTAGTGCGACGCCATAATTTGATGATAGGCAGATCCCAAGGAGTTTTGCTGGCATTGACATTTTTTGTTCCAACCTATACAAAATGATGCGGATTTGCCTGGCGTAATTCTTAGCCATTAAAAAATACCACAAAATATGCTGGACACGTGGGAAAAAAACGTCTGACGCACACAAAGTCATAAAATGTCAAAAAATGTTGCGCTCAGCTTGATCAGCAAAGCGGGAAAAAATACTTGGGAAGCCACCGATGGATTTTTCTTGATGCGTTGCCCTTGAACTTCGGATTTTCCGATTCATATCTCCGAGTTTTATGGAGATTAAAAGTACTAAAACGGATCTCAAAGTGATTTTCGTGCAGTTGATTTGGCTATGAATATTGAGGAAAAAAACCTCCCCAAAGCTTCGATTCTCGATGCTAGATCAGTAGTGGCGCTCAAAATCATCGAGGGAATAATTTGTCAGGTGCAATTAGGTCATGAATATTGCAGCCTACCTTCATGCAGCCGGCCATCCTCGGCTGCTTGACCCGTGGGCAAAATAGTTTTGACAAAAATTCCCATGTTGCCTTTCGGCGAATCTCGGCCTCCAACAATGGAAAATCCAAGACTTTTTTTGCCAGCTCCCTTCTCGAATACCACTGTGTGAAAAGTATTGGCAGAATTGCTGCTATGGCTAGGCACTTTGGGTGGCTTTCTGGGCAGAGTGCAAAACTGGTTCACATCACTGCTGGTATGCAGTTGCAACGACATGTAGGGATTTTTTGGCATTTTGGGCAATTGTCTTCTTGAGGTGGATTCCAATTGAACCACTGATTTGAAGTCAGCTGACTCGGTTCCAATACGTATCACAGTGGGTTGAACGCTGAGCTCGCTCACCGAGGAGTCTGGCCTTAATGGTACGGAGGACAAGTTGATCAAGTCTTGCTCATCGTGGTGAGCCAAAAGGCCCAAAGGTTCCGCATTGTCAAGTTGGTCGAGTTTCAACTTTGCCATATTTGACCTGGCTATGACAATATCAACTGTGGAAGAGGCAAAGCAGCAGGTTTTCAGGATGCTTTTAGCTTCAGGCATTGAAAGGCCTCTCAGTCTTCTTCCGTTGACGTTGACAATTTCGTCGCCGATAACTAAACGGCCATCTCTGGAACAAGAACAAAAAAATTATGGCTTCCTCATCACGATGAATTGGTAGTAGAGCTGAGCGGAATTCCGGCGAAATAAGCATCATAAATTAATCACATATTAGGGCGGTCTCATATTCGTCAATTGGGCAAGGTAGGTGGACTCACCTTCCCACCTACCTAGGGTAGGTAGGTGAGGGTAGGCAGGTGAGGGTAGGCAGGTGGGTAGGTGGGTAACCTGGTAGCTTAGTGAACCAGTTAGTGCAGGCAATTTAAGTCAATTTTTTAAGCATAACAAAAAGCTGCTTCTACACAAAATGTCCTCTCGTGATTTCTGAGTCAAATTGACTTAACTTGCCTGCATACTAACTGGTTCACTAAGCTACTAGGTTACCCACCTACCCACCTGCCTACCCTCACCTGCCTACCCTCACCTACCTACCCTAGGTAGGTGGGAAGGTGAGTCCACCTACCTTGCCCAATTGACGAATATGAGACCGCCCTATTGTGAAACGTGTTCACGAGGAAAAAAAATTCACTGCAAAGGCCTCCTGGCAAGTTGTCCCCATTAATAAATGACATTCATCAGTATTATTGCTAATCGCTGCTGGTGGGCTCTTTGGCTAAATATGAAGGCTTATAAAGCATACCAGCCATTTCTGCTGTGAGAACCTTGACCAATTTCAACAGGTTTGTCTTCTTGAATGCTTTGCTGATTAAGCAATATTTTATTTTTTGTAAATCAAGGTTTCTTTAAACAGAAGACGCCATTTTAAAAGACAAAACTGTTTAGGCAATAAGCAGCACGGAACTAAGTCCTCAGAAAGACAACATGAAGTATCATGCCCCTTGGGTAACTGAGGATCTAATCGAGAAAGTTAGCTGAGTAACGAATAATTGAGAAGACAACTGGGATTTCAGCTGCCTGCGTAGCTATTAATACTAAATTGAGTGGATAGCTGTGAAGATTATGGGAGCAAGAAGGTAAGAAATCATGGCCTCCCAAGTGGGAATGCATTTTAACATTTTTGGCATGTCAACATTGATTGGAATCTTTTAATGAGACCCAAAACAAAGAGCTGCTTTTATCCTGGCCTGCATAATTCTAGTTGTCCACAGCTTTGGTAATATCTTTGTACTTAATTTTGAAATTGGCAAAGAAAAATTATTGGTGTTGCTCTGGGAAAAAAGTGAGGAAAACATTATATGGAGGAATCATGGTTCTCTATTTAGATCACGTATACTTAAGGGATCAAATTGAGTTCACCTTGAGAGACACTTTGGAAATGTTCCCAAGCACAGGAGGAAAAAATTGCATATTTGTTTGTGTTGCAATGCAGCGACGTATACAATAATAGATGCTGACCTTTTCAGCAACAATCAACAAGCATTGTTTTTGTGACAAAACCAATCAAGGCCCAAACCCTGCGATTAGCATTTACCGATCCCCCAAAAGAAGACAAAGACAACCGCAGGTAAATTACGTGCTCGGGCTAAGATGAATTAGAGGGATACAATTTTTTAAATTGAAGCCTAGGATGAAGGTAAACATCTTTTAATTACAGGATATCGAGAATAATTCCATCGAAAACCTACGTGCATAAGAAGTTGACCATGAAAATAAGAAATGATAATTTAGGCCTTGCTTTTTAGTCAAAGTACAGGGTATATCGCAAAATAAGCCCATTAAGGGTGGCGAATCCTGCGCGAAAAGGTCGATGCAAGCTGTATGCAAAAGCTGACAGCCAATTAATCATAGAAAAAAGGTAAATATTGAATTTTTTACCCGGGTCACTGATTTGTGCTCAAGTTGGCATTGAAAGTTGCACCTTTGAGTGTTTCCTATACTGAGAACTCTGTCAACGTTTGACCTTTTTGTTGCTGCTTCAGAAGAAGAAGAAAATTCGTGGTTTACGGATTCTCGAAATTACATGGCCTTGACTCTTAACATTTATTAATAGCTTGTTCTCATAAAACTCAGTAAGGCAGGCGGTAAGCAAAGCAAGGCACTTTGGAAGCTCATAACTCAGTAAGTATTGAGCCGATTGGAACCAAATTTGGAGAGATTCGTAAGAGCGTATTGAAGAATCTTCATGCCAATTTTCATCCGGATCGGAGGTCTCTAAGGAGGTGGCTGATTTTTCTCCTTTGCTTAACTGATTTGCCTCACTTTCAGTAAGGCGACCTTAGCGTCCTCCAATCCGGATGAAAATTGGCATGAAGATTCTTCAATACGTCCTCATGAATTCCTCCAAATTTGGTTCCAGTCGGACGAGTAGATGCTGAGATATAAGCGCGCAAAGTGCCTTGCTTACCTTATAGAAATGTTTATGAGAACAAGCTAATGAGCAGAAGAGCACCTCGTAGATCACTATAGGGATTCTGAAACAGCAGAGGCAGGGGAAAAATGCTAAATTGCTATGAAAACAGGCTGACCATTTTTATAATGCATCTAGCCGACCGCCGTCTTGATTGATCTTCTTGAACACGCAAGCAATCGCGAACAAAAAAAATGCGAATAGCAACGGGCTTATCTCCCAATCTTTTTTCATAATTTGCTAATTTGAAGCAAAAGCTTAATGAGCAGTGAGCAGTTTGGTTTGCTTCCTGCAAGTCATTTTTTATTATTCTTCTACCTCGCTTTTGCGTGGGGCGAAAGTTTCATAGCTGTGGTGAATTGATCACCATTTTTCATCATATATTGGCCGATTCAATTTAATTTATTGAATGAAAGTTCCACGAGTTTCTCTTGGAAAAAAAAACATTTCGAAAGAGCCGTGCACTTTTGGGGCCGACTGCAATTAAAACAAATTATTCAAAAAAGGTCATGGCAAATCCTGATAAAGCTCTCAGCATACATCTTCTTATTTTTGCTTTGTTATCATGCACGACTTGCTGTTGTTATGCTGTAAGCGCATATGTATTTTTCTTGTCAAATCTCCAAAAATGCTAACCTGTTAATTTACAACAACTGACAATAACATGCCCTAGATAAAAGATCCATGCGCTCTTTGTTCCATGAAAAAAGTTTTTATAAGGGCATATTTCAGAGCAGTCTACTTATTAACGTTTGCCCAGCCTAATTTCTCAAATTAGCAAGAACGAATTGGTAATCAACGCTTTCAAGCAAGGTCCACTAATTGGTCGACTGAAAAAAGGGCAATTTGCAATAATTACCTCTTGACAAGACCGTCAGGCATGATATGGGCCACGAAATAGCCATGCCATCCACCTTCATCCACGTGATCCTTTCGCGCAATGAAAATGCCCAATTGGTGTCCACCCTCCATGTAGGACAGCCTAACCAGCCTGAACTCTTTCTTTTCCTCCTGACTATTTACAACATGTCTTGTATTGGGATCAAGTAGGAACTCCTCTTGGTTGCGGTCTTTTTCATGGGAGGTGTTGCAGGTCAACTCTGGATCATCACTACTAAAGGGCTTGACTAATTCCGACTCTGTCCTTTGGATGTATTTGTTGAAAATTTCCCTGCGGTCCACACTTGATGCACGACTGTGTTTTCGTTGCAGTTGCGTTTTCATGTTTTTCTCACGCCCTCCCCTTTCGAAGTTGGCGATTTCCCCCAATTCTTCGGAAGTTTCACTGGCACCACTACTACACGAGCTCCTTGAATTCTTCTTGAGTTGCAAGCAAAACCCGCTATCAGAGCTGCTGGAAAAAGAGTCCTCTTGCTCGATCTCACCAAGAATGCCAGAATCGTGATCATCGTTGAAATGTGATGAACCAGTTCGAGGTGTTGAGGCCGGACTAGATGAAGTTTCGTGGTGACCTGAATCTGAGCAATGAATAGACGAAGATTTGTTGCTACTTCGGGATGAATGGGATTCTTCCACGAGAGCGTTGGTTGTGTGCACCGATGAAGACTCGGACTCCTTCTCTACTGATGACTTTTTCTTCTTTTTCTGCAAAAAGTGAAAAAGTTGAAATAATATTACTATGAGTACAAAAATTGTAAATAATAATAGACGACTATTCCGAGTCGTCGTTGACTTCGCGTACTTTAATGAGCAACAAAATGACCTGCACGTTTCTGTTAACAAGCATATATCATCTAGCAAAAAACTGAAGCTATTTTTCTGCTCTTGTGGCTAAAAAGAGTTAAGTACACTCTCACGCCTGAGCTTGACAAAACTCAAAAATGCAGCTCTGAAACAAAATCCCAAGGCCAATGAACAACCACACACAAAAAATGGCACATGAATCTGGAATGAGGTGAGAGAAAATGAGGTTATACCTGTAGCGTATCTCCTTTTTTGCTTGATCCAGCAGAGTCCTTTTGTTTCGATGCCATCTGACTCGCACTCCAAATGCCATTGAAATCATCTTCTTCGTCGTTGGTCGCGTGCCCACCGAATTCGTCCAAGCTGGGCAAGGCTCCGTGTGAGCTGCTGCGAAACTTGGACAAGCTCTCCTTAGACTTTTGGCCATACTGCTTGAATTTGATCAATTTTGCCACTGAAGTCGAGGACTTGCGATACTTGTCCTGGACCGCTTTGATTCTAGACTTGAGTGACATCGTTGCTTCACCCTTGGCCAACGAATCAGCTTTGCTTTGATTGCTGTCAACTGAAACGAGGCTGTTGAACTGGATGGCGTCCTCTGAGCAATTTGTGGTGCTGAGTCGAAATGGGCATGGGTTTGGACTCTCTTGAAAATCGCCGATCATCAGAGAACCATCCTCACCGCCTCGAATTGAATTGTCTTCGCTTTGAGCTCGCCTGCTCTTGGTCGAAACGGTTGGAGGGGCCTTTTTGGCAACGTGCTGCAAAAATTGCTAAGTGAGGAAGATCCATAATTTTTCCAACATAAATTGTCGCGGTTAAATTAGCACGACTCGTTTTGGCACAATCATTAGGCTTCCCTTTTGGCAACAAGATAAAAAGACGTAGAATCTGCATAATTTGCGCTCTTTCTCTGACTCTTTTATGCACAGCGGGAGATTTTGGCCGTAAAAAGCAATCACAGTAGGGAAGGAGAAATGTGATAACACCAAGATTATTAATATTCTTGCAGAATAGCTTGGCGAAATTCTTAAAGTAATAGGACTATAGCCTTTTTTTAAGGTACGAGTCAAACGAAGGAACAAATCTTAAGGGCCACTGACTGGCTCCCTTGAAGAATCCATTCAGTAGACCCGAGAGCTTTCCGAAAATGTTATGGGCCATTTGGAAGGTCTACCCCTAGGTAGTAACTGTACCAAAGGGTTTTGCCCTCGGGCCCCTGGGAGGGGAGATATGGGCCCTCAAAGTTTGGGGAAATTCTTATGTAGTAAAACTTTGGACCCCTCTCACTGCCATATGAATCAACTTTTATCTACCCATTTTTTGTGCATTGTTAGGCCCCCTATGGGTGTCTCAGAGAATGGACTAAAAGTTGTTGTCCTTCATGCCCACTGTGCTCTAGCGGCTGAAATGTGTTTTTTAGGGGGTAACTTTGGAGCAAAATTGAGCAACCTTCCCCCGGTGGAATTTTTTCTTTTTGCACAGAGTCAGCCAAAGCTAAGTACTTTCAAATAAAAAAATACACTTTTTTGTTTGAGGGCAGATATTGTCTGTCAAAGTTAGCCCATTTTGGCCCTAATAACTTTGTTAAACAGACTTTGAATATAAGAGCTAAAAATGAAATTTTATTATAATTATAGGGACAAATGAACAATATTTATTTCTGTCATTTTTTATTTTGGCGGCGTTTTGGGGCACTTCCTTAATAAATAATTTTCAGTTTTTTGAAAATATTGAGCAAATTGTAAAACCTTATTTTTTAGGGATACAGTGCAAATACCTGAGCTGAAAATTAAATTTTATTATAAATATGGGGTATGATGAACAACTTTTGCTTATGCCATAATTTGATGTGATCAACTTAAATCGTAGTTTTACAGTAAATGCATCATAGTTTGCTTAATTTGTACGATTTAAGTTGATCACATCAAATTATGGCATAAGCAAAAGTTGTTCATCATACCCCATATTTATAATAAAATTTAATTTTCAGCTCAGGTATTTGCACTGTATCCCTAAAAAATAAGGTTTTACAATTTGCTCAATATTTTCAAAAAACTGAAAATTATTTATTAAGGAAGTGCCCCAAAACGCCGCCAAAATAAAAAATGACAGAAATAAATATTGTTCATTTGTCCCTATAATTATAATAAAATTTCATTTTTACCTCTTATATTCAAAGTCTGTTTAACAAAGTTATTAGGGCCAAAATGGGCTAACTTTGACAGACAATATCTGCCCTCAAACAAAAAAGTGTATTTTTTTTATTTTTTTATTTGAAAGTACTTATCTTTGGCTGACTCTGTGCAAAAAAAGAAAAAAATTCCACCGGGGGAAGGTTGCTCAATTTTGCTCCAAAGTTACCCCCTAAAAAACACATTTCAGCCGCTAGAGCACAGTGGGCATGAAGGACAACAACTTTTAGTCCATTCTCTGAGACACCCATAGGGGGCCTAACAATGCACAAAAAATGGGTAGATAAAAGTTGATTCATATGGCAGTGAGAGGGGTCCAAAGTTTTACTACATAAGAATTTCCCCAAACTTTGAGGGCCCATATCTCCCCTCCCAGGGGCCCGAGGGCAAAACCCTTTGGTACAGTTACTGCCTAGGGGTAGACCTTCCAAATGGCCCATAACATTTTCGGAAAGCTCTCGGGTCTACTGAATGGATTCTTCAAGGGAGCCAGTCAGTGGCCCTTAAGTAGCGCATCGATTTATGTGCAATTTCTTTCAAAAGCCTTCATTCTTGAAGCCAATATCATCAGGCTCTCGTTTGCGGCGGACCAAAAACTCATAATGAACGCAACTTTACTGCAGAGGCACTTAATCTTTTTCGGCAAAAAGCCAACTTTCAAATATACTTTAATGAACAGAGGCACGCAATGCCGACTGAATTTGCAAAAAAATGCATACAGTCTTTTAGTTGCGTATTATGTGACATTCATAACAATCAATAAGCCATGAAGTGACTATGGTGTTTACATTCCTTGAAATTCCTCAGCCATTCCCATGGCTGCTCTTGGGTTGCACATATGTATTTGCATTTGCGTGCACTATGACATTTTTTCATTTTAAAAATCAGCTTCAATTTACCTTAAATGGCGCTATTCATAAAATTATTAATCTTTTGCAAATAAGTAGTAAAAATTGCAAACCTCGAAACGCAAGCAGTTAAAAAATTAGCAATTTTTTCCCGAATGTTGAAATGGTGCTCAGTGCAAATAGCAGGGTTTTTTTTAACTTTTAAAAAGATCGAAATGATCTTGCTTTGTTATGTAATGCAATTGCTACCTGAGAGGTGACCCCATCAATGCTTGACAGGAGCAAAGGTGGATCTTCTTCTCCAGAAAACAACGAACTATGCTTTGACCTGGCTTCACTTGACAGGCTTCTGAAGCCGTAGCCAGCTGTTGATGGATTTTTAAGGTCAAAAACTGGGTGATGATGGCTTTGATGATGGTGATGCCTTTGGTGAAAACGTTGTTGCTGCTCATGCTGATGGTGCAAAAATAGTGACATATGACCGTGAGGATCCTCGCTTGACACCGTGCCAACCTCATCGTCCGTGAGAATTTCCACCCCAGTCGACTTGAAACTCATGGGCTGCTGAGTCATTTGCTGCTGTGGCTGCTGTTTTCGATGCAAATTGAAAAAAGGACTGGCTTTCATCCTTTCGAGAAATAAACGCCTCTTGTCGCCGTCAATGGTGGATGCTTTTGTGCTGTGGACACCAGAAAAGCTAAATGGCTCCTGTGGCCTGGTTGGAGACCAGTGTGCACTCATTTTTCTGTGAGGATGAGGGTTCGGTAGGAGTGATCCATTGTTGCTGCTCAGCACTGAAACGGAAAATAGAGTGACTTAGTTCATTTCCTTCAGAGATGAACAAAAGTGCTACATTGAAGGTAGAAAATTAGTCGCGGCTTTGTGGGTGGCTGTAGGTGCTTTTCTATGCAGCAATTAATTTCGTTTTTGTTTCGAATCAAAATGGGACCATGACCTTCAAAGAAGGTCTGCTCCTATTGCGTGTCGATCATCTCGTCGGGTGATTATGACCCATTGTGTACGTTTTTCAATACTATGTAGAAAACCCAGCTCTATTTCAACATTGTACACGTATTTGGAGTCATTGGCTCGGGACAACAAGTTGCCAATCAAAGACACAACATTGCACACGAGCCTATTTGGCACCAGCTTCTCAATGGGATAAATAACGACCAGCCACCTAAAAGTTCCTCCTTGTAAATTCCATCAACGAACGCGAGTGGAGTGGCCAAACCAGTCAGCCTATGCAGGAGCTAGACTAATTGAGCCTAAAGAAATGAGTACCTTTTGCCTTGATTTTAAAAGCTCAGAAGGCCCAATTATGAGGATGATTCATGCATGAAGAAAATGGGCCACATGTCACGCCCTTGGTTTCAAATAGTCATTAGCTGTGAGAAGAGTCGAAAACAGCAGAAAAAAAGTCAACGTCGAAAAACGGAAGTTCTAAGAGCAGCTAGCATCCAAATGGAAAATGCAAATGGAGACACACATACGTATATATATAATAATGGGGGACCTTGACATAATGGCAATCATGGTAGTAATGAAGAGCCCTCCACCATGCACTAGAGGAAATGAAACTCGGAATTTTTAAAAGGCTATTCAATCCCCATATTTTTCCAAGTGCACCATTCCTCAACTCGTAAATCCACGAGTCATCCTTGACCAGAAATGTAGAAGCAGCAGCAACAACAAATGATTGTGCTTGCTAAATCAAAACATTGCATGACCGCTTCTGGATGGATTTCAAGATCACGATCAAGCGATAGCGCCTTTGCTTTAATTTCCGAAGTCCCGGGATGATTAGTGCGCTATGCGTTAATTTCCTCCATTTCAATGACAAAAACGTCAGCTAAAAATGAAACGTTTTTCCCGTAACCTTTTGAAGAAGATGAATTTTTCCGGATGCAATTCAATCATAAAGGAAGTCTAATCAACGGGAAAAATCCGAGATGGACGCCCACAACATTCGTAACGTTTGATGATGATCTGAATCGATCTGAACGCGTGTGAGAAATTTTTCAAGGGCGAAAAATCTGGCAGTAGTGGGTGCTCCTGCATCATTGATTGGTGTTTAATTTCTGATAACTGCTCCCAATGAGCATCCGCTATTGCCTAAAATGCCTATCTGTCTTAATCACCTTGGCTACCTTGAGACTGAAAGCTTACAATATGGCATTCACTCCACTAATAAAGCTGCCAGCCATCCTAAAAATGGCCCCTGACGAAAAGGTGAATTATTACATGAAGATTCCGGACACAAACCAGGACAGCAGCCGCAGACTTCAAAATTGCCAAGGAGTCTTAACTGGGATTTTGGCAGTTAATTGCGCAAAAAGTCATGTTCCTCTTGATCATGTGGCAATGCAGGAAGGAAATTGGGGCTTTATTTGGGCTCTTCGCAATCCTATGATAAATGGGCGAAAACTTGAACTTGATCCTGAATTATCGATTTTTCACCGCAACAAGATCGACAGCTGGCTTGCTCGCGGGCTGCTAATGAAAAAAATAACTAACAAATGAATTTTCAATGCACGCACTCGAATTCAACCAATCATTCAATCATTCTTTGTGAGAAACAAAGCAAAGGAATGACGTTGGCCAAATCTATGAGTTTTTCCCCAGAATTTTTTCTCTCATTCAATAACTCACAATAGCCAACCTATGCTTTGGCAGGATCTGGCATATTTCACAACTTCTTTGGTATTTAGCTAAATTGGCCTCAGAATGGCCAGCCAAAAAAGCTTCATTCGATGTGAATGATGAACTCTAAGGAGAAATGGTGCAATGTTTTGGCTATATTTTTTACGAAGATTTTATCATTTGGGTATATAAAATTTCAGCTAGATCATTTTTCAGAGATTTTGAAAATTCCCGAGAGTCAAATTCTGCACTGAATTTTTTCGCTGTACACTTTTTGTAACAATGCGCAAGGTGATTTTAACGCCAGATCAGATTTCCTTCCTGCTCGTGGTATCTTTGGATCTGAACCCTTCTTCCAAAGTTTTTGTCATGCTCTGAAGGCTCGTAATTTTTCATGAAGACGCTGTCAAGGAAGAGCCATATGGAAAACAAAGCTACGAATTGAAGAGCAACGTGACTCAACCAAGATTATTACCTACCCGGTATTTAGTTAACCCGTACGCATGTACGTACACATCGTTCACAATGGGCAACAAAATTGGCATAAGCTCGCGGCGCTTTTCTACGTACGAAGGTCGTCTCTATCAATTCTTGAGCATTGTTAGCAACTTCCATATACGATTCTATCTCCCCATAACTCATCACTTCAGCATCCCCACACAGCTAAGCCTTTTGAGCGCGGTGCAACAACATATGCATAATATATTGCCTATTGCCTGTCCATGCACCTCCAAACATAGGGTACCCGTCATTTTTGAGGCCAATTGGCACATCATGTTTTTGTTTACGCCACTCCTTTCATATTAGTGGCAGTGTGCTTTATTTCCGCCATTATTGTTTATAGCGCTAATTTGCATGAGATGTCGTGTAAGCCCACACATGCTAATGGCATCTCATCAGCATCTGAAAATCTGGGGTCATCAATGGAAGCCATCTGACTTCCTCGTGGAACAACACCGATCATAATTAGTCATGATATTCTTCCTAAATTACCATGTGACCCTCAAGGATGGATAAGGCACATTTCATGCCTCATATCAAACGGGGAACTGAAGGAGAAATAATTAGTAGCCTTGGCTAATCATCTTCGGGGCAACTGAAAACTAGGACTCCAAATCCACAGTGCTTTTCAACACAGTCATTACAAGCAAGTGCTTATTTGGATAAACAGTATGTTTGCAATAGTAATTTTCAGCAATCTGGCAAATAGCTAAACTCAAGAGTTATGCCTATGAGGTGGTAGAAAAATTCAACGAAAATTAAAGAGACCCCGAGTCGAGCGGCTTTTATCTGATTTTGCACACGATTTTTTGCAGGAGGTGCTCGACCTTGTCTTGCCATCTAGTTATCAATAAACATTTTAGGCAAGCCAGCAAGCAACAACCTGATCATGATGAGGAGCAACTTGACTGACAGAATGGGGCCCCTGGCTACACGAGAAGTTTTAGTCAAAGGAAGAAGAAATTGGTGTCATTTCAGAGCCCCCAAATTGGGGCAAAACGTGAGGTGTCAAGTCGAAAAAGAAGAAGTGGGAAAATTTGTAGCTTCCTCAATCTGCCAAAAATGCCAAGAAATGTTGCCATGAAAAGCTTCAAGGCGATCTTCCTTAACAATTAGTAATTAACGAATAAGTCAAGATCTTGGAAAGATAACTTGACAGCTTTTGAGACTTCCTGATTTTTGAGTAATCCTCCTCGTGTTGTGGGTCCACAGTTGCTAAAAATATCCAGCATTTAGTATACTGTGCCCTAAGGGACTGCAAGCCTAATACTATATTTGAAGAAGAAGTGTACATAGCTAATCAATTCAGCACTCGGCATACCACGGCTCATCTGCATATTGAGCCTCTAAAATGTCTCGTCTATCTAAGTGTAACTGTGAAAAAGGTCATCAATTACAGAAATAGATGCGTGCGCGTACTCGTTCTTATGCCATGGTAGTGAGCCATTTTTGGGGTGCGTTCAGAAATGGTCAAAATGCACCACCGATTTTCATTTTGCAGCAGGATTAGGTTAATCAAACATGTAGCCAAAAATCAAGGTGAGCTGATGCTAATCCAGATTGACAACCTGATAATCACAAAAAGGGAGGGTCAAAGTAGCTTGAGAGATAGCTTATCCTTCTCAGCTCACTTCTCAGGGTGTTCCAGCTACCCTCACGAAATAATCAAAGACATGATGGCAAGAAGTATATGCCATGCGACGATTGCAAACTCTTGCAAAATATTGAATTTTAGGCGGCATGAAGTAATGCGTCAGCAAATGTCACCCACCATGGCAGCCAGGCTTCAAAAACAATGAAGCAACAAATATTTTGAATATACATATTCCGGATGCGACGCTTCGAGCTCAAGAGTTTATATAGAAAAGCTCAAACATGCAATATTTGAAATAATGAGCAGACTTTTAAGCGCACATTCAAGAGTACGCTATGACATGACATGAGCCTTCTTCTTATGAGCTAAAGTGATTTTCTCCGGAAGGAGTAAAAGATCGCAGCTGGGTATTTGACATAATCCGCTATTTTGCGGCAGTCATAAGCTTGTTCTCATAAAACTCAGTAAGGCAGGCGGTAAGCAAAGCAAGGCACTTTGGAAGCTCATAACTCAGTAAGTATTGAGCCGACTGGAACCAAATTTGGAGGGATTCATAAGAGCGTATTGAAGAATCTTCATGCCAATTTTCATCCGGATCGGAGGTATCTAAGGAGGTGACTGCTTACCTTATAGAAATGTTTATGAGAACAAGCTACTGTGCAAAAAGTAATCAAAATATGCAAATGCCAGGCAATTAACAATATAGGACAAATTGAAATGGTTCCGTGCTTCCACCAGACTAAAGTCAGATGCGTTTTTTGAATCCTTTCCAATGTTGGTTGGTGTTGGTACAGAATTAGGCAATTTTTTGACCTGTAACGGACGCCAGTTTAGCATTTTTCACCTTACAAATCGTGGCCTTAAATCGGCACTTAGTTTTATAGGGATGGCATCAAGATCAAGGTCAAAAAGGTGTAAGGCTTCGTTAATAATCGTGACATACTTTGATCACGTCTTTAAAAAGATATCGTAGTGTCATCTTCTCATTTGTAGGAGGTGATCGAAATACTTCCTAAAAGTGCATCTTGAGAACTTTGCTACATTCACATTTTGGCATATCTCTCTCATAATTATCCTCACAAAGAAGTTCTTGCTATAGTGCTTCATTGTCCCCCCCACTAATAGCATTAATCTAACCAACTTGCGTTTTTTTGGAATCGTAACAATGAAAACCCAAGATTCTGCCAGATGTTTGCGCATGCGTAAAGACGTAATGTGCCTTATGGAACCATCATACAATGTTCGCAATCCAGTTATTTGCAAAAGATTGATATGTTTAAGGTCTCCATGTCTGGTTCTAGGACAAAAAGTGAACATTGCTCCGAGCATTTTTGCATTTTATGTACATATTTACTTGATGCTCCATGTGAAATTGCTATGGCCTTAGAAGTATGTGGTTGCGTCAAGTAACATCACGTATTGTACTTTAATTTGCCCCGATGCAACGAACGGACGACATGGCAGGGATTTGTGCTTCGCACTGAGGGATATTTTGTAGCCACGTTGCCGACCGAAGAAAATCCTTATATTGGATGCTAAGGACGGACATGCGTGAGCCTAACGAGTTTTTAATGGGGCCATGTTTTCCTCTGTGCGTACGGAGCAGCTCACGTTGCCTCGTGACGCATCATTCGGCGTCAATTTCTTGATAATCCCTGCGTTCTCACAAATCATGGCCAAGCTTATCCCAAAATGAGGTATCATTTTGTCCAAAATTCAGTATCTCAAGTTTATGCCATAAGAAAGTCGCACGACCATCAAGCGCTTGCTCGTACGTGGCATTGCAAAATCGCCATTTTTTGAATGGCACGCTTCTAAGATCATTTTGCACTAACCGTTTTTAAATGCACGATTGACTTTAATGACTGCCATTCTGGAACTGAGCAGGGTCGCAGAAAAACCGAGCTTTTAAAGCTTTCAGAGGAAGTAACCGTTCTGGAATCCAAAAGGATATTTTTTATGCTTGAATTACTTCTAAGAATTAAAATTCTTCTCATTGATGTTGTCTGTACTCTATTGTATCTGTGAGAGTTGGCAATAACTTTGTAATGAGGTCACTCAGGAGAGAAATGTACAGCTGTACCACCGCAGACCGTAAAGGACAATTTTACTCGAATAAAATTCTTTGACAGCTCACGTCAGACCCACACACTTGAATATGCAAGCTCGTCGTCGTGACAGAAACAGTAAATCTGAATCCCACGTGTGAAATGGAAAATTAAAAATTCTTAATGAAAACCGAGAGACGGGTTCAACATCTTCCTCCCTTTATCTTCAAGCACATTTTGATCTGCCCTTTCGGTGCATCTTATATGGCATCAGCAAAAGCCACAAATTACTACCATAATAAACGTTTCTGGTTCCTTTACGAATTGAGCTGTGCGAGACGGATGACTGTGAAATAATGGAGACTCGAATAAAGGCAAGAAGAGGCCCATCGAGTCGTGCTTACGATCTAGAGAATGAGAAAAATTGGCCACCACACTCAGCTAACCAAAATGACTCTGAACTATTTCGCAAGAAAGAGCACATAGTAAGTCCATCATTCAGAAAAGACGTCCATTTTGCCTCAAAATACTAATGGGCATTTTGGCAGTCATTTATGTTTGTGCATATTTCACAAGCGACCTCAGCTAAGTGTCACAATGAGAAAATTCTGGACAATTTGAGTGGGCAGTAGCTATCATTTCAAAATGGTGACAATGGCTAGAGACCATTTTCATCATGGGTGGAAACCAAAAAATGCGATGCTAAAATCAGAGCTTGATGTCACCCATTATTTTAGAATTAGCATTAGAAGCACGTCCCGACTGACACACAAGTGACTGATCATGCCGGTCTGGTGTTGCCTTTGTTCTACAAAAATGGGTCGAAGTTGTCACTTTTTGTAGTTGGTGGCACAAATTGCACACTGTGACTAAGAAATGTATGAACAAAACGAACCGTTCTTTTTCGTTAAGCATTAGTTCTGGCACCTTTTATGGCGTTTTTGTGGTTTCTCACAATTGTTCATTAAACTTGCCATAATTGAGGTCAAGATGGAAATGTATTCAAAGCCACATTTAGAATTGCTTGTGACAAACTTGACTGAATTGTTTTTCTTCAAATTCTCCTTTGTTCAAGGTGTTCTCACCCGGTGGAGTATCGCCGTTGCCTTAAGTTATGATGGAACCATAAAAGACAGATTGAGTCAGTTTTATGCATGATTGTTTAGGAGCAACATCCGCGCCATTTTTGGCAAGGATACTCCAGTCACTTTTTGCACAGCTCAATCAACTTCATAGCATCGAAATCTGTCTCTCTTTTTGTAGCCAGCAGGGAAATCATCCAACAGACAGCTTGAAAGTGCAAATATTGCAATAACAATGGATCATCAGCACCAAGGAATTTTTTTCTCCCCAAAAATCCTTGACTTTTCAAGTGAGATTCGCCCCATCATTTCTTGACCAATCCCTAGCATTACTGCCAAGCTCGTAATGATCGCATTATCATTAAAGTAAGATTGATGAGGGGATGCCTTAAAAAAGGGACGCCATGATCAGAATAATTTTCAGTTGAGAAAAATTGCGCCAAAAATTGAGTGGGTGGACGCCAGCTCGTTAATGTTTCCATCTCCTCTAGAAGGAATTTGATTTACCATGATAAACACTTTCTCTACCTTGAAACATATATTGGGGTGACTGGCCATTTTAAGAATTTTGAATTCTTGTCATAGAAGGAGTTTTTTTCGGAAAATTCTATTGAAACTTTTTTGGCATTGTCATCTACTTCCAGGCCTTGCCTTGACCCACTGATCATGAGCACGGTTCGGCAATTTTGAAAAGGTTCATCATTAGAGTCAACTTTTGAGCAGCCAGCGATTGACAGTTGCTACAAAAGCCTCTTTTAATGATGGCAAACTTTTCACACGACCCTATCACAGAGGAGTGGGAGCAACAATTTGAAATTAATTTGACAAGCTTTTTTTAGCGGCTTAAAATTATTTCCAAAAGTTTTGACATGCGTCATTCAAAATATTTTAGGAGTTTTTGCTATCACGTAATGATCGGCTTCCAAATGCTAATAAAAAGAGACAACCAAACGAAAGTGAAACTTGATGCATGAAAAAGTGTGTGGGTGTACTAGCCGGTCCAAATCTCATAAAGCGCCAATTTTTCCTCCAATTGAGTTTGTGTGGGCTTCAGAGATGCCTGTGAGAGCGAAAAAATATGGAGTCTGTCCGGATCTTGCCCACTTTTGGAAAACTAACCGATTAGATTTTTAAGCCTTAATATCCTGGTCAAGTGGCCTCCAAAATGTTCACTCACCATTTTTGTCTCCCTATTTTTTTCATGATGTCCGTCACGTTTTTCAAAGCTGAAAATGGGGAGTGTGTGCGATATGCCAGGGAGGAAGAACTGGCAATTTTCAATAACACCTTTCTAAGCAAGGCTTGCTTTAAAAGCCAAAGAAGGAAATAAATCGTCTTACAAAATTATTTATTTTCACCAGCAAGCACAAACTGGATTTCAGCCAAATCAACTATTTTGGTGACGTCACGTCAGCAAGGCAGCAATCAGCAAAATCAGCTGTCATATCAGTTTTTAAAGCAAAACGAGTTGAGCCAGTTAATTTGCACCTTTAAAAAGCGAAAAGGACATTGAATTTCACCAAGACTTGTACTGCATCATCATTGCTGGAATGCACTTTAAACTTGACCCACTCTTTAGGCTTTAGGAGAGGCAGGCATTTTAATGAGCTCTCTTTCAGTACGTAGGAGTCGATTCAAAGCACCCGATCAAGTCAACAATGAGGAATTTGTGCCGCTCTCTAATAAAATACTAGATTTTTAGGTGTGCCCTGAGTCAATTCCGTCCATTATTATTGGCTCGGGGTCGTGAGTGACCACTTTCACATTTTATCGATGATCCACGATGCACTCCTGGTAAAAACTCATGATGATGAATTATTTTCTTAAGTATCATTTGTAAGCAATAGGGAAGAGATCAACTTTCACTACCAGGTATACAGCCAGTGTTTCTTCCGAATTTGTCCTTTTTTCCTTAAGCACGACGACTATTTTCCCCCCTCAGCTCAGCTGAAAAATTTCGAGATATCTTGGGGATCTGAATGACCAAAAAGAGAAACATTTGAGCGCGTGTCATGCCTCAAAAACAACCCAGTGGAATTTGTCACTTGAAAAGAACGCTTTTTGAACAATTAATTGATCGAGCACGCCAGAAAACGGCTCTGGAATCTACAAATTTCATGACAAATCGAGTAGCCTATTATTGCCACACGAAGCTTGTAGGCAAGGAGATACGAGGGGCGGATACTTTACAGATATGAGAAAAAACTGAGGTGCGAAATTATAGCCCTAAAGTGACTGAATGAAGAAACTGGTTGATGTGAGAGTAAAAAGCCAACTTTCACCACAAATCGAGAAGAAATGGGGATTAAAATACCAAAGAGGAGATTGCTTAAGGGGCCCATTTTTGTTAGGGAGTCCGAGAGTCTATCTTTGGTACAACCATAAGCTTAAAAAACCCTCCCATATGATGCTATAATTGCCAAGAAGAGAGGTATCAAGCTCGCAGTCAAATAATACGCGCTTACAAGCCTAAATTAGTAGGACCAAAGAATTTTGTTCAAGGCCAAAAGTCCCTAAATAAGTGTTAATTTAGCCAAAAAGTGGCGCAGCAGCTTAAAACAGCGAAGGTTATGTCAACAACAGGGATTTCCTCGATTCAAAGGCTATAAAAAGTCTAGGGGGGAAATTGCACCATCACCTTGATACCTTTTCTGGCCCCGAAATGAGAGGAAACCAACAAAAGCATGAAGACAACGACGCACGGACTTCCGATTTTGTTGCCAGCAATGTCAAGTTTAAATTTATCGTTGACTTTTTCTCATACCATAATTGAGGATCCGGGGAGGCTCTCATTTATATTTGTTGAGCAGAATGTCGTCTGATAGTACCATTTCCTTAGAGGAAAAAGGCCCTGTTGATGGATTGCGCAAGAAAGGTCAATTACAAAATATGGATGGAGGATCTGATGCCATCGGTGCTCTAGTACAAAAGTGCAAAAACCGGGATAGATGCTACAATAAGGAAGGAAATGAAGGGGAATTAAATTAAAGCGAGAGGAAATGCTTCAAAGTGTTACTACTTCAACATGAATGGAACGTGTCGTACTCGATAGTGAGAGGAACAATTACTTGAAAGTAGTGGATCGTTACAAGGAAGAGGCTTCTGCAAAGGTCAGAAGTGGCCACTTGATCATAAGACGCCACCGCAATACAGAGGGTAGTTTGTTCAAGATTTTGACAAGAAACCAAGCCGTAAGCGGAAGCGTTCGGGATAGATGATGAGTGCCAATTTTATTCGTATTGGACATAAATCTTGCGGTCAACTTGATTGGCACCATGCAGCATTCATAGCCACCATCATCAGGACGAGCATCATCCATAAATTACCAGGATAGGTCAAATATGCGCATTTTCTCTGTATTCAAACCACTACGCATATCAAGATGCGAGGCAGAGAGAAACTTTTAGGTTTTTGGCCACCTAATCAATGCATGAAATGAAATATGCCTTCGGAGGAGTTGGAATCCCACGCAAGTCTTTGGCATACTGGAAAAACTGTCCTGTCACCTTAGCCCGGCCTAATTTCGATCCATCACTTATGGAGCAACTTGGAACGGATTTTAGTGTTCTGCATCTTGTGCAAGCCTTTGCAGATAGCATCAAGTACAGCTAGTTCAATTTTGAGCTTTAAAATTTTGAGGAGCAACTTCTTCTCACTTACATATTTTGCTTATCTGTCTTTCTGACAGCCCAGTTAATGGGCACAACTGAAGCTGTAACCAAGTCTGTTTCTTACCTAAAAAGGAAAAAAGAGAACTTTGTGAGGCAACAGAGCCTTTGTGCATTGTCATCTTAATTGATATCAAATAACCAAAATCACGAGTCGTGACTTACCCACCTAGCGCTATCTTTCGATGAGTGATGACATTGGAGCATTCACAGTGGGGGTGCCAAAAGGCCTTAGCTCCTAAAAAATGGCACAAACTCGCGACAAACAACAGCCCTGTCGATATCGCGAGGAACATACACAAAAGCCAACCCCCAAAAAAAGCTTATGATGTCCTTGTTTATGCTCAAAAGCAAGGTCAGAAACTAGAGTCAGCATAACATGAGTTGGCTACTTTTATGGAGGCAACAATGGGCATAAAAGAACATGCGCTAACTACTTACCAAGCTACCTAAAAGGTGCGAATAAAAAAGTGACTCGAGTCTCTCGTATTGTGAACTCAGTTGTCAATGCTAAGCAGGACCACTTTGTCATTGTTGGTGCAATATGTTTTTTGTCCTCATCTGCATTCTTATCAGAATTTCACACGTTCAAGTTAGACTAAGTTCCGACCTTGCGACTTCGAAGGTTTTCTCGATCAAGTTGGCATCATGGTTGACAACTGAGGTGACGAGAAGAACTCTACATTTACGTATGTAACTGTGGTTGTCAAACTTGAAGATGAGGAGAAAAATTGACAATTGGCATTGAGAGGGGAAATTCTATGGGTAGTAATAATAGACTTTAAAAATTCGAAGAAGCACTCGTCGTTCGAGACCAGTAACTACATTGGCCTTGATTTGATCTCGCATTGTTTTCGAGCCTCGATCACGACTTTAATTGTGATGCTAACTATAATAATTGCGCGACCTTTTCACAACCGGATTATGAGCAAATTCATTTCAGTTTTAGCATCGTAAATCAATGGCGCAGTCCATCTCGAAAAACTTGAATGCCCGTATTGCACAACCTACTTTGTTTCTGACGCATTTTGACATTTAACGCATTCCTAAAGTTTCGGATGAATATCAGCTATTGGCATACTACGCTTGTACGCACACAGTGCACAGGGGAGAAACTCCACTCAAACTTGATGCCTCAAAAGAAAAAAATATCTTTGATCTCAGAGTGATGAGCAGGGAAAGACAAACCACATGGCCGACGAAGAAGACATGCGAGAAATTCATAAATATTGCCGACACCTTTTGGCAGCAGAGGCGATACTATGGCGCAAATTAAAGCTGCTTTTTATTGGACTCAAATGGTCTTCATTATCATCCGGCTCAGATTTTCAATTGACCTTGAACTCTCCACAACCACCGGATATTGCAAGCAGCTTGAACCCCTGGTAGGATGATATGTCTTAATTGCAACAGAGATATATGGGCAATTGATGGATGCCCAGCTCAAATTTCTTACAAAGGTTAGCTCGGCATTCGGTTTCATCTCTCAATTGCGATGTGAACAAAAAATAACTGGTTCGATAGCTACATGGTACGATCTGAAACATAAAAGCCTCGTATCGAGCTTTTTCATCGTACTAGTGTAACAAGTTTCATTCAGTATCAGTGCAGAGGAGAGAAAGCGTGAAAAGTACCCCTTACAATTCAGCATCACTCCAGTGTCAACAATGCAATGCGAGAAGGGGAGAAATTATTACTTCCTGGGAATTTGTCCTGGCTGAAATTCGCCGAGCTTAAAGGCAAATAATGCAGCCAAACTTTTATTGCACACCGCAACCGAAATTCAATGTAATAGTTCAAACATCGCTAGAGCAAATAGCATGAAAAGTAATTCAGTCCGGGCCCATTGTCAAGTTCTCAACTTTCAGACCACGACCACGATTTTCAGCTTTCCTTGATTGTCAAGATGAATGATGAAATAATGGGCAGAATTAATTTGCACTTTTAATGGGAGAGAAAAAATCCAGCAATCTGCTTTGATCAAAAACGCTAAGAACTGCCTTTTGGGAGGCCCAATGCCAAAAAAGGAGCCTCGCATAAGTCTAATGCACGTGGGTAAAAAATGGCTTGTTGCAGATTACGTTTGGCATGGCAATTAAATCTCTAAAATGGGATTTTCAAGCTGGCCTGGGTCAAATGCCGGAATAAGAGGCAACAGTGCCAATAAAATGAAGTCTGACCTTCGCAAGGGCGACAAAAGGGATCGTATTTACACTCTGCCCATAAAATAATGGATTTGTGGCCGTGAATGCCCAGCACGATGCCTATCTCGATTTGAGCATGGAATACAAAAATCGAAAAGTAGCCAACGACGAAAATCAATTTTCTCACAGAGGCAGCATACTTGTAGCGTGAATTGCTAGCTAGCTTACGCGGCTCCTCATATTATCAGGGAATTTCTGGAAAGGAGAAAATCAGCCCAGTATTTTGCATCTAAATGACCAAAATTTACGCTTTCTCCCCACCTTCTACGAGCCGAGATGGTGCCAAAAAGCCATCTTTCGACAGCTAATAAGGCTAGAAAACGTTATCCAATTAAGCTCAAAATTAGGTACGTGTTCTTGCAGGCAAAACTGCCTGTCACCAGTTCACTGGGTGTTTTCGAGGGGAAAATCTTGACACAACAACTTTGCTGCCAGTCAAAGGCGCCCTATAATTTGGATGAATTCCCATCCATCTTTTTTTCTGTTTTCACAACACATTTCAAAAGAGACCTTTTTTAGCTAAAAATGACACAAAAGGTGCGCCCAAGCATTCTGAGCCCCCGTAGTCGGTTGGCAAGGAGTTGCCAAAAAAGCAGGATGAACTTTGCTTTAACTGCCTTTCTATTGAGCCAATAATATTTTTGAAGCTGGCAATAAAGAGTTGGCTTTGAAAAAATTGAATGCCATCGCCACAAAGGAAGATGTTCGTTGACAGACAAACAATCACAAAGATCAAAATGTTATGGGCAAAATCTTGATATGCGTAATTCTCGAATCCGACTTTGAAAATGGACAAACCGCATAACATTCCGAGTAATTTGGATTTAAAACAATGTCTTAAAGCAATGCATTGTGCTGAAATGGATGCATTTCAATTGCTTGAACCAATTAAGGTAATGATACTAGTAATGTTCTGGCGTAATTCACAGCCACAGCTTATGGCCGATCGCAAGCATCATGTTATTGAGTAAAAAAGATGACCTATTGCATAAAAAAGGAAGCCAGCCAAATTAGCAGCTTTAAGAAGGCAACTGACAGTTTGATGTTTATCCATTTTTTGGTATGTGGCTAGCAAAACTGATCAAATGGAATCGAGCTGAGCTCTAGGCTAATCCACGAGCCGTTGATCAAATACACTATATTTGCCACACCAAACCGCCTACCTTTATTTTTGTCACAACGACCATTACACATTGTATTACTAAAAACCAAATCACAGCTCCCATCCAAAAACTTATGTCTTTTCGAACATAAGATATGCCAAGTGAAGCATAGAGGCATTGCTAAAAAATATTGCTCAAGACCACTGCTGACCTGATAGACATTATGCACTATGATGATAAAACCTCCATAGATCATCCCAAATATCAAACTGACAAGACAGCTATCTCGCATAATCTTGAAATATTGGGAAAAGTTGAGCCCAACAAATAACAACTGCAATGGCTGTGCCATAACTTTCAACAAAGTAGCAGAGGGGCAAAAACTGCTCTTCACGTGTACTACATGTGGTGGATGGCTGCTTGATACGAGTCCATGTAATTTACTCTTACTTGTCATAAAATGAGAAATGAGCGCAATTTACGTGCGACGATCTTGCACAAGGGTCAGCAGCAAAATCTACATGACGGCCGACCTTAATCAAGTTTTCTCTCGTGCTCTGCCCTTATTTTTCAAAAACCTCTGCACAGCCGTAAACAAAGATTCGAGAGGTGGCATGAAAAATCTGCGAAATCCGCGCGATTTCAATTCATCATAACAAAACATTTCACAATAGGGCATTCTAATTTCCGCCACTAAGCGAAACCAATTCTGCTTAACGCTGTTACGGAAACAAGGCTTGTAGCACGTACTGCCAGTTGCCCTTTTTTGCAGCTAAAATGCAAAACTCTTTATGAAAGAGGGGTGGCTTTCGTTGATGCTGCCGCTAGTGATGGAAGTTGCCCTAAAAAGGGCAAAATCGAAGCGGAAAAGACCAAAATCACCGACAAGGCAATTTTAAGAAAAAGTCGTTTCACGGTCACGGTGTAAAAAATGACTTTTCAATCATGAATCTAGATGATCTAGACGGACCAAAAACAGTTTGATGATTTACACCACCGCAGAGAACATTACTGCTTGGGCGTGGTTAGTCCAAAAGACAGTTACATCAGAGTAAAAGACAAAATATGCGGCTTTTTTCACACGTATTGCTATCAATATAAGGCCTCAATGGGATGGTGGGCCAGCTCGAGAATTCTCAAAATCGTAAAATCACCTAATGGTAAATATTTACAGTTTCCGGTCCGAAGTAGACAAGTTCAGCATGGCAAATGCAAACTATTTGCTCAATGTCATCTAAGCTTCGTAATTGAGATAAGGACGGTTCACACTGCATTAAGAATTTACTCTGCTCCACTGAATCCCCGATTGAGTTGAGACTAATGCAAAAAGTCGAATGGGTATTAAATGACGCGAGTCGGATGATAAAAACCGAGTGAGTTTCATGCTGATCGTTTTTGTTGCAATTGTCGGATTACAGCGATCATCATGTTGCTTGGCCCCAACAACAGCGAGCATCAACTTGGGGGTCTTCTTATTACCACTCATGGGCAAAAAAAGCCACATCAATCTTGAAGAATGCATCTAAAAAACGACTTAACTCAACAACACTAGGCATTTCCACGTGGAATGCACTCAGGAATTTGAATGTCAATTCGCAGAGACCACCAAAAATACGCTCAATATTGACCAAGCTCTCAGCAACATTTTCACCATTCAGCAAAAACGTTCCACTCTACTTAAAAGCAAAACGGAAAGGAAAACGTAGCAAAATCTTGATAATATTCAGCCTTTTTTGCCACACAACATTCAAATTTAACAGAGTATGAAGCTCAAGTAAATTTTAATTGGAGCAATCTTGACCAAAAATCTGTTGGGTCTTACCTTGCTTGAAATAAGCCCTTTCAGCTCGCTTCATCCTCGAAGGATTGTACGTGTAGTAAGCTGATGGATACATGGTCTCGGCTCAAGGCACCATCAGTAATTGGCCAACACGAGAAAGTTCAAACGGTCCCTAATTAAGGTTAACACGCGTCGATAGCTGATGACAACACTGTTAGATTCCCGCAGATGCTGGGAGAATATGTCGGTCGACGACGTTTTCTTTCGAGAAAATTAATCGGCACTACTCGCTCCTTCCTCGTTCGGAACTCAACTGAGAAGGCAAAGCTGAAAACGCAACTACTGCTGGGGCCCGTGCGCGCGCTCGCGCGTTCAACTCACTGAGGCCGCGAGTCAGCAATGATGTGTTGCGTTTGGTGATGAGCAACTCAGCTACAGTGGGCCTCCTTTACTGATATTGTGGACTCAGCTTCCACGAGCCAGTTTTCGACGAAACCAACCAACCAAAAAGGGTCTAATTTAATTCACACTAAATAAGCGCCTCGCTGTAAAGAGAGGCTTTAGGCCCACGTTTTTTACGGCAGCAATTTTCCCCCCACTTATTTTAAAGGCCTTATTTTCCGACTTAATGATAATTTCTGCCTCGATCTCAATTGTTCGGCTTTCGCACCCTTTGTCTTCGCTCGAGCTCTAAACACTAGGCAAAAAATTGGCCGTAATTAACTTGCACTGCTATGCCAATTGCCAAGATACCAATAACCCCCCACTTGCACAGTGGGCACATGAGGCAAAAAATGTAGACAGAACAATTTCAATTTTGCTCCAATTTGCCAGAGAGGAAAACGCTTTGGCAGCTTTCTAAAAAAACGCAAATTTTGACAGCCATAAATGCGGTCCAATTATCCGCACTGTGAGCCGAGAAATGTTCGTGCAAACGAAATAACAATCGTACAACAGAATGCATTTCTTAGTAACGCTCTCAAATAATTGCCATTTGGAAAAGTGAATTTCGTTGGAGGAGTACCTCAGCAATCAGCTTTATTGAAAGTCATTCATTTGGAGCACATTTGCACCATGCCAAATGAAAACTGTGAATACCAATTTCCTTTTTCTGTATTTTGCTTGAGCTGTTTTCAAGGCTAAAGAATAATTTGTCCATTGAATGAATACAAATGTGGGCAATTTGTTCGTGAGAGGAATTAAAGAATCCTCCTTTTTTCAAGAAAATTTTGGTATTTCTTTCAATGAACAACCTCCAGGAGATGAGCATCAGTATTCGAGTTTTTCAAAAACGGTTCATAATAAAGTTGGCCATATTTGACGAAGCTACCTATCTTCATTTTAATTGGACAAGTCAGTGTCAGCTTGAATTGACTAATTTTTAGCCTGGTTCCTTTTAAAAATTGGCTCTACTCATTTATTGATGATAAATGAGGCATAAATTTCATTTCTTTGAAACATGCACCACCCAAGAAGAGCAGTACACCAACTTGTTGATGTTTTTTCTCAGAAGCTCAGATTTTTCGGCATCTTCAGACATGATGATGAGACTAAAGCAAATAAGATGTTGCGCATAATAGTCAGCAAGTCCATCAATTCTAAAACCTGAATTCTTTTCCTCTGACTCATGATAATAATAATGGAGCAAGACTGCTACATGCTAAACGACCTGCATAATCATCACAAAGTTTCTTTCCCAGCGCCTCTAAAAAACCCTAAAATGTAAGTAAATCAATCAACCAAGTCAGTTTTCGAGCAACTTCACAGAATGGCATGAAACCAGAAGTACTATTGCCTCGAAAAAAATCGCGATTTTCACAGAGAGATTAAGTTTCTCGTCCTACGAGATGAAGGAAACTCTAGGAGCTTTGAAAAATTACGCATGCTTCTTTGTAATTTCCAAGCGGCCTACTTTGATTAAAAGGCTACAAAGTGTTGAAAAATAGGATTACCACAAATGCTACAGTTAGCAAAAAAGAACGCAGACCAAAGGAAGCAAAAATAGTTGATGTTGTGGTTTTTTGTGAATAGTATTCAGGAATTACAACTTTTCCCCAATTATATCCAAAAAGCTGTGGAAATAAGTGCCACGTGACATCATCATTCATAGTTGGCTGTTGTCTCTGGACTTTCTCCGTTCATGTGACGGCAACTTAGTTAAGATCTTAATCTCGTTTTCTCTTTCCCAAGATTAGTGAATTTTTCAGGCAGCATTGGAAAACACCTTCCCTGCATACGCTATCAGTTGCTGACGGCCTGAAGACCGTGCTCAAATTGAGCTTTTCATGAAGTTTATGGTCAAAATTAAAGCTTGTATGAGCAAAAAAACCTAGACATCTCAGACCACCAAAGCAGAGCAACCAGAGTTCCATTGTGCAATGATTTTAGAGATAACCTCTTGACCCATCAACAACTATACAGTTGCTCTACATAGAAGACGATTTTAAAAAGTCAACAGGATGGGAAATCTTCAACCACCACGAGCCTCCTTCTTTAACTCTTGTGGCTTCAGCTGTAATTAATTCATGGCACGAAAGTGATGTGGTAAATCAACACTGCTCCAACCGTTCATCATTACTGGTCAGCAGTTTTTTTTTATCACTTTTTGAGGTTTTCCGTGGCAGGAATAAAAATATCTCCAAAGCCTGGACACTAAATCACCAAGCATCAATAGGCAGTGGCTATGCAGTTATTTGCAAAATTTGAATGCTTTTAAATTCCAAAGGTCACTTCGAATTGAAAGACGAAACACATTCCAAAGGCATTTAATGTCATGTTATGGCAGTAGCAAATTGATGGCCCTCCACCACATTTAAGACTCTGGACGTACGAAGATTGCGCATTCGTACATGAGAAAATGGGATGGGCGTAGCAGCAGCTAGGGGAAAATTGCACTTTTGTAGTGCACTTTGCCTCGCAGCAGCAGCGCTCTTGATGGAGGGAAGATGATGCCTCGATCCTCAGCCATCATAAATGTGACTGTAAAAGCAACAACCCTTCAATTTGTTGCTGCTGCAAGGAGTGGCAAAATACCAAGAACCACAGAGAAATTTCTAGGAGGAATCGTAAAACGTTCTAAAAGTGAGTTTGCAATAGCCATAAAGTTTCCCCCTTCAGTTGTGCCTCCTAAACTGGATCAAACGAGACATAAAGCTAAAAAAGCCAAACTTTCAGAAGCTAATATCCACATTCTTTTTTTGATTGGCTTGCTGAATAGGAGACCTCAGAAATCAATTAATCTTGAATTCGCCACGCTATTCTGCGTTCGATGAATTAATTGGCTCGAGTGTTTGCCTCGTCATTTTAAATCATCGCTTTCAATTAAGATATTCGCTTGCAATTTCTCTCGCATTCATCAATGAATCCTCGTTATAATAATCAATTCTCTACTGAGGGAAATGAAATCCTCAGCATGAATTGAGATACTATTTTCGGTATGTAGAGAAATCCGACCTGGCCTGTCATTAGTAATCGCACTAAGGTTGCCCATTCCGGATTAATCCGAAGTGATTGAAGACAAGGAGGAATGTTGTTTCTACTTGCTCTACTTTTTAAGCTATGCTTGTTGGTAGGCAGACTGATGGCGATCACGTGCTGATGCTGAAATTGATGGAATTTTTTCAACAAAAGCTGAAGTGAATTAGACTTCTTCAACAGAATCTAAATCTCCAGACTCAGCATGAGATTTCTCCGAGCCTCTTGAAGAGGTAGACACCAAAAAGTTGTCGAGTGTTTGACCAAAGCTCAAATAATAGTCTTGGAATGTGAAGTCTTCTTCTTCATCGTTGACAAATGATCACGTAATTGAAATTGAGTTTTTGTTCTACCTTACCCTCGATGTGGGAACTTTTCAACGACTTTTTACAACTCTAAATCGATGTTGAGCTGTTGTGGGAGAAAAAAGGCATTATACTATCGACAGTATACCTGACCCGATTTTTGAGCGATAAACCATTTTTTGTTGTTGACTGAATGAATATATATTTGGTCGAAATGTCGCCCGTTAAGTTTTTGTCATTTTTCACTAAAATTGGGTGAACAATCATTGCCCATTGCCAAAAACCACGAGTTCAACTTTAAATAGTTCATTTGTCATGGAACGGCTATTTCGAGATATCTTTTACATTTATTTGTCAAAAGAGGAAAAATAAAATGACTCTGTAGGTCCCGACCAGCATATTACTATCAATCACAAAACCAATCTACGAGCTGAAAAAATATATGATGATCAATAAAAGGATTGCTCGCTGAGGACTTACTATATAATTTGTCAATTAATTTGGCAAGAAAAAATCCTGGTCGGGCTCAATACAGTTCAAGATTCTAGGCTACATAGAACGTACATTATTCGTATATTGAATGGGAATTCATTTCATGTTTGGCATTATTAGCCGTGCTTTTGTGGCTAGAATTGACCTGAATCAGAATATCACGAATCTCTCGAGATTTGACATTGAATTCCTACAAAAGTCCTTGCTTGACATCGAATCTGTGTTGCTGAAAAAAATCCGTATTGGAAAATCCCTACGCAAGGTCTTCAAGATTCCATATCGGATTTTACTTCACACTCCACGGGTTTTCAGGATCTTCGAATCCTGTGCACAGTCAGGATGCATTTCACACTCTACTTTATTGATCACAATCTAAATAGCCCTTCTTAAACTGGAAGCTGCACATGAATTTCATTAAAAAAACTGGTCTTGAAAAGATCTCATCATTTGCCATAAAAAAGTCTTTGCTCGCTCTTGTTATCACCGCTTCAGCAATTGTTGTGGACAAACATTATTGCTTACCTTGATCATTATTCACGTCTTCCTCCTTAGCTTCAATTTTTGCTGTTGGCTTTTCCTTTTCCGCACAGTCACTGTTATTGGATAGAGGGCCAATTTTGATTAATTTTGGCTCAAAGCTGTCCGAGCCAGAATTGCTCACTCCGTTTGTAAACCACTTCATTGTTTCTGGCTTTCAGATAGGCCTCTCAAAATGATCCATCACTGCAAAATAAAAAGATATTTGTGATGGCATTTGCACAAGTACTGACCAGCTTTAAAGTCCAGGAAGTTCAGTTTCCACGATTCAATCACTGCTAGATTTTTAATAATTTGTGACAAATCAGTAATAATTGTCTGTGCCTTTTGAGGAATTGTCATCGATGGATGAAAAAACCAGCTCGTCAGGTATTGCAAGTTAATGCGGAATTATGTCAGAACAAAAACGGTTTGATCTAGCGTGTCGTTTTTCAACGCCATTGAGCTAAGTTCTAAGCAATCGTTACGCGACCACAAGAATCCTAATTACAACATGCCTTAGCTCATTTTGCAAATTAGATGGCTTTATTTTTATTCTTGCGGAAAAGTTAAACCGGAATTCCATTAGTTTTTGGCTGTGAGGACACTCCAAATGCATTTTCAATGAATTTTCAAAATATTAAAATCCACGGGACATCCTCCTACACCATCAGATTGAAACTGTGTTGCTCACAATTTGGCAAATGATTCCTAGAATGCCCCAACCACCTTTAATCTAATTTAGTTTCAAAACTCGACTATAGAGGGCGCTTTTGGCTGCGTGAGGCGAGCGTAATAAAAGCGCCACCTATAATGCAATAGTCGATACTGAGAAGGTCGCTTGGGTCCTTCGCTTACGCGTCGAATGCAAAAAGTGGAGGTGACCCGAAATGGCTGAAATTATGCAAATACTTAGCAAACAATTTTAGAAAAAAAATTGCTAAGATTTTTAGCTCTCAGTGTAATCGCAAGTTCATTTTCCCTAATTTTATCCGATTCTGAGACCAAATGGAAGTGGACGCAACATCATAGCCAGTTTGCGGCCGAAAACATTAATTAAAAGCCAGCGTAGTCAAAGTTTGTATATACTACTCTGGTAGCTTGGCCAACCCAAATATTTTGTTAGTTTATTTTGCCGTGGTTGAAAGTGAATTGTGCTAAATCAGTGCTAAACGTTTTGTGTAAGTTTCTTGCTAGAAGTGGCCATGAGGCAAGTTCATTTAATTCGCTATTTTCTCAGAATAATTAATGGATTAATTTGCTATTTCCGTGGTTTGTGGCAAGAAAGTGGCTTTAGTGATTATTCGCGCTCGTGAGCAAAATTTAAATTCGCATTAAATCACGACAAAGCAAACTCCTGCATTGATTTGACAGGGATCTGAATTATGCAAATTAAAGACCCCTTTTTAAAAGCATCAATTCGTTGCGCAAAAAGTGCTTGATGAAACATCAACAAGCTTTCAAATGCTAATTAGGCATTTGGACGACCAGACTATAGCGCAAGCTAGTTGACTAGGTATTCCTCTTACTTCCTCTTAGCGAACGATATCATAAAAAGCAAGAAACCCATATACTTTAAAAGTCAAAACTTGTACAGCGGAAGCATAGCAAGTTGCCTATGCGAAGAATGACGACAAGATTAAGCTTTTAAACTGGCCACTAAAGTTGTAGGTACTGAAAAGCTTGCTTGAGTAGCTGGTAAAGTAAATCGTGTTGCAGGGTGCAAACTTTGAAGAATCAAAATAGGCTCCTTGATGTCAGTACATCAGATGCGTTTTTATGTAGGATATTTATATCCTGCGAGGCCAACAGCATGAAGCTTTTTTAAATAGCAGCAATTTGTTCATCTTTACCGTATTTGGCATGAGCTCCAATAATAATAATCACAGTAATAGCTTCATGAAGGGAGATCTACCCACCTTGCATGCAGGCCTTGGTTAGGGGAAAACACAAAGGTCATGATCGCTTAGTTTTGACTACTTGAATCGTCACATCCTTTAATTTTTTCTGCACCAACGGGATCCTTTAAAAGACGAACGGATAATTACACTGTGAGAATCATTTGACCTGAAACTTGAACTTTTTTTAAAAGGCAGAGGATGTTCAAGATGCAACTCGAGAAAAAGGCATCCGAGAAATAATCATATTCATTAGCACTTCAGCCATAAATTACGCAAATAAACCTTGAAAAAGGAATTGATTGCGAAGGACAACTCGAAAGAAAACTCACTCAAAAATTACTCTTGAGCTGCCATGTGACAATTTGAAATTGCATGAAGTAAATTTGTGGCTTCGCCTGTGTGGTTATGGTTGCTAAAAACCAAAAGGAAAGAAATTACTTGAAAAAGTGAGAAAAAAATCTGAGGTAGCTCTGCGATTAGTTGAAGAATTCTTATGCTGCTATGCCTTGGAAAACGCAACCTTTCAAAAGATCAATAATTTATAATTTTCCTGCAATTATTGGCGAGGCCTTTAGTGCTACTTCAAGTCTGAAATCGCGGCCCTTTGCCATAACTACACGAACTTTATTTATGCGAGCCTTACCAAAAAATTCTGTACGTGCTTCGTTATGACGGACGGATGAACTCTTCAGAACTTTTACAAATGCTATGATGGGATTTGGCTTGGAAAATAATTTAACTTCGCCATGCTGAAAGATATTGAGCTTCAAGGTTCAAAAGTTTTCCTTAGCTGTCTCAGCTATTTGAAGAAAAACGTTGTAATTAAGCAGTACAATGAATACTAGCGCCTCTTGTAAATTAACATGCTATTCATTGTTTGGTGCAGCATAATAAAACAAAAAGTGTGACCCTGGACTACCTCGAAAAAGACAAGAAATTGAAATTGTCCCACGGCAGTTTCCCCCTTCTACAACAACAGCAATTGGCAATGTAGCGCAAAAAAACAAGGATTTTATCATCATCAACCTGAACCTGGCACAAGAAAGTTGGCAAATTCTGGGAAAACGATCTTCTCTGTAATTTCACCCAGACAAATGAGAATCTCTAATCCTGGAACCATTCAATTGGAAATGACAAACAGGTTTCTTCAATAGGAGCTGAGAAAAGGAATAGCCTCTGCAAGAACTCTCATTGCTATGACTTGCTGCCTTTTTACAGGCCCACTCACTACATGTTTTAAACGGTTAAAAATTTGGCTCAATTCCGATGCCAATGAAGGCTTCTTTGAGGCTGCTAAAAATGCATTAAAGTGACATGGGATGTGATCAGCGTCTAGAGCAGCTTTTTTGGGTTGCAATTTACTGGCTGTGAGCAGTGTGAGGTGCTTAAAAAACAGTAAACCAACCAAGCGTAATTTTCTTCCCTTCAAAAATTGAGACATCGCCGCCTCTTTCACCTTACTATTGTGGTTTGCATTTATTGCGCGAGACAAAATTGTCGAGATCCTTTTTTCCGTCAAAGAAACTCTCGCGCAATCCATTGAAGCACAAAAAGTATCATCATTTGTGTGCACCATATTGCACAATTTACTTCCATTGGCTTTTTGCGAAAAAATCGCGAAAAAATCCGCATTGCTTCCTGTTTCCAGGATACTTCATGAATCAGTCAAGCATATGCCGATAATTAATTCGGACAAGTTCATGCAGCATACATGGCAATTACGCACAAAACTTATTAAGTAACACCAGAAAGAAATGGAGCTAGTTTGCAACATTTCTCATAAAAAGCAATCAATTTATGTCGGCTCAAATTACTCACGGAAAATGGACTGAAAATTTAATTATCAGTCGTTGACCCATGGCCTGAATACAAAAAGGATTGCACGGAAATTGGAGTTTCCTGTTAGATTTGCAAGAAAGTTGAACCCTATTTACAATCTTCCTGAGTAGTATTTGATTTTCTCTGACTTGACTAGAGTGCATTCAGCTATATATAAAAAGGTTCAGATTTCCGTTTAGCACAGTCAACGTCTTCCACTTTACTTTGCACCATTTCCATAATAGTTGTTGAATTGTCCTTGCTCCAAGTTCAAATATGAAGTTGTAGAAATTCATTTTTCATCCTTGTCTCCTCACGTGGGAGGACGAATTTGGGCGAAGAAACCATTGGCAATGAAACCATAATCAGCAGATGATCATATTGTTTTTGCTAACTGTTCTCCCAGTTTGTAGTATAGCACAATTCCAAAATAGTTTGCCTCTCAACTAGCCCTCTCAAAGGAAAAAAATGGCCAAATTACGAATTTATGCAAAGATGTTGTTATAATTTCATTTATGCGCGTACCTGTTCTCGAAGGAGAGCAACAGGGAGGCATGAGAAAATATAAATTGTCGAGTTTTGTCAGGCTGCTGAAACAATGGACTCACCTGGCTACAAAGAGCTAGTTCATCCGACACTTTTAGAGCAACGTGGAGGCGTATAAAAATATTTCTATTAATTTGGGCTTATCCAGATGTGATCAAGGCGGCCACCACACCTAAAAATCACTTAGCACTTTTTCACACCATCATGAATTTGGCCCCAAAAAGCCTTATATTGAAGGTTAAGTTTTGCGGAGCCACGAGCTCTTGCTCCAGATGTGAAATGAATTTTTGGCAGGTTGACAAATCGAATGTGGTTAACTTATTAAAAGATGACATGACATTCATCACGATGGAGCACACTGGGGAATGGGGAAATCCCAAGTTTCTTTTCCAGCCATATTGTCCTCTTGACAAAGCAGATTTCACGCCGTGAAGTGGCTGTTTACCGAATTAGCGGCCCCCAGTGTGCACTGGTAGGAG
The DNA here is from genome assembly GCA_019096065.1 of Paracyclopina nana. NCBI lineage: Eukaryota > Metazoa > Arthropoda > Copepoda > Cyclopoida > Cyclopettidae > Paracyclopina > Paracyclopina nana. Next base: position 7,836,301 of record JAGUCH010000001.1, on the reverse strand, counting down.
CAGAGATGTGACGACATCATAAGCCCAAGTTCAAGAAGGTCAGAATTTCCAGGTCCCCGCTTGAGTACGTAAGATCATCATCAGGTAAAGAGATTTAATTGCGTTTTTAGCGGCAGTGACAGGGCAGCTTCCAAACCACTCTCTGATAGTAGTGTGATGGAACAGATAAGTGAGAGGAGTTTGCCTTCATAAGCCAAGAATTATGATGACACGCGCCCAATCCTACTTTATGACTGCGAGGTGTCATAATAATAATCACTTTAGCGAGACTAATTTTGTTTATCTTCTTGTACAAAGATTGCAATATTTAAATTACCCAGGAAGTGTTCCAAGTTGGATTAGTTAGGGCCATTAATCAGCCATCTTGACCTTACCAACGTTGGCTATAAATTGAGTGCCCAATTTCTATTATTCAGCCTGTAATCTTTGCCTTTTTGCGCTGAAGATTACCGCGAAATATTCAGCCGCTACAAAACTCCTCAGCGACTACATAAACTTAATTAGGTTCAAAGCTTGCTGACCGTTTATTAGTGTTGTAAAAATCAAGGCAACTTTGCGCATTGACGTTGCAACAAGCAGCAGTTGGAAATTAACCCCTAGTAAGTTAAGCAAAACTTAATAATTGTCAGCTATACATGACAAATATAACCGCAAAATGCTGACAAATAAAATGATCCCACCTCACCATCACAGTTGAGTGAATATCTCCTTAATTTAAGCTCCATCAAATAGCGTCAAAAACCTTAAAAATCAACTTGTAGTTGAGGGCCTAGGCCTACAGCACAAAAGGCAAAAATGACATTTTGTCGCATTTGTAACTGTATCAAGGTTATAATTTCATCCTTGGGTGTAAATCATGGATATTTCCTATGACCAAAATTGCACATCCTTCCTAAAAACCAACATCGTCGCCTTTGACAATTGCGACATCAATGATGATAACCTCATCCACTTCTCAAGTTAGAGGAATGCGCAGTATTCCAGTTCGTGTGGTGCAATCAATGGCAGACACATTTCTAGATCCATGACAACACGTGTGTGAGCGTATATTCGTCGTTTAATTTGGAATGCCTAAAATCCACTTTTTTGGAAGACCGTTTGAGCATCTAACTATAACGCTATGATAATGATCTCTCCATATGCGCTGTTCCTGAACATTCAGTATACAAAATATGAGGCATTTTTGGCAACATTGACTTATCCCGGAACACCGTAAGATCAACGATGATCTGATGATCATCAGCTAGTGTTACGGCAATTTTACATGGACAATCGCATTTTTTTCTCTGCTCTATTCATCATTTTTCATAGTACACTACGTACAACTCACCGCAACTAGTAAAGGAAGTCATGCATCCTATCAAGACTTGAACGTAGCTGGAGGTTGATCTCACAGGGTCAATGAGAAAATAATTCTCGTCTTGTAAGCTAATTACGTAGATAAATCAAACATGCGCTTACACGATCCAGCTTAGTGCACCAGCTAAACGGATTGACATGAATCCTCTACTTTAAAAAGAATTAGGTAGGATGTGCGTTTTTCCGGTGAAAATGTCCATGCTCACACTCTGTGCGATTAGAAACCTGACGAAAAAATCTTGGCCAGTATTGCGAAGGAGGATCGGTATGAGTTATGCAAAGTTTGTTTTTGGAAATAAGTCCCGCTAAATCTTGTCACTCAAACTCCTGCCTGGGGAAATTAATGGGCTTTTGCGTCTCCATAACTCACTTCTTGTGTCAACTTGACCTTTGTCAATTCAATTTGTCTCGAAAATCGTGATACCAGAGGAGAAAATTCTTTATTGATGAGTAAAACTTCGTGGTTTGTTTATTATACCAGAGCCATAAAAAAGGCCAAAGTTTATGCTCATCATGATCAGAATGTGAGAAAAATGATGTGATCATTCAAAAGCTTCAGGGAGGGTAAAAACAATGCTGCTCAAAAAAGTCCCCGCTCGATCGATCGCGCTATAGCTTTGAATATAACGGAATTATTGTTATTAAAAACAATGGTGCAGCGAAAATGAGCGGATTCTTCGTGACCAATTTTATGCTTTTCACACACGATTCCGAAAATATTATGCAAAAGCTACATGGGTTTCACAATGCTTATTGGAGCTGGCCCCTCACGTGAGCAGGAGAGAATAATACCAGTAAAAGATTGCTTGAATATTCCTCAGTTCTTGGTTGATTTGCCTGATTGAAGGTTTATTGCAGTATTTTTGTGATACTCGTCTGTAGCCAGTTATTACTATCGTGTTATTATGACTCTTTACATGACAAGAGTTGATCCTAACAGGAAATAGAATTGCAGACATCGAGCACTGGCTAGACCCTTCATTTAGTAATATTCAGGTAATATTGAGAGACGCAAAGAAGCGTGAAGTCTTCGTAGGCTCTCTTTTTAGTTCCGTGGTTTCTGCGTTATTTAGGAGTAAGAGCAAACATTGAGCTAACCCAAATGCGTTTGCAGGTGTCAGACGCATGACATGAAAAAGTTATTTTATTACCGAGAAAAGAGATTGCAGAGAAGTAAGATGGCTCTCTAATCTTAATTGCAACCTAAGTTTAATACATCACTATAATGTACCTGAAAATCAAGTGCAATGAGCTACTTTTAATGAGGAAAGAACAATGATTGTATGCCAGCTAACCAAGTTTTAAATACCTCCGTGTGAAAAATGATTTGCAATTACATGGCACTTTTGGCACTTTTAAAGTTCATTTCCTTCTGCAAATATTTTGCTATACCTTAGAAGGGTTTTGTTTGCAACAGTAAAAGTTCCTTCTCCTGGCTTCTTTTGATGTCCCTAAATTAAAAGAAAGTGAAGACAAACTCGTAATAGCCACCGCACCCTGTCCGTTCAACCGGTTAATTGTTTCAATATGGCACAGGGTGACTTGCCAAGAAACTTAGCTGCAGGTGCTGCTGCATCATGAACATGTAATTATCCCGATTTTTGGGTGGTGGAATGTGGAATGGAAAAAAAGTACGAAATCAATTCCAGAATGCTATGTGGGACATGAGCCTTTTTTCAACAGGGTGAAAACTTGGGAACGAAATGATTGAGCCTGTAGGATTTCCACTCGGCTGCATAATCATTTTCTGGATTTTTTCTCAAATCAATACGAGCACTTTTTCACCTATAATTTGAAGCATTTTTTCGACCGCAGTTGTGCATTCGATACCAGGGAAATTGCGACTTCTCATGACTATGGTACACAAGGGTGGTCACTTTGCTTGACAAGGCGCTATCAAATACAATTTTGCATGTTGCCAACTTTTTTGTTTAGTTCCACAACAAAAGAACAGATGTGAGTGTCAGGAATCCAAAAATAAAAGTTCATTTGTTTGCACATGATGTGTGAACGCAATTTTTTGCTTCTGCAAACTTTCCACGAGAAATTGGTGAAATCCCTCGTCACTCATCGCTGTTGTTTCATGCAAATTAAACATAATTAATGACCATCCTTGGTTAGCTTGAACATTACAGTTTTTTTCCAAAGAAGAAAATTGCCACATTTACTGATGTCATGTAACAACACGATCATTGTAATTGAAAATATTATGAATAGAATGAAAATACTATAATGAGAGCCTTTCACTTTTATTGGCCAACAGCTTCGAAGATCAAACGTCCGCTGCACAGTTTCTGCCATCCAAAATAAAGCCTGAAATCTTGTTTATGAGCCGTGACTTGAATAAAAGAAAGATAGGCCATGTTAATTTGGTGTCGTTGTTTTCTTTAAGGGAAAGTGATGTAGCAACACAACTTGAGGTTTATCGGTTGCCAAATCGGAGGCTTTTGATAAGAGCGACCGACGATGAATGGCAGCCGAAATCTCCCACCGAACAACGTTGCAGTAAACTTTTTGCTGATGACGCATGCGATTTCCGACTGAATTTTGTGAAGGATCTGCGAGAAATTCTCATATTTCAAGAAGGTCACCAAAGCGTATAAAAGCTCGATCGTTGCGGAGATTGATCTGCGAAAAAAATAAATGCTACCGACATTTTCGACTTGGGCCTCTCTCGTGGATCAAAAGCCTTTTTGGAGAATCGTTATGCAACGCGTGCGCGTGTGTTGGCAGAAAAACTACAACTTGTGCAGTCTCTTTGACACAAAGTTCCCTAAGATGTAGCATTATGCTCGAGGAGGTAAATGTAGCCTGGGAAGGCTCGACGAACCGGATAGCCTTTGATGCGGGAAATGAGATGCCTACCTTTTGTTGCTGCTGCGATGCTCCAAAAGTTTGGTGCTTGACCAAAGAAAGTACGCTCACTTCGTAGGTGCTGTTCCGATGCTTCTGCAAAACTGAGACATGAAGTTGACGTCGATTATTTAGAAGTTGACGCGCGCGCACACACACCAGTTGACACCTTAAGTAGCTAGACGCGCGTAGGCCATTTCACTCAGCGCAACCTATGCACTTTTGCCTTAGTACGCCGAGTGCATGCGCGTGGATTGCGCACGGTGAAATGCCAAAGTGGAAACATTTATCTATAAAGATGCCAAAGCATGGTGTCAGTTCCGCGATCTTTCATTTTTTGCGTCTGGAAGCTGACATTTCGGAGTTCCGTCTGAAGGAAACTAGGCCCCCTTAAAAGTAAATATCGTTCCAATCGTTGGAGGATGACACGGGTGGAAAAAACGAAGGCCACGAGGGTGACAATTCCATTTCCCATCGCTGCCGAATCCGTCACATCTTCGATCTTTTCATCTTTTACGATGCACGCACGCGAAACTCTTTGCCTCTTTGTTGTCGCGTGAAAATGAGTGAGTGGAAGGACGGAAAACCGCTCGAGTAATCGCAGGAAGCGAAAGAGTGGGCTTAATTTCATTGATTTTCGGGTTAGTTGTTCCCGGAGCTTTCCGGCCTCGCTCGCAGTTTATGCTTTTACATAACCGTAAGATTATGGCTTTGGCACTTCTTTTACTTCTTAGCTCTTGAGTCACGAAAGAGCCAAAGAAGGGAAACTTGGAAAGCAAAGCTTCATGGAGACACGCAATCCTAAGTGAGCACAGCGAGCGGAGCGGCGGTGGAGCGACAACATAGCGCGATTGCTCCGAATTGGCCGAAGACGTCCAAAGCTGTTTGGCTGAAGCCAATCAATCCAACAATCTGCCGCACGATGAGTCACGACTCGATCTTTCCTGACAACATCGTTGGTCCTCGTGCATTTGCTTTATTATAAGGCTGATTTGTAGTCTTTTTTATATATTTCAAATGATGGATGATGAGCAAGCAAAGGCCATGCTTCACGTCGAAAAGCAAGCTCTGGTGCGCGCACGGAGGCGGAAAAAAGCCCCTTTGTCTTTTTCGTCCAAAAGATCTCCAATTTACAAGCATCGTCAACCGCTTACGTTCTGCTCTTTTCCGAGTCACGTGCACGTCCGGATAAGTTATTTTTTGAAGTCACCCCACAGAAAATCACAGCTGAAAGTTTCCAACATCATCAAGAAGGACGGATCCGACATGCAGCCTTCCACGAATTCATCCTCGGACAACTTGCCATCCCGGTTGACGTCGAGGCTGAAGAAGATGTCGCGGGCACTCTCCCTCGGATCGAAAGGATCCGGCTCATCGGGGTCATTGCTCGCGGCCTCCTCACCGTTGTTGCCGGCCAAATCAAACTTGGCCGCCTTCTCCGCGGCCTCGGCAGCCTCCATGTCGGCCTCCATCTTTGCTCGTTCTTTGGCGGCCTTCTCGGCCTTCGTGAGCTGCCGCTTCGGCTGCTTTGTGATGCTGCGCCCGGTCAATTTTGTGGACATGGTTTTGATCTGGACGTCCTGCGTTAAAAGGGATTTCTTCTTGGGACCCATGGTGCCCACTGTGCCAGCTTTTTTGAAGCGGTCAGGCTTCTTGGTTTTTTCTAGGGAAAGGCAGAAAGAAGCGGTTTCTTAGAATTCCTGGTACTGCATAGCTGTCCTGTCGAACGAGCTGATTTTTTTTACTGAAAGACAAGCGCTTTTACCTTTGTTCAAGCAAAGGTCATCGCCATAAAGGATCGTTTTTGTGATTGCTTTCTAAAATTGGATTTTCGCTCGCGCCCTTCACGTATGCGGTCATGCTGCAAAAACGCTGGGGAATTCACGAGCTACTTAAATAAGTGAATGACGATCGTCTAGAAGCTGACGTTTGGCCCCCATCCGATAAAGTTCCTTTGGCGCAGCAGACCTATGCGATAATCCAATAAATTATTTACCTTCAGGGACCTCCTCCACAGGTGGAGTTGGAGGTGGCTTGGGAGGGTTTTTTGCATTCTTCTCCGCATTCTCGATGTTTTTGGCGATTTTGCACAGCCTGACGAACACGTCCTCCATTTCTTCCTCTTCGATGATTTCGTCGCCGTCCTTGTCGTACAGCCTGAAGGCCCAATGCAGCTTTTCTCGAGGGGTGCCCTTCATTGACATGGAGAAAGCTATGAGGAGCTCGCGGAAGGAAATGTTTCCAGTGTTGTCCGCGTCGAACACCTTCATGATGTTCTCCACGATGAAGTCGGGCTTGGTGCATTTGGGGAAAACCTGAGAAATCAATATAGCGTGACTGGTCTTTATGCTGCTATCTTCCTTGAAGCCCGAACAGATACAAAGAGCTACAAACCACAGTACTACTATATATCAAGCATTTCCTCCAGACGTCAGAAGGCAACCTTGTTTCTCACCAAAAAACATATTGAACGGCTCTCCGAATTTGGAGCAGTGCTTTTCATGCTATGGCCGCTCTTGTCACTTACCAAGAAATCACAATTCGTGCGATGGCATAGTTAGGAAACTTTCAATGTCGAATTGTGAGAGATTATTCTATATGCACTATTGCTCCTCTTGAGCCATCTTCAAGGCTATTGCCTTTACGTAACCCTGCGCAAATTAGATTTTCTCAGGCATGATACGGTTATGATAACCCCACGTGAACCGAGGAGAGATGCTTACATCTTTCTTTTGATGGGCTTAGCTCATTCTGTATCATTCAGTTGAGGTTTTCGTCCAGAAATGTTGCAAGGACAATTGTACTCACTGAGTCGTATAATACAATGCATGGCTCTTATTACTGGTTATGGTACAACAATGAAAATCAGTATAGTATATGGACACCTTACTCATAGTACTTTTAAGTATAGTATGGTTCGTGCTAGCTCGTGCGCTCAGCTGTACCATACTATACTGGTCAATCGTACTTATACTATACTGATTTTGTTGTTGGAGCCGGGCTTACTGAGAACGTATTTCTAGTTATGCATCAAATTGGAATCGAGGACGCAAGAAGTTGCTATTCTGAATATAGTTATTGCTTCTCCAATATTATGCATTAGTGAAAGAAGTCGGAACACTGAACATTTGCTTTCAGTGAAAATTCATTGGGTAACATAATAAACACCCGTTACCCTAGAAATAATTTAGTTATTGCAGCATACCTGTCTGAATAACTGCTTGAGCTGTTTTCTGTTGGCTTTTCCGGTGGGAAAATTGAACTTGTACTGATTCCATAGCTGAACCATTTCAAGCTCTGTGAATTGAGTACTCGCTTTCAGGGCCTTTTTTTCGGCCTCACTAAGCTGCACCACTCGCCTTCGAGTCTCCTCAGCATCTTCCAACTCGTGGTCCGAGGCCATCTTCGTTAATGAAGATCTTCGGGTGGAACTCCTGATCTTCAGCGACGACGATCGCTTTCTCCTTCTGTAATAATTCTTGTTTTAGAAAATCCATTACTCTCCACGTTCAAAGTACTATGAAGCTAAAACGAAATAGATTATTTACACACCAGTAACCAAAAAACATCAAACTCAAGCGTGTAAAGCCTTCCAAAATACTATTTTTGAAGTGTTGCATTAATTAAAAATCATGCGAACCGTGGGCTTGTTGGAGATGCGAGATCGTCCTCACTGGATTCCTCGGGGCGTATTGAATTGAGAAATAGTCGAAGGTGTAATGGGGTATCCTGGAGCCTTGAATGGGAACTGGGTACAAATATCTCAGTTGAGCCAGTGAGCTGAGGCCGCCGCAGCTGCTGTGCTTGAAGCTTTTCTTGTCTGAGTTGCCTCCTCGATGTGGGAAGACTGCCTCTTCGCGGCTGTTGCGAGGCCGCCAATAATAAGTGCGGGTCTTTTAGAGGCTGCTGCTGCGGCTGCTGCTGCTGGTGAAGGTTCGAAGGTGTTCTGACTGGGGAGTAGCCTTGGCTGCTGCCACCATTCATGGTGCACGACTACCTGCCATGACTATGCACCAACTGCGACCTCGAGGCTAATTCAGAGGACGCTCTCCAACACACTGCTACCAAATGGCAGCACGGTGCTTTATCATCGCATTTCCTCTGTTGCATGCCAAAAAGTCATTTTTGAGAAGTGCTTCTCATATTTCATACCGCTATAACTGGAAAAGGCTGTATGCCCAATATCGTCGCACAAAAGCAAGAAAAATGCTCCAAGTGAGTAATTGTTTCACGCATGTAATATCAAATTACCTATCAAGATAATTTCGATGATATATAGCCTCATCTTTACTTTCATGTGTTAACCATGGATTCTTTTCGAAAATAAACTTCTTTAGAGCGACAGAAAATAAAAACCACATGATCGGCCTAAATTATTAATAGTTTGAGCATATTGATAAATGCAATTTGAATGCTTGCATACTTAAATGGATCAGTTCAAGTATTCGCTTAATTGAAACTCAAGGCCACAAGTTGAGCTGATTCATTTGCTAAAAGTAAGCAGCAATATTTTATAGCGTGGTACTTCTTTCCACGACGGTGTGCTGTGCGTGATCATGCTCAGCTAGCTACAGAATATAAGCAGAGACTAAATAGACGGAAAGTATGCTCCCAACAAGAAACACGTCCACACTTTTTCCTTTCAAGCAAGACACTTTAGCATATTGTGAACGACTTTCATATTCCTTGCATCAATTCCTCGGGCTGAGCGAAGACTCTCTGTTGGAAACTCGCGACATCTCTCTTTTAGCAAATATACCATGTTTTTTCTGCATCATCGCGGAGCTGAGCGCTACTCCTCTACCAAAGTTATGACCTATCATGAAAGTTTTATTCAGCTAATAATGATAAAAGATTGACCTAAACCGCTATAAACGACTACAGACATCAACTAAAGTAAATTGCAACTGCCATTGATATCGGGTGATTTTTTTTTGCCTGTCACATCAGAGACTTTACAGCGTTGGCCACGAGCTAGGCATGATGCCAACTTGTATTTTTGTATTATACACAGAATAGTGCATTTCGTTAATTTAGTTGGTCCTTTAGTCTCTACTGTATCAACGTACCTAGCTTGTATTAGGCGATCAAAGAAGCACTGCATTAAGTTTTTAGCATGCTGCGGTAATAAGCTGTATATTTATAGATACAACCACTTCCATCAAGACAGTTCTTGTTCAGTGGCATTGGTGCCACTATATCTTTGCCTGCGGCAACGCCCCGAATATTTGGACCAGGTTTGCTAGAGTTCTTTTTTAAGCTTTCCTCCTGTTACACCAGGAAACATGGAAAACACCAATAGAGTAAAAAAAATGACTAATGTTTTCTCAGTTGACCTGAAAGTACCGTAAAAGGCTTCGGATTATTTTTGGCTGTTATGGGGTCTTTTGAAAGGCTTTCACCAAGCTCTGGCAGGATGAGAGGCACTTACAATCACCTTTTAGTAGGTTTTTTTTAGGGCTGGAAAAGGTACATAATCTAATCCTTGTTCTCCTCTTGAGCTAAGAGACCTAATATGTGGCAGCGAAGACTAGAAACTGCCAAATGTATTTTAGAAATAAATAATAACTGTTAAAGGTTTTTCCCATTTCAAATAGAAATTACTTCTATCCGCTAGGGATGCAAGCCTTGATTGCGAGTAAAATCGCCCAAAATAGCCCATTACAAAGGGAGAATTAAAAAAAGCAAATAATTAACAAAATGTATATTTCAAACAATACTCTCATTTTGCTCTCGGCCAGCCTCCAAGCTGTTGATAGATTGGCCGGAAATGCTCACAGATGGTAATCTAGGAAAACGTTCAGGACTTCCAAAAAGCTGGGATCGAAAATTCAGCTGATCGGTGTCCTTTCTGTTCACCTCTGGGTCGGAATGGCAGCTTTTTTTAAAGACTTGCACTCCTGGCCCATCACCTTGCACGCTGAATCCTCGCTTTTTTGTGGCCTCTTTCACGAATTGCTTCCATTCTGCAAATCGTTTAGCATCTTCATCCGCATCGCGAATATTGCTAATGGAGCCATCTACATCAGTTAGCCTGCATAACGATACTTCCGCCTCCTGAGAGTGGTATTCGTGGCAAGTAAAATTCGTGGTGGCTTCAAGGGTGTTGTTGTCATTCGACAAATTGCTGGCAAAGTGAGTGTGAGAGCAGTACCAACCCAAGTAACAAAACATGCAGCAAACACAGGCCAATGCAGTCTGAAAAGGAGAAGCTTTTTGAGTTCTACAACGCAACTTTAGCTCCAACAAAGTTTTCTAATTGCCATAGCAGTTGTTACTTCATGAAGAGCCAGCTGGCCTTCTTGTGGATTTCGCGCGTTGTTCAGTGCTACAAAATTAGCTGCAGTAATACCAAAATTTACCCTCCATGCTAGCTCAACTAATTTTTACTAACGAATTTACAGAGTGTGATAAGCATACCACAGCGACAAAAAAGTGAGCCGTTTCATCGTTGCCTGGTGTTCCAAAGGTTCTTGGTCCCGCTACAGATGTTGATGATTCAAGCGATGAAAAATTCTCTATAACGCCCTCAAATTGAGTGGTCTCGATTGATGATGTTACAAGGCTAAACTCGTTGGTTTTGTTGGCAAGCTGCACGATTGAAAATCCATTCATGACCGACGCGCCTCAAAACCCAAGATCAACTGAGCTGCAGAGGCGGAGGAAGAGATGCTTTTTCGCCTGCATCGAGAAAGAGTGGCAGAGAGCGAGATTAAAGAAGCGACGAGACAGTCACCTTTTTCAACTTATGTGTGATATCTATTGATTGTGCCATTTTACTGTACGACAACTATTGGTGATAAAACCTTTTGCAAAAGCAAGCGTCATCTCGAAAGCAGCTTTCGTAATAGACTATATGCTTTTTCTGCACTAGATTATCTTGATATTGCATTCAACGTCGCGGCTATACATATAAGGATCCTTTAAGCTACTCAAAGGATACTGAAAGACGCTTGTGGATTTCATTCATTGATACAGTTCCTTCAAAGAAAGCAAGAAAGTTTGCAGAGCCCCTCAGCATTGATCAATCACACGAATCAAAGGCACGAACTCCAGGCAAAGTCTGGTGCACTGAATGCAATGCAATCAGAGGAAACTGTCATGCATGCAAAAACAGACAGATCTTGATGTAATAAGTCAAGAAGCAGTGTAATTGTAGCTCTAATTGAGCCTTCAAGTCAGCTTTCCAGTATTTTACGTCTTGTATTTTACCTCCTGTTTTTAATGCTTTTTTGCTACAAGTGAAGAAAAAGGTTGGAAAACGAGTGCTTTTATATCACTAACAGAATCATACGAAATGTAGAAATTGGTTTAAATAAAAACATTACATTTGTGATCGCCTAAGTAGCGTAGCCATGGTATTGGCCAAAGTTGCCGGGCTAGATGGCGCATGGAATCTAGTGACTTTACGCCTTTGGCTTATTGTTCCGAGAACCCCTCAAAAGGGGCCGTGAACTTAAGACGTGTCGATTCCGAGGTGGGAATTGCTCAGGAACCGTGCTACTTAGAGATTTGAAACTTTGCATAGTTATAGAAATGTGGAATCCAAGCAAGACTTAAAAGTACCTTTTTTTCAATAACGTAATACATTCGCGAATAAATTAATTAATAATTTTGCATGTTTTCTGTGACTGTCCAGAGATGGCTCTGCTATCTAGAAACAATACTGCCATCTATAGCTAGTACAAGAACTACAAACCATAACAAAGTAGCTGAGCGGCTCGCCTGGTAGCAGCAGCTGAAGTGAAAAAGTGAAAAAAGTGAAAAATCTCTGAAAAAATTGATTGAAGTGCCCAATATAAGTGCGTCGGCCTCAGAAAGGTCAGGGATCACTGCTTAGGACAACAAGGAAGTCGGCGGCCTCGGAAACTTCAGAAATTACATCCTATGACAAGTACCTGACCAAGACAAGCTGGACAGTCTCTGAAACGTCACAAATTCCTACCTATGACAAGTACTTGGCCAAGACAAGGTAAACGGCCTCAGAAACGTCAGGAATCACTGCTTAGGACAAGTACTTGACCTCGACGAACTCGGCGGCCTCGGAAACTTCAGATATTACTATCTATGACAAGTACCTGACCAAGACAAGCTTGACAGTCTCTGAAACGTCTCAGATTCCTACCTATGACAAGTACTTGGCCAAGACAAGGTAAACAGCCTCGGAAACGTCATGAATTCCTACCTATGACAAGTACTCGACCAAGACAAGATAGACAGTCTCTGAAACGTCACAGATTCCTACCTATGACAAGTACTTGGCCAAGACAAGGTAAACGGCCTCGGAAACGTCAGGAATCACTGCATAGGACAAGAACTTGACCACAACGAACTCGGCGGCCTCGGAAACTTCAGAAATTACATCCTATGACAAGTACCTGACCAAGACAAGCTAGACAGTCTCTGAAACGTCACAGATTCCTACCTATGACAAGTACTCGACCAAGACAAGCTTGACAGTCTCTGAAACGTCTCAGATTCCTACCTATGACAAGTACTTGGCCAAGACAAGGTAAACAGCCTCGGAAACGTCAGGAATCACTGCATAGGACAAGTACTTGACCACAACGAACTCGGCGGCCTCGGAAACTTCAGAAATTACATCCTATGACAAGTACCTGACCAAGACAAGCTAGACAGTCTCTGAAACGTCTCAGATTCCTACCTATGACAAGTACTTGGCCAAGACAAGGTAAACGGCCTCGGAAACGTCAGGAATCACTGCATAGGACAAGAACTTGACCACAACGAACTCGGCGGCCTCAGAAACTTCAGAAATTACATCCTATGACAAGTACCTGACCAAGACAAGCTGGACAGTCTCTGAAACGTCACAAATTCGTACCAAGGACAAGTACTTGGCCAAGACAAGATAGACGGCCTTGGAAACGTCAGGAATCACTGCTTAGGACAAGTACTTAAGCTCGACGAACTCGGCGGCCTCAGAAACTTCAGAAATGACATCCTATGACAAGTAACTGACCAAGACAAGCTAGACGGTCTCTGAAACGTCACAGATTCCTACCTATGACAAGTACTCGACCAAGACAAGCTTGACAGTCTCTGAAACGTCTCAGATTCCTACCTATGACAAGTACTTGGCCAAGACAAGGTAAACAGCCTCGGAAACGTCATGAATCACTGCATAGGACAAGTACTTGACCACAATGAACTCGGCGGCCTCGGAAACTTCAGAAATTACATCCTATGACAAGTACCTGACCAAGACAAGCTAGACAGTCTCTGAAACGTCACAGATTACTACCTATGACAAGTACTTGGCCAAGACAAGGTAAACGGCCTCAGAAACGTCAGGAATCACTGCATTGGACAAGTACTTGACCTCGACGAACTCGGCGGCCTCGGAAACTTCAGAAATTACATCCTATGACAAGTACCTGACTAAGACAAGCTAGACGGTCTCTGAAACGTCACAGATTCCTACCTATGACAAGTACTCGACCAAGACAAGCTTGACAGTCTCTGAAACGTCTCAGATTCCTACCTATGACAAGTACTTGGCCAAGACAAGGTAAACAGCCTCGGAAACGTCAGGAATCACTGCATAGGACAAGTACTTGACCACAACGAACTCGGCGGCCTCGGAAACTTCAGAAATTACATCCTATGACAAGTACCTGACCAAGACAAGCTAGACAGTCTCTGAAACGTCTCAGATTCCTACCTATGACAATTACTTGGCCAAGACAAGGTAAACGGCCTCAGAAACGTCAGGAATCACTGCTTAGGACAAGTACTTGACCTCGACGAACTCGGCAGCCTCGGAAACTTCAGAAATTACATCCTATGACGAGTACCTGACCAAGACAAGCTAGACAGTCTCTGAAACGTCTCAAATTCCTACCTATGACAAGTGCTTGGCCAAGACAAGGTAAACAGCCTCGGAAACGTCAGGAATCACTGCATAGGACAATTACTTGACCACAACGAACTCGGCAGCCTCGGAAACTTCAGAAATTACATCCTATGACAAGTACCTGACCAAGACAAGCTGGACAGTCTCTGAAACGTCTCAGATTCCTACCTATGACAAGTACTTGGCCAAGACAAGGTAAACGGCCTCAGAAACGTCAGGAATCACTACTTAGGACAAGTACTTGACCTCGACGAACTCGGCGGCCTCGGAAACCTCAGAAGTTACTACCTACAAGTATCTACATAAGATAAGAGGTAGATTCTTATATTATTATTGATAAAAGAGCTTATAACTTAAAAAAAGCAAGCAACCTTTCACATTAGTGAAGAGTAGACAAAATGAGACAAAAAAAAGCACAATGCTTGAGTCCACAAGTTCCACAGTTTAATCAAAAAATGGCACTAACATTGCTAACTAAGTCCAATCCATTTGTAATTAGAATATGTTGACTAAGTTTGATGGATTAGGGCCTCTAACAATCAGATTGGCTTTAAGTTCCACAGAGCTTGACATGCAACATGGAGAAACACACTCAGTTGTTTGCTCTTGAGCAGACACTGTTATAGTATCTCAGTCCAATCTGTGTCTAGGAACATACTAACCAACTTAGCTTTGCTCCTGAGTTTTCAAAACATGACCAAAACAAGCAATGTGTTTGAGTCCACAAGTTCCACAGTTTAATCAAAAAATGGCACTAACATTGCTAACCAAGTCCAATCCATTTGCAATTAGAATATGTTGACTAAGTTTGATGGATAAGGCAGATTGGCTTCAAGTTCCACAGAGCTTGGCATGGCAACATGGAGAAACACACTCAGTTGTTTGCTCTTTGGCATTCACTGTTACAGTTTCTTAGTCCAATCTGTGTCTAGGAAATACTAACCAACTTAGCTTTGCTCCTGAGTTTTCAAAAAATGACTAAAACAAGCATTGTGTTTGAGTCCACAAGTTCCACAGTTTAATCAAAAATGGCACTAACATTGCTAACTAAGTCCAATTCATTCATTATTAGACTATGTTGACTAAGTATGATAGATAAGGCCTCTAACAAGCAGATTGGCTTTAAGTTCCACAGAGCTTGGCATGGCAACATGGAGAAACACACTCAGCTGTTTGCTCTTGAGCAGACACTGTTATAGTATCTCAGTCCAATCTGTGTCTAGGAACATACTAACCAACTTAGCTTTGCTCCTGAGTTTCCAAAATGTGACTAAAACAAGCATAATGCTTGAGTCCACAAGTTCCACAGTTTAATCAAAAATGGCACTAACATTGCTAACCAAGTCCAATCCATTTGCAATTAGAATATGTTGACTTAGTTGTTTGATGGATTAGGGCCTCTAACAAGCAGATTGGCTTTAAGTTCCACAGAGCTTGACATGCAACATGGAGAAACACACTCAGTTGTTTGCTCTTGGGCATTCACTGTTACAGTTTCTTAGTCCAATCTGTGTCTAGGAAATACTAACCAACTTAGCTTGGCTCCTGATTTTCCAAAATGTGACCAAAACAAGCTTAATGCTTGAGTCCACAAGTTCCACAGTTTAATCAAAAATTGCACTAATATTGCTAACCAAGTCCAATCCATTTGCAATTAGAATATGTTGACTTAGTTATTTGATGGATTAGGGCCTCTAACAAGCAGATTGGCTTTAAGTTCCACAGAGCTTGGCATGGCAACATGGAGAAACACACTCAGTTGTTTGCTCTTGGGCATTCACTGTTACAGTTTCTTAGTCTAATCTGTGTCTAGGAAATACTAACCAACTTAGCTTTGCTCCTGAGTTTCAAAAATGTGACCAAAACAAGCATTGTGTTTGAGTCCACAAGTTCCACAGTTTAATCAAAAATGGCACCAACATTGCTAACTAAGTCCAATTCATTCATTATTAGACTATGTTGACTAAGTATGATAGATAAGGCCTCTAACAAGCAGATTGGCTTTAAGTTCCACAGAGCTTGGCATGGCAACATGGAGAAACACACTCAGCTGTTTGCTCTTGAGCAGACACTGTTATAGTATCTCAGTCCAATCTGTGTCTAGGAACATACTAACCAACTTAGCTTTGCTCCTGAGTTTCCAAAATGTGACCAAAACAAGCTTAATGCTTGAGTCCACAAGTTCCACAGTTTAATCAAAAATGGCACTAACATTGCTAACTAAGTCCAATTCATTCATTATTAGACTATGTTGACTAAGTATGATAGATAAGGCCTCTAACAAGCAGATTGGCTTTAAGTTCCACAGAGCTTGGCATGGCAACATGGAGAAACACACTCAGCTGTTTGCTCTTGAGCAGACACTGTTATAGTATCTCAGTCCAATCTGTGTCTAGGAACATACTAACCAACTTAGCTTTGCTCCTGAGTTTCCAAAATGTGACCAAAACAAGCTTAATGCTTGAGTCCACAAGTTCCACAGTTTAATCAAAAATGGCACTAACATTGCTAACTAAGTCCAATTCATTCATTATTAGACTATGTTGACTAAGTATGATAGATAAGGCCTCTAACAAGCAGATTGGCTTTAAGTTCTACAGAGCTTGGCATGGCAACATGGAGAAACACACTCAGCTGTTTGCTCTTGAGCAGACACTGTTATAGTATCTCAGTCCAATCTGTGTCTAGGAACATACTAACCAACTTAGCTTTGCTCCTGAGTTTCCAAAATGTGACTAAAACAAGCATTATGCTTGAGTCCACAAGTTCCACAGTTTAATCAAAAAATGGCCCTAACATTGCTAACCAAGTCCAATCCATTTGCAATTAGAATATGTTGACTAAGTTTGATGGATAAGGCCTCTAACAAGCAGATTGGCTTTAAGTTCCACAGAGCTTGACATGCAACATGGAGAAACACACTCAGTTGTTTGCTCTTGGGCATTCACTGTTACAGTTTCTTAGTCCAATCTGTGTCTAGGAAATGCTAACCAACTTAGCTTGGCTCCTGATTTTCCAAAATGTGACCAAAACAAGCTTAATGCTTGAGTCCACAAGTTCCACAGTTTAATCAAAAATTGCACTAATATTGCTAACCAAGTCCAATCCATTTGCAATTAGAATATGTTGACTTAGTTATTTGATGGATTAGGGCCTCTAACAAGCAGATTGGCTTCAAGTTCCACAGAGCTTGGCATGGCAACATGGAGAAACACACTCAGTTGTTTGCTCTTGGGCATTCACTGTTACAGTTTCTTAGTCTAATCTGTGTCTAGGAAATACTAACCAACTTAGCTTTGCTCCTGAGTTTTCAAAACATGACCAAAACAAGCATTGTGTTTGAGTCCACAAGTTCCACAGTTTAATCAAAAATGGCACCAACATTGCTAACTAAGTCCAATTCATTCATTATTAGACTATGTTGATTAAGTATGATAGATAAGGCCTCTAACAAGCAGATTGGCTTCAAGTTCCACAGAGCTTGACATGCAACATGGAGAAACACACTCAGTTGTTTGCTCTTGGGCATTCACTGTTACAGTTTCTTAGTCTAATCTGTGTCTAGGAAATACTAACCAACTTAGCTTTGCTCCTGAGTTTTCAAAACATGACCAAAACAAGCATTGTGTTTGAGTCCACAAGTTCCACAGTTTAATCAAAAATGGCACCAACATTGCTAACTAAGTCCAATTCATTCATTATTAGACTATGTTGATTAAGTATGATAGATAAGGCCTCTAACAAGCAGATTGGCTTCAAGTTCCACAGAGCTTGGCATGGCAACATGGAGAAACACACTCAGTTGTTTGCTCTTGAGCAGACACTGTTATAGTATCTCAGTCCAATCTGTGTCTAGGAACATACTAACCAACTTAGCTTTGCTTCCTAGTGTCCAAAATGGGACATAAACAAGCATTATGCTTGAGTCCACAAGTTCCACAGTTTATCAAAAATGGCACTAATAGTGCTAACCAAGTCCAATCATTTGCAATTAGAAAGTGTTGACTTAGTTTAATGGATAAGGCCTCTGACAAGAAAAAAAAATCCAAGCGCAATTTATATTAATTTGAATTGGTGAATTCCATTCACTATGTATTTGGTGAATTCCAGCGTTTGAAGGGTGCAATTATCATTGCCGCGCGGTTTAGTAGCCATAGTCCGCCGGCCCGTTGAGCATTGCCGCGAGAGGAGTCCGTAGCTCTGGTTGACCGGCGCGCTTGAGCATTGCTGCGAGCGTTCGGCCGTTCGTATTTCTATGAGAAATGCGAATTTTGGCGGAGGTTTTGTAGTCTACATATATTGTTCCGTTTTTTCTCAGCTAGCTTCAGAATTGTCAAAAGTGAAAGGTTGCGTGTTTATTTTTGATTAATTTAAATGCAATTTTTGGCCACTAGATGGAGTTCATGTATATGCTTGTTAGAGCACTTTGACCTTTAACTCTTTTTATTTCATACCATTTGGCAATAATAGATGATATTTTTGTCTAACAATCTCTTATAAACTGTTTATTAACTATGTATGTTAATAAATGTTTGGTTTTTGTCATGAATCTCAACTTATTAAGAGTCAAGTCCCTTTTTGACCAGAAATCTTTAAGTTCACGGCCCCTTTCGTTCTGATCGGAGCTGTATTTTGAGCAGTGCCTTAGAAAAAAAGTTCAGCTGTTGTTGAGAACGAGATTTTCTCATCAAAATTCAGTGCTCTAATTCCTGTCAGATAAAATATTAGTTCAAAAAGAGCCAGTGTCTTCTAAAGAAAAAGCCACTTAAGTTAGATCTTTTCTATCTGGAAACACTTTTAATTGGCTTGCGAAAAGCCAGCCATGAATTTCAGGAAACTTTGGCATAACAGGCCAGGAAAGACAAAGCTCCCAAAATAATAAGATGAAATTATAATTCGACTTTTCCAACTTGGAAGCTACCTAAGTTTGCAGCAACACATCTTAATTGCCGGGTGAAGTTTTTTGTCCGAAAATCAAGTTGTTTAATGTCCGACAAGCCAAGTTGCAAAATGACCGACATCTACTGCCTATTTTGCCTGACAGATTTGTCATAGTTGTAATATGTCCGACAAATAGAATGTTAAAAGATCGACGGGTTTTGACAAATTGCAAAATGTCCGACACGACCCAGTTGTAAAATGTCTGACATATACTTCAGCACACATCTTAAGTTTTTTTATTTGTAAAAAGTTTAGTAGCAATGACTTCTTGAAAAAATTGTCAATTCTGTCTTAATCGTCAAGCTGCATTCAGATAGTAGGATTAATTCAGAGACTTAGATTATAAGAGAAGCGAAATTATGTGACGTCATAGGGGGTGCGTGCCTCTTTTTTGGCACGCTCCAAAAGAGAATACAATGACTTTTTAGCCCAGGCGGCTTGAGTTTGGGCTGGGGCCGATTTTTCATTTCAAATCTTCCAGGAATCAATTATTTTTGATCAATGTCAAGTATAGTTTGAATATTTGTTGACTTAATGCCTTTAGCTTTTATTTATAGCAGTTTTATCGTTCTTATTTGAATTTTTGAATTATTGAAGAAACATTTTTATGGCTCAGCCATTTCATCGTTCCCAGACCATTCTGTTAAAAGGCCAAAAAAGTAGAAATAAAGTCAACTTTCACATTTAAATAATTAAAATTGCTGTTCTTGCAGCTCTGTTGGCATTTTGCGAAAAACAAATTCAAGATAGGCTACGAAATTGTTGCATTAAGCGAAATGGCTCGTGGAGCATTAAAAGTTAGCATTTACACCTCATCTCATGGTCTTTCTCATCGCTTTCTGCCAGAGAAGCTTCACCTTGCCTGTCATGGTCAAAATAGATTTGAAAGTCCAAAAATAATGGCTAGAGGTGGCCTAAAATTGAATGCTGATGTCGTTCATGGAATTGTTCAAGAAGCTAAGGCCTCTACTGAAAAACAAGTCATCATGGTGATATTAGGGGACAATAACTTGAGAAAGCACCAGTCACCATCATCATTTCTCAATACTATGAGTACTCTGGTTGAAGAGATCAAATCAGTCATGAAAACTCATTTAGTGATATCAACTATGATTCCAAGTCCAGAAACAGATGACTGGAGCAGGATTCCATTCAAGGAAGTGAATGAAGGGCTTGTAAAGATGTCAAATACTCACCCTTTTGTCACTGTAATGAACATTTCAAGCCAATTCCTCAATTATGGGAAAGTGAAAGTTGAGCTCTATGAAGATGGTGTCCACTTAAACTGTTCTGGAGCTGAAGTTTTGGCCAAATGCATTAAAAATCATCTAATGAAAATTCCAAAATCTGCTTTCACAATTTGAGCTAACTTGTCTTATTTGAATATATATAAAAAAACATCAACAGCCTTTTTCATAGTTGTACTGGAGAGCGCAGTTCTTTTGCGAAATCCAATCCGCCGGCCTCCCGTCGTCTGAGATCGGCTTCATCTGACGCGAGACCGACACCCAGTTCTGGTCTTCGGAGCGAAGCACGGCGGAAGCTAGGCCCAACTGTTCTTTGAGGCTCCAAGTGTCGATGGCGGTCTGCTTGAGGAGCAACCGTTGTTGAACACCACCACCCGCAAGACCGCACAAGTTGCGCCCGCAGATTTCCGATATTAGCACCCATTTTCAGTTTCTAATTTGTATGACATCTGGGCTATCTAAAGAGCACAAATTAATCCCATATAACTTTTGATTCCAAACCGACTCCAATTGAGTGACCAAGCATAAATTGATAATCCACCAGAATTGGCTGCTCTTACTTGCTCTCCCGGCCTGGGTGCCAAGATGGAATATTTTTAGCTTAATAAGAAAGAGGTGCTACGTTGATTTCGCGACTTTTTTCCGTGCGCGTCAGATCGGCAAATAAACCCACTGTAAAATGGTATGGGAAACTGCTTCAGTTGCAAAGCATGGCATGATTACTACATTTATTGAGAGTTGGAAAATGAGAGTGAGAAATTTGACAAGTTCCACGAGATGCTTCCTCTCCAAGCTTTTGATTAGCCAAAAATTACCTGAAAGTAGAAGCAGAAAAGTAAACTGGATTATAAGATAATTATATTAAACTGGCCTTATTTTGATTCATCATCTTGAATAGCTGTCTGAGTCCTCTGTATCATCTTCTACTTCTGGTGTTGTCTTCACAATGTTTCTGGGCTTTGCAATGGGCAAGGAAAATAGTTGAAAAGGTGATTTCTTTCCCACAGAAAGAGCAGTCAACTTTTCAGAACTATTTAAGCCTAATGTGTGCCATGCCACTCTTGCTAGAATGAGCCTCATTTGCAATCTTCTTACTCTGATCCTTTTTCTGAATTGTGCTTGTTAAATCTGCATAGAAGTGGAGCCTTGCTCTAGTGAATCTTGAGAATATGAGGGTTACATGACATGATGGAATGTCTGGAAACTCTTGCTGAAGATGACTGACAATTATTTTAGTCAGTTTCTTGCTCATGGATGCTTCTTTTCTGAATCTGTCTCTATGAATCTTGAAAACTTCTTCAGCTTCTTTAAAAATGGCATTGGCTTTAGCTGAAGGCCTCTTCAAAGCACCATCTTTGTACTCTTTCAAAAAAATGAGTGTGTTGGAGGCTTGAGTATCTCCAAACTTGTTCACATAAAAGTCTTCACATGTTTTGCATTCAGAGGTTCCAGAAATAGTCTTTTTTAGAAAATAGCCTGCTATATAAGCCAATGCACAGTCCTCAGCAAAATCACTTGGGGAATCTAATGTTTGAGTCACAAAAGAAACATCTTCAAGAGTATCCTGATCTTCTTCAAGGCTACTCTTTTCCCACATATCCTTGAAATCTTTTAAGTCAGTCAAAAAACCAGAGTGATCATCAATGTTGTAGCTTCCATTGATGCTACTTTTGAGCATCTGAGACATGCTCAAGGCCTTGACAACTCTTTTAAAGTAGAGTGGAGTTGGATTTGGATTTTTCCCCCTTACTGTGCTGAAAAAGTTTTCAACACAGTCATTTGTGAGCCTCCCTGGAAGGACATAGACAAAATTGCAGACTTTCAAATAATGTTCTTGAAGTTGTAGCATTGATTTTGTAGTGAGCATGATTCCAATCTGGAGAGGCTTGAAGGCATCTTTTTGATTCACATGAAGTTTCATAGAGGCAATGAGCTCCAAAAATCTCTCAATGGAAGATATTTTTTCACTTCTCTTAGCAGGATTTGCCAAGGAAAATGCCAAAGATGATGATCTTGATGTCATCAAGGAATACCTGAAGTAAAATTAAAAACTGAAATCTTTTACTTTTCATTTTTACATTAAGTATAAAAAGTATACCATGAATCAAATTGCTCTATGAAGAAAGCAGTGGTGAGGTCATCTTTGGTAAATTCCTCTGGATAAAATTCCACAGCAAACCTAATGGCATCAGAAGTGGCACAACTTAGAACAGCTTGAGCAGGCTTGACTTTCATTTTTGCAAATTGTCCCAGATCAAGACAGCTTTCATTCAGATGAGGGGCAAGCTTTAATTCACGACTAGATTGGAACTTGACCAGCCTTCTGATAACATCAAAGCTGACTAAGTTACTCTGAAGTTGAGCAGCTTCTACAAACTCTTGATGGATGTGGAGCTCACCTTGACTCTGGAAGGCATTTCTCAAGCTTTTACAAAGGTGGGGTGGATCAGCAAAAACTGCAATTGGCTCTCCATCAACATCAAAAGTACTTGATATGGTGGCTTCTGTGGCTGTTTTAGAAGCCCCTATGCCAAGCAGTTTCTATATGGCTCTATTTGCAGCTCCCATGTCAGACGTCAGTGAATTGATTTTGAGGCCAATGCTTCTTCCCTTTCTGATCACATCCAAGATAACATCCTTGAATACTTCAGCATCCATTGAATTATCAGTGAAATGGTATGCAACCACCTGTTTCCATCTTGTACTATGACCACAAAGCATGATCACAAGAGCATGAGTGGCAAGCTCTTCTTCTGAGGTCTGATCAGAGCAATGTCTCATTGATTTGGGATTTGGAGGAATAGTTGGACCACCTATGAATTTGTCAGAGGTAGAGTCATATTCTCTCTTGCTTTGCAAATGCATCTCATCAAGGTAGATCCCACAATGCTTTTCCTCTGGAGACATCTTTTCAACCTTGTGTGTCATCAATTTCAAGAAATCTTCATTCACTCCAGGCTCACAAGAGACATTCTCAAGATGTTTTTGAACAGTCCTTGCAGTAGGAAGAGGAAGTCCTGTATCCCTCACAAGCTCATATCCTCTGCTTCCAAGGCCGTAGTAAAGTTGAACAGCTCTTTTGATTGACTCATCAGACCATCTGACACGAAATGATGGGGTTAGAAGCTTTTCAATTTGATCTTTAGTGAAGACTCTTTTCAAAGATGCTTTAAGAAGGCTGTTTTCTTCTTCAAGCTGATTAACTTTCAATTGCAGTTCTTCAATTGTTGGCGAATGGACAGGTGAATCTTCACTTGTTGCCATTTGCTCTTCTTGCTCTTCTTTTCCTTTTTCCTTTTGACAGGCAGGTAGACTGTGAGGCTCTTGATCAGGCTGAGGTTTCATGAAAAGAGTTGGAATAGCACCAGGTCTCAGTTTTCTAACCTTCAATCGTCGCCCACGCTTGTCAGCACCTGAATGGAAAAAATAAGAACAATTGCTATGATAGTTTTTAAGGTTATGAAGTCCTCACCTAATGGCAAATATGCTCCTGTTGGAAAATGCTTTGAGCAAACAAAAGAATGCTTTGTGGGCTTGAAGTTAGCTCTGTTGATCAGTTGAAGCCAATGATTGCACACTTTTTTGTTTTCCAAAGGAAACTTGTGAACGCTGTATCCTTGATTTTCATGTCTAGAGTTTCCAGAGTTGCATCCAAACACAGCACAAACCATTCTTCTAGTCTCTTATCACCAAATTCGTACGTTTTTCTTCTCGTTGTTGAGTTATTTTGGTCATCGACTCGTTAGATCACTTTTATTTACATGGCGCGAAAGTTCTTCAGCCTTTTAAAAATCGTTACTCATCTATGTATTTTTATTGCCAAATAAGTACGGAGTTTGGCATTTTTGGAAAGTATGTGTCATTTTACATAGTGCCAAACGTATAACTTTGCGAGGCGTAGCAAAAAAGTGGAATGTTTACATTTTTACTTCGCTTCTCTTATAATCTAAGTCTCTGGATTAATTTCTTTTAATTCCATGTAATTGCAGCTGAGTCAGCTCTAGCTCTAAATGCAATAATGTTTTTAACCCAATGCTAGGTTATGAAAAAGGCAGATATATAAAAAACAATGCAAAAATATTGAATTGTAGTGCAGTCTTTAATAGGTAAATGAGCTTACAAAAATGTGTTGGTCATTTTGCAACTGTACTAGATGTGTAAGGCAAAACATGTAACTGTTGCCAAAATTGTGTGGGTCATTTTGCAACTATACCAAATTTGTCGGGCAAAAAATGCACCTGTTGCCAAATTTGTGTTGGTCATTTTGCAACAATACCAAATGTGTCGGACATTTTGCAACATGGCAAAATGTGTCAGAAAAAATGATGGGCCACAAGTAATTAAGAGCATGAGCCATTTAGCTATCTCAGACGGGGGAACTTTTTTTGTCCGAAAATCAAGTTATAAATTGTCCGAAAAGCCAAGTTGCAAAATGACTGACATCTACTGCCTTTTTTGCCCAACAGATTTGTCATAGTTGAAAATGTCCGACAGATAGAGTGTTTTAAAAAAGATTGACAGGTTTTGACTAATTGCAAAATGTCCAACATGACCCAGTTGTAAAATGTCCGACACATACTTCAGAACGCATCTTAATTTTTTTATTGGTATAAAGTATACCAGCTTCTGGAAGAAATTGTAGACAGTAAGATTAATTTTAAAAAATTCCATGTAATTGTTGTTGAGTCAGCTCTTGCTCTAAATGCAATAATGTTTTTAGCCCATACTAGGTTATGAAATAGGCAGCTAAAACATTTAATAGTTGTGCAGTCTTTAATAGGTAAATGAACTTACAAAAATGTGTCGGTCATTTTGCAACTAAACCAGATGTGTCGGGCAAAACATGTACCTGTTGCCAATTTGTGTCGGTCATTTTGCAACTATACCAAATGTGTCGGACATTTTGCAACATGGCGAAATGTGTCGGACAAAATGATGGAGCCCATCTCAGACTGTGCTACGCAGGCAAACAACCCTCAGCCTGACGTCACTTTACGAGCCCCACGTTGGGACAATTTGGATAGATATGATTAGTTATAAGTTTACAGCTCTGAATTAACTTTTTAAATAATGTAAAACAAGGAGGACATTTTACCTTGTGAACCAGGACAGTTTGACGACGCTCAATTTGCGTTATTCCCTTGCTAAGTTAATAATTCAGGTTAAGTTAATAATGAACAAATCGCAAAAGTAAGCAACGATTAAAAAATGGTCTCTTTATTTTACCCGTATTGATTTCTTGTTTTCTTCCTCACATGACTAGCAGTCGGCTTTTTCCAAGCACTTTAAAGCTTTCTTCTTCCATGTGCAAATTAGATGCTGTTCTCTGCATGGAAATTCATCGCGAGCTTCCAGATGGTAATATATTGCCGTAAAGATCCATTTTCTTCAACATGAGAGTTTTGACACTCAAACCCGATGCAATTTCAGTTGACAATGAGAGTAATTTTATTTTGGGTTACCAGATTTTAGGACTGTATTATTCTTGTAAATGGAACAAATCGACACTTTCGGAAAATATTTGTCCGCTTTCGGTTAACGTTTGCTGGCAACTCAGTTTGAAGCTGAAGAAGAAAAACAAGGACAGTCTTACGTAAAACAGACGCTGTTTCAACTCGAGAATCTGAGGCTGTCAGGTGTTTCGTCTACTTGTGTCAAGACAAAAACAATGTCAACATAATCCGCGAGTTAAAAGTTCGTCAAAATGCGACTGCATGAAACGTTGACTGGAGCCGCAAATCCAGGAGATCGGACATTCTCTGTGGGAAGCGTAGAAGGCAGCACCTTTACCGTGAGTATCCTTGATGAAAACTCCCTTTGTACGCATGGTTAATTCTTTTTCTTAAAGGCCTATGCATCCGGATGCAATATTGTCATCTTATCTGCAACTTTTGAGCGAGTCCAAATCATTCCCGGAGTTTGCCACGACAATGTGCAAATCTCTTGTCTTGACTGCACCTCGGACACGGGCAAGATCATTGCAGCCTATGATGATCAAGTAATCATCTTTGAGCCCACTCCACTCGTGTCCAGCAATGGCACGACTGACAACACAAAGATTTCGCCGAAAAAAGGCCTCGACTATTGGTGGGTGGAAACTGCCCGCATCAAGACAGATTGCAAAGTCACTTCCATGGCTTGGAACAATGATGCGTCCAGATTCATCACTGCCGGAGAGTTCCTTCAGATTTGGCAGTACGAGATGAAGAACGAGGATCAGAGGGTTTCGTTTGAGCTGGGTCAATCGTCTCCCAAGGACGAGAAACCGAGGTCCAACTTATGGACTTGCTTGTGGAAAACTAGACCGCCCAACCCAATTGCTTATTTGGCATTCTCAGCAGATGGCAGCCTTTTCGCCACTGCTGGGGCCAACGACAGACTCCTAAGGGTGTGGTACCAAAACCAACAATTAATGTTCCCTAACCAGGAGATGAGCCGAGAATCGATTCGGAACGCTGTATGCAACGACATCACCTACAGCTTCATTTATCTCACTCATCCCCGTAGCGTCACCGGGATTAGCTGGAGGAAGACGTCCAAGTACATGCCCAGGGGAGCAGTAGGCAACATGCTCGTGACATCGTGTCTGGACAACATTTGCAGGATTTGGAGTGAAACCATTTTGCCCGAAGATGGAGTCGTGTCAATGTCGCATCTCGATCCCAATGCTGCGCATGATGCCAAATTTCGCACGCACCGGCAAAAAGCACGGTTCGTGCAAAGATTTCGCCACATGAGGCAGAGCTTTGCTGCTCGAAGAGTTGTGAAGCAAGCTGGTCTTTCTAGCAAAACTGCGGATCCAGTGGCTAATCTGCCGTCAACCTACAGCGTGCATGAATTCCATAATTATGGATTTCAGGGAACCGGTATCAGTCCAGGGTTACACTTTCATTTGTCTGGAACCATCAATGCTTTGACTGATATTCCGCTTGTACCTACCATGGAATCAAAGTCTGGAATAAAAAGTAATCGCAAGACAGGTGGGCCACATTTCGTGCTTCACTGGATGAACAACAAAGAGATGCAATTTACTGCCCAAGCAGAGAAAATCATGGAGGATCTTATGAAAATGGCTCTAGAGAGGGATGACGTTTCTGACGAAACCTTTGTCTATGAACTGACTCATCCTGGTTCAAGTGAGGAAACTGCGAATTCAGGGCCAGCCTCTACTGCTACGTTGAAATCAGGTCGCAAAAGCCACATTAATGTTGAAAACATGTCCCATACAGGATCTACGACATCATTAGCCCTTTCAGAATCCCAAAACACTCAGAGCCAGCAGCCTGGCACTGCAAATATTGGGTTGAACCTCAGCGATACCCTGGATCAGCGCATAGAAATGATTCTAAAAGAATGGCACAACAACTCAGACTTGCTTTTTGCTATCCATCCTATTGATGGAAGTTTGCTTGTTTGGGTAACTGACTTCCTTGACGAATATCAGCCTGGAGAGTTTCGACAGGCTCAAGTGTCATTCAGCTCAAGAATACCGAGTGCATTGCCAATAGGCGACGCTATGACGATGGGATCAGGAGTGTGTATCTATAACACAGGAGCCATCAATTTTCGCCAAATGTTCAAGACGTATGAAAAGAAACTTTCCAAGAAAGAATGCGAAGACGAAATGGACGATAATGAGGAAGGAAAAGAGCCTGGAAGTGAGCATGGAGAAGAAGCGCCTAAAGCTGAAAAAGTGTCTCCTCATGTCCATCAATCCACTCACAAGAAGAAGGATGCAGGCACCAAGTACAAGCCGCCATCTATTGTTGCCATGATTTCCAAGCACAACAATGGAACCTTGAACCTTTGGAATGTAATGTTCGGAGACCAGTCTAAGTTCACTTCGCTGCTGAACATTCGGCACAAGTCTCGAGCGTCGGGACACCGTTTCAGAGTGAATGACATCACTTGTCACCCGGTTCTACCATTATTGCTTACAACCTCGCATCATAATGTGGTACATGCGTCAAGTGATGTTACCCAAACAAATGTAAGTTTCTCTTTATGACGGCTCCTGGAAAGCTTTACGAAACCAAATTCTTCCTTAGGCATTTTGTAGCGAGCTAATTTTGTGGAGAGTGGACCCTGTTGGTCCCCTGTCAAAATCGGGTGGCATCACCGAGCTGGCTCGAATAAATTCTCACGAAATATCGGCATTTAGTGATGTAGCATGGCTTCCTACTCTACTTCCCAGTTCGACTTTGGGAAGTGTTACCAACAGCCCTAGTGCATGCTTTGTGGCCTCAGACGGGCGCAGTCTCAGGGTGTACCAGGCCGTCATAGATGCTCGCACTCTTCTGGCAGAAATTAATCAAGCTGCACCAAGGCAAAATTTGATGGCCACCTCGGTTATGTCAGTTTCAAGCGAGGGGTCGACCAATGTCGGAAACCTTGCTCATGCCGCGAAGCTAGCAGAAAAATTCAAAATAGTTTCCTGTCAAAGTTCTGCTCGCCCTGGCGCAATCATTGAGCTTGAGCCGATTGAAGATGCAATCCAAGATTGGCAAAACACCATGCTGTTGCACACATTTCAAGAGCAAGTCATTCTTTCTCAAGGATCAATCACAGCTGACAACAGTAGCGCGGGAATTGGTCTAATTACTGCAAAAATGTCAGCCATGGTTGATCTTCATAACCATGACGGAGATCACTTTAATGAGCCGTTTTATGTATTGGTTGTGGAAAAAGTCGAAGAAGGGGCTATGATGCACATGTGGAGGCTTGTCCTGTCGTCCAAGCCCGATGATGCGAATGTGGGTGAATATGACTCCAGTGGAAGTATTACCCCTGATGCTGAGCATCCACAATTGCATCATCAGCATAACCATCAAATGTCAGAAGTTCACATTTCGACAGAAAAAGTCAGCACAATGTTGCTGCCTCTGCCCGAAGGGGTCCAAGTTGTCCATGCTGTGCCTGCAGTCGGACACTTGTCTTCATCAAGCATTTATCCAGCATGCTTGGCTCCCTATGTCGTGGTTACGGCTTGTTCAGGTATCATGAAGGTTTTTTGTTCTCTTACGGCATAAGTGATCTCTCCTTTTTAGACCATACCGTGCGATTTTGGAAGACTGTTATGGTGAATAACTTAAGCCACGGCTCAAAAACGAACCAGTTTGAATGGGAAGAGTGGAAAATGGAATCGGCCGACGGTATATCTGCCATTGAAGTTCCTGGTAGACCCGTAAGCGTCAGTGCAGCTTACACTGGACGAATTGCAGTTGCCTACCAAACAGGAGCCTCGTTCCAGAAAAAGTTTTCGGACCACGAGTCGAGATATGTCAATCTAAGCACGGCGATATATGAGTGCGAATCGACTGGTGGGTCCGAGTGGATTAGAGAAGATGTTATTAATTTGAGGAACATTGAGCTTCAAGCTGAAATTCCCCCGATGGATTTGTCCGTTTTTGGCAAGGCACAGGACATGGAGAGCAGCAAAATTCAGGAGAAGATGTACAAGTTTGCGCAACAGCTAACTGACGAGGTTGATGGGAAGGCGGAAGAGAAGCACCATCTGAAGGGTGAGCACTTCTAAAAGTAATTCAAAGGCTTTGGTAGGCTTGAACTTCCTCAAACTGGGCTGTGTGGTGGGCTTCTACATCTCCACTAGTTAAAACTTCTTCTAACTGATTCTCTTTTTCAGAGACTGTCCATGCTTTTTCCTATAGTAAGTTGGCTTAAGTGTGCTTACTAATTGATGTCGGCACCACGTTGCTAAATGTCTTGCTTCTTAGGCAACTTGCAAGCATTGTCTAGCAATTACTGTTTTTCAGGTTTGATGTCGGTTCCAAGTTTATCAACTCTTGAAGGAGTCAAAAAATACATCAATGCTATGGGTAATGCTCCAAGTGCAATAGCTCCTAAGCAAACTGTTATGCTTGATTGGGCATCTAAGGAAGATGGCACACATATTTTGACCATAACAGTTGGTAACAAGGTAACTCTCTTGTGCTAGAAAGCTGGAAAAACGATTAGTTCATTTACCCTATGCTCCTATTAAAATAGGTCTTGTTTTTGACCTCGGTTTCGTCTGACATCACTGAAGCAAATGCAAAATCTTTGGCCGAGAAGAGGACTGTCCCTGGCAACAGGCCATTGTTGAGAAAATCTTCGTCTATGGGCTTTAGTCAAGCTCCCGATGAAGTCAGGTAAATGAAAGTTTTAAAGCCTCTTTGTGCAATTTGGTAGTCTAAACCATGCTTGCTTAGATGGATGCAAATTCGAAGAATCGCCTTAAAGAGCGTGGATGGATTAAGCCCGTTACCAATGTCTAGTGCATGGGTTCGAGATGGCCTTTTTGTTATCGGTATGGATAGCGAATTTGCAGTTTATTCTCAATGGAGAGACGAGGAGTTTTGCGCCGAAGATAATGACATTGTGGAGCATCGCAATTTGGGCGATGCAGACCTAAGGACGATCGCTCAAGTAAGTGTTCGAGTACATGTACCTATAAATACTGTAGTAAAATTGGCTTATTTAGGAAACTTCCATGCACTCGCTGAGGGCTATGGATGGCCACACGAAATCATCATTAGCAGAATTGGATAGGCGCAAGAAAGGTGAGTTTTCCTGCAGGCTCATGCATTTTCGAAAACCTGGGATCATTCAAACATGCATTCCTACCTAAACATGAATTGGAAATAGCTTTGTGACGGGAAGGCATGAAAAATAGCTATACGAATGTTTTGATTTGCGTGTTGTGCAGCACCCACAATTTTCTCTACCCAACTCACAATATCTTCAGTTTATTGTACATGCATATTTGCATATTTGGAATAGCCATGAACATCACGCAGTGAATCTTCACTTCATTTTTCTGCCAGGCGGATATGACTTTTCTATAAAGACTAATGCTTGAAATTCTGCCACCTTTAGGATCAAAGAATGACATTCAACACATGTTAGCTAGAAAAGGTTTGCACCGCTTTTCTCTCCTCGTTTTCCAATCTCTACATCATAAATAAATACGTTCTTTTGGACCTCGTGTTTACTTTTATGAATGCACTCCAATTGAGAGATTATTTTTGCATGTTTTTCAAGCCTTTTGTCAGTTTAGTAGAAGACTATTTTTTTTCAAACGCATTGATTTTTGAGAGATTGCGAGCGCACTGTGGAAAATTAGGGGAACAAAATGTCGTCAGTATTGTGAGTATATTGTTGGTTTTGAAGTTAGTTTATTTTACTGAGGATATCATCAAGTGGGCTCATTATTAAGTCTCATAATTTTTTCTACCAAGAACTGCACGATCTTTTTAGCTTCTGAGTCTCAATGTAGTGAACATTTTTGTTATCGTCCACCATTCTCATTTTTTACTTTATTAGGTGTTGTTGACGAAATCAGCCAAGATGCCGAGCTGATGCCCGACTTTGGCCTGTTTGAGGCGAGCCATATAGCATGTCCGGTGTTGCCTCAGTACCATCCAAAGCAGCTTATGGAGTTGCTCAACTCTGGCAAAATACGCTGGGTGAAAGCCATTTTGGCTCATCTAGTTCGTTGCTTGGGGGGCGGAAGCCGGGCGAGACCAAGGTCTGGTGGATCCTTTAATGCTGATGAAGATAGCCGAAAGTGGTCCAGATCTCGTACCCTTTCCGTTAGTTATGCACACGGCCAGATGACTAACTCAGCTTCGGGTGGCCTTAGCCCTGGTACTTATTTAAAAGCTTTTTCGACGTTGAATTACTAATTTTGCTTTTCATTAAAGGAATGGGAGAAGGTCAATCATCTGTGAATGCCATGCCTGAAGAATTGACTCTCGACTATACAGAAATTAACTCCATCCCACCATTGCCATTATGGACCCTTTTAGCAGCTGACCACGAAAGCGGAAAGCAGGAATCTGGATCTGTAAGAATTTTGTGTAAGCTTAAGCTTAGATCAATAATCTTCATCGGCATTTTGCTTTCAGGACTTTGATGACCTGTTTTCCAATGGAAGCCAAAATGAACACGACAATATTGACTCATTTTTGGATGCTGACACTGATGGGATCAATAGGCCAACGACACCTAGTAGAGAGCGGCAAGGCTTATCTTACTTTGGCCCTCGACAAGCTCAGATGCTTTCGAGTCTTTTGACCCACTCCAGCCTTCCAGGATTGTCGAGCCTCGACCAAATGCACTTGTTGGCCATGGCAGACACTGTGGCGTCATGCAAAATCGACTTGGCGGACAGGTTTGCCATAGATGCTGCCAGCCAAGCAATGTCTAAAATCTCTGGAGCTGAGCCATCTTTGGAATCTTTAGATGATTGCGGCTTGCGGTTCCTACTAGCGAAAAAGCAGTTCTCATACCTAAAGAGGTGCCTTCCAATAGCTCAGAGGAAGGCACTGCAAAAGCAGGGTCTCAGCAGCTCTAACCTGATTTGGGGATTTCATTCCGAGAGCGAAGAAGAGCTGCTCAACTTGGTCCCAGCCGTGGCTAAAGGAACGGCTACGTGGAGTGACTTGCGAGAACTCGGCGTTGCTTGGTGGGTGCGCAATAATAACACATTGCGAAAGCTAATTGAAAAGGTAGCCAAGGCGGCCTTCCAGACCTCCCAAGATCCCCTTGATGCAGCCATTTTCTACTTGGCTATGAAGAAGAAGAGTCTGGTTTGGGGGCTCTATCGTTCCATCAAAGACGACAAAATGACCGCGTTTTTCAAGAACAACTTCTCGGAGGATAGGTGGCGGAAAGCAGCCCTGAAAAATGCATTCGCCCTTTTGGGAAAGCAGAGGTTCACTCATGCTGCCGCCTTTTTCTTGCTCAGTGGGAGCCTGAAGGATGCCATAGAAATATGCATCGACAAGCTTGATGATTTGCAGCTTGCTATGGTCTTGGCCAGGCTCTACGACGGAGAAATTAACCAAACTCCAGACTCTTTGGTTGATTTGTTGCACAAGCATGTTTTGGGATTCGAGAGTGAAGGCCAGTTCAACCTGGACAAAGCTCACCCGGATCCCTTTTTGAGGTCAATTGCTTTGTGGACAATTAAGGATTACTCGGGCAGCTTGAATACGCTGGTGACGCCTAATGTAGGTGAGCTCCATCCCAAATTTACCGATGAAGACGCTGCCGAAAGAATGCTGAAAAAGAAGCTTGAAGCAGACCCAAGTGTTTTCAATTTTTACGTATACTTGAGAACCCATCCGCTAATTCAGAGGCATAACATGATGAGCAAGAAAGCAGAACTGCTAAGAACAGCAAGCAATGAAAAAGAGGCTTCTGCGGCCACGTTGAATGAAGATACAGTTACGCCGCTGGAGCGAAAGCTATACTTTTCTACTGCCCACTTTCACCTTCGAGCTGGATGTCCTGCCTTGGCTGTTGAAGTCCTCTCCAAACTTCCCACAAAAGTGTCAGAAGCTTCAAAGGCTCAGGTGAATGCATCAGCGGTTTCCAAAGATCACAAGAAGGTGGAAACTGGCGTTTTTGACCAAAGCGACGCCATGGACTGGAGCTTGCCAGAAAGTGTGAGCAGTCCTGTGAAAGACTCTTCAGATTCTGGCCTCAATTGGTCGAAGCATTCCGAAGAAGATGAGATAGGCCTGGACTGGGGCCAGCCTCAGGTTAACTTGCCTCAAGACGACGAGTTGAAACTGGAGTGGAGTGATGATCCCGATTCTGAAAATGATGATGAGGACGGTGAAGTGGAGCGAAAGAAGCTCAAGAGTAAGCCAAAATCAGATATTGCCAAAGATGAAGCTCACGATGACGATGACCACGGATCAATGTCCAAAGGGTCGGTTGACATCATGGCGCAACAATTCAAATTCATTGCTTGCCTCAAAATCATGATGGAGGAATTAGCCACTTTGGCCACTGGATTTGAAGTGGATGGGGGCCTTCTTAGATACCAGCTCTACATTTGGCTGGAACGTGAGGTGGAGGCCCTCAAAGAGCTATGCAATTATGGAGTATCTTCTCAGGCAGCTTTGCCACCAACCAGCTTGGAGGACAAAACAAAGGCTGATGCCTCAACCATGCAAGATCTCTTTGCTCAGAAAGGCAGAATGCCCACGCTGCACGAGGTAATGATGGCCGAGAAGATTGACTTTGAGGCCAAGGTGGAGAGGGCCACTAAGAGGAAATCCTGGCTTAAAGCCAACCATACTCTCCTGAGAACATTGTTAAGCTACTCCAGCCTACGCGGGGGTGCCAACGGGTGCGGGGGCTTGGCCTCAGTCCGAATGGAGCTTATCCTTCTTCTGCAAGAGTTACAGCAAGAAAAGTCTCAGAAGCAGCTTTTGTCCCCACTACCGTTCCCAACGACGTTGCCACTTTTGAGTGCATGTATTGCCCAGCAAAAAACCGTTGTGGCCAATCCTGTGAGGCACTTACACAATTTGACCCATGACATGCTAATCACAATTACCGACCAAACTTCGGTACCGTTGCCAGGGGTGGCTTCAGCATTCTCGCACGTGTTTCTGCTTCGCGATATGGCCGTGGCTCTGAGTTCTTGCATTTACCAATCTCTGTCTGACTCTGATTCTATCAATGCTGCCAACAGGAAGACCAAAGATTACGCCACGGGAGCTGTCTTGGAGGCTTTGAGCAAATTGTCAGTCGTCTATCAAGATTCCTCATTAATATCCGGAACGGCTGGACGGAAGATGTCATACGACGGAGAGGCAGAAATAACGACAGAGCCGAGCAAATGGCCGGGAGTGCAATCTTTGAGGGCACTTCTTGACCGGGAAAAGGATGAGGAAACGCCCAACCTTGTGGTTCTGCTATGTGAAGCCTTTGTGGCAATTTACCTAAGCTTACTCTCCTATGCGCTTGCTACTTGCGATGCTCACATCTTGTACAGGCTTGTCGGCCAAAATGTCGGTCATGGCTTATGGGCTAATATTTTCGGAGGCGGTTGTAAGAAAGTTCTTCAAGTTGCTACAGCGACGAATGTCAGCATTCCAAAGGTTCAGCAGCCTGGTGGAGATCCTGACATTTCTGGGTCGGCGGATTCGGATCAGGGTCTATTCAATACCATGTCGAGCATCACTAAGCAACGCGTGAAACTTAACATCAAAGTTCTAGGCGTGCAACTTGGAGCCAATCAGCAGGACCAGCAGCAAGGACAGCAACAAGGGGAGAAGCAAACATACAGAGAGCAATTCAAGGCTCCCGACATGTCCATCGTGAGCAAATTGATGGCCAAGGTTAGTTCCTCGTGCTATATTTTTGGGGACGAGTTGCTTATTATCTTATCCCTAGCCGTTACTCGAAGCCAAGGATCTGGACATCGAAGTAGATTCTATAAATGATAGTGACAACGAAGAAGCTTTTGACGAGGATGACGAGGATGACGATCCTTTCTCCAACGCTCCACCCAAAGATGAGAACAACCAGCACTCGGACCCCAATTCCTATGCATGGTGTTTAATGCGATACGCTTGCATCAAACTGGCGCAGAGGCTTTTGGAAAAATTCTTGGCCATGGCAGGAGTGGAGCCGTCAGGTAATTAAGCACCACGTTTTCCTCTTTGAATAGCCATAATTTGTGGCCAGGCGCAAAATTGCCGTTAAGGCCAACGGTGATGATCGATGCGAAAACTACGGCAAGTTTGTATAGTATTTCATATCGAAAGCAAAGAGCGCGTGTATTTTTCCTATGTGACAACATATCATGAGCCCTTAAAATTCTGTTTTGCTACTTTTAAAATGACGCTTTTTTCACTTGACCGCCTTGTTTGCTAAGAAGCGAGCCTTGGTGTGTGTTTTTGTTTGACTTTGGGCACTACTATCACTCGCACCGTTCAGCACCTTTTTGATACAGAAAGCACCCATATAAATACTACTGCACCGTCCAATTAGTAGTTGTTTGAAATCTGCTTTGTACCAAAACTTCTTATCGATTGACAAGCAAAAATAGCTCACCATTATCCTGTATTCCTTTTTTTCTTTGTCGCGATTTTTTCTACAAATCCAGATCCTGCACACGGTCCTGGCTTCTCTAACCAAGAGTCGTTTGAAGGTAAAACAAGCTGCCATAATACTGCCAATTGAACTGTCTTTTTGTCATCAATTGGGCTTTGAGGTGCATGTGTTCAGCTTTACACAGAATCTCGAGGTCAATCAATTTGTCATATGTTTGAGTGAAGCTGGACACTAGCATTGACCATCATTTTTATGTACGGTATTGCTATTTTGCCCCTTTGTGTATTTTGAAATGAGCAAGCTCTCAATCTTAATCAATAGTTTTCCATATTGAATTCAATAACAAATGTATCCTTCCGAATACAAATTGGGGCATATGTTGTTTTTTTCTTCTTGTCATCTCGTTTTTGTCATCCAAACAACACCAAACACAACTGCACATATCGTCAAATATGAATGCACGTTTCTTCATTGGGCAACATTTATTGCGTAACATTGTTTGCAATGCTTCTACTTTGATACATAAAAAACACTTTTGTGTTGCGACATACTTAGTGTAATGGTATCTTAAATTGTACGTGTGAAGCTCACTAATATTCCTTCGTCTATGTTTTAGAGCTGCCCATCGCGAGCCCATTGGTGTATGGGTCTCTGAGGATGATGGAACTGTGGAAAAACTCTGTTATGGACTCAATACTTGAGTTTGGCCATGCCCCAGACAATTTCATACCTGGATGCATTGCGGACTCAAACGCCACAGGACCGGCAATTACCAAGTACCGCGGCCTTTTTGAGCCCTTCAACACTCCCTTTAAGACGAAGGGTCATGGTCTGGCATCGATCAAGAGGCTTTGGATGTATCTCGTGCGACAAGATGATGTCCAAAACTTTTTCATCAAGTTCATTTTTGGCCAGAAAGCTAAGCCGTTGAGCATTAAAGGTGTCAATCTGCATGAGTCTCCATCGTTCATCAGCAACTCGAACACCATGATAGCTGCCTTGGGAAGTGAAGAGCAATTAGCCATGGCTGTTGGATATCAGCTCAGTAGAATGCAGCAACCTGTCAAAGTCATCCACAAAGAGCACGAGGCCATCACTTCATTTTGCATTAACAAAGTATCGAGTGGCCTGATGGCCATCTCTACGCAAAAGGAGCTTCAAGAGTTGGATATTGCTTTGCTGTTAAATCCAACCACTTGGCAAGAGGGCATGACTGATGAGGCCGACTTTGATGTACTTAACCTCAACGAGTAAGCCGCAAGTAGCTGTCTTGATTTGCTTCAATTCTACTGCCGTTTTGTTTTCTTTTCAGGGACCCTGAGGCCATGCCGTCCTCCAATTATTTGGTAATCCAGACTCCAGGTGATCCTAACTATGGAGCAAACGGCTCTCAAATGACATCACCGAGCGGGCAGCCTCCACCATTTGGTCCATCTGGAAGCCATAAGGCATCCTCTTCAGCTGCTACTTCATCTGCTGTGGTGCGCATAGTTTGACATATTTTTACGAGACTGATTGAGCTAGGGCTTTTAATGGTGGTATTTTTGCATGAAAGGGGTGGCGACTAACTTTTGCATGGCCATTACTGATGGGAGCATTAGAAAAACAACGGTTATTTTGGCACTAGGGGAATTCAGGTCTGAAAAGTCTCATTCTGAAACATGCACAAGCCGTTTCCTATTCACATTGGCATGTTTTGGGTGGAAGTAGCATAATAATGTTGCAGTAAACTACTAAAATGAGGCTTTTTATCTGAAGCAGTTGGCTGTTTCCGTAAAATGGCATGATACTATGCTATATACTAATCTCGTGATTTTTTCCTCCCTTCTTCTTCTTGCTCTCTAACGTAACCCTTTACCCAACAATCATACTGATCCCCTATCTACTTTATTGATACACCATACATCATCACACAAAACAATTATTTTTCACTACACAGCCCAGTCTGTTGGATAGTGACTATAGTGGGTTAATCAACCCGTTTGACCCCAAGGTAAAAGGATGATTTCGAGAGATCAGAGGACATTTTTTACATCAATTGCGTTTTCATTCCTACCTTATTCTTTACGACACGTTTCAACAATACTTGATGTGCATCAGGCTCATTTTGTATCTTTTGTGCTTTTTTAGTAACTTCACTAATTTGCTCTAGGCTACATGAAAGCATTATTGCATCTTCTGTTGCACTTAGAGTGGAAGAAGTGGAAGAAATTGGAAAAATTACCATTCTTCCATGATGGCCTAGAACATTTATTGGAGTGCATATTTTTTCATTTTGATGCAATTTCTTGCAATTCTCTTTCTGTGCATTCGTTTTTTCAATTCCACACATTTTTTTCATGGCATACCAAAATATGTTTTTACACATTTTTGTGCATGACTCTTCTTGTTCTGCCAATCCTTACCAAAGAAATAGGAAAAACTTAATCAAGACTAGAATATCTTGATTTTTGGCGACTTTTGACGCATTTCTTGACGCTGCTCAGATGATCTGGTTCTTAGTCTGATGAATCTTTTTCAACTTTATTATGAAATGACTTTATCTAATCATCTTAATGTTTCAAGCAACCACTTGCCAAAACATACAAATAATGTGCCTCCTCTTTTCACCTCTTTTTTGTGCATTCATGGACAAACTAACAGCTGAAAGGCCACAACTTCCCTGGATCACAAAATCCGCAGTTTTGCAGATTGGTGATTCATCGAAGCCGACATCTGTTAAAACCGGTGAGAGTCTTGATCCTCAGTGTAATAAAAAAACCGCTATTTTTGGAGCTCACCATGTATTTAAGTTAGTGTGGTTTTAATTGTACGGTTTGAAATTTTCTAGGTGAAAAGGCATAAAGTTGAAGGAATCCGTAGATTGGCAGCCCATTCTCATCTTCCTCTGTGTAAGTAGATGAAATATCTTTTTTCTATCTAGCCTATAAATATCGAGGCGTATATCGATTATATTCCTTAGATGTCACTGGTTGTCAAGATGGCTCAATCAAACAATGGGAATGGTCTCACATGCAAACCGTTCAAACTGTTCGACCTCCAGGTGTTTTTGCCAAAGTCAATGGTGTCCGATTTAGCCAGCAGGGGAACAAATTTGGCGCCTGTGATGGCGATGGGGCTGTGTCACTATGGCAATCTGCAAATGCTTCATCGCCTTTTTTCGTGAGATGATAATTTTTGGCTTCAATCTGGCTATCTCAATTTTGATCTTGCTTTTCTTCCACAGAATTACCAATGCCACAATAAAGGGACAAGCGACTTTGTCTTCCAAGGTGGGAGCTCAAGTCTTTTTTGCACTGCTGGTTACAGTTCTGATGGGAAAAACGTTGCTTTGTGGGACACATTGATGCCCCAGAGAAGATGTCTGGTTGAAAGCTACTCGTTCCACGAAAATGGAGCTTCGTCGCTAATATTTGCTCCTCAGCACTACCAACTGATAACTGCTGGGAAAAAGGGCCATGTGGCCATTTGGGACATAAGGCAACATCGGCAGCTTCATTGCTTCAAGGCCCATGACCATCCCATCAAATGCTTGGCTATGGACACCAACGAGGACTTGTTTGTCACAGGTTCAGTTGATGGTGACATAAAAGTAAGTGTCTTCAGTCATGGTGTTGATTGGCCTATTTCATAGATTTTTATGACGCCTGACTTTTAAAACATGTGTTCATTACAGATTTGGTCCTTAAGCAATTATAAGTGCTACTATACTTTTGTGGAGGAACATGCCAGGCATGGCATTTTCAAGAACATTTCTCAAGGTGTTCTTCAACTGCATGTTGACGCCCACAATCGTTTGTTCTCTTGTGGAGCCGATGGTTCGTTGAAAGTCAGGCAGCTGCCAGACAGAGATTTTATTCTTAGTGCCGGTTAATCTTACGGCAATAATCTGATTCGTGTTATGATCATACTATTGTATAGCTAGAAATATACTTCCAAGTTTTATTCAATCGTTCTCTAAAGTATTCCTCAAAAAGGACATTTTAGATCGCTTGACAACGTTTCCCTTATTGCACTATTATGTAGCTATAACTAACAGCTTCATGAAGTTAAGGTCTTTCGTCTATTTTATCTTTTTAGAGCTATGGTCCATAATTAACGTAGAGGATTTTTTAATATGATAAATGATGTGTTTGGTTTCATTGCCAGATGTTCGGGACATATTTATTACAAACTTATGATCTTTTGCAAGTCGTGGCCCGTAGAAGTCATTCCGTCCATGAGGTTGTGCCTTTGTGTCCTTGCGGCTCTGTTTAAGCTCTAGCAGCTTGCGCTCTTTGGCACTCAAGGGGGCCAATACACGAAAAAGTAAAATTATAGAAAGAAAAAGTTAAGTTATGAGAACAAAAACATAAATCGTCTAGCAAAATGAGTAACTTATCTCTCTCTCTCTACGTTGCATTATTCCATTCTAGAAACGCGAAATTATATGCTAAATTATGAAACTACTTCTGATTTCAGAGTTCAAAAAGCCACTCGCAGAGAAGTTGAGGATTTGGTGTAGATCTGAATATGTCCCATTGTGTTAATTGAAGTACAGCGAGGGTGAGCATAACCGCCACTAGTTACTATAGGAGTACCGCAACTGATCATAGTAGAGAAGAATAGTAGCTTTCCATGAAAACTTTTGTTCTATGATATTCGTGCTACATTGATAGAATGACGTCGAACTAGTCTTTATTTCACCGACTAGCTGATAACAGCAGCTAGCATACGAATTTTCTTATAAGAGGAGGCCTGAAAGGGGTCCTTTTTTTGAGTTTCTACTGCAACAGGTAAGGATTTATTTTCAAAAAATATCCAAATTTACGCAAACTAGCCAACACACAAACTGCTAAATGTCAAAAATAAGGATGAAAATCGAAATTGACACAGTACTAATTAGATATGTGGTGTAGTGCCTAATTTCAGCAAGAAGACTTCCAACTCTTTTAGAGCTAAGGCTAAGCATAGTTTCCACGAAAGTTAAGAGCCATAACAGAGGCGTAATTATGTCAAGGTGGCAGTAAAGGATCTCCATGAGCTTTTTACCAATAAAGTGCCTGTGCGTTTTCGGAGCTTAGTACTGATAGCTGTTTGTGACCTTGATTTTTGCCGTTTCTCGATAATGCATGCAATCTGATCAATTCAATCATGAAACTGGTTGCAACTTGTCCACGAAAAAATGGTGTCCAAGGAATAAGGTTTCTGTACCAAGATTGCAAGCCATAAAGGTTACCCTATTATCGCCCTAACAGCAAAAAAAGTGAAGAGCACACTAGCAGACTCAATATAGCTGCAGGGAGAATTGACTGCATTATGATACACTTGTACTTAGCTTTTCACTCATTTGTGAAGGTTGCTTGTAACTCTTTGTAAGAAACACTTCTCTCACGGTTGTCACCAGTTATTTCAAGTTTGGGGCTGGTTGACGTCTCGGCCATGAGTTATTAAATAGCTGCAGTATTAGTTAGTGATTATGAAGGCGACAAGCAAAAAAGGACCGTAAAATAATACAAAATCCTTCCCAAGAAACTCTTAATAACCTATTTTTTCAGTGTTCATCATAAGTCGCAAATTATAGAATTGCGAATGCTTTTGTCCCCGCTGATGCGCCTGCAAAATGCTGGCCATTGATTTTGATGTATTTTATATGTGTTGTTAAGCAACCCCTCAAGTAAGTACTTATAGCTCAAGATGAGGTTGCTTAGCATTAGTGTTTGGTTGTGCATACTGCTGCCACCCCCACAAAATTAGGCTCAATACAGTAGCGGTTGGGTGACGTTTGTGTAATCAATGATTCATACTCAGCTCAATATCCAAAATGTGTGCTAGCTAGCAAAGAAGAGTTCAAGATTAACGAAGAATCTTTCTTCTTGCGTTGTAACCGGATTAACAGAGATTTGACACTCAAGGATTAGCCACGAGGCAACATGGGTGAGTAAGGGCTTCCTCAATCATTTGCAAAAATGATGGTGGCAGATACACTTTGCACTTTTGCTTGGAGGAAACACAAGAAGTTGGTCATTTTATTTGCTATTGAGTGGCTGTCGCTGATTTTGATTGGCATATTCTCGTTTCT
The DNA here is from genome assembly GCA_019096065.1 of Paracyclopina nana. NCBI lineage: Eukaryota > Metazoa > Arthropoda > Copepoda > Cyclopoida > Cyclopettidae > Paracyclopina > Paracyclopina nana. Next base: position 7,794,105 of record JAGUCH010000001.1, on the reverse strand, counting down.
GTTCATTGGTGGGTTTATCCAAGGAATCATCAACCAAGCACTGGTTATGTCTCCACAATCAGATTTGTTCGATTTGTGGAAGTCTCCACCGGTTGAGCCCATCTTTAAAATTTACATGTTCAACTACACCAATGTAGATCTTTGGCTGAGTGGGAAAGCTGCAAAACTGAATGTTGAAGATGTTGGCCCATATTCATACAGAGAAATTGGGAGGAAGCAAAACGTAGCCTTTCACGAGTGAGATTATTTGTCAGTTAGAAAGCTAGCATTATTAGATCGATTAAAAATATTTCAGCGATGACACTATTAGCTTTGATTTGGTCAAAGAGTACCACTATTTCCCCGAAGAATCTGTCGGAAACCCAGAGGAAGATTGGATCTACATGCCGAACATTCCCCTCTTTTCGGCTGGATCCTCTATGAAGGAAGCCGGATACTTTACCCTTATGGGATTCAAAGCTGCAATAGATATGCTCGGAGACGATGTTCAGCCCATTTTTGTCAAGAAGTCAGTGCGAGACATCATTTGGGGCTACGATGACAAGCTGACTGCCATGGGAAGAGCGTTTCTTCCTGCTGATTCTTTGACCAGTGACCAATTTGGACTCATGGTTGGAAAGAACAATTCTGTGGACAAAAGATATCGAGTTTTCTCCGGAAAGGGAAATCTAGTTGAGTTGGGCCAAGTAAGGTCATTGGATGGACAGGCCAATTTCAATGTTTGGCCAACCAAAGAATGTGACAAAATTAGCGGTGGAGATGGAAGCTTCATGACTCCCAATTTGGACTTCAATTCTAAACTGGAAATTTTGGTACCGGACTTATGCAGAAAATTCCTTCTAATACCCGTGGAACGAGTCAAAGTCAGCTTCATGGAAGCATTGAGGTTCGTTCCGGATCCAGACCTGTTCAACTACAACGTGGAGAAAAATGATTGCTTTTGCCCTGCAAATAAGGAGGCCATGATTGCAGAAAACGGCCTAGAAGATGGGGAAGATTTGTTTAGTTGGTTCAGTAGCGACGTAACATCTTCGACAACAAATCCAGTAACACGTGGTCCGAGCAGCTGCACCGGAAAGGGAATTTTTCACGTGGGCCCTTGCAAATTTGGCGCGCCTTTGATTGCATCTTGGCCTCACTTTTACCAATCAGATCCTCAAATTAAGGACGTTAACGGATTGAATCCGGATGCCAAAAAGCACAGCTTCCACTTTGATGTTCAGCCGGATATGGGTATTGGAGTTTCAGCCAAAGTGACCCTACAATTAAGCTTGAAAATGGAGAAGACGAAGGCTTTTCCTCACATCAGCGCATTGCCTGGGTTGAAAAACGGTAGCATAATTGCACCAATCATGTGGTTTGAGACTCTAGTTGACCATCCTCCAGAGAATCTTCAATTTATGCTCAAGGAAGCCTTGTCCACGGGTCCAAACTTGGCTAAGGCATCTGTTATCATGTCCTTTATCACGGTTGTCTTCCAGCTCATGATATTTTTAAGCTATCTGCTGTGGTCATACCAAAGAGATACTAACTGATATAATAAAAAAATCCATGTATCTTTAGAGAACTTGTGATAGCCATCTTCAGATCGTACTTTTTTGTTCTTCTTGTAATCTTGTATCCCCTTTCAAGAGCTGACCTTATGCAATGTCACCTACTTCCGTTTCAGATTTCAAGTACGCGAGTTGGGAGCTGACCTACGAATACCAAGCGAGTTTGGAACGCTTTGAAAATCGCAATATGAATGCCCTGAACTGGAAAATAGCAGGACAATCTGCCATTTTAAAGGTAACATGTGCCCTTTTTGATAGATAGCTACTTACTTGGAATACAATCATTGCTAATAGTTATATCATTTTTCATAACTATTGTCTGTTATTGTGCTTCAACATTCAATTTAGGCCGCCGAAAAGGTAAGGCTATAAAATTACGGATATCTTAATGCCTCTTTTTTGTTAGCAAAAATTTGCTTTTAACATAATAATCTTTTGTCCTTTTTCAAAGCTTCAAGTGTACTCTCTTTAATTTAAGGAGGGGAAAGCGGTGAAAGATTCGGCCATCTTCAGATTGGACCTTGCGGCTCTCAAGAAAAAGCGAGAGGCTCTAAAAGACAGTGAGTATCCATACTTCTTCCAAAGTCAGGCTACTTAAAAAATAATATGATACCCCGTCTCGGAGTCTACAAAGGTTGCGTGAGCAATGAAACCAATGTTGCAATTCGTAGAAGTGAGGCTGCCTACAGAATTGTTCGGCCAATAATCACTAGATATATATAACCTCTAAGCATTGCAGGACAAAAACTCGACGACCTTAAACATTGAATGAGCTCATAGGCTCGCGAGGCCTTCTGTGAGCAAAATTATTTGGCGAAATAGGCCAAATCTGGCCATGCCAATTTACTAGCAATTTCAAATTGATATGCGAGAGCTTTTGTGTGCGTGAGGAGGACACTTTTCAAAAGGACAGACGGCAGGAAACAATAAAAGCATTAGACCTTCGCAAATGGCTCCACAGTTTGAAGCCAAAAAGGCTTGAGAGAACATAAACAGATATTTAAATTGTGCTGGGAACATGCAGACGATCATTACCAAACCTGGTGAGTTACACACGCATTTTGGTAGTTAGAAGAAAGTATTTTGAGATGCAAATACCCAGGTTAGGGTATCACATCCATCAAAATTATCGTACAATAGCCCATCAAGGTTTATTTGCTCAGGGGCCCGAGACACGTGAACCCTACAAAAAATGATACAGAAAGTAATTTGTGGACGAGAACTCAACATTTTGCAATTGTCGTCATTTGAAATACTTGACGTATGTTGTGCGTCAATTAAAAAATTAAATATAAAGGCCAATATTTGAAATTATTATTTTTTCATTATATATAAAAGAATGTGCATTGGACGTTGTGAAATTTTGATTGCAATGCCCAAAATGGTGAGCAATGAACTCAACCCTGTAATGAAGGAAATATGTTAGGGATTGAGAGGAGCTGTAAGCATGCAACAACTGCAAGAGAACGGTGCAAAGGGCTCACGTCATAGCTTCATTTTCTCGTAAAATTATAACTGCTTTTGTAGCGGCAAAATTGAGCTTTCTCCACTTGGTACCATGAATTAGTCAGCTAGCTGTTGCTCAACTGCAAACTTACCACCAGGAGAGGTTTCTTTTTGCTTTCAAGTGGCAACAATCTAAGTAGGGATATCCTTGCAACAAGTTCTCAAGTTTGGCTTGAAGCGCGTCTAAAATGCGGTAGGATTCACATTTTTAGTAGCCTTAGAATTGCAAGGAATTATGTCCGTCTTTGAAAAATGACAAACTTTTCTATATTCTTTTCACTAAGCCAATTAAGGCAGCAAGAAATCAAAGAAAAATTCTTCTTTTTCCAAGTTGCTATATCATGGCCTAGGAGAATTTCGAAGAAGCCATAAAGGATCCGAGAATCATGCTTACCTATTTTTGCTTTTTACCGAGTCATGTCTCGATAGTTTCTTGACATTGAAGTTTCTTGTCGAGAAATCCAAAGTCATGTTAGCTAGCTATAATTCTAAGAGGCTTTTATGGCCAAATTATCACAGCAGCAACCAGATTACAGGGAGTCAAGTTTTTAGCTCACCTTGGAAAATGTGTCGACAAAATAATAATTATGCAGGTATATGCTATGTAGTCATGCTGTTGCTTGACTCATGCTTCATTACCTGAGGGAGTTTTCGAAATCAAGGCATGCAGGGTTCTCCCCTAGGGATTTGTTGCTACAAAGGAAGTGAGTAGACTAGTTGCGCAGCTCGTTTGAGGAGCCAAGTAGGTTTAGCAACGCAGGAAGATCCCAGAAAACAATCAGTATGACCTTCTTAAAAATAGAAGCTTTGACATTGAAAGGCCTGAAGAGGCTAACTTCTTCGGATCATTCATAAAGCCGAATAAGCAAGTCGCCAAGACACCAAGTTAGCTGACTGCTACAGTACAGAATAATAGCTCTAGTCAATGATTGCACCTTGTCGGAAAAACAACAGGGCAGGCCTTTTTGGATTTTTTTTTATTAAGAAACGAAATGGGAGCAAAAAGAAACGGAATGAGGCGATTTTCCAGCCCCAACAATATTTCACCTGCGGTTCCTTCTCAACCGAGAAGGCGCAGCAGCATCATAAGTCCAGCAAGATCGGCTAGCAGCAGCCGAAGATCTTCCATAGTGGCTGACGGAGTTAAGAGTCCGCTCAAAAAAAGTGCCAATCCCAACCTGTTACCAATCACTCCGCCACCTTCAAGGAAAAATAGCTTGAAATTGCCTAGAGCAAAAAGAAAGACGAGCACTCAGTATTTAAGTGTGAGTGATCTCAGCCTTAATTCTCATAATGTGATTGATGAGACGACTAAAGCAAGTGAGTCTGGTGCTGAGATCAGCAAAAGCTCAGCAGCTCAGCAGTCAGACCGAAGAAGGCTTTCGGGAACTCCTTTAACTATGAGATCGGCTGTGAATCCTCCACCCATGACGTTCAACATTTCAAACTTTCGCGAAAAATTCAACCTGCCTTCAGCTAAATTGTCAGAGATTGTCACTGTCACCATGAGAGGCAAAAAGGTGAAATTCAGAAGTAAGTGTACTTTCGTATATTTAGCCGACCTAGAGTCAAAGTACATGACTTACAATATTTTCCGACCTATTTCGGCTGAAAGCATTCAATTAAATCGAGCCTCCGTACCTTAGGCAGATATTTTGGAAACAAGTTTGTACGAACCATGTTATAGCGCGCTGTAGTATCTGTTGCTAACAGAAGCTACAGAATCCTACAATGCTCGAACTGATTGGGCCATCCGCGTTCCGATTAACTTGGGGGCTTTGGCAAATATTTAATCATTTAATAGCGAACCCTGGGATTCAGCCTGAATATGCGTGCAATCATCATTATTTCCTTTGCTTTGGTTTGAAAATCAAGCACCCATTCTCGTCTAATGATATCCCTCTTGGTTGTTATGTATCGGTTTTAGGTTTTGAAAAGTTGCTTATTTTAAGTTAAGTTCAAGTATGAGGATATAGAGGGCAGCAAGAAAATAACTTTTACCGCCATCTGGTGGCAGAGCTCTCCATTTTCATTTGGATTGCGTGTTGCATGAGAAGAAATGGACAAGGTCTAAAGATTGCGATTGCTCAGAGCTGCTAACAGCAGATCCTAAATGACTGCGATGAATATGTCTTGCAACTGTGAACGACTAAAGCTGTCAGGCGTCATAAAAAGCCAGCTTTTGGCTTTCCTCTACTTAGCTGCGTTGTACTTCAACTAATTACACGATGAAAAAGCCCGACCAACTAATTGTACATGAAGCTCCTAAGATACCAACAGAAAGAGCGAACCCTTCGACTTGTAAAATACAATGTAGCATTGCAACCACCAAATACCAATATTGAGAAGGCCATTACTTCTCTAGCTCAGTCGTATAATAATTTTACAAAAAGTGTCATGTTGCCTTGATTGGTATCATTGTATTGCTGGTAGGGGACACTTCGAAGCTGTAAGTGCTTTGGTCTTCACTAGTACTTGGTGCGAGCCAGCTTGTCCCACTCTGTATTAGGTAAACACAATCATTCTTGATTCATTCATCGAGGAGCCAAGACGAGGTGAAATGAGTACAGTTGTTCAGGAAGATCCAGGACTGATGTCCATCAAGGACATCAAACGCGAAGAGGCCATCAGGCAGATGGAAAAATCCAAGGGCAGGAGGATGTCAAAGGAAGAAATGCTTGAGGAGATGACAACTTTGCAATTGCACAACAAGCAGAAGCGCAAAAGCACCAAGCGAAAGGACAAGTGGAGCTCTGCCAAAAAGTCTGCGATGCCAGAGGAAGTTTTGGTCTTTGGAATGGATATAGACAAGATCAAGCAAGATAGGAAGAGCGATGATGAGTCTGCTTTGTCAGGAAGTGAGGATGAAGGCGAAGAAGTTGGTAAGAAACCGGACGAAAAAGAAGGCAAAAAAGCTGGGAAGAAAGCACTCATCGACTTCAAAATTAAAAGGAGTGAAAGCGATCTCAAGAAGAAGATAGGTAATTATTTCATGTAAGGATTAGTGGTAGGAATCTACACAAGCATTTTATTTCTGATGGCAGTCTTTTGCGACGCTAACAAAATGCTTTTTACAATGGCTGAAGACGGACCTGCGTGTGTCCTTGTAGCCCTTTTTTATTGACAATATCGCAACCTTACGTTGCCGAATCATTGAGGTCTTGGCTAGAGGCTTCACTGCAAGAGTAAAGCTAAATGGAGAGCAGCATTAAGGCAGCATTTCTCCATTTAAAAAGACAATAGTGAGAGCTGTCAATGGGAACTTTGGAAACATTTGCAAAAAACTCTCGATAACTATTTGTTACAAGGTCTTGGTACTTTCTCCGGTTGAAAGCTCTACATAGCTATTATTGAGAAAACAAGTTCTTTAGTACACCAATAGCGGTTCCAAGTACCTTCGGCGCATGCCATATCTTCATTCATTCCTGCCTTGAATACAGAAGAGACTAGATCCTTGGTTTTTTTTTCAACAAAGACAAGAGTGTTCAAAATGAGTGATAGCAGCAATAGCAGCAGCGAAAGTGAGGCTGAAAATTGCCCTGAGGAATTGATTCCCAATGATCCACCAGGGGCTGAAAGAAAAGGATCATTCAAAAGAAAGAAGGCTGTCGTTGACTTGACAAATAAGCTGAAAAGACTCAAGTATGATTCAAAATTCAGGCATTTTTTCATAATATTTCCCTTTAAAGTTTCTTTTCTCGATCAACCCCCGCATGAATTTTGAATCAAAATCTCGCTTCAGGAGTGTTTCTAAAAAAGACAGTAAGTTTATCTCTCTCTCTCTTTTTACTAACATTCGGTTACGTAGGTAGTACGATAATTCATAATCATGGTGCCTAACCTTCATACGGAAATTCTTTCCGGGCTCTATATGGAAGTTGTAGTGCTCTTGATTCACGCAACTTCTCATTGCCATAAAGCAGCCTATGATCAGGGCGTCGACGTCTCCAGTCAGTCCTATAAAAAAGTATCACGCGACTGTGGGCTCGTAATTATTTATCGTTTCCGTGTAACCCTCAATAAATAATAGGCCCCCTTGGCTCGTTACGTGTAAAACTGCAACTTTATTACAATGACGATAGCCCTTCGAAAAGGCTTCAAGGAGCAAAGGTTGAAAAAGTAGGATTCGAGGTGAATGAAAAGGTTCAGCCTTTTTTGAATTTATGGGCGCAGTCTTCATTGGATTAAATTTTCAATCAGAATAGAGGCAGGTATATCAAGAGTTTTCACAATGTGTATGTAACGTCCGCAGCAAAAGTACAATTATACGAGGAAAAGGTCTTGCGATCAGTATTTATGGCCGGATATGGCTTTCATTTCGGAGGAGCCATGAATTACCTGTGGGGACATGATATTGAGAAAGGCCTCGTGTTTATTTATCAAGGCCCCCTTTAGTACGATTCTTCCCTTTCGAGGGGCAAGAGCTCGGAAAAAATGTTTGCTAATTTTGTCACTGACAGCGGTCATCAGCACCTCAACTCGGTGGGTGATGATGACACAATGAGTGACTCTGAGTTCCCAAATCTGGATAGTCAAGACAACAAATTTGAGGAAGAGGCCTTGAGAGCATTTATAGCCAAGAAAACTGCCAGAAACTTGGCTGATAGCCTAAGGGAAAAAAAGTTACAAAGTATGCGTCATATCTTAAGTTTAACTTATGCTTTCTCAGCAGGACTTCATATTTTTGTTCTCAGTTGAATATTTATTTACACACCAATCCAATTACAGACCGAGTCATCTATGCCAGAAAGGCAGGTGAAGAGTTTGGCAGTGCTGTCGATTCTGGAGAAAAGATCACCCAGGAAACTGCATCGGTACAGCGATTTCCCATTTTTAAATAAAGCAATTTAATCAATTTTTCTTCTGTAGCAATTGAAATTGTATGCTTGGGGATCGGCCAACATGCCACCAAAGACGGAATGGCTGAAGCAAGGACTGACATTTCATCCGCAAGAAAACATATTCGCATATGGATTGGCAACTCCCAAGAATGGAACTAGGAATTTCATCATGTGCCTTCAAGCGTTCTTCTTGAAGCATTTGCTATTTGAAAAAAAGGGCGGCAAAGTCAATCGCGAAGCTACCAAGTAAGTCATTCGAGTTGAACGCTTTCTAATTCCAGACTTACTCTCAAAAATATTTCATTAGCCGAATAAAATCGAGGCGGAATCAAGCGTAGGTTGATCGTGTGTGTGTTTTTCATTTCTGTGTGCTGTCTCCCTTTCTGAATCGACTGATTCGCATTTTTGTTACATCACCTCAGGTTAATTTTCAAGCTCACTCTAACAATTCATTTAAGTGCATTAAAAAGAATCTTTTCGCGTTCCGATGCTGAAACATGCTGTAAAACTTTCAGAATTAAGGATGGAAACGCGGCTACGGCTCGTAAGGGTAGTTTCAAATTGTAAGTTGCAATGCATTGTTCATTTACGATATTTTAAAAGCCGTCCCGTATGATTATTACTATGTATGCTGTCCCCTTGTTTGAAGAGATGGTTGTGAGCTACGAAACCAATCTTTTCCTTAACTTGTCTCTTGTCTCATTCACATAAAACGTATGTACTGATTTATAGACGTTATCGTCGTTACCGAGAGGACAAAAAGCCAGAATCCTCTGGAGGAGCTGGAGGAATGATCTCTGGATGGTAAAGAACCATTTATTTTTGCTTTCGCTGTAGGCTAGACTAAAGTGACTGTTTGTGTGTTAATGAAAGCACAATTCTGGCTACAAGGCTGACTTGAGAAATCGGACACACCTTGTCAGCCTTGTCCTGATGATTTTTGATAGCTTCAGCTGACAAAGCCATAAGGCTGAGAAACAATTGCCATTACCAGAGGCCGCTTTTTCTCGCGGCCACCAAAATATTTGTGAAAGCACGAAAGCACAAGACATTCCGCACCAGATACAGTAACTTCTATCATAATTTCTGCCACAGAAATAGATTCATGACTTTTTTTTGTAAGGAATCAACTGCTGAAGCCGAATGAAAAATCTCAATGTGAAATGATGATTGGTGGACTGACTGAAATCCTCTTCAGAGTTGCAGAGGGAAAAGAAGCCGTATTTTGTGTTCCCGGGCCTGAAAACTGCTTTGAGCCTTCCGCACATTATGGAATTGACGGCGTCACTGAGAAGGTAAACAGTTCTTCACAGTTGTTCTCGAAGACCCATTTTAATGATAATGTTGTCGTAGCTGAGGATTTTCAAGTGCAAGAAAGAAGACGACATTCGCAGCGTCATCAAAAGATGCAGTGCCACTGTAAGTAAAAAGGAAAAAGATTTTGTCAGAAGTGGGATTCGAACCCACGCCCACAGAAGTGGACTGCGACCTGAACGCAGCGCCTTAGACCACTCGGCCATCCTGACTTGATTGGAGAAATTGGCGATTATCACAGTATTAATATAGAGGGCGCTCTATGTACTCTGAAGTTATGCAGTGTAGCTTTTAGCCGCAAGTGGCGCTCGTAAAACTACTGACAGCACCCTCTATACTAGTTTTTCAAACTCTCCTTTTCAGTTAATGGCCGAAAATGGAACTGGACTCCTATGCGTTTTGTACAGCATTATGCTGTCACGAAACTTCAAGAGGTGAAGAAAAAAAACCAGTATTTTTTCCCTCTGTTTTTTTTATTTTTATTTTTTCCTTTTTATGCAGGCTCGTGGAAGATATGCAAGATCAAGCGGAAAATTCTCTGGTGGATCCCATGGGCGATTGCTCGCAAGCTTTGCTCAATTTAGTAGTAGTGGGCACCGCTACTCCCTACTTGCACAACGGCACCATTTTCATTGATGATGAGGAAACTCAAGAGGTATGCGGAAAAAAAACAACCTTCCAACAATGAGCAATTAAAATTCACCTGAGTCAGATAAGAAACAAGGATAATCTTTTATGCCAGGACTCCCAACACTTTCAACTCACTAAAAAAGTTTCACTGTATCTCTTGGTAAAAAAGCGTAAATGAACTACTTCACGACTTTGTGCGCACTGAGTAGTTTTCTAAAACAACAGCTCTAAACTGCATCAGTGCTCGTATTGGTCATACTATTGCAATTATGTTCATGAGGAAAGTTGTTCATGACATTTGCAAAACTGAAAATTAGCCATTGTTCAAAATAGGAAATGCATCATTCACTAACAATAATGAGATTTTACCACTCGGCCAACAATGAAATAGCAGCATAACTATAATAGAATGGCAAAAACTACATACTATTAACCCAAGATAACCACGTGCAAGCCATAATAACCAGTTAAAAGTATGCCCAAATAGACGTATTGAGTAATAACACTGTGAAATGATCCAGTTAACCCTTGTAAATTCTAACCACACTCACTCAACTGAAAAACAGCTCTTTGGGTCAAAGACCAGTAGTGCCTACCTATTTGACATGAGCATCTACTACGGATACACCACAAGCACACCAGAAGTTCCACAGCTAAAAGTATCACCACAAGATGGCAGTACACTAAGTAGTAGTCCCGCTCTCACCAAACCTATTGCTGAACGTACCACTGTTTCCGACATAAAGGGCAAAGAGAGGATTGGAGTTTGCGGCAGAAACGACATTGGCTTCCTGCTGTGGGATAGGGATCAGATCAGAACCGATCGTTGGCAGCTTGGCTCGCGTCTCAAGACCCCAACTCTTCCCATGTGGATCACCAAAGTGAACGGCAACTATGGGGTCTTATTCAATCCCAACCGAGAACTCATGAGATCTTACAGCGCCGAGAATAGGTGAGATCCAGCGAAAAAATGTCATGGGTCATCAATATTAATCTGTTTCGTGGCAGGTTTCAACTCTACTACTATTCCAACTTCGAGTTCAAAAAGGAGGAGAGGAAGGAAACGATTTTGACGATTGACACGAGGACCAAAGCCTTGGGAGCGATTGTGGACAACAACCTTCAGGATGATGGAGATGACGATGATGTGTCGGAGCCACCTTTGCAGTTGGCCATCAAGACAAAGTAAAAACGATGCACTTGCTGGTATATCACGACCAGCGAATCTTAGCTACCCTTTCCTTTTGTAGGTGGGAGGGAGCCGAAATCGATTGGCACGGCGTCCACCCTTATGTGTAACGATTGGCATCAAGATCTTCTTCTTCCATTGGTACGAAGGCTTCACTCCATTAGTAACCCGTAGTAATTTGCAACTTACGATTGATCATATGCCCATATACATTCTGTATATTCAGTACGTCGCACTATATGTATGTGAGAGTCGGGCTCTAGCGGGAACCCTATGCAAGAGTACTTTTAAAAATGTCAATGCAGCCTATTTAAGAGACAGAACAAAACTTATTCAAGCAAGTGGCATACAGAAATAAAACATGTAATTGCGCTTTTAAAGTGCGAAGATGAGAGAGCAATTAGACTAATGCTGGGTGATGTCGTTTGTTGTACGAAACCTTTATTTCAACTCTTATTCAGGCGTTGTTTTTTCGCAATCATTCAAAAATAATCTTCATATTTTCATTGTATATAAAATTAGTAAAGGTAGACAAATTGATTGTGGGTTAAAAATAGTATACAAAAAAGAAGAAGGAGGAACTTGTTTTTTGCTTTTTCCATTAGTAGTACTAGACGAGTAGAAACGAAAGGGAAATTTTAAGCAAGGAGAGGTGAGAATTTAAGTTCTTTTGCAGAATCTCTGCTAAAAAACCATTACATTAATGGAGAAGTGTATTAGTCAATTTTGGGGTCGAATTGATGTTTTAATGGAAAGGGTAAGAATTTGTTCTTAGCTAAATCACTGCACAAAAAAATTATACTTATGGTGGGGGCTATTTCAGCAGAAAAGAGCGGTCAAAAGAAAAATAATTGTAGTAGTAGTTGTTAAAGTGTAGTAATTACAAAAGGGACAAAACACTATGAAACTATACAGTATGATAAATTCACTATACAACAAAAATTAGAGAAATTACATTACAAATCAGATGTGAAATGCAGAGAGGAGCCTCATTTTTCAAGGTAGAGGCTCCATGAAAAACAATGTCCTTCCATCATTGTCAGCTAGGCACACAAATCAAGCATGGGATCCAAAGCATTTCGACGATATTATTGAGCAAATTGGCAACAGAGTTCAGTAGATCCCATGACACAGAAGTAGTAGTAGTAGTATTTTCGGCAGTACTTTTCTTGTACCCGGTGAAAAAACACATTTTTTAGAGGAGGGCTGTCCAATAGCGAAATGTGGACATTGCTCGATCCATGTCCACCTTTCCCATTTTTTAGCTTGGCTGATCATCGTTTACAGAGGGATGTATCAGATTGGATCATACTTGTCATTAAATTACAACAATTTATACACAATACACAGCGGTGGTCATAACATCTTTGCTCATAAACATATTGGGGAGGGAGGGCAAGGGAGGGGCATCCACTACACCAGACATCGTGGAACACCGGGGCAGTACCCAACAAAAACTGTAGGACTAAGTGGCAGTTGAACGAAATTCGCAGCCACCTCGGCGAAATGATGGAATTTTCGCGAGAGTCTCATGGGGTGTATGTGACTAGTCAGGGTTAGGAAATTTTGGCACTTTTGACTGTGAGAGAAGACTCGAAAAAAGAAAAGCAGAAAGTTGGAAGAGAGGGACAGACGAAGAGTGTGTATTGAGAAAAGGTTGACGTGTGATACTTTGATGGAAGTTAATGACAACTCTATGATCATGCAATTTTTCAGTTGGAATCTTTTTTCGTTACGGTTTTGATGGAAAAGTAAACCACTGCTGTTCATGATTTGAAAAACCCTACTCGGTGCTAAAAAAACAGGTGCCTTGATTCAAGCAGCAATGATGGAAGTACTTGGTGCTTTTTTCATTCATTCACAATAAATACAGTACTGCTTTATGATACTGATTCGAGACTTGGAATCAAGTCTGATCTCATGGAATTTGGCATCAATGGTTTCACTATTGCAATTTTCACCTTTAGGAGGAAAACGTGTTTGTTTCTTCATTTCATGAGCAGTAGCAAAGGAGCTTAGCTAGGACGTGAAGTGCACGTACATTAAGCTGGCCCCTTTTTTGGGGGAGGTGTTTCTCTCTCAGATGTTCTGTATCATAAAGTATCACAGATTTTTTGCACTTGACAGAGGAAGTTTTTTCACTATTAATTAGTAGTAGCGTGGTGGGCAGTTGATCTTGCTATTTGAGGTGAATAAGATCAACAGCCTCGTGGTTGTGTATGTGTGTGTTTGTTTGGGTGAATAAGTGTGCGGCAGGGAAATTCATTCATTTTGAAGCTCTCATTTTGAGGAGTTAATTGCCGGAGAGACTTCCCAAAATAGAAGGAGGAGTGAAGCGAAGGAAATGGTAGAGACCAACACCATACCGTAGCTGAATGAATATTCCTAAAGTGAATTTTTGCAGGCGCCAACATCATCGATGCGGCCAGCAAAGTATTCAAGTAAGAGGTTTTGCGCGTGTTTTTTTATCGCTCAATTTTGAAGCAATCCAAAACACAGAAGGTTTCTCGATCCAAAGCTAGTGTGGAGTGACGCAGGAGGACTTTTGCAGGCATAAATTCGACCCATATATCAAGCCTCGAATGGGCATTATCGAGCGTAGTACAAAATGAAGAGGAGCGGAAAACAATTTTGCGTCTTTGAAAAAATTTACAAAAGAAGATTAGGGAGGGTGGGTTAGACAAATATTAATTATTGGACTAGGCTTCAATTTTCAAACTGACTAGCAAGTACTCAGTTTCTCATGTCTCCTTCGAAGTGGACATCGCAGCTTCGTTAGTTTTAATTCCGAAATCAAAAAGAAAAAAGAATCGCGACGAAAACAAGAGACAATGAAAGGTAATTTACAAATTGTTACAAAAAAGGGATACGCTCGATGTGCAACGCCAATTCTCGGCCATCTATGTGCATATGTTTGTGCCCAGAAGTCACTGCACTGCCTTTCTCTCCAGGTTGGCAGAATTCTCGCATGAAAATGTTCGCACAGCTGTACAGCCCATTCAAAGCGGCTTGCGTGAACAGTCTCACACAAGAAGAATGTTCACAAGGTGAATGGGCCTGACACCAGATACTTTTCTATTTTGCAAAAATCAAGAAAGAGATCAAACCATTTTCATGCGCAAATTGCACCATTTACGCGCGCGTTTTAGCTTTGGAGGATACTTCAAAACCAGCTGACAAACACATACGTTGTTGCGAGGAACTCGGGATTGGTTTTTTGCTAGTAACTGAACCCACGGCTTCTGAATTTTTGGTGGTGCAGCTCTAAATCAAGGCCAAAGTGGATGTTATATAATGATTATTACAGGATCTGCGTGATGGTGGTTCATATATGTAGTAGATATGTATCGAGGGCACTTCTAACCTGTCACAATTGACTAGAGCTTACATTCTGAGTCCGTGGGCGGGTGACAAAGGCGTGATTGTCGTCTTCTCGCTCCCTGCCCGGCCAAAAGAAACCACCATTTGCACGGAAATGGCAGCCTTTTCGCGCAGGCAGTGGCAAAGAGGGGGGTTACAAGCAAAAGAAAAACTGTTTTAGCTAAGTTAGAAGTGGCCCTTTTTGTGAGCAAAGACGGGGTTGGCAAAGGCCGCGATCAGCGACGACTCACCGTAATAAGATCTGTGTCGGAGGCACAAGAAGGCCGACAATAGACAGGAGATGACCAGAATGGCCAGAAGGATGACCAGCGTGGCTGCGAAGGCCGGCGTGGACATGCAGATGTACCCGTCGTCGGTCAGGGTTTGCCGCACTGAGGGGCTTGCGCTGGGCCCCTCCTCTTCTTTGATGGCGAAGGTCAGGTCGCCAGACGACACCACCTGGATCACCTTCTCGACGCCGACGTCCTCGAGGTCGAGCTCGACCACCTCTTCGGCCTCACGACGACGCCTATTGCTAGGGGCCCCATAGGACTGCACGGGGCTCTGAGGAGAGCCGTAAGAGTCCACGACAGGGGCCTGAGGGGCTCCGTACGCATCGGGCTCCTTGGGGCTCTGCGGTGCTGGGGCGGGAGTGGCCGACTCGCACTGATCCGGGCATTGGTACCTGCAGATCTGGATGGTACACTGGAAGTGCACCTCCATGCTGTCGGGGAACTTGAAGGCCTGGAAGTGGGCGTAGCTCAAGACTGAGGCGGAGGCGCCAAAGTTCTTGATCTTGGAGAACTTGGACATGAGCTTAGGCCTGGTCACGCATCCCTTCTGGTCCACCAACTGGATGGGGGCACGCTTGCCGTCGTGGGCCATGCAGTTCCTGACGAGCATGTCGAACTTTTGGTCGTCATCCTTAATGGCGAGGACCATGGTCATGGTCTGGCCGATCTTGACGAGCCCGGAGACCTCGGAGGCCCAGGGTCCCTTTCCGACCTATGATGTTATCCATGATGTTAATAGGCGTCGTCCCTCTGTTATATATATAATATAGTAGATGTTACCTGAATCTGCATCCAGCATCCAACGTTGTCTCCAGCGAAGTCAGCCCTGACAACGTCCAACATGTCAACGGGGAATGGCCTGAAGGTCACGGACTTCTCGTACTGGTCGTGCCACGTGCACCTCAACTTGCGAGCCTGATCCCACACCTCTTGCACCTGAGGGTCGTATTGGACCACGATGGTGTTTTCGAAGTAGGTTCCGCTGCCAGAGTCGGCGCCATATCCGTAGAGGCCGTTTTCGGTGTTGCCAGTGGTGCCGCAAGAGTTGATGCTCACATCGAACTTGGCATTGGTCCTGCCCAATCCAGCGGGCAAGTGGACGCAGTTAACATCGGAGTAGTGGCCCTTGCTGAAGATGATTCCGTAGAAGGGCTTGTCGAACTCCACGTAGACCTTCATCAGGTTCTTCTCGCAAGTCACATCCAAGCTGGTGATCTTGGGCATCTCGCCGTGGGGCTTTGGAGGCCAGGCCTCGTCTGCGGCGGCAGGCTTGCCATAAGAGGGTTGAGCTGGGGCTGGAGCCGGTTGGTAGCTTGTGGGCTGAGCAGGAGGTGGTGGGGGTGGCTTGTACTGTGGCTTCTGTGGCTTGTACTGCTGCTGTTGTGGTGGGGGTGGCCTGTACTGGGGCTTGGGCTTGTACTGGGGCTTGGGTGCTGCAGCTGGTGGTGGAGGCTTGTACTGAGGCTTCTTGGGTGGGGGTGGCTTGTACTGGGGCTTGGCCGGCTGGTAGCTGGGCTTGGGTGGGGGTGGCCTGTAGCTGGGCTTGGGCGGCGGTGGCCTCTTTTGTGGGGGAGGGGGCCTGTACGAGGGCCTCTGTGGTGGAGGGGGCCTCTTGTTGTAGCTTGGCCTGTTTGGCGGGGGTCCCTGGGGCAATACGATGGATCCGGGCTTGACGGCCACGGGCAATGGCACTGGGATGGGGCCGCTGTTATAGGATTCGGGGGCAGCCTGAGGTGCTCCATAGGCGTCCTCAACGGGTGCCTGAGGCGCTCCGTAGGCATCTTCGACAGGGGCTTGAGGTGCTCCGTACGAGTCCTCAGCAGGTGCTTGGGGAGACCCATAAGAGTCTTGAGCAGGGGCACCATAGCTGTTGGACGAGGGGGCTCCGTATCCGCCTGAAGTCGGGGCACTGAATGAGTCGAAATCCCGATCCTCGGCTACGTTACTTTCCAGAGCGAGTTGGTCATCATCTTGGTATTCGGCGTCGCCAGATCGTGCTTCGGCGGGCAGGTCCTCAACGGGGATAGCCTCAACAACGACAGGCTCCTTTTCTTCTTCCTTGGGTTCTTGCGCCAACACAGCCTGCAAAAGACATTATTATTTACCATTAGCACGAAAGTCGAGCTAGGCCGAAGCGCCGAAACAACGAGCGCGGTGAAAGTGGTCACGCAACCTTTCGCAAAGTGTTGACGCAAGCAGTAAGTGGTTGGCGAGGCATTTCATTAGCGATCCCCATAGAAAGTGGGTCAAGATTTGGTGTGGCTAAGTTGCCATAGCCAGTCGCCGTTGGCAACCGAAGGAGCGCGCAGGTTTCCCTTTCACTTTCTTTCAATCCTGGTCAGTCAGCATGCATTGCATTGCTGGGCTACAATTTTCAGCATCAATAGCTCTTGACCAAATAGTTATCCTCATGCAATTCGAAACCCTCAATCAAGGATGGGCTAGCATGCCACTGCTCTCAGCTACCTACTGGGGCCAAGTGCACTCAATGTACACCCAATTTTTGAGCATCGGCCTACTGCTGAAAATGCCATTTTCAGCGAATGCAATTAGGAATGAAAAAATCTGCGTGGGAAAAGAGGCAAACACGTGGGTGGCACAAATATGCCAAACTCCCTATAAAAATTATGACCTAATCTCAACAAACATCAAGCCAGCATGGGAGCAGGAGAGAGAGACATCATTTGGGTGAAGCAAAAACCGCAGTTCCGGAATGAGCCTAAAAATCTCGTTGCTATTGGGTACACCAACTACTACTTCTACTGGCACCGACGCATATGAGAAGGCGCGAGCCGGATCCTAGAAATTTTTTGGCATGCAGCAGCCAGAGGTGCATCCACTTCTACCAGCCATACCTCTACCTTGCTTTATATATAGTAAAGTAGGCCCTTTCTGCACCTGAGGGCACAAAAAGACCCAAAGCCAAGCCGGCCCCAGCTAATGCTAGACACCGTGTCTGCAGTCAGTCGCATGAATGACTTGATGAAATACCTTTGCCCGAGTCATCTATCTGACCGGCGGACATACATTATACTTGAAGCACTTTGGGGGAATAGGACATGGGATACTGAATTGGCCCAATCCCCTGCTTCTGCTCTAAAGCACTCTGCGAGAAAGTAGTAAAAAGAAGCCTCCTCAACGTTGTTGCGTAGCGAAATTGCTTATCGCACACGGTGTACAGGACAAGATTACTGGCATTAGTAAAAATAGCTTGTTTTGAGATAAGTGCCGAGCACCAAGTCAAATCTGATGCAGTGGCGTTGAAATCACCCTGCCCATTGCGGATCTGCGCGAGCAGTGCAGCATGAAACGACTAATGCCATTATGCGCAAATATTCTCAAGCGAGCCATTTGCAACGCATCAAATGCTGTGGTAATTATCGAGCAAAACTCGCCGATGTCATATGGCCACGATTCGATTAGCTGAGTCGTCGCACATTTGCATGGCAATCTCGTTTTCCCACGTTTGCAACTTTCACAGATTGTGGAAAAAATGGACTGGCCACATCTGGCAACACCGATTTCAGTTAATAAAAAGGGAAAGTCCAATAAATTTCACTTTACTTATTCAAATTGCTGAAGCGGAAAATATTTTCCCAAGAATTTTGACGGACTGATTATCTAATAGGACGCAGACTGTCCTTGCTTATAAAATCAGTGCAGGCTCATTGCATCATCAAGAAAAAAGTAATTAAGGTCGCATGGCTATTAAGGAATTATTTTAGCCAAGCCAATTATCCGATGACATCGAGCCGAAAAAAGTAATGTTGAATGGAGGGAAAAAATTAGCTATGCAGAGAAAGTTTTGCCTATATTCGACCGCCACATGACCCATAAATTGGGAACCAGCGCGCGCTAATTAGTAGTAAGCAGATGGCAATAATGCAGGGCGTGCCCGCCCCAAAGCAACCAATTTTGGGGAAGATTCAAATAAACCTCTCAGTGCGGCAATTGTTTTTTCAGGCAGCCCATTCGGAGCCATCAACTACTACGACTTTTCTATTTTGGGCGGCGCGCGTAGCGCATTTTTTCAGCTGCTACTCCTACTTCGCGCGAATGAATGCTGAGTCATTGCCGCTTTTAGACGAGCCGTAAAATTAGCGACTTTGACCGAAATTTCGGTATCAAAAGCAGCCCGGTCTAAGAGGCGATAATGACTCGAGAAAATGGTTCAAAGGTCTCAAAAAGTGTTATAATGCAGCACGATTTCACCCTGGCAGCAGCCGAGGCATTATAGCAGCACCACACAGGCAAGACAGGTTTGCGGAAAGGGCAAATTAAATATTTGAATTGGCCACAGCGCATACGTGGAAATATTATGCAAAGCAACATGTCAAGACATGCTCCATCGGCTTTAATGTATAAGGAGAAATCCATACTGCATGTTATGCATTGCTGCTTGGCCTGAGTGGGTTAAGTGACAAAATGACAAACTTTTTTCCTGGCGGCGGCTGCTGTTGCGGTCATCCCACTAAAGTGCGGTTGCGTGCTGACTGCAACCGCTCCCCGCAAGATGGCGTAACAACGCTCACCATCCCCTTGTGGAAGGAACAAAGTGATGAGGAACGGATGATAATAAACGACGTTAATGGAGACATTACTACATTTTTTGGTGAAGCACTGCGCCGGCCATTCCAATAATTACGGCTCTTGAGAGAAGCTTTTCAATTAATGAAAAGTGTAGGTAATTGCCTTTAAAAGTAGTGCTTTTGTTCAAATTGCCTTTGGAACCTTGAAGTATGTCAAAATTGGAAAATTGGCTGGTTTTTATGCTTGAGTTTCTCAATTGCAGCCATTGTGGAAGGTGGAGAGGTGAATTATTCAGAGTAGCACTTTTTCAATAGGGCGTTGCAATAAATTATTGTTGCCTCAAGTTAGCCCACAAGGGCGTGGCCGCCTTCAGAGTATTTTATGCTCTGACTAGAATCGTGATTTGCCATCCACGTCACACGCTCTGACACGAGTGAAAAGACTCAAAAAAAGAGGGCCGAAAAAGCCGTCACCCAATTTGCAATGGTAATGAGACCTTTTTGCTCATAATTGTGACCTTTTTCCTTCTGTGTGCACGATATAAGTCATTTCCCAATTGCATCACTTCTTCTTCTTTTCGAGTAGAATTATTTCTCTCTAGCAAATTTGTTATTGTGATGAGTGATGATTTTGACATTTGAAATCACTACTCTCTCAAGTCGAATTTTAATTTACTTTAGGAAAATGACGAAACTCAAAGTATGTGATGATGATCACCACCATCTTTTGGCACCCAGCTGGTATTTTTGACATGCATTATTGCATCCAAATCAGGCAAAAATTCACCGTATACACTTCTATCCAATAAATCACACCGTACGTGATAGTTTCTCCTAATTGGCTTGGTTTTTTGCGACGATCCCCCTCAGCAATTATCATGCAAGCAGGCCAATATTTTTTCGGGGAAATGAAGCTTGCGCATTATTTGCGTGATGCGCCACGTGCTGGCTGCTCCAACTCTGCTACGAAACAGGGCGCATGGTAAATAACATTAATGACACAAAATCCGCCCCCCAGAAGATGATTGCACTCCTCAAGAGAAATTAGCACGACATCAGGCTCAGACATTGCATCATGGATCTCCTCTTCATTTGCTGTGATGCTCAGCAGCCAGTTTGTAGCACAAAAGCTTTGACTAAATTGTTGCACAATCCTTTTTTCCAAAGAACTTGTGCTAACTACTATTATTTCCTAATGCCACTGCTGCTGTGAGAAAATGGAGCATGAAACTCAGCTTTTGCAAACTTTTTCGCATCCTGACGGTCCCATGCCACGCCAGACAAATTGGTGATTGATTTCATACACCGTGACAGCCTGACCAGCTTCATCTTAATTTCACCAGTTTGACCGATTCATCATTAAGTGCACTCGTGTGGCTCGCAATTACTTACTTACAAAGCCTATTTACCTATCTACTTACGTAAGACGCTCCGCCCAACCATGAACACTATTTTAAGTCGGGTCAATTTAGTAGCGAGCCCCTATCTCTTTTTTTTCATTTGAGAAAAATACCAAGTTCTAACTACCATTTTGGTCGAAAAGCCACTTTTCCTTTTTGCATGAAAATATCGATCAGGCCGGAGGCAATTTCTTGGTTAGATTTCTCCTACATTTCAAAAATACTTACTATGAACTAGCTCAAGGCGAAGAAAACAATTTGCCATTGATTTGATATCATTTAGCACTACATAAAATCACTCCCAGCTAGGGTAAATAGGAGAGGGGAAAAAATCATTTTTGCGCCTGCGGCTCAAAATAAAAAGTAAAATCAGTTCCCACGTGCTACAAATACGAACACTTTTTTCCGAACAGGACACACATCAAATGATTTAGGCTTCCTTTATTTTGCAATTTCAAGAGGAGAAGGGGGGAGTGCCATCTAAATTATGAAATAATTATGACCGGGAAATTAGAGCCATTAGTGAATTTATGGCCACCGCTGCAAGCGAGCGACGGCGGCAAGAAAATGCTCAAAATATTATTACTTTTTCAAGGCTTTTGCAAGTGAGCGAAAAAGCACAACAAAAGATAGCTAGTCGACGGCAGAATTGAAATATTGACATTCCGCCGTAAATCAAGGCGTTTTTCGTGAGCCTCCTTGCCAATGACATGGATGTTTTGCCACGAAAGAACACGTCCATAAATATGATTTTTCTGCCATTGTTTACGCTCATGAAGCGTGCAATTTTCAATGTATTACGTGGTCTATTCAGATGCTAATTTGACGTATGCTTTCTCTGCCGCCGTCCGTCCAAAGTAGCAGTGAGGCATTGAGACGGCAATTTAGGCTCATTTTTCTTCTTATTGCTGGACATTTTTGCCGCGGGTCATCTGCTACCTCTACCAGCAGCTTCAAATTCAAGGAAAAACGCTTTTCTCCCCCCATTTACTTGGATCTCTTCATGGGTGGCCCCCAGATCACGATCTACGTGTGTGCAAAATTGAGCAGGCTTATAGGGAAGAAAAGGCCGATGCCTGCCTAATTGCCGATTCGGAATGG
The DNA here is from genome assembly GCA_019096065.1 of Paracyclopina nana. Classification (NCBI taxonomy): domain Eukaryota; kingdom Metazoa; phylum Arthropoda; class Copepoda; order Cyclopoida; family Cyclopettidae; genus Paracyclopina; species Paracyclopina nana. Next base: position 7,772,389 of record JAGUCH010000001.1, on the reverse strand, counting down.
ATAAATAGCTATTATGTCCTGTGGAAAACCAACGTGACCCAGCTGCTGCGAACGTAATATACCAGCCATTTTTCTGCTAGCTCAGAAAGCGCCACGCCAGCGCGTGAATTGAGTTGGTTTTCAAGTGTAAAGCTCGTAAAAAAGGCAATTCACATGGCAGTAATGATTTCAGGAATCTGAAATGGCATGCTCTGGGAAAGTGAAGCCAGTTTTGCCTGATGCTTCCAGGCTGAAGGAAAAATTAAAGTAAGGCCATCATTATCCTGATGCTCCTCCTGTCAATTTGATGCCCTTGGACTAAAACTTGGAGTAAAAAGGTTTCAGAGTGAAAATCCCGTGTGAGTGTGCATAGGATAGCCCCCCGTCATTTGACTTCATCATCATAATGATCGAGTCGTTTTTTGGGGCTCTTCATGAAAATTATAGGACACCTCCACCTTCAAGCATCATGCTAGGATACGGATGGCAGCTAGCCTTTTTGGGAGGAAAAAAATATGAAAAGTTTTTCTTATCCCGATCGAAAATATTGAGCTGTCAGGCGTTCAAAAAAACACGGGCATGTCAATCAGTTCATATTGCAGCGGCTCAATTGAGCACAGGAAATCTGCCGATTGGGAGGTTGCAAAAAGTGTGCAATTAAGAGAGCGCCCCAATATCTCTTCAGATTTTTCTTCAAAGCCTATTGGGCCAAGAATGAATGATCTGCATTTTGTAAGCAACGAGGCCAAGATGAGGATTGAGCCTTGTCCCCCTGGGCCCATTCTCACTTTTGCCCCCCACAGTCCTGGATTTGACACATTGCTGCCCAAGGGAGGATGGAGTCAAATTGGGACCACACAAAAGTCGCTGTCAGAAAACTGGAGCTGAAAATTGACTTGGTGTCAACTCAGCTAGGGATTATTGCAGAACCATGACGAAAAGGATTATGCACTTTGGAAATTGTCAAGGAGCCATCCGAACTAATTTGTTCTACTTTCGAACCAGCATGCAGACGGCTCGAGTTTAATCCAGAAACCACGTGGTGCGCCGTCTATGCTTCAAACTCTTTGTTTACTAATCTAAGCCGGTGGCAGTTTTGGGTAAACAAAAAATGCGCGCGAAAGTATCTATCACAGCTGTTGTAACTCAGAGGAAATTGACTCGAGATTTCAGCTAATAGGATTATTGCAAAGCCATGACTAAACGGATTAGACACTTCAAATTGTCACAGCACCATATTTATCAGTTTGATAAATGGCAATAAGCAAGACTTTCTTTCTTCTTGGTGAGGCAAAAAAGAAGTAGCTGGTACAGGCCGGAAATATTGGTTGGATGTGCCACATTGAGCAAGACTGCTTCTCCTGCAGCAACCCCGTCCCTCGCTATAACCCGCCAATTTTTGCCAGACTTTAGGCTGAAAATAATCCTGCTGCAAAGCCCTTTGCCCCCTGCTGGCTTAATGGTATACAGCCCTTTTGATAATCATGTTGCCTTTTGATCATCACCATTTTCTCTGGCAAACATAGCCAGCCAAGAAGAGATATTCCATTGAGAGTCTACAAATGTTTTGTACATGAATTGAGCCTCTAGCTCACACCGCACTATAGCCAGATTATCGCCATCACCCACGATGCCATGGAAATACAATGCGACCCCTCTTCTCTAGAAAAAGCCAGAAAAAATACCCAGCCACAACATTACGACACACATTCAGCAGAAACATAAGAAGGTAGCTGTAATAACAGCGTTTTGAAAAATCGAATATCATTCTCTCAAGCTGTCCAATTAAAGCCATCATTACAATGTATCTGAGTCAAATTGATACATTTTATAATGGCTGCCAAGAATTGAACATTGACATGATTTTTTTCAATTTTCACACAGCAAGACTGCTGCTGAAGCAGAGCTGGAAAGGTGATGATGTCCAGATGACGCATTTTTGGCCGGTACACGCTGTACTGAATGCACAAACACAATTCAGCAGACTTGAGAAGAAAAGTGAGAGTTTTGGCTTTAGCCAGCAGCAGCAGCTGGAGATAGAACCAACCAAGAAGAAGAATTGGCAATGAATCCAAAGACCCTGGTCATCTGCCACCCGCCTTGCTTCCATAGCAATGTTTCTTAATGGTGCCTACATGAGCTCTTTTTAAAGCTATCTTGTCATCAGGGATGCTAACATGTAAAGGAGTGTGTGTCTTACTTGACAGCATATTTGCAACAATGAGCCAAGTCTTAAATTTCGATCAGATCAATCTAGTTTTACATGCTTGCTGCTACGGCCAGTTAAGGAAGAATGCTAACAAGTTATTTTCAAACAGAAGCCGAATAATGGTGGCAGTGAATGCATCCATGGCAATTGAGATAAGACAGAGGCTGTAAAATGTGCTTTTCTCAGAAAGTAGGCTGGTAGGGGAGGTGGTCAACTTTTTGAGAAGACCATGGCCAAAAATTGGCCAGTAAAAGGGGAAGAGACGGACTGAGCATGGAAATGTGAACATTATGTTTAAAAGGTGGAAGGAAAAAACTGCTCCACTACATGAAGGGGCAAAAGTGGTTGGTATGCGTGGTTAATAACAAGGTACTTTTTTGGCGAAATTCAACGCGAAAGGTCTCATTTTATGTGGACCTGCTGAAATTAATACCTCATAAAGTTGAGTCAGTATATGTGAGTCAATTACTGGAATTCAGCCCCGGTTTTTTACCTCAATCTCATTTTCTGGCTTCGTATGTAGGTCAAACATCATAGGAAGGGCAGCAGAATTCATCAGGACTTGATGACTTCAATTTGGTCCTTTAATCATAGGGCTGCTTCTTTTTTGCCCCCTAACGCACATTTCCTTAATTGTGTCTGCCGCAGAAAGATTAAGCCTGCATTGTAGTTTGCTTAACAATTCTTGTTAGTTGCGGTGAAAGGGTGAATGCGCCACCGAGGAAAATCATCAATTTTCTCTGAGGAGCCTGTGTGGCATTGAGGCGGTCAATTGCAAAGCCCGAATTTTTTAATTGAAAGGAATTTACTCTCCTCGAGTCCAAGCACAGTGATGTTTGACAGTCGTAAAAAGTTCAAGATCTCCAGGATTGATATGGGATTTTTCTCAACTAAGCCGATCAAATATTTCTCAAGATTTCTCGTCAATTTTTCTGACGAGATCATTATTACAGATCAACTTTCACATTATCCGCTTAGGGGCCAGTTGGAGGCTCGTGAAATTATATTAAAATATTATCATCTAGCACTGCCAGTAAATACTACGTAATACCTAGGTATGTACGTGTGTGCAGAGAATAATTACTTCAATTAAAACATTTTTTTTTCAGGGGAAAAACTTTCACAAGAAGTTGAGTGGCCTTGGGATTAACCAAAAAAATTTGACACGCCCTTTATTACTCATTCAGCTGCACCAGCTCATCATTAAGTCGTGACTTTTCTCACAGAAATTTCTCAATTGAAATGTTGGTTTGAGGGGAGAAAAATTGGCTGTAATGAAAGTTGGTGTACTTATGTAAGTAGGGGGTATCCAACCCTTTAAGAGCCCGACCATTTGTTACCCTCAACCCATAATAAAAATGGGGCAAAAGATAGCTGTTAAAATGGTGGCAGGAGTACTTTATGGGCCCGGGTCATCTGCACGTTCATTACATGAGCTGACAGACACTACAACCACATAATAATAGTTCATCAAGCAGAAAAACCACAAAATTGAAAAAAGCTCTGCTACACGACTAAAGCTGGGAGATGGAAACATCTGACTTTCAAGAGATTGCCTTAAGTGGTCGCGTTAATTACGCCGCCGCATTCCTTAATTAGCTGGATAGCATTACTGCACATGTGATTTTGTGAAATTCAAAATTGCGCGCCGAAAGTGGAGTCACAACAAAGTAGCTCAGCTTTTGCCAGTTGGCCTCATTTACTAGCTGCAGTGTCTCGGCTGCTGCCAGCTTCTTTCACTGAGAGACTGAAACAATTGAAGAGGAGGAGCAGGAGGAGATAAAAAAGCCAGTTAGTTGGGATAACGTGATGGAAAATTGGTGTTGTCATCGCGATCAAAAGTCGGCTGTAATTTAGATGAGCTGGGTCCATCCATCCACTTAGGAAGCAAGATAGATGGGTCCAACTAAAAGGGTTGTTCTGAGCCCAGCAGGGAAATGCCAGAATTTTTACTTTCACCAACATCCTAATAAACGAGCTCAAAAAGCAGTTTCCTCATCAAGATTTTTTGTGATGATGGCTCAATGTCAAGTGAAAATGTCTTCCAAGTAAGCAAAGTAGTAATAATCTGTATCTCGTGCTCTTTACGTTTGCATCTTCCAACGATGAACTCGGTGGTTTTGTTTATTTTACAGCTGAAAACTGCCTGGAAAAATGTGAAAGTGTCGAATAATCAAACATTTTGGCACGTTTTCGAGGCCCCCTGAAGTGCAACAAATCTCCATGAAGCCCTCTCAAAAATGAATCCTCTCTCGAGTCTCGTCTCCGAAAAAAGTGGGGAAATAAAATAGACCGACGATGACAATGACGACGAAGATCATTTATGTAATATGGCAAAAAGCGGCATGGAAAAATCTGCTAAAATCAGCTGCTGAGTTTTGAAATTGATGAGCAACAAGAGCTGAAAACCTGTAGTAGTAGGACTATAGTGGCATCATGTCGTGATGAAATAACTTTCTCCTTTTCTCCGCCTCCTCAAGAACCAGCTCAACGTCAGCTCAAGATAGAATTCCATTGCAGTCGGTCAAGAAGACTTGAGCAGCAACACTTTTACTGCCGACTCACGACACAATTACTTTAATAATCAGTATGCATGGACGTGGAAAATGAGAGTACGAGCACGTGGTGCAACCCAAGCCACCCCATTTTCAGGGCCACCCCCCTCGAATGCTGCAATGAAGGATAATTGCTGCCGTTATCGAGCCCGCTACTTGCTACAGCAGCAGCACTTTAAAAGCTCTTAGAAACAATTCGAACCGGAAATGGTGCAACTGCGACACCACCTCCACCACCACCACTTTTTATTTCAGTTTTCAATGTCATGACGAGAAAATGGTGGCAATTGTGACATGATGGGTTTGACATTGGAGTTCAAAGGAGTTTCTCACATCGAGCAAGTAGTGTGTATCCATGGCATGAAAATTGGTGGCCGCTAGAGGGCAGCGGCGGCGCGGCGGGTGTAGGAGCATCAGCGCCAAGGTATGGCCTCGCCTCCAGCGGATTTTGAGGGTGAAAGTTGGGACTTTGTGCGCAAATTGCTGGATAAGGTTGGGGGCTCTGTAATGCATGCGTTTTCAAGTAGCTAAAGCTTCCTCCATTTTGCCATTATGCCACCCAAAATCTGGGAAAATGGCACGCCCAGATTTTTCTGTGGTGCTATCAAAGAGCCAGGAAATGTCAACAAAGCTACGCGTACAGGCAATTTCGACACTTAAAGTCATTCCATAGAGGTACTGCTTGAACGTCGGCAAAATTGCTACCTTCTCAGCAGCTATGTGCTTTAGCCCTCTTCTCAACTTGTGGGCCGCGCTGCACCAAATTGAATTCCAAATTTTGCGGCTTTTTTAACGCCCCTCGGGGCCCAAAGTGACCAACTTTCCCCAGCTTCTACTACCACCGCTACAAAGCGATGGACAAAAGCGACGAAAAAAGCCTTATGAACAGCGCACAATTTTTCTCCAGCCTTTTTATGATATGCCATTTTTCCCAAAGTGTGACTAATTTCGTGTATCCAATGGGAAATCAAGGTTGTCCAAGCCTAGCTTGTCATCATGACCCTAACTGTAGAATGAGGGTACACAAGATCTGGTTTCGTCATCATCGTCGCAGTCGTGCTTTTTGGCATAAAATGTCAGGTAAATGAGCCGGATTCTCGGATAATTTGTCAGGTAAGCAGACTCAAATTGCGTCAGATGGCTGTTCAATGGGAAATTCCAACGAGACAATTAACCAAATTAAGCCTAAATTTCTTTGACAAGCTGCACATGACAAACTTATAAAATGGGTCCTGATCGCGACATAAATGCCCAATTTTCTCAGCCATCATCATCATCATCATCTGCGCTATTATCATCAGGATTGAGCAACATTTGATTCGAAATATTAACAAAAAGGTCATCATCGACACACAAGATTTTCTGGCACGATATTTTTGCAGCAAAAGAGCCATGAAGTAGCGCAATTTCACACAGATATGGACGATTGCCAAAAAAAAATGGAACTTACCCCGATACTGGCGAGGAGTGTGACCAGCAGTATTTTCCGTAAAATCATGCTGAATGTGTGTGTGTGTTTGAGGTTGGGTTCGCCTAAAAATAGAAAATAAGAAGACATGACTACTAATCATTGCGGTTAAAGAAAGAAGGAAACTTTCAAAAATAGTGCGAGCTAGTGGTTTTTCAATCTATACAATTTTTTCGCTAATAGAGAAAGCGCAGTCTTCCAGGCCAAGATGATTATGATTGTTGTAGTGAAGAAAAAATGGCTAAAAATTCTTGGCACGATCGACTATGCTTCAATATGGCGCTCACCACCACCATCAAGCTACTCATGAATATCAATGCTAATGAAGTGGGACAACTTTGGACCGATTTCTCTTGGTCCTCTTTTTACTTCGGAAAATGTGGTGCAATGATGAGTGAGGCCGATTTCGCGTATCATTTCCAGCTCTCAGGACCTTCCATCATCTATATAGCATACCTGGCTACCTGAGATATTGATACTCAGCAATTGCTACCCCCAGATAATATTTGGTTTCAAATTGACCAGAACGTGACCCAATTCTTCTAGGGGTCCCACATTTTTATTTTGGCCACTGGAGCACGGCTGCTGCTGTCAACTTTTCCCTAGGTCATCATGCAATTGTGATAATCTCGATTTTTTACTCCAGCATAGCGGGGAGTTGTCTTCACGCCTCGGCCGTGAACTCCCATTTTTCAGTCCTACTCTAGTACTGTCATGGTGAGTCTTTGTGGTGAAAACCACGGGAGTTCTTTTTTGTTTGTCTTCACGGTCATGTCATCATCATCATGAGTTGGGGTCAGCAAATTCTTTTTTCCCATAATCTTATCAATAGGAGCAGAGGGCATATTTCAAGCCAGGTTTTAAGGCTGTTTCTGAACTGCACGGTTGATTAGGCTTTAAGTTCCATTGCGTGAATGCAATTGCAAACTTACCGCCACATTGTAGGTTTTGCAAGGTGTACGTGGTGCTTGCACACACAGTTTATTTTCCCCTCGTTTTTTGCGAGGATCTAGTTTTACTGCCCCCATCCTAGACTGTGTAGTTTTCTCTCGAACACAGTCTAATATATGGGTTGAAGAGTTTTATTACACTCAGCCAATCCATTTTCAATTCCATTTAGAGAGCCGCCATCCTAACTTTATTATTAGCATGTAGGTGTGCTCTCAACATTATGCAAAGTTGCGCCCAAAAAAGGCAAAGTGGGTAATTGGCGAAAGGAGATCAATGGAGATTTTGCAAAATCATCAATCCGTTGGCCGATATCGGGGAAAGTTTGGCAAGGACAATTTTTTGCTCCCCCCTCAAAAAGGCTCCTTTTTGTTTCTTCTAAGGCCATCGTGACTAAAGTCCTGATTGCTCCAAGATGACAAGGCAACAAAATGGGAACAACTACCAGCAGAAGCAGCATTACTTTCTTAGACATAAATGCACAGTGGGAAAACTGTGGGAAAATGTCCTACTATTGCGATTCTGGTGCTTACAATACCTCTCCTTGTTTAAGCTGAATTTAAAGCAAATTGCAACGGCAGAGCAACAGAATAGAGATCTTTAGGACCTCATGCAATGCGTTTCACACTCGCTCGTTTATGCTTGGAAAATCCGATTTTCCGAATTGGGATTTTCTCTTGACGACGACGACGAAGAAGAAGAAGGACAAATTGGACATGGAGTCATAAAAAAGAGTGGCTGTTTTCTTTCAAGCTGAGCTGGGTCATGATTGGCTATTTTCATGCACTACAGGACCATTTTTCAACACATTTGACCATCAGCCATGCCATGGCATCTCACTTATCACTTCTCATCATGCTAGCAAAAAGATATACCCTTTGTGAAAGTTAAAAAGGAAATGCAGCTGTACATGCTTGTACCACTAATATGCACGACCACTGAGATGATGATCTTCAGCTCCATCAACAGCACAAAAAAGGCTAAATAACTATTTGTGCCACACGAACGTGCAGATGTCCAACTTGGACACAATGTCATAAAATTCGGTGAGTGTGTCGAAATTGAAAGTTGGCACTTTAGAGTACTTTGATGATGCTAAAATCCATCTTTCAGTTCACACCATAGTGCGTACATGTGAAAGACATTTTTCGAGGGAAAAAAATACAATTTTATTTCCCATCAAGTACACGAGTACATGGGTACGTACTATGGGAGCATGCAGCAAAGCAGCCTCAGAGTGTGTGTATGTACTGAAATGTCAAATGCAATTTTGATAAATGATCAAGGAATTTTTTTCGCTGCATCATCTTCTTTTAGGGCCAACAAATTCAAAGTTGTTGCTATACCACAGAGGGGAGAGCGAGGGGAAAAGGCCAACGTCGGAGAGAGGCAGCAAAGTGATTTTTTGCCTACTGTGCCAAACCCCTACTGCGCCTTACAAAGGCAAACTCTTTTACATTTGGGAGGAAAAAAATAACCTACTAGGCAACTAAAAAATTTTGGCCTTGCAGAGAAAGTTTGTCAAAACTTGATTTGGTCGCATGAATAATGTGATTTGACGTATCGTCGTTTTCGTTCCTAAAATGGCCATAGCACATTTTCTGATCCATTTTTTTCCTTGTCGAATGCGCAGAGAGAGGCAGACATTTGATTTCTCTTTCTGAGTTGCTAGTAGCTTAGAGGTATACGAGTCGTTTGCAGTAGTGGTGGCGAGAATTAGTAATAATGTTGCACTTTACGTACAAAATCGTGTGAACTTGGTCAATTGTTAGCTTGAGGCGTAAAATCAGCTTTGAAATGCCAATATGGCGCTCGCTCCCTTTAAATACCCCCTTTTGTCCTAGTTAAAAACCGGTCAGTCATTGAGGAAACGAGGCTCATTGAATTCTTTCACCGGAAACATTTCGGCTTTGAAACTTTCTCAAATGGAGTGGGCGGCCGAAACCAGCTAGAAAAATGACTCTCAGGACCCATGGCCCTGACCATTAATCACGGCATCCATTTACTTGAATATTATTGTACTAGTAAGTACAAAGATAGCCACGCTTCGGTAGTAGGACACGAGCATACACGCGTGGAATGTTAGTGGTGATTTCAACGAGCGGAGTTTTGTGTCAAACCTCGTTTCTCGCCGTAATCTTGGGCCTGGATCAGCTCGTGCTTCTATTTTATCGACTCGGAGCTGTTTTGCATTGGGTTGGCAGCAGGAATAGCAGTAGTGCAGGCGATCCACGCCTTAAAATTGAAGAGAAATTATTTCCCTTTCGATGCTGGGCGGGCGAGGTGGTTTCCCTCAAAAAAAGCCTTTTAACCGAGCAATTACTCCTTTAGTCTGGCATGGTTCCAACAAAACTGTTTGTGTGTCCACCCCCCTATAGTTAGGTTTGGGAAAAAAGTGTGCCATAAAATGTGTAACTTTTGTGGCATGGCATAATGGTAAACTGCTCTCCATTGTTGTGAATAGTAGATCATTCAGCCAGTCAGTAAAATGTAGAGATCGATGGCACGTGGGTTCCTCATGCAAATAAATCGTGAGATTGTTGTTGTACAGTACTGGTGCTTGTGCCTGCTGATCTTGATCTGAAAAATGAGAAATGCGCGCCATTGTCACAGAGCACTGATTATTGAAGAAAATGACTCTTCTCATCTGTGACTAATTGCCTCTGCAGCCTCAGCATCTGCCTCATCACACTTTTTTGCACCTTGTTTTGGTTGCTGCTTGCGAGAAAAGCAAACCTCCTTTTCGTTCTCAGTTGAAGCATGCAGGTGATCTTCGTGGGAAAGGGAGAATGAATACCATCCACATGGCTCGGACCTACCGCCCCTTTTTTTGCAGTCAATTCTGTCTGAAGACCTTGAAGGGTTATTTTCTCTTTCCTCCATCATGGCGGAAGAGTTTTTTGGTCAAGTCGCACAGTAGTAGCAGTGCTAGTGGAGGTACTTGGCATTCCGTGGCCAACTTTCATCCGAAGAATGTCGTTAATTCAGCTACTTTTGCACATGTGTCCATCCTTGGAAATCATGAAGGCTTTTTTGAGCCCTCCAGCAAGGATTCCATTCATTCTGATCCAATATTCATTAGATAAATTGGGTGTGCGTGACAGAGTCATTCCCCACAAGCAGCCTCATGTCATGGTCATTTTCTCCCTCCAATAGCTAATTTGTTTTCCAGAACTTTTTGCCGCATATGTGTGTGTACTTCAGCTCCTCTGCAGAGAGTTGATGATGATGGCCTAGCAAGAATTCAGGATCATCGATATCTCGCCGCCGCGTCTACCAAGCTATATGTGGGAGATGTCCATTTCGATAGAATGTGCTACGTAGCATACATAGCACACAGTTGGGCAAGATTTCAGCTCGAACCCTGGGGCATACCTATGCATCCTTAAGCACAGGGGGGATTAGGGCCCATAAAAAGGCCGCTTAATGCCAACAAGCGCAAGGATATTGTGCATTGAGCAAATCTAAGTTGCTTTCAGGTGGACATATCACAGAGTGCACAAGCCTGAGCAAGGGGGCTTTGCGTGTATTTTGAGCCAGTGTGATTCGAGTTCTTCAGTTTGAGCTCCGATCTGAGCCACTCCAAGTTGGCTGAGAAGAGAAAGTTGAGCTGTTGGCTGGCGTACACGCAAGAAAAGATGCCAGCAGAGAAAATCCACACTCAACAATTCTCCACACACACACACTCACACACACACACATATCAAGTTAGCTGCTGCACTGCTGCTGCTCTCATAGCCAAAAGGGGCTGGCTACCTATAGCAGGCTACCACCCCAAAATTGGGACCCAATCGATCCCCGTGAAATAATGCCTCAATTCGCCATGAACTTTTGTTTTTGCCAGGAGAAATCTTTCTTTTTAAAATGTTGGCTTTTTTGCTGCCCTTAAAATTGGTCAGTAGTATGGAAGCCGTTACACAAAAGTTTGCATGTTTTCAAGTGGATTTCATGCATGAAACAACATAATACTACAGGTATCCACAATTATGCGGTATTCAGCCATATTGATTGGCCAGTTTTTTTTTCCGGGAATGTTTTCCCGTAATGCTGAGGAGCACAGCTTTTGTGTGATCCGGGAACTCTAATGTTGAATATGGTCGGCTAGATTGAAAGAATGCTCGATATTGTTGAGCCTGAGCATCATTCAGAGCCATCATTTGTCAAGTGTCAATTTCTTGCCTTGGCCAAGTGAAATTTTCTTGACTTTTCTCACTTTAGAATTTAAGTGCAAAAATCAGCATAGTACACAGTGGGGCAGAGCCAGCAGCTAGGGGAGGACATGATGGATGGAGGAAAGTGATAAAAAATGCACATCGTGCACCGCAGATGAAGATTGAAAATGTTTAATATGTTTGCACAATAAGCCAGTAGAAGGGATGTAATTAGACACTGAGTTGAAATTCAATAAATCTTCAGCTGATCGCTATCAATCCACCGCCCTACGCGTGGTGGCAAGCACTGCGTATACAAAAAAGGGGGAGACAATTTAGAGCCGGGAATTTTTCATGATTGCAACTGATCAAATCATCTCACTTAGCAGCTGACGCTGATAGATAGAAAAGTCCTGCGCGCGAAAATACAAAACTACCCGGGGCTACAAAAGGGCGTGGTTGATTTAAATTGCAGATTCGTAGCTTTTTCTTCTGGTTGACGTGGACGTGATGGTAAAAAAGGCAAAGTCTTCATTGTTTCTGAGGAGGCAGCCAGAAGACACGAGCCCCATCATAGAGGCATGTTTACAAACATTTGTCAGCTCTATCATCTTTCACTACATTGTGAAAACATCAGATAAAAAAAGAGCTTCTTTGGGCCACAATTCAAGCCTGGCTCAATAGCATCTTTAATGGCCCCTTGCTTGCTGCTTTGGGTGCCTTGGAGACAAATCACGAATCACAATAGAGTGATTTGCCATCCTGACTGAAGATGACGGGAAAACCGCATTTCTTTGCCACTTTGTCAAAGTTCTCCTCTTCTTCTTCTATTGTTTGATTATGTGAACACGATGAATTGAAATTCGAAAATGGTTTATGCAAGAAGAAGAAGAACAGTAGCAGCTCGAAGGTGATGATGCAATCATGATTTAAAGGTTCCCTTCTTCATGAGCACTATTGACGACGACGAAGAAGAAGCGTCGGGACGCGTCAATTAAGGTCGACGATGTCGAGCACCCAGCTACCTCAAAATGGGATGGTATCAACGAAAGTGAGAAGACAACTTTGTACCCCTGTCCCAGCTCAAGAGCGTGAGAGAAAATGTCACAAAGGAGTTGATTTTCAACAGGTTGCAATAATTAGACGCTTTTTATGCCCATGCTACCAAAACCGAGCATCAGCTTGCGATAACCATCTTCGTAATGACTCGACACGACATGCGACATTGTGCAGTAAGCTAACTGATTTGTTGATCATTTTTTGCTGCGAGGTGGTGGGCTCGAGACATCTAGACCACCGTGCGATGAAGTCAGCCAGCTCGATTTTCAAGGGTGTATCCTGCCAATGATATTGTCTTCGTTTTTTGCGGGACACAAAATGGAAATGAATGGGCTTTTCTTTGATTTATGGCCAATGTCAAAATTTGTGCATTATGCAAAATACCGCACGACCTCTTCTCCTCTTCAATGCAAAATGAGCGAATCAAAAATAAATGGCACTTTTTGCGACGTGTACGTGCTGCCGATTGACATTTTCACAACCACCGACCGTAAGAAAACAATTATCGATAACCTTCTTCTTTTCTAGGTAACTAGAACGACGACGAAATGGGGGGTGAGGAAATCTTTTACGAGATCCAGATTCAATGACAGGGTACTTATTTTTTCAAAGATAAAAACACTTGCCAAGAATTTAAAGCAATCTTCGGCCCCTTTTTACCCAAGCCGTAATTGTGGGACCGGCAGCCAGGATGTGCTATGCATGGGGAAATTAGCCCAAAGACATCAAAGACATCATCCGTATGACTTCAAATTTAACTGGAACTCATATCTAAATTGCCACTTCGCACAATGCTGGGAGCAAAGCCTTTTTTCTTCTCCGCGCGCCAAATATCTCAAGTTTCGCCATCGTCCTCATCCTTGAGATTTTAGGCCAGGTTTTTTTTTCGCCTCCCCTTTTCCGAGTGTGCTCGCCGTTGAAAAGATCGTTGGGATATGCTTTTGAATAGGTCAAAGTTTCCATTTCGCTCGATGGATCCGCGAGAGAGGGCTCATAAAAGTTGTCTTTGGGACGCGAGTGGCATTTCAATGAAGCTTCATGGGTTTAATGAATAAGGTCATTTTCAGTCTTGTTTCTTGGCGGGCCAATTTTTTTGAATGATGCTTGAGCCCTAAAGCGCTATCACTTTCTTTTCTCGCTACGGGCCAAAGTGTGTATACAGCAATTTTTTAGGCAATTATTGCTCAAATGCCAGAAGGGAGATAAACGACATTTCAATTTTTCAGCATGCAAATAATGCCGAAATGTGCCAAAACGCGGGGTCCAGTGGGCCCGTTTGACCTACATCTTTTGCGCGCCCAATTTTCAATGGCGGGGAGGGGCGGCCCGCTTGGTCGGACATAATACTACATAAAATAATGATCGATCGGATTTTTCTAGCTAAATCGGATGCAATTTATAGCTCCATAAATCAGCGGTGAGGCCAAAAAAGGTGTCTTCTGCACGTCCAAAATAATTACACGCCAAACAATTTCGCGCTGCGATACGTACGATACTGGAGACATCAAACTGCACCGAAAAAAGGTTGAAGAAATCGATGGCTCAATATCAATTTCCAGCGGCCAAATGAAAAACTCAAAATCGGCCTGAAAAGTCACGCAAAGAGCTCGTTCGGAGGAGTGCCGCGCATTGAAATCTCCAGACCCCATACATCAAGCGGGGTTCAAGTAGGACGGAAAAAAGCTGTTTGGGCTTACCTAGGTTGAGGCGTGTGATTCACTGTACGAGTGAGGAAAGGCGTGGCACCTGGGCGGGGCGGTCACTAGAAACGGTACCCCCCTTGGTTTGGGCTCGACTAACTGGGTGCCCCTGGAAGCCAAAAACTTGGTAGTTCAACTGCCAGTGGGGGCACTTGTCGTGCAGTTGAAATGAACCGGTTGATCTAGGCGATCAGTTGTCCAACTTAATCACTGGAATTGCTTGGTGATTCCCGAACTCACGTGGGTCAACTGAGCCCGAAATCAGGCTCAGCGAGGACCAGCCTGCGTAAGTATCCGCGCGAGTGAGTTAGCTCCTCGTATGCAGCTCTAGCGCGCGCAAGCCAAAGTCGCTTTCACGAAAAGTCACTCTCGCTCTTACCAAGACCTAGTGCACCACATTCACGTTCCTTCGTTTCTCACACGCCACAGCGGGGCACGGCGCGCTCAAAGCCCCGCTCGTTCTCAAAACCATACTCACTTCAGCTAATCGTATCTGAGAAAAGGAGCAAATCAAGGGTGGCGTTAAAAATGCTCCCCCCAGAGTGCACAGAGGTTGGATGGCGGTGCCGGGCCCAGGTCTGGCGCTTAAGGATTTGGACCCTGTCCGGGAAAACTGCAAAAGTTACGGTCAATTCCTAGATGCCGGAGACAAATGCCATTCTTCAAGTTACTTCAAGTTAGGTGAAGCTTCATCCGCCGCGCGCAGTCGCCTCGCGTACAGTGCACGTCGTTTCTTGATCAAATAATACTTTTGGTCATGCTTTATTGAGGCGAAAATTAGGTCGCGCGCCATCTATGGTTATGGATACGCTTAATCGTAATGACAATCACTGTGATGTTCTACGCCATGAATTTCATGAAAACATCATACATCATCCTTAAAAAATGTCCACGGTCTCGCTCTTAAATAAGAGAGTTCCGGCCATTATGGCAGCCAGCTTCATGATCATGAGCTTAATGGAATAATTATGCTACGAAAGGCGTTGATCCATGTCACATCATCTAAGCATTATCATCTGGCAATAAATGAATGGACTCATTGAGAAGAACCAGGCTAAGATGCCTTGCGGCCTGAATTTTACGACTATTTATTATGATTTTATGGTCTACCCCGGCGTTGTATACTACTCGACCACTCCACTGTGGGAAATCAGTTCTTTCAAACGCTTCGCAATCAAAAGGAGCAAAAGCATCCTTAATAAGCACAAAACAAATCGTTTTGACGTTTTCTTCATCAGTTGGTACTTACACTATCATGCATTGTTTATGACAGCGAGCTGGCTCACAAGGCAAAATCAAAGTAAAGCGTCCAATTAGCCGGCTGGCATATGCTGTACATTATTATGCTTGACTTGAAGTGTAGCATGAAAAAAGTAGATGAGTGAGACTTTTTAGCAGATGGACAAGCAGTGCGTACCAAGACAGAATAATTGGAAAGAAAACAATAATTCGAGCCATTTGGAAAGTGCTCCCAGTGAAGAAGTATTAAAAAATGAAGAAATTAGAATGCATTTGTCAGTTCATCATTCCTCGTGTGAAGTAAGGCTCACAGTACTGCTGTCGACCATAGTAGGAAAAAAGCCGATCAAAACAACGGCTGGATTGATATTCAACGATCAATTTCATTAGCTGATCTTCTCACTGTGATGTGGTGGTCAAGAATATGTCCGTGATGTTCCGCTAATTGATCATCTTAGACCATCAAACTTTCTTTTATTTCACACACGAATACTACACAAGACGCTACATGAACTATTTAATAATCATTTCTGCATTTACCAGATTAAAAAAGTCATTTTTCACTTGTAATTACATGCTTCATGCCACCATTAAATGCCATTTTCAACAACAGTTTAACCTCGAATGCAAAAAAGAAGTGGCATTAAATACTGTAATTTTTTTCTCAAGTTCCGAAAAAAAAAGTCTCAAGGCCTGGATCATCTAATTTTAGCGAAATCCGTTGCAAGTGATGGATTTTTTTTCCATTTGACAATGACCTTTCGCAAGGCAAGACGCGTGATCATATGGCCCTTTAATTGTCGAAAACAGAGCGGATTTTTACGATGTGTACCACCATGCACCAGGCCTAAATTATTGCTTGCTGTACTTGATCACATGGATTTTAGAGCTATTAGCCGAAGATGATCCAGACTCGAAAATTAATATGGGAAACCTCCACTTGGCAAGTTTATCCTGCACTTATCAAGTAGATCCACGAATTATGACGAGAACGTTTTTGTGCTGCATTACAAATTGAGGCTACTTTAAGAAAATAAGCTGGGCCAAATTGCTTTTATTTTCCGTGAAAAGAACTGGCATTGTTTTCTAAACAGATGCACACAAATTACTGCTACCTAGGATGTAATTTTTATGAGCCATTAACGTAATCAGGCAGTGAAGTAGGTTAGTCCGATTATGTACGGATACACACAAAAATTGGGGACACTGAAGAAGTGAAATTGGAACCACATTTTAATCCTAAGTGTGGTAAACTTGATTTAGAGTATCTCCATATCATGCAAGGAAAACAATGTTGCTTAATGCTTCAATGCTATGCCAGACACATCCACAACAATGCAATGGAAACTAATTTGAATAGTTATAAAAACTAAAGTGGAATTACAGTTACTAATGAAGTCGTTGACCTATTAAAAATAAAAGAAATAATTGACACTGCCAGGGCTGTTGTAGGTAGCTTCTCAATGTAGGTGGTTAAAAGAGGAAACTTGGCACAGGCCACCAAGCAGAGAAATGACTCGCCAAATCTGAGGCTAATTTTTTCCTCCTCTCACAATTCTGACCAGTTCTGACTCAAAAAACCTCATTTTTCAGTTGGATTTCATCTTGATATCATCTGACCTCTCTGCAGCAGCTGCTGCTGACGAGGAAACGAAATTACAAGCCAAAGCCGAAAAAAGGGGGCGCCAATTGCTTAACAAAAAGAAGTCGTCTTTTGAACCTAATAAATGCCTGCCTTCCTCTTGTTACCATAGTCATGAACCAAAAAGTTCAGAGGTGACTTTTTTGCGCCGCTTGTGCTAGCGCGTCGTACTTGGGAAATGAATGGCATACCGTAGGCATGCACATACACACAATTAATATACCTGCCTATTTCCACCCGAAGTAGAACAAATCTGCTCCAATTGTATGGTAGACGGTGAAAAGCTTTGGTATTCAAGACTGAATCGAAAGTCTCGTCATTTCAGTGTAAAACCATGTGATAGACTTTTAAAGACCTGCCACTAGCAAATTTTGTCTAGTAGGCATTGAATGATTTGCGTGCAAAATTCCCTGGCTTGTAATTGGCACTTGGAAATCGAAATAGAAATCTTGCGCCGGTAGCCAGTGTACAAATTTGACCAAGAGGAGAATGAATGCTTCACTTTTTGTACAAGGAATGCACCACTTTTTGCTTAATTACTTTCTCACTAAATAATCATTATTTAGTCGGTCGAATTTCGAAATCCTGAATTCTTTGGAAAAAGTGCAAACATCCAACAGGATGTTGACACACGCAGATACCACAGTGAGCACAGCGGGGAAAATGTGGGCCCCTCAAGGATGTACTATCTTGATTGATATTATAGCTGGTCACTGATCTATCGCTATCGCCCTGACCAACTTCCAAAATACATTCGTTTGGGGCCCACAGTGGGCCCACTCGAGTCCGTCAGGCGAAAATCTGGTCTGGAATTAAGTGCAGCGTGACACTCCTGGCTTTACTCACTGTTGGAGAAACATAGGTCCTCCACAGCAACACTTCAAGTAACCGCATGATCGATTCCTAAAAGCTACTCCTCAAGTTAGTTTGCCTCGCAACCCGCCAGGAAAATGGGCTTCGTAATTTAGCGAGCGTGACAATTTGTCTGGTTTTTCCTGCCATAGGTGTCGTAAAAGTGGAGCACTACAAATCATTCTTTATATGATTTGTCGTAGTCATTTTGGCGCTAGAAGACCTGAAACCTTGCCAGACCACAAATGGAATAACGAAAAAGCCACATGATATTGAATTTGCGAGTGGCTTTCTAACAATAGCATCTGGAATTCAACGGAAATAGTGACACATGAATCAAATTGACAGCATTTTACGTGGCTCGTAAGGAAGATATCAAAAATAATATCATACAGTTATAAGTATAAGTAAGGTGTCCATACTATACTACACGGGCTAATGTCTAGCGAATTGTAGGTATAATGCATTGAATCAATTGAAGTGGTATCAAATTCACTCCCAATTATGTTATGCAAGTATTAACAAATGCTATTTCTCATTTATGGCACATCCTGGCGCTTTTTATAGTATCCTGACGAATCCAGTTCCAAAAGTGGTCAATGGTTGCATAAGTTTCTTTTTTCTCAAGTAATTATCAGACCAATTCAAGTTCTTCAATCGGCCAGCTGAGAATTTGAATAAAATTAAATGATAGTAGAAATCGCTAAATACAGCCAGTTGAAGTCGTTCCAATTTTCTCCATTGACGCTAATTTTCTATGGAGTAAATGTGGAGGAATCCCAGGGAGGCTACACCTTACCTGAAGTTGTCCTGAATAAAGACCGCATACTGGTATCACGCTCACGTATGCTAAAAGCGAAAATGCCCCTCTTTAAAGAAAACGCTAACACAGGAGTGTCCGGATTCTTCATGGCTACTTATCAATCGTCATGGGCCTCAGGCCAACCGCGAGCCTGAAATGAGCATGAGCAGCACTATCAAAACTAGAAAAATCCTTGGTAAAAGTAAGAGGCAGGGAGATAACGCCATGACTTTTACCCAGAGCCTACATTTAAGCCCTATTTAGCAGCAACGTGATAACAAAGCAAATATTTCAACCATTGCCGTTTGCCAAAGTACTACATATGTGACTCTGAGCAACTCGAAAGGGAAATTCGATGACGGGCATCAAACAATTCAAAATAGTAGGAAAATGACCATTAAAGCTAAAGCATTTCGTTGAAGTCCCCTCATTAAGGGAATGTGCGATGAGCTGAGGGCGTCATCATAAGAAAAATGTACTTATTTTTCAACAGCTTTTTTCAGACCTTGGCTCCACAATTGGCTGAAGGGCCAATTTAGGTCGTAAACAACCGCAGCAGTGACTCAATTTTCTGAGGATTTTCCTAAGTAATTGTAACTGTGCCAGAAACATGCTACAGTTTGGTTACTTTTTGAATGAGAATACAGTATCGATGGGTTGTTTCGCGAAGGTTTGTGCCTACAGTTATCACCTCGAATTCCAACAACGTAATTAGCCTAGCTAAGTCGCTTTGTGCCCTAGCGGCTCCAAATTGGATTTCCATCGCCAAAAATGGTAAGCTAGTCCATAAATTACAAGGTCTAATTTCTTGCTGAAGGATACCATAATTGATACATAACATTATGTTGCTTGCACACCATCATCCTAACGTGCATGGGAGAAACCTGAAAATATTATCTGAGCCATCACACATACTGGTCAAAACAGCCCAAAAAGGCATGCTAAGAGAAAACAGTTGCTTTTAAAATTCCAAAATTGGCTCTAATGACACAGCACTACTATCCGTCCTAAAAATGCTCCGAAATCCAAGTTGGCTAAAATTAGTCCCGAAATGGTGACATGTACTGCTCCTCTCCGAAACTTGGATGAACTGCACCATTTCTAAGAAGAAAACATGCCAGTCTGCTTTTCACATTTTTGCTGAGAAGGACATAAATTATGCAGTCAAAAAGGGACCTGGCAAAAAGTTATACAAAATAATGCTTTAACAAAAAGCTCTAGTTTATCAGCTTTTTCGACAAGAATGGCGCTTTCATAAAAACTGGAGCAAAAAAGCGTGTGAGATAAAAAGTACATGGTACATTAGTGAAGCGGTATCAAGGTGATAGAAACCGAACTGAAAGGGATGATAAAAGTCACACGAGTAAAATTACCAGAGGGCTAAGAATTTTCTGTCTTGCACTAGACGGCGGGGGACGAGGAGGAAAGTAGAACAAAAGTGTGCCAAAATGTCAAGAAATGACAAAACAATTACGTTCTCTTTTTCTCTCGAAACTACAAGTGGAAATGTCAAAAGCCTCAGCTCACTGGGTCGATTTGTCACCATAACAAGACAAGCAAGCGTGCGACGTCAGGCTAGGGGAAACGATAAAAAATGGTCAAGGAGGCAATCGAAGAAAACAAATAGAAAAGATGATAAGAGTCACACGAGGAGTCACTTCAAGGCAGAACCATACCTGAGGGCAATGAATTTTCAGTCTTGCACGTGGGGGGTTAAACGAGACAAGCTAGAAGAGAGAGTGAAATGTCCACCAAATTGAAGTCTAATAATGATGAAGAGCTCTAAAAAGGGCGTTGGCAGTTGTGGCTCTTCTGTGAGCGCGGCAGCGGCTGAAAAAATCTTGGCACCGAGCATTAAATGGGGGAAAAAATTCAATGAAGGCATTCTAGGATATAGAGAGACATTTCGCAGCAAAGCCCTCGAGCAGTAGAAAACATAGTGGTCGCCCACATCCAAAATGGCGGCCGTGCCTACTAGCTAAAAAATGCAGAGACCTTTTTTCAAAACCTAGCAAGCATGCAGCATATCTGTCTTCAGAAAGAACGAAGCAACCACGGTCTTCTTTGGGGTGATCGGCTCAATTTCGGCATGAATGGACAGATTATTTTCTACACTGATGGCCCTTGACAACACCCACCAACCTCAAAATAGGGAGCACAATAAGCAAGGCAGAGCAAGACGCCGAGTGCATGCCATTCAGCGTCATTTCTCTACTAGACGACACGAATCGTAAAAAGAGGAAAGAAGCTCACCGAACCTCAGCAGCCTCAAAAGCATGGCACTACTTGACTCAGGATCCAAGAAGGAATATACTGCCCATGCAAAACTTCATGTCACCGCAAATATAATTTCACGCAGGGCTAAAAGCCATAAAACGTTACACATTCACAAAAGAAATCTCGCTGTGTAATTACTGTATTTGCCTTGTAAAACTTTTGAAAGTGCCAACAAAAAAGTATTTTAGTGCATTTTTGCCACTGTGCACTGCCATGAATTTGCCCACTTTCCTTAACGCTTCATTTGGCCGAATGAGAAAGGAAAACCTCAAAAAAGCTTTGGAAAATTTGAAAAATATCATTTGGCCACCGTGTGTGATAGAGAACGTCTGGTCAAGGCATTAAAAATTTCAAGACTCCTAAAAAGGCGATCGTGGGAGAATTTCTCAGACATAAAGTGTATAGGGATTTACCCCAAAGGGAAATGCGCACTTATAAACAATTGCCAATGTTGTAACTTTCACGTTAAATCCACGCGAAAAGGCGATTGACGACGATAAAAACGGACACTAAACTGATACTACGGTTGTGACAGTGGCACTACGGGCATTTTGCGAAATTTCCGTTTCTCTGAAAAGATCGTTTCGGAATTGAAAAAAATTGTGCCCTGCAACACAAGCTCAAGTGCAGATTAAGCACGAACCACCAGATAATGTGCTTGATGAGTGAGCACATTACAAGTCCTTTTTTATACCGTTTCCACACAGTGCGCGCCTCGAGAAGAATATACCTGGTCGTGCTCGGAATTCGGGATAAGAAAAATCCAACATTGCTGTTGGCCACATAGCTCCTTAACGAGCAATTTCACTTATGAAATTGTGCAGCACTTACTCTGAACTATACACACACATACACAGTGTCTATCATACTCGGGATGCACTTTAAACAGGCGAGATATCAGGCTTATGTACTGCAATTCCACATATACCGTCTGACCGTTCAAAATTGGTCGGTGCGGGAATCAAAAGTTTGTGTTATGATTTTATGAATTTTGAGGCTTAATGGGTATCGTTGGAAAGCTTGAACCTTTGGACATCTTTTTTGTTTTCTGACAAAATGATAAATATTATTGAGAATTCTACGTTACAGCAAAAATTAAATGTTGCCTCCGTTCTTTCTTGACAATTTTCTCGTTTGCCTTGGGCAAATTGACTTATCCCGGTTTATTCCTCTATCAATTGATTTTTTCTACTTTTACAAAAAGATGGAAAAAGGCTCAATCTTTCCAACGATATCATTTAAAAGTCCTGTATATATTGAATATGTGACAAAAAGGTTAGATTCCCGTACCGTCCAATTTTGAACGGTCAGACTGTATAAATGGACAATAAAAGATCGGAATCAGCTAGTGCACACCGAAACAAACAGTGCATGCATGCTGTTTATGCTCAATTCCTCTAATTGCTTGAAAGGTGTGTATTTGTGTTGGCTTAGTTAGGGCGAATCAAGGGATGGAATTCGCATTTTTTCTCTCATGCAAGACTCGCCACTCCAGTGCATACGAACTTTTAAAAGTGTAGCTATGGAGCAGTTTTGCAATTTTAGCTTTCGATTGCAAGCGAAGATCTCATCTCACACTTTCATCGGTCAATACGATAAATTGCAAATTATCCCTTGTTTCGACACTTTGCATTGCCATTTTTCACGAAGGACTGGAAGAAGCCCCTCAATTTTGTTCTACGCATGGATAATGCTCTGAGGCAATCGATAACCACAAGAGCATTCCAAGCAGTTAACGAATTGCAAAGTAAGTTCGCTAATTGCAATCGAATTTATGGACATTCCTCAAAGTAACATCCTTGTTAGAGGAGGCCGACATACCATGAGTTCCGCTATGACCACCACACAGACATTTTCTGGTAAATTAAACAAACTGAAAAGCCACATCTAGGCACTACAATATTTCGTGAAAGAGGAGGGCAAAAATGGAGTCATTTTTGGCCCAAAGTATCATAATTCAGCAGCAGCAGCTGTGGTAGCATGCGGCCCAAAAATAATTTGGCCAACGAATCTTCGTAGACCTGGTGGTGTCCAGAAGTAGCCCAAATGGCATCAAAAGCTAGAAAGTGAAATGATGGTGGTGGTCATTTTTCAGCAGCTTTTTCTCGAATTCCATTCTATCGTGATTTTACCCAACATTTTTACATGACCCGCCACAGAACGGAGCTATTTTGACTTCACTTGACAAATGATGAGATGAAGGCGCCTTTTGTTTTCCCACCGCTACACAACTACTAAAAGGTTTTGAGCCATTTTTCTACCCCCGCAGTGTTGTTGGCAAAAAAATCCATCAAAATTGATGCCTCGCCAGTGCATGCTGCGGACAAGACAAAAGCTACTTATGCTGTGTTCAGCTATTAAGGAAATTTTTTCCTTCCGTTAAATTGCGTTTTACTTAAGCCTCCTATTTCAGAACTGATCATTTTTACGCATTTTTCATAGCTTCAAGTAGACCACTTTTCCCACCTCTTTTGGTCATATGAGTTTGAAATGTTCTGAATAATCAGAAGTACTAAAACTTAAGCATTTCGTTTAAGGCTGTCGTAAGATTTTAAGGAAAAGAGGCATAGGTGAACACCCTATTAATGTTGTTACAGTTATAGCCATACAACATCTGTATCCCGTTCAGTTTTCTTGATTTTGCATCAAACTTGTCCATTCCTCAAAACTTGGACTCTTCTGCATACTGACTAATTTTTTTCCTTTTCAAAAAGTATATTTGGCACATGAACGGGATATATGGGTGACGTAGCACAGTTTCTCCTCGGAAATTCAACTTCTGTTAAGGCTCGGAAAACAAAAGACCACTAATAAACTGTTCATCGGTCGCTTCTTAATACAAAATGCGTCCTCTATGCAGCTTGTTAATGTTCTGTTCAAGAAAGAACCGAGCACCTTTTTTGCTTTTCTGTAAATTAGCGCAAGATCTGCTACCATGGAGCAGCTTGAAATTGGCTCAAAACTGCATAATAATAACGCACAATACTCTTACACAATAGCTAGCTGTACAATTGCTGCATGTAAATGAACTCGGAACTCGAAAATTATTTTCGCTGCAGTTTGTAATTACAAGCAGATCGTTTTGAGTTATTATTCTTTTGCACAATACCTGACCTCTATAACTTTCCTGATGAATTTTCTGAAGAAATCCATCAAAATGTGCCAAGGCATCAATAATAGCTAAGCGCGCCCTGGAAATACCGAAAATATTATACACCAGTAAGAAGGTGCTAAAAATGGATCTGAAGTGCTATTGGTGGTAAATTCAGGCTGTAATTTTTTCGAAAGTGTCCATCTATTTCCGAGGGAAACACGACATCTTTCAATTATTTTTACAGGACATGACCTCAAGCCAAATACAGCAAAGTGCCAACATCACAAATACATGATTAACAGCACTTTTCTCCGTACTTCCATAAAAGAGTTGCTATTTCAAATACACATTACGAGGAGGACGTAGAGGTGCCATTAATTTACTTTTTTCACATTTCACTCGCCCTCACTGCGGCTCACACCATTGTTAATCTTGCCTAGATATTAACCGACCCTATGTAAAAAATTGCCGAGGCTTGATAGCCACACATTCAGCAGTAGCAGCAAGCGCGCAAAAAGTTTCTCCACGCCGGAAATTGGGATGAGAATTCACTTAATGTGAGTTTTGAAGCTTTACGCGTACAATGGCATCCTAGCTACACAACTTCATGATTTGGGGGCATGGAATTTCGCCGACATCCATTAAAATTCGATCTTAATGGCGGCGCGCCGTCATCATCACCAGCTTCAATGAGCTCCCAAAAATATGATTGAAATTGAGCCCCGCTGGTTTCCCTGGCTTCCATTGCTGCCGCCAGAGGG
The DNA here is from genome assembly GCA_019096065.1 of Paracyclopina nana. Taxonomy (NCBI): domain Eukaryota; kingdom Metazoa; phylum Arthropoda; class Copepoda; order Cyclopoida; family Cyclopettidae; genus Paracyclopina; species Paracyclopina nana. The sequence goes on along the minus strand of JAGUCH010000001.1, from coordinate 7,747,653 downwards.
AGAACTCGTAAAGCGTACAGGTAATAATTTTTTTTCAGATCCGGAATGTTAAATACGTGATTGGAAAAAGATGGACAAAAACAGGATTCCAACTTTTTTTCTTAAAAAAAGTGAAATTAAAACTATATCGTGGATTCGTTATTGGTTAGAGGAGCCAAGGAAACCATCAACATCATCAAGATTCTTCAAAAACCAGCCAGAAGACAATTTCGAGTAGTCAAGGGTGGCAGGCACATAATTTGCAAGGAAGTACCACATACAAGCTCTAGTTTCAGAAATTGAGTCTGGTAATTTAATTAGCCTCATATCAACACAAACGTCAGAGTACTTATAACGTTATTTACTTGGTTTACTTAAGAAAAGCTAAAATACTTATACAGATGCTCCATCGGCTATTTTGGATAAGAGTCGTTACCAGAATTTGGCCTCAATATAAGCCCCAAAGAGCCAGCTGAATAAATTAAAGCAGCCACTTTTGCTCCGTAGGCTCATCTGGTAGCTTTTATAATTGATGCACAAGCAGTCGTCTGAGAATTTACGCACTAACCACGGACGAAATGTTGGCCGATTTCCATTGCCCTATGCAAACAAGTCAAGTTATGCCTCCTGTCTACGCTTATTTACGTTGTTGGAACCGGGCAAACTAATTGATTCATTTGAATGTTATACTATTTTCACGTTTATACGCTCCAACTTAGAAAGGCAACTGAAACGATCAAAGTACGTACATACCATTTGACTGTTTTTACACTCACTCAGCTTAAGAAATGATCATCAAGATTGATTTGAAACTGGCTCTGCTGTAGGTACATCCTGGTATGAAACCGATAAAAACAAATAGGCTGCTGCGCCCAATCTGCAATTAATAATGGTCGCTGGAAACTTTCTCATAAAAACGAGTTGTAGTACACCAAGCAGTTTTTCTGTACTAGTGAAGACCAACGTTTGGGAGATTACCGCTGCACGTATTTACTATTTGCTTATGAGGGAGGATTTTGATCAATATTCAGGCGTTAGCTCCCTAATAACGCTTAATTTTTGCTAAAATCAGATTCTCTTACTCCCTAAAAATAAAAGAAACAGAAATAAATGAATGCATCCAGGTCAAATACACTGCAAAGCTGACCGGGCTAGGGGGTGCAGTGAAATTTGTGAAACAACTACTATGGCCTTAAGTTGGTCAAGAAAGTAATCCTTTTCCTGTTTAGCAAGCATAGATTTTATTGCCACGTTTGCCTCATTTTTTCATTATGTTTTTTCTCTCCATGTTGAAATGATGGTGGTCTAGTGCTCCTCCTTATTTTTATGACAAAATTCCATGACGTGATGCGGCCAAAAAGGAAAGTAAAAAACAACTTTTTTCATCAAAATTGGCACTTCAATTGTGGTATCATTATCAAAAGGAGTTTTCATGCGCTTGCGTCGAGCACAGTGTTATTTCTACTGAATAAAAGTTGGTCGATCAAGAAAACTTAACGTTAGCATTTCTCAAGAAGAAACATATCCCTACAATAATTAGTTGAGGGGCTAAAGCAGGCTGGGAATGTGTACACGTACGTGAAAGTAAAACTGCGAGAGTCTTATCATTCCTAGAAAATTCAGGCATTCCAGCATTCAGTAGTATTCAGGAATTTTTACGACTAGGCAAGTTTCAAGATTAAGATTTTCGCTTGTTTTAACAGTAGGAAATGCCAGCCAAAGTATTTTCCCATCGGGCAGGACGGAGGGCTGGCACCTTTATAAAAGCGAAGATGATCTCCTTGCGCAATAATTGTCTAGCCAGTACGTACAAAAAAGCCTTAATGGAGCCACTTTTTGCGCATGTGAGACTTGCCTGAGATACTATAATGCGAAAATGTGTACTGTATGCCTACGCAACGAATATGCAACTTGGAAAAAATGCTGATTTGATCATTATTGCACTTCAAGAACTGGACTGGGACTAATAGAAATCGTTTCAACTTTCAAATCGACAAAATTGGACACAGCAAGGGCTGTCGCTGAAGTTATGCAGAAAAGAGCCTAAAAAGTGCATAACCTCACTGAAAGCAGTCCAAGAGTGGATACGCTTAGTTTGAAACCAAAGCCCGGTTCCAACAGGGAATATCAGCACAGTTTAGTAGGTTAAACCAGTTTAGTCATGTCGAGCTGATCGCGCGAGCTAACAGTGACCTGACTATGCTATTTTTAAGCCAAGTTACATCTCCTCGTTCGAACCGGGCTCATTTCAGCGCTAGTTTTTCATAAGGAAGTTCGAGAGAATTTCATTTTGGCATTGTGGGTTTCATTCTTACTAATGGACCAACTCATGCATGCAGCTCGTAAATAAGGACTCGCCATATCGATGTTAGTAACGGCTATAGGGCTGGTGACCATTAGACTTTGCCTCATACCACTGCTTCAAATTGGCTTTGAACGCAGAAAAAAAATCACAGCGCAACTTTTACTGTCTCAAACAAAAGGCTCTTAAAAGGGGTGAAAGTGCTTCAGATTAGGTGCCAAAATGCAATCAAAATCGCACTGGCACACTTTTTCACTAGAGGCTGTTACAGATTGAACATAAGCAGCCAATGCTGATATTGCACGATGTCCAAGATACTTTTGGCGTGAGGCTTCTCCAAGGATTGTCCGTTTCTTATTACAAAGATCGTATAATCCTGCAGATCATTTTACTCCTAAGACGGAAAAGGTGTAATGCTCGATTGTTGAGCATTTTCGTGTCGTCACGAGCAGCAGTCTCTGTTTACGCTGCTGGCTGCTAAGAAATGGCTACTAAAACAAAGGTTCAAAACCTACGTGCTTGTAAGTAATCAGCAGAGTAATAGCTTCATTAGTCTTAGGCTGACTAAAATTCTGAATCTGCACAGTCACTGTTTGTTTATTTAAAAGGAACTACTCCCGTTGGTATAAAGACTTTCCTCAACATAAAACTCCATTTGCAACTTGCCTAGTTAGCACGAAGAGCAAAAATAACATGTCTGGTAGCCATCTGATTTATGTTCATCGGTCAATTACTTCGGCATAAATCTGGTGATCAGAGCCTTTTAAAAAAGTTAATAGAAAAATAGATTTATAGCCTAGCTTTACGCACAGCGTAGCTATCTGCTAAAGAGGATTAATTTCTAAAAACACTAGTTAAATGGGCTCAAGGAGCACTTTTTGGCTGTCTGCTGTAAGAGCGCTATGTACTTTTTGTCCTCAACTGCCTTTCATTTGCAACGAAAATGCATGATCTCAATTTTTATGCCACCTGAGTTTCATGCTTCCTTTAGCACAAATTGTTACTTGATGTTGATAAATGAAAAGTGAAGCCTATAAATATTCCGCAGCGAGTCCTTTGATGCACATGGCCGGTGGCACTAAAAAGACTGAAAGGCGTAGGTCTAGGAGCCGGAGTCGCCAGAGAATTGAGAGTGAATTGGCAAAAAAAATTGACGACATCCCCATCATTCACGACACGATGGAGTACCTTTTGTCAACCTACAGCTTAATTAAGGTAATAAGAGTGCAATGCAAGCTGGTAATTCGAGACCCATGCTAACAAGCACTTTTTCAAAGGACTCGAATCCCCTCCTGAAAGAGAGCCTGCAGCGGAGCGAAAATATCGCTTTTTGGATGAAGCAAAAAGCAGAGGACATTGTCGTGGCCACAAAAATGGACCAACCTCTCAAGCAAATTGACACAATGGCGGCCAGGACTCTCGAGGAAATGGAGAAAACTCGTAAAAAGGTGTGAAAATTGTTTCGTGCACAGCTGCAACAATTCAAGGCTGGTCAAAACTGTCCGAGAGCTGTAAAGGGCTTGATAATCTATGGGAAATTAAGTCGAATTTCAAGCGTCATTGATCTTTATTAGTGGAGCCATTATTAGAGTGGCCTAGATTTTTCTCGTAATTGATTGTATTGCTACAAATAATTATAGGCTGCTCAGAATGCCCTCAAAAAGCCTAGCTCAACAGCAGCAGGAAAAACAACGATAATTTGGAGAGGAAGCTAACCTCCTAGATTGCAGAGCCTGCAAAATCGATGCCACGGCTCGACCAGTTGTTTTGTTGTTTGCTTTGGTGATTTGAACGCGCTTCATTTTAGACGAGTTTCTCCCGAGGAATTAGGTAGCAAGCATCTAATGCGGCCAAGGCGCGTAATTCAAAAATAATCAAGGCTCTTTTCCCTTCCCCCACCATCATGATTAAGCTAAAGAATTCCAGTCAATCGATCCTGATTGTGCCGTTTAGATCGGGGACCAATGGGAGACGAACAACAAAGTGTGGCAAGCTCGAGTGCGGGGAATGTCGAGGGAAGTCCAAAAGAAAACTGAGGGTATTAACTACACCATTTTTGAAGCCATCCAAACCTTAATGGATTATGTAGAGGAGACCCTTGAACAAGTCATGGTTCCACCTACTCCAGGTACAAAGATAGCCATAATTTTTCCTCCCAATTATTTTGAGGACCCCCCCTTACTTACTTGCCTCAGCGCAAATCTACTAAATCATATCCCCGTTAATAGAGTCTGCTAAGTTTTCCGAGGACCCCTCCTTCAAGATGACCATGGGACGCATGCTTGACATCACCTATCGACTCAACGTTGGCCTGATGGGCCTGTCAATTGAACGAGTCAAGGAAATGGGCGATCCGGATGCTTGGGTAAAAGCCGCTACTCCGGTAATTCAAAAACATTCATTTACGCAGACCATTTGCACTGTAGAGAGCATTCTTTCAAAAGCATCTGGACCCCAGACAATTAAGCCTCAGAGCACAAATCATCAGCCATGAAATCGCTGCTCCACCTGGCAAGCAGTTGGGCTACATGGAAAATAAAGAGCTCACTGAACTAGACAGACAATTGATCATGACTTCAAGAGCTCTTTTGGCGGCCTCCAAAGTCTCTCTGGATCAAATGGCACGCGGTCCCAATATGGCCATGGAGATGATGGCTAATATGTGGCTATACAATAAAGAAATTCTGCAGCAACTGAGCGAGGTATCGACATTGCTATATCAAAGCATTTTTATGATCGTATGCTCATGGTGGCAAAAAGAACATAACAGGTTCTTAAGAATAGAAAGTGAATACTTTGGAGTGCATGTAGGAACTTTTCCCCCTTTTTTATGCACATCAAAACAGCGATCGTGTCGTTGTGGCAGCAGCTGAAGATTCGCAGATTTTTCCACTTGCCAATATCGACGGACCAGCTGAGAGCAAATGTTCTTGTATGTCCAAAAAAAGTATCCTCTTGCCAGCTTTCAAAGAATTTAGTGCTGCCGATAAAAAAATCGCGTGTCAAAAATAACCTTGTTGCTGCCTTTTTCATGGTTTGTAAATACACACCAATTGATTTCTTATTTATGACTATTTGCACATCGTTTGCCTTAAGGCAAAAATACGGTACAGCATAAGGGTGATGCATATCGTTGGCATGATGGCGCCTTAATTCAATATTGTGAATTTAGTTTGCCTCCGCGGAGGAGGAAAAATGTGACTACTTTCCTATCACTTTGTAGGCAAGGAGCATGCGAGACTTAACTGGAATTGGCATACACGAAACCAAAAGGGCATTAGAGGCAGCAAGAGAAAATTTGTCTCTTCTGAAGCAATCTGATTTCCTCAATCAAACTGTTCAGTGGCTAGTAAGTACCTACACAATGAAAAAATTTCAAAAATGCCACAACTTTCACATTTGTGTCTCCAACAGGCTACTCAAGAGAGAAACATCAGCACAAGTGGTAGCAAGAAGAAGTAAATAAGGGCACCACACTCAATGAAGTCCACTGCATATTCAATAATCCAATAATCATTTCATATTGTCATGGCTATCTTAATCTCTCTCTCTCACACACGCATCTTATGAAACAAATCCTGCACCTCATTGAAAAGGACAAAAATGTAAATAATAAAGAGTGATAACACCTTTTTGGAAAACCAGGTGTCGATTTTTTTAGTTCACATGTCTAAGCCGCGCTTGCTTCATTTCCATATCGTCATCAACGAGACGCCGCCAAATCAACCGATAAGACATCTGGCATAAAAAACCGTACTACTGACCTTGCCGAGGAACTGCGATTGCTAATTAGAAAAAATACGCTCACCAAAGCCATATTGAGGTCATGAAGATAGTACTCCGCTCCATTTCTGAAAGCAAAAATTGATAATTAGGATAAGAACTAATGTGACGCTTCAAATGTAATATGCCAGCCAAATTCAATTGATTTCACTTAAGACAAAGTTTCACTAGTTTCATATATCTTAAAATAATACTTCAATGTTAATTTTTTGTTTTTTAAGTCTGCCAGCTTCCAATCATCAAAGTTCTTCTGCAGTTCTGTACGCAATAGGTTGGAGGTTCTTAAATCCCATAATTACATGTCGGAACTGAAGGCATGCATCGAGCATGCCTTTTTAGGGCACCATATTGATACAAAGTTGAAGGCAACATTTTTAAAATGATGACTCATCATATGTTGCTTAAGAGTATGAATAACTGATTATTACGTCATTTTTAACTTGAAAAGAAAAATACTTTGAGTGAGGGCTCATTACAAATCGAGTAGACGCCCTTTTAGAGCTTGCCTTAAAGTTATGATTCCACATAAACTGCAGTCGTCAGGATAATTCATTTGTGCCAAGGAGGTCAAATTTCTTTCTAAAATCTAAGGTAATACCACTTTTGTCCAAAATAGAAAAACATCAGCTACGCAACTTAAATTGAGTGATCAGCATATAAAAGCTGCGAATTACAAATTAGCCGTCGAGTCCGGAATCGGCCTACAATAACTTTTCCGCAATATAATTGCAATTAATTGCTAATGGCCTTGCATTCTAAGATGATAAATCAGTGTTGAATTTTAAGGTTCCTCTTCAAAGCTCCCCAGTTTCAACATGTTAGCTAAGAAGATATTTGCAATTTGGTACTTGACTGCTATGTCTGAATTGGTGATGTGCAACGAAGTATGTAACCTGCCCAAAACCATAGGAGAGCAATGTCAAAGTAGTGTGAGGTTCTACTACGACAGCCAGCTGAATCAATGCACTCAATTTGATTATGGCGGATGTGGAGGGAATGGCAACAACTTTGAGAGTATCACTGATTGCCAATCGACTTGCAATCCCTGCCAATTGCCCAAAGCTCCATGGTCGAGCGAAAATTACGATTTAATTGTTTCAAGATTTTACTTCAATAGCATGATTGGAAGGTGCCAAGAATACGCTTATACCGGGGACGGCTCAAACTTAGATTACAACTTTAAAACTATGGCGGAGTGTCAATCCACTTGTGAAGGATCCGGAACAATCGAGAATCCTTGTCAGTTATTACCTGCGATCACCGATGGGTGCTCCTCCAGTCCGTCCAGATTCTATTTCGACCCGACTTCCAAGAAATGCGTGATTTTTCGAGGATGCAGCGGAAACTCGAACAACTTTTCGACTAAATCCCAATGCCGAAATTCCTGCATGAATGCGTAACATTGTTGTAACCTATGGATTAAGATTTCATCTATAGCAGTATGCAACACAATTGTGTAAATTATTTATGAATAAAAGTTCCTATTTGCAGTTTTAAAACCGTCCTTAGACGAAGATGATGAAATTTCGAATCCTTGAATTCGCCTCAAAAATCGTTGTTATCGCCTTCGGCTCAGCCCGCTTGGAGAGTTGGGGTCCGCTTGCCGGTCGCTCAATGTTTACAGCTGAGTTAAGGTCAGCCGCGCGCCTCTTGACTCATGGAACTGAGCCGGTACAGCAAACAACAATTGATCAGCTGAAATTTCGATATTGCCATTTCGACCGACTATAGCTAAACCCATCTTGGCTAAACCTATGCGTGGTTGCTCGAGATGCTTCTTCTAGAGATGTGTTTGGCTGGGCTTTTGCCGTTTGTTGCTGCAGCTGCCATTCCGGAAGAGTGTTTGCTCAATGCTGAAAAGGGCTCTTGCGATGAAAATGTGCTCCGATACTTCTACAGTCAAGACACTGGTCAATGCGAAGAGTTCAAGTTCGGAGGCTGCAATGGAAATGAAAACAATTTCCAGCACCTGTTTCAGTGCCAAAAGACGTGTGTCAAGCAATCAGACGAGTCGGAGCTGAATCTTCAGGAAGAGACTCCAGTGCAGCAACAATCGCAAGAAAATGTACGTCATGTACATCTACAGGAGCAGCTGGAGCAACGAATGCAACAACAAGTTCAGCAACAGGTACAGCAAAGCCAATTTCAACAACAAATGCAGCAGCAAGTACAGCAAGAATTTCAACAACATGTACAACAACAAGTGCAACAACAAGTGCAACAACAAGGTCAGCAACAAGGTCAACCACAAGGTCACCAACTCCCTGATGAACACTTCAATGAAGAGATGGAACAGGAAACTCCACAACAAATTATTGATAAGAAAAGGAGAATTTGCTTTCAACCTAAAGTTGGAGGTGCATGCAAAGCCTCCTTCCCGAGGTATTACTACAACCTGAGCGCTAAAATGTGCAAGCTCTTTCTCTTTGGTGGGTGTGGAGAGAATGAAAACAACTTCTTGACTAAAGAAGAGTGTGAGGATACATGTAAGATGTTAGGGGTAGATACTTGAATGCCTTTTCACTCGCATTTCATTGAATAATCATGCCTATCATTAATCATGATAGCGACATGGAAATAAATTGTAGCTGAAGTTATCTCAAATGCGTCACATTACCTTAGTAGTAGTTGCTCTGTTGGCGATTACAGTCAGAGCCATGCCAGATGAATGTACCCTGGCAGTAAAAGTAGGCCGATGTAAGGCCGCTTTTCCTAGATTTTACTATGACACAGAGTCTGTTAGTTGCAAAAGTTTTACTTATGGAGGATGTGATGGAAACAGTAATAACTTTTTGTCTCATGAAGAATGCGAGAAGAAGTGTGTAACGCCCATTATCGAAAATGAGGACCCGTGTAAGCTTCCAATGAAAGCAGGAACGTGCAGAGGTTATTTTCCACGATTTTATTTCGACACGCAGCAAAGAAAATGTCAGAAATTTGTTTATGGAGGCTGCAATGGAAACAAGAACAACTTTTTGACCATGAATGGCTGCAAAAAGAGATGTGAAAAATCAGTCATTGAAGCTGAAGACATTTGCAAACTTCCAGCGAAAATAGGGCCATGTAAGGCTAATTTTCCTAGATTTTACTTTGACACCAAGCTAAGAAAATGTCAGAAATTTGGCTACGGAGGCTGTCGCGCTAATAAGAATAACTTTTTGACGATTGAAGCCTGTGAGGGAAACTGCAGCAGGCTATTTGTTGCAGAAGAGGCTGGAGTCTCTACAGCAAATGACCCACACATTCCGCTGATTTGCTTGCATGCCGTCAAAGTGGGACCCTGCAAGGCAGCTATGCCACGATACTACTACAAAGCTGAGGTTGGAAGGTGCGGGAGATTCAGGTATGGAGGATGCAATGGAAACAGCAACAACTTTCTGACCTTTGAAGAGTGTGAGAGAAAGTGCATCAGGCCAACCAAAGGAGAGGTTTCGGACTCTGCGACTAATGAATATATCAATCCGGAATTTTGTTCGCTAGCCCCCGAAGTGGGACCCTGCAAGGCATCCATGCCTCGGTACTACTACAATGCAGAGGCAGGAGGGTGTGGAACATTCAGGTATGGAGGATGCAATGGAAACAAGAACAATTTTCAAACTATTGAGGAATGTCATAAGAGTTGTTCAAAGAAATCATTGATTGAGGCGGCAGACTCTGCTTCCGCAGATAATGCTATTCCGGATTTTTGTTTGCTGGCGGCAGAAACGGGCCGCTGTAAGGCGGCATTTCAGAGATATTTTTACAATGCAGAGTCTGAAAGATGCGAAGAATTCGTATATGGAGGATGCCGCGGGAATCGAAATAACTTTTTAAGAAAAGAAGACTGCGTTGAGAAATGTGAGAGGAGGCCTCCAAAAACATACAAGTCCTGCTTCCTTCCTATGGAAGTAGGAAAGTGCAGGGCAAGAATGAAGAAATATTACTTTGATTTTACAAATAAAAGGTGTCGGCGATTCTACTATGGAGGTTGTGGGGGGAATGGAAATAACTTTGAAAGTTGGAGAGAATGCGCGGAACATTGCGCGGCGCAAATGCAATCTGTTCAGGGTAATGTTACTTTTTCCAGACACCTACTTTGAAATTTCCATGAGAAAACTAAATAAATTCTTGAATTGAGTTAATTAAGATGATTTTTTAGAGTTAAGTGATATTATCATTGATGATCCTTATCCAATCAACGAAGCAATTTCAATTTTCCTTGTTGAAGACTGTGCGGTTGATCACTTGACTTGGATCAAACACTGTATGATGGATTGGCTTCGCCGTTGTCAAGTTAGGATTGGCCATTTCGTCGAGGGCAAAAATCAAATCCCAATACGTTATGACCATCACGCCGCAAACTCCGAGGAAGGTGACCAATAGAGACAGCGTTATCATCAGCGATAAAGCCAGAAATATGTGGAGCTTGTCCACTCGCCAAGAAAATCCTGGAGTATCCTCTGATTCCTAGAAAAAAGCAAGACTAGGCGTGCTTAGAAAATAATTAGAAAAGTGCTTTAACTTCTTACGGTCTCAGTAGGATTTTCTTGATTGTTGAGTAGGCAATCATTTCTTCTCTCAGGGATAGTTGAGAGGGTTCTCGTAGTAGAAGACTCGTCTGTTCTTGCCATCCCTCTGGGATTATCTGTAACTTTTTGCCAAGGAATGAGTAATCATCAATTTGTCTCTACCCTTTTTCAGAGTCATTTCCTCATTTTGGGAAATTGGAATCATGCTTATGAACTCGGACTTTAAAACTTGTCAGAAAATGTCTTAGACTAGGTCTTGTAAAGAAATTCGGTAATATACAGGTATCGTTATCTAATGCTTGCTGTTTGGATTGGTCTTTATCCATCAAAATGAAAAGTTAGTTACTTCCAAAAAGGGACTTACCAGGTGATGATCTGCATACAGGTTCATCAGGAGGCTCGAGCATTTCAATTTGCTCATCCTAAAATAGAACTACTTATTTGAGAAACTGCTTCCGAGCTCTAGTATAAATTCTAAATTAAATTATTTTTAAAGCATACGCTAGGCATGCAACAGACATGATTTTAGAATATACAATCTGATTCAGAGTACTGTGAACACATCAATTAATTGGTACTACATAAGTGTGCAGGATTGTAAATTTTCAGTTCATTGATGCAAGTAATAATTATGGTTACTGTGTTAAAATGTTAAAATACTTCTTTTACGACAAAAATGATAAAAACAGGGCTTTTTCAAAAATTTGATAATAGAAGATGTAAAATATCTTACATGTTGCAGATTCATGCTGTATTCTTGTATTGAGGCAATGTCTCAAAGCTAGGGTAACGACTTCGATGGCTCTTCATCGATGACCCTCTCTGAAAAGTTTCCAGTGCAGTGTCTCTCATTTTTAAGAGAAATATTGTTCTAGATTTATCCAACGGGAAGACTAAGCTAATCATATCAACTAGATATAATAGCATTCCCCACAAATATTTTGAAGCCCTGGTTTGATGAAAACATTGCGATATTATTGCCATTATTATCGTCACGATCTCATCGATTATCGTCATCTATGGCATAATCTTGACGACCAAATTTAAGAAATTAATGACGATCATTGTCATATTTTTGTTTTTTTTCTTGTCAGGTTATCGCGATAACATTGTCATAAATCATCACTATCACGGATGGAGTGGCATTGAAGAGCTTTTGGTTATCACGATTATCTTAAGATAGAAAATGAGATCCGGACGATCAAAATGACGCAAACATGACGCTGCTTGGAGTAGTTTTTCGTTGATTGTTGATTTTTAAATGATGAAAACTTAAACCTGCCAAAAGTCATGTTTCTTTTATTTAGGCCTACATTTCTACATATCTACAGGCCTTGCATAAAGATATATCCAACATTGTTAAATTTTCTTGAAAAAAATATAGTACTGTACATATCAAGTTATTGGTTTTATCATAAAATCTTGATGATAGCAATAGCATTAAGCATCGTCGGAAGATGAAGTGAGGTGACCAGAACCTTGTGGAGCAGCTCCAGTGGAAGTGCCAGCCTGACCCTGAAAAAGTGATCTATGGTTAAAAGAGTGAATAGGAATCATGATTTGAAGGACTCACAGGGGGAATAATAACTGGGATTTCAGGGGTCTTCCTTTTCTTGGAGGGTTGAAAGTCATCGTCACTGTCCTCCTGAAGAACAATACGTTTCCGAGCGGGATTGGATTGCTGCAAAAATGGTCATGTTATTGCAAAAAGTCACACGTTGTTAGGCTACATTAAAAATACCTGAGCTTCATCTTCCTCGCTTTCAGTAAGGCGGTCATCCTCATTGGCTTTGGCCTTTGCAGCCTTACGAACTTGGTCATAAGCTGATGTTGCCTTCTTAGTTCCTTTGGTTGGACTCTGGACATGGCCAATGAAGACCTCGGGCTGGTAGTTTGCCGCCTCAGCTGAGTATTGCATCAGCAGATCGTTAATATTGTCGCCAATTTCACGCACGACTTCGCCATAAAGGTTTGGCAGCTAAAAATAATTGTTAAGACATTGCAATGAAATGAATGCTTGTTAACATTTGTGTGCAGTTGTTATCTTTACATACCTCCGGGACAGTTGTCAATGTGTCAAAATCAAGACGACGAAAATCCAATTGGAAGCAGTGAGCAGCTGCACAGATTCTTCTCAAAACCTCCTTGATTTCGAGTTCTTCCTTGCCGCAGGACTTCCTCAATTCATCGAACATTTTCTCTTTTTCGACATTGTAGACCTTCTTGAAATTGCCATTGTTTTGCAATTCCTTGGCGTTCTTGAATTGGCCACGTTCGAGGAGGTACCTGACATGTTCAGCAAAAGTCGGCACCTTGCAGTTCTTCTTCAAGTGATGCTTGTTGTGCTCGTAAAAAGTGAAGTCTTCGTCTGCTACAGCAACGGCAGCTTCAGCCACTGTGTCAGTAGAGTCAACTGCAAGTTGCAAAAACTTGGAGCGGTTAGTGCTGAATGTGGATGTGCACGTTTGCCTCATGTCAGTGATGTATCCACGATGAACTTGGGAAGCTAGGTTGAACAGGTCTTCAATTACCTGCACAAGGAACTTGTCAACCATTGAGTGGATTCCCTCAGGCAGGGGCCTCTTGTGGAACTGCATATTCTTCATGGAGCTACAAGAAATTACCTTATAGCAATTGCTATGGGAATGACAATATCTAAATAACTTACTTGTCAATTTTCCCGAAAATCAAGTGGGCTCTCGCCAAAGGGGTAAAGAACGTGACCGCCAATGTCTTTGCAATCGCAAAGTTGATGCCAGTGAATTGCATCTTGTGCAAAAACGGAGTCAGGAAGGCACACATTTGTTCTTGGACAAAAGGTGATGCAAAAAAAACGTCGCAAGCCTTTCCCATGTAGTTGAAAGGGATAAGGCGGAGTAGGATGTACCTTCCACGAGCACTTGTCTGGATTTGCAACGACATCGACTTTTTTGGTGACGTTTTTGCCACCTGCTCGGATACACCAACAAGTTGGCTGCTCATGCCCTTGACCTGCTTCTTGATTTCCTATAATGAGAATTACAGTTAAGTCTTTATTGTAATAGTTGGCATTTCACTACAAAATTACTTACAAGAACACTTGAAAACTTGTTGTCAAGCTTTTTGTCCAGCTTCTTGTATTTATCGTCACTGTCCTCCAAGAGGACACGTTGCTGCTCCTGAATGAGCGTCGACAACCTTTCAAAGAGGCTAGCGATTTGTTTCAGGAGAAACTTTCGAGTAACAAACGTCGTGTTCTCCTCATTAGTGAAATCCTAATAAAATATTGCAATAACAGTCAAAATTTCATATAGATATTATATAGCTTACCAAGATGAGATCGTCATTTCCAGCTGGCAACGAAATGCTTTGCTGCACACCTTGAAAGGTGAAGTTCAAGTCCTCACCTACAGCAGGTTCTTGAGGATTGACGTGAGGCAATGTTTGTTGCAACGAAGTATCAACAAAAGTTGTTGACAAAGAAGCAGCAGTCGATGGCTTCGTCGAAACGGCAGTGACAACGACATTCTCGGGGACTGGTACAATGCTTCCTTGAGTGACATCCATGAAGGTGGCCTCAGCTACGAATGCTTTTTCAAATGGATTTGACGCATTACTTTCTTGAGATCCAGTCTTTTCGGCAGATTCTTGTTGTTGTTGTTGTCGCTCAGCTCCCTTCAGTGCAGCAATTTCACGCTCAACCTCTTGCGCAGCTCTTATACGCTCAGCTTCCATTTGAGATAGCTTCTCGAGTTCTTGAGCTTTCTTGGTGCTAGCTCGAGTTGTTCCTTGGACTGGATTTGGCATCAAAAATTCCGGCGCTGACTGGTCGTCCGTCAAAGCCGAGTCATAGTGGTCTTGAGCAGCAGTGCTCCTCGTGTTCATTTTTCGCCACTTCTGGAAAATGAACTTTCGGGTTGTCGGATCCCGCTTGGCGTAGACAAAGTCCACCTCAACCTTTTCGAACCAATTGTCGACCATGTACATCTTGTACATGTCCAAGCGCTCGTGTTTTGGCCATTTCATGAGGTCCGCGTTAAGGTCGCTCACTGCCTGCTCAAGTCGAAATTGCTCAACTCCTAAAATCGATTGGAATCGTTGAAATCTTGAAATGCTTTATGCCAAAAGTTATACCTTTCTCAACACGAGCGAAGAAGTAGTACATCTTGAGCTTAAAGTTCATCTTGATAGCGACGGGTGCAGTCCATCGTTTATCGCCAATTTTCTTGTAGACATTGAGGGCCGGCCGCATCACTTCGTTAAAGGTCAAATTTTCCTCCAATTGCAGCTCAAGCGGCACATAGGAGAACGGGACATCATCGTCGAGGCATACAATGATCCCACGATCGTACTTTTCTTGCGGATTTGCCATTTTCCAGACGAATAATTTTAATAGATCCGTCGCCTTTTCGAATTTTTTTAACGTGCGCCAATTTCGCAAAAAATTTAATCGGCTATTAAATATTTGACGATATCGTCAAATAACGTTAAGGTTTTTGACAACTTATCACGAAAAATTGACGCTGCAATGACAACTACCAATGACCGTTATTTTCAGTTACTGAACGCTGAGAAGATTTTGAGCTTCATTTCATCGTCATAGTATTGTCACGATATCGCGATTTCATTGCAAAAACAGCCACTTTACTGTAATGGTTTCCGCATCCGTCTCAGTCAATGTAACAGCGACCGTTGAGATTCAAATTACAATTCAGCTGCCTCAGTAGCAATTTACTACGATCAATTTGGAATTCGCAGGAAATTTCACAAGTCTAACAAAAAGATGACGGCCAAACGAAAAAAGACCAAAAGCGAGCTCGACAGTATGACTCGTAGACGAACTGGCCGAATTTTGAAAAGCATCACACATCAACTTGGTGAAATGAAAATGACGATTAACAAGGAAACTACGAAAATCGACATCATGCTGACTCGTCACACAGATACGTAAGTATTTCAGTTTCAAATTGCCTGAGTAGTGTATTTGCAATTGCTCGTTCTTTCAGTTATCCTCATGCGCCGGTCGTAGCCCTGAAGCAGCAAGAGGGAGCAATTGAAGCAATGCGCACGGATTTGGCCAAAACTGCTGATTGTTTGCGTTTGACTGCCAGCAGCGACACCTCAGATCCTGAGGCACCTGGACCAAGTCGTCATCGTCGTTTGGATGTGCCGGATCTAATCGTACTTGATGAATCCGATAGTGACGAAGACATCGCTGCCATCAATCGTGACAGACTCGAACAGGCTGCTCGCATTGCAAATTCTGCAGCGGTGGCTGCCTCAGGTGACACAGAATCTGCTCCATCATCTTCTCGCAATTTGGATGCCTATCAAGATGGCAACGAAACCTCGGTCAGCGTCTTTCCTGAAACGGAAGGCTTTGTGATTGACGGGCAGCTTCTAGTCGACGAATTTCGTCCCAGGATCAAGGTTGCAGATGACAATAGCTTGTCGTCAGGAGATCCTACGGATTACGACTACAACAAGACAAGCGCCGAGTCTGTGGATTCAGAACTGTCTGACGTAATCGAGGAAGATGTTGTCAACGTTAACAGTGGAAATGGCGATAACGATATGTTGGATGCATCAAATTGGGTGCCACTCAATGCTGTTCCTGATGGACAACCTGGGACAGAGGAGCCTCCTGTCTCTGACGGACCGGTCTTTGTTCTCAATCCACTTGATGACGCTGAAGCTGATCCTCGCCTTGATATCGCAGGATCGTCAAAGCTAACCTTTAAGGATTTCAAAGCTCATGCCGAAAGGTTTAAGGGAAAGAACGACAAACACAGGAATCAGGCATTCTTTGATGTTTTTGATGCTATATCAGTCAAAACTTGTTCATCTGATCAAGCTTGTCGCATGTTCTTTGACCTGTTTCGTGCTCAACCTGAATTTGAATCGAGGCTCATTCCAAATATTGACCACTTCAAAAAACGAGCCATTGCTGCCCAGCCAAAAATGCTCACTGATTTTGAAATCTTAAACTTGACAACTAACGAAGTTATCAAGATTTATGATGTGAATCGCTACCCTCAAAAGGAGTACCCACGCAGCAACTTCTTGAAGATCAGCGAGTACGGCCATGTTGGATTGCTGCCATTATGGAAGCATGCCAAAGAATGCCACAACCACATTGACGGATATCACAAATCCAGGACGCTAATATTGTTTATGGACGGCTTGCCTTACTCGCATTCAAGCAGTGAAAAGTTGAACATGGTGCAAATTGTCATTCCACCGTGTCAAACAATATACACATTGGGCATGCACATCTACAGGTCGCAAAGCGGTCTAGATGCAAACCAAATCATGGCAAGGATCATCAAGGAGTTTGAAGAGAGTGGCCTAAGGTTAGGACGAGTTGTTGGCGATGCGCCAGTCAGGGCGGAACTCAGTGGTTTAAAGCTGCACAGTGGCTCGTTCTCCTGCATGTATTGCTTTGCTGAAGGAGAATATGTCGATCATCGTCAAGTTTTCCACCCGAATACGCGATTTGCTCAAGAGCGAAGTGACATGTGGTTCAAAGAAACTGCACAACGATTGAAAAAGAACGGCATTAAGTCCATGACGAAGGAAGACCTTCAAGGTCTTCAAGTAGCAACGCCACTTGCATTGCTCGACGGCTTTCAGTTACCGCGAGATCTTGGATTAGAACCAATGCATAACCTCTCGGGCTGCTGCAAACAATTGATGCGGCTCATGCTTGGCTTCTCCTCAAAGTATAAGTCAAAGAAGTGGAATCTTGTTCAAGAAGAAATCATCACAAACTTTGACAATAGGTGGCAAGTGATGGATATTCCACGCGAGTTCAATCGACGTACTCGGTCTATGCGGGAGAACTACGTTCACTACAAAAGTCAAGAACTTATGTCGATAACTGTGTGCGGAGTTTTTGCTTTTGGAGAGGCCTTCGTTGGCGAATATTACACTGGATACAGAGCTGCGTGGTACACTTACGCGTTCATTGTTCATGCCTCACTTTTTGACGATGAGACGTACATGACAATTGACTCTAAGTGCAATCTTCTCGAGATGGCCGGTATGTTCTATGAGATGTTCTACGACAACTTTGGACTAGTCAACTGCTCCTGGAACATCCATACCTTTTACCACTTGTACAAGGCCCGCAAGAACTCGCGACTCCCGCACATTAGCTCATTGAAGTTTGAAGGGGACTTGAGCTACATCAAGCGAAATCTGAAGCCCAACACTCGATCGGTTTCGAAGCAAATAATTCAAAGTGTCTTCAGGAGGAACAATGCGAGTCACAAATGCGACAACAGAGTCACTTTCAACAATGCGCCAGCTTCGCGATATGAGGACGACATCATCTACACGAAACAAAAGAAGTTCTACAGGATCATCCACATTTCTGGCGATGTCTACATCGGGCATCAATTCGAGACCAGGCCGTTCGAGACTCCAGAGGCACCTCATTGCAAGTGGGCTGTCATTGGTGTTGTAAGGTGGATCAAAGTTGACAACACGAAAGAACATGTTATCCCGAAAAAAGATTGCATTGGAAAAGGATGCATTGACCACAGATATCTGATATCTATTCCATTTGATACGTTTTTCACTTAAGATGATTTGAAATGGCAACAACATGACAACTGTTCAATATGTGATTGCTGCATTCACGGTCTGTGAATGCACACCTTGATTTTGTAAATATCCCACAAAGGGCGATGAATCGTAATCATAACCTGGAAAGAGAAATATGATACAGTCATGTCTAAATTGCAAAATAAAGATGCAACTTATATGTCATTTCTATCGGCTAATTGAATTAAAATCTTCATTTCATTTTGATTAAAGTGGTCATTTAATTGAAAAATTTGACTCAAAATTAAGATGAGTCACAAAAACATCGCAATTCATTTCTAACATTTGCAGCGTCATGAAATGACAAAAAAAAAAACAATTTTTCGCCACTTTTCTCAAATTTGGATGACGCTAACTTATTGCGATAACTTGACGCAGAAATTTGACGAAAAAATTAGCGTCAGTTCAGCTTTGCAATAACATGACAAAGTTATCACGATGTTCTCGGCAAGATTCTTAAATGACAAAAACTTGACGACTGATCACGATAACCGGACTTAGAAAATCCCCTGAAAAATTTGTGGGGTTAGACCTCTGGTTTTTTTTTTGCAACAACTAGCTTATAAATGCTATTAGGCAAAATTGAGTCGAAATCGTAGAATTACGAACTCTTGGACTCATTTATTATTATTATTAATTTGAAAAAGTTAAGTTTCTTCCCACTAATGCTTTATATGACCTTGGATGATTACAGTAAAAAATATTTTCAGGCTAAACGTCACAGGATTTGATGCTCATTGTCGGTTTTAAGACGCTATTTTTTATTAAATCGAGTAAGTGGCAAAGGTTTTGAGGTTGGAAGAGCTGGCAGCGTTGTTCCTCCACGCACTCTTCGTGATTCAGCACATTTTGGGTGAATAGCGGACTTTGCTCCAGGTGAACGTGTAAAATATCACGGCGCTAGCTTAGTTACCTGAAAAATATTTGCAAACTTTTTCCGTTGAAATTCCAACTTTTACGCAGCTTACAGATACTGTAACTCAAAGCCATTTTAGTGCCTAAGCAAGGTGCCCGAATTTCGCCACTCATTGTCCCGGTAATAAGTGGCAAGTCATGGAGCTTCAGGTTTATAATGCAACAATATATAGTGGATGCATATAAAAATAATATTATCGCACATTCTTGAGTTTCTCCTAACTCGGAAAGATAGCAAATTTCTTGAAGCAGCTTAGATAACGTTGCTTCTATTGCTCACACTGTTCACACAACTCAGGCAAGCGTGCATGGTTTGAATTGGTGTAAAAATCCATCATGACTGGACAAATTTGCGGCAAAAACCATTTAGTTACCCTGGGAAGCCAGAAGAGGTACCAACGTTTTCTCCACGACTTCTGAAATGATGCAACACGAACTTCAAAAGATGAATTCGCCATCGCAAAGACCTATTTCTCCAAATAGCATTAACTGTGGAATTTCAGATGAAGAACTGGTTACGCTGTCCGTAAGAGACCTAAATCGGCACTTGAAAATTCGTGGCCTGAACAGAGAAGAAATAACTTTGATGAAACAAAGGTAAGTTGGAATTACTTAAATTAAGAAGCGAAAGGTCGACCAAATGCCTCAAGTTAACCAGTCTCGCATGCTAACGAGGACTTTCAAAAAGTCTTCTAATAGTTATTCAGAAGCATCTCTGATAAAACAAATGCTACTAATGTAGGAGAAGAACTTTGAAAAACCGGGGCTATGCTGCAAGTTGTCGAATTAAAAGGCTGGAGCAAAAAGGCGACTTGGAGCAAGAGAAAGGAAAAGAATACAAAGACCTTGATTTTGTTCAGGTAAGTCATCATCACAGTGCTATTACAAATACTTATTTCAAAATTAGTACAAATTTCAGGAAGACAACACTCAAATGAGGGAAGAGATTGATGGCTTGCACAAAAAGTTCGAAGCTCTACGAAGGTTTGCACAGCAGAAAAAAATAAGTATACCTCCAGAACTTGATCAGTATTGAATAAATAAGGTAGTTAAGATAAAGAAAATTATCTTGGTTAACTTTTTCGGTACCATTTCATGGCAAAGCTTTTTCGTTAAGAATCATGACATATTCAAAAATATTACTATCCAATCAAATCTACTAGCTAAACTGGATTTGTCAAGAAAAGTCACAAAAATGTCCTTTGAGAAGCCGCACAAGGAAAAGAGAATTGGTATTAGAAAAGCCAATCCAAAAAGATGCCAAAATGAAAATCTAATCGTGCACTTACCTGGCTTTGAATTGAGGCAGACAAACCCAAATATTCACCTAAACCAGAGAAGTTAAACCTATAAAAATACCTCAGTAATAAGTACTTGGAAGTAACCTTTGTTGCGTCTTATGAAGCTTTCTTGCGCTCGATGCTGACTATGCCTCAAAAGAACGCAGTTATAAATGTTACACAATTACAATTAATATCACACGAAATTCCCAAGAAGTCATCTCAGGGCTTCTAATTGGTATCAGCTAAGAAGCCATTCGGAAATTTCGCTTTCATGGCATGGAAATATTGTTCATCTATCTGATGATGAAAAAACTCATTTCCTTTAAAATAACAAATTTTCTTACTTCGCCCATCAAATGCCTCAACAGAAATTGTAGATGCAAGAAATAAAGTCTGCAGAGAGTCATTGTTTCATGTTTTTATGTTCATTTCAACCAGAAAAAAATGATCATCAAGGAAGAATTTTCACGGGACTAATCCGACCATCACTTCTTTGCAAAAGGCAGGGAAATGATCGTGATTTAAACAAACTTGTATATCAGCGTATACTCTAGAGTGAGTTATGAGTTTGAGAGGTCCATGGCATGTAACACAATTTGCACTGATAATGAAATTAATGAACTCAACTTTCATTATCAACTAACTGGAGGAGTTTTGGTTGTCGACACCAAAGTAAGGCCGGCAGTTACACAGCTAGTGTCCAAACTTGATATGGCGACGGATTTCAACACTGAGTCTGAATTAACCGTCTAGAGGTGGCCCGAGGTACACCATTGACACCTCAGTGTTACCATACACTGCCGACACTGATGGGTATAAACGTTTGTCAGGTAGCCCTAAGAACATCCAAAATTAGAGTAGGTGGCAGGACATTTTATCAACCAATTCTGCTTACCCCTAAATGCAACTCCGAGAAATTCGTAGTTACGTTCAAATGCCAAAGTATTATCATCACAGTCTAAAATTACTCGTATTCGCTCACCAACCTATACATAGAGTATCGTTAATGGTACTTTGTTAGCCACAAATTAAATAGATTTATACCTGATATTTGGGAGCGTTATTGAGCTGGGGGTAGTTGCCCTGCGAATCTCCATTATGAAGTAAGTGGTTATCGACCAAATTCCATCCCCAACTTTGGTCATTAGAACCTAGGAGAGCTACATACCCATGACATTGATTAGGAGCTTCTTTGGTTGCAATGCCGATCACGGCCACCGTTCCCAAAGGACCCTCCCAAATGACTTCCCATGCATGTCGCCCACTCCGAAATCCCAGCTTGCCTCGAGCCCCGTCTGTTGATTGTGCTACTGGGTTTCTGAAATAGATCAGTGTTAAATAACATAAATCGCGATTTGGTACCATGCTAGTGAAATAAAATAAGGAGAATCTAGTAAAATTGTAGCTCTCACCTATGTAGCGTGAAACCGTTGGACTTGATGAAGATGTTTTTGGAGCAGTCTTCGGGATTCCACGCATGACAAAAGGCTCTTAGTTTGGATTTATAGGTCGGAAGCGAGGACAAAAGCTCAGAAGACTGGAGAGCTTCTTGAGCCAGTCTTCGGACACAATGAAGCCTCCATACGTCGTTGTTTTCGTCATTTAAAATTCGGTACCATGATTTGCAGACAAGAGATGCGGCTCTTAGTGAAGCTAAGTCAAGGTACGAAAAAACGGCCTCAAGGACTAGATCGGGCCATTCCGAGGCAGACAGCACCATGACTAATGAGTTGCCCGTCAAAGTTGCTCTATCACCATTGTTGGTTCTGGAATTTTTGCTACTTTTCATTCGCTTGTCAAGCTTTGCTCAGACTTCAAGTCTTCAAGTCAGCTTGGGATTTTGCTCTGCCGGATCAAAAAGTAAGACTACTAAGAATATCACTTCCGTGATGCTTGCAAATAAAGTATCATAAAAAGTGAACAATGGAACATAATATCATTTTTACACTACAATCATTCACTTTTGGTGAGTTTAATTCGAAATAATTATTCTGAGTAACAAATCGGTCCTATTATTGTCAATGGTTGTTGCCTTAAAATTATTTGCTCATTTTTGACGGCATTTAATTGAATGTAAATAAATCCCCATTATTTCAAATCTTGCGTTTTTTGGATTTTTCGTCGAATTGATGAATCTATTCTCGCTTTTATACGTGATTGGGAAATGACAGCAGTAAAGTTTGATTCAAAAACTTTGTCTTCACCCGGCTCTCGGTTAAAAGAAAGTTATGCCAATTCCCCATTATTAAAAGCTTTCACTTTTGCGGATCATCTTTCGTTTATCATGTGAAAATTGTTAATTGTTTCGCGTTGTTGTGCATTGATCTAAATCAAACCGAAAACATCCAGATAAGTTGGACTCGTGCAGCTTGCAACGTTTTAATTGTAATATAGCACACTTGATGGTGCATGTAATCTTTTTCCGAAGAAATAGAAAGCTATTTGCTTCGTTAGCTGATGCCGCTTTTGTAATGAGAGGTTACTTTTGATCAGATGTCTTGTCAACATTGCAGACATAAGTGCAAATCCGTGTCTATGCAATTAGTGGCTTTTTCAGACGTGACAATGCATTGTTAAGTCGGATCAACGTTTTCTCCATCAGTCGCTCTCAGGATGCTTGTGTGGGCTGATTACGTTGTGATTGGCCTCACTCTGCTCGTCTCCTCATGCATTGGCATTTACTATGCAAGACAGAACACCTCCAAAGAATATTTGCTGGCTGGTGGGCAGATGACAGCTCTACCCGTGGCATTTTCGTTGATGGCAAGCTTCATGTCCGCCATCACTTTGTTGGGAGTCACTTATGAAAACTATGCATTTGGAACACAGTTTGTTGCCATCAACATTGCATACATAATTGGTAAGGCAACGTCACTTCACTATCTTCTCGGTATCTTCTTTATACATACGCGCTTTTAGGAACACCAATCGCCGCTTACGTGTACTTGCCAGTATTTTTTAGGCTGGAGTCACCCAGCGCATATGCTTACTTGGAGAAAAGATTCGGGCTCGTTACGAGGGTAACGGCTTCTCTGGCTTTCAGTCTTCAGATGATCCTGTACATGGGAATTGTTGTATATGCGCCTGCTCTGGCCTTGTCTGCCGTCACAGACCTATCTTATATCGGATCAATTCTGGCTGTCGGACTCGTCTGTACATTCTACTCTACCCTCGGAGGAATCAAGGCTGTTCTCATAACGGATGTTTTCCAATCAATGCTTATGTTTGCAGCCATCGGAGCTGTGATTTTTGGAGGCCTTTTCCACATGGAGAGCTTTGCCAAAGTCATTGAAAACGCTCAAGATAGGCTGCACTTCTTTGAGCTGTCTCCTGATCCTACCGAGAGACACACTTTATGGACTCAGCTCATAGGAGGAACTTTCATATTTTGCTCCATATATGCAGTGAATCAGGCTCAGGTGCAGCGATTGCTTACCACAAAGAGCCTCAAAAGAGCTCAATTCGCATTGTGGCTACAATGGCCCATTCTGACAACCTTGAGCGTCACAACCTCGTTTGCTGGCTTGGTCATGTTTGCCTATTACAAGGGCTGTGACCCCATTCAACTGGGTAGGATTAAAAAAGGCGACCAATTGCTACCACTATTTGTGGTAGACACCATGAAGCAGCCAGGTTTGGCGGGTCTCTTCATATCAGGAATTTTCTCTGGATCCTTGAGCACAGTCTCTTCCGCTATCAATTCTTTGGCCGCCGTCACCTTAGAAGACTACATGAAGCCATTCTTTTATATCAAACCTGAAGTGGAGCACTACATACTGAAAGTGTTAGCACTAACATATGGCCTTTGCTGTGTGTCAATGACTTTCTTGGTTGAGTACTTGGGACCAGGAGTGTTGCAGGCTTCTCTTACCATATTTGGCGTTGTTGGAGGGCCTCTCTTGGGTCTGTTTAGTCTTGGTATGATGACCACAAGAGCTAATCAAACTGGAGCTTTGGCAGGCCTGACATCCTCTATGGCTTTCTTATTTTGGATTGGGTTTGGAAGACCCAAGCCCCCAACTGTCACTCTACCTCTTCTCGCCAATGGCACCAATTGTTTAATGGACTTTAACCAAACCTACGTTCCCTCAAACAACAGCCTAGCTGCAATATCAACTGACTTAGAAGAGACAGAATACTTTTGGCCCTATTGCATTTCATACGGATGGTATGCAATGATTGGATGCTTTTTAACCTTGATAATTGGTTACTTAGTTTCTTTGCCATTTGTGAAGAAAGACCACAGGGCTACGCTTGATCCCAACTTGTTCATATCTCCAATTAGAAAGCAGCTCCTGAGAGAGTTTAGTGAAAGGAATGAACCACAATTTGACCTGAAGCTTATGGATGATCCCAAAACCTGAAAATTGTTACCAGTCGTATTGCGACGTTTAATGTCCAATTTTGTAGTAGTTTAATGTTCTGATACAAACTAAAAATAAATTTGTTGACCTGAAAGAGCAGATATTTTTGTGCATCCAAGAGACTTTTTGAGTTAAAGAGCGCCTTCCATAATAAATGGTCACGTGCATTCTACGTTACAGCAACCAATTAGAATTTTGATTCAGAATGAACAAATTCGACTTAACTTTAACTGGGTTATTATGCGCTCAAATCCATCAGTGGGTTCGATACGATGATAGCTGACGCCCGACAGGGCGAACAGGCGCACAGGCCGACAGCTGAAAAAGAAAAATTGAAATCAAGGTCACTGAAACGAAACTGGTTACATTGGTACCAGACATTTTGATCTTTTTTGCTACATTGTCCTTCAAAACTACCCTAAAAAGGCTTCGATGAAGCCCTCATAAAATGTAATACTGTTGTAAGGTAGTGAGAAAACGATTTTAAGGCTTGGCAACGCCTCTAAACTCTTAATTGCGTCAAAGCTTGTTGTGATCAAAATGGCTTAAATGTTGGAAATTATTTACTAGTCGGCATAGAATATTTGGTTCCTCTATCAAAAATAGAAAGAAGTTAACCGCAGAAAGTTTGCCTCCGGAATATTATTGTATGCGACTTAGATTTTGGTGCATTGTCGTTGTTTACAAAATAACACTTATGCAACCCCGAAAATTAAAGTGCTCGAATTTTCACAGCCTTCATTCCGGAATTGCATTGATGACTTCTTAAAGACTGAATTTGTGAAATGGCTCTTAGCATGCTTTTAAGGCATGGTTGCCATGCCAAAGTTCCAATCAACCACCTGTTATTCCATGGAACTTCCAAAAACCAAGTAAGCATGAGTTACTTGTTTTGAAAATTGGCCCCTTAAAAAGCTGGGTTTTTTTCTAGAGTCTAGTCAATGTCGTCAGAAACTCAGCGAAGAGGTGGACGACGACACAGGTCGCGGCTGAAAATGTTGCTCCAAAAGAAGTGCCCAGAGTTGTCGGGTGGTGGCTTGGAGGCATCGCAGGGATGGCGTTTGGAGCAGTTGCCCTTGGTGGTGTCACTAGGCTAACTGAATCGGGATTAAGCATGACTGATTGGAATCTCATCGGAAGGCCACCCCCATCCAACTCTGAGGCTTGGAATATCGAGTTTGAGAAGTACAAGCAGTCGCCTGAATTCAAATACAAGAACAGTGACATCTCCATGGAGGACTTTAAGTTTATCTGGATGATGGAGTACGGCCACAGAATGTGGGGTAGGACCATAGGAGCCTTCTTCTACATACCTGCAGCCGTCATGTGGGCCAAAGGTTACTTTACGCCAGCTTTGAAAAAACGAGTTGTATTTGCTGGTGTCTTGCTCGCCTGCCAAGGCTTACTCGGTTGGTACATGGTGAAGTCAGGCCTGGATCACAAGAACTTTGAGGGTCCGAATGATGTGCCGCGAGTGTCGCAGTACAGGCTGGCCTCTCATTTATCAACGGCAATGGTATTGTACTCCTTCTTGCTGTGGAACAGTCTGCAGGTATTGAAGCCGCCAGGGACTATGGCTGCCCTCGAGAAGCTGCCCGTTGAGACCCTCAGAGCAATTTCAAAGTTCAGAGGAATGGCGATGGGCGCCAAAGGCCTGGTATTCTTGACTGCTGTGAGCGGTGCATTTGTTGCAGGCCTCGATGCTGGACTTACTTACAACTCATTTC
Source organism: Paracyclopina nana (assembly GCA_019096065.1). Lineage (NCBI taxonomy): Eukaryota > Metazoa > Arthropoda > Copepoda > Cyclopoida > Cyclopettidae > Paracyclopina > Paracyclopina nana. The sequence continues at coordinate 7,721,205 of JAGUCH010000001.1, read as the reverse complement.
CACTCATGGCTGGAAAGGTGATCCCCGACGATCTGTTGGCATATTCACCGGTGTTGAGCAACATCACTGAAAACCCAACCACAGTGCAGTTCAACCACAGAATCCTCGGAACTACCACTCTGGCGCTCATAACAGCTTTAGCTTACAAGTCAAGGAGCGTTCCGTTGCCGCCTGCTGCAAGGAAAGCCGTCATTGCATTGTTGGCGATGGGATGGATGCAAGTCGGTCTGGGCATCACCACATTGCTAACTTATGTCCCAGTTTCGATTGCTGCTATGCACCAATCCGGAGCGTTGTTGACTCTGTCCTCCGCTCTCTGGTTGTCTCACGAACTGAAGCTACTGAAGGTGGCAAAGTACATTCCTAAATGAATAAACGCGGCCTCTGACGGAATGTATATTCATCTTGAGGAATATTGAAAAGTACCAATTCAATTAATAGTATAAAAATTCAGGACCTAGCGCGTGGAATATCGTCGTCGTCGATGATGCATATCATCACTCATCTTCCGAGTCTGAATCTTCTAATTCTTGCATGGGGAATCGGAGGATCGCGCAGATCCCCGTGACCTGCTCCAGCTGCTCGCCGCTCACATGCATTGATGAGAAGATTTTCACCTCTCCGCCAAACTCCCGTACATCATCCACCAACTTCACGAACCTTTTTCTCTTGCCAACATCTTGGGCACGAAATAATTTGTCTGATATGAGGAGGACGTCAATGGCCTGCGCTTCCGCCGCCCGCAGAACGTGCTTTTCGCCATAGAAGGCTTTCAGAGGCTCGTTGGTGAGAGTTCTGTAAAAGGCCTCTAACGCACGCACTTCTTCCGTGGCTTTGGTGTCAGCCAGCCGCGCCTGGAGAGACGGGTCCTGCAGGACTTCTTTCAAGCTGTGCTTGAATCCGGAGCTGGCGTGCACGAGCACGAATTTCCCTTTGTTCTCCAGCAAGGGTTTGCCCTCAGCACATTTGTTGGCATAGTTGATCATGAACTCGAAAAACTGATCCTTGGTGAATCCAGGACTGGCAATGAGGAGACATTTCACAATGTCAAAGTTCACGTGGCGCAAGATGGCCTGAATTACAGCCTCAAAGAACCGATTTAAAGCCTTCTCGTGTTGCTGCACAGCCGCCCTGCGTTTCCTAGGAACACTTATGTCGATTTTGGCCCGGACGAGCGTCAGGCTGCCGGAAATGAGGACAACATTGGCCAGACCCTCTTGCATGACCACGGCAGCTACATCGGCCGACTTGGACGGATCTGTTGCAAGCTCGACTCGTTCCAAGGACACTGTGTCCCATTCGAGTTTGGTCAGCGTGAATTTGCGATTGGCTTCAATGTCGATGGTGTGATAGGCGTTCATTTTGACATGATCGTTCTCCTCCTTGTTTCGGCCTTTGACACGCAGCCGGCAAGCTTGGGTGTCAAAGTCAATATCTTCCACCTCAATCGTGAGTGTCAGGCGGATTTTTGTGCTTTGTCGGGAGCCGGTGCTCCCCTCTGTGGTCACTTTACGAAAAGTCGAGGCCCGGATCAAGTCTCCTTGAGAAACTAAGTTGAAGACGTGCCACATGTCCTCGGTTTCCTCCTGAAGAGGGGAACAGTTAAAGATGTCAAAAAAACCAGATCTGATTTTGACTTTCTTACCGGGATCAAAGAGATCGAGCCACCGAGGCCTTTTTCGATGCTTTTGTGAACAACCTTCATGTTGAATGGTTCTAATGAGCACTCTCAGTCGATTCGAGCGTCATGTAAATTGCTATTTTGTCGCCATTCTTAACGATCCAACTTCAAGTCAACTCAAAAACACGTTGCCGAATCGCGTTATTCGCGTATGACTCAGAGCACGGTTGTTTACGCTTTTGTCTCTTTTTCCTCCAAAAATTTTCAAAAAAAGCCGGAACGGCCCAGCAATTATTTCCTAAATTGAATAACTGTGTTTGCGACTTTGCGTTCTTGCCAAAAAATATATATTGACCTTTGGCCGCGAAAATTTAAATAGAACTCTTCTTAGGCTGCTACCCCTTCTGACAACCACTTTTAAGATTTTTTTCGCCCGGATATTCGGAGCTGCTCATTGTTTTAAAGGTCGTGCAATTTTAGAGGAATGACGTAAAAATCAATTTATTCCTCATCAGCTTCTAAATTGATAGCGTTGCCAAACTTGGCATATAGATGAGTTTTCAGATCGGACATTTGACTTTTGATCTCCTCACTGAGCTCTTCATACTTGGACACATCAGTTTGAAGACGTGCTTTATTTTTTTCGAGGTTTTCTTGTATTTCATCTTGAGTCATGGACACGAAAACTTCGCCGATTTGGTACGGAACTTTTTCGTCGTCGTCTTCAATCATCATTAAATCGGTTGAGGCATCCTCAAGGGTTTGAATCTCGTTCTTTTTCGACTTGATGTCGTCTTTCAGCTCCTCGAGTCGATTATTGAGCCGGGCGAATTTATTGATCTTCTGCTGATCTTCTAACGAAATATGAATTTCCTTATCCTGATAGATGTGATATTTGAATTTACCAGTCCTGATAAAAAGTAACAATTATTTCTTACTTCGTTGGAGCTCATTTTGAATTTATTAGAGGTGCAGAAAGATAGTTCTTTCACTTCTTTGGCCTTATCGGTATTTTTGTAAATAAACGTGATTTAATAGAGCGCTGCTTAGATAAAGTGATGTACACATGGTTCGTCTTTTTTATGGTAACGGGCTACAGACATGTGGATAAGAAAACGCAGCTACTTTTATAGGGCACCACATGCTATTCACAATGCTGAAATTTTCTTTTTTTCCCCCAATTTTCATCGGGTAGCTCATCGCAACTATTGTCAAAAAGTATTTTTTTACTCTTTCAGAGCTAATTTTGGCCCTATAATGCCATTTATTTACATTACTCAAGAAATTTGCCAACAATCGACTATTTTCAAACTTTTTTACCCGTATAAAAACAAAAAGCGGGAAATTGGTGAAGGCAATTCTTAATTTCATTTAAGATGTCAATTGATAAATTCTCAGTGATTATTGTACCTGGTAAAGAAGCCATTTGTTCGTTTTATAAAAACCCTTATCTTCGATATCCTTTTAAATTTCAGAGGGATGGTCCAGTTTTCAAATGGCAGAATTACGGCATCCTCGAACAAATTCAGGACATCTTTTTGCGTTCAATGAAGATGGCACCGACGTAAAGGAAGTTGTGTCTGTCAATGAGCCATTCGGTGCATGGTTTATCGGCAATACAGTTGGTACTATCTTCTTAATATAACGAAAGAAATCATGGTAATATTTCACAATTTCAGAATCGGATGGGAGGTTGCAAATGATGGCCGATACTGATCCACTTTTGCTTGCCATTCCGTACCTAAGAAAAGCTGAAAAGTGTGTCCCTCTCGATCATTTAATCTCTGATGATGACTTCCCGCAAGCCGATAAGCTAGTTGACCTTTTGAGTAGGGACAGAATGGAAAGGATCGCCAATTCGAAAGGAGCATCGGATCTTAATGTTTGGTTGTGGAACGAGGAAAAGTGTCTTGCATATTTGAAGACTAAAGTCGACAAACTTATTGAGGAAATTGAGAAATCGGGACTAGCTTATTGTGACAACACCACAAGCTCAAATTATATTGCCTCAAAGCGCAAGGAGCTATCGACTGATGAATGTAAGCATGCTGCTATTCTATATATTTATCCGAATCCGTTATAATCTGTGCAATTTCGCAGCTGAAAGCAAGAGATGCGCATGGCAGTTCGTCTCCGATTTCCTTGAAGATGATATTAGCAAAAAACTAGCCTCTCACATGAACATAGACTTGGGGGAAAAGCCAAGCGAGGCCAAACCAGCCAAAAAGGCCAAAACAGACAAGAATTCGAACGGGCCCAAGGACGACTTTTCATTAGAATACAAGTCATCAGGCTCCAAGCTCTCATCAGAATCTCCTGCCTCTACAAAGCAAAAGGCTCTCGCGAAATCAGCTGTGGGTTCCAAAAGTATCACTTCTTTTTTTTCCAAAAAGTAGCATCAATCAGTAATAATTATGTACAGCCAATTTATTTGTGCTTCTCGTCATGTCTGTGTAAATTTGAGCGACTGGCTGTTCGATAACCGCATGTGTTGCATTCGTGCTTTCTTAAAGAAGGATCATGAGTAGCCATGTGTCTATCGAGCAGAGTTTTCCGTTGAAATCTCTTGCCACATTCGCGAATGTAGCATTTGTAGCCCTGACTGTGCACGCTTTTCGCATGAAGTCTTTGCTTGGCTTTGTTTTCAAAATGAATACCACAGCAATAGTGACTAGACTTGCCGATTTTCTTCTCGTGCATAGCAACCACATGACGGTTGAGGTTGCTTCTGCGGTCTGTTGCATAGTTGCAGTCCATGTGATGGCAACTGTGAATCTTTCCTTTTTTGTAGCTTGTCCTCGGTTTCGATTGAGCCAATGAAGACTCTGGCTTTCGATTGCTATCTTTTGACAATTGAGGTAGCCAAGGGGGAGGGTTGGTTACGGGCGTTGACGCAATTGTCGACGCCATGACAGGCCTTTGAGGGCTTGTAGTTGCTAAAAGCGTTTCATCAGGCCTTTGATGAAGAGTTGTCTCGTATAGTAGCCTTCGAACTGAAATAGAAAAAAGCTAATAGTCATGATCAATCAGTACACGAGTCAAGGAAAAAAAACATAGTACGAGACTGCATAAAAGTTTCAAACAAGGTAGTTCAAGTTGTCTGGCTGTATTGCGGTCGAGAGACATGTTGAATTTAACAGAGGTTATTACGATGCTGAATAGTAAGCGAATTTACGCATATGGTAATAATTTTCTCATTTATTTGGTTTGGTCCCAGATTTGGTCATTTTACCTTGAGCAATGTAAGACTGAAACTCTATTTGTTGCAATTGATACCAATGGTGTAGTAATGTAGGGTCAGAAGAGGGCAATGATGAAAAACTGCGAAAATTCGGAAATAGAGATGAGTCCATTATGGATGACACTGCGTGACTGAAAGCCGTGGTGGTCACGATCATTTAAAAGCGTCCGAGCGTCGCAGTCACCAGTGGCTTTCTTCTCTGCACATCGCTGTGAAAATGCACATTTGTTACACTAATACAGCTAGCTGATTGCAATTGGTACATCATTATTATTATCATCCTTAATTTGAGAAGTAATTGCATTAGGAGGTACTTTCCTCGCTGGAAAGTATGCCGGTCTTAAATAAAAAAATTGCTGGTTTCGGTCGATATTTATTTATTTTTATTAGACAAAAAAGAAATTACATATAGATCATAAAAAGAAACATCAGATAATTTTATTTTTTGAGGTACAGCAATTCAAAGCAATTATTTTTGTGTGATAATTTGCAACCAGAGGGCATATTTTCCTTCGGCCTTAATTTGGAGAGGGTATAAATAAAGTAGAGCTCTAAAATAATGAATATTTCCTCTTTGAGGCGAAAATCTCGGGCTTAATTTTTATCGGTCTTAATCTAAAGTGATCAACTTTAAAACTGAGCCATAAATGCAAAATTTTTAGTACTATAAATCTAGCCTGAACAATTCAAGCAACTGTTTGGAATTGAGTTTGAAATTGATATTCTGTGCTTCCAAACTAATGCGTTACAGGGGGTGTAAAGCAATAATCTGGTTTCCTTTGTTTTAAAGGCACATGTTGTCATATCACCATAAGGTACAACTGAAGCATCGACCGCTGCTGGGGTCATTAAAGAGCAAGCACTGGGAAATTTTTAGTGAGTTCACCATGCACTGAGGTTTTGACAAGCCCTTTGTGCAGGTGAAATACATCCACCAAGCGAGTGTAATTGTGGGAAATGCTTACTCGGTTACCCTTCAAATTTTCGGTTTTCACATAGTGCATCACTTCATGATGGAGATTGAGAGGGCTAGTACATGGTGAAAATTAGCTACCCAAAGGAGGGTTCCATTTGCTACCAATATGCGAATAGCACTCTACCCCAAAGTGGGCACCTGGCCACAGCAAAAGAATGATAGCATGCAAAAGAATCTTCTGTAACGGGTTTAGCGGCAGCCATTGTGCATAATCTCATTGTCTTGTCCCTTTGTTGCAGCTGGTTCTGCGATAGAGATGAATTTGCGAACGAGCTCTTGGGGGGTCGGTCACGCTTCCGATGAGCTTAATCATGGCACATTACAATTAGGCTAACACCACCTTACCAAACATCAAATGTGGCCACCATGTAACATCTATCAAAGCTTTCTCCTGGGCACGTGAATATTCACTTGTTTTCGAAATAATTCACCATGGAACTAGTATCCCAATAAGGGGGTTCATTTTTGTTTCTTGACTAGCGGAGACCTTTTAAAAAAACACAATATTGGTTGATTTAATATTTTGTCATGCTAATGGCTGATGATGGATCCATTGCGGGGCTCAATCAATGGTAATTATTATGTCGGTGGCACGGTGCAGTATCATCCCCGATCAAGAGAGGTGTTGTCTCTGTTCATGTTACAATGCTTTTAACCCCGTGTTCCGCGAAGTGTGACCATTGTCAGTCATCAGGCAGGTGGCTACCACTGTCATCAATTATTAATAAATGCAAACTTTGATTATAATGCAAACTTTGCTGTACACCATTTGAGGGTGACCATTCGATAGCCAAATGGGATTAAAAAGGATTATGCTTTTAAAGCGCGTTGGAGATGTAGAGAAAGGGACCACACCCAAATGATGATCGAGATAATTGAGGCCACGACTTATTTGTAATTGTCGCAGCAGGTGTCTCAACCCTAGGTCCCTCCTCTACTGCTTCTGGACATGAGTAATTTTCCACAAAGCTTTTTTCACATCATTTACTTTGGTAATCACGAAAAAAGTAATGCAGGTGATCCTCGTATATTTAAACCCACCATAACCTGCTCACCTGCAAGCAATCGTTCATCACCATCATTAACGAGGGGCAATTTCTAGAGTTATATTCTGCACTGCTTAAAGAAAAAAATGGAGTTCCAGCAAAGTATACCGAATTTTAAAGTGTTTTAAGGAGCGACTTTCTTCGTCCAAAGAAACCATTAACAATAGAGGACTAGCATTTTTGATGATCAAATGGTGTTCTAATAGCTTAAAACATTCTTCTCTCGCCAGGGTTTTGCATATTGACCACTGCAACAAAATAAGCTTTGAAATGATGTTATAGCACTATGTATATCCCGCTCTATCATCCGCATTTTTGTGATAGATGCACGGTACTTGCTCCCTATTTAGAATGCAGCAAGTGCTTATCTTATCAGCTAGCAACATATTGTAGAGAATAGAGCTGTTTCTTTTATTTGCGTAGCTATATGTAGCATTGGCTTCTTGCTCATTGATATTCAGAGCAATTTTAGCTTCTGGCTACAATCCGTGAGAATAGTAGCACAGTATTAAGCAGAGTGTGGCTGCAGGAAAAGGACGAGCCTTGCCAGGTATTCGAGCTATAAAATCATTCCACCTTCGGCAAGCTGGACCGGCAAAGTCAGTGACAGTGCAGCCAGACACAGGTACAGTTGAGAATAACACACACACACATCATCACCATTCAATCACAATTTTTCAGCCGACATGATTCACTTCATCATACTATTCAGCCGTCAGGGAAAAATAAGGCTTCAAAAGTGGTATGAGGCCAAGTCAGACCTAGACAAGAAAAAAATTACCCGAGAACTAACGTCACTGATCCTGGCAAGAAAACCAAAGATGTGCAACTTCCTCGAGTGGAAGAACCTCCAAATAGTGTACAAGAGATACGCTTCCCTGTTCTTCGCATTTGCGATTGACAGAGGTGACAACGAGCTCATAACGCTCGAGATTATCCACCGCTACGTGGAAGTGCTTGACAAGTATTTCGGGTCAGTGTGCGAACTGGACATAATATTCAACTTTGAGAAAGCCTACTTTATTCTCGACGAGTTGCTTATGGCTGGAGAAGTGCAAGACTCTTCTAAAAAGTCAGTTCTCAAGCAGATCGAGTTTGCAGACAGTTTCCAAGAGGAGGAAATTATTTCCATGGCTCTCAAAGACGTAGGGCTAATTTAGCCTGCGGCGCCGGATATCTATCAGAATTCTTGCTTTACATGAAACTTAAAAACGAGTTGTTCCATAATTATGAAGATAATAACCAGTCAGATAAACTAGCAATATAAATAAAGCACTGTGGACTTGTTTTTTGAGTGTGGTTTCTTATCCAAGAGAAAATGCAGCATTCAAACATCATAATCGCTCACCCAACGCGAGATCATCTTCACTCGAACTGATATTAAATCAAAAAGCTTAGTCTTTTTTAGATGAGCGCGCAATCCTCTCGTACTTGGACTTGCTCGAGTACCACAAAAGGAAGGGAATGCCCAGGGAAGGCAGAGTCATCACAGCAAATGCGATCCAGTCAAGCTAAATTGAGCAGAGAGACGAGCATAAGCGATGGTCGAAAAAAGCACAATAATTCTATACTCACTGTGTGCGCTGAAAACTGGCGTTCGTAATCTTTCAGAGCTATGATCATTCCTTGGCCGGGCTCTGAGGAGAACCCAAATCGCTCGGGGCCACCTTCCTCGCCGGAGACCTTGTACCTGACCTCGGCTGACGTGAAGTTAAAGTAACCGTATTTCTTGGGCCTCAAAACTAGGTTATGAGTGGTGTTGGCTCCAGCAGCCAAACGGTCGATCTTGATGGCTGCCTGACCCCCAGCAACGTCAAAGTCGGCAGGGCCAAATCCCGACTCCGTCAAGGTGATGTCGACGGCGGCGGTATCTCCAATATTGAACAAAGTGTACTTCACCACGAGGTCCATTCCCTCCACCAAGTACTTATTCTGGATCTATAAATCACAACATGGACTAGACATTGATGCTGATGACAGTTCTCAAAGCTTACGTGTTTGCCGACCAGGAGCCTGGCCTCGTTCTTTGCGGCGGCAGCAGCTGCCTCGTCATCCTCGGCAATGACGAAGGAGGTCGCCAAAAGAGCGACGAAGGCAAAAAAGGCTGTTCTTTTCTTCATCATTTTGAGTCAGCCGGCTTTGTAGTTATGACGGAAGAAAGTCAAAGTTATCCCGTCACTTCCACGTAGTACTTTTGTTTATGTTCAGCTACTGCCAGCCAAACGCAATCCATAGCGCTCTACTCATGTTTGCTTTTGCTAAGCAAAGTTGTCTACTTTTTCTTTGGGCTCATGAAGCTCCATTTTAGCAATAAAGCTGACCATAATTAAATATAGCCTCCAACGCCTCATTTGCTTTTAGAAAGGTAAAACTATTGTCTTTAGTCGCTATTGTTTGAAATCCCATCATATAAAATAGGCACGCATTAAGTAATTTGAATTGCATTAGAAGCATTACTTATGTTACCGGATACACGGGATTTTCTTTATGAATCGTTATCAGTATGACAGGGCGGTCGTCAATGAGTAAATTCTAACAATGGTGGCATTTTAATTTTTAAGCACTCTTGAAAATATTTAATTTGATTGATTTTCAGGCATAAAAGATAAAGAAGTAGATTAAAACGTTCAAGTTTGCAGAGTTTTCTGTTTGGCACTTTTTGAAAGTGGCTGGGAACGCTCTTATTTACATTAAGCGATTTCCGCTGTAGCCGGTGATATCCGTGTATGGTGATCGCGAAGGCTGGAAAAAATACTCTCCCAGCCGCCGGACACCACTCTATCTGCTTCTTTTTTGTACCCCAATTGCAGAGGTGAGTCGGTGCTTAGTTTACACCGTTTTGCGGATTTTCTCACTCCTCTTGTGTTGCAGATAAAAATGTCCAACTCCAAGTGGTTTGCAGCCAATTCTGACTCGGACTCGTCGTCCTCTTCATCAGAGAGCGAGGATGAGCGCGGAGCATTCACTGCACAGCCCACGGCCTTCTTGATGAGCGATGACGAAGAAGAGACCAAAAGGGTTGTCAGGTCAGCACGCGAAAAGCGATATGAAGCTCTCGAGACGATCATCCACAACATTCGCAACTCCAAGAAAATCAAGGATTTCACAAAGATGGAGACCGGCTTCGTTGACCTCACCAAGGCCTACGAAAAAGCCAAGCCTGTGGTTGAGAAGGAGGAGAACGGAGTGACGCCCAGGTTCTTCGTGCGCATTCTGGTCGAGCTCGATGATCTCATCAATGAAACGTGGGAGGATCGGGAAGGTCGCAAGAAGATGAGCAAGAACAACTCCAAATCTCTAGGTGCCATGCGTCAAAAACTGCGCAAGTACATCAAAGATTTCGACGACGACATGGCCAAGTTCCGCGAAACTCCCGACGCGGAGGACGACGACACTCCCAAAGACGATGAGGACAAGGATGATGATGATGCGGCCGATGATGACGAGGACGTCGCCGCCGCCCCAGCTCCATCTGTTTCCAAGAAAAAGTCCAAGTCTGCAACGCCTGCCGATGATGACGACGAAAGTGACGACTCTTATTGGGACTCTGACTCAGATGAGTCCTCGAGTTCCAGCTCGGATGAGCACCCTGGAATGAGCTTGCGCGAGAAGTTCTTGAAGAAGACCTCTGACAAGGATTCCGACAAGAAGGACAAAAAGACCAAGAAGGAGGACAAGAGTGCCAGGTCCAAAAAGGAGGCTCGTCAAAGGATCCTCGAAGAGGACGAGGATGAAGACGAAGATGATGACTGGATCAAGGTTGACCGTGGTGCAGTAGACAAGCCCAAAATGTTCGACAAGGATGCAGAGATTACGCACGAGTTGGTCATCAAGAAGCTGCGGGAGATCATGGCTGCGAGGGGTAAAAAGCGGACCAACCGCAAGGAGCAAATCGAGCTTTTGCAGGAGCTCTACAATATCGCTGAGGAGCACAACCTTGGCATCGGCATGACGGTCAAGATCAAGTTCGCTATTGTTGCCGCCATCTTTGACTACAATCCCAAAATCTCCGCTGCCATGAAGCCCGAGTACTGGGAGAAGTGCATGCCTGAAGTTGAGCATCTCCTCAAGTTAGTGGGTGAACATCCCGATGATTTGACCACCGGAGAAGGCATCATGGAAGACAGTGAATGCTTCGACAAGACACCTTACAGGGTCAGAGGCTGCTTTTTGGCTGTTGTAGAACGCTTAAACGAGGAGTTCTACAAGGTGCTCAAGGGTTGCGATGCGCACAGCAATGAGTATGTCGATCGGCTCAAGGACGAGGAGCGAGTAATGAAAATTTTGGAAACGGCTCAAGTCATTCTGGAGCGCAACAAGAGCCCCAACGAAATGTGCCGAATTTACTTGCAGCGCATTGACCACATCTACTTCAAGTTTGATCCCCAAGTCATAAAGCAGAAAAATGTAAGTATTTGTCGCATTTTCACGGGCCGCCAGCGTTTTTTCGTATGATGATAAATTATGTCCTGCAGTTTCGAGCTTTACGCGATGAAATCCATTGACATCCTGATTTCATTGATGTCAACGTGCCTTTGCTTTGTTGCCAAACTCGATTGGTGACTATTTTTGTTCTGCTTTACAGGGCGAGGTTCCCAAGAAGGAAAGCACCAGCTTACGCTTAATGAATGAGATGTGCAAGTTCATCTATGCGAAAGATTCCACAGATAGGCTGAGAACTCGAGCAATTTTGTGCCACATTTACCACCATGCAATTCACGACAACTGGTACGAGGCTAGAGATCTGATGCTCATGTCTCACCTCCAAGACACGATTTCTCACGCGGATCCCATGACTCAGATCCTGTACAACCGAACCATGGTCCAACTCGGCCTCTGTGGCTTCCGTCATGCTGAAATCCGCGATGCACACAATGCTTTGCTTGACATTCAACTGGGAGGTCGATCTAAGGAGCTACTTGCCCAAGGTCTTTTGCCTCAACGCCATCATGAGCGTTCTAGCGAGCAAGTACGTTAATAGTCCCTATCAAAAGCTTGGTATTTGCTAAATGTTATTTGCGCGTTAGGAAAAGATCGAGAAGCAAAGGCAGATGCCCTTCCACATGCACATCAATCTCGAATTGCTTGAGTGTGTGTACTTGGTTTCTGCCATGCTCATTGAGATTCCCTACATGGCCGCACATGAGTTTGATGCCAGACGCAGGATGATCTCTAAAAGTTACTACCAACAACTGAGGTCAAGTGAGAGGCAAGCACTCGTTGGTCCTCCCGAGTCCATGCGAGAGCACGTGGTGGCTGCCTCGAAGGCGATGCGGAATGGTGACTGGAAAAAGTGTCGGGACTTCATCATCAATGATAAAATGAACGCCAAGGTTTGGGATCTGTTTTACGAGGCTGATAAAGTCAGGTCGATGCTGTCTCGTAAAATCCAGGAGGAGACCCTAAGAACCTATCTATTCACCTACTCGAAAGTTTACAACTCTATTTCTGTGGTAAGCCCCTTTTTCCATTATGTTCCGCTGCGTTTACGACTGATGAAAGTTGCTTGTCAACTTTACGAGGTGCTTTTGCGGCAGAGCTAGAAATAGTTGAACCCACTGCTCGCTTAGTCCTATAATGACCTTACTCACGCATGTCTGATGTTGCTAAAGCCCACCCAAGCATTGAAGGGTTACTTTTGCCAATAGCTCCTCATCCATCTCATCTTTCCAGGATGCTTTGGCTAACATGTTTGACCTCGAGAAGCAGGCTGTTCATGCAATTGTGGCGAAGATGATCATCAACGAGGAGCTGATGGCCAGCATGGACGAGCCCTCTGAGTGCATGGTCATGCATAGGACAGAGCCCTCCAGACTGCAATCTTTGTCTCTCCAGCTGGCAGATAAGCTTGCCCAGCTTGTTGAGAACAATGAGCGTCTCCTCGAGTTGAGGCCAGGAGGTAAGAGCTACTATATTGTCGGGAAAGCCACTAGCTCTCTTGTAATAATAGAATGCAAGTTTGTTATTGCCGATAATCATCTGGCAACAGCAGAATTGTTGCTGCTTGATATTAACATTTGAGGCATCTGAAAGCTCTCTTGAGAGCTCTAAAAGTGAATTGGCCAATATCGCGGACAAAATTTGCATTCTAAGCACGAGAGTTAGTGACCTATTCAACCTACTATGATGACCCTTTTCAACATCGAATGACCGCGTGTCACCTGCAGAGCTAGAAATAGTAGAACCCACTGCGGGCCACGCGGGTGCTTGAATTACTAACTGTTGAATGTCTGAGCAACACCGCTTTTATGAGATTGACTCAACGTGTGTATGTCTGTATGTAATGACAACTTTTCATTACTTTCCAGGGTGGCAAGGACAATGGCGTGGAAAGGAGGGCGAGAGAAGAGATGGAAACAAGTTCAACGATCGTAAATTCGGCAACAACAACTCTAACAATGATCGCAATGATCGTGGTGGTGGTGGAAAGTATGGTGATCGTGGCTCCAAGTATAATGACCGCGGATCGAGCGGTGGAAAGTTCAATGACAAGAAGAATTCCGACAACAAAAAGTCTCGTAATTTTGGATCCATTCGGGAGTAGTCGGCTAAGTTAACTCTCCATCATTCCTACGTTATTCATGTTAAATTCAGGGCTCCTTCCGCGCAAGGTTTTTTTCGACAAATTTGTCAAGAAAAAATTGCGGTTACTCTTATGTTCGTGTGAGTTCTCCCTATTTTGTTCGAATAAACTACAACAAAAGCTTCGGCCGTAGCCCAACATAATCTATGTGTTGTTTGCCGTTACTTGCGTGTTGTGGCCATTAGAAAGCATATGGAACTTCTCCCGCGCCCAGGTGCGCTTCTTCAGATCTTGGGGAATAAGTGCATTATCCCGTGCTAGCATTTTGAAAAAGGAGAGCAAAACAATCCGAGATCAAATGCTTAAATTATTCGGGCCAACGTTCGCAAATCACAACCAATTCGTTATGTGGTAACTTGAGGGCTAACTGGACCGATTTTTTGCATTTTGAGCGCGTTTTTCAGTACGACAGCCCTGAAGGAATTTGCATTTGCTAGCAAAGCTGCACAAGCTTTTGTTGGAAACTTTCTAGAGCGCTGGGGAAAAGCCTGACCCTCGGAAAGCAATCAGAAAGGGCAGGGGGAAACCGAAGCTCTCATGGGCAAGATGATCATCTATAGGCAGTTTCAACGATTTGCTGAGCATCATGGCAGATTGAAAAGGTGATCTTCTTACTCTGGAAAATTGGCGTAGTTTTCGGTTTTCTAAGCGGGCGATGCAAGCATGAAAATGAGCATATTTGCTAAACTAACAGACTAGCATATTGTTACATCGCTTTGTTTGGCTAGCTAACTATCCGTATTGAAGCAAGCTCTAATGCTGTTGAAGCATTAATTAAAAATGCGTAAACAGGCAGCTGTACAATTATAAAAAAAATTCTAGTGTAAAATGATTCATAGAGGCTTTGAGTGATGATTTAAAAATGAGAGTGATAAGGTTATTCAACAAACATACACAAAGCTGTTCATGTTCTTTTGATGAGCTGAATTGCTGTTTGCCCCTTTAAAAGGAGTTGATATCGTTCATTCGTCGAAAATAGCTTTGAGCTGCCTTTTAGCAATCTAGAGCAACGCTGTTAAAGTTTCCTTCTAGTCCTGGACGGGCGTAGCCGAGCGCATTGTTGATCTGTAGCTAGATGGGCGGACTCGCCGGAGCAGCCCGCCATTTTTTGGCTCGCGGCTCACTGCAACGTCGGGCCGGAGTTGAGCAACAACTGCTCGAGCTGACTCTGCAAAGAAAACACACGAAAGTTATTTTCGGACCTCGCGTGTGACACACTCCAAGTGAGTCCTCAACACAATGTGCTTTGACATCAAAGTCGTCACCTGCGGTCCCAATGAGGCCCTCATCATTTCCGGCGTCTTCTATGGCAACGAGCCCTCACTCATTGTCGGAGGACGTGCCATGGTCTGTCCTTGCATCCAGACCATCCAGAGGCTGCCCTTGTCAACCATCACTCTAGTCGTTCAATCGCCAAAGGTCTACACTAGCCAGGGTGTGCCAATTTCCATCACTGGCGTTGCTCAGGTGACACATTGGTTTTTACTCGCGTCATTTGGCGCACAAACAACTTAATTAATCTTTTTGCGTAGATTAAAATAAATGGTCAAAATATGGATATGCTACGTGCTGCTGCCGAACAATTTGGTTCCAAGCCCGAAGATGAAATAGCTTCAAGTAAGCGTCCTCTTTGAAAAGTCGACTTCTCCCACATGCCCTTCTTTTCAGTTGCAAAAGAAACGCTGGAAGGGCACCAACGCGCCATTATGGGCACCATGTCCGTAGAGGAAATTTACAGGGACAGGAAAAAGTTCTCCTCGGCTGTGTTCGAGCAGGCCACCAGAGACTTGGTCAACATGGGCATCATGGTCATATCCTACACCATCAAGGAGATCAGTGACGATGTGGGCTACCTGAAAGCCCTCGGTTTGGCCAGGACTGCTGAGGTCCAAAAGGATGCCCGTGTGGGTGAGGCTTCCGCCAAAATGCAGTCTTCGATCGCCGAGGCGAAAGCTGAAATGCAGCGTATGGAGTCCAAACTGATGAACGATACCGAAATCGCTAGGTTCAAGAGGGATTACGACTTCAAAAAGGCTGGCTATGACGTTGAGGTCAACACTGCGAAAGCTAATGCTGATTTGGCTTACACGCTCCAAGTATTTGTTACACTATAGTGTGTTTTTCTCGCATATCTCCTGTAATCCCACTGCTTATGTAGGCCGCATTGATGCAACAGCAAATCAAGGAGCAAGAGACTCAAATCAAGGTGATTGAGCGAATGCAGGAGATCGAGGTGCAACAGCAAGAAGTCCAGAGAAAGGAAAACGAACTCGAGTCCAAAATTAAGAAGCCTGCAGAGGCTGAGAAGTACAGATTGGAAAAGATTGCAGAGGCTCACCGGCTGCGAACAATTTTGGAGGCTGAAGCGGAAGCTGAGGCCATCGTGCTAAAGAGCGAGGCCGAAGCCTTTGCCATTGAAGCCAAAGCCAAAGCCGAAGCCGAACAAATGGCAAAGAAAGCCGATGCTTGGAATGAGTATGACAAAGCCGCTCTGACTGATATGATGTTGAAGGTATGTGGATTGTTGATGATGGCTAGTCCGCAGTCGTTAATAACGTTTCTTTTTTTGTAATGCAGATGCTGCCAAAGGTGGCTGCTGAGATTGCTGCGCCACTTTCAAAGGCCAAGAAGATCACTATGATTTCTGATGGTAGCAGTGATATCGGAGCTGCCAAGTTGACTCAAGAGGTTTTGGACATAATGCAAAAGATCCCTGCTACTGTCAAATCCATGACTGGCGTGGATGTCTCTGGTCAGCTGACGAGTCGCCGTTGAACATCAAGCTAAGTTTTGATAGCTACATTTTACACACACCTTATCAAGTGCCTAAATACTTATGTCCTTTCAATGTTGCTTTTTCATGCGTGCTGTATGTACGGCCTATATACATATTTCTATCAACTGCTGAAAACAATTTAAACAATTCTTATTATAGCACATTCATATTTCAGAAAAAAAAATATACAAGTGGTAAAGAATTTAAAGTGCTCAAAAGCTAATCATACCGATACATGTTTTCTCAGTCATCCTTTTCAGGCTTCTTTTCTTCTTCCTCTTCTTTTTCTTCCTTTTCCTCCTGTTCCTCCTTTTCTACCTCTTCTTGTTTGCCTTCTTCTCCATCTTGGTCATCGTCATCGCCCTTCTTGAGCCGTTTAGAAGGATTTTCTTCATCCACGTCGTCTGTGGGTGGCTCTTCATTTTCATCTTCCTTTTTGTCCGGCTGCTCTTCCTCAGGCTCCTCTGCTTTCTCCTCATCGTCATCGTCCTTCTTTTCTTGAACTGCTGCCTTAGAAACCTCTACATTTTGGTTGAAGCCTGTAAAGTCTTGTATGGCGTCTTTGCTATCACTATAACTCATGAAAGCCTCCCTTATATCTTTCAAGTACAAGTTACTGGGCTCATCAAAAAGAACGCGGCTCATTTTCCGATGATTATCCACCTCTGGTTGCATGGCAAAAGGTTTAATCATCATGAGAATTATCAGCCCGACTTTGTGAAATACTTTCTTGGACCATCCGTGCATAAAGCAGTAGTCCCAGATGAATAGCAAAGTATGCCCTCCAAAGACGCCTGCAAATGCTTCGGAAATCCATTTCCTTAGATAAATGGCAGGGTCTCCAAAAGGGCTGAGGTCCCTTTCCTTCCAATCTTTTTTCCTTTTCTTGTACAAGTCCTGCCACATTTTGGTTGACTTGCTCACATCCTTGTGTAAAATCTCGTATGCAAAGTCGTAGACGTCGACTGGGGAAATTTTGTCCCCCAGCGCAGATTTGAGTTTGCTGTAGTACTCATTGTCTTGTTTTTTCACCGTCTCCAATATATCGTTTGCAACAGAAAAGACATCTTTCCAAGGGAGAGCACAAAAGCGAGAGAACAAGTGAAGGTGATTGGACAACCTAGAAAAAGCATGTGACATGTACTTGGCAAGCCTACTGTGAAATTCGGACTTTACTACTACATGATCATTGTTGCGCTAGCGAGACTCGCAACCTTTACGAGCGCGTTGTACGTACCTTATAATGTAATCTTCTTGCTTCTCCTCGGAATCTTGTGTGTACACAAGCTGAAGAGGGAGCAGCCAAAAGATTTGAGCATTGCTGTAATATTTGTCCAACACATTGATCACGTTGATGACATGTGCAGCGTTCAGCATATGCTCGTCGTCGGCTATTGGCTTCATAACTTTAGTCGTTTGATAGCTGTCGATGATAACGCTATAAATCAACTTGGAATCTGGACTGTTTACTGCCCGATTCATCTGGCCTGGTTTGATCTTCTTCTGCACTGCCTCTTTAAATTCCTTCCTTTGTTTCTGCAGGCCCTGACAAGAAAAAAAGTTTAATTACAAAAGCGACTTGTGCTAATCTTGATGCTAGGCTATTAACCTTGGATTTTTTATCAGAGCGCTTGTTGTAGATGAATTCTTCCCAAAGAAATCTGCGCATTGGCGAAGGAAACATGAGGGCTCGATCCCTGAAAATAGTCAACGCCGTTTTAGACACTTGGTCGTTGTGCTTGGCTGCCGCAACAAAAGCATCTCCGGGCACTTGGCTCGGTTTGAACCCCTGGGCCTCGGCTAAGCCTTCATCTCCAGCAACGCTCACTGCATCTGCCTCAATATCCTTGATGCGCTCGGCATTCTTGGCCTCCTCCATTTGGAGATCCAGCTCTTCTTTGAAAACCTTCCGGACCTCGCTGAGAAATTGCCCCAATTGGTTGTTTCCCTCGTATTCGCTGACATCATCTGGATACCCACACTCTTTTTGAGTCACCACTAATTGCTCCTGCACCAGCAGTTTCATTTCTTCTATGTAGGCCTTTTTGACGTCGGGCTTGGTCGTGGGAGGCTCGAGCAGTTTCAAATCATACTTATGATGCGGAAAATGAATTCTCACATAGTCCTCGCCTGAAATTATCAGTTATCACCTACTGAGGGCTATAGTTGAATAACGCAAAGCAGTTCTCACCTAAAAGGCTAAAAAGAGCCTGTTGCTTCACTTTGTTGTCCAACTCGCCTCGAATCTTGTTGCTGAGGTTGTTGTTGATTTCAACCAGGAACTCCTCGCATTTCGGGTTGGGAAAACGGACCTTTTTGTAGCATTCTTCCAGCCATTCCACGTCGTAGATCTGCCTTTCGTTCAACATGATCGTCACTGGTGCAGTCATAATTGCAATTAGCTGAAAAAGCAGCCTTACGAGGTAATTGCCACCAGGGGACCGTCAAAAGCTTGTGATCAATAGTTCGGTGCCATGGCGAGAATACTAAATGACCCACACGGTGACCAAGGACACCAACAAACACATTATAACAAAATGACAAAAAATCTCATTAGGCTTTCAATCATATGGCCATAATTAAAAATATATAATTATGCCTCGCACTTGAAGATACGATCTGCAGCCCATTTCTTCTGCCTCCTTAATCAATTTCAGCGATAAGTGCTGCTATAAGAACTGATAAGGCTGGCAGAGGGGCCAATTGAAAATGCGTTGCAGCACAGCTCTGTTGTTTTTTGTCTCGGGAGCGCTGAACCATCAGTCATGGGCAAAAACACGTAAGGCAGATATAGCGTAATTTTGAGTAGTGTGATTAATATTAAAGCATTCACTAAGCCTGTCTGAAAGGCAGCAGCAGCAGCAGCCCAGCCAAAAAAAATGGCCAGGAAGTTGGATTGCTGCACTCGCGCGCAGAATAAATGGAATAAAAGTGCATGCATGCTAACGAATTCCAGTTCCTCCTCCTCTTGCTTCGAGAGCCATTCAAAGTGTCCGATTTTTTGAGCCTCAAATGAAAGTTGATAGGTGCCAATTTTTTTCCCAGTTGTCGAAGACGGCTGCACGATCGACCTGCGGCAAGATAGCAATTTGCCGCCTATCGCTCCGATTTTGACCAGCTATCATTCGGAATGGATCTTGCCAGCCGCAGATGCCAAGATCACGCTCGAATCTGGCTCGGTTATGAAGATATCATGTCCTGGAGTCGGCTTCCAACATGCGGACCTGTCAGCCAGCCAATTCTGGACGACCAAGTAATAATAATCAACGTGAACTTCACGCTTATTATATTAATCGAATGACGTTAAGTACCTTGCCACTGGCAAATGCAATTTTTCGCTACGCATACCGAAATCGGTAAATCGTTGGCTTGACCTTAGCAGAAGATCCAACACATCGAGAGTAGCAAATGCTAAAATGCGTATGGCATATGTGAGATAGATGCGCGGTGAATTATTGTAAAATCACTTCTAGATGCCTTGCCGGCCGGGAGTTTTTCGTGGAAGGTTTGAACAGCGTGTTTGCCTACTCAGATTTAGGATGTCAAAATTGGCCCTCTCAAGCCATAGAGGAAAAGGGTTCAGACTGCGGTCCAGAAGGTGCTGCTGGGAAGTTGATTGAAATTGGCTTCCCCGTGAGTGAAACGGGCCCGACCAAGGTCTTGATCACATCTTGTCTCGACTTAATAACCTATCAATCAATTTGGTCTCGCCATGAGGTCCCCGCTCAAATCGATCAGAGAAACTACTACGGCGACATGCCTTATTTCGACGACGATGGCCTCTACGAATTTGAGCTGGACGTGTACGAGTACTACACCAAGAAGATGCAAAGGGAAACCCTCGGCGAGCTGCTAGGCTCGCAAGACCTCGCGGATCAATATGTTGAGCAATCTGGTGACATTTATATGGCAAGAGGACACCTGGCACCCAAGGCAGACTTCATGTACACCTCGTGGCAGGTAACGATTTCAAGCGAAACATTTCATGCCGGGGCCTGTGAATTATCTCTGATGAATAATAACACTAGAGGGCCACATACCACTACGTGAATGCGCAAGCACAATGGCAAATTTTCAACGCCGGCAACTGGCTGAGCATTGAGGACGAGCTCAGGAATTTCGCCTCCAGAAAAGGCAAAAGCCTCCTTGTGGTGACAGGGACGCATGGAATGATGGAGTTGGACGACGTCAACGGGAACAAAAAAGAAATCTTTCTCAATATGGAACGACCAGGAATAGCGCGATTACCCGTGCCCAGGTATAATAAGCAGTACTTTATGCGCAGTGGTAAGGGTTTGGCAGTAGGCTATCAGACTGTCTATCTTTTTAATCAATCAGCGTGAAGCCAAGCATTGGCCATAATTATCATGATATCGATTTTCCAAGCAAACTTCCTCTTTTGATTGTTAATTCAAGGTTCTTTTGGAAGCTCGTCGTTGATGAGGG
The DNA here is from genome assembly GCA_019096065.1 of Paracyclopina nana. NCBI lineage: Eukaryota > Metazoa > Arthropoda > Copepoda > Cyclopoida > Cyclopettidae > Paracyclopina > Paracyclopina nana. The sequence continues at coordinate 7,700,516 of JAGUCH010000001.1, read as the reverse complement.
AGAAAATTCGGGCGTGGTTATAATTGGAGTCAACAATCCACATTTGCTGGAGGTTTCTCAATACCGCCTTTGTGATGAGGTACTTTCCGATCACCCACTGCTAAGCCTTGTCCAAGATGCCAATGACGCAAAACGAGGCGTAGTTTACGCATGCGAAGTGCTGGAGGCCCAAAAAAGAATCCCTGAAATCCCGACAGATATTGGACCCATAACTGGCATTCTCACCTGAAAATTGCTTCAAAATCGAATAATTGTGAATGAAAGGTCTTCCTACGCCGCGAGCTTGAATATTCTCCTTGACTGCGTCAGTTTGCGTCATTTTCACCCCGGGCCAAGAGATGCGCGGTGCTCATGACATCCAAACCTAAAAAGCGCCATATTCCGATTCAAATTATCAGGCAATTTCGGGGTTTTGTGGTTCCACCACTATTCTCTTTCTTTCAGGTAAGCATGGATTTTTCTTCTTTTGTTAAATATGAAGCTTCGCATAATGTCGATTTTCTAATGCATTATGGGTATCTTACCTTTTCCTTCGTATACTGTCAGGCTTACATATAGGATTGTTAGCGCGATAACAGACCAAAATGTAGGTAGGGTATATATTTTGAAAAGGCTTCGCAAAAGTGCCAATTTTGCCTCGCAGAGCTATGACGATCTTTGCCAAAATCGAAAGTTTGAAGACAATAATGGTGGTTCCATAGGGCAACATCAATTAAAGCCCTTTATTTATCTCAGATCAGCCTTGACTTTGTTTTGGCGTAAATGCAGTTTTACTTTAAAAGGCTCGCGTTAAACACCCATAGCCCGAAGGACAATTTTTAGAGCTTTTTTCTTCCCCCCACAAGAATGTGTGTCATGACTCGAAAAGGAGCAGCAGCAGCAGAGATTTCCATTTTTAGCCCAAGTCTTGTAAGAAAATTGCACTATCCTTGAATGCATCAATCATTCTTATAACCGCATTCATGAAAAGAGCCAGGCAGTCCCAACTCCTTATATAGAGATGGCGTAGCTAATTTCTAGGGAAAAAAGCTTCCTCAAAATAGAGTGTAAATTGCTTTGCACAATGATGAAGGGCGATAATTATTGGAGCACTATGATAAGCGTGCATCTGCCCTTAAATCACTTGGGTTTTTTAAAGGTTGCTGCCGAGCAAAAATTCAATACAATGCCATTAGATGGTAACATGAAGTGTATGACTAGTCCTTGACACATACAAAATGAGAATGGAACGTGCCATTGATGGCAATTAGCGATAATCTTCACAGATAACAAGTTTTCCTTCTTAGAATAACGCCTTTAATGATGAACTTGGGAAGAAATGCCAAATTCTACTTCCTTTCGACTTTTTGCCACTTAAGGTCCCCCTCAGGGCACGAAAAGTAGCAGGCTATTTTATTACTAACTTGAGCAATCTCAGCTCTACTTTCTGTAAAGCATGTAAAACTAAGATTTCTCTTACTTGCACCAAAAAATTGGAGTGACGACATTAATGATTGTTATTTGTCTTTGTAATTAACCGCAAGGAAAAGATAAAAACAAGCCTCTAATTTTCGGTGTATAGCTTCTTATAACCGCAAGGCTGCAAAGCTCGTGACGTTATAAAAACATTACCATAATCTACCTCTACATTGAGCCTAACCCATGCACGCGGATGTCAAGATTTCCTGTTGTAAGTTTTCGCTCTACATACTTTTCATTCAGGGATTTCAACACTGCATCTTTTCAAAAATCAGCAGATGAATTGAATGAACTTTCGATTTCCTGTGATGCGCTGCTGCGAGCATGATGCGATGCATGTCATTTATTCAATTTTGATATTATAAAAACTCCAGCTTCTTAGTCTGGGGAGGATGAAGAAATACGTGGTTGAAAGCGCTTCTTTGGCTAAGCACTCCTCTGGAAATATGCGCAGAACCCTATGAATGTACATTTTAACTTTCGCCCTAGCAGTCAAACCCGATTTGTCTTGCGCTACTTGCTTAATTTAGCATAAGAATGCGTCAGAGCGGATACTTTTAAAGAAACATCGGCAGCGGTGAAAGTCTCACAGAGCTTCCAACGCAACGATATACGTTGGCGGTAACCACTTTTGGTGTATACCCATTGTTCCCCACCGATTTCCATGTAATTCTAATCTTTATGTACTGGTATCATATTTTTTAATGACGCTTTTATTCAAATTCATGCATCAAGTAGTTATGATGCTGCTACGTACATCAAGCTCATGCAATGATCAAATGATACCAATAGTGATAAAATAGTACTGCTTACGGTTTGCTTTGCCCTATGAAAAGAAACTACAATTCAATTCGAAAAGCACAATGTCAATACTATCGAGACGCGCGTAATTAGCTCCAAGACTTTATGTACATGTTGTAGTTGCCTTTTGTTAGAGGTTATGAATAGAAGAGCTCGTTCTTTTTGATAATCTATCTAAATAAGCTGATGCTGTTCCTCCTCCCAGCTTTATCTCAAGGAGCTGAGTGCGGGCCTTGAATCGAGCGCCGGAGGAAGGCTCGAGTGAAATAGTTTGGTAGACTACGCGCGTCTTTGCAAGTACCGAAGATTTAGTCAGCAGTAGAGACGCGAGCGAGGATGACGTGCACACTCAAAAACGAAACTATCTCAGCTTAGTAGGAAGCATGGAGTTTCACCGACAGTCCGAGTTATTTGATCTCCTTGATCGGCTCCAATCGGCCCGGTTGGACGATCAAAGGTGCGAATTGCCTACCACATATTCCACGATGGCTAGCAGCTCTGCCAGTGGTCTCTCTAGTCAAGGCAGCAAAACGAACAGCAATCGTCAGGTTGCCTCAAAGCAAATGCTTCAGAGGATGCTCAAGCATCCTCCACCCTACCCAATGGTGGCCTTGGTACAGCAGGGCACCCACTGGGTTGAGCCCAGTGAAGAGGTGGGCCGAGCGAGGCCGCCAAACAGGGTCACCTGCACTCCCACCCTCGAAGAGGATAGTGCCAAGATGTACCGGGTGCACTTCGGTGGCTACGAACATTTCAACTTCTGCGCCAGTGATTCCGCTGGCCAGCCTCTCGTCATGTCCCTGAGAATCCACGGAGGCCAGGATGAGAACAATAATAATAGCTGTGATGATGATGACGACGACGACGATCAAAACCGTCACGTGCGAGTGATCCTGAGGTCGAGCGACAAGACTGTGCATCAGGTGATGCGATTGTCAGATTTGGTATCTTCTTCAGGCCATTCTAGTCAAAGTCGGCATCATCGACGTCCATCTTCGGCCGTCATTGAGGCAGTTATGTCACAAATGGCCGTGCCTCCGGCCATGCCTGTCATGTTTCCTGGGGCTTCCGAACTCATAACTGCGTTTGACGAGCACTGCATCACCAACAAGTTCAAGTTTGGCATTATCTATCAGAAGTTCGGCCAGGTCACCGAAGAGGCCATCTTCAGCAATCGGACCCACTCGCCTGCAATGGAGGAGTTCATGCAGCTGCTCGGCCAAAAGGTGAGGCTGAGTGAACACACTGGCTACCGGGGCGGGCTGGACACTCGCCATGGGCAGACCGGCACCCATGCTTTATTCGAAAAGTACCTGGGGAACGAGATCATGTTTCACGTGTCAACCCTGCTGCCCTATGTGGATAGTGATGACCAGCAGCTCCAGCGCAAATGTCACATCGGCAATGACATAGTGGCTATTGTCTTTCAAGAAGTGAACACCCCGTTCGCACCCGACATGATCGCCTCCCACTTTCTGCACGCCTACATAGTGGTGCAGCCCATTGATCCCTGCACCAGCATCACTCGGTACAGGGTTAGCGTAGTGGCCCAAAAGGATGTGCCCCCCTTTGGCCCTCCTCTGCCCTCGGCTGCCATTTTTGACAAGGGGCTCGCGTTCAAAGACTTTCTGCTTGCCAAACTCGTCAACGGAGAAAGGGCTTGTTATCAAGCGGCAAAGTTTCAGACGCTTCACCAAAGAACCCGCGCCACGCTCCTTGCCAACTTAGCCAAAGATCTACGTGAGCAGACCGTGGACTACATCAGCACGAGTTACGCGTCGCCAGCCAAGGAGCCCTCCAAGTCTCCCTCCCCTTCCAGTTCGAGGCTGTTCACGTCGGTCAAGCGAGCGTTGAAGCACGTGGGGTCGGCGAAGCACGAGTTTCAAAGGCACGCGAGCTCTGGCTCGCTGTCAGAGGCTGCTGTCACCACCGGTATGGAGACGACGGCCATGTCTTCCTCGGGGGGCCGAAAAAACATCTCCTCCACTTCGACAATGGACGAATCCATCAAAACGACAGATTCTGGCCACGGGGATAGCGACAGCGGAAGCCTCTCATCCAGCCCGCAATTGAGCAGTTCGCGCAAGAAATTGCTATCCACGTCCCAGCCACATTTAGCCGTCCTAAATGACCATCATTTGGATACATCATCTGTGGAAGCCGATGATATAATTTACGAGCACAGGCGTCAGCAACATCACCGGGCATCTCTGCAGCAACAACAACGCGTCTATCATAATCCCCGCGTCAGGCCTCAATTATCGGCGATCAATAATGACGCTGGCATGGCCGCCAGCAGTAGCCCGACTGTGATCTCGGGAGCAGTCACCACCATCCCTGTTGGAGGCTCGCCAACCTCCTCCACGGCCTCATCTGCGTCCTCCCCAGGCAGTGGTGCAAGCGTTGCGAGGCTTTACCAGGACATTTCTCGGCTTCGAGTGGACAAATTGGAGCTATTGAGGCAAGCCCTCTCAGCTCAGCACGAAGTGCGTCAATTGCGTCAGAGAGAGTCGCAGCTCGAGACCGACTTGGCGTTAGCAGCCGCGGAGATTCGGAGGCTGAAATTGCAGCTGCGGCCTCCGCCAGATGTCACCATATCGACGGAGCAGAAGAAGTTGCAGAGGTCCGTCATGAACATACCCCTCTAGTCCCATCGCCGCCGCTCTCCGTATTTGCATTATTAATGTTAATGTATTGAAAAATATGTATTGAAATGTTGCAATAATACTCACATCATTCAGCATATCATGAGCTGCTCGCGTACAGCATTCCGCTCGCAGCCAGGGGTAATGCGTTGACATTTCGTATCCTTGCTTGTCGATATGGCCTCGAGTGTAGTCTACTTTTTCTTCTTCTTCTTCTACGTACCATTTGCATTTGTTCCACATTCTTAGGGTTTCGGCTCAATATGGAGCACGTGCATACCATTAGTAAAAGACTGTGCAGCGCGAGAGTATATTGACAAGGTCACACACCTCACTTCACTCATGATCGATCCAAATCTGACGACTAGCTCGTCTTCCAAGACACTTCATTGTCAGGCCATCAACATTATTGTCATTGTTGCTTCTAGAGGCTAAGTGCGAATAGCCATATAGGAATTCGAGCTCGAGTCGAACAGTTTTATTAGCCCTGAAAAATATAGCCAGTCTTTAAAATCGGATCGTAACCTTTCACAGGTATCGTAATTTAAGGCGCTCAGCCAACACATTAAATGGGACATCTGGTTTATTTTCGTCTGCACGATTGAGGAGCACATCTTGAGGGTAATTTGTAGCAATTAAAAAGGCAGACCTTTGCTTTTACCACAGCTGTGTGCGTAATTTGGATTGCCCTTGCACGAGCACAAGCTTTATGTAAACTTCGAAATGAGAGGGAGGGAGGGTTTGGGGTGTCGTTTCTTGGTCTCCCGCTCAAGGATTTTTGGAAGGTTTTGGTCAATTTACCCTCCAGAATATTGCAATAATTGCAAAGTCAAGAAAACTTGGCAGAGTTTCATGACGTTAAAATTCAATTTACTCAACGAGCCTCTCAACCCACGCGCGAGCTCATATCCTGTGCTTTACTCATCACAATCACATCAGCTTCCAATCAAATTAAGCAAGATAGAGCAGTCACAAGCCAGCCGCCTTAATCATGAAGAAATCACCTCAAGGTTTGCTTTAATGCTCTGTTTTTCAAGCAATTACTCAAGAAGGTACGTGGTCTCGTGTAGGCCAAAATGATCATCGAAAAATTGCGTTGCATTGTATACAGACTTTTCGGTGAATATAATGCAGTGAGGTTAAAAATTAATCTCTGGAGGAAAGAGAACCACTCCATGCAAAAACAGGCTTTACGGTGTGTGTGAGCTCACACAGGTTGTAACTAGCCATAATAAGTTTTTTGTGCCAAATTAGATAATGGGTAGGCTTCAATGTCAAAACACGTCCACTTTCGTCCATTGTGAGGCTTCCTTGAGTAATTTTCATTTCAAAGCCATCTGACTATAACAGAACCGACATCACATGCAGCAGCCAAAAATAGTGCTATATTTCACGATGAAAAATGTATTGAGAGCCATGTGCTGACCGCCGCTGTGCCATGAGCCTGATTGCTCATTATTGCTTTTGAAGACATGCAACAGAGAACCTCATGTTTAACGGAATGTGCTAGTCTCTTGGTTCGTGAACTTTATTCATTCCTCAACGTCTTTTCCATGCCTTGCAAAAAATAGTTGATTGCAGAGCTGTTTCTGGCCCATATAAATAAATACGAGGTTCTGTCAAGACGAATGGATCTTGAGAGCAGGAAAAAGTGGAGTGGTGCCTTTATTACTATCCTAGGTCAATAGATTTGACAAGCTTACAGATTGTAGCGACAGGCAGAGGCTATTGTGAATGGCAGTCAAATGACAGGGCATAGCTGCCTTTTGGCTACAGGCAACCCTGAATTGATGCCGCCTTCGGCACATCTCGATGAAGACGAACTGATGATGATGCGTGTGGTTTTTAAGGCCCTAATAGCAAATGGAACATCAAGGCCACATTCGGGGGGAATGATGATGATCCGGATAGCGAAGAAAAAACTATGCCACACACCACGTGATTTGCATGCGCATCCATCTCTTTCCAAGGATGATTAACCCCTCCCAAAATAATAGCAGACCACCGGCTCAATGTTCCGTGAAGGTTTTGCGAGGGGCTCAAACAATGAATGGGTAATTGCGAAATCAGAGCTTGTTCTTGCCTTAGAATATTGCTTATACCTCGTAGACCAAGCTGCCATTTTTAAGTGAGGAAATGCGTTCTTCTGTTGCATGCATTGATTAACATTTCCTCGTGATCTTCTGACGTGGTTTTGGCCGGGTATTGCCCAACCTTGCGAGCAGAATAATACACTTTTTGATTAGCTTCTGCCTCAGTCATTAAAATATGGGCTATTTCCAATGGCCGGCCCTTAATTAGGTGGATTAGTAGCCAATAGTTTCACATCAGTTGAGATTCTTGAAAATCCAGCCTGGAATGCTGATTCCTAAAACATAATACAAGGCCAATTTCATATTATCGAAGTCAAGCTAAGGCAAGCTAAGCTAGGTTCTTTGGAGGCTAATATCTCAGCAAATACTGAGCGTATTGGCACCAAACTTGGTAGGATTCATCAAAATGTCAACCTATAGCTGCGTTCCAAATTTGGTTAAGTTCCGAGGCCGTTTAGAGGAGGTCATTTTCTAAGCAAAGCTAGGTATCTAGCTTGTCTTTTTGGGCAGGTAAAGTCAGCCTATGGAAGGGATCCTTAGATTCATTTAAAATTTGGTATAGTGGCTTATTAGGCTCTTCTTATGAATCCTACCAAATTTGGTGCCAATCGACTCAGTAGTTGCTGAGCTATAAGCCTCAAAAGTACCTTGCTTTTTTTAGCTTGTCTTTGTGAAATTGGCCTACATAAAAGGCCATCACAGCCATTCCACTTGGGTACAAATCTAAGGGCATGAGTATCATGGAAACTGTGAAATCCGGTGCTTGCATGGAAATTCACTCGCGCAGCATAATTTCTCTTTGGTGAGAATTACTTTAATGTAATGTGTGCATTGGTTACCAGGAAGTTGGTTTAAGAATGACCAGGATTTCCTCTGGGGATGAAAATGGCAGATCGGCATGCTATATTGCATTAACTATTTACTCATGGCTTGTGTCATAATGACTTATTTAGAAATTATGCTAAGTAATCTTCTTCAATTTCAAGGGCTTGTGCATCGTAAAGTTTATGCTTCGTGCTCACGGCTTTGAACAATGTGAAACTGGATTGTTTTTTTTCCGTGCGCCAAAGTAGAAAATTCATGAGGCATTTTAGAAGAAAACTAAAACACGAGAAGAGCCCTGCTCATTCCGCGTCGCAAAAAGAGCCCCCCAAATAGTCACCTTTTCCTTAAATGTGGCAAACACTACGGTTGTTGGCGTGAGTGCGTGTGTCAATATTTACTCCTATTTTTGTAAATTGCTGCCTTCTTCGTCAAATCAATGCAATGTGATTGCTTGATGATGATAGACAAGAATTATCAATTATCTGCCAAATTCAATCAAGGAAGTCGTCAGCCTCACGTTATGGCGAATAAGTTAAGGGCGTTCTCATATTGGACTTTAGCTTACCAAAACCTGATTTTGGTTAACCAAAAACTGGTTTTAGGCAAGCGCTATGTAGTGCCTACCTACCGAAAACAGGTTTTTGGTTAACCAAAATCAGGTTTTGGTAAGCTAAAGTCCAATATGAGAACGCCCTTTATTCTAGGTAGAAAATGTAAATGCTACTGCTAATGATGCGAGCCTCGTCCATATCCTAGAAGTTTATTACCCCATTGATTGTATCGGTTGTGCAATTGGAGAATGGCCTAGAAGAGATAAGATGCCATTTAAAACAAGCACGCGACGCGTTCGCAAATGACCGTATAGAGAACTGTCTAACGCATGGCCTAAGGAGCCTTATGAGTGCATTTGAGATTTAGCATCTTTGGCCCTAAGGACATATTCCGCCATAGAGCGTATACTGACTGGTGAATTATGGGAATGCGAACACGCATTTGTTCCTGCCCAAAAAAAAGAATGGCCCCTAAAAGGTGAACTTATTATACCGCTTTGTCCTTCGACTTTATATGATGGGAGAGTCAAAATACCGAGTTTGGCTCGGGGTGAGAGTTGCGTGGGTGTCTCCTAGTCATGAGCTGAGCACATTTCTACTATCCTGGTTCAGAGTTTTGATGATGATGATGAGGGTCGGAGTCGTGATGCATAATAGAGATCGAAGAGACGATGACGAACCCACGAGATGATGCATTAGATCGCCAACCAACCATGTTGTTATTAAAGCTAGTTCATGTACGACGGATTTGCATCACGCGCGCACATCTCCTCAGGTTCTATATTTGCACCAAAGACTCAGGACGCACTTGTTGAAACCATATTAAGAGCCGCATCATGCGCCAGTAATTACTCAATCCCAGATGGGTCGGTCAGCGCTTTTAAAATTAGCTTTTGACTAATTGACCCCCGTGAAGAATCAATCTTTGGCCAGTTTTCGGCATTCTGTGAGTACTAGTAGTGAGTGACCTTAGGACGTTAGTGCCCTTTTCAATTTCTTTTCATCTGATCACAAAGGCAATGTCGATTTTAAGGAGCTTTATTTTCAAGTTGTTTTTCTTGCTAGCCCCCCTGATCTCAGCCTGTGCCAGCAGGTCATCCCCTTACTAGCTCACTCTGCTGAGCTTCAATACCCAATTTTGGTAAATTCTTTTTGCGCCCCGCACCCGATTCGTGGGTCGCAATTCCAAAATTGTGTAATTGGTTTTTCTTTTGCTCCATACTGTGTCTCGATCGTGAATCATTTATCTTGATTTAAGGCAAACGAAAAGTCTAATTTGGAAAATTGCTTTTTCTCCGTTTTAAAATCATAAAAGCAGTTGACTTTGTGTAATAATTCCATAATGGTTTCCTTCGCCAAATCACTTTAAGAAAGGGGTGTTCTATTTCCGATTGGTTCGCAAGCACACACGTCCATAAATAGCTGTATTTCAATTCGGAAGTAGGAATACAATTTGCGAGAGGAAAAGAGTGATAATTTCTCAATATTTCTTGGGTGTCCATGACGCCAATTTCCTATTCTCATTTGCTCGTTTGATTTATAAGCACATGTTATACCTACTCCTTTCGACGCTTCAGCAGTGGGAAAAAATAGCATGCTAATATCTAACGTACAAAGAGACGACCCTGGACTTGTTCTACAAGGGTCACGCCCAAAATTGGGCAAAAAGCGCAATCACGAGAAGAAGAATCCTCCTCCACAGTGGGATATTGTGTAGTCAAAGGCATCATATGCTACTCACAACCGCAAAAGTGGATCTCTCGTGACCTCTCGAGGCAAAAAATCACTGCTGCGCCGTAGCTGTTATTATCCTGCATATGAGGCTTTGTCTATATTTACAAGTGCTCAAAGTTGAAGCCGATTTCCTCAGCGTGAAAAATGGCCAGCTCATTTTTGCAAGCTAATAATCAGATCTTCGCTGCAGTGCAATAATAAGAGGCCTCCTTTGAGTTTTGACGTGTGCCTTGTCGGATTTGTGTTACACAAGGCCGATCCACGGTGGAGCAAATCAATTCCTAAAAATGTTGTTCGTTCCCCTGAGGATCGCGGAGCATAATTCAAGGATTTTTCGCCATTGCCATCCGACTAATTTCTAAATTGGGTGGTTTGCCATGAGCATTGGTTATAGTGACTTCGATCTGAGGATGAAAACAATGAAGCGGCTGCCAACCCAAGCAAGATGATCCTCTTGGCGCTAATAGACTCACCAATTCTTCACACGCAAACTCATTGCCATTTTCATTGCCGTGAACTCACATAATGTAATGCATAATAAACTTGAGGTCGAACCAGAGATTCTAGTCTACATTATTATCACCTAAGTGCGATTTATGTAACTACCAGAGACGTGGGTAATGCAAAAAAGATCCAAAAACGAGACCGATCTCTCAGCCTCACCTGTGCACGCCAAAATTGCTATAAATATTTTTACTTTTTGCCATGCATGCGATAAAAACGTTTTTCACCATATCACGGCTTGGCCCTTTTTGTTTCCTCTCAGCTTTTTCTCAAGACTCGCATAATTGCTTTCATGATTTGTTTTTCCATCTTAAAGCTCTCATTATGATGCATGATTTTGATTATGCACGGTCCGAGCAAAAAGCTCCACTTTTTTAGCTTCACTCTGTAAGGCTGTGCGAGGCCCGGATCAATTACCAGGGCTGATGATCGTGACCTTTTTGATTATCTTGCTGTCTGTCACGTCCTTAATCAGAGGATTTTCCACCGAAAATCGCGGTAGCAATCTCGAGTGGGCGTCTAGTGGTGATGATGAGGAAGATTGCCTCACATACCTTGAATTTATGTATGAAAAGTTGTCCTTAGCAGCAGCAGCCGCGAGCGGCGCGAGATCTAGCGAGAATGTCAATAATGCAATGTGTATAGATGGGAATCAAAGTGGAGGAAGAAGATCTATGGGAAAACGAGGAAAAATTATGGGTGTACACAAACAGTAAGGCCCTGGAAAGTCGAGCAGCAGGAAAAGCGTAATCACAATATTCAGGGGTCAGGTTTTGATTTCACCTCTTAGCATACACTTAAATATAGGGATTTTGAGAAAAGTGCACCACTTACAAAACAATTAGAGCCGGCGCGAGGAAGCAAAAAACGTCGTGAAAAATGAAGGTTTCTTCTTCTTTTTCGCCTGCTTGAGAAAGGTCGGGCACGAATCCGACGATGAAGGGTTTATTCAAAGCGTTTTGTGCTCGATGCTGCTGATTGATTGGGTCTATAGATCTGTATCTCGCCTCGAGTGAGTGCTTTTGTGCTGGGTTCATGCAAAGGGGAGAGAAATTGAAACGATTAAAATAGCGGTGGCACGCTTAGTACTTAGAGATACGTGCAGAGGTAATAAAGTAATTTTGCCGAACGACGCAGGAAAAAAAGTTTGCGAGGAAGAAAATTGGCGTGGAAAACCGTTAATGCCCGATAAGTGGAAGTAGTTTTAATGCAAAATTCCACCACCAAAGAGATGCCGATCGGCAAATTAAGCTTTGCGATCTTCAGCCACAAGGCTTCTTTGTATCTTTCGGAGCATATAAGGGCTAAGCTACTAAAGCGGACGCCACAAGAAGGAGAAGGGAACATGATCTGCTTCGGCGAGAAAAATCCTTACTGCTGCTGCGATGAGAAATGCGCCCCACCGAACGGCAAATCGCATTATTCTCTTGCCATGATTCATCATTTATTTATATGCATCTCGATAAAAAAAACACTTTTGATTCCAATTGGTGATGGAAGTCTTCGAAGCCTTGAACCATGAGGTGATGAAAGGAGGGGGGAAAAGTGCCAGCAATGAATTTTCAGAATTCACAATTGCCGCTGCAGTAGAATATAATATGATGGCAGCACTCTCGCTCAGAATTTTAAAGCAAATGTTTTATGCTAATTTTTGCCCATCTTTCGCACAAAAGGTTGACTAATGTGCCCATATCTTGCATCTAGGCCACGTAACTCTTGCGGCCGAAAAGAAGAGGGCAAAGATAAATGTCCAATTTCGGGATAGTCTCGACATTTATTGAGGGACGTAAAAACATAAACAGCGCTGATCTTATCCGGTGGGGTAAATTTCTGGGTATATTCGGGCACGCCGCAAACGTCATTCACTACTCATGAATTGCGAAATAATGCGTAGGGGCCAATGACAGTGCTGCAGTAGTCTTCTTTTAGGCATTTTCTTCTTCTCTTCCACCGTTAGGGCAATCACAGAATTAGCCGAGGAAGGAAATGATTCCAATAGTGATCTATGCAACCCTCGCACAAGTAGGGCTGCAAGACAGCCTGGAGGCAGTGCAAAAAGCGAATGGCAATTTGCTCTTTACCCAGCCCGAATCGGGCTGAGGCCTCGAAATAGCAGCCATATTTGCGCAAATCTTCTTCCAGGTGTGTGGAGGCCAACCTAAACAGGAGGAGGATTGTAGCAATGAAAGTTATATGATAAGTTTTCTGATTTTATCGCCTCGCAGGATCAGTATCACATTACATAATGGAGAAGCCTTATCCGGTGTAATCTTCTTACGAGGGTTTTATTAAAATTGCAAATGCATCTCGCGGCATTGTTTTCAAATACACCGACATATCAACCGAGTATTTTACGGCATTGACAAAGGCTCAAAGGATGACGTTTCATTTTGAATAGTGAAGATAATTTTCTAGGCGCAACTTTCAACCATTCTTTCTCTCTTCCTGCTTGCGAGCTAGCGTCGAGATTTGAATGATGGATTCGGCACCACGACTCTGAAAAATTGATAATTAGCAGCTATGCAAGCCCCCCTATAGCACGCCCTGCCAAAACGCGTATCCTAAATCACGTTTCCGAAAAATCCTCCTCACAAAAGGAATAAGAAGCTAGCACGATAAAAAATGTATGGACAGTTCATTGTTTGTGCAGTGAGAACGAGACAATAGGACATTACAAATAATTACATAGAGCCCGAAGTTCGCTGGATGTCCTGAAATGAGGGTGATGCAAAATTTCCGGAATACTAGCCGAGAAAGCAGTGAAGAAAAATTATTTTCATTATAACCTCACGCAGTGCTAGCACGCACAAAGCCTTGAATGCTTCGGTTTGTTTTGCATCACACTTTAATAATAATAAGGTTAACCATAAAAACAGGGATACGTACCACTCAGAATTGGCCTTTCTAAAGGTGGAGATGGCCCCCATCGCCTGCTCTTGGCCGTCGTTGATCTCGCCCTTGGCAGTCATCCATCTCATTCGGGTGAGAAGGCACACAAGGTCGGCCTGGCATGTGAGGTAGGATGGCATGAAGTCATGCCAGAACATTGGCCGCAAAACATCATCACACTGACATTCCGAAGCCGAAACCTCACTAACCAAGAAGATTATTATCGGAGCCGCAAATCTCTCCAAGAACATCATCACGCTAGCCTTTCGTCATACTAGAGTGTGCGTATCAGCTACGCGCGTTGTTTGCGGAAATGTCAACTTTTATTATCACGTGTGAAAATCTGCACGAGCACGTCAGTTATACATATTATGATTTATGTTTACATCAACGGTGCCGCGAACCAGAATATTATAGCAGTGGTATACGAGTACGTAAAAGGTAAAAGTTGTCAAGTAGAATATATATATATATGAACTCAAGATGCGCTCCTCTAAATGCTAAATTTGCATCTTCACAAAAAGAATAATGACACTTGTTTGCTGTGAGCGAGCAGAATTTGCGGCGGTGTACGACAGTATTATATAAAAGAGCAATAATCATATGCGGGAGGATGTAGCATGGGTGGGTGGGTGGTGCAAAAACATTTATTTTAACTTTGACTGGATTGCCTCGCGTTACGGTGCAGTCTTTGAATTTCGCGACTGGCCATGCTTAGGTCGGTTTGCAATTGAACTTCACGTTCCCGAAGCATTTTGAGCTCCCGTTGAACTGCCATATTCTGACGGAGTAGTTCGAGTTTGTCACCTTTGAGTTTACTGATTTCTTCGCGCATCTTGACCTCGCGGTTTTGAGCATTGTTGACTGAGGCCCCGTCGATGGGGACCGTTGTGACGGATCCGGAAATGTAAGGCCCAAGGATATTCTGGTGCTCTTCAACTTCCACAGAATTCAAGGAGGAATCGTCCGACTCGGAAGTACCATTGTGAAACTGGGCCCTGGCTAGCTGAGGGTGGCCAGAGGCCGTGGACCATCTTCTCTCCATGTCACTGCTACCCCTGCCAGAATCAGTATCAAAGATTCGCTGGGGACTGACTGAGGGTGGCTTGATAGTGATGGGCTGATATGCATCGTATCCGAGGGTGCTTTTACTTTTCGAGACTTTGTGGTGATAGCCGTTGCTGCTAGGAGTTGCCCCATTGTCCTTGGTCTTGCTTGAAGTCAACACTCTCTTGACGGATTCGATCAAGTTTGATGATTGAGCCCGCTTCACGTGGACTGCTTCTGTGACGACATCTGTGGGATACTCGGGAGTGCCCAAGTACTGCTGCGTTGAGACACAGAGGTCTTGATATAAGTTGGCCAACAAGCTGGCTCGGGTACGGTGCTCAAGCTTTTTGAATTGAGTGGCTCGGAGACAGGCAGATTCAGCATTGATTAGCTTCTCCAAGAGGAAGTCCTTAAATGCAGGACCTTTCCTGAATATAGCCGGAGACGGTAGAGGAGGCTGAAAACGGGGTACATCGTCTTTTGCAGTCACGCTCACCCGGTAGCGTGTCTTCTCAGAACAAGGGTCAATAGCCTGCACCACAATGTAGGCATGCAGGAAATGTGAGGTGATCATGTCAGGTGAAAATGGAGTATTGGCATCTTGAAACACGATGGCCACAATGTCATTGCCAATATGACATTTCCTTTGAAGCTGCTGAGGGTCAGATTCGACAAAGGGCAGCATAGTGGACACATGAAACATGATTTCATGACCTTTGTAGGTCTCATAAAGCGAGTGAGTGCCAGTCTGACCATGCTTGGTGTCAAGTCCACCACGGTATCCTTCATGACTGCTCAGCTCCACCTTGCTGCCAAGCATCTCTAGAAACTCTTCCATTGCAGAGGAATGAGCCCGATTGCCGAAAATGGCCTCTTCTGTGAGCTGGCCGAATTTCTGATAGACCACACCAAATTTGAACTTGTCCACAATTGTGTGCTCGTCGAACTTCACAATCATTTCAGAGGCCTTAGGCGAAATCACAGGGTTCAGGCTTTCACAATCAATTCTAGCCTGTTGCGTAAGCCATCCAAGTTTCGAATCACTTTGTGCCTGGCTTTCTTTTACGCACACAACTTGGTTTCCTTCGTTAGTTCGAACAATCAAATCGTAGCAGCCGTTCACATCGAGCTTTACCGATAGCACCACGGGATTTTCAGTCGAGTCTAGGCCGTAGTAGTTTTGGTGCTCAAGACCCTTGAACTGCGATCGATAGGCGGTGGCCGGCTTGTCATTGGCCTCTTTGGTCACCCATGTGCGTAAGTCCACAGGGCGAGCCTCTTCCAGCCAAAAGCCGCCAGTAGGAGGGACGGCAATCATCGGGTAGGGCGGAGGGTGACGGAGAACGTCTTGGAGCCAAGGAGACCCTTGATCCACTTGATAATTTCTGGGCATGTTACTTCTCTGGTCGTCTAGTCGCGCCGATTGGAGGTTGTTGAGCAAATCGAACATGTCAGACCGAATTCGGCCTCTCGGGTCCATAGCGAGGCCATTTCAGGATAGCTCAAAACTTATCGATCGTGGAACGGACATCGCCTAGTGGCAGCAGCAGCAGCAGCACTTTTTACTACCTCGTGCCGTGAGTCAAGGTGAAAGTTGAATTGGGCTGGCTGTGAAGTATGTGGAGGAAATTCGGAAATGGCGACGAATTTTCGAACCTAATGGGCCTTTTATTGAGCGTTAGGTCACAGAAGAAAAAAGAACAACACTCACAACCTGTTGCAGCACTTGCCTGGCAGATTTAAAATTTCGAACTTTTTACAGATTATTTTCTCGTTGCGCCTGAAACGTCAAAGCCACAACGGATCGAAAAACACCTCGACTTAATCATTTGAAATCTTCTCAACGAGGTAATTACCCTTTATTTAACTGGAAAATTGTATTTCTATAAGCAAGATTTTGTGATGTCAGCCATCTCCCATTGTAAATGAAAATTGATTAGATGTTATTAATTTTGAAAGTGTAAACAAAATATTTTGTGCCTGAAAAGTTACGAACAGGCAGAATTTTTTTGCGAAGATGTTTACTTTTTCTGCCAAACGGCAGCTTTTACTCAAGTTGGCGAACGGCAGAAAGACTGCCAGTCAGAATTTCATTTGACATCTGAAGTTGACTTTTTCTAGTACGTCTTTGACTCTTTGTTTGGAGAATCTTACAATGGATCTCTCCTCTTGGGAGACATTGGGCGCGGCTTCGGGATCCTCTTTTATCGCCAAAGCAGCTTCACAGCTTCAGCAAATGACTGGAAGCCTGACTGGTGGGGACTCTTCAACATCGCAAGCAGCTATTCCATTTTCCGAAAAGCCAAACGGAGGTGACGATGTTGTATGGATTTTGGGTCGCAAGTACCTTTCACAGTCAGGTATGGGTTCATCATAATCTTGTTAATGAAAATAAGCTTCACCGTTGTTCTTTTAGATTTACATATTTTGAAGAGAGAAGTTCGTAGTAGACTGTGGTTCTCGTATCGCAAGGATTTCCCTGCCATTGGCGAATCTGGAATGACCTCGGACAGAGGCTGGGGATGCATGTTGAGATGTGGCCAAATGGTGGTGGCAGAGTGCCTTCAAAGGTACGTGACAAACAGTTATATCGTTTTTGAGCGCACTTATTTTCATGGAATTACAGGCTCTACTTAGGAAGGGATTTTCGTTGGAGTCCTTCTGAGGCTTCTCCTCAGTACTTGGACATTCTCCCGCTTTTCAACGATGACAGATCAGCTCTTTTTGGCGTACACCAGCTGTCTATGGTGAGCTCCGATCAGAGGCCAGTGGGAACTTGGTTTGGCCCCAATGCTGTCGCTCAGGCAATCAGGAAGATGACTGCATTTGATCATGAACAGAGGCTCAATGTTTTCATTGCAATGAACAACGCGCTCATCACTTCAGAGATTTTGACATCCGGCCTTAAAGAAGGGCCTTGGAAACCTCTACTTCTCTTTGTTCCCGTGAGACTTGGCATCAATGAAATCAATCCTACATACTTCAGTTCCCTCAAAGTACTCGCTATTAACATTATCTATGGTCAACTTGACTTTTATCCAACATTTGAAAGGCATGCTTTGAGCTTGAACAATGCGCTGGAGTAATTGGAGGCCGTCCAAACCATGCTCTCTTTTATCTCGGCTACACCTGTGATGACCTTATTTGCCTAGATCCTCATGTCACTCAACCATCGATGTCAGTGGGATCTAAATCAAATCCTGACGAAGAAGAGGCTGATGCTTCTTATCACACGGAGCAGTTTTATAGGTGGCATATGGACCAACTGGACCCAAGCATAGCTTTGGTAAATACTCATTTATTTTTGGTTTATATTGGCATAGTTGTTGGATTTTCTCTATACACAGTATTGTCTAGAGTAGTGCTAGTAGTTCTTATCTCTTCCTCGATCGTGCCTCTTCTTCTTCTGAAGTGAATTTTGAAACCAGCCAATCGGCTGTAGCTTATTTTTTGGTTGCGTTTAAGGTGTAGTATAGTTACAAAAGCTACTGATCCGAGGATAGTCAGGACACTTCCAGTCGCAAGAATTAAAAACAAGGGCTTTTTATTTGCCCCTGTTTTCTTTGGATTCGGCAGCCCAAAATTTATTTTAGTTGGATCGTAGTCATCTTCATGTTCACAAGGTAGATCTTCCTTCTTCAAGTTTGCAAAAGTAACTCCTTTTAGCATCGAAGGTCTAGTGCAATGGCCCGTTTTTGCATTTTCCGCATACTTTTCGCTCTTGAGTATATCTATCAGCCACATGTTATGACAGTCGCATTCCCATTGGTTGCCTTCAACTTTTAGCAATTGCAAGCTTGTGTTTTGTAAGTCCTTCAGTTCGGGGAGCATTCCTCTTGGCAGATATCTTAGGAAATTGTTGGATAAATACAGCTCTTTCAGAACCATGGGGTACTGAAAGTCCACAAATGCGTCTGGATCGATAAATCCTAGCATTTTATTCGATTCCAGTCTTAAGACTTCCAGGCTTCTGAGGCTGGAAAATGCTGCCTCGTGAATTGCTGAAAGGCTCGACATGTTTGAGAGACTTAACGATACCAATGCTCCCATACCATTAAAAGAGTGCGACCGTAGCTCTTCAATGGGGTTATCATCTAAAATTAGCTCTAGCAGGTTTTCTCCATTGTAGATAATTTCTGTAGGAACAATTTGAAACTTGTTTCCAGCCAAGTTTAACTTTTTTAAGTTGGGTAAGCCTTTGAAAAAGTTTCGTTGAAATGTTTCGGTACCAGTGTAGGCTATATCAAGTTGAACCAATCTTGTCAATGATCCTATTGCAGTTGCAGTCGGACGGTTATCGACTATTTGTAGAGGATTGCCACTCAGGACAATTTCCTCCAAGTTGACTAGGTACTCAAATGCTGTCCTCGGTAAAATCGTGATCTTGTTGAATGACAGATCTAGGCCTAGAATTGGAGATGGATTCCCTTGATTCGGCCTCTGGGGCCCCATAAATGTGTTTTGAGTGACATTTTCCAAGTTATTGAAGCCAAGATCGAGGTATGCCAGAAATGAGAGGTTTTCAAATGCTCCATCAGCTATGGATAAGATTTTGTTTTTCCTGAATGACAGGCGTTCCACTGGGATTGAAGGAATTATAGGAATAGTGGTTATTTGGTTTTCTTCATAGTCAATGTCAACCAATCGTTCATTAAGCCTTTCTTCAGGAATGGTCCACACTGCTTCAGCAAAATCCTTTTGCGAACAATCAATCAGCGGGGTGACTTCTTCAAAGACGCACCTACACTGTTCACAAAATGAATTTGCTGCTATGTGCTGAGAAAACTCCAAGCACGCAGCGAAATATACAAAAGAGTAAAAATACATGACTAACAAACTTATCAGAACTAAATGCCAATAAATGGAGATAAGTCCTTATCTTTTTTTCCAGTGCTTTTTCTGTCCTACCGAATCGAGCTTCCTTGATTTGACCCGCCAAATCAGCACAAGCATCTGCAAGGGAAAAGGTGCCATGTTTGAAATCTACGAAACGCCCCCAGATGATAATTTGAAGGCTCTCGAGCCTGTGGATACTTTCAACACATCTGATGACGAATTTGAATTGTTATAATAAAAGTACACATAAGATAGGTTGCTAGTTTCAATCCTGGGAAACTTGCGCTCTCTTGCTTCAAGCTGTTTATCTCCTAATGCATATCTAGCTGTTTTTGATTTAGTACGCCCAGGAACAATTTTGGTGTCTATTTGTACCTGGCCTCTTATGCCAAACTGGTACGAAAGGTTGGCACTCCTAGTTCGAAAAATACTCGGAACAGTCGCAAACCTTTTCTCGCTCTTGCAAGATGGCCGAAACTAAGGAGTTCGATTGGAAAGGTGAAGCTGGTGACAAATTCGCTGAAATCAATCCTAGCTCTGCTGAAGGGCATGCCCAGGAAATGGAAAAATATTTCAACACCTCCGGGTTTGATATTTTCTCCACTGCTTTGGGATTTCTGAAGGAAAATGGGTTCAACTTAGAGGAGGCCAAGATCATCGATGTGGGCTGCTCATCAGGCGGGAAAATGGCTATCATGGAGAAAATGGGGGCAAAAGCCTCCAACCTTTATGGCATTGACCCAAGCCCAAAGGCTATTGCTGTCAATAAAGAGAACCATCCAGACTATCACCTCAAAGAGATTGATGGTTTCAACTACAACGTCATTCAAGATGTGGATACCTTCGATTTGGTCTACCATTCTGGTGTGTTCTGTCAAGTACCAGAGGAGGACTACGGCAAGTTTTTTGATGGCATCAAAGCTTTGAAGCCCAAGTTTTACATGTTTCTGGAGGGAATAAGCACCACTGGCCCTCACAAGATCCCCAATAGCTTGGCTCATGCTCATCATGAGCACAAACATGGCCATCACCACAAGCATGGCTATCATCATCATGGTCATGAGTCTGCCAAAGACAGCAAGAAAGAGGCTTTCGATGTGATGGATGAGGGTTTCCATCACGTTGATGAGCTGGAAAAGGTGGCCGCAAAATTCTTGCCTGAGGCCAATCAAATTGGCCGACTCGAAATCGCCTTTAAAGAGGACATAAAGGAAATGTTCAACGTGTTGAAAATGGATCACTTTCTGCTATCAGTTTATAAGCTGGAGTAGCTTTCGGAAGTTAATACTTGGATTACACTCCCAACCTCCCTTTAAAGTTGTGCGCGGCCGTACCAATTATTAGCACTACCTTAACCAGTAATAGGGCTCACATTCAAGGCACCTTATAATTATGTACTTTTAACTACTATGCATGTGCACTATTTTTTGATTGATTTGAGCTATCATGATTGATCTAATGCTGACACTCATCGAAGGTATCTGTGATGATATGGTGATGGTGAATAAACGTACTGCAACGCAACAAATAAGCTAAGAAGGCTCGAAAGAACTTTTAATTTGTCATTGGCATCGTGTAAGGGTCTTTCTTTTTGTATAACAGAGAAATTGCATAGGAGTAGTTGTTGGCATGAGTAAGATCATCACAAATAGAGATAGCATACTAATATTCAAACACTATAATACAATAGGTGGGTAGATCATATCTTGTTGTACTTTGTGCAAATTATAATAATAATAAACCACTAGGATGAGATCAGTTCAATAATGCTTCTTCTTCTTTTAAGTGTAAGCCGCCGAGGTCGAGGGCAACAAATGTAAGTGATTAGACAAGCTTTGAATCGGGGAGTGGCCAGAACTGGGTGGAGTTGGAAGCGCAGCAGACACATGGTGCGAGTGCTTGGACCCGATTGACACTGCAGCGGGGTCATACCTCGACATGCCTCC
This sequence comes from Paracyclopina nana, assembly GCA_019096065.1. Lineage (NCBI taxonomy): Eukaryota > Metazoa > Arthropoda > Copepoda > Cyclopoida > Cyclopettidae > Paracyclopina > Paracyclopina nana. The sequence goes on along the minus strand of JAGUCH010000001.1, from coordinate 7,679,184 downwards.
GATGGAGGTCATGCCGTGGGCATGGGTATACCAATCGGCCAAGTATTGTGGCTTGAAGTCCAAAGAGGACTGGTGAGGCGCCATTTGGTGTTGGTAATGATATTGGCCTCCATAATGGCTAGAAAGACCTGTCAAGTTGGCGGGAGAAGAGCCTATGCTGACTGAATTGGAGGTATGGAGCTGCTGCTGCTGTTGTTGTTGCTGCTGTTGTTGCTGTTGCTGCTGTTGCTGTTGTTGCTGCTGCTGCTGCAAGTGACTCGAGTTGTTGTTGTCATGGCCGTGCTCGCTATCGGGTGAGGCCAAAGAGGTGGTGTTGTTGTGGGGCGATGTCGTGTTTTCAGAGATGGACTCCTCGTCCGAATCGTAAGCTAGAACCGCGTCCTTGCCATGAACCTGCAATAATGGGTAACCGTGGCGTTAATGAATCACTCAAATGACGCTGCGCTGCGCTGGCACAGTGCTCTTAAAATTTGAATTCTACGCGCTGATCAGATAGATCTTATTACCTTCATGTGTTTCCTCAGACTGGAAGGGTGAGTGTAGGACTTGTCGCAACCTCTGACTTTGCAGTTGTAGGGCTTGTCGCTCGTGTGGACATGACTGTGCTTCTTTCGGTCACTAGAGTTGGCAAATCTGCGGTCGCAGCCCTCAAATTCGCAACGAAACGGTTTCTCTCCTGGAACAAGTGAAAAATGCAATTATAGTCTTAGTCCACGTGCAATAATCATCTCATCAAGCGAAGGAATTTTCAGACAAGAACCAATCCGGCGAAAAAGCGTAAACAATTGTTTCTAAATAGCCAGTCAAACTGTTTGACCATCGGAATTTGCAAATTCTGATAGACTGACTCGAAATTAATTCTCATTTTAAGGAGATTTATTAATGGTGTCTAATCCCCAGCAAATAGCCAACTCCCAAGGGGGATATGTATAAAAGTACTGCGCTTAATATGGCACGTGTCAAAAAACAGCACTAATGAGGAAAACAACTTCCGATCATCGTCTTGGCAGATGTTCCAATATACAAATCTGTCAACGGTCAAGCTCACGCATTCAGAGCTATTTGGTCATCTGCTGACTCCAAGGACAAATTTGAGAAAATATACACAAGCTGCTCTACATCTTGACTGATTAACGATGTTTCGCCAGCAGAAGTATGTTTATGCTAAATGTAGTCATATATATGAACAGCTCTCACCTGTGTGAATTCGCTTGTGGATCTTGAGGTTCTCGGAGCGGGCAAACACTTTTCCGCAGCCTGGAAAGGGGCAAGGGAACGGCTTTTCACCCGTGTGAACCCGAATGTGATTGACCAATTTGTACTTGGCCTTGAACGGCCTCAGCTCGCGCGCACAGTTCTGCCAGTAGCACGTGTGGTTCGACATTTCTGGGCCTCCAACGTGCTCCACCGTGATGTGGGTGACAATCTCGTGCAACGAGCCGAAAATCTTATTGCACGGCTTCCTCGGCGAGGGCATGTCGGGATCGATCCACATGCAAGTCTGCTCCTGTTTGAGGCCAGGCTGTCTCATGTAGCGGAAAAAGGCCCCGGGTGCGGCCGCGGCCGCAGCGTGATGGGCCATGCTCATGCCGTTCATGTAGGGCGTGTACATTTGGTTGCTAGCTGCTGACATCTGATGGCCAGCCGACCAGTCCATGCCAGCCAACCTGGCAGAGGGGTCATGGAGGCCGGTGAAGGGGTCGGGAGGAGCGAACATGCCATGGTCGTAGGAGGACATGTCCCTACGCAGAAGGCTGGCGTAGTGGCTGTGGTAGCCATTCTGTCCGCTGTAGTAGGGAGCTGTTGAGGCCGAAGTGGAGGTGGCGATGTTTTCGTGATTAGGCGACATTTTAATCGGCGTGGGAGCACTGTGAACCGCCGGAGCTGACGGGTAGGGTCCTAGCATGGTGTTGCACATATATGAAGATGATGATGCTGAGATCCTGGCGGGGTCCAGAAGACCCCTAGAGTCTAAATAAAAAGTGAAGCCTTGCTGGGACCTTTCGGGAGGGGGTACGTGACGTACACGTCTGACCTTGCGACGAGTCCGGGCTGAACTGGCGCTGGGTCTCCGCGGCGGGAATGTGGTTAGCGCTCCGCGGGAACCGCGAACTACTCCGAGCAACTCACGATCATCGCAGTGAGCGGACGGAGCCTCGCGACTTCTTGTCCGATCACGACGACGTCGCCTGCGACGATAACACCATTGTTGACCAACTGCAGATCTGTGCTACCTCACGGGAGCCCACTCGAGGCGAACGGATCAAGTGCCATCAAAGCAGGCTTTCTCTTTTTTCACTGCTTGTTCCGCACGGCGATTCAAGCATCATCACCACCGGGGAGAGCTCAAGAAGGAGGAGCTTTCTCACATGCAGACTAGCTTTTGCCGCGGCAATGGCGCAGCAGCGTAAAAAATACCACTAACTTGCACACGATTGAATTTCGTTGCTGGCGTTTCGCTGCGCGTAATTCGGGTCTAAATGGAGTGATTTGCCGGTGGAGTAGGGTGTTGTTCCCCGCAAGGGGGCCCAGCAAGGGTCTTCTAGATAGGTAGGCACACTTCTCGGGGGGCCTCAAAGGCGCATGAGGTGGCCAGGGTGTCCCCACGCGTGTTTACACACACTGCTTGGCCAATTGTGGCATGACACCCGTGGCGGAAAATCAGCTGCGCTTTTAGATGTCAACAGATCAAGTGGGATAAAGAAGCCGCGATTTCATAGCGCGGAAAACCTAGGCACATGCATGAACAACATATGCAAACGAGGGCTGCCTCGTGGGCCCGCTTCATGATTCCGACAGGTTGAAACAGTGAGACAAATAATTCTAAAATTAATATGTTTACTGAGCACTCAGAGGATAATTTTCCCTCTGAGCATTTGAACACAGCGCACGCGTTGCGGCCATTGTAATAGCCATGAATACCTTTTTTTCCTTTGCTTTCCTAATTTTAGTAATTTTAGCCTCACATTTTTAACCAAAGATTTGTGGACAAATTTGGCTGGCAGTTTTTTGTCTCAAAAGTCAGGTCCTCTATTGTAGCGAGGTAGCAAATCCCATTTTTTACCTTGAGCTACTTTTGTTCTTGAATGGCAAAGTAGAATTTATTGTTTTTCGGGGGGCACGCAAATGAGAGCAATTCGTCACCCACTATGCGAAGATGTTACTCCAGACACATAGGGACTATTATTAAAAAAAACACAAATTATCTCACTCTTAAAGATCGAGTGTGACTGTATTTCTTGGCTAGCTTTCTTTTCCTGACAAAAGAGCGAGGAAACGGCCGACTGTGCTCCGTATGCCCCATTCGTCTTTTGAAGTTTGTGAAAGATTGATGGGGTCCGCAAGCAGCAATTAAAAACGTAGCAATTAACATAGTTCCACGAGACAATTAATATTTCTCCAACCACAAATGCCCAATAACCATGATGGCTGCGGCCACCTACCCTTTAACTAACAACTCAAAATTAGGTTACAACTTACTGAATTGCTGCGGGGAATGCGGAATGCAATTTCACTTGTCAATCAACAAACTTAACTAGATTTTTCACCCAAAAAATGCTGTTTTCCCACCTAGTAGTAATGTCTCAATTTCTGATAGTCCACGCGACCTGAAGAGATTCATTACCAGGAAGAAATTCCCTAGTAAGGCAAGATCAATTTGGGATGTAATATAGGAGGAAAACGAATTGCCCGACTCGTGGCCAAATATAGACCTCCTCTGGGGTGGCAAGTTAACCCGAAAGCGGGACCCATCAAGATTTGTCAATAGATAAAAGAGGACCTGGTGGTCTCTACGTAGCACTTTTAAGATAATCACATTTCGAATTTGTTTACATTTATAATGAGGCCACGTGGTCAAGAAGGATCAAGATTTGATTACAACTCCTCCTCTCGAAAAGTCTTCCTGATCCCGATTCAATGATGAATGAATGGTGTCGGATTTAACTTTAGCTACAGGAGATCATTACGTGATCATCAAACAATCTCGCATTTGGCGGGAAATTACTTCCTTCAGAAGAGAGAGTAAAATGAAACCCTTTCTTCTGAAAAGCTCAGATTTGTCACAGCGGTAATGACAACATGTCTCAAATGTTACAAGACACGTGACTGAATGCCGTAATTCGAGACAAACATCTGCAAAAAATTTCACTCTTCATTGAGGCTTTGATTGGCACCATGTTATCAACTGTTAGCTACTTTTTTCACGCGCACTCACGCAAGCTTTCTTTTCCAGCCGGAAACGGATTGAATGGCGGAGTGTTGATCCGTGATATAATTTGCCTTTCGCACGGCTGAGCATGATCTCTTCTTTTTGCTGAAAAATTCGGTTACAGCATCATCAGCAGAAGAAGTTTGGAAATATGTGCTTATTTAGGTCAAAACTCTTATAGTAGACGGGGAATTGATAAACTTTTAACAAAGAACCATTTTTTACTCTCCGATGGGGGTCTATCTGAAATTGTCATCAAAAAAAGTAATCAATTCGATTTTTTGTCATTCGACTCCTCCAACAGAAAAAATGAGTGCAATTTGTCTAAAAAAAAGGTAAAAAATGGAAACCATAATTCAGCTGGAATTCCTTTATTATGCAGCAAGCTCCACCTTTGAGGGCAATCTACAATAAATCAGGGAAAACATGAAATAATGTAGGAGACTGTGTCATTGCCTTTGTGGTCAACGTTAAGTCCGTAGTCCCCCGTGGATTGAATCTGAAAAAAGGTATGCACTCGCATGTAGGCTCGTATTTTTCTTGGTCGTTTCATTCCCGCGGTGCCTTTCAACGAAGAAAATTATTCTTGGTATTACTCTTGAAAACCAGTCCTATGAATGAAGGAGTTGTGCGCGTCTAATGTGATTGTTGCCTCCTTAATTTTTATGCTCAGCTTGTGCACATAATGCAAATCATGGCTGCAAGCTTTTAGATTGGCATCTGTCTTGCACGTTGTATTGATTGAGACAAAGATAATCACCTACGAATAATCGGACAAAGATGATCTTTGTCAAAGAACTCGGTACACGCGCCCCCACCTGCCTCAATTTAGCCACGACAAACTCTTTCCCAGTGGGGTATGACATTTTCTGCCCCAAAATTTGGATGCCTTTTTGCCACCGTACCGAAAAATAGCGGGTGTCCAACCTCGGCAGCTGCAAAAACTACTTTTTCTTTTAAGATCCAAAAAGCTGATTTCACTTTCAGAGTAGAATTGTAGTGTGCAGAGAGTGTTCCCATCAAAAATAAAGCATAAAGCTCACGCTGAGAACCAACGATATGCGTACCACAACAAGCATCAATAATGATCAGATAATTTGGTGTTTATGTTGACTGCGCTGCAACGATTTATTTCCCGATTATCAAGCTTCGTTAAGGAGTCCTTTCAAAAGTCAATTGATAAATATCTCACACTTTCCTGTTTTTATTGCCAAGGCTCAACCAGCGCGAGTAAAATAACTGCAACTAATTTCCCATGGGAGCAATAGGCAACGTTGCATTGACCCAAATAAATGCAAGTCTTCAGACTATTAGCAGACTATTTTATCTCATGCTACTTGATTCTTACTCCCAACTATAAAGGGTAATTAATTTTCTGCTCTTTTTTAGTCAACCGCAAAATGGATTTAATTTTAGCAAAAGTTTACGGGTTTCTTTTAATGACTATCGGTAACCATTTGAGTTAATTAATCAGCTTCTCGTTATGGCTTAAATGGGCAGAATGAAAATTGATAAGTGCAGTTATTAGTATTTGCATGCAGCTAAAACAATGATATGCTTCTGACAGCAAAGTAGGGCACATTGACCAGGTAGTCAGGTCCAGTTGCTTACACAATGGCTCCAAAGAAAGATCCTAAGCAGCTAGCTTTGGCTGCGACTATGTGGACTGATGAATGGTGGTATCCAGATAGCTCAATCGATGTGAATCCACCTCTGGTGACCTCGAGGTCAACAACGACTCCAAAGGACTCTCAAGCAATGGTCGTTGGCAAGCAAATCCTCCTATCTTGCATAAAATACTCCAGAAATCCCCCCATTACCGACATCTGGGAGACTTGCGGCGAGCAACACCAGCCGAGTGAAGACGAAGACGAAGTTGCACAAAAGAGACATTTGATTGGCAGTGTCGTCAAAGCGTCAGATGGCTCATTTCAACTTTTCTCCGATCACAAAAGCCATATTGGAACCAATCAGCATGGATGTTGTGGCCGATCCTTTGTTTTTGACAACATGAAATCGAAGCGAACACTGTCAAAAGAATCGTCCATTTCAAGCTCAGCCAGCAGGCGATCAAGGCCGAAATTCGTCACTTTCAAATGGAAATCCACGATGAAAAAGGTGCAAATTAAACGTGAGGAGATTCTGGATGAATACAGGCGAGAGAGGATATGCAACAAAACATACTCAACGTACGCTGTCAACTGCAAGTTTAGGGAGCGCTACGAGTCACTGAGAATTGGAGTGGCTGGAAAAAAGGAGACAAAGAGCGATTCCAAAAAGGTCAAAGAATCGGCTAAATCCAAAATAAACGGGCCCAAAGTGCGCAGGCGACAGCCACGAGATGACGAATGTGACCTTTCTCAGGTAAAGTAATTTCCACAACTATCTGCACGAGCTAAAAATGCATCCAAGAACAGGTGATTCTCAGAGTTCCTCCCAAAATTGACCTGAAAGAGTTTGACGCCGACTACGAGTCCACCGAATTTGAGGAGGAAATTGAGGAGGAGGTCGAGGGTGAGGAGGCTGCCAAGACAAGTAAGGATGGCGAGCCCAAGAAGAAGAAGGTGAAGAAAAAGCGGAAGAAGACTAAAAGGTGTGACAAATGGTACTCCGAGCTGATGGAGTTTCGGAGTAACCGGGAAAAATTTGAGCATCTTTTGACAGATCACGGTAGGAGGGGCAGTCAAATGATGCAGCATAGGGACGAAGAGCTGGCCAAGGAGGTTGTCAGTACGCTAATGGACGCGCGTAAAGGCAAGATAAATAAGGAGAAAAAGCAAACAACTCCGCCTAGAGCTGCAGAGGAGCAGCCAGCTTCTTCTTCCGCTGCTGCAGTGGAAAAAAATAAGACGACGGCCAAGAAAAAGTGAGGCTCAGTATTTATTTACTCTAAACTGCTTAAGTAGGGCTGCAAATGCGGTCATTTGTAGACCGAAACAGACATCACCGCAAGTGCATTTTAATGACTTGAGCAAGAGTTTATGTTCAACATCAAAAGAAACTCTTCTTCGTGCACTGCACTATTTGTTATTTCTGCACGTTTCAACTGCAGTTAAATTGTCAACGGAGACGTTGCATGTCCCATCATCTACAATGTATGCACTATTCTAGCAGCAAAAAAGTCGATCCGAAGAAAGAGGCCGAGGCTAATAAAGCCGCCGGCGCCGCGAAACCGCCGGTAGTATTGGATCCCACTCGGCGGAAGCTTGAGAGGAGGAAAAAACGGGCGAAGACGGTGAAAGCAAAAAAGGACGAGGAGGAAGTCCTTTCCACGCGAGACCTCTTTCCTTATTTGGGCAAAAAGAACGTGGAGGCAACAGTGCGGGAGATTTGCAATACCAACCCCAAATGGGCTTCTGTCATTGCCTATCACAATCGCATTCTATCCCACGGCATACACTTAGAGCTGGACACGTTGCTAAGGGGAATGCTCCTGCCCATGGACTACAACGAGCTGATTCGCCAAGCCATCAAGACGCTAGTTCCCCGTCCGAGCGTAATATTGAAACCACGGCCAGTTTTTCAAATTGACGTCACAAATAAAAGCTAATGATGGATTAGTTCGGCTACCGCCTCAAGACGGCGGCGTTTTCCTTTAGGTACATTAGGAAAACTTCCTCCACTGGTGTAAACCTAGACGAAAGTATTCGAGGAATCTGCCCCGTGCCAATATCTTAGTTGCATGATTAAGCAAAAAAGATGGCCGTCTCGCTATACTTACGATTAAGGGGAAAAGAAGTGAGAGGAAAAAGAATCCCGGCACGCAGATGTACTAGCACACTCGTAAATTTGGCGCACGTTTTAAATATTGTGCAAAGGATCAATGGGATTTTGCTTTATGAATAGTCATAAAGGGTTCAACCGCGAGTGAGCACGACTATTACGACAACGCTTTTCTTAGCGAAATAGCCGAAAAGAACAATCAAAACCCGAAACGAAAATCCTTTTGAATTGGCCATGTACATTATGTTGTATAATAAACTGGCTGCTATCTGTAAATCCGTGGCTAAACTGAAGAGCGATTGAAACTTCTTGAGCTAAGTACGAGGTAAAAATATGCTAGCTTAAGATTGAATCAGGAATGACGAGGCTGTACGCGAACCACCGAGGATGAATGGTAACCGTTCTTCATTCATGCGGCCTAGCCCACTTCAAATGGTCAGAAGAATTCTGGACAAAAAAAAAAGAAACAAAAAACACAAGCCTGAACAGATATACTCTTTCAAGAAATGATGCTTCTATAGTATTTTCATTTACCTCTGCTCTAATACAATCTCTAAAATAAACCTGTGCTTGAGAATAAGGCCGAACTAGAAGCTACGAACTTAAGTCAGAAAGTTACCAGTGTTTGTCTTCCGCGACGACGCGCATTCTTTTGCCATGTTTTTTAAGGTCCCAGCTACTGAAGTGCGAAGAATGATGAACTTTTCAAGAGATCAAGATCGAAAATGCCGATGTCAACCGTAAATTTCCCCGAACGCACGGAAGTTTTTTAGCTTGAATAGGCGGCCAATCAATCCATGGTATGCGAGTAGCGCAAGGTGCATGGCTATCAAGAATGCCATTAAAGTTTAGCATTAGGTCATCGTTGTCGTGGTTAAAAATGCTCCAATCCTGATGGCACAGTGGGAGGCCGGACATATGTCAGTCGCGTTGATGTGAGGCCGTCAGGGCAAACAATCCAGAAATCCAAACATAAGTTCACAATCAAGCATTAAGGCTTGACATGCTCCACGTGCGGGATATCAGCCACAATTAGGCAAGAATTTTTTGGATAAAAGTTTTCAAGAGCACACTTATCATGGTTTTTTTTCTTTTGTCAGGCAGCCCTTATCTGATCCACGATGTCCTTTGGATTTCAATCAATTACTGCTTAAGGGATGGAGGGCCAAAAATCGATATCAACAGTGCTATTCATTCCTGCTAGCTAAATTTACGAAATCGAAATCAGCAGCTTTCAAAAGGATTGAGTTTTAATGACAGTTAGCCGACTTGAATAGACTGTGGACCTAAGCCAAGACATTTATGCTTACCGGTCTGCACTAAAAGTTCAAACGAGCCACAGCAATAAAATATGACCGAAATGAAAATTGATGGCCGGGGCCTCGAGGGCTCAGAGAACTTTTTAACAACTGCGACTCAACAACATCATCAAATTCAAGATCCAGCTTCTCAAAACGAATTTATGAGGAAATAAATGCCGGTAAAAACCATGCATGCATCCATTTATTTATGGCAAAAAGAGCAAAGTTCTTGGAAAGAGACAACCCTTTCTAGCAACCGCTAGTTGTGCTGTTTTCGATGGAAGCACGGGAGCAATAAAACTTGGAATTCGATATGTAAGTCATTTTGTCCCGAATTCCAGCATAGTCCAAATGACCGCCCGCGGAGCCCGGGGCCGCCCCGAACGGTAGGGACCCTGGAGAGCCCACTCAGTGGGGGAGCGGTCACTTGGGTCCGAAGAATAGCACTTTCCAGTTTTGGGGGCTTCTTTTCACGCAATCAACTCGCGACAATCGAGAAAAGAGCCGCAAAAGAAGTCAGCTTTCACTATGATTCGATAGGTGCATAAAGAAAGAAATTAATTGACTAGCGATCAGAGGCGGACGAGATGCCAGAACGAGATGCAGCCAAAGTTATTAGCGGCCAGCCCCTTTAGGTAATTACTACCTGACCAGATCTTGGGTTGACACGTTTGTCTTGTGCCATACCGAGGAATTTTTCCCACAGGAGTCACCTTCAGTCGGGTTTTCGTTACGTTATCTCCAAAGCCATCTATTGCTAACTACTACTAGTGATTAGCTTTAAAAATAGTCCTTCCAGAGATGCAATCTCGTTCGAAAAAACTGGGTCGCCGACACGCCTTCCCAAAAAACCATTGAGAAAAACCAAGTTATCTCATGCAGGATCAATAAAAAGTCCATAAGTGGAAAAGCCGTTATGAATTTTTGAGTTCGGAAAAGGGGATTTGAGCTAGTTGAGTCAAAAGTCAGAAAAAAAACTGGGCGTTTCCGAACAAGATGCTTGCAAAATAGTGCTTGGAGTGTGAGAAATAATTCCGCTTTGTTGTTGCATTATTTTCCCACAACTTGCATCCATTCCGACTCTATTTTCACTTACTACGTTTTGTTAATTTCACCTGCGGCGAAAATTGCAGCCTGTCGCTCTGGAATTGGTGTCCTGCTGATCAGATTGACACACTACTTTTCGAGTTTGAGGACGCCAAAAAACCCAGTGTCCCTATTATTGGGAACGACTTTTGTTCAAAGCCAAATGATGATGTTGATTTTCACACAAAGCATCATATTTCACTGGCTCAGTTTTAGTCAAGCAGACAAAAAGGGACTCTAGCCTAACTACATGCAGACCAAACAAAATCTCGACTTTTTGGAACTCTCATCGGTCAATGATCACACAACGTGGCCATGGCTGTTGCAAGTTATCAGCCACGGAAATTAAAGCCATGATGGAGACATGCAGAAAATCGAAAATTGAGCCCCCTACGGCCACTGCATTTGTCAGGAGGAAAAACCTCACTTGAAAAAGTCATCAGATGAAAGCATGAAGCTGTTTATTTCAAGCTGGAGACAAATAGTCAAGAACAAACGACTTATTAAATGTTCAAGAATGCATAACAATCTTCGTATGACGATTTAATAATAATAATAATAAGAATTGCTTCATTAGCGGCTAGGTCCCATATAATTCAGCTTTGAGTGCATGACCAGGTTGAAGAGGGTATGGGAAGACAAACAACAAGCGACCAAATGTTAAAGTTGCTAAAATTCTATTTTTCGGGAAACAACAACAGACTACCTGGAAGCTTGGAGCCGAAAGTCAAAACTCAGTCGTACATGGGGCGATTCTGGCCATAAAACAAATTGATTTCATGCAAAAATTGGCCTACATGCTGGGTGGGGGCTTAATTCAATCAAGCTTCATGGGACGGCCAACTGATCAAGACAATATAGCCTATTTTGGCTCAGCATGCCATGAAGTAAATACTGTAGCATACTAGCAATTCATCCAGCAGCGTCCTGTGCCTTGTTCATGTACTCTAATGCCGTGAGGTTTGGAAAATGGAAACGAGAATCTGCTGCTTACTGCAACTCAAAGTTCAGCTGCGGCCGAGCAACGTTTTTAATGGCAATTTTTCTATTTTGTTTCCTTAATTTTCAACATTTTTTCATGAAAAAGTAGCTTTCTTCCCGTTTCTTTGGTAAAATATGAATTTGCTGAATGCTTAAAACGTGGCCCATAAATTGGCAAAATTAGATTTGTTTACTTTCAAGTTGACTTTTTAAAGCGATTAAATGATTTTTTTGTTTGTACTTGTATCAGCTGGCGCTTTTCGTAAGACAATTTTTTCCCCTTTCTGTAAGGTGTTTTTCGTGCATTTTCTTAAGGAGTTTTGGGCGAACATGAACAGGACATTAGAGCACGCTCATACATGTACATGGGATATCTAGACAACTCCTCAAGCAGAAACTTAAATGAGTTTGGCGTCAAACTTTATGCTCCTGGGGACTCAGTAAAAAAGGTGTATTGTTGCAAGGACTTGGCTTGAGGTGATAACTTGAATTCCGTCGAAAATGCTTTAGCTTTCTTTTATGTCTAGGATGTAACCAAATGCATCAATATTCAATTACTTCTAACTGCTAGAGTCTACAAAAAAGGAAATTTAGCTTCATTTTAATTCCCATAAAATAGCGATGATGGGGGCAAAACTGACGCGATGATTCGTATCCCTGCGTGAGGCCCAAATGCTACCGCTGAGTTACTAACTAACAAAATGAAACATTATCATGGCCGAGATAAGAAATTCATTCTTGATGAAAAAAGCAATGGCCCCCAAGGGCTATACATCATCAAATTAATTGGATCTAGGACTTCTGGTCTTGTTTTCCAATTTTGTGCTGTGAGCAGATGAAACTATGTTCATCAAAGCTGAGCAGATGTTCTTATTTCATTTAATTCATACTAATTATTCATTACAGCGGCCATGGCGGATAAAAGAAGCGTGTGAAGCGATTAGAGAGCTGGATGAAGAAAAACAAAAAGTCGTCTCAGTAGCATGCGACTCCACAGTCTGAAAGATATTAGCTACTGGCTCACTCATGCAGAAACAAGCAAGGAACCTCTTTAGAGTATAAGATGAGGCCACAAAAACGCATTTTTCACAAAATATTCCTTCACAATAATTGCTTTCTAATGGTTTCTAACATTTCTATGTTTTCATAGAGTTTAGTAAGCAAAAAATCTTTTTTTCTAAACCGCCAAATAAGGTGACTCTAAATTCTAGCAAATTTCCTAACCCGCGGCGAAACTTGGAGAATCAAAGGGTTGCTAGTTTGCTTAATCCAGGTGGAAATTGTCTTCTTTTAACAAGTAAAGTAGTTTGTTGTGTTTATAGCCGTGAAATCTGTCAGCTGTTGAAGCTGATTTGTGTTTGTTTTCCTTGCGTCAACCTCGTTTCCGCGTTCTTACTACTACAAAAGCATCTCCCGCTGTTGTCACAAAGGGGTTTAAACTTTGCAACGGCTCATCCTTCACAGTTTGACTACCTAAGCCAGCACCTGGTCGAGCCAAATGAGCTATGGTCAAGCTTCTAATAAAAAAAAACACATCCAATTATTTTTCAAGATGATACCAAGACCTGGTAATCTCTCTGAATAAATGCTAAGTTCACATTGTCATGGGTATTCTCAGAATGATCTATTTTTGTCGAGTCTACATTCAGAGCAAGCGCCAGACAAAAAGTGTCTCCTGTCCGTAATACTGAGACGTGACAAATGAAAGTCTAGGACGAGCAAAGAGCATCATCACAGAAAATATAAAGAGTACTCTACATGCACAATGTGTCATTTCGTGGCGGAAACGGCGTCAGAACGACGTCATATTCTCGCTTGTAATAGAGTGGCCGGATATGATGACTACTACTATGGCACCAATGCCACTATGGAACTTTCGGTCGTAAAACCGCGGAATTATAAAAGCAAAAGCTGTTATTGTTAGCTACAGCAGCAATTACAGTATGCTTAGCTAACAAATAGACAAACAGAAAGAAAAACATGAATTCCATATTGTAGCAGACGCCGAAAGAAACTTCTGCAGTCTCATGGTTTTCGCAAGTTTAACTGGTAGCTGGTTATGGTTCCATATTTTTTCCTTTTCCTTTTCTCAACGGGAGGCAACTCATAAATTAAGCATTATTTCCTCTGTCACTATTTTCCCCATTTTTATCATAACATTTTGGCTGGATGCTTTCGTGTCTACTTGGATAATCTCAAGCCCTGTTTGAATTAAATAGAATTAAAGTGAGGGTTTTTAAAGCTCTGCACCAATTGAGCTCAAAGCTGAATCCGCTCCTCTGCTTAACATATTTTATAAATGGACCTAAAAACAGTGCTTGGCATTTCTTCAGCTCAGCAGGAGATCAAGCCATCAATTACAGTGCTTTGAACCTTTGAGCCATGATTTCGTGATCTATCCATAGAGAAGTCATGAAAACATCCATTTGAGTTTTGACTTTTATTATTCCTTCCTGGATGATTGGAGGCGATCATTAACTTCATATGAAACAAAGAGTGGCGATCTTTTTTCGCCTAAGTAGCTATTCAGCCAAACTTGCATCACATCCATGTTGTTGAAAATGTATTCAGCAAGGAGAGAAGGGATCCCGCTGAGTGTTTCGACGATTCTTTTTGTCAGACTCTCATATATGTATACACACTCATAGCCGCTGGGATGAACTTCGTATTCACTTTATTATCATCATAATGTCTAAAGCCACTAGCCAAGAATTAGAAATGCATCGGACTGCGGTATCAACCTAGAAGCCATATCTGAAGTCTCAACTACCAGGATTAGAATCTTCATAAGGACCTTTTAGTTTTTGGAACAGTTCTAGTAAGTCGTAGTATGGGGAGCACAAGCAGGATTTTATGTAATGAAAATCTACAGTGCAAGTGATCCATTCGTGAGGGCAACAAAGAAAATGTCAGCAATACAACTGCAATCAGAAAAGGGAATAATAGTGCACAGCTACTTACCCATATATGGGTTTTGGCACTATGTTTACAATAATGCTGGCAGGGTGCAAGTAGTTATGTACGCGGTGAGAAAAAAGACACACTGCTACATTGTAACGGAAAAGCCCCTCCCCTTTGATTGCTCAGGTAGGGCAGCTGGCTCCAATGAAATTAGGGCGACCAATGGCCTTATCTCTTCAAGCTCCAATCCAAACACGAGAAAGGGGCTAGAAAAGCACATTTGTCATCGTCACATAAGTCTATTATGAGTTGTCATTACAGCCCAGACAAGCGTAATGGGATTAAGCTACCTCCTGCTATACAATCCCACATCATGACTTGAGAAACAGCAAGACTAAGGCCTGGATCAGCTGGTTATTTCACCGCAATTTTGAGCGCCGTAATTGCGATGCAATTGTCAACATAACAGCGATCAGCTGGTAATTGTAATCCAATTTTTGCTATGTGCAAAAATTACTTCTTTAGCGGGTTTAAAGTAAAACTTAAAGACCCAAATTCAAAATTGGGATCATTAGAGCTTAAACTATCAAAAACAGCCTCTGATATGACAAATAAGGCCAAAAATTAGGCCAACTTAAATTGCAAAGGTTTGGTTGACTTTACTCTTAAAGTTCCGCCGCTGCTTTGCTCGCCGAAATTGCACTGCAATTATCTGTAGTAGCTGATCCACTTAAATTGCAGCGCAATTACAAGCAGCAGCTGAAATTATAACCGAAATTGCGCTGCAATCAGGACCAGCTGATCCAGGCCTAAATCATCTCCTAGAAACTATAGCTGGAAAAGTGAATCAGCGTAAAAGTACATCACAGTTGGAAAATTATCACAAAAGGCAAGATGTAGAAAAAAACCTGTAAAAATATATGCGATAACCTACATTCACTCATTAAAATGCTGCACGTACGCTAAGCTTCAGTCAGCTAAGTAAGTAAGTCATGCATACCCATGCTCCTGGATATGATTCGTAGCCATTTCGCTAAACCCATCTCTAAATACGTTTTTAAAAAGACTTGCATTTTCCTTATTTAACTTTTATAGTGCGTTATCAATTGCAAAATTGACAAATAAAAAGTGGTTGTAATATCGCCTGTTGGTGAGCGAGTCTCTTTTTGTGGCGCATTAATAATTTATCAAGCAATTATGCACACTTGGAAATGTCGCAACCTCCTACTGGGCAAGAGGAGACCTTCTGAAGCAGCGACTAAAAAAATTCATTTCGAGCCAGCAAGGAAATGCTTGAATAAAAATGAATGGATGATCTAGGTGTTTCATGTTGCTGGCAAAAGAAGCAATTCAACATGTCAGTCATCTCGCAATACAGCATGCCTGAAAAGTGACACAGCGAGAAGATAAAAAGATGCTACTTTACTGTCTAGTTGCCATTGAGCAAGGCAAGAAGCAATTTCATCGCTCAATTTAAGTCCATGCCACTCCATCCATTTCTTGCATTAGAAGTGAACAAATTATGCTACAGGGAGCTTGATTGACAGTCTAGCAACAGTTTCTATTAAAAAAGCCGCGTGAAATCTATAGAAGGCCCAGAATTCCAGGTTTGAGGAATTCAATCTCCTTGGATAGTAGCTTGGAATTCGTTTGGTATGTAGGTGTTGCTGGCCAATGCAATTGAAAAATTGCATCAGATGAGTTTTGCTGCAAGTCCAAGAAGGCCCCCTCGTGAGGTAGGAATCTTCAGGGGAATGTTTTTCATTTGTTTTACTTCTCTTTTCTGGCAGCGTTGTGGGACACCCGTCGGGATTGACCACCTGGTTGTTTATGGGCTCTCTCAACTAGGTATGCAGCTCTTCATGTCTATCACTTGATCTCATCATGGCAACAAAAATATCCTTGAGGAATGCAAATGGCTCCAGCTTTACCCCGTCACCATTGATTTATGGCTTTAATTATTTATGGAGACATTTTTATGGGGTTGGCACACGAGCAGTTCATTTGCTATGTATGATGCCGGTTTTTTCTATGTCTGGCTACCATGCAGCAAGTCTCTATATTTTGCGACAAAAATACGGTAGAAGCATCTGTAATATTTTAATGAAATCGCGAAAAATTAGTAAATAATGATTATGAACTTACCATATCGCATCGGTTGGTAAATCTCACCAAGGAACTAAACCACTTCACTTAGTTACGATAGAATGTTGTGAGAAATTATTCGTAACACTTGCAGATTTGCAACACTTTAGAAACATTGAGAAAGAATTCCAACAATGGCTGGAGACAATGGATTCAATTTGCTTTTGTGGAAAATCGCGGTATTTCCCAGCTCAATGGGGTCACCGCATTAAACACGCATTCTCCACAAGTTCATCACTCTTTTTGTCATCCTTTTTCTGAATCGAACCTTGACAAAAGGCTGTTGTTGTGGTCAAAAGAGCTAGAAAACCTCAATTGTTCAACTTGCGTTCACACACCTATTTTAAATTTGGGTGTGCACCAAGGGAAACCTTTCCTTGTGATGGGACTCAACAGACTCCTTCAAAGGCGCAAGGAGATTTATTATTATTCTTGAAGCCAAACTTTCAAGCTTAATGCCAAGTAACCCAGCAGTGGAACTGTTTAATGCTGAGAATGAACTTTGCAGCAGGTGCCACATTCGTCTCTGCCAACCAGAAGAATAGAAAGATTTCGTTCAACAACCAAAGGAAATCGTGTCATTGAGCTGGAAATCATTGGCTTGGCCCCAAAGGTTAATGGCTTACAGCTTGGAGCTGTTCCTTACCAAATAACTTTTGCAATAGATAACAATAACAGTTATCAGAAACAGCAGCAAAAAATAAAATAATAGCTTATTACTTCCAGGATTATGCATCACAAAAACAATAGCCGTGGTCATAGCAAGGTTTTTTTTGTATGGATCACATTCTTGAGTGAAGTTGTAATCTCATGGAAGTTGAATTTCTTCCTGACCAGCAGGTCTATTTTTCCAGATTTTGGGATGTGATAAAAAGCTCTGACCGCAAGTGAGCAAGCAGGTCACGTGCCAGGGGTGTCAGAAGTGCTTTTATCGGTGTCCAGCTGAGAAAGCTCTCAGATCACATATGCCCAGCTACCCATGAGGTCCGGTCATACGTCACACACAGCCCAAGTGCCAATGACCATTCCTCATCTAGCTGACCATTCCATTTTGTGAAGTAGCTGCATAAAAATTGGTAGTCAGCCTACTGCTTCAAAAATTAATGGACAGAAACACAATCAATCTAAAGAAAACATTCCTACGTTGATTGCTCAAGCCAACCTTGTTCGATCATTCAATTGCTTTGAAAGTAAAGCGTCACATTAAAATTTAACAATCCCTAAACTTTGAATGGAACATTGCATCCACTTAGCCCTTGGACCGCACTGCCCATACAGATAATTTGAATGCGAGACACGAATGAAAAACCGAAAGGCTGATCAACGTTGCTTTATCTATCACTCATTGTTTGTGACACTACACATGCATTGTCGTATGGTAACCCTTTACTGCCTGCATTGCTAGGTTGCTGTTATTGTTGAGGTTAGTGCAAAAAATGCAATGATGCCCCCCGTGGGCTATTCGTAGTAAACACATCATCTGAGTGTAGTATGATTATTATTGCATGCACATTGCGGACATACCATTGCAATGTTGGGGTTTGGTGGGCCCCTCAGCACGAGACCGCTTTACACCCCATAGGGAAGCCCGGTTGGAAACGCGAACACAACCAGGATTTTCTTTCAAGAAGATCACAAACTTTTCCACACGATGATAAACAACAATGAGGAATGCAGGGGAGCAAATTAACCCCATATGCTCTGCGGTTCCCCACAACTCAGCTACTTTTAGAAGCTCCAAGAAGCAAGCAAGGCAAGGGGAGCTTGGATCTTGTTCGATTCAGGGAGCTGTCTCCCAATCACCATTAATCTGACTGTGTAATTTGTGCCCGGATTGGGCAGCAAGCGATCACGTGACGGACGAGACTGTGTTTTCATTGGCGGAATTGACAATTAGTTAGGCCAACCTGACAGGCGAATCAGCGGGGGGGCGGGAGCAACTGCTCCAAGCCAGTCATATAGCTATACGTATATGTGCACAACCACGAGCACCGGTATGCACAGCTCGGTATATGGCAAACGCATACGTTTATGGCCGAGATTACTAATGAGATACTTTCGTATGTACAGCCGATTGCTTAGGTTGGACAACAGTCCACTTAAAAAACTGGTGGTATGCGCACAGTTCACCAAGCAACAAAGAAAGCAGTTCCATTTACTGCCAATCATTCGCATAATCAATTTTTAAAAATCCATCTAATCATAAAATGCTATCAGATTTGGCATCAACCATCTTCATAATCAAACTTTTTGTATTCGAAGACTCATTTGTCAAAGCTTATAAGCTTATACAGAGTGTCCAACCAAAATCAGCGTAAAAAAGCTAATTAGGAAAGAAGTTTCGGTTGGACACTCTGCATATAAGGTCCAGAGAAAGAGCACTTCTCAACTGTTTCTGCATCTATTTCCTGAAAGAGTGGAAACATGACAAACTTTGAATTTTCCTGTCTAACATGCTGTAAATGAATTTGTAGTTGGCAAACGTCCTTAATTTGGCGAGCAAATATAGGCTTGACTCGGAAAGGTGACATATCCTGGGCAAAAAGGAGCCTGGGAACTGCCCGAAGGTATTTGCATACCAGTGGAAAATTAACTACTCTCACTATGGGGTCATTTGGGCCATAACAGCTCCAGAAAACGTATTTCAACGTGTTTGTGAGTCAATTGACTTTGAATTCTGATGAGGTCAGCAGACCAACTAGCTAAAAAGTGGTTAACCCTCGCACTGCTTGAAACAATTGTTTTCCCGTGGGACTGACGCTCAATTGGAAGATTGATTACTTTCATTAACTAAGTGCATTTTTCGATAAATAAAAAGCTTCTATCTTATCATCCAGCATAAAGCGAGATAAATTAAGAAGAAAAAAAGCTGTGCTTTTTAAAAAGGCATTCGCTAGCAACCAGCAATCTAAAAGAATATTTGATATATACTAATTATGGGCGCTTGATATAAGGCTTCAAGAATCGAAGCCTAGCTATGATGGGCTATAAATGGTCCTGTCACTTGACTAGAAGGGGAATCATTTTTAAAAATCGCTTAATGGCTCTTAGCTGTGACAATCTACGGCCACAAGATTGAAACGATCAGCTCTCGCTGGGTTGTTGGGCAAAAAGCAATTGCATTCTTTTCACGCAGAGCATAATAATAATTCCATCAGGACTGGATTGTTGGCCACCAAGAACTAAATGATATTAGCCATAATTTGACCGTGATTAGCCAACTATTCATAGCTTGATAAATTGCGCCGAGTTTAATTGAAAAGATCTTCGCCTCGGCCACAATGGAATTCTTTCTTGACACACTTCATGCCCATAGTTTGATCCATGTCTAAGATAAGTGATATGTCCATCTTTTAGCGTTAGCAGCGCGAGATCTTTGTCACAAACTTGTAACTACAGACTGCGCGTGACAATGACGGTGAGATATGAACGAAAGAATGCTTGCACGAGCGAAAAAACAAAAGACAACTCACTCTTACATGGTAAGCGAACATCAGCCCAAACGCTGCATGATCCATGCGCACTCAATTACCAGATAGCAGCTAGGCCTGAAAATACATGCTAAATGCCCTACAAGTCGAGGTCTACAGGGCTAGCTGGCAAAGACGCACAGCCCTACATTCTTGAAATCGGGAGGCCATTTCGTATTTCAATTTGGAAAAGGAATGTCCCGACTTCACGGTCAAAAATGCGATTGGAAAATGGGTTTTAAATGTCAAACTGAGTTTTCAATGCTAACGAAGAGAGTGAACGGTTTGTGAGTTATTGATGTGGTGGCATTTTTCTCCGAAATTAGAAGCTCCCTCCCACTGTCACATTTGATTGCCAGCCCAGGTGTGTTTTGTACAACAGGAATTATGATTATTGGTGTATGAATCAAGACGGCCTCAGTCCGGGGGGTTCCCGCCCGAAATAACCAGTCGATGAAAATCCCCCACTGAGATAGTCAAGGGTCAAAACACGACTTCTTTCAAATTGGCATCGCATAAATCGCAATAACAATGCTCAGTATTCACAATAAGCCTTAAAACAGCGAGGTAATAAAGCACACAATAAAGCTGGCACAATCATAAGCGCACCCAAAAAGTCGCGTGCGCAGCAGGACGAAGCAGAATTATTGCCAGGCAGTTATGGCAATATGCTATATCTTTTAACTCCCAAGCTGGCACAAAAGATTTTTTGCTGACCATGGGACTCGCGAGCATGTCTTCCATCCCGCTGCTCTTGAGCTTCCTTCCGCCTCTTCTGAAAAGCTCGAGAAACTCGCGCCATATGCAAATTCGTTTATGATTTTCATAGTTGTCACAACATTGGGCCATAAAACGGGATGACGTGACTGCACTCTTGAATAGTCACACTCTATTTTCCACAGTGGTACCCAGCACGAGGTCTTCTCTATATGATGTTGAGCTACTGAACATTGTCGCAGTTTCCCCAGCGGGAATCCCAGACACAATCACTTTTGCGCCCCGCAAAAGTGTTATAACACACTGTATATAGCAGTGTGTAATTGGATTCCCCCCGCAGTAAGTAAGCCGCTAATCCAGATATTTCATTAAAAGCTAACGATTCGCGTTTAATGAAAGGGGAGCCGGGCAAAAAATGTCATTTGATCTTTCCCAACCGTAACATTAGAGAATTGTTACCTAGAAAGCTAAAATGGCTTACCTCGTATTGGAGCATGAAGTGACGATAATTCACGAGTGCTTTCTAAAAGTACATCGCACGGCGGAAATGACTATGTACTTTCCGGAATCCGGGCTGGGATGATGCTCCATCATAAGGGTGAACGAGGGACCCATTCATCATCCAAGGTGCCCAAATTCCCACCCCAACGATTTCTGGCGCGTTATTTTCGCCTCGGTCAGAATAAAACAATTCTAGCCACGTGCACATCGCATCGACATTAGTTTCCAGTCAGGCGTACTTGAGTGGGGATTACGTTTTTATAAAGAGCCATCAGTTCATGGACTGATTTGGCTATTTTGCACTCCATCTCCAGCTGGGAAGATTTGTGCATCACAATTGGCATCCTGGATTTTGTTGTTGTCCTCCACTTAATCCTGACCTCGCTGGCCTTCCGGACAGCGCTAGCGAAGCTGAAAAATATGCAACGGCTTTATTGAAGAAGCACCATGTACCGATTATAAGAACGACAGCAAACAAGATCAAGGGTGACGCGGCCAAGACTAACACCTCGGGTAATAAAAAGCCAATTAGAAATCGATCAGAATAAGCCATCCGAATCGTTGTAATGTTGGCTGAGTTTTGCCATTCATATTATTGGAAAATAGAGAGTCAGCCCTTCAGTTGGTGAGAAAAGAACAATTGAAATATAAGCTCACCAATGACTATCTCGTAATTCTCATTGTCGGATCCGTGTTTGGCATGCCTCCTACATTGGCATCATTGTCGTCATCGCTGCGGTCCAGCAGTGAACTCAGTGTGCCATTTGACAAGATACTTTTGTTACACCTCCGCAACATTCTGAGCAACGCCGCGGACTTCGCACCAATTAGACAAATTAGCCATTTTATGGTCCCGATCGAGGGTGAGGGCACCAATAAATTTCTATGGATTGTCGCCGATACAGCAGGTTCCTGGTATCAACAATTCTGAAAAAGACGAACGTTAGATTTACGCATACAACAATAATAACTTTCAAGAACTTACTTGAAACCACCATGCACGTGATCATTCCACAAGATTTCAAGTTTGGCCAAGACAATTGTGAGAGCTGCATTCTTATCCGCTTTCGTCTCATTTCTCAAAATCACAATTGAGGCTGATTCGGACTGAAATCACTGAATCAGCTAACCAGTATTACCAAACAAACACACGGACTTTTTTATTTACGACCGCCATCAAATGTGGCGTTTTCCGATATGAAATCACTAATCAACCACAGTATTATCTGGTAACTTAGCTTGTTTACATGATCATCCCAGCACGCGTTAATTTCAAGTCTCGTCTTGATTCTTCGATCCTACTAAGCTATTCTGGCTATTCTGGGATAATTTTTTAATAATTTTGGCGGACGGAAGATTTTTTTCGGATGAGGCCGCAAAATTGCTTCACTTGGTTCCAGAGGATTGCAAAGAGGTACGGTTTTTTTTGAATGGGCTTTAAAAAGAAAGTGTCAAGTGTACCGCAATATTTTTCTTTCCTTGTATCAGGTCTCTCAAAAGAAGTGTGTTCCCCTTGTGCGGCGTGGTGAGGAAAAAGTGGGCCATGTCAAATTTACTGGTCAAGCTGGCGAAAAGTGTGCAACAATGAGCTCTAATCAACGTTAGTGGCCCGAAACGAGAAGCAAACATCTTTTGACAGAAGGAAATCGCCAACAACAAGAGCCACTGAGTCGTGAAATGGACCCTTGATTATTGCCCATACAGAGCATTCGGATTTGGAGCCTTGGGAACGCCGGTAAGTTTTTTCTCCCATTTATATCTGAATATGCCTTGCTTGCGTGTTTCTTGATATCCCCCGCTGAAATCTCGAAAATCGTTGGAAATGACGCGAGGAAAAACAAGACGAATGATTCGACGAATTGCTTTATGACATATCCTACGAGCTGCTTCTCCTCGCGTTCCACTTTGCTCTCATTCTTGACTTCATCATTCAGAACATTGGGCACGACTAGGGAGGAGATAATACGAGAATGAGGTGTCTTGCCGCGAAACTACATTAAGACACTCCACTCTACACAAGTGATAATGATGGAAAAAGCCATTCTCTTTTTCTATAAACCTATTCATTTTCTTTTGGAAAAAATCATCAAAAAATTAAATGGAAAATTGTTGGTGCAGCACAAAAGAGAGTTCACACAAAAGGCAAAAAATGGTGCAAGTCATCTGACAACAAAGTTTTGAAGTTTTCAGCTCATTTGTCGTATTTTTTAGCGAGCCAAGCGTCAATCTCATTCCTTAGCTCATTCAGCGTCAAAGGATTGATGCTTCCGATTTCAGGGTTGGGATCAATCTTTTCCATTGCAATATTGTTCTTTTGGGCCTCGTCAACAGACTCGTTGGTGTCCTCGCTGTAATAGTCGTCCTCATAATCGTCATCCAATCTATGCCTTCCAACATCATCGTAATTATCCCAGTCTTCAGTTTTTGCTAGGATGGAATCGTCATAATCCGAATCATTTTCATCGTAGTAATCACTGTCAATGCTATTGGCCCTTAATCTTTCTTCCATCTCAGCTTCGTACTCGTACTCGTCTTCTTCGCTGCTGTATTCCTCGCTGCTTTCGTAGTATTCTTCGTCTGATGTGTATTCGAGAGGCTCTGTAGCATCTGTTTCGCGAGCATAGTCATCATCAAACAACGTATTAATAAATATATTCTCTGTGTTCTGCAATTCCTCGATTGCATCAAACTCGGCCTCTTTTGACTTCTCCTCAAGGCTGGGTGCAAACGATTCAAATGAGTCATCTATATTGGCTTCTTGGTTTGGGTGATACGTCAGCTCGTCATCGGACGGATGCAATAGTTTGTGCCATTTTTTCACAAACTCCGGAGCATCATTGAGCATCATTCTGCTCTTGATATCTTCGTTGGTCAAGTTGGGCTGCTCGCCTTTAGCTTTGGCGTCATTGATCACTTCTACTATTGGATGGAGCATATCATGGAAGTCCAATATGAACTCGGGAACGCTTAGAAGCCTTTGTATTGCTGAGAATAACTTTGGTTCGTTTGAAAACCCGTCTAGCTCAATCACCACTAGGGACTCGTCCATTGGTGAATTGTCATTGTTGAAAAACTGGCTGTTATCTAAAATATCATAATTTTAGTGACTTTTGCAATTTACTCTTAAACAGCATTTCATGCTGAAAATGTTGTATTAGGGTTGCTCAACTATCCACTTATATCTTAAGCTCACCTTCAACTGCCCTTTCCAAGCTTTCTTCCCAAATTTCTTGATTTGTTTTTTCCGCAAAAAAGGGCTCAACATCATTCTGCATCGAATTCGTATATTCTGATGCTTCGGTCAGCTGCATGGCTGATATGGCTTCTTTCACTTCGCTCAACTGGTTATTGGCGTCGATTGCATAATAGAGGCTGAAAAATGCGGAAAAAGTAGCCGCCAAGCTCCACAATATGAGGATCCACCAAGAAGTTGAGGTGGAAGAAGGACTTCCAGGCGTCTTCAAATTGAGGCTGGTTCTTGGTTGTGTGACAATAATGGAAACCTCGTTTGTTTTCACAGGGGCCTCTAACCCGGAGGCATCTGTTTCCTTTTTTACTGCGTTCTTGCTGTGCTGAATTGTTGGCTTTGTCATAGTTGATAACGCTTCAGTTTACCTAAATCAAATAGTGTTCCTACGTAGACCAGAAACAAGTGACTCTGTTAGGGTAAAATTCGTTGACATCTGTTTTTAGTGGCTCACTAAAACATTTTCCAACTGTGCAGCAATCGGCAGCGTATTTTTGATTACATTTTTTTTTTGCAAAACTCGCCGCATCCACAATGTGCCTAATTTTCTGCTAGATACCCCACTGCCAAAATAGAATTGCAATAAATCATTTGGCGGACAACAGTGATTCTTTGTACCCTAAAATGAAGCTGGTCCCAAATTGCCGTGGCAGAAAGTGAAGGTTTCCAAAAAGCTCCCTTATCTATTTGCGGCATCTTGAGATATGTAATGGTCAAAAACAATGCTCTCCCTCTCTCTCGTAGCTATTTTTGGCCAACAAACAGAATTAGTGAAGATTATTGGGCTTTGTGTGCAGTTCGCAAAGAACTTGCTGCTGCTCAAAAGGAAATAATCCTGTGGTAGATTTCTCGCGCGATTAAATGATCTGCAGATGCTTTTTGTTGCAGAGACACTTGGAAATCCATAAAACAAATGGAATTATTCTTTCTGCGTGTCCGTTGTTGTTAGTCCCATGGCCTGGTTAGCATTCCATTGTCAGAGGGGGTGCTCACCAATCACGGTCAACTCTTCTACGGTTTTTTCCACACCCACCACCCTGCATACGCTCCTTTTAACAAGGTGTTGCATGGTATTGCCCTCTGGCCAAATATTTCTGCATATTTCTCATAGTTAACCGGAGTAAATAACATTCCACAGCATGTTGTTTTAAACATAGCAAGTTGGTCGAAACAGCTGAGTTGATGATGATGCATTCGAGAGGCTAAAAAGCATCGCAAATACTTGATTCAGTTTTTGTTTTCACTTGTGCGTCTGAATGCAACAATGGCATGTGTTTCTCCGAATTTTGTACTAGGTCACTCTTGCCTGATCTGCGTTTTGGATGTTAGGTACATAAGCGGAACGTTGCGAATTCTTTTGCCCGCAACCTCTCATCTTTATTTTACCTTTTCCGCTTGAAGCGTTGCTCCTTTGTAACCGAAACTTGTCTTACCGTAAAAACATTCTTGCAAAAAATTCAAAATTGTGCCTTATTTTCATATTTACAATTATTGTTTCTCTTTACTCAAATTGGTTTCATTGAATGCACTAATCAAATTGTATTTAAGCCAGCCTTAGAAAAAAATAATTTTAATCATTTATCTGCAAAAAATTGTCGCAATAGAATCTGTTCGCGGGGCTTTACCCGTGCAAACAAAGATACAGTTTTTTTTAAAAAATATGTATAATTGGCTTTTATTTCCACTCTTGGTAACTAGTTCTTTTTCGTTGGATGGCTCTTGCAACTTTTTAATCAAGAACTTGAAGTAAATTTCAATTTTAGATGGTCTTTCGTTGTAATCACGTTTGAAAACGTGCCGTGAGATCATTGTATGCCATAAGAGGAAATTAGCATGACATGAAGTGCAGGCTGTGTCGTCCCACAATCCACATCAAAGTATGTCGGCATAAAAGTGCGTGTTTATTCTCTTCCAAATTGAAAATATTTTGTGCCAGTAGTGTCCAACTAATTTCAAACTTGTATTAGCACAATCAATATTGCTAGAGTTGCTCGATGATGCAATGAAACTTAGAGGAATGCTTAATTTTGTTGCAACCGGATGCAACTGAATAAAAGAACGTCATCAGAATTCTGAGCTACTAAGAAGTGCATCATCGATCTGGCTCGAAGACATCAAATCGTGCGTGCTTTTTTTTAGCTGATTTCGAATAGCAGCAACAGCAGCCAAAAGTAGATGGTGTTCCCCTCGGTTAAGTTGATACTATTATAATCTAGCAAACGTCAGTGCTACTACCGAATGTAGACACGAAATCATAAAAAATGGTCTGCAGTGGGGAAATAAATGGCCTTCTTGGCCGTCCGATTGGCCAGGTTGGTAGCCTGGTTGCCGCTTGGATTGGTTAATTACAAAATACTAGTCTACTTTGTTCTTCTCCAGCTACCTCCTACTGTTTCATCTTATGATCGAGTAGCAGTTGAACAGTTGCCAAACCTCAAATTCCTTTATTATTGCTCCCAAATCCGATTTGCATTTTCCATTTTCCTTGCGAGATGCTATCTCAGAACAATGGGAGTGTTTGCAACAGCCACTTCAGTCACGACTTGGACCAACAAACAGCGCCCCCTAGCTCAATTATTAATAGCGCGCGAAGGAATTTTCGGCTGTTGCAACACTTGTTACTCCTTCTTGGGGAAAAGATGAAGGTATATAAAAAGAGGCAGACCTCCTGCTGGGCTCCTAGAATATCTCTCAAAGTATGAAATATAACGCAACGTGACCCATTATTATCGCTCAAGAGTTAAATCATGAAGACCAGCATACTATGCTCTTGAGGTCGCAGCTAATTGAGCTCAGATTTACTTTCGCATTTGCAGCAATTTCGTCATGTGCACAGTGGACTCCCCGCAAAAAGTGACTAATTGAGTTAAGGCTATGATACATGAACAGATGTTTTTTGATTAGATTATCTGAGGTTTTTTCCGACTCGATGTGTGTATGAGATGGCTTTAAGATCAGATAAGCAGGCGAGAGAATTGATCAGATTATCACGGTCAATTCGTCGTCGTTTTTCCACAACACAAAATCTGAATAGGAGCTCTGATTACAACGAACGAGCCCCAGTCAATTCGGCATCTGTGTTATATAGCGAATAAGGGTTTTTTTGGGGGGCAAAACTTGCTCATGAGGCAAATGTGTTGTTGTCTCTGCTCCCCCGGTGGGACGAAAGTAATGTAAAATCCCAGCTTGACTCTGGACCTTAATTTTTAGCTGATGATCAATTTTGCTGGACTTTAAACAGATTTTATTGGGAAATTGGCAAAGACCAGTAGGTGGCTGCGAAGCAAACAACATCTGGCACTATAGGCAAAAGGTCGAAGATGGGTCAATTACAACGTGAGATTTGCTTCAAGAAAGTGTTCACACTGCCCTGTTGGACATTGATGATCACTACTGACCATCATCTAATCAAAAAGGGTCAAGTTAATTTCTCACGGTATTATGCAGGTTAAGAGGTTTTCAGCACTTTCGGCTATTTTGAGTATTACTTTCAAGAAATGGGCTTCATTTCATGGATGGAAATCCTATTTACAATTTTATGCTGACATAAAACTTACTTTCTCAACGACGTTGCTTAAAAATATTACGATCATGACGAGTGCTTTTCGTTGGAAGTGAGTGTAACAAGTTCGTGGATCAGCTGAACCTACAAGATTTGGGATGACGCATTGCAGGTAAGAGACATTCTAGAGTTTGAATAATACGTGAGGCATCTAGGCTACGTGCATCTTTTGAAAAAAGATTATTATTCCTGTTCTGAAGAATAATCTTGGTTTTGGATGGTGGTGGTGTTGGGACCTCCTACTGAGCCGAAGCCACACATCAATATCCTCCTGGCAAGACCTGTTCCAGTGTGGCCGAGTGAAGCATTGCATTCCAGGTATGTTGGCTACGGCAAAATTCATGTGAAATAGCAGCCAATAAGAGCCGTCTGCCATCGCTCCTGCCTCATTTGTTTTCACCTGGAAGCTCTCCGCCAATTACTGGACCACTACTGACCACAGCTTCTGTTTTGACTGTCAAAGCAGAGGAAGTTGGCGTTAAAACGCCACTTTTTAGCAGAAAACGACTTGTGCACCACGCCGAAAACGAGGCACGTGCATCACTAGACATTTACGACTCGTATGAAGATGCTATCTGGAGAGCCATTTACCAAAAAGAGACAATGCTTTCTTTAATCTGAACCGGTGATCAAACCGGGTGAGGAAACGACAGAAATTGAATACATCTTTCACACCACCCCATCACAAAAAGCAATTTTTCGCAGGCTTTCCGCTGATGAATGGGAACAGCTAGCCATGGTGCACATTATGGAAGAAGGTTGCAAAAAATGTTATCAAGCTCTAAATTGTTCTGTGACTTTATGATAAACGTCCAAATGGAGCTTGAAGGGGCCTGATCAATTAAAGGTTTGTGCCGGTTTTCTGTCTGTGGACTGCAGATGCCATCCATTATGCTACATGCGTTTATGAGGGTAGGTAAGCCAAGGGGGCGAGGGTGGGGACGGCATGTGTAAGGCCCCCCACTGAGCCCCCACATTCGCTGTTGTCACAAAAGGCCACGCACATACGCTTTTATGAATGCCCCTCGCAGCGATCATTAAACAGTCGACTAGCATTGTTAAAGAAGTGATACATATACGTATTGTCATGACAGCGTTTCGTCATCGTGTGAACACTCGAATCTATCAAATGCCTGCTTGATGCCAAAGATGGATGGGCATTTGTCACATTTGCAGTAATGGGTCATTGCTCGCTGGCAAATTGTCATTTGAAAGCGTTTCCGGCTGCTACTTCCATCTGCGTTGTTATTTTATTGTGATCGCAATGAGAGCAGATGATGATGAGCGTTTTCTAAAGAAGGAGGCGGTGATGATTTCGGGTTTTGAAACTAGATACAATTTTTCCTCTTCAATCATGAAAGGAATTTGGCGGCGACTGATGACAAACTGGCGGCCTGCGTAGAGACTTAACCGAGTGGGGAAGCTTACGGTGGCTGCCACTAGTTGGCGCTATCTACTCTTTCAAGCCATGTTGCTTGGCTGCATACCTGGCTGATTCCTCGAGCACCTCCATACAGGGAAATAGTGCACTGAAAAAAAGGAGCTACATGGCTTTGTCTCATTTAACTCAGGGTTCCTATTTGGTTGACGAATGTGGCCCTAGTGCCAAAAGTTTTCAAACAACAAAAGCAGCTCTAATGGAAAAGAACAGTGATTTTCTGTACTGACCCCTCATTGTCCCCTTTCCAGAGGTGGGACTGGGGCACTTCATCACACCGAAAAGCCTGTCTATTCATTAGTGACTGGTCTAAAGTTACTGAAAAAAGAAAGAAACGAGCTATGACCTGACCTACCTGTCAGTCACAAACTTTGTTCAGCTAGAATTATTCCCTGATGATGAGTGTGCATGTAACTCAAGAAGACTTGTTTTCCAAAAAAACATTCCATCAATATACCCTAAAAAAGGTTTTGTGGGAAATGAAAAGCTTTGGGAAAATGTTTGCCTTCGGGGCCTCACTGCATGAAGAGCAGTAGTGCTCCACCCCAGAGTCCAATGACATGCAAAAAAGAGCAGTAAATGACAAGCTTTCAAGTCCAAGGGTCAGTCTATTTGTTTGTCAAAATGGCTCTTGTTGAACAAGATTTTTGCATAAGATAAGGAAGATAATTGGAGATAAGACTTGACTTGAAAAAGCTAACTTCACTACAAAGGTCACAGAATTTGTTGACGGCCGTTAATGAACCCGAGGAGACAGGCTCTAAGAGGGTTGGAAAATTACCTTGGCTACTAGCTTTTTTTCATAACTACACCAGAAGAGTGTGTGCATTAATGAACGTTATTTACAGCCCTTGTTATTTTGCACTAAAGGTTGGACTGTTCTTTTTACAGAGCTTTTTTGTGCATGTGCCCACGTCCCTTCCCCTTAGGAATGTAATTTGTTTTGCTAGCAGTTTTTTTGTTTGCAAAAAGTCGAACACATCAGATAAGATGGTCCACTCAGAAGCCTCGTTGGTCTTTTGGTCACCATATATTTTTTACTAAACAAGTTTTTGTTGAGTTTTAGAAGTGTCGCCAGTCCTTCGGTTGTTCCTTGGTTGTGGTAGTGATGATTTATAAGCAATGGGTTTTATTCTACGTCCTCCCTGTCGCCTGTTCAATATTGAGAAAGGAAAGAGGCTATTTGTAAAATGCTTATGGAATTGCCAGCAAAGGAAAGAAGAGCGTGTGCCACTCCCATTTTTTTCGTGACAAAGAACCTCAGAGCGTATAGTACAACAGTGCGTAATAATAATGTTCTTGCGCTCTGTAAGCCCCTTTGTTGCTTCGGAGTTCATTCCAATCTCGCACTTGATTTGATCTTTGGCATTTCCAAATGTAGCCCGAGAAGTAAAAGACCTTTAAGGCCAATACATTGATCTAGCTGGTCACCCAGTATAATAATGTGCCCGTGCATGTAACGTGGTGTCAGTCAGGAATGTCTGCCTGGACAAGACCCATACATCTCCTATAAAATCAAGTCATCTGAAAAAGAGGTGAACTAACTCAGCCATCATCATGGTTATTGAAGTGCATAAAAGGAATTTCGATGAAAAGCTCATACGCGCGTGATCACGAGACAGCTATTAATCACACACAGGACGAGTCCTCTTACAATCCGTTGCTGATATTTTTTTAGTAGCACCTTCAGTAATATATGCCGCATTTGTGCTGAGCAATTGCTTTTTCAAAGTGGGAAGCTCCTGTCTGCCGACACTACAGTTAACAAGGACATAAAATATTCTGAGTCTCATCAAATATAATTCAACAGTGATAGCATTATAAGTACAACCGTGTGTGACAGAATAGATATAGCTGAAGTAATAGCTAGGTGCCTTTGTCGTATGTTTCTTCTCCAATTTTGTTTTCAGTTGCACGGAAATCAGAGACTGCTGCACTCCCCCTCCTAATAGCAGTTGAAAAAAGTCCATCCACTAATGTTGTTGTCAAAACATTTCGTGCATGAACATGATGATGATAACAAGGTTACAAAGCACGTATGAGTTGGGGGGAGAAGAGGAAGAATAATTTTTTAGCCTAAATCATTTTGGCGGTTTGTATGTCTTGATTGAGATCTCCAAAATAGTACGTATGAAGTTTATAAAATTGCACACTTCACTACTTAAAGGCACACGGATCATATCTCAGCCGCATCTCTGGCTTTAAAGCACTTTGTCTTCAATGGTGCGGCCCGCATATATTTGAAAGAGGTATTTTTGGTGTGGTTTCCATTAATATGTTGACTGCACGGCAGAAATAAGGCCTCCTATTGAATGTTGGTGGAGGTGATGATGCTGTAGAATATGTTGCTGCTGATGCTGATGTTGCTGCTGCTGCTGTTGCACAGGTGAATGTTCATTGGACGGAGGCGTGGGCAAAGACGACTGAGGTGCGGCGGCGGAATTTGTAGAGCCACCATTGTTACAATACCAATCACTATGGGACACGATTGTCTGTTGCTGTTGCTGCTGAGGCTGTGGAGTTGACCCAGAGGCTGCTGACGATGGTGACACTAGCGAGGGCGTTGTTGTTGAACTAGCCTCGTCTGAATCGTCAGATTCATAGCCGTTTACACTGGCGTCTTTGCCATGAACCTGAAAGGCAAACATACAGTTAAGAATTGACTTTGTGATGATGATCGTGTGCCTTTTTATTACCTTCATGTGTTTTCTTAGACTGGATGGATGAGTGTATGACTTGTCACAGCCGCGAACTTTGCAATTGTACGGTTTGTCACTTGTGTGCACGTGGCTGTGCTTCTTTCGATCGCTTGAGTTGGCGAACCTTCGGTCGCAGCCCTCAAATTCACACTTGAAAGGCTTCTCACCTGAAAACCAAAAAGAAAAGTTTATCAGCTTATTTGAACATTATACGTTTCCCTCCCTACAATGGTTGAGTCCATTGTACTGGTGACCCCCCACTGAGCGACTCTACCTCTAGTAATGTGACTGAGCGGCCCTGATCGCAGCCTGCCTCGCCAAAGCAGCACTTTTTTGGAACCATGAGTCAAATTAGAATTTCTGCTATTTCGACCTCATTCTGAGGACGACTGCATTGGTCACACTTTTGTGCAGGCTGCCTACGGTCAGCCAGTCCTTTGTGCAGATGACACATGGAACGAATGACGAGAGGTTTCGAGCCCTTTGTACCTTGCCAAAAGGATTTGAATAGCTCTCACTGGTCACATTAATATCTATGTCTTTTTGCGGCTTATTCCACACTGTGGCACTGGCTGCCCATTTTCAAGATATGAATCAGCCATGAAGACGAAGCTTGGATTATCCTTCGTTATGGCAGCCAGTATCAAAAGAGCTAAAAAAGGTCTCCCTTTCTCACGACCCTTGATTTTTGTGAATATTAGTATCCTTCTTTGGCCCCAAAAACTACAATGAAGTAGTTTTGGGACTATTCAGACTGCGCGTTGAATGGGACCCAAAGCCGGACACGGTCGACCATAGAGGCCATTGTGAATCGTCAAGAGCTTTGTCCTCAAATGTCCAAACTGATCTGCATGCGATTTTGTCAACAACGTTTATTTCTACCGACACATCGAGTTTGACAGTCTCACTTCAAATAGATAATTGTGACTGGTCAAAAATAAGAAGGAGAATTCACATCTACGTTTGGTTGAACTTCCATAGAGCAACTGGCAAGTGGCCTGGCTTAAAATTTGAGAAATATGAGAACCTTTGAATGGATGCTCTGCCGAAAAATTCATGGTCTTTTTGAAGAGCTTGAGGCATAAGCATTTCTGCCAATCCGCTTAGCAAGATTTATTCCCCAGGCCAACATTGGATGAGAAGAGTGTGTAGAACGAAATAAATTTCACGCCGGAAATTGCTCAACAATGGCCCCATTTTTACTGTTGTCGTTTTTTCGCCTCAAAAAGGGAAAACCTTTTTCCCTTCTTTCCAATGTTTTTCCTTTATTGGCTTGGAGAATATATGGATCAAAAAGAGGTGCAAAAACAAATGGCAGCCATGTTTCATTTCATGCTGTGAATTTTGACAATTGGGTCTGGTAGGAAGTTTTAAAAGGGAGAAATCCAGTGAAAAATTAAAACTACTTCCAGCCAGGCTTCATTAATGGCAGCCAACAAATCAAGACTGTGGATGTCAGAAATATTTATGAAGACATTTGTTCACTTGTCAGTTCTGCCAACCTTGTCACCTGGGCTTGATATGGCCCGGCAAGCCGTCGGCTATAGATCGCACCATGGGTAAAATGGTCTTACCAAAATTGTCTTTTTGCTGAGTGCCTATAGCTTCCATTGGATAGCCAATTTCTGCAATTATTTTACCAATAGTGCCAAAGGCGTGACTGCGCACCATCTGTTACACATGATTAGGGCCTAAATGCTTAATAAATGTGCATGGGAAGACAAAGTGTCGGTCTGATATTATTGGCCATAAATATCGTGGCTGTCACAGAGTTCGCTAGCTGCAACCAATCATAATTTAGAAGGAAACAAACAACAACTGTGGAAATCACTGGTTTCCCCTTTGTTTTTATACCCAATTGAGCCAAAATTGCCGAAAGGAAGGGGCGTGAAAAGTATCAATTGCATAATGAGGTAATGAGAGGGTACTATCTTCAAATTGAGTGGTTTGGGGCGGTCAGCTCACTTTTTCAAACCCCCTGCCTGACATGCCTTTGCCCAGGTATGGAAGTGAATTCAAAATTTGGAAAAAATCCACATTCTTGGATAAATGTGGACTACTGAATGAGCTTCTTGACCTGGTGTGTGCTCAGATGGAGGGTTAAAAATTCATATACCAGCCATAACTTATGGTAGCGAGCTGCAGCAACAATCCACGAGCCCTTCTATATGCATCGTGAACCATGAAACTTGAGTTAATGATGTCTATCTCAGGTTGATTTTAGTGGGTCAGTTACTTTTGCTTGATCATGGATGGAATTTCGTAGCATTGAACTCTTTGTTTGTTAAGAAACCAATAGTATGGTTGCGTTTGTGCTTCACTGGCTGGCCACAAAAGGTCAAGCAATGTGTTTTAAGCTCGTGCCCAGTCTATTTTTGAGCGTGTTCATGCAATCGCCCCATTAAGCAGCAGCAATTCTCCACATATCGCAACAAAATGGTTGAAGCCCGCTCAAAAACGGTTGAGGGAACGTTCGGACCATTAAAATGATCTTGAAAACTTTCTCAACAACAACAACATTCCATACAGAAAAGTTGGCCAAAAACAATTTATAATCCAATTCATAGCCGGTGACATCATTGAGTCAAGGCCGGTCGACCGGCCCTTTCAATGAGGATTCTTCTGAAGTTCTCTAATTGTAGCCTGTCATTGTTCATCGATCTGGACTGCAGATAAGAGCTCGCCAAAATAAAGTAACTTTTCATTTGCCGAAGAAATCAATAAACTTTACAGCTGCTTTTCTCTCGGCTGTAGTATTTATCTACTCATAAAAACCAATGGCTGAATTGAATTGGGGTTTTTTCCATCAAAAACGGGCTTGGCTGGAGCTGTTTGTTAACATGTGTGGCACATGAAGAATGATGATGTGCCGACTGCATGGCAGAAAAATTTCCAGCACAAATACCAAGGTCAAAATGTCAGAATTCACAAAAACTCGTTGTTGCCTCTCCTTCTCGCTCTTACCAATACAACACCACAACAGCAATAGAAGTAAATTGGAAGTTTGTGGCAATGTCAAATCCAATCAGTGGAACTGACACTATCTTTCTTGACCATCGAGTCAGTGACAAAGAGATTTGTTAAATCCAATTGATTACTACCAACTTTTTTAAACGAAAAAATTCCCCATGCCAAGCCAACCGATTTTATGAGCAAATATTGAGTGTGCAGTAAAGTTTTGGGACCCCATAATTGCCCTTTAATGAGATGGTGGCAATTTGACTAACAGCCCCCTGTAAATCTTTGAAGAGACAGCATGGGTGGTCAAAAAAGATTCCAGCAGTTTAGAGCAGGGGCAATTAGAAATAAACTTGTAAGCTAGTTCGTGGTGCTTTATGGAATTGAGCATGGCGCGGCTGGTTGCGTTGTGTGACAAGCCACTATCAGATAAGGGAACAAGCCTACCAGAACTACTGGCTAAGGAATGTATTCCCCGAGTTCACTTATGCTCGTAAAACTTCTCAGTCGAGGACCCCACAGTACTACAAACCATATTGAAACCTGAGATGCTCGCATGAGGACCTTCTTCTCCCAGTTATAGAACATTGCCATGAAGGAATGTGTCGCGAGCTATTTTGAAACAAATGACGAGAATCAGCAAAAAGTGTGTGTGTGTGTCGCTGATGGTCGTGACACAACGCTCTACCAGTGAAATGTGAATGCTATTTGCCTCACAGCATTTTCTGTAGATGACACCTCCCATGATTGGCAGTTAATGGATGCACACGACTTGCAGCAGCAGCTGAATCATAATAATGATCATAGTCATGAAAAGCATTGAGTCAAGAGCAGATGAGCACACTCCAAATATATGAATGGATGTGTTTGGCGACACCTGCACTAAATCACAGGCTGGAAGAAATAAAAAGAGACATTTGCTTCCTTAGAAAGTCTGCCAGCTCTCACATATGGAGGACAAATTTTGTTTGGCCTCCTACTGATTGGGCACGAGCTTTTTTCAGTTTTGACCGGAAAACCCCTGTAAAGGCAACGGTTTCAAACAAAAAAATCTGCATGACGTCTGCTTGCCAGTTTTGACCATTTCGTTGTCTCTCACTCTCTCCTCAATGAATAGCAGTTGTAGGAGTAGCCATAAACGACCACCCATAATTCCACGTTTTTTTACTTCTTAACTGAATGTGTGTTGTCATAACGGATGAACGAGGACGCGGGGCTAAATCGATTATTTACTCATCGAGATGTCAATCGACGATGAACTAGCTAGTTTAGGGTCACGTGCCATTGAGTCTAGTCTCGAAAAACACGAATCAGTAACCACGACGAAGCTGAAGGCAAAAAAAGACCTCTTGTTGGAATTTCAAGCATTTAGCCAATAGTTGCTGTACTAGCACCTTGTTTCAAAACAAATTAATGTCGGCCAACCAACAACAGTTGGTGCAGTAAATCTGTCAGCCTTGATTCATTTGAGCCTGTCTATCAGCCAATCTGCCAAGGTCAGGCAATTAAAATCATTGAGCGAAATTCCAGCCATATTTGGGTGTTGGTTTGCCAAAAACTTGCTGGGCTCAAAAGTTTCCCTTAAATTGCTTTTCGCTCCCGTATGGTTTTAAGCCTCTGTTTTACATGGGATTTCGCACGTGTTTTCTGATCTCCCCAGGGATTACATGACTTCTTTGTATTACATAAATAGTCAGGCGGGATGGAATTTCACTATGCGCGTTAATATCAATCCTGTTATCGGCGGTGAAAATCAAATCCCAGCAACAGATGGGATTAGGCAAATTGCCATCTATTCAGTCTGGGTAAATTGTTAGCTGTCATACATAGGATATGCATACGTTTTTTCCCTCTCTCAACAGCTAGTCTAAGTTGCCATTTAGGCTTGTCCTTGACATATTGTAAATCGCCATTTGTCAAATATAGGTCGCGGGTAGTAAAAAGCAGCTTCTAAGCTCGAGTTTCCTAGAATAAACATCTTTAAATGGACATTGTCGCCAGGGAAATTTGTGCCCCAGCAGGGCTTCTCGGCTGCCGTTGTCTAAATAATTTTCAAAAAATCACACACAACCTACTCCCCCTCTAAGCATTTAAAAGTAAATCACGCAAAGCACTAGCCAAAAATTGATCAAACAAGCTTGAAACTGTGTACTTCAGCAGCATGCTCCCACTTCCTTCATGATGTTTGTAAATATTTTCTCAAAAGTGCTGTAGCAATAAATCACGCGCGCGCGCACGCGTTCTCAAAACGGAGATGTTCATCACAAAAGAATAATTGGCAGAAGAAAAATAAAAATATCCTGTGGCGGTATGCTTTGCTTTCCCAAAGTGTGCATCCTCAGTCTTTGGCGAAGAAGGTATTTTCATGGGTGCACTTGCAGATGACAAGCCCCCTCTTTGACTGAGAAGTCTATTTACTCAGCTTAATGATCATGCTATGAACACTTAACCAGATCATCAATGAATGGAAAAAAGTCTTCTGGAAAGGAGGAAAAATAAACTGAGCTCGCCACAAGTGTTGATTGACACACACAATTTCTGAATAGCAGCAATTCATTCGAAATTCGCTGTAGACAGGCATAGCTAATTGGCCCTCAAGTTCCCTCAAGGCAACAACCAAAATGATGATGAAAATATGCGTGCTACACCTTTGAGCACGAAACTATTGATGATGACATGCAACAAACAAATGTGCTCACTATTGCTTCTAAAATGGCAGAGGAAGAAGATTGCGCGAATTTTAGCCCACGAACGTAGTTGATCCACTTGATCTAAAGGGTGACTTTTATGGGGATGTAATGAATTTCATAGATGCACGTGGCGTCTATTCAGAGAGTCTTTCGCCATGCTCACTTCATCCTGGGAAAGCCTCGGAAACTTTCCAACGTGAAATCGCGATTCCCTGGTGGGAGAGTTGTGGCTGGGAGGATGACTACCCTATACCCCTATTCATCTATTGTCAATCTCTGATCTAAGCTTTCTAACGCGACGCGGAGACCGAAATTGACTATGATGCTCTTCATAACTTCATAGAAATTACTTGGGGAGCGATTTCAGCATTCCTCAGTGACTAGGTTGATAGCTGTTATTGGGAGAAAAATTAGAAAGCTCCAGCCAAATTGGTGCTTTCAAAAACCATGAGGGAGGGGTCTGGTCTTTCGAGTGGTGATTCTCTGAAGCATCGAATCGCCGGCAATTTGGTCTCTGGTGATTTATGTCGAGGAGTGAGATGGCATGGGGAAGGAAAACGATTTCTCCGGTTCTCACACCATCCCCGAATGGCTGGCTGCTGCTGCTGCTGCGATTTTCTGTCTGTTGTTATTGTTGGGACATTCATGATGCCGTCGAAGCTTTATGGCTAACGTCGCGTTTAGAAAGCAAAATCACGCGTCACTTACTCCTCATTCCGGAGACTCAGTTGCTCGGAAAAAGATGATGCTGCTCCAAACTTTTGATTCATATTATTATCATAGCATGGTAGTGGTAGCTATCTCTCTCGCTCTGGCTTGTCGTCGGCACTTTGTTCTATTATTTTGAAAATCAGACTCAGTCATCTAAGCATGAACTCGTCGTCCAAATTAGATTATATTCATGTACGTGAGGCGGCAATCTGAGCCAATGCAGCAAAATAGGGCGGTCATTAATAAAATGAAAGGGACTCTGAAAACTGGCTTGGTTTGCAATTTGAAACCACTCATTCAGCTGCATGCTACAACAAATGCTACTAGAGAAATATAAGTGTAGAATAGAAGAAATGGGGGAAATGTCTCGATATTTTCAGTAATCGCTCTTCTTTTGAGCCCACAGCCAACTAGTAAATGTGCACTATTTTGACTTTTCCCACCATAAATGCGCGAGCCTTAAAAAAGGATGTCCCCAGTTGCGACAACTCTCCCCAATTCGAAATTGCCTGGAATTTACAGCACCAATAGAGTGTTGTTGGTCAAGCCAAATATTGCTGGCTCCCTTCTAGCTAGCAAGGAAGCGAAGTCAGATGCCATTTCCGAAAAATAATGCTGATGGGATTGCGCTAAGAAAGTGCACTTGACCGTCATGCAAGGTGAGAAGAAGATCCTGGGGTGCCTTCACCCTAGGGAGTCTTTTTTAGCAACAATGATAATCATGACCGCGCTAGCTTATGTACTCCAAGCTGCATTTCAGTCCTCCTGCGACTGTCTGTGTCCCATTAAAAATGTCCGTTGCTCTAAGGGCTTTAATAGGACCCTATATTATATTGCCGGGAAGCCATAATTCAGTGCCAGCGCTAGCTCAGCCGAAGCTCAGATCTGCTGGCTGGATATTACATCCATGATGTTTCATGATTTTTTCTGACGACTCTTTTTTTCAACATCACAGTTTTTTGCTGCAGGAGAGATGCTAGTCGACCCATAAAATGGGCTTTCAAAATTCGTGAACAGATCATCTTCCCGTTCATTAGCGAGTATATCATTCAAAGCTGGAACGTGTGAGGTCTCTCCAGTTAGGAATGTGAATTTCAAGTGGGGGTGGGCGGGGATTGTGTGTCACGCCCCTTCTTTTTGCTAACACCTAGCTAGAAACGTTTCTCCTTTTGTGGAAACTGGTGAAACCGTTTGACTACAATGCTCCAATCAGTAAGTGTAAAAATTCCACAAAGACAGTTGTTGCAGCAAGAATTGGCAAAAAGTCAGCTCATTACTGTAGGAATTTAATTTTCCAAGTTGACACTGCAGCAACCGGCAGTGTGACCAGTATTGTTCAGTCAGTCCTGAAATTTCCATTGCAATGAACTTCAAGAATGTAGACCTGCTGACCACGTAAATTGAAGGAACATTCCAAAGACGTGTTTTGCAGGAATTCCAACCAACCAAGAAAATTCAATTTCATACATTTCACACAAACCATTTCCATCAGCAAATGCTGCTGCTGCTGCTGTGAATTATAATTGAAAAAACAAAAACCCAGAGGTAATTTGACAGTAATGCGGGAATACGCCATCTTTTTTTGCTTCTACAGCACACGACGACGTCTAGACAGCCAGGCTGTTTTGCACTAAAAGTAGCTCTGATGACAATCAGTGTAATTGGGACTCAACCTTAATTATTGTCCAAAAATCATGACCATTTTGGGATGAGAGATAGCTATCGCGAAAATGCCGTGACTCGATGGCGTCACGGCTCTTTTTAGCTCTAAAAAAGGGAGGTAAGACGGGACTTACCAGTGTGTGTTCTTTTGTGGATCTTGAGATTTTCCGAGCGAGCAAACACTTTCCCGCATCCGGGAAACGGGCACGGAAAAGGCTTTTCTCCCGTATGTACTCGAATGTGGTTGACCAACTTGTACTTTGCCTTGAAAGGCTTTCCCTCGCGAGCACAGTTTTCCCAGAAGCACGTGTGGTTCGCGATCTCGGGGCCTCCAACGTGCTCCACGGTGATGTGGGTGACAATGTCGTGCACAGATCCGAACATCTTGTTGCACGGCTTGCCCGTGGTCGGCATGTCGGGATCGATCCACCGACAGACGATTTCTTTGGCACCCAGAGAGCCGCCATGTGAGGTCCCCGGGGTCCTCATGTAGCGGAAAAAGGCACCCGGCGCCGAGGCGGCGGCAGAGGCTGCGGAGGCCGCAGCTGCGGCCGCGTGGTGAGCCATACCGTTCATGTATGAGGGGTACATTTGGTTTTGCGAAATGTGGTGGTGTGCCCAGCCCTGCATAGGATCGTGGAGGCTGCTGAAGGGGTCAGCCGCCGTCGTCGCCGAGAACATGGTGTGGTCGGGGTAAGGCACGTCTCTCCGCAGCAGAAAGTCTCTGGCATGATAGTGCGGGTGCTGAGGGGGCATTTGCGGGGCGTGGTGGCCTCCATTCTGGGACCCCGTTGGCCCCGGGGGTGGCGGCTGCAAGGCGTAGTAGTTGTGGCTGGAGCTGGCTGCCGCGGAGGTCGCGGGGTCCAATTTGAAGGTGGACTCCATGAAAGGGTACATGGCCATTGTCGAGGATGAGGTCATGATATCCGGCCAGCACATTTCACTGAGGCCTTGAACTTGATTTTTGTCTGCGGTGACAACAGACACGTCTGGCACCTTAGGGGGCTCGGGATCATTCACCAGTTTCTGAGGCCTGGCGGGGGGTTGATTCAGGCTCAAAGTGTGTGCGATCACTGAGGAGGATGAGAATTTGCGGCCGCAACTTGGATATCATCGGCGACGACGACGACGACGGCGACGTCGATACGCGACGACGACGACTTTGCGGAGGAAGGCGGTAACGACGGAGTACCATGCAGCCAGGAACAAATGGGCGAGTCCTCTTCTCGTTTGAGGTAGCGCGCCGCGGATCGCCTTCACAGCAGGGGGCGGCCCCGAAACGGTCACTCGGCCTCGGAATTCCAGCTGGGAAGAAGACTCTGGTAAGACAGGATCGGACAACAGAGCCAGAGCTCGATTTGCTCTTTTCCTCTCCCTTCCCTGCGCACTCTTGAGCGAGGCAAGAGCCTCTTTCCACCAGCCTCTTCCTCGAGGTTGTGGCTTTGCAGAGGCTTTGTTTACGCACTAGCTGGCTCACCTTTTTGTCCGCTTATTGGCTTCTAATGGCTGCTTTTGGCTGATCACATCTCTTGCTTGGTGGTGGAGGCGGTGGCGGCGTCGCACATGGCGGCGGCCCCCGCACGCTCGCTGACTTTAAATAACGAACACTGTTTAATTCTTCTCTTTGTGCTCGCTAATTGGCATGCTTCGCTATAACTAATTTTGCTTTTCAAAAAATTACTCTCAAGACGTGCTACATAATTGAAGCAATTATTTCCTTTAATTGTATGTGGCTCTTCTAGCTAAATTGAACCTTTTGCTTGATGCAAAAATTACAATATTTAAGGCTACGTTCCTTCTCACGTTTCTAATTCAGTGGCGTGAAAATATTAAAAATCATTGGTCCTCTACGCAGCCTACGAATTGCACTCCATGTGACTCATTCAATAGCGGAGAACCAGAGGTATGGTGACTATTGTTGATCAAAAAAGAGGCAAACCGTAAAACTGTCAGTGTGCATTTGCGGCTGCTTAAATCTCAATGCGCGAGTCATGTTTTCAGCCTGCAGAGTTTGTTTCTCAACATCATTCAACCGAAATTGGCCTCTTTAATGCAAGATTGTGTTCCCATGCATGATAGGCCAGGTTCCTTTTGTCACGTTTATTTCGTGTGTGGCTAATGGAATCAGTCCTGCCAATTATGAGCAGCTTTGGCTATTCACGATGGCCACCGGCTTCAATGATTATCTGTTTGTCAGTTTCTGGCTTGTCATCATTACGACCCATTTCTTTGGGCTGTGTCACATCGACTTACTCTTCGCTCAACAATGCATTCAATCTAGAACGGAATCTTCTTCTGTGCTTGAACTGCATTGCTTGATGCAGATACCCTTTTTTCATTCCATTACACATTTGATACCGTTTGATGAATTCCATTGATAATATCTTAATTTGCACTTTTTTAAATACCCAAATGCAAGGTAAAGGCTAACTCTATTGAACTATTATCAAAAGCACGTTTCCATGGTTGAAGACTTGCATTTGTAGCAGCATAATGATTTAGATGAAAAGCAGGCTACATGTGCTTTGAATCTATTGTGGTAGCACAAAACCCGAAAGTATTTTCTACACGAGCCGGTAAGGAAATATTTTTGTCCAGCCATGTGTGAGCAGTAAGGTAGTCAGCCAAGCACAATGTTTGAGCCTTTTTTATGCTTTAAAAAGAAGAGTCGAGATGATTTACGAAGCGTTGAGGAAAATGCATTGTCCGCGCACGCCTTATTTCCTCGCTGATTTCCCACTTTTTCGTGTGAGATGATGCACTTAGGAAAAATAATAGTGCTCAATAACATTGCGTAAACAGGAAGACCTCTTGCTATGACTTTCATTCATCGTGGTTCACCACACACACACACACACACACAACCTCTAGCAAAAGGGTCCATTAAATGCTCTTGTTATTGTTGTTATTTCTCGTACTTTTCCGATCAATCAAAATCCAATGGGCGACTTTTCAGTAATGCTACGCGTAGGGTAGAACATGTTTATACCTAGTACAAAAAAATCCAATCATTCCGAAATTGTGAGTGACGGGTCAAGTAGTGGACGTCGTGCTGAGTTCGGAATCTCGTCAGCTTCTTTCCATTAAAGTCTGCCTGATTTCATGGTTGCATGCAGCAAGAAGCTAATCCTTGATATTCTTTTATTTGCTGGCCCGGTCTCATCTTTGTCAAAAGTGGCTTTAGAATCCCAGGAGGTCTTTGGACATCACGCAGCTGTATACAACTACTATAAGAATATCATACACACTTGGAACCCCATGAACAAGAGCCAGCTGGTGGTTTGCTTGGTGGTGGTGTGATCCATACATGGCCTCCTTGGCTTAGTTGGTCTCAGGATTGCAAACCTTCAACACTTCAGAATATTCACAGCTTTAATTATTCACATGGTAAGATGACAATTTCACTTTATAACGACTGACTGTCCATGGGCATTGACCATCTATGCCAGACGCTTTGTTTTACTTTACGTACGGAGCGCCACCTGGCGCCAATGCAGTCATATAGACTAGTTATTAAGGTGGGATCGATGCACGTCGAATTTTGTGAGGCAGAGTTGTGAATAATGCTTATAGATGCATAGTTGGAGCAACTTCTAGCCGAAGCTCATCATTTTTGGAGGGCTTGGCTCTCTCTCTCTCTCAAATGTTGGCTGGTACCAACCACAAAATGGCTCGTGATGGTTTAACTCCAATATCATGGAATGAGTAGGCGTGTTCTTCTTCTTCTTTGGTGCGATAAATTAGAAAGATCTCTTTTTTCAAGCTAATTAAACGGCACATTCCTTGCTTGAGACAATGAGGCCACCTTAGCCAATCTCCGCCGTCGCGATATAATAACATGGTCCAATCAGATCAAATGACCTGGGGTCATTTTGGTTATTAGCGAGAATGTGATTTATCACCCATATGATCTGCTTTTAGGTTTCTTTTAAAGCCCTGCGGCAAAAGAAATCAAGTTTTCGATGATACGAGCCATCTTTTCAGCTAGCCATTGCCTGCCAGAGAAGAAGAGCGAGCTACTCTATCATCAGGCAAAGATCAACTATTTATTGTTATCGAATGACGTTAGCACATTTTATTCATCATTAATGTGTCCTTGAAATGCAGTGTTGCTATTTTGGGTGCTTAGGTATGCTGTAGTCTAATTTCATCAGAATGGAACTTTCATATTACGCCATATGCTAAGCCTATAGGTAGTTATCATGTTGCATATTGACAGAATTAGCTAAGGTAAGGTAAAAAAAAGCT
This sequence comes from Paracyclopina nana, assembly GCA_019096065.1. Classification (NCBI taxonomy): domain Eukaryota; kingdom Metazoa; phylum Arthropoda; class Copepoda; order Cyclopoida; family Cyclopettidae; genus Paracyclopina; species Paracyclopina nana. The sequence goes on along the minus strand of JAGUCH010000001.1, from coordinate 7,634,934 downwards.
ATGCTAGCGCTCAACATTTAAAGCAAATCAGCTGGTTTTTGTGAATGTTGAGCGAAATTAAGCAACGAAACCCAGTTATTTAGCTCAACATTTCAAAGGTCCAGCTGCTTTTTCGAGAACGGCCTATATATGACTCAGTCTTGCCAAAATAGCAGCTCTAGAAGCAAAACTTGAGCTATGTAGCTCGTTCAAGGCAATGCTGTTATAATAGAAGTGTTCGCAGAAAAAAGCGCAATTCTCAAAGCAGTCCGTTCGAGCATGCTTAAAACCAAATCGTGTCCATCAACAACCTGCTGCTAGTGAATCTGGGAGTGCCAAGCAGCATAACTCTTGGGAATTTTTCGATTTTGTGTTCAATAGTTAATCAAGTAGCATGCCGCTGAGTTGGTCAATTTAGTGACCAATGGTTTCGTTCCTAGGAACATTTGTTCGCCAGCCTGGCCATTTTTTATTGCTGCTACTAGTGAGAGGTGGGTAGCCCCCGAAAATTCGTTGTTCTTGTGGCAAGGTAAAGATAATGGATCGACGGCGGTGGAGAGGAGCCCATGTATATTGGATGTGCGGGCAGGGGGCCGGAGAACGAAAATTATTGGCCACTGCCTCATCTATCTTTAATGATTTTTGCTAGCAACTGTACTTTTCTTTTCGTTAGCACCATCATCAAAAATATTGCCACAAATTTCGTGGCAATTTCAAAGAGCTGCTAATGACTAAGCTTTACATACTTCAGTGCCTTTCTGTACCCACTGTCTTGTAGAGTGAGAGTCATTACCATCCGTTAAATTTAAGCTTTTTACCGTGTCCTTAGGTATTTTGATTATCTATTTTATGAAAGTTGATGACACCAACTCTAAATTCAATTTGACGATAATTTTGGGGTGTCCACGTTTCTTTAGATGCCCAGTTTCACCCTTGCAATTTGGTAGCAAAAATTCTGAAAATCGCTCGTTTTTAATTGCTATTTTCCCTTTGATCCTCAAAATCTGCTTCTTGGCCGCACACTAAGACGCACGAAAACTAAAAAAGCCTAAAATTGCTCTGTAATGAACCTGGCTTTTAAAGTATTGATAGCTAAACAGAATTTTTTTAACACTCTCCACTCGTCTTGTTGGTCGCAGCGCAGGGCTATTGACTAAACACTAGATAAGCAATACTAATTAAGCTAATTGTTACTATTGGGCCTCTTCCGAATAGAATATTAAGAAGCCTAAATATGTTAGATAGCGACTCATTATCTTCCAGAAGAGGCTGTGCATTATATTGAGTAAGGTTTCTCTAAGCTTACTTCTAATGAGGTTTTTCCCAGATATCCATCCATCCTCACGTTGCTTGAGCTATATGCCTGAGCTGGGTAGAGAAATTCGCTACTTGTAGCATACCATCTTGCCTAGAAGCTATTAAACTTTCTCCTTTATAATTCATTTTTGTACAGTCCCATAACGTTAACTTAGCTTAAAAAGAAAATTATGATTGGTTACCGTTTGTAGCTCAAATTTTTTTGGCCATTAATTTCTTTAGGTTTTTATGAACAATGTTTACATCGAAACTAGAAAAGATCATTTCTGATTTTTCAACTGAATCCAAAAAAACTATCATTCTTTGGTGCATTGAAACAAAAAAAGTCCCCCTTCCATGACCCGATAAAGAACTTACGTTTTTTATTAAGTTCCTCCGATAATATTGTAAGGGCTATCAATAAACGATTTTCGTCAGATTTTCAATTGTGGGCAAAATGAAGCACGTGTTATTCTTAGTTCAACTCAATACTAAAGCATTGAGTTGAAGGAGTATCACTAGGTTCGGAGTTGACGAAAGAAAGGTTGCGTTTTTATCCTTTGAACGTTGCGCTTAGTTCCGATAAGTACCTAAGCTCACCCAAGATGATCTCACCTATTTTTATACCAGCGTTTATTGTCACAATACAATGCTTAGCTGTTAAATATGAAACAAACAAACAATAATTTTTCACCATAGCAAATATAATTGAGCCGTTTTTAGTAATTATTGACCACAGGAGGGGTCAAATTCTCAATGATGGTGCTTCGTTCTTTGAGCATTGCCTTGATTTGTGCAAGTGAATCTTCCAATTCACTGAACGATAGTTTCTTCTGTCCCCCAGAACTGAAAATAGGATCGTTTAAATGCTGTATCTGTGAATAGGAGGATTTTATTTTTTACCTTAAAGCTGATGTGAGTTCTTTAGTGTCGTTGTCAAGTTTGGTCCAGCAGTTGTACAGAGTTTCGGTTTTCACGTAGTTATCAGTCAAAACTGTCAGAATTTTGTTATATCTTGTCAGTAAGTCCATGGCCCTTGCCTCTTCTTCTTCATCCAGGGCTTGGTCTTCATCCTCATCCAGTAACTCTTTTGGTAGCTCACGATTTTCGCACTCCTCTTTGAGATCCTGGGGATGTAAAACTCAATACTCGGCGACCAAACCTTAAATCCAGCTTAGAACCCTTACCTTGGTCATTTCGAGCAAATCACCAGCGTCTTCTTTTGTAGAAGGTCTGTAAGAAATTCTCTCCAATTTGTTCTCCATTCGCCTAAGCCAAAACTCAAACGAATCCATGTCTGCAATCAAGGATTGATTGGGGAAGGCTATTCACACTTGAACTTTTGCTGCAAGACTGGCACGAGGAGAGCAAGGAAAGTACTGCCGCATTGAAAAAGCAGGCGACTTTTGAAGCTATTTGAGAGCCAAGGGGGAAAGAGGATTGAAATCTCATAGTACTAGTAACACTAGTGTCACAATATACCACTTTTCAAGTGTCTCTCCCTCGATGATTTGCCGAGCTTTTTTGCATTAAACAAAAGAATATTATGGGGTCAACTTTTCAATATACGACCCCCTCTTTTTTGGGGGTTGACCCAGAGTCCAGCCCTTTTGTATACGGAATTAGAAACGTTGGCAAAAGTTGTTGCACTTTCCACCCCCTAACGGAAAGCTGCTCAAAGCTACTTCTGTTTCAGGCGCTCGTTGCTTTCGAGCTTCACCCCCAAAATGCCGTATGAAAAAGTTAAGTTGACCACAGACAGCTAAAGCGGCTCAGGTGCAAGCTTACACATACCATATTTTAAATGACTCATGCATTTGTTGACTTGCTCGTTGTTATAAGCAATTTCGAACTTTTAGCTCGCTGAACGAAGTTTATAGCCGACATACTGCTGTAAACGCGGCAAATGTATAAATGTTGTGCGTGCTTTAGCCCTCTCTCTCTCTCTAATGATGCTCTGTCTTGTTTCAAATTTGTGCTCAAGCTTTCAATTCTTCTGACTAAGCATATCTCTTCATTCTTCTTGAAGAGATTGAGCTGATTTCGTTGCTAAGGGGTGCGTTTGAAAAGCAGGTCATCGCAAAAGATAATTTGGAGACAGGAGAGTAGTGCATTCCTGTGTAGTGAAGAAATTCCTTATAAAGGACAGCAAGTGAGGTTTGTAGCTCATGCTCAAGGAATTCACTCGTTCGTTCAATTATGAGCAAACGTTAAATTCGAGTTCTATATTTCACTGCCGCCGTTTAAATTGCAAGTTTTTCCCGTTCGCAAGTAGTGACAGCAGGGTGAACATTCTGGGGGGAACGTTCAGCTATTTTTTGGCTGTTCTTTGAGAAAGTATGTGCGCTTCTGCATTCCCAGCAGCAGGGTTAATGAATGGCAAAAAATAGCGAGGAGCTATAAGGGGTGAATGAAGGATAGCGTTGAGCTAAAATGCAGTTTCGAGAAGAAACGTTTTTCCATTAACAATGAGCTTTTTGTTTTGCTTACAGATATTTATAATGGATAATGAAGTCTTTAGGATCAATCACGAGGACACAACGAAGATTTGTGGATAAACATTATTCAACGCAGCTATTATTCCGCTTTACGAGGACCGCCCAATAAAGTCGGCGTAACATCAGAGGCACACTTCGTCATGGCCGATAATATTTTGCCTATGCCTGTATCCTTTGGTTTCTCGAGTCCCCTCATGGCTCGTTGTTTCATGACAGAGACAAATTCTTTGTTGCTTAACTTTCCATCTCCATTTTCATCAAAGAGGACGAAAACGACGTCGATCACATGATCAGAGAGTTCCACTCCGGCCACTGTGTGAGCCACATGCTTCATCGTAGACCGTTCGATTGGAGCCCCAGCAATATGATAAAATGTCAGAGCTGTATCGATGTCATTGATGGCATAAAGCACCTGTTGAAATAATAATTGAAAGAGTGATTATTTGATGGAATGACGCTTCTGATGCTCACCTGGTAAAAGTTCAAAAAATCATCTAGGGTGATGCCAAGGCTGAGCTCGTCACTAAATGCTTTTCTAACCCTCTTGAGCATTTTTGATTTCTTTTTCGGGGGGAAGCCGGCGTAGGCGATGAGCAGCTCGGCAAATTCTTTCTCGCTAATAACGTTAGAAGACCCGTACGACTTTCTGTTGAACTCCAACCGCAAAATTTCATTTTGCAATTGCCGTTGGAATTCAAGGAATTTTTCCACGGTCAAGATGCCTTCCTTGTTCTCTCCGAAGAAATACGTGATCAGTCCAGAATTGATGCCTTTGAACGTGGAGCCCGTGTTCTGAAAAAGGATACAGAATGAGGTCTCGTCAAAGCTTCAAAACCCAGAGCTTTATTCACTTGATGGTCCCTGTGTCTGGCTCCCATTGTAGTTTGACTTTTCATCAAGTTGGTGACCACTTCGAACTCTTTGGCGTCCACATTTCCATCTCCATTGAGGTCAAACATCTTGAAAGCGATCTCGAAATGTCTCCTTGAGGTGCTCAAGACTGTCAATAGGAAAATGTAATCAGAGAACGAGATGAGGCCACCTGCCCTCAACTGATGAAAAATAGAGCCCTCCTCTAAGCCCAAGTTTAGCAGGACATTGTTCATTGCGTCCGGATTGATGTTGACAAACCTGTCGAGTCCAAGATTCTCTGGCTGCTTCAATCCTGGAGTGATGGACCTCAAAAAGTCCTCTGGAGTCATCATGATGCAAGTTTCTCCCTTTTCGTCAGTCACCTTGTACGTGGCAAAGTACCTGAAAATCTTATCCGGAGTGGAATACTGGCGAATCCTGTTTTCATACTCGACAATTTTTCTCGAACGAAATCCCATATTGTTGGAGTTGTCATTGATCTCATCAGGTTCGAAGTCGTGATCTATGGAGAATTCTCCGGAATCAGCTTTGAGGCTGACTAAGTAGTCTGACACCCACTTTCTTCTGAGCTCAAAGGCTTCCTTTTTGCTTTTGTTTAGTCGGGCTCCCAAAAGAGCCATTAAGGCTGACTCTTCTTCACCAAGAGGGTCATTTGTGGCTTTTTTGGTCTTTTCCCAATACCAATAGATTAACAAAGCCACGCAGGCTGGCACAGCTAAGCTGAAGCTTTTGTAGGCCTTGTCATCTTTGCCAATCTTTTCAATTATTCGAATTTTGCTCTCACTATGATTACCCAATTGCCTTCGAGGGACTAGAACTAAGGCCACTGGAGAAGAGCGATTGATGACACCAGCAACAGATGGAGCTTTTGTGAACCTGACCAGAATTGAGTACCTCTGTCCAAGGTGACACCTTCGCACCGGAATCAACCACATTTTGGCACAGGCGAAGTTTCAGTCTCAAGGCCACTAAAGAAGAAGGCAAGGCCAGACAAAGGTCCTGCCGCTGCACAGTATTTACATGGTTCTAGACGACAGATGATTGATCGAATAAAGTCAATCCGTAACAGATAATACTGTCTTGGCGCAATATCCTATTGTGTAAATGCTACAAATGCACCCAGAAACATGCATTAAAGTTAATCAAGTAGCAATCAAGGTTTTTTAGGAGTAATTAGCATTTTTCATTATTCACCAGTCGCTGCTCTGTCTTAATGAAGACCTTAATTTTCATGACTCGCTTTCTAAGGGCTTTCAGTCACTATATCTCTCCAAAGCCTTGTAGCTCTCCTCTTGCGCTTGCCAAAAAGGCAATGCGCTTCTGTTCCATCCTCTGCTTCGTGCCAAGCCTATCTTTAGCTAGTAATTTGGCGAATTTAAGCTAATTATAACAGGGTTTCTAGCTCAACATCCAATGCGCTTAGACTAGCTTTCACCCTAGAAATGAGAACATCTGTTGCTTAAGGGCATACAGTCTTGAACTGCTGCTGGTGAAATTGGATTGATCTCTATCATCATGTTTGCATTTTGGCAGGAAATTAACTATCACGGTATAGTTTTATAAATGTATTCTGAAATCCATGATGACAATCATTACTTCTATTTTTTAAATGACAAATATAGTGGTAATCATTAAGAGGGAAATTCACAGTACACTTTCTGCCTCATTATCCTTATGCCCACCCATGTTTTCATTTTTGGGCTCAACATAAAGGTCGAGGCGTCTAGACGCACGAGCCATGACCGTATCAATAATGAGAGGAATTATGCTCAAGCCCGCTGATACCCTAATAATGTAATCACGTATTTTGTCACTGTCGTATTGTAGGCAATCCCCTCCATTCCCGGAGCTCCTGTACATAAGGCAGGCTTGGTCAAACAGGTACCCATACACCAATGGCCCGGGCAGTTGTCCAAATAAAGCAACCGTTGCAGAAGCAATAGCTAAAGCCACGGCCTAATTACGGATATTGTTGTGAGTAGGGAATTCTGTTTAGGTTAGCAATGGAGTAGTTACTTTGTCTTCCGTCTCGATTGCCCTCAGCTGAATCAAAAGGCTGCCAACGCGGCCAGATGAAATGAAAAATGTGATGAGCGAAATAACCGCAGTGAAGATGTAGAATCCAGAATAGCAGGCTTCGTCACTAGATGCACACTCTCCTTTAGTGGCTGACAAATCAGCGTACGTCTGGCTTAGCAGGGGGTGGCCCAAACTAAGGCCCAAAGTATTGTTGATTTTCTTCTTGATGCAAGAGCAGCCGTGAAAGGTTACTTTTTCGGTGATGGGGTCGACGGATGAACTAGTACAGCCGGCAGCGCAAGCAGAATGAAAATTAAGGCCCAGATTTTCCAAGCATATGGGATTATAATCATTTCCCTTGCAGCCGCAATTTTCCAAACAATCCTGTTGGCTATCTGAAAAATACGACATATTTGTCAAATTGCGCTATTGAGTGAGCTATTCAGCTGTACCACTTTTCATGATCCATGGGGCTCTATCACACGAAGTGTTGGAAATTCCAAATAAGCCCACCACCAAAACTACAGAGCCAAGAACATTCCATAGGCAAACATATGTGGCTCGAGGCTTCTTCCGAGATAAAACGTAGCCTGCTGATAGCATCCCTAATAATTGGCCTATGATGGACCCCACCATGGCCACGCTAGATTTAGAAGCCCTGAACCTGAACCACACCTGCAAAAGAAAAGAAAATATTCACTTTTTGCACACTCTTCTGCAAACCATGCGGAATTTAGGATGCTATTAGCTGCACTGTGGCTGAAGTGCATCTTCCGTCGTGGGATTTTCATGGTAATGAATTGAAACTAGCTTACTTGGTAAAATTTTGGCATAAAAGTTCCAAAGCCAGAAAAGATGAACATAGTCGTCCAGGCAGATAATAGGTTGAGAACGAAAATTTTATTGGTGCTCAATCTTTTCAGAGATCCTTTGGCATCATCCCATGATTTCTGAGCCTCATCAATCACAATATCCACCGAGTTTCTTCGAAGGGAAGATTTCAACGAGCGGAGAGCCCGATTGGTAGCATCAGTGTTATGCTTGTCATCTGTGGCTGGCATTCTTCTAGGGAAAAAAGCAGCCATGAATGCCATCATCATAGTGATCACTCCAATTATCGGAGTTCCAAGCCACCAGGCCCCAATCCATCTGAAAATGAATGCTTGTACGCTTTTGATGTCCAAGTTTGGGATAAATGAAATTGCACCTGGGATCGTCTTCTTTGAAGTTTGGCGGATTGGCTGGATCAACGTACCACTGCAAACACGCAGAGGCCAAAGCAACGCCAAGAAATGGTCCCAAAACTCTCACCAACATCGATATGGCGAGCATAAAAGGAGAAAATTGCCTTGAGACATTGTCATCCAAATAACTGACAGACAGTGAGAAATACACAGTGTTGCCAAAACCAGTCAAGAAGAGGCCGATAAAAATGAATGAGATTCCCAGCACATTTGCAGATTTTTCAACACCTTGCGAAGAAAGAGCATCATGATCCAGTGGAGATTTCTCGCATAATTGTCCACTCAAGTCGTGGTGCTTGGCTACTGCAGTCAAGTTAAAAGCAGCAACTTTTTGGCCCAAATCATAAGGTGTCACAGCAGCCAAGCTGATAATGAAACAGCCAACAACTGACACCAAATTACCTATTGTGTTGAAGAAATACGAAGTGAGGCATGATTATGTCACCCGAGGCAACTTTTACTTTGAAATTGAAATAAAAAGGAGACTTCGCACCTATTCCAACCCACAGTGGGCGCCGTTTCACACGGTTGATACATGGCAGAAACAGGATAAGGAGAAATTGGCTTAATTCGTTGCCAGACATGACATAGGCTGAGTACTCTGACCGTAGACCAAATGCTTTTTCGAGGGTCGACAAAATTCCGCTCATGTAGGTGAACATCATTCCCTTTCAGACATATCGTCATTGAAAAGATGAAGAAGTATGTTGCATGGACATTTTGATTACCTGCGTTATAGCCATAATGCAATGAACGATGAGGTACCATTTGCTTGAAGCAAAAACTTGCAACCATTTTGGGCGACATTGTCCAATCCCACACAAAATGTCTCCATCAATTTTGTGTGGGTCAATCATTGCAGTCGCCTCGAACTGGACTACTTTAGAGAGCTGCAAATAGTCCAATGCGTTGAAAGAAGAGGTGCTCCCATCTTCCCTATTCTAAGCTTACTGTGGGCAGGCTTCTAAATCTCGAGCATAGGTAGCATTCGTAAAGTAGTATAGTAATCGATGAAATGATGCGTGATGTAGCGCAAAAATTGGTCCTCATAGTGCTCCATCTAAAATTCAGGTTTTATAAGGTTCACTGGTCAAATGTTCACATGAAGATTGGTTACATAAAAGGGCGCAATTTTGAGCAAACAAGGAGCAATCAACTATTTGCGAATTATGATTCCATCAAATGTAACGGTGGCACAAATTAGCGCTTTTTGCTGCATTGCATTTTATGGCGAAGAGAAATTGCAACTTTTGCTCTGAGAATGTTCCTAACTCAATTCATCATCTTTTAAACCCTTCCCGCTAGTGCACCGCTATAACCTATCTAGACTTGAGACAATTCTCCTTTTTTAGCTATAGATAGGATAAACAGTTATGTGCAAGTTATTATGGCTTGTGCGGCAACTAGATTTGAGCTGTGGCCTGTGAGTGAAGACCAAGAAACGAAAGTTTTGTACGTCTAGATAAAGAGATGGGAGAAAATTGAGAGGAAACTTTTGCCCTGCAGCACCTCCAATAGCACTGTGGATTAAGTGTAGAGCGCATCGAGGCTTCGGTTAACTAGCAACGCGTTTTTTCCAGTCATGCCGTGGAACCAAGTCGCGTAACATCATGGGATAATACACAGAAAGGGAAAAGTGCCACGATCAAAAATGGATCTAATACAAGATTTCGCTTCGAGGTTTCATTACATGGGGCTAGTGGATCCAAGTGAGCATCGAGTAAACATTCATTGAATAGGGTGAATTAAATATCCACTCAATTTTCAGCGGATTCAGCCAACCCTGACACAATAGATTATGCTGGTCGCTTCTTTTTGGTCATTTACAACACATCCTCGACAATTTCCGCCTCTTATGCAACCTTCATCGTGCTCGCCATCTCCTTCGCAATTGCTGCAACATTTGGGCTGCTCTACTATGGCCTCGCGTCGGGGGCTTCAGGTAATGGCAGTTTAGAAAATGCTTGAAGAATTGGAATTTTATCCTCATGATTTCCAAGGCTTCACTAATTTTGGACGGAGGAAAAGGCGTTCCTTACTGATCAACCAGAAAGAAGAGGAAGAGAAGGACAGCCAAGAGAGAATCATCGCCAATATCTATAATATTATATCTGAGGCTCCAGACAAATTTGGCCCACACCTCCAATCTAAAGACCATTACTGTTTGCTACATCGCCTCTGCTTGATTTCTAAAAAAAGAAGGGAGAGCATCCACGAAAAGCCAGACCACTTGCTCAGTCTAGTGGATCGGTTCAGGTAATGTTCGCTTGATTTTTCCCATTAAGCATCAAATTGGTTTAATATGGATTACTTATTGCAGTCAGAAAGATGCAGGGTCCGGAAAAATCTTTGTAGATGCTCTCAAAGTAGGTCATAACGGTGATGAGGATACCTGCCACTATCTCTACGGTTCAAAGTGTGGACAATGAAGCCTTTATAATCGATACAAATCCTTCAAAAGTGCAATACTAAAATCATACAACCAAGTGCAATACGTTTTGGTGCAATAGTTTGAAACTGACTAATCAGGACTTTGTTCCCCTATACTAGCAATTGTGGCCGCGTCAGTATTCGCCACACTAATAAAAAGTGTTTATATCAGAATTGTCCCGCCTCAAAAAATTGAAATCATTTTTAGTTAGTTAAATAAATTAGATTTTCAGATATTGTGAATCTCGGTGCCAAAACATGTAAATCTTACTCATATTTATTCAAATATACAGTAACTCCAAGGAGGCTTAAAAATCACTTTTTTCCATCATTGCTGAGGAAGACTGCATCAGGTAGCATTGACGAGCAATATCCATGTGTTGTCAAATATATGGATGAAATTGTTCTTAAGAATATTAAGAAATATTATGAAGCATTGAGAGGTTGCGTGACTTTTATTAGCAAGTTGCGTCGTTACTCGTTATTATATTTCTCGCAACCTTTCCCCATCAAAACGAACAAAATTGCATGCTCCCATTTAGAGTTAGGCAGTAACGTGAGTCGTGCTTGGGACGCACTTAAAATTGCAACATTTTTAAAGTGTTGCATCAAATGGACAAGATATTTAAAAAATCATCCCGTCATAAACGAGCGTTATTACGCGCAGATCACGAGAGCCTTCTATGGGTCGTGACGACGAAAAATTCAATGGAAAATCCCTCTCTTCAAGAGTGGTTCCAAAGAAGACGAGTCAGCATCCAATATGGAGGAGACGGATGCCATGGCGTTTCTTCCTCGGGTGATCGAGCGTTGGAATGCATGCAAGCTGGTGACGACTGCGATAAGAAAGGCTTATCTAATGTAACGGGATCCGATGCGTCACTCCCCCATTCGCGCTAGACAATAAAGAAAATGATAGCCGTAGCTGCCGAGCGAGACAGTCAGTTAAGTCTAAGACGAGACCAGCTAAGTCTAAGGCGAGGTCTAAGCCGAGTCAAGCTAAGTCTAAGCCGAGTCGAGCTAAGTCTAAGACGAGTCGAGCTAAGTCTAAGCCGAGTCCAGTTAAGTCTAAGGCGAGGTCTAAACCGAGTCCAGCTAAGTCTAAGCCGAGTCCAGCTAAGTCTACGCCGAGTCGAGCTAAGTCTACGCCGAGACCAGCTAAGTCTAAGTCGAGTACAGGTAACTACGGAGGAGGCATGGTCATCTAATTGGAGCCCTTTCACTTAGGCCCTTTTTGCCTCTGTATCTTACCCTTCTGAATGCACGGTTGCCCCTCTCCGCCCGTTGGAGGCGAGCTAGCCTGGTGTTTCTGCGCGATCTAGAGAGCGAGGGAGTTCAACAGGCTGTTGTTACCTGCGCGCGTTCGTTGGCACGTAAGTGCTTCGGCCGAGGTTGAGCCGAGCCGAGCTCGCGTTTGACAGCGGAGCCTTCCTTCTTACCCCTCGCGATCGCAGGGCAGTACTCAGCAGCAGCTCAACGCGTCGACCGCTGCAGTGTTTGTGAGCCCCAGCTAACGATTGCCGTGACCCACCCAAGAGGCCATGCCTTCGGAGAAGCCGACATGAAGAAGCCCAGCAGAGCATCGTCCGGCCTCGCGGCCTCCAACGAGTAAGCTCGCTTTTTGCATCAAAGGGGTGGGCGCGTCACCCTCTCTCGGAGCGGTGGGCGCACTTTCTCCAGGCCCTCTTGGGCAGACCTAGTCATATCATCCCACCCTTCTTCTTCTCGCCATCTCTTTTGCAACCCCGCTTTATCAGATCGATTTTAGTGACACTTCGTTGCACAACGACCCGCTAGCTTCTCGGAATGCGCGCATGTTTTCCTACGTGGAAGCTCCATTCCATTTCCGAGGGGTGAAAAGTCGGGATTAGCGGTTTGCTGCTCGGCGGATCGTCAATAATGCAATAAGGGACTCGGTTTCCTTTTCCACGCGAAAGTCCATCAACTTCGGTTTATTTGCCTCGATGCCGACGCGCCTCGGGGCGGATCGCTCGCAGTCCATCGCACACGTTCGATTGTCACGTATCATGTATGTCACTTCTCCTTGTCTGCCCAATGGACCAGCATCATCTGCGTCTTCGGAAGCGTGGCCAAATGGCGAAAGAGGCATCGATAATGCACGCCATCTCATTTGAATTGCTCATCATTTTTTTCCTATCGTTCGGGAGTCAAAACTCGCGTAAATCGCGCGTGGGCCGTTCGGTTAACGAGCGAGTCCACACTCGCTGATGCACTCGTTTTTCCATATTCACCGTGCACGGATCCGTAAATGATGGAAGGATTCATCGTTGCCGCCGTTCCGCGTAATGAGGCTAAGCCGCGAGAAGCTGTTAATCTCGAGGATCTAGGTCAGGTGCTTTGCGCACTCACGTGCCTGCATAAAATCGCAGTAAACCTCATTTTCCATCATCGTCGTTCGATGATTTAAAACGCGGCTCCGCAGTTTGGGAAGACAAAAAAAAGATGCATTAACGCCGTTTCAGTGGGCGTCTTGGAAAAAGAGACATCTACTTCTCGATCTTTTTTGCGGGGGAGCTTTGAAAAACATTGCGGTGATGGAAATTGACGCCGCGCCCTGTTCAAAAAAGGATGATTACGGCCAGCAGGCCTCGCCATAGCAGGGCCAGAAAAACGAGACCCGTTGCTGCTGAACAACATTTTGCGCATATTTCTGCATTGACAACGCTCGTTTTGTCTTGGCGGACAGTCCATTTGTCACATGCTGGATAAAAAAGGTCCGCCTTTGTTGAGCCTTAAAATGTACGGGGCATGATTGCGGGTTTTCTCTATGGTCGCGTGGTAAATGTCTTGGTATCTCGATCTGAAAAGGAAAGGTGCGAATGACGATGAGCAGCCGGCTATTTTGGCCACCATAGCATATCGTGCTTTAGCTGAAGTTAGCTGTGTACACTGCGAATGAGGCGAACAAAATCGATTGGAGATGCTCAATGCCTTTTGTATGGAGCACCTTTTTATGATGGCTCATCACTTTAAGAATATTATTAAAACAGAGTCAAGGGCGCATTCTGCGCGCGCGTCTTTAAAAATGCGTTTAATAATGGGCGTAGGTTGCACGTCACTTATCTCTATTATAAAGATCCTTGAGAGTCTTCCTTCGGAAAAAGAAAATCACGAAGGAATCCTCCATTTTGTAATTGTGTCAATTTTTGAGCCGAGAATGGATGATGATGGTTTAAGTGCGGTGCAATGATGACGGATACGGTGGCAACCTTGTCTACTTCAGTTATTAAACTGCTACATACATTTGCGTTTAAATGCCCAACGACATGGGATTGACAGGTTTTCATTTTATCTAAACACGTGAATTCAGTTTTTCGCTGCGGATGCACTTGCGCTGCACGCAAGTGGCCATAATAACCAGCCGAATTTGAACATTGCGCCATGGGACTGATGTAATTACGCTCCGTATATCAGCTCACTTTTTGAAAATAAATCTTGCAAAGTGGTTGAGAAATGTTTTCATCTTGAACAACCAGCGCTGTTTAATGCAATGCAAAGTATGTTGCAACATAAAAACATGCCTGCATGATAACCATGCGTATACCGTTCATCATTGTCCGAAACTTGCTAGATCCCAGCATATGTTTGAGGTTTCTTCCCTATACTCCCCTAAAAATTGATTGATGTAATTGCAGACTTTAGGCAGTTTCTCTTCCTTACATGCCACATTGTTAAGAGAGTTTCTTCGGTGCACCTGGTAATTAACATATTTCACTTATTCATCATCAGGCTCTTAAGGCAAATAATTACAATATGCTCGGATTTTGAGGCAAAGCATCAGCAGCATGCAACATGACATTGCTTCACATATTAAACAGCTCGGTGCAACTTTCTCAAGAGTGGGTTTTTCAAATGAATTTCTAGTGACGATGAAACGGAATGTGTAAAAAGTAGGCTAATGGAAACCGAAATATCTGGAAGAAAACTCTATGAATATAGGAGCACAGTAGCGCTCTCCTCGAGAACTAGCAAATTGATCCGGTGGAAATGTTGCCATATCATCATGCGGTCGTTTGGCTTTAATTAAAATCTTCTCATTAATTCGGCAGTGAAGAAATATTTGGTTATCATCATTATGAGCAACTCTGTTAGGCAGCAATCCACACACACAGATGGCTGTGAATTTGCTGAAATAGTAACTCGGAACGAATGGCCAACGCCTTTTTTCTGACTCCATTCTTCTTCTAAAAAATGACTTGTCTCAGTACGCCGAACGAGTACACATGTTGGCAGTAGTATTTGGAGCATTTTCGTTGGAATTCAAGCCCTGCATTTCGGAAGAAGAACCGAGCTTTACGGTTCTGTTCATTTATGAATTGACAAAATGTTGCGCTTCCTACTGCTTGGCCAGCCAAGTAACTTTTGCCCCCCGCGTTGCTTGTCATTTGTGTTTGCTCAGTCCCATGAAGAATCGCATGTAAACTATTTCGCCAGTAAATCTTTTTGACAGAAACCAATATGCAAAAGAAAATGAATGTGACATACCAACCGTTGTGCGTGGTTTCTTTTTACTGCCTCATTTTTAAGATAGCAATGTCCATTTTTGGCCACTCAGGTTTACTCCTCCGCAAACTTGCTCAGGCATGATTGGTCTGTCATTTGGGAACCGTTCAAGAACATGTGCTTAATTTTTGGCTAATTGCAAAGGCCGCTTTAAGCTGGCTCGTCCTTGAGTATGATTCGCTCTTGAGTAATCATATCCTAATTTTGTGGAAAACAAAAGCTAAATTATCGGAAGAGGCGTTCTCGCAATTTCTAATTGTCGAACTGCCTGTCCATCAAGCGCCTTACAAAGTTGGAATAGTGACAATGATCCTGCTACGTGCCTAGTCCCTTCCGTGAGAAATAAGTGTCAGTAGGCCAGATTATGCGGGAAAAGTTAAGCTTTAATTTTAGTTGCCAATTAGTTTCATCCTTAGCCGCAAACTAGGCAAAGCTATGACGATCCTGTGGTCAATGCAAGAAAACAAGATTTCCTTTTAATTACATGGAGGTACCTCAGTCAGCAGCATGCAGCAGCCACAAAAAAGGAATCTCTCTTAGAATCTCGTTATAGCACGTCGATAAGATTTATTGAGGGTCGTCTTTTATTTTGAAACACAAGGGAGAGAGAGAGAGAAAAAACTTGTTTTTTTCTGCTGCTCTCTCCATACGGCCAAGACATATTTGGAATCTTTTATAGTGCGAGGCGATCATGATCACAGTGGGATAGCTTGGCTACACAAAGCAACAATTTTGGCCTGTATCAATGCATTTTTACTGTGAAAAAAATCAATAGTAGTTGAGCTGAATTCGAGGCAATTCTTGCATACAATTCGCTGCTGTTTCCACGAAATTCCCATTGAATGTAAAAAGGCGTAAGAATGCAGGCAGAAATCAAAAATTTTCTGGGCGTTTCCCCCAGGTAGGCAAAGAGGCTTTTTTGCTAGGCAACGCTTGTCCACTCACGTCTAAATGTGCCTTCACCGTTAGGCTGCTTAGAATAGAATGCAGCCCTAGCTCAAAAGAGAAATTCACCATGGTGAGGTCTAGCTCATTTTTTGCAGGTTGCGTGATGTATCTTGGCCATCATTGCGCAACTGGATAGCTCTTCCATTGCAACTCTCATCTCCTGGCGAAGAATGCTTGAATGGGGCTGTGAATCGTTAAAGACTACCTAGTGCTAGTTTATGTTCATTTCTCTCTCAAGATCTCATATTTGATATCAGCAGCATATGCTTTGCATATGCTCGAGCCCAAATAGCGTCGGTGAAAATTGTAATAAAAGCCCTGCTTTTGTTTGGGCAAAAGAAAATGCATTGCGCAAAAACTGTTTAGCCCAATTTTTCTCTGCTCTTCATGATGATGGCGGACTTGATACGAATTTTTAACATTTGATTGAGAGCACCTTGAGTCTGTGTGCGACGCCGTTGATAGCTGGGCCGATCAGGTAGTTGCTTGGGGCGAAGAGAGTTGCTCCTGCTCAAATTAAGCCCGAATTTGCTAGAGAGGTGATATAATAGGCATGCAGTCGTTTCGTGCTTTTTTGTTGTTACTTTATGTTTTGGAAGTGGGAGTGGAAATCTAGGCAGCTACATCCGCTTTTTCACAGCACTGTTAAATTGTCACCAATAATACACTTTTCCGCATAAAACAGGGTGTTGGATTATTTTCCAGTCAGAGCCTTTTCCGAATAGTGTCAATCATCAGGCTTAAATGGCCATCAAAAAATGTCCGGTCATTTACTCACACTGACAGCCTTATCGATTTGTGATGGGCACGAGATTATTCGGAAGGCAAAGTTTTGGTCATGACAGTTTTTGCTTTGACCCATGAACAATCTACTTTTGATTCACTTGGTAGATTTCTTGTGCTGAGTCACACTGTGTTATTGTCATCGATAAATAGATCGAGGCTAGCTTTTCATACACATGTAGTGTAGGTCATTGAAGCAGACGGGCTACGTTTTCTTGAACACTGCTTTAATGAGCCGATTGTTTACAAAATGCTTGAAGGTTTGCTGTGCCTGCAATTTTTTGTGGGGGTGTCGAGGAAATGAGCCCAAGATTTTCTTTATAGCTCCTGCATGACTTTTCGGGCCCCCAGCTGACACTTTCTTTCATTATTCTTTCTTTCAAAGCTTCTTGTCTGGCAAAACTCTGCGCACAATGGGTTAACCTGCCACAAATAAAGATTTGTCAATGCAAAACTTTCATTTCTTTCGAAAATCGTAGTTTAAAAATTCACCCAGGCATCTGGGCTAATTTTATATCTGTGGTTCTCTTGAGTAGCTCGTCCCACGCAGCGTGCGATCACTCGATGAACTTTTAGAAGCAATGGTAGGAGGGAGGGGCGTGTCATGACCTCAATAGCAGGCTTCATTGAGAATACCCCAAGCTGGCCATCTTTGCTAATTGAAATTCTTCATCGTCCAGCCCTCGTTTGTTTTAAAGAAACCATTTTTCCTGAGTCAGCAGCTTTCAAAAAGACAGCATTCCACTGTGCAGCAGAAATAGTTACTTTCCTTTTTTACACTCATTAAAGTAATGTGTGCATCTTCCTGCAAAGTTTCCACAGCGTGTGTGTATCGTCTTGGGAAATCGAGCCGTGCGTGCTTTAATAGCAACTGTTGAATATTGCAACAAATTGCAACCCTACCACAAATCTTGCAAGTGCATTTTGAGTCCGTATATCAAATTACGTTACGTGCAATCCCATGGCTCTTCTCCTTTAATGCGTATTTTTTACCGCGGGAAAATTTTTGTGGCCGAACTTCAATCGATTTCAAACATAGTTGTTGCCAGAAGAGGAATCGTCAATCCATCTGCTTCTGCTGGATTCTCACGCGTTATTTGGTAACGGTAGTTACTGTTTACCGAGAAAACTAAGCAGCAGATTCATTTTCTCTGAGAGGAGCAGACTTCTTCATACTACAGGAAACGCCAGGAGGTGATCGCACTCTCTTACACAGCTGGGTTGGAGAAATGACTAAAGGTCAATTGAAATAATAAGACCATCAAGATTAGTTTATGTTTTTTCGAGCCCCCTTCATTCAGCAGAATCTTGACTTAAATCTTGAGTAGCGTCTTTCTGGGCACGATAATCGTAATAATTGTGGGCCTTCTTAATGTGAGAATTCCACCTCGAGTGAACCTTCAACCGCGTGGCGAACAAAGGACTCACGCGCATGTTGTCTTGAGATATTCATGCTTCAGCTCAAAACGCTTTTCGAAATATCGAACTGTTTTGTACAAGAAATCCGAAGCAAGCAGGCACATTTTCTCGAATTCCAGCGCTAGCTGGCTGATACAGTTTGTTTCCCAGGGCTCGTAAAAAGTTGGCTTTAGATTTTTCAGTCATGACAAAATTGCCTTTGGCTTCACTCAAGATCAAGGGGTCATTCCATCCATGCAATAGAGGTAGGTAGCTAGCACTCTGCTTGGCATAAGAGCAATAAAAATAAAGGTGTGAAAGTGGCTGAAATTTGGTTTTGGCTGCATTGTATGGGCAAACTTTGCTGAACATCTGTTGCTTATAATGGCTGAAATGTAGCAAATTAGAAGTGCTACTAGAAGGCGACCATTTAAAACCATTCAAAACTAACCACACTTAGCTTTTATGAGAAGAAGAGCTATGTTTAAAAATGGCTTGATTGTTCTGCTTAATGGGAATCCAGAATTGTTGTAGTGGTACTTTTATCTTACATCTCTCCTTTAATCAAGGTTTTGTTTAGCTTTTTTGTCTTTGTCAAGTCAAACCTTAGCTGTACGCGGAAGGCCAAAAAGCAAGGAGATATGGAACTAATTATCTAGGCTGCTAATCGGAATGGGAAAATCAAAGTTGGTAGCAATTATGCGAGCAATTATTCGTTTTTAGAACCCGTATACTATCATCATAACTCAAGGTCTGTCAAGCTATTTTCGTGTCTTCCGTAATTATATGAAGGCAGTGAAATGAAAGTGAGTTCACAATATTTCTCAGAAGTCATGGGAAGGAGGAGGAATCTTGGCCCATTTTGCCTGAGCGCCAACCCTTGACTTTGCACGCGCTCTGAACAAATGAGATTTTGTCTTTTTCGCAACTTTCGCCGCGAAAACGGCAAGGATGCTGCGCGCTATAAACTATCTAAAAATTGCCTGGTTGGTGCAATCGAATTTGCGATAAAACTTCAAAGTCATGATTTCGAAAAAAGATTGCCATTCAGCGGGCCTCTATTCGGTTCGTTTAGAAATAAAAGTTTGATGAAGCCCTCAAGCAATGCTCCATCCTTCAAAGGAAAAATTGCAATTACATGAGGGAAACAAGTGCTACTGCTATAATAACCTTGCGCGGCTCAAAGATGAAACCAAAAATTACCCCGGGAGGGCAAAAGGCTAGATGCTTCATGCAGCGAACAAATAGCAATGCTCTGGTAATGCACATGCCAAGAATTATCATCTGTTGCAATAAATCTACTTGGCAGTTGAACACAATGGCCGATTTTCAGACTTTTTTGTGGGTGGACACAGTTTTCTTGTGGTATATGCATGCTCGCTCCGTTAGAAACTGTAGAATGTGTACATTACGTACAACGTTCAAGTAGCATCCTAGCAAAATATTGACAGCTAGCAAGCTAGCAGCAGGGGAACTCTCGCGTGACTCAAATGAAGCACTGGTTCTTCCAGGACGTACAATTTAATTAGGTTCACTTCTGTCAAGCCATTTTCACTGACTTGCGAATGATGACAAGATTTACTTTGCTACTGCTTCAACTGCTATGCTTCTGGGAACCAGATGGTCCAAGTTCAAATAATTGAGATGTCTGAGTTGGAAAAACAGATTTTGGTTTGAAGCAAACGCGGACGGTACATACGTAGTATAGCATAGGAGTAAGTAACTTTCACGCTCAACTGCTGATGGAGTAGGAATCTAATGGTGCTTTAAATATGTTTTGTGGCTTGTAATCTGGCCTCCTGTCTCCAAATTGATTTTCTCATATAGAACTTTCGCGCAAAAATAGTTGCGCCACGTTCATCACTTTTTGATTTCACGATGATCTGCAAACTGATTTTTAATCCTTGCTCTGAGGAACATTATAACGTCTATTCGGTTCTATATCAACTTAGCAGTCTTACCTTGCGATAAAGAAGGAAAAAAATTTTCATGGACTGTTTTCAATGAGCTGTTGTTAATTTAAAAGATGTCTCTAGTGTTGACGAAAACATTCTAATTCTTGATAGTAGCGCTTTACTTAGTAGTTAGTTACAATGTTTTAGTCAACCCTAACAGGCGGGCTTCATTTACACCAGTGTTACTTTAGGATAGACTAGACCATTGCAACTCTGTAAGGCGAGAAATAAATTGATGGGAAGTCAACATAGCTTTAATCATCCCTAGCTAGCCTATTCTTAACTTGTCTCAGTCGCCTGCCCGATTTTTTCGTCAATTCTTGTCTCGCATAGAATAACAGCTGATTTCATAGACTTGGCAGGAAATGGAACGTATTTCCCAACTTATGGCTTAAACCAAACTACATCTCATACTTAGCTCTCCAGATATTTATCCTGATAGCAGCGGTTGACGAGGCGTGCCCCACAGTGAAAACTGCAACCCATTGCATGAATATCTTATAAGGCATTCTATGTAGTAGTACATGCCAAGCAATCATAAGAAAGCGATCAATCTTGAGCACGCAATATAGAGATTAACTTTTTTGCCTCTTTTTTTTGCAGCGATGATGTCCGAAGCAGCCTGGATCTTTTGGATTCGGTCATAGGTGAATTCGATGATGGACTTTTAAGTGCTGCAGAGTCGGATATCGGCCATCAGAGCCGCGTTCAATCACGCAATAGCGAAAATGGCCGCATTGAGGCCGAGATACGTAAGAGGCCTCCGCCGAAAGCGAAAGAAGTCATACCCAATTCCAGGCGATCATTGACCGACAAAATTGACGACATTTTTAGCGAGCTCACGGAGGAAATTTACACCGCTGACAAAGCCAAGCAGATCGTAAATCGTCAATTGTCACCTGTGAGACGTGTCAACGATCCATTGCCCACCCCTCCAGCACAGATTCCAAGGCAAGGTTTACATACTCATTCTAGCATTGATGTATGAATGTGGTGGAATTTCCAATTAGTTCCCATCCATCAAGCAATTCATTTTATGATCCATACATGTATATGATATCTACGTCGTTCTTTTGATTCCAGGAAAACGAGCTCGAGTTCGAGTAACCCTAGTAAAGACGAGGTCGTCGTTTACGTTGAAAAGGAGAGACCTAAAGAGGTCATTCCTCTAAAGAAGAGTGTCAAGGCCCAAATTCACAGTCTTGAGGCACGCGGCCGTCATCATAGGGTCATTACTACGAGCAATGAGAAGTCAACTTTCGCCAAAAATTCCAGCAGATCTAGGAGCGAAAACCCGCCTCCCGATAGACTGTCTGCTCCCAATAAGAGTGAAATTGGCGATGACTTTGCCTCACGAGTCAATCCAGACAAGTTAAACCAGCGCAAGAGTCACGTTCCACCTCCTCCTATGCCCGAAAAAACTAAAATCCATCTCAAGAACGATTCCAGCTCGCTCAACTCAAAAAAGAAAACATCATCATCTCCAACTGGCAAAAAGGTTAACAAGGCAATTCTTGACAAACGGAGGCCCGATCAACCTCTGCCAGAGATTCCCTCAAATAGTGATCAGCTTAGCAGCCTGCAGAGCAGTCAGCATCCATATGAGGTTTTACCAGAGCTGTCCTCCTCGGCGAAAAAGGAGCAGTACAGACGATCGAGGTCTCTCGGGCCCGTTGTGGAGGCCGCTCAGCGTGAGCTATTGGCCTCAGCAGCTAAGGCCAGGGAGAGGTCAAGGTCTCGTGGTGGCCCCATGGAGGGCGAGTCTAATTTGGCCAGGTCCAAGTCCAAGTCGAGATATGATGAGGAAAGTCCACGACATTTCACCAAGAGTAGCCTTGAGTCTGGACACTCTCGAGGTCGCTCCAAGACGAAGGCCAACGTGGAGAGAAGTGTGTCCACGAGCAAGCAGAAGCCACTGAGCGTAGATGTTATGGACCCGTTCATGCCACCAATGCGTATGCCAGCCAGACAGAAGAGTATGATTGACCTCCGTGACCCTGGTCCGGTCTGGGACCAGCCTCCTCATCCCACGCGAATTCTTCCTAATCTTCACCATAGCCATCAAAGGCAAGAAACGCCACAAGGACGCCACTTCCCTGGTTTTCCAGGTCTTGCTCATGGCTCGCCTCAAAACTTGCATGCAAGCCATTCCAATGTGAACAGCAATCGAGGCCGGCCTCCTATGATGCGATCGGCGACAGAGCACGACATCAAGATAAGGAATCGGAGAAGTATGGCGGTGGGACCATTTGAAGATTTACCACATCACATTCGCCAACATATGGTAAGAGTTTCTCGCTTTTCTTTTTGACGTCATGCCAAAAACATTGGTGCATTATTTATCAGGCTCGCCAACATGGATTCCCGATCGATGCCAGCTCCGGATTTCTTCCCGGTCGACGACCTCATCCGGGCAATCATCTCAATCCAAGGGACCGGCAAATCCTAGAGGAGGACTCGATTTTGATGCGACACTTGACTCTTGAAGCCCAGCGCGAGTTTCTCATGCGAAGAGGCTTTTCGCCATCACATCCGTACATAAGTGGCGAAGTTCCCATTCATCCGGAATTGCAAGGCAGATTGCCATTCAATGTTCCTTCAAGGTATGATCTCGTCTCTAGTAAATTTTAATTTGGCGTAACTCTCCTTTGAAAATCACAGAACCATCCCCTTGCGTCCAGACGATTATCAACGGTTCAAGCCCGAGTATTGGCTACAAAGTCACAACCCCAATCCAGTGGCATTCAATGATTTGGCGGTCCTGCATAATGAGCTCGAGTTGCGCAGGCGGCGAGAAATTCACCGGCAAAACAGCCATAGGCAGCAGCAACTGCTTCATCCTGGAGCCACTAATGGAAATGTGGAGAACAATTTCAACTCACTGCCTTGGGAAGAAATCATTCCACGCAGGATGGGAGGCATTCCCGTTTTTCCTCCAGAAAATATTGAAATCACCACAAGCAACAGCAGGAAAGACTCGAGTGGCAAGAAGAGCAGCAATAAAAAATCCGGATGGTTTAACCCTGGCCAAGTCTGGAAGGAAACGGAGCCAGAAGTAAGAGGAAATGTGAAGCAGCAGGGTCATTGGCTTCTCAGAGAGCGAGAAACGCCAGGATTGCTATCGATGCCACCCAATATAGATACACTGAGGGACTCCGGAATTGGATTAAATCCAGATGATGGCACTCCATTCAGTAGGAGCGAACCTAAAAGGTCATCATTTGGCATGGCGCTCAAAGATAAGTTCAACAAGAACCCAAATATGTATTTCCCCGGTCCAGACAAGTCTTTAGACTCGAGGAGTAGTGGAAGTAAGTCTCGTAGCGGCTCAACTAGCTCACCTATAGCCACTAAAACTAGCTTGGACGATGAGCCAGTGGTGAGCGACACGGACACGTTGATTCATAACATGTCTGACGGGAGTTATGAGAAAGAGGATAACGACTCTTTTGGCTCTGCCAAGGGGTCAAGATCCTCAGGCAACTCCAGTCTGAGTCCACATAACAGTATGGAAGGGAGTCCAAGGATGATAAACTCAGGTATTAGTACACTTTTCACTCTTGTCTTCTTCATAAATAATTCAATTATTTATTGCAGTTACACCACAGTTCCAGCTAGTGGCATCGACGAATCCGTCGGTTTCACTTGGCAAAAAGACAATCAGGAACTACACTCCTAAGGAGAGTAGCAACATGCTGAGGGAGTTCGAAGATCGCAGAAACAACTCTAAGCCACGAAGCAAAAAGCCCTCGGTCGAGCGTAAATCTAGCATGGAGCGGATGATTGATGATTTTCATCGTAGCCTTCCTCCTCCGCTGTCAGAGGGTCGCCAACAAGATTCCAATGTCAGTCATCAGGACTCGACCATGACTACGACTGCCACAATTACTAGCTCCAACAAGCGTCCCAGCAAAAATGGAACGATGAATTCCCAAGTGTCAAATTGGTCTGTTGCCAGTTCAACTGCCAGCTTTGACTATCAGCCTGCCAACAATGGGCTCAAAAGAGGCAAATCTTCCGATCTTCCCAGCGTGGATGAAGATCTGGAACCACACGGTGAAAGAGTTCCTCCCGATGGCTCGTCTTCCTCTTCCGGTGTTTCCCCAACGAATTTCGTGCAACGAATTGAAATAAAGCAGAACAGTCCGAAGCCAGCAAGAAAGGCCGCTGAAAGACGGAAAAGTACGAAGGAAGAGGCTCCGTTGCCACCTCCGCCACCGCTCCCTCCTCAAGATCCGGAAGAGAGTGACGATTTTAGCAACTTGAGGCGTTTGATCAGTGAAGGACGAATTGCTGGGCTTGATGCAAAGCCACCCAGTTTCACTCCTCCGTCGCCACCTGCCAACAATTCCCGAAGACCTAGTTCAGCAAAGCCTTCAGCCTCCATTACTCCGAAAACTACTCCTAAGGCCACTCATAGTGCGGAGAGGCAGCCCAGTCGCAAAAGTAGGGAAGCCCCGAAGCCCCCCATGAATAATGGAGCAAGGCAAAGAGAGCCTTCTCTAGAAGATTTAACTCAAATGACTCAGAAGAAGAGAAGCGAAGTGAAAAGATCCTCTAGTAATCATGGATCAAGGCCGTCAGGTAAAAACTACTCAAATTCTCAAGTGTATTTACTATTGTGAACGTGTTATTTATATTTGCTTTGCAGGATTTGACAATCACTTTGACGATACGACCACTGCTCAACTCATTGCAGACTCCACCGAGAGGAAATTCAATTTTAACCCATTCAAAGGCAAACTATTCAAGAAGAAACAATATTCCTTTGATTTTCACTAACTGTTATACTTTTTGTAACTACTATAGACTATATGAGATTTTTTAACGTTTTGATGTAACGATCAAATACATACAGGTGAACAATAGGGCCTTGCCTCTTTTATTTCATTCTCTCCCATTTCAATCTGTAGTCAAGGTCGACAATCTGGAGCAAAAATCCAGTGTTCAACTGGACCGGACGTTTTTGCCGAATATGCCTGAGAGCTGCGAGAGCATCCCACTTTTGGCAAATCATTAAATAAACGACGACAAATGTGGTGGAGCGAGACTTGCCGAAAACGCAGTTCACGAATATTTTCCCATTGTTCAACAAGGCATCATCCATAAAAGCAACGGCATCCATAAAATGCCTATAAAAGAAGCAATAGAGGGGGATGGCAATCAGTTTCATATCTCAACTAGGATGCAATAATTTGTACCTGCAAATCTGTGTTTGTGGCGTATCTTCAATTCTGAAGCCTAAATACTGGAAATTATCACCAACTTGGTTAAAATATTCTTTGCCCACGTTCACTCCACGATACTCCGCTGCGTTCAGAATATGAGTAATCCCAATTCTCTTCAAGTAGTCCTTTTTCTTGACAGTTGCTCCATTTCCCAGGATTACGTTGGGGTAAACTTCGTCGCAATCCACCCCTTCTCGAACACGATCAAAGTTGGACATGTCATACTGGAATCCCGGTGTCGGTCTCAAATCCGGATGATGAACTTTCAAGTATGAAGCCATCGTTTCAGCGAGCTGCTGTCTCTCCTTCAAGGTGAGAATCGGAGCAGAGCTTTTCAGCCCATCATTTGCCAAAAAGTCATATTTTTTTCGCACATCTGAGACTTTCGGAGTAACCTCGTTGTGAGTGCTTCTGGTTTGCTGAACAGGAGGCTCCGTCTTTTCTCTTCGTCTTTGCGGCAAAATTGCCGGTTTTCTGTAGCACTCTTGATTACTATTTACGCTATTGTTGTTCCTGTCCACATTTCTACAATTCTTGTCGTTGTCTATGTAGACTTTTCGGTGGTTCTCAATGGCATGCTCATGAACAGGCTGCCACTGGTACTTTTTATTGTCATGACATTGCGTTCCATTTCCCAGATTGTAATTGTAATTCCTCTTGACTGACTCGAGCAGTTTTCTATTATCGACAATTTGCTGCTCTCTCAACATTGTCCTCCAACTTTTCGTAGGAAAGTTGAATCCTTGGTCCCTTCCAACCGATCCATACCTACATATGTGAGGTGAATGCATGAATCTATTTTAAGGACATTTCCTGTGTAATAGATCAAACCTTGCAGGTGCAAGAGATATTGAAGGTTCTTCGGAAGATTTTCGGCAGGAAATTCCATTATCATAATAATGAGGTGTCGAATTGGCTTGAACTGCTTTATTTATTGGCTTGCGCTCAAAGGTAGGCTTTATATTAGTAGATGGTGATGATGATGTTGTTGTTGATGCAACATTCAACATTTGAGTTCCGGTGGGGGAGCAACTGCAAAATGTCACAACAGCCCATCATTTTTTGTCAGAGTCAAATTCTACTACGCTTACAAATCATGCATGAAACGGCCGATTCCTAATATTTCTTTTTGGCACAAAAAAATGTCTTTGCACTATACTTACTTAAGGGGCCGAAATTGCTTGAAGCTTTCGATAATAAGGATCAGAGCTTCGAGCAAGAATTCAGCTCGGCCAACATTGTGATTGTCCAGCAACGCCTTTAATCCATACTCTCTCCTGAGCCAGTCAAGCTCGGTGCTAATCTTCGTCATTGTTTCGGAAGTCGTGAGTACTTGCAGGTAAAAGATTCTCGATACGCCGGACGTTCGTAAATGAGCTGAGCATTTGAGCCGATTGGAAAACCCGGATCCGCTTCCGGTCTGGTGCCAAAACTGCAGAGATTGGAGCAATACTTCAGCACTATTAACACCCACTTCACTCTTGGTGGCTTTGAGGATGTTTGTGAAGTACTCAATGCTGTCCTCGGTTCCTTTCAAAGGAATTCTTTGTTGATAGGAGGCTGTCATTGCGAATGCGGTTGAATGCTAGGCCACGTGGGTCAAGATTGTATCTCTTTCTTCTGTTGAGGTGACAAATTCTTCTTTATTGCATGACACCCGTATGGGAATGATCACCACGTGCTTCATATCCGGCTTTCCAGGCTCAACTCAAGATGATCGTGAACTTTTGTAGGGAAATGCGTCCGTCGCTTTCTTCTGCTGCACGTTCATGCTACACAGGTGCATTTTTTCCTATTTATTGGGAAGGCTTAGCAAGTCGGAAACTTCCTTTAAAGTTTTATGAAAGTCATTTGACAACTTGTCAACTTCGATGCAACTGTTTCTCCTTCCTTCAGGCCACACCGCGAATTCATTCGTGAGGTGAGTCGTTTCCCCTCTAATAAGTAGCGCGTCTTTCAAGCCAATGTTGAAAAAAGTGCTAAAATGTCAGAAGCTCTCCTTCTTTTTTGTAACGGATGGATTCGCTAGGAAAAATACGGAAATTTATGACTCACCTTCTCAAGAAACTGCTCGAATTCAGTTGGCGAGAGAATTCAAGGCCAAAAAGCAAGACACATGTGCATTGCTAACGAGATAAACTCTAATTTATAGATCATGCCATCAATGCGATGGAAACTGGCGTGCACTATCAGTTTTTGCCCGGAGACCTCAAATTGCTCCGCACACACATTCTTATTCCTTGAAGAAGGTCTGATGGATTGCCTTTTTTCTGTGAGTCAAAGCCAAATAATGATTGATCTAATTGGGCTAGCTCGCATTACCTCCACCAACCGAAAGGAAATAGTTTTTCAAATTTAGCTTATCAAGGCGGTTGACCTTCCATTAATTTCCAAGAGGGGAGAAATTGACGCCCTGTCCCCGGTCATTAAAAAACACTCGATTCTATCCCAGCGACTCTGAGTGTAGTGCTTTAGGGAGATCTTTAGCTACTCTATCTTAATAAATACACGTGAGAGGGATCAGAAGATGGTGAGCTGTATCAGTTCCGTTTTTGGAGTGAGTCGCGTCAAAGTGCATAAATAGTATCTTCAGTGCAATCGCGCCGCGGATTCTTGAACGCGTGCCAGGACAAGCAACATTAGCTTGTACAAAGTGTTCACGAAGGCAACAAATTTTTCTTTTTCCTCGTCCTTTATTACTGTTCTTTAGTAGTCAAAAGTCATTCTTCTCCGAAACATTCATGCACACAAAGTTAAGTGGGTCCAAATTAACACTGACTTCTTTGGCTCCACGTACACATACTATGTAGGTTGTAGTTTATGCTATAAAGTAGAAAAAGCCTGTCTGTACAGTTTATACACAAAAAGGGGTAGTAAATTAACTCTCTCAGAAAACATGGTTAGTCGATGAAAAATGATGATGGCACACCGGGGTCTTTGTGAAAAAAGGAGGCTTTTTTATCCCTACTGAAAGGTTTTCTCATCCAGCCAAGGTCTGAAGATAGGCAAGGTTGTCGGATAATCGATCTTGTTTTTTCTCCTCAACGTCCCATCCTCGTTTCTCAGCGGATAGGTAGCCAGCATAATGGGCAATTGCAGCTTGATTGACTTCTCCAGATTGCTCGGTGTCACCACAAACTGGAAAATTGAAAAATACCCACTCAACTGTAACGGGAGTCAGAGCGTGTTGTTCACTTACAAAGACATCGTATTGAATTCTGATGAGGTGGCAACCTCTCAAATTGGTCGGGGGCAGAGGGGGCACGAAGAGTTTTTCGTTCTTCCAGTCGTCCGTCTCTGCGAATCGAATCTTGCCCCGACTCACTGAAGACAGCTCGCGGGTCTCCGTCTCGATCACCTTGCTCCGCGTGATGTACTGGATGGTCTGCATAATCAATTCAGGTTTTTTTCGCATTCTCAGATAAATCAGCTTGATGGCGTACAACATACCTCTGTTAATGATGCTCGCGTGTGCTTGATAGTGACTCGACTATTGTTTGTGATCGTGGCCCAAATGGAAATGGCCTCTCCGGGCACGTAGCCACCCCGATCCAGCCTCACTCTGCATGTCACGGCGCCATTTGTCATGCAGGTCAGCCCGATTTTGTGCTCGATCTCACAGTGGAAAGGTTGCTGAAAACACGATTAAAATGATCGATGAAGTAGCACAGGGTGAGCTTAATGTCTTCTTAGCCTACTTGAGCTTGAAAAGACACGTGGTTGTGAGCGCTGTACATATTTGTTCGCAGCACACGCGCGACTACCTACCGCTAAAATTGGAGGCTCCAAATTGAGATCGATGGGGTTCATGATGATGAAGACTTGCTGATTTTTGTGCGTGAGCCCCGTCTCTTCGCGGAGCGCAGCCTTGCAAAAGTATTGGACCCATCCATGCTTGCCCAGAAAGGTGGAGGGGAGGCCCAGGGGTAGGCCTAGCTTGAATGGAAAACTGTGGATGCCCCCTGACAGCAGAACTGGTTCTCCTCCTGTGGAAATCAAAAAGTGTGTCAATGATGTCCGCAGCACATATTTAGCATGCACCATAAAGGAAAATCAATTTACAGCTTCACCGAGCTCTTTGATGGGATTTTCGTACTGATACATTACTAGTAAGTTTTTCATAGACCATATTTCATACCTGGTTCTCCAAGGAGCCGAAGCCTGAAGTCGATGTAGTTCTCCTTGTCGGTGAAGTTTTCGGCCTTTTTTGACAAATTCACAACACCTTCGCCGACAACGTGAAAAAATAGGCCTGCAAAACATACAAATAATCCTTGTCATATCTGGACAGTTTAATAATCCTGAGAACTTTTCTTCATGCAATAATGAAAACAGAAGGACACATTTTCTACCCACGCACAAAATTGTATATTGGATTTGCCTTTCAATTTACGCGCGGCCACAGCGTACAAAGAATGTGCTAGGGATTTTTTTTCATTTTCATGTCCGTCCGGTCATAGAAGAACGTAATTTCATCATGGCGAGCTTTCCGCGATAAAAATTTCCGGCCAGCGTAGGGTAATCAATAATGCCAGATCTACCAGGCAAATAATCAAGAGGCTCCAGGCCAAGTTGGCCTGCATGGAGGAGCCAAAATGACCAGAGCTCTAAAAGCCACGTCTCCTACCCTCTTAGATTTCTGCGTGCAAATCTATGCTAATATTCTCTGACGTTTTCTTAATGATGACTTCCAAAAATTGGCAGCTAGACTCGACAATGCTCAGAACTTCATGCTGTGAAGTGAAAACTTCACTCACAAGACATAATACAATTTTTATCGCGCCTCTAATACGACTTTATTTATGGCTTTGCCATAGACCGAAAAGCTTGGGGAAATTTTTTTAACCGGCTATTTGTTCACTCAAGCAATTTACATAAGAGGACTTTTTGTATGTGATTTGCATTCCAAAGCGGCATGAAGTGCGGCGGTCAAAGATCCGGCTTTTCTTCATGCAACATTGCATTCAAGCGAAAATCTTGAGCATTTTATCAACAAATTAAATCTTGTGATGACAAGAGATTTCGAAAATATCGATGGATAGAGCTGACGCCCTGAGATTACGAAATCTAAGAGTCTTTTCCATAAGCTGCCAATTGCAGGCTTGATATTATCAGGCGATGGTGCATCACAGAAAAGGGAGCAGAAATAGCTTCTATGGAAACGAATGCAGAAGGAACGCCTGAATTGTGAAACTTTAAGGTATGGGGAATATGTTTGTGAACTCGAGGAATGCATAGAAAGTGTCATTCTCCGGCTGGCTGATGCAGCCTCAAAGTCTCGGTGGATGATCGACTGTGGCTGCTGAATTTTGATTACTTCTCCAGTCGACCACTTTAATTGAACTTTGTTATTGCTGATGTTTATTTGTTGTTGAAGCAATTTTCACTCAAATGACGCGACAGCAGTCAAGGCTCAGCTTTTCACAAGATCAGTGACGGCTCTAACGGCAATTGCATTCCTAAAGAAATTATTTAACAGTCAGTGTGCAAAGAGAGAAAATTCAAAGCTTCGCAGCTTGCCTTTAATATAAAAGTCTTCTTCAGCCAGGGCCAATCTTATGCAAATATGAAGAAACATTTTCTTGCCTAGAGGCCATCAATTACAAGGAAGTTCGCTGTGTACTGTGAGCCGTATTTTACACGGTGCTCCATTCAAAATTGAGCCGAATTAAGACACTCCTCAAATCCTTCAAGCTTTTGTAGCCCTCAATTTTCCACATAATTGCAGATATGCTGCCGCTGCTGCTGAATTTTGCACCCAATCAAAAGTGTACCACCAATACTAATGACTTAATTCAAAGAATGGTGGTGAACATTCTAATGAGTCAGAATCACCACGATAGAAAATGATTTTTCCCATGGTTTCTTTTTGATAATCACATTGCTTTGTTGATCAATGGCCACAAATTGGCCCTAAGCGGCATTGTTTGTACATAAAAAATCAATCAAGTCCACAGCAACTACAATAATCACACCTCGGTTGGCATTGCGTTGAAAAAAAGCGTGCGCACACAAATTGAGCAATTTGGAAAACTTAATTACTTACGCAATGTTTCTGAGAAAGAGAAAAGATTTTGATGGATTGAATTATCGCCTAGTAGTGCCGCCATAATTAGTCAAAATCAAGAGTGACTAAATGCAGCATTTGGCAGTTATTTTTCACTGCTACAGTGACTTACGTCAGCTAAAAACTCTTGTAAAATGGTCAAGCAAAAAGATAAATCATTACGCCAGGTGTCTGGGACATGTAATGATAATTCAACTCTACTATGTTTGCAATTCAAGGAACGAACACACCATTGACTTTATATTGTCCCTTGCGGGTAAATCGTTCGAGAACATTAATTTTGGAGGAAGTTTTCTTTTTTCACATTATTCCCACTTTTTTACTGTGCCATCATCATCATTATTATTGTTTTTGATGACAGTTTTCGCGCGCTTCCAAACGAACGTACCGGCTTGATACTAATTAACAAGCCTCGTATGTGAAAAATACTTTGCTCCACTTATGACACAATGAACAAACACTTTATGCAGAAGAACCTTGCTAATGTTAAACGATGACCTTGCTCGGCTCGAGCAAGAAGTTTTTAATTGGCACTACCGTCAAGATTTCCCACAGTCTTCAAATAATCGTTTCAATGTTGCATGCAAAAAAACAACACAGGATACTTGTAGGTAGTAATTCCTAATTTGAGAACAAACACCCTGAATAGTTTTTACAAGCAATAAGGAAGCACGTTTCTTAACACAAATAATGCGACAATAGCCCATAATCGTTTAGCTAAAGCTTTTTTCATAAGCCTAATGATCAATCATTTCAAGATCCAAGTTGGGGGATCAAAAATTAGTTGAGCTCTGTGGTTAATTTATGCAGTGGAATATGTTGAATATTTGAGCCAAATTCCAGCCGAGCATTAATCAACAAAGCCATTTTTTATTTTGCCTTGGTCGAGAGAAGTCAGCCAAAAACCAGTCAAACTGTAAACATGCTGTTTGAACCTCTCGTGGTCTAATAAAAAACTTCCATTTGATGCTATTTCACGCAAAAGAAGTTTTGTTAGGGAGATTAAGAGGGAAATCCAGATGTGAAGGAGGAACCTTCACTAGCTCTATGTACTGAAAAAAAAGAAACCGCAACTGATGGTAACATATATGGGCAAAATCGAAATCAAGCTTCATTGTGTCATCAACTGCGATCGTGAGCCTGTGATGGAAAATCTGCTAAATCTATTGTTCATATGAAAGAGCGCATTGGAAAAAACACCAAACAAGCAAAAAATAACAGGCTCTGAAATGCGTGAGAAAGAGGCCCTCCTTATTTCTTTGTAAAAGGACATCATCATAATTTGGACCCATTTGAAAACTAGCATAATTTCTCTACTACACAGAACAAATTGTCGAGCTCTTCTATGTGTATATAGACACTTTTTTGTGTGTGAGAGATTTCACTTGACACAGACGTTTTAGCGAGTATATGCATGACTGAATCAAAATGATTCGTTTCTCACGAAGAAAGAACCAGGGTACACACTGTAATTTGGTGTCATTTGCCTTTCGCAGAAACAAATCGGCAAAAAATGCCTGAGAAAAGAGTTTCCGTTCATTAGTTTCGGTCTGAGCAACGCTTTTCCCTTCCTCCTTCTTCGCAATCCCTATTTTACATACCTAGCACGGGCATATCATCATCCACCTCAAGGATGACTCGTCCCGACAGAAACTGCCCCGGAAAGAAGAGCAAATTTGAATTGTCGAAAAGGATGAGAAACTTCATCAGCTTTCGGGAGGACGTTGTCGCTGTCATCGCGGTTGTGGAGAATGGTTCCTTCTTCTGGTGGATATCTTGGAAAAATTAGGGCATGACACAATCCAGACGTGGGCACTTTTCACCTCACCCGCACTGCACAACTTGAGTGAAAGACAGTAGAGTGTGTTTTATCCTTAGAGGAATTAGCCCAGCCGCTCGTTGAAATCACTGCTGCGGACGAGTTGATCAACTAGTTGGCCGTCAAAGCTTACGGCAACTCACTCCCACATTGGTGGGCACATCTGTTCTTGAAGTTTGCTGCGCGCAACGCGAATGCAGCTGGGCAGAAAATCACTTCGTGAGGCCAACCACCGAGGTTCTCGAGGTTGGGGGTCAGAGCTCCGGGCGAAAAACGGCAGCTAGCAACCAGCTTGGCTCTGAGGTCGAGAGAAACTGCTTCCAAAGCTTCCTCCTTCCAGATCGGCCCTTTGCTTTATACCTTACCTATCTGAGTGTGCTATGTGCGAGGAGCGCGCGCGCACTCACACTCCACATCAAGAGCTTGGAGCTGCACCAAAGAAGGAGCCCATGCGTGGTGGCCTCACCTTTGCCTACCCAGCTCAGGCTGACTTTTTGGGCATGTGGGACACATCGGCTCCAGGAAGGAGGCATCCAGGAGAGTGTGGTTTTTGAAGCAAGGTTGATCCATGCCAATACTGCTTATAGAAAAATGTTCAGTACTGTTTCCCAAAAGCGTAGCGAGAAAAGTGCAGGCAAATGCGAATGGAGCATCGCTGAGACTGAGTTTTTTGTCAATAGCACCTCATTTTCATGCACCTTGGACAAGAAAGATATCCCTGAAAGTTGACAAGGCGGCTGCGCCGCTGCTGCGAGCACGGCATGTAGGGCATTTCTTCGGCGGCGGCAGCAGCAGCGGGCATTTCCATACAGCCAAGAAGACAAGAACCTGCTCAAGATCACAACATGACACCAGGCCAGATTGGAAATTCCAGCGAGAGAAATTCATCCCTACCCTTTCAGAGTACGAGCTAGGATATGGTGATGGAGCGCTATGGCCCAAACCGATCGTTCTAGGCCCCAAGCCAAGTCAACAATTTCACCCAATGGGTGCAATTTTACCGTTTTAACGACCGTTTCGCCATTACCATGCTGCACTCAATAACCTGTTTTACATAATACCTTGTCATGTCCAAAAATGTGTGAAAGCATTGACATTTGATGCTCCATTTTTGGCCTTCTTTAGATAGTGCCGGACTCACTCGCACGACAATGGGAAGAGAAATCAACCTTGACTGGTAAAATACTCCAGACTTGAATAATTAGGGGTTGCTTGGACTGGTGGTACCAGCTCTTTGTGCGCTGCCAGCCTTTCTCACCCTTTTTTGGTGTCGCATACTACTACCAATACACGTTGAGTGTAACAATACACGATTGGTTTTTGTGCCTCGGTCGTGATTGTCAGCAAAAAAAGAGCAGTTTCATCCTAGTACAGATGTCCTGCAAGAACATTTGAACTGTTTTTATCTGATCGAGTTTTGCTCCCTCTGCGATTTCGACATTATTTCAATTAGAGTTGTGACTTCTATTAAAAATACTCATATCATGACGTGACTTGGCACAATGCAATATTGTCTCTGGAGTAATTACAATTTAATCGGTCTCAGCATATAGCACTGCAAAGGAATTCACTTTCCAACTTGTATATACGTAGCGCGCACATTAACGCTGCATCAGAAGAAGGAGATACGATATAACCTGATAAGTTAATGGCTGGGTGAATTAGTAGTGTGAACGCTTTGGCTAAAAATGGGACAGTACTTCTATATTATTGCACGCAGCAGCGAAGCAGTTTCCCATAGTGAGCTCCAAATCTGAAGGAGGGGCCATAGGTCAGAGCGGAACAAGGCGGGCTGTGAATTTCTCGGGAAAAATCTTCTCTCTTCTCATTCATTAGCAACCAGAAACTCGGTGTTTTCTTGTTGGTGCCTACTGAAGGTGAAAGTTGCGGCTCATTGCTATATTCGGCGAATTTGCATTTCTGCAAAGGAAGACACTCACATCATGCTAATTAATAGCGGATTCTTAGGCTAACATATGGACTCTCTCCCTCGCTCATTGGAGCAAAATTGAATTAATTGGTAGTATCTTTACAGCTGCAAATAGACATGTGGCCCAGCAAATAATTGCAATTTTGCCAAAGCGATGCATTTTGCCTAATTTCAAATTCGGAGCCATTCTTCATGTCCAGGCAAAGTGATGGTTGCAAACAAAAAGAACACTCTCTTAGTTTTAAACGGTCTGTGTTTGGACAAGGCAAGGTAAGCACTAACCCCTGGCTATTTAAGGGGTCAACATTGCAGCAGGCCTGGAATAAATTTGGTGGCTTAGCGAAAAAGGTAGAGATGAACTTTTCAATCAAAAACAAAACCTCTTTCAACTAGCGTACTTTCAAGCAATTATAAACTATGAAACGGCACCAAACCTTTGCAAAGCTAGACGATGCTTATCAATAGAAGGTATAAAATTATAATTTCTAATTTATTCAGCGTGACCTTATTAACCTTTTTGTCAGCTTGACACGGCAAATAATGGGTTTCTCTTGAACGCAAGAATAATGCTTCCATGAAGCATGCACCTTCACTGCAAATAATGCCACGAGGTTTCGTGCATACAAAAGCAATTGTTCCGCAAGGAGCCATAACTACCCTTGCCAGATTGAACTAAAACGAGCTAGTGCAAAAGAGCGATTGCGGCGAGGAAATGCAGATCGTTTCGCGCGATACTCTCGCATAAAAGCAATTTTTACGAATGCATTTCCAGGAAAAAAAACTTTGTAAGCATGCCGCGCTAGTCATCGATTTTTCGAACGTATATTATTAGTTAGCACACGAGGGCCAGTATGGCTGAAATTATAAGTGCGCTTGCTACTGTAGGTACTTGAGCGGCGTTTTGATAGCGATCCAGATCCCTGTATCGGTCTTCGACGTCGTTGCCGTAGTCGGGATCAGCTTGGGGATTGATGAATTGCTCGCATTCGGAGTCGACATCGCCGTCCTCGTCCTCGTCGCCTCGCTCTTCTTCGCACGATTTCTTCAGCTCAAGAACGTGCTGCTTCCAGCTTTTCTGATGGTACTCTATGTTTTGGTGGCCCGCCGCCGGAATCGGATCGGCATTCGCCAAAGACATGCAAATGGCCAACAGGATCGATATGAACAAGAGGTGCCTCTGCGTAGCAAGAGAAAAACTTGATCAAAGGCGTGCGGCAACATTTATGGCACTCAATTCGCCCGTGAAAGGTTGCTACAAAACGGCCGTAGTTGGATAAAAGGAGCTTTTAATCAAACGCCAAAGTCCGCGGGGAAATTACCCAGCAGCACGGACAGAATTGCGCGGAATTGCAAAACGCCAACGTCATTCCGGGAAGTGCGTAGCGGGCGATTAGCTTAATTTGAACGTGCTTGCATTGCTCCCCTCGTTGTAATTAGAAGCGTTTGCGCCTTGCGCGAAATGAATCGAGCCTTTCCTTACCATGTTTTGAGCGACTTCGGAGATCACCATTCGATGCTACGTATGAGCAGCAGGCTCACCAGAGAACTTGTAGCTGCGTGCTACATTCGGACCGCTCCTTAGTGAGTTTAAGG
The DNA here is from genome assembly GCA_019096065.1 of Paracyclopina nana. Taxonomy (NCBI): domain Eukaryota; kingdom Metazoa; phylum Arthropoda; class Copepoda; order Cyclopoida; family Cyclopettidae; genus Paracyclopina; species Paracyclopina nana. The sequence continues at coordinate 7,598,350 of JAGUCH010000001.1, read as the reverse complement.
TATAGGTCGAAGCGAGCGCTGCGCGAGCGCTTCGCCACATAACCGGATTTATCCAGTTTTGGCGTGGTTCCCTTGAAGGGCGCTAGAGGCCTCTCGGCGTCGGATGCGTTCCACCATTCTTGTGATTCACGCGACACCTTCCATTTTTTCAGCGGCCAGAGCAGCTACAGTTGAGCAACTATAGGAAAAATGTCACTAGCACGAAACCGCACAAACGTTGTGTGACTCGAAAAGGTCTGGAAAGGCCCGATAGAGCTGCACGGCGACGGCTAATAATCGGCTTATTATGCCTTTCTTGTTCCCTCGTTTTCTTTGACGTAATTATCAAAACGGTAATTCGGCGTTGGCAGCTTGAGAGGCGATAGGGCCTCGAAAGGCCAGAGCCGTCCATGCAATAACTAGGATGAGTTCCAGACGGAGCTTGGCAATGAGGCACTGGCTCAAGTGGAGAAGGAGCAGGCATATTGGTTAATGTCCTGCTACTCCATCGATGCCAGCGCGCATACACGTGCGCGTATAGATACATATGGTACCTTCTCAAACCCAATAACCATACTCTATTGCTTTGGCAGAGCGCGAGCTAAAAAAACCCTCTAATTATGTCCAATAAATCATGCCCCTTTTCCGAAGCGCTCAACTTGTTTGCGCATATAAGTAGCATTAGGTAGCAGAACCAATTTTGGATCGATCCCATTTTCCAGTGGCAGCAGCAGCTCTCGCGGGCCAGAAAGTTGCGGTGGCTGACATCAGGGAAGCAGGCAGCAGCGACGTTGGAATTTAGCTATTTGGAAATGACTAGGAAAGTTTTCACCCCGTCCACATTAACCCCGTCCTTTCCTAAATCGACGCATTTGTTCCGCCGAAGCCATTCCGGATTCAAAGGGAATTTCCTATTTGCAACTTTAGGAGCGAGCGACGGCAGTGACAAATCCGAAAAAGATGAGAATGCCGAGGGAAAACCATCGTGGGTGGCCGAAACCCCCACTGTTTGTCGTATTTTTCCATTTTTTTTAGCTTTCTTCTGTTGCGTGTCGAGTCGTTTTGTTCTCATGCTTAAGAATATATCAAGGACTTTCGCCGCGAGAGTGGCCGCTCGGTTGCACCTGGCATTCTAGATCGCGGCCAAGAAGCCAGTTTAACGCTTAAAAACATTAATGCTACTACTGCAAAGGCAAAGATGAGGCTAATGGTCTTGGGCACACGATCCATTCCTCCTAAAAGAAAGATCCAGTCAAGTGCTACACGTGATGAAGGGCTCGCCAAGCCAAGAGTTGATGAAGCAAACATTGGGATAATAATGTATGAAAACATAATCAGTTATCCATTCTTCAAAACACTCTCTGCGTGCCATGCATACCAGCTGCTGGCTGCGGCCAAAAAACTGGTTTATACACATCGAATCGCCGCGCTCATTAATTCCAAGTTTGTTGCCTGCGCAGATGTTTTAAGTACGGCTGTCAGAGGAAGAAGCGTTTTAAGCCAATTTAAACCGGGCTAAAAGGGCTTTTATGGTAAGTCTCAAAGTGTCGGCCATAAAATGGGCATCTCGTAAAGAGCCTCGCGGTGGATGCAGATTTTTTTAAAACTTTCCCGTCCGTTTTGGTAATCCAGTCATGGTGATGTGAGCGCAGTAATGAAAAACTGCATTCCTCAATCTAATTTGATAGTTGCCTCTCATTCTCCGCAGCAAGCTGGCCATTTTTTATTAGCCAGCTCTCGTGCACTGAATGCATGGCAAGCTGGTTGCTCCTAGGATACGACTACCTAATCTCGAAGGGAAAGCCATCCAATCTATTTCGCAAATATTGGGCAATATATAGTCGATGTTTAAATTCATAACAGCACCGGCGGTTTGAAGTTGCACTCATGCTCGCGAGCTATCATCCTCAAGACCCTGGCTCATCTTAGTAGACGAATCCCAAGGGGTTAAGCTCGGAATGAAATGTCATCATGTAGAGACTTCTATCCATCAATTACTGACATCACTTCCCCGGGGATTTGAGAGGCCAATGTCGACCAGAAAAATCATAAGAAAGCAATACTGGCACTGATGCGCTACTGCTATTACATGCATTGTTGTTGTCATGGCCCAGCTTCCTTCTAAGGCAGCTCAGCTTATATGCTATTTGTATTGTCCACTGACCACTCGACAGCAGCAGCGACAGCCGCTTTTTCTAGCGTATCAAAAGAGAATCCTGCTACTAGCTGTGAAAGATGAGGTACTGATCGAGGACCTGGAGCATGTCATTGTAATAACCAATTGCTTGTAATAATAGTAGTACAGCGCAAGTATGTCGATATCACTATCTGCGCAGGAATATTGTACATTTGTGATAGCAGCTCCCATGTCACTTGATTAATCACTGCAAATTATAATGTATCACCTTCCTCAAAGAGCAGTAGGTAAACGTTGAAGATATACTGCCTCGAAAGGCCTGCTAAGCTCTATTTTCTGGATTTGACAAATCGCTGAAAGCCACAAGGTCAATTTTCAGGCAATTAACGAAATTGTAAGTGAAAGCACCACCAATACAGGATCTTTTAGATAGTAGCTTACCATGGCATTCATAGGGCACGACTATAAGGTATTTACTTAAAAGCCGTAATTCTTATGTAAGCAGGCAAAGAAATATTTTTTCAAGGCTCAGCTACTTTTCCAACGTTTTCTTTGACATTTGTTGAATGCATGTTTATGCAAAAAAGTCCCGTTGATCAAGGAAATCGCTCGAGAAATGTATTCAACTTTTACAGATATGCATCATCCTGCATTCATACTTCAGTTGCCGCTTTTAAAAAAGGCGGTGGAAAAGATACCAAAAGTCTTTTTCTTATACATGCCTAGTCATTACTTCTCCACCATTCACAAAAACTTTCTAAGAAGAGAGTAGTAGATGTTGTGTTGACACAAGATGCGACAATACATTTCATGCTTGTCGTAAAAAGTTCTCCACCACTAATAATTCTTTTTCTCCTTCATGATAATAAACTCTTTCAGCAGATACAGCGTGCACAAAGCAAGGCAACAACTAAGCACTATAGTGACTGGTTTTTGAGTTAGCTTGGTGCATTTACTAGAGGCAAACTTGTGGGTCACAACATGTTTCCATGCAACAACATACCCTTGCTATGTTCATCTATAGGAGTACAACATGTGACTTCTATCAACGCTAATGCACTCCTCCCAGTTTTCGATTTGGTGTATAGCATGGTTTGTGCTTTCTCTGTATGGGATTTTGAGGTGCATGAATATAGGCCACACAACTCCGACATTGGAATGCAAGTGGCAGCAAAAGTTCAGGGTCCAAAATTGATGTGGCAAAGCAATTGAGTACAAGCCTAGATTAGCCACACTTGGCCATCCGTCTTTCTCAGGCTGAACCCAGTTTCCACTGACTTTGATGGAGGTCCAGCAAAAAAGCCTCGACCTCACTGAATTGGCTAAGTTTACCAATGATATTTATGATGCTGCTATCTGATAGCTCGCATGCGACTCAAATCCCATCAGATTTAGCTGGATACATAAATAAGCCACATTTATCTGTAGACTACACAGACAACATTGTTGAGAGAGGGAAAGAGTCAAAAGTTTGTGAGTGTATGTGGTGGTGTTTTTGTGAGAAGAGCTGAGATGACCTGTACGTAGGTGAACGCAGCAAGAGCTGGAGAGTTGTCGAAGTACCAAATTTTGTCCTGGGCAAGACTGAAAGTTTTTCAGGAGACCTGATGCTGGCAAAGGGGATGATGCATTACCCAGCGGACCGCGAGTTGGCCAAAGGAAACTTTTTCACCAACAGCTTTGGCATGCGGCACCATGTGAAAAAGTAGCCGAGCTCTATTTTTTCGGTGCGAAAAATCGTGCTACATAATGTTTTTCATGTTCACCTGCCCTTACGCTCAAGCTTTTTTCCTCCCTGACCCTTTTGCATGCAACAACAAAAAGGGACTATTTTGCGCTTCGATGCTTAAAAAAACCATCAAGTTGCTTGCCTCTTGAAGAGATACTTCAAGGTCACTCTGGAAACAGCTCGCGTTTTTGGATACAGCAATGCTTCAAGTGACTGGTTTCTTACATTCTTTGCACATGAAAAGGTCACTTTTTATCTCCTTCTAATAGAGAGCTTGAAAGGGCTGTTTGGGGGATAGGAAATGGTGCTGAAAAAAACATCAAGGGGTTCACGGCGTGAGGAAAGTCAAAGCTTACAGATCAATTTCTGTCCCTAGCAGCAAATGTTGCTGCGTGATTCATCATTTTGTATAGAGGGCTTTTTTGGGCTCAAGAAAGAGCCGAGCGGTGGCCGTTGCACAAACAACTAAGCTCCTATGGTTATCACACTTTAGCGCAATCGAGCGTTAATATTTAATTAAGCCAGTAACTGTTAATCAAGGCAGGAACGAAATGACAAATTGAACGGAATCGGCTAAAAAATGGAACAAAGGTTTTATGCTAGGGCCCGCGCAAGTACGAGGAATTCATTAGAACCATTCATTTGTCACGGAATACAAAGCAGCCATCATAAAGAAAGCAGAGCTTTGCAATGCAAATAAATTGGACCACAACTTTATCAATTCATGAGGAAGGGCCGTTTTACACGACAACTGCAACTCGAATGATACTCGATGACAACACACCATGTGACAGTCGCATTATGCTGTAATGATGATTACCTCTAAATTACTGCGAAAAAGCCTTTGCTGCGAGCAAACGAATAATCAATTTTGCTACGCACTTCCTTCTCTTCTTTGCAAATATTTTTGCAACGTTTCACAGAAAAGGGCTATGTGCACTAACCTATGAAAGGCTTCTATTACTTTAACGAACTCATAGTAGAATGGTGCGTGAAAAATTAAAGAGCCATCACTCTGCGTGAAACTAAATGACACAATGTAAACCCACGGCGGGGGTATCCTATTACGATCGCAAATCAGAGCTGAATTGGCTGAGCCATTCATACATAGCCTTTCACATAAAGAGGCTTGTGTCTTGTTGGCTGATTAATCAAAGGGCCTTTTAACGACCTACTTTTGGCTGCAGTAAAACGACTAATATCCGCGCGCGTCCTACTTTTTATGGCTGATATATTTACTGGTAACAAACTGCTTAGCTGCCACTGCAAAAACGGACCTTTTCAAACTGTCGGTTCATTTCGTTGCTCCTTCGAATGGCCGACAAACCTTGACGGGCACGCAGAAATGGCACATTTCTTTGAATATCGGATTAGAATTGGTATTTTCGAGCCAGCTGCAAATGCTGAGAGTATCTATTTTCAGCCTAAAACCTTGAAATCAAATCAAGCTGCCAAAAGCCTGCGTCGAGCTTGCTTTGTCTATCTATATTCGGGAAAGTTGGTGGCGCCAATGTCAATCAATTATTCGAGAGTTGTTGCGAGTTCTATATCTTCAGGTCGACCTTTGCAATTGAAGAAACGTATCGCAATACCATGACTGATATTCAATGCTTCGAAAGAAAACATGAATGGCTGGAATACATGCAATCTTTAAAAATTACAGCCTGAAGGTTGCCGTCTGACATGGCTGTCATCAGGCTGAGAAAAAAATACGATTAGGTTTTCGAGTTTTGCGCAGGAGAGCAAGGGCAACTTTTGGCCGTTAACATTCTAACTTTGCAGATATGGATAGAGAAGTGTGCAAAAAATTGAAGTGCCGATTAAAACTTTTTTTCATGCGAAATCATGCATTAAAAAAAGTTGGTTCAAGTGCTGCAATTCTTACTGGCAAAGTCTGGTAGAATCCTCGATAGGTAGCTTTAGCCGAAATTCGTGCCAATTAATTCTAAAGGGGGCACATTATTGATCCAACATCTCGATTGTAATTGGTCACATGCTCGAAAAAAAGTGTTTGAAGAAAGCTCATTATTTGGGCGCTTAGGAAGTAAGCAGTACGCAAAGCATGGAATGCCGTAAGAAAGGCCCAATTTCAATCAACTCCTCGGCTGGTTTTAGCTAACAGCAAGTACTTTATGCTTTATCTCTCAGCTGAGGAAGCACCAGCAAGCAAAGAGCCAATTTAAATTCGCATTCCAAATTGCATCTCATTCCTACATCAAAGAGGCAGCTTGCTTGGTACTCCTCCACCTCGCTGGCAGGGAAGAAATACGCACAGTGTTGGCTTTTTATGAGAAATCCTAGCGCAGCATGCATTTTTAGTATAGCCTACAGATTGGAAAATGGTGTTGCTACAGAGAAAAAAGTTTGCTGCAGAGGAGTACTACAGCGCGGCTAGGAAAATTACTTTGCAACTACATTTAATTTTTCCTGTTCATGGCTAAACTTTCCGATCCTCCCTTCGGGTGTTATGAGCCAACTGCTACCAGCATACAGCATTACACTAGTATGTTCAAAGTAACCCCCCCAACGTTAGGGATATTTTCGTAGTATCGCGTTGTAATCGTTTCTCAAAAAGCCCTATTGTCGTCGTCGCGACTTGCGGATCTCCTGCAAATGTTTAGACAAAGACTAGGGTTGGGAAATTGTTTTCATTGCAGTCTTGTGCAATGAGGGATTGTTTCCGCTTTCTTTGCGATTCGTTTGCGGTTCCCTAGGGATGACTCATCCATCCATCCATTTACGCTCAAGTTTTTGGCCTCTTACGAGACATATTATGATCATGTAATTGGCAATTGAATACTGATGTTGTTTCTCTTCCCCCTTTACCCTCGAATGTACACAAGGATAGCAGCAGGAGCTGAGCCAGTCAGTCTGACATTTGGTGCAGAATAAGGACCCTCTGTTAGCCATGCAGTAAAACTATTTCCGAATAATGATGGAGCCAACCCTTCAGCAAACCCTGACAAGTAGACAATAGTACGACTTCTACGCTTACACAACACTCATGCTCTAGTTAGCGTCAGATTTTACCAACGAGGCAACTTTATGCATTCTAAAAAAGTTGAAAATGCCAGCTCGTGACGTTTTGAAAAATCACACTCTTCAGAGTTGCTAACAGTTTGAGGAAATTGCTTATGTATGCTCGGCCTTTGAAAAAACGAGGTAATAAAAGTAAAGCAGCAGAGTTAGCACAAAGTTCATGTCCTGAAAGCTAGAAAGTAGCTCGCAGCAGCCGTGAGAATAAGAAGTTTGACGTATGAACGAGACTTCCCTGCTCTCAAGGGAAGTCCTAAGCCGTTTTTGCTGTCGACGTTTTTTCACACTACTATGGATGATGGTGTACAACTTTTCTCAGACTTGGAGGAGTCCGCCGACGAAAAGAGAGAATTCAAGAGGAAGACCTCGCTAGTGGTCCATATGGCTAATGTCCTGTTCATGTACGCTCCAAACTCCTTAGGAAAAGGCATGAAAAACACCTCAAGGAAAGGAGAAAAATTGTCTTATGACAAGCGCCAGCTGCCACTAGAAAAATCAGATCGACTTTAAGCCAACTTGAAAGTAAACAAATCTAATTTTGGCTTCTAAGTACTCTACATTTTAATCATTTTGAGCAAAATCAAAAGTTAAATTTCATCTTTCATGAAAGAAGCTTAATGAAACATAGTTTGTTTTGAAATATGCTGAAAACCATGCGACAAAATAGCAAAAATTGCCATGAAAAACGCCGCTCGGCCCCAAGCTGAACTCGTGGAGTGGCAGTCAGCAGCAGATTCACTTTTCCTTATGACAATTTTTTCCATACCTTAAGGCATTCTTTATACATGAACAGGGCATAAATCTTTTCTACTTCTTCTTCTTCCTCTTCATCGGGTCATGGCGCCCTCGTTTCAATTTTCTGCCACTATTTTCCCAGTAGTGCATTTGCCGCTAAACACCCAAGTTTTCCCTTGAGCTGGTGGAGCAAATGTGAACGCGCGTGTGCCGGGGTCAATGACAATGGCACGGCAACCTCGAGAGCATGCACTCCCACACCCGCACGAAAATTCCCTTTGAGACAAACATCAGACCACCCTCTCTCGTCAAAAGCTTGTTGGCTGACTTCACGCAAAAAATCTATTTTCGATCATTCCTCGAGTCAACTTCCTCCTTCTCTTGAGTGTTTGCTATTGATTCCAAGTAAATGCTCTATTTGCTTTGTGCCATGAATACACTCTGCTACTTTTCTTATTATGCTACTCAGACAGACAGCATTCAGCCACCGTTTCTTCTGCCGGTTTTTTTTGGGTTGATCAAAGCCACTTTCCCGGAGCAGGCAATTTATCATCCCCCAAGACCCTTCATTCATTCCTTGATCCCAGGGCTTACTCACTTTTTTGACATCTGTCGTGACAGGGAGCAGCACAAACGCAGACACAGTTGAGAAGTGTGAATGTTTTCGCCTGGTTATTCCTCATACACAGTTTGCGAGAAAGCTGCGGAAGTGAACACCAATGTTCCATGAGCATTGACGAGCTCCAAGAGCGATTCTTTTTCGAAGGATAAGAGAAAGAAAGCTCGAGGTTCCGCATACTCGCGTTCATTTATGAGCGCTTCTTGCTGCTCCGTCGTTCTCCTCTCTTCATGAAAGACCTCAGTTAGTGTTTGCCGTTTTTCCGGACAAGTTAGCGCGCGTCCTCTATCGGCTCCTCTGCTCCAGACCGCCGGCAGCATAATATTGGTGATTTCGGCAAAAAGGTTTTTTGCCCACTTCTCACACTCTCATCTCTTCAACTGTGTTGTATCCAGAGCCTGGTGAGTGCTTCTTTCCAACTCTCCTTTGCATACAGTATACTTGCTGGAAAATCATCGGATGCACTGCTAACCTTTTGACACTGCTCTCAAAGAATCCAATAAGTCAAGAATGTAAAATATGCACTCCAGCGTTTCATCAGAAACTGGAGTGATTCATGTAAAATCTAACTAGCTTGAAACCCTCTGAAAAGTCTCTCGGCTCATCATGTGCATCCTCTTACTGCATTCCACCTCGCAAAGTAATTGCGCACTGAAGCGTCCCAGAACAAAATCGGAGCTTGACTCTCCTGCAGCAGGAGTCTACTACTTTCGTCGTCAAATGAGTGATCCAAAAAGGCAATATTGTTTGGCCAACCAAAAAGGAACGGTCTCGCAACTGCAGACGCAGCTGGCAAACTCAATCTTTGTTCTTTGGCACCTTTCTTGAAACGGCATTCATCCATCAAGATGCATCTTGTCGTGTAAGCAAGCCAGGGGTCTTGATTTAGCTGCGTCGACTGGTTTATCTTACACAGCTATATAGTTTGCATATCTATTGATATGCATCAGTTGCATTGTAGACCCATCACATCTTCTTATAATGCTTTACAATTTACTACTTCAAGACCAACCTGCTGCTCCTCAGAATGTAATTTTACATAGGGAACAACTTGCATAATGTATGCATAATCAAGTACTAAACAAACTCTCAAACTACTTTAGCCATTAAACAGATCCAGGGTGACAGAACACTGCTTCTGAAAAAATGAAAAGTTTCAGGTTGGAGGAGAAGGGCTTCTCCCTGCAAACTCCTAACTAGAAGACTGATCAATGTGTGTGCGAGCAAACACTTGATGGATACGGTTAATGAAAACTTGGATCTTCTTTACTGCTGGCGGCTCAGTTTTAGATAAATACTGGCGCGGTTTATACAGAGCAGGGGGGTCCCAATTTCTCCCACAGTATTTCGAGCTGAAACAATTGCTAATGGTTTGGCATCCACCCTTCCACGATTGGTAATGGTGGATCTAGCTTTAGAGAGAAAGCTCCACCGTGACATTTGCATTCTGGCACATGTTCTACTTTTTCGAATCCCAACTACCGCTGGCACTGCACTTTTTAGGGTGTCACGCAGTTTAAGACTGGGTGGCGGGCTTTTTTCTCCATCATGAGCCATATGCTGTTTAAAGAATTGCCATTACAAAAATTACGTAGTGCCTTCGAGCGCGAAACTGCGTACGTAGCATGAATATTCCCCCTTTTAAAGTTAATCTGTCTTTATTTTTCAACAGAGCTCTTGCTCAAAGCTTGAGGGGGTCTTTGGCTGGATTAGCCCCTAATTCTAACTTTCATTTTAATGACGTCATGCAGATGGCCCAGTGGAGCACTTTTGGGCGGAAATAAAACGAATCCTTTTTCCTGCAGTTCTCATGCTCTACGTTTAATTTGCTTACACAAAAATTTAGCCACAAAGGAAGTTTACCCTTCCGCATTTCAGAGCTAGTAGTGAATTTGCTTCGACGTGTACAGAATTTCCCGTGGGGATTTCAGTAAGTCAACGAAAAGGGAGGCAGTAAACTAAAGCTAACCTCATTCATGTATAATAAGTTGCTCGTACGAATTTTTAAATAGCGACGCGTTTCTTGATGTTTCTTTTGAAGAAGGGGGAGAGAGAAGAAGTAGAACGGGGAAAGATAGCCTAGAAGCAGGAAATAATTTACGTCCTTCCAAATTGGTAACTGCAGTTCAAGCCAGCTATTACAGCGCAATCGTTTATGCATATTCGTTACAGCAGCAAGAGCGAGACGACATCCTCACATTGAAATGGTTCGCTGCTAGCTACGTCTGGCTGAAGTTCTCATTTATTTTTATGAGAACCAAGACAGCCGGCTTAATAATTGTAACAGAGAGAAAATAACAAACACGCCGACGAGAGTGCTTTCAGACTAGTAAGTAGTAGTTATAGTGTCGACGTTGATTTAGGTAGCAGGAGGAGGCATTAAGAATTCTTCGTTTGGCATTCAGACATGCAGGCATGCCAATAATTCTTTCCAAAGCTCACTCGAAAACTTTGAATACTTTAGCTTTTATACGGAAAATTCTAACCTGGCACATACCAACAGAGCTGTACGGATTGCTACGTGAAACCGATAAATATTGAGGGGCATGACTTGGCTTTTTTTGCTGCTGCATTTGACCCGGCTTTCTAGTCGTGTGAACACATGCTGAATAATCTCGCGCACAAGCTTTTCCTGAGATTTGCTTGGAGGTAATTTGTGACCATTCAACTCTGGCTTTATTTGCCGAGGGCTTTTTTATGAGGAAGCTTGGCTTGCGGCAAGAACGCGAGCATAGAATTTACAATCGTATGGCTTAATGCCGGAATCTTCGTTATTACGGCCACTTTTCTGCAAATAAATACCTTAACCCTTCATGGTTCACATTAAGGGGCGCAAGGGTTGCGTGCATACTAAGCGTTTAATTTTTTCTTGGGGCTTCTAAAGTCTTCACACACACCGCAATCGTACACTAAGCGTACAAAAACGCAAACAACTAATTAGCACTTAGAATATAAATTGGAAAAGTAGCCTACCATGCAGCTCTGGCTCCTAGCTAGCATGCTTTCCAGAGGTTTTCTTTGTTCCATAAGCTGCCGTTGGCTCATTTTCCATGTTGCTTTCCCTTTTTAAGTTCGATTATTGCTTCGAGCTACTTATGGTGCCTCTACTATCTGGACGAAACCAGGGGCAGAAGGACCTTTTGTACAGCTATGCAGCGACATAAAGAGGTAGGCAATTATCCGAGCCAACTTTCGAATGCTAAAGGCAACCGAGCTCTAGCTGAGATTTGATAAAGTAGTTTTGCAGTATTTTAGTATTCTTGCAGAGCGGAGAAGCCACCAACCAAAAAGGTCTGTCTGCCAAAAGCTAGTTGGAGGCTTTTGTCCAAGTCCGAGCTGAAGCAATGAAAAATGACCTTTCCCTTAACAAAGATACAATAGGGTTGCGGCCTCTATAAGGCCAATTTCAAAAGTCCCCCCCGTAATAGATTTAAGAGTGAACTCAGCTGATTAAGCCCTTCATCTTTGTCAAAGGATGCTTTTAGGAAGGAAATGGCATCTTGGTAAAGTCCAGGAGAAACTGGGATAATTCGCGAAGGCATGCACTGCTTGCTCAATACTTCTAGAATACTAGATATTGTATGCAGTCCTACCTTTTCTCCATTCAAGTAGCACGATGGTCAGGGAAAAATGCGATATACTTTTTGCCACCACTTCCGAGGCTAGGCAGGAATGTATGTGCGGAGCGCTAGCTTCGATAGGATCACTGAATAGACTCCCTTTCCTTTCTGGTAGCCATTGATGGTTTCATTGAAGGAGATGTGGGAAAGAATTGTTGTCTCTGGCCAGATATGATCTGATTTGTAGCCCGTCTCTTCTCTCGAGCTTTCCCCCTCTTTTGTTTGGGATTAGTTCGAAATGGCGTCTTTTGCAGAAGAAGCTACAGACCACCACGCAGCAGAGCCAACTGGTCAGTGTGGAAGCAACTGGTTCGGGGGTCAATCAAAATAGACTTTTCGGCCTGGAAAAAAAAGTTGAGCGCTAACTCAATTATTAAAAGCTGCCTTACATCATTTTGCGTGCCTCTCCATCCTAGCTGCTCCTGCCAAGTTTTGGCATTGCTCATAACTTTGGGCAGGACTAACTTGAAGATATGCCAGAGATGAAACAATGGGCACCTGGCCGCGGTTCCCACAAATATTAAGAAAAACTTAGACAAAACGTTTACGCTGTTTCGCCAAGACTGAAGTAGGCTGAATGTCAGCTGACTTTGAAAAGCTGGCCCGCTTTAATAGGCCGGGCGTTCGCCATCGACCTTAGTGCGCTCTAACAGTGCTACCAGATTCAACAATCACAAATGCTTGGCAAAGAGGCTTTTTTAACTGCATTTAGCCCACTCAACCACTTTTGCACCTTGCATTGTTTGTTGTTACATAGAGCCATTTTTCAAGATTACGCCACGTGAATGATGTAATATTTTTCTCGGGAAACAAGAGTCTGGTAACATTTTGCATTTTATCTATCCTTTCTAGGTACAAAATGAAGAAGACTTGAGCCATTCCAAATTTAGCGATTCGCATCAGCTGGGCACTCTCCTCGCGGAAGAACACATTGGCTCGGACGGGCAATGCGAACAGCGAAGTAGGGAAAAAAAGGGACTCCCATCAATTAGACCTGACTACACAAAAGTGCCAAAAACACATAGTGTGTGCGTTAAGTTTCTTCACAATTACTAGTCTCTACGAAAAGTTTTGTGTGGAAGCAAAATGAGCACCTTCAGTGGTTACTTGGTCATGAAAACTTTTTTCGTTTGCCTGCTCCTCCTGTTGACACTTGGAGTTTCCACCTCGGGTAAGTATCCTATTATAGCTAATAAGATACCTTGACGCATTGTGTGATGCTTCGACTATACGCGGAAGTATCAAATTTCCGGGGGCCGTTATTAAATAATTTAGGCTATGCTCACTTTACGTTAGACAACTAGCTGCTTTCGAATTGAGAAATGACTGCTATGAAAGAAAAATGATTTTAACATAGTAGTACCCTCTAGAAATATCGATAGTGCTGACACGGTTGTTTCACTCTTTGAAACATAAGTAGATGTGTCATTACTGCGTGGTCCTGACTGCTTTGGCCAGCAATTGTGGGGCAGTTGACCATTTGTGATGATCGAGCAGTCAAGCATAAATCGTTAATAATAACCGGATGCTGCCCTAACGATTCTATAATGATAGAGAGATTACAAATGACGTGCGATTTTCCCTGTTGTTGCAGCCACCTTGTAAATCCATCTTGTTTCGTTTTCTCGAGGTCGTTGTGGGAGAAAAAGTAACCAAAGTTGCTGTAGCCTCGCTAGGTATAACTGTATTTTAGTAGCAATATTTCTTGCCACTTCTGCTATCTCTATTGGCAATATGTCTGGCCCAGAGAGTAGCAGATAGAAGCAGTGGCAGGGAAGAGCCTCAAAAAAAGTTTGGCATATCTTCGGCTCTCTGGCTAGCAATTTGCTCATCTCGCAGGCTCTTAGCTGCCACTAACGAAACCCGAAAATTGTTTTGTTCTTTGATATTTCTTTTTTCACCGATTCTCCAAAAGAATTGTGTCACTTGCAGGTGGCTCCTTCCCTCTTTTTGTTGCAATGCTATGGTAAAATTTGTTTGAGGCTAAAAAAAAGCCTTGCCGCAGCCGCGTTGCACAAACAAAGAAAAATGATCTGCTAATAAAGCTAGCTACTGTGAATATTTTTCATTGAACATTATTCAAATTACGGTGGTTGTTCACAAAAAGCTTTTTTGCCGCATAATTTCTTGCACTCACGCAATTGTAAGATCGAAGCAAAAATACTAGTATGTATGGCAAAGTGCTCGCAATTTAACCTTTCCTCTTCCTGTTCAAAGGAAGGATAAGCACAGATAATCTCCCAGGTTTGCTAAAATATTTGAGCGCCCAAGGTTGGATCTTGCGAAGTGTGTGTATCAGGGTGAAAAAAAGCAGGAATTGCTTTCAGTTGGTTGGGCTACTCTTCTTTATCTCGTAAGGAAGCGTACTTTAATTTTCCTAAAAGGTTAGATACTACATGTTTTAACTCAGCTCCCCGTGGCGTGGCAGCGGCTGCGGCTTGTTATTTAGGATACATTTTACCCTCCTCCCTTTTATGCACAAATACTGCGAGCTGCTTTTCACTCCTCGTCGTCGTACGTGCCATATGCGCAAATCATGACAATGCAACGGGGAAGGATGGATGCATTAATGGTGTGCGCTGCTTGGAAGGAGGGGAACCCCAAATCTAGCGTTTCTTTTGATACATCAAATCAGTGAATGTGACTTCTTCACTGGCGCTAGCTTTCCCCTACTAATTGAACCTATCCACGCTGGCAACCAATCTGATTAGCATAGTATTTGAGCATTAATTACCTTTTATAAAGTTCCTCCTCGGGAGAGGCAAAAAGCGCCTTGGCCCAATTACGGTATTTAAAGCTGGGATGGCCGCGCTCCACTAATACTGCGAGCAATTTTTCAAACTAGAAATTGGCTTTTTGTCTGCTCCAAACACACGCTCTTTTAAGCAGCCCATTTGTATTCTCACAGATGTGCAAGCCATTCGGAGTCATTTTTAGCTTCAATGCCTTTTTTCCTTATTCATAAGATCTCTTTATCCACTCGCGAGTGGTTCTAAAGCTTGCCTTTTGTGGGGCTCATCTAAGCTTATTGCAAGCAGGTGCGCGCGTCTTTTGACACGAACTCAAGAATACGAAAAGCTGTGTGGAGTACCATGTGTACTACTTTGTAGCCGATGTTTTTTATGCTACAATAAATCTATCATGGAAATAGCACACGAAGGTTTCCTTCACGATATTGTTCACTTTCTATAAGGTATGTGAAGGTGGCCTAATCACGTATCGTTCAGGTGATGTGCCTTCCCATTTCGTGAATGGTTTTCTGTCGATCCACCTTTCACTGGTCATTTGTTAATTTAGTCGCTACTCGCAACGTTTTAGCATTTTTTGAGAAGCCTTCTGTCCAAAGAATAGGCGAAAATGCCAATCACATACGCACCTATGTAGAATAGAGAATGGAGGAAAGCCCATGATTTAGTAGGAAATAAAGGTTGCGGCCTTGATCCTTCAAGACAGCACCCAACCAGGATATTTCGAGAGAGGAGAAAAACTGTGGCTTTGTATTTGGCCGTTGGGTACAATCAGAAAACCAGGTTTATGTTAACTTACCACGTCACTTGGGATTGTTGCTGTGGCTTATATTTTCTGAATTAGATACGTATAATGCCCCTGTTCCAACGAAATGGTGCAGTAAATCTTGCTGGGGCCGTATTTTATGTTGATGCATCTCAGCTGACAATACTTTCAAGGCCAATAAAGAAAAGGAGGAATATTCACTTAAACATGCACTTGGTGCCATTAGTCCAAGGCCATATTTTTTCTTTTGTGCTTTTCACATTGTTTCGGTCCCTTTTTTTCTCCTTTGCTTTGAAAAGCGTAGTAAAGGGTCCTTAGTTTGTGTTCGGATGAATAGAGAGTGAATCTTCTCTCAGTACACCCATAACTGCTTTTTCCGGAGTAAATACAGAACCAGTGTTCGCTTTTGTGCCCTGTTTGACAAAGCCAGTTCTTCTCCATGAAAATTTACAGCTGTTGGCTTATGTGGCCACATTTCTGCGGAGAAAAAGGGAAGAACTGAAGAGAGGAGTTTGATTGGAAAATGCGGAAACTGTTTATTGAAAAAGAGAAGAGCCAGACCATGGGAACGTCGAGGGGTCTAGTGGCATCAGAAATGGCTTTCTTTACTTTTTAGGACATCCGAGCTACTACTACTACTGCTATTTGGCTGCTCAGGCTGCTGCTGAATTCTTACGTTACGTGACGTGTAGACAACAAAAAAGGAGTGGCTGCTGTTTCTCTTTCCTCGAAGGCTGCAGTATTTTTGGCCTAACTGCCAGTTTGAAATTCAAGAGCCCTAGTATTAATTTGCGCAAAGCACATTTGGACAGAAGCTAGTTGCCGCAAGCGAGTTATGTAGCCGTCGGTCAAAAGCTCCTACTAGCTGCAAATGAAACGCTACTCTCTGTGATATCATTGCGAAAGCTGAAAAGCAAATCGTCTTCTAGGAAGAGCTGGTAAATCAATTTCAAATGTAAATGCTCGAGAGCCGACGCCCATTTTATAGGCGTCATTAATCAGAGCTATTCCTACCCAAGAGGAAAATTGAGACCTAGCCAAGTGTATTAAAAGTGCCGAGAACAGGCCTTGCCGCTTTTTCGCCTCGCTCTCATTTCAACGGAGGATGCATCGGCTCAAACTGATTTATACTTTTGTTGGCAAGTCCTCAATCTCGCTCGAATGATTTATGTTTGCATTTTATGGAGTGCTCACTAGCTTTCGTATAATTGTCAATATTCCCTCGTCAGCACTCGAAAAATTACTCCCTTCGGAGCCCAACCACGGCGTTGCAGTAATAATTCTCCTATGACATTGCTTTCTTTTATTGAATATCAAAACTCATCAGTTCGCCAATAAGTTTAGGCACGATTCCAAAGTTGTAAGATCAGCAAGGAAAGATGGAAAGAGCATTTGCTCTAGTCATTTGCTGAGCTTGACAGAAAAAAATAGTAGTAGTAGCATGTATCTTCTGTGCAAAAGATGGTGCAACACCGCACCACTCCTATCTTGACTCCCCCTTTCTTTGTTGTGGCCTATTTATTATTCCATATAGGTACCTTTGTTATTTAGAATACCATAAGAGATCCCTCAAGGTTTTGAAATGTGCGCGCAGCCATAAATTGCTTGAAAGTTGGGCAGAAATACCTCGATGTGCACATCACTACATTTTTAAAGAGGCTGAACGAGCTTTCTTGGTTAAATCTTATACTGTATCGTAGCAAAGTTTGCGAGGAGAGGCTTTTTTGAGACAACTAATTTCCGAAACCTCCTTTATCTTGTATACATACACGCCCGAGCTGAGCTGGCGGTTTATTCTGGGAAAGAAAGGCGAATTTCAGAGGAGCCTCAAGAAGAGGTGTTTTTCTTCTTCAAGGATATTGGCGCGGATGCATGAGAAAACCTGCGAAAAACTGGACACACCCCGGCCACAGTGTAGTGTATTGGGAGAAAATCACTCCTCCAAAACGTGCCAAAGTGTCAGACATCTACTTAGTGTCATGGTGACTGTCAAAACATGGCAGCAGCACTTGTAGCAAGGGCTTTAAAGGAGACTTTACTTGTCTCGGGAAAAAGAACTGCAACAACGTACTCTTGCATTAGCAAAGGCTTCGTTGTTGGACGTTTTTGTGTGTGGCACGCGCCTTCCGTAGAAAAATTGGGGTTTCTGCTCCTACGTAGCTTTTGTACAACTCGCACTTCTTCTATGAGAATGACGATGTCTGTTCCAACAGCCAACTTTGTGGTGCCCACCACCATTCGGACATTAATGGACACTGAAAGCCGGGGCAACTGGCTGCGCCAAAAAAAATTACTAGTCGCCCCACCAAAGGGAAAATTGGGTTAACTTTCAAAAGTAAAGTAAGCAAAAGTGTTGTTCGCGCATGCATAAGACGCGGCCCGAAGGCTGGGATATAGTTTTCTTTTTTGCTATTCAGCATGCAGACAGAACTTCTATGCATTAGCATTCGTCCAAAACCTTTACATTTTCATACATTTGCTAGAGAGTAATCCTGCCATAAATCCCCGAAGGATCACTACTGTATGCTTTTTAATCTCCATAATGATTTATCGAGGCACATGTACTCGGATACAGAGCTGTTAGCTAACTGTTGCCATCTACTAGCATGATGCATGCCATGCAGTTATGAACGACATGTCACAGCCACGCTCAGTTTTCGGCAAGAAAGTCTGACTTAATTAGATTGAGACGTCGGTTTTTCATGTCCTGTACCAACAAAGCTGGATGCTTATTCTCTTTGCCAAAAAGGCATTGCTGCTGGCAGCAAGAAAAAGGAAAGAAAAAAAACCTTGCTAAACTCGAGGTTCAATTATTCATCGCAACTTCTACGTTGCCGTAAATATGTTCTAAAGAAACACACAAAAGGGATCTTACTGCATTTTTCCAGTCCTAGAGCAGTTAGATCCCAAAGCCGAAGAGGCGGAACCTGAGCCTACTGTGGCGGCACTGACGTTCAAATATGTACCATGTAGCAGCTACTACCGAAAAAACTGCATTCTAGTAGGTAGGCCATCTTCATATTTCAAAAAGTGCTCATACTCGTACCACATCCGCATTTTTCGGCTGCTATTCCATTATTTACTGAGCATGGCTAATTCCAGCAGCAGCAGAGTAGCCATGCTATGCTTGCTACCTTTGTGCTTATGGTAGAGCTTTCCGTTGCAGCAGATTAAACTTATTCACAGATGCATTTTGGCTCCAAGGTGAAACGACTTTTGCTGGTAACTCTTTTCAGCTCCGGCAGCGGCGCCATTAATTATTAATTGGAATGATTCTCAAACTTGAGATATGATGATGCATTGGCACAAAGTAGAAGGTAGCTGGCGGAGAGGACAGAAGAAGGACCTGAACATTGAGCTGTCGGGTTAGAAAGCCATCCTTAGTTAGGATCAAAAAGGAGAGCCTACTCATCCTCTTTTGAGAGCCTAAGACGAGCTCCCGGAGAGATGTCACGTTCTCCCTCGTAAATCAATAGGCCAATCAGATTTGCAACATACACACAAGCGTAGCTGAAGGTTTGCAGCCAGGTTGTACTTTTTTATGACCCGCTGATATGTAGGGCAGCCTGCAAACCTTGATCAACTAATCCTTCAGCTCATGAAAAGTTACCCCCAGCCGCATAAAGTAGTAGCACATTGTGAAAGCAGTTGCTAGCAACCAGATATCATCATGCCTCAGAAACGACACCACTTTGTGCAAGTACTCGAAAAATGGCAAGCTTTTTGATCCCTCCGATCTTCAAAACGAGGTTAGTCTTGCACAGCATAAATTGCTATCTCTTCCAAGGCTCCACACTTTCGAAAGAGTGAGAGCAAAGAATGTGACCGTCCCTAATTGACAACCTCAGGTTATTAATTACTTACTCGTCGTAAAGGAAGATTATGGACCTAAATGTAGGATGTCTAAACACGGTTCTCCTCGCGATTGGGAGAGAAATTATGAACGAAAAAAGCGCTCCTAGGAAGAGCTGCGAGGGAAATCGGGACTCAATCTGGCGTCAGAGCCATCAGGCTCCTTTTTGACTTTTTTGCACAAAGACCTGTCTTTCATTCTGCTCTCGCTTAGATCAGAATGACTCTTTTGATAGTGCATACTTTAGATAGAAAGAGGCGAATTGAGGCTCACTCCTTCTGTGAAAATCATTCTTTGCGTTAGAATGGGCCTGTCATAAAGGCCATCCGAGGTGGTTTACGCCACGGCCGCCTTCTACGTACAGCATGTTTGGTATAATATCATCGTTGTCCTCGTCTTGAGTAGCTTTCTCGGTCAGTGAGCAGCAAGACCCGCGGCCTTGTCACGGAACAAATATAACTGTTTTGTGACATCTCTGTCGTCCAAGCGTGGTAAAGCCTGGAAAATTGATGAGGCAAGTTACACACACAAAAGGAATAAAAAAATTCTTTTTGTCCCAAGGAGCCTTTGTTAAGAGTAAGTGGACATGCCTGAGGCCAGAGATCATGTGAAAATCGATTGGCCGCAAGACATTTGCCAACTGTAGTAATAACTGGAAAAGGTCCAAGTCTTGGTATCATTGGCACTCATTAGGTACATCCATTGCTGTAGTATCTTTTCATGGTCTTCCAAACATTGATGGTAAATATCCTTGCCAAGTGCTCGGATGAGCCTCCATTATGTACCAATTGTTTTCGACCAGTCTCACGTTCCCCGGTTTTTTCGCAGTAGTACACTAGCACTCACTGAAGCACTCAAAAAAGGGAGTCTGCTCCAATTTTTCTTCGGCAAAAACGCATGTGCCACCCAACAACATGAAATTTGCCTGGAAATGAGGACGTTGGGGGCATTTGTCTCCCTTGTTATGCAGCATGATGCATGGATATTACGTGACATGCCTTTCTGTTGTTCCTCTGGCTCCTCTTATTTATATACTATGATGATTGTGGTGTGATGAGAGGCTCCTCGTATAATTATTCGCATTAGCTGTAAAGTACTCGCATTTGTGCTGTGGGGGAGAACGCTGGGAGGTTTGCGCGGATTATTTTGGTGGTGAGATTAATCCATGGTGAAACTTTGAAGATGCTACTGCTGCGTTTACGTAGCGCAATCTAATGAGTATGAGCAGCTTAATGAAATTGCGGCCGGCCCGAGGTGCATCATTGACTGCACAGAAAGCTATTTTTGAAAAGAAAACTGGTGAAACCGCTCCAGTTCGTGCTGATCTTTAAGGGGATTAGAGGGAGTGGAAAGTTGCCAAGCTTCCATCTCTTCTGAGGTTGCCTTCAGAGCAATTAAGCGGCCTTGTGTGCTTTGGCACGTGGCTCGACCTCGGAGTCCTCCGAGGTCGGAACTAATGCTAGATGCTTATTCACGAGGCTATAACGCGCCAATGACATTTTAAAGAGCCCATTTCTGTGAACTTCTTGCATAAGGCTCGTTGGGAAGGATTGATGACGGCTATGCTCCAACTGTCATTCCCTGAATTAGCTCGACTTCCATATCCAGTGTGACAGCTGTTTTTCTCCTAGTGACGTCAAGTGATAACCTTAACAAGTTGGAACCTACTACTAAGTGCAAAAAAATGCATTTTTATAAATAAAAAAGTTTGTCCACTGAAACAGCTGCAAACAGTAATTTGAGGCCCCCGCCCAACAAGTAAAGCTTAATTGCGAAATAAAATCAAGTTGTCGCCGTTGCGCAAGCAGTTTCTGCGATGAGCACCACATATAAAGTTGCATGCGCAGTATATTGTATTATCTCTCTGGAGAGTTTGGAGGGCCTCGCTACATTTTATATTATATAGTACAGCTGCATCTATGCACAGCAGTACGTATAAAAAGGGAAACATGCATGGGGTGGAAGAAGCCAAACTTGTCGCTGAAGTTGATGAAGTGGAAAATGACCTTGTCAAACTTGCCTCTCATTTGGTAGTAAAATAACTCACCACCATGCAGCTGGATGTAGCCAAAAAAAGATGGAAAGTAATTAAACGTATCTCCCAGCAGAAACAGAGCTTGTGGAAAAAGAAACTTTCCTTCGTCATCAACTTAATGTCAGGGGAGCGAAACAACCTGGTTGGTGATGCGCGTTGCGGAGCACTTTAAAGGACATTTCTGCGGAAATCAAGCCATAAAAATAGTGGTAGTGTTTTCGCGGCGCGTGCATTTAGCTCTTGGTGCAACCGCAAACTTAATCTGCAACTCTATTTCAGATGGATCTGATGGCAATCACCATCGTCGCCATCATCTTCGCCAGCGGCGGCATGGAAGCAATTCCGAGTGGTCACCGAGTGAAGCCATCTATGAAAGGAGCCACAGCAACGTGAAAAGCCAGATCACATTTGGCCAAGGCGTCGAGCATCCTATTGATGTGACCGTGGCCAAAAACTGGGTGTTCTTCACCGCCAATGGATCCACAGTCAAGGCTCACATCGGCTCAACAGCAGTATTGCCATGCGAGGTCAAAAAAGACAGCCAATTCGGAGTGGTGAGAAGATTTTCCTGACATATTTTTTTCGCTTGCAATAGCTCTCTGTTATATTGGATATTGCTTTTCCTTTCATCCTCTTCTTTTGCTTTATTTACTTACATTAATTGTACTGGCATGATGTTGTCAAGATGTTTGCTCATTCTGTTATCGGATCGAAGTCAATGATTGAGGCTGCGGATTTGGATCGCAAGCCAGCTTTCTCCTCGTATTAGTACAGTAAATTGGGCCCCGTGGGGCAGCGGAGCAATCGAAGGGCTGATCTCGTTTTAAAAATGCTCGGGCAACTTTCTTCAAAAGAGCCTAATTTTCGGATAGGCATGGGAAGAGGCTTCCCTCTTAGGTCGGCTCTTCGCCGCTGCTGAGGCCGGAGGATAGATCTATCAACTTTCATTGTCTGGCTGTTGCATTTCAGATCACGTGGTCGAGAGTCGAGGACGAAACGAGGCCATATTCACTCCTCACGATCGGAGATCAAAACTACGTGGAAGACAGCCGCTACTTTGTGGCAAAGCCCTTCATCGGCTCCAACTATGTGAGTTTAAAATGCCATGAAGTAGTACTTGCAGAAGCCATAAAAGCTGCCAAGTGCATTTCGAGCACCCGCTCAATCGTATTGCTGGTGTATGGTCGTTAAAATTGGGTCCTTTGCTGAGCTTTCTTTCTGTTTTTTGCAGCTGGGCTGGGATTTGCGAATCAAGCGTGTGACCTTAGACGATGCGGGTAGATACGAATGCCAAGCGACAACTCATCCTTCGCAGTCCATTATCACGAGGCTCAAAGTTGTGGGTGAGTTTTCTCGCAGCCGCAGTAGATGTGGTGGGTTTGCATGAAAAGAGCATATTTATTTTCCAGAGGCGTCAACGCAAATCCTGGGGACTAAGGAGAAAATCATAAAAAGCGGGTCCAAGCTCCAGCTTCATTGTGCTCTGAGAAGAGCCACAGAGGAGCCCCTCTACGTTTTCTGGTATGCACTACATCAACAACGATTAGAGATTCCACTCATTATGCTTTGAAAACCTCCAGGTATCACAATAATCGCATGATCAATTACGACGCTGGAGTGACCGTGACCAAGGACAGCGCTGGGTCCACGCTCAACTTGCAAGTGGCCTCTGTGGCCGACTCTGGCAACTACACTTGCTCACCATACAATATCAAACCAACCTCTGTCATAGTTCATGTCCTCAGGGAGGGCAATTCTGCAGCCTCCTCGGTCCAGGATGAAGGAGGCCAGGACTCAAAGGTCCAGTCCTCTACGTCGGACCGAATAGCCCCTCCCTCAGCTGCAGTACAAAGTTCCTTCGCGACCTTGGCACATCAGCCCAGTGGCTGCTTACTATCGTTGACCTTTGCTGCAATCTTGATTCTTTCGCCGTTGCTACAGTTGCTGAAGTCGTAGTGGAAAAGAAAAAAGTAATGATTGTTTATTGTCAGAAAAACTCTTCCATTAGCAGATCGCATCACTATTGGAACAATTGCCAGTGCGCACCAACGAGACTCCCAGGCAATTGGAGGCAAAACGAGCCCTGTTACTTTTCTATGGAACTTATTGCAAATTTACCTTCTTTCAGCAGATACTGGGATCATTTTTCATTTGAAATGATGATGAAACAACTGCCTGGCTGCTGTTCTAAAAAAGTAGTAAAGAGAGCGTTTGGAGGTTAGCAAAAAATAGGTGGAGCGATGTTCACATTATTTTATAGATATTGCTACTAGATATTTAAACTGCCAACATGATGATTGTCAAAATGGAATTGAACATAGAAATAAAGCTTATATATATGGTTTCCGAATAAAGTTGGTCCACCATCTCTACATTTCAAAATCTACAAGAGTCATTCGTCTTTCTGAAAATGCTCCTTTTATTATGGCCCATCCGGTTGATAATTGCTATGTGTGAGAGCTTGCGATCGGTGATTCGTCAGACGGAATATTTCCCGCAGAGATCACAAAACCTTTCGCACATAAATATTGCGACAGAAGTAGTTCCCATGGGACTCTCTTATTGTAGGGCATGCTGAAAGACAATTCTCCCATTTGCATGCATTACTCACAGGCCGTAAAGAAACACTCTGAAAAGCCCCTTGAAGTAAGAATGTATTTGAACCATTTGCATTGGTGAAAATTGATAAATTGGCGACTTTCATTTCATTAGAGTCAGATGCGAGGCGCTAGACTAGGCTCTGGTCTATGTCTTATTCTTTGCTTTTAAAAAGATATACTCACTAAATTCAATTTAGATCACCACTAAAAGCCTATGAGAATTATTGGGAAAGCTTGAGTTTGGGGAGGGAGGGAAAAACAGGACCAATTTTGATGAGACACACTGATAGGCTATTTCCAGCAGCTGGGAAATTCTCACCCATTCATCTTATTCCGTTGCCATTTTCCTTTTTCGACCTCTCAAAATGAGATAAATTGTTAGCTGTTCTCGAAATAGGTATACCACTTGACCCCTAACAAGCATTGTGGCCAAGCTAAGTGGTTGATAGACTTTTCAGCGGAGTCTAGATTGGATGTACGACTAATTAGCGTCAGACAAATTGTGCTACATTCCGGCGTCGTTGCTTTTCCCAAAAATATTGACAAATTCGTGGCGAATTGATTTGTTCCCTAACAGTTGTTACTTTGCATTTGGCTCGCAAGATGACGATACTCTATTGGACAGGAAATTATGCAACGAAAGGGAGGAAGAGAGATGCACATGAGATATCCAGCTGAATTTTTGATTATGTCTCAGAATCAAAGGGATTGCTTTGCCATATAGTGCCATGCTACTGCTGAAAATCGAATCAGTCACATTTCTGTGAAAATAAAAGCTTTGACACACACACATGCTACATCGATGAAATTACTTTATTGCTCGAATTCGCATGCTAGTGGTTTGTCTTCATTTCGCTTCGTCCCTCCTCATCTTGTACGGAGGTATCAGCCAAAAACAGATGTTAATTGACACATGCTCAATACCTAAAATGGGCCTAGTCCCTTCTCTGCAGGAAATTGTACACTGTTCCCTTGAGTCGAGCAAGGACGTGCCTTCCACATCAAATGTTGATCATGGCAGACGACGACATTGCGGCACAACTCTCAAAGAAAATATACTGGCAGGAACATGGTTTTTTTGCCACTTTAACGTGGTGGTTAGGGTAGCCAATTTTTGGGGCCAGGGATATTAAGGAATCTCGAAAAAAGCCCAGAGTGAAAGCTTCCAGCCTTTACGATTAGAAATTAAAACAACATGGCAAGTACTGTGCTTGTACGCAAAGGTAATCAATTCTAGTTACCCATTTGATCATTTCTTTTCTGAAAGATATTACGCCAGAGTACATTAAGTACACATTCTTGGTGATGGTGAAGTAAGAAGTACGTGGGCACGAACGGTAACGAAATAATTGACTAGAAAGATTAATAACATGGCAAATGTGCTCCTTACTTTTGGTCTACCCTAGTCTAACACGAACCGGACGCTCAAGTCAATAACTGGAAGAAGTCCTTATCTAGTCTTGTCACGTCGATGTTGACCAAGAAGCTGAAAAATGATGAAAGCCATCACCGTAGCAGACTACAAAAAAATCCCTCTCAATCGAGGTTTTGCTCATTTTTGGTCCCTAGTTGGCGGCAGAAAATAAAGCTGTTTCTCGCAAGAAAGATTTTTTTAGTTTGTCCACAAGCAGCATTTGCATAAAATAGCCATTTACATGGGGACCAAGCCACATCAGGGATGGAAGGAGCAAACCCAGTTTATGTTCAAAAGACGACGTGTGTAATCAGGTCGTAAGTGAAAGCCGGGCTAAGTGAAAAATTGCTACACATGGCACCAAGCCGTGAACAGCAAGAGTTTCGGTTTGTTATGCAAAGCAGTATGTGAAAGTGGCATAAAGTATTGTACATAGCAAAAAATACGGAATTGTGTAACTTTAAGGGCAATGCTGATTTATAATTCAACGTGCACTATATCATGGTGTAGGATGAAATTCTGACATCTCGCGTTTGCAAGGCAGAGAAACTGGAATGTCATCTGCGTGACATCAGTGATTGAGTTCAGGTCGATGTAGCCAGGAAGTGCTTGCGTAGCGAATCAGCTCCTCTTTATGCTGCTTTTTTGAAAAGATCATAATGAAGTCTGATCCCAAAAATAGGCGCATCACAATGAATAGATATTTCTTCACCATGTGGTAGTGATTTTCAGCGGCGGAGGATCTGATGGGGCCAAGGTCGACCAACTGAGCCAATCAAGATAAGGTCTGTGGTAGTGTGGTCGTGGGCCTCTCTTTTATAATTTTTCTCGTCACGGACGCGCACAAGCAGCTGCAGTAAAAAGATTTTTGGGCAGACTGCATTCAAATTGTATTTGTACCAGAAATGGCAATTTTTACGACTGACTTGTTCGCAAGAGACAGCATTAGCGCGTGAACTCTTGCTATTTTATATTCAATTGTGCGCTTTGCGCCCTCTGCACTGGACTGTTTATCCGATGCGATGGTAGGCCTAGATGGCATCGCAAGACTCAAGGGAAATCGATGGAGGAAAAAGCTGGAATACATGTGCACGAAAAAAAGGCCGCCCAGCTAACTAAACCACAGATGCTTTATTACTTTCAAAATCATCGACTCATGAAAATGAGAACAGACGGAGTACTTTCATACTGGTATTTTGATTCTAAAAGTATGTAAGTATCACTAGCATATACCAAGCTTTCGAAAACCTTACAAAAAGTTCTTTATAAATGGACAATGTTCCATGACTACTAGTATTTTTGCATGAATGGCTTTCGGCTACTACTACGTACAACCGGAACAAAGATTTTCCTGCATTGTTATCCCTACTATTCTTCTTCTTCTTTTCCAAACCGCATGGGCTCTCTTTGCAATAATTAGAAAGCAAATAAGATATGGCCAATTATGTTGTAGGAGGGGATAAAGGAAGCCTGGGGACAGATGAATAGCCCCATTTAGACGTTGAAGATTTGTGAGCACACTTTAATGAATTGGTCACCATTGCATTGTTCCTTTAATTCTCAATCCTTTTTCTGCTTGCGCAGGCATGTCTCCATCTTCCTCAAGTAAAGAGGCCATGTCTGACCGAAAAGTTTTATTTGTTTTCTCCCTTTTGCCTTCCCAAGATTCTGCAATTGTGGACTACAATGACGGTAATGATAATGGTCAAATACAATTCTCTCATAGGGGAAAGATGAATTTTTCGGCCAGGAATGGAGTCATTTTTCACCGAATATAGCAGAAAAGCAACTCAACAAGATGAATGGTCAAGTGTAATTGTATAAAAGGGGTATTTGAACGAGGGAGAAAATCGTTTGCTCCCGCCACTTGCTCATAGTGATGGCGGATAAAAATGAAGTTACTCTGCGGCCAACGCCAGTGCATAAATAGAATGGATGATGTACCAAAAGACATCCTGGCAAACGAATATTATGAGCCTGCACCACGGCTAATCAAAGCGATAAAAAAAGATAGCGCCGACCGAGCGAAGGAAGTTTATGGATGTTGAGCAAATACGCAAAAAAAACAACCCCGAAATCATGTAATTAGAGGAAGAGCAAGCATATCATTTATTGTGTCAGAAGAAGAAGCCCGAAAATGCAGAATTATTAGCAATTCTTGCGCTCAAGCGGGCGTCTTTTTGCTGAGAGAGCAGAGAGAATGTGCATAGAGCTTTCTTACTCTCGAGTCCGTCAAAGCAGTTACAGCTACAGCGCGGTCTAACAGTGAGGTGCTATTGTTGGTTGTGGCTGATGTTCCATAATAAATACAGTGCATTCTGTTGGTGACCAGCTCATAGTTAATGAATCAAGCGTAAGAACTATTTCTAATTATACTTCTTGGGCTCTCGGTGGCGGCCTCAATACCACTACTTATAAGAAGACTTTTTGTGGCTGCAATAAGGCCTTGATATCGTATTGACGAGGATTCCCTAGGGGATGATCATGATGACTGGCATAAAAACGCAATAATGCTGTAGCCTTTTCTAAAGCT
This sequence comes from Paracyclopina nana, assembly GCA_019096065.1. Lineage (NCBI taxonomy): Eukaryota > Metazoa > Arthropoda > Copepoda > Cyclopoida > Cyclopettidae > Paracyclopina > Paracyclopina nana. The sequence goes on along the minus strand of JAGUCH010000001.1, from coordinate 7,570,547 downwards.
TACAGCAGGCTTTTTTTACGGCTAAGAACAATGGGCGAAAAAGGCTTATAAAAAACAGCTGAGCTAGAGGTGGCACAACTGAGTCATAGCTATCCAATAGAGATGCCAAAACTAGGTGAAGTGGAAAACCAACGTGGCCTTGGTGTCAACTATGACCAAAGATACGAGTTGAGTTTGTGCTGGTAGAGCGAATACTATTATCTAGGAATTCGCGTACGTTGTCGTGTAGAATGAGTAAATGGCCCATGAAAAGACACCCAAGCAAAAAACAAATCCACTCTACAGTTGATTTATAGCACATGCTCAGCAGTTCCAAATTAACCTGACAAAAGGCTCGAGCTTGACTCGATGCGTAGGCTTCCTTTGGCATAAAACAGCGTGTTTATCGACACCATTAGCATGAGCATTGCGTATTCAGCTCAGCGAGCGGATGGCTTTGAATTTTCCCAATGAACTCGTTAGCAATCTTTGTATGCTGATTACTTAGGAAAATGAGGAGCAAAACGTGCTGCTCCAATTTACTTAATTGCACAAACGCTGCGCTACAATCAGTGCAACCAAATTCAATGACACTTTTATGTGCTATCAATCACGGTAAGCTTTTCGTCGAAAGCTGGAAATGGCAAGGGAAATAGGCAGAAGTATACACTATAAAGATGGCCATAACGAGAGCTCTCTCACACATTGCAATCTTTTCTTTCCTATGAAGGCAGTTAATGAAGTGAATCCTTTATGCCAAGGCTTATTTTTGGCAGCAAAATAAGAAAAGTAAATGTGGTGGCCACGGCCTAAGCTGAAAATGTAACTTAATGGCAGTCTCCATCTTTTTGGATGGCCCAGTCTGTGACTACTTTCACATTAAGTTCTCTATGAAAGAGACACTTGCTATTTCCACTGTGGGTATTCATATCACTAAAGTGAAAGATCAATTTGCAAGGCGTTCTTGCTACTCGACCGGAGAGGATTAAAATAGTGGAACTTATCGTGACTATTTAGACTTTGCTGCAGCATAGGATGACAATCGTTACAGTTGCCAGAGTAGTGGTCAGTTTTATTGAAGGAGCCATTTCTATCGAAATAGCCAATTCGATCTCCACTTCGGCATCACTGCCACTTGTAGAATTAGAAAAAGAGGTAATGTGTCTTCGAAAATAGTTGGAACGCTGCCAACATGAAAGAACGGTTTTGGTTATGGCAAAGTAGCCTCTCAGCAAAATTGCTAAGAACTATAACTGGTAAAATTACAATCTTGGTCTAACTAAGCCGCAAACCATAAAGCATTATTCTTATTCTTTCCTCTATAAAAGCAATTTCATGCCTTCCCTTTGATGTGGAGGCTCATTTTAAATCTGCCTTAATTCTATTATTCATAGAATGAGATTCTTCTCTCCAAATACCGTGCTGGCATTCTAATTCTTGGTGGCTTGGAAGGCTTGAAGACAGAAATTCAATAGGAGTGTCATAGTGATTGTACTGTTCAAGTTCGAATCCGCAAAATATCGAAAGGTAAAAGTTCGAAAAGTGAAATTTCGATCCGCAAAACTTCGATAGGTAAAACTTCGAAGAGCAAAAAAATCTTGGAACTGATTTGTAAAATATTTTCAACACAATAAAAAAATTAAGTTCATCTATACAGAGCCTCCTACCAACAGTGGATTAAATAGTTTTAAATAATTAAAACTATTTAATAAACTTATAATAATTAAATAATTTTTCATAATTAGTTTTATGAGGTGTTCACCTATGCCTCATTTCCTTAAAATATTACGGCATCCTTAAATGAAGTGCCTAACTTTTTGTACTTCTGATTAATCAAAACACTTCAAACTCATGTGACCAAAAGAGGTGGAAAAAGTAATTTACTTAAAGCTATCAAGAGTGAGTAAAAATGATCAGTACTAAAATAGGAGGCTTAAGTAAAACATAATTTTACGGAAGGAAAAAATTTCCTTTATAGACACAGCATTAGTAGAAGTTGCAACAATGATCGAATTTTTGCGGATTGGAACTTTGCCTTTCGAACTTTAAACTTATCGAACTTATGCGGATTCGAACTTTAACCTGTCGAACTTTTGCGGATTCGAAGCTGAACAGATATACCGTCATAGTTAGTGCTTGTCCATGCAACTTTCAAAAGGAAGTACCACCTCGCGAATTCTCAAAAGCAAAAAATGCACAGTGCCAAAAAAGAGTAATTCTTACCTTGCGAGGCGTTGATTTCCACTTCAAAGGCCTCTCACAGAGTTAGCAAGACAATGCAAAATTACCCTGCCTGCGGCTAACGTCCATATTTCTCCAGGCGAAGCCGCCTGAAATGTCGCATGACCATGGGAGCAAAATTGCTGAGTTAGGTCAAGTATTTGCCATGAGTCCACAACACAACTAAAAACACGTTTAGCTCACGCTCACTGAAGTTTACACTGAAGTAACGAACGGTTGACAAAATCGAATTCATCAGCTTACCGCGCACGTGACCCGGGCGCGCGCAACTGCGCGCCTCTTCGAAGTGACTTTGGTAAACAAACAAGCGAGCGGTAGACATTGCCAAAAGATCGCCAACCTTTCTGTTGCCTCACTGATCTTATTAATGATGATTCATTAAAAAAATAGCTGGCTGCATGCCGACCATCCCCATATCTGATGTGACGCGTCATTAACCGAAGGATTTACATGGAAATACGGTGATGCTGCTGCACGAAGAAGAATTGTGCCGTCGTTACATGGGGGGTTGCGGGGGATCTGCTGACGTGATAGATGTACTCATCCCCGAAAGGAAAAAATTAACTTACTCCGCTTGACTATCTTGTCATCTCTTTTCTAGGATATTCGTAGCGGATCCGACGACATTGATCAATGCCCCGCCATCAATAAGTGTGCGCCGCGAACGTGAGAGCCCAACAATGGTACATTGTCAAAATAGTATGAGGACTTTTAAGAAGTGAAAGCAATATCTGCGGGAAGATTAATCGCAAGTGTTGTTAAAAGAACCTTCGCCAGTGGATGGTCCTAGGAAGACCACAAGAGAATAATGTAGCAGAAACAAATCCACTCGAGATTTAGGATGGATGTTACGCTGCGAATTGGAGTGCTGCTGCAATTTTTCATCATGACTGGTAAGTGCAATCTTTTGATTCCTTCATTATTGGGTGGGCAAATTAATGCGATGTTAGCGTAGCTCAAGGCCAAGCGTGCGCGCAGTCCGATTGACGAATTGCTTCCGTTTCTGGTCAAATAAAGGCAGCTCACTTTCAATGTAAAACTGCATAAAAAGTTGCGGTAAAAAGTGATGTCATTGCATGTGGATGGAAGAACGATGAGCTTCGACTTTCTTGTCACTCTGTCATGCTGCAAAAAATCGGCCAACCAACCGTCAAAGCCAAAGGTCACTACTTTTGCCAATATATCTCGAATGTAATTTTTTCCCCGCAAAAATGTGATGATGGATAAGCTGCTGAGAGAGAGGGAAAAAAAGTTTTCTCTGGCTGCATCTGTAATCAGATCATCACTGGTTTTTGAGAGGTTTATTGATTGTTGCTGTGGTGGAATACCATGTAGATGTACTAGAGTAGTAGGCAGTAGTAGCCTGAAGCGAAATGGTAGAATTGTTAGCAATGTTTGGGCCCACTTCACGGGTACAACTAAGCAATGTCAACATGTCAAGGAAATAGCGTTCAAATCAAATTACCTGCTGCTACTGACGTACTCTGAGTGTTTTTTCTCGGTCATTCAATGACTTGCAACCAATTTTGGACCTTTTCAAAGCAGCCATCACGGGGATCCACTGTAATACGTATAAAATGCCGAACGTTGATCCCATAAGCCGTACCGGATCTTTTGACCTAAATTGGCAGCACCCAGAGAGCAGCTCAGCCAATCGGCTCTTCTCCGCACAAAAAAGGTGTACCTATTAGCTTTATATCGGGAGCAAGAGATAAGGTAACTTTGTGTTTTTGAGGTTGTAGGCTCCGAAAATAGCTGTCGCATACTGAGCTTACATTGCCAATGGTTGCTTATCATTGGCACGACTGGAGATGACAACTGCAAATAATGATCGAACAGTAATGATAAAGTACGTTGAGCAGCAAATGAATTCACGTGCACAACTGTCCATTGCATTAACGACATGGGGCAAACGAGGCCGAACTTCTAACAAGATAGCAGAAGCAGCTAGTGCGTGGCAACCTTAACTCGCTTCAACGGATTAGCTTACCCCATTTGGCGGGTAGGCAAACAGTAATCGTCTTAACATATCCTTTTAGCTAGCTTCCGAAATCGACAGCCACGCGCCCTTTTTAGCACACATTACAAAAGCCCCTTTCATTGCCGTTAAATCGAATTTTCCTCGACAGAAACAAAAAGAGCTATGTGGCAACAGGATAAAATGCCCGCATTTGGCTTCTGAGCAAAAGCCCGCTGGACATTTTTGTGCGGAAGCCAGTCGTTCCTGGGTTTCAAGATAGAGAAGGTTAATGTTTTTTGCTCAGCTGCTTTGTATTTTCTGGATAATGAGGAGCAATTATTCGGTCGACGAGTTGCTCAAAGTAAAGTTTTAAATGGACTTTGATCGTCCTATGCTGTCTGCTAATGAATATAGCTCTTTTCCGGAGGCCGCCACGTGCTGGCGACAATACCAATTTCGTCCTCAGCAGCACCTTTTGCAGCATTAGCGTTGCAGTCCTCTCAAAAAGATTAGAACGAGGCAGAAAAAAGAAGCAGTCCATTATCAAATTAATGTTGTGTACTCAGGAGCCTTACAAAGACCTTCTTAACAACTAGTATACTACTAGTAGATATTTTGGAGTTGTTGGCCAACTTTTCCCTCTACTCTCACGCTTGATTGGCCTAACTTAAAAAGGCATAAACAATTTGTTCCTGCCATGATTTTGCACCGAAAATACTTTTATAGCGTTTAAAAAGGCGCCTTTACTTTCTATATAATGTTCAATGTAATGCCCAAAGGAACGAGACCTTCTGTTTCTTACGGTTGACCATATTGCATCATGACATATGCTTTTTTGTAATGCGGTAAAAGCAGCTCATGGGAGAATTTTAGCCCTAAGTCCTTTCCAGGAGAACCTGCAGAAATGTCCTTTTCTTTTCCCAAAAGCTCAAGCTACCAAATCTATATCTGGCTTGACGATGGCATCAACATAGATGGATGCTCAGATTACATTTTTGATCGATGAAAGCAGAGCAAGGTGATAAAAAGAAAATGAAAGACAGCGTTTGTCACCACATGCCGCGCGTCCCCATAATCATAAATTGAGCCCTAAAATTTGGTTTTGCCGACAATGTAGCCACATGGATCCCTTTTTTCCCTTTTTAAGGTGAGCTTTAGGTTGTTGTCATTGGGAGAAGGCAATTTTTGTTTCGTTAAACCGCTGCCCCACAAAATAAAGTAAAACTTTTAACACATGCTTTGAATCTTTACAACTTAAGTTAAGTTAAAGTATCTCATACGTCTTTAGGCCGTTCTCATATTGCCGGAAAAAGCTAAGCTAAGGTAAAATTAGCTAAGCCAAGTTAAAAAGTATGCAACGAAAACCGGTTATTTCGCTCAACATTCACAAAAAGCAGCTACTTTGCTTGAAATATTGAGCGTTTGCTTAGCTATTTTTACCTTAGCTTAGCTTTTTCCGGCAATATGAGAACGGCCTTTTAAATGGAAACTTTTTGTAGCAACTATAATTGTAAAGTAGTTATTTAGGCGCGTTAAATTACAATTCGTAGTTGAAGTTATCTTGCATTTATAAAAATGGAAAAGTCACAGGATGCCAGCATATAGTTAAAAACTGAGCTGGGGAATATAAAATAGGGCTGTTAAAAAACTGACCTCGGATTTTAAAATGGAAAAACACTCGAAAAATTAAAATACTATATCGTGGTACTTAGAAAGCCAGTTGTCTTAAAAAGAAAGTTAGAAAGCTATGAAGCTATATTTGTTAAAGTCGTATACGCCTATATAACTGGAACCGGGCTAACGTTAAATATACAACTTATAAGTGTCAATTCTACTACATGTTGTCCGTCACTGATTTTAGGGATTCACACTTGGTTAAAGTTTGGATAAATGGAACTTTCCATATACGTCAATGAAACTTTTCGGTTCAGCTAAAAGCCTTGTTTTCCCAAAATACAGTATGATTTCTCCAACTGTCAGTGTGGATTCTACCCGCATGATGCGAGCTTTACGGTTACATGAAATGTAGGCGTGGTGACATGAAACCACTAACTGCTGGCTAACATTTCACAGCTAGTTGTCCTGATGAAACTTAAATTATTTCATCAAGGAAAACCGCACTTCATAAATGCAATCACTTTTTAGCTCATCAATCAGAATGAGGCAACGCAAAGAATATTTTTTGTACCCAATAGTAGGTCACCTTCCCCTCAAATTTGCTCATAGCAATATGGCATTACAGACAGGATCGACCAGCATTTTGAGTGAGCTTTAGGGACGCAATTATTTCCGGCATAGGGACTTGCATATGCTTACAAAGGAGATGATCTTTACGTCATTCTTCTTGGTACATGCAAGCAAGCAGCCCAGGGATTTTCGCCTGAGCTGGCAGATCGCTGAAATTCACCATCTAATGACTGTAGGCAGTGGGTTCCTCCATTTTGGCAGATGTTGCTTTTTTGAGCACATGGCAAAATGTGTCCTTGTTAAGCCGCTTATCTATTGCCTGAAAGCCACAAGAATTGTGCCTTCACCAACTCGGAAAGCTTTTTAAATTGGCTCCAGAAAGCTATTAGCAGAGCACGGCCTTGGTCGGCTTCTGATGATGAGGACTTCGTTGTTGCTACTCATCTGGAGATCCTTATGCTTTAATGGGAGGGTGTATCAATTATTTTAGCTGAGCCTATTAGAATTGATGCTCGCATGACTACTTAGAAATGTGTTCAAGCAGATGAACACCCCATAGAGGCATGATGCTGTTGCTGGTTCTATGACGAGGACAAGTTTTCAGACCGGAAAATAAGTTTTTCTTCTTTTTCGAGACTGCTACTTGTAGAAAAACTAAAAGGAGAAACTAGCACTTCTGCTAAGGACGTGAACTGATTTCGCGGACAGAAGTCCGGATCAGCTGCTTCTGCTTAAATTACCACTAGCTCACGTAACAAAGTAGATATTCCTATACAATCGAGACAGATCAATTCCAATAATGTTGAATGAGCCTTGTAGTGGACTCACTCACGCTCGTGCAAATGGAAAAGAGTAGCACATGCACACTGCACATTTACGAGTTTAAAACATTTTTGCCTCAACTTGGTTGGTGGGGTAGTTGCACTGATCAGAGCCCGAAAAGTTGCCTAAAAATAAATAACACTACATCGCGTTCAATGGTTAAAGTTGCTTAGTGACAAATAGAGGAGTTTGCGAGAGGAAAAGCCATCGATTAAGTCTTGCCATCGTAAAAAGAGATGCTATTGCAGGTTGTCTGAGTTTTTTTTAAACAAAAACAGTGCCATTGATAAATGAGGCTAGTAAAGGCAACGATAGAATAAAAATGCCAATTCTATTTTTTCTCTAGCAAAAAGTGCATTGAATGTTTGCGGCAAAGTGCCTAGAAATGAATATCATCTAAATCCGCTTGCCTTGAGGCGCGAATGCTGTATGCCATATGTAAACTATATAAGTAGCTCCACATATCAGGATTCTACTTTAGCCTTGGATGCCATAGCACAACTATAGGAATATGCAATTTTTTCTAGCAAAAGTTAGTCACAAGAAGAGCTCTTGCCAAATCTTTGTCAAGAAAAGTGTTTCTTAGGGAACTCACAAAGTTCGTGCATGGCAAACTACCTACTTTTTTTAATCTACATGAAACAGAATCCAGCGAGCATATGTAAAGCATCAGGACATTAAAGCCTATTGCATGAAAATAAGTTTTGCAGTTTATGAAATGTCGCTGTGGAAGATATTGGAAACAGCTTGGTTCTAGGAAAACCAGATCAGCGGCCGAATCTAGATCGCATTTGCCCCAAACAAACTGCAATATCGCAGTCCATATACATTTGTTGGAATATTCCATAAGGCCACAGCGGTGGAAAGCTCTGCATGCGAGCAACTGGAAAATAGTATACTTAGAATGCTATGGTGGTCAATTTTTTGTTTGGCTGTGTCCGAAGGAGAAAATTCATCTTGATCCGAATTCCAAGACTTGCTGTTATTTGGAGTCTCGAAAGTTTTGGCATCTGGTAGAAGGCTCTCTGGATGTGGGCGGGCTATCTGACACCCAACTTTTTTCTCCAAACTTACGTGAGCTGTCCCAGGTTTAATGACTGCACCAATTTTTGTAGTGCTTAGCCAAATTCTGTCGACAATCAGCCGAATTTGAGCTTGGGCTGCCCAAATAAAGCTTCTACATCGAGAAAGCTTCTCTTGGGGCCTCGTCTTTTTCTGGGTGCCACTATAGCAACACTGCTTTCTTTTGTATTAAAATCCGTGCTAGAAGGGTTTGTAATGTGAAAACACTCGGATGACACCCTAGAATATGATGGGCTCCTCTCATTGTTCGGCTTTTCCTTTTTACTGATAAAGGCACATCACGCACGCGAGTAAGCAGCTCAGGACATACATACTTTCCATGGCTGACAAAAGGGAATAATAGTCTTCTCATATTTTGTTCACGAACAAGTGAGCACCACGCGCCCAGCCTTCATACGGTGCTGCTTCCCCTAGATGTGCATGATGGTACAAAAGGGTGTGGGGATCAGATCCTGCAAATTTGCCAATAATGTGATCCGTGCGGGGAAATACTTTTTAACAATACTTCAATTCAGAGAGTACGTTTCCTTTTCAGGATCCCAGTCGAGTGAGGCTTCAAGAGAATCCAGCAGCACCTCCACTTTATCAACGACAACAATAATGGCTTCTCCAGTTGAATTGACACACTTATTTCTCAATAAAGACGGCACTTTGGATAGTAGCCGACTTTTTAGGACTCAAAACAGAGAAGAACTAAGTTTGATGGACCCTTCCTTGGCTCCAGGGGACTCGGATCGATTACTTAGTGCGACAGACTCAGTCTTTTTGTCCAAAAATAACACCAATTTCTCGGCACATTCCGGCTCCACTGTAATATTGCCTTGCAGTGTTCAAAAAGAAAGCAAGTTTGAGATGGTGAGTTTTCAAACTGAATTTCTTTTCTGCTTTGTAATGTTGTTGATTAGTTCAAGAGAGGTTCTTATGCTCCTAGTCTACCTAGTTTCTCACCTTTTTCCCCATTCTCTCTTTCACCAGAAGCTGGTTATTTCTAATGTGGTAGATTTTTTCCGTTTTGCAGATAATGTGGGCTCGTCAATTACAAGGCGCAAATGCTTCCTATCAAATTCTGACAATTGGAGACTCGACCCACATAAACGACAATCGATTCCTCATAACGAAATCAGACGCCAACAATGTAAGAAATCAGGAACAGATGTCCAAAAAACCATGCTAGGAGCAGGAAAATGCATTGAGTGTCATTAATCATCCATAGTGCTCATTTGCTGAATTGATGGCTTCATCGAAGTCTCATCTTCTCTCTCCTTAATTCAGTAGCAGTTACATTTCGTTTCAGGATTGGTCACTAAGGATCTTACGAGTTGACCCATCAGATTCAGGCGCATACAAGTGTCAAGCTAATTCACATCCTCCCCAGTTTATCACAACTTACCTTTCAGTTCACGGTAAGTGAGGGTGGCTTTCCTTAATAAACAAGTCATTGATCTTTCTTCAAAGAAGGGAGATCAAGCAGCAGCAGCAGCTCTATAGAGTGTACAGTTTTCTTCAAAGAACATCAGTCGCTTAAAGATAATCACAAAGTTTGTTCCCTGGCTCATCTCACCAACAAGCTGCTCAAAATAGCTTCCTCTAGAGGCCATTCACCTGCTGCATAATCAGTTAGCTAATTGGTCTTGGAAAATTATGGTAACATTACAGCCCTATTTTACGAAGCACAAGTTCATTTTTTAAACTTTGCACGATTTGATAGCTGTCGCAGATGATTTATGTTATTTTCCCTTTCTGAATGCTGCAATAAATAAAAACAGCAGAATTTATCCAACCATAAACAGTTCTGAGGAATATTTTTGCCACATAGAAAAGGCGCATTATTAGAACAACTTTTTTTCGAAAGGAAGCCTTGGCAAATACGTTCAGCTGAATTGCATTGTCAGCGGTTTATGATGCGGCATAAAATCGTTCGGTCCTTGCTTTTCATACAAACGCATGTAAGTTCGCATTAATACACTGGAGTAGGAACTGCAGTCGGAAAGTAGAAATAACTCAAATAAGAGTTCTGCTGATTGTAGGTGGTACGTAGGAAACCGAACTATATAGCAAGCATGAAGCCATTCTCAGGCAACCCCTTTTCAAGGAGAATGCCAGTTTCATGATGCAATTTCCAGGATAAGCATTTCTTCACATATTACACTTAGATTAGGCAAAAGCCAGATCCTAAATTGCCATCCAATTTCTGAATTATTGAGGTCTATCCGCTACTAGTCAGGTCCCATAAGGCAATATAGGCGTATACCCGTTTGTTTGGGCAAAAACAGAAAAGCCGCAGCCTGCATTTGAGGTGCGCATTATTTTCATTAATACTTGAACAACAGAGGAGAAACAATAGCACATTAGGCAGGTTCAATGCGGACGATTTCAAACTTATCCGTTCTTTTCAGTTGCTTACGCTGAAATCGATGGCCAAAGGGAAAAGTTCATAAAGGATGGATCCGCTCTTGTCCTCAACTGCACCTTCAGACTCAGCACGGAGCCTCCTGCCTATGTATTTTGGTAAGAGCTTTCCTGCTCAATTTTTAATATATCAAGCAGTGAAGCAAATGCTGCCTTGGCTGGCTGCAGTGTTTCGCAATCATTTGGGTTATCGATCCACTTGATCTGATTACATTCAGAATTGCATTTATTGTGACAAAGAACAGGTTCCACCCAACGCCTCTACTTTTGACTGCGAGAAAAAACAAAATAAATTATTCGTTTCAACTACACTGCAACTGCCTGCTTGCAGGATTTACCCTCCATCAAGAAGAAGGCTGCTTGATTAATAGTAGGGGCGAGCTCAAAATTGAGCATCTTTCACAAAACCATAGTTGGCTCAGCAGCATCAAGATCCAGAATGTGACACAAAGTGCTATTGGTTTAAGCTTAGGACGACATCGCCACAAAGTTGGGGCTGCTTTAAAAATTCCTTTTCCAGAAAAAAATGTAATCTTAGCTCTCTTTCTCTGGAGCCAGCACTAAGATTATGCAAAGCTACGTCAGAAAGCATGGCATACTTTGTCGTATTTCTGCCTGATTTATTCTAATCTTTGTATTTTATTTAATTTTTCTTGACGGCCTCGGAAGGCCTTCCAACTGAGCATAGCTGCGGCACAATACGGTCGACATGCTAAAGGCCATATGCAGAACTTCAAAAGGCCGCTAAGACTTTTTAAAGGCCTCTTTCTTGCTCTCGACAAATGAGTGAACTTTAAAGATAGATGTACCAAGTTGGTGTTTGCACTGCAAAGGAAGCAAAAATCGCAAAATCCCTTCTTGAACAAACTTTCTGCCTCTTGTAAAAGAGCATAGAGTGCTATTTTTTTAGTAACTTTAAAACTTAAGCATCACATCTGGCTAACATAATTTGCATATTTCATCAGAGGAGGCATGAGATGAATTATTTTTTCACATACTGATGCATGGGCAAATAAGCAGCAATAACGCAGCAGCGAAAACACTCTTTCCTCTCCTCTGCTCAGCGAAAATCAAAAGACCGTAAGCTGAAGGAGAAAAACGTGTGCTCAAGCTAGCTATCGTGCTGTATAGTTGCACACGCGTACATGCTTTTGCAGCTATTTTACCCAAAATCTGTAACAACAACAATGGTATCTTGATGTTTCGGCAGAGATGGGCAAAAAAGCCTCAAGTAGCGCTGTAACGGCTCGTTTAGTTTGGCCACTTTCATTCTAATTTCCAGCTTATTAACGCTCTCTCGAGTGAGATCTCAAGAGAGTCGGACAGCAGCCAGACCGTGAAAGCTTCTGCCTTTACTCTAGTCAATACTTGCACATGGTCCCTGAATTAAGGTATTTACGCCAGTCACTCGCTGGCCCGTTGGTTTTCAAAGCTAGCTTATTTATTTATCAAAACCAACCTATGTGCAATGGCCTATAATTGAGCCAATCATGGGCTGTATCAGCCGTAGTGTGAGTGGGCTTGGGAGCTGTCAAATACGGAAATGAAAACTGGGCTGTCAGAAGTAGTAGTGTAATTTGTGCCTCTCAGTTTAATTTTCTGAGAGACTCATCACCGTATTCATGAAAGAGCTACTCCCCATTCTCAGCGACACTAACGCGCATCGTCCTCAAAAAACCGTAAAAGAAGCAAGCAAGGCTTTCACGTACTACCATGGTCTATTGCTGTTCACGAGGACATAATTTTTCCCGTAATGCAAATGCGAGCCAGTCGTAAACAAGCTCGGCTTGAATGTACCACTGCACAACTTCATATCAACGTGCATAGATTAAAATTTTGAACTAAGGGCAAATAGTGTGTGTGGGTACCTACGTGCAGCTTTTGAACGAAAGCATGCAATCATTCCACCCATCTCCGCCTCATTAATCAATTAAGCCTGCAAAAACAGAGAGGGAGGAACCTTTTGGGGGTACCCGAACAATTAACTGAGATTTACCCCTCGTAGCTGCTCTACATGCCGTTTTCCGCTGATAGCCACTTTCTTCTTCATTGCATTAACCTTTGGGACTCCTTTTTATTTTAGGTACCACAACTCACGCATGATCAGTTACGATCGAGGCCGAGGCCAAACTGTGGACATAAATGCCAATTACTCAACTCTAAGGTTACCACAAGTGACAGGTCCATACGATTCGGGGAATTACACGTGTGCTCCTCACAACATGAGCCCTGATGCTGTAGTGGTCCACATTTTGGGCGGTTTCAACGGGGTCAAGGGTGAAGCCGCAGAGGAAACAGCTGCTGCTGCCGTCCATGATAATGAGGAGAAAACAGAGGACATTTTCATGCTGCACAGTGGAGGATTAGGGGCCGTAGTTGGCTCAGTCGAAATTGTTACAATTATTTATCTGCTGCTATTTGTCATCGTCACAAAATAGCTACCTATATACGCATCGCATTCAAAAGTTAAACAATTTTTAATTACGGGTATAAATAAAGCGTACAGTTTCCGATATTACCCCAGTCCACTCTTGGTCCAGATTCCAACTAGGTTTGTTTTTCCAAGGTGTATATACTAGCCTAATTTGGTTCATGACCCACTAAAAGCTGCTACAAGCACATTAGCATATAACGCACATATCCTCTCAGTGATAAATGATTTGTAAATGTGATGCCAAAAATGTAAGAAGGAAATGTCAAGCAGATTCTTCGTGCCACTCGTAGTACCTCTTAAACACTGCTTATATTGGTATAATAGGGAACATCCTTTTCAAGGAGCGATGGTAGCTGCAATCTGGGACTGAAATTAAAAGCCACAAAATGCTTATCTGGAGAATGGAAACCCAGGAACGTTGACTTAGTAAGTTTTTCCTTCCTTCCTTCTTCTTCTTTTTCCTCTACGTCAGCCGCCTTCTTTCGGAAATGCCTCTTTCAAATGCTAAGAGCTATGCCCGCTAAGCTTTCTCTATACGTAAAATTTTTTTACACTTTGGTGCCAACTTTCCAAATTCACGTCAGTGTGTTAGCTTAGCGTGGCCACAACCGGATCCTGCCAAAGATCACCTGAAAAGCCTCCATCTAACGAATGATTATTGTTGTATCCAGATTGCACGAGTGGCATTTAAAAATGAGGGAATGCTCCTTTTAGCCTCAGAAAATGAACTTTTTGTCAGCATGCAACGGTGTAGCATAAAGTTAGTGGTTTCCCGAAGGCCCAACTTTCAAACAAAATTAGCAAAAGTTTGAGTCAAAAGAAGGCCATCCGCCATAAAATCACATTTTTGACAAAGCTTTGGTATAGGAGCCCACATCAGCTGGGTGGCAAGAGAATCCGGAGAAATCGCGGCTCTATAACGGTGGTCAAACAGCACTTTTAAGTAGACAGTTTATTTTCATACCGTTTTTGCAGTGGGCATCAAAAAAGTAAAAAGGCAGGCGGAAACACCACCTTTACTTGCTATAATCACATATCATGCATCTTCTGCTTTAAAAAAGTATTTTCGGGTGAAGTTGCTGGAGGACTGTTGTCGTTTGCGCTGGCTATGAGGAACAATCAAGTGAGTATCGAATTCAAGCTTTAACTATAATAATACGTTTCTCTCATTCATAATAATATAATTGGCACTTGTGGGAGTCGTTGAGAAGCAAATAAGATCTGCTACTGCATCTTAAATCCGTAACAAAATGATTCTTCGATATTCGGTGCAGACGAGTTTGTAAAAGCTGTTTTCAATGGTACGTTTTGGCGATGGCTAAAAATTCAATTCGTGGACGTAGTCGTTGATGATGATAATGATGCCATGGAGAACCTGAAAGTCAAACAATTAATAGCAATGTTTAATATATCCTGTGCGAGCTGAAATTGTGATAAGTTACGAACGCCGAGGCTTGATTTATAACAAAAAAACACTCCCAGCTCTATATGAGGACGAATTGTGATCGTTAAACTACGCACGGCGAAATAATCGGCGATCCGGCTCGAGTTTCAGCAGTAATTCAAGGCTAATGAATTGTTCCAGCGAAAAAAAGAATACTCATACGTTCATGAACGACATGACGATCTTGTAAAGAAAAATACTTTATGAGTGCATAAAATCTTCTTTTACGAGGTTTTGAAGCTCCCGCAATTCTCCCTCATAACTTCTGAAGTAATTTTTTGTTCTGGAAGCAATGATACTATATAACATTCCTTAGGCTTTTCAACATGCAAATTAGCCTAGCTTTGGCGCCTCAATTTACGCATGTAACAATACCGCCTACCAACAAACCCAGCACTGTAGAACGCGTCAGTGGCTAGGTGTCACTTTTCAAATGAGATACAGCACATTTTAGTAGCTCATAATAGCTGGTGGTTTTGCGAGCGAGCAAAAAGCAGAGTGAAAACTCATCACATGTAGAATATTTGAGTAAGCGAAAAAGTAGATAATGAGCAAATGAGTTTGCAGCTCGCCTGACAGATCTAGCAATATGGAAAAAAATGACAAGTAGATCACTTTTTTGCAGTCCAAAAGGAAAGTAAGAAAGTATGTTTGTCATCCAGTGCAACATGATTTTGATTCCCTAAATAATGCGCAAAGATTTACGAAGGCGATTAGGGGATATACATTGAGCACGTTTTGTTCAACGAGGGCATACAGGTGAAAACAAAGCGATTGCATCATGAGCCCCAAGACGAATTTGCAGGCAATAATCCTTTTCTCTTGAACCCTCGTCATTTGGTTAAGCTTAAGGAGCAAAACCATATGAAAGGTCTACACAAAGTGAATTGCGAGCCCTTTCTGGAACGATAGAAAGAGCAGCTCCTTCATTTAAAAAGATGCTATTAACGACGCCATCAAAGCCTCCAAAAGAGCCGCTAGCCCCCATGTGGGAAAATTGCCCAGGCCATTTCTGGAAATGAGACAGATCCATTTGGGTTTTTGAAGCCCTCATTCTCCCCCAAGTGAGTTGAAGCCCAATCTGCAATACTTCCGCCATGACGCACTGAGATTAGGAAAACGCACATTCAAATATTGATGGCTTTGTCCCGCCGCAGCAGCTCTGTAATTTCTAGCCCTGACACCGGAGCATGCTCGTGTGTCAGATGGATGGGGAAATTATGAGGATAATAAAGACGGCAATGCGCGGTCCGCACTTGCCAGGATTTCTTTTGTCGTGCGCCAGCATTGTTCAAATAATACGAGTGTCTTACCTGGTGTAGGCAAATTTGTGTCTGTCTTTAAATTCTATATTTCTTATTGAGCATTCTTCTTTCAACTACTATGAGAGCACACAACACTCGCACACAATTTCACGGTCTTTAGCGCTATGCTTGAGATTCATCTCTCGGACTATCTCGGCAAACACTTCGTTAACGTTCGTACGATGCTTGGCACTGGCCTCGACAAAGGAACACCCCCAGATTTGAGCTAACGCCTGAAACAAAAAAGGAGAAACGTTACTGAGTACAATGACCACCAAGACATGAATGATGAAAGAGAGCTACATGCAAACACCTTCATGCTACGATTCTAATGATCCGAGAAATCTTGAGAACATCCTGAATTGCTTTTTTGTGTAAATATTTGCGCTTGAAAAATTTCTGTTGAAAATTCAAAAGATACTTCATTTCAAAGCCAGCTAAATTTAGAAATGCGTCAGCAGAGAAGAGATTCGCAAGAATAAAAAAATCTCCTTTTTTTCTCACAAAACATATCGAGCCACACGCATGATCACTGAGCGTACTAATGCCAACCATCTTCAATTCTCAGGATAAGAGTCGAGTGAATTGAGGAAGTCGATTTTTCGTGGTGAATTGTAAGTTGCATCACACATCATATTTTTATGGAGAAAAAGGAGTTTAGGGCAAGTGAAAGTGACATCATTCCTTACCATGCCCTCAACTGTTGGAACTTCCCGTTGGTGCTCGAGGTCTACTTTGTTGCCAACTAGCAAAATTGGCACCTGGAAAAGATAAAAAGCCACCATGAATCATGCAAGTAGCAAAAGGTGAATCAGTTTCCAGACAGCTCTGACAGCCTTATCGAAAGTGTCATTACTCACACAAAGGGCGAAAATTACCTTATCGGTGCCTTTGACCCTGACAATCTGCTCCTTCATTGTCTTGATGTCCTGGAAGGTCTGGTGATTGGTGAGGCTGTAGCAAACGACAAATCCTTGTCCGTTTTTTATGTAGAGGTCGCGCATCGACGCAAACTGTTCAGTTCCCGCAGTGTCCAGGATCTCTAGCACACACGGACAACTATCCACTTCGATTTCTTTGCGATAAAAGTCCTCAATGGTGGGGTCGTACTTCTCCATAAAATGGCCCGACACAAATTGGACCGTGAGGGCGGACTTGCCAACGCCCCCGGACCCGAGCACGACCACCTTGAACTCGCGCATTTTGCCGAGCACAAAATCAACTCGTCATGGCAAAATTACAATCACTCGGCTCATCACTCTGGTGCTACCATCTTCATTGCGGCCAACCCCACAGCATCGGTCGAGTTGATTGATACTGGAATCAAAGGAGAATGAAGAAGATTCCTTGCCTCGGGAAACGGATCGACTTTAGTACCAAGCTCCTTTTTATTTCAATTTTTCCCAATGTACTCACACTGTCAGTTTAAAAGAATAAGAAAATTTTTTTTGGAAAATTTGTTAAAAAAATATGATTTCATAACCCCATCGATGAGTTAAAGGTGAAAAAAGGAAAAAGTTAGATTTTCTTTGATTTGAAGCCTTAGATCTTTCAATTCTCTTCGTTTTAAGGTCGTTTCTGAAAATCAGTGCCGATAAGTAGCCCGAGCTGGTTGTTAACCTAAGTCCTGCTGATCCATAAGTGCCTGTTTTCAAAAACCAGAGCAAATAGAACAATAAATTAATTCTGCTAATTGAATTTACCGAAATACAATTGTAATTACTAATTGTAATACGCGCGTTTTTAAGATATATTTCATTACATTTCGCCTATTTTTATCGACTCCAACCCTTATTTACAAATCAGTCGCGGAATTGCAAGAAATTCGCCAAATCGTGTAATTCGCGTATGCGGAGAAAATATTTGAAGAGGATCTTCAGTGGGAGAAAAGCGACACGATACCATCATATAAGGTGAGTCCAAATCGTTAGAATTTATTTCGGAACTTATTGAAATTACATTGTTGCTAAAAAATGCAGTCGAATCCGGTTAATTTTTGGTTCAAAAATAGTTCGTCTTTTTAATTTACGGGGAAAATGATTTTCTTCGTTTACATGAATGGTGTGGGTAAATATTGGCTCTCGCTCTCTATCTTGTCCCAATGCTTAAAACAACCCTTGCTCTGGTGCATTATTGATCACGTCATATTTATGGATCTTCTTGCTGTTTCCATTCAATGGAATCTCGGCTACGTACACTGAGTCTCCATTTTGTGAAATCGCCAAATCGTGAGGGCTTACGATTCCCTGAAATTCAGGAGAATTAGCGCTACCAAGCATTTCAATTGATTCAAGGACTTACATCTGATTTTCCCCACTCATCGATGATAGGATTTTCTCCAGGCTCAGCTGCGGTATCAATTGTAAGTCCTCTTGCTCCGGGTGAGCCTCTCAAAACGAGGAGAGCCGTTCCTATGCATCAAGTAAAGTGAGAGCAACTCAATCAAATTATTTTGTAACTTTACCCTTTGCTGCAATGGCATAAGGTCTTCCAATTATCTTTTGGTCATACACAACCACGCGCTTTCCCGTGTCATCTTTGTTGGCATGAAGAGGTTTTTGGAGTCCAGCTTGGACACACTCGACACGGCCTCCCTCTCGGTCAGCAACGCAGAGGACGTCGGTCTCCTCAAAAAGTGCCAGACTGTGGGGAACTTGCCATTGTCCATCTGCAAAATAGATGCATGTTAAAGAAAAGGCCATTTTAAATCATCACATGCCACGCACTGATGATTTTGATGAGCTGTCCATCTTTGTTGAATTTCATCACGCGGCTGTTGCAGTAGCCATCTGCGACAAAGAAGTCGCCCGTTGACTCCGAAACGGCTACTGCGGTTGGCATACAGAAGTGAGTGTGGTCGCTGCCAGGCTCCATTCTTGTACCAAGGACAAGGTCAGGAGTTGATTGGCCCGCTGGGAACTGCAAGGAAAGAGCTTTAAGACTTTTTTAACGCGTCTCATAATCGCCCAGCATTTACTCTCATCATTTGATGAAGTCCAACGTCAGTCACATAAATGTTTCCATCGTTATCAATCGTGAGTCCGTGAGGCATTAGGAACATGTCCTTGCCGAACGACTTGATTGGTAGTCCTGTCTCCTGATCCAAGGTGACAATTGTATCCTCGCCAATCAAGGTCGGTGCCACCAACTTGTGATCTCGGCCAAAGGAGCTAAATATAATGAAGGCAATCATCATGACATGCAATGATGGAAAGCATTTACAAGCTGTCGGTACTATAGGTTTATTAACAGACTTGTAAGTACTACATCTCGTTGTAGCTGTTACTTGTATGATGATTTAGGCATTGCTGCCGTTACGTTACTACTTTTAGTCTTATTGGCAGCATACTCTAACATAGCCTTGCTCAGTCTTAATAATCGACACCATGGAATCGATAGCAGGAAAAGCTTGCTTCTGTTTTCACGAAATTTCAAAATAATCTGCTTTCGCGGATTCGTGCCTTCTAAAACCTTCTTACACGCCAAAAATGTTTCTTTTTCAGCTTACTTCTGATCCCAAACAACATGACCTCGGTGAAAGATGACTGGTTGGTCAGCCAAGTTGACTGATACTGCCGAAACTTGTCCTACGTTCAATCCAGTGGCAAAATTGTTGACCTTCAATGGATGAGGAATGTCTTCTCGATTTCCCGACGCCTGTGGTCCCAAAGAGTCGTGATTTGACAAGAACTCATCGCCAAGCTTGTCTATGAATTGCTGCAGATCGGATATGGATAGCGATCGCTGCGAAGACGGCGCAATCCAGGTCAAGCAGATCACAAAAATAGCCAAAAGTGATCTCGACATCTAGAAAATCAAATGATAACTGTGTCCATATGGCTAGCTCAAGAGCAGTGCTTCTTCACCTGACTTCAACTATAAGGGCATCACCACAAGCAGGTGAGTGTTTCAGAAATTCTTTGTTGCTTACCTCTACTCGTCGAGTAATATTTCCTCGCACTTCTGTGTAAAACTTGTGCTTAGCGCCTGCTCCTATTCAAACTGTGTGTATTTCTGTGTCAGCAAAAGCAAAAACGAGAGAGAGAAGAGGCCCCAAGGAAGAGCCATTCATTCAGTAGGAGTACTGGCTGGGCTTTCCTAGGTTTTACGTATGAAGCTTTCCAGCGGAGTAGAGCTATTGCGCTTGCGCCAAATGCTTTATGCTCACTGTCCTCGATGCCTCTAGATATGTCGAAAGGGCTTATACATTTTAAGATTTAATCAACATTTAATCTGGATTGTCATTGCTGCATGGGGTTGAGGGTGAACTTATGAACGGACCACAAATTTTGTTTGTCGGAAATGATTCAGACGTATGCTAATCAACTTTTTTCCACAATTTTTTAGCTATTTGTTTTGATGTTTGTGGGTGCTACGGGCAAGGGTAAAGCGTTAAAACGATGAATCGATAAATCGCAAAATATTCGCACCTATGTGTGAATTTTTGCGTTTTATTTTCATGGTCAATTTCTCGTTTTACTTTGGGGTAAAACGATAAAATGATTTTTTTCTTATCACACTGCACTTGAAAAGTATGAGCACCTCTTTTAGACAATTTCTTTAACCTAAACTCATTTTCAATGTTTTTAAGGTTGTCCACAGTGCTGCTTCTAAGGAGTTATGCAAATAAAATAGGACTAGTTTAAAGGCTTATTAATACAGAACCAAACATATTTCAGCTTTTTAATTTCAATAGTTGGAAAGCTAAGGGTTTGTAGCTTTACTGAGTCTGTCTATATGTTCTTTATGTCATCTGGTTCCAGAGATACTGAGCAAAATAACTATAAGATGCAGCTTCAATATTCTTAATTGAAAAATTCTTTAACCAAGCCTATTGTCCTATTTAGTATATTGTACCACTACCATTATTGTGCTATGTGCAAAAATTGCATCTTAATGTCCTGGTCATATATAGAGTAACAATAGAGTGAGCCTTTCAATTCACCAACTAATTTCACTTTGTAGTGTGATAAGAATAATTTATCTTTTTACCCCAAAGTAAAACGATAAATTGACCACCAAAATAAAGCGCAAAATTTCACACCTAAGCGTGAATATTTATCGTTTTCTCGATTTATCGCTTTATCTCTTTACCCATGCCGGGGTGCTACACAATAAAATAAGGGCTGATTAATAAGTTTTGCCGCAGCTACCTAAGAGCTGGTATTCAAGCCATCTTCATTTCTTTAGAGAACGCACAGAAGGGTCAATCCTAACAAAAATTAAAAAATAAAAAAAAATTAAAAATTTCCATCATTTCATTCAAACAGTACCGAAGGAAGCCATCAACAAAAAATCGCCTCTAGATTGCTGCTGATGCTTCAAAAGTGATTTCCTTTTGTTTTTTGGGTAGCTAAAATGTTTTCTTTGGAGATTTTAACATATCAAGCTTCAGATTTTGTCAATGAAGTCCTAGGCCGAATGGTTGCATGAAAAATTCATTTTTGTATCTTGGACTCCCTTGAAATATTCCCCAAACATGCTTTCCAAAAAACATCAGGTGGCCACCTTGTAATAATTTAAAACCCTATTTGTGATCATGTAACAGCAATTTTTTGAGATTTGGAGCAATATTTGTAACCGGCAATATGGCTTATTCTTGGTAAAGGAGATGTCTCAAAATTGGCATTTGGCGCGTTGGATTTCTCCACATATGCATAAGAGGAATGAAGTTAAGTTTAGCGAGCTACTGCAGCATCCTCGCTACTGACCCAACTAACTCGAAAAACTAAAGAGCGGCGGACAACAATCACAAAACCTGCTTGGTACTTTGATTCACGCAGCCTAACCATTAAAGGCGGTAAAATTCAAATAATTGTTTATTCGACTTTTTCTGCCTGAACTCTCATGTGCACTCTTCGGCTGGATTTTTGTGTCAGTTTCCCCTGAAGCTTTTCTTTATTATGATTTTATCATTCAAAATTGATTTTCTGTGTACGTTTTAAGGCATCAAAATGTTTATGCATGCAATCAATCTTAATTTTCCCTAATCCATACGCCTTAAATTCATAGACCTGTTTTAAAAAAGTACCAGACGTAGTATGAGTGATTTCAAAACATTTCTCAGTTTTTTGTTGTCCGCCGTTCTTTAGATTTTCGAGTTAGTTATACTGACCTTATGTACACGCGGAGAAATCCCGTGCGCCAAATGCCGATTTTGAGACATCCCCTTTGGATGGTTTTTTTTCAGTTACATTTATCTACCTGAGAAATATATTTTATATTATTTAGTTGGATATTTATCGGGGTAATGTCAATTTTTGGTATTTTTAAAGTTACGGCGCATTTTCACGTACTATTCAATTTAGCGACTTTTTTAAATTAAGAGTTGGAAAGTTGCAGTGAATCCGAATTCAGTTTTTTGTCATTTATTTAAACTTCTTTTTCTCCTGAAAATCAAAGCATGTAAATGGACTTATTAGCAATGTTATTTGAAGGCAAGCTTTAAGAAGCATCATTGAGCTAATATGCAGGCTTGACGATTAAAAATTACGACCTAAACTCCCAACAAAATAAAGATTGAAGCTAAGAAACGTGATTGTGGCAAAACTTACTAAGGCTCTACTATGAATAATTGTGCTCCACCAATCTAATTGTCGAGTGCCGGGAATGGTTTATGTGCCACACTTTGCTTTTCGCTTTTTGCGCGTGTTGGCGGAACATTAGCCGGCCTTCCTCACCAAACCTTAATTGCGGACGTGCGCCTCGCGGTCATACGACCTGCCTTAACGACAACTTTTAGCGTGCTCAAGCAGAGGGCTGTGTGCTACAAAGAGCTTAGAGAATGCGATGCCGTTGAAAATACGAGATCGTTCATTCCCCGCATAGCAGCATAGCGTGAGTCGAGCGGTCGATATAGAATAAGGGCGTTAGCGAGCATCGCCGTGCTACGTACGTTCTGCATGCACGGTGGGAAAATGAGCATATTTTCAGATAAGCAGGCTTCTCTCGCTCTCCGTCCGCAATATCTTTCGGTGCTGAAATAATAGTGGCTGCGACGTGGAAAAAGTCGTTCGTTGCTGGAAACTGCATCGAGCTAGCAGCAGCAGCAGCAGGCGTCTATAGTACATGTCGTGTTCGTAATAGCATGAACGTCGTCGTCGTCGTCGTCGTCCTAGAAGTGTGGCGTGAACAAAGAGGATTGTCGTCGTGGACTGATGATGGTCACAAGCAGGCCAGCTCGCGAAGCCTTTAGAAACGCCGAACGAACGGGCTTCAAGTCAAGATGATGATGATGGCGCCGAGCGAGATCCCCTCCAGCAGCGTGGTAAATGGCTGCTGCGTGCCGCTGCTGCTTGCCAAGGAGGTCCAAAAGTTGGTAGGTTGGTTGGTTGGGCGTTGTTGCGTTCCAATACCGACCGACCGACGACGACGTGGTCGTCCTAGAGAGCCTCTTTGAACATTAGAGAAATCGATGCATGCTCCTGCTGGAGGCCACCGAGGCTGCTTCTCCCGCTGCTGCGACGGCTTGCGACCTCGGCGAGCTTAATAGTTACGGTGGCCGCTTCGCGACGTAAATTGCTGCTTTAGTCGATTTGAGCAATCGGTGTCGCTGCGCAATTTCCACTTAGGACACCGCCGCCGCATCTTTGGTCCCCACGCAGGCTCTTCATCGGAATCGTTCGTTCTCGTTTGTGTCGGCCTGTGCTACGTCGAGTTGGCTAAGCTTAGGGTAGGGATAGATGGATGAGATGGAGCCAACGACGACGAAATGAAGCGTCAGGATCGCCTCCTCTATGCCGGACAATAGCGAGCGGACAAAGCTGCAGGACACCACCATATAGTTACGACCGTGCACCCATACTGTCCGGACCTTGCGGAAACATCCAGCCTAAGACCATGTCGATCGGAACGCAGGAATCAAGTAAGCACGATTTTACAGTCTAACTTTCGGCTCACGTGACTGCAGCTACGAACATGTTCTTCGCCTCTTGCACACACTGGCATTTCATGAGCTTCTAAAAGGGGCTAACGACTCTAGCTCGCGCAGCGGAGAGCATTAGCTAAGCTGCATGCGCTTCTCGTTCTTTTTGTGCCGCGTCGAACAATCGGCTTTTTTCATCATCAGCAGAGGGAACTTTTTCAAATGACGCGACGTAGCCGGTGATGATGTCACTGCACATCGTATGCGATATTTGCTTAATCACCGCGGTAACTTACGCGCGCTATTTTCATCCAACGCAGCTTCTGCAATTTACTAGCAGCTCTACTACGTATTTTCGTGCGAGCCTCCGGGAACCGGTAGAATTCGGTACGCTCGCTTTGGTGAATTGAATAGCATGCATGCTGCTCAGCGACCGCTTTTATCAGCTTTGTCGTCGTCGTCTTCTTGAGCGCAGCCGCCTAAAAGTTGACAACGCGGCTCTAGCTTCTTTGCCGCGGAGGCTAGAAACCAGAACAAGTAGTCACTCTTTTTGGGACCAGACATGTGGGATGCGTGTGCTGAAAAAGCGGATGGGTCTGACTTTCCCTTTTTCGCTGGATTCGAGCCTTCCAGAGGCTGCAGTACGTGCTCAACGCCTCGATCCTTAGCGGCTCCTTTTTGGTCGAATGCCACCTTAGTTTGCCATTGATTGCGCCAATTCCTAACTCGCGGCAAGGCGAGAGTGACACTTTCGTTCGCCGAGTGAGCTTTTTCGTTTCCTTATGCATTATGCAGGCTCCATCTGGCATGCAGATACGGCCTTTTAGATTTTTATGCGCGCGCCATCTCGATTCGAAGATGGATCAACTCGACTGCTTATCAAAAGCCCCATTAAGAGGGCGCAAAGGATCCTTTGGTGGCATTTGAGAGCTGCCTAAAATAGCCGCTCGCTGCAGCAGCGCAAAGTTGGCTCGTTAGGCACTCAAAAGTGATTGCATTTGGCGACGAAGCAGCATGCAGCGGCGGGTGCAAAGTCGCTCCTAGCTTTGTTATTCCACGCTTTCGCAGCTATAATGGGGGCTAATGCTCAACCAATTCGAGTTTGAGAGCGAGGTGTGTTGCATCATAAGCGTTACAAAGCTCACCGCCGCCCGGGCCAATCTCTCGGGGCGCTCTTACAGTTTCAAAGGAATTTGGCCTCCACTGCGCGAAGCTTCCGAAGCGAAGTTTTGGAAGCGAAAAAAAAATCATCGCTCCGCTGATTATTTTCCAATCGTGGCAACAATTGCGCGGCTGGAAGCGGTGCCTGAGTCACGCAGCAGTTGGGCTTTGCAACGCGCGTAGGCGAGGTTGCATGGCGGTGTCAAAGCCCAACTAGATCGAACCCATGCACCGCGGACCATGAGACCCTTGAGCCGTGGAAAAAAGAACCACTGGCGGTGGTCATCGTGAATCGTCGTTATCTCGGTTGGTAAATGCAAGAAGCGGGAGCAGAAGCGAAGGCGACGCTCTCGTCTGCGTGTAGCTGCAAAGTAGGCTTCCTTCCCCTCTCGGAAAAGTTCTCGTGGCTGGTGCACAGCGGGGTGACCGGCCTCGAAACGGCTCCATGTGGTAGCGCTCAAAGTGGACGTGGTCCGTGCGCCCCGGTGTGGAGCAACGTCGCCGTAATGCATGCGTGTGCCATTAGAGCTACTCGCATATGTGCTCGCTAGCAGCACGCATTGTGTGTCCCTCCGCTCTCCATCTCCCGACATGTTCACGTAGCACACGGGTCTTCTTTCTTTCTTTCGCATCGACCGCATAGCTCCGAAGCTGCGTCGTAGCAGTAGTAGGCATGGTAGGCTTGCAGCATCCATCCAGAGAGCTCCAAGGTCTTCTTCTCGTCGCGGCGCCGCGCTACCTTTTTCGCTTCGCATTTCTCAGCCGCCGCTTTTCGCATGCTTGATGAGATTTGCCATGATGAAGGGCGTGGGTCTGGTCCGCAGCGGCCTCGATCGAGTCGGCCTCGTGACGGCTTCGTCTACGCTTCTCGCTATGCAGCAGCTCGAGAGGGTCTTGAGCCGCCGTGGCTGCTGCTGCTGCTTGAGCTGCTCCTCGCTTCGTGCGAGAGAGCGCGCTTTTGGCCTCTCTTTATCCCGTACTTGGATGTGGACTTGACGTCGTCGTCGTCTTCCTGTAGCTCTCGCCTCGGGGAACGTCTTTCGACCCATACCACTCACGCACGCATGCACGCTCCGTGGATCCGCCGCGCGAAAGCAATTTCGTTTCCATCCAAAGCGTTACGACATTGTCGAGTCACGCCCAAAAGCTGCGTGCCCAGTGGGAGATGGTTGGCCGCGGAGTCACCCTGTTGGCCATCGACGTCGAGCATAGCTTTACGTGAGCCTTCCTGAGCCGAGGCCACCTCGAGGCAGCCCACTCGACCCAACCCCTTGCGGGTCAAGCTCCAGCGGGCCCACGAAGAGGCCCCGCAATGTCCGTCGCGCGTGGTCACGCTGCCACCTCGAGGGGGTTTGGGCTGCGTTTGCCCCGCGGTGCGCGGCAGTAACATAACGTAGGACGTCGAGTCGTTGTGTGTCGTTGCGCGATCTCGCTGGCTCGACGCAGGAATTGAGCGTTGCATTCACGACTCGAGCTGCTAGTGTGCGGCTAAGTTACGGCGAACTTTGAGAGGAGAAAGAGACAGAGAGCTAGCGAGCTCACAGGCCGGCTCTCGTCGACGTCGCGAATGCTGCTGCTGCTGCTGCTGGCGATGGCGGGACAGCCACGGCCTCTCCAAGACCAAAGACAGTCAGTCAGTGGGCATTGGCCCGAAAACAACCACAACGCAGTTGACCAAGCACACATGTGAAAGCCGTACCTCGACGCACCGCTCGCATCCCTCTCTTGACCGGCCGGTCAATCATACATATCACAATAATTGGCGCAAACGCCGAATTCTACCAGGTTGCGGTAAGCCGTTGGTTATGCTCACCAGTCGGTGATGCGCTATAATGACGAGCGCGATCGACCGCCGGATGTCAATTAGGACTCTCGGGTTTAATGCATGGACATTGACAGTTGTCAAAGGCGCCAATTTCGAAAATGCGCGAGCGCGACCTCTTTTGCGCGTGGCATGGTTTTTATCGGCATTTATCGGGCATGACTGGATGGTGATCGTGCTCCTCAAGGTTTTGAACACATCCTGAAAGGTGGATCGATTGACGGCTAGGGCCGCTTTTGCAGCATAGAAGTCGTAGAAGCGGCAGTAGCAGCAAAAGTTTGTCCGGACTTTCTCGCTTCTGCTTTTTGGCGTGTCTGCAGCCGCCGTATACTTCGTTCTATGTGGTCGAGGTCGACAGCCAAGAAGACGAAGAAGCGGCAGTCGACGTCGTTATGATATTGCTAAACACGAAGGGCTCTCAGAGGCATCCTTGCTCTGCTCACGATCTGGGCAGGCCTGCAAAAAATACGTGCCTCGTATGATCGGGTCACGGTGGTGGGCAGAAGGTTTGCGCCATCAGATGACGAGGCCCGTTTCTTTGTGCGAACCTCGCTCTTTGGGCAGATGACTCGGCCCCCCCGCTTGTGGAAGAAGATAGTTGGTCTGCCACGTAATAGCGTGAGTGTCGGTCGAACTCGCCGACGTCGTGAGTATTGGATCCACCACCACCACTTGTGCAGCTCGTATCGATCCACATCATCGTCTTCTTGTTGGTGTCAGCACATAGCACAAGAAGGACCGACGGTCGAACCGACCGACCGACCGAGCGAACGAGCAACGAACGAGCACTTTTTGAAAAGCGGCAAAAACGAGGAGAGGGTTTTGAGCCCGCGGCGGCCCACTGTGCTCCTGCATGGCCACGAGTAGCACGTAGTGCTAAAGACGACGACGACAAAAGTTGCACGCAACAAAGACGACGACGACATCGTCGTCACCCTACTACAGCTAGTAGTGCTTCGTCGTAGCCTACATCGACTGTCGGCCACGCGATCCGCAAAGCAAAGGATTTTATGCTAGCTGTGTGTCATCAGAAAGCCATTTCGCCGTCTTCGCACACATTGGCGAACGTTGCTGCCGGATGGGGGAACACGCGAGCGAGGGGACCGGCCCCCCAACTTATGGATGAGGCGCGCATGCATGCGAGTTGTTTTTTCCTTTATGGCTCCGTCACCGTGACAGCAGCCGCGGCCTAGAGAAGGAGAAGCGAGGAAGGAAAAAAACTGCTGCATGATGATGATGTGCTGTAGGTACTTTAGCCAGCGTGGTGGGCAGAACGCGAGACGATGGCGTCGTCGTTGCTGCTCGTTCGATAATATCCCGGTTGAGCCCCCCTAGCGAGCAAAGTCTATGCTGCTGCAGCAGCGGCTACGTCGAGCTCCCTCCCCTCCTGGAAACGACTATAGTTCGTATATGCGTTGCAGCATGGCAGCTTGCTCGAAGCAGCATTATTCAGAAGTAGCTAGAGCCTCACGGCGGAAAACGCTCGAATCGTCGGAGAAAGTCTGCTTTTGCCACGATGTGTAGTTGTCGTAATAGTATGTCGTATGTATGCATGTGGTGCTCCAGACGAAAGGGGGCAACTCGCTGGGCTATCTTTGACGCGCGGAACACGCTAGCTCGCGCGGCCCTGTGTGCAATGTGCCGATCACATGATCCGGACATTGCAAGGAGAGTTACTAATTAGGTCTGCTCGAGCACCATTCATCTTGTGTGTCGCCTTACTGCAGCAGCAACGTCGCGATATTCCTTCCAAGTAGCCAAGCTGCTTTCTCTTTGCTTCAGCGGTCGACGACGCCATAACCTCGATCTGATGATGATGCGGCCGAGGAGCGGCTGCTGCCGCTTTTACTGCTGCAATCTTCTTTCAAGCTGGCCCAGGCTCCTTTTTCTCGCGAGCTCCAAACATGATGGAGCGTAGATGAGCTCATATCTTCCTTGCTGCCGGCCATCGGCGCAGTCCACGTAGAGGGGACGAAGCCGGTCGTTTCTTGTGCTGCGGCAATTTTGGGCGTTCTGACGCAGTTCTAGTCATTATGCTATACAAGCAGTATAGAGTCGTGTGTGCAATCATCGCATGCTCGTTCCTGCTGGCGGCGCGTTCGATCAAACAGCAGCACAAGCAGTGGTGGTGTTGCGAAAATTCTCTCGCCTTAGGAAAGCCGCCACCACATTTCTTTTATTCAGAGCTATTGCCTTGCATATCGCCGTACGGCACGAAAATTGTGGCCAGGTCCCTGGGGCTTTTCCATTTCCCTTGGCTTATCATTACTCTAATTTGATTGCAGGTGGAGCAGCCCACTTGGTTCGTTGAGGTCTGCGACATCTTCAAGATGTTGGACGCCATCGACGACTCAGTTCAGTTGACTGATTCATCTAAGAATAATGGTGGATAGAGAATGCAAAGACGACCTACCGGCACTGGTGACAAAAGTTTCTAAAAGGCCTTTGCAACAGCAGCAGTTACAGCCTCGCAGGTAAACCAAGTTGCTTGAAAATGATGCAGTGTATTGTGTGCGTGTGTATTTCAAGTACGAGGATTTGCACTGAGGCATCTCATCGAGGCGCTGTACACAATAATAATGTGCTTTTGGCATCGCGTTAAATTTCTAACGCGAACTATTATTCTTTCAAGGACTGAGGCGAATTCCTCCTCTCGCGACTCTTCAAGCGCCGCCATAATTATCCGAAGAAGCAGCAAAGACTCGGCAAAGTCAGAAAAGCCACTACGCAAGTTGCCGTTCCTTGAGGACTACAACGAGCAAAAGAAGGCCAAAGCTCCTTACCACTGCCTCACCTGCCACAAAAAGTTGGCCAGGTCGAGCATCAACTCGCACGTCAAAACAAAGCACAGGGGCCGACCCACCAAGGTCAAGTGTGGCCTTTGCGACCGGGTTTTTGACAAGCTCTCTAAAGCTCAAGACCACGTGTCCGAGGAGCATAAAGTTTTTGCCTGCAACCACTGCGACGAGGCCTTCAGCGACTTCGAAAGGTACAAGCTTCGTATCACGATGTATTGACCAGCTCTGCTATAATGGTTCCATTTTGTCCTAGGCTCAAAGCTCATTTGAAGGCCAGCCACGAAAGCGCCGAGTGGCCGTGGATATGCGGATTTTGCGACCTCGTTCTCTTCTACGAGCTCGAATTTGAGGTGCATATCAAACAACACACCGAAAAGGCACCTTTTCCCTGTCCACTTTGTGGACGGCTCTTCAGTGACAACTCCAGGCTTCGCGAGCATCTTGCCAGGCAGCATCTGCCCTCCAGGGATTCCTCGAGCGGCAACAGCAGCCACGCCCAGATCAAATTTGAACGGCAGCAGGCCCAACTTCAGCAGCAGCAAATAGAAGCTTTTGAAAAGCTCAAGTCTGCAGCATCGGCAGCCATGACAGATAGCAAATCAAAGGCTGCTGTGGCGGCCATGAAAGACGAGGCTGCGGTCAGTCGCGAGCTTGCGGCTTTGTTACTCAATTTGCACGACTCCAATCGGAGCATCCCCAAGGCGGAAGATCTTTCACTCAAGGCCTCCGTCGAAACGGCCATCGACCTAACGAAGGCAAAGCCGGAAATAACTCTCACACCCACCATGCCAGCATCCATCACTAAAATGGTCAAAGGCCAGCAGCAGCAGCAAGCTTGCAGTGCTGCAGACATTTCTTCCGCTAGTTCCTCGGGCGTGACGGTGACTAAGACGAGTGTCAAGGCGCCCAACTACCCATCCCCAGCCAGCTCAGCGGCCTCCGTGGTGACCTCAGGGGTGACTTCGACCAATGGCCTCAGCTCCAACAGCTACCCATTTTACCCTCACTCATTAGCGGCCTCAATCCCCTCTCTGAGCCCCACAATAGCGATGAGCTCGAACTATTTGCTTCACAACTTACTGATGGGCAAGTTCCAGCAGCTGGCCAACAACTCTTCCCCTACGTCAATGTCTTCTGCTACCACAGCAGCCTCGAACAGCATGGCACTTCCCACTCAGCCGCTGCCCGCACAAACTCTCTCGCTCCCTGCTTCCAAGCCGCCAGCATCGGTGCTGAAGACCGCAGCCTCCACTCCGACCTCCAGCTCGCTGACGAACTCCAGCTACAACTTGCAGCTCCTGCCAGAGGCAACGAACTCGGCCGCGAGCAACGGTAGCAGCAGCTCCAACGGTGCCATAGACATTCCCTACATGTGCAGGCAGATTGTGACGTTGCTCAACGGCCTCCTGTTTCACCAGCACAACCTCAATAACCAGGGCGTCGAAATGCAAGTTCATACCCAACTGGGAGCCATCTACGCGAGGCTCCAGGAGGTCGTCGTCATGGTGGAGCAGGCCAAAAAGCAGCAAGAGGCCGCTGCTGCCGCGAGTGTCATGAGCAAGAAGGACGGCGGCAGCAATGACAAGCATTTAAAAGCGGCCAACTGCTCCTCCAAAAAGGCGTCGGTTGAAGAGGAGAAGATTGCGAAGCAACTAGAGGAGTATCAAAAGGCACTCCTTCTCAAGGGCAAAATGGAGGCTTCAGAGTCAATGGCAAGCCTGCTGAAGAAGCAGCCCAATCTCGAGTCCGTAATCCAGCAGCAAGTGGACATCGTGGATAGCATGGAGGACGCTGAAATGGTCGCGTCTGCCGCGGCCACTCTGAAGAACCGCAGGCGTGGCCGGCCGCCGAAGAACTCCAACCTCGATCTGAGCTATAGCCCCCCTGAGAAGAAAATGCGGCACGATCAGTCACAGCCTCATTCTCAGCAGCAGCCCGAGAGCACGAACGGTATCCTCCAGTACGGTGGTAGCAATGGCGATGCGGCAACAGTCGCTGCCGTTGCCGCTGCCGCAGTTGCTGCCGCCGCGTCCAACGGAGGAGGTCATCTGAATGGAAGCAGTGGTGGCGGGGGCGGTAAAAGTGGCAAAGGCATTCGAAATCGAGTCTTCTGCGGCGAGTGCACAGGCTGCCTGAAAAACGATGATTGCGGCAAATGCAGGTACTGCAAGGACAAGACTAAATTCGGAGGCCAAAATCGCTTACGGCAAAAGTGCTTACATCGTCGCTGTCAGCTGGATACTCACAGGCGGAGGTCTAGCCAGAACAACTTGGTGGCCTCTAATGCAGCAGGAGCGTCCTCGGTCGGCTCCAACGGCAGCTTTTCAGAGAACGTGCACGGCAGTGGCATTGTGCGGCAATCGCCGAGTCCCGACGCAATTTACAGCGGAGTGGCCTTGGCAAGACTGGCCTCGCAGCAGCAGTCGCTGGTGATTGAGGCTGCTTCCAAAGTCACAAGAAAGGATGAGCAACTAAGCCCTGGGGAGATCATTAGACGGTCAGGACAACCAGCGTTTCCACAAGGTATGTGTGCCGTCGTAAATTGAGCCTATACACTTTTCTGTCTGGTTATGGTACACCGTAACGGCAGACTCTACTTTCTTAGGAGTAACGAGAAAGCCGTAGTATGTCTGCTGGAACACGAAAGAGCTCCAGTATTCAAAGTTTGTTTTTTTCGCTGCAGCCCAGCATCGATCCTCCTTTTCGGAAGAAGACGTTAGACCTGGAGAGAGCCGCCACAACGAATTCCAGCCGCAACCTCAGTCGAGGTCTCAGCAACGATCTGGCAGTAGCGCATCTAATGCTAGCGATGAAGACGCTGACGGCGATCACAAAGGCCGCACTCAATCACGAATTGACAAGTGGAACAAGTGGAAGGCCAAGCACGAAGCCATGCTCAAGAAGGCCAGCGCGGAAAAAGAGCAAGAAAAGAAGAAAGCAGAATCGCCCTCGGTCTCATCGGAAGACGAGAACGTGGACATCAAGGCCAACACTAACGGGGTATGTCTCGGAATCGGCCCCAAGCCTCCGGTTGCTGCCCCTGCAGCATTGAGCGTTCAGTAGATCACTCTTTAAACCTACTACTTTTACCATAACCATATCGAATACCTTGGCTGTCAATATAGCAATGAGGTTACCTTACGAGTCCCCGCATTCTCCTGGTCCTGGCAAAGGAACGTCTCACCCCTTCCTATAATATTACCATTATGAAATGTCTGAAAGCTGCAACTATATATTTGAAGTTTCTTATAATGTGTCTTGAGTCAACCTCCTACTTTTCATTCTCCGAATCACTAGTGGAAATGCAAATTGGTGTTTCGTCAGCCCAAAAAGCTGGCTTGAATTCGCATTTTATGGAAGCTTGGGAGTTGTAGCGACGACGTTGACGATAGACAAGGCTAATATGGGCCTGACTCTATAGCTCTTCCCCCCAATAATAAATAGGAATTTAATATCAACCTGCTTTCTAAGTGTCACTTTACTACATCATGCCTTACAACCACAAAATGAGCTGCATTTTGACGTGTAATAATTCCTGCATCAAATTTGACATGATCTGTATTTTTGGTCCTACCAACTTCATGACATTCGTGCGAGCGTTGAAACAATCTCCACTTGAAAAAGCAAACAATTATTATTCCCCGCCCTCCTCCTTACAGAATGAGACGGTTTCTTCGACGAAACATTTAATTGTAAATACGGTAATGCTGCTATGATATTTTATTGCAATAATCGATGCCTTGGAAAGCTGCTCAAAGTGGAGCATTTTGCATCGATAATTCACAGTGTGTCCCAGATCGCAAGAAACGCCCTCTTTGCTTTATACATTAATCTGTGATTTCTTCTCATTTTCCTTTTATTGTTGCGCCTTGTAAACGATGATGCAAACATAATTCATATCAAAGTTGATAGAAACAAGATACAACGGTACACTTCACTCTTCCAGCAAGCAACACTACTACTAATAAGAATACAAAGAAGCATGAACAATATCATCCTGGTAGTGAAAAAATTCAAATCTTACCATATCAAAAATATCCTCTGTGGCATGGCAATTATCATCAACAACCCCCCACTACTTCTACCCATTAGATACGTAATCACTACGATTAGAGAGGCATATCAGTTACTATTTTGTACATAAAATTATATTACCTTTATGCTTAACCTGTTCTTGTCAACTACTACACCCATCTATATATAAACAGATCATCCTACTCAAATTGTCATGACATCGGTAAAATTGACTAATAGTAATGCATACGTATGTACAACGACCGACAACCACCCCAAAGGCTCGGATTATTGTCACACACTATATACCCACTACTATTACGAATTGAAGTAATAAAATCACACGTAACGTGCCATAGTTCTCCAAGATTGACTTCTACCTTATTCAGCTTACGTTATTTGCTGCATCATGTGCTGAAGTATAACTTCTTCGGCAACGCGCCATTCCACAGTAGGGTCACTCCTAATAAAAAAGTCGCATCATTGAAAAGTACGTAAAAATGCACCATAACTTTAAGAATGCCAAAAATTGGCATTTTCTTGATAAATCCCCTTCTAAATCATATGAAAGTCATTTTAAAGCCAGAAAAATTTAAATAAATTAGGTTTTTAGGCAGCCAATTGCCTAAATTGATCAAAAACATACCAATTTTAATAAAAATAGCCACAAGTTTGGTTTGCAAAAACTCCGCCATATCTCATAAGAATGTGGATATATGAACACAACATGGGTACTAAATTATTCCAAGGTGTCCTTCTGAAGTTTTTTGGAAAGCATCTTTGAGGAATGCTGAGGTCCAAGGGATCTAGGCACATATAATTTTTTTCTGATTTTCGTGCAGCCTTTAGAGACAGATTTTCATAGACAAAATCTGAGTTTGATAAAATAAAATCTCCAAATATAACATTTTAGTAGCCCAAAAACATCATGGAAGTCAATTTTGAAGTGTTAGCATCAATCTAGAGCCGATTTAGTGATGGACTTTTTCGCTTAAGTTTCAGTGAAAACGATGCGACTTTTTTGTTAGGAGTGACCCTTCTGTGCATTCTCCAGAAAAGAATGCGAGGAATTCTGAGGGTCAAGTTCTTATTCGCTTGCTGGTTCCTTCAATTATCGTCGCGCTGCGGAAAGGTACGAACTTGCAGACTAAAGGAAAGTTGCTCAATTGTTAAGTTTTTTGCTGCTACGCTTGCGCTACATACTGATCAGCATTTTTAAAAGCTCATTCCGGATCGAACCTAACACATCTTGAGCTGGGTAGCAGCATTGGTGGTATTGCGTGTAAATTTACTCGATTTCCACCAGCTGGGCCTAATTCTTCCCGCTAATTAATGGGTGCAAGAGAAAACCAGCTCAACGGGAGCACGGAGCGCATCTCCACCAGAGTAAAAACACGCAAAGCTAGCTGCGCCGTTGTTTTCGAACACCGTACCTATCTCACTGTTCACCTTTTGGCACTTAAAAATTGCTTTGGAACCATGCATCAAAATACCAATTGGCATTATTGTATCCTTAGCAAATTGGGCTGTGTAAGAAGCTTGCACAACCATGGATAGAGACAACAGACAGATTAACAAAGTGGCAATCTCCGGAAGCTGCCTTCGCGACCAATGCGAGCGTACTCCTGCTAAATAAATTAAAAAATCCGTCTTGACACCTTGAAAGCGAGAAGAATAATTGGTAACCGTGCTTATTGATCTGCAATAGCCAAAGTCTGGACATTGTAGCGATCTTCATTTGAGCGAAAGGAATACAGTGCACATGATGTATACCTAGAGTAAACTCAGCTACAAAGACAAAAATAGCTGCTTCTGCATCGTTTTCTGCTTTATTGATCGTCGAGTTTGTGAAAAAAGACTGGTTCATCTTCATCCAAATTATTAAGACAGAGGGAGAGAGCAAGAGTTTTGTAAAAGGTAGAATTAAGTAGCGGTACAAAAATTCAAATTTGGCCAAGGCTCCTTTGAAGGGTGGATGAAACAATTTAGCTTTTCCGAAAGATCGAATGATTCCAATAACTTTTCACCTTGGCACATGTCGTACAAAAATGATAAAATCGATATTTGTTGCATTTAAGATTGCTTTTTCACCACCATCATCAATTACATTAGCTGCTCCATATTGAAGAGTTATAATAATAATAGTTATAAATTACTCAGAATCTCAACCATCTTTGCAAATAAACATCAACCGACAGGAAAGGAGCGAAATCAAGACTAGAGAAAAATGAGGGAGATTGTTATAGCCAAATTATATTAAAATTAGCAAAAATTATTACACGAGTTTCGATCGAGGCACAATAGTTTCGAATCAATCAGATAAGTAGTTGTTGGTGGTTGCTTGTAATACAAAAACAGAGGAAAAACACACTAGAAAAGGGTTGCAATTATTCACAAAAATTATAGGACTTCATGATGGTCTTCATATGGTAGCAGTAGTTGACAACGTTTTCTCATATTTTTGCGGTTGTTGAAGTTAGCTTCGATTTTCATTCGGGTATAGCAGCATATTTGTGTCGATTTCGTGCACGGATGAAGAAGAGCGATCTGAAAGGTAAAATTGCAAGGTTAGGGTCACGTGTCAATTCAAGGCAATCGAAGGTACTTTTTTTCAAAGGCCTACTCTAAAGGCTGAAACTTGATGCTAGCATTTAGCTAAAAATCGATCCAGATCGTTCATAAGAAAGACGTTTGCTTTTTTATGATGCAGGAGCGTTAATTTTTTATCAGTAGCAGCGCAACTATAGACCTGACGAGTCTAGCTAGTTAGAGCCCAACAGATTCAGAAAAATTGCATCAAGCGTAGCTTGCACATCCAGAGTGAAAAAAACTGCTCGGCAGTTTAGCGCATGTTTACCCAGAAAATGAACGGCTAGCAAATAGTAAATCTCCATTATCTTACCTTAGAAGCCGACTTGAATCAAATAGTCACCGAGTTTTTCTGTTACAGAAGCTGCCTGCTCTGGCACAATTGGGTCTTCGTAAACACACACGATGTAGGCTGCAAGATAAATAGGATGAGAAAGTGACGAAAGATGTAGGCAAGCCGGTGAGAAGAGCGACAAGCGCTTCATAAAGTTGGGTACAAATCAGCGGTAGCTTCCAAGCTGATAAGCCAAAAATTATCAAATTGACTCCCGACTTGGCTTCGAAATGAAGCATCGCGCTTTCAACGAATGCGCACACATTTCTCCAATTTTAGTTGCCTGAGTAACAGAGGGAACAAAAAAAACAGTGCAGCATGTTGATAACTGTCAGCAGTAACCGACGAGACACAAACTTGGCAATAAAAAGTACAACACACGTGTACTTCGTACGGCAAGCAGGGTGGTGGGTGGAGACCGCACCCTTTTCAGCTCTAGAATTCAGTGTCATCGAGATTCACTTTATCTTTGAAGAAGAAAAGAAAGCTTGGAGGCAAGCTTGAGCTTCAAGGGGGAAGAAAAGTTCAGAGTTCAACTGAAACAGCGAGCTTGAGAATAAAGCAGTCACTTTTACGAAGTTACGGAGGCTGAAAAGTTGGCATGGCAATTGACACATATGAAACGAGAACGGTGCCGAGCTCGCGTACGTACGAAGCGGAGATTATGATAGTAGTAATGTGATTACTTTGCGTCGTTTTGATGGCATGCACACCGCTGGTGCCTTTCTTGGCCCGTATGACTTTGTCGGTGGACGAGAGGTACATGTACTTTGTGCCGGCGATCATGACTCCACTCTGGGCCAGTTGATCAGTGTTGGTGTACTTGCTGATCAGCGACTTCAGCTCCTCTTGAGTGACCTTTGTTTCAAACAGAGAAAAAGATCAGAATCGTAATATGACTCATAAAGGTGACATATCTAGACATGCATGCAACAAAACTTGTTCTCACGCTGGCTCCATATGTGGTATACTGTCTGAAAAAACTGCTAGCTCGACCCTACCAAAACTAGACCTTCAGCATTAGTGCGACCTAATAATAATTACACCGCCCAGCCCACTTTGAGCTGCAAGCTAAGAAAGAAAGCTTCGGCGGTTTTTGCCTTCAATAATTGAATTGGAACAAAGCAAAAAGCGCACCCTCGCTCAAGTAGGCGTGGCCGGCCTCGAAAGGAAGCCAAATTCCTAATTACCAAGGGACGAACCGCAGCCAGCAAATGTTGGAGGTTACAAAAATGAATCTTTGTCCAGAAAGCTAAAAATAATAGTCAAATCGCTTGACTGAATGGCGGAAGTAAATAAAAAGTAGGGCTTACTTTGAAGTCGGCTGACGAGGCCCAAATATTTCCGTCATGGCCGCAAATCACGGCGTGCGTGACCATCTTGGTGTTAAGCAACTGATCGTCGACATAACTTTGCCAGCTCATCGTGGAATTTGAAGGTAAATGGCAGACGGGATTTTTCGACTACTACTCCACGCGTCTGAGACGATTTTTCGGCAGCAAATGACCTCAACTCAACGATGTCGTCGGCTGACTACACAATTTTGAATAGCCCTTTTTCCGGGCACGCACCTTCGTTAATAGTCGGCACAGTGCGAAAAGCGCCGAAAACGGGAGGAACGTGAAGACAAAAGTCGATCTGGGAGCGATGCCGTTTCAATGCAGAAGGGCCAAGGAACAAAGGCGTGCCGGCAAAATGATGACTAATTCTCGCCAATTTCCAGGTTATCTGCAATTTTTTCTCACTTACGGCCAGAAGAAGTCCTATTAAGCGCTTTGCAAACAAATATACTGAAAAAAGGTGCACTAAGGAGCGCTATAGCTGAGCCGGCGAGGAACTATTTTCTGTCTCAGATAAGATTTGTAAAAGGCGATATCGGAGTAATCTCCGTTATACCCTAGCTAGGAAGGCAGGGCGGAAATTGGCAGCTCGACGAGAATGCGGAAAAAAGAAACTTCGAGATGCTGTTGCGGCTTTAAAGTTGTAATAGTACAGTTACCCATATCTCCGCTTATCTTTCAAACTTTTGGCTAGGCCGTTGCTTCACTATGAAATTTTTAATGTTTTATGAATCGGGGAAATTTGTTGAGTCACCGATGAATAGATGCAGATAGCCTTGATCGAGGTTGAGAGGCTCCTAATTCAATGTTCCGTTTATCACAGCTTCACTAACACATTGTAACTTAACACCGAAATGAAGTACGTATATCACAAAATTGATTGAATTGACAGCACAACTATTTTTATTCGTTAAAAATTTCTCATGGGTTATAATAGTATCCTCTTACATAGCGCGATAAAGTACATCAAATGAATCGGTATTAATGATCTAGTACAGCAATGTGGGTAGTATTTGTAATTTATGTATGCGCGTGAAATATGGTATTGTGAGCGACTCGATCTGCTGCGGGGAGGTCGCCTTGCTACAATGAAGTCGTGTCGTATGGTAAAATCTTGGAAATGCAGAAACTGTTCTCTACTACTACGCATAGCATTCATTGGCGATGAGGAGTGATTTGCGACAGGCTAGCAATGCTTAGCCTTGCGTATCCCAGCAATCATACAATTTGCGCGCGCGCAAAAACCTTCTACGCAAACATCAACTTTGTCTTCTTCATTCAAATAAAGGATGAGAAGCAAAAAACGTGAACTGGCGTACATATGACATCAGCAACATTTTGACGTCAACCATCTTCTCCTTGTTCGTCGTCCTCGTAGTTGTTGGTCTCCGTCCGGAAAGTGAGCGCATCCAAACGGAAGAGCCAAATGGAGGAGGATGCTTGCTCGCTCACTTGCTAGCTATTCCATCATCGTGTAATCAAATATTTACAATCGCATCCTTCATCAAGCCTGCTGCTGCATTCTTTTGTTTCATGAACTTCGTGGAGGCTGAACTATCATGCGCTGGCATCGGGACATGGCTGAATCGGTGAAATTTTAATTCACCTTCGACTGATGCTGTGACTGCCGTTGTGCAAATCCAGAAGGTACTTGGTGGTGGTGAGCAGAAGGAAAACGCAGCCGAAAAGCGAGGCCGTGGATTGCATCCGATGCGACGTTCCCGTTTGCATTGCCGCAGGATTCTCACCTGCAAATAAATGGGAACCTCAGGAAACTGTACACATGCATAATTTGCGAGAGCCAGCTTTTAAACTCGATGAAACGACTCCTTTGTTTCTGCCAGCTCCCATGGGATATGACGGACTGGAGGAGGAATGGGTGAACTGCACGGTGTGGGACGACAGGCGTCAAAAGTTTGCCTCCTCCAACTGCAGCCAGAGACCTTCGCGTAATAGCTGTTATTATGCTTAGTCTCTCTCGTCCTACGTCGAAGTTGAGCCCTTCTACGGAGCGTTGCTAAAAGTTGACTCGACGAATTTTACTGCTCCCTAGGGGATACCTTCATCATTTTCTTTTGTTTCGATGAATGTTACGCAATGCGCTTCGACATGGTAAAGCATCCCATCAAAGCTCATCAAAAGGCCCCCAAAGCAAAGACGTGTGCACAGCTTGAAAAGCGATCAGCGGTGCTTTTTTGGCGCATAACTTAGCCGTTACATGCATCACTTCACTGAATCCTTATTAACTTATTTTCCTTGCATGGCTTGTTTCTTACATAATTAGATCCTGCAGGAGTTTTCTTTTTCATGCCTGGTAATGGAAAAGGCACCAAACTTTTATGGCTTGGAAACTAACAACGAACGGTGACAGCGCAGTACGAACGCACGTGTGTGTGTCTGTGAGAAAGTGTAAAAACGAGAATTAATGATGAATTTTCCGGAAAAAAGTGTGAGACCGGACCCAAGAAAAGGTGATTAATGGCGAGGGACAACATCAAGTTGGCAACAAACGCGTTTATGGTGGCCATGATATGATGCTGCTGAAAAAAGCCTTTTAAGGTTTTATCATCGCGCGCGCGCAGCATTCTGCTATACGTACTCGCAGTCCTGAATAGTCCTCGCAAATCGTTTGTCATCCGAGAAAACTCCGAGCTTATCTAATTTAAGGGAATGACAGAGCATAGCCAGATGCACATAAAAAGCCTAAAATTTACTGCCGTGCAGCTACTACTGCTTGTACTTACCATCAAGGATATGGACGAATACCGAGGCTTGCGCATTCCTCATGCTACACGTGTAATTTCCTGTGTCACGTCTCGAAGCGAATGCAATGTAAAGTCGACTTATGGCCCCATTCCTTAGAAGGTCTGTCTTCACACTAGGGATTAAAAAGACCAAAAATAGGATTAGAATTTCTTATTAAAAAAACCTTAATTAGATTTCCAGGCCTTCTTGCTTTGCGCAGCAGCTGCTGGGAGAGCGCAAAAAAGCCTGTTTTTGCGGAGAACGAAAGAGGAGAATTTTCCGGCCTTTTTGAGCCAACGAAAGGATCCGCTTCTCCGAAACGCGAATTGGCCTCTTTTAAAATTTACGAGTACTAATCAGGTCAAAGAGCATTGGAGAGTACCATCGCCTAGTTGAGAATTCCCTAAACCGTCATCCTCAAAGAGTTGGTTTTTTTCATGTGCAATGCTGGCACTGCAATAATGTACCTGATTCCTCCTCGCTCCGTGTCGTAATTGAGCATCCTATCTTCGTGGTGCCAAAGGATGTATTCTGGCGGCTCGCCCACAATTTGTCTAACTATGCACTTCAGCTCAATGGTGGATCCACCCTTGTAGTACTTCTCCGCAATCTTTTTGTCGCGGTCGTCGACAACCTCGATCTCGGGAACTGCAATAAATTCAGGACATTTTTACTTGTCTGACTGGGCCTGATTTCGCTTAGCTTTTATTACGGCAGCATCTCTCTCTCTCTCTCACGCACACACACATACTGCTGTCGTCGCATGAAATATGTATTATCTTGAAAGCTGCTGAAATTAGTTAGGAATAGTCACGCCTGCATTTGGATATAGCATTTCCAGCCACCTTTAAAAAGCTCATGAAGAAATTTGCGCGCCATCGGGTTCGTATACTACTCCATGACAAATGTTCTACTCAATTATTAACCCCTATTAGCTGGATACACTGGCGAGGTCGTGTAAGTAATATATTTAACAGTTGCAACTAAACAATTTGTGACAGCAGCAGCGGTTGAGCCTTAGTCCCAAGTTTGGAAAGCCTAACAGCTAAGCTATATATGGTTCGGGCTCACTGCAGCCAACCATCACATTAGAAAGCATGTTGAAATAAGCTCCGTTGCAATACTGCTGCCATAATTTGGCATGTTGACCATGAATATTTTGAGTACTGCTCCTTCCTTCCGTTGTCGTAGCCGAGAAATAACAAGGTTGCATGAGTGACGAGTCCTTTTGGTCCGCATTTCTGGCAAAAACCTCTTATTCCAGCAAATCTTCTAGCTTTCTTCGCGGAAAAACAATTGCTTTTTGAAGATAGAGTACTGCCAAATATTCCACAGGCTCAACATACTCGATTGCCATAGCAGTGATTTTTTTTGGAACAAAAAAGGTTTCCGTATTCGATGATGGAATGGGCGCACCAATGGAGTTGTCATATGGAGTACTGCAAATAGGTTTTTTTTATCCCCAATTCGCTTCAAGGCTGATAGTTGTGAGCAACCTTTCTTTTTTGTCTAGTTTCCGTGTTTCAGCAATTTCATAGCAGGGCAATTGATGCAGGGCATTAACTAGACTGCTTTCGATAAAAAACCTCAAGCAAGCAGCTAAGTGATGGTCAAATAACGTGATGATGATAACGATGATGCAGTCATCATTTCGCACTGCGGACTTTCCACCCTGTCAGACATGATGTGAGAGGCATCAAACCAGAGCATATTTGATCGATTGAGAATAGGAATAAAAGGATATAAATTCCACCAGAAAGGCCTGCACTGCATGAAGGCCCTAAAGGCAATTAAAGAGGGGAACGTAATTATAAGGATGGCGTGACAATACCTTATCTCACATGCTATTGTATCTTTGTGCGATGCAACGAAATAATATGACTAACACACAATGCACTTTCTTCAAAGGAGCTTTTTATAATACCTAGTCCTTAATTTTTACTAAAACACAACGCAAACTGTTTTGGTACTTAAGGGACAAACTCCTGAAAAACATGAAAGAATTGAGTGACGAGAGGGCTTGTTGTCGTCATAGCAGGCTTATCTTGGCTAGTTGCATCATCGTGATAATTTGAGAGTTCCTAATTATGCACTTCCTTCAAAAGTACTACTTTCCTTTGGACTAAGACAAAAAAGGAGGAGGAGGAGAGGACTGACGCCAAGAGAGATTGAAGAAGTAAGGCCTCTTCCAACAGGGTTTTGGCTTTACATTTTATTCAAGTCACATTTTTGGCTCGGTTGTCTCCTCCTCTCCCTTTCTCCTCTAGGCAAGCTAGGTTTGAACATAATATTGGAGTTTCGCACGATGCGATGTGAAGAAGTGATGCCAATATTGAGGCCGTTACTTACCAATTACGGAGAGCCTCGTTCGCTTCACCAGAGGTGGATTGGACGAGACGAGGCACTCGTAGATGCCCTCATCTGACAAATGCGGGAACTGGATCTGAAGCTTCCAATCATTGGGAGGCTCATGAAAGATTTGGAAACGCGAGTCCGAGCTGTAAGTGGTGAGGCCAAAAGTCAGCAGATGCGGAGTATCGCCGTGTCGCTTCAGCCATGAAACCTGAAATATATAATACAAAAGTTTCAGTGCTTATTTTGCCAAAGAGTTTCACAATCGATCGCCAGTTGCTCGTTGGTGGGCGAAACTTTTTTTCTCTTAGTGCACTTCTAAGGCCAATACAATAAAGTACTTTCTCGCTGACTGTATGTAGACCTAGAATTTTACGCGCTGTTGCCCGTTATCGGAAAAGAATGACACAATGGATAAATTGGCCCTCAAACGTGTCATGGGCACGGTTATGGCGGCCTTGATTAATTGATTGGCAGCAGAGCAAGCGCTTGATCAGACCCATTTTTCTGCCGCCGCTTTCACTGTTTAGCAAATTGCTGATTGGAGAAGCCCATGAAAAGGTTACATACGATCCTGCATTGTCGAGCGCTATTAGTTCGAATAAGAAATACTCGTTGACTGCCATTCAGACCTGCCATTACGCGAGCCGAATAAATCGCATGTGGCATGCACGTTACAGCCTTCAAGAGTTGAAATCCTCAATTGAAAGGAGCTTTTCACGGTCTGTGAAGAATTAGAGCCGCTTTTTCCTCGGCCTCAATGCAAAGGCATAAGCTGGCGCTTAGAAAAATAATGCTTTCTTTTGTCGAAGTAAAGCTCGCGTTAACATGACCCGATCACGTCCCTTATAGCAAGCTGGGTTGCTTGCAAAAAAGGGGGCTTATAGTATCGAACAAGCACATCGATTGGAGATGCCTGTCAGCTTGGCTCGAACAATGCTCCGTTGGACTCGGCGAAGGCTTCGTTTCAGCCAGAACCAAATATTGGTCACTGCATTGCGAGCTCCAATTTCTTTTAGAAACGTGATGCTGGGATTGCTTGAGGGTAGCATATGCACACCACATACTGCTACAACTGGTAGCACTACGTACTTTCCCTCTTTTTTTCTACAATTGGCCGATCTTCCATTTTGCGAAAAGCCAGTATATGGGTGGGTGAGTTTGGCTCAGCATATAGGGATAATAATCGCGTTTAAATTCCACGATTAAGGTGGCCAAATAGACTCATTTTTAAATGGAGGCTAGGCAGGTAGGCTTTAGAGGAAATTTAGCTGTGTCTGCCGAAGTTAATAGACCAGTCATAAAAATACCATTCAAGCAGCAGACTGCAGCAAGAATATGGGGGAGCCAGGTCATAAACCAGCAAAGGCTGCTCGTAATTTTGCAAAGTGCATGGTCAAAAACGGCGGCTATACTTTAGCTACCTTGAAAATTTACTAACATACAAACTTGAGACACCTTTGCTCTTAATCAAAGATTCACACCTTAGCGTGAGTTTGCCAATTATAATTTAGTATTACACAAACTCTGGATAATCAATAAAATGCAAACTTGAACTCAGTTGACCCCAATGTGTGAGTTCACACAATTGCCATGAGTTTGGCAAATAAATTCCAATAAAATACAAACTTTCCATGTTAAAGGTAAATCTGCTGTGATCATGACAATTAACAGATTAACTCACTAAGTAAACATTCATTTTCTGGGTAATTTTTTATTTAGCAAATGTCTAACATAATTTGAGTGACCATTGAAATAAAAATGAATATTCTTGAGATTTCCTGAATTCATGCTTATTTTCATTAAAACAAAACAACCTGTTTTTCTTTTGAAATAGCCATTTTTAGTAGAGTTTAGCAGGAGACTAAGTAGGCACAAAAAACTTGGCTTATTGTTTGTCCCAACATCCATAAAAGATAACTTGGATGTAGTGACTTATGAAGCTCTTT
Organism: Paracyclopina nana; assembly: GCA_019096065.1. Classification (NCBI taxonomy): domain Eukaryota; kingdom Metazoa; phylum Arthropoda; class Copepoda; order Cyclopoida; family Cyclopettidae; genus Paracyclopina; species Paracyclopina nana. The sequence continues at coordinate 7,525,716 of JAGUCH010000001.1, read as the reverse complement.
TAGATGAAATTGTCAAAGCATTTTATGAAGCAAAAAAATTACCCCCTCAATAATCAACTAATGTGATAAGCATCATCAAGTGTATATGCTTTTATCATCTGAGTTTGCATAATATTTAGATTCAATTTTGCAAACTCATATATAAGTGTGAATTCGCACATTGGGTCATCAATGGTCAAGTTTGTATTTTATCATATAGTTGATGCCACCAAAATGAGTTTGTATAATATTAATCATACTATACTAACTAGCATGAAGGTGTGAATTCGCACCTAGGGTGTCATTTGAACTCAAGTTTGTATATTTGTATGTTTGGAAGGTAGAGTCAATAACGCCACCCGGTCAAAAATAACAAACCCAGAGTAAGTGCTGGGAATCTCGGTAGCAGGAGGTGCTTTCTCCCACTTCTCGAACGGGAACAAATATGAAATAAAATGCAAATTCTTCCCTCGCCGCAAGAGCATTTTGGGCGGAAAGATGGATGAAGTGGAAGGTTAGCGGTCAAAAAAGGCTGCGTGATTGTAATTTGACGGTGCTTAGAGTGCCAGTCCTCCTTATTACGAAGGCCGTGCTGCTTACACAAAGTATGCATGGTTTGAAGAGATCCGCTCTATGAAACATCCATCATCCGAGGCCGAGACTGTCTAGCGTAAGAATGGCGTGATTGATTGAAAAGCCAAGTCTCCCACCACTACCCTAAGCATTATTAGCTCTAACTTGAAGTTTATCTTCAACAAGTGTCAAGAAGCAGTCGTAAAAAAAGTTGTGCCGTCCGAGCTAACTTTATTGGAGAATAAACCGCATCTTCGCTGTACCACAGTATAATAAAAATTGTATTAAAAGAAGGCTTGCTTGCATGTGGCACGTGTCTGACAAGCAATTTCTCAACGAGTAGAAGTTGAGCAAACCACGCAAAGTTTCGATCTTCGTCAGTCTCGCTTCACATCCAGTCTTCCGAAAACGAAGAAGCACGCACAACAATGGGGGATGTTGTTGATGGCGATGATAAGAAATCTGAACTCGAAATTTCAACTCAAGCTGTGGCAGCCAAACGCGACCTTGACTTCCCAGGAGCTGCAGAAAGCTCAAAGGCCGAGGCTTCACATTTAGTAGTTCGTCTTCAAAAGCGGCGAGCTACTATGGCTACACTAAAGGCCCCCATGTACCTACTAGTAGACCCACATTGTCAGAAAAGTTGTTAGATGTCGTCTACCAGAGGAGAAGCCATGAAAGGGGAAAGCCATCATTAAAACTTGGCGAAGGATTTTAAACCGGCGGTGAACAGCTACCTCCTCATCCCCAACTTTTCCATCATCATTGTAGGCATTGCACGGATCTTGGTATGCGCGAAACAGTGCTAAAATTGAGATTAAACGATCGCGCCATAAATCGCGCCGCCCAGCCAACTATACAAGTATAGTGTTTCGCTGCTGCTGCAGTCCCGCAATGCGCAAAACTGGAAATCCAAAAGGAAAATATCAGCCAGGCATTGTAAAGTATTGAATTGACAACGAGGCATACAAAATTAGCTGTCACGTCGATGATGACGACATGGTCTGACATGAGGCCATGTGTGTATAATAGCATTACCAATACTATAACATGTACGTAGGCTCAACTAAAAGTCGTCAGGACAACCGTGCGTTGCACGAATTTAATTATGATTAGAGACGTTTCATGCACCTCCATAAAAGCTAACAATATGCAATATGAAAGCATCCTCCTTGTCGTTAAAACATCCTAACGAATGGAATTAAAAAGGGGATACTCTCTCAAAACGTTGGCTTTTCCCTCCGAGAGCTGGCCTTTGACAGTTATTACACGTCAGCCAGGATAATAACCTCTCTCAGAGATCTCCAACCTCAAGGGAAGAATCAATTATAGTTGCTTCTTGGTCAAAAGCTTGCCTTACTATAAACCACTTTCCCCATTTCTTTGGGCAGCGTTTTTTCCCAATCTTCCAATGGTGCACAAAAAAGTTTTCTTGGCTACACACCCATTACATGCGGGCATCGCAAAAGCATCCACATGCATAGATGTTCGCATAAAAGCCGCCTTTTTTGGACGATTCTTTGGCCGGCTTTTTTGCCACAAAAACATAGAGGGGAAAATCGAAAACTACATGGTATTGTAGCCCAGATATTCGACGGATAAGGACAAAAAACTCTAGGAGTGTCAATATTTAGACAAAAAGTGGATTAGACAGATATTGATCAGCAACAACGTCAATTTCCTGCTATCTCTGATTACCAGAAGGGCGACGGGCTGAAGTTGGCAAGGAAGGGAGCGTCGCTGCCAACAATGCTACTGGGCTATATCAATGTTTGCTAGATTCTCCTTCCTCTGGCTTCTCAACGAGAAAAAAAACACCAACAGCAGTTGTTGCGGAAGCTGAGAAGCGCGCGCCCCCAAAGACGACAGCAAAAGGTTATGAGGCAGCCATTTTTTTGTAAAATGCCTGCGCTCTTTTTGACGGCAATTATCTGAAGTAGCCACTGCTGAACTTTGAGCAGATTCCGGCTTTTTTACTGTTGGATTATGGGCGCAATTACGATGCCTAGGAGTTACGATCAAATCTCGGATGACTCAACCCTTTGCAGGAAGAGGAGGAAATGTGCGATGCTCGATTTACTCTGAGCGTTACAAGAATTTGCGTGACGGGCGACGCTTTTTATCTCGAGGAGATTGGTAGTATCAGCTGTGAGCACCAGCAGTATTCAAATAGAGAAAGGGATGAATTCAGAACGAAAATCGATTACTGGCGCCACGTCATCTCATACGTAAAAGCGGTTCTCATTAATCACACCTGCGGCAACGTTCGAGGCCACATGCATAGACGCGTAAGCTCTCGACATTTGTTAGGCGTAACAGTATGAGGAAATCTCGAGGGAGCACTCTGCAGTAGCATGCATGATCAAAACATGTTACAATTTGCTGTGACTGATGTGTGCTAGCAATAGTACCATAGCAGCTCGCTTCCAGCTCGACCTTCCCATCAATAAGATCGAAAAGCCAGCCATCAAGTCCATCTCGGTCGTTCTTGCCCTCTACAAAAGACGAGCACATGATAGCGGCGAACATTTCAAAGAACAGTGTAGCAGTTCTGCTGGCAGATTCGGGGAAATTATTTACTAGTGCCTTTTAAACTTTTGTCTGCCATAATTCTGCGTACACGTCGTCCAGCCAAAGAAAGGCCACAGCGTAGCCTTGGCCTTAAAACCGGATCAGTGTTTAATCATACTGTGTTTCACCAAGGGTGTGTGTAGCAAATCCGATATTAGATTCAGTGGCCTGGTTTCCGACCTTGGTGGGATTGCATCTTGAAGCCCAGCAGCAGTGAAGATAGAGGCCGGCCAACTCGTGATGGAGATTAAAAGTAAAAGGATCTTAATTTACAGAGAGAAAAAAGGGGCAATTCTAGCTGGCCCTCCGAGATTATCCCCATCTACTAAGTAAGCTCTTTCTTTGAAGTTGTCCTAGCTGACAAAAGAGCTTGTCTAAATTGATTTGAGTAGCATGGCGAACAAGTAGCCGCGGCGGCAGGGAAGAATAAGAAGGAGCATTCTCCCTCGGCATACTTGTGAATCTAGGACAAATAGATTGAAAGCGAAAGGATTTATCTCCACCATCTCCCGGGAATGAAGAGATCTCTAGAGAAGCAGTCGAAGAAGACTTATGCAGCCGAGATGCTCGAGACGTGTGATGCATAAAGAGGTGGGCTACCCACAGCATAAATGACCATTGAACACCTGAAGGGAGGCCCATCGATGCCCAAAGCGTGACTGCCGAACGATCAATTTCTAATGGACTGTTGGATACCCTAAAATCTACTATAAAATCTATCAGGGTCGTTATTTATGAAGGCAATCAATTCGGATCGAGATGTAGCCAAATTGAAGGCGGCCATTTGTTTGTATTGGCATTTTTCTCGCAAAATGCCAGGCGTGCAGGCATATAGCAGTTCTTTTCTGCTGTGACAAAAAAAGGGAGGCTCGGTTTGCAAAAATGCAGTTGCAATATTGTGATATTTGAGATAAGGCCTGAAATATATTTAGCCTGAGACCTGTCCGGATACTAGGCCATTTAATGTCCTTTTTTGCTCCGCCGCGCCAAACTTGTGCCGCTAAAGAGGGGGAAAAAGAAGGGAACTGCTTGTCGAACAATTGCAGATCAAACGTCTCCAATACTTTCCTAATTTTGTACAGTCTATTGTGACCTTCGGAGAGAAAGACGGATTTTTAAGAGCCTTTCCAATATTCTCTCTCATCTGCTATGCAATAGGAATGTAATATCCCACTACAAGCACAATTATTTGTTATTGATCAGGCCGTACGAGGGACCACTTCTGTCGTAGTATATACGGAGCGCAGGAAAGGAAGAAAAAGCAAACGGTCGGTAGGTAACATACTTATCCGAAAGCCCTCCCCTGCTAACGGCCCCTCTTCATTGATATGATGTATCTATTTTGGAGTGCAGGCAATTAATTACTACCTAGTGCGCAGGAAGAAGAAGACACAGGAGAGAGCTTTCTAACAATGCTACGACTCACCGTTTTCCCATTTAGGCTGTTGACCTTGCAATGTAGGTAAGTCGTAACTCCAAGTTGAGCAGTGACATTTGCCACTCCGATAACTTCTTCGGCGAAATATGGCTCGCCAACCGAGGCAGAAGATGAAGCAGTCATTTCTTGTCTTCTATACACATCTTGGTGCTTTTGATGCCGATTAGATGTGGCCCCGCCGCCATGGGGATCTCCAGCCGAGACAAGAACTAGAAAAAAGAAAGCACATCCTTATTTGCATTAGTAGTGCCTTTGAAGCCTCAGAAGTAAGAAAATGAGCCGATATTGAAGATGTCAGAAGGCCTTCCGAGACGTGCATTTCCGTGCAACCGCAATTAGGAGCCTTTTTCGGCCTTGAAACAAATTCCCACCTCCTCTAGTAGAAGCGGTTGAATTGTGGATACATTCATAATTGAACGCAAGCCACTTGTGCGAGGGCCCAAGCAAAAGTTGTTGTTTGGCTCCTTTTTAGGCTCAACTATGCGCAGCAGAAGTAAAGTGTGTGTAGCACTGAAGGCAGTTGTATTTCGTTCTGCGAATTAACATTTTGCACCAGCAAGTTCGGCAATTTAGCATGAGCTCTCAGCGAGAAAAGTTTCCGTTAGCTACTGTGACCGTGCTTGGGTTAAAAGTTTCCAGAAACAATGACAGAACTTTCCAACCTATGGTTTTGCTACCCGGGAGCTTAAGCCGTCTTCCATGCAATTAAATTCCTGGGTCAAATGCTAATTCTTTCAACGCTGCAGAGCTTTCATTTCACGCTCAGCAGCCCAAATTTTAATTCACTACGCCCAAGTTTCACGAATGCTTGAGGAATGAAACCGTAGTCAAACTACGGAGCTTGTAGCTCTGCTTATTCTGTAGTATGCAATAATAATTAGCAAAAGTCACGCAATTATCAGCCAAACAGTAATTCCGGAAAGACTGATTGCGTTAATCAGGCACAGCAGTCATGAAACCAGGCCAACCCCTCTATTTACCTGAAGAAATGGCAAAGAAAGTGCACAGCATAACGTTGCTAAGATTCATTGCGAAACCGGTCATCAACAGTAAGTTGCAACCACGGGGGAGGGGAGCATCACCTGAAAGAGAAAGAAAACGGTTATCAGCAATCTCCCCTTTTAAGACCTGACAAGAGCAGCGTGCCATAGATTTGCAGCAACTCGACATCTTGCTCAGCTCCTGCTAATAGCATTCAGTGATTAGAAGCACGGGCAGCAGAGGTGAAAATTGTTCCATTAAAAAATGCTTTGTTTGCTGCGGGGGCTACCGTAATTTACTGGCCCCAATTATCATTTTCTGTGTTTTCATGGCCAGCACAAAAGAGCAGTGGTATCACATTACAAGGCATAGCAGTAGGGACGTTATTATATAGTTGGATAGAGATGAACAAAGGACAATATGCACAGTGGAATGAATGGTACAGCAGCAGTCGTCTTTAGGGGATATTGAGAAGAAGCACTTGGCCGTGAGAACTAAGTGAGAGCTAAAAAAAGACACTTTTGAGAATAGGCCCGACTGCCAAGATAATAATCTAAAACAAACTACAAGAACGACCGCTGCCATCATCAAAAATAATCTCAAATGGGTAGTTACTGTCATGATGATGGCCATCCACATAAACGCAAGAGACCAGCTTAGCTTTGCTGCATGGTATACATATACACATTACATCCTTCCTCCAGCTAGCAGCTCTTGCGGCTTGATGAAAGTTCACTTCCTAAATTGAGAAAGTTCGGCTTTGCTACTCTGCGTAGCGAAAGCAAGTGGCCTCACCTCTGCAATTCTAGGTCGTCTGTTAATTGACTTGGAGGCCATCGCGACAAATTTAACAAAGGTTATGCCAAGACCGAAATCTCATCTGCATATTTACTACATCAGCAAGGCTGAAAAACTTGGCCTAAACACCCAGCAGACCTTTCCAGTGTCTCACATTTCACTCGCGAGTCAAAGGAGAAGGAAGAGTGGCCCAGACAAAAGACAAGAAAATATTGGCACATCTGCCTTTCGCTTAGCAAAAATCCCCCTTGAAGAGCCCACATGCGCGAGCAATCGAGTTATAAAACGAAAAAGGATCACCTCAAACTTTTTGAGGAAAGGGCAAAATACAAGGAAATTCTGACTTCCTTGGCGGCTGAAGGAGTCGTGATTATATACAACGGCTGCCACAATCATAAGAAATAGTATCCCTGGCAAATAACAAATAGCAAGGATTTGCAAAAAATTGCATGCATAATCATTCAGATCCTGCTATAGCCCTATATAAGACTGTCTGCTTGATTTACAATGCAGCTTTTTAGGCCAGCCAAATCTTTGCCCAAAAACGCTGTACTTCAGTAATGAACGCTTTGGCGAAATACATCGTTTTAATGTTCTGCTATAATATGTGCAGCACAGGAGGGCAGTGCAAACTCATCCTGTATGTCGTCGTTGCATTGCTGACATTGCTGGCATGAAGTGTGTTGCAGTAAATTACGATCTAAGAATGCCATTCTTGCTTTGCCCATATCTCATGCTTTTTGGGGGCTTGAGAATAAAGTAACCACACCAGGCCGGCTCAGCTTTCATGTATGCGTAGCCATACTAGTATGACGGCAATTCATAGTTTTGCTTTGCCAACAAGCATCGCCATGAGCATGTCCGACTTCCACTGCAATAATTGTGATACGGACTGCGCACACACAATACGGTTCGCAAAGTCCATATGGGGTCACCATATTGTCCATGCTATAAGACTTTTTTAGCCTAAAGACATAAACCCACTGTGCGTGGTTTCACAGCTAGGGTGACTAGAAAGCGCTGAGTTATCATTACATTGGCATTTTCCCTGCATGCAGCTTTCATCCCGCCCCGGGACAGATTGAGTAGCTGAATAATGAGTCGGTTTTTTTCAATCTTCTGCAGCTATGAAGAATGTCAACGCACCACTCTCGACACAAAAGGAGAGAGGACCAATTTTCTGAATATTTGAGTTTCGCTCCTCAGAGCTTAGCCACCAATTAGAGAGCAAATTTGTGGACCAGACAAGTGGAGAAATAGACCGTATTTTATAATTAGCAACCTGATTACTGCAACAGCTTGCAGTTGGCGGCAGCTCAAAAAGCACTGGGATATCTAGCTGCAGTTTGATGTCGCCCCAAAGTTGTTTAAATAGGTGTTGGCTAATCTAATGAAGAGATGAATTACCATCACTAGAGATTACTACCACTTCCGAGTTAATTTATGCCTTTGGAGTTTGAATGAATACCCATGCTTAATATCTTATTCAACTGACTAATTTAGTGTGTTTTCAGCTCTTTTTTCTTAGACAATGTGGACAACTTTTGGCCCGTTTCTCTCCTTTTGTAGGCAAGTGGATCCACTGCCACCGCAAAGTTTGCCAAATATCCCTGTTCCTCCAGAAGTACACTTTTCTATGGTTATTGACAGCCGACTGAAGATGTGGCCAGACAACATGTGCTCATCCTTGGACACAAAAACTCAAATCAATTGGGGGAAATGTGCAAAACTTTCAGGGAGATATTGAGGTTTTCCGGCTTTATCCTTCCTCAGTCATCATGATGTTAGTATTATGTACCGGATGGATACGGGGTGAATTGCAGGGAAATGAAAATGTTGGACCTCAACCGAAAACTACTGCGTACTGCTATCTTCCTCCACGTAATAATAGCACGCGCTAGTCAAGATGCTTTTTTTTCTTTTCCTTGTCGTAGTGGATATTGTGCTAGGGAACCCTTATTCGTTTAGCTGTCTAATTTGACAAACAACGAATAGTTTGGATAGAAAGGACAACAAAGAGGAGAAAAACTTGGTAATTCATGCTAGAAAACAACTACAACAACGGGAAAGTCATTGCTAGCAACATAAAGTTTTGGTCAAATGTGCCTCTAGAGGCTCATATAGCATACTGTTTGGGGAGAAACTTGTTAAGCTGGGGATGAAAGGATTGACACACCGAAATTACTGCTCGCATATGGCAACTCAAAAAGCTTTTCTTTATGCTGATGCCGTAGTGTTTTCTCAATTATGCTCCATCTCGGTTTCTCGCCAAAGAAAGAAAGGCCCCATTATAAGTAAAAAGTTTTTGTCAGCACTAAATCACATGCCTTCTTTCTTCTGGGACACGGCGACGAGTGCATCTAGATGTGAAAGTCTCATCATCGCGGCGCAAAATGTACTGTGGTACATGAAAAGCATCTTTGAGTGAAGTGGCAGAGAATGATAAGGCCGATGACAGTATTCAAGAAATGCCTCGCAGAATATAAATATTGTGTCAATGAAGAAGAGTATTAACTAGATTGTCAGAGAGAGAAACTTAGATTCAGCAACAGCAATCTCCAGCTTCTGAACCAGTCCTTGATGTGCTCTGTGTTTGACATCCCAAGTTGCTTTTCGGACTTTGTAAATTGTTGTTCACAAAAGCCACTGCATTTGAATAGCCCACTCCAGCCCAAGTTCCCTCAGAATAGCGTGGCTAGGAACTAGCTTTTTCAGCAGCGCAGTGCTTGTGCAAAATGCACCAAGTAGCAATATGAAAATCATCTTGGCTATTTGCTGTATGCCATCTCATTTATCTTGGAAGTGACCATGAAAGAAGAGCATCTTATTAGATTGGGGTGCCAAAAGATTGGTGACAGCTGTTGACGAGAGTGTGTAACAACTTGCCAAACATCTATCTTTATCTTAGTGCAATTGTAAGATGAGCATGCACTATATTTGGCTCGTTCTTCCATTCGGCCTCCTTAATTACGGTCGACATGGGGACTAACATTGACACTAAATCACGTACCCTGCTGCAACCTATTTGGCGGCGATTCCAGAAATCATGCGCGTCAAAGTTGTGCTTTGGTATTGCCATACTGTTCGTGTGCATTTTTGCTACAAACAAGCAACATCAATGATTTTCTGAATCCCAGGTTATTTGAAAACTTTGAGCATTTGTGAGCAAACGGAGTGTCACATGAAAAGAGATTTCAAAAAACTTGGTAAACTGAAGCCACGGCAATGCCAAACACTTGCTCTTATGCAAATTTTCGGGGAAGGCTAGGGTACAAATTGTAATATGCCACTCTGCTGCATACACGCGCGTCGAAGCCTCAAGCTTCGGATAAATAATCTTAAATCGATTTTTTACCCACCACATTGTATGCTAGTTCATTGTTGTGCTATTGCTACCACGCTTTTACGTATTACTTTTGAGTTCATGCTGCAAAACTTTGTCCGCGGATGGTGGGCGGCTACATGGTCGAGCATATTAGTATTAGCGGCTAAATGCATCCAAATCCTGGGTTCCAGTTCTTGAAAGCGGTTCTGACCTAAATCGCTGCAATTGCTCCATTTTTCACCTTCGCAAAATCTGGCTTGAGAGAAGAATACATTCATAACATATTACGCATGTGACACATTCATTTTGTGATTTGACAAAGACATGCAACGTTGCCGAATCCGTGCCAACCTACTGTGCAATAGAAATTACTTTCACGGTTGTCACAGAGTGCTTGGAAACGAAGAGACGAACTTAGAATGGAACCACCCAACATGAACGAATACGCTTCCTACTTGAATGCGAGCCAAAATGTGCACTATTGATGGTCAACACAACAAATACGGTTGATCGACATATCATGGGAGTATCAATGTCTGCGCCTGTTTTATTCACGAGCGTAATGACTGTATTTGTCAAGGATAATGACAAATACTGGCTAATCGCCCTTCTTCGCTATCATTATTCGGGCTTAAAGGGCGGGGATCAGGCAACACTTAGGCACACTCACACACACCAAATGACAGAACCTTGAGAATAATAGTTCCCTACCCCCTCAGCAAAAGTTAGGCCCCAAGAAAAATCCCTGAGAGGTCGGGAAAGATTTGAGAACCGAGCTACTATTTTTCATCCGAGCGTAGCGAGGAAATGAAAAATTTGCGAGGTTCTCAAATCTTTCCCGGCCGATCAGAGATTTTCGCGAAACTAACTTGCTGAATGAAGATTCATTTTCTCTACCAATAAACGCAAATCCTTGGTAGCTTGAAATTCCAAGATTATCGCGACCTATAAATTCGACGCGCTACTAAGCAAGTTAGTGTGACGTCAGAAAGAAAAGCGAGCAATGTTCAGTAGTGATGGAACGAGTTAGAAATTTTCAGCTTGATCAAGCGATTTTTGGTGTCAAGTTTTTAAGCTTTGTATTTTTGGACTTCAAGCTTATCAAAATTTGGTTCGAGCAATCCCAAACTTTTTGCTTATGTAGGTCAAGCTGAGTTTTAGTTTCAAGCTTTCAAGCCAAGCTGAAACTCGTTCCATCACTAATGTTTAGACATTCAGCAAATAGCAATGCAGCTCTGCAATGATCTTTAGCATCTTAGCAAATTTCGGAGGATATATTTGAGAATTTGGATTGATTTTGCACCATTTCTTTTTGGTTGATGGCCGTAGACAAAAAATATTGCATCCTTTTTAGCTTGATAGCGAATTGGCCGGGTGACACTTTTTTTTCCCGGGAAAAAATAATCCCTGGTGCGAGAAAAAGCTGAGAAGTATTTGGAAATTGAAAGCCTACCTGGGATTTGCGATTACTGGTAGAGAAATATTCAAGTACTCCCATCCCTGACTCTTTGTTGCACTGCTTGACCTAAATACAGCAGTAGACTGAATTATTCGCACTTCAATAAAGAGAACGACATTGACAACGATTCCCTTAGGAGAGGCCGTATGCATGTTCAGAGACCGTATGGAAAATGCAACAGCAGCAAGCCAAACTTGGAAAAATTCACCTTGGGGGGGTGACACAACTACAAAAGTTTCAACAGTACCTCATTAAAAGTTTCAGGCAATCAAGAGAAAAAAGCACTACTACTATATCCTCCTTGTACCTCCTTCAAGAGGGGTAAACAACCTTGGCTCCTGATATGAAATATCCAAACATCAAAAGGTGAGCGCGAAACATGTAGTTCACTCCAAGACTCGAGGGCACTTGAGCCAAGGCCCAATTTTTGAACAAGCGACTTGTTTCCAAGATTTGGTTGGTGCTTCAATGAAGGCCGTTTTTGCCGATCAAAAAACCAGCAGCAGCAATTAACCGCAATTTTGACAAAAACTAGACAAATGAAAGCCAGTTTTTCTCATCATGATATATGAAACTCCTCAAGGCGTTTGTCAGATGAGCTTTGAAAGCTGGCCGTACAAACTCTACTGCAGTGATTTTCTGGCCAAATGAGCTCCATTTAAAAAAGGCCCACAATTGCGGTTTGGTGAGAGGTGGTTTTGTTTCTAGCCGGAACTCTTAAGAAACGAGAGTTTTTCAGTTCACTCCCCCAAGTGCTACAAGCTAGTAAGATTGCAATCGTACATATGGCGGAATTGTACATTCGTGTCACGCAATATTGCTTTCGCATTGCTATCCTCATAATCTTGTTACTTCTGCAACTGTACGACGATGACAATGAACATTGGCATGTCAATACAACCTAAGGCACCTTACTATAAAACTTTTTGCACCAATCAAAACTCTGGTTGTCGAGGGAACCCGCAACGGTGGATAAGAGATGATGGAAGCGGAGGAGCAAAAAAATGGCTACAGCGTATAGTGGATTGACTTAATGAATGTAATCAAAAGTTGAAGGTTTCAAAATCCATGGATAATTTGGTGTTGCTACAGAGAATCAATTAATTATCCTGGACACAATTTGGTGCCAGTCATATGTTGTCTTTCTCAGTGCTCAGAGCTACAACAGATAGCCAATGTTCCCTATGCCATTGTCCCAGCTTGAACAAAAGGAACTGTCAAAACTGATAGTGAACTATCTGTCTTGCCCACCTCACTGGAGAAGAAGAAGTAAGTAAGTACATTTGCTACCAGAGCTCCTCACATGCATGAGGTCGGTAAAGGCCTTAAATATCAGGTCCCTTTCTTACCTGGTTAAGGCATCATTGCATCCCCAAAGGTACTAAGTTTTTCGAAAAGGTAACTTGGTGTATTCGCTAAAACGACGCACTTCATAACAATTATGGCAGCCATGAGCATGGTTTGTAGGCATTTCGTTAATTCATATTTCTCGCTGCTGGTGTTAAGGCCGAGGCAACAAAGCTACCTGCTACGAGAAAAGCTAATCTGAATTAGTGATATTACTACCAAGTTCAACTAATAGCTTGTTCTCATAAAACTCAGTAAGGCAGGCGGTAAGCAAAGCAAGGCACTTTGGAAGCTCATAGCTCAGTAAGTATTGAGCCGATTGGAACCAAATTTGGAGAGATTCATAAGAGCATATTGAAGAATCTTCATGCCAATTTTCATCCGGATCGGAGAACTCTAAGGAGGTGGCTGATTTTTCTCCTTTGCTTAACTGATTTGCCTCACTTTCAGTAAGGCGGCCTCAGCGTCCTCCAATCCGGATGAAAATTGGCATGAAGATTCTTCAATACGTCCTTATGAATTCCTCCAAATTTGGTTCCAATCGGACGAGTAGATGCTGAGATATAAGCGCGCAAAGTGCCTTGCTTACCTTATAGAAATGTTTATGAGAACAAGCTAATGGAAGGGAATCTTGATAAACGCCACTTTGTAATAATGTAACTTCGAACAGTATCATCGTCGTCAGTTCTTTGAGATAAATTGTTCGCCCTTTGTCATTCCCAAATGGGAGCTTTGTCTCTAATGGCGAGCTTGCTAGCTCTTTCTGCATTTGTGATTTATGAGTGTCTTGTAGAGTCTTCCTTTTTTATCATTCAGAAAGAAAGGGGGTGGTTGCGCATGCAAAAAAGCCATCAATTATGAAGAGGAATCTCGTAATGCATACATACACTTTCGACAAGCTAGTCCAACAGTTTGTCGACGATGATGCAAATACTTTTTCATGCTACTATAGCTAGCATAATGCAGAAAAACAAGGGTCATGAAAAAGAATTGCTATCTACTACCTGTTTTTTAAAATTGGGTTAGTGAACTCAAACTTTGAACATATTTCCTTTGAAATGAGATCACGGAGCATGCCAAAAGCATGCAGTGCATGTAGACACCTCGAAAAGTATGCTCTAATAAGAATCTCAAGGAGTCTAAGAGGCGCGCGATAATCTTTGGTAATGGTGTTCTGTCAACTCGCACTTCTTCACTGGGAGCTCATATTTCTTCCACCGCCTTCATTTCCCACGTCAGAAGATTGCAAAAGACCTGCTGTGTTTTCTTTTTTCTAAACGCGCCAGGATTGACTTATATCTTTAGCAAAATCTGCTGAGGCGACCTGAATAAGCTCTTTGTAATCGCTGCTGTGCATCCCTAATTCCACGCCTTCAGCCAAGAGCTTTATGAGGGCATCCTACGAAGAATGCATTTTAAAATTGCACGAGAAAAGGGCTGCAGCGAGATCGAAGTCAATTCGAGAAAGTGGAAAGTCAGTGAGTGTGGGACGCGTAATGATTCTGGGTGACGCATAGACACGAAAGTAAGTGAGCAAAAAACTCTCACCAGCAGACTTTCAAAAGCCTTGAGAGATTGAGCCAATCGAGCAGGACCACAAACATTAGTATTATGCTTGAGAGCACAGCAGCCTAGAAGGACTGAAAATGACGGGAGGCTCGATAAATTCCAGTCAGCAATAAACGATGAAGAGCTAGATTCATGCAGATATTTCCCCCTTTCATAGAGGATCGGTAGTTCAAAACTTTCAGCAATTTATTAATCAGATTGCATTTTGGCGAGCCAGCTCTCATGCAAGAAATTATGAACAGGCCCTACATCTGCTTAGCAATCTAATTAGCCCTCATGTTTGGCAGAGGTCCAAACTTTTTAAAGGGAATGCGAGACCTTTAGCATTACTACAACTAATATTCATTTTACTCGAAAACGCTTTTAAAAAAGTACCACTTCCCCACCGAAAGTTTGATTAATGCGACGCCATCAAAAAGACGCGAACCGGGCAAAACGTTCAAGGCCAAGATAGGCTTTTACGAGAAATTTCTGCAAAAACTTTCCGGTGAAAGGTTTGGGCATAAAGAAATCAGTCTTGTGGCTCTTTTAGAAAACCACCAAAGCATAGTAACTCAGTTAGGCTCATCTGGACAAAAAAAGACTTTAGACCGCCATTTACTGCATCGCGGATAAAGAGAGGAAGAACCAAAGTAAAAAGTGCACACCACCTAAAGACATTCTCCGAGAAACCGAAGAAAAAGCCCATTTCCGTGGTGCTTCACGCAAAATCAGGACCTGTGTTGAGGGGACCATTCGTCTTCCACCTGCATGCCACTGAAGCACCCCACCCCCCACCCCTAATCCACTTATCCGATCACAACTTAAATAAGTTTCCTGCAATCCTTTTTATCATGGCCTCCCAAGATAATTGCTTCGGAAATTAAGGCCTGGTTCACCTGCGATATTATGATCAAAATATCGATCGATATAATGCTGATATTTGCAAATATCAGGTACTTCCAAAATCAGTTTTTAGATTTTTTCTTCGGATTCGGTCTTTTGGTACCAAAAGCCATCCTACAACAGTATAACAATTCCCAGTTTCTCAGTATTTCGCTCCGATATTTTGTCAAAATATCAGATATTTTGAGTAGGTGAACCATGCCTAAATGTTTCAATTGCAAATGCTGCAGATTATGCTAAATGTATAGCAAGTATAGATTGGAGATTTTGCAGAAAGATTGGCACTTTAAAAAACTGAGCGAAAGCACTTTCGTTCCAAATGCAGCAATAACAGGTCTGCAATCTTTGAGCAAAATAAATTGCCAAAAAGTAATTGTGTTGGAAGACAACTTACCTCCTTATGAGATGATGTTGCTGTCGGTTCGTTAGTCGAGAAAAAGTTTTTCCTTTCGTTTCTTCTACTCCTTCCAGTTCTCTAGAAGTTAGACCAAAAAGTGTCTGTCCAGTTGTGCACAGCTTCTATAATTTTCTGCTCACTTTTCAGTAGTTGTTGTTGGATTATCTCCACAACGAGGCAGGAGAAATGAAGGTGTTCCTGCAAAAAGAAACGAGATGGTTGAAAATTAGGCTTATTTTTTTCATTCTATTCGAGTGCAACCGACTCTCGAGGGAGGTCTGAGGCTGAAGTTGATTGTGATTTGTGCCTATTGTTTCTCTTGAGATTCCCAAGCTGAAGGAGCTCACTGCCAGCTTACAAACTGATGTTATTAATTACTTTGCACGGCCAAGAAGAAGGTGAAAAAACTCGGCCCAATCACTGCGATGTCAATCTTGCTTGCAGAATGTAGGCCAAGGAAATGAAAGGCTCTTCGGCGCATAAAACGACAATACTTCCTTGCAGGGACGATCGTCTTATATGAGCCAGTCATAATCATACCAAATTAATGGATCCCCATTACTATGGCTAAATCGCGAGCTACCATTATTCTACTACTGCGCAGTCAGCAAAGCATACTTTGTCCCCTTTCGGTGAACGTGGATACCCAGAGGGGTGAATTTTAAAAGAACAGAATACCAAGTGCCAGAGGGAAAAGAAATCCAGAGCATAAACGATTTCGCCAGCATTATTGGGAGTGCCAAGAATACGCTCTATTGATATATAGATCACAAAGATCACAAAGATCATAAAGATCACAAAGATCAGTGATCTTTACGATCTTTATGATCTTTGAGATCTATGTATGGATGGAGCCCCAAGAATATGAGAGGATGTACGCTGCAAGAACTTGAGACGAAGCGTTGTGACACAAAAGGTAAACATGGAGCCGTCACCCATTTGGTTCATGGCAAAACATGGCCCAAGGAACGTATCGGGTTACTTAGCCATGCTCCATGCATGAAACCGAGCACTTAAGTGAGAGCAAGAGTGAGGCCAACTACTTGGCCTCCCCAAAGTTCCAATGGAGGGCCTAAAAGTTAGTTGGGTCTAGCAGAAGTAACTTACGCTATTTACGGCTTCGTCGAGAGATGCAGATCAAAGACACAAAAGTCGGCCTTCTTGGCAGAGTCACAAAATAGATCGATGTCTAGAGGTCGAGAGTCGCACTCGAAATGTGGTAAAGTAGTGATCTTAGAAAGCCCGGTTCTCCGACGCGGCTTCAGCGGATGCCAGCTACTCGCTTGCGCCACTACTCTTCTCGCTGCTTTCGACTCGAGCGCGGTAACCGAAGGGCTCAGCGCGTGTCCGCCAAAATTTGACAACACTCAATGGCGCGAGACACAAAGAGCTTTTTCAAAAATTCTACCATTCAATTGGATTTTCGCAGCTTTATTGCAGCAGTAGGATAAATCCGCCTGGGGCCGCAGCATCGGCGCAATCAAATCTTGATTTCGAACTTTCCAATTCTTGTTGCCAGTTATCCTTGTGGTCACAACCAGTGTCCCTCTCGAGTAGAAGCTCTTCGCTACCACTAAAGTGGCCAACGCAGTTGTTGGCACAAATTGACATGCATAAGATAAACCACCTCAACGCCTTTCTGAAAGCCTCGTCGTCATCGGCGCTTTTGTGTGTGTGTGCTTCTGTATATATAGTAGTCCTCACACAACGATGCAGCACCTGAGCACATTATAAGTTGTAGCTTGAGGAGTTCTCAGACGAAGAAGGAAAGGTACCAAAAAAAGGCTGAAGCTGGAAACAAAAGAGGTCCCCAGTCAACAGCTTTTGGAGGCCAGGCGAAAAATTGATGACGTGTCCGGCAGCTCTAAAATCGAGTCAAGTTCACACAGACGACGAGGGGACGTGGGTGGCTGTGACCAGCTTTCGTAGCCGACCTCCGCGGCTGAAATTGATAAATCGGTCGGGAAGATAAAAATCATGAGAGGGTCAGATTAATCATAGAGGAAAAGGGAGAGAGAGAGAGCTTACCATGAATTTCCGAGCGAGATGAAGATTCGTGAAACAATTATTCGAGCTCGTCTTCTCCTCTTGCGCAATGTTGAATGTGGGACAAAGTAAGGAACTCACCATTCCACGCCAAGCTGCGACCACAATCTCGACGTCTTATAAGTGATATGCATAATATGAATACCAATTCTTGGGTGAGATCTCTCGAGCTCAAAACTTATTTTCCTCTTTTCCACTTCAAACTTTCATGCTTTAAAGCTAATAGGCTAATTTGGAGAATACCTGCAGGATTTGTGGTGGTGGTGGGTAAACAGCCACAGTCATTGTAAAAGCTTTAATTATTTCTTTAAAACTTTCTGTCTTTCTGACAGTTTTCATTGCTTACTAAGGAGGTGCGAGCACGCGCTGAGGAGAAAAACTTTTCGGTCGATTAATAAAAGGGCTTTTTGAGGGGGCTATATGACTTGCTTGTCTCCGTGGCTCGGCACTAGGTGAAAATGTAATCAATTTTTGCCGTTTTAATTAAAAACATACAGACACACTGCGAGAGGCCATTCAATTATATAGCTGTCGTTCACATTGGAGTGCCATTTTGCATGATCCGCGTATTGCGGCTCCAAATTGCGGTTTGACGAGAGAAAAATTGCTACGGTGGGAATATGGTTGGTGGCACTGTTCATGAGTCCCCCAGGCCATTTCACTAATTCCACCCAAAGCTTAGAAAAAACCAAACAACAAGTAGATCCTTCCGGAAAGGGGCTATAAAAACTGCATTTCCCCCCTAATAATGGGAGGAAAAAGCGCGGTATGTGATCAAGAGCTCAAACAAAGCCTAAGAAACAGAGCTGTAAAATGAGCGGACGACTTTTACTGCCAACTTATGTGACAGCGCAGTGGCTCAAGTAGAGGCACCTTATGTTAGCTACCATGGTTGTGACGTATTGTAGAAAAGTAAGGAAAATAATGATTCACAGAGGAGAGATTAAGGACCTTTTTCGCCTCTTACTATGGATAAATCGACTGGGGGAATAAAGGCAAGACCACATAAACCGTTTAACGCACGCTGATAGAGCAGTGGCCCATGGTATCACCCTGCCTAACTGCAAGGTAAAAGGTAAGTATCTTATCTTGACTTTCTCCCAAAACGAGTGACATTTAAAATATAGACTGTGTCATGGTACGAGCAATAAATCTGTAGGGAAAGTACTGACATGAAATATGTTATTCATGCAGAAAATACAATACTGACTTTTTGCTACGAACGGGAAGTGAACAGAAGGAAATGAATTCAAATATGCGTATTTCAAGCCCAAGTGCACATTTGTCTTCAGGAAATATTACGCGACCTAAAAGTTTCCTGAGGGGAGAAGGGCGTTTGGTAGCAATTACAGTCGACATAAAACCAAATGCTATCGATTATACCCAAGATTCAAGTACATTCCACTTGGAAAATAATGCTCCACAAACTACCACTCATGATTTATTGAAGCCCCGTGTTTCTTAAAAAATATCGGATACTCCTATACATTAAGGATTGTATGCCCTGTTCATCTACAACGACAAATTCAGTCTTAACTTTAGCAGTCTTACGAAAATTTTTCGTTATTCTATAGCGACAAAAATTGTCTTAAGTGAGCCGCTGTGAGCGTAAGATCAGTCGTTAGCGTACGAATTGGGCAAGCGCGTTGGTCAAGTTAAGCACATAATGGCTAGGGTTGCCTAAATCAATTTGGATTTGCCTTTGTTCAAGGGCAAACTTCCAACCTTCTTTTGGTTTAGTGTGTCCTAACGTAAGGATGAGGCTTGCTGCGAGTAAAGCCGGCCTGCTAGGGCCAACTAAAACATTCTACCAGGTCTATCATTTCGGTGAATTCTTTCCAAAGTTGCATTAGTTTAGTCAATCCTAGAGGGATCGCTAAAATAACACTAGTTCTTACAAGCTAAGACAGCTAATAGAAATTCGTGGAGTTACGACAACTTTTTCCGTAAGGTAGGACAAGAAAGTTACGAAAAAATAGAGTAGATGAACAGGGCAGTAGTGCTGTGATGAAGCAAAAGCGTGGTCGTTAAATCCTACGCTCAATTTATGGCCACCAGCAGTCGAAGGAACTCAACCCTCTTTGTCCCACAATACTGCAAGACATTTCTGGCAATAATACAAGATATGGCAACGGTTTAGCACCACTGAATCGCTAAGCTAGAGAATAAACCTTATTCGCAGTTTGGCACCAATTCCGTTTCTTTTTTCCTGCCGAAACACTATCATCGCAACTTTAAACAGGTCTTGAAAACTAACTTTGCAAGACTACCCAAATTCAGCTTGCTGCTTAAATGAATTTGAAAGTCAATCGAAAATAGTTCTGTTCCATTGACAGGCGGAGGAAAGATTTGAAAATCTAATCAATCAATAAAAACTGGAGACAAGTGGAGGAACAGCCACGAGGGAGGAGGATGTCTGGCAACAAGAACTTTCGGCATTTTCATTACTATATGGTACTCAATGAAGACGGATGGCCAATCAATACCTTGCACACAAACATCACCCCCATTTTCTATCTACAATTGCTGCCAACTCTGCAATCATAATAGCAATCAAATTGCTTTCGTTTATTTGCAAGATCGTGCCCCCCTCCTCTTCGCGGAAGTTGTTCTCGTTCTTTGACCATATGGCGACAATGCAAGTAAATCTTACGTAGCTAATAAGGCAATAATGAGGCAATCCCGTGCAAATTGGCTTGATGTACATACGTAAATAAAACCACAGAACAAGATAGAAAGATAAGCGAACTTTTAGGTCCGACAAGCTATCGACACTCTTAAGACCAAAGTGTAAATCTGTCTTCCTGAAGATTGATGTGCATTAGTTAGAGGAGCAAATATTTGCACTTTACATATAGGCTTGCCTATTGGCTCCCAGCTAAAAAGCTAGCTATGTATTTTATTCTAATTCTTGTGTATTCAGTTTGGAACTTGTTTGCATGCGAAGGCGGTGCTTGCATTTCATAAAAGCGCAAAATAAAAACGCCAGATACAAGCAGAACAAAGATACACTTTTTGTCCAAGCAGACTAGCTTTTGAACTCTAGGCTCGACTATATGTGTGGTTATTTTGAATGCTGTCCTGACAGATTGGCTGTGAGCTGGGAGAAAGCCTTGAAGTTTCAAGTTCACGCAGAGCTCCCTTGAATGTGACTATGGCCACTAAATTTTTTTTTTTGAGTTTTCTTATTAAATTGGAAAAAGTTTGGCAATTCCGACTTTTTTGAGAGATGCCTGCACGCTTCCTTTCAGTTAAAAATCTTGAAAGTAGAAAAGTTCGAGTGTCAACTTTTTTGGTAACTCAATCAAAAACAGAAATATACGGAATTGACTGCATTAAAAAATACCAAGAGAGTGCGCGGGTACAACTCCCTCGAGGAAAAAACCCGCGCGCACGACAGTTACATCATCTTTTTGTGGCGCTTTTTTTAATCGTTGCATCTGGCAAGTGTCTTTAATTGGTCTTAAGGCCATTAGTCTTTTGGCAAAGTGCATCCCAACTCAAATAGAAAATGTTCATCTACTAAGAGGCCATCTGGTCTGTCGTGCCTAGATTCAAAATGAAAGCAGAGTAGCTCCGCTCTAAAAACTTGCCTCTATTTTAAGATAAGCTATAATTCATTATGACGTCAGCTGGAGAGTTGGAAAGTGTCTTGCACGGATTAGCTTGAAAGGCTCTTTTTAAGTCTCAGGGAAAATTAATAAACGAACGCCATACCCAAACGTAAGGGTAGCACTTTTCCCAAAAAAAGTCCCTTTAGATGAACACCTTACCACTTTTTCCAACGCAACGTCTAAACGAAGAAGACCTGGCTGTTTGGATTGCAGCATTGCAGCAGGATAATGGTATAAGGCCAATTAGCTGTAGCTGGTTGGCTGCTGGCATTGTTGTTGCAGCTAGCTAGCATAGCTTGGATCAATCCATCCCACTTTTTGTGCTAATGTCTGAATTAGTTTGCAACAAGCAACTGTGCAAAATGCAGACAGCCAACAATCGTGCGACCCTGAAATGAATTTGCATTCGCATTCGTAAGTTTTGCGCGCCCCGATTTCGCAAAGATAACGAGATTGGTGAAAAATGAGTAAAGTTCATGTTTGCTGCAGTTCCTATTCAAGACCAACTTACATTCTGGAAAAGTTGCCTCATTTCACGAATTTTGCTACTTTCATTGTAGTAGCCGGCTTTTCTTCTCGTAATGACTCTCTGTTCTATAGCCAAGCTGTAATTTCTGAGCTGCTGAACTGGACGGCTTCCAGCTAGGCTGTTGAATGGGCTATCAAAAAGTTGGTAGCTTTTTTTATTTCGTAAGTGTCAAAGGCTCAGGCAAACTTTTGTTTGCTCGGAACAGCCAGGCAAATCTAATTCTAAGCGGGGATCCTTCACCATAAGCGCTCCAAGCCCCATTTTTCTTCAATGACAGCACCTTCTCCAACAAAGCAAGTGACTGAAAATCTTGCAAGGTGGCAATACTAGAGGAAAATTACATTAACGGGAAAGCTGCTCCTACTATCCTTTTTAGCTTCCTATTTCTTAGTAAAAAAGAGTCGAAAACGCACTCCAAAACTCTACGCTACAGTAGTAACAAATAACAGCTCTTTAAAAACTATGCTTTTAGGCAAAAGGACCAAAATAGAATTATCTTGCTCAACATTCTAGATGAGCTTAGCCTCGTTAATTGTTGAAGCGCGTCGTCTATCAAAGCTACATCTCGAGAAAGCCATCCTTTCCGATGGAAGCTGTCATTGAAATTGCAACCACGAATATGCGCTGTGTGAAACAACATGGAAAATCACTAAACTGCATCATTCACAATTCATAGCTTGGAATTGCTAGCTCGCAAAACAAAACCCATTTGATTTTGAAGCACCGCGCGCCAACAACAATAAAAACGGGGCGCAATCTGCAACGCTCGAATCAGGAAGAAGAAGTTGTGAAATCCAATTCGGAAAGCCATATTGTTGTTCAAAGGGAAAATCTCAATGCTAGCTGGGGAACGAAAGTGAGGCTCGAAAGGAGTTTGATTCTGCCAGGAGGGAAATTCGACTCGCAGCCTTTTTATTCGAAGAATGCATTGTTTGCTGCTAGGATATAATATCAATAATGGCCGCTGTCGTCAGAAGCAAAGAAACTGCTGATCTTTTTACCAAAGGCTCAAAACGAGCTCAAAACTCTAAAATTGGCAAAATAACTCACCTTGCCCGCCTCATTGATCACGTTGCTACAAAAGAATTGAGCTGACAGCTGCCTCAAGGGTCATAAGCAGTTGACTTTTCCAAGATAAGTTTGGTCCCCCCGATGCAGGTGGACAAAGGTTGGGGAAAGTGGCGAGGAGCCGGTAGTTAAGCACCAACCAACTTCTTTCTTCTTTACGCATTAAAAGTTCTGTATCGATCTTCATCAGCGAGACAAGGCGTCAACATGCAGGCTCTGGTTGCCCTGAAAACATACAAAAAGACGGTTTTCAATCGGATGGAAAGCAAACCCACGCTTTCTATCAAATAACGTCAGAAAAGCCACGTCAAGCTTACTCAAGCTGGCAAGATGGTTGCAAAAAAGGAAAGAAGGAGTGTAATAAGTTACCATAATTTTAATACGCGCAAAAACTCTAGAAGGAAGCGAGAATTTACAAACTCCTCTGAGAATTGAGCAACTCGCGAAACTACATGTTACAACAGGAAACTTTTTACGTTTACTAATTTTTCAAGTTTTTAAGCAGAAATGGCCGTAGGACATTTGAATAAATAATTCCGCTTACCCCAACTACACGAGAGCAAAAGAGTACTAATGCCGGAATCGACCCATGCCCAACACCACGAATCAAATGAGAGAACAAAAATCAAGAAATAACTTGATTTTAAACTTGTTAGGTTTTGCCATATTGGGATTCTTTGACGAATGACGATGTTCAGCTGAGGGGACAGCGTTTCTCGAGTTGCCAGATCGATAACGCGTAAACAGACAAAATTGGCTATTTTCAGTCTCTAATAAGACCTCAAAATCTACGAACCCTTGAAAGTAAAGAGGATGTCTACGTTGTAAATCTTTATGGCTTTTTCAGGGCAAAAAAAAAAAAATAAAGGCGTGCGCCATTTTCACAATGTAACAAAAGCGAGGCGCCAACCTATGGGAATTTGAAAAGCATCTCTGGTAACTCTGGAACTTGTTTTTGTAAATAAAAATATTCAGCTTGCAACTTACAATCACCAAGACAACAACGCATCAGTTAATTCCGTTACTGTTAGGCAAGACAGAGCCGACCAAGGCCAATGATTTTGAAATTGTTTCGGACAAATTAATTATTAAAAATGATGAGATATTTGAAGATCGGTCGAAAGTGAACGTGATTTTCCTGGTTTTACAGCTTCATCGCTTTGGCAGAGAAGGAAGTTGGGCATTTAGTTGCTTTCTCATTACACTCTGCTAAAGTGGCTTCTTGGTTTAGGCCGGAACTTGAAGCTGCTATTTCAAAGTTCTTCCCCCTTCCTCGGCTCTGCTCTGGTTCCCTTCTTTATAGAATCAACAGCGTCGTCGTTCGTCGCATGCGGAGAGAAGTATTTTTCCAAGTCGAGAAGGATTTTGTTTTAAGTCAATTTCTTATTATCTTTCAGTTCTCCTCAAAAATTCCCCTTCTTCGCCAACTTTGTGTGTCAAGAAAGTTTCAGACCAGTGGAAATTGGAGTGTCTACGACCCTTTCTGCATAAGGAATTGTCGCCATGGCTTGAGTCGTGTGCCTACTACCTCAATTCTCGCTGAATGTTTGCGGTTCGCCACGGGTCATGTGCGATTTGGTTCATCTACTAACAGTCCGGTTTTTTCTTTCCTTTTGAGATGCACCAGCTGGCCTCGGTCAGATGCATATCAATATCCCAAGGCTGATCATATCTCTTAGCCAAATGAGCCTACTATTCAAGGAGCGGGAGTGGATGGAGGACGTGATTTTGCGTTTGCCTCAGTATGAAAGCATGGCTCAAGGTTAATTTTGTAGCCACAGCAGTAGCATCAGCCAGGATAAATTAACCAAACAGCTAGCAGCTTCGGACAAAGTTAGCTTAAGCTTTGCATAATTCCAGCAGCATGTTTATTTTTTGGCCCAGCCACGCAAAGCTTGCGAAAGGCAACTTGGAAGATCAAGTGAGGCTAAGTTACATGGGTGGAAAAGATCAAAATATGCTGAATGATGTATTGTTAAAGTTCCAATTTGAATTAGCAGTGTCGTTTGAAATACGCGTGTGCTAATACATACATTACTGCCCGACTTTTAATACGGCTGCAGCTGAGGAGAACAGCAGAAACTAGTGGGTGGTTGCGAACTTTTCTCCGCCTGATCCTATATCATCATGTGTGAAAGAAGCGTGAAAGGAGCTTCAAGGCCACTTGGTAGTGGCCTACTAACATTATTTGTCCACTTGCTTCCAGATATCGACAGGAATATTTCCCCCGATATTCGAGAGATCTCGGCGGTGATTTCTCTTGAAGAACGACGACGAAGGGTAAGTGAAAAAGGACTTCAGTGGGCCGCAGTTCCGGTCGGTTGGGGAGGTCAAAGTCATCTAGGTTGGATTCACGGTGTTCCGAGAGGGCTCGGAAACTCGTCACTTCCCATTGTTCAAATAGCAGTTGGAAGGCCAGCAAAAAGTGGAGAATTGCTGAAGGCTTTCAGCGAATCGTCGATCACTTTTATCATGAAAAAGGAAGGTCACGATTTCCGGACCCGGCCATGAAATTGGCAAAATACTTCTGTCAAAAAGGGCCATCAAAAGTGCGAGACAGATACTATTATTGTCCTGATCCCAACCGCTGTCGCCCTCCTCTCCGTACTGAGAAATTGTTTTACTACAAGAAGAAAATTGCACTAGTACAGCAGAAGTAGTGGTGATGTTCATAAATCACGCGGCTCGGGTCGAGAATGAGGCCACGAGAGGCCCATTGTCTTGTGGCAAGGTCGTTTTACATAGAACCAGCATGCCACTACGGCAGGCATTATTGTGTCTAGAAAAATGAGCTGGTCAGCCTTTAAAGAATATCTTCTTGCCTTCTTCTACGACTCTTATGTATTTCTTCTTCCTTCTCCGGAAGAGTGAGTTGGCCCATTGGACAATCCCCTTGCCGTAAATCAGCCTCACTTCCATATCCCCATAGACTCAGCCGTTGCAGAAGTATGTACCCAAGCAATTCATGCTGGTGGTGGTCTCCGCCTCTTGAACTTTATTACAGACCAACTAGCTTAGGGTTATATCAGCTGAGAAGTGAGCTCGCAACGCAAGGAACAACAATTCATCAAAGCCCTTTTCCTTGTAAGCACTTATACTGCCTTGGAAACGGATCGGCTGCTCATAATTTTAGCCGC